>CM056742.1:135387667-140187667 GCA_029851415.1 Eretmocerus hayati
AATACCCGAAAATCTGATCTCACAAGAGTCGACAAGAGCTCGAGTTGATCGAAAATCCTCGCGAAGATGAGCAATAGCACGTGTGTTTTCCTCGCCAGTACCAGCAATACTCGTTAGACGAGAGTTTATTTCAGTCAATTGCTTCTGAATTGATGCTGACTTGAGATTGAGAGGACTGTAGGAAAGTTCCTAATTGCTTTATATGCTCTGGGATGTCAGGATTATTCATAAAGGCTGCAGATTTTTCAGCAAAATCATCCATTGCAGAAATCAATGAGTTGTGGCTAGGTACCGGCGACACAGCTGTTCTCGAGGCTTTCGTCCGCAAGTGTAATAAGGACGGAGGGGAAGACGCCGATCGTTTGCGCGAGGAAGTGCTGTAATGTGTGAGTTGATGGAGAGGGGGCGCGAGGGGAAGTGGTCAGTGTGCTCACGGTGGGAGGTGTGCCCGACTGCGACGTGGGGTATGACGATGTGCGTGTGTGCTTCTCGCGTGTGTCTCGATATGTACTTGTTTCGCACTCAGAACATTTATAAAATTGCGATGCAGACTGTATTGACGAGGTTATGCACACAAAATGAACTAGCCTGGCACAAGTATTACACTGAAGGGACGACTCACCACGCTTGACAGGTTCACTGCATACAGAACATATGTTTCTCAGTGTGGAAGAAGTGGTCGTGCTCATATCTAGAAACTGTGCCATTTCTGGGCCGATCTATGCCGTCTGCTACAGGCTTCTGCTGGGATGAGCTTCCAGCAGCGAGACGTGTGAGGGCGCTAGTTGCTATGAAATTGGTCACGTTGGCTTGTCAATGATTTGCAAGATGTAGAATGTACATCCGCCTAACCTCCAAACTTTGGTTTCAGATATTCGGTTCCTGGCTCTAAAAAAAAAAACGAGCCCGCTAGATATGCTCGTTATCGTGATGAGCCAGCGAGAACCTGAAATATCTGAAAAATACAGTCTCGCGAAGGAGAGTGCAAGATATGCTTGTTAATATCGTGAGAATAGCAGAGCGATGTACAGAAGCGTGTGACTATACTCACAGATCCACAGAGAGAGAGAGAGAGAGGAGAGAGAGAGAGGAGAGGAGAGAGAGAGAGAGAGAGAGAGAGAGAGAGAGAGAGAGAGAGGAGAGAGAGAGAGAGAGAGATAGACGTCCTTTATTCGCCCGGAGGCAAAAATCAAATATCACATGTGGGATACATATGTCGTATAAATAGAAATTATCAATTAATATAAATAAATCTTTTGGTCAAGGACAGGTAGGTTATCACAAGTTGTGACTAGTCAAGATTGCAGCAACAAAGGCTGCTTAAAAAACATTTGATGAATAGGACGAAGGCTCAACAAAATATCGCAGTTATCTTCTAATCAGTCATGTAACAGGTTGTGAGTATAATCACAGTCCATATAAAAAGAGAAGAGCCCAATGACCTTCAAAGATTGAAGTAATGCTTCTTGGCCACATCAATTATCTGGGGAGGCTGTGAACGAAGGAATTCTTTCAAAGCATCCTTAAAAATCGAAATTTTTGCGATCTGCCGAAAACCCGAAGGGAGAAAGTTCCAGAAATGAGCACACTGGGCTTGGAAAGATCGTCTTCCGTACTCGAGTCTCATTCTGGGTACTTTGAGTTCCTGCTCTTGTGCATTCCCACGCCCAGGGCGCTCGGATTGGTGCCTGGTGAACATTGCAGACAGGTAATCAGGTTCCCTCATGTGCATGATCTTATACATGATAATGCCTGCAAAGTACATTCGCCGCGAATCAGTACGCAACCAATCCAAGCTGTCCCTGAACGGAGTGATGTGCTCGTCCCTCCTAAGATCAAAAATGTATCTCACAAATGAATTGCTCAGTCGCTGTATCCGTTGCCGCTGTTCGTCCGCTGCGTCAAGATATGTGACCGTGCAGTAGTCCAGATGAGGCTGGACTAACGCCTCGACTAGTCGAATGCGAAGAGTCCTGGTGATGCATGCCCTAAAAAACCGCAAACTGTATAGGGGCCCTGTTGACTTTCTTTGTCACTTGATTAATTTGCGGTTTCCCACGACAATTCGCTATCTAAAACAACACCAAGACTCACGACTGTATCACTGAAAGGGACGAAAACTCCTTCCTTGTATCTCAACCCCTGGCAAGTCCATACTTTTCAGGTCTTTGATATTCCTCTCAGAAGAGAAAAAGATTGCTTTGGTCTTACCAGCGTTGAGACGCAGGCCGGAGCCCGCAGCCCAATCAGCAACCAGTCGCCCCACTTCTCCTAATCGAGCGATCCCCTCTCTGATCTTATTTTTCTCCACCTGGAGATAAATTTGGAGGTCATCAGCGTAAAAGAGATGATCTACCGACTTTCCCGTTCAGTAACCGGGCAAGTCATTGACATACAAACTAAAGAGTAAAGGTCCAAGAACGGAGCCCTGCGGAACACCCAGATTGGTTGCAAGCAATCAGAATCCCCCATTTTTAGAGGTGACTAGTTGGGTGCGACCTTGTAAATATGATTTGATCCACAGGAGGGCCGATCGTGAGAAACCCAGTGTCGGAGTTTACTCAGAAGTTTCGTTGGTGATATCGTGTCAAAGGCTTTGCTGAAGTCAAAGAGCAGTAATAGGGTGATCTTTTTCCTATCGAATGCCTAGTCTAATGTCATCTGTCAATTTCAGCAAAGCTGTCTGGGTACTGTGGTGTTGCCTGAAACCAGCCTGGAAGCGATCTAATAATTTTTCTTTCTTCAAGTACTCCGTGATTTGGTCGTGTGCAACCTTTTCGAGAACCTTGGAGAGAAAGCACAGCAGCGCTATAGGGCGGAAATCCGAGACTGATGATGGAGCTGCAGTCTTCTTCAGCGCAATCAGCTGTGCTTTCTTCCAAGCCTCAGGGAAAATGCTGTGAGCGAAAGAGGAGGTTAAAAATATGTACAATAAGGTCACCCAACGCCGGGAGAGCCTTCGCGATCACACTTTGAGGAATTCCGTCTGCCCCGCGAGCCTGTGAGGAGAAATGGTTTTATAGCGAGGACTACTTCATTAAAATTGGTTGGCTTGAATTTGAAACCCTCCTCTGGAGCCACCATAATTTCATCCATCGCATCTTCTAAATTTTCGTGGGGCGAGACAGAGACTCCCCGCAAAGTGAGCGTTCAACTCACCCGGGGTGAAGCCGTGAAGCTCCTCCTCTTTGCTCTTGGATAAAAGGCCGAGGTTACGCATTTCCTTCCAAATATTTTTATGTTGATCAAGAGCGTCTGAAAGGTGGTTCTGAATGAAGGAATTCCGCTCTTTTTCGATGCGCACGTCAACTTCTTCACTGAGGCGAAAGAACTCATTTTGAAGCTCAGAACACTTGCGCAGGTTGCATTGATTTCGCTCCCAGCGCCTACGCGTCGCATCTCGCTTCTTAATGAGTGCTTTCAGCTCGGGACCAATCCAAGGAGCATCACCTTTACGGGGGTAAATCGTTTTTTCCGGTGCTAGTTCGTCCAAAACAACTTTTAAGTTTTCATTAAGGACAATTAATTGCATCTTCCAAGCTAGTTTCAGCATTATGGGAGCGCTGTCCAGTCACAGCGAAGCAGGCGATCATTCAACTGCTCTGGAGTGATGTTACGAAAATCCCTGTAAGTGAAGGAATTTTTAGGCGGAGCAGGAGTGAAGACGTTGATGGTCACGTCAATGACCGCGGTGCCTGCCAAAAACTGGGCATAGTGTGTTTTGTGAGTCGGTAATGATGTCATTTTCATCTACGTACATGTGATCAATCCATTTGTGAGATAGATTGGAGTTGTGTTGGTGAGTCGCGCCATGCTGCACAATCTGTAGGGACAGTTCTTCCGTCAGTGCAGTCAACGTCTTTGTGTCAGATGAGCTGGGGTCCAGCAAGTCTGCGTTCAGATCCCCCATGATAACTTTGTGGCTAAAGCCACCACACAGTCGGCGTAGTGACCCCGAAAAGCCCATCGTCCTTCTGCATGGCGACTTTTGGGGGCCTAATAAATCACACCTACTAAAATAGATGGTGAACCGCTCTGCTGCACGCCACAAAACAAGTATTCAGGGATGCCGGGACACCCTGACCCAGAAGTATTAGACGAGGCAAGCCTCTCCACTTTGAAATCATTGCGCACATACAGAGGCAAACCCCACCACCGTTTCTGTTGCGGTCTTGCCGCAACAGCGAATAACCTGGGATCTGAACAAGACTGTCGTCCACGAACTCATCCAGCCACGACTCAGCTACTCCAAAAAGATGGTAGGAGGGGTCGGTAGCGACGAGCAGACGCAGATGCTCAATCTTAATCCGTTAAGGAATTAAGATTGATAAACCCTGTCTTTAAGGAACCGCCACTCCCTTTAGACCCTCCGGCAGCCGTATCTAGTCAGGGAGTCCTCAAAGGTGCTGCTGTCGGAGCTGTACTTTGCTCTGGAACGGTAGAACTGTTCCCGGTGCTGTTCGTGGACTCACGATTAGGTCCTCGAACAGTTCGACACGCCGTTTGAATGACATGCAGTTCAGTGAGCGACTCAAAACGCATACGCCCTCTCGCCATTTCTGCGCCTGACCCAGAAACGTCCACCACTGTGCCAAACATATTTGAAGCCCAAACCCCGTGCAAGTGGCCTCAAATGAACATATTCCTTATATTTGTCACGGGGTAACATCTCATTGATGAAAATCTTTCGGTCCGGCACGTGGGTTTTTCGCTTCAGGTCGAGGAATTTGGGCTCGATATTATGAGCTGTGAAATAATTGTTGGCAATCGAGCGCTTGGCTTTCATCACCTCCCTGACTAGGCGGCGGCTGCACGAGAGTTGGATTACGCAAGATGGGAGAGAACGTGAGTTAACGATGGAAGCCTGGGACAATGAATTTGACGTACTGTTGTTGTGCGTAAGAGACGCCTTTCCAGACACACGCCCGGGCTGCAGACCCACGAACATCAAGAATGTTTTCCCTCTCCAGCGACGGAAGTATGGACTTGAGTACTGCAAAGGAAATGTTACATACCTCTTCCTCCGAGGCAGTAGAGTCTTTCTTCAAAGCTCCAGTCATAATGAGTTGGTTGCACTCAAGACCCATCACCCCTGAGTTCAGTGCCCTGCGCCCAGCATGAAATGGTCTGACGAATCCGTTCTGAATTGAGGGGCCCCCGCAGAGAATTGATGTGGAAACTTAGGAGTAGAAGGCTCGATTTCATCAGTATTGCTAGTATCCCGCAGAGTACTCTGTTTACCCTTTATAAATTCAGACAGACTCAAAATCTGACTCTTCATCAAGGTATTTTGCTCGAGGAGCAGCCCCACGATCCAAGCGCAACTCCTCCAGCTTGGAGTTTTGCTTCTCTATAATTTCTTCCAGGGCCGACATTCGTGCCAACAGTCGGTCATCCGCCTCTCTCACTTGCTGGTGTGGAAGACGGAGGAGGAATGGCTACGCCCTGACGCCCCAGGAGAGACATTATTTCGTCGAGCCGCTTCTGAGTTGAGTCATTTCGTTGAATAAAGAGGTCCAAAGTACTCTGCGGGATGAAAAACCACTTATCTCTAACAGTTTCTGGAGCTGACGTTGACGCTGGGGTTGTTGGCTGGACAGGTGTTCCATCGTAGCCATGTTGGGATGAGCCACCACCAGCCTCCGAAGATGTTGGTGAGAGTGGTGGTTGCAATGCGTCATCTCCGCCAGTGGGACATGAGGCGTCCATAGGGGATTCCGTAGCTCCAGTTTGAATTGCCGCGCCACTAGCAGTGTGGGCTGTGGTGCTGCCATCGCCGCGAGCTGGTAGTGCAGCAGACGACAGGCACGGCTCGCGAGAGGCAGGAGCGCCTTTAGTGGTGGGAGGCTTCTCGATACGGCCTGTGACAGGGGCCTGCGGGGGGAGGGGTGATGTCCCCACCTTGCTGTGAGCGTTGAGCCGTGCTTGAGTGGTAGTTGACAGGCCACTCATACTAGCACGCGTGCGGGTTTTCTCCATCTCTCTCTCTCTGACGTACTTCGTGCTGCGTCTAGCAGCCGAAACCGTCTGCTTCACTGCACTCGACGACGCTGTATTAGGTGGATTTTTACTCACCTCATGACACATCACGCATAACCATTTGTTGCTCGATGTTTTTGAGCACTTAGCGTGAGCAAACCGTTTGCAGGTGCTGCATTGCTTGCTGCTAGTGCGTAGAATATTGCTGCAGATGTGGCAGGTGGAGTTGGGCATCATGGTATAGCAGACAGCAGTGATGTGACAGAGCGTGAATCAGACGATCGCCGAGCATGCGCAGAGAGATCGGTTTTGGCGCCAAGCACCGTGCTGATATTCCTTCAGGTGTTAATCGATTGCAGAAATTGGAATAATTCCTCTCAGGCTCGAGTTGGAGCCATGCAGCAATGCTCCAAAAGTATGAGCCTGCGAGAGGATATCCAATCTGCAAAAAGAGGTCCCTCGGGACAACGTTTTGTTGGTGAGAAATAACATTCAACACGGAGCGATGTAAAGTGTGTGTGGATGTACTCACCGCCAGAGAGAGAGAGAGAGAGAGGAGAGAGAGAGAGAGAGAGAGAGAGAGAGAGAGAGAGAGAGACCTGCACCGAAGAAAGGGAAACAACACCTGCGAGTCGTGAGAAGAGAGACGCTCGATCCTGAGCGCGAGACGCCGCCGGCCCTGAAGTAATGCTGACGCGGTGCCGGGGCCGGATTGGTAATTTGTTGGATCTCTCCCTTGTCCAATGGCCGGCGCCAACGGAGAAGGAAGAGAGGGTTTACCCGGTTCGGATGGCCGTATCGATGCGGATTCCAGCCCGGGACTGTTGGGGAGGTGCTGGCCAGCCGTGTTTGGCTGACCGGTGCCTCTCCTTCGTACGTCGCAGCGTATTTGCCCTACAACCACCTTAAAAAAAAAAAAAAAAAAAAAGAGAGACCTGCACACACGCGTCATTGATATACTGTTCGACTCATCATTGACAATGCTTCATCGATGAATCGGCGATATTTGTAACGCAAGGCCCAAATCGCGTTCGAAATAGTTTTATTGCTCTCTTTGTTGAAAATTCAGCTTCATTATTGCATCCGAAGCAGACTGATGGTACCCTAATCGACTCCGAGTCCGCAACTTCACGACTTTTATGGTCCGCGGTCAGGTAGTCTTGCCCATCGACGATTTTACGGGCCCCGGCTGTAAAAGACAATAAAAGCCTCACAATAGGCGCAAACTTTAATTTTTTTCAACTTTGCGACCTTGCCACGCGTTTGTTTATCTAAAATCTCATATTGCATTTTTGTAGTTGACATCCAGAATTTTTTTATGATTTTTCTGTTTTTGAATCAAGTCTTCAACCTCAATAGATCCCGAGATAACAATAACTGGATTATCTCCAAAGGTTATTAATTTTTTTGGCTGATTGTTGTTGGACGCTATTGGGGACCCAAATATCTATCACCTCCATTTTTTGCAGCGCCCCAGAATTTTTTTTGACAGAGCTGTAGCATCCCAAGGTCGAGCTACCTCTGAAATTGGCCTTATACCCGCGTTTTTTTACATTCTGATAACAGCTACAGCCGCAGTTGTCATCCGATCGACTTCAAAAAAATGTTATCATGGCCGTGACTAGATGAGCTTCGACGTTATCCCAGTTAAAAAAATTAGCGATTTTTTTTGGAGCCAGGATAGCAGAAATTCTCTAGGTGTCAATCATTTTTAAACCGATAGTAGGTTGGTATGTATTGAGGTCATCTGGCACGGCTACAAGGTGATGGATTTTGAAGGCCATTCATTTATTGAAGGCTAATTTGACTCATTGGGCAACAAGAAAGACAGAGACTCACACGGTGTAAGTCCACTGCGGGCAGTGATGTCGCGGGCCGTGGTGTCGTGGGCTTAGCTGTACGAGGCCTTCGTTCAACTGAGAGAAGCGTGCACTCGAGACTCGGTGCCATCGCATTAATTCGTATTGCAGGGTGGGGAACTCTAACGTTACACTCAATGATAAAATAAATGACTCCGGAATAGCACTTGATGGCTCGATGATGCATGCTTCTGGATTTTGCGTGATTTTTAACATTTTCCTTCGATTTGATTCTCAATGTCAAGATCACAAAAATTCTTGGTAATCGGTGCAATTGAGCGGGATCAGCAGTCCAATAATACATAGATTTTATAGTCTGAGAGCTGTTCCCACGCGCTTCATGTTTTTGTGTGGTGTCGTGTTATCAAGAAGGGCGAGTCGGAGGAATTCGAGAGGGAATGATCCATACATCCCAGGGATGATTCATTCTTCAATTCTTTGAGTGTAATCATTGATCCACAATCAAGGTATAACAAAATCGTTTGATTGCACAAGCCTACAATAACTATTTATGGTACAGCGGGTCTGAGAGCCTAATTATCAGAGGCAGTGAAGTTAACATTTGAGCGCTTGGGCGGAGATGAGGCTAGAATTAACATCCGAAATAGACTGATGTCACCAAGCCAAAGAGGCTCATCCTTGCATAAAACCGCGGTACCAAAATCCGCAGATCTGTCGATCCAACGATCTGTGATTCGAGTTTTGTAGGACCAACATGTTCAGATCCCATGATCCGCGTATTCGTAGATTTTGGGATCTGAGCATGGTGGTCCGGGTTTTTGCTTTTCCAAAGAGGAAGCTTGTCTTGGATTATTCACAATTATTGAATTCGCGTGAGTCGTTAGTCGCAAGTGCGAGAGTGAACAATACGAATAGTCAAATAGTGAGTAAATTTCATTTTCAAGGGATAGAAGTACGATACGCACGTCTTATTCTTGATTCAACGTCCATGAACTCAATCCAAATTTTCGAACGGTGAGGGGAAGGAATTCATCTGACTTCTTTTTTCTTGTGTACTGATTGAGAACTCCATGAACAATAACTTCCACTTTGTCTGATCAGATCATTTTTGTTTGTTAGCCTGTGATTATTGGGTATACTGAGTATGTTCCTATCAATCTTAAAGTGGTTAATCTTCGTTTTGATTATTGTGCGTCAACATTTTGCTTCGATTAGATCACGTAACGTGTCCTCATATCGTGAGATGATATTGTTGAGATTGCAATAAGCATACATTGCGGACCGTGTGAAGGTAGGTGCGTAACTATGTAGTTGGTTGCCTTGGGCTATTCCTTAACGAAGCTCGCAACTTCATCATTTTGAGCTAAGGAGGTCGTGAGTTTGATAGAACAGCGAAGGAGGAATCTCGATGTTTGAGATTCTCACAACGATGCATGATAATGAAGTATTTTCAAGGCTCTGAGCTGAGAAATTATGATCAGGGAGAATTCATTTATCATCTCTGAGTCGTAATATTTTCAATGGCGTATATCACGTTCTCAATATTTACATATTTATTGGGTGATTCTTGAACGAGGAAATTAGCGATAATTTGCATGAGAGATTTTTTCACGGAGTAAACAAAATTTGGTCTGTTATTTATGCACTCTCTCCTTAACTAATAATGTCGGTTCAAAAACAGGGAGGGATCACTCTACTACCGAGAAAATGTCTGTAATTGCAACTTGAGAATTGAGCAAGGTCCAATTTACTCCAATTTTCTGTCTGTTTGTCCTAGATCAGAGCGACTAGTTAAGATTAATACGATTGAGTGCTCTGCATATAATGGGCAAGGTTTCGATAGTTTCAGTATCTTTTATATACTCCACCATCATGGATTGGTGGAAGGGACAGGGATGACTTCTTGTGAGAAGAGCATCCTTGTGTGGCAGATTAGTTACATGAATGGTTAGTTAGGGTCAGCAATGAAAAAACTCACCATAGATTTCAGTCATCTTCACATCCCTGAAAGGCTGCTTCACTAGAGACGATGTTTGCACTATAGATGAGCACCTGGAACAAGTTCGAATAGAGATTTGAAAAGGTTCAAAATTGTTCGTAGTGTGATTCATCGGGAACGCCAACAGCACAGAAGGGAGAGTTTGGATTATGAGATTCTGCAAGATGGAGAACGAGTTCAAATCGAATGAGTGGGTGGAGGCGTGGGAGAGACTTTTGCAGAATGTTGAAATCAACTACGAAGCCTTACTTAATTTCTATACTGTTCTGAGTCCAATGAAGAGGATTCAGCTCTAACCGAAGGCTCGAACGAGTGCTGTAAAGGCCACGATTTGTCACAAACTTCGTTTCAGAATCTGGTTCAATCTGAAAGCATACAAAAAGAGGAAAATAGTCATCTTGCATTTTTTTGAATGAAAGGTTTGGCAAATTCAAGCAAATCGAGATAGATAGGGTGCAATTGGAAAAAAAATCCCCAAAAATTTTTTTCATCTCGCGCAAATTGTTTGAAAGTCTGATGACTTGCGCTCTGTGACGTCACTCCGACAAAGTAGTCGACTGCCGCTATTGTATGGCGTCTTGCAATTTCTTTGATCCCTCCAGGAAAAGGTTTGGCAAATTCGAGCAAATCGAGACAAGTATTGTGCAATTCAAGGAAAAATCCCAAAAATTTTCTTTGTTTTGCGCAAATTGTTTGACAGTAGGATGACTTGCACCGTGTGACACAATCATCTGACTTTCAAACACTTTGCGCAAGTTGTAAACAATTTTTGGGAATTTCTTTCTAATTGCACCTTACTCATCTCGATTTGCTCGAATTTGCCAAACCTTTTTTTTGGGGGGTCAAAAAAAATGCAAGATGCCTATTGTTCAGTTTCATGATATAATTTTCTAGATCACAGCCCGTTGGTCGGTATATCAAGAGGACAAGTAAATCCCCGGTTGATCTTCAAGAAGTCAGCCGCAGACTCGATGTGCACGTAAGTACATCTCTCAGAGTGTCACGAGATCGGTGATTTCGCGTTACTCAAGGTACGGGCTTTATGTACATCATTGAGCATCGTATATATCAAATAAGTGATAAATCCGGCACTCACAACATATCAATGCCGTGTCAGGTTGGTTCTCTCCACCAAAGTCATACAAAAATATATCGTGAGTATCGCTGCCCTTATTTTGAACTGAATGTTGAAGGTCGATATTCTGAATATTGAAGCTCGTATTGAAGAATAGTACTCAGCCCATTGGTTTTGAATCTCAACAATATTCTATCCCATGGACCATCAAATGGATCGAAACAAATTCCTTGCCATTCGCAACAATATGGAAAGATGTATTCATCGAACTTTTATTCTCTTTACATTTTTGGAAAATATTTCATAATCTCAATTCTTTACCTCCACAACGCATTGTGATAAAAATGATCTGGGAGAAGCAGGGAACGAGATTTGGGACGACAGTTATAAGTGATGAGACGAACTCACCGGTACACCGTTGATGAACCACTGTAACTGAGCTGCTGGATGTGATGAGTCGCTGGTGCAGTTGAGCGAAAGAACGTCACCTGTAGTGTAGATTCTTTCTACCCCAGTAATCTTGGGCTTATGTCTTGGAATCTCTGGAAACATAAAAGTTTCGAAAATTTTCAATGGTTATTAATCTTACGGAAGCCGGTGTAGAGAATTTTTATTATCATTTTCATTCATTGTCCTGGAAGCGTATCTCTTGACTCCAGAACAAGACATTTCTTGAATCACGCAATATTTCGACTGCATCAGTCTGACCTTATCTAACTCTAAGCATTTTGATATCGACTAGATATCTATTCAGTCGCGAAATATACACTACCGGTCAAAAAATTAAGCTCACCAAAAAATTTTTTTTTCAACTTTGTGAGTTGCACTACTCGGTTTTATTCAACCCTAGAGGGTCTCATCTGAACTCGTTCTGAAGGTTTTACTGCGTACTTGAAGATGGCACGATTCGTTATCGAATGCTCGTTTCGCCAATCTTATCTCCAGAGAGCGTCGATTTCAAGGATTTTTTAGATTTTCTAGCTCCTGCAAGTTCGAGGCGCATGAAAGTTATGGTATGACACTTGTGTTGATTAAAAAAAAGAGCGAAGAGCTTCAGAATCCGTTTTTGACCATCCCTGTACGTTACTCATGGTTCAAGCTATGACATTTTTTGTGAGAAAAAATTTTCCACAAAAACTTGCACCCTTATAAAAAATGACGAGAATCTATAGTTTTCGGGATAAACAGAAGTTTTTCGTTTTCTTGATTAAGATACAGAGGATAGATACTGTAAACGAAGATTGTATCCGCCATGAAAGGTATTCTCCCTTCTCATTCAAATAAGAGTGCCATTTTTTGCGGAAGAACTCTCCTCACAGGAAACGTGATAGCTCAAATTCGGAGTAACGTGGAGGTACGTTCAAAAATGAATTTCAAAATCCTAAACTTGGACTTTCAGATCCCGTGAGTCCCATACAGTAACATTTATGTGAATCAAACTTTCACAAGCCAAAAGATTCCCTCAAAAATCGTCGAAATGGACACTTCCTCAAGGTGAGGTTATCAAAATTCAAATCCGTGAGAATAAAAATGAATAATACCATCTTCGTAGAAAAACCTCCGAAATAAGCCAGTAAGGCCGAATGGTGCAGCTCACAAAATTGAAAAAAAAAATTCTGGGTGAGTTTTAACTGTTGACCGGTATAGTGTAACTAATTGTTGTCCCACTCGCTTATCTCGTTCTGATTGAGTTCTATTCTCTCAATGAACTCCAAAAATTACACCCAGTTTACTTGTATGGCTAAAATGTAAAGAATATCGTTAGGACAAATTGTTTTTGAGATCATGAGAATGTAACAGTTCTGAGTCCCAGCATCTCCTCTTTCTCGAAACTGCTCAATGAGTCATATTCATTCAAAATACAAGTTCGCGAGATATATTCCAAGATTCCTCATGTTCTATTTAAGCTGAAGAAGTAACTGAAAACCGATGCCTAACTCACCTATAACCTCCATGTACGCTTCACCTTTTACAGACTTGAAAGGAGGGCTGTCAGTATTCACTTCACATGCATAGTATCCTGTTGAATTAAAACTCACATTCTGAAGAAATAGATCTTTGTGGTTTGATTTCCTTGCCTGGAACAGAGTGGTAGACCAACATGGGGTTTATTTTACTTCGAAAGACTGAATCAAGAATTGACATCCGTAATGATAAGAGTTTGTCGAGGTAAAGCAAGAATTCAGGCATCTTCATTGAATGAGTACTTGTGATGTTACTGTGGAACTATCGAGTGG
Organism: Eretmocerus hayati; assembly: GCA_029851415.1. Classification (NCBI taxonomy): domain Eukaryota; kingdom Metazoa; phylum Arthropoda; class Insecta; order Hymenoptera; family Aphelinidae; genus Eretmocerus; species Eretmocerus hayati. The sequence goes on from CM056742.1 coordinate 135,400,778, forward strand.
AATCTGCCTGGATCCTCTCGAATTCTCACTTCATCCTTCCATGTCTCATATCTTAATGACTATAGACTGAGCTCTCATGCCTGTCTGATTGATAGAATCAACGTTTGAAAATCTTGGTTATATTTCTAGAGTAATATTTGTCTATTCTTGTTGCTCATTACTTATGGATCATTCAATGACTCTTTCTTTCTTCTAACTTGCTCTGACAAGGTTCGATATTTCATGATTATTTGAGTAGAGAATAGTTTTGAAATTTTGTTTCAGGAATCATGAGATACAGTCTTACTTAGAATCATAACAGAAAATTATGGATTAGATATATAACGGACCGGATATATAATAACTTCCTCACAACTTACATTTATCCGTACTCCATCGATGTCAAAGACTTGTTTCTTCGAATGCCTTGTGGAGAAACTGTATATGTGCTCATTGTCTTTGTACCAAGAAACAGAGTACAATTGATCTTCATCGGCATCGTAACTGAAATCAATTTAAATTTTTACTGCAAAACTGAATATGCCCTGATCTTGTATCCCTGGTCTAATCTATTCCTCAGAAAAGCACAATGATGATCAGTACACATATAATCCATATTTTTTTCCAATCCATATTTTTTTGAAGCGTCTTATCCGAATGATCTACAGCTTCCTTCCACTGGAAAACATGGGACATTCTCAGAATAATATGAGATTACCGATGCTCGGACAAACCGGAAAACCTCCGCAACGATTCGATGAATCGGCTCAACTATATCACTATAGATGTGCTCCCGAATCCCGATTTGATCTTTCACGCAGTTGCAATGATTAGTGATATCGGATTAGGAAGAAGACGATATTTTTTCACAGACTAGGAACTGACTATGATTTTACATGTGAAAACCTCTCAAACTAGGTCGTTTTGGTCTTGAGATTCGAAATCCTCAAAATGGCGGCACGCCCCCGTTAACTTTTGGTGATTTCGACTTTAAAATCTAAAAAATCTCAAAATAGCAACATGCCCTCCATTGAATTTTCTTTGGTCGGAGTCATTCTCAAATGATGATAATATAATTATGTACCGAGTTGCGGGAAACGCATTTTCTTTACGAAACGAGTGTTGGACGTCGGCGCAAGCCGACGTCCAAGACTCGTTTTGTGAAGAAAATCGTTTTCCGCACGAGGTACATAATGAATTTTATCGCCTGACGATGGAAACAGCGTTTGTCCGTCCGCGTAGGCGGACGGAAACACGATGTTTCAATCGGTAAGGCGATAAAATACTCGAATAAATCACTCTGCAGATATGCCACGGGTTTGTGAAAGGATCGGAGATTTCCCCATGTATCGGAATGGGAGAATAAAGATGTGCCTCAGGCGCTAAAACGTTTATTTTTGTCATTTGTCAATTCTTGTAGACCTCGCATTGGGATCAAAATGAATCTAGGGTAGAGTCGATTTCAATAGTTGATAATACGTCCGCTGTGAGGGTGTTTTTCCGTCGTAATTTTATTTTGTTCATGGACTGGACCTTCCCATTTCGGTAAAAACGCTCATATGGGCCTAGACTCTTCTTTATCTCATCGTCCACGTTCTTGGTCAAGTAAACCACCACGATAGATTTCTTTGGGGAAATTTTCCGAGCAAATCTGACTCGGCAAAGATTGAAAAATGAGACCCGCCACAGCGATGTTAACTGATGAAGTATAGATATCAGTTTACGCATGAATTTGATCCCCCCCCCCCCCCGCCCTCAAAATTTCCACGTGCTACACGTAGGACGATTCTTCCGATCCAATTTACACAGAAATATTTCTCCTCGTTTCAAGACCTATCATCATTCAGAATCAGGCACACAGTCTTTCATGGACTAGATTCGTAGATTGACGAAGCGGGAAGGGTTGTAGATAAAGGGTTTCGTAGTATTCCCTATAATCCCTTGTGACTCGTCTGCTTGTCAAACGTTGAGGAGAATGATGAGGTCGAGGATGCGGTTGTTGAGGTTGAACGAATCATCACACAGTATTCCGCCACAAATACGACACAGGAACCAAAGTGCGGAATACGGAGTTCGAGTCTGAAAATGTCACTAGGTCACGGTGTCGACGTTCCTGACGGCACCAGGAGTACGTCGGAGTACCGGAGGAGCGTGGCCACGGCTGGGCAAAGGTCGCGGGATGTAGCGTCGTGACAGCGAGCTGGAATTGACATGTTGACTGAATGGGATGCTCGGTCTTTTATAGGGCAAAAGGATGTGCGCAAGTTGTGCGTACATCTGCTGTGATGTACTATTGGATACGTGTACAAGACTCTGTTGTACTATTACACTAGCGTGCATTGAGTATGGATTAGGTCGGGAATGTACTATAAGACGCGCGTGCATGAGTTGACTGCGATATTGTACTATTAGATCCGCGTACATCCTTGAAGGCCGGGTTTGTACTATTGGAGACGAGTACAATATTGAGAATTGAAACTGCACTGATGAGGGCGCGTACATGGTGTCGACCGATGAATGTACATGAGCGTACGTTAGTACGAATAAATGTTTGTCGGTGATCAAGAGATGATGCTGGTAAGAAAGAAAAACGATAAAGTGTGATTGCACCGCCCGTTGCGTAGTTGAATTTCCACGATAAACAATGTGCTCTACGGAAGAAAAAGACGTGTGAGAATGCACGCGTCAAGATTTGCGTTTGTGAATCAAGATAGCATCCTTACATGTACGGTTCATCAATCAGTCAGAGTGCTGCATCCGTTATGACATCAATACAGAAAAAACCAGGAAATACACCCACGCTCGGAGTAATAATCGCAACTTTGAAGCATGCATCGATAGGCACAGTTTTGAGCAAAAAGTATCCATTTTTCCACACTACTTTGTATCATCCATCCAAATTCGACTAGTTGGTCGACCGCTTCGCCTCCCACGAGGTGAGACATGCGCATATTATGCCTTTGCTCGGTCAAAAATTGCATAGTTTTGTCATAGGAGAGCGTTTTCCAGCACCTTCTCAGGGCAGTTAATCGACCCCAAAGGAACGCAGCACTATCGAGTATGGGTAGTTCTTCAAAATGCTTCAGCGTGGACGGTGGAGAAATGCAAGTATTCCTGCCTTAACGTGAAGACCGCCTTGTTCAGCCAAACTGCCCAGTTCAGGAGATTTGCCCAGATATTTGAAAAGAGCAGAGAATTCATGAGGGAATGATCTCATTTCTCAGATTCATATCAAGAGGGTTCTTCATCAATTGCTTGCAAATCCAAGATGCCAAAGGATTTTTCAAACGGAACACTCATCAAATGAAAGAAATTAACCCCACTCTTTCTCCGGTATCTTTCCCAATATATCGTCTCAGATGCGTCGACACTGATCAAAATTCCGAGACTCGTTATCGAACGAACTCTTAGATTGAAATCTTATTCCTCTCTCATACATTGGTGCGCCTACAATATTCACTGTCATGAGAGTGAGCTTACAAGAGAGGCTAAATGTGACAGCAGAGCGAGGGCTCAGAGGACCCCTGCGACTTTCTCATACCCAGGGGGTGAATTCGACTGCTCTTGAGCGTCGAAGGGATTGCCGCAGCAGCAGCAGCAGTAGCGCACGATTTTGGGAGGCAGAAAACGGGTAGCGGCTCGATGCCACTCTATATACTCTACGTTCCACTGTAGGAAATGCGCCCTGGGATTGATTTGCATCCTCTGGCTCATTTGCCGCGCGCGAGGTAGAGTCCCGTGGGATTAGCTTCGCTTTCCCGCGCTCGTTGAAAATTCACAGGCCCTCGCATCCTCTGAATTTTGTTCGCTCTCATTTTGCACGTGCACCTCTATACTGATTACAAATACCGCAGCAGGTCGTAAAACGTTCAATGCTTTTTTCTCCCTCACAACATGGATTCTTTTTTCCAACATTGTCGATAACGTAAAATGTCTTTTTGGGTTTGCACAAGTCTCTCCGAGCGTGGGAAATCGACGATTTTTTCGAGGAAATTTTCATTGCTCGTAGACCGTCGTAAAATAACCGAATGGTGATGTGATGATTTCTAACAGAAAATAATGCAGGAATTCAAACATGAAATCAGATTTTGGAACAGGTCGTGATAGATTCCGATGCCTCTGACAAATTCGAAGGATAACAAAGACAAGAAGCACTTTGTTTTTGGGATATCAGAGTTCATAAACTTTTTGGATGACATTTTCGTCTCATAATCAGGCTTTATCTGTGGCAATTTTGGGGATATCTTATGTTTCCGAGGGTACCAAATTTTGAAGAAAATTTGGGCAAGATCAGTGTCCAAACCCTCACCGGTCTCTTCCTCATGAATCTAAACCGACTTCACTCAGTTCTACCGGAAAATTGCCGAGTCTCAATTTGATCAATTCGTTTTACAGCTACAATGGATGCTGCAATCATACAGAAGCTGGGTCAGTCAAAACTTAAAATCATAATTCATGAATGTAATGATAAGTAAAGCAAGTCTTCTTGCATTACGACTGTTTATATTCATAATCTGGAACTCAATGAACAAGTTGTCACTTTAGAAGGAAGTCCTTACAACTTCTTCTGTTCTTCACAAAACTTCGGACACTCTAGCAACTTGATTCGAATCAGGTTTCTACGCCATTGAAGAAACTATCACCTGGGGAGGATCTACAAGCTCAGTATGCAAATGTAGTAAGAATCATTGACTCTTTCTCAACATTTTGTTCAAGCTGCTATCATTCGAATCTCGAGTGCGGGTTTACGTGAGAGTGCTAAATGAGACGAGGTTGAAGTTGGCGCAAAATAGATAGAAATCTCCGAGGAGATATTACTGCAGAGCTGGCAATGCGAAGAACCGTAGAAATAAAGCCGCAGGGATAGACTCGGGCTCCGACGACAATAAGAGGGAAGAGTCTGAAACTCTTGAGACCCTTGAGAAAGTGCCAGATCGATTATTATGAACCCAGGGGTGAATTTCTAGAATCCTATAGTACTGCAAGAGCTTGAATTTGGTCAAGATCGAAGAACTACTTACGTCATGATTCATATGAATGGTATATTTAGAAGGCTTATGAGAGACTAACATTTCATAAAATATAAATGATTTTCTCCAGATCCTGAACTTTCTGAAGGTATAATTTGGTTCTCAACACATTGACTACGAGACTAGTAGATATCTTGGTCATATGATAGAGCCTCGTATTATGAAATATATTCGAATTCCTCTTGGCAAATCGAATCACCGTGATGGATAGATACTGGGGATATTTTTTGAGCAAGTACCCTGGTAGAAATTCATCTTAATGTAACACATTATTAGCCATGAAATGGCCATTTTCAGCCAAAATTGGCCAAAAATAGCCATTTTATGTCTATTAATGTGTTACATCGAAGTAAATTTCTACCAGGGTATGAACCGGTAAATACTGAACCATGAAAAGTCGTGGGCTCCATCGATCGGGTCCATCACATCGAACGTGTTCGTGATATCGAAATTAAAGATCATATCTCGATGCAACCGAGGCTTTCTTGGTTCTCAAGTTTTCGATATGTACATACCATATTAGAGATATCTCAGAATTTCTGAAAGATATCTCAGAAAATATCCTCAAGGGAATGAGAGTCGAATAATTTCCGAAGTTTTGAATGTGAGCTCTAACTCCACACCATGCAACTCATACAGCTCGACTTCAATAATGCTAATTTATTTGGATGAATTTCTCCTTTAACCGAGGCGTACACCATAAGATGACTGACAGATTCATCATCTGCGGATACAAGAAATTCAATACAACTTGATTACATCAGCCCCAAATTCAACCAACCACTCTCAACTTTCTGCCTCTCTAGACAGAGGACCAAAGTTGGATAATTCGATTGAACCAATAAAGTCAGAGACTCTAAAACTTTCGAGCCCTTACAATTTTCGAGCGAGCCGCGCTCGCTACAAGAGTTATATTTGTGTCGAGACTATTCCCAGCGCATGATACCTCTAACAAACCATAAATAAATTTAGTCATATAGCAAACACGCGAGCTCAATCCAACTTTTTCGCATGTCACCTAGAGTCTCTAATGAAAGCTGACTCAATTTATGAGCCACCAATGTATTAAAAGAAAGAGGAGCTTTGGTAAAAATAAGAGAAATAGAAACATTGAGTTGGTTCGTGATAAAGTTCGAAATTTAATGAAACGTGGCTTTTGCCAAGCTGATATTGAGCTTGAGTGGAAAAGAAATTTTAGACCAGCAATGTCATTACGTGGCTAACGAACTGAGTTTCTTGAACGCTCCCCTTCTACTACTTCGGTACCTTATCCTTTGCTTTTCGCCTTTAGCATCGGCTCAAGACGTAAATAAGGGAGAGAGCTAGGAAAATGAGCTTCATTAATGTTCGCCTCTATCCCTTGAGATTAAAGTCAAATGTTAGCATTTTTAGGAATTCAAAAATATTATTACTATTTGAGATGGAGTATGAGGGATAATTACAGTGTCTTAAGTTTCTTGAATCGTCAAGTAGAGTTGAGTTATGCTCTATGATTGCAATAAAAAATCTTCTCTTGGGGAAATTTTGAATCTCATGGTGGTTAATGGTGAAACTGTTGTTCGGATTGATGGGGAGATGTGGGAATTGGGATCAGTTCATCCTCCATAATTGCTTCGATGGAAGCCTCGCATCCTATAACAACGAACAGGTTGTATGAGACACGATTGCATGAATAAAAATTCCCCAAAAACATCCGATCCAGAATCCTAGGATGTTCGATACATCTTCCATCAATATCAACAGTTCATGGGTTCTAGTAAGATTCCATACATCATCAACTTTGCGAGCTCCAAAGTCATGCCGAACCACTTATGAATTTCCCCCACAATGTAACTCTAATTCTGAGCTTGAAAGTGGAAATCTATACAGTTTTACTGGCTGAGGTGACTTGAATTCTACTAATAGTGCAGAGATCGAATTGATAATCATTGAGATAATTATGGAATTCATAGCGATTTTCCAAAGACTCGATTTGATCTCAATAGCCAGCTATATCGTGAATATTACAGGAAATATGTACCTCCTACTCGGAGTAGTCCGTGTACCTACAGGCGTGCCTTTGTCAAGATCATGATTAACACGTGTAAGGGCCGCCTAATTAACTGAGCGATATATTCTCCAGGAGCAGCGTTGCATACAACTATAGAGGTCATTGTCTCATATGTTTCGTATGTTATGCACGAACAATATCCAAGCAAAGTTTGTCCTTTGTGGAAGACAGGTGGCCATAGTGTGTACCACGCTCTCGACCAATTTCGTCATAACTTTCGAATTCTGATTCTGAAAATAGGTTAAGTCGAAGAAATTCCATTAGAGTGTTTGATTTCGATGAAGTCACTTTATGATATGACTCGAATCAATGACGTATCATATGGGTGAAAAAACTAGCCTTGGGTAGCTTTGACCGAATATCCTAGTTATCTTTCTATCATGTCTCTTGAGACTCACTATTACAGAGTCAGGAATTATATTACATATAAGAATATGTTTTTCAAATGTTTTTCTAAAGTTTCTGCCCCTACAGCAAAATAAATCTTATCTTATCTTATCTAATCTTATCTTGATTGCAGTATTTTGTAATACGTATCATGTATCCGAATCTGTAGTAATTTCAGTAGAGCCTGACCTCGTCGGTAAATCGTGTTGTCTAAATTGAAAAAATTTCCTGACAGCTTTCGCACAGGCTCCAGTGACTCGGATCTTCACGTTTGGATGATAGGTGCGTGAGCGCATTAACGATACATACTATAGCTCATGGGTGATTGCATCTGGGCGAATGTATCTGTAACCGTGAACTGATTGAATTCGGAACAGACTCTGAAGGGTTCTTTCAAGGTCGTTTGGAGGTTAATACAATTTTTCGAATATGTAGTATATTACTGTACTAGGCAAGGAAGATGGATTTCCGTGCCTATGTAATGATAATGCCGAGGCGAAGTCGAGGCATTGATATCACACAGAAACGGGCTTCCAACTCCTCTGCCGTGTGCTGTATACTATTTTTCCTTCTCGCGGCCCGAAAGTACGTCTGAAAATTATCATTTGATGCAAAAGTACGCGTTTGACCTCACTCTTAGAGCTGTTTACGATTTCGGAGAGGTGGCTGTATAGCAGACCACCTCGCGGCTTATTTACTGACTGCTGTTGCCTTTTATAATTGTGACTTGGTGGTGGTGTGCTCGTCCGCCCGACTTTTGCAAAGGCGAGGCGTCAGTCGAGCTTTTGCTGGTCGGGGCGGACGTAAGCGAAGAAATAATATCAAGAAACGTATTGTGTATGACTGCCAAATTATGCTGAACTATCAAATGATTCATTTTTGTCCAAGGTGTCTTTGATTACTCGGTTATTATCGTCCATAGTTTTTGTCACCGAATATTCATACTTTTGATTAATGTCATGCACTAGAAATCTTGCTCTAGGATCAACTGATGACAAATTTCTTATCAAGCAGCGGTATTTGCGAAGAGGTACCGCTTTTCGAATATATAAGCGCCATGAATAAACACATTGATAAACATAACCTTGATGAGTTATGTCTCTTGTGTATATTATGAATGCATTCCCCTTGCATCGCACACACGTGTGCAGCAGTGACAGGAAAAATCTACAGCCAATCAGAGCGCGAGTTCGCTCGTGCCGGCAGCAAAAGTCGAGCTTTCATGACTGAAATGAGGCACGAAAGGACGTGCTTTCGTACCGGGAGGGGGAAAAATGAATTTTTATATAAATATATGAATCATATGAATACATCAGTTTTTCGAATGAAAACAAATGATATTTTCAATTTGAACTCTGAGCCTCTTCCAGACCTCAAATTAACTCTCAGGTGGAATGAAAAGTCACAATCTCATTTTCTTGGTTACAATCAACAATAAGATCAAATAGATCCGGACAGGACTGAGGGGAGTGGAATACGAAGGTCATCGTCTATCATATCAGGGTTTTACCTGATCAAAAAGTGTTTCATATGGAAGTTATATTAATTCTCTCATTCATATGGGAATTGCAGTTGGAGAGTGGTAGTTGTTCAAAGAAAAAGTTGAATTCACGTTCAGGTGATTTTGAATTTCACCTTCGACATCGAAACTAAGATCACTTCTTCATTCTTGCTTTGATTACAATCGATTCTCATCCCATACGTTTCTGACATAAAATCTATATTGAGAGCCACGGAGGTCACCTCCTACCGATAACAACCTTTGTTCATTTCGCTAGAATAGGGTTGGATCAAGAAGTGGTTGTTCAGAGAGGCGCTCAACTTTTCACATCTTTTCAAAACCTACGATCAAGAATAGGTGTATCTGTCGCAGGCTCTTGGTGAAATCAGCCTTTTCATGAAAATCCTAGGCTCTTCATGAAGAGCCGGCCAATCGTGTCAGCGCTCATCCCTTTCACTTCCTTACACCATCGGCCTAGCCTTTTCGTGAAAAGGCTGACTCGTCCAGCCTTTTCGTGAAAAGGCCAAGTCGGGTTAGGCTCTTGGTGTACAGCTGGGCGAAACCGCTATTGCCGTCGAGCAAAGTCAACGTCGCGGTCCAAGCTGTCGTATCAACTCATCTTTTGGAATTGTATCCAGTTGATGATAAGCCGATATTGGTGATATGTTTACAATTATATTCAATAATGAAGGAATTCATGATATATTCAATTGAACATTGACTTTTATATTAATATCCTCTGTCTATGATGAACACTTTGATATGAATTAATTAACTGTCAAATAAATAATATTCTCCGACTGTACATGAATAGATTTTGTCTCACATGCCCCTACAAAAATAATCACCGGTTATACCACCCGGTCCCATACCCACGGGGACATCCTTGTGGGTTTCTTCGCGGGATTTGGACCCAGAAAAATCCTTGTGGAACAACCACGGGGATTCCCGCGTTAATCCGTACATTAACCGGTGAAGATTTGACTTGGAAATTTTTGTTAGGGAACAAAATTGTTTATGAAAATTGAAAAAGACAGAAGCAAATAGAAGAACAGGGGCGGCGTTGTTGAGGTCACAGATTGAGGTCGTATTATATACTCCATGATTGACTCAGTCGTGACTTCAACAACACTGGGCCTGCTCTTCTATTTGTTTCTGTCTTTTTCAATTTCCATAAACAATTTTGTTTCCTAACAAAAAATTTCCAAGTCCAATCTTCACCGGTTAATGTACGGATTAACGCGGGTATCCCCATGGTTGTTCCACAAGGATTTTTCTGGGTCCAAATCCCGCGAGGAAACCCACAGGGATGTCCCCGTGGGTATGGGACCGGGTGGTATAACCGGTGATTATTTTTGTAGGGGCATGTGAGACAAAATCTATTCATGTACAGTCGGAGAATATTATTCATTTGACAGTTAATTAATTCATATCAAAGTGTTCATCATAGACAGAGGATATTAATATAAAAGTCAATGTTCAATTGAATATATCATGAATTCCTTCATTATTGAATATAATTGTAAACATATCACCAATATCGGCTTATCATCAACTGGATACAATTCCAAAAGATGAGTTGATACGACAGCTTGGACCGCGACGTTGACTTTGCTCGACGGCAATAGCGGTTTCGCCCAGCTGTACACCAAGAGCCTAATCCGACTTGGCCTTTTCACGAAAAGGCTGGACGAGTCAGCCTTTTCACGAAAAGGCTAGGCCGATGGTGTAAGGAAGTGAAAGGGATGAGCGCTGACACGATTGGCCGGCTCTTCATGAAGAGCCTGGGATTTTCATGAAAAGGCTGATTTCACCAAGAGCCTGCGACATATCCATCTCGAAATATTTATTTGTTCTCGAAATGATCCAGAAATTGACCTTCAAGGTTTCAACCAAATTTACTATCAAACACGCTTCTCAGGAGGAGGGACATATATCGGGGTATCTTGCGTATAGCAAACCATTTGCGAACTCATACGGGAATGAGGCCACTCATTTCTGAAACATGCGTACAACGCTTGATCTATCGATTCATCCACAAGATTATCCATGTGAGTTCAATATAGACTCGAGGGAGCTAAGATCGATTGAGGTTATACCACAGGTGAAATAGCAGGACCGTGCAGAGTTCTGATCATAATTGTGCTCAGATTTGAGTTGATGAATATTTATTAATTCATAGATGAGTAAAATCTTAGATTCTCAGATTTGGGTCGAAGCATCTTTATATTCTTCGATAACACGGGCAGACGGGATAAAAAATATCCTCTTCCAGAAACCGGACCTATACATTCCTACGTAAAATCATGCTTTGAATTCAGAAATAACATTAGTTCCCCCCCCCCCCCCGGACAACCCCAAATTTTTGAAAATATCGGAAGAAAAAGTTTCAATTCCAAGTATTGGATTTTTTTCCTCGGGCTTTGGAAGAGGAGGGAATTCTATGCCCAAATATGGACTTTTGGGAATTTTGATTTTTGGTGATGATCCTGATCCATTAACCAGGTTGACACTCGTGATCGATAACTCAATGTGGTACTTATGATCCAGAACTCGATGTCGTACTCGTGATCGAGAACGCTATGTGCTACCCGTATTTCAGAACTCAATGTGGTACTCGCGATCCAGAACTCAATGTGGTCCTCGTGATCCAGAACTCAATGTGGTACTCGTAATCCAGAACTCAAAGTGGTACTCGTTATTGAGAATTCAATGTGGTACTCGTGATCGAGAACTCAATGATGTACTCATGATCCAGAACTAAATGTGTTACACGTGATCGTGAACTGGATGTTGTACTCGTAGTCGAGAACTCAATATGGTACTTATGATCGAGAACTCGATGTGGTACTTCTGATTCAGAACTCAATGCGGTACTCGTGATAAAGAACTCAATGTGATACTCGTGATCTAGAACTCAATGTGGTACTCGTTATTAAGAACTCAACGTGATACTCATGATCGAGAACTCAATGATGTGCTCATGATCCAGAACTAAATGTGTTACACGTGATCATGAACTGAATGTTATACTCGTAGTCAAGAACTCAATATGGTACTTATGATCGAGAACTCGATGTGGTAATTGTGATTCAGAACTCAATGCGGTACTCGTGATAAAGAACTCAATGTGATACTCGTGATCTAGAACTCAATGTGGTACTCGTTATTGAGAACTCAACGTGATACTCATGATCGAGAACTCAATGATGTACTCATGATCCAGAACTAAATGTGTTACACGTGATCGTGAACTGAATGTTGTACTCGTAGTCAAGAACTCAATATGGTACTTATGATCGAGAACTTGATGTGGTACTTGTGATCCAGAACTCAGTGGAATAATCGTGATCGAGAACTCAATGTGGTGACCACATAGATTTCTCGATCCCGAGTTCTGAATCAGGATTACCAATTAAAGTTCTCGATCACGAGTGCCAGATTCAATTGCGGAACACGAGTACCAGATTGAGTTCTGGATCACAAGTACCTCATTTAGCTCTGGATCACGAATACCACATTGAGTTCTCAATCATAAGTACCATATTGAGTTCTCGATCACGAGTGAAACATTCAGTTCACGATCTCGTGTAACATATTTAGTTCTGGATCATGAGTAAATCATTGAGTTCTCGATCACAAGTACCACTTTGAGTACTCAATAACGAGTACCTCATTTAGCTCTGGATCACGAATACCACATTGAGTTCTCGATGACGAGTAGCACATTGAGTTCTCGATCACGAGTGTAACCCCGCTTACTGGATCAGGATCACCACTAGATATGAATATTTCCGAAAGTCCATATTTGAACGATTATTTTCCTCCTTTCCCAGAATCCAAGGCCAAGAGTCCGATATCGGGTTTGGAATAATTTCTCCCGCAATATTCTCGAAAATTTGGGGGATTCCTGGGGAAACTGATTACATTTATGGATTTAGCGTATGAATTCACGTAGGAATATGTAGGTCCGGTCTCTGAAAAAGGTTTTTTTTTTCTATCTTGGTGGTTTGTGTTATCGATGTGAGACAATTTGTCCGTGAAGAAAAGGTTGTGGAGACATGAAACTTCTTTCTCATTCAAATGCATGGGAAAATAATTAATCAAGACTCTCACCTGCACTCAAGACGTGGAGAGTCGCCATTCTTGAGGTATGGGGGGACGCTTACGTTGAGCAGCCTCAGAGCTCCAACTGTAACAAGGAGTACAACAGTGTTCAGGAAGAGGAGAGATTCATAAGATCCAGGAATTGTTTATCGCACATCTTGTCATGATTGGATCGAAGTTAGTGGAAAGCTGCAAATGAAGATAATACATCGCACAACTCTTGTAGTGAAAATTCATACGAAGTTTCGATGTTCGCCTTTGAAACCTTACATGCAGAGGACGGTTGGATTGAGATATTTAACTCAATCACGTGGGAGGGTTTCCTCTATTCTTCAATGAGCGCAACGAGATGAATCAAAATTAAAACTATAGAAAACTCTCTCGTGCAAAAACCCGAAAAAAGGCATTTTTCGGACCAGTAACTCAGATCTTCAGCGTGGGAAGGCTACAGCGCATTGAATTAGCGTATTTGAGGAAGTTTGGAAATGAGTCTCATTGGGTGTGCGCACATCTTATCTTGTTTTGCTGATGGGAACTACTCTACATCTACGACAAATTACCGATATTCCGAGCACTCCCCTCCCAAAAATAGTTACCGGTTTTACCACCCAATCCCATACCCGCAGGGACATCCTTGTGGATTTCTCGCGGCATTTGGACCCAGTAAAATCCCTTTGGAATACCCACGGGGATTCCCTGCGTTAATTCGTACATTAACCAGTGACGGTGAGACTTCAGTATTCTTACTGAAGAGAAAGTGTCTATATGCAAATTGAAAGAATTAAGAACGAATAGAAGAGCAGGCGCAGCGTTGTTGAGGTCACGACTGAGTCAATCATGATGTATGTAATACGACCTTAATCCACAGCTGCGCTTGCTCTTCTATTTGTTTCTGGTTTTTCCAATTTTCATAAATAATTTTTTTTCTCAACAAAAAAGTTTCTAAGTCTAATCATCACCGGTTATTGTACGAATTATGCGGGCAACCCCCGTGGGTATCCAACAGGGATGTTGCCAGCGAGAACATCCTCAGGGATGCCCTTGCGAAGATGGGACTGGGTGATACAACCGGTGATTATGTTCGTGATGGCTCGCCATTTCCTCGCTTTTACTTCGTGTGACGTATTCATGGGTCGCATTCGATGTTAAATCTGAGAAAATAGAGATAGAATGTACGACAAAAGACGTATGGCAAAAGACCTCCTCTTAGTTCAGACTGAGTATCTCCAAATAGAAGTGTGAGTATTCGCGACTGTGTTAGTGGAACGCTAAGGGGCTTCAGAATTATTCCCCAAATGACTACCAAACTTTATCCAGGCGTGAATCCACATGAATTCCATCGTAGGAGATAGTCAATTGACAACCTTGCCACCCCAAAATTTTCTGTGTAGCACATGCTGAAGCCTAAGGGATTTCTTCCAATCGGAAAATTTGAGGTAAAATATGGATGAACAGTATGTGATATTATTAGGTGGTTGGTATGCAGATTTCCTCAAGGGGGGGGATAGTAAGGCCAGAGGTATGGAAAGCATAGATGTAAGAGACAGTATCGTACGTCCCTCGTCGGTTGTTATGGTGATGAATCCATAGGTGCGATAAGGTGGCAGTTCTGCGGCCGATTTTTGTCTTTATATCCCTCACGAGGGCCCCTTTACACGGGATTTCGATCATATCTGTTTGTCAAAAGGCGAGAATGTAAGCTTAAGTGTAAGATAAACGCTGGTGACGTTGTGAGTGAGAGACTGCGCAAGAAGTCAAACCCATCGCAACTCGAAGACTCATGCCGCGGGGAGTAGGAGAAAGAGAGTGCAACTTCCGGCGCATGGCGTGACTGCGCTTGCAATAACTCGGAAGTTTATACGATCAACAAGCCCGCGTTGCGTTGCAGGTACTGATTGGAATACGGTAATCGAGCCAAAAGACAACTGGTTCCAATGATGCTCGAGTCAGTTTAAAAGAAACGTCGGTCAGAGAAATATATTATATCTAATCATAGTCCCAGTTGCGCTATTGTTGGAAAGCGTGATGAGACGTCATGTGACTGAATTTGAATGGGATCTTTTGGAAAACTAATCAGATATTCAACCAAGTCAGAATGACATTTTTACATTTCCGCATTTTGAGTAGGTGCAAGAGTGAAAAAAAATCATCTACGATAAATGATCCCCAGAAAATCATCCCTGAACTTGGTGACATTTTTCTGATTATGAATTTTTTTTGCTCATCATAAATCTATCCTCGTGCTCTGGAAACAGTTGTCACTGGATGTTCAGCGATGATCTCAAGCCTAGATGTTCCATGACAAAACTAGAAAAGTGTGAGCTCTCATGAATATTTCTATTCATTCTAAAAGGCATCGGTGCGAAGAGCATCTGTCATCCGGGCTTCCGGTTTAACTACAATGTTCACACGGAAGATGAATCCTCCGTCAGAAAAATCTGATCGACAAGACTCGCTAGGGTATTAGCATATGATCTAATATGCAGAAACAGATTCTCGTCATATAACTAAATCAACGTGAGATGGCGAATTTGTTTGAATGATTTTGCCACCCGATATTGAATACCAAGGCAAGGAGCACACTAATGAGTATTAAACTTCTGAGATATAATTTCATGCAGAATTTAATGGAATTTCACGCCGAGTCCGTTAAAGAATCCTTCGCTAGTCAAAGAATCTTCTTTTAAACACTCATCCATCTGTATTGGAATATTTTCCGAACCGTATGGTTCTCAGACATCCGTACAATCTATTATTTACGTTTGTCCAAGCTATTGATATCAGTTCAGCTTTGCTTTGGTATGGCGATGCAATACAATAGCTCTCTTTGTGCTCTTCGGCTATCGCGCTCAACTACCCTCAGGCTATTTAAGTTAGCTGAACATTTTTCACCTCATATCCTGAAGCTGCATGATATCCATCAGAGTGGAAAATTTCATCGCTCTTTCAAAAACAAGCTTGATACTTTCCTGCGAGAAATTGCTGTCTGAAAGGATTCAGCATCTATTGTGGATGAGAAAACCGACGAAGGAATTGATGAGAATTCTCAAATTCCATCTTTACTGAGAATCTTTAATATCTCACCCTGAACACCCATCGATTATCTCGAACATTATGCAAGTTCTTCATTCTTTCAATCTTAAATCTACAGATCATTTGAGATTAACAGGAAGCATAGGCTATTTACCGAAGTTACAATATGACCAATCGAATAAATTGTCTTCGTTTTTTTTGTTTGCATGTTTTATGAGTACATCCTTGATGGGGCTCATCTCAATGAACTTTCCTACCATCGAATGATAACTGATCTCTCTCATTTCCCAGAATCGAGCTCAGTACATTTTGAAGAATAGCCAAACAAATCACACACGGTCACTCTGGTATCAAGAATGGCTCAGTTTCCTTCCCAACTGGAAGCGCAGGGAACTATAATTACACGGACAAGGTTTCCTCTTGGGATTATATCTTTGAACATATGCATAAATTGATTGATAACTATGTCACTCCTATGAGTGATAACTATTTTCCCTTGACGTAAGCTCATCACGAGTCAGGAAAATCAAACTTGTTCAATCTAGCGAACGTCGTGAAAATATCTCATCATCGTACTCGTTTCAAATATAACTCAAATTGAGTGGCTGCTCACCTTGTTGCCGGAGTAGGATGAACAGCGATAGTTGTAGTGACAATATTATTTGGATTGTTTTCATATCTGTCTTGGTAACTTCTGTGATTACAGAAGTCTTGGCATCGGTGAGATGTATGTTGGAACGATTCACCAGCTGCCGACTCCATATTTTTCATCTGCGTACATCACGAATCATTCCTTAGGGAGTGAATCTTCACCTCACTCGGTAGAAATCATGCCTGAAATCCAAAATTCAAGGTCAAAACCAATGATGTGAAAGTGTAAAAGCGGATGAGTAGTTTTGACATTTTCTATTCAAGTTTCGAAGTGGTTGGCATGTATGACAACACTTTTCTTGCAACATTCTCAGTATACATTTCAAGGACATATGTATGCGGAAGGAAGTTCAACCACAAGATGGATTCCCTCAGATTGTCTTAGTATTTCCCAAGACTGTATTTCTCATCGAGACAAATCTGGAACGAGCATTTTAATGGATCAATCACGGCTGGACTAGAATATTATTCCTAGAATTTCTATTCAAATGACTCTTCCAACCAAGATTGATATTTTGAGATGTTTCTGTATTTCACAATCCTTTTTCAATGCCAAGGTATTCGGAAAAAGAGATTCGAACTCTATAAAGCATCTATATACACTATTATGCTGTACGGGAATGAGATTTTGTTTGCCTTGCACAGGAACTTGGAAGAAGTTTTACAGAGAAGCATTTCTATAGAAAACATCCCGCCTGCACTACTCTCCCAAGATGGAACAGAAGTCCAATCCTCAACTTTCAGAACTTTCAGAAACTTCAACTCAAATCACGATCTGCACATGAATTGTATATTCAAGATTTATAATCGTGCGAAATATCTTTTCCCGTTCCATAGTGGGTAGCGGAAAAAATATAGGGCCTTGTGATAATTCGTTCAAATCATTTTTACACAGGATCGGACTATTATGTAACCAATCAAATACCGGCGACAGATTATCAACAATTTAGAATACGATTGCATTCAAAATCTCTATAATTTCATTGCAAATCTCTGACCAACGAAAATTTGGGAAAGACGATCACCAAAAATTGTGGAACTTTTATGTTGGAGAAAATTGACAAAGCCCTCTCGTCTATTTTCTCGCTCTTGAATGTCAATAAGAGTATTCCAGCTCGTTTCTGAACCTAAGACAAAATGCGGATGCATAGCACATTTGTAAAGCTATAACGTTGACGTTGATTACAACATCACCTGATCGCACAAACACTTTGACAAGGACTCGTGGATAAAGAATTTGAATAGATTCCACATTGGGATGATGAAGATGAGGCTTGCTGAGGAAGTATATGCTTTGTGTACTTTTTCTTAGTAGAGAAGATATCCATCATCATAAATTATTCCTGAATATTCTGCGAGAATTATCTATCATATTTAGGATATGAATAAGGATCATGATGATCGTGGAATGTGTATTGGAATGTGAAATGTAGTAAACTTCGCGAATATCACGGGGAAGAATCAATACTTGATTTCAATACATGAGTTTCCTATTCAAGTATGGAGAATATTATCAGCGGTTCCACTCTACTTCAAACTGCTGATATTTGAACTGAATGTAATGAGTTTCGAATGTGTACAGCTCGCGGAAAACTGGAAATTGAGATATAATTGGGATGAAATCAAATGCAGTAGCGTGCTCTGTAGAACGAGAATTGATCATGATGCAGGAATCGGAACAGCTATCATCGGATTCTACCATGTGAAAATCACAATTCTCGTTCAATGAATCCATATCTCCACGCGAGAGCGAGTGTTGAGGGTTATGACATTTCGGGTCCCTGAAATGTTGGGTTCCGATTTTTACTTGGCGATGATTGCTTCGATAAGCAACCAGAATAAGAAGAACCGTTAACCCTTTCCATATGGACAACTCCGGCACATGAATTTTTTTTTCCTCCAATCAGAAAAATTTATTTGGATCCAAATTGAGCGGAAGAAGCTGCAGTCGGGTGTTTTGACAAGTTTATGTTTTTCACCTCTAGAATGCTTGCTTCATAAAGTTTCGGTATAATTGCTTCGGAATTTCGATTTTTGTAGGCTGAGTTATTTTTCTGGATGTTCTGAGATCTTTCTATCCAACCATTTCAAAGTAATTGACATTCCTCTGTTACCCTGAATGCCTACTCTTATGGACATTCGAGATGCAGAATATTGGTGGGAATATGGATCATCAGAGAATTGAATCATCCAAAGGAAGAAAAGGATAGAGATGAATTTTGTCCATGAAAGTGAGATCTCTGATCCAGCATTTTCCCGCAGATGACTAAAAAATACCTACGCCCTTCATGCGAACACGTCCTTAATCTTCAAAATGCCAACATGAATGCGGGGAAGACACTCTCTTAACATCAAAATACCCGAGAAATTGAGGAAATAATCTTTAACATTCATTCAAGTTTTCTAAGTACGTGACGTATTCAAGTCATTAGTTTTAGTAGCTTAACGATACAGAATTGCTGTCCCACACCAATTACTATTTAGCCCTACTTAAGCATTTTGAGGTATTTGAGATGAGAACAACAGACTGATTTGTAGGGTACCAGTACGAATTATCAAAATGCAACCCGCAAACTGATATGGATTGCAAAAACAGTAAACATAAGGTCGAATATTATTAGTTGTGGTGATGATGTTTCGGAAGCTTTCAAAGTTATTGACCGTCATTCATTAGAGCTCCTAACGTGGTGGCGTATTTATCGTCAGACATCAAGTGAGTTATGTATTCAGTACCCTCACATTGCTGTATAGAGTTATTTCCTCGATTCAGTCCAATCTTGAAGCATTTTTATCGTTGCAATAAACGTTCCATAAGAATTTGAATATTTCCTCCACTCGCGGTTCGAGGAGGAGTTTCTCAACTCAAGAAAGGTGTCTAACTTAGAAATATTTCTGCAGGATATGATGTTTTCGTGATGAAAATTCAAGAGACGCAGCAAAAGCTCGCGGGTCATATGAAATTTTCCCCTCGAGTCTATCCCGTGAATCCACGTACAGACTTGGTAACCTGGCTCTGAATAATACAGCCCGTAATATGACGAATATTCTCTTTGTGCGCATTTAAAGCGTTGGGTCGATTACAATGAAGCATACGCGTGAAACCGTTTGTTGCTCAAATTTTGATTCTCAACGTTGTCTAAAAAATTTACCTGGTTTACTTAATTTTCCTCAATTTTTTTCAAGACAAATGGAATTCGACACCTACTAGATTATCATCAAAATTGATGAAACTATGATGATTGAAGAAGTTTTGACGAGTGATAATGAATAGTCCAAAGTCCATTGGTATATAAAGAATTGTTTGGAAGATTTTAATAAGAAAAAATTCCTTCCTCATTCTGAGCCCAAGTTCTAGCTTTTGACACTAAAATGAAAATTCCACCATACAGGAACTACTTCCGACAACTTGAACTCTCTCTACCCATAGAGTGCCATAGAGATATCCAACATCACCCGCAGAAGTACATGAACCATTGCATTCCACATTCACCTTTTCAAATCTCCTTGCGCGTAAAACTTTGCCGGGATTCTACAATTTCTCTTCTTTCTAATTTTCACCCTTCACCAGCGTCACCAAAAAATATTAACTGCACTCAGATAACTCGAGAAAACTTGCAACGATCCAAAAAATGACACTAACGCATCATCAGTACTTGTACCTTCCCGGGTTACGACACCGGTTCACAAGTTGGAAACTCACAACGCACGTGGACGATCAGTGCAGAGCGTGTGGAAGCGCACACTCTTCCCGCGGGTGACGGAGGTCAACTGAGGATACGTGGCTCCTACACAAAGCTTGAACGTATTTTGGTTGAAATCCACCTGTGCGCATGCGCTCCATCATTAGCGCTGAGTATATTTCAACTCCCTATCTCTTTCTACATCCTTCATTTCTTCCTTCCTTTTGCACTGGTCTGACCGTGGAGCTTGCACTCAAGCTTGAAGGGGTAGATAATACAATACAATCGTCTACATAGCTCAAGTGCAGGATCGTTAAACTTCGTTCTTCACCTCATGCTTTCCTTTGCCTGAATCGCGTTTCGTTTGGATGGATGTTATTCTGAATTCGTGATTCAGATTTGAATAAATATACTTTTGTACCTCTATCAATCTTGAATTTGAAGTCAAATTATTCATGGGATTTCCGATCACGATTCATTCCAGCTTTGAATATGAAAGTATTTGACTGAACTCAGAGAGGATAATGTAGCCTAGAATATTGAAGTATGGAATGAAGCAGTGACCCATGGGTATATCCTACCGCACTTTTTTGAGCATTCATAAGGTAAGTGTACCTAAGATGCCCTCATATGCCTATCGCAGGAATGGGCACTCCTCGACTCTCCTAGGGATTCTTTTTACGGTCTTTATTATACACTATGAGAAAATGAGTGATTTCGGTTAGCACCAGTTGATTTCTGCCTTTCCCAGGAAATCCAAAGTCGGTTTTTCATCTTTCTCATTATCGCAGCTAGAACTCATTGAGAGGAATGCGTTGAAAAGATCCGGTGGGAAAAATATTTGGTTCAATCAATCTTATTCTAGCTCAGCACATTCGATTTCCTGACTCAAGATCTTCACAAGCTGCTCTTTAAAATTGCAAAACTCGACCGTGAAGCTGTTTCATGTGCAAGATTCGAGGATTACTTGTGGAGCCCAACATCAGACTGTTGTCTCAACATGGCTTTATTTATGGAATCTGTAGAGCAAGCCTCTTTCACTACTCAGACCGTGTTCTTGATGTCAAAATTAACCTGAAATAGTAATTTAGATTAACGAAGAATTTTTGCATGTGGTTGCATGACGATGAGAACAATTTTATGCACTTCATCGTATACTTTCATACTCCAAAATGATGGAGGCATATTGGCTACACCCCCTCGCAAACTTGCGAAAAATCACCTGTCTCGATTGACATGAGTCATCTTCGGTTGATCAAACTTGATCCTAGTTCAGCTCATTCTAGACGGGCTATGGAGAATTCTCAAGATTAACTAAAAAACCGTCTATAAGTGGGCTAAAGTTTTTGGGGAAAGGCTCCAAAGAGGAAGGTGTGTTGGTTACATTTACCTCAGTTGTAAATTATTGACGGCTTCATTCCTCCGGGCTGGGAATCAGTAGATCGTCCAAATGAATAGTCAGACGAATTATTTCTCAATCAAGTAGGACGTCAGGTATTGCGACAAAACAGTATGTGATGTAACCCAGTTACGGTTTCACAATGAGGAACATGAACTAGAATCTCCATCAATTTATTTGGGTGCTGAGATCATCGCTTGTACTAATTCTTCGAAAATGATTGTGAATTTTAGAATAAATCAAGACATTTGGAGGAGACACTCAACCATTTGAATTTGACCGATTCTTGCCGAGGTTGTTTCCTTTGCTTGATGAATTGTAGCAGGAGCGGTACAATGAAGGATATTCAATTTTCTGGGGAAAAATTCCATGATTATCTAGGAAGCAGTGTTCTAGGAGATGATGAGTCGTTATGGGCTGAAAATGATTCTACGTCACACCATAGCATCTTATGACAATAACATAAATCGAGTGCCATAGATCTATCAAATTTCTTCAGGGATTCTGAAGCCTGATCAGAGTGCATTGATCCTGTCACTTATCGGAAAACAACTGGCCAAGAGCTGTATGGATTTGATCGAATTTGAAATTCGTAGCTAAGTCCTATATCATGCTATCCTTCTTCATCCAAGTTCAAATAGGGTGAGTTGTGGATGTATATTCAAACTCTACAAAATCACGGGTAATGCTTTCTCACAGGTATTGTCCTTTATATTCGCAGTCTGCAGGCTGTCCATCCAGACAACTTTTGCAGAGAACCCTCTCTCTCGTAATTGAATACAAGGGAGTTTGTATGAAAAGTTAACCAACTGCCATATGAGGAATGTACTCGCGAGTGAGTGTGGAATTATTCCCCATTGTCACATTTCAACTGAGCTGCAAGCCAAGATTATTCGAGCACATGCTCCACAATAATTTACAAGTTCTATCTGGACATCATGTCTGCAGTCTAATTGTCGAGAACTCTATTGAGTGTTTTGCAAGCTCAAAAAATTTATCATTGATACCAGAATAATGTTTGCATAACTCTAAAGAGCATATGGACCTATGAAGCTTAGGATCGAGTCAATCTAATCTGGAACATGTGTGTTATACAGGGTGTCCGAAAAGTAAGTACCCCCCCCCCCCCCATTTTTTTCTGAAATGGTTGGAAATCGTTATTTTGATGGGGACATCCGATGGTAGCCTTGTTTTCTACCTTGAAGGTCTTTTTCAAGGTCATTTGGAGGTCAACTGGATTTTTTTGAATGGGAACACCTACTTTTGACCTCAAATTCTGAAAGAACATGAAAAATGATGAAACTTTTGTTTGGAACTTTTTTTGACCCAACTTAACCTTGGCGAGATAAATGGAGGTCAGCACTGACGGTAACCGCTGTCGCTCCAAGAGAGAACATTTTATCGAAAAATGTTTGGGATAAAAGTTGTTTATGATCACAGTAGAAAAGATCTCTTGACCTTGTTTCTGACCTTGGAGGTCATTTTCAAGGTCATTCAGTGGTCAACTCGATTTTTCCAACGAAAACACCTAATTTTAACCTCCAAGGTCGGAAACAAGGTCATTAAGTATTTTCTACTGTGATCATGAACAACTTTTATCCCAAACATTTTTCGATGAAATGCTCACTTTTGAAGTTACAGCCGTCACCGTCAACCCCTGCTGACCTCCATTCATCTTGCCAAGGTCAACTCGGGTTAGAAAGAGTTTCGAACAAAAGTTTCATTACTTCTCATAATTTTTTCAGAATTTGAGGTTAAAATTAGGTGTTTCTATTCGAAAAAATCGGTTTGGCCTCCAAATGACCTTGAAAATGACCTCCAAGGTCGGGAATAAGGTCATCAGCTCTTCTCTACTGTGATCATGAACAACTTTTGTCCCAAACATTTTTCGATAAAATGCTCACTCTTGGAGCGACAGCGGTTACCGTCAACCCGTGCTGCCCTCCATCTATCTCGCCAAGGTCAAGTCGGGTCAAAAAAAGTTCCAGACAAAAGTTTCATCATTTTCCATGTTCTTTCAGAATTCGAGGTCAAAAGTAGGTGTTTCTATTTAAAAAAATCCAGTTGATCTCCAAATGATCTTGAAGATGACCTTCGAGGTAAAAAACAAGGCCACCATCGGATGTCCCCCTCAAAATAAGGGGACACGTGTTCCGGGGTTTTTCCCGATTTCCAACCATTTCTGAAAAAATTGGGGGGGGGGGGGGGTACTTACTTTATGTATGCTAAAGTAATTATTAAAGATGAAGGAGATCATCCGCAACAACGAGAAGGTATGGATCCTGCATGGTGTGAAAAAATTGAATTTGGTAGACCGATGGAAATCAGATGGGGAAAAATTACACGACGTATGAGGAACTATAGCGGAGACAAGTGTGCTCGGGGGCAAATAATGGAGCTATGGGTATCCTGTATTAAAATATGGCATCTTAGGATGCAGAAGACAGTATAAAGGAAGAAAAACTAGGGAAAAATATTGTCCGCAAGAACGTGTACTCAGGTTATGAGTGATCCTTTGGAAATGTGCGTGTGTGTGTGTCTGTGTCTGTGCGCGCGCGCGTGTGTGTGATGTGGAAACATTGAACAGGATGCATGTATGAAGGATGAGACCAGATTTTAGCGATCGAAGCGGACAATGTTTGTCTTTGTTTACACTGGCTGCTGCATCTGAAGATGACATTTTTCAATACAAACACTGAATCCGGCACATAGTCACCACAAGGTACTCGAATAAATTAGTCGACACCGGGCTCAACACTGGGTTACGATATCCAGTGAAGGAATTAGACATTTATCAACTGTACAAGAATTACGTGACCGAAAAGAAACAGAAAAGGAAAATAGCAAATGCCACATGGACTAGATGGTGGTGGCAACAAAATACAGTGTACGTGACTGGTGGAGCTTATACGACTTCAGATGATAGTAGCAATTTTTGGGAGCTGCGGTGAGGTGCGAGCAGATTGGGGAAACATTTACACATTTTCATGCAGGCTGTGACCTGCAACAATCTGAATGGACTCGACGAAACATTCAGTCACATCACAACACGCAATTGATGGGGGCAGTCATGGTTCTTCACGGTAGACAGGATACAAAAGTATGTTCACAAATTTTACTAGCGGTAGAACTATGGACATACACAATAAAGCGTTCAAAAATCATTGTTGGCGATGGAAGATACTCAATCCTTCATCAAACTTTGTGATTCGTGATGACGGCTAGCATCGTATGTCTGTTCCATGAGGTTCAAATTTGATTGAGAGAATTTCATGTTTCCATGGGGATTGCATCAACTTATCCTCGCTCTCAGTGTAGACTTTAGCCACTCCGATTGAACATACGTGCAAATCACGATGAAAATTGATTTTTCTGGAATTCAAATATTAAGAACCGGCTCCTTGAGTTCTAATGATCAGCTCATGTCTATATACAAGTGTTCGCGTAGAAATAGCAACTAAACACTGTGGCAAGAGGGATGAGAATTCACCTGATGAGGTCCAACAAGTGAAGATAGGAGAAGATGAAAATGAGTAAGAACACAAATAGCTACGTACGAACCATACGATATCTTTGTTGTCTATTATAGTATCACCATATCCATACGTATTCTTTCAATCTCAAATAGAATGCAGCGCTCTGTTTCTTTTACCAACAATACTCGTAGGCTCGTCAGAGTTCATGATATTGACAAGCCAAAGGTGGAAAAACTTTTGAATCAAATACGCCAGACACCACGCTACAACTTTCTTTTGCTTTTCCAACACATCCGCTCGCTCTCCCATGAGTGATCGTATTGTCAATGTACGCAAAGAAAAGTGGATTCCACGACTTTATACTTGTTTTCTCGCTTCGTAACTTGTGTTTGCTCCATCGCACCTCTCGAGTTCTCGGTAGTTTTTGAACGCTGGTTTTCTTGTTTCTTAACAACTTTTCAAAACTTTCTTGCACCAGTTATGAGGAGAGAAGGCTATTGCCAAGTTTATTGCCGTGGAGATTCTTACTCTCTGAGTTCGATGGGATCCTTCTTGTGATTGTGTTTTATTCACTTTTAGGAAGGTATATAAAGTGTTTTAGTAAGGCGAGGATCAGTTGTAAGAAAAAGTAACCATAAATGGTTGACATAGTAGCTCTCCCAAGTTCAAAGTTAGGTCGAGATAACTCTATGATAACGTACAGAGACTCTGCGTTCTCATTTTTTTTAATCCAAGACTAAAAACTATCCATGCCTCAGCCGATTGATTTGGAAGTTTCTCAAGGGAAATTTTCATCCGACGTTTAGGTGGAATCCATTGAATTAGGAGTAAAGAATATGATATGTATCACTTGAATGAGAATGATTCAGGAATGGGGGAAGTTTCGATTGTCTTGACGGAAGATCCAAAATATGCAGAAAAAGCTTCAAAGAACAATTCCCGCTGTACCCATTCGCTGCAAAGACACTTCTGTACACTTTCTGGTCGGTCATGTTGTGGGCTCTTACGCTTTGACCTACGCAACTGTCTAGGGTTGAATTTTCGTCCGCATCACTCGTGTCTTCATATAGAAACTTCCATGATCTCGTAATCAAGGACCTTCCCTCTTAAAAGAGAGGCTATGGTTTAGCTCTCGGCTGGCTCCAATGCAAGTTGTCATGAGTACTTTCTCTGGTGGCTTTAGTGGCACCACAAAATAATTTTGAGAATAGGCTGATAATGCTTTGATACGAGACAAATTACTCATACAGCTTATGCCACTCACTGAAAAAGTGTAAAATCCTAAGTATGCAATCAAAGAGTATCGAGATCGCAAACAAACTAAAAAGTAGAGGAAGAGAAAGCGCCTATGTACATTGTGCGGATCCGAGAGCGAATGTTTGATCATCGAACGGGATTCAGTGTATTTGCCATGCAAAAGTCTTCGGTATTGCATCGTTAACATTTTCAATACACCCTCGTGTGCATTCAATTGAAGCCATAAATTCCTCTTGCACGAGGTACATCAAGGTAATAACACAACTACAACGACGCCGTAACCTCTGACTTATGAATTATCTGTTGAAATAAACATGTCACAACTCAGATTCCAATACATGAATATAAGAAAAACTCCCCAAGAATATAAGAAAAATCATTTATACCTGGCTCGAAGAATATTATCTCGTTTGAGTAGGCTCAGCAGCTCAAAATATGTGTGAGGTGAGTGTATCCAACATGCCCTTGAGCTGGTTTGCCGATAGTTTTGGCTTATTTCAAGATTTTTTGGGGGGGGTTCGCGAAAGTGTGTACCAAACATGGTCCCACGGAGCCCTTCCTCGACAAGGCTGGTCTACCTCAACATTTTGCAATGTGTTCTAGCTCATTATAAAGCTTGTTCCGAGGCCTTCGAGAGAAGCTGAAGTTTGTCTGATTTTGATCAACTAGAAGTCGAGCTGTCTGGATTTCCCCGAGAGAAAGATGTAATTTGTCGACTCACGGTCACTTTCACCAGTTCATTTCCACGACACCCAATTTCACTGCACCCAATTTTGCCCACCTTTTTCACGAAAACCAGTTATCATGGAATTCAATATGTATGTATCTCAACAGTGTATCATACAGTACCCACCGAAATTAATGGCACACGGAGACCTCAACTGAAACAGCGTTTACTTCGATGCCCTTGGATCTACGGCAATTCTTCAAACAGAATTCGAAATATGAAAAAAGCAATCAATTCTGGTCGTTGGGACATATTAACCCAAAATTTGTAGTTTTGATTGGCCTTGAAGAGTAGAAAAATATCCATCTCAATTAATCGTAGATTATTCGTCAGGAAATTCCGGTAGTGCAAAAATTCTTGTAGGATCTTGTAGCATTCTCCAAGACCTTCAAAACCATTTTTCCACTCCTGAGTCACAAGGGACTACATGAAATGGATTTAGTCTGTGTTCAGGCAACTAGAAACATAAAATAATGCGTAATCCACGGTTTTGACGAATAACCTTCTAAATTTCACTTCCTTTCACAGGGTCAAATATATTCCATGGTGTGCTTGAAACGATCTCAGACAGCTGCAGAAAGAAAAAACGCGCACCAGCATACCACCAGTACCCTCAATACACACCAATTCATGTTATCTTGATCACTCGTAGATTGTGTGGAAGAAAATCTTAGAGCAAAGTATAGAAAAACAGAGTTTCAACGTATTGGAAAGAGCCACGAGATCCCAAAAGAACTTTTGCACTATCGCGATAATCCAATGAGGATCAATGATTGATCGAGATGGGAAATTTTTCACCTCTCGAAGCTGAGTATAACCATGAATTTTGGGTTACAAAAAATTGTAAAGGACCTGAATTGATAGGTTTTTTCTCATATTCCAAATGCTTCTTGGGAAATTGCTATAGACCCAAGGTCGTCGGAGTAATCACTTCATTGCTTGTTTAGTGAAGGTACCCGTGTTCCATTCGTTCCAGCAGGTACTGTGAATTGTATGATCATACAAAGTATTCAATTTGAGATGCTGATTTTGTGATCAGACAAATACCTACCCAAGTTTTTGCTAAGCCTCTGGCCAGGGTCTATCACTGCCATGTCTCATGAATACATCCGTTGATCTAGATTCTGTTACTTATGACGTATCAACACCCCTCTCATCAGACTATTCCAGGAATGAAGAAAATGGATCCCAAAATCGTATAGGTCATGAGCTGAACGTAGCAAGCTCGCCGATTTCGTGACTTGATGACTCCATAACATTGAAAATTCCGCTCTTGAAATGGACATGAATATATATTCGGTATTAAGTGCTTATACATATATAGTACAAATTATAGTGATATTTTAGCAGTCCGTAGGTGATGTGCCGAGTTTACATTCACTATCTGAATTGACGCTATCAGAACCCAAAGCGATTCGTTTGCATGCACAACGCTATCCATCTATGTACACGTACTTATACTGCGCAAACAAGCAAACTAACAAGCATAAGCATTAATACGCACGCACAATAACGTGGATATTCATATTAATGTAAATATTGGAGCCTAGCTTCAAGAGAATTGCTGTTAATCCCTGAGCAGACCTCAGGCATTCGAATCAGGAATTCTCACATGTTATCGTTCCGAGCCTTTTTGGAAGTATCGTGAAATCAACGATGTTGAGGAACAAAGTGCAACGGATGCAGTGAAAATCCTTGTTCCTGAGTGTTGGAATATTTCCATAATGTTTGCCGGCTGTTCCCGAGTATGCTGAATTAGGAAATTCGATTCAGAGTTGATCGATGATGATAAGATCCATGAGAATTTCAAGTGTAACTGATAACGTGAATTCTTTCTCGAACTCGGCTGATAAAGCTAGGGTATGGCAAGAGTCTTATGAGCAGTTCCACGCGAAAGCAGCCTACGAAAAAGGGTCTCAGGTTCTTCTGTCAACATCTTTAGTCGATTTTATGGTACAGAATATGAACTTTCCATAACCTATGAGGTCCCGAAAAATTTTTTTGGTCCCATGGCGAGAATTTTCACAAATGAAGTGAAATCGATTTTTTGTAATTCGAGAAGCTTTTTTTCACTAAAATGCAAATAAGTCAAATTTTCTGGCAGATAGAGACACGCCGATTTGCGGCATCCGAAAGGTCTTACAAAAATCTATTGAAATCGCTATTGAGCATTTGATTTTGAGGTTATGGGCGACCTGTACAAGCAAAAGTGTATAAATCACTATGACGGGGCTCGGAATTCCGCTTGCGGGAAACCTCGTCAATGAAAATGATAACAAATTCACTCCCGCGTCTCGCTGGCCGGAGACGAGATAGTTGAGGGTTGAGCAGTCTTGTTTTGTTGAGTTGAGGCGTCGGCTTTCAACGCTCCGAGCAGCGCCAAGCGTTTGGCCTGTTGAAGTCCGTAGAGGTCTCGTCGGTGCTCCTCTTCGGAGCGGGGTGCGTAGGTCTTGGGACGTCCAGGCCGTTGGCTGGGACGGTCCATCCGTCCGGTCCAGGTGCGTGGGCGTTTTCACGCCGCCGTTGGAGTAGGGACGGGGCTAGGCCTTCGAATAATTCTCACAGTTTCAAGACACCACTAGCAAAACTGCCTCGCTCGCGGGCTCGCTCGGCCCCGGTGCATATGAACTCATTGAACATGTGAGATGTCAATGTTTTCTCCAATGTTACTATTCGATACAAATAGTTCTATTCTTCTGAATATTTTTCTCATTTCGAAATAAATTTTAATTTAATATTTTCATCCTATTTTCGAAACCATTAAAGTGTCTCTCCATTTCAACAAATCCTGCACATACGTAATGTTTGTGAATCGGTTCGGATTTCACCGCGGTTTGACATATAATCTTACTAAGAGTGTAACATCGCCTAAAACAAATAACCAGATATACGAGAAGAAAAAAATCTCGATGAAACTTTTTTCAAAGAATGTACGAAAATAATCTGCAGGGAGCGGTGCTATTAGTTTCCTTCATCTTTGTTGTTAAGTTTTTTTATTGTCAATATTCCTATTTGACTGCTAGAGGAGCCACCATCGCTCTCCAGATAATATGAAGCACTCATAATATTATAAATACATTAACATGCAACATTCATCATGCAACAACAGAAGCAGCAAGTCACATATAAGAAACTATTTCACTATAATTATATATCCAATTAAATTATGATCTTATCACTACATGTCTAGACCTGTTTCATTTTCAGTAACACTTGAACTGAACACAATAACTTACATTCTCACGATTCACTTATACTTCAATATGAGTCAACGTGAAATAATTGCATACAATAAACACACCACTTATACTATGAAGTGAATGATTGAATGAAATTCAATCTAAGTATTGACAATTACATTCAACTTTACCACTCTCAAATCTTCAATCTAACGTTACAATTTCTGTAATCCGTGTGAACTCATCAATCCAGATACAAAGTGATTCAAAACCATAAATGGAATTTTCACTTGGAGCCATAAAGACAAAGTCATACTCGATTTCTGCTCCTATCTGTAGAATTTTTCAAACATCAATAACTTGAATTCTGGGAAGATTATAACAAATTCATTACATATTAACCTTCAAATTCATGTAATCTGAGTATCTGATGGGACTCAAACATTACACGATACACTGATGAATAATGACATGTTTTTATCCTTCCACCAATAACAATTATTCTCTAGTTTCTAGAGTTTGACATTCTATTCTTCCATCGCTTGTCCAGGATAGAATACAAGATTGTTGAAACCATTATTGAGCAACAACGTAGCTTAACGATTTGGTCTGCTAAGATGTCATAATATGAATATAGATATCCTGATTCCATCCTTATTAATGACACTCATTTGAAACTGATTCATACCGCATATGAGCGCATACGAATAATTACCGAATGCATGTGTTGGAGGTGGGCACCATATCATCAGATTCACAAATCCTCGGGGACACGCATAAATCGGCCGAAGATTGAATTGACCCGATCGAGGCCGTATTCTGTCTCAAAATAAAACCTTTTCTGCTGCGGGACTTGCCACCTCGATTGCAATCATTGATCAGAATTTACGATAACACACTCTGCTGATGCGATTCTGTAAAATTTTTTCCTCAAGACGTCCTGATTTTAAACTTATAGAATTGACTCGAATCTGGAAAATATTGGATATTCTAACTCCCCAATCAAAATAACGCTAGTCCTTTGTTTCACACGACTTGTTTCATTAATTATGATCTTTTATCATAACACTCTATATGCATTAGGAATTTTACACCTTCTAACGTCAACATCAGACTATATTCTTCTCTGGTACCATTGTTGAGCAACAACGTAGCTTAACGATTCGGTCTGCTAAGATGTCATAATATGAATATAGATATCCTGATTCCATCCTCATGAATGACACTGATTTGAAACTGATTCCTACCGCATATGAACGCATACGACAAATTACCGAATGCATGTGTTGGAGGTGGGCACCATATCATCAGATTCACAAATCCTTGGGGACACGCATAAATCGGCCAAAGATTTAATTGTCCCGATCGAGGCCGTATTCTGTCTCAAAATTAAACCTTTTCTGCTGCGGGACTTGCCACCTCGATTGCAATCATTAATCAGAATTTAGGATAATACACACTGCTGATGCGATTCTGTAAAATTTTTTCCTTAATACATCCTGATTTTAAACTTATAGGATTGACTCAAATCTGAAAAATATTGAATGTTCTAACTCCTCAATCAAGATAACGCTAGTTCTTTGTTTCGCACGACTCGTTTTATTAATTATGATCTTTTAACATATCACTCTATATGCATTAGGAATTTTCCACCTTCTAACGTCAACATCAGACTATATTCTTCTCTGGTACCCTTTTTGGAGATATTTGTTCATTCTGGCCTGAATTTAGCTTCTTCTTCTGCTTATTTTTTATATTTCACTGACTATTTACAATCTTCATTGATTGTTGATTCAACATCACTCTTCGCTTGAATGTAATTATCAAGACACTTGTTTACTCTGACCTGGGCCATGTCAATATGAAAATGGAAGAGTGTCAATCAACCCATGTAATTTTTTTATTGCATAAAATACTTTTCGTACCTGAATATGAATTTACTATTCGAACCTGAGCATTCCATAAATTGTCTAAGTTTGGGATATAAACAGTGTCCTTGACAACTACGCCATTGCTGCATTTGATCTAAAAATACATCTTCATATGAATAATAATACATCATAATACGTTGTACAAGAAGCCACCGTGGCCTCGTGGATAAGGTCCTTGCCTTCGACGCAGAAGGCTGGGGTTCGAATCTCGGCCGGCACCAATGTGAATTTTCATAAGTGCTTTTCGGTGGTTTCGGTGGTTCGGAACCCACCTCAAACTGTAGGTCATGCAGAATAACCTCGAAAAGAGGTTGAAAATGCGTTAATGAAAAAAGAAAAAAAATACGTTGTACAAACAATCATTCATTACCAATCATGGAATCTTTCAATTCCGCAAATGAATATACATTCTTCTCTGCACAAATTTCTTTTTGAGATGAAATGCAATCACTTCGAAGCACTGCTTCAATTGAAGTCTTGGAGTTATGTGACTGCATGACTGAAATACTTTCCATTCAATATATTTTAATACCATTCTGATTATGATTAAGGTTGAATTATAATTGTCATGACTTGGAATCAAATTCTACAACAGCTCATCAAGCATATCAAAGATCAATGTATCTACTCAATACTCAAATGTGCTCAATTATTTCACTAACCTTGCTTGACTACTAATTGATTCGAGAACTTGGATACAATCAAACAGACACTTTTATCAACTCAAGTGGCCATATGCTTTCACCTGATTTGGAACTTATCAATTATCCTGTTCTAGAACCAATTACACTTCATCTGGCTTGAAACTGATGCGTTATTCCATCATCTTCATCATGTCATCAGCTCACATCCTACCAGCATTGATTTACTTCAATTCCATCATATTCGCTCGTCGTCATCTTCAACACACGAATTCACATATCATAAACTGAAACTCATTCATTATCATCATCCTATCAGCTCACATTACTTCCAACACTCACTCACTCCATTTTCATCACGTTCACTTGTTATCATCTTCCACACATTCATCGTCATCATCGTCAACTCATTCATCGTCATCATTTCATCAACTCACATCACTTCCTTCATTCATTCACTCCATTTTCATCATCACCATTCATTCATCATCTCCTATACCCACATTTACTCACCATCATTTTCATTTCCATCAAACAATTCATTAATAATCATACAATGCCAATGATCGCCTACTTAGAGAACAATCCTGCATGCACGTAAGACTTCTCTAAGTAGGAGGGTGAGGCATTCATTCTCTCTCATTTCATATATTTTTCATTATCATCATTCATTTATTATCTTCATCACCTCATCAGCTCACAACTTACCAATATCCATTCACTCCATTTATATCAATCTTGCTCGTTATCATCTTCAACACATACTAGAACTCTAACACGCGCCCGTTGCGCGCGGATGGTTTCGATGACTTGAAATTCTGGAACATACGGCAAAAGCTATTGTGTTTGAAAAAAAAGTTATGCAGGTATCTATGGTATCAGAGAGGAGCAAATATGATAAAGTATAAAAATATGGAATGGAAATGTCATTCATCCATATCGATGGCTCAGAGTAGAAAGGAACTATCTGAAATCGTAAGACTTGAAAGGAACTATCCAAAAATGTCTGTAAAAGGAACTATCTGGAATTGTTTACTTGAAAGGAACTATCTAGAATCGTAAGAATTGAAAGGAACTATCTGGATTTGTCTGATTTAAAAGGAACTATCTGGACATTTTTGTTTCAGAAAGAAACTATCTGTGAATTTCTGGTTTAAAAGGAACTATCTGTGACTTTTTGGTTAAAAGGAACTATCTGGATTCGTCTGATTTAGAAGGAACTATCTGAATTTGTCTGATTTAAAAGGAACTATCTGAATTAGTCTGGTTGAAAAGGAACTATCTGAAAATGTATGGTTTGAAAGGAACTATCCGTGAATTTTCAGTTGAAAATTTCGGATAGTTCCTTTTGACCAGAAATTCACAGATAGTTCCTTTTCAACCAGACATTTTCAGATAGTTCCTTGTAACCCGCGGTTGGCACACGTGGGTCTATTCGACCCAAGGCCTTTTCTATGAGATCGCCACGCTCGTAATTCCAAGTTTCCTGGGCTCAGGGTGACATGCGTTGGTAGTCAAGATGTGCCACTTACCGACCGTGCATATAGCAACAAGACTGGCGCGTGCGTCTTCCCACCACAGCCAAGCGAAATTGCTGCGGGGTCTGAAGTACCCAGATGCGCCAGCTATGCGCACTATTTTCGATTGCATTTTATTGTTGCAATGATAAATTATTGCAAAAAATTGCAAAAAAGGCCTTTCCACTGAAAATATTCTAGAGGACGCAATTTTCAATGGAATGAGCTGAAAATTCAACTGAGTTATTTCAAGATCAAGTAGATATCAGAAAAAAATATTCCAGTGGTCGATCTTTCAGTGGAAATCTTCATTTCGGCATATTGAGTGAGAATAAAAATTCTCAATCCATCGGTCGAGAAATATCAGAATAAATACCTTTTTCTCGAGATGCACTCTTGCGCTATTTTTCCCTTGAATTGACCTCACCTCGAAATGACTCAGTCAAATTTTTAGCTCATTTGAATGAAAATTGCGCCGTCTACAATTTTTTTAGTGAAAAAGGTGATTTTTTGCATTTTTCCAGACATTTGTATTTACACTTCTAAATAATGACTTTTAAAGCTGCATTCGGCAAGGTAAATGATTCTATCGCTCTGAAACCTATCCTCTCTTCTTGGCACACACATAAGAAATGTGTTAAGCCACCGTAGATCCCGTGTGAATAATTGTAGTCGTTTATCGAAGCT
This sequence comes from Eretmocerus hayati, assembly GCA_029851415.1. Lineage (NCBI taxonomy): Eukaryota > Metazoa > Arthropoda > Insecta > Hymenoptera > Aphelinidae > Eretmocerus > Eretmocerus hayati. Next base: position 135,436,010 of record CM056742.1, read on the forward strand.
TTTTCCAAAAAAAGAGATTCAGCACCGATACTTGAGTGGCCCAGTTGGTAAGAATTGTTCCGGAACGAACTACGGGTGTATAGTGCTACATCTCCATCACATATATCACCATATTGACAAAACCATCGGTACATTATTTACAGCATTTGGAATTTTAACGAATGAAAAACCTTAAAAAAACCACGAAAAAGTGTACCAAAGTTACCCCACTCTAGGTAAGAAGCATGAGGAGAGGGTAACTTCAGAACCCCTTCCTATGACAGCTTCTTCTCATCTCATCTCCAGTCGAATGATGGTCTATGAGGTTTTAAAATGTTTCAAACAGCTTCAAATATAACGATCTGAACGATTAAAATTAATCCACTCTCATGTCGGTGGGCAGAGTTGAGATATTTTGTAAGTGTACCAAAGTTGCCCCATCAAAGTCTAACTTTGGTACACTTACAAAACTGCTAATAGCTCCAGTTCAGACGCATCAAAATGATTTTTGTAGCCCATCAATCGAAAGCTGAGACTGTAAGCTTTAGATTGACTACTAATAGAAGTGGGTTTTGTCTATGTGTGATGGAATGCCGAGCCAAACAAAATAAAAAACACCGAAAACGTACCAAAATTACCCAATTTGACGGTAACTCCTTTTAACCAGAAATTTACTGATAGTTCCTTCTGAATCAGACGAATTCAGATACTTCCTTTCAACTCTTACGGTTCTAGATAGTTCCTTTTAACCAAAAATTTATAGATAGTTCCTTTCTAAAACAGACATTTTCAGATAGTTCCTTTTAAATCAGACAAATCCAGATAGTTCCCTCCAACTCTTACGATTTCAGATAGTTCCTTTTAGGCAAATATTTATAGATCGTTCTTTTTACAGACACTTTTAGATAGTTCCTTTCAACCAAACATTTTCAGATAGTTCTTTTTAACCACACATTTACAGATAGTTCCTTTCAAGTCTTACGATTTTAGATAGTTCCTTTTTACCCTGAGCCATCGATATGTTCATCTATCTATCATGCATCGAAATCGAAATTTTGAATTGCTGATTCAGAAATTCACGACTGTCCCAGGGATTCTCCGAGTAATCTCAAAAATCTATTCGATCTACGAAGTGCAGCGCGCGTACTGGTTCAACCGCTCGTATGGTTTGGGGTCAAAAAACTGTCCAGTTTTTATAAAATGTCATTGAGAGTGACCATCAAGGAACGAAGATCATTTTGAGAACTGGAGAATTGAGCTCAAATCCAAAATCAATGATTTGAATTTATGCAACGTTTGGGGATGACAATTTCAGTTTTCACGTGAAATGAGTGGGTTTCCAATTCGATTGATATTTTCAAAGGTTTTTACTCATTCTCGGATGGAGACATATTTCTCTCCTCTTCCTTCTTCTCCTCTGAGTCGGCTATAAAAGAGAAGGAGGAAACATTTTTCAAGGATATGCACAAAGATCAGCCAATCAGCCTCTGTAAAGCGAGAATTTTTTGATGCTTCTGTAGAAATTTTTTTAGTTCACAAATGAAAAATTTTCGATCGATTATTTCAAATTCAGTTGATCATCATCCAGAAGTGAGAAAGTTATTGAACCTCGTACAATTTGAAAAGATACATTATTCACAAATAAAAAAATTCCTCAATCTACTTGATCCAATTCAGTGCTATCCACCAACTAAAGAGTTCTTTCACGCATTAGAACTTGAAAAATTATATTCACAAATTAAAAACTTTTTAAAAGATTATGTAAGGATATTCAACATTCACAAATAGAATTTTTGTTGATCTACTTCAATTACAGAATTTTATACATGCAACTTAAGAATTATGTTGAAACATTCATCATTCACGAAAAAAATTCTAGTTAATCTAACCCAATCAAAAAACAGTATAGATGCAACTTCGAAGTTTGTATGAATCATTTTGAGAATTTAGATAAGCGTTCCTGAGATCTTTTTGATCGTTGAAGGAAGATGAAATATCAGAAAATAAATCTTCAAATGATTACCATTAACCTCATTATTACACGGGATATCCGATATTCCTGTTGTCGGTCAAGCAGCAATCGACTTCCCTAACACTCATTTAGCGTGCGATCCGATTAATACATGCAGGTGTAATAAAACTCGATATGATGCGCAGGCGCGACGATCACCTGCTCAATGTTGACAACGAAACAGACAGAACTGGACAGAACGCCACAGTGCATGACTTCAGATGCTTGAAACCATCATTACTTTTCTTTCGATAAATCGGAAATAATCAACAGATATGATAGTTCAGCTATGTAGATCGCATAATTGAATACTTTCAACTATATTGATCCACCTATGAATACATTCGAATAATACAATGTCATTAATCCACAGCAAGACACATTGAGACGACTCGTAAGTGGCGCGCGAAATCTCGATCGGAACGCCTCGAATCTCAAATATCGAAGTTATCCATTAATAATATAAGATTCACTAATCATACATTACAACTCATTCATCGTCATCATTTCATCAGCTCACATCTCTTCCTTCATTCATTCATCATCTCCCATACCCACATTTACTCACCATCATTTTCATTTTCATTGAACAATTCATCAATAATCATACAATGCCAATGATCGCCTACTTAGAGAACAATCCTGCATGCACATCAGACTTCCCTAAGTAGGAGGGTGAGGTATCATTCTCTCTTATTTCATATATTCCCCATCTTCATCGTTCATTCATCATCTTCATCATCTCAACAGCTCACAACTTATCAACATCATTACTAATTCATCAATCATTCATCAATGATCCATCTACCATTCATCGAACATATAATCAATCATTCATCATCTTTCTCGTTCATTCATCAATACGTCATTAATCATCCGCTTTTCAAGAGTCAATTCGAAGAATATATATTCATTTCAAAAGTCAATTGATTCGAGAGATGCAACGAACGTATAAAAAACACTCTCCCTTATACGTTCCTTACATCTGCGACCAATTGATCTTCGTTGTGAATATATATTGGGAGAATTGATCTCGTAGATTCAGACGACCGACAGATCCTCGTGAGCCGAAACTATGGAGCTTGACTCTCAATCTGCGCCTTTGCAACACTCCGGTACGCATGGTGGCGACTCTAAGGATTGAGAGTCATTCATTCATAGAAAATGAGGCGATCGAGGATGACGTACAGATAGACAGACAGACGAGTCCCATGAATCATTATTCATTGTAACGGATGCGACGAACTAGACAAAAACCACACTTACACAATCACCATATTATGAATGATAATAGATAATAAATACAAAATCTTGGAAATAAAAAGTGAATCAAAAAAAATAGAGTCAAGACTGTAGAGTTAACATAATAAAAATTGGACTCCGAAAACCGCAAGAAAATGTTTTCAGATTGGAAATTAGACTAATAAGGTCTGAATAAGGTTCAAATAAGGTTTGTATGTATGCGTAAATACATTGAGAGGGCAGAAATCTAGTGAAGTAAGGTCTAAATAAGGTTTTGATAAGGTCTGTACATTTGTATGTATGCGTGAATACATTGAGAGGGCAAAAATCTAGTGAAGTAAGGTCTAAATAAGGTTTAAATAGGTCTGTATATTTATATGTATGCGTGAATACATTGAGAGGGCAAAAATCTAGTGAAGTAAGGTCTAAATAAGGTTTACATAAGGTCTGTATATTTGTATGTATGCGTGAATACATTGAGAGGGCAAGAATCTAGGGAAGTAAGGTCTAAATAATGTTTAAATAAGGTCTGTGTCTGTGTATATACGTATATACATATAGATCGCAAAAATCTGGTACCGCCGGACGCTGCAGGCAGATTATATTATTAATTGCGACTCGGTACTCGAGGTGCGAAACACAAACACTATGCACACTTGGTCAGGCATGCCACCGGGGCAACTTGGTACGGTCGCGGCGGGGCACGTTGAGTCGGGTACGTTGAGGCCACGGCTGGGCCGAGTGTCGTGGAGACAGCGTCGCGACGGCGAGCTGGAGAAGACTGAGCTGCCGAGCTTGGGAAGCGCGGCCTTATATACCCATGTGCGTACGCTCGAGAAGCGTGCGCGTACGTATATCGGACGTGACATGATTATGAAAGTAACGCGTGAGGATAGTACGCGAGGTTTGGTCCGTACGCCGGAGGAGCGTACGTTTTTCTATACGGTAATCCATGAATATAATTTACGATCAACCGCGTACGCTTAAGAAGCGTACTATACTGTTGAAGTAACGGGGCTTCCTTATTACGGCATACTTGGATGGAATTTTCTTGGAAAAGTTTATGATATACGGCGTTCGCTGGAAGAGCGTTACATTTGCGTCATTGTAACCGGGCGCGCCTATTAAAAAATATTTGGGTCTATTTTTCCTGGAAAACTTTACAACCTGCTCTCTCCGTATCCATCAGTGAGAATCCACTGAACTTCAGTGCATTACGGATCAACTTTGACTGATGACTTCAGTGCATATGCACTGGGACTTCAGTGCATATGCACTGAAGTCATCAGTGACCCTCACTGAAATTTCAGTGACCTCGAGGGTCGGACGGGTCCTGATCACTGAAGTTTCAGTGAGGGTCACTGAAGAATCAGTGAGATAATTCACTGAAACTTCAGTGACGTCGGGGGTCGGACGGGTCCTGATCACTGAAGTTTCAGTGAGTGTCACTGAAGCTTCAGTGAGTATCACTGATTGATCAGTGAGCTTCACTGATTCACCAGTGAGAATTTCCACTGAAATTTCAGCGAATTTGATTTGCCGGGACCCTTAAAAAACTGAAAATTACCTTGAACTTGCTCGTCTGCTGTCTCGCTTTTGCTTTTTCTATTTGCATTGGCAATGATCAAACAGAGAAAAAGCATAATCCGAACCCCCAACGTGCCCTAAAAATTGATGAAAAATCGAGAAAGCAAGAGTGATGGAAATTTCAGTTACTATCATGACTTCATGAGTTTTCCAAGCAATGGTTATCCTTGTCAAAAGAATGAAGCTTCGCAACTATACATCCCTGAAAATTGCATCGAATCGGTGTCTTCAATCAGTTAGACACTTTACTAAATTGTACTTGCCGACATTGTCAGGAGTAGGATTCATTCTGATTATTTTGGCGGTATAAGATGAATTGAATGGGGAAAATTGAAGCAGGAGTTTGTCACTTATAGCAAAATCATAACTCAAGCATCCAAAAGGCAATTCATGATGTCAATTTCAAGTTCTACATAATGAAACTTGCATAAGAAAAAAAAGGTCTACATAATGAAAGCGTAAGAAATTCAGAATTATATGGTTCTCAAGTCATGATTGTGCTATAGGTAAGAAACTCGCACTTATAGTAATAATGAAATACTCAGATTCATTTATGAACTTTATTATCTTGATTAAATAAATGTTGACAAAAACAAAAAATCATTGGTGGCAGAATTGCTTGATGTTACTGAAACATCTGAAGAAAAAACACCTTGTCAAATCAATCAAAATCTGCATATGCATCTGCGCCATCAGATGCATATGCAACTCCTACTATAACGAATCCAATCAAACGCCTGCGAGAACACATTACATCACTTATCTATGACAAGTCCCGGATTTTCTCATTATCACATCTTAAAACAATAAGATAGAAAATAATGAAATCACGAATGCTTTCTGTGAACGCAACAAAGTTTCATACTGCTGTTATCGACAGACAGTAAGCTTGATGAACTGAATGCATGTCCATCTGCCTGATACGCGCAGCAGGAGATGAACATGAGAAAATTGTACAACTTTGGTGGGTACACCGGATTTAGAACTTGATACAATTCAAGAAGCAATCAATTTCTCAATGAATCAATCATCAATTAATCAACTAAACAGCTCGTTTGGGACTATCGTTTGGGAAGCTCTAATTCGATACTTTGTGGATGCAGTAGTCATCTAAATCTCCGCTCTCTATTGTTCGATTAAAAATCATTCAGTCACTTCTCAGATAGAAAATAGACAACAATGGCCAAGAGGGCATTTTTTCGAGGAATGTCTTATCTATTTTTGGGGAAGACCCGGGTGATTGTAATATAAAATCATTTCATAAGAGAGCTGGAACATTTGAAAAAGCGTGTGAGCTAGACTGTGGTTGAATCTACCCAAACTCCACAAAGTATTGAAATTTTAGTTTGTAAGAGAAAATAGCTTCAAAGCTGGAACTACAACATCAAATACTTTCTTTCATGGAAGAATAAGAGTTGTCGCACAAAATTGACACCGCTCTGCCAAACGAAGTTTATTTATGTGGATCAAATTTTGATGGACATTTTTTTGTGATCAATTTCAGAAAAAAACTTTTCCGAAGTCAGTTTCACACTGAAATCTGTATAACCAAGTGATGATTCCAGTTTTTTTTCAAGTATTTTGAGACAATCTACACAGATCTCGGTATAATGAATTATTCTGCCTCATGAGCAGTCAAACTCCTCTATTTTTCTACTAGATTATCATACAATATGATTTTTTCTTCTTTACTCAGAGCTAGTGGATAAAGTAAACAGGTGTAAATACTTGTCATCAATGGGTACAGTCCCAAACGAGCTATTTAGTTGATTAATTGATGATTGATTCATTGAAGAATTGATTGCTTTTTGAATTGTATCAAGTTCTGAATCCGTTGTACCCACCAAAGTTGTACAATTTTCTCATGTTCATCTCCTGCTGCGCGTATCAGGCAGATGGACATGCATTCAGTTCATCAAGCTTACTGTCTGTCGATATCAGCAGTATGAAACTTTGTTGCGTTCGCAGAAAGCATTCGTGATTTCTTTATTTCCTATCTTATTGTTTTAAGATGTGATAATGAGAAAATCCGGGACTTGTCATAGATAAGTGATGTGGAGTTTAGATCGAGCAGTCACAGAGAGCAGACGTGTTTACAAACGGTGTGCCCTGCGATAATTCGATTGTACCGCGGCTATAATTTTCGGCGATTTTCATGTCAGTGCGTGAATACCAGCTTGGTTGCAAAACCAATACCTACGAGTAAATTTTGTGCCTGTTGCACTCTTGGGCACGGTACCAGTATCCCGCCAGGGAACGGTGTGCCACAAGTGCAGTATGGCAAGCTCAACTACTCAGTCTAATCCTCGAGTTACTTTTTCTCGAATTGTGCAGCAAGCTCAGTGTCCAACAGACGAACAAGCAGTGATAGTGGATGCAGTTGGAGGTCACAGTATACAAGATTATGCTTTAGCTCTAGGCTCATTAATTAACCCACAGAATATTCATTACCTTTCACGTATATCGAACAACAGAATATGTTTCTATTTATCGAGTGAAGATCTTGTAAACAAACTAGTGGATAGCAAGACAGAAGTCAAAGTCGGTTCTCAATCTCTACCACTTCGCCCATTGATTTCTAGAGCTTTACGTATTATTATTTCCAACGTTAGACCCAGCATACCCAATGTTGTGATTTTGGAAGAACTCAAGAAAGTTGGGATAACTCCAGTCTCGCAAATTTCTCAAATCAAGTGCAGTGTAAATGTTCAAGGTTATGCCCATATAATGAGCTTTTGGCGCCAAGTATTTCTAAACCCCGAGGATTTGGAAAAACTTCCAGGCAACATGAATATCCAGGTGAATAATTCATCTTTTTGGATCCACCTTTCTCACGAAAAACTTTTGTGCTACCTCTGCAAGGAGGAAGGGCACGCAGCCAGACACTGCAAGAATGTAGAGACCCCACCAAACGCATCATCAACACCCGAAAGATCAGAAGCAGTTTCCCAGGAAATTACTTCACAAGTTGTGACAGAGAATGTGAATTCGGATATGGAGCAATTGATAAAAGACCTCCTTCAGACACTGCAACTGTATGCAGTGCGGAGGACTTGAATCCAACGCTCTCCGATGAAACCCAAAAGGAGGCAACTGAAAGCAGAAAAAAGAAAAAAATCAAGAGACAAGCGAACAGCACCGACATCGATCGCCAACTAGAGCCAGCACGTAACTATATCATGAGTCAAGATTTGAAGCATCCTCTCAATTACGACGATTTTGCTTCATTTCTCCTCAAAACCCATGGGAATCCAGATGTTCGATCTACAGCAGCAGAATTCACCGAAAATTTTGACTCACTAGATGAAATGTTGAGTGGAGTGTACGATCACCTTACCGATCCAGTTTTGAAAAGCAGAATCACTAAAATGAAGAAAAAACTCACTACCAAAGATTCCGATAAGAATGATGTGAATGACACAACATCCGATGGTCTCGAAACGAGTGAAGAAATACTAACGGACAATTGAAATGACGCAATCATCATCGAGTAGTAATCATTCAACTACGGAAGATTCAATGGAGAACAAACCGATGCCTCTTCGAGTTCTATTTTGGAATGCTCGAAGCATCAAAAAACGTGTACAAGAACTTCCAAGAATTTTAGCGGGAGTGGACATCTTCGTATGTGTGGAATCCTGGCTTACAGAAGAAGATAAAACTATATTTGCAACTGGGTACGTGCAGTACAAGAAGAATAGAGACTACTCGACAGGTGGCGGAATCATCATTTTAGTGCGTAAGAATATTCCTTTCCAAGAAATAAATAATATTCAGGCCCCTCATATTTCTGTCGAAGTTTGCGGTATTCGTCTCACACATACAAACCCACCATTAGACATCATAGCGTGCTATAGAACCCCAAGTCACATCCATCGCACTCTCAGCCAAGCTCAATGGGATACCATTATCAATAACGTAGATGACAACAGAGCGACTCTGCTCATGGGCGACTTTAACGCTCACAATGTTATTTGGAATTGTAATTATACCGATAGTAATGGTGATAGTTTGAAGAACAGTATAGAGAATCATGATTGATTCCTTCATAATAATGATGCAATTACTAGGTCTGACTTTAGACAAAACAAACACTCGAATATTGATTTAATTTTCTCAACGATGGATACAGCACAAGAAATTGATGTGACTGTGATGGATGAGACTTGGGGCTCTGACCACTATCCAATTATATGTAATGTAGGAGTTGTAAGAGATATTTATGAGAAAAAAACATTCAGACTCCACACCTTGCGCACGAACTGGGATAACTTCGAAAATTATCTTGAAGAGAATTACGAAATTTTCTTTTCTCTTGAATATGATGAATCTCCAGCAAATGAAAAGATGAAAACATTCATTAATATCATTACATCTGCTATTCAATTTCCAACTCCGAAAAAGAAAAAAGTCAATCGTAAGATACACAGGAATCCCGCTCCATGGTGGGATGAAGAGTGTAATGAGGTAATATACAAGTTGAACCTTTGGTCTCATCGATCTTGAAGGACGGTGGGGAACTAAATAAATTCCCAAAATTTCATGATGGAAATTTTATTGCGACGTTTCGTCCACTAGGTTTTGTGGACCTCATCAGGCTTCAGGTTTCTGTTTCGACATATGAGGGTTTCCATGGAACTTTTAACTATTGACCGTCTGAAATGAAAAAAAAAATTTTCTCAACGCACACGTTTGAAATGGGTTTCATGTGATTTTTAAACCTCGAAAACATGTGAAAAAAGTGGTGCCACTCTCTTCCGAGCCGAGGTATCTGGTTCAGAACGACATGTACGGAATTTCACACTTGAAACATTCGTGAATCAACTTCAATCGAATGGATTCAATTCAAAACATTGTCTAGACTATCGATACGGATTATATTTTGCCTGATTTGACTTTAAGATGAATTTCATCATCGATTTCTCCGAAATTCGATGTAAATTTCCAAAATCGAGTCAAGAGCTATGAGTCTCATTTCAATTTCTAGAATACACTGTGGTGTTATTTTGTTCATATTTCAGTCGTATACTATGTAAAAATCAAGAGAATCGCGATAACATCACATTTAGAGGCTTATTTAGCTTACCATCTGGATTCGAATATTACTCCTCAGCTTCTCACAGAAATACCGATCGACAATTGCAACTCAAAACAGTGCGGTTATATCCTCTTTGTGATGAAGAAAAAAGAGCACGAGGTCCCAACCCTGTGCTTCGCGTCTCCTGAGTATGACATAAAAAATGACCATTTTGAAAGCCAGTGGCGCGATAACTTTATGAGCTTTGAAGCTTTATAAAATTTGTCGGGATCAACGCACACTCACAAACCAAACGGGATTCGATTCGTCTTCTCTTCAACTTCGAAAACTCATTGCTAAATTCTCCGTTTCGCACAAGGTATTTCATCAATTCCGTAAACAATAGCCAGAAAAAGTTTTACCACAAAACTCGGTTACATCGATGAATGAGAGCTCATATCATAGCCAAATCAGCGCACACCTCTGAATCAAAGATTTTCTCAAAATATGAGATTAGTAGATGGATATAACATTCCACCGAAGTAGTTGAGGCATAGGTATTTTAGTTACAGCCTTATCAATTCAAAAAATCGCGTTGGTACGTTTGTAAACTACCCAAAAATCATCCTTTGCGGTCTGCTATTGAACAATCGGGATGCGAATCAACAAAAAAGAATGTAGTACATATTGAATGATGCCAAATACTATAAAATGCCACTCCTGCGCTCTCCGAATAGTTCAAAATACTCCTGGAACACTGCAGTAACACAAAAGTTAAAAGTTCCGTGGAAACTCTCATATGTATAATGATAGAAAATATGAAAATTTTTTACAAATGATAGATGTATAAATATTAAGATGCGCAACTTACGTTATTCTTTAGATCGTCATGATATTTTGGACGATCTTGTAATAGAGCACAGACATAACGTCTGGCTCCTGTCAATACAAGTAAACAGAGTGAGTCATCGGTCTCATTTTTCACTCATATTTATATAAAAATGAGACCGATGACTCACTCTGTTTACTAGTATTGACAGGAGCCAGACGTTATGTCTGTGCTCTATTACAAGATCGTCCAAAATATCATGACGATCTAAAGAATAACGTAAGTTGCGCATCTTAATATTTATACATCTATCATTTGTAAAAAATTTTCATATTTTCTATCATTATACATATGTCGAAACAGAAACCTGAAGCCTGATGAGGTCCACAAAACCTAGTGGACGAAACGTCGCAATAAAATTTCCATCATGAAATTTTGGGAATTTATTTAGTTCCCCACCGTCCTTCAAGATCGATGAGACCAAAGATTCAACTTGTATATTAACCATCAAGGACGGAAAAATCTACCAAAATCACTTATGATGTAATGAGGTAAAAGATAATCGAAGTAAAGCTTTTAAAAAGTGGAAACGTACGCATGAGTTGAATGATCTCATTGAATACTACAAATTAGCCGCGATTGCTACGAAAACATTCAGAAGAAAGAAACGGGACTCTTTTAGAAAATTTGCTGAATCTATAAATTTTAGAACTAACCCAAATTATGTCTGGTCAAAATGTAAGGTATTCAAAAACAGATGGGTAAAAATCAATCAATCGCACAGCGATAAAAATTTACAAACAGAAGAGGCAATAAAAAATGCCACGTTCAAAATCAGCCCTCCGTGGGTACATACTGATCCAAATAGAATCCCTGAATGCGCTGAGAACGAATTTCTTAGTGCAAGTTTCGATTTTGTAGAGTTCAATACGGTACTAAACATGGCGAATGACAAGTCATCGCCAGGCATGGACGGGATAGATTATTCGACTTTAAAGAGACTCCCGCTCCAATACAAGCTTTTGCTTTTGGATATATTCAATGAGATGTATCGAACTTATGCGTATCCTGAAGAGTGGAAGGACTCATATGTCCACTTCATTGAAAAAAGTAACAATGGTGTCAGGCCGATTTCTCTAACATCTTGCATTTGTAAATTATTTGAGGGACTTGTTAAAAATAGATTGCAGTGGTGGTGTGAGTCGTGTGATATTTTACCGAAAAGCCAATCAGGGTTTCGAAAAGGCAATTCGTGCGCCGATAATCTTGCATATCTCACTTTGCATATTGATCAAGCCTTCGCCAAATCGCAGGACGTTTTGGCCGGCTTCCTCGATGTAAACGCAGCTTCTGACAGCGTTGTCTCCGGTTTACTCATGGATAAATTAGCAGAAATTGGTTGCCCGGAGAATCTTGTAAAATTTGTGAAATTTTTGATTCATGAAAGGAGAATATACACAGATTTGTTGGGCCAACAGTACAGACTCTCAGGTAAAGGCGTTCATCAGGGCGGAGTTTTGAGTCCCCTGCTCTACTCAATCTATGTTAAGGACATTGGGAAAAATTTACCCAAGAGTATTTCGATACTTCAATTCGCTGACGATGTTGCTATCTTCTTGAAAATGACACGCTCTTGCAAACCAGTTGAACTTTTTCAAAGAACTTTATCACTCATTCAGGATAATTTGTTTCAACTTGGATTGAACTTAGCGCCACATAAAACAGTTGTGATACATTTCAGTAAAAATAGCTTCACTGCTGGTCAAACTGAAATCCAAATTGGGGGATATCGAATCAAGTCGAGCGAGACAGCACGATTCCTTGGCATCATATTTGATTATAAATTGTCTTCCACACAACAAATTGATAAAGTAAAAAAAAGTTGTACTCGTGCTTCCAATATAATTAAATACCTCTGCGGTACTTGGTGGGGCTCATCACCCGATACCCTGCTTATTTTGTACAAAAGTTTTGTAAGATCTATTTTGGACTACGGATGTTTTGCTTACTTTCCAATAAAACAGCAAGCAATTGACGATCTTGAGAAAATACAACGGTCAGCTATTCGAAAAGCTCTTGGGTATCGTGTTAGCACGCCCAATAATGTGATTCTTGCTGAATCAAAGTTACTATTGATTGAAGAACGGGCGAAATACCTTTGTAATAATTTTATATGTAAATCTGTTTCCAATAAAAATTCGGTCATGTATGACTTCATCACGAAGAAAAGTTTGTGCAAACAGAAAAAAGTTCGATTGCTACAAGAATGTATTGAAGCGCTACCGTAAGATTCAATAGAATCCTTGGAAAACTATAATATGTATAGATATGAATACAGCACGTTGAATACATGTGTACCTGTTAACACAGAGTTAGGGCAAGAAATTAGAAACAGCTCAGATCCGAATCAGCTGATAGAATCATTCATTTGGTTGAACAATATACGCGCGATATATACAGACGGGAGTAAAATTTCGAATGAACAAGTAGGTGTTGCCTGTCACTGCCCAGACCTGGAGCTTGGAATCACGAAATCTCTTGATAACAAAGCCTCGGTGTATACAGCAGAATGTGTTGCTATATATGAAGCAATGAATATTATATACTCCATCTCTCATAATAACTACACAATATTTTCGGATAGTCTCAGCGTGATTCAGAGTATAAAATGTCCGACCACAAAGGTCAATGTGAATAAATTCATTCTTGAAATTAAGAGGCTGTACAATGAAATCAAAGCAGCACACCCTCTCATGTCTATTTCTATCTGCTGGATTCCATCCCATATCGGAATCGTCGGCAACGAAAGAGCTGATGAACTTGCCAAGCTTGCAACAGATTTACCTGTAGATTTATCAATTGCGATTCCATTGACAGACTTCCAAGCGTATCACAAGGAACAGGCTCATGAAGCTACTTGCAGAACAATAGAAGAAGAGGGGCAAAAAACAGGAAAATTATATTTTGAGTTGTTTCACAAAGGAAAGTCAAAGCCGTGGTTCATCAAAGTGAATGCTCTACGGGAGATCATAGTCTCTATAAATAGATGGCGGTCCAATCATTACAACTTGGCGGCCTCTTTGGCCAGGGTCAAAATTATAAAAAGTTCTAAATGTCTATGTGACAAATATGATGAAGATCTGAATCATGTAATTTGGCAGTGTAACTTGTGCAATGATGAGAGACCGAATTTGCTTAAGAAATTACGAAACATAAATCTTCATCTACCATTACAAATTAAGAATATAATTGAAATTCCGAATGTCAAAGCATGTCAATATATAGTTGAATTTTTGAAATCTTGTAACAAGTTAGTTTAATTTAGATATAAGAATATGTACAGATTCTGTATAGCTGAATAGTCCTTCATGGACTCATATGCTTCAAATAAAAAGAAAAAAAAAAAAAAGATAAGTGATGTAATGTGTTCTCGCAGGCGTTTGATTGGATTCATTATAGTAGAACTTGCATATGCATCTGATGGCGCAGATGCATATGCAGATTTTGATTGATTTGACAAGGTGTTTTTTCTTCAGATGTTTCAGTAACATCGAGCAATTCTGCTACCGCTGATTTTTTGTTTCTGTCAACATTTATTTAATCAAGATAATAAAGTTCATTATTGAATCTGAGTATTTCATTATTACTATAAGTGCGAGTTTCTTACCTATAGCACAATCATGACTTGAGAACCATATAATTCTGAATTTCTTACGATTTCATTATATAGACCTTGTTTTTTCTTATGAAAGTTTCATTATGTAGAACTTGAAATTGACATCATGAATTGCCTTTTGGATGCTTGAGTTATGATTTTGCTATAAGTGACAAACGCCTGCTTCAATTTTCTCCATTCAATTCATCCTATACCTCCAAAATAATCAAAATGAATCCTACTCCTGACAATGTCGGCAAGTACAATTTAGTAAAGTGTCTAACTGATTGAAGACACCGATTCGATGCAATTTTCAGGGATGTATAGTTGCGAAGCTTCATTTTTTTGACAAGGATAACCATTGCTTGGAAAACTCATGAAGTCATGATAGTAACTGAAATTTCCATCACTCTTGCTTTCTCGATTTTTCATCAATTTCTAGGGCACGTTGGGGGTTCGGATTATGCTTTTTCTCTGTTTGATCATTGCCAATGCAAATAGAAAAAGCAAAAGCGAAGCAGCAGACGAGCAAGTTCAAGGTAATTTTCAGTTTTTTGAGGGTCCCGGCAAATCATATTCGCTGAAATTTCAGTGGAAATCCTCACTGGTGAATCAGTGAAGCTCACTGATCAATCAGTGATACTCACTGAAGCTTCAGTGACACTCACTGAAACTTCAGTGATCAGGACCCGTCCGACCCCCGACGTCACTGAAGTGTCAGTGAATTATCTCACTGATTCTTCAGTGACCCTCACTGAAACTTCAGTGATCAGGACCCGTCCGACCCTCGAGGTCACTGAAATTTCAGTGAGGGTCACTGATGACCTCAGTGCATATGCACTGAAGTCCCAGTGCATATGCACTGAAGTCATCAGTCAAAGTTGATCCGTAATGCACTGAAGTTCAGTGGATTCTCACTGATGGATACGGAGAGAGTGGGTCGTACATAGGAGAAGCGTTATTTTCACGTTGAGATAATGGGACTGTCGAGTTACAAAGTGTTTCGCGTGAAATTTCTAGGAAAAGCCAATACAAGGTCTATACCGGGCGTACGCTGGAGGAGCGTACGAATGTAGTAATGGAAAAATATATATTCGCGGCGATCAAAAATAAACGCGGGGGTATGCCCACGTCAACTAAACAGTGAATTTCTCAATCGCCTACTTTTTTGGATTTCACAAAATCACATATTTGATGTGGAGTGTTGTGTTCTTCCAAAGAAAAAAAAATTATCCCAATTCCCTTCTCCACCGTCTGAAGCCTGTCTTTTCCAATTTTCGCAAACCTACTTTCTAGGCAGTTTCAAATCGTTTATTCACTGCGCATGTGCAGGAATTTGGACTCTTGAAACTTATTCCATTGGAAAGCCAAGAAAATTGCCTCCAAAATGACCATTTGACAAGGTCGATTTCATCAATTTGACTCGGAGTTACAGCGTTTTGGAGACCACCAAATCTCGATAACCACCCAGAGGTGGATCGGAGCTACCGCGACAACAGTAGGAAAATCCGGGCACGATATATATCGTTTGCCCATTGACGCACTCGAGCTGAAGCTTCATCTTTCGCAGGCTGTAACTTCGAGCCAAATTGATGAAATTGACTTTGTCAAGTGGTCATTTTGAAGGAAATCTTCTTTGCTTTCCAATGGAATTGGTTTCAAGAGTCCAAATTCCTAGGCATGTACAGTAAACAGACAATTTCAAACTGTCTAAAAAATAGGTTTGCAGAAATTGGAAAAACAGGCCTTAGACGGCGGGAAAGGAAATCAAGACTACTTTTTTCTGAAAAAACACAACACTCCACATCAAATATGTAATTTGCGGGGATCAAAAACGATAGGCAACTGGGAAATTCACTGTTTAGTGATTTTCACTCTTTTGCTCGTACAGTCCGCCCGTAACCTCGGAATCAACTTTCAAATAGCGATATCGATAGGTTTTTGAAAGACTTTCTGAATACCGTGAACCGCATATTTCTATCTGTAAGCAAACTCAACTTATTTGCACTTTGGTGGAAAAAAAACTGCTGGGATTAAAAAAACTATTTTACTTCATTTTCAAAAATCCTAGCCATGAGACCAAAAAAAATTTTCGGGGCTCCATAGGTGGTGGAAAGTTCATATTTTGTACCACAGATTCGAATAAAAATGTTAACAAACGGATCTGAGACATGGCCCTTATTCGTAGGTCTCTTTTGCGTGGAACGCTACTCTTAGTAGCTACTCTCAGTAGCTATGCTACGTCGGGTGTGCCCCATGCCACGTTGAGCTGAGGCAGAGTTGTATATGTCATCACTTGGTAGGGTGACTGACCACGCTTGCTCATAACATAGAGCTGTGAAACTGCTTGAGAGCAAAAGGCGAAGCAAAGTGTAGGAGTGGAAACCACACGAGTGAGTTTTGAAATAGAGATTTCATCATGAGATGAGCTCATCTGAACGTGTCACCTGTTGAAGTAGCATGTTTTGCTCGTCGCGCACTGGGTCACTTTGTGAAAAATTTCAGTGTGAAAACACAGCATGCGCTGTGAAAACCCAGGTGCCGTACCAGGTCGGATTTTTATCCAGCCCCGAACACTGGGTTTCCACAAGATCGCGTTGGGAGAACACAGCACTGCTCGCGCTCGGGTTGTTTACGATCTTGTACCGTCAAAATGATTTGCTAGGACTAAATCTGGAGCCATTCAGTTGATCTGAGACCATGTTGTCGTAGGGTCTCTCATGTTCCCCCGGTTGCCTATTGCACGGGCACGTTCATTGCATATGTGAAATTTGACGATAAATCTGATGTTGGTTGGGTGATGATCGAGTCGTAGCGACTACTCCTGTTTTGAACCAATCCCTAGTGAATACAATAAAGAACATGTTTCAGTAGTCCGTGGAGACCGGGGGTCGAATAACAGGCCACCTTGAATACGGGATTAACACTGGCAAATAATTGGTGATATAGCCACCAGCACCCGGAACTTTGGACATAATATTAGAGCGTATTAGCAACAATTTCGAGGAGCAACAAGTTATAATACCGACCTTTGATTACACAGCCCCAAGAGGGGGCAATAGTTGCAATGTATCAACTATGTATCAACATCATATATTCATGCATTATATGACGGTGCGGATAGGTACTGATCAAAACCATTATTCCCAATTCATGCTGATGGTTAAAAAATCATGGACAGAGCCAGTTAAACCAGATGGGGTCATTTTTAACTCATTGATAACTCTTATTTCAGATATTATTTCCGTTGAAATCTCCGATGACTCACAGTCCGCATCCAATCATCTCACTCCGATGGCATCAGAACTAGCACTGAATGAGTACCCTACTGAGAATTCATTATTCATGATTCCTTTCGGGCTCGCAATTGATCCAAAAGCTTCTTAGAGCGGTTGATCAGCATCAAATACCTGAACGTCAGGAAGTGAGATCACATAGAGTGGCAAGAATCGGTCTCGATATTTTTTCATAACAAAATTTTTTGGCGATGCCGGAGTCACGCGGCGAAAACGCGGATCAAGTTTACGCAATGGTTTATTCATCTTTTGAGAGGATAGTGGCCCCAAATGACTCGGAACTGCTTCAGAAATGGATCTCCGGTACGATTGGTGAGAATGGACGTCTTTCACCCTCGAGGAAGAATCAGGGAATAACGAGTCATTTCGGTCCTGATTATCGAAGAGCGTGACCTTGTACCTTAGATCGAGTATCGTGGGAGATAGAGTCATTTGTCCTCACAAATCGTACCAGGAACACATCCCTGAAGTAAATCCGAGTCATTTATAACCCTCCCCCCTCCAGTACCAATTGATGGAAAAACCATTGCTCAAAGTTGATCCGCGTTTTGCGCGAGACTTCGGCATGGCCTTGAGGAGGTAACCTTGGCGCGGTCCGAGTCAAAACAATTGATTTTTTTAAACATCACGAGTTTGCTATCAAAATTGTCTCATGTACTGTCAAACTGCACGTAGATTCTCACGTAAATTTGCTTGAGAATCCGACTCATGAATTACGGAATATTGAACCCTGATTATCATCGGCGAATTCGTCTCATTTTTGGATTACTCGTGATTTCACGCTGAAAATGGATCAGAACGTCTATCCAAGTTAACCAAAGCTTGTATGAGAGAAGTTTGAGCACGTCTTCGTGTAGATGTCTACGATCGGAAGCAATTGGGACAAAAATTGATCAGTCAGTCTTGTACAGTCTAACAATAACCGCTCTGTCCAATTAGCCAGCATGCTTCCTCCAAAAATATTGATGATGATGGTTTCACTCAGGAGTGATCTAGGTCCGTAAATTTTTCACTGTGCTTGCTTGACATCTGAATACGTCACTCTGCACAGTTTGATCAAAATATGATCGGTAGATCTTCTACCGCGGTTACACCCTCAACTGCTGACAATGGTTATGGACCATGGCTCATGGTCACGGAGCAGTGTTATATCAAAGCACGAAGATCGCTAGAACCAGGCTGCGTAGAGTCAGATTAGCTCCTGAAAGGATTTATGCACGTTAATGAGCAAGCTCTGCTATGGAGGAACTCGGAGTCGGAGTTTAGCATAAATGTGCGATCCCAGGCCTCTCGAAGGGAATATGGTTTGTTTACGGTTTTGTGTAGGGAATGATCCCTATCGAGATGTCTGAACCATGGAAAGGAGTGAAAAATGAACTAGTGACCGATAACTGCTATAATTTGCGAAACAAATGGTCCTGAATCGACTACCTGCATCCCCTCAGACCACGCAGAGCTCTAATTCTTATGGGGTGTGAAATTTTGAAGAAATCTCGTGGGAATTACACAACTTCAATTCAAAGTATTTCAGCCCTTGGAAGTTCAGACAGACCACTGGATTGAGCTGCTTATTGTCATATCATTCAAAATGTAAAAGGAAAATATCATTTGAAATTATTCTGAATGAATGAGTTCTCGCTGATACAAGGGATCACTAAACTAACAAGGTAGATCAAACCCATTTGATACATTGGCAGTTCACCCGACGACTCCAGCTATACTTTCATTGCAACTTGTTTATTAGAGCTGAAATTTGAGTTGTTTCTCTTTCCACTCTCATTAGTTAGAATCTCTTGGAACGAGCCAAATCGGGGTCCTGATTAATGGCCTGAAATTTTGAGTTCGAACTCGGATTATCTTCTGAGGGAATATATTTTGATGTTTATAGTCATTTGAGTTCTCAACACGTAGAGAAGATGGGAATTCTATACGTCCGCACCAGATTCTAGTTCAGGTCATGAATAATTAAGTGATTTGAGACCGTAAACTCTGTATAAAAGGCTGCGCCTTATGCAAATTCTTCCTGATTATGATATTGAGGGGGTTCGGAAGCTCTACCTTTACCGACCTAGGGGACCACGTGTGAGCTGGGTCTAGTGAATGATTGAAAATTTGATCGGACGGGGGCGTTACATCATCCCAGTTATAGTTGAGAAACTCTCAGCGCGGGCAACAGCTTGAATTCCTGTGGACATTCGCCCCTCGACTGTTTGGCTCAGAAGTTCTTATTGCAGGAAACTGCTTGAACCCTGTTGTTGCCTCACGTGATGCTGATCAAAACTGTAATCCCAGAACTCGAATTGTTAAAATTTCTATTTCTTCATCAATTATGATTCTCCACTCAGAAGTTCTTGTAACAGATAAGTGTTTGAATTTCTGCTTTTGTCCTATAGAACTCCAGATGCAAACCCTGAATAGCTTGAAGTTCTGTTTCTTCATCATATCTAATTCTTCACGCAGAAATTCTTGTTGCAGATAACTGCTTGAATTCCTGCTTTTGTCCAATAGAACTCTAGTTGCAAACACTGAATAGCTCAAAATTCTGCTCATTCGTTAATTCTGATGCTTCACTGAAAAGTTCTTGCTGCAGATAACTGCTTGAATTTCTGTTCTTGTCTCATCATACACTGATTCCATTAAACACCTCTCGTGACACAAATCATTACGCGGATGCATTTATATGTGCTTGCGATATCATATCTGTGTACTGCAGTGAACAAGGTATCAATTGGGCATTTTTTCATTTCATTTGGAGATACTTCCTCAATATCCAATGAATAGCATAGTTGACTCTGAAACTATAGATTGTGCATCTCAGAAAAATGTCTATAATCGAAGAATTAGATGGTGACCAATGTAATATCTTTCATGCTGCTTTTTGAATCTCACCAAAATCCTGTTCAAGTCCAACCCAAGTGGCAAGATCGTCTCTCACACTTTGGTGTTTTGAGATTGGTTAGGTCTATTATTGATGACTGTCCAAGAACAATTGTTGTGATATATGCAATAGATCTCTGGTATTTCTAACTATTTTTGTATGATATACTTTCATTGCGTAATACTCTAATCCAATAATATCAGCTAGACTCTGACTCGTGGAACCTGGGTCATTACTGTCTTGACGTGCTACTCACATTCTTGCTAGAGACTTGATTGAGAGCTAAGGCTAATTTCCTAATAGGTCTAGGAAGTTGTACAGAGTACATCTGTTTTATCAAACGTATTATCTGAAGAGAGTGGTACATCTACGCCCTTGGTGGAGATGGGTAACCCCAACTTGAAAGATCCCTTGGTTGAGAAGTCAATCAATGTGGAAACCAGAGCCATACATCAGTCTGGATGTCATTCGAGGATCATTTTATCTGGAATTGAAGTATTTTTCACATAATGCTATTAAATTTCCATTCTCAGGATGGGTTCTCGTATCAATTCAACTTCTTCATACGTCACAAGATACACCAATCTCAGAGTTGAAATTTGTTCTATTCTTTCAAGTAATTGAGACATCTCCAAGATATTCAGCAAATAAAATAGATTGCTAGTAACTCAAAAGTCACGTCAGGATTATAGAGATAATCAAATCCAGCTATGATGAATCCATGCGTTTCACTTACAGATTTTGCAAAACAATTAATACTTATCACCAAGGAGATGGCGCCTTGGTTCTCGCGCTTTTGGTTATTAAGAAAAGAAAAGTTATGGAAAACACTAGCCGAAGCTTGTGCTCTTTTTGGTCTCACAACCACCCACAATGTTGTTCTTGTCAAAAAAAAGTCCCAGTAAAAAAAATTTGAATTCGAATGCCGTAGATTTTCGAGTTCATCCTGTATCCATCTGCGTTCAGCGACATGTTTTGTCCCAACTAACCTTCTAACCATAAATTCAAAATTCTTGTTTACACACATCTCGGCTGCCTATTTGGCTTTTTAAATTATCGAAAAAGTAATCAAATGAAACGAAAATAGTGTAAAATGTCTGAAAAAAAAATCAGCTGCGATAGCTCCACTTTCACTAGTGGAGCTATCGCAGAAATTTTGAATCATTTCAACCAAGGAATCGAGAAAACCGTCAATCTTGATCCAATTATGACTCGCAGTCTCAAATTGGAACACGAGTGTGAAAAATTACTGCGCCCTTATGAGGAGCTGTATGGAGACTCCATGAGACGTTCGAGACGATTGCAAATAACAGAGTCTATAGAGAAGAAGTTACTTTGATATCATTTATTTATATCTGTGAGATATTTTCCCTACAAAATATGCAAATTTCCATGCAGAGGGACGTTTTTCCTTGACCTGTTTAGCCAAAGATGTATAATTTTGGAAAGGAATTCGTCCACGCTGGAACGAATTACCCATTTTCCCATAAGAACAATACCTTATTTAACGCGGTTTTGTTATACGCGGTACTTTTCTGGTACGAATTGACCGTGATAAACGAGAGATTCCAGTACTCGGTAAGACGGTGGCTCTCCAGGGAAGCGCGCGCGCTGCCTATATAAGGTAAGTGTACCTAAATTGCCTCTGTACCCAACTTGCCCCCATATGCCGATCTCGGGCATGGGCACTCCTTGGCTTCCCGGCATATTTTTTTTCGGTTTGTTATGTTGAAATATGAGAAAATAAATAGTTTGCGTCGACCCCGAATTATTCCTGCGTTCTCCAGAAAATCTAGAGTGATTTTTCTATTTTTCGTGTTTGCTTAGCTAAGAAAGCACCGAGGAAATCGCCTTCAGTAAAATCGGTGCCAAATTCTTTGAGTTCAACCAATTTTGACGTACTTTAGCAAATTCAACTCCTTGTTTCAAGACCTTCAGAATCCATTTTCCAGAATTGCAAAATTTGGATCTGGGGCTGATTTATGTGCAAAACACGGAGACGATTTGTAAACAAGGATGCCAACATCGGAGTGTACCTAACATGCCCCCATATGTTTATCTCGAAAGGGCGCGCAGAACGACTTTTTTTACCACTCAGAACGTGTTCATCGCGTCAAAATAGGTCAGAAATAGTGTTTCGAACCACCGAAAAGCTCCAAATGTGCGTGCACGGCGACAAAAACACTTTATCGCCGATTTCCATCATTTATTTCGGAAGAATTGAGACAGTTTGGCTCCAATTGATTCAATTTGGACGTAGTTTGGTGCATTTTTAAGGTCTTTCAACAAGCTTCAAAATGAGTTGAAGCACGTTGGAAATCGTTGAAGTAAACCAAAGTTATTAAGAAGAAGGCTTAATGGGGGCAAGTTGGGTACACACTTTTGTAAACTCTCAAAAAACACCTTTTGGGAGAATTAAAACAGTTTGGCTCCAGTTGGTTCGAATTAAATGTACCTTGATTTATTTTGAAGGTCTTAAGACAAGCTTTGAAATGAGCTAAGGTACGTTGGAAAATATGGAGATGGGCCAAAGTGATTAAGAAAATGGCTTAATGGGGGCAAGTTGGGTACACTTACCTTATATATGCAGCGCTGCTCAGCGCAGCGCGAATCGCCCAGCTCGCCCGCGTTTGTTTACATTTTAGGTGGTCATACGCTCGTGATAGTTCTTGATTTTTTATAATTTTTATAGGACGAGTTGGGCAAAAAGGGCTCTATTAGCTTAATTCTGTGGGCTCGATTCACCACCTGGTACAACCTGCAGGGTGATATAACTCGATTCGAAGGAGAACTGACCATTCTGAGTGAAGCAGTCGCCATCTTGTGTAGTGAACCGCCCTGAAAATCCATGAGGAGCTAGATACGAACCACAGGAATAACCTAATAGACGGGTTTTTTTCAAGATATTGCGTAATATTTGAGTAATGAATTTTCCGGTGACGAGAGCCGAGGTCGGTGAAAGTAGAGCTCCTGCACCCCCTTAATGGATATGAGAATAATACATTTCGATAAAAGGGTGTAAAAACTTTCGTCCTCGTTCAGCGTTTCCATCACGAGGATGCGGGGAATGAGTTTCACATCTGTGTATCGAACTATGGGTGTTTTTGACAAACTGTGAGAGGAACATATTTCGATACACGGATGTAAAACTTATATTTCATGACCTCGTGATGATTTTGACTCTCGCCCACGGATATCGATTCATTCCAGTCACAAGTATCGATAGCGACATCGTTCTCACTAACACCAGGAACTTTCATAAAACCACGATCTGCAGGAAAAAAGGATAAATCCACACTGAAGCATACTCCTTGTAGGGGTACTATTTCACTTGCGATGGAATTTCGTGCACAGCAAATTTATTGAATTAGCTATAGCTGTAAAATTCCTGGAAAATCGTACACGGTATGTGCATGAAATTCCATCGATAACTGATACCAAGGAATTCTTGGGAAAAGTATGTACATTCTTTGGATATACCAGCAATTTGAGAGAGATATTCAGAACATTAGGAAGTATCGATCCGAACCCATGAAGTATGTCACAGGCATAAATGAGTTCAGTTAGTTGGGTCAAGTATTAATTTCTCCTCTTGGATTGTCCTGTGACACATGCAATCTCAGCCTACAAAGCGCGTATTGGGAATATAATATTCCACAAATTTTCCATGGATAGAGAGGCAGGATTGAGAGGCTGAGAGGATGATAGTCGTGTTGCGTGCAAAATTCATTTGTGCTTGCAGCAAGGATATATATTGCATTGACTGCAACATCAATCGACTCTCGTGTTCACCTGAGCTTCAAGTATCTGTGCAGATGCTTCCTAATTCCAAGAGCGAGCATTAGATGCACAATACACGAACTTGATGCTGTGAATAATCGCGGTTTGTCATAATAATGTCATATCTACACAGTGAGAACTCCATATTAGATTAATGAAAGATTGAGATGGAATTCAATTAAATACATAGTCAAGCGAATGGTATCTTAGTATATGAGTGGATGAATTGCAAATGACCTATATGATTACATCTTCTTGACTTCGAGCGATCGCACATAGTTTTCCACGTGGGCGCAAATTGAGAACACACTGTCGAAAACTCGCGAAATCTCCTTTTGCAAAAGTTGACATATCTCAGCTCCAATTGGTTGAAATCAAATGTACATCAGCTCATTTTGAAGGTCTTGGAACGAGCTTTTGAATAAAAAAGAGTACGTTGAAGAATATGGAGATGAATAATAACGGCGAGCAGAACAAAAGTAGTGGGCGAGAATCGGGCACACTTACCTTACTTTAATCCCATTTTTGACCCTTCTCTCCGTGCGTGTGTGTATACATGTATGTTGTGTTCTATCGCTTAGCGAAATTACTCACTGGTTCCATCGATCCTTCTGAAATTTCGCATTCATACTCGCTGGCATCTGTGGAAGGAAATGCTTTATCATGAGCATTTCTCGATGGATATTTTCTGAAATGTAAACTTTCTCCTGAAAATATGTTATTTTTTCTCGACTTTAAAACCCCTTGTCCTGTACCATCTGCCTCGAGGAATATGAAGCGTTAAATCCCAAAGTTTTCCGAGGTGCTGAATTGAATGGGTTAATACAAACGTTTGATTCCGATCCATTTTACTCTAGCTTCTCTGTACTCCTCTTTACATGGCTCTCAAAGGCTGTAGTAATGACGCATCAACCAATCGATTTAACAAGTCAAGAAACATCTACATAGCGTCATTGTCATTTCATGGGTTAGAGGGAGGGAGTACAAGTCATTTGTAATATATGTTCTTCCATAAAAATTGAAATTTTGTCCTAAAATGATTCCCAAGTCAAGAATTACTCATCGGAGGGTGCTTGGAATTCACTGGCACCGCCATAAGAGTCTTTGAATTACACCTTCGAAGTTTCAGCTGAATTTATTAAGGCCAGTCCGTAGTGCTTACACTTGCTCACTAATCCATATATGGCGCCACGGTGATTTGCATAGCGTAATTCCAACAATATTCAATTTCTAAATAGTTGCAAACACTTTTTGGACCAAATCATTGAGTCAGCGTGCTTCCTGATAAAATTCCCAATTGTTTGAGCTTTGTTGCGTCTCAAAACTCGTGGTATATTTTGCTAGATTTGACAAACTGCAATGTGCATGACAGCGTGGTTCCTACGATGCGGCAGCGACAGCTCAAGATTGCAGTTTGTCGAATCTCGCAAAATATATCACGAGTTTTGAGACGCAACAAAGCTCAAATGATTGGAAATTTCATTGGGAAGCGCTCTAACTCAATAATTTCGTTCCTAAAAGTGTTTGCAACTATTTAAAAATTAGATATTGTTGGAAAACCTGAATGTACTCTGGTGCATGTCCGGTTGCAGTTCTGCTTGACTCTCTACAAAAATCTCGCAATAACAACCAATCGCTTCAGCAGTGCAACAAACATCTAAATAATGTCCTTCAATAATTTTCGAGTCAGAGGGAGGGAGTTCGAATTATTTGTAAGATATGCTTCTTTTTGAAAGGATTGGGAAGTTAGCATGAATAAATTTGCAATTCATAATATACTCTTCGAAGGAATCTCATAGTTCACTAGCCCCATGTTTAGATTGTTCAAAATATACCCCTCAGACGGATTGGCACAAGTGTCCGAGATATTTTCTCTACTATAGGAGGCAATATTATGGCTATTTCTCCGTGTGTTTCAGTATGCACCTTCTTGCCCCGTCCAAATGAACTCCTAACAACAATTGCGTAGCAATTAATCGATTCAGAACTCCAAAGAACGCTCTTATCAGAGTCTCTCATATTTTTGAAGTGAACCAAGAGGGAGGAAACTATTTAATAGGAAATTTCCTCTCTCAACAAGTTGTGAATCCTTAGAAGAAGAGTCAAGGCTCAAAAATACTCGCCATGGCATCCCCAATACTTACTGGCATGATCATGACACTCGTTGCCATACTCCGTTGAATTTTCAGAGAGATTCAATGTCGTTTTTTCGAATATTATGCGTCCCATAAAAAGTAATGCTCTTTGCATACCTCTCTTCTCCATATTCACTCACAAAGGAAATTATGAGATGTCTCGGGAATTGGTCCATGAGTGGTTGAATGCTTACATCGCTATGATCTCAGAATGAAATTTGAGCATTCATATACACACATTTCAATCACAATACGAAAAAGAAATATCATACTGATTGAGGTTCCATAGGTTTAAAGCTCGTTTTGGAGATCGATAGGTGGATGGTTCACTTCTTCCATCGCCATAAGAAAACATTCTGCTAATTCCTCTTAGCAGCGTATTGTGAATCGACCACTGAACTTGATCCGTTTGACCCCACCAATGAAACCCTCTCTGATGGCCATCGTGATCATTCAACAGATCTCTCAACATCATTGTTGAGTCCGACTAGAACACATTGAGACAAGAGGGGCTCTGAGGCTAGAACAAACTTTTTCATGTGACTATAGGGAGCCTTGACGCCGCGGCACCGCGGCTCCTCGGCGAGGTTGGCGAGCCCACGGGATGGTCAGTCGAAGTGACGGACTGGTTCGGTGGGGACGACGATGCTCCGCGTGACGATGTGTCACGACGGAGGTTAGACTTCGAATTTCTGTGCAGTGTATAGCTGCCGAGATTTTATACCATTCCGAAGGTAGGGGCCGTACAAACCGGTGGTTTGTATGTCTTTCCGACAGACCGCGGTTTGTCCATCAGAAACATATGTGACAGACTAGGTCTGTCTAGTTGACAGGACGGACAGACCGGGGTTTTCATGGTTGATATTTACAGACCAGGTAATTACGGTTGTTTCTAGTCGAGCGTTGTGAATCATGACAGACCGGACTGACCGGTCAATCGCGGTCGATCACAACCGACTGACAGACCGGTGTTCTTCGCGGTTTGTAACATCATACTTGCATACAGAAGAATCGCATGTTCTCAATATTGAATAAATATGATAATATAAATGAGCCTATGGCGCATGTCTGCCTTCAGTTATCATTGTTAGACTCATCGAGAATAGCATCATCTCCAGCTGGTAGATGATAGTAGTGAGTTGTGGAGGAATCAATCTCATTAAGATATGACATCTCTCCAGATTGATTGAATTTCAAATCCATCAAATCTTAACGCTCTGATTCGGATTTGTGGTAGATTGTGCGAGAGCGCAAATCTCTTCAAATCTGCAGCTCGATGGACCGAGCGCAGATATTCAGTGTTACATTGAAACAACTTTAATAAGTTGAACAATTTTTTTCCTATTATCCCAAAACGATTTTCACGCCATCTATATTCTGACAAGCTTCCAACAATACAAAAGGCATTATGCTTTGTGTTTGGTATTTGAAAATGGATGGAAACAACAAGTTTGTTGAAGTAATGGAAATTATTATTTTGAAGTTTATTTTCTTATCATGATTTCTTCACAAACATTTCCTCAGGGGAGTTCAAATCAATGAATACTTCCCCTCCACAGCTATGAATTTCTTCAACTGCTTCCCTAATTAGTGACATAGGTCTAATGTATCCTGATGTCACTATGACTAATGATACGAATCGTTGCGTGTTCGAGATTTCATCATTATCTCTTCTATACTCTCAACATCAGGCTTCAACCATCTGTTCTTGATGAGCTTCAAAAATAGCCCTACCATCCTGTATCATCATCCACCGAAGTGTTCCGGGGAAAAATTTAATCATGATCAGGAAGTGGAAATTTTTCGTCTCTCAAATTGATAACAAATTCTCGGACTGAATTTATGGAACTTCGAAAGATCAGTCAGAATCTTCTGAATGAAGGCATGGATCATACTCTTGACAGTGCATAGATGTACTATGGACCAGATTCGTGTGAGATAATAATCGAAATAAGTATGGGCAATCGCCTCGACGCAATCTCACTACTGGAATCTGAGTGTTACAAAGTCACCCCGGTTCATTGGGTGACTTCGTGTGGCCTGTTTCCTGCAGTTATTTGAAGAATAATCAGAGTACAGCAAAAAATAGCTGCACTATCAAGTAGCTGTAGTCAAGACTGACATTACGATCTGTCATAAGGTCATGAAATGTGCTTGCATCGTAGAAAAGTTCAAGTAGGGAGCACAAAACTGTTCCCCAGTTATCACGGTTCTCGGTATGAAAAGTGCCGCAGTTTCTACGTCTTATTAAATCGAAAATTCACTTGAATGAGGAAAATCTTCTCTCATTGAAATTTGGATAAGCCAATTTTTCCTGCATACAGTAGTGATATAGTGTCTAGATTCGCTACGAGTGAATAGTTCACTCCATAACGCAGAAACTGCGAAATTGTGGCAATAATACAAGGACGACAAGTCAGGGATTTTTGCCTATCCCGGCCAACTCGAGCATTTATTCTAATTTGGTGCGAGTATTACGATCGAGTTTGCGGGCAGGACACGGTACGGCTTTCTCCAGGACGCAGCTGATTTGTTGGTCTCAGAGGAACCAAGTTGTGTGCAGTGTGCTAGAGTAACGAAGAGAATAAAGGCCTCCATTGTAGGACTAGCTTCGGTGCAGGTATGAACGTCATATACTAGTGATAGTTACCGTAGCTATATTGGCAGACTTGTTTTGCTCAAGTGCCATTCTTACGATTTTCTCACCCACTCTCTCGATCAGGAAAATACCAAAGATGAGCTGGGTCCACAAACTAGGAAAAATACTTCCCAGGTTCATTGGATTTGTTCACGCCAACGGCCCTTATCTCATCTGAGCACAAATTCTTCCAGAAATTACTGAACTTCTCAATCCTTGCGCCCTTTTGACCGCTCAACACTCAATTCTGCATACGGCCTGATAGCTTCGGTCGTTCACCTCACCGATCTCTGGCGGTTGCAATTCGACAGCCAGTTTTGGCAGGGATACAAGTGATTGACCATAAAATTAGAGTTTCAGCTGCCTTCAAATCCGTTGCCACTCCATTTCAAGTGCCAGATTGGTCATGAAGCTGGATCAGTACAATCATGATCTTGCGATGAATTTATCATACTTCATAATGGTCATGGCAAAGTCCGTAGTTGATTATCCGAGAATGCCTTCCAATTCTACGTATAGTATTTTCTGTAATTTTTCAGGAATCAATTACAGAAGTAGATTCTGCTTCCCGTCCTCAGCACTACAACATCGTTGAGTCCTTCGATGATAATGTAATGAGATTTCTCCAACAAACCTCCCCATTACCTTTTTGTAGAGTTAAATAGTCTAGCAGCTACAGCAGTCGTCAACAGAGAAACAATCAGGAAAGGGATGCATTATCTCTGGATAGAAACAGCAGAAAAAAGTCAACTCCACGCTTTCGCGTAGGCCGATGCCATGAGGATAGCCGAGTTCGGTACATTAAACTTTTGCAACATCGAGTCTCCTGCACTGGCCTACCTACCTCACTATCGCTTGTATAGAACTTGTCTCTTTGGAGAGTGAGACGAGCCATGCGCACAGGACCTTCTTCGAGTGCAGCACTCTCGCTAATGCAAGAAAGTGACCCTGCAAACTTGGTTTGCTCACAGATGCAGAAAAAAACCAATTGACAATGGCGGCTACGAGTCGAAACTCTTATCTGATCGGAAATCACCTTCAATCAGATTTGGGAGTTCAGCATCACGCTACATTACCGATAGTTCGAGTTGCTGGTATACCTGAGATTTTTCTTTACGTTCACTTTGCTCTGGTTGGGAACTAATTCACGTGATTGGATCAAAATACTGGGATTGAATATAGAATAATGAATAACAAGAAACATTATAATTTCGCATAATCTATCAACTCGTAGACTGAATACTTCCATTCCTATAAATTGAGCTCCGGTTTGCGATAAATCATCGTCAATTTTCTAGTGTAGCTACCATTTTATTCAAGAACTAAATGTTCCATCGCTGACGGCTTCCAATGGATACTCGAAAAAGCAAGGTTGCGTATTCTGACAACAAGACTACTGTCGCAGTCAGGCAGGTAGGTGTAAGTCCAATGGAAGGAACTCGAGAAACATGGCTTCTGTTGTTAATTGTTTGTTGAACTCACGGAGACCGTCATGCAATGACCGACAAAGATCAAACCCGAGTGGACCACCAGTAAGCATGGAGAGGAGTGTGACTCACAACCGAACAATCTCGGTAAAAGGAACAAAATAGTGCAATGAACGATTTTCTACACCACCCGAAAGTCCCGTGCTGGGCGCATTTCTTTTTCACATCGATGACGATTGAGGAGATCACCCCTGTCCACGGCAGGAGTCCTATGAACCTCGACCGTGCTCAAGAATCACCTCCAAGCAGAGACTCTGATGGTGAGCTCCCGGGAGTAGAGCACTTCCTTAACTTTGGAACGAAATAGAGGCCTCAAGCCCGCAAAAAACATGGCGGGGACCGCCACACACTAGCCGAAAAGTACATTTATTTCCAGAGAAGTCTCGCTTCAACTGAATTTTGGAGATATCGGAATGGGGTGAACGGGATCATTATTGTCTTTGATTGAACTTTAAGATGCATTAGGTCGATCTTGCCCCAAAAGCAATGGGGTGACTTGTATTCCTTTAGAAAACCGAACAAAAATCAAGCCATCGCCGCATGGGGAGGAGATTGTACAAATCAATCCGGGGTGAGATCTTTAATCTTCAATCTTGTCAGACTTCGGCGGTATCCCAAGACTTAATCTATCAGAGTCAAAAATGTTGGAACTATCAATATCATCGAACAGACAAATATAATGAAGAGAGCTTGCGATGAATATTATATGAGTTATTTGGGGCTTCGCGAGGAAGAAAGACCAACATATAGAACTGCTTATGAGTTTGCTTGGTTAAAGAAGATTGAAATTTGTTTTTTTTTCCTGTAATAGAATGTCGTTTTCAACATCACAGATCTCACCCTGCATCGATTTGTACAACTTCCTCCCCATGCGGCAATTGCTTGATTTCCTTCCGGTGTTCTAGAGGAATACAAGTCACCCCATTGCTTTTGAGGCAAAATCTACCTAATGCATCTGGAAGTTTGATCAAAGACCAAGATTATCCCGTTCACCTAATCCCGATATCTCAAGAATTCAGTTGAAGCGAGACTTCTCTGAAAAAGTGTTCTTTTCGGCTAGTGTGCGCCACCCCGCGCCGTCCCTGTACGATCGAAACCAAGACCAGCGCTGGAGGTGGATTACAATGCGAGCGCAACGCCTGGAACCGGCCTTTACTGATTTTGCACGTTCAGAGACTATCCGTAACCGAAGGTCTGGATTGACGGACCGCGCCACCCCTCTGCAGGAACGAGGGGCCCAGCCCGCCCCGCGACCAAGGAAGAACCCCGTCCCCGAAAGTTGTCATCAAAGTCCCCTGGTGGGTTTCCTGACCACGTCACTAGTCTAACCGCGGATCAGACTAAAGACGTATCATCCCTGGCTCTGTTCTTTTCTTTTGATATCGGAGGAAAAGATCACCTGAAGCCATAATGTAAAACCTCCTCAAGTTCCAACCATTTGTCAGTTCTTTCATACAAACTCATCCACAAACTCACCTACTCACATGTCCATTCACGTACGTATTCATCCATCCAACTCCTCAGCACCACGGAAAGCCGACGTGTCTGTCGCCCACTTGATGCAGACTGGATGGCAGCCGCCTTGCGCGCTCCGTCATATATCTCCCATCTTACCCCCATTTCTCGACCAAAATACATTGAATTCATGCCAGGTGATTGCACAAAAGTGATTCAATGACCGTGTTGAGCGGAGTGGCTTCTAGATTCTGGTTTCTCTTTCAGCACTCGAAACACATTTGTCAAGTCAAAATGAGCTTGAGATAGTGACAAACGATGAAAATTTTTAGATGTTGTACAGAGATGAGAATGATTCTCTGTACTTCATCACCGATTTACGGTATGTTGGGTTCTCTTTGCGAATTCGGGAAAAATTATTTCTGGAGAAACTGTGATAGTTTGGCTCTGGTTGATCGAAATTCGACCCACATTGACTCATTTCGAAGGTTTTGGCATAATCTTCAAAATTAGCTAAGATCCCTTGGAAAATGTAGAAGTGGACAAAAACTATTAGCAACATGGCTTGAAGGGAGGATATTGGGTGGATATAGCTCAGTTTCAAATGTATAGTTGAATATAGTATGGACCATACATTTGTGCTCCAATTTGTACTATTGGTTAGCAAAATAAACTGTGGACTCACGCCCTTTCTCCTGACCGATGAATTTCCGAGGTATGTGGAGTGAATTTATGCCATTCTACAAATTCAATTTCTTTCGCGAGCAATGCAATCTTTGGGTCCAGAAAATACTTCAATTGATAGAGAGGGTCAAGTAGAACAACGTAGGTGCCTTGAGGCCAGTCCTTAGTCCCCGCAATACCGCAACCAGACACGCACCGGAGTACATGAAGGTTATCAAACAATATCTAATTTTTGAATAACTGCAAACACTTTTCGGATCAAATCATTGAGTCAGCGCGCTTGCCAATGAAATTCCCAATCATTTGAGTTTTGTTGCGTCTGAATATTCGCAATATATTTTGCAGGATTTGGAAATCTGCAATCTTGAGCTGGGCTGCCTCATCGTAGGAACCACGCTGTCATGCACGATTGCCATTTTCCAAATCTCGCAAAATATATCACGAGTTTTGAGACGCACCAAAGCTCAAACGATTGAAAATTTCATTGGGAAGCGCGCTAACTCAATGGTCCGATCCGAAAAGTGTTTGCAACTATTTAAAAATTAAATATTGTTGGAATTACGCTATGCAAATCACCGTGGCGCCATCTCTGGAGTTGTGAGCAAGTGTACGGACTGGCCTTAAGGGCATGTGAAAGCCAACTTTTACCGACGACCCTAACCATTGACAAATCGATTTTTCTCCCGAGTTCTACGGTGAATCTCAAAAAAGTGATTCCGAGTATGGAAGCTTTAGAATCAGATCTATCATTCAAAAAAAGAATCGAGTTGATCGGTTGAATATTGCCTTCAAACTTTGGTTTCGAAGTTGACCATTGCCTGAAAAAATACTCACACGCCTGACTTCGAAACCAAAGTTTGAAGGCAATATTCAACCGATCAACTCGATTCTTTTTTTGAATAATAGATCGCATCCGAAAGCTTCCATACTTGGAAGTACTTTTTCCGAGATCTTCCTCAAATAGTTCAGAAAATGATCAGAAGTATGACTTTTCCGAAGGCCCATGAGCTGTGATTTTGGCTGAGTCGAGGCAAGGTTGGGTTAGGTCCTCTACCGCCCACACCAGCTGTTGTTATTGTTTTGAATGAACGGTGATGGACTGTCGTGAGTTGTCGCGCGGTACTTATATATTTGACTTGCACATAATAATAATCAGGAACAGAAAATTCATTCGTTGGAAAATTTTATGAAAAATAGTAATAACTTTGTTCATATCTGAGGAGAACCAATCCAAGTATTGACAATCTGAGTGACAATCCTGTTTCTTGAGGCAATTACTTGCTCCTTGATTTGAAAAGCAGTGAATATATAAGAGTGACAGTGATAATCATTCTGAGCCTTGGAGTGACTCAATAATTAACAATAATAGTAAGCAACGAGGCAAAGCTTTATTGATGTTGACATCCAAATCTAAGCCTTTCGAGGTATGAAATTGTCTTTCGTGGACATCAGAAATCTTTATACAGAATGTGGAGTTAGCATTACCCAAGATATAGATGAAGTTATGTACTTGAAAGCAGATCAGAGGAGGAACCAGTTGATCGATGAACTGAGAGGAAAAGCATGCATCCACCAAACTTGCAAAAAATGCTATACATGAGATAGCTCATCAGAAAGGTTTACAACCTTTCGGTCTCACCAAACTCTATCTATTTGTGCTAAGAATATGTATTGATGCAGCTCAGAATGTTCCTGTGATGTCGAGGCCTTCAGATGATTTCAGAGCAAACTAATGATTCTGTTTTGATGTTTCAACTACAATATGTCTAAATACTCGGTGAAAATAGCAAGCACGGGTAAGTCTTAGAGCAGAAGTAAATATTTGGAAATTGCAATAAGCTTCAATTTGTATCTACTAAAATCTCTATACTATAGAGGGGTGAATCCACATTCATTCATTTAGATCTATTGAGAATTAGAGCTTAATCGTGGAAATTTTGTGACTTGAGTTGAAAAGTCACAAGGTGGATTTCACTCTACAAAGAATGAAAGTGATGAAATTGAGTATCTTACTGTCATGAGTTGACCTCTGGAACATATTTGATTGATCTCACCATGCTACTGAAGGTTTCAACTAGAATATCTTGAAATTACCTAGATCAAATGGCGCACCCGGGTGACTCTTAGAGCAAAAGTAAATGAGTGGCCATTGCTATAAGCTCCAATTTTTGTCTGCTGAGATCCCTGTATTTTAGAGGGGTGATTTCATATTCACTTTTTTTAATCTATTGAGAATTGGCTTAGTTGTGGAGTTTTTGTGACTTGAAATTGAAAAGTTACTTGGTAAATTCCATTATACAAAGAATGTAGTGATGAAATTGAGATTCTTTTTGCCAGGAGTTGACCTCTGAATCATGTTTAATTGATTTCACCATCCTACTCCAGGTTCCAACTAGAATATCTTGGAATCACCTGGTCCAAATGGAGCGCCCGGGTGAATTTTAGAGCAAAAGTGAATTAGTGGACATTGCAGTGAGCTCCAATTTGTGTCTCCTGAGGTCCCTGTATTTTAGAGGAATGATTTCATATTCATTTGTTTCAATCTGTTGAAATTTGGCCCAGTTGTGGAACTTTTTTGACTTGGAATTGGAAACTCATAAATTCCATTATACCATGAATTCATTGGTGGAATTCAGAATCTCATTCTTAGTTGTGTGCCTTCATATCAACTCTGATCAATCTCATCATTCTTTTCAAGGTATCAACATGAATACCCTAAGATATTTGTTCAGAAAAGCTCGCTTGAGTGACTTCGAGAGCAAAAGCTGATCTTGAGTATGCCACGAGCTCCCAATTATGTCTGTTGAGATCTTTGTATTCGAGAGGTGAGATTTCATCTTCATTTTAAGGTATGTCATGAATGTATGTACTCCAATGTCTACATAGCTTCTATCTGTATTTACCAATTTCTAGCTGTTTGATATAAATCATGAACTTTGGATACTAAAATTTTTGGAACAGGTTAACTTTGTGGAGTTGCTTCGCATGAGATCCTGGAATTGTTTTGAGTCCCAAATAGAGTCAAATTTGTGTCTACAATCTGAATGAATGCCATAACATGAATAGTGATACTATCACAATGAATCCTTTTAGGTACAGCGATAACATGAATACATGACTTTGGCCAATAAGAGGCAGCGATGTGTCAGAATCACTACACATTTGAACAGGTTTTCTCTTCTTGGAACTGACAAAACAGCTCAAGAGTGTGTAGAGATGTGCATTCGAGTAATTGCTCAGAAAAAGTTACCGAGGAAGATATTCCTGCAGAAACCACTTCACTAAAAATGAATACACATAGTACAAAAATGTGTACACACACATAGTACAAAAATGTGTTTTCAAGAGTAAAAGTGATGGTTCGACAAAAAAGCCACATAAAAAATATACTTGAATGCAAGTATATACAAAAAAATGTGAGCCCAGCAGAATTATCACTAGATGTCACATAAAAAATATACTTGACAGTATATAAAAAATGTGATTAGGAACCTTCATTTTTTACATCAATAACTCATCATCAGTGTACCTAGCAGATAGCTATTCAGTCATGAATCTACGTATGCATCAATAAGCATGACGCAGTTATTATGACGCAGAGGAAGGGGGGAGGATTCACACCACCCCTCCCCTCCCTTATAATATATTCATATATGTAACATCTAACCCAACCTCCCTTACCCTTAGTACGGTCCGCTCGGTCGGTAAAAGTCGGCTTTCACATGCCCTTAACTCAAATCCCAAGGGAATCGGACTTACGCCTCTTACTCTGGCCGACACAGTTTCTTTTTCCCCAAAACTAACACTAATCGGAGTATTTGTGATAATGTAACTTCTCATTGAGCCTGTGGATTAATGGAAAGGATGGCACGAAATTAGTCTTGCAATCCACAATTTTCGCGGAATCGGATAATCTCGAACAATTGGCATGGAATATAAAAAGATCAAACTGAATTGTGTACATGTCACTTTGTCAAAGTACAGAACTCTTCGCACTCAATTTTGGCACACCACATTCTCTGAATGACTTGTGGATAAGGTCAATCAGTTTCTAACACACTCAAAGATATTGGTAGGACGGAGATGTTCACTCAAAGTGGCTAACGTGTTGAATGGCATATATTCTCACCAGATGATAGTCAAATAGACAGACGTTCATGGAGGAGAAAATAGAGTGGATAAGAGGAAAAATGTGTGGATGAGAGGGCGTGAAGAGATGACAAAAAGACGAATCATGTGAGTGCAGAGGAGGAATCGAGAGACCCTGCAACGGACAGAGCGTGATGTCAGCATATGTAAATCCTACTCGCGTGCCCGAAGCGGTTCACTTTTATTGCGGAACGGATCGCTTGGTATTCCACCATCCATCTGAATGTATGAAGAGCTGCCAACGAGGAGTTGATAGCGATCGCATTCTCACTTATGTACTCTCTTGAGTTAATCGCTGATTCTGCATTTGATTCTCATTTCGTTCGTTCCAAGAATCCACAGTGAGATGATTGAATGTCGTTTCTAACTCGTGATAGATCAACGATGTTTCCTTCTTAAAATTTGATCACGCATTTATATCTTCCGGCTGGCAGCATCCAGGTGCTCTATTCCAGTTTCTCAATAATTATACGACAGAATCAATGCAGAATGCTGGAATATATTTGTTTTTGATTTACCTCCAAGAGTGAGCTTAATGAACTTGTGGGATGTGCAATTCTTTCCTCTACTATTATCCAGTTGATTTTTATACTTGAGACTATTCGATCCATAATAAGAAACAGAGGAACGTTATACGATTGTTTCGAGGTTTCTTCTAGTGTAAAGTATATTGTTCTTCGTTCGCTCCAAAAAATTCCAACTCTCCATACTTTTTCATCAATCCTCAGTACAGAAATTTTCCCGGTGTTGTCAGAGTGAGTGAGAACCGCGGCTGAGGTGCCATAGAGAGACCTGCTCTACCATTTTTCTTGTCACTGACTCTTCGATCAAAACTTTGCTGGCTCGTTATCCACTGGAACTCGTCACTTCAACGGATGACCGGGGACGATTTCTTGTGGCAGTACAAGAGGAAATTCTTCGTAGAGAATCAGTTGGCACCCTAATAGGATTTGAAATCGGTGAATGTTTCTCCCTTTCCTCGAATTTTTCTCTCGTATTCCTTACTTAAGACGTTTGAGGTGGCGTGTTGCACTTATACTGCATGATTTCTCACCCGCTCTTCACAAATCATAGAAAATTGATTCTGATTGATAAATTTCCATGGTTCCACTGGGAAACTCCACGAAAAATCAGTGAAATTCTCTGATTGGGCTCAATTTCTAATGATAATTGTGGAAAATGTACTTCAAAGTATTCCATTTCTCCACGTAACGTCCAGCTGAATTTCTCTAGATGCCAGTTGATGGATTATCATCATCTTCATATCAGTCATGATTCTCCCTTCGAATTTCGGGAAGGAATCAACTCTTCACAGAGCTTGCGAAGCTACTGTTTTAGGGGCTTCGCGGTCTTTGGAGAACATAACATGTTGCATTCTTCCGACAAGAGGAACTCGACCTTTCTAGTAATGAAGCACTCTTACAGATAAGATCCCCCGTCCAAGACCGGTTACACTCTCTTATAAATTAATAGGTGACGAGGATTTCAATTATCTCCAGGTGATATCGAGATGTTTATGGGGGAAACGAAGAATATCAGTCGTTTTATTCACGAATGACGTCAAATTCAAGAAAATTTGACTGAAGATCGCATATTCCCGATCACTCTCCAATTCGCCCCTCTTTATCTTTTTCACTCTCCATCTGAGATACGAGACTCGTGAAAGAAGGAGGGGATAGTACAACTGATGGCAGTTTTCCTCTTGGTGTTACATAAGCCGTGAGCAGAACATTGTAATGCGAAGCTGATGGTGAGCGATCATTTGTCACTCGAGAAGTGTTCTTGAATTACCAGAGAAGGAAGAACCTAGCAATGGAACAAATTTGTCCTGATGCGATGTGAGATTCATTTCTATCCTCCTCGAAACGGAGTGGCTCTGCAGGAATCTGATGGATGGAGCTTCACGAAGGCAAAAATCTAAAAAGTCGGAAGTAGACCACCAATCTCCATTAGATAGTGTTGAGCTCTTGCTTAACTAATAGATATGGAAAAGTTGAAGAGTTTAAACCAAAAAGTTTTTTACGATGACCGTGTCATTCAATGCTCATACACTGAGAAAAAAAATAATTGAAGTTCAATAAATATATTTATTCATAAAAGATTTAACTGATTCGAAAACTCAATTTCTGACTCATTTCCAGGAATAAATGAGGTTTCATACTTCCAAATGATCATTTATTCATATTTACAATAGAAATGTACTCAATCATCAAATTACCGGAATCATAAGAATTGTATTTAATGGGAAAAAATATTCATTCAAACTGAACATACATCCTCCGCATTGAAGAAATTGAACCATCGATTCTGATAATCCAATTTCTCCAAATCAAATAAATTAACTTGAAAAAATTTGCATTGATATTTGATGAGATATTTCATTAAAATCAATTGTCACGTATTCAATCAGGGCCCGTATTCTAAATTTTGCGGTAAAATTTTGCGGCAAATTTTACCGCGAAATTTGCCGGCAAACGTGGCACTCAGTCAATAACCTGTAAAATTTTCCGCATTTGCTGAATTTTACCGTTGCAGTTTACCGAATTTTTCACGGCGAACGCCACCGGCAACGCAAAAACGGCGAATCGCGACGGCAAATTGCAGCAAATGCGACAAATGTTACAGGTTACCGACTGAGCGCCACGTTTGCCGGCAAATTTTGCGGTAAAATTTGCCGCAAAATTTTACCGCACAATTTGGAATACGGGCCCAGAGGAAACATTAGCACTTACATCTATTGCACTAGATTTGAATAAATATTTATCCAATTCTATGATTGATCCAATGAGTTCCAAGAACCAAACTCTCATTTTGATAATATGGATTCTGCAAAATTCAGCACGTGACCAGATCACGGTTATATCAATCCTTTATTCGAAATAAATCATTATTACTGGATTCAAGAGTCAGTTTCATTCACTGTGCAGGAATCATTTCACTAAAACGCTCTGATTGCTCAGATCATCAATAAATTAGACGAATGACTTGTATAAGCCTACATCAATAACTTTCTTTTCAAAATGGAAGATTGAGTTTCCACTACATTGTAATGGGATCTTGCATTCTTCGCACCTGGGGTGAATAGATTCATTTTATACACGTGCATTGGAATATGACGAATATACCTCGATACAATCAAGTAATGATAGTAAAGTACGTTGTAATCCTAAACATAAGTAGCGAGTATCTTATCTACATAAGGATGGAATTGGTGACAATTGTTAATAATGATAATTACTGATCCCCCAACTCAAGAGAGAAATTTGAATCAATATTTATCTGATGTGAATAATTTTTCCAAGGTTGGCTAACAAACCATGTGAAATAGATTTTGCTTTTGGTTATCTATGATATTCCATATGAATGAATATTTCTTTGAAATGAATATTATCTCATCGTTCTGAAGGAATATTTATTCATTTCGTATATCATTTATTCATTTGAGCATCGCAAATCGTTCAAATGCGTTACTTACGATAAAATCATCATCAAATTTCATCAAATATTATTCCGGATTTGATGAATATTCATTCATTCCAAAGAAATGCGTTCTTTCACTTTGAATAAATGTTTGCCTAGGAGGATATGAAAGTACATTTATTCGAATCAGAAAAATTTTCTTCAAAGTCGTTAAATTTTTTTTCTCAGTGTAGTTTTGCAATCGACGTCTCTCCATCACACCGGTGGATCTTCCACATGAACCAACTGGTTAACAAGTTGCCTAGAATAAGATAGGATAGGAAATAGAATAGAACAAGAAACCTGCTGTTGACGGAATTTGGGAATGGTTCTTACCTTCAAATATTTAAAAAAATCTGTGATAGCTACTACTGCTCAAATTTGTTTTGAGAGGAATCCATAGGATTTTGATGTACTTATTGTTAGTTCAGTTTCGAAGTTAGTTCCGAAGTCCATGCAGTCAATGTCATAGCCAGGCCAAGAGAAAGTTATGGAAGTGTAATTTTTCCTGGAGAAACATGCCTCAACGCATGATTATCATCACGATTAACCTTGATTTGAATGAGATTCGACATGTTTTATAGCACTAGATCAGTAGCAATGAGTTGGGGGTAGTTGGTCTAGGTCTAGGACAGGAGGCGTCACAGCTTTTCATCCGAAACAAAGCGGGTTCACTTTTAATAAAGAAGTCATTTTCATTCGAGAAGTAGCGATTCTGAACAACATGGCATTAGTAGCATCGACACGACGTATTTGCTGACAATACTTCGTTATCTGCGCGCAGAGCAAGCAATCTAGAGTAATTAACATCAGGTTGTCCTTGAGAACAATCCGCACATTTGGAGCTTAACATAATTTTCTCAATCAATTATAATTATCATGTGCCCCAGAACGGCATTGTAGACGGCGATCAAACACATAATCTAGAATTATATGGACGGATACAAGCGAGTTTTAGCGAATTTGTGTATCCGAGGGGTGAAATGGTGCGTCAACTGAGAAATCATGCGCTGCGAATGCTGAATAGGAATGAGAATGAGGGTAGAGAGTAGAAGGGAGTAGGGGGCAAACGCAAGCACTCATAGATATGCTGCAGCGATTGCCAGAGGCGTTTACTGTGACTCTAATTTGTCATAAATATTTATGCACAGTCATTATCGTGGGTATGCGCGACCGCGAGTTTTAGCCGAACGCGCACGATGCAAGGGACCCGCTTGAGTATTATCGTCGCGTTTTGTTCGTGGCTTGTTGAATTATTTCCGTGATACTCTCCACTTAATCTGAATGTCTGAAGTGGGTACAATTTTTTGACTTTCAGGAACGGAAGGATAAGCCGGGAGGCTGAATATTTTTCAGTAACCTTCGGAGTACAAGTGGATGCAGAAACATGAAGTTATTCGTCAATTGAAATGAAAACTCCCAAGAGGATGAATATTTTGAAATCGTATCTCTAGCATCATAAGATGTATACGTCCCATTCTGTTCTAATCATTGTATTTTAGGTTGTATACTTGGAAGGCACAAGACATATTCGAATAAAATTTCTCATTTTGGAGTGGTGCATTTTATTCAGATTTGTTGATTTCGATCTTTAGGATCAGAAAGTCCGTTACCGCCTCTTGTAGGTGATGAGGTCACATCTCTAGACTAAATCATCATGGTGACATATGTGACTGTTGCTGAGATGATATCCGTCATAGAGACTGAAATTTGGTCTGGACACTGAGAAACTTTCCTACAACGATCGCCATCAAACCCATGCATTTCTAGTCAGAACAAATTATCTACTCATCACTCATCCGAAAACTCTGCGGACTATCTGCTCACTAAGAATGAACATGGGGAGTTGATCCAATGTAACTCCCCGTCCAAAATTATTATATTCAAGAGAGTTACTATTGGTCGTTAGATCTCAAAAATCATTACATGAATACAATACAATGCATGATACCGATACTGAGTTTGCTATTTCTCCATGGTTTCTTACTGTAAGAAGATCTCAAGATCCGACTACTCGTCTGAAAATTAACATTACAACTTTGGGGTTTTTTGTAGTTCAGTACAAATATTTCTGACTTAGAGAATTTCTTCTTACAGTCCAGGACTTCAAGGACCCAGATTATTTTCTCATCACAAAGAAGAGTGAAAATAAGTAGGCACAGAATTCGTTGGGCAGAGCAGAAGTATCACGAAGACATTGCTCGTCTCTACGTCTTGGCGTGGATGATACCGACACGGCATCTCACTTCTCTGCAATGTCAGAACGTCTTCTTTGAGCTACAATGTCGGTAATGAGAGCGTTATCACCATCTCTCCTGTGGGTTCTTCTTCCATTCTTATCGGCTCAGGGAGGCAAGCACTCGCTCGATAGGAGTCGTCGAAAGTCCTTCCTTTTGCTATCGGTCAGCACTAATCAAATTTTCGAAATTACCCGCTATGGTAGGGACTGAAATCCGTTGCGGTGGCGATGATGGATGAGATAGGATCTCAGCGTCTCTCGTCCATCAGTCTCACCTAACGTATTTTATTTTCACCTTTCGCTCCAGTTGGCTCGTAGAATCCGACGCATGCCCGAGGGGAATATTCACCAAGAAGTCCTCGTTATTTCCCAGGTCATCGCTTTTCCTTTCCACGACTCCTTCCCCATCTCTTTTGATATCCAACTCTACTCTCACAGCTACCCACAAGGATGGAGGGCTAAGAGGTTTTGCTGCTAGCAAAAGTGAGATTCGCCCAATAATAATTTCATCGCTTTGCCGTGGATAAGGTACGAGAGAACCTATGCATCACTTTCTCGTCTCAATTAATCATCGCGGAGACGTACTTACGTAACACCCATGAGAAGGGTGTGGAACCACAGAAAGGTATCACCTTCGTAGCTGTAACAAACGGGTGAAGATGATATAAGATTTCCATGAATTGCTTGTTTTACAGAATTACTTTCCTTTTGCCCAACTTGTATGTGTTTCAGGATAAGTGAAATATTTTCAGCTCCGTATAGCTCTCTATAATAGTGATTTATGCAAGGATGAACAAATGTTCTTTCTCAACAGTGCCTACCATACTCGATCAAAAATGTCAAATTTTTCGAATACTCAGAAATATTTTCTACAGTATGGCACTTTGATATTCGGATATATTGCATAAAAATAATCCATCGGAAAAGCATCGCCATACTGATAGGGCGATTCCGAATCATCCAAAACTGCGATCGAAGTTGCGTAAAATGCATGGAATTCCACGTGGCCGAGAGACTCAATCGTTCCTCGAGAGATGGCGTAGCGGAGCAGTTGAATTTGATCCATTTCACGGAACTTTGATCGCGGTTTTGATTGATTCAGAATCACCCTATTAGTATGGCGATGCTTCCCCGATGGATTATTCCCATGCAATCTATCCGAATATCAAAGTGCCATACTGTAGAAAATATTTCTAAATATTTGAAAAATTTGACATTTTTGATCGAGTATGGTAGGCACTAGGAATCGTCTAATTAGTATGCCAACTGATCAGCGATGACTTTTTTTCAACTGAATCGATGGAATATTGTTCGATTTTTGTGTAGAAAATAGTTCTGAAATATCGAATTACCCAACGTGTTTGTTTATTAATTGCACAAAAACGGAACGGCTCACCCGTCTGTCACTGCATAGTCGTCCTCTCCGCACCACAAATGACTTATTAGTTAATGACCTGTCCTGGTAGGAATAACTACCAAGAAATGTCAGCTAGCTCCCGGTCTACTATTCCATTCCATTTCAACTAGCGTTATTGCCTACCTCGCTAACGCTCGTCTGGCTTCGAAGTGTCTCTGATATGGTATGAGCCCCTGAAATGCTTCTGTAGCT
Source organism: Eretmocerus hayati (assembly GCA_029851415.1). NCBI lineage: Eukaryota > Metazoa > Arthropoda > Insecta > Hymenoptera > Aphelinidae > Eretmocerus > Eretmocerus hayati. The sequence goes on from CM056742.1 coordinate 135,480,139, forward strand.
CAACAATGTAACGTTGAGATTTCATAAGACAGTGAATTTGGAAAAAATAATTACCTTGATGTAATCTAGTAACTGTGATTGAGAACTATTGAGTTCGTGTAATGTTGCGCATAGTGAGGTTCCTGAATCTCCAGTGAGTATCTGGGAATTTCGCCCAGTTAGCCGGTCCTAGTGACGGCCTCAGACCTAATCTCAACCCCTGACCCAGCCACGCCCCATCCACGGGCCTAGCCCCAGTCCCAGCTCTAAACTCAGCCTTAGCCACAACCCCAGTCTCAGCCTCAGCACCAACCTTAGCCCAACACCCAGCTCCAGCCCCAGCCCAGCCTTAGCTCCAGCCTCGGTCCCAGCATCAGTCTCAGGCTTAACCACTGCCCCAGCCCAATCTCGTCCCTAGTCACAGCCGCAGCCTCCAACCTCACCCTCAGCCACGCTCCAGCTTAGCCTCAGCCCTAACATTGGCCTCAGCCCCAGCCTAAGCCTTAGCTTCGGTCTCAGCCCCAGCCTCAGCCCCAGCCTCAGCCTTAGCCCCAGTCTCAAACCCTGCTTCAGCCTTAGCCCCAGCCTGAGCCACAGCCTCATCCACGCCCTATCCACGGCCCCAGACCCAGCCCCAGCCCCAGCCACAGCTCCAGCCTCAGTTCCAGTCACAACCTCAGCCTTAACCACAACTCCAGCCTCAGTCAAGCCTCAACTTCAGCCTGGCCCGAGCTGAGCCTCAGCCCCATCCTCAGTCTCAGCCCCAGCCTTAGCCCAAGACCCAAATCTAGCCTCAGCCCCAGCGTCAGTCTTAGGCTTAGCCATTGCCCCAGCCTTAGCCTCAGCTCCAGCCCCAGCCTTAGCCCCAGCTCAATATCATCTCTAGTCACAGTCACAGCCTCAGCGTTAGCTCCAACCTCATACTCGGCCACGCTCCAACTTAGCCTCAGCCCCAACATTGGGCCCAGCCTCAGCCTAAGCCTTAGGGTGCGGCTACTTGCAGTCGTTTGAGACGATTCTGAGACAGCGGGCAAGGCCTCTAGCGGCAATTGAGCCGTTTTCTTCATGTAATTCGGAGTTAACTTCACCGCAGCCTCTGATGGAGGTGCTGCCCCGCTGTCTCAGAATCGCCTTGAACGACTGGATGTAGCTGCTGCCTTAGCTTCGGCCTCAGCTCCAGCCTCAGCCCCAGCTCCAGCCCGAGCCTCAGTCTCAGCCTTAGCCCTAGTCTCAAACCCAGCCTCAGCCTTAGCCCCAGCCCCAGACCCAACCTCGACCCCAGCCTCAGCTCCAGCCTTATACCCAGCATCAGCTCAGCCACAGACCCAGCCTCAGCTTCATCCGTAGCCCCAGACCCAGGCTCGACCCTAGCCGCAGCCCCAGCAAAATCCTGAGCTCCAGCCTTAGTGACAGCCCCAGCCTTGGCCCCAGCCACAGCCCATCCATTCAGAAGGAAAGTTTTGACTGATTGGATCTTAGAACAACTGATCGGACCATCAAATCAACTAAGTAGCTCAATCTGTACGGATAAGTTGAAAGCTATCACCAGCAACATCAACACGGACTCTACGGACCCACCAATGCACCGGACATGCCGACCCACCGGACCCACCGATTTGCCGACCCACTAACCCACCGACCCACCAACAGCACCTGCGGCACCACCACGTACACGAAGCATCCGGACGGAGCAAATTGGACAGGTGCTCAATTAATCCAATTCGTTGGAAGGTTATTGAGAGATCTACGATCATCTACCTTGTGAATCTTGTCCCACTTATAATCTGCATCTAGATAAAAAAATAGCCACTAAGGATATTTCTCTCTTCAGCAATGAATAACATTTATACCTTTACTATCTATGTATCTCGTTTGACCCAATCAATACGCTAATTTCGAAATAGTTATTTACATCCAAAGATGCAATTAAACTGAAACAGACAACCATTAGAATCCAGTAAACGGTGGAAACTTAAGTGACTTTCACTGAAACTCTAGGAATTTCCACAAAAATTTTAGTGAAATTTCTACTGGATTTTCCGTGGAATTCCACTAAAATTTTAGCGATTTTCACTGAAATTCAGTGAAGAGTATCACTTGAACTTTGGTGATTTCTACTGAAATCGCTCAAGTTCAAGTACATCACTCCATCCACTAACCAACCTACCTGACCACTAACCCCCACTCACCCACCAACCCACCCACCCATCTACCCTTCCATGACCCAACCATGACCCATACGGCCACCCATCGCCCTTCACCCCCTCCCGATAGGCAACCCGATACGCGGGATGCTGACGGACAAATTTTGGCTGGGCTTTGAATTATTTTAATTATGATTTCGATTATCAAAAATACACACTATGTAATTCCGAGCTATAGCTGTGGTAGTGAGCAAACGGTAAATCCGCCTTGAAGAGAGCAATGGTAATTCTGCCTCACGGTGACGCCGCTTCATCAGAAAGTGTGGGGACTTTGCCTCACAAGGGAGTGTCGCAACTGTGACGGGTAAACCGTCACAGCCGAAATTGCGAAAATCTCTCTTCGCCGTCTCGAGCCAGTGAACTCAAAGCACAGGTATTGACCCCAATACTTCCCTTTTTTGTCGAGGTGCTGGCTCGAGAAGACGACGATGGCGAGCGACGGGAGAGTGGACCGGACAACGTGACGCTGCATAGGTGGGCATGCCTGCGCGTAGGCAACCTCATCTACACCAGAAAAAGACGCTGTAGCCGCACAGCGAAGGTTGTGTAGGTGCACAGCGACAGTGAAGGTTGACAGCTGGACGGGTTTTAGGGCTTTTTTGGGACTATTGAGTCCTAGACGGGCCTTATCCTGGTCCTTTCCAGCCCGTTTCATGCAGGATTTGAGTATATTATGCCCCGAGGCGAAGAGATATACCCGGACAGAACAGGACGATGGGGATGACGGACAAGTGTATAAGGCATAGACACTTATTTATATCGCGTTATCAGCGGGAACGTGGCCCTTGATTATGCGGTTCCCGGGCAGCTGGCCATTCGGGCAATTGCCCCATATGCCGCAGCTCGGTCAAGCACACATGCCGGCAGCAACGGGCAGCGGGGTTAGGTTATACGTACAGCACCTGTTGCACATGTGAATTGTGCACTTGGTGCACCGCACTCCCGCGCACTATCCATTCTGCACTACAGTGTTCACTCATGGCCTCGGTGACCTGTGCACGGACACTGTTGAGCCCGGGTGGCCCACCAGAGGACGGAGACGACAGTGGGCGTATACGAGGCTTGTGTGAACATAGGCTGCAGACAGCTGACTGGTGGTGGCGGACGAGGTGCGGTGGCGCTGCGGACATGCAAATCAGGGCCACACCCGGGCAGCCTTGGCTACGGAATTCCTACGGACGAGCACCTGGACATCGGCCGCTGGAACAAATCGGGACTTGCGGATGATGCACACGATTATGTATGTGTGTGTATACTCAAGTATGATGCACTGAGATAATGCATAGCGTATATACAGATATACTGCTGCCGTAAGGACTCGATAACGTTATACTACGGACGGCCGCGAGTATATATAGATATACTGCTGCAACACGGACTAGATATAGGTATATTCGGACGTGTATTTGGAATTGTTGTGCAGTACGCGTGCAGTGGTTACCAGTTGGCGCTAATGGTTATTCTGATTGACCAATCAGGGCTTCCTTCCTCGACTGAAGACGAAGAGCCAGCGGACGAGAAAAGTCGGACATTTTGTCAGTTGAAAAATAGTCGCTGAGCAGAGCGCGTGTGCTCCGACCTGCCGCAAATCAGAGCAGCAGTCGCGTGGCTGGGGCACCTCTGCCCTGCGGGGCAGAGCCCCAGGAAGCCTATCGAACAGCATGAGGACTAAAATGGACTCGAGGATCAGGACTGGAAGCTGCAACTGCTGACTGAAGGGCCCGCAGCGGACGAGATGGACAGAAAAACGGTGAGTGGTCTTGCTCTTTTTTGTTATGTGAATCTCTCGTCGCGAATATCCGAAGAGCCTCGTACGTCTTGGAGGGCAATCGTCGTGCCCGCGGACAGACCGGACTCCCGGGGGGCCTCGTGAGCTGGTGCAGTGTGCGGACGTGGACAAGACGTCTAGGACAGACGTACGCGAGTGGAATTGGAGGACCTGAGGACCCGGGCATCAACCGCATCGCGTGGATTATTGGGAGCAGCGGACTTGTGAATTTCTTGAGCGCGGTTGTGGACAAGATGCCTCGGAGTAGGCGTACGTGCGTTGATAGTTAGACAGTCGCAGAGTGGACAACGAGCCAGGTGGGTGATCGTGCACCTGTTGCTCGAGCGCGTGGGACAAAAGGGCATCGGTGGCTCCAAGGCATTGGAGCACAAGCCATCTTGGACGTTTGTCGTTGTGCGCGTAAAGTAAGGGCTGTTGGACGACCATTTTGGACAAGAGAATTTCGGAGCAATCTGTCTCGAGAAAATTATCGGAGTAGGGACTGGACAAGCTGTGCTCTACGGAACACAGGTAGATTTCGTGAGTGGTTTGGACAGATCATGGCCTGTGTAAAGTGTATTATTTTCAGGAAAATTCAGAGACAATTTTTGATGATCGATGAGTGACTTTTGTTAATAGTAGAAGTACGCGGACCATTGTCAAACTTAATATATGTGGGAATTCATGTAGCGCCGCGCAGAAGAAACGTAAAGAATAGAAGTTAATTATTTTTATAATAAATATTCGATTTATTATTTCGAGCGTGTGCCCTCCCCCTTTTCGATTTTCAGGTGTTGGCACGGTAAGTGATGCTGTGCTGCCGACGTGACTGCGGAGTAGCTGAATTTTTGGAGTCGTTTCGCCGTTCGCGCGCGTATTGCCTGCAATTTTAGGATAAGAGTCCCGTTGAATATGAATGAGTTGTGATGGTTAAAATACCACGTCACACGACTCTGACTCATGAAAGAATGTTGCTATGCAAGTGCACTCATGGAAGTGTACTGCTCTATATCACAAGGAATAACGGTTCATTCCTTGAACACCTCAGGGAAGTCTCTACGCAACAATCCAAGTCAATACAGGCTAGTATTTTATGGAATAGTTTTGAACGCCACCGGATTAATCTCGCAAATGAGTTGCGACCTTGACCTTATCGCCGTGTTTCAAAGGTAAAAGGAACCTCACTCTACAAGGGAAATCTTTGGATCTTGGGAGAGTAACTCGACAAGAAGTTTCCCCGTGGCACCAAGTCCCCGTGTCCCCAAATGAAAATACATGGGGAGCAAAGGGAGTAATGCGCGCAGGCGCGGCACCAAGACACCTAGTACACCCACTCTCCCTATTACTTCCTACTTATGTATTTTCGTTTGGGGACACGGGGACTCGGTGGCATGGGGAAACTTCTTGTCGAGGCTCTAACGACTCCCCGGCTTCAATTAGCCACAAGGAGGACTCGTCATTGATCCTAGGAAAGAGACGCACTCCTCGGCCGGGCCCCAATTTTTCGGCAAGGGGGTCTTGGATTCCCTTTCCCTTCTTCGCAAACCCTCTGTATCTCCCATCTTTTTTTATCCTCTATTTCCCCTTCCCTGCTTCTGGGACTATAACCTTCGGGTCGGCTCCCACCGGGGAGAGACCCTAGTCGGTAGGCGCCCGAGTTTTCTTGGGTAAATCCGACACTACCCACATTTTCGTGGGTATCTGTGAAAATCCCCTTCTGGGCCGACCAGAAAGAAAGAGAGGGAACCTCTGATTCTCAGCTTTGTTTGGAATGGGCGGGGGATTGATTGATTGTTCTTTGTTTCACCTTGGGGTAGAACCCCGTCTGGTGTTTACGAATCATACAGAGAGATACAGAAAAATACTGAAACTGATCGCATTTACTACAGTATTTTCTACAGAGCTTATGAAATTTTTAATACAAGTCTTCAAAGGCATATTATGTTGTTCACAGATTCGCACTCTATACAGTCGAATTTGTGCAATCTGTTAATACCAGAAGATACAGTTTTATCGCTAATAGAGGGTGTCCGAGACTCATTCAAGACAATTGCATTCGGTTCCAGGCCACTCTAAGCTTAATACGTTCACTGGGAAGGCGAAATCGCGATTCCGATCTAGATTGCGAGAGAGTACAAATGTGCGTTTCAGCTCTTTCGGAAGCTAAACCTCCTGGAAAATCATCAGTTTGGCATGTATTTACAGTATTTCTATCAATTTGAGTGGGCCTGACCGGTGGGGCCCATCGCACACAGAGTTGGCAACCATCTTTCTGTGCGGCGGGCCCCACCGGTGGGGCCCAAAAGTTTTCCTCTGATATGAAGAATATTCATGAGGATGATCAGTAGTATCGATACGATCATTAAACTCAATGTTATGAGAGTCTAAGGGAACTTGTACTCCAATATCTGTTCCACCCAGAGATTAATGTTTGATCATAGTTCTAGCGTGCTTAAGCATTGCTGAGCCTGATGGTATTGACGTTCTTCAAATCGTTTCAAGCATGAGAAGTGATAGATTTAATCCGAACATCTTTTTCTATGTCTTCAATGCCAAGAGTTCCACAGTGCATGCCAGTATACATACGACAGAGCAAAGACAGTGCTTGAAAGAACCCGTGATTCTTGATTAAGCAGAAAGTTTCAGCCGCGTGTAAATGAAAGATTATTCAAGTGGTGTTCGATTAGTTCCAACGTGTTTGGGCTCTGTTTGTAGATCTTGAAATGAGCTTCCAAATGAGCTAAGAGACGTTGGAAATTGTCAAATCCAAAATGAGTGGTCTGGTGATGATTGCTTAATTTCGTGTAATTAATGAATAAATTGCGTGAAAAACGGAAATCTGGAAAAACTCAGTGAAATCGAGTCCAATACCGAAACTGCAGTACACACATATTCATTATAACATAAACAACGAGAAACCACCACGACATAAGCCATTGGATATATCTCCACTGTTGGACGTGAGCCGAAACTCAATGAAAAGTGGGCCCCACCCGTAGGGCCCATCGCACACAGGGAAGGACGCGCGGGCACCACCCGTGGGGCCCATCGCAGTGAACGTGTTAATCTCGGGGTCGAAGTTTCAGTCGGAGTGCTCAAAAAAGGGGTTTGTGAGATCGAGCTAAGAGCACGTGGAATCAGTTCATAGAATACACTTACTGTTTCCGACCCAAATACTGCGCGATCTTGGAAATGTTTTAATACAAAATTATTTTCGTCAAAAACTAGGTCCAAAAAATTCGCGAGATATGTGGAGTTGCACTGCTTGGATTGCAGGTGGGATCGTGTTCCCACATTTATCTAGAGATTATTAATAAATTGAGACAGTCACGATCCCCGCAGTAATTAGGACAAGAGATCTGGTGAGCTGATGCACCAATTACTGCTCTTCTTTAACATGGACAATTATTGATTCATCCAAGGATTCATCACACAACCAGTGAATTACACACATTCTTTTTCTGAGCTTCAGAAATTGAAAGTACTGCCATAATCTGTCGCTCAAGGAAATTCCTATGAAAATTCGCATCTTATCGGGGGAGCAGTAATTAAGACGCTTATCGAATTACAATGCGCCTATATTATAGGCTAGTAAGTGCCTGCGCTCAAGTGATTCGCACTTTCATCAAATTCTCTTGCCAATTGGGCTAAAAGAAGAGTTGACGACTTCGAGTTAGATGATAGGTAATACGTAGGTAGTCGTCAACTCGTCTATTAGCCCAAATCGCAAAATTATTGGTCAAGAGAGAGAATAACTTTCAGCGTGCACGCTGCACGGTGACCGCATGCCCTTCAGAAATTGTAATTTGGGATGCGTATGTGCATTATCCATGCATATGTGAATGGCTGACTATCTATTTATCTATGTTTTATTATAAATAAAGTTACCAAAGAGCATGTGTGTTCTGCGAAAGTATAAAATTGCGCACAGTAACTGGGGCACAATAATTGGGACGGGAGCAGTAATTGGTGCACAGTAATAGGAACAGCACGCAGTCATACCAGCAATTTTTTTTTTTACAAAACTATCGATATTTTCGGTCGAGTAAATGCAATATCTTTGAAAATTCTATGGAACAGTCCTGGACAGCCAATAAACAATATCAAACTTCGAAATCGGAAATTCTTCTCATAATGTAAACTGGTTCATTTGGCTTGCTCAGTACATTCGCGCAAATTGGATGAATTCAACCCTTCAGGGTCGATATTGACTCGAAAAATTGAGTCTCATCACGCGGTTTCACGGAAGTGCAGGATGAAGCTATGCAAGATGACTTGTAAACTCACTCAGGTGAGTTTATCTTAAAAATGTATTCTATGCCTCGCTGTTCAAGATATCATTCTCATAAGGTATCACCATACCCTACATATCTCCAGTATTTTAGCGGTAGGTTTTTTTAAATTAGTACATCGCCATTGATGAGAAGTTAACATCTACTTCTCCATTTTTGAATCCTGGATTCTCATACTTGTATCACTCACTATGCAACTCACTGTCTTCGAGGTCCCCCCCCCCCTCTTGAATTTATTACCATCTTACGAAGAATATTCAGGGGTTGTGGAACACGGATTTGGCTGGAACTCTGGGAATAGTCTCTTTCTATCGCTCAAAGATGAAACTCAAAACCGCACTTGCAAACGCCCAACCGTTTTCGAGATGCAGCTCATAACATTACCGTTAAGAGTATATCTACATACATCTTCTTCGAACATGGGCCCATATAGGCAATGCACATGTCATAGGCTTTACCTGAAAAACGGTTGGGCATTTGCAAATGTGGCTCTGGTTTTCATTTTTTGGTGGTAAAAGGAGACTATCCCCAGAGTTTCAGCCAAATCCGTGGCCCACAACACCTGGGTGTTCCTTGTTAGTTGTTTCTCATATCACCATTCAGAGTACAGTTTGACAGCGTGAACACTGCAACTGAATAACCCATTTATCGCCAACTCTTTCAATAATTTCATCGTAACTCTCACCGAGTGATGTTTTCAGTCGTTTTGAAAAATTTCTTCACAAAAATTCGATCCAAGCAACTCCATTCGATCCAGCACTCTGAAAGGTGAATAAAGGTGAATACAATAATCACATACTGTATTCATCAATTACAAGGTCGAGAGCGAATACTGGTGGCCACTGTAACATGGCCATCGCGTGGCGTACAACCAAGTAGTAAGCTCACCGCTTGGTCAGACAACCAAAAATAACCAACCAAATGTTCGTCGTCACCTTCCCATATGTGAATTAGATGGGATAGATACGTGAGCCTGAATATAGCAGTAACGTGCATCAGTTCTAGCACTATAGTGAGTCTCACAAATTCACGGGTAGAGAAACTAGTGCACTTGTACAAGAGCTAAGAGCGCGAAAAAGGGGCTAGGGAAGAATTTGGGCTACTATCCTCTATCTTAATCTCATCAGTCTCATGTATCGAATCGAAGTCAAACGCGATCAGCTGTTGTCCCGAATCTGGTTTGCGAACGTCTTCGCATCATTGTGATACATCATTGAAGTTGTGTAGAAGGCAAATGAAAACCATTTCCGTTGATTCAGAACGTCATGAAAGGTCCGAGAGTAGGCTAAAATTCGTGGACGTAATGGATGGATAGCCCCTACTGGAAGGGTTGCCCCTGCACTACTGACTTGTATCGGTAATTGTCACACTAATTTTTGGGTGCATTCGTCACAACAATCAATAATTTAGCACCGTTTTTTCTGGGCTCTGATTGTTTTTATACTGACCAATAGGATGGTTTTTTTTCACCCGTTGTGACTATAAAAGTATGTGTCGTATTGCGGTATTGTGTCATTTTTACAGACATATCCAGTTTTCAGTTCGAAAATTTGGTTTGGGGAAAGATGCACTCCTTTAGGAATAACCATAGGATATCTCATTCGTTGTGCCACGAAAAATTGGATACGATTTTCATCTTGAATGAAACGAAGGTTGATGGTCGCCGTCAAAATTGGAATCATTGTACACCAAATCAGATACCCGTCATCTCGATACAGGTTTGATTATAATTTCCTAAATCAAAAAGAAAACATGATGTCCCGCGCGCGGAGAATACGTCCTAGTGTGTATCTTAATAAAGTAACCACGAACAAGTGCGTATGTTTATATCTGGAGTCAGGAAGGATATACAATATTGTAAAGTTGGAAGTGATAAGGGACACTCGCAACGTTCGGCTAAAACAGTAGTGGGTAATGGAAGGTGGAAAGATAGCCCAAGGGAGTAGGTGGACGTCCAGATATTGCACGAGACGGTGTCGACGCTCTGCGACGCAGTGGTCTTTCGTATTCAGTCGAGATCCCGCCAACCGAGTAATTGAATGAATCCATATCTACGTTGCTTCGCGCGCCACTCTCTCTGTAAATATAAGGCATTTTGAATGCAAAGCGTGTGAGACTTGAGTCAAAGAGTTCCCGTCAGAAGTTCAATCTTCGTGACTCTTTCCTATTTATATCCTCCTCTATTTCGGGCCAGCTGATTGATTTTTTCAAGTCTTGACACGGGTGGAAACGGACACGGGCGGAAACGGACTACACTTTGTAACTTGCCCACACAGACAGAACACGGGTAGAAACGGACACGGGCAGAAACGGACTGAGCTTGGTATATTTCTCACACGGGCAAAAACGGGCGTGAAGACTTGTGCTTTGACACGGGTAGAAACGGACACGGGCAAAAACGTACTGAGCTTGGTATGTGTGGTACACGGACAGAAACGGGCAATGCTATTACACCGGACACGGGCAAAAACGGGTGCGAAGACTCGTGTCTTGACACGGGTGGAAACGGACACGGGCGGAAACGGACTACACTTTGTAACTTGCCCACACGGACAGAAACGGGTGTGACGTCAAGTAGGAGCTTGCAAGCACACGGACGCACACGGGTCGTCTGGGGGCTGCATTCATAATTACGAAACGGGAGCCACACGGCATTAGCCCGTTTTACACGGCATCGGGGATTTTAGACACGGATTCTACACGGGACGACTGCGGATACCCACTTCCATTGGTAATCATCTATCATAATCCGATGACTAGATTCGAATTGCTCTGATCTGAATGCCCTAGGACTCTATAATATTGCAAATTGGTTCGTCATAAGCTCATTAGGAGTAGAAGATGATTGAACTTATCCCAAACAAAATTTTGCGTTAGTGAACTGTATGAAATCGTGAGAATCTGATGGTCCTATTTGGAAATATACCGTCATAATCCTGGAAGGTTGACATCCACGATAATCATCGAGACATTATGAGGTGATATTCCAAATGTGCTCTCAACTCATTGTTACGGAGATGCTAGTGATATGGCTTGAGCTCACTCACATTCCTGTGGTAACACAGCAGATCATTGATGAATTTGTTTTCATGCGTGAAGCTAACTCATATCCGATTTGATAAGATGACTCTGACACTCAAATGATGATGGAAAAATCAAGCATCCAGATCCCGTTGACATTCTGTTGCTTCCACCGTACATTGCTTTTTACTACTGTAAACTTCCCCTCTCTCTAGTGAATGTACTCCACTTCTGCCCTCTCGCATTCCTAACTCATTTTATTCTCGAGTCAGCAGACAGTTGCCCCGAGGGTTCAACCAGCTAATGGCCAGCTAATTGCTCAGATGTAAATAAATATCTTCTGGGTGTTGTTGCAGCCTCAGGACTGTATTTAGCCTCGAACTATATTTCTCAGAGTTTGCATCACCTACATCCGACCCATCATGCTCCTTCTCGTCCGCTCCCCCTTCTCTGCCCCTATACAATTTCCAGGTGTGTTAGAGGCTTTCTAAATTCCTTGATTCAGACAGTATTCATCCCTCATTTCTATACGACGAATACTGATATTGGCGGTATCTGCCTATAGATAATTTCCATCAACGTTGTGAGAGTGGTTCATCAGGATTCACTGGAAGTATCTCTCACAATTCAATAGATGCATAGTCATTAGGTCCCTGCTATTATCAAATAGTAGCGGGTGACTGGAGAAAAATGTTTGACATTGAATTTTATTCAATGATATCGACTCGAATCATCTGATGATGAACTTCTCATCTAGGGTAACTTTTTCCACTTTTTGACTAGAAAGTTTTCCTCTAACGTTATATTGGGACTCTTTCTACGGTAGTTGAGTAGTACACTAAGCATAGACAATTTTGAGCTCATATTGTTGCTTTTGGCTAACTCTAAATCAGTGGAATTCGAAAAAGTTATTCTGCATACGCCGACGGTAGATTTCATATATTCTACCGTATGGAAACGCAAACTTCGACTACTTATGATCGGTGGAGGGAGATAAGAACGCATGACGACTATTCTTGCGTCTGAAAAATCATGCAATATGGCGAAGTCAAAGGAAACATCAGCAAAACGTGGTTGATGGGTGATGAGCTCTTCAAGTATCAGCTAATGTCTAAGTTATGAAGTCGAATCAACCACGAATGATCGATTCCATATGCATTCGAGTTACAATTCGAGGTCTAGAACCATTAGTGGTTTCAACTCTCTCAAGATCTCCAAACAGCGCAAAGAATATCAATCTGCTCTAGTATTCCTCACATTGATTTGGAACGAAATAAAAGCATGAAGAAATAGCTTCCCTTCGCGGAAATTTTGAATCTTCGATCGACGCTCAGACATACATTTCATGAAAGTGATAAGAATTATTTCACTCACACGTATTGCATAATCGACAAGAAAAAAGAAGATAACCGCTCTGATGGAATCCATAAAAAAATACAGTTCTCTTCGTGAGATCGAAGTTTTGTCTATGCTTGAACAGTTTTTTTGGTACTATCATCAAAAAGCAACGAGTTGGAATTAAAAGTACAAAAAGCAACTGTCATGGGTCAGTAGATTCACATAACTACTAAGCATTCAAGATACACTTGAACCTCTTTCGCTTTTCCACCACATTGAAATTCATCGTTGCAGCCTCTCCTTTCATACGCATAGCCTATAGAATGCGCTCCCGTGCAGAAGAGAACAGATAATACAAGAAGAGGAAGGAATTAGAGCCATGAGAATGGATGGGGAGGTAAAAAATAGAGGAGCTCAAGAGGATACGATATCAGAGTATACATTAGGATATACGTGTTGTCACATTCCTGGTTGGAACTCGTATTTTGTTAATGAAATTACCGGAGAGATTACATGGTTCGTACAGAAGCATAAGAGAAGGAGAATGGAAGGACTGAGGATAGGTTCTGAAAAGATCAATGCTTTTGGCAGAGAAGTTGTAGTTCTCACTACTGTACAAACTTAGTTGTTAACTATTGAAATAATCAGTGAGCTAAATCGACTCCAATATAAGTCACACGATGGGATTCAAACCCAGCGTCCCGCCAACTTTTTATAACCTTTCGTCACTTTCTCATTTTAGAGCCTCATTCTTGACATATTCCCTATATCACCTTGCATTATCTTCTGCCACTCTGCCTTCATCTTGCAGATCAGTTCTTGTCTTCGATGCATGAATTCTTCAAGGATTGGCATGAAATTATGGGGTCTGTTTCGATCCAAAACAGATCCCCCTGAGGCTTTATTCTGAATTAAGTACCAGAAACCAACATTTTTCCGTTTAAAGTTCCTCCGTGACTAATTAGTCTGATACCGAAAAATGAGGCAGTTAATTGCTCATATGTCAATGATAAAACTCAAATTTTAGAACCCGAATTATTGCTCCAGTCTGTGATGTAAGCGTGAGTGAACCCCATTCCAACTTCTCACTTTTTCCTCCATGGGTTATGACTGTTCTTCAGGTGTTCCAACGTGGTAAAGATAATTCTAGTAGTGCTAGGAGCCCGAAATATATTAGACAGAGTCTAATGAGGTATACAAAGATGAATGGATTTAGATTTTGTGAGAAAGAGATGATACGGTGGTTGACAACTTGTTCCTCGCGTATCTTCACTACGTCCAACATCTGAAATCGTCACCTTGGATGTATTTCAGAGGTTAACCTATCACTAAAAGTGTCCACATATGTAGACATGCCCGAGAACCGATATTTGTGATAACTTCCGTTTGACGCGTGGTAAATATCTGAAAAAAGCTCAAAAATCTTGGGCAATGACAGAATGATATTAGAACAGGGGAGTCTCTATATGCTCCTGTCTTGGAGAAAAATGGAAGAAACAAAAACTTTTCAATTTTGTGAATTTACCATCCTCATCATTCTGCAACCAGTTATTGACTCATTTCGTATCGGAAAGTTTTTCCGAGGCCAGCAAATGGGGGTCGAATTGAGCGGATTGAAACATGGGGGAAATCCCATATGAGAAAGCTCGTGCTCTGCGTGAAACAAAATATCAACAGACATTTCACCAATTTCAAACAGAAAAAATTGGTGCTTTTCATTTCAACTTCGAAGTTTTTTTTTCACTTAAAGATCGCACTCTGAGATACGCAGCAGAAGCCCTTCCTTAATTTTTCAATAGATGCTGGTGAAACCTTACTAACCCAAAAGGATTCTCCGAAAAATGGATTCTTGGCACAACTCAGTATTCATCTGATAACGCTCGTTGAGTCGAATATCTTTATAGGGGTTGTGGCATACTGGTGGGCCGTGTCCACGGCCCCGATGGACCGTGCGCATGGCCCACTCTGTATTGGCGCACGGCCCATAGTATTTTCCCTGGGTTGGTATCATCTTCAATCCATTGCCAAAGCATCATGATCCAATCATTGGTCAAGGTCAGCTCTAATAATTCAGAATATAATGACGTGACGCATGATATCATGATATCTGGTTTTGTCACTGAATCCAGATATGTGCATATTTCAAGAACAATGACAACAAAAAGGAAGCTATTGGACAGCGATGACTATCACCTATCTTACACTGGCCAATCAAAATGAGAAAGAAACTGCTCACACAGCGTTTATTCTCGGTACCTTGGATAGAGGGTTGTAGAATCCTGGCTTGTATAAACTCATATCATGCATGGCATGCAAAAATTGCGAGTGCGAGCGAGAGTAAGCCACCAGAATGATGTGACGTAGTCATCTGACTTCCACACGTGAGCCAAGACACTTCTCCATCAGCGTGGTGTACATACTCTAGACAGTACTGAAATAATACTGAGTGGTTCTTTCAGCTGTCTCTCTATCTCACTTCTTCTCGAGCATGAATTGCATCGAGAATACATATGGCAGAGTTGGCACAGTGAGTTGGATGTCCTCCTTGAAAGTATATCTCACCTGCCACGAGAGACTTTGTAATGTCATGCGTTGGCGAAGGAAAAGTGTGCCAGCCAAGAGACGAAGCATGAAGAAGGAGGAGAAGATGTCGACTCTCCTCCACTCTTGTGGAACTTCTGTTGACTCATAACCTCACTTTTTCTTCCCTCATCTTTTATCTGTCTTGCCACGGGTGAGCTCAAGTTTCTGAGTGCGTCTCATTTCTCTACCTTAGTGCGAAAGCACACTTGTAATCCTACCGAGCTTGGTTTGTTTAAGGTTTAAGAGTATCCGAAAGGTGTCAATCGACTCTCCAGAGTTTTAGCCTGATTCACCCACTAATATATTCAGCTATATTAAACAGTTAGCTTAGATGATAGTGAACGTGTAGCTCACGAGTTGCTGGATTACCCTCAACTTCGATTTTGTCGTGGCAACTAGGCTATTCCGAGCCCTGGAGCCGAAATTTTGCATTAAATAATTTATCACATCTCATGCAAAAATTGTTGACATATCAGAATTGTTAAATCAACAGAATCATCTCACTGCTTAGATGAATTAATCTTATATTATTAATGGATAACCTCGATATTCGAGATTCGAGGCGTACCGATCGAGATTCCGCGCGCCACTTACGAGTCGTCTCAATGTGTGTTGCTGGGGATGAATGACATTGTATTATTTGAATGTATTTATAGGTGGATCATAGTTGAAAGTATCCAATCATGCGATCTTTATAGCCGAAGTATTATATATGTGGATTATTTCCAATTTATCGAAAAAAAAGTAATGATGAGTTTCAAGCATCTGAACTAATGCACTGTAGTGTTCTGTCAAGTTCTGTCTGCTTCGTTGTCAACATTGAACAGGTGATCGTCGCGCCTGCGCATCATATCGGGTTTTATTACACCTGCATGTATTAATCGGATCGCGATTCACGCACTAAATGAGTGATAGAAAAGTGGATCGCTGCTTGGCCGAAAACAGGAATATCTGATATCCCGTATAATAATGAGTTTAATGGTAATTATTTGAAGATTTATTTTCTGATATTCCATCTTCCTTCAACGATCGAAAATATCTCAGAAACGCTTATCTAGATTCTCAAAATGATTCATACAAACTTCGAAGTTGGATCTATACTGTTTTTTGATTTGGCTAGATTAACTAGAATTTTTCCGTGAATGATGAATGTTTCAACATGATTCTTGAATTGCATGTATAAAATTTTGTGATCGAGGTAGGTCAACTGAAATTCTGTTTGTGAATGTTGAATATCCTAATATCATTTTTGAAAAAGTTTTTAATTTGTGAATATAATTTATCGATACACTGTGCGTAAAAGTGCACTTTGCGCACAGTTTGTCGACAATTACTCACAGTTTATCGAAAAGTATAGTTAGATACAAGGGCGTAAAACCTATTATTCGCATCCTCGTGATGATTCCGACCCTCGCCTGCGGCTCGGGCCGGAAACCCATCGCTCGGACGCGAATAAAATGTTTTACGCCCTTGTATCGAAATGTACTAATTCAAGTTCTAATGCGTAAAACAACTCTTCAGTTGGTGGATGACACCGAATTGGCCGAATGGTTTGAGGGATTTTTTATTTGTGAATAATGTATTTCTTCGAATTGTAGGAGGTTCAATAACTTTCTCATTTCTGGATGATGATCAATTGAATTTCAAATAATCGATCAGAAATTTTTCTATTGTGGACTAAAAAAAATGTCTACAGAAGCATTTAAGAAATTCTCGCTCCAGAAAGGCTGATTGACTGATCTTTGTGCATATCCTTAAAGAAATGTTTCCTTCTTCTCTTTCATAGCCGACTTGGAGGAGAAGAAGGAGGATGAGAGAAACATGTCTCCATCCGAGATTGAGTAAAAACCTTTGAAAATCTCAATCGAATTGGAAACCAACATATTTCACATGAAAATTGAAATTTTCATGCACAAGCGTTGCATAAAATTAAATCATTGACTTTGGATTTGAGCTCAATTCTCCAGTTCCCACAATGATGTTCGTTCCTTGATGGTCACCCTCAATGATATTTTATAAGAACTGGATAGTTTCTTGACCCCACACCAGAGGGGAGTTGAACCATGCGCGCACAGCGCGCGCATTTCATAGATCGAATAGTTTTTTGAGATTACTCGAAAAATCTTCCAGACAGTCGTGGATTTTTGAATCAGCTATCCATAAATTTCGATTATGAGGCATGTTAGATAGATGAACATATAGATGGATGACATTTCCATATTTTTATACTACAGGGTGTCCGGAAAGTACCCCCCCCCATTTTTCCCAGAAATGGTTGGGAATCGGGAAAAACCCCGGAACACCTGTCCCCTTATTTTGAGGGAGACATCCGATGGTGGCCTTATTTTTTACCTTGAAGGTCATTTTCAAGGTAATTTGGAGGTCAACTGGATTTTTTAAAATGGAAACACCTACTTCCGACCTCGAATTCTAGAAGAACATGAAAAATGATGGAACTTGTTTAAAACCTTTTTTTGACCCAACTTGACCTTGGCAAGATAAATGGAGGTCAGCACCGGTTGACGGTAACCGCTGTCTCTCCAAGAGCGGGTATTTTATCAAAAAATGTTTGGGATGAAAGTTGTTCATGATCACAGTAGAGAAGAGCTAATGACCTTCTTTCTGACCTTGGAGGTCATTTCCAAGATCATTTGAAGGTCAACTCGATTTTTTCGAATAGAAATACCTAATTTTAACCTCAAATTCTGAAAAAAACATGAAAAGTGATGAAACTTTTGTTCGAAACTGTTTTTGACCCGACTCGACCTTGGCGAGATGAATGGAGGTCAGCACGAGTTGACGGTGACCACTGTAACTCCATGAGTGAGCATTTTATCGAAAAATGTTTGGGATAAAAATCGTTCATGATCAAAGTAGAAAAGATCTAATGACCTTGTTTCCGACCTTGAAGGTCATTTTTAAGGTGATTTGGAGGTCAAATCGGTTTTTCCAACGGGAACACCTACTTTTGACCTCGAATTCTGTCTACTGTGATCATGAACAACTTTTGCCCCAAACATTTTTCGATGAAATGCTCACTCTTGGTGCGACAGCGGTTACCGTCAACCCGTGCTGACCTCCACTTATCTCGCCAAATTCAAGTTGGGTCAAAAAAAGTTTCAAACAAAAGTTTTATCATTTTCAATGTTCTTTCAGAATTCGAGGTCAAAAATAGGTGTTTCTATTCGAAAAAATCCAGTTGACCTCCAAATGACCTTGAAAATGACCTCCAAGGTAAAAAACAAGGCCACCATCGGATGTCCCCCCAAAATAAGGGGACACGTGTTCCGGGGTTTTCCCCGATCCCAACCATTTCTGAAAAAAATGGGGGGGGGGGAGGGGTACTTACCTTTCGGACACCCTGTATATCATGTTTGCTCCTTTCTGGTACCATACATACCTGCATAATTTTTTTTTTCAAACACAATAGCTTAAGCCGTGTGTTCCAGAATTTTAAGTCGTCATAATCATCCGCGCGCAACGCGCGCGTTTTAGAGTCCTACTTCCTGATGATTTCCTCAAGTGATTGAGTAGTCAATGATATTATTCTCCACGCGGTCGCATTCTTAGGGCATTTAGGACCAAGACCATCTCGGGATAATGCCTTCAAAAAGCCGAGAGATTGAATTTTCAGGAGCTACGACAACTCTTCCATCAGTTTGAGATCCGTGCATCACATTATTGCCTTCAATAATAGAAAGATACCTCGAAGCAAAGCATACGTCCAATATCTCCATTTGTAGATGACTTACATAACCTCGTGAGGTTGAGGGACGGTATCACATATCACTTAACG
This sequence comes from Eretmocerus hayati, assembly GCA_029851415.1. Lineage (NCBI taxonomy): Eukaryota > Metazoa > Arthropoda > Insecta > Hymenoptera > Aphelinidae > Eretmocerus > Eretmocerus hayati. Next base: position 135,499,120 of record CM056742.1, read on the forward strand.
GACATGCAACGTAATCGACTTAAAACCCACAAAATTATACCTAGGAAATGTGGCGAAGTAATGATCCTGCATGGTGATGTCTTAACGAAGGCAAATAGTGCCAAGAGTCGAATATTATGATGAACATACCTGAGATTCAGTATGTTCATCACGATTTAGTGGTTTTCAATCCTCATAGATCTACATTCTGTCATCTTGAACTTTGATATTGGTGCACAAAAATCTCTAAAAAATATACCAGCTGGATTCTTGCGAATAGTTTGAGGTTATCATCAATTACATTAGCTTGATCTGTGAAAATACCGAGTTCCAAAGTAATAATCCAAACAGCATGAAAATCACCGTTGAAAAAATATAGAATTGCTGCAAGTTGCAGGCTGCAAATCTTGATTGACCACAACTCATACTACTCTGTCTGTATGTAGATAGAAAAAACTGCTAGCCACCACCAAAATTATGGTGTCAAAAATCATCACGGGAGTAAATGCTGCTCCGAAAATCGTAGTTTGTGAAAGTATATTTCTTCCTCGATAAGCATGTGTATTTCTTACGATATGATAATATGCAAATTGGTGCATGCATTGCTCTCTGGTGTTGTGGTAGAGGTTTGCCTAGGTAAATTTGGCTAGATGTTTACGATGCCGGTGATCGTTTGTACGTGCATCCAGGCATAAGATGCGAACGTGCATGGCTTGTTGAACATGCTCGGTGAGTAGTGAGGAGGGAGCGCGCAGGGCTTCTATTGCATCTACTACCAGGAAGAGTTTGACATATTCTAATACTTCCAGAGAAATAATAGAGTAAGTACAGAACATGTTTCACTCACGCCTTCGAGCCTCGCCTTCCATGGTGGCTGCATCACGTAAGAATTTTTTAATATTTTTGGAATTTTTGAAATTTCATCTTGAAAGAGTGAACGAAAGATGAAAAAATTCTCCCTCGAGCGAAACTTGAGCCTCGCATATGGCTCCCATTCAAGTCCATTCTCAGAGTTTCAATGCATCAGTCGCGTCCTAATTCTCACGAGCGCGTGTTCATCATTCATTTCATGATCATTCTCCAATGTGCGAAATCATAGGCAAGAACATAGTAAGCATAGGTCAGTTTTGAGTAGGCCGAAAGTGGAGCCAGAATCCTAAGGGCGTATTTGTGTTGAATTGTTGACAGTAGGCAACGAAAGAATAATATTCAGTCCCTTGATATCTGAACTCGGCGCAATGGGTATTTATCATATTCGGAATACAATTCTGAAAAATGATAGAACAATGAAATCAAAGAATTTTTTTCGCCGGTTCTCCAAAGAGAGACTTGATTGTTCAGGTAAAATATTTTGCCAAAACTTTTTCAAATTATTCCAAATTCTTAGGACGTATCCTACTATGATCGTCAAAGAAAAGCTAAGAGAAGAAGAATAAGCATTTTCAAAATATGAGGAATGGAAGAAGAATCACGAGACATCACACATTTAACAGTACTCTCTTCAGCCAATATCCGCAATTTGTTCCCCCGACCTACATACTCTAGCTTCGAAAGCAATATAACTCGAAGAGCTAAATCACTGGATTAAATGAGACCTCCTGATGGCTCATTAGAGTATGTATCTTCGAACAAAGAGAAGAAACGAGAGGCGCCAGAAATTTACATCCAATCGATGGTCGTACTAAATTTCCAAATGCGGTTCAGAGATAAGAGGAAGCTGGAAATGTTTGCGATTCACTTCTTGCTTGATTTTTTCCTCTAATCAGAAAAAATTATTATATAAAATCTTTAACTAATCATCATCGATCGCCTCGCTTAGACTCAATTTCATTCGAGTATGCTATTTGAATAAGTTGAAATAGGAGCATAGAGTATCATGTAACATAATGAAGTATGCATCACGCACTCCATGCAGGCCACTTGGTCTACGTGACTCATGCGACGACGGACTTTTGTCCTTCCGCGAATCCGCCCGTATAATCCTTTTGTGGGACCGTACCTTTACGACGCAAGTAATAGGCTAGCTTATTGTACTTAGATTCACGAAGAAAGAAAACGAGACCAGATACTTCAATGTTACGATTGAAAATCGCGTTTGCGGATTCGTAATAGATCGTAAATCTTGTAACCCAATTTTCAAAATGTGAAAAATAATCTGCTCTTACCATAACGCGGTACGTCATAAAACGATTATGATTTACAACATACCCCGTGCATTCAGTGATGCATTTCTTTCTATAACTTGAAAAGCTAGAATCCGTCTTCATCTGTTCTCACACGCTTTTATGACGTATAGCGACATGGCGACGTGATATTTCAATTCACTATTTGAAAATTCAACAATCAATTACTTTGTCAGAGTACGTATTTTTTTACGATTCGTAGCCTATATAAGAGGGCAGCGAGCCTGAATTCGACACAGAAAGTAACGTATCATCCTAGAGTGTATCGCGACGGAGACGAACAAGTGACGCGCGCTCGCGGCGCACGCGAGCGTGCCACTTTCAATATGTATATCAGTGCGTATGGCCCGGAGCAGCGTTTTTTCAAGCCAATAGTGTACCGTCTTTTTTCTTTTGCTCCGACGGCCCGTGCGATATTCGCCTATCTCTCGGCGAACGTGTGTTTTGTGTGATAAGTGTATGGGTTATGCGGACGCCTGTGTCCATAATCGCAACAATGTACGAGGCTGCGGCTACGATCTCGAGCATAAACCAACGATGTTTATCAACTGATTTTTACCCTTTCTCCACCAACCCTTCGCCTGTTAGCCCACCCTCGTCCAACCTAGCTGGTTCCCGGCCAATCCGGATCTTTCATAAATTACCCATACGCCTCCCTTATCACTCGGCCCTTATCAAATGGCGCCCAATCAATGTGGCCCTGGAACACCCGAAAAAGGTGTCCCTGCGAGCCTTACCAGCTCGGAGCACACGACCCTGAGGCAAGAAGGGCCGACGAACGCGAGTTTCCAAGCAACTCGAGCAGAAAAAACAAGCTTGGTGGCGCCCTTTCGAACATATATGAGCCCACCGTACTCATGGCAGTACGACAAGAATCCCTGTATCAGCACCAGTAACCTGCTGGCTATACTGCGGATGGACCAGAAAATTCTACGCCGATCACAACAAACTAATTACGTCGACGACATCATCCTCTGGACCACAGGTGACCCGCACGGGGCCGAAGAGGATGAAGATGCACGTGAGGATACGAATCAAGAAAACGCTATTGCTCCAGCGAAGCAAGAAAACTTGAGCGATGCCGTGAGTACGCGATTCGATGACTCAATGAAGTACGGAAACCGCACATCTCTGCAAAATAAGGTCGTTGACAAGGGTATAAAAACCCTCCGCCCTTCAATATCGGCATCAGTGTTGTCACAACTACGCCGTGTTAATCATCCATCGTTCATCATGTGTCAAACGGATTCCGCCCGTTGCTTGTGTCTCCCACGATCGGGGGAACACCGGTGGCTCGCCGGAGCTCCCGGTGGGTGGTGGCCGACCCGAACGAGCGACTCGTCGGACGACGACGTTCTTTCGTATTCACCTCCAGCAACCCCGGACTTCCGTCTGCATAGAGAACCGGAGCTCATCATCGTCGATTCCTCGGACGAGGAAGGGCCTCAAGATGATGACATCGAGGTCATCGAAGTATACTCGTCGGACGACGAGCAACTTCAAGCACCGCCAACGAAGAAACGACGGGTAGAGATAAACGGCTCATTTGGGTCGAGCATCAGCCACGATGCCCCAATCGACCTAACCGTTGCTGAGACGGTGCCGCAGCCACAAGAGTCGCCTCATGGTTACCTACAACCGCAACCCTTGCTGCCCATGCTGCCCCACGGCCCTCTCAGCGTACCATCTCGCCCCCAAGCAGAAGCAATGGACGAGGTCATGGATCCTGCCTTGGATTCCCTCTCCACGATCGCCATTGCATCAGACCCAGATCTGGACGACTCATCATCAGCGTACTCATCCGACGCAGCCCATTGGCCGCCGCGAGCCAATGGGGGCCCAATCGCCAGCCCGCTACCCCACACGGCGGCTGGCAGCTCGATCAGACGACAACGACGGAGCAGGGCAGAGCGCGCTGCGCGCAATGCCGCGTGGTCAGCATCAATCCGATTCCAGTCGCCGACCGGAGAAGATCTCGCTCTCTCAGATACAAGTGACGACGAATCGTTGGACTTAGTGTTGAACCAAGCGCGTCGTGACGAGACCATGTTTTTCACGTTCGCGGAGTTTGACCGTCTAGTGGCAGTGTTTCGTGCAACTCGTGACCCAGTGCACGGGCAGGAGTTGATCAACTACCTTAAAAAAGTAGTGAGAAATGCACGCAAGGCGCAAAGTTTGCGCAACTGGCGCAAGAGCAAACGTGAAGAAGAACGACTCCGAATCCGTCAAGAGGCAGTCCACGCCGGATCGCTCATACAAGAGCTGGAAGCGGCGATCGATCCAGCAGAGCCACAACCGGGACCATCAGGCATGCCCCGGCCCAAGAAGCAGAAGACCTCGGCGAAGAAGAGCGTCGCCAAACCACGCCGAGGTAAGAAGAAGACCATCGTCGGAGCAGAAGTAGTGTCCCAGGAGTTGCTGTCTCCTACACCAACGACGCCGGAGGCACGAGAGCTGAGCAACAACGTCACGCAAGCAACGTCGACATCGCCAAGACTGCCGGCGTTCGGCGACTCGGCCGGCCCAGCGATCGCCCCGCTGTCACCACATACCACGGAGTTCTTCAGCTCCTTCGTCATGGCTTCGCCAGCAGCGTCCGCAGATGGTCCATCAGCCAACTCGCCGGCACGTAACACCGAGAGCAACATCGAGGCCATCCTGGACGAACCAGTGGCAACCGCATCAGCACAGATCGCCGGGGACACTCTCAGCAATCCCGTTCCGGAGTCTCTGGCACTCAGCAGCATCGACAACTCCACCGTTTCGCCGACTCCTACTGAACTCGGCCCGGGACCAACCGACCTGGTGTCGATCATCCACGACATGCCAGAGATGGTCGGGTCACCCAACATCGTCGCGCCAGGAACGCCCGGTGCAAAGAGGGCCTATGTGCGCGGTACCATCACGGAACTGGGATCAACCGGAGTCATCGGCTCTCGCCCAGAGGAACGGGCTATGGCCACTCCGTCATCGGCGGCACCGAGGTTGGAACTGATGGAGCTGGACGACGACCCGTGCCTGGACCTGGAGATCTTGCCCCGTACGCCTGCAACACCTTTGCACTTGGTGAATCGCAATCGGGAAGTCTGCCTCGGAGACGAGCATCCTTTCGCCCGGTACACGGCTCCGATGCAATTCATGATCGAGATGATGAGCCAGGACACCGGCGTACGAGACGGCGCGGAGACCACCGCTCCGATCCGAATGCGAATACGACGCATCACAACACCAAAGCCAGCAGTCAGCAACGACGAGTGAGCAGCCAACACGACGACGACCTCTTTTGGACAAGTAATGTAATCTTGAGAATATTCATCTTTCCGCAACTTGACGCAGAATAAATATCGTAGTCAAAGCCTCATCGGGTGTGCAAATGTCCGCGATCGATTCAATTAGTTAAGATTTCGGGGCCGATTGATTTTTTCCTCTAATCAGAAAAAATTATTATATAAAATCTTTAACTAATCATCATCGATCGCCTCGCTTAGACTCAATTTCATTCGAGTATGCTATTTGAATAAGTTGAAATAGGAGCATAGAGTATCATGTAACATAATGAAGTATGCATCACGCACTCCATGCAGGCCACTTGGTCTACGTGACTCATGCGACGACGGACTTTTGTCCTTCCGCGAATCCGCCCGTATAATCCTTTTGTGGGACCGTACCTTTACGACGCAAGTAATAGGCTAGCTTATTGTACTTAGATTCACGAAGAAAGAAAACGAGACCAGATACTTCAATGTTACGATTGAAAATCGCGTTTGCGGATTCGTAATAGATCGTAAATCTTGTAACCCAATTTTCAAAATGTGAAAAATAATCTGCTCTTACCATAACGCGGTACGTCATAAAACGATTATGATTTACAACATACCCCGTGCATTCAGTGATGCATTTCTTTCTATAACTTGAAAAGCTAGAATCCGTCTTCATCTGTTCTCACACGCTTTTATGACGTATAGCGACATGGCGACGTGATATTTCAATTCACTATTTGAAAATTCAACAATCAATTACTTTGTCAGAGTACGTATTTTTTTACGATTCGTAGCCTATATAAGAGGGCAGCGAGCCTGAATTCGACACAGAAAGTAACGTATCATCCTAGAGTGTATCGCGACGGAGACGAACAAGTGACGCGCGCTCGCGGCGCACGCGAGCGTGCCACTTTCAATATGTATATCAGTGCGTATGGCCCGGAGCAGCGTTTTTTCAAGCCAATAGTGTACCGTCTTTTTTCTTTTGCTCCGACGGCCCGTGCGATATTCGCCTATCTCTCGGCGAACGTGTGTTTTGTGTGATAAGTGTATGGGTTATGCGGACGCCTGTGTCCATAATCGCAACAATGTACGAGGCTGCGGCTACGATCTCGAGCATAAACCAACGATGTTTATCAACTGATTTTTACCCTTTCTCCACCAACCCTTCGCCTGTTAGCCCACCCTCGTCCAACCTAGCTGGTTCCCGGCCAATCCGGATCTTTCATAAATTACCCATACGCCTCCCTTATCACTCGGCCCTTATCATGCTCTTATAATCGGTTGATTTATTAACCTGCTACAAAACTTCCGCATACGGATCATTCAGTATGTTATAATATCGTTCCTAAGAGGAAGAATGATCATGAAGTTAGAAGAAAGGATTGAGTAACGAACAGCCTTCTCCTCATCCATCTGAGTAATTCAATATCGATTTATGTTAAGATTAGGTCATCAAATTTCCAATTATTCATCCTTGTCTAGATGTTCACAGTCAGTTACATCACACTGGCATGCTTTTCATGATATTTGACTCTCGAGTGTGGATTTCGATGTTTCAGTATTTTCCTATCTCACGACCACTTGCTTCTTGGTCTATCTGTATTACAATCAACGTGGCAATCAACTTTTACTGATTTTTCAACTTATAAGTACAAGGAAAAACAATCTTCCATTGATGAGTACGTGGCTAACCTTGATATTGAGTCCTATTCTCTCGAAGTTGGTCGATGTTCAATTTGGAAACCGCATACAACCAGCCTGCTCTGAATGGCCGTTACACGCTAATTAGCCATATGGTGACGAGCGTCATAGGATATACAATTTGATGTTCAAGAGCCACTCGTGCTTGAATCAACCAGAATGCAGGAGTGAAATAATCACGGGTGGTGCATCCGATCGAGCTGATCTAAACATACATGTCGCATTATGCTTGGTTGGGTTTTTGTTCGAAGATCGAATGCGTTGATACGTGCATGAAAATTCTATTTAGAGCATTGAAGACAGAACTTGCGCCAATGAATGATATTTCAATGCTACATCGTGATTACCATGCACGAATAATTGGGCTATGCGAGATTAATGGAGGAGAAATGTACTTCTGCTACTCTCCACGAGCAGTTTTCGAATCGTTTGATTGAGTATGCATGAAAAATTCGGCATTCGTAGTTCACGAATCTGTTGGGATATTTCTTGGAATGTCAGTTATCAAGTGTCATCTGTTGTGCATGAGTGCAGAGCATGTCAGCGCAACTCCAGGCTCATACGAAAAATTCATGTGATTCAACCCATTAACTTCCAGAAGCACTCATTCATGACATCTTCTGGGGGTTCAGTTTTTAGTTTGAAAGAGCGCTTGAGAAAATGGGTCAGGAAAATTTCAAAAAACAAATCTGGGCCCAAGCTATCGACTGAAACAGAAAAAGTTGTTGGGGCGCCTTTCCATCGTCATTTAAACCTCTCAACTCTTTCGATCTCAATCCTGGGCATCAAATGGCTCCTGAACGAGTATTACATGGCATGTTTTCATCGTGGAATTGGCTGTTATTTTACATTCTGTGATCAGAATTGGGATAGGATGACGTTTGAAGCGAGTAAATGCGTATTTCTAACAGAATACATATACCTTTTTTGAATAGAAACTTCATCTCACATCCAATGCTTATCGTGAAAATCGCATTAAGGCGATGCGGTCACCATGCAAGCTGAAAATCATTCCCAACTTTCTCCGATTCTGTTGCGATTCGGGCTAAACGACGAACGCACAAATATTTGTTATCATTTAACTTAGATTTGTCTGCTCTTCGTTAAGCCCAAATTGCAATAGAATCGGAGAAAGTTGGGAATGAAAATGTGCGTATATTATAGGTTAGGACGTTCCCGCGGCCGAGTTATTCCCACTTTTCTCCGATTCTCTCATGATTTGGGCCAAGCGACGGATTGAGGAATACAAGTTGGACGATAACAAGAATCCGACAACTCGTCTCACACTTTGAATCATCAAACTTTTTATGTAAGGTGTATTTCCAAGGTTCATGGTCACGGTGCACGGTGACCGCATCGCCTTAAGCTGCATCACGGAAGAAAAGACATTTTTCAAGAAAATACCAATTTTCTTGCTTCAAATATGTTGGACATAGATTCGGGCAGAATAAAGGTTTGATGACGAGTCTATAATGCGCATGCGTATACTAGCTTGATTAAGAAGTGCTCCGGTTTGATGCTATCTCAGATGTCAATGCTGCAATCTCATGGTATTATTCCGGGGTTCAGATTCTACAGATTCAATAATCCAATGTCACGGGTAACAATGTATCGATTTTCACGATGAGAATTGGATATGAGACGAAGTTTTCATCCAGAAAGAGTATATTCTGACAGAAATACGCATTTTTTCGCTCCAAACGTCATTCTATCCCAATTCTGATCACGGAATGTAAAATGGCAGACAATTATACGCCGATAATATGTCGTATGATATTTTTTAGAAGCCATTTGATGCTCAGAATTGAGATCGAAAAGGTTGAGAGGTTTAAATGACGATGAAAAGGAGTCCCAACAACTGTTTTAGTTCGGTCTTTATCTAAGGCCTAGATACGTTTTTTTAAAATTTCTCATAACCCATAGATTTTGTAGTTCAGGACCCAATGACATGATTTTTCGACCTTTTAAAGCCATATCAGTCAATTTTGGGGTGCCGTCTGAACACGATTTTGAGTGAGAAAAATCGTATTGTTTTGCAAAGAATTGAATGTAGCTTTCCAGGATCATCTTCAACGAAATCTTTCATGACATATTTGGAGAATTTAGACAATTTCACGTTGATTCCACGCACTGGACATTTTTAAAAGGCTTTTCCATACTCAAAAATCAGCCCCAAAAAGATGTCATGAGTGTTTCATTTTGAGCGGTATTGGGTTAATTTTTGTGAAACGATATTTTCGGGTTCATGATGCAAGGCAATTAGCATGGTCCACACAATGAGCAAGGGCTGCTGATTGTGGTGGTGGGAATCGAACTGGGAGAGCCATTAAAGCTATTGGTTTTGCCTGAGTTTTCCTAATCTCCAACATTTCGGCTTGGTAGCCATCGATAAGGGAAAACTACACCGTACAAAATTAGATATCAACGAAATAGAGAACACTTCACTTATCCTTCCAATTTCTGGTTTTTACCCGATATTGAAGGTTCAGAGTAACCATCGCGTGTCTCTTCATGGTAAATCTAATGCAAAAAGGATGGTCCTTGGAGAGAAAATGATGATGATTCCACTTCTTGAGCCTTATGGATTGGAACTGATGTTTTATCGCTGGTAATAAACAAAAAAAACGGCCAATCATTATTCTTCAAATGCTCTCCCCAGATCACTGAGGGCTGACTCATATTATGCAAGTAATAATAATTCGTGAGATTCGAAAATAAGTGAAGATGATCTCTGATTGTATTTTCGCTGAAAAGCCTCTGAACGGAAAATCCAAAAATTCAAGTCCCGCCCTGCACGCCTGTATCAGCTTGTATCAGAAGACTTTTCGAGGTGTTTCTCTAGAGGTACTGCAAATCCCCTTCATTAGGACTACTTTTCTGACAATAAATGTGTGGAATCTGCGAGTCACGCTGTTAATAAACAGTCCTCGTCAGCTCTAATTTCCCATGCTAGTTGGATCAATATGAATGCTGCCACTGACAAAACAAGAAGTATGACTCCCAGCAAATATTTTCAGCTACTGCTGAAGACACTCAAGGAATACAGATGTGAGTGAGTGCAAGAACTCTCGGTGTTAGTTGGGTTCTTATCACAGGCTCTGAAGATATCAGAGTTCTCTCTCTTTTACCTCAACCCTCTCATCATCCACGCTCTCGGACGCAACAATTTAGCATCTCAGAGCGCGTGGCACGTACCCGCACGACGGCAGTGACTGAGTGCGAGGTGTGCATCGCATGAGAAACAGCTATGGGGTGCGTAGTGGTGAGTTTACTCCCGTAACAGGCAAGAATACAGCGAAAAGTGGTAAGATGGCAGAGCACCTCGCACCTCTTCACTCACTCTCAGCTTGGTGAAAAAAACTCCGTCGTCGTTCTGTGCAGCCATCAGCATTGGTCTAGAGTGAGCCAGAGAGAGACAGGCATAGACTTCTAATTAGAGGGGTCCCGTGCTGTCGCTTTGAAAGCTTTCGGGCAAGAAAGTTGCGCCTCCATCCGACTGGAGAGCAGGTGTTTAATTTAGCTCTGTACCACGTGCCGACATGCGGGTGTTGCAACCACTCATGGTAATTGAATGCCCAGCAATTTACAGAGAGCTCACTTGCTCATCTGAATTTATAACCTACACTCAGCTATGAATTCATATATCTACGTGTATGGCACACAATGTTGTTCAACTTTTGCATGCTTGTATTTGATCTACTCGAGAGTCCTTATTTGTGTGCTCATCATCCACATGTTCGAGATAAGTTGGAACAAAATGTATGAAAACCTCATTTGTGTTTTTTTTTTCAATCTGAACTAGCGGAATTGCTTCGCTCGCTGACGGTCGTTACGCTCAAGAGATCTTGGTAGGGAGTTTCAATATTCTTTGAAGATATTTCAGATTAGATACTCTAGATATTCTAGCTTATTCCACTTTGAAGATATTCTAGCGTCGAAATAACAGGAATCAAATTCATTGTTTCTTGACATATCATTGAGTGAGTTTTCATCAGTAAATTAATCAAAAAGTGTCCAAATTCCACCAACTCGATACGTTTCTGTTCTCTTCGCCCCTCCTTCTCTCCGTGCCAGGGTCACTCTCAAATTTGCGAGATGTACGTTCATCCCTTACTGCACGATATTTCCCAGAAATGAGCATACAGGGTATCACCAAATTCACTGTAGCTTCTATGCGGTTTGCTTCATCCCAGGAAATTTGGAAAAATGCGTGAGGAGCACACTCAAAGTTGCCTAAGAATCAAGCTCTCAGCAATTATAACGAAGTGTCATCCTCAACGCTCACTTGAAGCATGTAGAGCGAGAATTTCAAAATGGCACAATTCAATGTTATTTGCCCATTTTCGACCTTCATGACATATTTCAATAGGGAACATTTTCTCCAAAAAGCCAAAACGGTTTCGTGGTGGGAAGGGTATGCTCAAATGTTACACGTGTTATCTTCCACAATATCCAATGATAGAATCAGAAGAAAGGAGCAATTGAGAGATAATGGGGGAAAAAGATAAAGATCCAACCAAGTCAACTCTGTGGCCCCCTTTCCCTTGTCTCACTCTACTTTGGTACATCTCGCGATTCTCTACGGGACGGCGAATCAGAAGCAATCGGCTGCTAACTCGTCTCTACCTACTCTCTACTTCAGCTGATCGGAAGATATAGATGAACTGAACTCTCACGATGATACTTTAAAGGAGATTTTCTCCGAATGTACTTTGAAGGTGGAACGCAGAGCTCCGATAACATGATTTACCGAAGCTCATGAATTTTCTTCGGCTTTCTCGAAGCGTGGAAAATTCGCGGTCGCTTTACCAAAGACTCGCTAACATTTGAGGAGAGAGGAGATGGTGCTATTCTTGGAAGCTATGAAACTCGTTTGATTTTATCTCTTGCTACGCATCGTTAGATGATGAATTCCACTTCCCCTGGAGGTGAAGTCATTCGTGCTTGAAGAGTGGAACAAAAGAGAACAGGGCGGAGGAATTAGATCAATTGTACGTGAGATCAGCATTTTGAGATCAGAAGAATGGCTGGAAACTTTATTAGTTTCCAACTTCTAGCTCCTGTGTTGAAAATTATGTGATTGTATCAGAGAAATTCCCAATTAATATATGTTGATTGAGTCTGATCACAATAATTCTAGAATCCTACAGAAAATGGCTCTTCAACGTCATCATGTCCCTCTCATCTCCTCTCGTTCTCACTAAACTGGATTGCTGGAATAGTAGAAGCACTATTTTTCAGCCCTGAAGAAGATATAACCGAAATTAACATTGAAGTCAAGGCAATTCATTTGTGGATCCATAGGTAGAATTCCATGGCCTCAAGACATCATGGTTCTTCACCAAACCGGCGAAGTACATAATATCGTACCGTATACAGTACCTTCCAAAATCAATGGATCATGCATGGTCTTACTAAATCCATGATAACTTCGAAACCCTTTATCGTATAAAAATTTTGATCGTATAAAAATCGTATAAAAAATCGTATGAAAATCGTATAAAAATCGTATGAAAAGAGGATCTTGAAGATCAAGAAGAAAAATCTATCAGTTCATGTGTTTTAAATATTTTTCAAGTGCTTTTTGAGTCCCCGTGATCGACATTGAAAATCTAAAAGAAATTCTTCTTCAGTAGATCACCTACAATTTCGACGGGAAAGGTCGGATCACTAAAATTCTTACGGGATCTTGTAGCTAGTCTCAAAATCTACAATTTCCTCCTTTCAAAGTTATCTGTACGACCTTCCCGCCCGAATAACGAGCTTGGAGGAAAAAGTTTGTATAACATAGGCTGCTTATGGAGATCCCGAGGCTGACACCTGTTTCGTTCCGTCTTGCTCTAGTCTAGTGCGAAAATTCATCAGAAAAATATCACGACACATGATTTTGACGTAAAATGATCTCATCGTTTAGAATATTTCATTAGATTTTGCCTTGAATGTGATGTATAGGGACGAAACATGAAATTAAACAAATCAATCAATAATCCCAATGAAACTTGAGAAAGCGGGGTTGCCTCCAGTCCAAAACAACTCTGATCCAATGTTCTGGAAGATGAGACTACTTTACGTCAAAATCATGTGCCATGATATCTTTTCGATGAGTTTTTGCACTAGAATAGAGCAAGACGAAACGAAACAGGTGCCAGCTTCGGAATTTCCATAAGCAGCCTATGTTATACAAACTTTTTTCGCCAAGCTCGTTACTCGGACAGGAAAGGTCGTACAGGAAATTTTAGGATAAGAAAATTGTAGGTTCTGAAACGAGCTACAAGATCCCGTGAAAATTTTTGTGATCCGACTTTTCCTGTCAAAGTTGTAGGTGATCCACTGAAGAAGAATTTTTCTAGATTTTCAATGTCGATTACGGGCACTCAGGAAGCACTTGAAAAATATTTAAAAGACATGAATCGATAGATTTTTTTGTGATCTTCGAGATCCTTCCTTCAAAATTTCCATACGATGAAGGAGTTCGAAGTTATCATGGATTCAGTGAGACCATGCATAATCCATTAATTTCGGAAGGCACTGTACATTTGTCGCAATGAGCACTACAATTTAAAAGCATTTGAAAGTGAGAAATGGCACCGGACTTTATCAATTTTGTGGTTGGAATGTCACTTGCACTGAAGCATCAGGAACCCAACTGCCTTACAGGAATCACGCTCCCCGAAAGCTCATGAACTCTTTTGATTTTTGTGACTGTGTTTTCTCAAGGAACGCTGAGAGTTCGACCGAACAAGGGAGTAGTGCGGACTTTGACGTGTTCCACATGATTAATATTCGATGGGATAGCAGCTGAAGGATTGTCCCGAAAAAGGGGAACTACGAATTTTTCCTTGAACCAAGAGTCCATGAAATGGATTAGATTCAAAATTCCAAGAAGGAAAATTTCCCGAAGAGAACTCTTAGACAAAAACTTCAAACAGGCAAATCAAATTCTTGCAAAAGAAACTACTCCAAAATTGATCTCAATGGGAGTATCTTCAATAACCATTGAGATTAGCATAGATCCTTGATCTGATGCCAATTGAATCTTCTTGACAATGTACAAGGAATACAATGAGAACGCTGGAATCGGTGGGGAAATCCCCCACGGAAGTATTCCATTGTAAAACTTCTCCTCTGGTATTCTCGATATTCCTCCAGTGCGAGATACATTAAATCTGATAGTATGAATATCGCCACTCTGCGGCTTTGGACTTCCAACTTAGAATCTCCAATAGAAGTTATCAGAGCATTGGTACTCACTCTACGAGTATATCAAGGTGAGAGATGAAAGAGTAAAGACAGATACAATTGTGAGATCTCTGAATTGGAGGGAGTGGTTACGCCAAAATACCGCGGACGATCCATAGTGAGTGAGCCGCTGGTCACGATGAGCTGCTTCTACAGCCAAGGAAAAGATATCACCGCAGACATAATTCTCCCCTCTCCAGTAATCTCCAATATATTCCTCAGGAGCACTAGAAACAGGAGAGGCCCACAGGTCATGAATACCCATAATCCCAGGACAGCGAATGTGAGCGATTTCCATCATCATTTCCACATATATTGATCTGACTGTTATGTGAGCATGATCTGTGCGCCTTATTCGACTGTTGAGGAGAGAAATCTTCTCTCCTGAGACCTTAGGCACGATTCTATCTGACACAAACCAATTCTGGGATAGTGGAAAAAAGATACACCATGACTAAGATAATTACATCAATGCAGATGGTGATGAGACCCCATTCTTTTCGTCACCGATATATTAAAAATAACCGCCCTCACCTGTTTTTTAACGTAGCCGTCGACTATTTGCTCTCCAAAACTAAAGATTTCAGCAGGCTTCATTAGTACAACAGGTGATTCATGTCAAAATCTGGGAGTATGTTTACTGAGTATGGAATCCATGTTGACCTATAATTCTCGTATTCAAGTGTTGCATCGGACAGTCTCATGAAGCTATTCATCATCACGTCATAACTTGTCAAAAAATAAATTCTGACGTCAATTGAACCCATCTGAAAAAGTACATGTAACATGATGAAGTTTGGAAATTGAAGGTTCTTGAGAGTTTTTGAAAGATTGATTCTAAGAGAATATCAAATATTCATTCTGGCATCAGAATTATCAGGATGAAATGTTATGTGATTAGTTCGAGAAAATATTCACGCATAACTCAATTATTATATTCGTTTGACTCATCGACCCCAAATCTCCGGATTTTGAGTCAATGCATACATGGAACCTAGTTATCTCACAATGATTATGGTTCACATTTACGTGCCTTGACATGATTTTGGATGGACCAGGAAAAATTTCCTACTACTACCTACAAAACTGTCTGGAAATATGATATCATAGGCTTTACTCATATGCACTGCCAAGCAATGCAATCTGACTAGAATATCAGCTTGTAGCGCTTTTTTGCACACCTGTGCGCAAGGCCATCACTTAGCATTAGTGTCTACGAGCCCATCGCTATAAACAACAATAAAAGGCACAGTACTCGCATAAGGTAGCAGAGCCACTCGATTGCCACTATCTCGACAGATATAGGAGTTCTTTCCCCGCTCCCTCGGCAATTTATTTGTTTTTCCTACATTCAAATTTCACATCAAAGACAACCATATGAAATCCGAGTTTGAACAGCAGTTCGAGAGAATACTTTCTGAGATTATTCAGGATGTATTTGAGCTAATTCATTCATTCAAGCATGGTTATTGTCATTATCTCCTGAAGTATACGGAGGAAAACATAAACCTCGTCTTCCAATAGGAGAAGAAGTTCCATTATGCAGATGAGAAATCAGTTTAGACATCATTGGTGGGAAGATATGACTCAATTATTGAATCGCAAGCATTTGATCTACCCTATCCCAAGTATACCGATAATTTTTTGGAAAATTGCCACACTTAGCTAAAATTTGCATAAGTCCCCAATTCACTTGTAAGCCGTTTTATGGCGGGAATTTCTTCATGAGATATGGAGAATTATGCGTACCTCTGTTTTTTCAGCGTATGTAAGGAGTGGTCTCCTCCTCTAAGCTTGGAGAGCAAGCCACACCGGATCTTCAGCTCCCCGAGATAGCGGATGGCCTACTCCAAAATGCAACGACTTCCGCAATTTGAAGAACGCTCCTTTAGCACGTGTAGGAGATGACCGGTGTACCTCTGGAGGGATAGAGATAATAACCATCGCTATTACACGTTCCGCTTGCGGCAACATTGAACGAGTCGCTTACTTAAATCTAGTAACGGAACTGAGATGTTTCCTATCCATCTGATTTAGGAATAAACGGTTTGATCGACGCTTGCATACTTTCATGAAAATTGCCACGCGAGGTTTCACCAGTAGGTATATTTTCGAAGGAGCGATTTTCGTGAATCAAGATAAAATTGCTCTATTAATGCATAATTCAGGGGAGCTGTACTAGAAATGCAATGTTTATACCTTCTCAGACGGCTAGTCCGATGATTATCGGGTCGATGTTTCTCATGCTAATCATCGGAAGTCTTTCACATATATTATCAAGTTCATCCTTTCATACACTGTTTGGCATGAAGAAGTTCAACAATGGACAGACGGGCCAACAAACAACCTTTTAAGCTCAAATTTTCTTACCAAAATGAAACCGATGTGATTCCCAATCTGTTGATCGATTCAGCGGTTACGTGTTTTAATTCCATCGGATCTGAGAAAATTGATTCACAAACCATTGTTTTCTAACTTCCAAGAACTTCATAATATCTTGTGACCTACATTTTATTGAATAACCGATTACTATACCCCGAAATGGTGTTCAATGAGCGTGGAATATATCCGGGCATGATTGAAATATCAGCTGAAACATGCAGACTCGCAACACACGTCAATGATTGGATCAAATTACTCAATAAGCAAAATTAGGCAGGAACCAAGTATTGCGTAAGCGTATTGTGAATGCTTCGCACGTTGCAAGATGGATCGAGCTCGAGATCAAATTCATTGAAGGTACAATATTTCTCGATTTTGGGGTCCATGACACATGGTAAAGTGCTGTTTATTATTCCAAACAGGCAGCGATGGTATGTTGCAACACTACCGCAGACCCACAACGTGACAATGGAATTTGACAACCACTCATTCCGCTTTTTTTCATTTTCCCGCGAAGCTTTTCTTTCGCCAATGGTTTTGAAATCGATGAGACATCGTGCGTCTTCATCTTACCATTTCCTGTGACACTCAAATTGATTTGGAAGTCCACAGAGAGATAATCCCTCTGAGGGGTCTGAGAATCCCTATTCTGACTGCGATGATGGTTAGAGCCGGAGCAGATATTGAATACACATGAAGAATATAAAACTATCATCTGAAGTTGACAACAAGATCACTATTCCAGTAAGCAGTGCTTCGGAATGAGTACAACTCAAAGAGCTAGAAGTGCGTCACGAGTATCTCTTGGTTTACAAACAAGGTTCCAGTTACTTCATACTCACATTCATCTTGCAAACATCGAACGGAACGGTGAAAGACATTTTTTCTGTATGACTCTTTCCCTTGAAGCTACTGATTTTGGATCACGAGGTACTTTCAACAGACAAATTTGATGGGAATATCTCATATTCGTGTACCAATTTTATTTTATGGACAACATTTATGTCTACGTACCAAAAATTGCAAATGAATTCCTAACCCATTCTTAGATCACTAAAATCCTTACTCCCGATATCTTCGCACGTGAGTCGCAGTCCATTTCAAATTCCAAACACCACCAGGCATCGTCACTACCAACCTCATCCTCAATTACACCATGTCAGGCGATGTGACTTACAACACTGTAGTTGCATCAACCAGTTGGCTTTGGGTGACATGCTGATAATTCATAGTTAGTAGACGACACTCGTCAAAACTGGGGTCAGCATCCTGTACCAACATATACATCCATGAGCCGACAATATTCAGTGCCAGAACTGCATGGATGAGCTTGTAGTGGAGGTTAAACGTGGGCTATGGAGCGATCTCTGTGAGCGGAGGTTCGGGATGAGGTAGGGGACGTACCCAGGGGTGTGTATTCGGTTGCTGCCGAGCGGTGAAGGCATTTCAGCACGCAACATTGGCAGCTCGCGCGATTTGGAGCGGCAGAGCGCGAACCGAGGCCGATGCGCCATGGGATTGATTTGCATCCAGCGGCTCATTTGCCTCTCGCGGGTCGTGTCCTCTGGGACTTGCCTCGTTCTCTCGTCTACTGTGTCTCTCAGAATCATCGCAATCCCCCGAATATCCTTTCATTTTGTTCTTGATCATTTACACGCGTACCCATTTCCCGATTGCAAATGACATTACTGCTTGCACTGCGAAAAAAATTTTGGAATTTGAGTCGCGTTGAACGCTAACTCGGTTTGAGGATTCAATCATCTCATAAAGTATTGGTATTGGGACTTATATTTCTCAGAATCTTCAGCATTATTGAATCGAATAAGCGCTCATGAACTCTATTATTGAGAATTTCTTAAACTACTCATGCAAGAATTCAGCATCAAATTACGATCGTTACGATTCGATCCCATAGAACTTACACTCTACTATCAAAAAACGTTATTTCACAATAAGCGTCCTACCAAACGATTATCTTCAAGGGTGTGTCCACAAACGATGCATATGCAGTGCACACTGCGCATATGCACTGCAGAAGTGCACATGTGCAGCTCATCAAACTTGAGCAAATGTTGAATGGCTCAGATCGAGAATTTCCGATTTGAATCAATTTGTGTCTTTGCTCCGTTGCCAGCTGATTGAAAGCAGAACTCGACGAGTCCCGTCCGATTTTGGTTAAAATTCGATGATCTGCATATATGCACATGTGCAGTGGAAATGTGCAATGTGCACTTCAGATGCGTGCATATGCATATTTGTGGAGGCACGCTAATGGGTTGTGGGGACTTGCCAGACTCAGATCTCACTCAATTTTCATGAATTTGAGGGAGCTGTCCTACAAAAGTTGATTCAAATAGCACTTTCAGTTGAGACAATTTCCTAAAATCCCACAAAACATTACGAGTGGAAGATTTGCTATGGTACGCATATATTACCTCTTAGATTGAGATAACAACGAATCACGACGAACTGCATGTTTGCACGATCTCGGACGAGTAGTTGCAATGGAGCATTAGCCAAAATTCGATCTTGAATCTCTCTCGCTGTATACATAATGGTTGATACACTCTTCGGGCGCTCGTGACATTTAACAACATCTAAAGAATCCTGAAGAAACGGAACCGTTCCTTAAAATTGTTTTGAGGTTAGGAATTCTCTCATATGGATATCCTCATCATGATAAATCGGAAATCGATGTCAAGGGAGCCTAATCCGGAATTATTACACTCCTTCATCCACCCGATCAGGCACAATTTGGACTCTAGCCCTGGTGTCATGGATTGTCAAAAAAATTTACTCCAGACGCTTCAGACGTCTATCGAATCAAGCTGAGAGTCAATAACGTGTTCCCCTCAGCATTTTTTTTTTG
Source organism: Eretmocerus hayati (assembly GCA_029851415.1). Classification (NCBI taxonomy): domain Eukaryota; kingdom Metazoa; phylum Arthropoda; class Insecta; order Hymenoptera; family Aphelinidae; genus Eretmocerus; species Eretmocerus hayati. The sequence continues at coordinate 135,518,736 of CM056742.1, forward strand.
AACCAATATCACTCAAACTTGCACTCAAGAGTCTGCGCTGAAATGATGGAGGAAGTGGAGCCAGAGGGTAGCGCAGAGCGAAGATAGTAATCTTGACGGTGATATTGCTGCAGAGCTGGCAATTCTTGAAGGCCTCGGGAACGAATGCATAAGGATATAGTCAAATTGCGGTGACAATGGTAAGGGGTAGAAGTCAGAAAGTCAGAGGACCCTCGAGAAGGTATCACATCCATGATGAACCGAGGGGAGGAATTTTTGAATGCCGGAACACTGTAGGAGCTAAAGTTGGGACTATATTCAAGGAGTTTTTATGATCCAGAGAGTTTGACTTCATACCTTTGAGAGTATTGATGTTGTGGACTTTGGAATAAAATCAACTTGCAATCCTATCAGCTCAGTCATGAGTCCCGAGAAACTCTGTCATGAATAATTTTGTTCAGAGACAGGATTATGAACAATCCTCGCTTACTGTGAAATGAGACACAAGAAATCATGGGAATAATTTCATCAATGGATTCAAGGAATGCCCTAAGAACTGTATAAACAATCTCAGAAAATGATTGGATCATCGATCGAAGTCCGAATCCTACATAACGCTTTTTGAGTTTTCGATAGGGTTAGAGTCTACAGGGTTTCTTCAATGATGTTGATGAGACTCCTTTGACCAAGAAAAGAAACCCAGCGTTTCTGTGAATAGCCATCATTGTTGAAACCATCATTATGATCTTTTACATGACCCATCTCAAAACTGATATTCTAGAATATTCTACAAAATTTTATGAATATATGCGTAATCGTAATACTTGAAAAAATGAATTATTCCGGAAAACGTGGAATTTCTGTGTTGTCATATCGTCTGGGTTCTGAGGAGTCGAAGTTAGTAGTACTGAAAATATTTTGTGTCCAGAAAATAATGAGAGTTCCCAATACTCCGAACAGACATCAATTCTGTTGTCCAAACATGAAGGGTACGTAACTGCACCCTTAGTCGAAATTGAGGAGTTATTGATACCATTGGATAGCTTGAGAGACTCCACATCTTCATATCTAGTTCAAAAAATTATCCAAAAATATAAAGTGACCAAAAATCAGTTCGAAAATAAAAAATTGTATGGCCGCAAATGCAAAGTCACTGAATCTTCTACGATTTTCTCTATTTTAACTCGGCTGCAGTAACGTTCCTCTTATATTTGGATGGTGGTATTATCATATTGGGATTTTGCGACAGAATGATGAAACTCGAGCTCTTATACTGTCTCCAAATTGATTGCGAGCTCCTTGGTCGTAAGCAGCACCAAGACCATCATCATACAAGTACGATGGACCAACATGCGATTAGCAAACTGAGCTAGAGCAAGCCCGTAAGTTCAATCCAGTTTCTTTATGTGTCACCTCGGCTGAGTTTCTACTGATAGTGAAAGAACTCAAGCACGATAACTTGCTGGGACGGGGGGAGTAAGAAAAAGAGAAAGAGGACTAAATCGTCATAAAGTTCAAAATTTAATAAAACGTGGCTCTCGCCAAGCTGATATTAAACTCGAGTGGAAAAGAAATTTTAGCCTAGCAATGTCATTACGTGGCTAACGAACTGGGAGTTTCTAGAAACCTCCTCTACCCACTAGTCCTACCTTCGTCTTGCGCTTGCAGCATCGTCCGAGATGTAAATAACGGAGGAAAGGAGGGAAATGAGGTTAATTAATGTTTGACTATACGCCTCTCGACATTACTCTGCTATGCAGTCAAATATGAGAATCCTTATGAATTCAAAATGATGACACGAATAATAAGGCGTTCAAGGGTAATTACACTGATATTAGTCCATTACAATGGAAGCCAAAGATACTTCGCGTTTTGCAGTAGCGCTTGCAGATATTCTACCAAGCATTCTACTGTAATGATCAGAATATCTCGCATCGGCTGATGAGCGTATAATATTCGAGCTAGAGCAATCTTGAGTGTGAATGTGATCCTCCCGAACGCCAATAGCACTTGCATACCACCTATGTTATAAATAACGAGGCGCATCATGGGAGACAATTTCATATCAACTGCTCCAGAATTCTGTAGAATACGAAGGAGTGGAGATTTGCAGATCTTACTCTTCTTTCGGAAAGTGTTCATTGGAAGATCCAATCGAAAACCTTATTCGTTTTCTTCCCTTCTTAACCCAAAGGAAGATATCTCTCAAAATGTTCTTACAAAAACCGGTTCTTCATTAGCAATATCATGATCAGTGTTAGCTGGGTGTTTCTGAGTTGGCTCACATAATTGTATGGGGATGAATCTTCCATTATTGATGGCCTTTGACGTGGGCCAGTGGGAGTGAGTGGGTGGTTGGGTGATGAGGTGGGATGGGTGGTACGACCGGAGCCGTAAACGAAGGTTCGAAGACGTTTTTATGCTTGATGCCATTGCCTCGGCTCCGAACATTTGACGGTGACGTGCTCTTGCACGCCGTGCATTCATCCACTCACTTATTTCAACGTAAAACACTTAGCGCACATCATTATGTTAATCGATTGTGCCACGGGGCCGGGCATAGAAGATGCGCGCGGTGGCACAATAAAACGCGCGGCAACGATCATGGCTTGTTCCGCGAGAGAGACTGTGTCTTTTAAAAATTTATCGGCCTTTTTATATCCTCCGTGAATGCACGAGGTGAACAAATGGAATTCGCATACAATGTTTCAATCGCGTCAAAGAAATATCTAAAAGTAATTTCACCAACGAGCATAAACTAACGACGGGCCGTGTATATGGGATACGTATTTCGTTGCTACAAAAGAAAATTAGTATGGCCCTTACATTTCTAGGATGAAAATCCCTACAGATGATTACATTTTACGACTTGTACTGAAATATGCGAATAGTTTTTCATTAACAGCTTTGAAATGTATAAGAAGTATTTCACTTTGCGAGGCTGCTTAAGTTCCAGGAACGGATTAGGTTTATGAGTCGCGCCGTAATATGCGAGTCCTGTTTCATCATTCGCCATGAAAGATCGTTTCCCCATTACACTATTTCTACCAAATTTTCATAGAAGAGATTAACTTTATAACACTGCGCGAAAGGTATCGTCCATATTACAATCTATCGTTTGAAAGTCGGGATGCGCCTTTCAACGGTTATAGAAATATTGAAACTTGGTGCATGTAATGCAGAACGCGGATTTCATTGTGTTATTTGAAAGGTATGATGCGCATTTCACTTATGTGTACAGGTATATTTCTAAATGCACTCAGTTCACACACAATGGGCACGATTAAAAAAGAAAACGCAATTTTTATATATTTTTTTTTATAATTTATGATAGAATTGAAGATGCTATCACCTTATTAAATAACACAATTGATATGAATTATTATCGGCCGAAATCTCTAAAAATATCAGTCATCAGAGATAGGAAGATATAGAGCCATTGAATGATTGAATGAAGGCCTTTATTCGTCCGGAGACAAAAGTTATAATTACATACTCTCACATACTCTGTAAAAATTTTGTGGGAAAAACTTCAAGCAGCGGTTGCAGTTTTTCTCTCAATCACTGATTTGGGCCAAAAATCAACCAGCTGGTTGATTTTTGCCATCAACCACTGGTTGACTTTTGTCCCACAACGAATTTATAAGAATGAATGCGGCGCCCACGACATTGATCGGTGGTGGTCTCCGGGTGACACTTTTGAGTCGGATAAACGAGTTTTGTTAGGGGCTGTCCTTATTGGCATCGTTTCTTGCGTTTTTCTATGACACGGTGTCGCAAGAAAAACGCTGGTGTGTCGCAGAAGCGCACGCAAGATCTCGCTCCCGTGTCACAGAGAAACGCAAAGATTTTGCATTGAGCCGCAGCCGCCGATGGCTCATCTGCGCTAATGGGCTATACCTGAATAAACAAATCATAAAATCTTCTTGACCCATCCGGGCTACCCTCATGAACATATCATAAAATCTTTTCAGCAATTTTTCAAGTAATTGAAATAATGGAAAATTGATACTTTGAATTTGCCAATTCAATTACTGGTATCAAGACGATCTTTTAGAACCTTGAATGAGAGAAATCGGACCACTTTTAGTATCACAAGTCATAAGCAGCATCATCATTTCAATTGATAAATTGATACTAAAAGCGGTCCGATTTCCCCCGTTCAAGTTTCTAAAAGATCGTCTTGATACCAGTAATTGAATTGGCAAATTCAAAGTATCAATTTTCCATTATTTCAATCACTTGAAAAATTGCCGAAAAGATTTTATGATATTGTCGTGCGCAACTAGACGCACTCCTAATTTTTATGAAGCTACTTTCATCAAATTGCGCGCATGATTTTATTTCCACTAGCCGCAAAAGTGCGTAATGTAAATAATATGATGACAGTGCCCGTAGATCCGCTTATGAGAAATCAATTTGATAATTATAATATTAAGAGACAAGTCGGTTCATTTTCCCCCACGGAATCCCTATATCAGGCTTGCCAACATAAAATCAAAATCAGTGTTGCCAACTTGAGTGTACGAAAAGTCCCTAGCTCGGCTCAAATGTCCCTAGATTTTCGCGATCTATAGAATATTTTATCGCATGTATTAAAACGTTGGTATTACATATTCGATTTGCTCCTTACACTTGCCGTGAATATGGTCGCTGATCGGTCTCACAGAGCCCTTTCGAACACAGCCCAAGCTTCCGTATCCGTTAGCGAAGGTCGGGAGCAATCGATTTTGAAAATTCTGTTTAATTTTCGTATATTATGACATGCAGGGAGCGATTTTAAGGCATTTTTTAATGTTTTTTTTTAAGAGTTCGAGACATCGTCATTGTCAGCATCGAAGGTAGCTGGGTAACTTTTCAAGGTTAACGCGGCCGCCTTACTTTCAGATGTGACATAATTCGGATGTTCGAGTTTATTCGATTATTATTATCATTCATATTTATTATTGTTTTGTATTCGAGTTTATTCGATTATTATTATCATTCATATTTATTATTGTTTTGTATTCGAGTTTATTCGATTATTATTATCATTCATATTTATTATTGTTTTGTATTATTCGAGATGGGACAGACATTCTTTCAAAAAATTGATATCTGTGGTTTTCGAAGGAAGATTTAGTGATATCGAACAATTGTTCCAAATTCAACTGGTCTCCGAAGAAAGATTCTGTGTCAAATAATTGTACTAAATTTTCAAAATCATTGCGATTGGAGGAATGTTGATCCATCATCTGTGAATGTTTAGTGTGGTTTGGACAGTGTTCAAGTGGATATGTAACTCTTCATCTCATAGGTTGAAGGAGACATGATCAGATGAGACTGAAACGTCTTTCTGGTTTACCAGTGTCGGGCCAGAGCGATGCTCAGATCAGAGGAAATCCAGCAACTCACTTCTGAAGAGTGGCGTTAGGGTGATGTGTTGAATTTCTGTATAGAATGATCGATGTAGATGATGGATCATTTTAATTCATGGAATTTGCGTGGAATGACTTCGAGGGATAGGAATTTGATTTTGAAAACTAATTGTTAAATAATTTACTGAAATAAATCATTCCATCTTTCATTGTTTAAAGATTGTAAATTTCCTCTCAATGTTGAGTGTATCAGCCTAGATTTTTATTCAATTTGAATTGAATGTGTATTTGGAGTTTGAAAATCGTCAGAAATCGAATGTCATGCCCTCTCGAATATACATTACTCAATCAGTGAAGTGAATTTACGAGGGGCGATGGGTTGGTGAATTTTGCTAATGGAAACATAATTTTATCTCATCGCTGATGTTCTTTAAATTTTCGACGTTAATTGAAATTGGCTTTCAATAAGTTTGAGATTGTTATAATGATTCTTGTGAATGAATTCTCTATAACTTGATACATGAAGTCGTTCCGGAAGAGCTTGAATGATGTTCTGTGACACTTAATTATTCGTGAATATTCAGAACATTTATTGAGTTTTATCCACAACAAAAGTTGTTTCTGCTTTCGGACTATGATATAGGTCGTCGAAAAATTGTATCTATGTAAAGTATTTGACTCAATGAAGCTACTTTGATACGATTGTTGTTTGTAGAAGATTATTTGAATAGTTATAAAGGCGATTATAGATATTGATCTATCATCCCCATTATGTGTTTTTGAACTGACGTTGAATAGAAACTGGAGTGAAAAGTGGATAGTGTATTCTGTTTTGAGTGAAATTGTAGCTCTCCTCCACAAAAATTGAAGGAGACATGATCAGATGAGACTGAAACGTCTTTCTGGTTTACCAGTGTCGGGCCAGAGCGATGCTCAGATCAGAGGAAATCCAGCAACTTGCTTTTGAAGAGCGGCGTTAGTGTTTTGTTGTTTTTTCCAACATTCTTTCGAGACAAGACCTTACAATTGCGGTAGCTTGGCAACATGATTTCGTAGTCTGTCGATCTCAGAGATGAAAGTCTCGATCTCTATATGAGCCATGGCATTGTACAAAAATGTTGCAACTGGCAATGTAGGAATCGCTCTTCGGAATGTGGATGGAGTGGTGTGATTTTGAGAAGTTTTACGAGTATGTATAAAGGGGATGAATTGATCTTATCATGGAATGACTTCTAAATTGAATCATGTGAATAAAGATAAATATGGAAATATTATCATTTGAATATGGAAAATACGACTTCTTTCTCGAGTGATAGAGAAATTGATGGAAAAATTATCTATTCAATTTTTCATCCGTCTGAAATTGAACTCGAAGAAACCTTTCGAAAATGAAGATAGTTGAAAAAATCTATCATGGTTCGTTTTATGCTATTAATTTCTTAATACTAGAGGAAATGAATGGACACGAGGAGGTGGTTGGGGACAAACCCCCAACCATGTGATTATTTTATTCAAAGAATGAGATTCTAATATTGATTCATCTTGATACAAATAATATATATATATATGCTATCTTCGAATGATTTCGTTAGGGGGAGTAAATAGACACGAGGGATGGTTGAGGACATACCCTCAACCATATGATTTTTTTTATTCATTTCTATGGCATTCAAACACTGACACATCGAGTTTACGGTTACGATAAACATCATTTACAGAGAATGGAATCGAATTGATAATATTGTAGATTTCATCTAAATATCTTCATAATCGGAAACATATCAACCCTTTTGGAATCAAATGACAACCAATTTTCCGAAATTGAAGATTTCTTATATATATCGATATAAGACACTATAGATTCATTTTATTGTTAGAGAGAGTGAATAAATACGAATAGATGGTTGGGGACATATGTCCAACCAGCTGATTTCGTTATCGAAATATTCAGATCTAAATATTAACACATTATGTTCTGTTATAAGTTAAATGTGAAAACCTTACATACAACGGAAACCATCTAATGGTTGAACAGTGGTGGGTTTCATATCATTTCGAGAAATTTATGGTAAGTGTTGGTAATTTGGAGATCTGCTATGTTTTAGTCGATGAATTACATCTGTATTAACATAATCATTGTAGTGGGTCGGAAAGAGAAGCTTTCTCGGCCGTCGATAAAGTTTGATTACATCTGATGGAACGAATGGAAAGATTACTACATGAGTAGATGGAACTTCCAAGGACTTCTTCGATTAGATTGAAATATATTTTTCTATTGGCGATATTTTGCTGTTTAACAAATTGTTGAAAATATCAACATTCTAATTCATCATTCCTGTTTCATGATTTCCAATTCATGTCGAGTATCAATGTGATAGTGTTTTTTGATATTGTGGAAATGTAACTCTTCTTCGCAAAAATTGAAGGAGACATGATCAGATGAGACTGAAACGTCTTTCTGGTTTACCAGTGTCGAGTCAGAGCGATGCTCAGATCAGAGGAAATCCAGCAACTTGCTTTTGAAGAGTGGCGTTAGTGTTTTGTTGTTTTTTTCAACATTCTTCCGAGACAAGACCCTACAATTGCGGTAGCTTGGCAACATGATTTCGTAGTCTGTCGATCTCAGAGATGATAGTCTCGATCTCTATATGAGCCATGGCATTGTACGAAAATGTTGCAACTGGCAATGTAGGAATTGCTCTTTGGAATGTGGAAGGACTGGTGTTGTTGTGAGATTCATTTGTGTGTGTATGATAGGAATACATTGATATTTTTTCATGTGAAAAGCTTTTGAGGGTATCCTAAAATTATCAAATCATCCTTGAAAGTTTCATCTAGTGAATGCATGATATGAATGATTTTATACCTTCACGAGAAGATAGAAAAAACTGAAGTACAATCCGAATACGTTGTTTGAAAAATTGTGATTCAATTTGTAGAATTCACATATTTTTAGCTTGAATTTCCAAGTTTTATCATCTGTTAATACAGTAGCACTCACATATGAACATTGGGTGAATTCGTCGCATTCCACTTTACTGTTTTTCCATCGTTGTTCTTCAAAATTCTTCTTAATTCTGCCACCGCGATACGTGTTTTTATCCTTCAGATCTCCAGTGTCCCTCTCCAAGATTACTCTAAATGCTTGAAATCGGCACTGGTGTCAATTTGTCCACGGTATACTTTCTGGTGGGTATTGGTCTGTGAATAAGATTAGATTCCATTTCAAACTTTTCTAGGAATCAAGTTTGGCTCATTTAAAAAATGAGCAGATTCATCTGTTGTTATTTACTGAAATGTGCACCGTTATATGTAGTGCGAAACGGGGATTTGAAAAAAATACCACGGAAATGAATGAGGGAAAGAATTTTTCTTAATTTAAACCTCTCAAATCGCGCAACGATTCAAGAGGAAATTTGTTACTGAGATTTTGTTCATTCTGGATTGCGCGGGATTATTGAACCAGAATGAATCATCTGTATATCTTTTCTAGGCTGCGTATGATTCGAAATCATTAATCCTATGCTAATATTGTGAACTATGACTCGAATTTGATGGTAAATTTCAAAGCTTCTCTAACTAGGATGATCAAATTATGGAATTGTAGTGTCAGGAGTACTCACCCTTCCTATAATTGCTTGGCTGCCATCTTCCGATTTCATTGTGATTCGCCTGATGGGGCAGTGCCTGTAGATTGATGCCACGTGAGCCTTATACAGCACGCTCAGCTCACCACTCCACTGCCGCTGCTTTGCTGTTGTATTCCGTTCGAGTGCCTGGGCTTCGATGTGCTCGCTAGGAGAGCACGCGAGGAACTGACGGCGCGAGAGCAAACGTGCGCCAGAGGCGCCTTTCCCCCTCCGCTCTTCTTTGCATGTGTAACTTGCTTCTCCTGGCACACGTGTGTTCGCGCGCGGAATGTATGCACGACTGCGGCAGGCAAGGGCACGCGCGAACCGATAGACTCTCCTCTCTCTCCTTCGCTAGCGTGACTACATATGCCGCAAGTTGAGAGTTACAAAAAAACTTTCAGGAAAAATTCGATGGAAAAATCATTTTTTATATTTTCATCCTCCTGAAATCGCGCAAGAAATATAATTTTTTTTTCTGTAAATTTTTGAAGAAAAATCCATTTTTTATCTTCATCTTCCCAAAGTCGCGCAAAAAATATAATTTTTTTCGGCAAATTCTTGATGGAGAATCAATTTTTTTATTTCCATCCTCTCGAAATCGCGCGCGCAAGAGAGTTTTTTTTTTTTAATCTTCGATAGAAAATCCATTTTTTTTATTCTCATCCACTTGGAATTGCGCAGAAATGTAATTTTCGATCTCTCGAAATTTTCGTGATAAATTCATCTTATTCCTTCTCATCTCCCCAAAATCACGCATGAGTTGAATTTTTATTTTTCCTAGCTTGGTACTTCTAGGATGAAATAAAAATCTGTAATTGTACTGATCTAATTTCCGTTCATGGACTTCACGGACTGATTGAATTGTGTATCATTCAGATCTTTAAAGATTACGACTTAATCACTATTTCGGATTTCAAAAATGCTTCTACTCGAATGATTAGTATTCTCAACGCGCACTATTGGGTGTACTTACTTTTGCTAAAACTGCTTGACTGCCATCTTCTGATTTCACCATGATGTGTGTGATTGAAGGGATGCGTAGAGATTGGTGCTGCTTGAGTCTTGTACACCACCCGCAGCTCCCCACTCCACTGACGCTGCTCCGCTGTTGTATCCCGTTCGAGTGCCTGGGCTTCGATGTGCTCGCTAGGAGAGCACGCGAGGAACTGACGGCGCGAGAGCAAACGTGCGTCAGAGGCGCCTTTCTCCCTCCGCTCCTCTTTGCATGTGTAACTTGCTTCTCCTGGCACACGTGTGTTCGCGCGCGGAATGTATGCACGACTGCGGCAGGCAAGGGCACGCGCGAACCGATAGACTCTCCTCTCTCTCCTTCGCTAGCGTGACTACATATGCCGCAAGTTGAGAGTTACAAAAAAACTTTCAGGAAAAATTCGATGGAAAAATCATTTTTTATATTTTCATCCTCCTAAAATCGCGCAAGAAATATAATTTTTTTTTCTGTAAATTTTTGAAGAAAAATCCATTTTTTTATCTTCATCTTCCCAAAGTCGCGCAAAAAATATAATTTTTTTCGGCAAATTCTTGATGGAGAATCAATTTTTTTATTTCCATCCTCTCGAAATCGCGCGCGCAAGAGAGTTTTTTTTTCTTAATCTTTTATAGAAAATCCATTTTTTTATTCTCATCCACTTGGAATTGCGCAGAAATTTAATTTTCGATCCCTAGAAATTTTCGTGATAAATTCATCTTATTATTTCTCATCTCCCCAAAATCACGCATGAGTTGAATTTTTATTTTTCCTAGCTTGGTACTTCTAGGATGATATAAAAATCTGTAATTGTACTGATCTAATTTCCGTTCATGGACTTCACGGACTGATTGAATTGTGTATCATTCAGATCTTCAAAGATTACGACTTAATCACTATTTCGGATTTCAAAAATGCTTCTACTCGAATGATTAGTATTCTCAACGCGCACTATTGGGTGTACTTACTTTTGCTAAAACTGCTTGACTGCCATCTTCTGATTTCACCATGATGTGTGTGATTGAAGGGATGCGTAGAGATTGTTGCTGCTTGAGTCTTGTACACCACCCGCAGCTCCCCACTCCACTGACGCTGCTCCGCTGTTGTATCCCGTTCGAGTGCCTGGGCTTCGATGTGCTCGCTGGAAGAGCACGCGAGGAACTGACGGCGCGAGAGCAAACGTGCGTCAGAGGCGCCTTTCCCCCTCCGCTCCTCTTTGCATGTGTAACTTGCTTCTCCTGGCACACGTGTGTTCGCGCGCGGAATGTATGCACGACTGCGGCAGGCAAGGGCACGCGCAAACCGATAGACTCTCCTCTCTCTCCTTCGCTAGCGTGACTACATATGCCGCAAGTTGAGAGTTACAAAAAAACTTTCAGGAAAAATTCGATGGAAAAATCATTTTTTATATTTTCATCCTCCTAAAATCGCGCAAGAAATATAATTTTTTTTTCTGTAAATTTTTGAAGAAAAATCCATTTTTTTATCTTCATCTTCCCAAAGTCGCGCAAAAAATATAATTTTTTCGGCAAATTCTTGATGGAGAATCAATTTTTCTATTTCCATCCTCTCGAAATCGCGCGCGCAAGAAAGTTTTTTTTTTAATCTTCGATAGAAAATCCATTTTTTTTATTTTCATCCGCTCGAAATTGCGCAAAAATTTAATTTTCGATCTTTAGAAATTTTCGTGATATATTCATCTTATTCTTTTTTATCTCCCCAAAATGACGCATGAGTTGAATTTTTATTTTTCTTAGCCTGGTACTTCTAGGATGATATGAAAATCTGTAATTGTACTGATCTAATTTCCGTTCATGGACTTCACGGACTGATTGAATTGCGTATCATTCAGATCTTCAAAGATTACGACTTAATCACTATTTCGGATTTCAAAAATGCTTCTACTCGAATGATTAGTATTCTCAACGCGCACTATTGGGTGTACTTACTTTTGCTGGAACTGCTTGACTGCCATCCTCTGATTTCCCCATGATGTGTGTGATTGAAGGGATGCGTAGAGATTGGTGCTGCTTGAGTCTTGTACACTACCCGCAGCTCCCTACTCCACTGACGCTGCTCCGCTGTTGTATCCCGTTCGAGTGCCTGGGCTTCGATGTGCTCGCTAGGAGAGCACGCGAGGAACTGACGGCGCGAGAGCAAACGTGCGTCAGAGGCGCGTTTCCCCCTCCGCTCCTCTTCGCATGTGTAACTTGCTTCTCCTGGCACACGTGTGTTCGCGTGCGGAGTGTATGCACGACTGCGGCAGGCAAGGGCGAGCGCGAACCGATAGACTCTCCTCTCTCTCCTTCGCTAGCGTGACTACATATGCCGCAAGTTGAGAGTTACAAGAAAACTTTCAGGAAAAATTCGATGGAAAAATCATTTTTTATATTTTCATCCTCCTAAAATCGCGCAAGAAATATAATTTTTTTTTCTGTAAATTTTTGAAGAAAAATCCATTTTTTCATCTTCATCTTCCCAAAGTCGCGCAAAAAATATAATTTTTTTCGGCAAATTCTTGATGGAGAATCTATTTTTTCATTTCCATCCTCTCGAAATCGCGCGCGCAAGAGAGTTTTTTTTTCAATCTTCGATAGAAGATCCATTGTTTTTATTCTCATCCACTTGAAATTGCGCAAAAATTTAATTTTCGATCTCTAGAAATTTTCGTGATAAATTCATCTTATTCCTTCTCATCTCCCCAAAATCACGCATGAGTCGAATTTTTATTTTTCCTAGCTTGGTACTTCTAGGATGATATAAAAATCTGTAATTGTACTGATCTAATTTCCGTTCATGGACTTCACGGACTGATTGAATAGTGTATCATTCAGATCTTCAAAGATTACGACTTAATCACTATTTCGGATTTCAAAAATGCTTCTACTCGAATGATTAGTATTCTCAACGCGCACTATTGGGTGTACTTACTTTTGCTAGAACTGCTTGACTGCCATCTTCTGATTTCACCATGATGTGTGTGATTGAAGGTATGCGTAGAGATTGGTGCTGCTTGAGTCTTGTACACCACCCGCAGCTCCCCACTCCACTGACGCTGCTCCGCTGTTGTATCCCGTTCGAGTGCCTGGGCTTCGATGTGCTCGCTAAGAGAGCACGCGAAGAACTGACGGCGCGAGAGCAAACGTGCGTCAGAGTCGCGTTTCCCCCTCCGCTCCTCTTCGCAGGTGTAACTTGCTTCTCCTGGCACACGTGTGTTCGCGCGCGGAGTGTATGCACGACTGCGGCAGGCAAGGGCACGCGCGAACCGATAGACTCTCCTCTCTCTCCTCCGGTAGCGTGACTACATATGCCGCAAGTTGAGAGTTACAAAAAAATTTTCAGGAAAAATTCGATGGAAAAATCATTTTTAATATTTTCATCTTCCTAAAATCGCGCAAGATATATAATTTTTTTTTCTGTAAATTTTTGAAGAAAAATCCATTTCTTCATCTTGATCTTCCCAAAGTCGCGCAAAAAATATAATTTTTTCGGCAAATTCTTGATGGAGAATCAATTTTTTTATTTCCATCCTCTCGAAATCGCACGCGCAAGAGAGTTTTCTTTTTTAATCTTCGATAGAAAATCCATTTCTTTTATTTTCATCCACTCGAAATTGCGCAAAAATTTAATTTTCGATCTTTAGAAATTTTCGTGATAAATTCATCTTATTCCTTTTCATCTCCCCAAAATCACGCATGAGTTGAATTTCTATTTTTCCTAGCTTGGTACTTCTAGAATGATATGAATATCTGTAATTGTACTGATCTAATTTCCGTTCATAGACTTCACGGACTGATTGAATTGTGTATCATTCATATCTTCAAAGATTACGACTTAATCACTATTTCGGATTTCAAAAATGCTTCTACTCGAATGATTAGTATTCTCAACGCGCACTATTGGGTGTACTTACTTTTGCCATAATTCCTCGGCTGCCATCTTCTGATTTCACTATGATGTGTTCGATTAAATGGATGGGTAGAGAGTGGTGCTGCTTGAACCTTGTATAGCACCCGCAGCTCTCCACTCCACTGCCGCTGCTCTGCTGTTATATTCCGTGCGAGTGCCTGGGCATCGATGTGCTCGCTAGGAGAGCACGCGAGGAACTGACGGCGCGAGAGCAAACGTGTGTCGAAGGCACTTTCCCCCTCCGCTCCCCTTTGCATGTGTAACTTGCTCCTCCTCGCACACGTGTGTTCGCGGGTCGAGTGTATGCACGACTACGGCAGGCATTCCAACAAATTCATTTCCAACAAATTGTCATTTTATATTAGCCCTATAACAATCCTTCCTTGTTTATCTTATACAACATGACCATATGAAAGTGAGTTTCCGAGGAAATTCTAAGACTCCACTGATTCATTAAGTTTTACTGACCCGAAAGGAACAAAAATCGAAGTTCGGCTCATGAACTGAAAAATCGCATATCTTTTGTATAGATAAGTTTTAGACAAAACAAACTAATACGTATCTCGTTATTTTGACCCTAAAATCATCAATTTCAGATCAGGGAAGATCCATCGTATCGACCTTTTTGGCTGCCCCATCTAAACTGGATCGAGTAACTAATATTTAGGAACTTATTTTGGAAACAGAAGAACATGTTCTGATAGTTGGAACCCATGAAAATAAATTTCTGTGGCGAGGGGGATTTTTTGAAGAATTTTTCATCGGTAATTACGCTTCTCTTCTGAATCTCGTTTAACTTACGCCTTTCTTTGAAAAATTACGGTCTTCTAAATTGAATCAATCAGACTCACGCTTCTTCAGAATTTAGACATGGTGGGTTGAGCTATTCTTCCATATCTTTATAAGGTGATCGGAGGAATTCTGAGGGCGTAGTTGCGTTTACGTTCGTTCGAATTTTTTTTTTTTGTAGTTAACTCGGTACACGTTCTGTGATTGCATTAGTGTGTTACTTCTAGAAAACTAATTTTATTCGATTTGCAAGCATTTCCAGGAGCCAATACGCCTATCTGAACCATTTACAAGCCGAGCAGCGCGAGGCAATGACGCTAGTGAATATTAAAAAGAAACCTCGGGATCCCCGTCAATGAGAGTGTGATCACTCCCGCGTCTCGCCGGGTGGAGACGAGATTTTCTCAATTGGAGCAGTCTTCTTTTGGTCCGCGGCGATGGTTTGGAGCACGGCAAGCCGAGCGAGCCTTTTGGCTTGTTGGAGTCCGTATAAGTCCCACTGACGTTCGCTCTCGGTGCGGGGTACGGAAGCCTTGCTCCAGGCGCGACCGCGATGGTTACGATCCATCCGTACGGGCTGGGACGAAGTGCGGAGTTGACGTAGGGCAGTCCGCGGTCGGGAAGGACGCAGGGGCAGGTAGGCGAATAATTTGAATTGTCTCTAGGTTCAATTGCGGCTCGGTACCTTTGCGAAATACGAACACAACACAGAATCTATCGCTCATGACATCGAGCGGAAACGCGGTACGATGTAACTAGGTCGCGATGCCGACGAGCCTGACGGCACCAGGGTACGTCGGTACGGTGAGCAGCGTGGCCACGGCTGGGCCGAGTGTAGTGGAGAATGCGTCGTGATGATGGTCCAGGAAGACTGAGTGTCGAGTGCTGGATGCTCGCCCTTTTTATAGGCAGAGCAGAATGTGTACAGTGTAACGGTATGTAGCGTTAGTCGTGTAAGGAAGACATATGGAACCATGGTACGATGCGTTAGCGAAAATTGCTAACGCAGAAACGACGCGTGGCGTTAGCCCTGGGTACGATGTGTATGGGATAACTGTGCGGTGTGTTAGCGAGAAACACTAACGCAATAATGGTATGTGGCGTTAGTCGTGTGTAAAATGCGTATGAAATAACTGTGCGTTGCGTTAGTGGGAAGCACTAACGTAATAATGGTATGTGGCGTTAGTTGTGTGGAAAATGCATATGAAATAACTGTATGGTGCGTTAGCGAGAAGCACTAACGCAATAATGGTACGTGGCGTTGGTCTTGTAAAAATTGCATATAGAATAGCTATGCGATGCGTTCGTGAAAAACGCTAACGCAAAAACGGCGTGCAGCGTTAGTTCGTGTACATGATGCATATGGAATAACGGTGCGGTGTGTTAGTGAAGAGTAAAAACGGTTCGTGGCGTTAGTCGCGGTGTCGGGTATGAATAGGTAGGTTAACGCGGCATAGCGGTACTTGCGCTAACGCAATACGGCGTTACCCTCGGTGTGGGGTGTATTAACGCAACACGGCGTTACCCTCGGTGCGAGGGGTGTTAACGCCACGTGGCGTTACCCTCGGTCGAGGTGTACTAACGCGACATAGCGTTACCCTCGGTTCGAGGTGTACTAACGCGACATGGCGTTAGTGATGTGTATTTTTCGTGATATGAATGTGCTCGTCGATTATTTAATGAAGATGCGCACATCAATGAAGAATGCAGCCTCTTGCTGGTGGAAAGTTTTGTCTTGCCTCGGAGCAGGGCGTACGTGACAAATTCAAACCGCCGTTCTGCTTCGGGTAAACGAAATTCCATAGGGTGATATAGACTTAAATATATCAGTAGCTTATAGGTTGGCCCCTCCGGCCCGTCCCGGGAATCGGGGACTCCAAAAGTTTACGATTTCGCGACCTCCCAAGAAGGCCTGGAGTTAATCGGCTCAGCCTTCGCGGATCTTCAAAATTCTTTGCCTTTCGCAAACACCTGAGCCGTCCGCAACGGTCGGGACAGGTGCGATCTACTCGGCTTAACAAAGTTCGCGGTCAACTCTCCGTTCCGCGAACTCTAGCCCGTTCGAGTCAGCGATCTCGAGCCTTTCTACAATAGGCTCGCGAACCCGGAATTTGTGCCCACGCTCACGAGTATATGAGCGCGCCCATGTAACTTTGAATCATTGTTTATGTAGCACCGATCAAATAATGTCCGCGACAGCACACATACATTCACGCACACATTAGCTCAGCCGTGAAGTGGCATTAGACGCTCAACCGACAGTAGATACGCTCAACCGGCAGTAGAACCGCCGTCTGCAGTATATCTATAGACATTCAGCCGCTTGGCTATAGGCCTCCTGATCTGCTCCGGTTCGGGCAGTCTTCATGTGGATCGCGAACAAGCCGCACACTCTCCACCTCCTCGAGCATGTATTAAGTTTGCTCGATATAGTGTTCGCTAAAAACTATTTTTTTCGCATTCCTCTCGTCATGAGCAACCTGGATCTCAAACCCCAACACCGGCGAAAACATTTGGTCCTTCGAGCCGGATCCAGGTGCTTGTGCAGGGAGGTTGTATGATTCGTAGTGATGTGCGAACGCGTGGTGCAAATTCCATAGTGCGGAGCTCATTTGCGGTTGTGAAGCATTATATCACATACCGACTATGATACAGTGAGCTAAAGTGTGCAAGTTTATTGTGCAAGTTGAAAGTTTGCGATCCATACATTTTGTGGGAAGTTAATGGCATAATCAAGCCATCGCCCATACTACATGCCAGCCATTTTGCCTGCCTCGCTCCAAACGGCGGATGACGCCAAGCGAGCCGCAAAACGAGCGCGTGGCGGCCATTTTGAGAGCCAGCGTCTCGTTCATCGTCGAAGCAGCTAGCAGAGTAGAAAGCGGCGCCACATCATCGGTCATCACGTTCCTGCGCAGTATCAACGGTCGCGAAGCGTTCGCGACAGGCGCCAAGGTCATCTACCGGTGAGTGAGTTGTCTATCCTTCCTACATTCTTTGGAGGATTGTTTCACTGCCTACCCTTGCCCCTCCCCTCAATCGGTACACTCATATTTAGGTACTGCATCATGCTACGTTTTTTGATGAATATTTTGAGCTTCTCTTCGTGGTCGGGAGGGTACAGCATATATCTAATCAATATATTCTAACAATCGTAATGCCATTTACATGCTATAAAATGCTAATATCGCTTGCTGTGTAATGCTATTCATCGATACTGTAGAGTGCTCATTTTGCGCCTAAAATGTTTGTTTCAAGATCAGTACTAGGGTTTCTTGGAGTACTCATTTCGCGCTGAGAGTATCTCAAACTATTTTCTTGATTGCCATTCCAACATTTTCCGGAATGTCAAAACTATAATTTCTGTTGATTGCACACAGATTGCCATTCCAACATTTTTCTGAATCTCAAACTATAATTTCTGTTAATTGCATACAGACTGCCATTCCAACATTCTCCGGAATGTCAAAACCATAACTTCTGTTGATTGTACACAGATTTCCATTCCGACATTTACCGGAATGTCAGTGCAATAGTGTCACCCGAGTATACACGTATAGACGCTCTGACATCGTTTGAATTTTCACTTCGTCTGAATTATTCTACCAGACCAGTAATTTGTTTTGAATGAGTAATTAAACGATCATATCCATATCATCCTATACGATGGATCTTCTTGAAAAACAAGTTAGATTGGAAATCCGCATGTCTAGTACGCAGTCCAAAATTGAGAGGCAGCGTAGACTGGAAACCCGCCTTTCTAATCTTTACATTAATTTCGAAAAATTAGACCAATCGATGAAAACCAAGGGTGCATGTATCTCCCGTATGGAAGGGCTGAAAGATTATTGGCAAAAATTCCAAGATACTCATGACGAATTGATGAATCGCCATTTTTCAAGTCTGAGTCACGACATACAAGTGCTCAGCAATCTATTTTCAAGTCTGAGTCTCCGCATATAAGAGCTCAGCAACCTGTTTTCAAGTCTGAGTCACGACATACAAGTGCTCAGCAACCATTTTTCAAGTCTGAGTCTCCGCATATAAGAGCTCAGGAAACTATTTTCAAATCTGAGTCACGACATACAAGTGCTCAGCAATCTATTTTCAAGTCTGAGTCTCCGCATATAAGAGCTCAGCAACCTGTTTTCGAGTCTGAGTCACGACATACAAGTGCTCAGCAATCTATTTTCAAGTCTGAGTCTCCGCATATAAGAGCTCAGCAACCTGTTTTCGAGTCTGAGTCACGACATACAAGTGCTCAGCAAGCTAATCTTCAGCTTGAGTCTCGAAATGAAAGAGCTCAGCTATCTATTTCCAAGTCTGAGTCACGGCATACAAGTGCTCAGCAATCTATTCTCGAGTCTGAGTCTCCGCATATAAGAGCTCAGCCAGCTTGTTTCAATTTTGAGTCACAATATACAAGTGCTCAGCAAGCTAATCTTCAGCTTGAGTCTCAAAATGAAAGAGCTCAGCTATCTATTTTCAAGTCTGAGTCACGGCATACAAGTGCTCAGCAATCTATTCTCAAGTCTAAGTCTCCGCATATAAGAGCTCAGCCAGCTCGTTTCAATTTTGAGTCACAATATACAAGTGCTCAGCAAGCTAGTCTTCAGCTTGAGTCTCAAAATGAAAGAGATCAGCTATTTATTCTCGAGTTTGAGTCAAAATATACAGGTGCTCAGCAGCCCATCGTAATATCTGAGTCACAATTCATGAATGCTCAACAAGCGAACCTTCTGCTTGAGTATCTATATAAGAGTGCTCGACAATCTGTTTTCCAATCTGAGTTGCAACATAAAAGCACTCCACAAGATACTCCCCCGTCTGAGTCACAAAATATAGTTGCTCACAGGGATAATTTCAAGTCTGATTCACAATATCTAAGTGCTCAGCAATCTATTTCCCAATTTGAGTTAGAAAATATGGATACTCAAAAACCTACTGAGTCACAACCTACAAGCGCTCAGCAATGTATTCTCAAGTCTGAGTCAGAATTCAAAAATGCTCAGCGATTTTCGCTAAAATCTGGAACACAATATATATGTGCTTACCAATCTATTCTTCAGTTTTCTTGCTCGATTGGTGAGGGTTGTCAGCTTCCGCTACCTTGCAATACCCTCGACGCCAAACCAGTGCCCGATGAAGGAAACCTTAGCAATCCACTCGATAGATGCCTCACTGGTCTGTCATTTCAGCATCTTTTTTCTACGTATACGAATGAAGGACTATGCAATATCTGCAGTTGCAGGCATCATCCTATTATTTATGACAACGGTGACTCAAACAGTTTAAATATACTTGAACATGCGCCAAAGTCTATTCATCTTTTTCAACCGTCTACCAAATCAGCATCAATGCTGCTATTGGAGTCGAACTATGTGAATATTATTAATCTAAATAGAGATACTGATTATGATGAAGCTTTGATTCCTGCCTGTCTAATCCTAGCTGAATCCATGCATGATTCTACACATGAGATTCGAGCAACCATAGATCAGCGTGCGCAGTACTCATCCATTTTCGAAGTTTCGCTCCATTCGACAATGGAACTGGATACCAAGTCAAATTCGAATCGGCTTACTATGAAAGGCCCATGTGTCTATGACACTAGGGCTGAAGCTGATGAGATTTTCGCCAATTTTTCGTGCGAGCGCGAAGTCTCTTCTAGTGAACAAATCTCGTCGAGAAATAGGCATAAATGTGTTTGCCATTTCAAGACTTCTTCGAATCGCACAGGCATCGGTACACGTATAGTACATCTTACTCAGAAGCGAGAAACGTCTGGATTTTGTACTTTCGAAGATTTATTTGATCCCAATTTCATCTCCCGATCCCTTAGTAGATTGGGTACGGACCTGTGTCCTTGTTATGACCCGGGCGGAGGGCTCGGGGTAACAAATAAATTATTTGAGTTCGTGTGAACAGCTTACGGGCGGACTGCCCAGTTGCACTTACCTATTCTTTGTTATCGAGTTGAGGCTTCCGACTGGATGTATATATATATATATATATATTGCTGGTCTGAAGTGATTTTAGGAATTTGGAATGTAGATTGTAGAAGTAATAGTTGATTGAATTTGGATTTTTAGAAATGATCAATTTGACTTCAATAGTTTCAATATGGATGAAATATTCGATTGTAAAATCTTCAGAAAATAATAGTGTATAATTAGCAAATGAGTTCTGGATTTATTTAAACCAAATTATAATGTCTTGAACAAAAATATAGAACCTTAATATCTAAATACAATTTGCGTGACTTAAAATTAGACGAACTTACAGAACTACTCGAGAGATGATATTCTTCGAGGCAGGAACGTATAAGCAGGGCGAATTCGTAGCTGGCCCTTATGCAGCTGAGGCGGGTATCGTCGGCCTACTTTTCGACGAAGAGCGAATTCGGAGCTGGCCCTTGAACAGCTGAGACGGGTATCGTCGGTCTACTTTTCGACGGAATTAATCTAACTTATTGGTCCGCACTTTTTCGAACTTTGCTTTGTCGTGTGTTTTCTAGGCACACTTGGGCAAAACGGTACGTGTCTCAAAGACTCACAAAGCTTTACTAACTGAATCGAGTCAGTGACTAATCGAAGAATTAATTTTGATGTTTGAATTTATACTTGTGGACACGAGCGAATTTTGATGACTTGAAGTAATTTCGAAACTGTCCTCTTTAATAGTATATTACGTAACAAGTGCGAGAAGGTCAATTTCCGCACAAGTTGCCAAACGAGTGCGAGAAGTAACATTTACGCACACTTCGAAACTTCTCGCACACCCAGAAGGACACATTTATGCATGCTCGCGAAGCGAGCGTGCGTAAATATGTACTTCTAGGTGTGCGAGAAGTTTCGAAGTGTGCGTAAATGTTACTTCTCGCGCGAGTTGGCAACGTGTGCGGAAACTTCTCGCACGTGTTGCGTATACTATTTTTTGCAACTGTGCGCGAAGTTGTAATTAAATGCACCACTGTCCGAGCAAGATTATCTTGGAAACGAAGTTTTCAAGAAAGGCGAAATTCAAAGGAATGACGTGACATCATATTTTGGAACTGTGCGTAAATGAAAATGCAGTAGAGCGAGAAGTTACATTTACGCACACTTCACCAGTGCGTAAATGTAAAACTGTGTGAAAAGTCATTCACGCATTACTTCTCGCACTGTAAATAATGAAGAGAAGTCTCATTTTTTTACAACTTCGCGCACACAGTTGCAAAAAATTGATTTTGAAATTGACTTACTTTTGAAACTGTAACACTTGTAACACATGTGTTACACCTTTCATAAGACGTGTGTAACTCGGGTGTTACACTTGTAACACATGAAATTTGGACTACGGTAATTTTGCTGATTGCATCTTGACCTGCTTATACATTCTCTGCTGATCAAGTCGAAATAATATTTCTCCACGTTGAGAAATATTATTTCAACTGTTGCGTCGTCTGGGACGCCACACCTCCCCTGTCAGTCCATTCTCGTCCCGAGAATGTCACCGGGGCGGCAGAAATTAGATTTAAAAAATACAAATTTCCAATGATGTTAACTTATAATTATTACATAATAATACTTTATTTGTGTGTGTGTGTGTGTGGGGGTGTGTGTGTGTGTCTATTCATCCAATAGGCGGATTTGATGATTTTGGAGGGCGATTCTTGCATTTAGTGCAAGTGAAGTCTGTAACTTGGAATTTCAACATATATGATACATCTGCCTTGGCGTTTGCGCACCCCTTGGACGTGTATCACTGGGTGAGTCAATCCTTTTTGTGTTGATGTTCACACAAATAACACCAGTTGGGGTCGTTGCTACGGCCCTCTTTCTATCCCTGCACTCCTGCGTCCTCCGTCTCTGGTTTGCCTTTCCGTCGGGTAGTATGACGATCCGTCAGATTCTGCATCGCTAATGTCACTGAACTGAAGATTCGTCACTCGATTGGTGTTGATATCGAGAGGTTGGTAGCGTGGCTATTGGTTCTCCTTGCATTAGGATGTCTGGAATATTCGTCGCAGATTTATTCACACCGTGACCAGGGTCGATCACAACCATCTCGATTTGCTGCGAATTCTCTATTGAAGGAGGCCCGCGGATGATGTGTTGCTCCTTTTTTCAGAAGAATATTGCTGATTAATGTGATCGGAGCCGTACGGTGCAGTTGAGAATTTCCCGCTTTTGATGCCATAATTCGCATGCCGCTATTGTAAGAGAGGGGAGGGGAATTGAAATTATTTCCACATAGTGCAATACGGCCTGTGGGGATTCCGTGAGCATTGCATCGCTCAGCTTTTCCATACTGCACAGCGAGTAGCTGGAAAGGCGGTGCTGAGTGGGGTTAGCAGGGGGAGCTGGCGTATGATTTTCTGTTACATGCAGATCGCTCTGGTGGTGAGGAGAGGGGTCCCCACAGGAATCATCGGTAAAATACCGCATGATGCGCTGTCTGCTGCGTTGGCTGCAAGCAAACAAGCAAAGGCTCAACGGCGTGTAACAAGCTGCTGTGTGTTACTTCCAAGTGTGTGGCGGAGTTGATGGCGAGCATTGAGGAGAGGTGGCCGATGTAACTGGCGCCCCACCTGTACGTATTGTAACTCCATGTTACACACATCCAGGGTTTAGATGTTTTCCATTGAGTGTGTTACATGTTCACTCGACCTTATACCATGTGTATGAGGCTCCTCAGCTGTACAGTAAATCATGTTACACATGGCGACACTCACATTCCGCTTTTCACGGGTAGTTTGCGTCATCACATCATTGTAAAAAGTCTTCAGTTTGGCATGCCCCTGATCCTGAGGGCAGTAATAGGTCCACTACACATTCGTCACTGTCGATCTTGAGAAGTTCTAGAAAACTTTCGTATAGTATATGTAGGATGGCGTTATTGTGTGAGAGTGTGTAGTTATCTTGACAATTTATTGTAAGCATTGTTCTGCAAATATGGTAGTTTCCGAAATAGGGTGTTTACGAGGAAAAATCGATTGATGATTTCGCATTATTAATTGAATTTCGGAATCTATTGATGATATATTGCAAAAAAGTTCGCAACAATTCATTGTTGACAATGTTCTGCAAGTATGGTATGTTTCCAAAATAGAAAGTTTATGAGGAAAAACTGATTGGTAATTTCGCACTATTAATTGGATTTTGGAATCTATTAATGATCTATTGCAAAAAGTTTGCAATCCTGTGTTTTGTTGTCTTTATAAAAATTTGTGTATATATTCATTTTTCTTGTGAAAATCGCATCATTTTTAGAAAGTTAACAAGGAGTTGATGCTCGCTATAATTTGGAAATGATTATTGAGATTTTCCGAAATGTGGTGAGGACGTTCATCCACACGATTCCTTAATGGATAATTATTACAATTATTTTCTATATCTGATCACATATCTCTAGATCTATGTAGAAATGAATTGAGTAAATTTATTGATAATCGTTATTATCAACTTTTGTTTCGAATTGCAAATTCTTATATCTATGCGGGACTGAACTCGACATAATTATATGTGTTTTCATAGAGAATCTCCCGATTTTCTAGTCACAATGTCAGTTCCGATTAATGAATAAAATTTGACAGGCCCTTGATTTTGAGATTATATTCGTATGATTTCATCGATGCCTGAGCTCAGAAGTCAAAACTGGAGGTGCCATCAGATTATTGCAATGTGTATAAAATAAAGAATTTCGGTGTCAGCAACTTCAACGCAGTTCTCCCAAGTCAACGTGGTGTCAAGTGCAGGTTCAATAGTGTCTTTTAGTCATAGTTTCAGTACAGTTTCGGGATTTCAAATCGTTGGACGTGCGATTGCACTTGTATAGATTATTATGATTTTTTCTTGAAATCATGGAAATTGAAAATATGTTCCGGTTCCCGGTAGTCACCTGAATCCGTTAGGTTCATGTGAGTTGGATTTTCCTGATCTAAAAGTTGTGTTACAAGTGATTTTTTTTTTTTTTTACTGTGCATTTTTCTTTGTGGCATTCATGTAGTTCGATGATTGGATCTCAAAGCGGTTCTTACGCCGGAGGAACATGCGAATCAATGAAGAGCGTGCCGAGGGTGTTTTTTTTTAGTGATTTGGATGTGTACTGTATAGGAGGGTTGAAGATTTGCCGGAATCAATGCATGATTTTGACGTATGGGGATTATACGCATTATTCTTCTACGAAAAGATAGTGTGCTATGTCGAGGACACCGAATAGGAAATTGAAGTTTTCAAGACTTTGATTAGATTCCGAAGGGGTCCATCACTCTCGATTGATTTGTTCTCAATTCCTTTGGATGTCGGTCAGGTGGATACGGCCGAGCAAATCCGTCTCTTGAATTTGTAAAATTGACTATGTGTTACTTTAAATTTCCTTTTTCACAAAATCATGTTTTGTTGATATTGAAACTTTAATATACGGGGAAAAACTAAATTTGTCACGATGAATTTCATGGAGGCATATCAACAATAAAATATTTGAAGTAGGAAATTTCGACGGATTTTATTCAAAAGACGTAATTCCCATTGATTTAAAAATATTCAAGAGATAAGGTCGTGTCCAGAAGTCAGACCTATGAATGAACTAACAATGGTCAACGTATCTTTCTAGTACTCCCGTTTTCTTGATTTTCCGGTTTTTCAATTTTTCATCATTTTTCTCGGAAGTATGTAGTAGAAATTATTTGAACTGGATATATGGAGGGGGGGGGGCGCCTGCATGAATGTAATATTTTCAAACCATCATAGGCCATCTGATGTCAACAGAGAGTCTAATTTGAACACCGTGTTACCTGCAACAACCTGTTACCCATGTAACACCATGTTACAGGTCACAGTCTGTTACTTATGTAACACCATGTTACAGCATGTTACATGGGTCGATAATGCTTTTTTTTCCTTCTTTTTCAGGATCCTTGTGAGGTACACTACCGAGAGTTTGAAAGGTTGTGAATCTTGAATAAGATGAAGGGTTGATGTTCGTTAGTTATTCTATGAATACTCCAAGATCAATGTGGTTTGATTGTGTCGATTTCTACTATCGACAGATCTAGAGAGAGGTGATGAATGTGAAATGGGCTTTCTACAAAAAAAAGATTTGGAAGTCAAACGGGGAATTCCTTGGAATTACATTTCGGTAGAATATTTGTCTGTCAGCAGAGATTCTGAATGGTTCCGATTTTCCAGTTCTGAGGGTCAAGTATCTTGATTCAAACAGCCAAAAGCTAATGAGTAACAGAATGTGGCCAAAGTGATTTGAATTCCAAATGTAACAAAGTCGTGTAACCGGGTCATTCATGTAACCGGGTGTTACACATGCAACTGGATGTTACACATGTACGATACGTGGTCGTCAGAGTGTGCTTGTCGGATTTTCTCCGGAACTCGTCGTGTGGAATTTTAACACCAACAATACTCCATCCTTGGGAATGCGAAATTTATTTTGTCGTCTATTTGTTCATTGATTTGAAGATTTGAGATCTGAGTTCTTTTGAAGGATACGGGATAGAATTATGTTGAATTGATTATTCTCCATCGAGCATATGGAGTCCAGGAACATACTTTAAACGTTGCAGAAACTCAATACGCCATCATTAGGGATTGAATTTTGATCTTTCAATGGGCACTACGAAATCGGAGGAGTCTACTTTCGCATAATTTTGATGGCGGCTAGGATTTTCTGGGTTCTGAACACAGAAAAGGGAGGGATTGTGGCGGAATTCCTTCGCCAGGGGTTCGAGGTGTTAGTTGTACTTGAATGGTGCTTATATTTTTAAATAATTCCTTTCCATGGATTGAACTTCTAAATGGTTCAGAGTAACCTGTTCTGAGTGACACGTACTTTGAAAGAGTGTTTCCCAATGAGCATTTTGAAATGGAATAAGGTTGGAACCCTCTTTGTATTTTTGATTTGAAGGAACTTTTGAGATTTTCATCAAATGATCGTTTAATGAATGTTGAGGTAACTGTGTTGGAACGTTTTGCACCTGTGTGAGAGAGGGGTGTCACAGAGTCTCGTGGTGTGGTTGAGACATGGAGGAGTATGTCATTTTCAATATTGCTTGGGTTTTCAACGGAGATGGGCGTCTTACCGTCAGGGTCGGTTGGCAGATGTATCTGCTCGGGACTCTGGTTGAGTGAAATGTTATCACACGTGGTATCCGTTGGTTCACTTCTATTATCGTCGCGATAAGGTATGATGTCAGAAGACATTGGCACTTGTTCATGGTTTACAAGTTCAGGCTGTCGAGTGGTGCAAATTTCGTTTGTGGTGTTAACGAGAGTTGGAGTTGATTGGGGATCTTGTCGAATATTACTGACTTGAGGCTCTTTGGGCTCGGAAACATCAGTTTTTGTTATTGACTCGTGGTGAGAATGGGATAAATTTTCATATGTTTTCAAAAAATGTGATAGCTCAGTTTTGGTTATGAAGAATTGTGTTGGATTCGAAACTAATAAATGCATTTTGTATAGAGTGGATGGCTTCCTGGCGATCGAATTTGAGTTTAAGACAAGGACAATTTGGAGTTGTGAATCAGGGGGAAGTTTGCTAAAGTAAAAACTTTTGGCAATTTCATCGAGATTTTTATAAAGTTGGTAGTATACTGGGTCAGATGAAAAATGAGTACTTGTAAGAATGTAGTAAGCATCTTCAAGGATTGAGAATAGCCTTTCGTAGTTTGCATCACGATCATGACTGAGCTTTAGACCACAATCTAGTAATTTTTGGCAATATTTTTCGAAAAATGGGGTGTATAAGAAACACTTTACTATGTGTTCCACAATGTCGTTTACTGTGGAGATTCGGAAGTTTTTGAATGCATGATATGCTGGTCCAAAAAAATTGCTAAGAATAAAGTCTACTAATAAATTTTCTTCGCAAGTAGTGATAGATTTTGCTTCTGTGATTTTTTGTATGAAAAAATGTGGGTCAATATTATAGCCTTCAAATATTGGCAGGTCTAGATCAAAAAATTGGGAATTCATTCTTGTGAGATGTGGTATCATTGCATCTTTAGAAAAAATTCGTTCAGAGCCATGACTGGCAGTGTCGAATTGGATGTGAGAAAGTGCGGGATCAGCACATCGTTAGTAACAGTCGGTGTAGTTGACCGGCGTGTCTGTCAGGTGTGTCACAATCAGGAGATATGTCTGAGTCGGTAATTGAGGTCGATAGTTCCAGTGTGTCGAACTTGGGAGTGAGAATAGTTATGTGCAACTAAAACTGTTCCCCACAAGGGATGCCAAAATGTTATGACCCGGGCGGAGGGCTCGGGGTAACAAATAAATTATTTGAGTTCGTGTGAACAGCTTACGAGCGGACTGCCCAGTTGCACTTACCTATTCTCTGTTATCGAGTTGAGGCTTCCGACTGGATGTATATATATATATATATATATATATATATATATATATATATATATATATATTGCTGGTCTCTGGTTGCGTATGAATATTCCAGATTGAGAGATATTTGTTCATCAAAATTGGATCAAATGAATTGTAGTTTTTAAGAAATGATTGAAGTGATTTTAGGAATTTGGAATGTAGATTTTAGAAGTAATAGTTGATTGAATTTGGATTTTTAGAAATGATCAATTTGACTTCAATAGTTTCAATATGGATGAAATATTCGATTGTAAAATCTTCAGAAAATAATAGTGTATAATTAGCAAATGAGTTCTGGATTTATTTAAACCAAATTATAATGTCTTGAACAAAAATATAGAACCTTAATATCTAAATACAATTTGCGTGACTTAAAATTAGACGAACTTACAGAACTACTCGAGAGATGATATTCTTCGAGGCAGGAACGTATAAGCAGGGCGAATTCGTAGCTGGCCCTTATGCAGCTGAGGCGGGTATCGTCGGCCTACTTTTCGACGAAGAGCGAATTCGGAGCTGGCCCTTGAACAGCTGAGACGGGTATCGTCGGTCTACTTTTCGACGGAATTAATCTAACTTATTGGTCCGCACTTTTTCGAACTTTGCTTTGTCGTGTGTTTTCTAGGCACACTTGGGCAAAACGGTACGTGTCTCAAAGACTCACAAAGCTTTACTAACTGAATCGAGTCAGTGACTAATCGAAGAATTAATTTTGATGTTTGAATTTATACTTGTGGACACGAGCGAATTTTGATGACTTGAAGTAATTTCGAAACTGTCCTCTTTAAAATTGATTTTGAAATTGACTTACTTTTGAAACTGTAACACTTGTAACACATGTGTTACACCTTTCATAAGACGTGTGTAACTCGGGTGTTACACTTGTAACACATGAAATTTGGACTACGGCAATTTTGCTGATTGCATCTTGACCTGCTTATACATTCTCTGCTGATCAAGTCGAAATAATATTTCTCCACGTTGAGAAATATTATTTCAACTGTTGCGTCGTCTGGGACGCCACATCCTTATTTACACGCCGTCCCTTATATTGGAGGATTTAGGGAACCAGGGGTTAGGACAGTGAAACATCGCCTAAAGAGGGTAGTGGGAGAAACAATACTCACCTTGGAGGAATTTACAACAGTCCTCGACCAAGCAGAGACATGTATCAACTCCAGGTCTCTCGTACCCCCCAGTGATGGTCTCTCTGATTCAAATGCCCTAATACCAGCTCATATCAATATATCAGGCAAATCAACTGCCTTGCCCATCGAAGACATGAGTACTGGCGACAATATATTAACTCTTTGCCGCTGGAAAATTATTGCTCAAATTGTCCCACAACCTTGGAGCAGTGGGCCCCAGCAACAACGGGATGATCAAGATCGAGTCAAGATTGCCCCTGGCTGGATATGTCGTTCATCATATGTTGTTCATATCAAATTCTACATTTATATTTTAGTATGAATGTGAGATATTCGGCTGTACAGAGCAAAGCCTTTAAATTACCAGTTCATGTACTGGTTTCTCACACATACTCAATTAAATGTATTATTACATTTTTTGAGCATGTGTACCTTCGAGCTTCGTTTAAAATACGAAGTTGCATCGGAGGATTTTGATGGAAAGATTTGAGATGGTGGAGTAACAAAGATAGAAATTTGGCAAATTTTGAAAAAATGATTTTAAACGCGGTTAGCGTTTCGTCTCCCGATAGTGCGGCGTTTGGATGACTCTTCAGGGGCAGAGTACGCGCACACTATCGGGCTCTGCCCAACGCTGATGTTAGTCGCATCGGAGCGTCCTTATATATGAATCGCACTCCAATTTGTGCGCTTGCGAATTTGACGATTTGAGAAATTTCAGATGGCGTCGGGCAGAGCCCGATAGTGTGCGCGTACTCTGCCCCTGAAGAGTCATCCAAACGCCGCACTATCGGGAGACGAAACGCTAACCGCGTTTAAAATCATTTTTTCAAAATTTGCCAAATTTCTATCTTTGTTACTCCACCATCTCAAATCTTTCCATCAAAATCCTCCGATGCAACTTCGTATTTTAAACGAAGCTCGAAGGTACACATGCTCAAAAAATGTAATAATACATTTAATTGAGTATGTGTGAGAAACCAGTACATGAACTGGTAATTTAAAGGCTTTGCTCTGTACAGCCGAATATCTCACATTCATACTAAAATTTAAATCTGCCGCCAGAGCGCATATATATATCGAATTTAGTTCAAATTCTACATTACTTCAAGAACGCAGTAACACTCAATCGTCAAGCTAATTGCACCCGACAGAAGAAGATGAGTGAAATGTGCTTCCGAGTGATTCAGAAGTGAAGTGTACTAAGACAACGATGGATGATTATTTACTATGTTGATCAATTTTCAATTTTCTATTTTTGAAATCAAAGATTATTTTCTCTAGGTGAAATTGAATAATAACTATATATTTTTCACAACTAGTGAACCCTTATTTTTCCACACTTTTATGGAATCATTTGTTTATTTCAATGAAATATATTTTTCTCTCAAGGTGGGAGGATGTTTATGTAGCACCGATCAAATAATGTCCGCGACAGCACACATACATTCACGCACACATTAGCTCAGCCGTCAAGTGGCATTAGACGCTCAACCGACAGTAGAGACGCTCAACCGACAGTAGATACGCTCAACCGGCAGTAGAACCGCCGTCTGCAGTATATCTATAGACATTCAGCCGCTTGGCTATAGGCCTCCTGCTCTGCTCCGGTTCGGGCAGTCTTCATGTGGATCGCGAACAAGCCGCACACTCTCCACCACCTCGAGCATGTATTAAGTTTGCTCAATGTATCTGTTCGCTACAAATCATTTTTTCGCATTCCTCTCGTCATGAGCAACCTGGATCCCAAACCCCAACACCGGCGAAAACAATCATCATGGTTTATCAGTTCTTCTTCGAGTCTTATTTAATCTTTTTGTGAACCATCGGAACCGTGCGTCCGGTAGCGCGCTCCACTCGCGATGCGTAACCGTTCACGCGTTTACGTTAGCCTCTCATGATAAATGTACTGTGGAATAATTACGATCCGATGTGCGCCCCTCTGCTCTCCCCATCATACGAGGAATCCCTCACTGAAAAAAAAAATTACAAGTGTCGGGAACGTTATTTGGTTCCGTTCTTTGTGTCTTGCGCGGAACAACTTCCCCTTTGAAATCGGTCGACCCATCACGGAGCGGCAGCAACGAGAAAGGATCAGCAGCAACCGGAGGAGTAGCGGCACGAACGAAAATATTATTGCCCTTCTCTACTCTCGATGAGACGATCAATTCATCACGCACCGCGCGATCTAGCCACGAGAACCATTCAATCAATTCATTCGAACACGCACGCTCAGACCTGGCAAGTCTAATGATGGTGCGATTTATTTTTGAACAAGGAAATCACATTCTTTTGTTTTGTATCATAAATCGCAAGTGGGTATAGAATCTCTTCACCCCTACGCTCCCATCAATATGTTTATGAGGGTAGCCCGGATGGGTCGGAAAGATTTTATGATTTGTTTATTCAGGTATAGCCCATCAGCGCAGATGAGCAATCGGCGGCTGCGGCTCAATGCAAAATCTTTGTGTTTCTCTGTAACACGGGAGCGAGATCTTGCGTTTTTACAGCAGCGCTTCTGCGACACACCAGCGTTTTTCTTTCGACACCGTGTCACAGAAAAACGCAAGAAACGATGCGAATATAGACAGCCCCTTATGTTTTTTCACATCAAAGAGGGATAAACATCGGCGCCGGTCGCGTATGGACGACAACGCGGGTTGCCTGTCTTGCAGGGGTCGAATACATGTCGTGAGGCTGGAGGGATGAATAGATGGACGGATGGGGTGGGAGGGTAGATGGGATGGATGGATGGTTAGATGGAACGGAATGGAATAGGATGGAACGGACCGGAATGGAATGGAACGGAATAGGATGGAACAGACTGGAATGGAACGGACCGCAATGGAACGGACCGGAGTGGAATGGATCGAAGTAGGATGAAACGGACCGGAATTGAACGTGATCGAAGGGAATATAACGGACCGGAATGGAACGAAATGATATGGAACGAAACGGAATGGAATTTATGGTCCATTCCGGTCCATTCCATTCCCGTCCGTTCTATTCCGGTCCGTTCCGGTCCACTTCGTTGAATTCCTTTCCACACCGTTCCATTCCCACCCATTCTTTCCATTCCGGTCCGTTCCATTCCCTTCCATTCCATCCGATTCCGGTCCGTTTCATCCTATTCCATTTCGTTCCTTTTAATCCCGTTACATTCCATCCATCCATCCCATCTACCCCCCACCCCATCCATCCATCTATCCATCCCTCCAGCCTTAGGACGTGTATTCGACTCCTGCAGGACAGGCAACCCGCTTCGTCGTCAATACGCGACCGTCGCTAATGTTTATCCCTCTCCGTTTGTGAAAAAACATGACGAAACTTGTCTTTCCGACTCGAAAGTGTGACCCGGATACCACCATTGACCAATATCGTGGGCGCATCATTCATCCTTATATATTCGCTGTGGGGAAAAAGTCAACCAGTGGTTGAATCCCAACCAGAAAAGGGGAAAGGGCTCACAGTCTCATCACAATTTTGTTTCATCAGTCTGATGACGAAAGGTCACATATACATATATAAATTTCAATTCAAAGTAGAGCCCGACCCATCACAGGTTGAAATAATGCTTCTTCTCCACATCAATCTTCTGAGGAGACTGCGTCAACAAGAAATCTTCTGAGGTCTCTTTCGATAACGATATTTCCCCCAGCTGCCGGAAGCCTGGAGAGAGAAAGTTTCACAACTGAATTGATGAGGTCCATCCCAGCAGACGCGCTAGATTTTCGACTCTATTTCAACTTTGTCTGACTGATTGCATAGTTTTTCGGGGTTTGTCCAAAAGATAACGTCTAGCAGTTCCAAATAAACTGTTGTCGGATACTTGAGAATGAATGGTTACAGTGCGAGTAGGAACCAACATTACTTGGATCATTCTGAGGTGGTAAGATTTTCTCGGTTTATCATCATTTCAGATATCTCTGAGCCATAATAACTTCATCCTATTCCACCGTCATCAGAAATTCGAATCTTCCAATATTATTTAGCTGAATAACTCACTCCTACCTACACCTTGATTTGTTCGGCGAATCCTCATGATTTGAATCGAGTCCACAGGTGCTGAGAGCTAAGAGATAGTAGCCCAAAATGACGACCGTTGACGCTAGTTCTGGAGAGCACGCACCTCCTGCGTGCAGTATCTTGCATCTGACCAATATCTGCAGGCGTGCTTTCGTCAAGGCTTGGGATATACTCTGTAATTAATGCTTGCAAGAGCTGCCCAATCAACTGAGCGGTATATATGCAGATGCAGCATTGCATATATCTAAATTCTATTGTTCCACAAGCGACGTGTACAAAATTCATACAGGAACCATGCGTGAAACTTTTGATGAAGTAGTATCAATCCCGAGGAAATTCCGCAAGACGACAGAATTTAGACACAAAACACGCACGATCAATCATGAATCCATTCATTAATCTATAGAATGCTCGACGAAGTTTGAATCTTGAACTTCCTGTTAGTTACTCGAGAGGCTATAAAAATGAGTTACTTATCAGGAGTTGTGGAGTTATCTTGATTCCATCAAAGAGCCCCGTTACGCAAGGGGATGTATTACTGATTTCATCCTCAGCAACGGACCTTGAGAAGATGTAGAACTCTCTTGGGTCATCTGGCGGCCTCATGCTAGTGACTTTTTCTCAGTGTCGATGGTGACACCTAGGATAAATTCTTCATATGTAACTTTTCATTCTTGGCAACACTGATTTCTTGGCGCTCAAATGGACGACTCGTGAACTAGCGCGAGTGAAGATCTGCCACAAAAGCTGAGATATAATCGAGTCGTTTATTCACGCTCACGAGCGTGAAAAACGACTCGACGAAAAACCTGGTTTGCTCTCCAAAAATGGCAAATCTTAGCGTTCAATGTATCCACGTAGACGAAGGCGAAAGATTTGAAAATACTCATGGGAAAAAGTCATATTTCTTCATATCAGGATGAATTAAGAATTCATATCTGAGCATCTAATATACTCACGCTCACCAATGGGGAAAATTCTTCACTACAGAATAAGATGGATTGGAAAATTCATGGTGACAAGAAAGATTCGCATTCTTCAATAAGAATGGAAATTTCATGCAGCATCTCATGATTTCTGATCAAAGTAGGAGAATCATTTAACCATTCGAGATTCTCCATCCCACCGTTTCAGTATTCATGTGAACGGAGGGAATGTACTTACTCTTCAACAAAAATCAGATTTTATTCAGGGTCTCAGGATTCTCAATCGAGATCAGAAATTAAAACTCCTTGACATTTGCTACGCGACAGTTCCAAAGTTCATGTGGACAAAGAGGATCCACTCATTCTTCAAAGGAAATGAGATTTATATTGCGTGTCCTGAGATTCCTGATCGAAATCAGAGAATCATAACTCCTTGAGATTTGCTATCCAACCGCCCCAAAATCGATGTTCAAAATCAAGAATATCTCTGGAGCTTCCGTGAAAAGCAGGTTGATCCTCTCGAATATATTATCTATCTACATTGGTCTTAATCAAGATGAATTGGATTCACATATTGGATAATACATACAGAAGCATCCAAGTACACATTCATAAGAGGGCACCCAAGATTATATCTCTATGATCCAAGATCGCATCAAGAGTACTCACATCAACCATTCTTGAGAGTGGTTCAATTATCCTGTAAAACAGGTTTCAGACTGTTTTTAGGTCAAAGGATTCGCCAAAAAATCGGGGCGCGCGGTCGCGCGCGGTCGCGCGCCAAAGCCAAGTATGAGTTCGGAAAAAGGATGAGTGGCCGTGTAACTATACTTTGAATTCGTCGACCCTAACCTTGTAGTTCTACTTCATATCGTTTTTATAACCTGCAAACAGGTTTCAGCCGGGGTGAAAGTTGTACCAACACTTTGTGATGATATTGCTTATAGAATGCGTCCTCTCATTTGGATCTGGACGCGGCCACGGAAATGTACAGAGTTTACAGAAAGATATTCTTTTTTCCCTCATTCATTCTGAGTATATTTAATCATTCCATCTGATTCTTATTCGTCACAGTATTTGTTACAAAATTCCCTCAGAATTCATCAATCTAATGCGTTAGAGCATGAACTTCCCCATCTATAAGAGTCTCGTGAGGGAGATCAAGTACAAACCTCACCTCCTCGTCTCGGCTCGAAAATCATCTTGGCTGTACTCAGCTCAGCTCATTTTCACCATCTCAAGACTTTTCGAACTTCTGGGATCGATCTTACTCGACGAGATTCGAGAATTTCTCGTTGAAGGTTTAATACACAATGCAATACTTGAGATGAATACAGAATCCCACCGATGACTCAACTTTTCACCTCTGAATGCTGGTATATGAAGCAGTCATCTCATATCTAGAGTTTGCAACGATCGGATGATAGGGAAAAATGTAGAAGCACTCAGACGTTCGTAAGATATTCATGTATTGAGTGTCGCAGGTGCGATGTGGTGGTAAGGGTAGAGAGCAAGCTAAAACACACGACCACTGAGACTGTTTCCTGTATGAGTCAGTACTATAATGTGCCAAAACGAGGAATCTCAAAACTGAACCACGGGTACTGGATGTATGGAAGCTGCCTCTTGAAAAAAATACGCGAGATAGGTGAGACCATGAATTCTCCCTCATATTCATCTGATCAGCGTCAAGACTAACAAGTGGTCTCTGAAACCTTTGTCGTAATGTTTGTGTGACCAATAGTTTCCTCATTCCGACAATACTCATTTTATACCCAATACAATATAATTACTGATAAATTATATCTCAATACACACTATATCAATACATCTTGATGTAGTGTAAAATGTTGGGCCAGAATTCATATATTTTGAATCACCTAAGAATGTTCTCTGAAGATGAGTATCATTGGTTCGAAGGTTTTTTGATGTATGAGTGACTTTTTAGATGAATCTCCCAAGTCACGGAACTTTCGGACTACCTACACGACGACGTACTGATCTATTAGCCCTCCAACCATCTGGCGTCTTGACCTGACAAAAGGTCGAGTCTCCGAAGTATCATCCAATCCACCAACTTATACGCGTGAACAAATTGTAGAAATTAATATAAGGTCAGTGTACCCAACTTGCCCCCATTAAGCCATTTTCTTAATAACTTTGGCCCATCTCCATATTTTCCAACGTAACTTAGCTCATTTCAAAGCTTGTCTTAAGACCTTCAGAATAAGTTGAAGTATATCCAATTCGAAGCAACTGGAGCCAAACTGTTTCAATTCTCCCAAGAGGTGATTCTTGAGAATTTACAAAAGTGTGTACCCAACTTACCCCCATTAAGCCTTTTTCTCAATAAGTTTGGTTCACTTCAACGATTTCCAACGTGCTTTGATTCGTTTTGAAGTTTGTTTAAAGACCTTTGAAATTCACTAAAATACGTCCAAATCGGATCAATTGGAGCCGAACCATCACAATTCTTCCGAAATAAACGATGGAAATCGGCGATGAAGTGTTTTTATGGAGCTTTCCGGTGGTTCAACACTTTTTCTCACCTATTTTGACGTGATAAACACGTTTTGAGTGGGAAAAAAGTCGTTCTGCACGCCCTTTCGAGATAAACATATGGGGGCATGTTAGGTACACTCCGATGTTGGCATCCTTGTTTACAAATCGTCTCCGTGTTTTGCACATGAAACAGCTCCATATTCGAATTTTGGAATTTTGAAAAATAAATTTTGAAGGTCTTGGAACAAGGAGTCGAATGCGCCAAGGGAAGTCAAAATTGGTTAAACTCAAAGAATTTGGCACCAATTTTACTGAAGGCGATTCCCTCGGTGCTTTCTTAGCTGAGCAATCACGAAAAATAAAAAAATCACTTTAGATTTTCCGGAGAACGCAGGAATAATTCGGGGTCGACGCAAACTACTTATTTTCTCAGATTCTAACATAACAAACGTAAAAAAAAAAATTGCCGAGAGACCAAGGAGTGCCCATCCCCGAGGTCGGCATGTGGGGGCAAGTTTGGCCTAGAGGCAAGTTGGGTACATTTACCTTATTTAGAGATCTTTATCGAATCATAAGCCCCCAATTTTCTCTCATACCGGTCGTGAAAGCGATATTCGATTGATCCTAATATTTGGAAATTGGATTTGAAGACGATCGATAATGATAAAATGATCACAATCGGCACTTCATCGGTTCAAGTAAAGGTTTTTTCTCGTGCATGACTGACAGAGCTGGTCTCGTCAACAAAAACCTGGTGGAAGCAAAAATACTGTGTCATGTATATAGCGCTACCGCCACGTGAATTGAAGCAGAGTTGGAAATGAAGTTGCGTGATAGCTTGGCTTCCTCCGTGCATGATTGTGAAAATGCTTGAGAGTAGAAGGCGGGGCGAAGTGGAGGCGCGAAAATTATATGAGCGAGCTCCGATATCTTGCAATAACGATGTCATCATGAGATAAGCCTTCTTAAACGAGCTGCCAGTACAGGTTACGCCTTTCACTTGTCGATGCTCAACGTTTAGCTCTTAATTTCAGAAAAACGCCATAGGGGACATAGCCTGTTTGTTACATATAATAATTGGATCTATTATCGTTGGGAAGAATATTGAAAAACTCTCTGAGATTTCATCCTGAAATACTCCATATTCATTTGGACGAATGTACACAAGTTCCTCGATTCGTATTTCTGAAACTACGCCAAGCCCACGTGATAGAATATATCTATATTTTCACCATCCAGTCAAAAAATGCAGAGATGCATCGACTGAGTCATTTGAATCTCTTATTCATCAAACTGTGGCCAATATTGCGTTCCAACATACCTCTTATCTTCAGATATTTATCCAGGAACTTTCAACAAGTTCTAAACCATAATTTCTATGGAAACATTTCACCCAAGTACTAACGATGGAGGTCATATTGGACGAGCTCCGAGTCGTGGCTACCACATCAATATAACTGTTGAATTCGATACTCGACATCATTCCGGGTAGGATGGCCATGGCTTCCACGAATGATTTCCAAACATCGGAAAAGCGATTTCCTGTTGAAAACTTCCTTGCCACATTTTCCGTTAAATGATGTAACATAGACTAATGAGAATCAACATATTCCACTTTAATATTGATTGTCAACCTATCGAGAATCGTGAATAGAATCATTCATCTATACTGATGAGAATAGATGCGCAGGCATCATGCATTTACAGCACTGGTCTATGCACAGGCATGATGCATTTACCGCAGACTACGAAGAAACTTATTGTGCGCACGATTGCGATCAATCAATACTCACATAATCAAAAATATGTTGGTGCCACATGAGAGTTCAGTCTTGGTCAAGGGATCGTGATTGTCAGCAACTTTTGGATTTATCAATCAATCTCGACTCTTCCGGGAGCAGACATGGAACTCTAGATCATGATTTTCAATTGATTAAAATCTAAATCATCACCTAGATTATCTGTTTCTTCTTGGACTGGCATGGGATGTGTTTCAAGGATGTTCCTATGACCATACGCCACTGGAAGGATTTGATATTTGTGGTAGATCCGTCTCAGCAGAACACTGCCGTTACAGTACTCTCTCCGCCCGAATCAGTTAAAATTGCTCCCAGTCACTGATTAGCAGTGCGTATGCACTAATTTTCAGTGAATTTCACCGCAAAGTAGTGAATTGGGAGCAGTTTCCATTGATTGCGACGGAGAGAGTATTTATGGGTTTTGAGGTTCTACCATACTTTGGATGATTCATAATCGATTTGAGCACAATAGCTCTAGTCTGCATCAGAATTCCATGACGAAAAGTCTCGGCAGATTCAATTCGATTCCAAGAACTGGATTTCCAGAGCCTCCATAGGAGTGATATCCGCTCCCAATAGAATTTAATCCCCAGCAACAACCGTTCAATCTACTATAATTGTGAGTCTGTTACATTTTGATACGTTTATGAAATTCCTCCATCAGCTGCTACTACAAAATTCCCGCAAATTTTTGACCACATCCTCAAATCTACAGATTATAGAGAGCGAGATATTTCAAATATTCGGGAGTATCGATCAGAACCAATGAAATAGACCTCACACGTGGATACGCACGATACGTTGGGTCAAGTATAGATTTCTCTTCCACTTCGGCCCTTCGTAGCTCACGCGATTTCTGCATCCAAGGCGCGTATCGGCAATGTAATATTCCGCCGATTTGCCATGGATAGAGAAGTAGGCAGAGAGGCTGAGAGGATGGTAATCGCATGGCGTGCAAAATCCATTTGTGCTAGCAGCAGGGATATATATTGCAATGCCTTCAATATCAATCGACTTTGGTGCTCGCCCGGATCTTAAAAATTTAAACAGGTTGCCTCCCCTATCCTAGTGTATGGATTGGATGCGAAGGTGTACAAGCCAGGTTGGCAAATAATCTTGGCTCGTGTTATTAATGCCATTTTCTCCCTGTAAGAGTTTATGCAAGATTGAGTAGACACCAATTTGGTAGCTTGTGGAGTATTCTGTACTGTTGATTGGACAATATACCTCTTTGCCATCTGAATATTCCCTGTTTTCTTCGATAATTTGTACCCAAGATACATCATTCGCTGAGGATTTTCTCAGTGATGGATTCCGGGTAACCTCGTCAAGAACATTTGACAGGTCCCCTTCGAATGATTATGAAACCCAGAATAAATGTATTACATGATATTTTTACTCTCATGGATATCTCAGAACCACTCATTATAATCTGTCGATGCTGGTAGAGGAGGTGGTGAGGAAGATTTCAAAACCCGAATGTGAATCACCCATTTCGAGCGATTTCATAGTTTCTATCTGATTGATCAACTAATGACATGTGGGGAGCCCTTATTTTGTCACCGGTACCGATATGAAACAAACATGTGCTAGTATGAAAGTCATCCCTCTGTGTTCAGGATTCAAATATTTGTACAGCGAGATGCGCTCGCTCGTTTCCCCCCAAAATAGCTGTATTATATTGAGTTCGATGTCACCAATGACACAATAGCCGTGCGTGTGCCTTACCTCTTCTCTAGAGCTTGGAAAAGCTCCAAATCAGTTCAGCCTTGACCAAGGCTCACAGCGGATTTTTGTTTACCCCGTACACACGACGATCGCTCATTATATATACATATATATCGACTATCGGCCGATCATATCGACCAGAGTACCTTTTGTGTGTGCCCGCGGATTGTGAGAAAAGTGAATCTTCGCACGGCTGATTTAGTGCACTGAACGCGAGTGACAAACTGTGTATTTAGATCGTAAGCTTTGGTAAATAAATCTAATCTTCTGTGAAGTTACACGGAATGTACAAATCACTGGCTTGGATCACCAACCCCGCTCCAGACTCCTCATCCCCGTGTTCCAACCCCAAGGGAAGCACCTCAGCTCCCGAACATTGGTCCTTTGAGCAGGATGAGGAGACGGCAGGAGCAGATTTTCCCGATCTCATGGTGAATTTCAGTCACTCGAGGTAAGTTGAGAATCGATTCTCAAGATTTCCCGCGCGGTAATCGCGCCAAATTTCGGCGTCTTTCTCCTCGCTCTTTGCTCATCATCAACGAGTTGAGCGACGTACGAGCATTGTACGAAAAAGTGACTGCACCACCCTCGTGTGCAAGTCAAAAACGCATCGTTGCGCGACCCCCATTAAACCCTATGTAAGCTTGCAGCTACACGTGGGGATCATCTGCAGGAGAGATCTTCTATCTCTCTTGCACCGCAGTAACGGCCGAGTTGGTCAAATTTTCATCGCGCCACACGTGACGTCACTCTAGTCCGTGTGAGCTTTCATTGTGTAGAGGAGTCAATCACCTGATGTGCTGTTCGAACAGCCGTTGACGCGTGCAAGCCCCTCTTGCCGCGCCGCGCACCTTACCTCAGTGTCTCTCTCTCTCTCTCTCTCTCTCTCTCTCTCTCTCTCTCTCTCTCTCTCTCTCGCAGAGTACCCCTTCCTCGGCCATTGGACATCGTCGGTTTAGGCCATATGTTCGAGTAGTGCACTGTACACTGTGTGCGCTATCTCACTCACTCTTTCGAGTTCCTCTCTCTCTCTCGCTCGATTTTTCGCAAAGATGGTAGTAATACGTTCACACTGTGAACGTATTACTACACGGAAGAACTGTAAGTCGTACAGGACGACTACAGCGCGAGTGGTCTTCCCCGACTAGCAGGTAGTCTGCAGAGAGGACATGGATAATTCGCAAAGGGCACGGGTCAGGTACGCTCCCGCGACTCTTCGCTAATCGAACAGGCCGACTAGCAAAGACGGTTAGAGCGACCATGCGATGGAAAGGGTCCATTATTCATCGCAAGATGAGATGTAGAAAGTATGAACAATTGCAAATTATCACGCCCTTACCAATCGCATGGTCGCTCTAACCGTCTTCACTAGTCGGCCTGTTCGACTAGCGAAGAGTTGCCGGAGCGTACCTGACTCGTACCTTTTGCGGATTATCCATGTCCTCTCTGCAGACTACCTGCTAGTCGGAGAAGACGACAAACTCTAGTCGTCCTGTTCGACTTACAGTTTTTCCGTGTATATACTACGTTCGACCCCGCCTCATCCCGCGCTCAGCTGCAATTTTGCTCACGCTGTGAACTCACCCGTTCAAAATACTTGCGAGCCTCGAGTCTCACTGAATATCACGTGTAAAAACACAAATAGTACTGATTTTTGTCTCTTTTTGGCAGAATCAGCCTCAATTGTCTCGCGCCACAGTGTATTGCTTGTGGTCGCTAGAAGTTACTCTTCTTCGGACGAGTCTCTTTTTTTCAGAGCTCGATATCCTCAGAGCTAGTATTTTGTGCTACGCTTGTTATGAGAAAGATACAGATTCGTTCACTCTACCCGCACCCCGAGCTTGGACTTGCACATCCTCGTGCAACCATGTTTTCCTAGTGCAATTTGGGCACAAGTTCTCACCCCTCATCATGCACACTAGGCACAAGTGACTCATCTCGGTAGTGCGAATTCTAGCACACAACATGACCATGCCGAGCAAGGAGTATGTAGAGCTCTTTGCACTTCAAGAGATTATCGTTAATTCGATGATCAATGCCCCCGAGAAGGCCAAGAAGTACGACCAATCCTCTCAGTACCTGCTGAAAAACCATGTGTCTAAACTGGACGAAGAATGGGATAAGTGCAGGAACTTGCACGCGGAGCTGTATGCTGAAGCCAGTCCGGAAGACCTGCAGCACGACTACTTCGTCAATAAAAATATCACAGTAGTCGAAGTAGCGCATGATAATGCCAGGGACTTTATCCTCGAGAGGCTGCAGGAAACTGAGACGTCTGCAATTGTTGCCGAAACTCATCGTCACGCCCCAGCGCCGGCTCAAGGGCAGCCAGGCGTAGGGTTCCGGCCTCCAGAGTTGCCGATGCCGACCTTTGACAGAAAGACCACGAGGTCCATCAACAAGCTTCAACATTGTGATCCCGATGCGCCCGATACATCACCACTTAGTTCTAAGAAAGTAACTAACCATAAGTGAGTGATCAAAGTGTATCAGTGACTACAGTGCATAGTGGCCATATTAATACTCACAGCTGTAGTTGATAACCCCCCACGGTGTTCCTGAAGCGTTCGAAAGTTTTGCAATAATGACGGAAAAGACTGGATACGCTATCATCTTCTTCTCGCTTAGAGATCTTCACTGTTCAGACCACTTTATAGGTTTGCGAGTTATTCATCTGGAAGACGCCAAGCAGTTCGTGACGAAAATGGAGACCTCTCGGACCCAATCGAAACCTTCACTGGTGTTCCACAGGGTAGTGTTTTGGGCCCTCTGTTGTTGACAATATTCATAAATGACTTACCACGCGTTCTCCAGCATACCAAGCATGGCATATACGCCGATGACACGCGGATCTATACCCACTGTCGAGTCGATGATCTACACGAATACATTAGTAAAATTAATGAGGATGCAATGAGAGTATATGAATGGGCAACAGCTAACCGAATAAATTCAATCCGGGTAAAATAAAATTCATTATTCTTGGAAGTTCCACGTATATGCGAGCCTTCAACCTCGCCACACTCCCGCCACTGACTATGAATGATACCATCGTACCTTGATGTGATCGAGTGACTGACCTTGGCGTGGAGCTTAAGTCTACTCTGAACTGGAGCAAGCACGTGAACTCTATCTCAAGCCGTGTTCATGGTGCCCTGTACACACTCCGTTTTCACCACCGTGCTTTTTCTCGCCGCATAAAACAGCGATTGGTAGGAACCTTAATACTCCCTTATTTCGACTACGCATGTGCCGTGTACAATGACGTGAGTGTCGGTCAGAATCTCAAACTTCACCGCCTTTTAAACGCTTGCGTCCGTTTTTTCTATGGTGATATACCGTGGACATCGCGAGTGACGTCATACCGCCTCGCCTTGGGCTGGCTCACTGTGGAAGACAGGTGAAAAGTTCTCATGGCTTCTCTTGCCTTCAATATCATTGGAACCAAAGAGCCGTCATACCTCGCTAACTTTTTTCGGTGCCGAATTGACGTCCCATCCCTTCGAACCTCTAGTCGCCACCCCCCCCCCCCGCCCCCGCCACTGTTATATGCCACAACACGGACTGAGATCTTGAAAAACTCTTCTCACATCACTGCATCTGAGTTAATAAATTCTCAAGCGCCAGAAACGGTGTTCAACATCAAGCTAACTGATGTTGAACACCGTTTTAAACGTTCAGTGCGGCAGAATCGGCTTCTTAAAGAAACTAAGGATTGGTTAACTGTAGCACATAAAAATGACCTAATTCTGAATCCTCGTGAAAACGATGACGCACTTATCAATCTATTAGAACGAGCTAAATTAGCTTGATATGATGTGTATGAAACTCTTGTCGAATAGTTGATCGATGTTCAATTTCATGCCTGAGCGGTGCATTCTTTAGAAATTTATAAGTTATCACGTTTAGCTGAACTTTTGTTGGTGTCTCACCTAATTTAACATTGCTTAGTATTATTATTTGTTCTACCAGCCAAATCTCACAAAAACCGTTTTATGAGACTGCTACACAGAAAATTCTGAATATGAATCGTACCTGTATCGCCTGTGTCTACTCCTCAAGATGATCTCTTGAAAATGCTGTAATTGATTACTGTATATCATTTCAGAGCTGCATAGGGTTCTACCCCATAGCTCCAATAAATTATTCAATCAATCAATCAATCTCGTTTTCCTGTTCAAGAATCCGTTTCGACCGAAATCGGATCTGCTTTGACATTAATATGCTGGGAAAAATGTGGAAACCTCATATGATCACGTGTATATTGGTTAGCCTCGATAATGTCTCGACGGGCAAAGATATAATCAG
This sequence comes from Eretmocerus hayati, assembly GCA_029851415.1. Classification (NCBI taxonomy): domain Eukaryota; kingdom Metazoa; phylum Arthropoda; class Insecta; order Hymenoptera; family Aphelinidae; genus Eretmocerus; species Eretmocerus hayati. The sequence goes on from CM056742.1 coordinate 135,563,200, forward strand.
TTGCTGATTCAACGTTTCTGGGCGGGTTACAGGAGAAGGAACATGTATCTCCATAGGAAATTTCCCGTAGAATTAGCTGGTCTAACTGATTTTTCGACATCTAGAATCGTATTAAAGATGCGGAGGAAATGGCGCGAGAATTGCCAGCAGAACTCTATCTGGCAATAATAACGCTTGGGCTAATGGGTGCACTGGCAGAATTGCTCCGCTCCCTGACGCTCGCTGCGCCTAAGAGTGTTTGGAGGGAGTTTGAATAGTCGAATCGTATTATTTTTCAAAACAAGTATTTAATTTTGAATAAAATAAGAATTTCGTTCAAATGGCAACCATAATTGATTACAGATGCACGCTGTAACTATTTTCGTACATGAAGTTCAATTTCCATAAATTCTACGAAGCTTCAGTCTCACTTTTCAAGGATTGATAGAGCTGCGCAGAAAAATATTAAATGGCTATAGAAAGACTTCTTTTATCATTATTTCATTCGTTACATTACATTCGTATATCCATCTCATACATCACAGCCTAATTCATCTTTATTGCATGTCACATCACATATCTATTCCATATTTCATTCCATTCTTCCCATTCATATGATCTCATTTCCTTCCCTATATCTCCTGTCTATATCTTCTTCATCTCTTTCTGCACCTCCACCAAATCTCACCTCCATTCAATCTGATCATTTTCCATATCATTTTTCACTTCACCGCCATCTCGTCTCCTCCTCTACGTCATTCCCACCACCTCATCACATTCATCATGAATGCTATTAGTCTATAACATCTCACCCCTTTCCTTCCTCTTTACCCATCCCATCTTACCTTCATTAAATCTCATCATCTTTCATACCACCCCCCACTTCACCACCATCATATCTCCTTCCCTATATCATTCTCACCAGCTCATCACACATTCATCATTCATCATACATCCGCCAATGATCGCCTACTTGGAGGCGAATTCTTGTACGCAGGTAAGCCGCCTTCGGGTGCAGAGGTTGTGTCCGAATTCAAATCCAAGAAGGAGGGTGAGACAATCATTCAATCCATAATATAATCATGCATTCATTTTAAACATCGAAACTCATTACATCTTCATTGCACGTTGCATCTCATTTCTATTTCATACCATTCTCTCCATTCATATCATCTCATTTTCATCCCTACTTTTTCTTTCTCTCTTTCCCTTCTCTTTTATCATTATTTCATTCGCTACATTACATTCGTATATCCATCTCATACATCACAGCCTAATTCATCTTCATTGCATGTCACATCAAATATCTATTTCATATTTCATTCCATTCTGTCCTTTCATATGATCTCATTTCCTTTTCTATATCTCCTGTCTATATCTTCTTCATCTCTTTCTGCACCTCCACCCAATCTCACCTCCATTCAATCTGATCATTTTCCATATCATTTTTCATTTCACCGCCATCTCATCTCCTCCTCAACGCCATTTCCACCACCTCATCACATTCATGATGAATGCTATTAGTCTATAACATCTCATCCCTTTCCCTCCTCTTTACCCATCCCATCTTACCTTCATTAAATCACATCATCTTTCATACCACCCCCACTTTACCACCATCATATCTCCTTTCTTATATCATTCTCACCAGCTCATCACACATTCATCATTCATCATACATCCGCCAATGATCGCCTACTTGGAGGCGAATTCTTGAACGCAGGTAAGCCGCCTTCGGGTGCAGAGGTTGTACCCGAACTCAAATCCAAGTAGGAGGGTGAGGCAATCATTCAATCCATAACATTCCAATCATGCATCCATCTCAAACATCACAAACTATTTCATCTTCATTGCATGTTGCATCTCATTTCTATTTCATACCATTCTCTCCTTTCATATCATCTCATTTCCTCCCCTACTTCTTCTTCCTCTCTTTCCCTTCTCTTCTTCCATTATCATCATCATCATTATCATTCATTCTCTCATTCATTCTCTCATTCATTCTCTCATCCATCACTTCCCATCATCATCATCATCATCATACATTCTCTCATTCATCACATTCCATCCACGGACGCAAACAGAGGGACCCAAGCTTCCATCGTTGGAACAATCCATTTTCTGCACTTGCGACATCATAATACCTATGTATGGTGAGCAAGTGTAGAAAATGGTGCGAATTCGACGATGGCTCGAAGCGAAGGTTCAACAGACAGACTTTCGACAGAACTCTTACATCAATTCGAGCCAGACAAAGACAGCGGTACCCACAAAACGCTTGGAAACATGGGAGTAGCCCGTATCCCTGTGTCCGACACAATACGAAAGTAAGGTGAGCGGATGCATCAAAAAGGGATATTGGTGCGAAAACATGATAACACGGCAAGGGTACAACGAACAGACTTTTGACAGCTTTACAAAATTTAACATCTGAAAGGGGTAAAAAATCTAAACAACCAGGTGAAACGAAACAGGTAAAATAGAATAAGTAATATCCAAAGTGATAAAAAGTCTAAAATCAAAATAGGTAAAAAATCCATAGAACAGGTAAAGTATAACAGATGGAAAGAAACTGGTAAAATAGACCCTAGATAGAATTGTAAAAAAAATCTAGAGGAAAATACGCGCAACTTTTTGGTCTTATCAGGTTAGGTTAGTAAAATCTAGAGATATTTATCTCTGGAGACAAATCAAGACAGGTAAAGTTAAGACGGCAGCGCGCAACTTTTGAGTCAGGTCAGGTTAGTAATAAATCTAGGGATATTATTCTCTAGAGAAAAGTCAAGTCAGGTTAGGTTAAAACCGATCTAGGGGAGAAAATCTAGTGATTCCGGACACCAAACAGTCGTCACGCGACTTAATATAATGTAATTCGGCAACAGGGTATGGAGGTCTAAAGAACGGGCTGATTCATTATTCCTTGACGTATATCTCCATGTAGTATTCAAATTTGAGGTCTGTTTTAATCCTACTTGCTAGGTTACCATTTGAACTGCGGAAAACTACCACGATTTCCCAAGAACCATCACAATTTCGCAGAACAAAAGTTGAAGATGTAGGCTTGAGGTACAATCTAGGTACATTTTCAGACTATTTTACCTGTGTGATCATATTCAGCAGACTAAGCGAACTCGAACGAACTCAACTCTTTACTGAGATGTCCTGCCTCATTGCAAAAAAATACCTCATTGATCGATAGACTGGAAAACTTGTCTGAGAATCGAAAAAGTGATGGATCTTGGGGAATCGTGGTAGTTCTCCGCGATTCCAATGGTATGTAACTTAGCGAGTAGGATTGGAACAAACCTCAGAATTCGATTCGACATGAGGGAATACGTTGGGAAATGATGGATCAGCCCGTTATTTAGACCTCCATACCCTGTTGCCGAATGCACTCATGAGCCCAAGCGTTGCTGCCAGATCGAGTTCTGCTTTCGATTCTGCTGACAGTTCTCGCGCCATTTCCTCCGCATCTTGAACACGATTCTAGATATCAGACAATGAATTTGACCAGCTAATTCTACGTTAAATTTCCTATGAAAATACATGTTTCTTTTCCTGTAGCCCGCCCAGAAACGTTGAATCAGCAACTGGCTGTATCTTTGCCCGTCGAGTCACTATCAAGGCTAACCAAAATACACGTGATCATATAGGGTTTCCACATTCTTTCCCCGCATATTAATGTCGAAGCAGATCCAATTCCGGTCGAAACGGATTCTTAAGCGGAAAAACGAGAGGAAAATTATAGCGTATCCAGTTTTTTTCGTCATTTTTGCAAAACTTTTGAGCGCTTCAGGAATACCGTGCCCCGGCACCTGCGCGCATCACACCCATGTCAACTGCCTGCGAGATCATCAGTTTTCATGATAATATGAATTCACGTATGTTCTTACCCTCGTGTTCGGAGCTGTTCAACACACCCGAAAAACCCTCGCAAAACCTCGAGTTTCATAAAAATCGTTGTGATTCCGAGATCATTGGCCTTAGACATTCGCGGTCGAATAAGATTTATCACATGACCTTCATAGAGATCATGCCCGAGTTGATGATAGGTCAAGTAAGACAGAATTTATTACACCCGGGCACGACTTTGCTTTCGACTATGACACGCCAACTATCTCGGAACGCTTTCGACCGTACATGGTCCGTTTTCCCTGTTCATTTTTCATTACTTTCGATCTAACTTTCCTTTCTCATCACTTCTAATGAAAGAATTGTTCCTCCCCCAACTGATTTGTCTACGACAGACGTTTAGCACAACTGAGCAAAGTTCTTATAAATTAACAGCATTGAGGTCTGATCGACACTTTCACGCTTCATGGAAATTCATTCGATTTGGGTCAAATGACAGTTTCTAATTGAAAATCATAATTTCACTCCCTCTTGAAATTTAACCTCAATTCAAATCGAAAGTTCTGCGAGATCTTCTATCCGCACCTGGGCATATGTTCAGGATTGAAATTATGTATACGAAGCGAGTAGCGCTCGCTCAACTTTCCTCTCATATATAATGTCGTGTGATCGACCTCACTAAGACAATGACATCCGTCCGTGTGTCTTTCCTCTCTTCCCAATAGAGCTCACGCAGTTCGAAATCAGTTTTGCCGCAATATTGGCCCTTGGCGGACCTACACTCTTGTGCCCCGTGCTGCACAAAGTTCAGCCTTGACCAAGGCCCACGGCGGATCTTTTGTTCACCCTGCACACGTGACGATCGCTCATTACGCATATATATCGACTATCGGCCGATCATATTGACCAAGTAATTTTGTGTGTGCCCGCAGATTGTGAGAAATGGGCATCCTCGCACGATTGAGTGCACTGAACGCGAGTGACAAACTGCGTATTTAGATCGTAAGCTTAGTGAATGAATGTGATTTTTGTGAAGTTACACAAGATCTATAAATCACTGGCTTGGATCACAAACTCCAAGAGAGCTCAATATTGAACAATAATAATGCTTTATGTCTTGCATCGTTACGATTTGATAATAACATGATCTCGATGAATCTAGTGATGATCTCTTATTACTCAAGTGGTCAATGGAATATGAACGGCCATGACATGAAATTGTACAATCGTTTGGAAAACACAGTGCACGTATGCATTGGCTTTGTTTGAGTCACAGAAAGTGTACGGTTACACTCAGGCCCGGATTCATAGTCGCTGGTATTGGTTATGGTTTTGGTCATGGCCATTACCATATCTTTCCATATCTTTGCGAGGTATGCGACTCATGAATGAGGCCCGGATATAAGTTTTGAGTCAAGAATTTTAACTAATGTACGAAATTTGACAACAGCTGCTAGTCTGTCGAAATACTGGTGGTCGAAACTGTCTTTAATGCATAGAATCGGTGAATCGCAAGTTTGCTACAGCTGTTGTCTCGATTCATAACCTTGTCACTTCTGTAAGAGCACGAATCATGCGTTCTGAGCATATAGGACAGTTTTGACCACCGATATTTCAACAGACTAGCAGCTGCAATCACATTCCGTACATTAGTTCAAAACTTTGTATTCTTGATATTCTCCCGGATGTTGATACCTGGTATCCTAGCCCAGTGCTAGACGGACAATGAGGTGATCAGTGATTGAAAGGAATTTTATCCTAAGTACAGGGGCCTTGATGAATTTGTGAGAAATTTTGCATAGGAATATTCCAACATGACATCGCACCTCTATAATGTGCTTGCATACTCCCCAAATGGAGTAAGTATGCCTAACTTCACCCTTCGGTTTCTTTGCTCAGAACTTTAGACAATCTCAATATTTATCAACGTATACCTTAACTCATTTCAAAACTTATTTCAAGACCTTTGAAATGATCGTGAGCTCATTTCGTAGATTCTTCCACACCCTTTGATACTATTTGAATAAGATGGGTTGATTTGTGAGGGCGGAAGCAAACCTCAAAGAGAATTCAAAGAGCGTAAGATCGGTCCGGAATCAAACTTTGCAATTCTCCACAGGCCAAGTCAAAGTCGAGACAGAGACAAAAAAAATGAGCTGAAATACATTGGAATTGATTGCATCAATTCTTCCTGGCATAGCTCTCTGGGACCACAAGAAAAATCAAAATCAGTGAAAGTGGTATTTTTGTTCTGAAAAACTCACATGCCGTGTTAGATGACTCAAAATCACAAATTTCATCATATTCTGATGTAACAAACATAAGGGAGATGCGCAGCAGCTTCTGCGACTGCCTAATACATTCGAAATCTCTATTGGGTGTAAATTAGGCAATTGGGGCAAATTAAACACACTCACCTCATTTTACTTTACCCTGACTCTCGGCTCCCCATCTCCTAGGTTACATTGCTGACTTGGATTTAAAAAGTACAGCCTATTTGCAATACAAAACTGCATAATTCTGATGCATGAGCACTGGAATAAGGGTCACTGGGGAGAATGAACAGATGGCTGCTCTGCGCGACGCGCGAAAATAGTGACAAAGATGTTCTGGAAAACTGGCCGCAGAGTTCCCTTCATATCATCCTCTCAGAACATTTATTTTAATTCAGTGCGAGGCATTATGTTCGAGTTCTTACCCAAAGCATATCCCGGCTTTTCTGAGTGTACAGCTGATTTGTGAGACCCCGGAGGAGTCATCTCTTGCACATCGAGGAAGCTATTACAATGCGGGGTCAAATCTGCTACATGCAGTTGCACATGCTCTATTCTGTGAGTGAGACGAACGGGCGGCAACTCGCACCATACATTCTACCCTCTATGGTAGCAGGGAAGACCATTCTACCGCGTGCCACAATAGACCACCCTATTTTGCACGAGTGCCACCCTCACTTGCCATTTTCTTACATGAAGTAGTGCTCTCATTTTTAAAAGAATAGTGGTTGTGCCTCTTCCAGCTATGGCCTTTTATAAGCACCTTCGATTTTGTTTCAACTTGCAAGACGAAGCGCGAGGTCAACGAGTTGTGCCAACGATAGAAACCTTAAGAAATGGTTCATCTACTTTTGAATCACGGATTTTGATGGGTGAAATTGGAAATACCTCAAGTGTGTGAACAGCCGGAAGTGTCTGAATAATAATTGATCATCAGTTCCTATAATTTATCCGAAGAATCGGTTTTCTGCAGGGTATGGTAAAGACTGTGTTGATATTATAGTGCCTTCGTATTGGAGAATTCCCTTATATCAAGTATAATCGTACATACCAGAATATATGGGAGCGATCCATTATTGATCATGTAGAATGCAGCGAGCCTTAGAGATCAAAGATCACTCATTCAAAATATCACGAGTTTTGCCATATTCTCATTGGGCTCAGCCGTAAGACTAAAAATAACCAGTTCACGTTTGCCTCCTCAAATTATGAAAAATTTTTCTTGAAAATGCCTCAAAGTCGTCGAAGCAACGATTTCTCATAGAAAATAATTTCTAGTCGTCTATATACTCAGATGAACCTTTTACATTTATGAATCGCTTCCTGAAGCATCAAGTCGTGCTATGATAAATGTGATATGAATCTGATTTCCAAGGTTACTCATCAAAAACAGAGCAAGCCAACTTCTGAGTAACCAAAACAATGAAAGGTACCCGAGTCATTCCTTAGAATCATTTAGTACTTCCCGAAACATGTGTCACCCCTAGATCACAAAATCAAAATATCCAGAAAATTTCCCAATTCCTATAGATTTTCATGATTCTCCACAAGAACATTCATCAAAAAAGTTCTAAGAGACTGTCCGTGTGCTTGCACCATTACTTTCTCTGGTGAAATAATGCATCAGTAGTAAGTGAGAAGGATCGAATTATTCTACATATAAGTATAGCGTCAGAGTTGGCGCCATTGCTAGTTCATAGAACTTGAACAGCATCGTTTTTTTGCTGAAATAAATCTCTAATGATGATTGAGATAGGCTCCGCGAGCATCCTCAAATATATCGTCTATGAGTTGGCTAGCGCGTGCAAATATGCTGTACTATACATCGTGTACTGCTCAGACTCTGATCTGGAGTTAGATTAGAGCAAGTGCTCGGGACATTGCCCAACGTCACGAACATCTACTGAACCCGTGCAACTATACTAAATAGAAAATCAATATCTCAATCAGCTTCAACTACTCATTCTTAGCATGCAAATTCCAGTAGAACTACTCCAAATGAGAATTTTGCAATTTAAACTTTGTTCAATCGAGTGAATGTCCATCAGATCTGTCTTCAGAAGTCCACAATCATGGAACATGTATGAATGGTTTACTTTTGTTGTGCGTAAAATATAAAAGTATCGCGGTGAGGTAAGCTGTAGACTATTCACAGTTGATGTTCCCGAATAGGGTGTCCTAATTTGAACCAACGACCGAGGAAGCACATTGATATCCTAGTCTTTGTAATTGGTATCGGAATACTCTTCGATACCCTTTAGTTATGTTGAATTTTACATGCAAAATAAGACAAAACATCAACACGTAGTGATACCATTCGTCATCATTTAACAAAGGTCTACATGATTCTATGTTTATAATCTTTTCTATCCCAAATTATTTCAGCACTTCGAGCTATTATTTTATGATCGAACATCGATGAAGTCAGAGTATCGGGAAATAGGAAGAGTACTGCAAATTTCACAGGGATATCATTAAAACCTAACCAAAGCTAACTTCATATCGATCATTCTTTCTGAACACTTCCTACCATTGACCCTCTTGCAAGCAACTAATCAAGTTTTATTCGCAGTTCGTGCGGTAAATCAATGGCCCCCTTAGCTAGAACTTGCGAGCACAAACAACTACCGAAACTGATATCTCCATCCCCCTTCCAGTTCTAGCATCTTTTGTTCGATCGTGAGGAGATAAGGGAATAGTCGAATCGAACTTCCTTATATCGGTAGTCGTTCAACTTAGTAGTTCGACATAGTCATCATTCATTTATCCATTCATCAATTTATTCACTAGCGTCATTGCTTCCCTCGCTAATGTTTCTACGGTTTGGAAGTGTTACTGATATAGTAGGAGCCCGTGAAATGCTTCTGTAGTTCAACGATGGAAAATTAAAATTTCATTATACAGTGAATATAAGAAGAGAAAAAACTTTCCTCAATAAAATCTAGTAATTGTGATTGAGAACTTTCAAGTTGATGTAATGTTGCGGATAGTGAGGTTCCTGAATGTTCAGTAGGTATCTGAAAATGTTGGAATTCATACTGAAGAAATTTCTAGATTCGTAATTGTGGCGATTAATGAATAGTTTAGTCGTCAGTAAGGTAACAGTGGACCGAACTCGACCAAACAAGAAAAAATTAGATTGACCCGGACCAGATTTTACCTACCTACATCAACCTGAACCTATTTTAATCAAACTGAACCGAATGAGATCGAACTAGAAACAGACCTAAGTACATCGAACTAAAAGGAATCATACCTAATCAGACCGAAATTGGATCGAATTAGACCGAATTCGGTTTGATTACACCGTACCATACTGAACTAGATCGGACTAGATCTGATTGAACCAAACCAGAAGGAATAAGATCGAATTAGACCGACCTTGGCTTAACTACTCCACGACGGACCGAACATGATCAAATTAGACCTAATTAGACCGAACCAGACAGAATTTGATCGAATTCGACGAAACTCGGGCTTAATACACAGTACCATACCGAACTAGATTGAGCCAGCCCCGATTACACCAAATCCAAATCTTCATCCTCATCCCCAGCCCCAGTATCAACCACAATCCCATTCCCATCCCCAGCCTCAGCCAGAGCCTCAGCCCCAGCCCCAGCCTCAGACACGATCCCATCCCCAACCTCAGCTAGAGCCCCAGCCTCAGCCCCAGCCACAGCCCATCCATTCACTCACCCACCTGACCCACAATCCACTAACCCATCCACCCGAGCACTCACCCACTCACCTACCCACCTACCCATCGACGTGCCCATGACCCTTACGGCTACCCACCATACTTCACCCCTTCTACATAGGCAACCTGATACGAGGGATCCGAACGGACAACTTTTGGACTGGTGCTCAATTCTTTCACTGGTGTCATTCAATATGAATAAGTCTCAAGGACAACCGTTTGAATGTGTTGGAATATATTCGCCGATACCAGTATTTCACATGGATAATTATACGTTGCTTTGTCGAGAGTCACATCAAGAAAAAATGTGAAAATTATGGTGAAAGTTAGAGCTAAAAAGAGCACAGAAGAAATACTTCCAGGAAATTCATCTAAAATGACTTCCGTAGGAACTCAAGTATATACCACGAATGTTGTATATATTTGAATTATACCATAAATCATATACCAGGAATATTTCGTGGTCAACTCAGAATTTCGTATAGCTTACTCCGATTCATGTCGAATTCCTTGGTTTCTATCATTTTTCAATAATTGTATTAAGGGCATGTGAAAGCTGACTTTTACCGACTGAGCGGACCGTGCTATGAGCAAGGAAGGTTGGGTGAGATATCCTTATATATATCATAAGGACGGGGGCGGAGGGGTATCGTGACTTAGGAGAGAATGTAACTCGACGATTAGTCAACATATCAGTCGCAATACGACCTGATTTATACATAATAGCTGTATCTCTATGCTCGAGTCCATGCTTCTTGATGCATACATAGACTCATGACTGAATACCTTGCTATCTGCAAGTTATACTGATGATGATGGAGATTACTGATGCGGAGATTAAAGGTTCCCGTTCACATTTTTTATATACTTTCAAGTATATTTTTTATGTGACATCTAGTGATGATTCTGGTGGGGCTCACATTTTGTATATACTTGCATTCAAGTATATTTTTTATGCGACATCTAATGATAATTCTGGTGGGGCTCACATTTTCTATATACTTGCATTCAAGTATATTTTTTATGTGACATCTAGTGATGATTCTGGTGGGGCTCACATTTTCTATATACTTGCATTCAAGTATATTTTTTATGCGACATCTAATGATAATTCTGCTGGGGCTCACATTTTCTATATACTTGCATTCAAGTATATTTTTTATGTGTAATTTTTGCTGAACTATCACTTTCACTCTTAAAAACACATTTTTGTACTATGTGTATTCATTTTAAGTGAAGTGATTTTTGCAGAAATATTTTCCTTGGTAACTTTTTCTCCAAGCAATCACTCGTATGCACATCTCTACACATCCTTGAGTTACTTTGTCAGTTCCAAGAAAAGAAAACCTGTTCAAATCTGTTTTGATTCTGACACCTAACTGCCTCTCGTTGGCCAAAGTCATGTATTAATGTTACCGCTGGACCTGAAAGAATTCTTGATGTTAGTATCACTACTCATGTTTTAGGTATTCTTCAGATTGTATTGAATGTATAATTCAGATTGTAGACTCAAATTCGACTCTATTTGAGACTCAAAACAATTCCAGAATTTCATGCGGAGCAACTCGACAAAGATAATTTGTTCCAAAAATTTTGGGATACAAAGTTCAAGATTAATAATAAACAACTAGAAATCAGTAAATACAGATAGAAGCTATGAAGATATTATTGGAGTACATACATTCATGACATTCCTTGAAATGAAGATGAAATCACACCGCTGGAATACAAACATAATTGGGAGCTCGTAGCATACCCAAGATCAGCTTTTGCTTTCGAAGTCACTCAAGCAAGCTATTCTGAACAAATACTTCAAGGTATTCTGGTTGAAACCTTGAGAAGAATGATGAGATTGATCAGAGATAATATAAGGGCACACAAATAACAATGAGTTTCTGAATTCCACCAATAAATCCATGGTATTATGGAATTTACCATCTAAGTTCCCAATTTCAAGTCACAAAAGCTCCACAACTGAGCCAATTCTCAATAGATTCAAAAAAGTGAATATGAAATCACCCCTCTAAAATACAGGGATCTCAGCAGACAAAAGTTGGATCTCATAGCAATGACCACTCATTTACTTTTGCTCTAAGAGTCACCCGGGTGCGCCATTTGATCTTGGTAATTTTAAGATATTCTAGTTGAAACCTTTAGTAACATGGTGAGATCAATCAAATATGTTCCAGTGATCAACTCATGACAATAAGATTCTCAATTTTATCATTTCATTCTTTGTAGAGTGAAATCCACCTTGTGACTTTCCAACTCCGGGTCACAAAATTTCCAAGACTAAGCTCTAATGCTCAATAGATCTAAATGAATGAATGTGGATTCACCCCTCTATAGTACAGGGATTTTAGTAAACACAAATTGAAGCTTGTTGCAAACTCCAAATATTTACTTCTGCTCTAAGACTTACCTGTGCTCGCTATTTTCACCAAGTATTTTGACATATTGTTGTTGAAACATCAAACAGAATCATTAGTTTGTTATGATATCATCTGGAGGCCTTCACATTACAGGAACATTCTGAGCTGCATCAATACATTCATAGCACAAATAGCTAAAGTTTGGTGAGACCGAAAGGTTGTAAACCTATCTGATAAGCTATCTCATGAATCTGTGTAGAGATAGCATTTTTTGCAAGTTTGGTGGAAGCATGCCTTTCTACTCAGTTTATCGATCAAATGGTTTCTTCTCTGATCTGTTTTAGTGTATAACTTTATCAATATCTTGAGTAATGCTAACTCCACATTCTGTATATAAATATCTGATGTCCACGAAAGACAATTCCATACCTCGAAAGGCTCAGATTTGGATGTCAATATCAATAAGGCCTTGCCTCACATTACTGTTTCTGTTAATTACTAAGTCACTTCAAGGCTCAGAATGATTATCACTGTCACTCTTATATATTCACTGCTTTTCAAATCAAGGAGCAAGTAATTGCCTCAAGAAACAGGATTGTCACTCAGATTGTCAATACTTGGATTGGTTCTCCTCAGATATGAACAAAGTTATTACTATTTTTCATAAAGTTTTGCCAACGAATGAATTTTCTGTTCCTGATTTTTATTATGTGCAAGTCAAATATAAGTACCGCGCGACAACTCACGACAGTCCATCATCGTTCATTCAAAACAATAACAACAGCTGGTGTGGCCTGTGGGCGGTAGATGACCTAACCCAACCTTGCCTCGACTCAGCCAAAATCACAGCTCATGGGCCTTCCGCAATGTCATACTTCTGATCATTTTCTGAACTCTTTGAGGACGATTTCGGAAAAAGTACTCCCAAGTATGGAAGCTTTCGGATGTGATCTATCATTTGAAAAAAGAATCGATATAATTGATTGGATATTGCCTTCAAACTTTGGTTTCGAAGTCAGGCGTGTGAGTATTTTCTCATGCAATGGTCAACTTCGAAACCAAAGTTTGAAGGCAATATTCAACCGATCAACTCGATTCTTTTTTTGAATGATAGATCTGATTCTAAAGCTTCCATACTTGGAATCACTTTTTTGAGATTCACCGTAGAACTCGGGAGAAAAATCGATTTGTCAGTGGTTAGGGTCGTCGGTAAAAGTTGGCTTTCACATGCCCTTAAGGCGATGCGGTCACCATGCAAGCTGAAAATCATTCCCAACTTTCTCAGATTCTGTTGCGATTTGGGCTAAACGACGAGCGCACAAATATTTGTTATCATCTAACTTAGATTTGTCTGCTTTTCGTTAAGCCCAAATTGCAATAGAATCGGAGAAAGTTGGGAATGAAAATGTGCGTATATTATAGGTTACGAGGTTCCCGCGGCCGAGTTATTACCACTTTTTTCCGATTCTCTTATGATTTGGGCTAAGTGACGGATTGAGGAATACATATTAGACAATAACAAGTATTCGACAACTCGTCTCGCACTTTGAATTATCAAACTTTTTACGTAAGGTGTATTTTCAAGGTCCGTGGTCACGGTGCACAGTGACCGCATCGCCTCAAGTTTGAGGTATTGTTAATTCTCCACAGCATCGCAACAACTCATGATTCTCTGTAACATCTGGGATGAAGTTGATTGTAATTGTTAGAGAAATAGAAGTCTTATTCCAATGATGTGCATAATAAAATAGTTAAAACTCTATCTCAATTCAGTGGACTAAAAATCATTCTTCAAGCATTTTACCCCGACTACTCTCTCCGTATCCATCAGTGAGAATCCACTGAACTTCAGTGCATTACGGATCAACTTTGACTGATGACTTCAGTGCATATGCACTGAAGTCATCAGTGACCCTCACTGAAATTTCAGTGACCTCGAGGGTCGGACGGGTCCTGATCACTGAAGTTTCAGTGAGGGTCACTGAAGAATCAGTGAGATAATTCACTGAAACTTCAGTGACGTTGGGGGTCGGACGGGTCCTGATCACTGATGTTTCAGTGAGTGTCACTGAAGCTTCAGTGAGTATCACTGATTGATCAGTGAGATAGTTCACTGAAATTTCAGTGACCTTGCAGGTCGGACGGATCTCGGTCACTGAAGTTTCAGTGAGCTTCACTGATTCACCAGTAAGAATTTCCACTGAAATTTCAGCGAATATGATTCGCCGGGACCCTTAAAAAACTGAAAATTACCTTGAACTTGCTCATCTGCTGCTTCGCTTTTGCTTTTTCTATTTGCATTGGCAATGATCAAACAGAGAAAAAGCATAATCCGAGCCCCCAACGTGCCCTAGAAATTGATGAAAAATCGAGAAAGCAAGAATGATGGAAATTTCAGTTACTATCATGACTTCATGTGTTTTCCAAGCAATGGTTATCCTTTTCAAAAGAATGAAGCTTCGCAACTATACATCCCTGAAAATTGCATCGAATCGGTGTCTTCAATCAGTTAGACACTTTACTAAATTGTACTTGCCAACATTGTCAGGAGTAGGATTCATTTTGATTATTTTGGAGGTATAGGATGAATTGAATGGGGAAAATTGAAGCAGGAGTTTGTCACTCATAGCAAAATCATAACTCAAGCATCCAAAAGGCAATTCATGATGTCAATTTCAAGTTCTACATAATGAAACTTTCATAAGAAAAAAAAGGTCTACATAATGAAATCGTAAGAAACTCAGAATTATATGGTTCTCAAGTCATGATTGTGCTATAGGTAAGAAACTCGCACTCATAGTAATAATGAAATACTCAGATTCATTCATGAACTTTATTATCTTGATTAAATAAATGTTGACAAAAACAAAAAATCAGTGGTGGCAGAATTGCTCGATGTTACTGAAACATCTGAAGAAAAAACTCCTTATCAAATCAATCAAAATCTGCATATGCATCTGCGCCATCAGATGCATATGCAACTTCTACTATAATGAATCCAATCAAACGCCTGCGAGAACACATTACATCACTTATCTATGACAAGTCCCGGATTTTCTCATTATCACATCTTAAAACAATAAGATAGAAAATAAAGAAATCACGAATGCTTCCTGTGAACGCAACAAAGTTTCATACTGCTGTTATCGACAGACAGTAAGCTTGATGAACTGAATGCATGTCCATCTGCCTGATACGCGCAGCAGGAGATGAACATGAGAAAATTGTACAACTTTGGTGGGTACACCGGATTTAGAACTTGATACAATTCAAAAAGCAATCAATTTCTCAATGAATCAATCATCAATGAATCAACTAAACAGCTCGTTTGGGACTATCGTTTGGGAAGTTCTATTCCGATACTTTGTGGATGCAGTAGTCATCTAAATCTCCGCTCTCTATTGTTCGATTGAAAATCATTCAGTCACTTCTCAGATAGAAAATAGACAACAATTGCCAAGAGGGCATTTTTTTCGAGGAATGTCTTATCTATTTTTGGGGAAGACCCGGGTGATTGTAATATAAAATCATTTCATAAGAGAGCTGGAAAATTTGAAAAAGCGTGTGAGCTAGACTGTGGTTGAATCTACCCAAGCTCCACAAAGTATTGAAATTCTAGTTTGTAAGAGAAAATAGCTTCAAAGCTGGAACTACAACATCAAATACTTTCTTTCATGGAAGAATAAGAGTTGTCGCACAAAATTGACACCGCTCTGCCAAACAAAGTTTATTTATGTGGATCAAATTTTGATGGACATTTTTTTGTGATCAATTTCAGAAAAAAACTTTTCCGAAGTCAGTTTCACACTGAATTCTGTATAATCGAGTGATGATTCCAGTTTTTCTTCAAGTATTTTGAGACAATCTACACAAATCTCGGTAGAATGAATTATTCTGCCTCATGAGCAGTCAAACTCCTCTATTTTTCTACTAGATTATCATACAATATGATTTTTTCTTCTTTACTCAGAGCTAGTGGATAAAGTAAACAGGTGTAAATACCTGTCATCAATGGGTACAGTCCCAAACGAGCTGTTTAGTTGATTAATTGATGATTGATTCATTGAGAAATTGATTGCTTTTTGAATTGTATCAAGTTCTAAATCCGGTGTACCCACCAAAGTTGTACAATTTTCTCATGTTCATCTCCTGCTGCGCGTATCAGGCAGATGGACATGCATTCAGTTCATCAAGCTTACTGTCTGTCGATATCAGCAGTATGAAACTTTGTTGCGTTCACAGGAAGCATTCGTGATTCCTTTATTTTCTATCTTATTGTTTTCAGATGTGATAATGAGAAAATCCGGGACTTGTCATAGATAAGTAATGTGGAGTTTAGATCGAGCAGTCACAGAGAGCAGACGTGTTTACAAACGGTGTACCCTGCGATAATTCGATTGTACCGCGGCTATTATTTTTGGCGATTTTCATGTCAGTGCGTGAATACCAGCTTGGTTTCAAAACCAATACCTACGAGTAAATTTTGTGCTTGTTGCACTCTTGGGCACGGTACCAGTATCCCGCCAGGGATCAGTGTGCCACAAGTGCAGTATGGCAAGCTCAACTACTCAGTCTAATCCTCGAGTTACTTTTTCTCGAATTGTGCAGCAAGCTCAGTGTCCAACAGACGAACAAGCAGTGATAGTGGATGCAGTTGGAGGTCACAGTATACAAGATTATGCTTTAGCTCTAGGCTCATTAATTAACCCACAGAATATTCATTACCTTTCACGTATATCGAACAACAGAATATGTTTCTATTTATCGAGTGAAGATCTTGTAAACAAACTAGTGGATAGCAAGACAGAAATCAAAGTCGGTTCTCAATCTCTACCACTTCGCCCATTGATTTCTAAAGCTATACGTATTATTATTCCCAACGTTAGACCCAGCATACCCAGTGTTGTGATTTTGGAAGAACTCAAGAAAGTTGGGATAACTCCAGTCTCGCAAATTTCTCAAATCAAGTGCAGTGTAAATGTTCAAGGTTATGCCCATATAATGAGCTTTCGGCGCCAAGTATTTCTAAACCCCGAGGATTTGGAAAAACTTCCAGGCAACATGAATATCCAGGTGAATAATTCATCGTTTTGGATCAACCTTTCTCACGAAAAACTTGTGTGCTACCTCTGCAAGGAGAAAGGGCACGCAGCCAGACACTGCAAGAATGTAGAGACCCCACCAAACGCATCATCAACACCCGAAAGGTCAGAAGCAGTTTCCCAGGAAATTACTTCACAAGTTGTGACAGAGAATGTGAATTCGGATATGGAGCAATTGATAACCGGCGTTAAAAGACCTCCTTCAGACACTGCAACTGTATGCAGTGCGGAGGACTTGAATCCAACGCTCTCCGATGAAACCCAAAAGGAGGCAACTGGAAGCAGAAAAAAGAAAAAAATCAAGAGACAAGCGAACAGCACCGACATCGATCGCCAACTAGAGCCAGCACGTAACTATATCATGAATCAAGATTTGAAGCATCCTCTCAATTACGACGATTTTGCTTCATTTCTCCTCAAAACCCATGGGAATCCAGATGTTCGATCTACAGCAGCAGAATTCACCGAAAATTTTGACTCACTAGATGAAATGTTGAGTGGAGTGTACGATCACCTTACCGATCCAGTTTTGAAAAGCAAAATCACTAAAATGAAGAAAAAACTCACTACCAAAGATTCCGATAAGAATGATGTGAATGACACAACATCCGATAGTCTCGAAACGAGTGAGGAAATACTAACGGACAATTGAAATGGTGCAATCATCATCGAGTAGTAATCATTCAACTACGGAAGATTCAATGGAGAACAAACAGATGCCTCCTCGAGTTCTATTTTGGAATGCTCGAAGCATCAAAAAACGTGTACAAGAACTTCCAAGAATTTTAGCGGGAGTGGACATCTTCGTATGTGTGGAATCCTGGCTTACAGAAGAAGATAAAACTATATTTGCAACTGGATACGTGCAGTACAAGAAGAATAGAGACTACTCGACAGGTGGCGGAATCATCATTTTAGTGCGTAAGAATATTCCTTCCCAAGAAATGAATAATATTCAGGCCCCTCATGTGTCTGTCGAAGTTTGCGGTATTCGTCTCACACATACAAACCCACCATTAGACATCATAGCGTGCTATAGAACCCCAAGTCACATCCATCGCACTCTCAGCCAAGCTCGATGGGATACCATTATCAATAACGTAGATGTCAACAGAGCGACTCTGCCCGAAAAGCCAATCAGGGTTTTGAAAAGGCAAGTCGTGCGCCGAAAATCTTGCATATCTCACTTTGCATATTGATCAAGCCTTCGCCAAATCGCAGGACGTTTTGGCCGGCTTCCTCGATGTAAACGCAGCTTTTGACAGCGTTGTCTCCGGTTTACTCATGGATAAATTAGCAGAAATTGGTTGCCCGGAGAATCTTGTAAAATTTGTGAAATTTTTGATTCATGAAAGAAGAATATACACAGATTTGTTGGGCCAACAGTACAGACTCTCAGGTAAGGCGTTCATCAGGGTGGAGTTTTGAGTCCCCTGCTCTACTCAATCTATGTTAAGGACATTGGAAAAAATTTACCCAAGAGTATTTCGATACTTCAATTCGCTGACGATGTTGCTATTTTCTTGAAAATGACACGCTCTTGCGAACCAGTTGAACTTTTTCAAAGAACTTTATCACTCATTCAGGATAATTTATTTCAACTTGGATTGGACTTAGCGCCACATAAAACAGTTGTGATACATTTCAGTAAAAATACCTTCACTCCTGGTCAAACTGAAATCCAAATTGGGGGATATCGAATCAAGTGGAGCGAGACAGCACGATTCCTTGGCATCATATTTGATTATAAATTGTCTTCCACACAACAAATTGATAAAGTAAAGAAAAGTTGTACTCGTGCTTCCAATATAATTAAATACCTCTGCGGTACTTGGTGGGGCTCATCACCCGATACCCTGCTTATTTTGTACAAAAGTTTTGTAAGATCTATTTTGGACTACGGATGTTTTGCTTACTTTCCAATAAAACAGCAAGCAATTGACGATCTTGAGAAAATACAACGGTCAGCTATTCGAAAAGCTCTTGGGTATCGTGGGGCGAAAGAATCGTGAGAACGGGCGAAATACCTTTGTAATAATTTTATATGTAAATCTGTTCCCAATAAAAATTCGGTCATGTATGACTTCATCACGAAGAAAAGTTTGTGCAAACAGAAAAAAGTTCGATTGCTACAAGAATGTATTGAAGCGCTACCGTAAGATTCAATAGAATCCTTGGAAAACTATAATATGTATAGATATGAATACAGCACGTTGAATACATGTGTACCTGTTAACACAGAGTTAGGGCAAGAAATTAGAAACAGCTCAGATCCGAATCAGCTGATAGAATCATTCATTTGGTTGAACAATATACGCGCGATATATACAGACGGGAGTAAAATTTCGAATGAACAAGTAGGTGTTGCCTGTCACTGCCCAGACCTGGAGCTTGAAATCACGAAATCTCTTAATAACAAAGCCTCGGTGTATACAGCAGAATGTGTTGCTATCTATGAAGCAATGAATATTATATACTCCAACCCTCATAACACATAATACACAATATTTTCGGATAGTCTCAGCGTGATTCAGAGTATAAAATGTCCGACCACAAAGGTCAATGTGAATAAATTCATTCTTGAAATTAAGAGGCTGTACCATGAAATCAAAGCAGCACACCCTCTCATGTCTATTTCCATCTGCTGGATTCCATCCCATATCGGAATCGTCGGCAACGAAAGAGCTGATGAACTTGCCAAGCTTGCAACAGATTTTCCTGTAGATTTATCAATTGCGATTCCATTCACAGACTTCCAAGCGTATCACAAGAAACATGCTCATGAAGCTACTTGCAGAACAATAGAAGTAGAGGGGCAAAAAACAGGAAAATTATATTTTGAGTTGTTTCACAACAGAAAGTCAAAGCCGTGGTTCACCAAAGTAAATGCTCCACGGGAGATCATAGTCTCTATAAATGGATGGCGGTCCAATCATTACAACTTGGCGGCCTCTTTGGCCAGGGTCAAAATTATAAAAAGTTCTAAATGTCTATGTGACAAATATGATGAAGATCTGAATCATGTAATTTGGCAGTGTAACTTGTACAATGATGAGAGACCGAATTTGCTTATGAAATTACGAAACATAAATCTTCATCTACCATTACAAATTGAGAATATAATTGAAATTCCGAATGTCAAAGCATGTCAATATATAGTTGAATTTTTGAAATCTTGTAACAAGTTAGTTTAATTTAGATATAAGAATATGTACAGATTCTGTATAGCTGAATAGTCCTTCATGGACTTATATGCTTCAAATAAAAAAAAAAAAAAAAAAAAAAAAAGATAAGTGATGTAATGTGTTCTCGCAGGCGTTTGATTGGATTCATTATAGTAAAACTTGCATATGCGTCTGATGGCGCAGATGCATATGCAGATTTTGATTGATTTGACAAGGTGTTTTTTCTTCAGATGTTTCAGTAACATCGAGCAATTCTGCCACCACTGATTTTTTGTTTTTGTCAACATTTATTTAATCAAGATAATAAAGTTCATGAATGAATCTGAGTATTTCATTATTACTATAAGTGCGAGTTTCTTACCTATAGCACAATCATGACTTGAGAACCATATAATTCTGAATTTCTTACGATTTCATTATGTAGACCTTTTTTTTCTTATGAAAGTTTCATTATGTAGAACTTGAAATTGACATCATGAATTGCCTTTTGGATGCTTGAGTTATGATTTTGCTATGAGTGACAAACTCCTGCTTCAATTCTCCCCATTCAATTCATCCTATACCTCCAAAATAATCAAAATGAATCCTACTCCTGACAATGTTGGCAAGTACAATTTAGTAAAGTGTCTAACTGATTGAAGACACCGATTCGATGCAATTTTCAGGGATGTATAGTTGCGAAGCTTCATTCTTTTGACAAGGATAACCATTGCTTGGAAAACACATGAAGTCATGATAGTAACTGAAATTTCCATCACTCTTGCTTTCTCGATTTTTCATCAATTTCTAGGGCACGTTGGGGGTTCGGATTATGCTTTTTCTCTGTTTGATCATTGCCAATGCAAATAGAAAAAGCAAAAGCGAAGCAGCAGACGAGCAAGTTCAAGGTAATTTTCAGTTTTTTAAGGGTCCCGACAAATCATATTCGCTGAAATTTCAGTGGAAATTCTCACTGGTGAATCAGTTAAGCTCACTGATCAATCAGTGATACTCACTGAAGCTTCAGTGACACTCACTGAAACTTCAGTGATCAGGACCCGTCCGACCCCCGACGTCACTGAAGTTTCAGTGAATTATCTCACTGATTCTTCAGTGACCCTCACTGAAACTTCAGTGATCAGGACCCGTCCGAGCCTCGAGGTCACTGAAATTTCAGTGAGGGTCACTGATGACTTCAGTGCATATGCACTGAAGTCATCAGTCAAAGTTGATCCGTAATGCACTGAAGTTCAGTGGATTCTCACTGATGGATACGGAGAGAGTATATAACTGTATATTATCTAGTTCCCAGACCAAACTCAACTGAATCAGATCGAATTGAACCAGATGAGACCTAAGTAAGTAAACCGATGTATTAACTAATTGGCTCATATTTCAATTAATCGGCTCATTAAACTAGTCAAGTAGCCGAATCTGTACTCTCTCCGTATCCATCAGTGAGAATCCACTGAACTTCAGTGCATTACGGATCAACTTTGACTGATGACTTCAGTGCATATGCACTGGGACTTCAGTGCATATGCACTGAAGTCATCAGTGACCCTCACTGAAATTTCAGTGACCTCGAGGGTCGGACGGGTCCTGATCACTGAAGTTTCAGTGAGGGTCACTGAAGAATCAGTGAGATAATTCACTGAAACTTCAGTGACGTCGGGGGTCGGACGGGTCCTGATCACTGAAGTTTCAGTGAGTGTCACTGAAGCTTCAGTGAGTATCACTGATTGATCAGTGAGCTTCACTGATTCACCAGTGAGAATTTCCACTGAAATTTCAGCGAATATGATTTGCCGGGACCCTTAAAAAACTGAAAATTACCTTGAACTTGCTCGTCTGCTGTCTCGCTTTTGCTTTTTCTATTCGCATTGGCAATGATCAAACAGAGAAAAAGCATAATCCGAACCCCCAACGTGCCCTAGAAATTGATGAAAAATCGAGAAAGCAAGAGTGATGGAAATTTCAGTTACTATCATGACTTCATGAGTTTTCCAAGCAATGGTTATCCTTGTCAAAAGAATGAAGCTTCGCAACTATACATCCCTGAAAATTGCATCGAATCGGTGTCTTCAATCAGTTAGACACTTTACTAAATTGTACTTGCCGACATTGTACGGAGTAGGATTCATTCTGATTATTTTGGAGGTATAAGATGAATTGAATGGGGAAAATTGAAGCAGGAGTTTGTCACTTATAGCAAAATCATAACTCAAGCATCCAAAAGGCAATTCATGATGTCAATTTCAAGTTCTACATAATGAAACTTTCATAAGAAAAAAAAGGTCTACATAATGAAATCGTAAGAAATTCAGAATTATATGGTTCTCAAGTCATGATTGTGCTATAGGTAAGAAACTCGCACTTATAGTAATAATGAAATACTCAGATTCATTCATGAACTTTATTACTTGATTGAATAAATGTTGACAAAAACAAAAAATCAGTGGTGGCAGAATTGCTCGATGTTACTGAAACATCTGAAGAAAAAACACCTTGTCAAATCAATCAAAATCTGCATATGCATCTGCGCCATCAGATGCATATGAGTCATTCTTTTTAATATCGCCAGGTTTTGTGGCGGGGGGTCAGGGATTTTTCTGTAACTTTAGGTACATGTTGTATATGATGAAAGGAGATGAAAAGCACAGTTTCCAGGTCCCGAAAGTCATCCGCGCGAGTTTGGCGCCCTATTTTCGTTTTCAAAACTCGTGAAAAATTCGATTTTTCAACTTTTTGATTGATTTCTCACCAGTATAGAACCCGGTAAAAAAATTATCCAAGACACATATTTCGACGTAAAATGAGCTGAATTTTACGAAAAAAATACTCTTAGATCCGTCAAAGGTAAACATAACCTCAAAAAAGTGGTTTTTTTCAGAAAAACACAATTTTCAAGTCTTAGGCCCTATTTTATCTCAATTTTGACATTTTTATCGGATTTCTCGTCAAATTTTACGTCGAAAACCGTTTCCATAAAATTGGGCTGGAGATGGGTTTGGCCACCATAATAACAACTTTAGTAGCAGGGTCGTAAAAATAGCGCTAAATTGTTCGTTTCGGGAGGGACACTCATTACACTGGACAACAAAATATTGGGTCAGAAGTAGCGCATTGATCAAACAATGACTTTTTCGTGTATTTTTCGACGCAGAAACCGAATCCGAAACCAGTTTTGCACCTAGACATCAGGAATTTTTTCAAATCGCGAAATACTGAGCTTCTAAAAAACTGCGTTTTTAGCGTTTTTTGATGATTCTGTAGATACATGATTTTGATGGTGCAACCTTGCAGCGGGCTTTGAGCGTACCCAGACTATGATTTCTGACGTATTTCGAGCTGCTGAACACGATGGCAGTGGTTTTAGAGGGCTAGCATGCGTTCGGAACGAAGGACAAGGTGATTTTTTGAGTTGCTATCAGGAGAGTTTGGACAATTTCGCAATCAATCTCAAAGTGCTCACGAAATTGATCAGAAACACCCTTTTGGATCTCACGAGAGCGCATTCTTTTCGTATTTGTACACGCAGTGAGGGAAAAATATTTGTAATCGCCTAGAAATAGATGAGTGGAATATACGCGTGTTATTCCGAAAAGAAACTTTTGATCTATTTCGAGATCTATTCCTCGAGTGAGTTCAAGCCTCCTCGTATTGGATCAAAGCTCGAGTATTTGTACGTAGAAGTCACTCAAACTATTAAAACAATGTCATTTTGTTGCTAGGATACGGTATCAGAAGTCCCGGAGACCTAAACTCGGTTTAGGTTACGGAACGTACCTTGACATACCATGAATATGTAATCAACCTAGTTACATGGTTTTTCACCTTAAGCTAATGTGGGCACTCCAATGATTCTATTCTGAAGGGGAGTGAATAAGAATATTCAGCGTCAGATGTACCATCTTGGGCTGGTTGCAAACGGCTACCTATATGTTCTCAGAAGCACATGAGACTAGGAAACTGCTTTTGACTCATTACGAGAAAGCTTGAGCTTACCTCAGGAATAGATCAAAAGTTTCTTTTCGGAATAACACACGTATATTCTACTCATCTATTTCTAGGCGATTACAAATATTTTTCCCTTACTGCGTGTACAAATACGAAAAGAATGCGCCCTCGTGAGATCCAAAAGGGTGTTTCTGATCAATTTCGTGAGCACTTTGAGATTGATTGCGAAATTGTCCAAACTCTCCTGATAGCAACTCAAAAAATCACCTTGTCCTTCGTTCCAAACGCATGCTAGCCCTCTAAAACCACTGCCATCGTGTTCAGCAGCTCGAAATACGTCAGAAATCATAGTCTGGGTGCGCTCAAAGCCCGCTGCAAGGTTGCACCATCAAAATCATGTATCTACAGAATCATCAAAGAACGCTAAAAACGCAGTTTTTTAGAAGCTCAGT
Source organism: Eretmocerus hayati (assembly GCA_029851415.1). Taxonomy (NCBI): domain Eukaryota; kingdom Metazoa; phylum Arthropoda; class Insecta; order Hymenoptera; family Aphelinidae; genus Eretmocerus; species Eretmocerus hayati. Next base: position 135,588,054 of record CM056742.1, read on the forward strand.
ATTTCGCGATTTAAAAAAATTCCTGATGTCTAGGTGTAAAACTGGTTCCGGATTCGGTTTCTGCGTCGAAAAATACACGGAAAAGTCATTGTTTGATCAATGCGCTACTTCTGACCCAATATTTTGTTGTCCAGTGTAATGAGTGTCCCTCCCGAAACGAACAATTTAGCGCTATTTTTACGACCCTGCTACTAAAGTTGTTATTATGGTGGCCAAACCCATCTTCAGCCCAATTTTATGGAAACGGTTTTCGACGTAAAATTTGACGAGGAATCCGAAAAAATGTCAAAATTGAGATAAAATAGGGCCTAAGACTTGAAAATTGTGTTTTTCTGAAAAAAAAACACTTTTTTGAGGTTATGTTTACCTTTGACGGATCTAAGAGTATTTTTTTCGTAAAATTCAGCTCATTTTACGTCGAAATATGTGTCTTGGATAATTTTTTTACCGGGTTCTATACTGGTGAGAAATCAATCAAAAAGTTGAAAAATCGAATTTTTCACGAGTTTTGAAAACGAAAATAGGGCGCCAAACTCGCGCGGATGACTTTCGGGACCTGGAAACTGTGCTTTTCATCTTCTTTCATCATATACAACATGTACCTAAAGTTACAGAAAAATCCCTGACCCCCCGCCACAAAACCTGGCAATATTAAAAAGAATGACTCATATGCAACTCCTACTATAATGAATCCAATCAAACGCCTGCGAGAACACATTACATCACTTATCTATGACAAGTCCCGGATTTTCTCATTATCACATCTTAAAACAATAAGATAGAAAATAAAGAAATCACGAATGCTTTCTGTGAACGCAACAAAGTTTCATACTGCTGTTATCGACAGACAGTAAGCTTGATGAACTGAATGCATGTTCATCTGCCTGATACGCGCAGCAGGAGATGAACATGAGAAAATTGTACAACTTTGGTGGGTACACCGGATTTAGAACTTGATACAATTCAAGAAGCAATCAATTTCTCAATGAATCAATCATCAATTAATCAACTAAACAGCTCGTTTGGGACTATCGTTTGGGAAGCTCTAATTCGATACTTTATGGATGCAGTAGTCATCTAAATCTCCGCTCTCTATTGTTCGATTAAAAATCATTCAGTCACTTCTCAGATAGAAAATAGACAACAATTGCCAAGAGGGCATTTTTTTCGAGGAATGTCTTATCTATTTTTGGGGAAGACCCGGGTGATTGTAATATAAAATCATTTCATAAGAGAGCTGGAACATTTGAAAAAGCGTGTGAGCTAGACTGTGGTTGAATCTACCCAAACTCCACAAAGTATTGAAATTCTAGTTTGTAAGAGAAAATAGCTTTAAAGCTGGAACTACAACATCAAATACTTTCTTTCATGGAAGAATAAGAGTTGTCGCACAAAATTGACACCGCTCTGCCAAACAAAGTTTATTTATGTGGATCAAATTTTGATGGACATTTTTTTGTGATCAATTTCAGAAAAAAACTTTTCCGAAGTCAGTTTCACACTGAAATCTGTATAATCGAGTGATGATTCCAGTTTTTTTTTCAAGTATTTTGAGACAATCTACACAAATCTCGGTATAATGAATTATTCTGCCTCATGAGCAGTCAAACTCCTCTATTTTTCTACTAGATTATCATACAATATGATTTTTTCTTCTTTACTCAGAGCTAGTGGATAAAGTAAACAGGTGTAAATACCTGTCATCAATGGGTACAGTCCCAAACGGGCTGTTTAGTTGATTAATTGATGATTGATTCATTGAGAAATTGATTGCTTTTTGAATTGTATCAAGTTCTGAATCCGTTGTACCCACCAAAGTTGTACAATTTTCTCATGTTCATCTCCTGCTGCGCGTATCAGGCAGATGGACATGCATTCAGTTCATCAAGCTTACTGTCTGTCGATATCAGCAGTATGAAACTTTGTTGCGTTCACAGAAAGCATCCGTGATTTCTTTATTTCCTATCTTATTGTTTTAAGATGTGATAATGAGAAAATCCGGGACTTGTCATAGATAAGTGATGTGGAGTTTAGATCGAGCAGTCACAGAGAGCAGATGTGTTTACAAACGGTGTGCCCTGCGATAATTCGATTGTACCGCGGCTATAATTTTCGGCGATTTTCATGTCAGTGCGTGAATACCAGCTTGGTTGCAAAACCAATACCTACGAGTAAATTTTGTGCCTGTTGCACTCTTGGGCACGGTACCAGTATCCCGCCAGGGATCAGTGTGCCACAAGTGCGGTATGGCAAGCTCAACTACTCAGTCTAATCCTCGAGTTACTTTTTCTCGAATTGTGCAGCAAGCTCAGTGTCCAACAGACGAACAAGCAGTGATAGTGGATGCAGTTGGAGGTCACAGTATACAAGATTATGCTTTAGCTCTAGGCTCATTAATTAACCCACAGAATATTCATTACCTTTCACGTATATCGAACAACAGAATATGTTTCTATTTATCGAGTGAAGATCTTGTAAACAAACTAGTGGATAGCAAGACAGAAATCAAAGTCGGTAGTCAATCTCTACCACTTCGCCCATTGATTTCTAGAGCTATACGTATTATTATTTCCAACGTTAGACCCAGCATACCCAATGTTGTGATTTTGGAAGAACTCAAGAAAGTTGGGATAACTCCAGTCTCGCAAATTTCTCAAATCAAGTGCAGTGTAAATGTTCAAGGTTATGCCCATATAATGAGCTTTTGGCGCCAAGTATTTCTAAACCCCGAGGATTTGGAAAAACTTCCAGGCAACATGAATATCCAGGTGAATAATTCATCTTTTTGGATCCACCTTTCTCACGAAAAACTTGTGTGCTACCTCTGCAAGGAGGAAGGGCACGCAGCCAGACACTGCAAGAATGTAGAGACCCCACCAAACGCATCATCAACACCCGAAAGATCAGAAGCAGTTTCCCAGGAAATTACTTCACAAGTTGTGACAGAAAACGCGAAACCGTATATGGAACAATTGATAACTGGCGTTAAAAGACCTTCTTCAGACACTGCAACTGTATGCAGTGCGGAGGACTTGAATCCAACGCTCTCCGATGAAACCCAAAAGGAGGCAACTGAAAGCAGGAAAAAGAAAAAAATCAGGAGACAAGCGAACAGCACCGACATCGATCGCCAATTAGAGCCAGCACGTAACTATATCATGAGTCAAGATTTGAAGCATCCTCTCAATTACGACGATTTTGCTTCATTTCTCCTCAAAACCCATGGGAATCCAGATGTTCGATCTACAGCAGCAGAATTCACCGAAAATTTTGACTCACTAGATGAAATGTTGAGTGGAGTGTACGATCACCTTACCGATCCAGTTTTGAAAAGCAGAATCACTAAAATGAAGAAAAAACTCACTACCAAAGATTCCGATAAGAATGATGTGAATGACACAATATCCGATGGTCTCGAAACGAGTGAAGAAATACTAACGGACAATTGAAATGGCGCAATCATCATCGAGTAGTAATCATTCAACTACGAAAGATTCAATGGAGAACAAACCGATGCCTCTTCGAGTTCTATTTTGGAATGCTCGAAGCATCAAAAAACGTGTACAAGAACTTCCAAGAATTTTAGCGGGAGTGGACATCTTCGTATGTGTGGAATCCTGGCTTACAGAAGAAGATGAAACTATATTTGCAACTGGATACGTGCAGTACAAGAAGAATAGAGACTACTCGACAGGTGGCGGAATCATCATTTTAGTGCGTAAGAATATTCCTTTCCAAGAAATAAATAATATTCAGGCCCCTCATATTTCTGTCGAAGTTTGCGGTATTCGTCTCACACATACAAACCCACCATTAGACATCATAGCGTGCTATAGAACCCCAAGTCACATCCATCGCACTCTCAGCCAAGCTCAATGGGATACCATTATCAATAACGTAGATGACAACAGAGCGACTCTGCTCATGGGCGACTTTAACGCTCACAATGTTATTTGGAATTGTAATTATACCGATAGTAATGGTGATAGTTTGAAGAACAGTATAGAGAATCATGATTCATTCCTTCATAATAATGATGCAATCACTAGGTCTGACTTTAGACAAAACAAACACTCGAATATTGATTTAATTTCCTCAACGATGGATATAGCACAAGAAATTGATGTGACTGTGTTGGATGAGACTTGGGGCTCTGACCACTATCCAATTATATGTAATGTAGGAGTTGTAAGAGATATTTATGAGGAAAAAACATTCAGACTCCACACCTTGCGCACGAACTGGGATAACTTCGAAAATTGTCTTGAAGAGAATTACGAAATTTTCTTTTCTCTTGAATATGATGAATCTCCAGCAAATGAAAAGATGAAAACATTCATTAATATCATTACATCTGCTATTCAATTTTCAACTCCGAAAAAGAAAAAAGTCAATCGTAAGATACACAGGAATCCCGCTCCATGGTGGGATGAAGAGTGTAATGAGGTAGAAGATAATCGAAGTAAAGCTTTTAAAAAGTGGAAACGTACGCATGAGTTGAATGATCTCATTGAATACTACAAATTAGCCGCGATTGCTACGAAAACATTCAGAAGAAAGAAACGGGACTCTTTTAGAAAAGGACCCTGCACAAAACCAATGGGAAGTGGCTTAAGGCCAATTTTGATGAAACTTGGCAGGGTTGTAGATCATTTTATGCTGATCAACTTTGTCAACGGACACGACGAGCGCCTATGGCTTATTTTTGAGATATTTTAATGGAAAGTACGCAATTAGTTGAGGTTACGTGTAAGCTTGTTGTCACTTATTATTGATTTTTTTTTTCACAAAAGGCTATTCACATTCCTCGAACGTATTCGAGCTCTTATATTAGCCATTAAAGTTCAGTCAGGGCAGAGAATCCGACGAGTTACTTGGTTCATATTGAAATCATGAAGAACTGATTACAGTTTTTGGAATATCTTCATCTCCTCTTAGAAATGGTCCGTTTCTTAATTGCATGACCCAGTGTTGGGCACATCTCAAACAGATTTGAGCCATGTGTGAATGGTCAGTAGCTACTGTAATTGCGTACAACATTACTGATTATAAGCCTTGTGATGAGTAGTACATGTATCTCGAAAGCGTGGGTGGAGGAAGCTGGGGATGGCTTCATCGTAAAAAATCTGTTTCACGAAGCATAGTGCTGGGCATCTTTCTACTCGGGAGCTTCCGAGGTCGCTGAGCTCGAATATGTTATCGTCCGGCCTAACGATAACATATCTCAAGAATCGGAGGCTGCGTGGGCGGACCATGCGGGGGAGGGGGGCCGCGATATGAAATACTCACTGCAGCTCCCCTCCCCCGCATGGTCCGCCCACGCAGCCTCCGCATCACGGGATAGAGGCTGGACGATAACATATTCGAGCTTAGCGACCTCGAAAACCCCCGAGTAGGGGGATGTCCAGCACTATGCTCCGTGAAACAGACTTTTTTACGATAAAGCCATCCCCAGCTTCCTCCACCCACGCTTTCGAGATACATGTACTACTCATCACAAGGCTTATAATCAGTAATGTTGTACGCAATCACAGTAGCTACTGACCATTCACATATGGCTCGAATCTGTTTGAGATGTGCCCAACACTGGGTCATGCAATTAAGAAACGGACCATTTCTAAGAGGAGATGAAGATATTTCAAAAACTGTAATCAGTTCTTCATGATTTCAATATGAACCAAGTAACTCGTCGGATTCTCTGCCCTGACTGAACTTTACTGGCTAATATAAGAGCTCGAATACGTTCGAGGAATGTGAATATAGCTTTTTGTGAAAAAATCAATTATAAGTGATAACAAAGCTTACACGTAACCTCAACTAATTGCGTACTTTCCATTGAAATATCTCAAAAATAAGCCATAGGCGCTCTTCGTGCTCGTTGACAAAGTTGATCAGCATAAAATGATCTACAACCCTGCCAAATTCCATCAAAATTGGCCTTAAGCCACTTCCCATTGGTTTTGTGCGGGGTCCTTTGCTGAATCTATAAATTTTAGAACTAACCCAAATTATGTCTGGTCAAAATGTAAGGTATTCAAAAACAGATGGGTGAAAATCAATCAATCGCACAGCGATAAAAATTTACAAACAGAAGAGGCAATAAAAAATGCCACGTTCAAAATCAGCCCTCCGTGGGTACATACTGATCCAAATAGAATCCCTGAATGCGCTGAGAACGAATTTCTTAGTGCAAGTTTCGATTTTGTAGAGTTCAATACGGGACTAAACATGGCGAATGACAAGTCATCGCCAGGCATGGACGGGATAGATTATTCGACTTTAAAGAGACTCCCGCTCCAATACAAGCTTTTGCTTTTGGATATATTCAATGAGATGTATCGAACTTATGCGTATCCTGAAGAGTGGAAGGACTCATATGTCCACTTCATTGAAAAAAGTAACAACGGTGTCAGGCCGATTTCTCTAACATCTTGCATTTGTAAATTATTTGAGGGACTTGTTAAAAATAGATTGCAGTGGTGGTGTGAGTCGTGTGATATTTTACCGAAAAGCCAATCAGGGTTTCGAAAAGGCAAGTCGTGCGCCGATAATCTTGCATATCTCACTTTGCATATTGATCAAGCCTTCGCCAAATCGCAGGACGTTTTGGCCGGCTTCCTCGATGTAAACGCAGTTTTTGACAGCGTTGTCTCCGGTTTACTCATGGATAAATTAGCAGAAATTGGTTGCCCGGAGAATCTTGTAAAATTTGTGAAATTTTTGATTCATGAAAGGAGAATATACACAGATTTGTTGGGCCAACAGTACAGACTCTCAGGTAAAGGCGTTCATCAGGGTGGAGTTTTGAGTCCCCTGCTCTACTCAATCTATGTTAAGGACATTGGGAAAAATTTACCCAAGAGTATTTCGATACTTCAATTCGCTGACGATGTTGCTATCTTCTTGAAAATGACACGCTCTTGCAAACCAGTTGAACTTTTTCAAAGAACTTATCACTCATTCAGGATGATTTGTTTCAACTTGGATTGGACTTAGCGCCACATAAAACAGTTATGATACATTTCAGTAAAAATAGCTTCACTCCTGGTCAAACTGAAATCCAAATTGGGGGATATCGAATCAAGTGGAGCGAGACAGCACGATTCCTTGGCATCATATTTGATTATAAATTGTCTTCCACACAACAAATTGATAAAGTAAAAAAAAGTTGTACTCGTGCTTCCAATATAATTAAATACCTCTGCGGTACTTGGTGGGGCTCATCACCCGATACCCTGCTTATTTTGTACAAAAGTTTTGTAAGATCTATTTTGGACTACGGATGTTTTGCTTACTTTCCAATAAAACAGCAAGCAATTGACGATCTTGAGAAAATACAACGGTCAGCTATTCGAAAAGCTCTTGGGTATCGTGTTAGCACGCCCAATAATGTGATTCTTGCTGAATCAAAGTTACTATTGATTGAAGAACGGGCGAAATACCTTTGTAATAATTTTATATGTAAATCTGTTCCCAATAAAAATTCGGTCATGTATGACTTCATCACGAAGAAAAGTTTGTGCAAACAGAAAAAAGTTCGATTGCTACAAGAATGTATTGAAGCGCTACCGTAAGATTCAATAGAATCCTTGGAAAACTATAATATGTATAGATATGAATACAGCACGTTGAATACATGTGTACCTGTTAACACAGAGTTAGGGCAAGAAATTAGAAACAGCTCAGATCCGAATCAGCTGATAGAATCATTCATTTGGTTGAACAATATACGCGCGATATATACAGACGGGAGTAAAATTTCGAATGAACAAGTAGGTGTTGCCTGTCACTGCCCAGACCTGGAGCTTGAAATCACGAAATCTCTTGATAACAAAGCCTCGGTGTATACAGCAGAATGTGTTGCTATATATGAAGCAATGAATATTATATACTCCAACCCTCATAATAACTACACAATATTTTCGGATAGTCTCAGCGTGATTCAGAGTATAAAATGTCCGACCACAAAGGTCAATGTGAATAAATTCATTCTTGAAATTAAGAGGCTGTACAATGAAATCAAAGCAGCACACCCTCTCATGTCTATTTCTATCTGCTGGATTCCATCCCATATCGGAATCGTCGGCAACGAAAGAGCTGATGAACTTGCCAAGCTTGCAACAGATTTACCTGTAGATTTATCAATTGCGATTCCATTCACAGACTTCCAAGCGTATCACAAGAAACAGGCTCATGAAGCTACTTGCAGAACAATAGAAGAAGAGGGGCAAAAAACAGGAAAATTATATTTTGAGTTGTTTCACAAAGGAAAGTCAAAGCCGTGGTTCACCAAAGTAAATGCTCTACGGGAGATCATAGTCTCTATAAATAGATGGCGGTCCAATCATTACAACTTGGTGGCCTCTTTGGCCAGGGTCAAGATTATAAAAAGTTCTAAATGTCTATGTGACAAATATGATGAAGATCTGAATCATGTAATTTGGCAGTGTAACTTGTGCAATGATGAGAGACCGAATTTGCTTAAGAAATTACGAAACATAAATCTTCATCTACCATTACAAATTAAGAATATAATTGAAATTCCGAATGTCAAAGCATGTCAATATATGGTTGAATTTTTGAAATCTTGTAACAAGTTAGTTTAATTTAGATATAAGAATATGTACAGATTCTGTATAGCTGAATAGTCTTTCATGGACTCATCGAGCAATTCTGCTACCGCTGATTTTTTGTTTTTGTCAACATTTATTTAATCAAGATAATAAAGTTCATTATTGAATCTGAGTATTTCATTATTACTATAAGTGCGAGTTTCTTACCTATAGCACAACCATGACTTGAGAACTATATAATTCTGAATTTCTTACGATTTCATTATATAGACCTTGTTTTTTCTTATGAAAGTTTCATTATGTAGAACTTGAAATTGACATCATGAATTGCCTTTTGGATGCTTGAGTTATGATTTTGCTATAAGTGACAAACTCCTGCTTCAATTTTCTCCATTCAATTCATCCTATACCTCCAAAATAATCAAAATGAATCCTACTCCTGACAATGTCGGCAAGTACAATTTAGTAAAGTGTCTAACTGATTGAAGACACCGATTCGATGCAATTTTCAGGGATGTATAGTTGCGAAGCTTCATTTTTTTGGCAAGGATAACCATTGCTTGGAAAACTCATGAAGTCATGATAGTAACTGAAATTTCCATCACTCTTGCTTTCTCGATTTTTCATCAATTTCTAGGGCACGTTGGGGGTTCGGATTATGCTTTTTCTCTGTTTGATCATTGCCAATGCAAATAGAAAAAGCAAAAGCGAAGCAGCAGACGAGCAAGTTCAAGGTAATTTTCAGTTTTTTAAGGGTCCCGGCAAATCATATTCGCTGAAATTTCAGTGGAAATTCTCACTGGTGAATCAGTGAAGCTCACTGATCAATCAGTGATACTCACTGAAGCTTCAGTGACACTCACTGAAACTTCAGTGATCAGGATCCTTCCGACCCCCGACGTCACTGAAGTTTCAGTGAATTATCTCACTGATTCTTCAGTGACCCTCACTGAAACTTCAGTGATAAGGACCCGTCCGACCCTCGAGGTCACTGAAATTTCAGTGAGGGTCACTGATGACTTCAGTGCATATGCACTGAAGTCCCAGTGCATATGCACTGAAGTCATCAGTCAAAGTTGATCCGTAATGCACTGAAGTTCAGTGGATTCTCACTGATGGATACGGAGAGAGTAGTGAATAGTCAAAAACCATCACCAGTAACACCAGCAACACCAACACGGACCCACCCACCCACGGACCCACCATCAGCACCAGCGACGCCAATAACACCACCACTACGATATGCGGAATCCGGACGGTCAAGATTCAGACAAGGGCTTAATTATTCTGATAATAATTTGTTAACGGGTGCTGGACCCTTCCCCATGTCTCATGACATAGTGAAATAAGTTAAGATATCTTTTATCTTCGCGGTCTGTGTAAGCGCCGCAGGCCATGGTTTTGTACATGCTGATGCACAACGCGGTGATGACCGATTACGAATACCGAGCGACCATACGGCTGACGACGGTCTACTTAATCAATGGACGATCAAGCCACTGGTTACACTGGTCAAAAGTTCTCAAACCAAGCGATTATAGTAGTGAAAGAAGTTTTGAATCCCAGTCAAAAACAGTGGCAGCGTCACTGTCATCTTCTCTAAATATTTCATATCATTTTAGGTTATGTTTCTCGCGGGCCGCTATCATTTCATCCATGTGACGAATGAATGTACACCTAAGTGAATCGTCAAACAGTACAGTCATCTATGCAAGAAAATATATTCTATGGTTGCATGATGTAACATTTTAGACAGCTGATATCTTGTACAAATTTTGTGAAGGATTTTCACCTGTGCGATGGTGGATTGAACAGAAGGAGGATAGAAGTCAAGCAAATGGTGCTGAGGAGATTCCATGTTTGTTCAGTGTTTTGAGCAATTCAAAAACCTTACAAGTTCTAATCATGATCAAAACCACGGTCACAAGGCACCAAGACACTATGCGCAAGATGGGAGCACCGGAGCAACATTCGTTGAAGTCTCCCAGCACTATCACGCACGTCAATGTATTTTTGTTGAGCTCATGTTGAGCGGACCAGGAATATGTTGCATGCGGTACTCCTCTCACGTGCAACCGCAGTTAGTATAGTCAGCTGTGTTCATATAATGCACGCCAATCATTGGTCACGGTACCATCAATCATCCGAGGTATCACACTGAGAGTTTTACTATAGGAAGCTGGATAAGCCTTCTCTCAAGTTTGGCCTATTACTCGGCTGCGCTGAACTAGCTGCTCTAAGTCTTTTCGTCCACTCATACTTGTAACCATCGTCATACATCGCGCGTACGTCATTGCGTGCTGTGTTGATTTGAAATTCATCGATTTAGTTCCTGAAGACCTGTGATAATGTGTTGATGTGCCAATCATTACTAGGTTCTAAAATTCCTAGATTGTGTTGAGGTGGTTTGAAAGTGTCTCCGGCAAACATTGCAATATTTCATGGGTTAAGTGAGTTCATCAAAGTAGTGCATAAGGAGATGAAGATTCTCTCGAATTCAGGCTGAGATCTCTCTGCTCAACGAATTCTGCGATCCGTTTATCAATTGGGTCCGCACTTATGAGCAACGAATCTTGAGACTCTATATAGAATTCATTTATATAAAAATTCCTTCTGTGCACCCTGTAAAGTTCTTTCACTACTTAGGGTGTCATAATACAATGGTGTGTACGGCTCTTAGGCCCAGAATCATTCCGTCAGAGCTCACACATACTTCAGCTCGTAGTTCAGACCGAAGACTGCAGGCATGAATTTTGTTCGGGTATTTGCTCATAACGTTCACGAAATCCCTATCAGCTAGACTCAAGCATCTTTGACACACTTTTCTTCCTTGCTCTTCATTGCAGTGAGACATCCTGCACTCCAAGACGGATGAATCATGTACAGATGCATTCACGAAAACAGTGATAACTCTGACGCCCTTGAGTCTACGATAATTTTCCAAAAAATATTTGACTTGGAAGTATTCTAAAAAAGTAGTTTATGGACACTCGCCATTGGGGGAGGGGGGGGGGGCAGGGTCAGTTCATCTATGAAAAAGATATCTATGAATAGGGTTTCACTCGAGATCGAGAAATTCTCGAATCTCGTCGGGCGAAATCGAGCGAGATCGAGTCCGGGCGTACGAAAAAACTCGAGATTGCGAGAATGAGACAAGACGAGCACAGCCAAAATGAGTCTCGAGTCAAGAGGAGACGTAATGTTTATCCTTGACCATTCTCGTGAAACATCAGTGAAATGGAAAATCCATGACCCAACACGTTAGGTTATCAAACTTTTCGGAGCTCTGGAGTAGAGTATTACTGATAAAGGAGTATACACTCAGGTTAAATGAGGGAGATGATCACATTTCTCTGCAAAATTGTTGTATTTCCATGACTAATCCGAATTCAAATGGGGAACGCAGTTCAAGGCTAATGGGGTCTTCTCAAAATGAGATGAGAATTGATAACAACAAAAGTTCATCTGATGAAACGCCCATGATATATCGAACTGAACAAATTATGAGACTTCCATAGAATTAGAAACATTCATGAGTAATTTGTACTTTCAAGGGGGGACCACAAGATCCGGGTCACCAATATCCTCCAAGATTTTCTTACAGTTTTGTGCCATCTAGAATATGGAGAATCCAGAGTAACTCCGTCAAATGGGCCTTCTGTCCAGAGATACAAGCAAAAATGTTAACGTTGACAGTATATCTATATATATCACTTTTTAACATGGGCCTATAAGGGCAATGTTAATGTCATGGGCTGTAACTTTAAACAGGAGGCCCATTTGACGGAGTTACTTTGGATTCTTCATATTCTAGATGGTACCAAACTGTGAAAGAATTTTGGGGATGATTGGCGATTCGAACCCCGTGGTCCCCCCTTGTTAGTTTTCGAAACTCAGGCTTGAAAATATACCATTGAATTAGTAACATGAAATAACGAAATTTTAAGGATGGACTCATTTGGAACGATGATTAGCTCTTCATTCAATATAACTAGGCCAAACTATGTACATGAGACAATGAATTTCACAATTGAACTTGACAAATTGACTCTCGTAGGGCTGGATGCATCCATCGATTCATACAAATGAAAGTTTGGATAATTTCATCTTCCAGGAAACGTCTACCTTTAGTGACGAGCGAAGAACCTTCAGAAAAAAACCGTCTCAAAAGGCACAGACGTAGCCACAATGCACAAAATATTTGATGACATTCACCAAAAGCTGATTATTATCGTCAATTGTGTCGCGAGCAGCATCGTTATTACCAGTGTTATCATCAGACCTCTCGTATTAGAATCCGTCGTCTTGATCGATTCTGTTACCTCTTCATTCTCACCTAATAGAATAACACCTTGTTCGACACCATCTGCACTCTTTTCTATCCTATAGTATGTTGGGGGTTCAATTTTTATCGCTCCGTCCGTTGCTCGATTACGAAAAAATTCCAGAAACGTGATTATGAATACACAAAATTGTAGATCGCGATCAACTAGTTGAGTAAATGAAAACAAAGTCCGTGACCAACAATTTCTATTGATTGGCGGCTTGGCGCACACCCGGCTTTGCTTGCACCAGTGTCGAATGATTCTAATTCACTCATTTCATCAATGAGATTTTTTGTTCCATAGATATTTCCTGAGAAACTCTCGACTCTCGTCGAGCGAGATTGAGCGAGATCGAGATCGACTGATTCTGATCTCAAATCGAGATCGAACTGGTACATATAGCACTCGAAACGAGACGAGAACGCCCATATTTCCTCGTCATTCTCGCTCGAGTGAAGCCCTATCTATGAATAGTGAGAATGCTGAACTCTTACATACTATGAAATGTGAGGTGATAGTAGCTAATTTCCCTTAGATGCAAGTTGTCAATTGGATGAGGGTTCCCACACGCCAAGAACCCAAGGTTTGCTGCTGGATAACAAATGAGTCAGATTCAACTCTTCTCAGGTTTAGCAGTCATTCTTCAATATGAATAATCAATCTTTCAAATTTGTGTGTGATCATAAACATACCAAATTTTCATACATGAATGCGTTTGATGTTTCATGAAGATTGCTTCGGTCTAGCATAATCAGTTCCCGTGAACACATTTTTTTTCGTGAGAACATATGTGGAGTTTATAAGAATGTGAAACTTCATGATTTTTAATCCAATCAAGTTAACTTTAGAGAATACTTTTTGGGGGCATGTTCACGCCTAATATTCATTCTATATTCAACTTCATCAAAATTTCCCAAGTCCGTCGAGTTACGGCAGAACTACTCACAATAGAAGGTCATAGAATAGGCGCCAAAGTTGTTGAAAGATCAACTTGACCAAGAATAGGGCGACACACATGCTTAATTCTCTTCGACCACTACCCGAGTTATTCCGCCACTTCTACAATCATCCAATCTGACAAGGCGTGCTCAATTAACTCAGTGGGTAGCCGCATTACAATAGTCTAAGAAGACAAATAGGCGAGGGTAAAATAGGAATGACGTCCGACCGCTAGATTTATTCAAGTCACTTCATTAGGACTATCTCGGTAGAGGCGTTAGAAATTCGCGGTTCGCGTGCCACCACGAAGCCCGAGATGTCTTCATTCACCCATACTACTCGGTAAACTCAAATGAAAGTAGCTTTATAAAGCTAGGAACGCTCTACGGTTGTCTACTTGCTCATTCGCTTGGGTACCCCTCATTCAAATGTGCTTGAAAACGCGTAGAAAGACAGGGATAGTTGTATGAACACAAAAACGTCGGATGCAGGATAAAAGCAGCGCGGTAGCCCGGAAACCGGGAAAAAGTTATAAAAGTAGCCCGCGTGGTGGAATAAAAACGTGCAACCAAATGGATTGAGGCTCGTGCACGCATACTCCGGGTAACTTGTCAAACGAGTCTAAAGAATTTTTTGCTTTTGCTTGCACCTTCCATCATGCCATTAGTGTAGGTATGAGTTTTCTAGGAATTTTGTCAGAGAGGTTTTAGTTTCATACATGACTGAGATATTTTGATATTCTGCAGAATCAGGCGTATTTCAGTCAGAAATCTGGACGTTTGAAAGTATTCAAGTCGGTTATTTGAATGGTATAAGAACGAAATCAGTTAGAGTATCATGAAATTGAATAAAATATCTCAAAATGGAGATTTCGGAGGTATTGTAATAATACTGAAATAATTGTGCTATTCATTAAAAACTTGATGTTCTTCGATCTTGGTTCTTCTTCGGGAGTTTCATGGACATTTTATGGAAGATTCGGGTAGACTAGAAGTTGTCCCGTTGAGATAGCATACATAATATGAGTATTGGCTTAAAACAAAAATGGCCACCCCTTCCTTGTGTACGACGGGTCACTTCGGTGGGTCTCGCGCGATGTTAAGTTCCATACGGCAAAAATTTGCAGCGCACAGTTAAAGAACGAGCGAGGTTTATTGGTGTGACCCATTTTAGTGAACGTGTTAATGTTGGTTGACGAGAATATCAGGAACAGATAGAAATACCGAGAACAGAGGATGAGCTATTCGAACTCCATGTACACTAGAGCATACTCCAAGTGGTTTGTATTGTGGAAGGGTCAGCTGCTTCGTTTCGATCAGCTTTCTGAAGTACAGTTGTGATAGGATTATACAGAGGTACAAACGTATAGATACGAGACTCGAGTGAGCAGAGCGTTCCCAAGCTACGCGCTTAGCCAAACGTAATCGGGTTCAGAAAGCTAAGCTTTTGAAGAGCAAGTGGACCCCTCTGACAGTTTGCAGCTTAACTTTGATTCATGAACTGAAAATTTGGCTCGTACTGAGATGCAATTAGTGATACCCATTCACTCACGTAACTATCTTTGAATTCCCGTATAAGTTGTTACTCGGTTTTCAATGTTGTCATTGTCTTCGTCAATTGAATTGGGACTTATACTCTATGGTTCAAGTCACGTACTTTTGTGAGTTTTTTTAGAAATGCGAAAAAGTACTCTCTTCTGATAACTACCCCTACAACTTCTACTGCGTATGAAATGTTTGAGTCCTGATGAAGAGTTTTTCTTATAGATTGGAATCAGTAGAAAAATTGTACCCTTGGTCTTCCGTGTACATTGCGTGGCGTGTATAACAGAGTTTGGTATATTAAACTTTCTCAGCCAAGAGGCACCTGCGTTCGGCCACCATGCCATTACCTCTCAAACTCATCTCTTTGAGAGGCGAGGGGAGTCATGAACGAAGCTTGCTTCGAGAGCAGCACTCCCGTTAATGCAGGCAAGTAACCTTGCAAACTCGGTTTACTCACAGATTCAGGAAAGAATCGATTGACAGTGAGAGGGTAAGGCTTGTGCCTGATCGAAGGTATTGCTGTACATTCAAAGAGTCCTCCACTTGACTGTCGGTTCGGTATTCTCCTCTTAGCTTTTACCAAGATTTGACATGCATGACTGATTCTAGATGTTGGAAGTGAATGCGAAATAATCAAATCTGTCGAATGCTCTTGGAGGAAGAAAATCTTATCTTCTAGCAATCTTGTTGGATGTATTGACAGCTCGTTCCATCATTCGACATATTCCTTGTGATGCGATTTACTTCGTTATCATCCAGATAGGGATTGGACATGGTTGTCGGGTTGCCTGCACACAGGCGTAAAATGGCTACCATTGGATCTAGATTTCGCGTGGTAGGGTTAGGGCTTTTGTATTATTCACGGCTAAGCTCACTCAGTCTGGCATAGGTCATTCATGCTTGAGTCTGGTCTACTCATTATTGCGTCCGATGGGCATTCAATGATCGGGGATAGGTAAAACTCAATATTATGAACACAGCCCCATGAACCCAGTGCTAAATCTATATCCTAAGGCGGCCATTTTGAAGGAAAAAACGCCTGTTTGACGGCAACCCGACAAGTGTGTCCAATCCCTATAACGATATTCAGTTATTCAGTGTTATCTTCAAACAGGAAGCCTAATTGTTGGAGCTGCTTGAGACTCTTCATAATCTAGTTGGTAACAGTGATCTTCAAAATAATTTTGAGAAAGATTGGCTGACCAGACTCCGGGGTTGCCCCTTATAATTAGGCCTCGGTTATTCGCATTCACTCCACTCCCTTTTCCTTATAATTATGATGATTTTCACTCTCGACACTCAGACTCTTGGAGAACTTGTGATAGTACAGACAAAAATCCGATTCTCTCCTGTAAAAGTCCCGCTCACCTTCGAATCTGATCGTCAATTTCTTAAATTCTAGGCACCAAAACCGAGGCTGGCTTAGATTGTCGCAGCAGCCCTATAGAAGTATCAATAGAAGTTATTCGATTATCTCGATCATCTTGATGTCAGCAGTTCTCTATACCCACAGGGAAAAAGCTCGTGTATCATACCCATATCTCACGATAGTCTAAGATAGATGAACCAAATGATGGAAGAATGAACGGGGAATAGATAAAGTGCAATTGAGGAAACGTGAATAGACACCGGAAAAGAGAATTATCCATCTGTGAGAGTGCGATCAAAGGGGCTCACAGCAGACAGAACGTGATGCCAGCAAATGCGAATTCCACTTGTGCCCAGCCAGTGGCATTTTTTCATTGCCGGCCAAATCGTTCGACATTCCAACGTCTATGTGAGTACATGCAAAAATTCCGACGAGGGTATAGTCACGATCGACCGTTTTTAAGTCTTCTCTGTTGATTTCACTATCAATGCTATCCTCGTTCTTGCTGCGGAATTCCTCCAATCTCGATTATGAGAAGCTGGACCAAAACTTCCGGAGTTGATCTAAATTGTGATACTGACGCTGAATTCATATGGTACTTTTTCTTCGATCATCCCTCAATCGTAGTAATCATGAATTCCAGTCTCGTCTTTGAATCAAGACAAACCGAGATGGATAATTATCGAAGGGAATTCATTGATTCCATCTATGGTGTCTTGTCAGAATATTTATGCTATATTTCTGCACTTATCTGGAAATAACAAGAATGGAATTCTACATAACTAATACGTCTATAGAGAATGAGAGAAGCAGTTTCTATTAGATCCTACACAGAAATTTCTTTAAAAATCGATTCGGGAATTTCTAGATACATTCTTCAGATTTGGACTGGAATTTTGAAGCCGGGAATTTCTTCATTCGCACTGCGAATTTGCTCCTACACAATCTCGATTAGATCATTCTTCATTTTTCAACATGGGTTTTCTGATCTTGACGAAGCTATGGTAGTCAACGTTTTGACCCAAGTACTTCAAGAATATTCTACATGCGAATTGAAAATTTTGAAATACTCCATTAATCCCTTCGATTTTCACTAGACCTTCCGAAGTTCCCTTCCAGATTTCTGTCCAAAAACCTCAGTTCCCCTAATGGATATCTCTTAATGAATTTTCTGATGTGGGACTTCTACGTAGGTTTTTACACGAACTTCTTGAATCGAGTTGAAATAGCTGATATATAATGATTTTCAAACGGAATTACGATGAACATTATTTCCTGATCCTCGTTCAGGCTGACCAAATCTTGGCTCACGTCTCAACTCATTTATCCGACGACTCTCAATTTTGGTAGACTCTCACTCTTCTCAGTGTCTTTCATCATCCCCTAGGGTACTAGTAGCACTCGACGACGAACCCGCTATAATGCCGAAGGCTCTGCAGTAACGTGGCTGGAGATAAGAGAGTAACAGAAGAGGAAAACGGCGATGACGAGGACGGGGATGACGGCAAGAGCGTATTCGCAACGCCGCAGTATAAATGCAGTTCTGAGCTGGCCCGAGGCATCGACTTGAAGTCTATATATTCAGGTACCGAGCTTCTCTCTGACTCCCGTTGCTGGAGCTCTCTTGAATTACGGCCAAACTCGAAACACGTTCCCACTCTGTTCTTTTCTCTATCGCAATCCGATGGCTAGACTGATTTCTTATCGCACTCTCCAGTGCCGTTCGACTTCTTATCCCTTTATCTGAAGAATTTCTTTTTACGTCGTTTCCGCCTTCCTGATTCTCCTGCTGAACTTGTCAGGTTCATAAAATGTGACCCCTCTTTCTTTCTTGTTCATTCTTCAAGTGTCGAAAATTACCGTGGAATCACATGAGTAATTTCAATTCTTCCAACATGTCACTCCTGAATCCTTGTTTTGAACAAAATGCACTGAAATGAGACAAATTTTGGAGGAAGAGTAAGTTCCCGAGGTTACTCAAATATAGTATAATAAATACGACGCGTGAGATAAAATTCAACACGGGATTGGAATTTACATCTAGAGTGAATCAATACTTGCGGTATCAACTAGTATCTGATGCATAAACCACCAGGGTGAAGAATATTTCCATAATGATGCACAGCAGTGAAGACGAGCGAAGGTATAATACACCAAAAATAAAGCACGAGATATTCACTTTCTGAACAGCTTTTCTCGTTAAAGTTCCATTATTTGGATCGCGTCGTGATTACGGGGCTAGAGTCTCTTCAG
The DNA here is from genome assembly GCA_029851415.1 of Eretmocerus hayati. NCBI lineage: Eukaryota > Metazoa > Arthropoda > Insecta > Hymenoptera > Aphelinidae > Eretmocerus > Eretmocerus hayati. Next base: position 135,607,057 of record CM056742.1, read on the forward strand.
ATTTTGCTATCGCACGAAGAATTCTGCACCATCTGGTATCTCGTGATTTTAATCTTCGAGCGCCAAACTACACCGACAGTAATTGGACTCCTTTTTGCTCTTCATTGCTTCAGATGATGAAGAATTGAGGAGTCCTCACCCCCACTTGTGGAATATTGAGATTAAACTCTTTCTGTTGTGAATTAGGACCATGATACTCTGTTACCTGCAGAAGGCTTGGATATTCTGTGAATGGATTAACCACAGCTGGCTTATTACGTGTGGAACGAAAGCATTTGCAAACAGGAAATCCCGTTTTTTCTGAAACAACATTTCTTTATTCCGAGATTGTCGAATCACAACGTCAGGATCACTGAATTCGTTGCTAGGTCAGTCAAGTCAACGATCCGAGTTATCAGAACTGGAAAATAAACTCAATTCCATCTGGGGATCAAGAATAATCTTGACCATCGCGATCATAAAATTGCAATTTCTGGAAATATTTCAGTAAACACACATAGTACCGTGGCCCTAAAAAGACCTCATGATGTAAAAATGAACTTCAGGTAGCCGTATCAACAATCAAGAGCCTTTTGACACTCTCAATTATCAAAAGCCTTTTGACAGGATTGAATGATGACAAGAATCTGAACCAAAACGCATGTAGACGAGTCATCACAAAAAATTGATATTCTTAGAATTTCCGTACGTTGACTCCAGCTGAAAAATTCGCATAGAAAATGAGGAAAAAATGAGAAGACAATTTAACAAAAGGGATACGGTTGTTTCCAGCTCATCCTTGACGTAAAATCTAGTGCTCTCGGATCACACAAAAATGTTCAACTTTTCATACTTTTTCATCTATCCACAGTGCGGGACTTGTCCTGGTATTGTCAGAGTTGAGCGAAGATTGCAGCCAAGGTGCCATAGTATAGAGAGATGCACGCTTTCATTTTTCTTCTCACTGACTCTTCGATCACAACTTGTCGAAGTATTTCCCACTAAGGCTCACCGCTTCGGCAAGAACTCAGGTATAATTTCCCATCGTACTACAACCAGGCTTTTTTCGATACAATTTTTTTTACTCCCTGACAAATTCGTGGGTGTACATTTTATAGAGCCGACAGTGGCGAATTTTTGCTTATTTTTCGTCTCTCGTTTCGTTTCTTAGTGGATTCTGCACAAGATATCTGTGGGAGTACGTTGCATTTATTCCACTCTCTCAACACGAATCAGCTATGTTAGCTGCTTCATGTTGAGAGAGCACGCATTCATGTGATTGTAGTGAATTGTTTTCACCCTTTTAAATTCTACGGAGTATAATTTGATCATTCGTTATTCTCACATCCTTCATAACTCAGTCGAGGCTGAACTCTATGAAAAAAAAATTTGTGCGTCCCGGCGAACGCGCGATAGATGACGGAGTCTTTTAGGTAGAACAACGTTATAGTTTGGTAATCCATCAGGGAGTAGAGAGGTTTGTCAACAATGATGCTGCATGAGGGTCGAAATGCATCACTAAAATTTGGTAATCTCGAGTATTCAGAATGCTTAATCAACAGACTATTCCACATCGAAATATTGATCTTTATAATAATGATATCGCTGAGCTCGAGTTTTAATCGTAGAGTCTGGCTGAATAGTTAGAGAGCAAAGAGTCATTCACAAGATGATTCTCAACGTTTAATCCCCGATTTTGAGAACTTTTCTCAGCAAGCAGAGAAAAGGCATCGAGACTTTTCTGCGTTATGCATCATTTGACGTGTAACTCGCGTTTCTCCTTCCATGACGAATTGCATTCTCGTTACGCAAAATCCCTAGGAATTTTCTTCAAAACTCCCGAAGATACTCTTTTTTGAAAAAATTATAATTGACCTGATATTCTAGAACTTCCTCACATGTTGAAAGTAGAGTAAGCTCATGACAAATCTTGGAAAAACTACGATTCTTCACATTCTCCCGAGGTTTGCTTCACTCTTTCCAATCACTTCGTATTTGAATGTATGTAATAATTCAGAAAATTGCGGCAGATGGTCGAGTCGGTTAATTGAAAACGTCTTCAGTATGGTCGAGTTACAAATATAATATTCATATTGCTTACCTCGGCTTCGGTTTAAGCTACTACACGAAAACAACTAATGCATTATACTGTCCAATATGTATATGCATGACCTATGCGTGTGTATCGCTAGCATGTATGTACGCTCACACACTTAATACCTATACGTGCGTGGCGCTTGCGCAGAGTCGAGGTAACGCTGAGATCTTGCAATAGCTTCGTGTCTACAGAATTTTCAAGCGTGGATTCACGCACCCAGCCGAAAGATGACTCCGTCATCAAAAAATTTACGGACTGCTGGTTCAATGAGGCCACTCACTTGCGATCTTTGAGGTCATGGAGTGATACCCGCATTCATATGATCAGAAAGAAGTGTGGTGCAAACTGATATGGGATCGGATTTATATTGGTTTGGTGTTCACAGATTCTGAACATCTTCCCACATCGCTTATGAATTCTTGAAATGAGATGTGAATGGATCCCAAGCTATTAATTACGTCTGATTTATTGATTCTACTCAGCACCCATGAGAATACTTCTCAGGGTGCTTGGCTATTCTATTCCTTTTATAGATCCTGATTTGCTTGAGATCTTGATGAACAGCTGTAGGAAGAATAAAAATGGTGAATCCAGTCAGCCTGACAATCAATCCAAAATACTAGCTCACCCGTGAATGAATGTTCAATTCCACTCCTCTACAATAAGAAATCGAGGAAACGTGAAGAGGGTGGGAACGTGTGAGTGAACTACTACAATATGGAACTGATATGATCTGATCATGTTTGATTCGAAAGTCTTCTTTTCTAAAAGTCAGGAAGGAAGACAAAAGAGAGGAGGGCAAATAGCATGGAACAGATTCTGCCCATTACGAATGTGAATTCTCGAAGTTTCTCTTTGGTACGCAATACTCTCAGAGAGTAGGAACATTCCTGTAGAATCAGAACCAATCTAGCTCTTCATCTTTTCGAGAGGAGGGCATTTGAGCCCTCATCAGATATTACAGCAATACCTTGTTACCAGATACGAAAAGAGAAAAAGACTACAATCCGACTTACAAGGGTTTTCAAAGCGTTCGTATCAGTTGACTTACTGTAATTCGCATCAGCTCGGGATCCTTCTTTTTCCTTTCATCTGCAACTGTCGGGAGCAAATAGATAATTCCACATGATTTTGTCAATTCTCGAAATGGATCTCACACGGCCACTTACGGAATTCACAAGATTCCCTAAGGACAATGAGTTATTGGCGTTTACTGATACATGTGACACAGATTGGTCCACAACTATTATTACCCTGAAAACGTGTGAAATCGAGGAGTCTTAGGGCGAGAAATTGTAGATTTTGAATGCAGAATTCTAATCTTTTTCCCGCGAATGACTTTCTAAACTCATACGATGACAGCTTCCGTAAAACCTTGGAAATGGACTAAAAAACATCGTAATAGCGATCCTATTTGGAGGGGAAGTGGTTCACGCGAATTTTTATGGAGGATAAAGTTGCTACATCGTTCAACACAGATTTAGGGGCTTGTGCAGTTTCTTCAAAAATGTCATTTTTAGGTTTCTGGCCATTTCAAGGGCTTTCCTGACACGATTCAGAAATTTCGAAAACGGCAATCGAAAAACGGAAAATTCGACGTCAGTGTATGTATTTTAAAATTGTTTTTGATATTGTGTGCGTAAAGTTGTGCCGAAAAAGTACTTTGCGGGTGAGTGTGCGGTGCGAAAAGTTGAGCGAAATCTTTTTTACGCACGATTTTCAGTGCGCAAAGTTTGAAATCGTGCGCAAAGTTGTCATAATCGTGCGCAAAGTTCGCTTATTAGTGTGCAAAGTTGATTTCGTGCAAAAACATCGTACCTCATATCCCACCCAATTTCGAGGTTTACGCAATGCGATCAATCTAGTAACGCTAGCTCTTGTACTGACTCATGATCATTCTGAGTGCTATGTGACTCATAAAATATATATATTTTTGTTTGAGATGAAAAATGAGCTTATGTTTGTGGTACCACAATGTTGAGAAATTTTTTTGTATTCAACGAATCTCAAACATTCAAACATGCTACCTCATTAGTTGAAAGTATATGTTCAATACCATTAAATCTATTATTTGTGTTTAATCATTGATTGAGATAACTCAGCGTTGACTCAAATGTAAATGTGAGCTTTTCTAGGGTAATTGACAAATTATGGTTGATGCCAACCATTCCCTGGAGGATAATTTTTATTTTTGTATTCAAAACTTTCTAATTACTCAAAAATTCCACATATTCATTAATAAAATGTTGAAAGTTTCTTGTGTATTTCACTCCTAAATTTCATCCTAATCATAGCGTACTCATGTAATGTTTCAACTATAATTGTTAATACCTGTCCAGTAATTTTGAATATTTCTTTCCTAATATATATCCGTTTTCTTCAGTCGAAATTTTCCATATTTGCAAGAACTCAAAAAATTTTACAAATATTCAGATGACTCGGAGATCAAATTTTTTGCCATGAAATTTAATGGTGTAGCTTTCTATAAAGATGAGAACTTCTTATTTGATATGGATGATGATACTTTTTCAGTGCGAGTACTTGCATATCTTACATTTGTCTTCTATTAGTACTTCTGAAAGTTGAAATCAAAACTTTTTGGCGATGCAGTAAAATATGATATATCATGAAGATTTTTTCATAATACATTTCCAGAACTTTTTTTTCAGTCGGGGGGCTCCGCCCCCCGAACCCCCCGGCGGGGGCTTCGCCTCCTGCACCCCCACCAGGGGCTCCGCCCCTGGACCCCGTCCTCGCCCTCCCTTTCCCCGCCTTCCAAGGGATAGACCGCGAAGGACAACTTTCCGCACCAATATCAAAATAGTACATTTCGATACAAGGGCGTAAAACATTTTATTCGCGCCTGAGTGATGGGTTTCCGGCCCGAGCCGCAGGCGAGGGTCGGAATCATCACGAGGATGCGAATAATAGGTTTTACGCCCGTGTATCTAACTATACTTTTCGATAAACTGTGAGTAAAAGTCGACAAACTGTGCGCAAAGTGCACTTTTACGCACAGTGTATCGAAAAGTATAGTAAGCAACACGGGCGCAACTTTTCCGCCCTCGTTCCCGAAATACTCGTGCGTAAAAGTGAAACTTTGCGCACAGTTGTAACTTTGCGCACGCTTCGCGGTGCGCAAAGTCTTCTGCACTGTGCGCAAAGTTATATTGCGCACAGCGCAAAACACTTTGCTCACGTCGCAGAAGTTACAACTGTGCGCAAAGTTCACTTTTACGCACTCATTTCGGGAACTCGTGCGTAAAAGTACTTTGCGCCCTTGTTACTTAATGTACTATTTTCAAATCTACCCTGAGGGCTGTATGACAGTCAAATGAAGAGTCAGAGAAACGCGTGAAAGCGCCGAAGAAGCTTCTGTAGGGTGGAAAGGAAACGGTTTGAGCAAATTTGGATGGAAGACAAGGTTGTTGCATTTCGCAATTCAAATCCGGGAAATCAGACAGTCTTCCCAAAAATATCATCTTCGGGGGATCTTTGACATCGAGAGGAATTTTTTGGCACAGTTCTGGAATTTCAACTGCGGGAATCGAAAGAGCGGGGAATTTCACGTCAAAATATGTGATTACGGAACGCAGTCGCGCGCCTGTGCAAGTATAAATTCGAAAAAAAGAATGAGCCTCCGTGTAACTATACTTTGAATTCGTTTACCCTAACCTCATCATTCCATCTTATTTGTGTTTTGAAGATATGTAAGGGTGTTCTCGACTCGGAAGAGTTTGCCCCCCCCCCCACTATTCTTATAATAATGATCGATGATTACCGACGATGTTCAATGCCACGACTTTTTCGATTATTGAATTCTATAGATGACTTTGGTGGTTACGCGAGAAACTCTTTGTCAGATGTTTGAGATAAATTATCCAACATGCATTCGTGTAGTTCGTGTATCCGTGAGATCATCGAATTTATTCATAATAAGATGATGAGGCTTAGGTGTAGTGTTGACTTCCTCGCCTCCACCTGGCAGTCGTTTGATTTATTTATTGTTGTGGTGCGCCGATACGATCTCAATGATTCTTCTCAATATTAATTTACTCGGAATGTGATGTTCGCATTCATCATTAAGAGACGGGTGCAGCACAGAATCGAACCGTTTTACACAGTTCCCTGAACTTTAGACACGGATCATACGCAGGACCACCGCGGATATTCACAATACATATTTCGACGTGAAATTCCTGAAAAGCCCTCAAAACAGCCCAAAACCTTCACAAATGAATTTTTGAGGAAACTGCCCCAGCCTCCAGGGTTGTATTGAGAAATCAGCAACTTCAGCCCGGTTCAAAGTTTGCGTGAAACACTTCCCCTTCGAGTGAGATCACTATTACCATGTTTTTCAGGGCATTCTCGCGTTCTTGTGGGAGCCATCATCGCATGAGTTCGGGAAGCCGTCCGTGTGAAAAAGATTGGGATACTGCATGTGAAAATCTTCAATTTCGCGCCCTGAAACTTTCTCATATCGCACGTTTCTAGGATGATGGTAATTGTTAGCTCATTCATGTAATATGTATCAGTATGCGACGTGACTTTTAGCCAAAAATATAGTTTAGACTAGACTTATGGTATAGGGGACGAAGTACAATGAGTGCTGCCCGAGAAAGAATTTCTCTGTGTCCTTGTAGATTGTTCAGTGGAGAATCGAGAAGATGAGATCCCCTCCTGATGCTGCCACTTTGAATTATCTCGACAGAACGATAAATGAATTGAAGTTATACTGAGATTTTGGAATACCACAGATAGGGAATTCCTTGAATCTATGAATTGACAGTATATTTGACAGAATTTTGAGGGGACAATCGAACAAATCCTACATTCCTGTTATTGTATCATTGTCGCACAAATGCACGAAAATGATCCACTCGCTCCTCCGCCTAACCGCAAAACTATCAATGCTACATTGGTACGTCTCCTCTATGAGTAATCGAGGCGAGAAAGTGATGCGTGGGTTCTCTCGTACCTTCTTCACGGCGAAGCGAAGGAATTATTATTGGGCGAATCTCATCCCTAATGGCATCGAAAGCTCTCAGCTCTTCGTCCTTGTGAGTAGTGCTGGAGGCAGAGTTGGATATCGAAAGAGATAGTGAAGGAGCCAAGGAAAGCGCTAACCTGGGAGATGACAAGGATTGCACGGTGAGTATTCCCCTCGGGCATGCGTCGGATTCCACGGGCCAGCTGTACGACAGGTGGAAGTAAAATAAGTTCGACTCGACTGATGGACAAGCGACTCTGAGATTCGGTCTCATCCATCATCGCCACCGCAACGGATTTCAGTCCTTACCGTAGCGGGTAATTTCGAAAATTTGATTAGTGCTGACCGATAGCGAGAGAAAGGACTTTCAGTGACTCCTATCGAGCGAGTGCTTGCCTCCCTAAGCCGATAAGAATGAAAGAAGGACCCGAAGGAAAGATGGTGATAACGCTCTCATTATCGACATTGTAGTTCAAAGAAGACGTTCTGACATTGCAGAGAAGCGAGATGCCCTGTCGGCATCATCCGCGTCAAGATTCTTTCTCAGGGACGATCGATGTCTTCGTCACTCTTCTGCTTTGTCCAATGGTTTTTTTTCTCAACTTCTTCTGACCAACCTTCTATTCTGATGAGAAAGCAATTTAGATCGTCCGAGTTTCTCTCCGACTCCGTATGAAAAGAACTTCGAAGGAATACCGGTATCTGAACCTCATACGTTTGTGGGACGAATTTGAGGAATATTGCACACGAAAGCATGAAAGCACATTAAAATTTATTAATTAATTTGAGACGCGCTCATTCCTCGTTATCCAAAGTGCAGGTGATTGAGGATTCTTATACCGTAGATAAGGGATCGAGTTGAACTCAAGATAGACCAATTATGACTCTCAAATTTCATTATGTTCCCGAAAAGTTGCATTTGATAACAAGTTGAATAACTAGTCATGATACACAAGACTATTTGAGAGACTGGTAGTTTCATATTCGTGGATGAATTTTCATCGAATATCGAATTTGAGGTGATTAACGTCAAGTGTCCTAGCCTGCTTTTTGGAAGGTAGATCACGTACTTTGCAGCCATCGGCAGAGGCTGCAGAACCAACGTAGAGAGAAATTAATCACGTAATCCCCGACGTATTTCTTTCCCAGGGGCGGTCCCAGAGACCAACTTTGGGGGGGGGCGATTTTGACTTTTGGGGGGGGGCGGTCAATGCAAAAATCGATTTCGACATCGATTTCGCGACATCGATTTCGCGACATCGAGCGTTTTCCCATCTCTCCTGTACAAAATTTTCGGCTTTGGGGGGGGGGGGGGGCGATCGCCCCTACCGCCCCCCCTTGGGACCGCGCCTGTTCTTTCCAGCTTTCCGATGGGGAAGTTTGTTTTCCGGATCAGTGTCAACACAGCCTCAAAAAGTAACAACCAAGATTCAGAATAAGGATATTCAAAATCAGAAGGCACGGCAGCACTTTGCTGGCGAGTATGTAAAAAGAGAGAACATGTGCGAGCGAGATCGTGCGCAAGGTCACCGTGTCTACATTTTTTCGATATTCTTCCGTGCACCAGTGACCCCTCATCACTTTACCATCACCGGCTTCTCTCCTCGAGCTGGGGGACCATGCACACGCTGAATTCGGCCGTTTGAACCTCACACATTTTCTCATATGACCAAAAAATGTGTGTGCACGTGCATCACACGCCTTCTGAGTTGGGATGGCTGAGAGCCAAGAGAGGAGAAAAAGAGCGGGCAGGAATAACCGCTCGCGATTTCACTTGAAAAATAACTAGTTGCGTTCATTGAAAACACCTACGCTCAACCTAACCAAGCACACTCGTATGAACTAGAGCGATGGGCTATTTCACAACTTGAACTACAAGAGAATAACTTTGTGAAATCATTATCCATCAAAAAGCTGACGTGCGCGGGAAAAGCTCTTGAGCTGCGCTCACGCAAAGTGATGCTCACGAGCGGGCCGTCGGATTGTAACGCTCGGTTTCTACCACCACAGCGTCCTGTCGCTAAGGCGCTCAACTTACAGTGAAATTAGGAACGTTGCAAGATTTCAAGAGCTAAACCATGATCGAGAGAGAATCCAGAATGTGAAAGTTCAATACCTAGCTCATTTTGAAATTCGAGTACAGGGTGATTGGTATCGAATGGCACAAAATAGGGGTCAATTGGATGCACCTCATGAATATTTGAAAAAGAAGTTATTAATCAGACATTGTGAAGCCATTGATAGCCGACATATTGGGTTCCTCTAATCATTTGCAGATGATTCATTTTCTTCTTTCTCAATTATTGGAAAAAGATTTCCCACCCTTTTGCCTATTCGTGCTCTGGGGATCACTCGAAAATAATCAGGCTCTTTATCCCCCCCCTCTTCTCACCCTTTCCATTTTGAAAGTCAAAAAGTGTATCCACTCCAAATATTCAGACTAAGCCAAGAGTATTCCGGAAATAATCCAACAAGGGACGAACAAAACGCGACGATAACGCTCAAGCGGGCCTCTAGCATCGTGCGCGTTTGGCTAAAACTCGCGGTCGCGCACACCCATGATAATGACTGTGCATAAATATTTATGACAAATTAGAGTCACAGTAAACGCCTCTTGCAATCGCTGCAGCATATCTATGAGTGCTTGCGTTTGCCCTCCCCCGCCCCCCCCCCTACTCTCTACCCTCATTCTCATCCCTATTCAGCATTCACAGCGCATGGTTTCTCAGATGACGCACCATTCCACTCCTTGGATACACACATTTGCTGAAACTCGCTTGTATTCATCCATATAATTCTAGATTATGAGTTTGATCGGCGTGCGCGAAGACATTTTTGCACGCATGATGATCGTTATTGATTCGACGAGAGTCAAGCGGCTATGGAATAATTTGCCGTCATCTGTCTCGAATTTCTTGGACATTTTCTTAAATCCTCTAGTCCAATACAAGCATAGCTGGTTCCGTCATTACACTATCGGAATGGGGGTAGGTATGATATGATATGATATGAACGTTATTGAGGCTATGGGGTAGAACCCTATTTAGCCCTGAAAGGAATCCTACACATTCTTTACAAAAATTGTTGAGTACTTGTACTAAGAAACGTCCTGAACCACAAAAAATCATCACGCTAGGAAAACTGTAGCAATATCTCCGACGGATTAACATGGTGTGGTAAGCGGATGCAACTAGACACTATAATTACACCGGCACAAAAAGAAGTATCTGTACTTTTAACCAGACCTACTTTTCTTTGTGTATTTTGGCACGCTGAATGCGAATCCGAGGTTGGTTCGGCACGCTACCTCTTGTTTTCGAGAAAACCATGAAAATTCGGTAGAAATCGTGGAAGTCGCGCAGAATAGCATTACAAATCTGGTGAATTTTTATCAATCTACATATTTTTAGCTGGAAACTTGTACTCAGGGGTTTTCGGGGTCGCTGAACACGAATACAATATCAGAACACTGATTTTTCAAGATCCAAGATGGCGGCTTTGAAATGGCGGAATGGAAATTTCCGAAAACTACTCAGTTTAGCTCCATGGGTCTCTTCTCGGAAGTTTTTGGTCGTGTTCGGGGATTTTCGGGGTCGCTGAACATGAATACAGCATCAGAATACTGACTAGCGTTATTGCCTATCTCGCTAACGCTCGTCCGGCTTGGGAGTTTCTCTGATATGGTACGAGCCTCTGAAATGCTTCTGTAGTTCAACAATGTAAGTTGAGATTCCATAATAAAGTGGTTTGGGAGAAGAAAATTTCCTTGATGTAATCAAGTTGGGTTAATGTTGCGCATAGTGAGGTTCCTGAATCTTCAGTATGAATCTGGGAATTTCGCCCAGTTGGCCAGCTCCAGCGACGACCTCAGACCCCATCTCAGCCCCTGCCTCAGCCACGCCCCATCCATGGCTCCGGCGCCAGTCCCAGCCACAGCTCCAGCCTCAGTTCCAGTCAACCTCAGCTTCAACCACAACCCCGGCCTCAGCTTCGGGCGAGCCCCAGCCTCAGCCCAGCCTCATCCCTAGCTACAGGACCAGCTTCAGCTTCAATCATAGCGCCAGTCCCAGACACAGCCCAGCCTCAGTCCCAGCCACGGCCCAGCGTCAGTCCCAGACTCAGCATTGGCAACAGCCTCGACCCAGTCCGAGCCCAGCCTTAGCTCCAGACTCGACCCCAGCGTCAGTCGCAGGCTTAGCCACTGCCCCACCCGTAGCCCCAGATACAGCCTCGGACCCAGTCTTAGCCCTAGCCACAGGCCCAGCCTCAACCCCAGCTCCAGTCACAGCCCGGCCTCAGTCCCAGACCCAGCCTTGGCAACAGCCCCAGACTCGGCACGGTGAGTCATTCAGCCGAAAAAGGTCGGCTTGCGTGAACATGGGATTTTCCTCTGAGGTATGTTCCACGGTCATTAGTAGATCATTTTCCAACAAGAATCAAGAAAATCGGTTATGGGTGTTTGAAATAAAGTCGATTTTTCCTTTTTCTAAGCTATCCTCCGAAAATAGTCTATTTACTTCATTACTCACTTTCGTTTCTTGCTTTGAAATCGACTATTCAAAATGACTAAAGTACCTATATTCGACGTAAAAAGAACCAATCTTTCGAAATCCGAGGTCCCCATTGAGCCCAGATAAAATCCGAATAATCCGGAATGGCTTATAGAGCAGGGAACACCTTTTTACCCAAAAATTTTACGTAAAATCCAAGGATATCCTTTGTCATCAGGAGACATGGATTCTATCAATACTGAAGGGGTGTATGTACATATCAATAGTGACGTATTTCACTAGTATTTGGTAAGCCCGAGACCTTCTCATCATTTGATTTGAATTCTGAATGTAAGTAAGGAACTATATTTGAACAGCTTCCGAACAAAATAGTGTTGCATTTTTTTCGAATTATTGTTTTAATGCGATTTGAATTTTCAATAAGTGCAATCTTGTTGACACATTAAAGACCCATCTCACATCATCAGTTTCTATGAACCAAAGTCTCGCTCAATTATCATTGTGACAAATATCACAGGGTGCACTAACTAAAGAGATACACTTTCGCATCTTATATTCTGTAACATTTACCGTTTAATCTCCATCAAAATGGTGAGATATCTTATATCCTTCTACGAATGGTTGAAAAAATAAGTCATACATGTAATCCATTGAATTCGCATACTGCGCGGAAAAGACGATGTGAATAAGCAGAGTATGCAGAATGAACTTTATATTTCTTCCAAATTTCACTGAACTCGTGATGAACTGACTCGAATGCTTGTTCGCTGTACTTTCCAAGACCAGTTCCAGTTCTACTACAAAATTCTTCAATATGATACATAATTGCATGAGCTTTCGGTGTAACAAATACCCAAATTCGAATTGCAACTGCGAAAATCTTTCAGTTTATCAGTATATTGAGGATCGAGATTCGTGCCAAAACAAGCTCTAACTTCTTCAAAACTTTCACAAATCGTCACATATTCATTAACATAAGGGTTATCTCTTCTTTCCACGAGGTTGATGTTATTTAGTAGCTTGCTACAATCGTTACCATTAAAACTCTCACCACCGTGAATGATCTTGTTTACCATTCCAAATTATTCTGATCTAACCTGGGCTCAATTTGGACCTCGGATTTCGAAAGATTGGGTCTTTTTACGTCGAATATAGGTAGTTCGGTTATTTTGGATAGTCCATTTTAAAGGGAAGAACGAGAGTGAGTAATGAAGAAAATAGACTATTTTCGGGAAATAGCTAATAGTCCGGTCTCCGGCCGACCTTTTGTTGGTCTGTTGGCCTCCAGCGAGGTGACAATTTGGCTGGATAAGAGCCGAAATTACAAGAAATTACCGCCAAAGGTGGACACTCTACGTGTGGTACAAGCTGAGATATGGATTTTTTAAATAATTAATTTGTAAGCGTTACATGTCCGTTATCCTCCAGTGGCCACCCTATGCTCATTTGGAAGCTCACGAAACGTATATTGAGATGGAAAGAAGGTGGACAGTCCTAGTGTGGTCGGAAATGGGGTATTGAGGGCCTCAAGGTCACATTTTTGGGTCAAAATGGCGAAAACGACGATTTTTCGCATATAACTCAGAAACGATGCACCTAATCGAAATTTTACATCAGTACTTTTTTGTTCATCTTGTTAAGATCTTAAAATTTGTATTCGGGTAATTTTTCCCAGAAATGCGTCATTTCTGAGATAATGGCGTTGCGAGTTGTGAAAAGTAGACGCTCAGACCTCCTGATACGTACAACTCAAGAACGGCGCACTTGGTCAAAATTTTACATCAGTACTCTTTTGTTCGTCTTGTCAAGATCTTGAAATTTTTCTTCGAGTAATTTTTCTCAGAAATGCGTCATTTCTGAGATAATGGCGTTGCGAGTTGAGAAAAGTAGACGCTCAGACCTCCTGATACGTGCAACTCAAGAACGGCGCACTTGGTCGAAATTTTACTTCAGTACTTTTTTGTTTGTCTTGTCAAGATCTTGAAATTTGTATTCGGGTGATTTTTCTCAGAAATGCGTCATTCTTGAGATAATGGCGTTGCGAGTTGTCAGGATTAGACGTTGGGATCTCCGGATACGTACAACTCAAGAACGACGCACTTGACCAAAATTCAATATCAGTACTCATTTACTATTCATGTATTTTGAGATCTTGAAATCTGTATACGAATCTTTTCCCTCAAAATCGGATAATTTTTGGATATGAATATTATCAGTTGGGGCTAGCAGGCGCCTCGAATGTCCTTTGCATCGTGGATATAGAAGCGTGGAATCGATGTGGCTGGACCGACAACGGAGAGAGCTTGGATATTGTGTGGTTTGATGGTAATCCGTCTCCAGAAAAAGTAATAGATGTCCTTCATGACGACGATGATCGCAATGAAGATGAGGTCAGTGGTGATTTTGATGGTGATTTGAGTGACTTCGATATGTATGCCACCGATGAAAGTGACGAGGAACGATGGTATTTTTGTACGATAGAAATGTTTCACTGTTTCAGTTATGTACGGTGCAAATTTGACATATGAATAAATATAAGTACCCTCTCAATAGGGATTCATTTTATTTCGACAAATCAGAGATTTTGAGACTGAAATCTTATAACGTTAACGAAAAAGAACGAACATAGAATAACGTTCTATCGCATCAATCTCCATATGTACACAAGAAAGCGTCTGGTACGATTAATACCCGCAACTAATAATGTTCATACCTCAAAAATTATCCGATTTTGAGGAAAAAGATTCGTATACAGATTTAAAGATCTCAAAATACATGAATAGTAAATGAGTACTGATATTGAATTTTGGTCAAGTGCGTCGTTCTTGAGTTGTACGTATCCGGAGATCCCAACGTCTAATCCTGACAACTCGCAACGCCATTATCTCAAAAATGACGCATTTCTGAGAAAAATCACCCGAATACAAATTTCAAGATCTTGACAAGACAAACAAAAAAGTACTGAAGTAAAATTTCGACCAAGTGCGCCGTTCTTGAGTTGCACGTATCAGGAGGTCTGAGCGTCTACTTTTCTCAACTCGCAACGCCATTATCTCAGAAATGACGCATTTCTGAGAAAAATTACTCGAAGAAAAATTTCAAGATCTTGACAAGACGAACAAAAGAGTACTGATGTAAAATTTTGACCAAGTGCGCCTTTCTTGAGTTGTACGTATCAGGAGGTCTGAGCGTCTACTTTTCACAACTCGCAACGCCATTATCTCAGAAATGACGCATTTCTGAGAAAAATTACCCGAATACAAATTTTAAGATCTTAACAAGATGAACAAAAAAGTACTGATGTAAAATTTCGATTAGGTGCATCGTTTCTGAGTTATACGCGAAAAATCGTCATTTTCGCCATTTTGACCCGAAAATTTGACCTTTAGGCCCTCAATACCCCATTTCCGACCACGCTAGGACTGTCCACCTCCTTTCCATCTCAATATACGTTTCGTGAGCTTCCAAATGAGCATAGGGTGGCCACTGGAGGATAACGGACATATAACGCTTACAAATTAGTTATTTAAAAAATCCATATCTCAGCTTGTACCACACGTAGAGTGTCCACCTTTGGCGGTAATTTCTTGTAATTTTGGCTCTTATCCAGCCAAATTGTCACCTCGCTGGAGGCCAACAGACCAACAAAAGGTCGGCCGGAGACCGGACAATAAAGAATGGGGAAGTCGACTTTATTTCAAAAGCCCTCGATCGATTTTTCTGACTCTTGTCGGAAAATGATCTACTATTGACCCCGAAACATACGCCAGAGAAAAATCCCATGTTCACGCAACTCGACCTCTTTCGGCTGAATGACTCACCGTGTCGGCCCAGCCCCAGCCCAGCCTTAGTTCCAGCCCGGCCCCAGCGTCAGTCTCGGGCTTAGCCACTGTTCCAGCCTTAGCGCCAGCTCCAGCCCCGGCCCAATTTCATCCCTACTCACAGCCACAGCCTCTAGCGTCAGCGTTAGCTCCAACCTCCAGCTTAGCCTCAGCCCCAAGATTGGCCCCAGCCCCAGCCTGAGCCTCAGCTCCGACCTCAGCTCCGACCTCAGCTCCAGCCTTAGCCCCAGCCTCAGCTCCAGCTCCAGCCCGAGCCACAGCCTCAGCCTTTTCACCAGCCTCAGTCTCAGCGATAGCCTCAGCCCAAGCCACAGCCCCAGCCTCGGCCCAACCCCAGCCCAATCTTAGCTCCAGCCTCGATCCCAGCGTCAGTCTCACGCTTAGCCACTGCTCCAGTTTCAGCTCCAGCTCCAGCTCTAGCCCCCGCCCAATCTCATCCCTAGTCACAGCCCCAGCCTCAAGATGGACCTACCGGATCCACCAATTCACCAACCAGCTGGACCCACCGATCCACAGGACCCACCGAGTCATCGACCCACTAATCCACCGACCCACCAACAGCACCAGTGACGCCACCACGATACGAGGCATCCAGACGGATAAAATTGGAGAGACGCTTAAATGGCGGAACGACCATTTCCAAAAACTGCTCAGTATAGCTTCATGGGTCTCTTGTCGGGGGTTTTCTGGGGTCGGTGATCACGAATATGATGTCAAATTGATGATTTTGTGGAATTCAGGATGACGCAGAAGGATCTGGCCCAAATCCTAAGGAGGCAACCAATCCTTAAGCTCCCAAATCTTCAAATAGTTTCACGAGAAATACTCAGTCGAGCCCGCCCATTTCTATCCGTGACATTTAGTCCGTTTCTGTCCGTGCACTCGTCCGTTTTTGTCCGTTTGGCCGGGATGAGACTTGCCAGCCTGCCCGTTTCTGTCCGTGCACTCGTCCGTGATTGTCCGTTCCACAAGAAATACTCAGTCGAGCACGCCCGTTTCTATCCGTGAGATTTGGTCCGTTTTTGTGCATGCGCTCGTCCATTTCTTTCCGTTTGGATGAAATGAGACGTTCCAGCCCGCCCGTTTCTGTCCGTGCGCTCGTGCGTTTTTGTCTGTTCCACAAGAAATACTCGGTCGAGCACGCCCGTTTCTTTTCGTGAGATTTGGTCTGTTTTCGTTCGTTTCGCCAAAATGAGACACGAGCAATCCTCACTCAAGCACACCCGTTTCTGTCCGTGGAATTTTGTCCGTTTTTGTCACGTGCACGGACAGAGACGGGCGGGCTAAGGAGTCTCATTCGGGCCAAATGGACAGGAACGAACGAGTGCACGGAAAACGGACCAAATCTCACGGACAGAAACGCGTGTGCTTCACTGAATATTTCTTGCAGAACGGGAAGAAAACGGACGAGTGCACGGACAAAAACGGACCAAATCACACAGACCGAAACCGGCGGGCTGGAAAGGTTGACTGCGGCAAAACGGAGGAAAACGGACGAGTGCACGGACAACAACGGGCGAGCTGGAAAGTCTCATTTCGGCCAAACGGACAAAAACGAACGAGTGCACGGACAAAAACGGACCAAATCTCAAGGACAGAAACGGACGTGCTTGATTGAGTATTGCTTGTGGAACGGAACAAAACGGACGAGTGCACGGACAGAGACGGGCGGGCTGGAATGTCTCATTTCGTCAAATCGGGGAAAACGGACAATTGCACGGACAAAAACGGACCAAATCTCACGGACAGGAACGGGCGTGCTTGACTGAGTATTTCTTGCAAAACGGAAAGAAATCGGACGAGTGCACGGACAAAAAATGCGGGCTGGGGAGTCTCATTCCATCCAAACTGACAAAAACGGACCAAATTTCACGGACAGGAACGGGCGTGCTTGAATGAGTATCTTTCGCAAAACGAAAACAAAATGCACAAGTGCACGGACAAAAAGGGACCTTGTGCTTGCAAGCTTATCTTTTCCTCGTCAAGAGGTCACACGGACGCTTACGGAAAATGTCCGTTTTACACGTATTTCCGAGGTTTTCTACACGGACTCTACATGAGAGATGTGCGAATAACCAAGGCCCTTTATCAAATTATCAAAGCTGTTTTGTGATGATGAGAATTTCCTGACAATGCGTATTCTCCGGAATCGGGATTTGAAAATGGATTCCAATTGAGGACAAGTTGACACTGATTCGAGGAAATGGAAATCCACCATACAATGTCACGGAAATACGAAACAATCTTATGGGAGTCGAGTTGTATGCACGGCTGAGAGATTTACTTCCTGCGTGATTTTTTCACTCGGATTTTGCAAGGTCTTTCCATCCAGAATGATACCATGGGTCTCTGCGATCGAGATACAAGGAAATACCTTCTTAACAACGGAAACTGACGCCCTGGGATGTGACGGACTTCCAGCCCCAGTTTACTGTTGGAAGGAGTCTGGCCCCAAGACTAGTGCTCAGCGTGCATCGAGTCCTCCAACCACGAGCCACGAGGAAGGCTGAACCACTTTTCACTATCGTGGTTCGACTCCGACGTTTCACAGTCCCCCGGCTCTAGTCAATGCATTCCGCATGCCAGAGCATTGAGTCAGTTCAGATCCGACTAAAGATCACGAGCACTGGGTGAGTCGTTTCCGATTCACATGTTGCTCGAAGGGATACCTACACTCTTGCGGAGCCTAAACGAGCCTGACTGAATCCCCGACCAAGGGATAACTTTGGCCTTGCACTAGTGGCTGATCACGAAATACGATAGTTACTTGAGAAGCTGTGTCATTCTCAAGTAGGCCCCTACTTGAGAATGAACCTCTCCCGAGCCAAATTGTTCGCAGGGAGTATTTCTGCCTCTTGACCATAGGGGCAGTCGGGATAGAGCCAATAAGTATGGGTCCGGAGTACAGTACCCTGCAAAAAAATGGAACACGGATACCCTCACTAAAACAACCAGTACTCCGACGCGTTTGGGTTTACGCCAATTTCTCAAAAAGCACTTGGAAGATGAGAAAAAAATCTATCAAATTATGTATTTTAAGATTTTTTTTGATCGAATTTTCATGCCTTTAATTGAAACTCACAATTGGAAAAATTCTCATTTCAATCAATCATCGATCATTTATCGGGAAATCACGATAGCGTGGAAATTCTTGCGGGATGTTGTAGCCCTTTTCAAGACCTTCAAGATCGTTTTTTTATACATCACTCTACGATTTTTCACACCCGAGTTACGAGCGATCTCGTACAAAGAATTTCTTACGAGTTGAGGGTATCGAAAGTATGGAGACGTGAGTTTTTCTTAGTTGAGGTGGGCGGAAGTCCTTTCGACCAATTTTTGGAATAAATCTGGCAATTATTTCATAGAATTCTGAAGATTTTACATCAAAATCGTAGATTATGACCTTTTCCGTATTTTTGTTACACTCAACCCGTACAAAATTCTCTGTACGAGATCGCTCGTAACTCGGGTGTGCAAAATCGTAGAGTGATGTATAAAAAAACGATTTTGAAGGTCTTGAAAAGAGCTACAACATCCCGCAAGAATTTGTACGCTATCGTGATTTCCCGATAAATGATCGATGATTGATTGGAATGAGAATTTTTCCAATTTTCAGTGTCAATTAAAGGCATGAAATTTCGATCTAAAAAATTTTTAAACACATGATTTGATAGATTTTTTTCTCATCTTCCAAGTGCTTCTTAGGAAATTGGCGTAAACCCAAACGCGTCGGAGTAATGGTTGTTTTAGTGAGGGTATCCATTTTTTTGCAGGGTACTGTATGAATTTCAATATTTGCAGATCGAGATACAAGAATTTTCGATACTTCTCTCGCTTGCATCCTTTTCATCTTACAATCTTCAAAGGAGTAATGAGTCGCCAGTACCAAAGTCTCATCCAGTCTCATCACGCATGTAGGTATGACTGAAGTCATGCAGTCAATGCTCCCCTTAGTCAAAAACCATTCTAGTTGGTCCCAATCGGGTTTGTTATTAGACAGCATAGACTGCGATCTGTCAGCATAGATGTTACGCTAAGAAAAATACATTCATAATGCATTTGAGGGATTCTACAGAACTTTTCATATTGTGCGTACTGCACGCTGTCTCTGAACCTTCAAATGTTTGTCACGTTGTCCAAGCTGAATTTGATAGGTTCCGGGGCCCCTGAATCTCTAATCGATTCGTTGTTCTGTCAGAAGAAACTGGCTGTGCGCAGCACGACCAGCAACTCTCATTTTCTACGTATCTCTCAGCGTACTCGCGCCATTTTCTGATTTCTTAACCCGTTGACTGTTGATATCCAGTATACTGGACAAGCGCTTTCTTCGATATTTCGTGATAACGCTTGATAGAAGCATTGGGAAAATCTGCGGAAAATCAGGAAATCTCTGGGACATGATTGAATCACGTTGGCAGAAGAATTAGGTCGCAATAGTCGACCATTTTTAAGAAAAATAATAAAAATCGAAAAATTTTCGACTATCTAATTTTGCCATTTTTTGCGATTTTGACACTAGTATTTGATGTTTCGACCATCAGAAAAGGTTTGCGAGTGCCGGAAGTCACTTTTAAAGTCAACGGGTTAAGCCTGCTGCGAGAATAACATTGCTCGAAAGATTCTGCCAAAATTCAGTGACCATCTAGACACCTCATATTTTGAAAGAGCAGTGGTTTTAGTCGCGTGCCTTTGACGTGGCAGTTATGAATGAACGTCGTAGTAGCGTAACTGAGTCTTCACGGAAGTTTGAGATCTCTCGTACTTAGCTCATAGGAAAAATAAAATTTGCGATCAGTGCATGATCAAAACCGGTTCTAATAGCTTGAAACAGCACCAACTATATCCCGTTTGATTTAGGGTTGTGCGACCAACTGCATCAGAATAATAGCTTCAAGAAGATGAGGGAATTCATGGACTCACTCGACTGAAAAAGGTCAAATTCCCTCATGGCATGGGAAGGGGAAGGGGGCACGTTTCCGAAATGATTTGCTTATTTTTCTTCACCTCATTACAAACAGTATTCCACAGTTCTTAGGTCCTGAAATTGAATATTATTCCAATGAGAAGCATTACAAAAATTTAATCGATAAAAACATATATGATCGAGATCATGTCGGCCCTTCTATGACATTGCAATCGTGCATATGGAACTCGAAAACATCTATAATATACCAAGGGACCCACTCCTTCCCCGTAAGTGTCACTTTAGACTCGATTTAGGAATTTTATAGCGAATTCTATGAAAACACAAATGGGAACGCCAAAACGCAAATACGTGGAACTCGAGTACTCCCACTCGTCCAACATGGTCAGAAAACAGACAACTAGTGGAATACAGTGTGTATCTGTGTTTTAAGTAGCCTCTGCGTGTTCTGAGTGCGTAAATTAGGATTCAATCAGGCGCGCTCAATAGACCTCGGGCGGCTAATCATGGTCATTATTAATTACAGAAATATCATCCTTCCAAACCAGTGGGCACGTATTCCCCCATTTATTGAGGAGATCCTACTAACCAGCAAAATTGGTTCCAGAAGCGTGCCATAAGAAAAAAAATTTCACTCTTCAGCAGTCCAAATGTTAAAAGTTCTGTAGAATCTCTCATTTGAGATGCTATATTCACTAATCTCTTGGACGTTTCATAGTTATACCTAGATGGTATGGAATAATCTCAAGAACATTCTGAAAAATGTGAGTTACTTCTTGATGTGCCTTGAATTGGTTTTGCATCGCTCTCTGTTCAATAAGCCTCTGATCACTATTTAAAACATAATCTCATTTGGGCATAGGCAGCTCTCGAACTTTGATGAATTTTTGATAGAAATCTAGCTGAGAACGAGTCATATTGCACCAACAAATCTCCGTTAACATGAACGAACAAATGAGATGAGAAAAATCCCAGCGCTCAACAGGCCATGTTCAATAATTCTCCACTCTTGTTCCAACTGCATATATTACGCATTGAGACAGCAACGAGCGGAGGGTCAAAAGGCGGTGCACAGTATCACATCACACTACGTTTGTCCATCACTCAATAATGAGACAGCAGTGCTGCTCACTGTGACAAACCGATTGCGCAGTACGCAAACAAGTAGAAAACTCGTCGTTTGGTCAGACCACCAAAATCGATTATGAACGAGAGCTCATTTCCCCATCCCCATATACATTCTCCAACTCGATCAAATTATATTTTGCAACTTGTACGGATTAGCACTGGTACTAAAGTTAATGAGGCAAATTTACAGGTAGACAAAACTGTTCTCATTGTATTGAACTAGTCACGAGTATGGAAGAAGGTGCAAAATGGGAAATTCAGGCTGGCAGGGATATCCTTCTAAGAAAATTAGCAAAAATATGCAGTCATATTTGTAAACTAGTCAGCAGGGTATAGAATATATTGTAACATTGAAGGTAGCAAGAAATAGTAGACACATTTGGCCGGAGGACTAATGGGTAATGAAAGGTGAAAGTAGCCCAGGGGAGTAGATGGACGTCATGGTATTGCGCGAGACGGTGTCGACATTCCACGACGCAGTGGTCCTTCATATCCAGTAGAGGTCCCGCCAACCAAGTAATTGAATGAATTGATATCTTTGCTGTTCTCCGCGTGACTCTCTTTAAAGTAGCTCTGAGCGCGAGGCCTGCAAATTGGCCGAAAAGTTGTGTAGTTTGTTCTTCAGTTCAGTCTTCGTTCCTGGGTCTTCCACTTGATGTACTCCATAGAAACTACAAAAATAGCGGTTGTACGAACAATCATGTTTGGGTTGTTCTTCAATAAAGCGTGAAGATCATCAATGGTGAATTCGGGATGAATTATTATGACATGTGTTCCTCATTGCAGAGAATAGCCGCTTGATATTTCTGAAAACCTCCACACTTAGGCCACTCTGGGAGAAGAGTCGAGAATATTAATGAATATGGATGTGAATCCTTCGATTCTCATGCATTCAAAATCTGTCAGCACTATGATGATGGTGATGTGATCATCTCTCAGATGGAATGACTAGATCATTGTGCAGGAGTACGAGACGAGATTTCGGGCCATTTATCTTTCTTTGCGGATGTCCCTTGTAGAGCTTGATTGTGTCCACAGCTGCCACCCACTTTCACTTTCCTACCACAGGAAAGACTTAGCATCTCACTTTCAATCACATTCGAGATTTTTGGTGCTCCTTTCTTGAACTGTGCGAGCACTGCAAAATCATCCGAACTGAATTTTATCATCCTAAAGCACCTGAATTGTGTCGGATACATTTATGATTTTGCGTGACATCTGTTTGATCCACAAGGATAACTTCAACAATTTCAATTAAAATTGCACCGACGAAAATTTGGATTGAATACTCTCTATAATAACTCGTTTATTATGATTGAGAGGGTGTGTGGAAGAGGCGCAGTTACAGAAGGATCATTCTGAAGGAATCGATAGTAACTAAACCAGAGTCGCCAGAGGCATGATTTGGTGAAACAACCTGTCTCACTCAAAATAAGATGACATCCTTGAACTATCTGTGTAAGAATTGGAGGATCAGAGTCAATTTCATGGATATCACAATCATTTTGAAATTTGTAGTTTGACAAAGCGGATTGTCGAGTCCAATCGATGTTGCCCTACGCTGGGCGCCAAATTGAATTAAGTCTCTCACACAATGACACATGAGCAACTTTGAAAGAGCGAGGATCTCTCATCAATTCATAGAATAATTATGGAATGATCCATGTTCTTATTACTCGTACTATTTGTGTATTCTAGATGACACGTTTTGTCATGACTTTTGAACTCGCTTGAGGTTCGATGAATCTCCAGTCTCAATTTTATAAATGAAAGTGAGTCTGCTCTATTGATGAGTGATCAAGGGAATTTGATGTAGGCATTAATTCTTGTCTAGCTTTGGTCGTACGCTACGTTGAAACTAGAATTTCATTTGTTAGAATTCATGTCATCGTGAGCAAATCGATGAATATTTTCTCGTTCTCGTCAATACAAAGAATATAGATAGATTGAAAGACTATGTAAGTGAATATTCTCCCACCTTGTTTGCAGCATTGATAGCGATGGGGACAAGACCCACTCACGTTTATGTGGTCAACGCAGTAAAACATTGCTCAATTTGATTTCATTTGTATCCTCGTTGTGGTTTCTGCTGATGGCATACTGTTGATGAAAGTTCTCTTTGCTAGTGTAGAGTAATGGTCATGATGAACTCGACACTACAATCGACTTGAGCAAATGAAACCACTACCACGACCACCTGTCAAAATGATGAATTACTGTGAAGGTCGTGAGCCCAGTGAACTTGTTCGGACTAAATAGTCCCGATGGAAAGAGAGAACCGTTTTGCTACTAATATCCCCCACTGCAAAATCAGAACATGATATTGAAGTATATATATCGCTGACAGAATGATCGAATTAATGTAATTCGTGGGTATGATTTTGACTTCAACGCCACCAACTATTTCTTTTCATCCCGAATTCCAATCCATCCAAACGTACTGACAATTTTGCTCTCCCACAGTCTATTCCCAGAATGACGAAGAGCTGCGTCGAGGACCCCGATAGTTAATAGCCAGTTGGTTACTGGAACGTGAATTGATATCTTGAAGTCAGCATCATCTTTTCGGACTCGTATTCTTTTTCCAGTATGTTTTCTACACTGTTCCTGAAATTTGATATCTCTCTTTCTCTGTCTCCTCTCACTTGAGAAACTCCGGTAATGGGAGTAAAAATTGAAGAAATAGTTCCCTCTCCACGCATGATCCACTTTGATCCTTCTTGAGCTGATTTCCATGAACGAGATGACAGGTATTAGATACGGATTGGTTTCCTCTTACAGAGTACTTCATGAGTAGTGAAATTCTTCCGAACGAGATTGGAGTACATTGAATTTCACATCGAGTCCTTCCTTTCATAAACGATGATCGGGTCCCGGTGGTGTCATGATTCTTCATCAACTATCATTCCTTCAAGCCCTATTTGAAATTCACTAACTTGAAACAATCCTACAATCGAGGAACATAATGGACTATGGTGTCATCGATAGTGAAAACTGATCACGTTTCTGGTGGGATTGAGGTTGGGCTTAGTGAGTGGCTGATACATGATCGCTGTAACAGTTCGATGCTGATGCAATACCATCCAGATCCAGAAGGAGCGGCGCGAAGTAATCAGTGTCGATCTGGGATTAGTACTGCTGCACAAAAACTATTGAGGTACACTGCAGATCCTGTGAAGAGGTCACAAACCAGCCATGACAGTCTTAGAGTAAGACTGCTGTGCAGATACTGTTGTAATACCATTCAATACTTGGAAAAGTGTCACGGACCTGCTCAATCAGTCTTGGACTGGCGCTGCTGCATAATCACTGTTGTCGTAGCAATGGACGAATGATGGAGGAAAGTCACGATCTGCCATATCATTCTTGAACTGATACTGCCAAACATACATTGCTGTGATACCATTCAAGTAGCAGAAAAATGTAGCGAACCTCCGATATCAGCCTTGAACTGGTACAGCAGCTCAAGGGCTATTGTAATACGATCAAAGTATCGGAGGAACAGACGAGCAATGCTCATCCCAAATTGGTGATGGAGCGCTAGTACTGTGGATGTGGCACTATCCAAGTACCACATGATCGTCGAGGACTGGCCATATTGTTTTGGTCCTATCACAGAACAGAAGGAGTTTTGGAAGTCTTCCGTGCCAATACTGGACGGGTGCCACTGCGCATGTATTGTTGTGGTTCTATTCGAGTGCCAGAGAGGTTTCCAAATCTGCCGGTCCAATTTCGAACGGGTTTCTGACGCGCATGTACTGTTGAGGTCCTATCCAAGAACGGGTAATGTTTAGCGAGTCTGTCGTGCCAATCTCGAACGGGTACTGCTGTGCAGGTTCTATTGTGAAGAATTCTGCAAGTCTCCCATGCCAACCTTGAACGGATTCTGCCTTGAATGTGTAGTTGTGGTCTTGTTCAACCTTTTTGATCGGTACCGCAATTCAGCCGTGACAGTCTCATGTTGGTAAGGCTGCGCGAGTCTGGTTGTCGTATCGATTCAGTGCAGTAAAAGTATCGTGGATCTGTCGCGTTGAACTGGTCCTTCTTTGCGTGTACTATCGAGGTACTATTCGAGTCCCGAAGAGGTCTTGCAGAACTGCCGTATCAGTCTTAAACTGGTTTTGTTGCGCAACGACTGTTGGAGTGTCGTTGAAGTCTCGTAAAAGTATCGCAAACTGGTCATATCATCCTTCCGGTAATACTGTTGCGCAAAAATTCTTGTGTTCCCATTCAAGTCCTTGGTGAGTTCCGCGGATCTGCCGTATTAGTCCTGAACTTGTACCGCATTATCACGGGTTGATCCACCTCTATCGCGTTTTAGAGATGACATAATCGTGAGGAAATTACCAAAGTCACGGATCTGATCATGATTCCACCCGCCATTCTTCTCCCTCGCAAAGCTCACTCGCGCAAGACTTTCATGTACAGAGGCGTCCAAGAGCTTGACGCTCGGCCACTTTAGCCAAGTGCACCTGGGACTAACCTCCACAGATCGTCAGTCACCTTGGGCCATACCTGACGAAGAATGGCAAAACATAGCGTAATCTAGCGTAGAGTCAAAATGATTCCATGTTTTCCTTCTCACCCTTACAATTCCTTTTAAAATCTCCCAGTTATCCTCGGATTCATACCAAACTCGGAAATGGATGGTTTGAATCGCAGTAGTTGAACTTGAATTATGACACGACTCGGCAAAATTTGCTGACATAGTGTTACTGGCTAAGACCGAACAATATAATTCAATCGTTTATAATCCCGCTAGTGATACATACACTTGATCTATCGATCGAGTGGAATATTAGTTTGATTTTTTCCCAAGAAGAACTTGACGAGTCTCCAATGAAGATCAAAGGCCTTGCGCGATGGCTTGCAAGTGATATCTGATGATGTTTCCGGAATTCGAAGATTATTCTGGGAAAATCCAGTTTCTGGGATTTTCACAATAAAAACTCCTCGCGTTCTATGTCATCGATATCAACAATAATTACCTCGCCTAGAATTAATGCTCTCCAGAACTCATAGAATCAATCTAGTACTAATTAAAAATTGCACCACTGATGAATAATAGGAGGAAAGGGAAAGAACAACCGAGAAAAGTCTCGGTCGTAGTGTGAGACGCTGTCATATTTCTCGTCAAGTATCCGCTCCATAAAGTCACATGGTTGGAGTAGAGAAACGACAGGAAAACGAAATATGTAATGATTTGGAAAAACTGAGGGAAGATTGTCGCGCCGTTTGCAACAGAGTGGACCCGTCCGTGTTTTCACTCAATAATGAGCACCAACAAGTGATAGGATGAAAACAAAAAGAGTTTGTGAGTTCAATTGACCGTGAGGTCTGTTTTGTTACGGAACTAAAACAGGAGCTTCGTCAGCTCTTGAACAAATTTTCCTCCCGCTTCCTCATTTCTGAACCCATTCTTTACTCAATTTCTACATTGCCTTCCTTCCTTTCATTTCTCGCCCACTCCCCTCAGTTCTCGCCTTTCATCTCACCACCATGAATATTCTTTCAGGGAATTTGCATAAGATTACAAGAATCCGTACACCAGTCTGCAAGAATTCTTAATCACAACAGGCAATGAGATATGAGAGTGGCTCTAATTATCAACATCACTTTCTCATCAAGATATCTCCTGACTGCAGCCGACTTTGCAATTCAACTATTCGGCAGATGAATGATCATAAACAGGCTGTTAACTTGATTCTAGATCATGTGGAGCTCTCATCCCTGATATTCATTTTTGCTATCACTTCAGATAAGTTCTGGAAGTGGGATTCTTTTGGGTGTCAGTATACATTCCTTCCTGAAGTGGAATCCTACTGCGAAATGAGTATAAATCAAGAATCATGAGCCAAATTCTGAGTGAACAATTTTATTACAACGATTGCAAAAGGTATATCAGATTAGAAGTGGATTTTAGAAAGAATCAATGAAAGCTTCCTATCTGTTTTCCTATATTTCAATTCATAATTAATAACGCTCGCCTCATAAATTGATCAAGTGAGGTGGAATATTGAATTAAATTCGGTGAAACAAGCACTGAGGAATGGTAAGGTATCGATTAATAGAGTTCCTATCATCGTCGCTCAGTATTCCAGAAATGAGTAGATTCTGAGATGGAAGTTATTTGATTTAACACATTCAATAACAAAATATTCCTGAATGCTGAAATTCTCATAATAATACTCAGTGGAAAATTGTAACTAAATATAGTTGCACATGAGCATAATTCAAATCATCAGTTTATGAATTACGGCGCTGGGGAGAAGTTCTTACAAGCTGAAAATTCTTGTGATGCGATTTGGACTATACACAAATTTAGAATCGAGATAGATTCTAAAAGATGAGAGTTGGCGTTTAATATTACAAAGCAAAATTCGTCGAGTAAATTCCTTCGAAATTACGATATTCAAGCGGGCTCGTAGTGTGCACAGTGTCTTTGTTTTCTCTCATCTCTGAAGACTTGAGATCCTCGACAATGCAATTTGTAATTACAATTCCCTCTCTTCTTCTCAATTTTACTCTCTTCTCTCCTCGCCTCTTGAACTCATCCCGGCTCATTCGTACAACGAATTATAGTATCGCAGTCCCTCGTCAGCGTCAAGATAATTATACTAATTAAGTTGGTTAACCACCGTCTTTTAATCATGCCCAGGCTATCAATACCATTACCACTACAGTATAGCTGACCCTTAACAACCATCCGAATACTAAAGCATCCGGACGATACCTTCGATTCTAGTGGTTAGTAGAACAGTTGTGGCTCTCTCATCGCTCTGAAACTCGATTCAATTTAGATTGCGTGTCGAAATGGAATTCAATTTTGTCGCTCGATATGTCAGCTACGTCTACCTCTCCCTCCGCCATCCCGCCCATCATTTAACTGTATATAGCATGCTATCAAATTGCCGTTAATGAAGCTATGAGTACGACATCCGTGGCGGAGATTCGACGATGGGTTACACGCTGATCGTTTTGATATGGTCTCATATTAGACATCGAAGTCAGAGATGTATCTGTAAACTTGAGCTAGATGCATATGTTAACGGATATAGCGATGCAACTGATAAAGTTTTACGATTACGAGCCAATATTGAACTGCAAACAATGATGGTTTCTGAGTGTGGGGTTGCCATCAAGTTTGCGTTGATTGTGGTCAATACAATTGATGCCAATGATATCGTGGTTGTAAATTGAGGGGGTGAATGGAAAACGGGCGTAACCACCATCGTACCCCTTTTCCGGTCACCGCTTTTTCTGAGCCTCTGTACCAAGATCTAGATCTACCACCCCCCGGTTCTCCGTTTTCCGAAGGACCCCAAAAACCGTGTGGCAGATAAAAGGGCGTAACCGCCATTACGCCCTTGCATCTGCCCGATAAAAGGGCGTAATGGGGCTCAAGCCGTTTACATCGGCAAAATGATTGCACTCATGTCCTCTTTTCAAATATCATGATAAGTGCGTATAGAAAAAATTATTACGCCTTCTTTCCGAACATCACGATAGTTACGCCCTTTGATCGGAAAAATCATTGCACTCACGCCCGTTTCCCGAATATCACGCCGTGGCGCGTGAAGAATACAGATGCGAAGCCTCGCGAGTCCTGTGCATCTTCGAAAGCAGAGTGACATCCACTGCTAGGGAGTGTCAAGTTAGGCCCTGATGGATAGGATTTCGGTCAATTGAGGGTTTCAGGGATCAGCAAATGTGAATTTCAAGTTGGTAAGGAATTTTCGATTGATTTCTTGGTTGATCAAATTTCTTCTGACACCATTGATTACAGAAAGGGCGTAACTGCTATGATAAGATTCCAGAAGGGCGTAACTGCTATGATAGAATTCAAAAAGGGCGTAACTACGATCATCGTTTCCAGTAAGGCCTAATTGCAGCCAAAAAATTGCAAAAGGCTCGACTTTTTGCTCAGACCTACAGGATTTAGAGGAACGGCTTAAGTACCTGACTAAAAAGATTTAAGGGAGCGTGATGACTCTGTAATATGGCGTAAGTGTGGGTGGATCTGGAAGAAGGGCGTAATTACCGAGGAAAAATTTTATATAAACTCTCCTGAGTCTACGAACGCTTTGTCAACTCATATAACGATGGAAACATGTTGTTCTACCGTCAAAATCAGTGTTTCTACCCTTTCCTAGTGAAAATAATTTCTCGTCATTTTCACACGACTGGTGGGAGCTTTTCGTGTCCATAGAACCTTGGATCATGAATCGAACCACACCCTAGCAATTAGATATCTTTCAAAACGTGCCTAGGAAAACTCTCGGGGAATTTGGAGACAACTGGACTTGATCTCAAGATTTTATTCCACTTTTTGTAAGGAAAAATAGCCAAAATTTGACCCTGTATTCGGGAACAGGGCGTAATTGCATCTCTTGGAATTGCTGAAGAAAGCTCAAAATCAAAGTCCGTCCCCCGGCTCGGGTTGGGCTATTTCCAGAATGCTATGTTCTTCGAAATAAGTCAGGTAAACTCGTTCAATTATGTCTTGAGCAGTTTTTATTGAGTATTTATTGATTCTCTCAAAATGACCGTTTTGCAATTACGCCCTTTTCCACCCACCCCATCAATTGTAACACAAGAATAATTTTTTTATTCGGTTTGTCTAGAATTTTTTGTGTGTTAGCGACGAGACTAGCAATCAAGATTCGTTTTATCATCCGTGTTTTCGACGAGAGTGGTTTTGCTATTTTACCTCTAATTTGTGACGTTTAACATAGGTAACCATGTAACAACTGTTTCATGCTTTGACGTATACCGATACAGTGCGCCGAAAAGCAAAAAATATCGAAAATCATTCGGCAGCAAAATTCATATAGCCATTCTCTCCATTATAACTGACCCAAATTCAAATTCTTCATACTCTCATCATGCTAGTTGAATGGAACGATGTTCATTATTGATCGAAAAAATCATGACTGCAGCAAAATGATACGCTCCGGAAGCTCTTCATTTGCAAGCAGCATTCAGCGATCGATGAAAAAGATTTGTATTATTGGGCTTTTCCGCTGTGGAAAACAGTCTACTTATCGTTGCCGACTCCACATAAAAAGTGGAGTTAATTGAGAAGAATTTCTAATTGTGTCATTTCCAGCCTGAACTATATCTCAGAACCAATTTTAGAATAGTCGACGAATAAAAATCAGTTCCTATTTCAAAACCGATCATCATAAAAACTCTTTGAGAGTTAATAACTCATTTGAGAAGGAAATCCACGTAAGATAAAATAAGGTGAGTATACTCAACCTCGACCTATCCCCTGGAATCAACTTGCCCTCGTGTACTGATCTCGCAATTGTTCATTGAACAACATGCCATCTATTTCTTTAGACGTCCGAGAAATCGAGGCGAATTCCTCGCCATTAGCGCCTATACTTTTAGATGGCTGCTAGTGACCAAGACTTTGTTTTGATTTCTCGCTGTGCGTCGTAGGAAAGAGACATGCATTTCTTCAAATTATTTCATTGGAGAGTTGCGTATTCACATACTACGTACAACTTAATGGATAGCTCAAGTACCGAGCCTTTCGTGAACATGAATTGTTTGATCGGTCGTTTGATCGATATGTCTGTTTGATTTTCGGGCAATGATCCTAACATATTGATGAATACTCCGGAGTGCCATCCATGTCCAGTCATTTTATACGGTCATTCTTAGATTTTTTGATCATGACAGGTTACATCATCAAAATTTAACATTAACTGCGGGGTATTTAGCGCAACTGCAAATATTACCATACAAACATCTGGATTTCCCTTATCAAGCGAGCTGAAAATTCTGCCTATCGCAACACAGACCTAGTGTAAAAATGATCGTTCAAAATCTACCATGGCCGACTGGAACTATGGAAATACAAGAATCGTTGCGCAAATCCGGAACTACTTTGCGGAATGGAAGAATCGATCGTAAAAGATTCAAGTTTCTCTTGATAAAAATAATCTATAACATAGAAAATTTGATAGGACGTCTCGGCGCAATTACTGCATTGAAATGTGCATTTTTGGATACTGATGATAAGAATCGTAGGATCAGTGGTGACAGACACCTGCCAAGCATCCGCTTACCGAGATGAGAGATGAGTTTCTCGCATTGAGCTTATCTCTGCTTGGGAACTTTAGGGCCCCGTCAGGCAACCTGAGAGACAGATTCATCTCATGCATGGGGTATGGCAAACGCAAACGAAGTAGGATGATGCATCCACCAACTTTTACGAGAACTTTTACAGGTAGAAAAGATACTTTTCCATCAGCGCATGGCATGTACACTCGAGACAGGGCTAGAATAATGCCACGCGACACTTTTAGCTAACTTCCTGTCTCGCTCCCTCTCGTACCCAAGCTACTGTAGAACTGAATATACATTGGAGCTGGCACCGCGCTGTGTGTGTCTTCCTTCGATGACCTACCTGCTACTGTAAGGACTGCATGGTACTGTGCAGTAGTAGTATGGAAAATACCGAATATCATCAAGAAGAAGTGGATGTCAAGAACAGTGTTTTCCATCCCCCGCGCATGGAACTTGTGAGGATTTAGTGGCTTCATTTTTTTCTCTTCTCTTCTGTCTCGAGTCCATCTTAGGGGACATTCATGAGTTACGCAAAGGTTCTATTTTCGAAGGTGGGGAGGTGGAGGTACTCATTGCGTGTACAAGGTAGGAATTTTTAATTCAAAAGATCTCCCAAGAAAAGAGGAGATGGGTCTGAAATCATCAAACTTCCGCTTACGTAATTCATGGACGTTCCCTCATACGTGCATATTTGAGCCACTAACATGAAGGCGAGTGAAATAGTCTTGTCAACAAAAGTTCACATAGTTTGATGATAGCCGCTGCTTCCATAAGCCCAGTCCATCTATATTTCTAAGCCTGATATGAGCATGAATTTTCACTCATGGTGTATTATGAGTCACAGAAATGATTTGTGGGTGTGGAATGACAGGAAATGATATTCTCCTCACACACTGTGAATAGAAAAAATGTTCCGAGCAAAACGTGAATGGAATAAATCTCAGGTATCCAGAGATATTAAAGTTTCTCTGTTCAGCTTGGAGATGAAACCCGATATTTAGAAACTGATTGATGGATGTTCGTTGATTTCTGTAGATTATGATGGATGTTGTAGCTGGCATGCACCAGAGTTAGTTATAGTATGAAACTAAGGAAACTCATAAGTATGTGACACTGCAAAATGGAAATTGTCGCGAGTGGATACTCGAGAATTTTTTTTGTGTACTAGAACCTTCATCGAACTTCATAAACCCAAAAATGGAATGTCCGAATACATATTCATTTGCCTTACCCGTCGTGCATACGTATAGATGGTGTCTTTACAAGTCATATCCAATCTCCAGCATGCGTCTTGAGTCCAGAACAATTAGTGGTACGAAAATTGACAAATTCCTGCTATCTCTCGCATCCATCATATACACCAAGAGAGTATGTATTAGAGATCCATGAGAGAGTTCGTGGAGAAACTCTAAACTGCGAGCGACAAACAAATAATTCGTTCCCATGACGAGCCAGCGCCATACAGGATCTTTGTTCAGTGAGTTCAAGATGCAAGCCCGAGTTACTCGATTTCCAATGGAGCATGCTCCCGATGTACATCAATTATATGCATTTGGTGTAGACCTGTGGGTTTCTAGAGTGATGTTGCTGTAAGTTATAGTTGAATATGATTCCGGTCTATCCAGTTATCTTATTTTTATCTTGAAGCCATTCAATCGTTGTGACAAAACTATGTCTGCGTGCGAGGAAACTATTGTACATGGAAATGTTGATTCACCCAACTCTCATGACGGTTGACTATAAGTCAATTGGAACAAACATCAAGGTCTTAAACTATGGATGTCTAAATCTTTCCATTGATTACAGGTGAAGAATATCAGAATGCGGCTTAAAAGAAACGGAATCACCGAACCTCAGAGTAACTCTCACATGCAACTAATGAAATTTGCGGAAGTTGTGGGAATATGAAGGGAACATTCTCCATCATGACGGTTCATCACACTTCATCGGGACTAAGATTCTTAGTCTGGTTTGTACTTATTCTAGAACCATGTTCTGACAATTTTTTTGTTCGATTGATCAGGAGCTAAGATCTATCATCATCCGAGATCATTAGTCCTCAGACGCGAATGTAAGAACAATTACTTGCTCATTTTCTTCTAATTTTTCAGTGAAATTTCCTGCTCTTATCGAATATGTATTGAGGAATTTGATCCAGCCCAACCCCATAGTACTTCAGCTCATATAATAAGTCATTTCAATTGCTCAACATTTTGCTTTTTGGATATACTTTTGTGTATTCGGATAAATCTTCTTCTGGATGAAATCTGAATGATTTGTGAGCAATCCCAGCTTTAGTGAATAACTTTACGGACACAGATACTGAATATGTAGAAATCTCCTGATCAAAGATGAATTTCCCAGTCAAACCATGAGATTGCCAGATTTTCCACCTTTATATCACAGTAGCCCAAAAAGCGCAAGTTATAGTGATGAATAAAGAAAAAATCGTTATTGCTGTGGTAATACAGAGGAACAGAGTTGAGATGAATCGGTTGATGAGCACAAGGATGTAAATTACGTGAATATCATATTTCTGGGATGTTTCCTCAAATCTTCCAGTTAAGAAGTTTGGGCCATGACATTTCGAAGGAGAAATTCCTTCGAAATATATTCTTGCTCCCGAATTCTGATTCCAAAATTCGCTCTAATTTCATTCAACGCCGGCTCCTCTTAGGCGCAAGTGTCATTATCTCACTTTAGAAGCTGCATGGTATCATGCTTCATCTATGCCATTATCCCATTTCTTTCTCCATAGACTTGAAATATAACAGAGAGAGGAATCAATGTACTCAAAATGTCATACAAGGTCCAAAAAAACAGAGTTGACTGGGTGTGAATAGCTATTATCTCAAAGGCAGCACAATACTGCGTTGAACAAAGAAAAGTTGGGTTTGTCAAAGTTGCACTTTTCCATACTCTTGTTGCTCATTCGAGTCGAAAAGCCGGTATGGGTGAGTACAATATTGAAAAAACTCGGGATGGCATGACAAGTGTGACTGATAGAATTTTCCTGAGCTCAGGTATTCACAAGCTTCGAAGGAGAAACTGCAAAATTTTGACAGTGATGGAGCTCTGGAATACAAGCTTTTGTAATCTAGTTCATCTTCCATGCAGACCACACCTTGTTTGTCAGAGATGCGAAAATATCTCTCAATCTACGACAAGTTCAACCATCTAAGTATGAATCTTTTACAGTGTATCAAGCCAAACTCCAATGATGCTCCGAAAAAACAGTGAGCTTTGTAGGCTGGAAGCCTCTGAAATGACAATTTTCCAAACAAGAAGTCCTTGAAGGAATCTTGCGGTCAGGTGAAAATGTTTGAGTCACAGTTTGCTCCTAGACTCATAATCAAATCACATTGTTTTCCTTTAAGCAGTGGACTATTCTGATGGTACTTCGTTGAAAAGTTCCATGCTTGAAGAATCGTTGCATCTATAGTAATTGCCATGATGTTTCCTCCGAACAATATGACCCAAGTCCAATACTAACGTACAGGCAACATGGAAATTGATTTTGAGCCACAGCCAGAATTTCTTCTGATTAGAAACAACCTACGATTCCCTTTTATTTTGAAGTTGTACGAATTTCAGACGCAATAAGGACTCTTGGTGTCAGCTGAGCTCATATCACAAGCCATGAAAATATCAGAGCTCTCTCACATCGACCTTCTCATCATCCACGCTCTCGGTCGCAACAATTTAGCGTCTCGGAACGCGTGGCACGTGCCAGTACCCGCACGATGGCAGTGACAGGGCGCGAGGGGCACGTCACACGGGGGACAGCTATGGTGTGCATAGTGGTGATATCATACACTCCCCTTGCATGCGAGGATGCAGCGAAAAGTGGTAAGATGGCAGAGCACCTCGCACCTCTTCACTCACTCTCAGCCTGGTGAAAAAACCCGTTGCCTTTGTGTGCAGACACCAGCATTGCTCTAGAGTGATACAGAAAGAAAGACAGGCATAGTCATCTAATGAGAGGGGTGCCACGTTGTCGCTTCAAAAGCTTCCGCGCAAGAAAGTTGCACCTCCATCCAACTGGAGAGTAGGTGTTTAGTTTGACGCTGCACCACGTGCTGACGTGTGGGTGTTGCTCGCACTGATGGCAATTAAATGCCCAGCAAGGTGAATAATATAACCAAGTTTGTATATGACTCATTGTGGAACAAGCTGGACAGAAACGTCACCAGGGGGCTCTGGGGAAAATCCGCGAAAATGTTTCTCTATCAGTACTATGTTAAATCAGTACGAAAAATTTTTTTCGCAATTTCCCGATGTTTGGGTGCCTACAAAATTGCGAAAAATAACTTTCGCGCCTCGCACATGAGGTTCCCCGCTTCCGAGCGATCATTCCAACCCTCGCCTTCGGCTCGGGCCGAAAACTGATCGCTCAGGAGCGAGCTACAACCTCATAAACTCGGTGCGAAATATACTGTTTCATAATACTTGAGCGTAAAGTTAGTGCGTAAAGCACCGAAAAAGTGTGTAAAG
The DNA here is from genome assembly GCA_029851415.1 of Eretmocerus hayati. Taxonomy (NCBI): domain Eukaryota; kingdom Metazoa; phylum Arthropoda; class Insecta; order Hymenoptera; family Aphelinidae; genus Eretmocerus; species Eretmocerus hayati. The sequence goes on from CM056742.1 coordinate 135,643,103, forward strand.
CAGTGCTTTACGCATAGCGTATGTAAAGCAATTGCTTTACGCACGCTTGTGCTGCTTTACGCACGCTGGACTTTGCTTTACGCACGAGCCTCTGAATTCATGGAGATTCGTGTAGCTTCGACAAATCCAAAGTTCATCATACTAAAATTGGACACTGACGGGGAAAATTAAGGTTCTTCTCGTATCGATAACGAGCCAAGTGCCGTTCCTCCGCATGGTGACGCAGAAAGCGACTTTCCTGCCGACCCCGATTAATTTTTTCTGAATCCCATCACAGAATTATACAATTTGAGGTAGACAATTGTTGATAACCTCACTCTGATTGAATAAACCTGTGCAATATTGTATCTTGCAACCGTCAGAAAGTCCTTTTTCAAGAGAAGTCACTCGTAAATGCATCTCTTCTACGTCTTTGGAATGCAGTTAAGAGATAATAAGGAAAGGGTACCTAAGTTGCCCCAATTGAGCCATTTTCTCAACAACCGTGGTTTACTCGACTCTTCTGGCCCATCTCAATATTTTTTGAATAGTAATAGTTTATTTTGAAGCTTGGATCAAACTCTACAAAGTGGGCTGAGATACGTTGAAAAAATATTGAGATGGGCCAAATTAGTGAAAAGAACCAGCCCAGTAAGGACGATGAGTTCCCGCAACGTACCCCAAAAGGTTGCCATGGGAACCGGGGAACCTTTCGCAAAGAGACTATACACCGTAAGGACGCCGTTACGGCTATACGTACGAATTTCTGCAGGCGAAACCTTTCCTCGCAGGTTGTCTCGTGGTTACCGGAACGTTGCCGTGGTTTCATAATAGTTTTGTGATGGTTTCATATTCGTTGCTCGTGCAACCAAGAGCTTAGAAATTTTGTCGTTAAATAAATGATTAAATTGGTTCTTCTTAATTCATTCACTCGCAAATCATCGATGCGATCCTGTCGGCTGGACTAAAGTATATAGTAGACTAATATAGTAGTACTAGGGGGGGCAAGCCCCCCCTGCTCGCTCCGCTCGCCAACCCCCGCTACTCCTGATTATTGATTTAAAGGAGTGGAGAATCAATAGTCCATCCATAGCAACTTAAGAAGTAATGAAAGTCTAGTCAGTTTCATTGATGGTCCTGGAGATTGTGGAAAAACTTCCTTGTAAAGGTCTCTCATTCAATATTTTTTATCCCAAAAGAAGAAGATTCTGCCAATGGCGTGGACGAGTATTGAGTCGATTTCTTTCACCACAAGGTATGACAAGTCATAGATACTTGAGAATACCCTTGGATCTAGAAAGTATTGAGAGTATTTTTTTGAAATCTGATGCCGATGAGAAGAAATTGAGGGAAGCAGGTGTTATCATCTCGGGTGAAGCATCAATGATTGCCAAAGAAGCGTTGGAGGTGGTGGATAGAACACTCCGTGACGCTTTTTACAATGACTCACCCTTTGGTCGAATATTGGTGATTTCAGGCGGGGATTTCAGACAAATCCTGCCAGTTTTGACCAATGGGAATAGACATTGTATAATCCAGAAAACTATCACATCGTCAGCCTTATGGCAATTGTTTAATGTAATGAAGCTGACTAAAAATTTGAGATCTAAGGACCTGATTTTCCCAACATCCTTCTGGTAGAGGTGAGGGTAGAATTGATGAAGTGGAAGTGAGACCTGAGCGGAAGAGTAATGATGTACGTAGAACCCATATCCAAAGACATCAATGAAGATATTGCTACGAATAGAGTTGTTCTGTCATCTCATGAAGAAAATATCATAAAATTGAATAAGAAAATCTTGGAAATGTTCGATGGTCCGACTTCATCTTACTAAGCGTTGATCATGCGACTCACAAAGGTGTAGATCGAACCGAGGAGCACACTCATCTGAAATATCCAACCGAGTTCTGTTGTTCTGAATAGATTTGTAGTTATCTGCACATTTATGCCAGAACAAAAATTTATTTGGTAAAAAATTTTATCGCGTTGCTTGATGAATTTACCAGTACCGAGAAGTTGAGGAAAGCTTCGCAAGCATCGAATACCGATATCGTGTGAGAGTATGAAAATTGATTATCTTCGCTCGTGAAATTACACACTATCCACTTGCTCGTTTTTGAAAAATTTTCAAAGCGTGGCGTGTCGTCGAAAATTTTATTAATGGCCGATGCCATCACGATCATATTACTTGCCACGGGCGATGACTTTGTTTCGATAATTGCGATAACCTAGTAATAATCTCATTCCCTACACTGTGTCTTTCCTCTTGACGATTATTTTTGCTGTTTCGTACATTTTTCAAGCGTTTTTTTCCGTTTTTCTTTCCCTAACGAACTAAAAGACAGATATTTTTGCGGGTCGTTTCACGTATCCGAGATCAGATTCAATCAAGAATTGAAAGAATTCCCTTCAAAATGATCACCTGCTGAGTTTGATCTTATTGACTGGAACCAAAGATACACGGCTCTTTAAAAATCAACCAGTCGCTTCGGTTTAGGTATAAGTGGGTCATCTCGTTGTGACCTTCTTTCTGTGAATTCAAATGCGGTTACAACTAACTGGAGATATGAAATCGAGCTCTGCAAGCGTTCATTTTGTAAAAAAATTTTTAACATTCGATTGAAATTACTTTCAGATTTGTTGATTCGCAAAACCATGCGCATGCGCAGAAGTTGCTGTTTGCTGTTTTATGATTGGACAGAGAATGACGAATCAAAGAGCCCCGAGAGAAACTCACGAGACAGCAAAAAATAGCTTCCGACCAATGCAAATTTGCATAAGAAATCACATTTTAGGAAAATAAAAGAATATCTTCCAAAGATGTCCAGGCTTGCCTGGATTACTCGGATTATGTCTGACAAGGGGTTGAAGTAGCTCAACGAAAATTTCCAAGACCGCCATCGATAGGTTTCTTTCAAGCTTTTCCAAATGATGCTCGCGTTGTATCACACGGGAGAACTATGTAATTTAATATGAGAAAATATAATTTTTACGCTCTGATAGACCCAGAAGTCGAAAAATAAAATAGTTCCGAAGGCGTCTAAAATATTTCTCGGGCCTTCGTAGTGGTTGAGAAGTTTATCTAATGCCCGAAATCGAATAAAAAATGAGCGCCTGATCCAGGACCTTACCATTGAAAAATGGTAAGGTCCCGGATCAGGTGTCGGTTCATGTGTCGGTTTTTGATAGATTAATATTTCATCTGTTATTATTCTTATATCTCGATGGAATACCATCATCATCCAATTCAGAAATGAACCGTCAGTAATGTGTGACCCATTGATTCTTACCATTACTCTGACGTGTCATTAACAAAACCTAATACACGTATAAATAGGGTCTCAATACTAGCCCAAATTCTGTCGATGTCATTGATGTCCCCAGAAAATTACGCGCATCAAAGTGAAACCTAGCTCACATGCGTGATCTCGTGGTTTGATACGCGTCAAATAGTAGTATAGCGATGATCTGCTCTTTCAGCGCCCGAGGCGCTTCACCCTTGTCAACAACCTCTCATGTCAGTACCAATGTATTATAAACTCGCCAAGTTTCTGAATAGAATTAGAGACGGTTTGACTCCACATGGATTTGATTTGAACGTAAATGCTATTGTGATGTTGATTTGGAATCTGATGACTCGGAATCTGAGAGTGGCGAAGGGTTTATGTAATGGGATTCGATTAAAGATTAGGTAATTGTACAAGCATGATATTGAAGCGGAAGTGATAAGTGGGGAGAATATGAGGACAATAGTTTTCGTACCCAAGCTAACACTAACCAAGGGTGAGTCTTTCCTGCCGTTTGTAGTTCACAGGGAACAGCTCCCTGTGGTCTCGGTATTGGCAATGACAATTAATAAGTCTCCACGTGAAAGTTCAGATAAGGTTGATATTTATATAAAACGGCCGATTCTCTCCAATGGACAGCTTTACGTTGCTCTTCCTCGGTGAAGAGATCAGAAGAATTCGATTATTGAAAATAGATTCGATGCTTCAGATGAGATCGGAAAAGGTTGTTTGGGACGGGGTTTCTAATGTTTGATATTTTTGTCATATATGATTGGAAATTCAAGTATATTGTTCTCAAATTCCGTTAAGATGGAGTGAAATCTGGAGTTGGGGAAAACGATACAAGTATATGAACTGAGGGAGCAGGTAATCTTGTGGTATTTGAACGAACAGTTCGAGAGGAAAGGTTGGAGAAGAATACGGCAAGTGCTCAAAATAATCAGATCGATCTACAGGAATTGAGTGTTTGGATGAAATAATAGCATTGCATGAAACAGAGAATATTCATTTTGAGAATTCACAGCGAATGTGAAAAATTCCTGGACTCAATTATTCGAAGAATAGAGTCCAAATTGGAGATGAAACAACGTTAGTAATTCAGTTAATTGATATGTATATCTATGATTAGAGATGTTAATGACATTTATATTACAGAACTATAGTTGCGTATGTTGACAAAGTATTTCGAGAATCTGAGTTCCAGAAAAAGGGCGATGGGAGTGAATTAGTGAGGTACGTACAGAATGGTTAACTTTGAACGAAATTGAGAATAATATTAGCAAATTAATCACATATCAAATTGAGTATACGTGTATAAGTGATGATGTATGGAGAACCATATTCAAAGATATGACTGGAGATATTTCTACGAATAGAGTTGTTCTGTCATCTCATAACGAGAATATCATCGAATTGAACAAGAGAATCGCGAATATGACGTTGGAATATACAAGAAATGAAATTTAAAGGTATACCTTCGAAAAAAGGAACAATAAGTGAGTTGAATTGGTGATGTTTCGACTATATGACACGATTTTCACACAAATCTTGTCGATTCTCTAGAGATAGAGGTTTATCTGAAGGATCAATGCGTTCAAAGGAATGAAAAGAATAAAAGTGGAACTCTGGGTATACACAAATATACGTCACAAACTTGATGTTATTGTTGTGAAAGATGGAAACGGTCAAATTGAGTCGTACGATCGTGGAGTGGAGTTAGAAGTTTGCGGTGACTTACAAGAGAAGATATAATTTTCTGATCAATCAGATAAGAGTGGAAAGAATCGTTTCGAAATTGATTTCATTGAGTGGTCTTTACAGGTTCAACGTACATGTGACAGTGGAGGCTGTAGATGAATTGAAATTGTTAGGTGGTGAAAAGATGGAAATTGAGAACTCGATCCTGGAAAATGAAGTTCATGTTGTGGAGGAGTGTTCCGTCACACAAAGATTTTGGTTATTGATTTTTGATTCTCGGATATACTGTAAAATTTTTCTAATTCACATTTTTTTTGGAAGAAATATACATCTTCTCCGTAACCCAAGCTCACTTTAAATGTTGTAATAATTGAATAATGAGACGGAAAATAATGATAATAAGAACGAGATCATTTTTAGAAGGCTGCAGAGGGAAATTGAGAAGACTAAGGGACCTGCAGGGGCTCAGAAAAATTGACGGGCCCTCAGGGGCCCTCGGAGGCCCTCAGGGGCCCTCACAGGCCCTCAGGGGATCTCAGGGGAATCTCTCAGCCCCTAAGGTAAATATGGAACGTAATTTAGGTTATTTGGTCAGAGGCACTCGGGGCCCTCAGGGGCCCTCGGGGGCCCTCAAGGGACCTCGAAGGACCTCAGAGGCCCTCAGGGGCCTTCTGGGCATTCAAGACAGTCAAGGGAATTCAGGGGAGTTCAAGGGAATTCAGAGGAATTCAGGGGAATTTAGAGGAATCTCATTCTTACTACTATATATTAGGGGGAGATATAGTGGAATAATACATGAGTAGGCTCACCAGGTGTAGGGGGGACGATGGAACTGTGAATCTATTGGACAAGATTCAACGAGGGAGAAATATATGAAAATAGTTTGTTGAACCATTGTTATGCAAAAACGTATTGATACATATGAGTAATTTCACGCGGAACAGACCTACGAAAAAGGGTCATGTCTCAGATTATTCTCTTGGCTTTTTCATTCGATCCTATGGTACAAAACATGAACTTTCCGCCACCCATGGAACCCCATAATAGTATATTATGTGACGAGTGCGCAGCACGAGTCGCAAACGACATTTTCTAGCTGCGCTACGTCGGAAGCGCGACTTTAGACGAGTCCTCGCGTAGCGAGGACGAGTCGAAAATCGCGCTTCCGACGTAGACAGCTAGAAACACTTTCCAGGTATCTGGGGCACATATTAATTCACACTTCTCGATCATCTCCAACAAATTTGGGTCTTTTTTACAATAAAATTGATGTTTCTCAAATTCATTTAGAGATACAGGGATGCGGTTTGCAGTATTCGAAAGGTATTGGAATAAACTATCGAAACCAATCTTGTAGAATTGATTTTGAGGCTGTGGGTGGCTGCAGTGGGTAAGATAATGTAGAATACAAAAACATCAATTTCTCAAGAAGCCATGATTTTTATTCCTTGGAAATTGGATATTTGATGTGAAATTTTGTGTTCTTCCAGAATGAAGTAGTCCCGAACATTTTTTTTGCGTACCCAGGCCTGATTTTTTCCTGCAAATCTATACTCTAGGTGATTGAAAATCGTCTGTTTTCTGCTCATGCGTGAGAATTTGGATTCATGAAACCAATTTCATTGAGAAACCAAAAGAAGATCCTTGAAAATAACTACTTTGCTGAGTCAATTTCATCAACTGGGACTGGAGTTGCAACGTATAGAAGATGAACCTTCAGCTTGTGTGCGGAGTATATAGGCTTACGCCATCCTGCGCGGATTTTCTCTATCACTTCCTTCGGCACCCCTGACATACCTCCTGAGATCCAGTGGTTTTCCAGACGCTGTATAGTTCTGGTCCAAATACATCGAATTGACTTCACCAAGTGGTCATTCTGAAGGAGATCTTCTTGGCTTTTCAATGGAATTGGTTTGCAAAATCCAAATTCCTGTGCCAGCGCAGAAAACAAACGATTTTTAATCGCCTAGAGGATCAATTTGCAGACAATAGCAAAAAACAGTCCTTAAGACACGGGAAAATGTTCGGAGCTACTATTTTCTGGAAAAACACAACGTCTTACACTAAATATCAAATTTTCAAGGGATGAGGAAATGGCTTCTTGAGAGATTAATACTTTTGTACTTTTCATCCTCTTGCCCACTGAAGCCACCCATAACTTCAAATCAATCTTACGAGATTATTTTCGATAGGTTTTCTCAAGACCTTTCGGATGACGCAAACCGCATCTCTGTGTCTCTAAACGGTTTTGAGGACTATAACTCTTATTGAAAGAAAGATCCAAATTTTGTTGTTGTAGATGATTGAAAAGGATGAATAAATATGTGCCCCACATACCTGAAAAATTTTTATGGGATCCCATGGGTGGTGGAAAGTTCATATTTCATTCCATAGAATCGCATGGCAAAGCCAAGAAAACAATCTGAGTTATGGCCCTTTTTCGTAGGTCTTTTTCGCATGGAATTACTCATATGGTATTAGGAGGACTTATAAGTTTTTGGCCCTTATTTTCGACATCATTGCATCGGCGTTAGAAGTTGTTGGGAATTTTATCTCAGTTTTCTCTATCTTTTTGAATTCTTTAGCAGACCTGCTGAGTTTGATAATCCTGCATACGAAAACATTTGACTCACCTGATGAACATTGCAGTCTTGCCAAAAAATAGTTATGAAAAACTGAAATTATGTATATTTGCGTAGAGAGGTTGCCGATGCCTATATGAGATGTAGCTCATTTTGATAACCAGTAACTATCAACAGCCAGTATCACGAGAGAAAGCCAATCTGATTTTGGATAAGAGTGGAATCAAACTTACCTCTCAGTCATGTTATAGATCTGATTGGAAGAATTGGAGAATGTGTCAGTCAATGAATCATGACATGGTTGCAATCAATTTCCTTTATTCAATAAAACAATCATCCATTCCACCGGCTCTCCAGATTAATCAGCACATTTATTGAATGGACCATCTATTAATCTCCATAGCCCGGAATCGATATGGTTACCTCATCCATCAGCAACCAAAATTTCTTTGACATGAGAAATACATCAGCATCCCAGATCTATTCTAGTTCGATTTCATGCATCGAATTCCGAGATGAAATATATTACGAGAATCCGTATGATGGGCCATCATGGTTTTATTCCGATCGAAATGAAAAATATGAGATGCAGAGGTTCTTTCAAATCAAAGTGTCGTACAGTTTACATAAAAGTAAAATGAGTGCAATCGTAGAGATTATCAATGGAAATCAAAATGACATTTCGCATGTAGATATACATCACATCAATGAGAGCCCAATATTCTGGAAGATTTTGCTTTCCGCCGAAAAAAGTAAATCAAGTGCATTATCGAGCTTATTATAGAATAATTTCGGAATCAGGCTTGAATTCCTTTTATACTTTCAAATTTGATCTGGTCATTATGAGGGAACTCTTGAATATTATATACTACAGTTTTCGAAATCAATGAAGTATGCACCCATTCCGTCCATTTTTGAGCAAACGAAACTAACATACGGCAATGTACACAATATTGATATTACAGACCCCAAGCAGCACTTAGTTCAGCATCCAATCGAAATACCCTATGTCCATTCCGATCAAGTCTGTAGATAGACAATTATCATAAATATCAATGAGCATCAACGCCTTGTTATGAATTGTCGAGCCGTGTTCACAAGAAGTATTATTTATAGTACGCAGGAAGTCCTCTGGTTACCATTCAAACCCACTCACACGAGTAAATAATTGCTTGAGTTCTAGATGAATGTATGTACATTTGATGAAATCTTCGTGTCTCTGGCGAATATTTGAGCGATAAATATCATGAAGTGCAGAATCTTATTTACACATGATGAACCTAAGGTAAGCGAAACCGAGGGATATCACTTGTGCCACAATGTTTTCCACATCCGAATCTGTCTATGATTATTACTAAGCGTTATTTCTTAAATGTTTGAGTGTTTGAGCGTTTTTCTCTGTGACATCTGGTGACATCTCCAGCACGGTTCTCAGATTTTCTCTCTCAAGAAAACACAGCCTGATCATCCCACTTTAATCAAAAATGAATCTCCTCACACTCCTCAGTGCGATCGCAAGCGATGGCACGATCTCAGAGTCTCTTCAAGATCCGTATTCTACAATTGATTAACTTTCGTGATCGTCCCCGGTGTGGAACAATTCAAATCGCAATCACAAGGTTGAAACTCTCCTGGTAACTTCTGTTTCACTGCAATAATTGGATGTACATGATGTGCAGATGTCAATGTTAATCATTTTGATTCAAATAATATCTCTTATCAGCCATTTGACATGGCAATAAATTACTCTGATAGGGCTCGTATATAACGGTTGATGAATAATTGCTGTTTGTAACGTTCAGCTACTCAATAAGTTCATGAATAATCTCAAAACTATCCATGCCAAAATTCATGATCAAATAATCACTATGAATTTATAGTGACTAGCTCGTCAAGCAGTTCAAAATAGATAGATTTGTAATACATTCTCATCGGTCTACTTTTTCATTTTGGGATCTTCAGTGCTCCATGTGACTTATACTCTTCAATATGAAGAGAGACGATCTCAACGTACTTGTGTATTCTGTTCGATCCACGGCAATATCTTTCAAAGTTACTGCAGAGCAGTGTTTGTCTAACTTTTTGAATCAGTGGACCACTCACTTGCTTCTTCTTTTGTGTCCCTCCTGCAGTGTAGGCAATGACTTGGCAGCCCCTGAAGCCTTCTTCAACCACTTTTGATCAACAGTAAGAGCATAATGAATGGTAGTGACACAGTTGGTGATGATAAACTCGCATAACTTTGTACTGTAACAGATAAAAATTCTCTCGTCAATCAAAATATTAACTAAGACTGGGAGTATCTGTGCATCCGGATAACTAGACATTCATTCAAATATTCCCCCTTATTGAAGAGATCTCGGAACCAGAAAATCGGCTGTTGCTGCGGAATCCGGCAATGGTCGGATGCCCACGGGTGGCATCCAGCTATTTAGCAGATGCCCCCGAGCAGCGTCCGGGGAATCCGCGGATGTCCATCCCAGTAAGTATACAACATGATTGTAAAGTACTCGACCAGTCGGGAAATTCCCAAAGTCCGACACGTTGTAAGTTTTGCAAAATTTTCTCGAAGTTATTCGAATCGATTTGAAAATTCGCGTGGATGTTGAAAATTATCAGATTGTTGTGATCAGATGGATCAGAAAAGGGATCAGAGGGATCAGTCGCGCGAGGATCACATGGGATCAGCAGAGGGATCAGTTTATTTTGCTGCCACACACGTGGTCTAGTTCCGAGGTTATGTGTCGGTGCGTCAGTCTCAGTATTCGCAGCCCGAGGAAGTGGTTGTCGAATTCAGTGGTGGTGTAGATGGTGAAATGTGCGACTGCCGTGCCCTTTGTCGTGTTCTTGGGCCTCGAGGTTGTATGGGCCCGTTCTGTTTGTGTTTGTCGCGTAGCCACTCAGGTGATTTCCTTGGTGTAGGAGTGTCGAGCGCGTTGGGGTCGATTTTTAATTTCGGCCACCGCTCTCATTCATTGTGCATCAAGTCGCCTCGCCCGCTGCACCAGGAAGCATTGCTGTTGCACATTACTGAGACCAGAAAGTGGTAATCAGTACCGACGGCGCAAGCAGCAACTCTCCGCGCTGGCAGGTTATACCAAGCGGGGCTTGTCAGCTTTTGCTTGGCTAGCACGCAAAAATTGCTTGCTGGCCAAGCGAGATCTGCCGAGCCGACCCGATGTTTTGCCTGGTTGGCTAAGTCCGGCATTCTCCGTCTGGTGCGTATACTGTGAGACGACGTTCACAGCACAGCCCGCTGTTTTGTTTACTTACACAACTTGTCGTGTTGTGTGTTGTTCAATGATGTAAACCTAACCTGGCGGCATGCAATGGAAAAAATTTTTAATAAGTGTGATTCGTGAAAATAGTGCGAGCTGAATGATATGGCCCTTGTATTATTTTGTCATAGAAATCTTTCTCATACATCTGCTGCAGTGAGGTTAGGGTTCATTTTTAATAATTTGACTTTATCCACCTGCTAGCAGTATCTTGTGATGAAGAGTGGAATTCAGCTGAGCATTTAAACCTGTAACAGAAAAACACCGTGTGTATTCTGCACATACTGTAACAGGTCATCATTTTTATCCAAAGCTGTGTAATGATATAATCTGACTGCGGCAGGCGTGTGAAAAAAGTTTCTGTGACAGATTAAGACGAGAGCCATATTATTTAGCTCGCACTGATTTTAAAATCACATTTATTCAAAACTTTCTTCATTGCACGTTGCCGAGTCAGGTTTCCATCATTCAACAATACACAACAGGACAAGGTGTATGAGTAAACGAAACCGCGCGGACTCCTTGCTTCGACGTCGTCTCACAGTATGCGCAGCAGACGGAGAATGCTGGATTTAGACAAACCGGCAAGAGTCCTCGTCGGCCCGGCAGATCTCGCTTGGACAGCAAGCATTCTTTGCTTGCTAGCCAAGCAAAAGCTGTCGAGCTCCACTCGGTATAAGCTGACTGACAGGGCGGGGAGTTGATGCTTGCGCCATTGGCACTAATTACCGCTTCCTGGTCTCAGTGCTAACGTGCTCAACCCGGTAGGTGTCAGTCTGCATTTCTTATCCATCTCAACAGAAGCGATTTGGGATCAGCGGGCTGCACTGCACATCTGAATCAGTCGAGTAATCACATAACGAGTGAGGGGCCAGCCAGTTGTCGGCTGGACGCAGCTCGAGATTCAGCTAGCTTCTTGTCATTCGTCATCCTGGTCTGTGCACGGCATCAAGATCAGATGAGTATTCATATCGCAGAGGTCAAAAGATGTTTTCCTCTTTAAAACCCCAAAAAAGTGATTATTCGTTGTATGTTTTGAGTTTCAGTTCTTCGGGCCATGGAGCTATATCTCTGGGAATTCCAATACGGTTACATTTGAGTGCGTGTATGTTTTCTCTGGGTCCAGGTATACTGTCCATATTTACCACCAGGTATAGTGTATCGTCGAAATCCGAACTCTTTGTCTGAATTCTGTAGTTCACGTTCGTAATTTTATCAAATCAGGAAGAAAGGGTAGATGAAATAAAAACACAATCAATTTTTTCTCCTCCCGGCACGAAAATACGTCCTCCCGCGCCTCGTTTGGTCACGAATCCTCGACTTTTACTGCCGGCATGAGTCAACTCGCGCTCTGATTGGCTGTCGATCCTCGCTGCATCTTTCGCTGCCTGCGCTGTTCTGCGGTGCAGAGAGCGCATAAGTAGGGAGGGTAGAGAAGACCCTCCCTACGCATAAGACATGCATACGAAACATAACCTAGCGAGGTTATGTTCATAAATGTGTTCATTTACAATGCATGCTCATACTTGACAGGTGGTATCTTTAACGAATATCGCTGCTCAAATAGAAGACTCTCAGCAGCTGATTGTAGAGCAGGATTTCCAATGCCCCATGACATGAATCGATAAGGTCACACAAAAAACTCATCATCAGTGACAAGAGCTTAGGGCCATGAGGACTTGGGGCGGGCACGATTTCATCGTCGTATCAAGACCAAAATTGAATCATGCGGTAATAACATTTAGCGTTCACTCACAAAACGATTAACTTCATTATTTTTATTCTTTTTGCTTACGTCCGCCCTGACCAGCAAAAGTCGGGCGGATGAATACATTGCACAAAAATTATTATGCAGCAAAAGTGAGCAAAAGCAGTAAGTGAAAGCAGCGAGGTCGTCTGCTTGAACACCACTTCGACCAGCCAACCACTGCTTAGTCAAAATTATAAACAAATGCAGAAGTGAGGTTAAACGCGTAAGTTTGTACTCATTAAAAAAATTCGACGTACGTTCGGGCCGAGAGGAGAAGAAATAGTATACAGCACTCGGCAGAGAAGTGAGATGCCCATGACGGTGTGATACCAATGCCTCGGCTCCGCCTCGGTATTATCATCACGCAGTCACGGAAATCCAACTTCCCCGCCTAGTACAGTAATATACTATTGAGAACAAACCCGAGGCAAAAAAGATCTGGCCACAAAACCTCAAAAGTCAGTGAAAGAGTTTAATTCATTATCAGCAAGAGGGTGGAGATTTTACATAACAGAAATTCGTTAGAATAAAGATGCGAATTTGTCAGTGTGTGGTCGTGTGTATGAGTGATCGTGGGTGCAGTGGATGCACCTGCTTTCCGAGATGCAACAATGCTATGTGCAGTCTCACGAATCACCCATTGGTGATCGCGTTGTCGATACGCACGAATCACCCGTCGATGATTGCGGCAACGAAGTGGTGGCGAGCCGTTGACCAAATCTGCACTGCTGGCACTGGTCCGCGGAATTCTGCCCGTTTGGTAAACATCAGCTATTGTTCGTATCGCAAGTGCACGCAGGTGACAATTGCACTAAGGGATTATTATCACAATGATCCGGGTTCACGTATAGTTACGATTTTTTAGCCTAGTATTCGGCACTGCCCGACAATGGCGCGCGAGGCGTGAGCGTGCGATTTCGCAGTACAAATTTTTGTCGACCACGAGGCACGTAAAATAAGTAGCCCGATGATTGACTTTCTTTCACGATGAGAGATATGCGAAAACTGAGAAAGAGGAAGGCGCTGCGCGGAGCGCCGTGGCTGCGCGACCCTGCAAGATTTTTACGGCCTTTGGCCACTTTTCGTTGGTCCCCGCAGCGGCTGCGGCTGGTGAATGGTTCGTTGCAGATATGATACATCAGTTAAGAACGAGACTCAAAAGCGGACAATTTTGAACTCACGCGGTAAAACTTCCATTCCATGAAACATATTGTGCAAACTTGCTCATTTTTTCAGTGTAAAATTTCAAGATCTCGCTAACGAATACTAATTCATATGGTTTGCCAATCTGATCCTGTACCGGTCCTTGGCGAGTGTCGATCTGGTCCCGTACCGGGCCTCGGCGAGTGTCGTTGTGGAATCAGAAACACACCTGTCCGAGTTCCGGTACCGGACCAGATCGACACTCGCTGAGAACCAGTACGGGACTAAATCGACACTCGCCGAGCACCGTCACGGGACCAGATCGACACTCGCCGAAGATCCGTACGGGACCAGTTCGACACTCACCGAGGACCGGTAGAGAACCACATCAACACTAGCCGAGCACCGTCACGGAACTAGATTGACACTCGCCGAGGACCGGTAGAGGACCAGGTCGACTCTCGCCGAAGACCGGTACGGAACCAGATCGACACTCGCCGAGGACCGGTAGAAAAACACATCAACACTCACCAGGGCCGGGTACGGGACCAGATCGCCGATCGCCGGGGACCGATATACAGTACCCACCATAAATATTGGAACACGTAGGGTCTCACTCAAACAGTGATATTTCCAATTCGATTGGTCGTACGGGAATTTTGGAAAAAGGGTTCTGAAGAGCACAAAAAAATCTATCAATTCATGGGTTTTCATAATTTTTAACGTGCTTTTTAAGTGCCCGTACACGTGGTTGAAAATCAGAAAAAATTCTCCTTCAATCAATCACCTACAATTTTGACGGGAGTGATCCGATCACAAAAATACTCACAGGATCTTGTAGATCGTTCAAAAATCCAAAAATTTGGTGCTCTGTAAAATTTTTGTACGACCCTTCCCGTCTGACTTACGAGCTCCGAAAGAAAACTTTGTATTACTATAGAGTGCTTATGAAGATACCGAGCTTGCTACCTGTTTAATTTTCTCTCGCTCTATTCTGGGGCAAAATTGGATTTAAAAAATATCATGGCACATAATTTCGACGTAAAATTATCTCATCTTTCAGAATATTTTATCAGATTTTGTCTAATATTTGAGGTAGCAACGATTTTTTGAAATTTGATGTGAAAATTGATAAATTTCGTGTTTTGCTCCTATAGGTCACATTTGAGACTCGATCTGATAAAATATTCTGAAAGATGAGATCATTTCACGTCGAAATCATGTGCCATGATATTTTTTCCATTCAATTTAGCACCAGAATAGAGCGAGAAGGAATGGAACAGGTGCCTGGCTCGGTATCTCCATAAGCAGCCTATGTTAATACAAAGTTTTCTTTCGGAGCTCGTAAGTCAGACGGGAAGGGTCGTACGAAAATTTTACAGAGGACCAAATTTTTAGATTTTTGAACGATCTACAAGATCCTGTAAGTATTTTTGTGATCGGACCACTCCCGTCAAAATTGTAGGTGATTGATTGAAGGAGAATTTTTTCTGATTTTCAACCACGTGTACGGACACTTAAAAAGCACGTAAAAAATTATGGAAACCCATGAATTGATAGATTTTTTTATGCTCTTCAAAACCCTTTTTTCAGAATTCCCGTACGACCAATCGAATTGGAAATATCACAGTTTGAGTGAGACCCTACGTGTTCCATTATTTATGGTGGGTACTGTAGTACCCCATTGACATTCGCCGAGGACTGGTAGAGAACCACATCGACACTCGTCGAGGGCCGGTACGGGACTAGATCGACTCTCGCCAAGGACCCGTACAGGACTAATTGCCACTCGCCGGGACCGATAACGTACCCCATCGCCACTCGCCGGGGACGCGTGCGGGACCAGATCGACACTTGCCGAACACCGGTACAGGACTAGATCGGAAGACCATATGAATTAGGATTTGTTAGCGAGATCTTCAGATTTTACGCTGAAAAAATGTGCAAGTTTGCACAATATCTGATGACAAATATGGACAGTATACCTGGATCCAGCAAACACACACACACACAAATGGAAACCGAATGGAATTCCCAAAGATACAGCTCCGCTGTCGCAAAGAACTGAAAATCAAAACATACAACAAAGAATCACCTCCTTGGGATTTTGAAGGGGGAAAAAATCACTCGACCTTTGGGAAAATGAATACTAATCTGATCTTGATGCCACGCACAGACCGGGATGACGAGTGACAAGAAACTAGCTGCATCCAGCAGATGACTGGCTGGACCCTCGCTAACTATGTGAATCCTCGACCGAGTCAGCTGCGCAGTGCAGCCCGCTGCTCTCGAATCGCGTCGGTTGAGATGAATGAGGAAAGCAGACTGACATCCACCGGGCTAAGCACGCTTATTGAGACCAGAAAGCGGTAATCAGTGCCTACGTCACAAGCAGCAAACTCTCCACGATGTTAGGTAGGTTATACCGAATAGGCTCGATAGCTTTTGCTTGGCTAGCAAGCAAAAATTGCTCGGTGTACAAGCGAGATCTGCCGGGCCGACCCGGACTCTTGCCAGTTTGGCTAAATCCGGCATTCTCCGTCTGCTGCGCATACTGTAAATAACGTTGACAGTAAGGATCCCGCGCGGTTTCGTTTACTCACGCAGCTTGTCCTGTTGTGTGTTGTTGAATGATGGAAACCTGACTCGGCAACGTGCAATAAAGAAAGTATTCAATGAATGTGATTTGTAAAAATAGGGAGCTGAATAATATGGTTCTTATGTTATTCAGTCACAGAAATTTTTTTCACACGCCTGCCGCAGTCAGATTGAAACATTACACAGCATTGTATGAAAATGATGACCTGTTACTGTATGTGCAGGATACCCACAGTGTTTTTCTATTACAGGTTCGAATGCTCAGATGAATTTTACTCTTTATCACAAAATACTGCCAGCAGGCAGATGAAGTCAAATTGTCAACAATAAACTCTAACACCTGACCGCAGCAGGTGTATGGAGAAGATTTCGATAACATGATAAAACAAGGGCCATATCATTCAGCTCGCACTATTTTCACAAATCACACTTATAAGAAACTTTCTTCGTTGCATGCCGCCGAGGCAGGTTTCCATCGTTCAACAACACACCACAAGACAAGCTGTGTGAGTAGACAAAACAGCGGGCCGTGCTGTGGACGTCGTCTCACAGTATGTGCAGCAGACCGAGGATGCCGCACTTTGCCAACCAGGCAAAAATCCGGGTCGGCTCGGCAGATCTCGCTTGGCGAGCAAGCAATTTCCGCTTGCTAGCCAAGCAAAAGTTGCCGAGCCCCTCTTGGTATAACCTGCGAACGCAGGGAGTTGCTGCCTGCGCCGTCGACACAGATTACCGCTTTCTAGTCTCACTGCTGTGCAACAACAATGCCTCCCGGTGCAGCGGGCGCGGCGACTTCGTGCACGATGAATGAGAGTGGTGTCCGAAATTAAAAGTCGACCCCTACGCGCTCGGCACTCCTACACCAGGGGAATCAACCGCGAGGCTACGCGACAAACACAAACAGAACCGGCCCATACAACCTCGAGGCCCAAGAACACGACAAAGAGCACGGCAGTCGCACAATTCACCATCTACACCACCACTGAATTCGACAACATCTTCCTCGGGCTGCGAATACTGAGACTGACGCACCGACACATAACCTCGGGACCAGACCACGAGTGTGGCAGCAAAACAAACTGATCCCTCTGTTAATCTCTTGTGATCTTCGCACGAATCATCCTCCTGATCACTTTTTTGATCCATCTGATCACAACGATCTGATAAATTTCAACATCCACGCAAATTTTCAAATTGATTCGGAAAACTCCGAGAAAATTCTGCAGAACTCACAACGCGTCGGACTTTCGGAATCTCCCGGCTGGTCGAGTACTATACAATCATGTTGTATAAGACGAGCCGAGCACTGGCTCGGAACCATTCACTTCCACCACTTCATTCACGTCATTCGAATCTCAAAGCCCCGACCGGCCACTACGCGCGTCACACAATTGACCGCGTCCGTGTGCCCCGACTCGTTCACGCTATATTCACGCCACGTTACGCCGCGGTCTTGCAGAGTGCCGTCACCTTTAAATCTCTGATTAATAATATTTGTCATCCGTTAGTGTGTGTTAACCTCAAGTTAGATTGTAGTGTTGGTTACCGCGTAAAGTGTGTGCATAATTCCCGTGTACTCAATTCAACACTTCCTTTTCCAGCTCCTACGAACCATTCAGCATCGATCTGTGTCAAGTGTTTTGAACTCAAAATGTCCGACACGAGAGTGCACATTCCACAGTATGTACAAAGATTTATATGATTCACTCTGAAATCTTTCAAAAAAATCAGTCACTAGCGTGTGGGTGAGGGAGAGCTCCGTCACTTTTGAGTGGCGCGTTTGATGAACACAAGTGATCACTTTACAATCCCTGGCGGGCCTTCCGAAGATCTAACAATTCGTAGGCTATTATTACTCTACAAGCGAGCTAATTCAACAGTTTCAATCTTTTCGAACGGCTCACAGCTTATTGACACGTTTTCTAATTGAGGGAGATGCATCATTCCTGCGTGCGGTGCCATGACTAAAATTTAGATAGGACACTATTAACTTTACCAGATAACTGATTTTTCTCATAGAGCGATAACAATATCTATATATTCTGAACATTTAGATCCCGAAGTTGTTTTTGAATGATATATCTGAATGGGGTCCGCCAAAAATTCATCTTTAATGAGCAAAGTTGTCTCGAAAAACCAGACCCAAACCGCGAATAAGCGAGTCAGGGCACCGCGAGTACCGGGCGGTGCCGCATTTGCAGAACCGCGAATGAGCGAATTCCGTGAATACCGGGACCGCAAATAGCGGGGGCTGCCTGTATTGTAAAGCACGGCCGTGCCATTTTCACCTCGAGTCATTCGCAGCTATAACGCATTTACATTTTCAACCTTCGCCCTCTCGCCGCAACCTAAGGTGTGATAGTGTCGTGACGACTCAAGAGACATTCGAACTTGAAGTGACAGACCGCCGGCCGGTCTCTCGGTTCACACCGACCTGCCGTGAGGCTGCCTTTCCATGGCAGATGGCGCGGGTACCCTCTCAATGTGTAAGAGAGAGACACCAAAGTCGTGCCATCTCTCTCGCACTCATTGTTAGGTTAGGGGTCTTCAAATCTCGCGGGCTGATTCCGGCAAAATATTTGTCCCATGGAAAGGCAGCCTGAGCCCCCGACGCGGCCCTGTCAGTTATAAACTTTCAAACCGAGCTGTGAGAAAAATTCAGAAGAATGTAGAGGTTTGGCCAAATCTGAAAGGGATGCTCTGCATGTGCAACTCAGCTAAAGAACGACTCGCAGTTTATTAATGTGATAATTCCATCATTTTTCAGCGCATTCCAAAAACCGAGCAGCTCCGAGTCTGATCCCAACGAAATTCTACTCGTATAAAGTAGTAGAAAATAACTACGTACCGTCAAATTGGGTAACTGTGGTACAGTGGGTGCAACTTTGGTACACCCCTGGAAAATGACTTTCAGAGCTGCATTCGGCAAGGTGAATGATTCTATCGCTCTGAAACCTATCCTCCCTTCTTGGCACACACATAAACGATGTGTTGAGCCACCGTAGATCCCGTGTAAATAATTGTAGTCGTTTATCGAAGCTTTTTCTAAAAAGAGAGATTTAGCACTGATACTCGAGTGGTCCAGTTAGTGTACCTGGCAAAAAGTGTTCCGGAACAAACTACGGGTGTATAGTGCTACATTTCCATCACATATATCACCATATTGAAGAAACCATCGTTACATTGGGGTATTTGAAGCATTTGGAATTTCAATGAATGAAAAACAGGGGAAAATACCATAAAAAAACGTACCAAAGTTACCCCACTCTAGGTAAGAAGCACGAGGATAGGGTAACTTCAGAACCTCTTCCTATGACAGCTTCTTTTCAACTGATCTTGAGTCGAGTGATGGTCTATGAGGTTTTAAAATGTTTCAAAAGGCTTAGAATGAGACGTCTGAACGATTAAAATTAATTCTCTCGCATGGTGGTGCGCAAAATTGAGATATTCTGTAAGTGTACCAAAGTTGCCCCATCGGGGTCTAACTTTGGTACACTTACAAAACTGCTAATAGCTCCAGTTCAGACGCATCAAATTGAACTTTGTAGCCCATCAATCGAAAGCTGAGACTGTAAGCTTTCGATTTATACTGATTAATTTGGATTTTGTTAATGTATTTTGGAATGCGGAGCCAAATAAAATGAAAAGCACCGAAAACGTACCAAAATTACCCAATTTGACGGTACGCCAATTTTGGGGACATTTTCGGAAGGATATTCCCCCGCTCCCCGAGCACCGTGTAGTGCAAGATTCGTTCTGGTATGAGTTCGGCTGAACTAGAACATAGGTTGGTAAGGATAATCTATCCACATTGCTCACTTGCTCTCCCTTCCTCTCAGTCGGTCTCTTCTATTCCTCGTTTCAAAATCCCTGGATTTGTTTGTTGGATCCAGCGTTTTCAACGAAATCCATTTTGAATTTTGTTGAATTTTGTTGAGTTCTATCCAATGACCAATCTCATAACGAAATCCCACTCAAAAAATCATAATCGTCATAATGTGATGATTATGATTTTTAGAGTGGGATTTCGTTATCAACCGGATCATCAAAAAGGATTCAACAAAATTCAAGGAAATTCAAAATAAATTTCATTAAAAGCCCTGGTTGGGTCCTCTAAACCTACGTCCCTCATTTCCTAATGAGCAGTTCAAGTCCTTGGCAACTTGTTGTATGAGCTACTATATGTAATTTTGCCAAGCCTATTGGGTGAATTTCTTCATCTCGATGATATTCGTTCGTGTGTTTGAAACCATTTCTCCCTCTGAAGAATCATTGTCCTTTCTTTCTCTTATCTACCTGGCGTCGGACACTCCTCCAGACCATTTTTGGATTGGGTAGAAAATGTGTTTTCTACCACAACACTAGACTATAGAACCGGGAAAATGGAGTCAGGAGAAAGGGATTAAACCTCTGCAACATCATGCCAGATCTGAGGCTCCTCTTCTCATTACTTCACTCAACTTCGGTACAGTTCGCGATTCCTTATATTACGAAAAAACAAATCAGGAGCAATCGACTCCTAACTCGTATTTTGCTCTTACTCCCCCCTTCTCTCCCTCTACCGATCAACAGAGATGGATAAGCCAAAGCTGCGTGATTATACTTTCGAGGAGATTTTCCGCGAGTAACCTGGGGAGTCGAGGTGCAAAGCTTCGATAACATGATTCATCGAATCTCGTGAATTCTCTTTGCTTCCAACGGAGCAAAGAAAATTTCTGGCCTCAGGGCTGAAGATTCGCCAACATTTGAGTGTAAGGATGGTGATTCCATATACAAAGACTACGGGGTCTTTGATTCTATCTCCTGCTATGCATCGAAAGATGATGATTTCAACTCTTACCCGAACTAAATTCATTTGTGTTCAGAGAGTAGAATAGTGAGAGTAGGTGAGTGGATAAAATCTGTTCAGCAAGGAGATCAGCATTGCAAAATCGAAGAAGAAACGAAGGAGGCTAATCCCTTATATTGATCCGCAGTACAATCAAGAAGTTAGCCGTATCGAAATTTTTCGATATCTCGGAACTTTGTTGTTTTGCAGTAATATGAATGTTGTGAGTTATAGCCGTAGTTTTCTGCTTCTGCATAAATTATAAATATCAACATGGTCAGCGGATCTGATAGGTTATTTTTGATTGAGGAAGAGTTGAGCAGTAATATGAAGCAGCCGGGCTGTGATTTTAGAATATATAGCGGAGCTGTTCAAGGTAAATAACTCAATAGGCAATCTGAAAACCCCACAAGACAGCCAGGTAAACTCACATGCATATAATTGACTTCACAACTTCATGATATTTTCCATCGACATATTAGCAGACAATGTCCAAGATGTTTTCACCACGAGATTAGAAACACATCATCGCTTTGGTTCCATCATTCCGTCGGGTGGTGATCGCGAGATAAAAAGGATTCATTGCTCAATATCATCAATTTTTATATATGCTCCATGAACAATTATTACGACCAAGTTAAGATTCCACCTCTTCTTTAGTTTTCGCATCTTTAACGGTCTGTGTCTCGTGATTATATACATATAAGAACGTCGATGAAAGTAATTTGAAGTCAAAAACACGAGCCGAAATAACATTGAAATGCTGCCGAATTCTTTGAAAGAATTTGCACATTCAATAGGGTCAGTAGTGCACCATTACTCATCCGACTAATCAAACTACTGATCACGAAAATGTGCGCAGTTCGTGGAGACGCGCACTCTCTTACAGGCCTGGTCTGAAATAAAAAGAATCAGTGGCATCTACATCCGCGAAAATTCAAAATTTTTCGAAGTTGCGGAGAGCCCCACATACAGCTGCGCCAATCGATCTACACCTCATAGCCGAAGATATGGAGTCGTGAACAAAATTTCTACGAGATCACTAATCTATTCCTTTTTGACAATCAGATCGCCTTTAGTATGAACCTTTTCCATACTTCTGAATCCAAGCGTCTATTCCGACCGAAAATCTTAATGGTAGTGAGATCCGTTCAAATTGGAAAATAGATCGATATCAAGTGCGTGAAGTTCATTCCAAAAGCCCGTATCCTTGCCTGCAATGATTAAGTTTCGGACGTATAATATTGATTTACTCTACGCGTCTACGCTTCATTTTTTGAAACCATCAGCGCGCTCGCGCGCGTGTTGAGTTCTGGTGGTTTTATAATCTATAAGCACTTTGATCAGGGTTTCATTACCGAGAGGTAAAAATTCATCCATCAAAAGTGAGGGGCTTTGCCCTTCATTTTGTTTGTAAATTCATTCGTATCAAATTGATCAAGATAAATAAAAGGTGTTCTCTAAGTTGATGAACCTCTTGACTCTTGTAGTAGAATTGAGCATGGTGATGGAGATACTGACCGTAAATTTCCGTTACTCGGACATCTTTAAATGGCTGCTTCACCAGAGGCGTTGATTGTACTGTCGACGTACACCTGTAATGGATGATGATTCGCAATTGTAATGAACGAATAGAACATATTGTAACCATACTGTCAAATGCATTCTATCAAAATTGTCACTGGCCACATCTGAATGAACAATCTCGGTACACATTGTTATTTTCTCTTCGTTGCTTTCAGAGTTGCTCTCCTAACCATAGGTATTATGTGATCAACTAGGAATAGAATATAATCACAGGAGTTAACAAAACATTTTCACCATATGAGGGTTTCCACGGAACTTTTAACTTTTGTGTTACTGCAGTGTTCCAGGAGTATTTTGAACTATTCGGGGTGCGCAGGAGTGGCATTTTATAGTATTTGGCATCATTCAATATGGACCACATTTATTTTGTTGAAACGCAACCTGATTTGTCGATAGCAGACTGCAAAAGATGATTTTTGGGTAGTTTACAAACGTACCAACGCGATTTTTTGAATTGATAAGTCTGTAACTAAAATACCTATGCCTCAACTACTTCGGTGGAATGGTATATCCATCTACTAATCTCATATTTTGAGAAAATCTTTGATTCAGAGGTTTGCGCTGATTTGGCTATGATATTAGCTCTCACTTATCGATGTAACCGAGTTTTGTGGAAAAATTTTCTCTGGCTATTGTTTACGAAAATGATGAAATACCTTGTTCGAAACGGGGAATTTAGCAATGAGTTTTCGGAGCTAAAAAGAAGACAAATCGAATCCCGTTTGGTTTGTGAGTGTGCGTTGATCCGGACAAATTTTATAAAGCTTCAAAGCTCATCAAGTTATCGCGCCACTGGCTCTGAAAATGGTCATTTTATGATGGCATACTCAGGAGACGTAAAGCACAGGATTGGAATGTTATGCTCTTTCTTCTTCATCAAAGAAAGGATATAACCGCACTGTTTTGAGTTGCAATTGTCGATCGGTATTTCTGTGAGAAGCTGAGGAGAAATATTTGAATCCACACCTTTTGTAACAGATTGTATATTAGGGAAGAAACAGAGAAAAATCCTACCTTATTCCTATACTGCTCTGGGTCAAATGAAGAGGATTGAGTTCTAATCGCAAAGTAGAACGAGTGCTGTAAAGGCCACGAGACGTCAGGTAAGAGACTTCTGAATTTGGGTCGATCTGAAAGTAGAGGGTTGGTAAAATTTTAAGAACTTATCGGTAAAAAGATGAATGTGCGAGAATCATTCAATCATTGGTACGTTGGTTGTAATATTGTTTACGCTCATCTTCTCTTTCAAATGCAACGGAAATGAGCTCATTTTCTGAGACATTCATGCTCAGTCTGAACAATAGCTTTATTGACTGCTATTTTTGACAGAACAACTTGGACTCACATGAAAGTTTACAGTCGGAATACAATTCAAACCAACATATCGATGGGGAAAGATTCATGATGTCGCATATCTAAGAGTGGGAACAAAGGTTAAAGGAGTGTTTAGACAACCTCATATTATTTTAGATAGTAATTCTGACAGCTTGACGATTTAGTGAGATACGACCACTTGAGTGGAAGAACGTATGCCCCACTTCCGAGGAAGATAGAGAATGAAATCCTTGTTCGACGTGCAAGCAAAAATTCGAGCAAAAATTGGAGCTCATACCATTAATATAGCATGGCTTACTTGTTATCTTCGAGTACTGAACCTTACTGACAAGATGAAAATCTCCAACAATCAAGGGGAAACGAGCGTTGATAGAATAACTCGACCCAACTTTACCAGTCTGAATGTTACACATGCGTTGACAATTATTATATGTCTTGGGAAGTTGCAAGTTGGTCTGGAGTGCGTCCATGTCGAATCAGCAACGTTTCTGCAACCATCTTCAGAAAATTTCCATGCCATCTTAATTCAATTTGGGGTGTTGAAATATGATAAATCCCATAGTTGTGAGGCCGGAAAAGTTTTCTTGCTCACTGTAGCCGTATATTTGTCTTATCCCAAAAAATCCAAAATCGAAACTTTGCTATATTTTGCTCATAACTTCGGACTCCCTGAGCCGATTCGAATGTTCCAAGTAGTTTTCTGAGGGTGAGGTGAATATTTATCGATTGACTACCTGCAAAGTCCTTTTTGAGCACTTTTGATCTCGTCAAGAGCTGTGGAAGCCAAAAATCAGAGATTATCATTTTAATTTCTTCTCTCATATTTTCTACTCTTCCTCAGATAATGATCCAGTCACAGAGAAACTCTCAATTAGTTATTGAGCGTTTTGAGCTCGCTAGAGCTTTTGTAGTGAGCTAAGAAGTCTTAAAAACTTGGAGAGTGCGTTTACCCAAAAAAAATCCCCAATAAACCTTGCAACTTATTCCATTGTGTTTACGAGATCATTTTTATCGGAAATGACTATTTTTTGTATTCTCTTTAGTAATGGATTCTCAAATCCGCAGAAAGCTATCCCAATAGCAAATTTTGATCCGATAATTGGCATCTCTCGTACATGCGCTATTCTCTACGTCTTTGAAACTATTTTCAATCGATAGCTGGTTCAATTTCCTTCAAAAAAACCTCTTGTTGGAGTCAATTTCATGCAAAGGAACCGAAGCCAAAACTGTTGAAAGAGGAACAAATTTCGTGGGTATAAAATCCGTGAGCTCAGAAGAAGCCCAACAGTCTCTCCCACTATTCAAGGCGTGTATTTCCTCGTCTATTCCATCAAATTGACTCCAGAGACGGGTCATTTTGAAGTAAATTTTTTCCGACGTAGATCGAGTAATCTATGGATCAAAGATGATTCCGAGACTCGGAAACTGTGTCTTTGGGAGAGGAGTCAGTATTTTACAGAGGAGAGTCCAATTTTTGGCAATCAAAATTTAACATTTGTAGGATTTTCTGCGCATGCACGATTTTCTACGTGTCTAGGACTATTTTCAGTCGACGGATCATCTATTTTTCTTCCGAATGGCTCCCTGCTGAAGTCAATTTGGTGGAGTAGAAAAGGAAAAAAGACACGCCTTGGATGGTCGGAGAGGCTGTCGGGCTTTTTTGAGCTTACGGATTTTATGCCTACGGATTTCGATTTTCTTTCAACAGTCATGGTTTCAGTTCTATCGCATCGAATTTATTTTAGCATTTTTTGAAAGAAATCAAATCAGCTATCGGTTGAGGATGGTGTTGAAGGCGTAGAGAATAGCGCATGGGCAGGAGTTAACAATTATAGAATCAAAATTTGCTTTAGAAATAATTTTCTACTAATTGAAGCATCTATTAGCATCTCTTACACTAAAAGAAATACAGAACATGAATCCCTGTTATAGAATACTCTCGCGAATACGATGAGATGGGTTGCGAGGTTTCCCGGGGATGTTTCGTAGGGTACAAACGCAAGTTTTTAAGATTTTTCAGCTCACTAAGAAAGCTCTAGGAAACTCAGAACGCTCAGTAACTGACTGAAGATTCTCGTTCAGCTAGATCATTATCCGAGGTCATGAGAAATATAATAGAAACAATAAAAATAGGCATCAAAAAAGTTATGAGCTAATTCCCGATTTTTCCACAACTCTTGATAAGACCATGAGTACTCAAAAAAATTTCACAGTTAGTCAATCAATAAGTATCTGCGTCACTCTTTGAATGCTTCTTCAGAAATTCAAACCGCTTCAGGCAATTTGAAATTATGAAGAAAATATGGTAGTAAAGTCTCCGTCCTGGATTTTCCGGGAAAACATAAAAATATGGCTGTAGTGAGCAGAAAAATTTTTTTTGGGCGTCACAACTGTGGGATTCATCATATTTTAACAACTTCAAAACGAAAAAGAATGGTATGAGAGTTTTCTGAAAATGTTTTCAGAAAGGTTGCTGAGTTGACGTGAACGCACTCTCTTACGTTCCCATTCTGAATCACTGTATCGAATAGAAATCTTAGAAGAAGAGGTTAATGTATGAATGTTCCGACGACATATTCAGTGAATGGGAGATAAGAATGATGATTCACGCAGAGGGAGTCATTCTCGTTGATAAAGGAAATCTAAAGAGTTAGGGAGCAGATCTGGAAGAAACTCTGGGAGTCCAACGCTCAAGCGTTTCCAAGCTACAGCCTATGACCTATGCATTACAGCATAATATCTACATTAGGGTGTCTGTTATTTCCCAATATTTTCTTATGCGTTACTCGGAGGGCCTTTTTATGACCAAAAACGAGGGAGAAAATTTCGAGATCAAGCAAAAAAAGTGTCTCACCCCCGCCCCCCCCCCTGTAGAGCCAATTTTGGTGATTTCCAAGACAGATTTTCAAGCTAGTTATTAGCCTTCTGCGCATAGACATGGTTCTGAGCTTCATAAAATATTAATCGATAGCTGGCAAGATTACCTTCAAAACGACCCAATGATGAAGTTGATTGGGTGCACTTAAGTCAATGCTGTGACTGGTTTTGAAAAGTGAAAAGGTCCAACGTATCAAATCCGTTGGTCGAACAGCGGTAGCCTGCCATCCCTGAGCTGACGGATTTGACCCCTTGAACTCTTCCACTTTCCAAAACCAGTCACAGTCCCGGTAGTAGTGCACCAGATCAATTTCATTAAGGGGTCATTTTGAAGGAAATTCTGTCAGCTATCGATTGTGGGTACTTTCAGAAGCACTCAATGACGCGCATACGCAGGAAAGAACAACTGAAGAAAAATTTGGCTAAAAAATTACTAAAAATTATCCTTCATTTCTGGTCATAAGGAGGCCCTCTAGGGAGTAGAACCCATAAAAAATATCGGGAAATAACGGTAACCTTAATGTGGGTATGCTGTAATGGATACGTTATACTTTGTGGCTCGAATAGCTTGAGCGTTGAACCCTGCGGCTTTGAGTATCATGATTCAGTGCTAAAAAGAGATGATACTCAAAGTTTCGACAAGATCCAGCTCCCAAACCTCTTGGACTCTCCTTGTGATAGTAACGGGTTGGCGTGATTCTGTTAATTTTAACGTGGAAGCAATCACAAAAAATACAAGTTTTTGACGGGATTCGTAATACCTACTACCTTTTCTCTAAAATACTACGAAAAAGTATCGAATCAAATTCTCAGTAATGAGTTAGTCAGTGAAAGTAGAACAGTAGATGAACCATATTTCTGACTGTCAAGATAGTTTATACACATCAATCTATCTCTGTACTTGTTTCTCTGCTACAATTTCTACAATTGAAGAGTCTCATTCTCCCTCGTAATTTCAGCATTATCGAATATCAGAGCTTTGAGAGATAAGCGTGAATATGCAGATCCCCACAGCTCTCACAAGACCTCTTTATTTTTCATATTGTCATCACAAAGGATATCCATTCATAGTCACTCATCATCTACGATTTTGATGAGTTTCAACGACTCATTTTTCATGAGAGATTTGTAAGAGCTGGTAAGACGCTTAAGAGGATGGCGAATACCGGCCGGAATTCGTCTGCTAAATTTCGCCAAAACCATAGTCCCAAAACTACGGGCTCAAATTTCATCAAATTGACTCCAAATTCCTGCCAGAAATAAAAGAAACCCGTAGGATTGTGGGAAAGTCAGTGATTTGCTTCAGAACGATCTCTAGATTTCACAAACTGTCTCAAAAGCAGAAAGCCTTTGAGGTTAGGCCACGATTATACCCTACATGTAAGTATTCTAGATGCTGGATTGCCTTGAAAAGGACTTTCCCACAATTCTACAGGTTTGATCTATCTCTGGCCAAAATCTCGAATAAATCCGATGAATTTTGGAGGCGTAGTTCTGGGACTACGGTTTTGGTAGTACAAGCACAAATATCTCGCATTCCAAATTCGAGAACTGTACTTCATCGGTTGGCAGCACTGCGGGCTGCGGGTGGACTTTGCATGGGCCGTCGGCTGCTAGCAGACAGACTGCGGCTCTCCCGCATCCCCGCATGCCACAAGTGCCTCGTAGCTGGCGTATCGTGAAAGAATCGTGACTTCCCGGTGGAAAATAAGAGTGTTGTGGTCGTGCAAGAGTGCATATGAGTGAGTGTTGGGTATTGTGTGTGCGCCCGAGATGTGCTGCAGGTTCCCTCGCAAACGGGCAGCAGCATGGAGGAAAACAGGTCTCTACGAAACGCCCCGGCCTTTTCCAAGCATAACTTTTTTATTCATCAGAATAACAAAAGTATAGTCCAGATTCTGAAAATTCATCGTGTCGGAGAGGTTCACGTCCTCTTAGAAGCTAGTGAGACCAAAGTGGAGCTTCCTGGTTGTATCCTGACGGCGTGGGTGACGTTGCAATACTGCATGTTTTCCCTATATTATGGTATGGACTTTCTTGTGTCAGTCTAGAAATACCCACTCAAATATTCAAACAGGGACGCATTGACGACTTTTTCGGATTCAAAATATTGTAAAAATTATGGTCTATGGTTTGCAAACTGGAATTGTCATCTAGAAACTATTATAAAGGTGTTGCTGATTATTGTTCTTCAATATCAGCAAATTATATCAACCTCGAACTTTGTCTCTGTCTTTACTCTTGGTCTCTGAGTATTTGATCATCCCCTTTGAGGCATTTGCAAATCTTGGAAATTCCATTTACCATTCTTAGACTTCCCAAATGTGGATGAAAGATGAGTATGCACTCATGGCGAAGAATCGTAGAGAGAGTTTGAATTCTCAGTAGTTTCTAAGGTTTCTAGGAACGAGTCGAGATGTCTTCGATAGCTCTATTTTGTTGGTTCTCTTTTATAGAATGATCCACTTTTCCCCATTAATGGTTGATGTAAGTACTTGGACTGCGAGTTTGATTAGTTTTGATCATAGATGTGAATTTATTGATTTCACATAACTATTCAAAGAGTAAATTAGTACATATTGATGAATATGGGGGCAGATAGTCATCTATTGATGCGAACCAACCTGGTTTCCAAGGGAGCGCAAGGCCTGTTCTTGTTTTTGAACATTAACTTCAAAACTGTCCAATGGCAAATCTCAAAGAATGATGACTTTCTGGTTCAGATCAGAAATTTTGAGACAGTTCAAATCAAGATCTTGTTCTTGTTGAAGAATGTCTGGTTGATACTTTTGCAGTCGACATGGATTTTTGAATTCATATTGGCTAGAAAAAATTTACTCCAGTACTGATTCACTCTTATTGAAGAGTGTTTCCAAATTATCCACGTTTCTGAGCGTGAAATTTATACCGAACAGCAAGGAGATAATTTCTGAATTCATCTTGATTTGAAGAAATTTATCTCTTTTTGAGGTGAATATATTGAATGTAAAGGCAAGAATCTGTGAATTCGTTTTGATTGAAAAAAATCTGAGTCTTTTTGAAGAGTATTCCAAAATTATCCACGTTTGTGAACGTGAACATACTATTACATGCAAACATGAATTTCTGAATTCATCCCAACTTGGAAAAGAATTGCTCTTTTTGGGGAGTATTTTCAAGTTATTTATACGCACGTTTGCGAGCGTGGATGTATTGATTGCAAATACCTTCTCTTTATGAAGAGAGTTTGATATTATTGACTCTCCAAATCTTTCCGACCGACTTTGCCTGTCGAAGCCTCGACTGTTGAGACACTGTAGTTCGACTAAAATTTGGGGCGGTTCGATCGAAATCGACTGACTTTAGACCCGCGGCAAATTGATTGGCGAGAACCAGTCGAAACTCGACCGAATCGGCATCAGTCGAAGCTCGAGTGGATCATAACTATAATAGTTCACGCTTCTGAGCGTGACTTTATCACTTGATCATGTTGCAATGTTGATTGCTACGTGTGTCAACATATATTGTCTCAGCTTTTGAGCGCAGACTTTTGTTCGAGCAACTCGTCTTGGTTGGGGACTCGTGGCAAGACTTCAGTGCTGCCAACAATGGAAAATCACAAACGAGGTGCTCATTCTAAGTGTCCCCATCTGCACTCAGAATAAGCCAACTAGCACGAGCCCACCTGATAACCCACGAGGGTGCTACATCCTCTTAAGAGACAAGTCTGAGAATCGAGATGAAAAACCAGATCTCGAGATCGAAGGAGATGAACTCACCGGAACACCGTTGACGAACCAGTGTAACCGAGCCGCTGGATGTGATAAGTCGCTTGTACAATTGAGAGAGAGAATATCACCGTTAGCGTAGATTTTCTCTTCTCCAGTGATCTTGGGTTTATTTCTCGGGAGCTCTAGAAACAGAAGAATGCCGCAGATTTTCAATGCCTACAATCTACCGCAAGCGGATGTCGACGATTCCCATTATCATTTTCACCCATTCTCCTGTAAGCACGTTCTCTGAACATGACTGTGGGAGAAGGAAAATTCCTCTCGCTATGAATCAAGACTTTCAGTATGGAGTTATCTGACTTTGGGATTGTTGCGAAAAGATTACTATGTTCAATCTGGAACAAAATCGTGCCCATGCGAGTGGCCTGTGAGTACTTCGTCCCATCCGGTTCCAAATAATGAGTGATCCCTCGTGCATCAGCCAACCACTCACAGATAGAATTTCGATAAAAATATCATGTGATTTGAGAAAAATCCTTGGAGATTTTTGTTCCGCGTTATGTATTGTAGGAGCAAAAGAATACTGTGGATCATTACTGCATCTTCTGGAGAAGTGCGCTTTTATAGCAGGGTCAGGACGCTGTCAATAACAATATTGTGGCTGTGAATCATTCAACGATATTTCAAATAAAGAGATCAGCATTTACCATTCCACGAAATATTATATGGAATGGATTATTTGGAAAAATGATCGAATTTTACAGTCGTTTCCTCATTTCGGGCCCTGAAGGAGATTGCACTCTCGATTACAAATATTTCTTAAGAACTGGAAAATCATTGACAATGCATCAAACTAATCACTTCTCAACGTAATTAGAGTAGAACTGGTTAAAATTGGGTGAATTTTGTATTTTTCAGCATCGAAAAATCGCAGAAAAATGAGGACCCGAGATCGTAAGATTCTTCCTCGTATAATTTGGTGATTAGAAGAGGTGGAGAACATTGTTTTGTGAAACACGTGATTGAATTTTCAATATAAATATTGAGATAGAAAACTAAATGAGTTGTCTAATTTTAGCCCGGCCTCCTCTACATGTACCGTATATGGTAAGGCTCCCTGTAAAGTGTATCACTTATTCATATCCTCTGATGAATAACGTAATCGACAGCTGTACATCAGTAATTGATGTCTAACTCACCCATCACTTCCATGTATGATTCACCCTTGACGGATCTGAATGGAGGACTGTCAGTGTTCACTTCGCATGCGTAGTATCCTGTAGAATTAACACTCACGTTTTGAAGGAACAAATCCTTATGATTTGACTTCCTTGCCTGGAACAAAAAGTAGATAGCAAAAATGACGCATTTTTTCCATCATCTCATCATGATGTTTGAATCACATCACAGACTCATCCAACATAAGTCCCCATATAGGTAGTTAAATTACCCTCGAAATTCGATCACTAAGTGGCTAAACTCGGTACAACACGACGATTTTGGACTTGAACGATAGGTTCTACATCCAATAATCGATCGTAACGAGAATTATTGTTTAAAAATTGGGGCGTGGCATGGATAAACAATAAAAACATGCAATTTTCCACGTCTTTTTCGATTTCTCCACCATAAGTCGGAAAATATGAAATATTCGGGAAAGTGTGTGGATAAATAATTTGTAGATCCTCAAAAGATCTACAAAACCGGTCTGAACACTCTTCCTCGCAAATTGCAACCCTTTGGAGTTATTCCTCGGCAAAGTCAAAATCGAATTTGTTTGAATGAATTCGCTGAAATTGTTTATAACGGGCTCAAACTATTTTCCTCAGATAATTTAGTGAATTTGGATCAGAAAAGATCTCTACACGGTCATTCAGAACTATAGGTAAGCCCGGAAAGGGGTTGGAGATCTTGCTTGTCCGGTCCCAATCGCGTAGGCAAAATTAGGATTGGGGCCCTGGTCATTTTCAAAATCAAGTTTGAATGTCGTCTTGTTTTTGAAGCCTCGATCGTCTTGTCCGTCTCGCGCTCGCGTCTTCCCATCGTCTTGCCGAGAGCGTCTCAACCGTTATTTCATGGTTGGAGATCGTCGCTGCGACGAGCAATCTTGGCCATCAGCGCGAGAGTGAAGAGGAAGCCTAATCGTTCTCTCTTTCACCGATGTCGAAGATTGCTCGTCGCAGCGACGAATTGCAATCGAGAAAAAAAGCAGTCTGAGACCCGAGACGCGAGCGCGAGACGAGACGCTCGTGTTTTGGGGGGGTTACGGTCCGCGTGTATTTTCCGTTTGTGGCTGCTGTATTTATTTTCATTCTGAGTCATGCATGATGCGTAATGTAATTTTTTCTCGCTTTGCCGTGGGTATAATCATAATATAATCATAAGTGAGATGCCTCTCGAGTCGGCAACGACGCGGCGCTGGTGGTTGTGCTGTGTGGTGCTGGCAATGCTGGCACATGTCACGACATTGATGGACATCACAGCTGTTACGTGTTCTGCTCGCGAGCCACATCGCCGCATAGCATGCAGCATATCCAGCTTAAATTTCATGATTTTTAGAATGCTATTGCTGTATTTCGCACTGCCACCAATAAAGTGGCAAGACAGGAGTTTGATGTACAGAAGTGTAACAAGCGCACAAGCTCCAAGATAGTTTCTTTATGATCAATATTTGTATTCGAGTTCAGGATCAAGTGCAGTTTTCAATAGTTTCAATTAGTTGTTCAGAAAACAGTGTGAACCTCAAACTTTGATCAGTGATTGAATTTATGTGTGCAGTTATATGGAGAACATCATTACATAAATAGTTGGATCTATCTTGCTCACATCTATAGCTACGTTTTTGTGTATCAAAAAAGGTAGCCCTTATGTGATGGGGTAATTCATTTCTCCACAGATAATTTAAATCACTAGGCAAAGTTTGAGATTCACTATTTTCTCAACAAGGATTTGAATCTATTGAGAGCTGCATTCAGTTCAGACCTCGAATACAAACACTGATTGAAAAACAAACTGTCTTGGAGCTTGTCGTTGTCAGATCTCTGCTTATAATTCTCTCAAACTTCAAGAGAGATTGTTTTATAAGCAATATTTGTATTTAAGGTCTGAATAGAATGCAGTTTGAAATAGACTTTCATATACCAGTCATGAAAATAGTGCACCTCAACCTTCAAGTGGTGAACCATTTGGGAGCTGAATCCGCTTGCCCACATCTCATTAGTTTCAGAGCATTGAAAAAGATGGGCCTCAAGTGATGGTGTTTTCCATCATTCAACAAATGAACTGAATCACCAGATGAAGATGGAGGTGCACTACTTTCTCGACAAGTATTTGAAACTTTATGAAGAAATTTTATTGAGTCAGACCTTGCATACAAACATTGTTCGAAAAGCCAAACTGAGTTGGAGCTTGGCAATTCTGAGCATGAAAGTTGGACAACGAGAAGCTCCATACAAGTTTCCATTCCTATCAGTGTTTGTATTCAATTTCTAAATTTGATGGAGCTTTCAATAAACCCACCTGATTGTTGAGAGAATAGTGAAACTCAAACTTTGACCGGTGACTGAATCCATCCAACAAGTTATGAACAACATCATCACATCAAGTCATTTTGTAAACTGTTACTACCTTGCTCCCATCTAACTTCTTTCTGAGTTTCATTAAAGGTAGCTCTCATGTGATGGTGTAATTCATCACTCCACCAGATAAACTAAGTGACCGGTCAAAGTTTGAGATGCACTATTTCCTGAGCAAGTATTCAAATCTATTGAAAGCTGCATTGAATTCAGACCTTGAATACAGAGACTGGTTGAAAAACAAACTGTCGTGGAGCTTGTCGTTGCCAGATCTCTGCTCATAGAACTCTCAAATTACAAGACAGATTTTTTACAAGCAATGTTTGTATTCAAGGTCTGAATTGGGTGCAGTTTGTAATAGAGTTTCAAATACCAGTCATGAAAATAGTGCACCTCAATCTTCAAGTGGTGAGCCATTTGGAAGCTGAATCCGCTTGCCCACATCTCATTAGTTTCAAAGCGTTGGAAAAGATGGGCCTCAAGTGATGGTGTTTCCCATTATTCAACAGATGAACTGAATCACCAGATGAAGATGGAGGTGCACTACTTTCTCAACAAGTATTTGAAACTCTATGAGGAAATTTTATTCAGTCAGACCTTGCATACAAACATTGTTCGAAAAACCAAACTGAGTTGGAGCTTGACAATTCTGAGCATGGAAGTTGGACAACGAGAAGCTTCATGACAGTTTCTTTTCTTATCAGTGTGTGTATTCAATTTCTGAATTGGATGGAGCTTTCAATAATCCCACCTGATTGTTGAGAGAATAGTGAAACTCAAACTTTGACCGGTGACTGAATCCATCCAACAAGTTATGAACAACATCATCACATCAAGTCATTTTGTAAACTGTTACTACCTTGCTCCCATCTAACTTCTTTCTGAGTTTCATGAGAGGTAGCTCTCATGTGATGGTGTAATTCATCACTCCACCAGATAAACTGAGTGACCGGTCAAAGTTTGAGATGCAATATTTCCTCAGCAAGTATTGGATCTATTGAAAGCTGCTTTACTTCATCTCTTAAATACAGATACTGGTTGAGGAACAAACTGGCGTGGAGCTTGGCGTTGTCAGACCTTTGCTCACAAGTCTACGGAAGCCCCTATGGCCATCGCACGGCTCGCGTTGCGGAGGTATGAGTATATCGGATTCGTTAGTATATATATCAACGTACCTCCGCGGCTCACACGCGCTAACATGGATGTAAAATCCACAATCTGTCGTGGGTTCGAGCCCCCCCAGGTGCAAATTTTTTTTCATTTTATCTCATCCGCGCCTCGTGGGTGGGTGCTAAGAGTGAATAAATTCATCAGTGCCGATTGACATGATGTTAGTCTACCTATTGTTGAGGCCCGTCCAAACTTTTAAAATCTCCAGCTCTGGTTCATCTTCATATTTTTTGACGTAACTTAGCTCATTTCGAAGCTTCTTTTGATATCTTTCGGATCGTTTCAAGCACGTGAAGCCTAATGGAAAGCTAATGTTACCATTAAGGACCGACCGAATTTCTAAAATCTGTAACTGCGGTACATCTTCATCTTTTGGAACGTGTCTTAGTGCCTATTTTAATCCGCTCACTTCGCACACTTATCACAGCCTTGGGAACATTTACCGATGTAAAAGTACTCAACAACTAATGAAATGGGAAAATTTTTTATTTTCTACTTTTCTTTTATGGCATTGCCACAGATTTTTAGGAATATCTCCAGATTCCTATGCGACAGCCAACTCAAATTATCACAAATATCGGTTTTTGGGCACGCACCCTCATGTGGCCCCTCTACCTTTCGAAATGTGACGGTGACGCCTCTAGCTGTCAAATTGGTATACTGCCAATGACAATTTCTGAAAACAAAGATGCAAGAGACCAATTATACCGCCATCTGTAGAATATTCTTCTGCAAATTTAAAAAAAGTTTTATCGAGATGGGTGCAAAATTGAGCCCACAAAGTTGCGAGAAAAATTCAACAACACTATACAGATATTTCCGCAACTTTGTGGGCGGGATTTTGCACCGATCTTGATGAAACTTTTTTTAAAAATTGCAGAAAATCCCTCGCAGGTGGCGGTACATCGCATGCCATTCTACCTTGTTTCATTTATTCAATATTTACAATAAAACCAATCTGACCACAAGATGGCGCTGAAAACAGCTAGAGAGCACTCTTAATCGGAACCGTAGCAGCCGATTCCAAACCTCGCATAATGATTTGTCGTGATGTGGTGGCTGAAAATAACGCGGTTTCTAGGAAACTCAACGGATTCTTGATACCTCAAAATTTTATCGGTCAATTTTTTATACTCAGCTATCTCGATAACTCATGAGTAACTCCACGCAAAACAGAGCGACGAAAAAAGGTCATGTCTCAGATTGTTATCTTGGCTATTTCAATCAATTCTATGGTAGAGAATATGAACTTTTCACCAACCATGGGGCAAATTTTGCACGGGTGATATAGGGAACGCGCGCTACAAAATTTTTGAATGAAATCGCTGCCACCCTCCCCCCCTTCCCCAGACCCCAATCGCCCCCGAGAAACCTTTCCTGGATCTACCAGAAAAGAACAATCAATTCAATTTCAATCGATTCTATGGTACAGACTATAAACTTTTCACCAACCGTGGGACAAATTTTGCACGGGCGATATCTATATATATACAGGTATCAGGGACACTTTTTTCTTCATCCTCTCAAATTATCTCCAACATAAGAATTTTGGTAATTTTTTCAATAAAATTAATATTTCTCGAGTCACATTAGACATATGGGTATGCAGTTTGAGTCATTCGGAAGGTCTTGAGAAAATCTATCGAAATTGGTCCTGTAAGATTGGATGCTGAGGTCATAGGTGGTTTCAGCGGGCAAAAGAATGAAAATACCGAAATATCAATTTCCCAGAAAGCCATCTTTTTTATTCTTTCGAAATTGGATATTCGATGTGAAATATTGTGTCTTTTCAGAAAAAAATGTTCCCGAGGCTTTTTTCGCGTCCTAAGACCTGTTTTTGCTATTTTCTGCAAATATATTCTCCAGGTGATTAAAAATCATCTTTCTGCTGCGCATGCACACGAATTCGAATTTTCGGAACGAATTTCATCTGCAGATAGTCGAGGAATGTAATTCCAAACAATCATTGGCGAAGTCAATTGCATGCAATTGAACCAGAGCTACAACGTTCAGGAGATCACTGGATCTTAAGAGGTGAGTCGAAGATACCGAAGGGAGTGATGGGGGAACATCCGCAGGATGGCGTACGCCTACGAGCTGAGGGTTCATCTACCATACGTTGCAGCCCCGATCCCGGTTGATGAAATTGACTTCGCCAAGCACTCATTTTGCAGGGAATTTTCTTGGCTCTCTGATAAAATTAGTTCCAGATATCCAAGTTCCAGAGATCCGAATTCCATATGATCATTCAAATGGCACCTTAGGTTCATGAAGAACATATCCCCATCATTCACAGTTGATGGAAAAATTGATCCGACTGTTTGGATGGAAAAGTTCAGCGGAAAAACCAGTCGTGCGTGTGAAAAAATTTCATTTTTCGTCCTTCTACTTTGCACCGAAAATCGAAATTCATAATTTGATTCAAAATGATCACTCGCATGGCTTCTCGGGTTCATGAGGAACATATCCTTATCATTCCTGAGTGATAGAAAAATTCACACGACTGTCGGAAATGAAAAGTTCAGCCAAAAAGCCAGTCGAGCGTGTGAAAAAATTTCATTTTTTCTCCTGCTACTTCGCACCAAAAATCGAAATCCACGAATCTTTTCCAAATGATCATTCGATTGGCTTCTCAGGTTCATAAGGAACATCTCCTTAACATTATTAGTCAACAAAGAAATTTATACGACTGTCGGAAAGGAGAAGTCCAACCGAAGAGCCAGTCGGGAATGTGAAAAGCTTCCATTTTATCCTCTTCTACTTTGCGTCAGAAATCGAAATTCATGGATTGATTCCAAATAATCATTTGAATGACTTCTTAGGTTTATGGAGCACATATCCTCATTCCGGTTGATAAAAAAATTTTCACGACTGTCGGAAGGGAAAAATTCAGCCGAAAAGCGAGTCTGGCGTGTGAAGGGATCCCATTTTTTCTCCTTCCACTTTGAACCAAAAATCGAAATCTATGATTCGATTCCAAATGATCATTTGAATGGCTCCATAGGTTCACGGAGAACATATTCTCAACATTCTCAGATGATGAAAGACTCTATAAGACTGTTGGGATGGGGAAAGAATATAGAAGGCGATGATATGGAATTTTTTCCATATGTCCGCCTCACGTTTCGGCTGAACTTCGCCATTCCAACAGTCGTGTAAATTTTTTCATGACTAAGGATTATAAGGATATACCTCTTGTAAACCTCACAAGCCATCCGAGTGGTAATTTGGAATCAAGTTATGAATTCCGATTCTCGGTGCAAAGTAGCAGGAGAAAAACTGAAATTTCTTCACACGCTCCACTGGTTCTTCAGCTGAATTTTTCCATCCCAACATTCGTAAAAATTTTTGTCATCAACTAAGAATGATGGGGATAGGTTCTCCATGGACCCAAGGAGTTATTCGAATGATTCTTTGACATCGAGCCATGAATTTTGATTTTTGCGACTCATCAAATTCTATTTTCGAATAGAAGGTGAGAAAATGAAATTTCTTCACACGTCCGACTCGCTTCTCGGCTGAACTTCTCCATTCCAGTAGTCGTTCAAACTTTTTTATCAACGAGGGATGATAAGAATATGTTCCCTATGAACCTAAGAAGTGATCCGAGCGATAATTTTGGATGAGATTATGAATTTTGATCATTGGTGCAAATCAGAAGGAGAAAGAATGAAATTTTCCCACGTAACCGACTGGCTTTTCGACTGAACTTTTTCGTTCCGACACTCATATAAATTTCTTTATTGACCGATAATGATTCCGCTGCCGAAACGATTCGGTATCACTCTGACACTCCATTAGGACCGTTGTGGGACCAAACTGAGCCCGAACCGGTGTGTGCGCGT
Source organism: Eretmocerus hayati (assembly GCA_029851415.1). Lineage (NCBI taxonomy): Eukaryota > Metazoa > Arthropoda > Insecta > Hymenoptera > Aphelinidae > Eretmocerus > Eretmocerus hayati. Next base: position 135,682,346 of record CM056742.1, read on the forward strand.
TTTCGTGTCTGAAACTAGTCTATTCGTAGTCCAATGACCCGAGAGCTTTTTCCTTCAGATGAGATAACACATTAGTCCCGCTCATTATTTGTGTGAGACTGAGTTTCCCGTATCTGATTCCTTTGAGGAGTGGGATATTCATCGAATACTCAGCTACTGGACTCCATGAGGACCACTTCGGGACCAAACTGAAACTGATACGGTCACGGTGCATATTCGTGTCTCGAACTAGTCAAATTGCCGTCCGATGCAACGGGAGCTCCTTCATTGGCATGAGATGACCCATTTGCTGCGCTCATCAGTTGGGTGAGGCTGAGCATGCCCGCGTGCAATTCCTCGAGAAAATCGAATATCCATCGGAGATTCCGCTGCCGGACTCGTTTGGTACCACTCTGACACTCCATCAGGATCATTTCGGGACCAAACTGGAACCGATCCGGTCACTTCGCTTATCCACGTCTGGAACTCGTTTAGTCACAGTCCGATACAACTAGCGCTGATTCCTTGACATGGGATCGCGCAGTTTCTCCGCTCATTATTTGTCTGAGACTAGGCATGCCCGCATGCAATTCCTCTCACAACTGGGTGTCATCGTAGATTTCACACCCGGACTGATTTGGTACCACTCTGACACTCGAAGAGGGTCATTTTGGGACCTTGCTGAGACTGATACAGTCACAGTGCATATTCGTGTCTAGAATTAGTCAAATCGCAGTCTTATGCAACGAGCGCTTCTTCATCGGTATTAGGTGGCCCATTTCATCCGGTCATTATTTGTGTGAGAGAAGGCATGCCCGCGTGCAAACTCTCTGATACATTGGGAATCATTCGTAGATTCGATCCCCGGGCTCATGTGGGACCACTCTGACACTCGATCGGGACCGTTTCGGGACCAAACTGGAACCAATCCAGTCACTGCGCTTATCCGTGTCCATAACTAATCAAATCATAGTCCAATTCAGCTAGCGCTCTTCGCTTGAAATGAGATGGCACATTTTCTCCGGGCATCATTTGTGTTAGAGTAAGCATGCCCGAATGCATTCCCTCTGATACATTGGGAATTCTTCGTAGATTCCGCTCCCGGACTGGTTTGGTACCATTTTGACACTGTATCAGGACCATTTCGGGACCAAAATGGAACCAATCCAGTCGATGCTCTCATCCGGGTCTGAAACTCGTTTAGTCGCAGTCGGAAACAGCTAGCGCTCCTTCCTTGACAAGAGATGGCACATTTCCTCCGGTCAATATTTGTTAGGAAGTGGGCATGCCCGCGTGCAATCCTCCTGATATATTGGAAATCCTTCGTAGATTCCGCTCCCGGACTCATTTGGTACCACTCCGGCACTCCATCAGGACCGTTTCGGGACCAAACTGAAACCAATCCGGTGACCGCGCTCAATCTTGTTTGTAACTCATCTATTCAAGGTCCGATACAACTAGCGCTACTTTCTTGACATGGTACAGCACATTTCCTACGGTCATTATTTCTGAGGAAGTGGGCTTACCCGCGTGCAATCCCTCTGATACATTGGTCATCCTTCGTAAATTCCACTCCCGGACTGATTCAGTATCACTCTGACACTCCATGAGAACCATTCCGGGACCAAGCTGAGACTGATATGGTCACAGTGCATATTCGTGTCTAGAATTAGTCAAATCGCAGTCTTATGCAACGAGCGCTTCTTCATCGGTATGAGATGGCCTATTTCATCCGGTCATTACTTGTGTGAGAGGAGGCATGCCCGCGTGCAAACTCTCTGATACATTGGGAATCATTCGTAGATTCGATTCCCGGGCTCATTTGGGACCACTCTGACACTCGATCAGGACCGTTTCGGGACCAAACTGGAACCAATCCAGTCACTGCGCTTATCCGTGTCCATAACTAATCAAATCATAGTCCAATTCAGCTAGCGCTCTTCGCTTGAAATGAGATGGCCCATTTTCTGCGGTCATCATTTGTGTTAGAGTAGGCATGTCCGCGTGCATTTCCTCTGATACATTGGTCATCCTTCGTAAATTCGACTCTCGGACTGATTCAGTACCACTCTGACACTCCATGAGGACCATTCCGGGACCAAACTGAGACTGATATAGTCACAGTGCATATTCGTATCTAGAATTAGTCAAATCGCAGTCTTATGCAACCGTTGCTTCTTCATTGGTATTAGATGGCCCATTTCAACCGTTCATCATTTGTGTGTGAGGAGGCATGCCCGCGTGCAAACTCTCTGATACATTGGGAATCATTCATAGATTCGATTCCCGGGTTCATTTGGGATCACTCTGACACCCGATCAGGACCATTTCGGGACCAAACTGGAACCAATCCCGTCACTGCGCTTATCCGTGTCAGAATCTCGTTGAGTCGCAGTCCGAAACAGCTAGTGGTCCTTCCTTGACATGAGATGGCACATTTCCTCCGGTCATTATTCGTGTGCAAGCGGCCATGCCCGCTTGCAATCCTTCTGATAGACTGGGAATCCTTCATAGATTCCGATCCCGGGCTCATTTGGTACCACTCTGGCACTCCATCAGGACCGTTTCGGGACCAAACTGAAACCCTTTCGGTCACCGCGCTCAATCTTGTTTGTAACTCGTCTATCAAGGTCCGATACAACTAGCGGTACCTCCTTGACATGGTACGGTACATTTCCTCCGGTCATCATTTCTGTGAAAGTGGGCTTACCCGCGTGCAATCCCTCTGATATATTGGTCATCCTCTGTGAATTCCACTCCCGGGCTGATTTGGTACCACTCTGACACTCCATGAGGACCATTTCGGGACCAAACTGAGACTGATACGGTCACAGTGCATATTCGTGTCTAGAACTAGTCAAATCGCAGTCTTATGCAACGAGCGCTCCTTCATTGGTATTAGATGGCCCATTTCATCGGGTCATTATTCGTGTGAGAGGAGGCATGCCCGCGTGCAAACTCTCTGGTACATTGGGAATCATTCGTAGATTCGATTTCCGGGCTCATGCGGGACCACTCTGACACTCGATCAGGACCGTTTCGGGACCGAACTGGAACCATTCTAGTCACTACGCTTATCCGTGTCCATAACTAATCAAATCATAGTCCAATTCAGCTAGCGCTCTTCGCTTGAAATGAGATGGCACATCTGCTTCGGTCATCATTTGTGTTAGAGTAGGCATGCCCGCGTACATTCCCTCTGATATATCGGGAATCCTTCGTAGATTCCGCTCCCGGACTGGTTTGGTACCATTTTGACACTGTATCAGGACCATTTCGGGACCAAAATGGAACCAAACCGGTCGAAGCTCTCATCCGGGTCTGAAACTCATTTAGTCGCAGTCCGAAACAGCTAGCGCTCCTTCGTTGACATGAGATGGCACATTTCCTCCGGTCAATATTTCTTAGGAAGTGGGCATGCCCGCGAGCAATCCTTCTGATACATTGTAAATCCTTCGTAAATTCCACTTCCGGACTCATTTGGTACCACACGCAAAGAAGAGCGCGCCGCTACAGTCATGCATGCCCATTCTCACGCGAATAATGAGCGGAGGAAATGTGCCATCACATGTCGAGGAAAGAGTGCTAGCTGTATCGGACTGCGACTAGGCGAGTTTCAGACACGAATACGCGCAGTGACCGGATCGGTTTTAGTCCGGTCCTGAAATGGTCTTAATGGAGTGTCAGTATGGTACCGAATAATTTCGGTGGCGGAATCTACAATGATGTCCAGTTTCTCAAGGAAATCGCCCACGGGCATACTCAGCCTCGCACAAATAATGAGCGGAGCAAATGTGCAATCTCATGTCGAGGAAGGAGCGCTGGTTGTATCGGCTGCGATTAGACTAGTTTCAGACATGCACGAACACGCGCAACCACCGTATCGGTTTCAGTTTGGTCCCAAAACAGTCCTAATGAAGTGTCAGAGTGATACCGAATTGGTTCAACAGTGGAATCATTATTGGTCGATGAAGAGATTGATAGGACTGTCAGAATGGAAAAGTTCAGCTGAAAAGCCAGTCGGTTATGTGGAGAAATTTCGTTTTTTCTCCTTCTGATTTGCACCAATAATCGAAATTTATAATTTCATTCAAAATTATCACTCGGATAACTTTTTAGTTTCATAAGGAACATACTCTCATCATCCTTAGTTGATAAGAGAGTTTGAAGGACTGTTGGAATGGAGAAGATCAGCCGAAAAGCGAGTCGGGCGTGTGAAGAAATCTCATTTTCTCACCTTCTACTATGCACCAAAAATCGAAATTCATGGATCGATTTCAAAAAATCACCCGAATGGCTCTTTAGGTCCATGGAGAACATATCCTCATCATTCTAAGTTGCAAAAAAAATTATAAGACTGCTGGGATGGGAAAGTTTAGCCGAAAAGCGAATAAATTTCATTTTTTCACCTACTACTTGCACCAAAAATCGAAATTCATGGATCGATTCCGAATAATCATTTGAATGGTTCCTTAGGCACATGGAAAACATCCTCATCATTCTTGATTGATGAAAAAATTTGTACGACAGTTGGGATGGGAAAATTCAGCCGAAAAACCAGTCGAGCGTATGAAGAAATTTCATTTGTTCTCCTTTTACTTTGCACCAAAAATCGGAATTCATAACTTGATTTAAAATTACCACTCGGATGGCTTGTTAGGTTCACAAAGGATATATCCTCATAATTCTTAGTCATGAAAAAATTTACACGACTGTTAGAATGGAGAAAGTCACCCGAAACGCGAGGCGGACATATGGACAATTCCATATTATCCCCTTTTATATTACTTTTCCATCCCAACAGTCGTATGAATTCTTTTATCATTTAAGAATGGTCAGAATATGTTCTTCATGAACCTAAAAAGCCATTCAAATAATTATTTGGGATCGATCCATTCGATGAATTCGATCCCAACCATCGAATTTCGATGTTTGACGCAAAGTAGAAGTGGATAAAATGAAATTTTTTCACATGCCCAATTCGCTTTTCGACTGAACTTTTCCTTCCGACAGTCGTGTTTCTTTCATCAACTAAGGGTGATGACAGATAAAGCGCTACGCCACGATTTTGCGCCACGCCACGACGCGCTATCGCACGCCACGACCCAAAAATTATTTCTGGCGAAGCCGACTATCGATGGACTAGAATTATTGTTACAGTATCAGTCGTTGATTACGAGAATGAATCAAATCCACCGATGGTTGGGTTCGCTGGAATAAATTTTTCGGTCGTCGCGTGCGATAGCGCGTCGTGGCGTGGCGCAAAATCGTAGCGTAGCGCTTTATCTGTCATCACCCTAACCAGGAGAGTATTTCAGATCCGGGTCACGGATTTCGCTGAAATCGTGGAAATATTCTTTTTCCGGTGCCAAAAGATGATATCAAAAATTATAGACCCTGACGCTCAAGCGTTTCCGTGCCATGCTACATCCAAGTACATCATTACTGCAGGTTCACCCATAATGTTTAATCGGCTTGTCTATACGGCCGGACTCTCGTACGCGAAGTCGCGCACGCGAGCCTTCGCGTACGCGAAACAAGGGTTCTGGTGGACGACGCATGTGACGTCTTCGCCGAAAAAATCCCTAGAGAATCCGTCGCGTACGCGAAAGAGCCCGTTTTCGCGTGCGAGAAGGGCTATGGTTTTGCGTGCGCGAAGACTTTGCAAGGTGTTGGTCCGAGTATGGAGAACAGGCGTCTCATCGCGTACGCGAAGGGACAAGCCTTCGCGTACCCGAAGGATTCCTGATTTCGTATACGCGACAATGGCGTGAAATTGATTCTCGCTCCAATACGAACTACGTACGCGAAAATTCGGACCGGCACCTTGCGGAGTCTTCGCGCACGCGAAATCATGGCCCCTTCGCGTACGCGAAGATTTTCGAAACGGCTCTTTGCAAAGCCTTCGCATACGCGAACATTTTTGGACGCGCACCTCGTAAATTCTCCACGTACGCGAAGAATGGGCTTCCTTCGCTCTCGTAGTTCGTATAAGAGCGAGAATCAATTCCACGCCATTGTCGCGTATGCGAAATCAGGAATTCTTCGCGTACGCGAAGGCTTCCTCCTTCGCGTATGCAAAAATACGCCTGTTCTCGATATTTGGACCGACACCTTGCAAAGTCTTCGCGCACGCGAAACCATAGCCCTTCGCGTACGCGAAGATGCTTCCTTCGCGTGCGCGAAAATTTTTGGAAAGCCGCCTCGCAAAAGTCTTCGCGTGCGCGAACCGGAAAATTTTTCGCGTACGCGAAGAATTTCCCGGTTCGCGCACGCGAAGATTTTTGCGAGGCGGCTTCCCGAAATTTTCCGCGTACGCGAAGAATGGGCCCTTTCGCGTACGCGAAGGCTGGGCACAGGGCCCGCGGTCTTTCGCGTACGCGACGGATTCCCTAGGGATTTTTTCGGCGAAGAGGTCACATGCGTCGTCCACCAGAACCCTTGTTTCGCGTACGCGAAGGTTCGCGTGCGCGACTTCGCGTACGCGAGTCCGGCCGTATAGACAAGCCAATGTATAATATTCAGCATAGACCTTTATGTGCGATGCTAATGCTTGTGACTGTAGCTCGGCCACACTTGAGCGTTGGCGTCTATAATTCTGGACATCATCTTTTGGCACCGAAAGAAAACTATTTTCTTAGTGTCAGCCAAATCCGTGACCCGGATCTGAAACACCTTCCTGGTAAGAATGGTAAAGAAATGTTCTTCATGAACCTAAGAAACCATTCAAAAGATTATTTGGAATCGCTCCATGAATTTCAATTTTTGACGCAAAGTGAAAGAGGATAAAATAGAATTTTCTCACATCCCCGACTGGCTTTTCGGTTGGACTTTCCCTTTCCGACAGTCGTATAAATTTCTTTATACACTAATAATGATAAGGATATGCTCTTCATGCACCTAAAAAGCCAATCGAATGATCATTTGAAATCGATTCGTGGATTTCGATTTTTGGTGCAAAGTAGCAGGAGAAAAAATGAAATTCCTCCACACGCCCGACTGGCTTTTTGGCTGAACTTTCCATTTCCGACAGTCGTGTAAATTTTTCTATCAACTAGGAATGAAATATGTTCCTTATAAACCTGAGAAGTCATGCGAGTGATGATTTTGAATCAAATTATGAATTTTGATTTTTGGTGCAAAGTAGAAGGACGTAAAATGCAATTTTTCGATCGACTGTGCGTAAAACAGTGTTTTACGCATGGCAGTTTTTGTTCACTTTACTCCCAGTCGATCGAAAAACGTACTTCGATACTCGGGCGTGAAGTTTTTTTGCTTTACTCGTGATAATTTCCACCCTCGCCAGGGCTCGGGCCGAAAACAATCACTCGAAAAGCAAAACCAAACTTCCCACCCTCGTATCGAAAAATACTATTTTTACACGCCCGACTGGCTTTTCCCCTGAACTTTTCCATCCCAACAGTCGGATCAATTTTTTCATCAACTGTGAATGATAGGGATATGTTCTTCATGAACCTAAGGTGCCATTTGAATGATTATTTGACATCGATCCATGAATTTCGATTTTTGTTCCAAAGTAGAAGGTGAAAACGAAGTTGATACCAAAAATTTTTACGACTGTTGGGATGGAAAAATTCAGCTGAAAAGCCAGTCGAGCGTGTGAAGAAATTTCATTTTTTCTCTTTCTACTTTGCACCAAAAATCAGAATTCATAACTTGATTCAGAATAACCACTCGGATGGCTTGTTAGGTTCACAAAGGATATATCCTAATAATTCTTAGTCATGAAAAAATTGACACGACTGCTGGAATGGAGAAGTTCAGCCGAGAAGCGAGTCGGGCGTGTGAAGAAATTTCATTTTCTCACCTTCTACTTTGCAACAAAAATCGAAATTCATGGATCGATGTCAAAGAATCATTCGAATAGCCCCTTAGGTTTATGTAAAACCTATCCCCATCATTCTTAGTTGATGACAAAAATTTTTACGACTGTTGGGATGGAAAAATTCAGCTGAAAAGCCAGTGGAGCGTGTGAAGAAATTTCATTTTCTCACCTTCTACTTTGCAGCAAAAATCGAAATCCATGGATCGATTTCGAATTATCATTTGAATGGCATCTAAGGTTCATGGAGAACCTATCCTCATCATTCTAAATTGATAAAAAAATGTAAACGACTAGTGGGATGGAAAAATTCAGTCGAAAAGCCAGCCGAGTGTGTGAAGAAATTTCATTTTTTCTCCTTCAATTTTGCACCAAGAATCGGAATCCATAACTTGATTCCAAATTACCACTCGGATGGCTTGTTAGGTTTACAAAAAGTATATCCTTATAATTCTTAGTCATCAAAAAATTTACACGATTGTGGGAATGGAGAAGTTCAGCCGAAATGCGAGGCGGACATATGGAAAAAATCCCATATTATCGCCTTCTATATTCCTTCCCCATCCCAACAGTCGTATAGAGTCTTTTATCATCTGAGAATGTTGAGAATATGTTCTCCGTGAACCTATGGAGCCATTCAAGTGATCATTTGGAATCGATCCATGAATTTCGATTTCTGGTTCAAAGTGGAAGGAGAAAAAATGAAATTCCTTCACGGAAAAAAATAGTTTGTTGGATTCACAAACGCCTGTTTGTAAAATTTGTATTTGTTGGATTAACAATAGTATATTACTGTACTAGGCAGGGAATATTGGAATATTGTCTTTTATATACCGGGTCCCCGCGTCTCGGCTCAACCCCGGTTGCCCCCATGGGCGCGGGGCAGGGATACGCCCTGCCAGCGCGTCGGTTTGAAGGATGGCCAACACCGAGCTAGGCTCGGTGATGACTCAGTCCTGCTCCCCGACTACCGAATTTCGGGCTCGGCCCCCAGCACAAGGCCGAGACTCACCCCTCGGTGGGGGGTTTTTGGGACTCTTCTAGGCTTCCTGAGAGCCCAGGGAGTCCCTCGGGATGATGGATGAGTCTTTCGGGCTCGCAGGGAAGTTGGATTTCCGTGACTGTGTCATGATAATGCCGAGGCGAAGCCGAGGCATTGATATCACACGGTCACGTGCATCTCACTTCTCTGCCGTGTGCTGTATACTATTTTTCTTACTCGCGGCCCGAAAGTACGTCGAAACTTCAATCAATTAATACAAAAGTCCGCATTTAACCTCACTTCTGCAGTTGCTCGAACGAAATTTTGAAGGGGTGGCAGTGAAGCAGACGACCTCACAGCTTTTATTCACTGCGACTTGTGATGTGATATGCTCGTCCGCCCGACTTTTGCAAAAGCGAGGCGTTAGCCGAGCTTTTGCTGGTCGGGGCGGACGCAAGCAGAAAAATAACAAAGTGAGATGTATTTTGAAAGATTTGAATGGATGCTAAATACTATTATCATGATCAGCATCGGTCTTATTACAGAGTTGTATTTGCGTTTCTTGGCTCGTCATGGCCCAAAACTCTCGTCACTGCATATTTATTTCATTCATGTCGTGGAGTATGAGAAATCCTGCTCTACAATCACCCCATGATAAATTCTTTCTCAGCAGCGATATTTCTGCATCAGAGAGATGCTGTCCGTCCAATTATATTATCATCACAAATAAACGCTGGTAAACATAACCTCTATAGGTTATGTTTATTTTGTATGTTTTGCATGCATTCCCATTGCATCGCACACACGTGAAGAGCAGCGGCAGCCCAAGAGGCAGCAAAAATCGACAGCCGATTAGAGCGCTGCGCCGGCAGCAAAAGTCGCTCTTTCGCGACCGGAATGAGGCACGGAAGGACGTACTTTCGTGCCGGGAGGAAGAAAACTTATTTTTTAGATTTACAAACTAGTTTTTAAGATTTACAAACAACTAGTTTGTAAACTAACAAATGCGTGTTCTCCGCCATCCAAGTGCAGGTTTGTGCTGGTATCCGCGGCAATTATCGATGGATCTGACCCACAATTTGAGAATTTTCAATAGTTCCCATGGTACAGTATGTACCTCATGGAGTTGGTATTCACAGATATATAAACATCGGTCAAAACGCCGTACCCGCGGGGGATACGGACCGAAAAAACTTACCGCGAGTACGAAAATCCGCGAATACCGCCGTATCCGCGGGCGATATGTTCCGGAAAAATTTACCGCGAGTACGGGTATCTGTAATAGTATATTATGATACAAAGGCGCAAACGATGGTTTTCGAACTTCGAGTGACTATTCAGACCCTCACCTGCGGCTCGGGCCTAAAACAGTCACTCGAAGTGCGAAAACCACTGCGCCCGAGTATCATACTATGTTTTTTGATCTTCTGGGAGCAAATGATTAGCGAAAAACAGTGTGCAAATGACTCATTTGCGCACAGACGATCAAAAAAGAATTTCTGACTTTGTGAAATCCAATCTTTAAAAAAAGGACTTTGCTCTGGTTAAAAACTTTACAAACTTTGTTTGTAAATCCAACAAATACAGACATTACCGAGGACATTACAAACAGGTGTTTGTTTTGACAGTTTGTATTTGTTGGTCCAACAAACTATTTTTTTCCGTGTCACACGCCCGACTCGCTTTTCGGCTGAACTTTTCCTTTCCGACAGTCGTGTAAATTTCTTTATTGACTAATAATTTTTTTTTCTTTTTTTTTTCATTAAATTGACTAATAATGATAAGGATATGTTCTTCGTGAACCTGAGAAGCCAGTCGAATGATCATTTGGAATCGATTCGTGGATTTCGATTTTTGGTGCGAAGTAGCAGGAGAAAAAATGAAATTTTTCCACACGCTCGACTGGCTTTTTGGCTGAACTTCTCATTTCCGACAGTCGTGTGAATTTTTCTATCACTCAGGAATGATAAGGATATGTTCCTCATAAACCCGAGAAGCCATGCGAGTGATCATTTCGAATCAAATTATGAATTTCGATTTTTGGTGCAAAGTAGAAGGACGAAAAATGAAATTTTTTCACACGCACGACTGGTTTTTCCGCTGAACTGTTCCATCCAAACAGTCGGATCAATTTTTCCATCAACTGTGAATGATGGGGATATGTTCTTCATGAACCTAAGGTGCCATTTGAATGATCATTTGGAATTCGGATCTCTGGAACTTGGATATCTGGAACTAATTTTATCAGAGAGCCAAGAAAATTCCCTGCAAAATGAGTGCTTGGCGAAGTCAATTTCATCAACCGGGACCGGGGCTGCAACGTATGGTAGATGAACCCTCAGCTCGTAGGCGTACGCCATCCTGCGGATGTTCCCCCATCACTCCCTTCGGTATCTTCGACTCACCTCTTAAGATCCAGTGATCTCCTGAACGTTGTAGCTCTGGTTCAATTGCATGCAATTGACTTCGCCAATGATTATTTGGAATTACATTTCTCGACTATCTGCAGATGAAATTCGTTCCAAGAATTCGAATTCGTGTGCATGCGCAGCAGAAAGATGATTTTTAATCACCTGGAGAATATATTTGCAGAAAATAGCAAAAACAGGTCTTAGGACGCGAAAAAAGCCTCGGGAACATTTTTTTCTGAAAAGACACAATATTTCACATCAAATATCCAATTTTGAAAGAATAAAAAAGATGGCTTTCTGGGAAATTGATATTTCGGTATTTTCATTCTTTTGCCCGCTGAAACCACCTATGACCTCAGCATCCAATCTTACAGGACCAATTTCGATAGATTTTCTCAAGACCTTCCGAATGACTCAAACTGCATACCCATATGTCTAATGTGACTCGAGAAATATTAATTTTATTGAAAAAATTACCAAAATTCTTATGTTGGAGATAATTTGAGAGGATGAAGAAAAAAGTGTCCCTGATACCTGTATATATATAGATATCGCCCGTGCAAAATTTGTCCCATGGTTGGTGAAAAGTTCATAGTCTGTACCATAGAATCGATTGAAATTGAATTGATTGTTCTTTTCTGGTAGATCCAGGAAAGGTTTCTCGGGGGCGATTGGGGTCTGGGGAAGGGGGGGAGGGTGGCAGCGATTTCATTCAAAAATTTTGTAGCGCGCGTTCCCTATATCACCCGTGCAAAATTTGCCCCATGGTTGGTGAAAAGTTCATATTCTGTACCATAGAATTGATTGAAATAGCCAAGATAACAATCTGAGACATGACCTTTTTTCGTCGCTCTGTTTTGCGTGGAGTTACTCATGAGTTATCGAGATAGCTGAGTATAAAAAATTGACCGATAAAATTTTGAGGTATCAAGAATCCGTTGAGTTTCCTAGAAACCGCATTATTTTCAGCCACCACATCACGACAAATCATTATGCGAGGTTTGGAATCGGCTGCTACGGTTCCGATTAAGAGTGCTCTCTAGCTGTTTTCAGCGCCATCTTGTGGTCAGATTGGTTTTATTGTAAATATTGAATAAATGAAACAAGGTAGAATGGCATGCGATGTACCGCCACCTGCGAGGGATTTTCTGCAATTTTTGAAAAAAGTTTCATCAAGATCGGTGCAAAATCCCGCCCACAAAGTTGCGGAAATATCTGTATAGTGTTGTTGAATTTTTCTCGCAACTTTGTGGGCTCAATTTTGCACCCATCTCGATAAAACTTTTTTTAAATTTGCAGAAGAATATTCTACAGATGGCGGTATAATTGGTCTCTTGCATCTTTGTTTTCAGAAATTGTCATTGGCAGTATACCAATTTGACAGCTAGAGGCGTCACCGTCACATTTCGAAAGGTAGAGGGGCCACATGAGGGTGCGTGCCCAAAAACCGATATTTGTGATAATTTGAGTTGGCTGTCGCATAGGAATCTGGAGGTATTCCTAAAAATCTGTGGCAATTCCATAAAAGAAAAGTAGAAAATAAAAAATTTTCCCATTTCATTAGTTGTTGAGTACTTTTACATCGGTAAATGTTCCCAAGGCTGTGATAAGTGTGCGAAGTGAGCGGATTAAAATAGGCACTAAGACACGTTCCAAAAGATGAAGATGTACCGCAGTTACAGATTTTAGAAATTCGGTCGGTCCTTAATGGTAACATTAGCTTTCCATTAGGCTTCACGTGCTTGAAACGATCCGAAAGATATCAAAAGAAGCTTCGAAATGAGCTAAGTTACGTCAAAAAATATGAAGATGAACCAGAGCTGGAGATTTTAAAAGTTTGGACGGGCCTCAACAATAGGTAGACTAACATCATGTCAATCGGCACTGATGAATTTATTCACTCTTAGCACCCACCCACGAGGCGCGGATGAGATAAAATGAAAAAAAATTTGCACCTGGGGGGGCTCGAACCCACGACAGATTGTGGATTTTACATCCATGTTAGCGCGTGTGAGCCGCGGAGGTACGTTGATATATATACTAACGAATCCGATATACTCATACCTCCGCAACGCGAGCCGTGCGATGGCCATAGGGGCTTCCGTAGACTTGTGAGCAAAGGTCTGACAACGCCAAGCTCCACGCCAGTTTGTTCCTCAACCAGTATTTGTATTTAAGAGATGAAGTAAAGCAGCTTTCAATAGATCCAATACTTGCTGAGGAAATATTGCATCTCAAACTTTGACCGGTCACTCAGTTTATCTGGTGGAGTGATGAATTACACCATCACATGAGAGCTACCTCTCATGAAACTCAGAAAGAAGTTAGATGGGAGCAAGGTAGTAACAGTTTACAAAATGACTTGATGTGATGATGTTGTTCATAACTTGTTGGATGGATTCAGTCACCGGTCAAAGTTTGAGTTTCACTATTCTCTCAACAATCAGGTGGGATTATTGAAAGCTCCATCCAATTCAGAAATTGAATACACACACTGATAAGAAAAGAAACTGTCATGAAGCTTCTCGTTGTCCAACTTCCATGCTCAGAATTGTCAAGCTCCAACTCAGTTTGGTTTTTCGAACAATGTTTGTATGCAAGGTCTGACTGAATAAAATTTCCTCATAGAGTTTCAAATACTTGTTGAGAAAGTAGTGCACCTCCATCTTCATCTGGTGATTCAGTTCATCTGTTGAATAATGGGAAACACCATCACTTGAGGCCCATCTTTTCCAACGCTTTGAAACTAATGAGATGTGGGCAAGCGGATTCAGCTTCCAAATGGCTCACCACTTGAAGATTGAGGTGCACTATTTTCATGACTGGTATTTGAAACTCTATTACAAACTGCACCCAATTCAGACCTTGAATACAAACATTGCTTGTAAAAAATCTGTCTTGTAATTTGAGAGTTCTATGAGCAGAGATCTGGCAACGACAAGCTCCACGACAGTTTGTTTTTCAACCAGTCTCTGTATTCAAGGTCTGAATTCAATGCAGCTTTCAATAGATTTGAATACTTGCTCAGGAAATAGTGCATCTCAAACTTTGACCGGTCACTTAGTTTATCTGGTGGAGTGATGAATTACACCATCACATGAGAGCTACCTTTAATGAAACTCAGAAAGAAGTTAGATGGGAGCAAGGTAGTAACAGTTTACAAAATGACTTGATGTGATGATGTTGTTCATAACTTGTTGGATGGATTCAGTCACCGGTCAAAGTTTGAGTTTCACTATTCTCTCAACAATCAGGTGGGTTTATTGAAAGCTCCATCAAATTTAGAAATTGAATACAAACACTGATAGGAATGGAAACTTGTATGGAGCTTCTCGTTGTCCAACTTTCATGCTCAGAATTGCCAAGCTCCAACTCAGTTTGGCTTTTCGAACAATGTTTGTATGCAAGGTCTGACTCAATAAAATTTCTTCATAAAGTTTCAAATACTTGTCGAGAAAGTAGTGCACCTCCATCTTCATCTGGTGATTCAGTTCATTTGTTGAATGATGGAAAACACCATCACTTGAGGCCCATCTTTTTCAATGCTCTGAAACTAATGAGATGTGGGCAAGCGGATTCAGCTCCCAAATGGTTCACCACTTGAAGGTTGAGGTGCACTATTTTCATGACTGGTATATGAAAGTCTATTTCAAACTGCATTCTATTCAGACCTTAAATACAAATATTGCTTATAAAACAATCTCTCTTGAAGTTTGAGAGAATTATAAGCAGAGATCTGACAACGACAAGCTCCAAGACAGTTTGTTTTTCAATCAGTGTTTGTATTCGAGGTCTGAACTGAATGCAGCTCTCAATAGATTCAAATCCTTGTTGAGAAAATAGTGAATCTCAAACTTTGCCTAGTGATTTAAATTATCTGTGGAGAAATGAATTACCCCATCACATAAGGGCTACCTTTTTTGATACACAAAAACGTAGCTATAGATGTGAGCAAGATAGATCCAACTATTTATGTAATGATGTTCTCCATATAACTGCACACATAAATTCAATCACTGATCAAAGTTTGAGGTTCACACTGTTTTCTGAACAACTAATTGAAACTATTGAAAACTGCACTTGATCCTGAACTCGAATACAAATATTGATCATAAAGAAACTATCTTGGAGCTTGTGCGCTTGTTACACTTCTGTACATCAAACTCCTGTCTTGCCACTTTATTGGTGGCAGTGCGAAATACAGCAATAGCATTCTAAAAATCATGAAATTTAAGCTGGATATGCTGCATGCTATGCGGCGATGTGGCTCGCGAGCAGAACACGTAACAGCTGTGATGTCCATCAATGTCGTGACATGTGCCAGCATTGCCAGCACCACACAGCACAACCACCAGCGCCGCGTCGTTGCCGACTCGAGAGGCATCTCACTTATGATTATATTATGATTATACCCACGGCAAAGCGAGAAAAAATTACATTACGCATCATGCATGACTCAGAATGAAAATAAATACAGCAGCCACAAACGGAAAATACACGCGGACCGTAACCCCCCCAAAACACGAGCGTCTCGTCTCGCGCTCGCGTCTCGGGTCTCAGACTGCTTTTTTTCTCGATTGCAATTCGTCGCTGCGACGAGCAATCTTCGACATCGGTGAAAGAGAGAACGATTAGGCTTCCTCTTCACTCTCGCGCTGATGGCCAAGATTGCTCGTCGCAGCGACGATCTCCAACCATGAAATAACGGTTGAGACGCTCTCGGCAAGACGATGGGAAGACGCGAGCGCGAGACGGACAAGACGATCGAGGCTTCAAAAACAAGACGACATTCAAACTTGATTTTGAAAATGACCAGGGCCCCAATCCTAATTTTGCCTACGCGATTGGGACCGGACAAGCAAGATCTCCAACCCCTTTCCGGGCTTACCTATAGTTCTGAATGACCGTGTATGTATTTTTTCCTAAACTTGATCGTTTTCGAGTAATGGGAATGGCCAATTACGCGACACTCAACCCTAAAAGCATTCATGAAAGCGCCGGATTAAATCGGGTTGGGGCTTGTAGACAGCAAGGTGGTGGGGGCCTATGTTAGGGGAGCGTTTTTTCCAATTTGTCAAATTTCCAAAAATTGAGGGTATCACGCAATAAATTTGACAGTCGTTGATTTCTAAACATTTCCAGTTAGCTACAAAATATCTTCATTTTGGCATAATACTGCATGAAATTTCATAAACATCAAGAATTCATTCATTCTAGCTTAACTCTACACGCTTTCCTTGCAGCAAAATCGTGAATTATACTAGACAAATCTATCTTATCCAACAGATCATGTTCAATATTCATAATCGATACATTATTCAGCCGATTCTGGACCATGGATGCACTCAAACAGGTATTCCTTAACTCCAAGTTCGAGAAAGATCGTTCACATGTCCAAATGGTTGTCATGAGTGTGAGATAAATCTGTAATAGAGTACAAACATTCGGGAAAATTTCCCTCACATTGTTCCCGATTATTGATTCATTCATGCGAGCTTCCAAACAAGTAGTCTCTTCTCCTTCAACTGAAACATTACCTGGATCGATGAAAAATTCTTTAATGTGCAAGAATTCAGAATATATGTCATCTTCTATATCATCGCTGTACATTGATACGATATTAGAGGCATGAATTCTAATTTCTCCATCTGTCAAACTCGATAGATCTCGAAGAAAACCAAAAAGTCCAACTACTTCTCGGTATGCATCTGACCTCTGTTTGAGAGACGTATTAAGTTGGTCAATCACGGTTAGGAAGGAGTCAATCCGAAATTTTTCAGAATCTATCAATACAGCTCCAGGCGCACGACCGTAATCAAACAGAACCAATCTAACATTTTGCATGCGTGCCCTCTTCTGACTAGGATAGTAAGCCTCGCAACCAGTCATCTGTTGGCCTTGAGCTTCATAGAGTGCAGACTTGTCACGAAAAGATCAAGAAACAAACGCGTTCAAAGTGTCCAAGAGACTCACGGACGGGTTGAGATCCGAGTTGTAGCTCTTCACTTTTTTACTGACTGCATCTATTCTTTGGAGGAGATCATCCCAAAGATTAAGATAAATGCCCGTTTCTAGTCGACACAAGATTTTGAGTCGAGATTTTGCTTCATCGCTACTGTTTGAGAGTTCAGATAGAGCCTCTTTATATTCTGAGTAACCATATTTGACAGATTTGACGAAGCCTCCTTGGGGACCCCATCTCGTCGTATCGACCTTTTTCGGAGCGAGAGGGTGACTTTTCGTGATCGATGCGCTTATTTTCAACTTCTTGGTTAGGAGTTTGGGACGCTCTGTTGCGAGGAAGAAGACGTACAATTCTTTGAGGAAGTCCAAGAACTTCTTTGAATCAGAGCATGCATTCATCGTAGAGTACCAACTAAGTTCAGCGAGTGGTTGAAAATTGAATTATCTTAGAAGAATAGTTTGAGCCCGTTATAAACAATTTCAGCGAATTTGTTTAAACAAATTCGATTTCGACTTTGACGAGGAATAACTCCACAGGGTTGCAGTTTGCGAGGAAAAGTGTTCAAATCAATTTTGTAGATCTTTTTTAAAGATCTACAAATTATCTCTACCTACATTTCCCCGAATATTTGATATTTTCCGACTTATGGCAGAAAAATTGAGAGAAACGTGAAAGATTGCATATTTTCATTGCTTATTTATGCCACGCTTCAATTTTTAAACGATAATTCTTGTTACTATCGATTATTGGATGTGGAACCTATCGCTTGAGCCCAAAATCGCCGTGTTGTACCGAGTTTAGCAAGTATCTCTCACCAGAAGCATCTTTTCGGGAGAAATTTAACTACCTAATATATATTTGAGTCATTCTGGAGCAAGCTGAACACAACCGTCACCAGGGGGGTCTGGAAAGAAGTCGAAGATGTGATGACTTCGTCATCAACAATTTTCCCAGTCAGTACTATGTTGGAATAGTACAAACAATTCTCCTCTTCTAGATTTTTTGACACACATTTTTTGACACCAATCAGATTTCTTCACCCTCTCTGTGGTCCCCAGGGCCCATGAGAGGGTCATTTTGGGCCCTTTTTAAGCCTATTCTGGAAAATTCATAGTTCCAACGGAATTTAAGATCTCCCAATGTCCTTGGGCTCATTTTTCCTCGTTGATGCAAGTACTTTTGAAGGAGGAACTGCCCAAGACCGAAGCCCGGCGACTCCTGGAAGCTATTTATTGAGAGCAAATTTTTGCGATTTCCGCGTCATCTTGTGGACGACCCAGGTCCAACTAGAGAGGAAATAATTCACATTTATCAGAAATCATCTTGAAGGTCCTGAAGAGACCTACAATCTGCCCACTTGTAAAAGTACATTCTCGTACTTTTTGTAGGAGCTATCGTCGATAGAACTTAAGCTATTTTCGAAAAAATCGAAAATTCAGGACTTGATTCCAGGAATGTATCTCAACTTTCCCCACCAAACTTGTCCGAGAATGTTCCCTAAGACATTTACTTCCAGTGGAAAAAAATAAGTGGAGATTACTTTCTTTGGTTTTTTGACGATCATTACAAAATGCCGCTTTTCGTCATTTTAGCCAAAACAGCATCCATGACCACGGTCACATATGCTCCCATCTGGACTTTGCGTGAACGACCCTTGAGCCAGGAGTGAGTTGTAGGTTCTATTTATCCTGTCAAAAATAGGCATTATTCTGGCTATTTGGGCGCACGCGACCGTAGGCATGATATTACTTCTTCTGGCTAACAAATGAGATAATGGGCTAGAATAATGATCCAATGATACACTGAGAGAAATACATCTGGAAACATTCCCGATTCTTTTAATTTTAGTGGCGCTTTACCAGGAATAAGTCCAGATTCATTCAGTTACCGCACTAAGCAGGGTTCAGTTATTATTTGGCAATGAGCTCAGTAAATGCAGAGAGTTGATCCTGGAAAAAACAGTAAAATTTAAGATCAGGGTTCTGTAGAGATTCCTGAGCAACTCTGTAAATTTTCCCGAGCAGCTCGCGAAATTGAGCCGACCATGACAAAATATCAAGCAAGATCCGTGGAAATTCGCAGATTTTCACCGGTATTTCCATCACTCGCGTGTATCACTAAAAAGTCCCGATTCATTCTGTGAATGTTTGTGATGAGATATTTAAATTGCAAATCAGGAACTTTCACTGTCCAGACAAAAAAATTTCCAGATGACAACTAAGCATTGATCCCTGAATAATCGGTAGTATTTCCTGAATCTACTGGAAGTTTTACCTATTTGGCCGGCCAGAGCGCTCAGCGTCTAAAATTGATAAAATAAACTAAAATTGAAAAAATCAGGAATGTTTTCAGATGTATTTCTCTCAGTATAATTGACTGACTCAGAAATGACCATCTGAACCCCATTCTGAGATCATCGCAGCTGTAGAACGTCCTCTGATGCCTCGAAGGTGTCTGAACCCGTCAGCAGAGTCTAAGTTCTTCGGAGACAGAAAGATGATTTTATAGGGCTAGTCTCCGCGAGTATTTACACGTACTTGGGGGTACTCCAGGAAGTACTTTCACACAGATTGGTGCACATCAGTTCAGATGAGAGAATATTCCGCGCAAAAGCGGACCACGAATAGTAGATATATTTTAGATGTTTCTTCACCATCTTTAATCAATTCCATGGTCCGAAGAATGAACTTTTCGACTCCTATAGGGTTTAGAGAAAATTTTCCTGGGTCCTTGGAGAAATGGGTATAGTTTTGATTTACACAAGATACGGCCACGTTGTTCACGGCATTTAAAAGGTCTTCACAAAACCTATGGAAATACGTCTTGACAAATTTTTTTTTAAGATTATGGACGTCCTTCAAAATCCAAAGTGTGAAGGACAGAAAAAAAATGATGTCACAAAAACTCATTTTTCTCTTAAATCTCCAAATCCCATCATTTCAATGTAAAATGGTGTTCTTTCCGAAAAAATAGTTTCAAACTTTGTTCTTGGGTCCCACATCGTTTTTTCCACGTTTCATTAATTCTTCCAGCTTCTTCGGTTGAAAAATGAGTGTCTTTTGCGCATGCACAGGAATGTAGGCTGCGCAGCAGCTGAAACCATTCCAATCGCGGAGACAACAAATTTCCTCCAAAATGACTACTTGGCAAAGTTAATTTGATGCACTGGGGCTAAAATGCGCCAGGGAAGTATAGGCAAAAGCTGCAGAAATTTTGTACTTAAAAACTCGACAAAAAGCGCGCATTTTCTCTTCTTCCCCCGTGGAACTAGTACCATTGTCCACCCGTGGCGCGCAAGCGAACTACGGCACCTTTTCTTATGCACGAAAAAGAGAAGAGGAGGGGAAAAAGGGGAAATGGTGGACGTGACATTGTGATTTGAACCTTGCAGCTTTAGCCCCAGTACATCGAATCAACTCTGCCAAGTAGTAATTTCGGAGTAAATTTCCTTGGCTTTCCATTTGGATTTGTTTCAGCAGCCTAAATTCCTGCGCATGCGCAGAGAACACTTGTTATCCAACCGAAGAAGCTGGAAAATCAGTAAGAGGTGAAAAAAAACCATGCTGGACCCAAAAACAAAGTTTGGGACTATTTTTTTCAGGAAGAACACAACATTTCACATAGAAATCTAGGACTCTGTGATTTCAAAAGATGATAGATTTTTGCAACACCGAATTCTTTCTGTGTCTCAACTTTTGCTTCTGGGGGACTTCCATAATTTCAAAAAATGTTGTCAAGACGTATTCTGATAGGTTTTTCGAACACCTTTTGAATGCTGTATAATGCGTCATCAAATTTGGCGTCAAATCAAAACTGCACCTATTTTACAGGAAAGGAGGATATACCTATTTACCGTAAAAAAACGATTGAGAGAATATTCCACAGGAACCGACAAAAATTTAATTGCGCCTCGTAGGAATTGGAAAGTTCATTTTTTGAGCCATAGAATCGATTGAGAATGGTGGAAAGATAATCTGAGACATGTTTGCAATTCGTGGTGCACTTTCGCGCGAAATTACTCATACGCGACCGTCGCCACGGATGCCGTTCTGTCTGAAACGACGAAATGCGGCATTTTGTAACGATCGGCAAAAAAACCAAAGAAAGTAAACTCCCCTAAAATTTCTCCACTGGAAGTAGATCTTTCAAGGAATATCTTTCCACAAGTTTGATGGGGAAAGTTGAGATATGTTCCTGGAATGGAGTCCTGGATTCTCGATTTTTTCGAAAATAGCTCAAATTCTATCGACTGTCACTCCTATAAAAAGTACAATAATCCACTTCTACAAGTGAGCAAATTGTAGGTCTTCTCAAGGCCTCCAAAATCACTGCTAGTAAAAGTGAATAACGACCTCTCTACTGGACCTAGATCGTCCACAAGATGACGCGAAGATCGCAAAAATTTTCTTTCAAGAAATAGCTTCCAGGAAGGCTTTGGTCTTGGGCATTTTTCTCTCTCAAAAGTACTTGCATCAACGAGGAAAATGCACCCAAATATGTTGGGAGATCTTGAACTCCGTTAGAGCTATTATCTCCTCAAGATAGGGTAATGAGGGCCTAAAATAGCCCTCTCATGAGCCATAGGGCTCACAGGGATGGCCCGAAAATCTTGAGAGAGAATTTTTGGGTCATCCATTTTTTGTCTATTCCAACATAGTACTGACTGGGGAATTTTTTTTTGGATCTTTCACGAGATCCCCTGGTGATGGTATTATCCAGCTTGCTCCAGAATGACTCATTTCCATTTGAAAAGATTTACATCAAATTACATACATTAGACTCAGTCTACCAGTTTTGTGTTTCACGTAATATGGAGTAGAATCAAACAAATTACCGATCCGGACTATCGACTCACGATTCCTTATGAGAACCTTGTTGAAGTTGTTACAGTGAGAGTTTGGGAACCTGAACCTTCTCAACATATTGCAGCCCCAATAATTTGAAAGCTGGAATATCATATTGGATAGGTTGCGAAAATGAAATTGAAATTGAGACCATTATTCTTCAATTGATGATCCGAATCTCGCATCATAAGAAGTTTGCTCCAACTTTCTTTTTCTTCATAAAGCAGATAGAAAAAATCATAATAATATACAAGTGACTTCGATATTCGACATGAGTTTTCTTCTTGTGAGTTGATATGAACGAAAGAGTAACTGTGCACAGTTGTCGGTGTGTCGATTTGAGGAACAGTTTTCTAAAATGACTGTGACAGCTAGTCGGAGATCACATGATTCCCGATAAATTCTTAGGTGCCGCGCAACCCAACCAGAAAGGAGATGGACGAAAGATCAGGAGCAATCACTGCATCTGCGAGTTCAGTATGCTAATTTGAACATGATAATTGATGATCTAGCAACGGAAGGAAAACCTCGTCCTCACATCCCGCAGCAATCATCGCGGCGACAGGGGTGAGACCACAAACAGCTCATAAAATCTTTCTACTCAACTATTTTGCCGAAAAAAGACTTTCATCATCTTACTATAAGTTAGTCATTCTTTGTGTAACTGGAGACCATACTTGGAGCCGAATGAAGATGTTTCATCTGTTCAGAGCTACCTGCCTGGATAACATCGTAAACTTTAATCATGTGCATTCCCAAGCAATGACTAGAATAGCAGACCACAGGATTTTCGCACCTGCTTGCAGAGCCATAACTTGACATTAGTGTCTACGAGCTCATCGCTATAAACAACAATTCACAACATGTCGAGGCACAAAACGCGCATGACGGCGTGACGGTTGCAGCGAGTCACTCGATCGTTAAATTTTTGACAAATACCATCAATTTCATCCAGCCGTTTCTCTTGAAAGTGGTCCCTATTAATAAGTTTCACGTCCTTGGAGATGTGGGATATCAAAGGGACTTAATGGACTTCGAAATGAAAATTGGACGCAATTCATGTAGAATATGATGTAACCATTGATGAGATTGAGAAATTGCTAGGTTTCTGCGATAGTTCACCAGCAACCAACACAAATGAATCTCTGCTTCACGTAGAGGATGATTGCCCTGTCACACCAACTCTTCATCATGAATATTAGTTCTGTGGTATTTATAGTCCAAATAGAACTATCTTATGACCGATGGGGCTCGAAGCGAGTGTCTAACTTTTTAATCATAACAGTTGCTCTAATTGAGGATGTATCCCCATTAAGGTAAAAAATGAGAATTTTGCGATACAAAAGATGTTCCCAGGACTGATGTCATAATTTTGTAAAGTTTTCGTGGTCTCAATATCTTCTCCCAGACCTCTTCATGTGATTCATCTCATCCTAGGAGTGGAAAATTATGGATTACTTCGTACTCTCGACCCTAGCAGAGTAGATTTCATTGTCTAAGCCCGAGGTGAACAGTACCGGACCCTCTGATCTCCGAGATAGCGGATAGCCCGCTCCAAAATGCAACGACTTCCGCAATTTGAAAAATGCTCAGCTGGCACGTGCAAGAGATAGCCGCTTTACCTGCAAAGGAGAGGAGGTAATAACCCGAGCTATTATACGTCGCGTTAGCGGCAGCATTGAGTGACTAACATGGTTGGATATGAAGCTGCTGTGCTGAGATGTTTCGTATCCATCCAACCTCAGGCTAGATGGCTTGATCGATGTTTACATACATTTATGAGAAAATTGCCACGAATAGGTCTATGGGTAACTAGTGCATTTTTCAAGGAATAATCCTCGTGAATCAAAATCGAATTGCTCTATAAATGCATAATTCAAATAGCTGTGGGGGAGATGCCATAACTGCACCATCTATGATGACCAGTGTGACGATTACCGAATGTGATTATGAGCTAACCGATGTTTCATGAAAATTGGCGGAAACTTCTGAAAGATTTTAGCGATATCGTTCTCAACATTGCTTATCTGGACAAATTGGACGGGAGAATCGACCACTTTGTGAAATTTTTGTTCATACTATTCACAAAAAAATTGACCGATCTACGGATTACACGATATAGTATACAGAGAAGAGCGTGCTAATGTGAGTAATTCCACGTCAATTCAGCAAGGTTTTCTCTGACCATTTTTTTATCCCTCCATAGGTCTTTTTCCCGTTTTATAGTGTTGAAAAAAGATAGTTCCAACAGTTTATAGGGCCAAAAAATTTTTTTGCATCACCCAGGTCCATATACGTGGTTTTGCCATGAATCCGGAATTTGAAACATTGCCTCGGCAATTTGCATATAGCTTTTGACCATCCTCACCAATCACAATTTGGCTCACGGCATTCGAAAGACGGTTCATAAACCTATCGATTTATTAACCGTGAAGTCTTCTAAGAGCCGTTCTGACCCTCGCCAGACTCAAAATAACCTTGATTCACGATGTAGCCCATATCTTTTTCGACCAGTGAAAAAAAAATTTTTGATTTCTTTCTCGACTGATATTATTCCAACCTACCTGTAAATTAAATTTGTAGTTTTTGTTCTGAGATATGGCTTCTCTGGAATTTTTTTTGTGCGTAAAAATGTCAAAAAAGTAGAAAATGATTTCTGATGAAGCCGGAATTCCTTGTAGAGCTCTGAATTTATTTTCATCGTGTTTGCCGAATCATTTTACATCGAGAATGTATTCTTCAAGAATCATTTGAGTCATTAAAAGACGTCAAAACACTGAAAAAGCATCTTCAAAGTACATTCTTGAACAGAAAATGGCCTCACCAGCATACCCATTAGGTTTTGGGCTCGTGAAACTATTTTTAAACGACAGCCCTGAGAATTTCCTCCAAAATGATCTATTGTAAAAGTCTGTTTGATGCACTAGGAGTGGATTTGTAGCCACTCGAATCAAAACAAGAATGTCAAGAATGAAATCTGAGAGCCGTATACGTAGCCTTTTCATAACTTCAAGGACTCTTTGGCAGTTGTATACCACATCATTCGACGGAATCGACTTCGGCAATAGGTTTTTTGGAAGGAAATTGACCCAGTTTTCGATTGGAAATGTTATTGAGAGCATAGAACTGGACCCATGGGCAGGAGATCCACCATTATGGAAAAGAAACAGAACTGTTAATTGAATATCGTTCGTTGAGCGTGAATCACCTGCCCATGGGCCCAGCTCTATGCTCTCAATAACATCTTTAATCGAAATTTGGGTCAATTTACTTCTAAAAAACCTATTGCTGGAGTCGATTCCGTCGAATGATGTGGTATACAACTGCCAACGAGCCCTTGAAGTTATGAGAAGGCTACGTATACGGCTCTCAGATTTCATTCTTGACATTCTTGTTTTGATTCAAGTGGCTACAAATCCACTCCTAGTGCATCAAACAGACTTTGACGATAGGTCATTTTGGAGGAAATTTCAAGGGCTGTCGTTTAAGAATAGTTTCACGAGGCCAAAACTTAATGGGCATGCTGGTGAGGCCGTTTTCTTTTGAAAAATGTGCTTTGGAAATGCTTTTTCAGTGTTTTGACAACTCTTAATGACTCAAATGATTCTCAGAGGATACATTTTCGATGTGAAATGACTTGAGAAACACGATGAGGATAAATTCAGAGCTCTACAAGGAGTTCCGGCTTCAAGTGAAATCATTTTCTCTTTTTTTTGACATTTTTACGCACAAAAAAA
This sequence comes from Eretmocerus hayati, assembly GCA_029851415.1. Classification (NCBI taxonomy): domain Eukaryota; kingdom Metazoa; phylum Arthropoda; class Insecta; order Hymenoptera; family Aphelinidae; genus Eretmocerus; species Eretmocerus hayati. Next base: position 135,708,107 of record CM056742.1, read on the forward strand.
TTCAAGTGAAGCCATATCTCAGAAGAAATACTACAAATTTCTTTTACGTGTAGGTTGGAACAGTATTAGTCGAAGAAGAAATTAAGAAATCTCTTCTTTGGGGGGTTGAAAAAGATTTAGGCTACACCGTAAATCGATAGGTTTTTGACCCCTCTTTTGAATGCCGTAAGCCGAATAGAGAACTTGCATGGTCGAGCGTTTGTCAATATAGAATATGCATTCGATAGCGCAGACCACTAGAGGAATTTTGGTCAAAACAGAATGATTTTAGCGGCAATATTCGATCTATAATAAATAATTAAGAATGCGCCCGCGAGAGACCCCCGATTCAAATCGATGTCACGTGACTTCTACGTCATTAGGGTAGCCACCGATACACACATGGAAACCCGCGCGCGTTGGTGTTGCATATGTGTGATGGCTGCAAGATAACAAATCGATACCCGGCTCGTATTTTGCTGAAAACAATTGTTTGAACCAACTAAGGGTAAATTTCCCCCATTAGCAGTTGCTCCTGGCCTTTTACTACAGCTGAGGTGCAGTGAAACCGCCTGTTATCACGTTTTTGTGCATAGTGAAGTAGAGAAGGATGCAGGTTAGTGGACTTTTGGAGCCACAAGTTTGAGGGAGAGAATTGTCAGATCATCACTCAAAGTGTTATCTGGCTCATGAAATGAAGCAATAGTGGCATCATATGTGTGACTGTGGTGAATAATTTCCACATTGAATCATCTGATTCTTCTTATTCGCCTTTCTATCTGAGAATGTTGACATCCTTCGACGATGATTACACAAACTCTTCTTGTGATGCATCAAACAGAATCAACTTGAGCGCACTCAATCAAACATTCAGTGGAGTAGTTGCAAGCTGTTTGTCGTTTCCAATCATCCAAATCATGAGTTGGGCCCTCGTGTCGACATCAAAAATGAGCACTCACCGTTTTCAGTTTCCCAGTACTGGATTGTTATGCTCAGGATGTGTTAATGGTTAGTTCAATCATAACATTTCATTGATAGAATGAAAGGTTATCATTTTGTATCCCTTTCGTGGATCTTACTGACTGTACCAATTGTCTAACGCAGCCACAGCATAATGATCTAGTACTGACAAGCTAGAAATGACAAGAGCTCATTTCTAATGACTAAACTTGGTCCCAACTCATCAATTGGATACTTGGAGACACGACAAACAGCAAACAACTACTTCACTGAATGTTTGATCGAGTTAGCTCAACTTGGTTCTGTCTGATGCATCTCAAGAAGAGTTTGGGTAATCATCGTCGAAGGATGTCAACGTGCTCAGATAGGAAGATGAATAAGGAGAATCAGATTTTGAATGTGGAAATTATTCACCACAGTCACACATATTATGCCACTATTGCTCCAATTCATGAGCTAGATAACACTTTGAGTGATGATCTGACAAGTCTCTCCCTCAAACTTGTGGCTTCAAAAGTCCACTAACCTGCATCCTTCTTCACTTCACTATGCACAAAAAACGTGATAACAGGCGGTCTCACTGCACCTCAGCTGTAGTAAAAGGCCAGGAGCAACTGCTAATGGAGAATATTCACCCTCAATTCGTTCAGAAAATTGTTTCGAGCATCAAACAAGCCGAGTCCGATTTGTTATTTTAGGGCTGGCAGACGGCCGTCACACGTACGCAACACCAATGAGCGCGGGTTTGCATGTGTGTATCGGTGACTACCCTAATGACGTAGAAGTCACGTGACATCGATTTGAATCGGGAGTCTTTCGCGGGCGAATTTCAACATTAATAAAAAAATAGTTAAAGGCCATGGAATAAAAAACTGTATTGTATTTTTGCCTATTTTGATGTGATCCATCGGTTGAGATAGGAAATATTTTTCATGCAAGTTCTTTATTGCGATTGGTGAGGATGGTCAAAAGTTATATGCGAATTGCCGAGGCAATGTTTCAAATCTTGGATTTCTGGCAAAACCACTTATATGGACCTAGGTAATGCAAGAGTATATTTCCGTACTGAGCGCGCTAGCCCATTTTGGGCACTAGGACAGACATGTCCTCCAGTGCCCAAAATGGGCTCGCAAGCGAGGTACGGATATATTTTTTCATTACGAGAACCCTAAAATCCTATTTAAACGCGGCATTTTCAGGTTAGAGGAATGAAAAAAAATTTTTTGGCCCTATAAACTGATGGAACTATCTTTTTTCAACACTATGGAACGGGAAAAAGACCTATGGAGGGATAAAAAAACGGTCGGAGAAAACCTTGCTGGATTGACGTGGAATCACTCATATATGCGAAATATACTCTATGCTTCTAGACACCATCTTCGGTATCCTACACCGTATGTGAGGCTTTGGAAACATCGAATGTCCTAGAGATTTTTAGGAATCTATGCTCTTCTAGAAGAATCCTAGTTTGCGTTTCTGGGAACCATTTCATTACGCTTTGGAATCTGAGACCGGAACCCTAGAGGTTTCTCAAACCTGTATATGCTCAAGCCCCGAAACTCAGAAGTCGCCTCAAAAGACCCCGCCATAAATCATAGGATTTTGGTTTTTAGCGAATCCTGTCTATTTGGTAATCGAACGATCGATGTTAATGAGCTGAATGAAAGACTCAATGGGCGCAAGAACCGATAATGTATCATTTTCGAGTAATTCGTTATGAAAGTTGCTTGGGCTTACAAGCTAAAGTAGGGTTATGCGATGTTTACGAGATACTGTACTCATTAGAATTCCATGTTAGCCTGTTCATTCTATCTTGTTAAATTCGCAATATAACTACGAAGGAGTTTATTAGTTGTTTGATATTTTCCTACCTTCGCTTTGCGGAAGTCCTCACAAAGAAATTAGCCCAAAATCGCTCGAGTTCCAGAGAAATTAGTCGGAGGAATTTTCCGCAGAAGTCCAGCAGAACTGTGAAATAGCTCGCCCTTGTTCAGTAACGCACCAAGGAAAAGGCTTCAGAGAAGCTTCTCTGGTGAGAGCTCCTCCAAAAAAAGTCACCATGTTCTAGTCAGAGATTCGCAGTCATTCAATGAATGCCGCACGCAACGATATGAGATGAGTGCTAGAAAATGTTTTCGGGAATTCAGTAAATTGATCTATCAAAAGAAACTGGTGTTTCGCATGAGATGGTTGCTGATTATGGAAGATCTATTTTAAAGCTCTTCTTTGAGTACTTTTCCGAGCAAGGGCTATATCACAACTTTGTTGGACTTGCAGACAATCCCTTCATTTGCTCTCCCAAACTTGAGCGATTTTCGATTATTTCTCAATGCAACCGTAGAAGAGCGAAGGGCGAATGATCTCGAATTACTTACCAATTCTTTTGTGAATATATTGCGGGTCTCACAAGATGAAAAATGAACAAACTAACAAGGAGTTCAAGTGCGTAGCGCATATTATAAACATGAGATAACCCTATTTTAGCTTGCAAGCTCGGGCGACTTTTGTCACGATTACTAAAAAACGATACGTTGTCGGTTCTTGCGCCCATTGAGACTTTTATTCAGCTCATTAAAATCTATCGTTCAACTACCAAACGGACAGGATTAGCTGAAATCCAAAATCCTATGATTTATGGGGTCCTTTGCAACTCGTTCAATTCCCAAAATCCACATGATTTCTCAAATCCGCAAAATCTCAAAACCCACAATGGTTCCTAATCGGCGAACTCTCAAACATTTGAAGCAAAAGTATTGCGAAATTTGGAACTCTGTTGGTTGGAGGACCCTCTTTGGATTCGGGATCCGAAATCTGCGGCTTTTAAAATCTTCCTGAGACTTATGATTTGAGAAGTGCAGGCTCGAGAACCTTCTCGAGTTTCAGGGTTTGAGATGTTGCTAGTTGGCAAATTCTTCTGGTTTTTGGAACTAAGGAATCTGTGGACAGAAAGCCTTACTGGTCTCTAGATTTGAGAATCAACGGATTTGGAATACCTTAAGAACTGAGAAAGTGACAAAGCCAGACAATTAGATTCCACATGTTCCATCACATCATGGATTTCCAAAGTTGAGTTAGGATGCGGAATAACTTGGACCAGAGTGACCCCGGATTCGGCTTGAACAACCTCAAAAACGCGAAGATACTAGAAAAAAAAAAGACTGGCCCGATCACTAGCTCAAAGCGCTCGTTTCTTTGAGATTATATCATAATCTCGACAAGCTGGGACGAAATAAACACCGGACTCGGATTTAGTGACAGGAATACACAAATAGTAATTTATTAGCAACTCCAAGTTCTTTCATCCAATCATGGTTTGACGTTATGTGAAGATCTCAATGTGCCGGGACCAAACCAACCGCAAATTCGGCGGTCCCATAAAATCTCATGATGGTGGAGAATTGTCACCCATATTCAAATTCATGAAGACATTCAGTGCGATGAAACATACAAGTGGGTCTCATCATTACATCACATTTTCTTCGTGATTCTTATTACCGCTGCTTCACGAAATCTATAGTAACGCAACCCTCGAATATCTCTAACATGAATCTTTGTAACAATATTTCTTCAGATATTACCATCAGAAAAACCACCGCACATCTCTGCATCTGATAATTAGATTTCACAATCTTCTATATCACAGTGAATGTATTTGAAGTGGTTATCACGCCCACATAATGAACGGTGAGTTGGAACGAGAGCTTGATGATGGGCAGGTTCTATTTCTGGGCTTTACGGAGTTTGAGCATCTTCTGCACTGTTATTCATAGTCGTTGGTAGTCCGAGGGTTTCGGAATGGTAATCAGGTTAGGCGCTCTGATCGGCGTCGCAAATAGAATTGACTGATGTTTTGACGTTCACTACACGTTATTCCCGGGGCCGTATTCTAATTTTTGCGGTAAAATTTTCCAGCAAATTTTACCGCAAAATTTAGAATAAGGGCCCAGTGCAGCAGAATACTAGAGACTGGCACTAATTCTCTTGTGCTCACCGAATACAGCGCCTAAACCACAGATCGGTCCTCAACCCCCGGATAACCAACGTCTATGAATACCAGTGTTAAGATTGTTTCTGAATGAAGCAAATTATGTAGACCAACACGTTTTGCCTGGACCTACCTCTATTTGACAGCCGTGACAGGTATCGGCTCGGTCACGTGGATCAATTCCTCAGAGAATCATCTCAACTATTGTAACATTCTATAAAATAATTGAGCCCAAGCACTGACTTATCTATGTTTGTTTGATAAAATGCAGATGATGGATCAACAGTGATCGATGAATTTCTATCCAATTATCCCAAATCTGGTCAAATTAGAATGCATTCATTTTTCATCATAAATCACGCTGCGGAACCCAAATTATGCTCACACACACACTACGTACGAATGATCATCAAGTAACATATGAGCATTTTCATTGTAGGTCTCATCAAATTACACTGTATAGAGTCAAAAAATTAACATTCAAATCCGGCTCTACCTGCACAATATAATACAGTCTGACAGACTCTTTCCTAGAACATTTCAGAACCGATTTCCTACGTTCATGCGTGCCGCCGTTTATTCCATGTCGATGTGCAGGTGTAATTACACCAATAATGTAGATTTATAACAGCTTCTTTGTTCCAGACAACTGAAGAATAACTCGTATGCACGCAATAAATCCACTAAATATGTATATATATATATGAGTAATTTCCCGCGAAAGCGGACCACGAATTGCAGACATGTCTCAGATTATTTTACCACTATTTTGAATCTATTCTATGGTCCAGAAAATCAACTCTTCACTCCCTGTGGAGTTCATTAAAATTTTTTTTGTTTCCGTGGGGAATATTTTTGTGATAGTGTTTTTAGGAAATAATTCCAATCTTTTTTTAGTAAAACGGGTGGCAGTTCCGACTTGAGGTAAGATACGACCACGCAAATGGTGGCATTCGAAAGGTCTTCAAAGAATCTATCGAAATATGCTTCGAGAAATTTTTTTGAGGTTACAGACGCTCTCTATCATCAAAAAGCTGAAAAACAGAAAAAAATCCAATCCCTCAGAAACCCAGCTTTTCGAAAATTCATATCTTATATTATTAATGGATAACTTCGATATCGAGATTCGAGGCGTTCCGATCGAGATTTTGCGCGCCACTTACGAGTCGTCTCAATGTGTGTTGCTGTGGATTAATGACATTGGATTATTTGAATGTATCTATACGTAGATCAATATAATTGAAAGTATCCAATCATGCGATCTACATAGCCGAACTATCATATCTGTTGATTATTTCCAATTTATCGAAAGAAAAGTAATGATGAGTTTCAAGCATCTGAACTCACGCACTGTAGCGTTCTGTTCAGTTCTGTCTGCTTCGTTGTCAACATTGAGCAGGTGATCGTCGCGCCTGCGCATCATATCGGGTTTTATTACACCTGCATGTATTAATCGGATCGTGTGCTGAATGAGTGATAGGAAAGTAGATTGCTGCTTGACCGACAACCGAAATATCGGATATCCCGTGTAACAATGAGGTTAATGGTAATCATGTGAAGATTTGATACGTGATATTTAATCTTCCTTCAACGATCCAAAAGATCTCAGGAAATCTTATCTAAATTCTCAAAATGATCCAAACTTCAGAGTTGCATCACTGTTTTTTGATTGGGGTAGATTAACTAGAATTCTTTTCGTGAATGATGAGTGTTTCAACATAATTCTTAAATTGCATATATACAATTTTCTAATTCAGGTAGATCAACTAAAATTCTCTTTGTGAATGTTGAATATTCTTACATCGTTTTCAAAAAAGTTTTCAATTTGTGGATATAATTTTTCAAGTTGGAATGTGTAGAACAACTCTCCAGTTGGCGGATGGCACTGAATGGTACTGAATTGGACCGAATGGATTGAGGAATTTTTTATTCGTGAATAGTGTATTTTTTCGAATTGTACGAGGTTCAATGACTTTCTCACTTCTGAATGATGATCAATTGAATTTCAAATAATCGATCGGAAATTTTTTATTTGTGGACTAAAAAGATTTCTGCAGAATCATTTAAGAAATTCTCGCTTTACTAAGGCTGATTGGCTGATCTTTGTACATATCCTCGAAAAGTGTTTCCTCCTTCTCTCTTATAGCCGACTCAGAGGGGGAGAAGGAGAAGAAGGAGAAGGAGGGAAATATTTTTCCATTCGAAAATTAGTAAGAACCTTTGAAAATCTCAATCGAATTGGAAATCCACATATTTCCCGTGAAAATTGAAATTTTCATGCACAAGCGTTGCATAGATTTGGATCATTGATTTTGGAGTTGAGCTCAATTCTCCAGTTCTCAAAATGATCTTCATTCCTTGATGGTCAACCTCAATAATATTTCGTAAAAACTGTATAGTTCTTTGATCCCACACCATACGGGTGGTTGAACCATGCGCGCGCAGCGCGCGCACTTCGTAGATTGAATAGTTTCTTGAGAATATTCGAAGAATCCCTCAGACAGTCGTGAATTTTCGAATCAGCAATTCATAAATTTGGATTTCGAGGCATGTTAGATAGATAAACATGGATAAACAACTTCTTCGTTCCATATTTTGATACTATATCATTATATTTGCTTCTTGCTGGTACCATGTATACCTGCATAATTTTTTTTAACACATTAGCTTTTGCTATAATTTCCAGAATTTTGAGTCATCGTAACCATCCGCGCGCAACGCGCGCGTTTTAGAGTTCTAGTTTTGATCTTAAGTTGCGTGTTCCTCCAGAAAAAAATGGTCCCGATATGTGCTTCTGGGTTCTACGCTATTTGTTCTACATTTCATCAATATTCTCAGGCTGAAAAATGACTTTTTCTGCGCATGTGCAGAAATCTAGTTTATTAGAATCAATCTCGTATGAGAAGCCAAGGATTTTCCTTTAAAATGGCTACTTGGCAAAGTCAATTTGATGTACTTGTCCCAAAGTTACATTACATTAATGGTGAAGCATGCTCAAGAGGGGTAAATGCGGATCTTGCACAAATTCCCCATTGGTATCGTGACTTGAGTAGAGGTGTCGTCAATTCACTCCGCCAGATAGTCATTTTGGAGGAAATTCTCTCAGCTTTTCAATGAAATTGATTTCAGCGGCTTAAATTCCTGCGCATGCGCAGAAAAAGTCATGTTTCAACCGAAGAGGCTGAGAAGGTTTATTCGATTATGTAGTTCCGAGCGTTCGGAGCGCTCGGAGCGTTCGGAGCGCTCCGAACCGAACGGACATTCGGACAATATTTCGCTCCGAGCGCTCCGAACGCTCCGCCCAAGATTTGTAGTCTCGGAGAGGGGAGAAATCGTCTACAGCATTGGAATCAGACTGCCTCCCCTCTCCGCGGCCACAATTCTTGGACGGAGCGTTCGGAGCGCTCGGAACAAGCTATTGCCGAATATGCGTTCGGTTGGGATCGCTCCGAGCGCTCCGAGCGCTCCGAACGCTCCGAACTACATAATCGAATAAACCTAGAATGTTAATGAGCCGTTAAGAAGCAGCGTAGAACCCGAAGACACAGATCGGGATCACTTTTTTTCTGAAAGAACACGCAATTTCACATTAAAATATGAATTTCCAGATTTTTCAAAAATTGAGTTTTGTTTGAGGAATCAAATATTTCCTGTTTTTTACCTTTTTGCTTATAGGGGCGTCCGTCGTTCCAAAAAAAATTCCTCGAGCCATATTTCGATTGATCTTCAAGAGACCTTTCGAATGTCACTATTCGCGTGATCGTACCTTGCGTCGAATCGGAACGACACCCATTTTACTGAAAAAATTGATATTTTTTCATGAAAATAATATCAAAAAAATATCCTCCAGGGAGGCAAAAAATTCTTTCGACTCCACAAGATATGAAGAGTTTATTTTTTGGACCATAGAATCGATTGAGAATGCCGAGATAAGAATTTTCAAACATGTGTGCAATTCGTGGTCCGCTTCCGCGTGGAATCACTGATATATGAAACATGTTATAGAAGTTGAGGAGGAGTGAAATAAGAGGATCACTTGAGCCAAGATAAGAGCGTTCGAGTGAATTTCCCAAAGATTTCAGCTATTTTCCCGGACTCATAATTGACCAAGGTTAGCAAGAAGTCGTCTGTTGTAGCTCAGAACTTGCTACGTTGGTGTCATTAGCGTAAATACAATTACGAATACTCGCCATAGGGAGAATCAACTAGAAAGCTTCCTGACATAAATACCACTCCGAGTAGGTCGATTGCTTCTACGCAGCAGAGTGGTAGGGGCGCCTTTAAAGTGTGCTCGATGGAAACTCGAGATCCTCTTAACAGAAACTTTAATCATTCTGGAATCTGAGGATATGATGAGTAAAGAGGATCAGAAAGTCCCTAACACGAACTATCACTCACAGTGAAAAACGAGCTGTCTCACTCAAGTATGAGCGAAATTAGTAGAGACTATCACACTCATGCAATCGTTCTAGCAACGCTTGAGAAAGAAGACCGATCTAAATATCCTCTCCAATTTTATCCCAACAAAAAGTTATGGCAAACAGGTTACTCTACGTATGTCCAAACGCCTTTTGGAAAGAGGAAATATCATATTGAGCAATCGAAATTGTTGTTCTTTTTCGATCAAATTTCCTCGCCTAATGTTCAAAAAACTCGTCGAGTGCTAACGGTGTCAACGCTGAGCTTAAGTGAGAAATAGAAACGTGGATAGCAAGTTATTATTGAATGTAATCCGCGCAGCGCGCTTTGTCATACTTTCAAGGTTTTGTTACGGATCACTGTAACTTCGTAGTTACTCATTATCATATGCACTGCAAAGCTAGAGGAAATGATAGGTGGAGATACCTTTGCATGTATCTGAATAAATCTCGAATACAAACAATAGCAAACGGGGAACATCCACAGCACGGAAATGTATGGAAGCATTCAAAAAGTATAAAAGTCCAGAATTCATCCGACAATGAGGAGCTCAAGCTACTGCGAATCCAAACGACTATCACGAATGTAGGATTATGGACTCCCCATTGTTCATATCCAGGATATTATAAAACAATCACCCGATTATAAAATCATAATCCCATCTAGAATTCGAACAACTGAAGCATATACGTGGTCAGGAATTACATATTCTTCCACCGCATCTGCGCGGATGTGATGTTAATTGTATCATAATACACATCGGTAAGATAACCAAAGAATCACACACATATTCTGAGCTCAACTGATGCTTTACCATGTTCATAAGCCACTTATCGAGTCACGTGGCCTCAATGACCCATGAATAAAATTCCAGCTCGTAGATAATCGTCTTGCTGCGAATGAATTTGGTCGAATGAAATCACCAGGAAGGACAAATGAAGCGCTAGAATGGCCCAAGTGGGAAAGTTTCGATTCTCATGGAGTCAAAATCTGTGCTTCTATACTTCTTCACTGAATTTTCCTCTTCCTTAGAAGTTCTGATACTATATCCCCTCCCCTAACATGCTCCCACACGACCCTTTTCAGTTCTCTCATATCCTTCTTAGCGACTAGTTTGAGCTTTCTATGATCAAATAAATTTCTGCTAGTTTATTTTGCATGTACGTTATCTGGGATTCAAATTGATGAGTATAATGTATACTCTAAATTGTGAATCATGTGAAACTATTCGTTCTGGAAGCTAGGTACTGTCGAGTTTATTCATTAAAAAGGAGAAAGTCCTAGGATGCGTTATTTTCCCGATGCTCCAAGCGTTCTCACTCGGGATCATGATGAGTGATGTGTTATGAATGCTCGCGATTACGGGCTGGCTCTAACCTGACTCAAGGCACTAAGATCATACATTTGATCGTAGTTTCTTGAAGTATCATTCATCAAATGTGATCGTGTATTACATAATGTTACAACAAAATCTCCCAGGCTCGAAGTCTCAGACACATTGTGAGGAGATATTCTTGACGCCAGTTGAAAACTGTACTGGATCACCACAAACCCTCCAGCCTTATTGTGATGTTACATTTCAGACGATTAGTCTGATTCTAAGACTTCCACCGTATAGTGCGATTGGGAAAGTGTTGACAAAAATTACCTTACGCAAATTCTTCCACAAGAATGACTTAAGAGAGTCGATTCGATGCAGTGAGACTAGGAATAGATAACACAGCCCATATAGTGTAACTGCGTATTCTGGTGAAAGTACGTTGAAAAATTTATACTCCTCAAACTAATAGTGGAATAATTATTCAAAAATTGGATTTTTTCGGGAAGAAAAGGTAATTGTTATCAGCTGCAACCCACCACTAGGAATATTCTGAATGTCATGCTGAAATGACGAAGACTGACTTCAAACTTTTCATGGATCTTTATCTGAGGTAAGTATACCCAACATGCCTCCATATGCCGATCTCAGAACTGGGCACTCGTTGGCCTTAACGCAATTATTTCACGTTTATTATGTGGTAATATGAGAAAATTAGTTATTTGAGCTCATCCCGCGTGGTTTTTGCGTCTCGTAAAAAATACAAAGTAAGTTTCTGCATTTTTCGTGTTCGCATACTCAAAAATCGACAACTAACCTGCGTATAGTGAACCGATGCCAAAATTTTTCGGTTCCATCAATCTCAACGTCCTTCAACGCATTCAATTCCTCCTTTCTTTCTCAATATTCGTTTTGTGTGGTTGAAAAACATGGGTTTGGTGCAATTTTATAAGCAAAATACGAAGATCATTCGCAAAAATGGAGGCTAAAATTGATGAGTGTCCTACACTCCCCTCATGTGATTATCTCAAAAGGGAGTGCAGCACGTTCTTTTACCACCCAGAACGTGTGCATCATATCAGAATAAGTCTATTATAGCGTTCTGGATCAGACTAAAGCTCCATATGTGATTGCACGCTGATTAAAACGAATTCATGCACTATATTGCCGATTTACATCGTTTTCTGTGGAAAAACAAAGACAAATCAGCTCCAATTCATCCAATTCAGACGTACTTTGGCTCATCTCGAAGACCCTGAAACAAGCTTGAAAGAATGCTTAAGTACGTTGTAAAATTTTGAAGTAGACCAGAGTTGTTGAGAAAATGCCTGATGTAGTTATGTTGGCTGCATCCTTTCGCAAACTCGCAAAAAATCACCGTTTGAGGAATTTGTGATAGCTCGGCTTTGATTGATCAAATTCAACTTATCTCAGCTCATTTTTAAGGTCTTGGAATAAGCTCTGAATTGCAATGAAGTACGTTGGAAAATATTAAAGTAGGCCAAAACTATTGACAAAATTGCTTAGGGGGGGGGGGGCAGTTGGGTACACTTAACTTACATAACATAGTGGATTAGGATACATATCTAGTGATAATTATCCCCCGAGGTTCTCATACACGCCAGGATGCAAATCATTCCAAAGTACAGACTCTTCTCGAAAGAAAAATCCTCAAGCAAGGCCTTTTTCCTGAGGGCTCTAGGCAAGATATTTCTCCGACGAATTACTTATTTAGAAACCGAGGTAAAATTGCATCGCCGAGTCTTCCATCTAGACGAAACTCCCAAGCATCTTATTAAAAGTGTCCAGAAAGGAGGTGCGCCGCCGTATCCTTCTGCAATAACTCCTTGCTTGGCTTGCCCAAAGCTAGACTGTACTCACGATCCCTTGCAAACATAAATATTCAGCTTTCTCGCGCAAAAGCTGCCTGAGCTTTTCACTTGCTCACATTCTCCTACCAAGCTCAAATCGTGTCAAAAGACCAGTCGGGTGTACTGTAATTTCTTCCGCTATCCGTAAAACGAAGCACGAATGTAATACCGAGTGAAAAAGTTGCCAAAAGGTGAAAAAAGGATTGAATGCATTCGGGGTGTGCAAAGAAGCAATTAATCCTGACTTTTCTCCATTCTTGCTCCGTTCTTGATACGTATGTTGACTAAAAATGAAAGCCTCACCAAATTTTGAGTGGTAATTTCCTGTGATTGGGAGTGAGATGGAAATAGATTATGTGTATCTTGAAAATAGAAATGATCTTCAGTTTGTTCAATATTACTCTCGTGAGACAAATCCTCGAAGAAATCCAAAATTCGAGCCGAAATATGTTTGAAAGAGTCATTTACTTACAGTGGAGACATTCAGAGCCTGAATATTTGTTCTTTCGTATGATTTTATAGGTTATTTTCTAATCGGTATCAGCGATAAGAATTTTGGAGAAGAACTGCGATTTATGTTTGTAGCTCTATTTCTTGGTTCCTTTCTGCCATTCTTCATAATACTCTACCAACTTTCTTGCTGTATCCTCAAAATATAACTCCCACTCGAACGTCTGAATCGCATTTTGGAGTTTGGGAAGCTTCGCAACAGTTTTGGGCCAGATTCCACCTCAAGAGAAAACCCTCGGAGAAAGTTGGTGCTTGTACATTACAGGTCTTGATAGGTGGGGCATGTATGGATACCCTTGTAGAGGAACTCAGGACCAATCGAATCGAAATGGGAAAGATGTAGAAACTTTAATGAGCTCACTTACATTTATTTGTACTCCTTCTACGTCAAAAACTTGTTTCTTCGAATGCCTCGTAGAGTAACTGTATATGTGTTCATTGTCTTTGTACCAGGAGACAGAGTACAGCTGATCCTCACCAATGTCATAGCTGAAATTTGATAGAAAATCTAGTAACGTACAAGTCATATTGACAATTTTTCATTACTTAATCTGAAACATCATTCAGTTTCTGATTCTCATTCAGGACCAACGAATACTCTTTGATCATGGCGTGAATAAATCACTCACTCGCTCAATAGCATCTTTCACTCAAGACCATTCCTCATGGGGTTGATTCCTTTCATCTCCCTTATCCAACAATATATTGAAAAACTAGAACGATTGTCGACAGAAAGGCCTGAGCCATTACTTAATGTGAGTGAGCAATTACGCACAACATTTGGCTTGCACCCAGGTAGCTTCTATCCCATGCAATAATGGGTTCAATTAGGGGGCGTTTGATGATTGTTTAAAAAAGTTGTGGGGGTGAGCCATCAGAACGGGCTGTGTTTCAGGGGTGAGCCATTAAGCCTCTTCAGGGTGGCTTTTGCAATTGCCCTTTATAATTTCGGCCAAAATTACGGAAGCGTAATGCTTGGCTGAAAAATCACTCAAAATGGCTCTACAGGCACGGTTAAAGAATTTTTCTGATTCTACTGGAAGTTTTCTCCTACATGTATGGTCATAAAGGAGCCCTCGACGGGGTGAAGGCGTCTATGAAAGAATATTTGTAAGTAACGGACACCTCACATTGTACATAATATATGATATACAATAAGCTGAAAGTCGCTCGGAATATCAACTAAAATATAGAATACACAACACGCGTCAGTAATTTGGTTCAAATTTCCCGATAGCCGTAGCAGCCCAGGATACGAGCATAGCGTGAGTGGATTGCGAATGCTTCGCACGTTGCGAAGAAGATCGAGCTTGAGATGAATTTTATCGTAGCGATGGTGTCTATCGATTTTGGTTTCCATAATACAAGACAAAGTGCTGTTCATTATTTCAACCTGGCTGCGATAACATTGCATAAACATCCTAGCATCGCAACATGGCAATGAAATTTGACAATCACTTGATGCGTGGTATATACTGTGTATGTGTATACTGGATCCATCCATCCAGTATACACATACACAGTATATACTTGATATTTTATGCCGTCAAGTTCTATGTGGCAACGCTGAAAGGAGGCATCCGGACGGACTGATTTTTGATTGGCGATTAATTATTTCAATTCGGAGCATGGAGGCGAGTTGTATTTTTCAGAATACGAGGATTGTCAGAGATTCATGTCAATGGAGTGTACCGAGGATATTCCACTCACATTCTGAATCAAGTGTTGATATATCAACGAAATCACTATCTGAACAAGTTTTGCATTGGTGCCTAGACAGGATTCCAATTAAAGTGCTTGAGAACTCACTCTCCAATATCCATCAGTGCTTTGGAAGCAGCTGCATACTCCATTCCGTGTTGCTTATTGACCAGCTGCTCGAGTGGGCAAGTCAATCTGAATGGAAATGACAGAAATCGAGTAGCACTGTATCTGACCACTTGAAGATATTTCCCCTCAGCGCGGTCACAAGATGTTTTAACACTCCATTCGAAATTGGGCAAGCAAACCCATCTCGAAGATACACTCAGGGCTTCCACTTCTAAGTTTCTGTTCAAAAAATTGTTCGGAGATCTATTTGAGACTTATTTTTACACGATTGAAATGGAAACTTCCCCACAAAAGAGTGAATCTCATATCCAAAAGCTGGCGATGTATACCATTCTCTCTATACCTCCTAAAAGATTCTCGATCATTTTGGATGTCTATACGCCAATGATTCTGCTCATGAAATTACAGTAGAATCCCGAATAGCGGACACCTGGCAATAACGGACATTTTTTGGAGCTTTATTTGATTTCCATTGATTCTTATGGGACTAAACCCTCGGAACAGCGGACACCTCGCAATAGCGGACAATTTTTACTGGCCAAATGGTCTAATTTCGGGCAATTTCACCTTGTAATAACGGACATACTAAATTTTCTTCCTCAATCAATTCAAGAATATGATGACGTGTAGAATGACTGTCGTTAGGTAATGTATAGTTTGAATGGTGGCCAATAAAATGTTTGTATTCCATGCTAGCCAGCAGTGCGAAATTTTGGAGAAACCTTGCAATAGCGAACACCTCGCAATAGCGGACACTTTGAGCGCGCAAAAGGATTTCCGCTATTCGGGGTTCTACTGTTATATGTGAAATATTGTCAAGTGATTACATTGGTGGATTGCGGATAAGATTTCAATTGTAAAAGGGAGAGATGCATCATGATCTCGTTTGCGAAAAAGAAGGACTAGGTTGTTAAGCATGATGGATGAGTGTTTATTGATTAAGACTCATTTTGCTCATTAACCAACCCTACCCGCGATTAAAAACTAATTCCGCTCTATATCTAAGCCCGAAGTGAGTGAAGAAGAGCTGTTTGGTTCCCGTAGCACCTCCGCTTTGTATGGGATGGTAAAATCCCTTACACAATGCTATGCATTAATATATGGGCGGCTCCGGATCAGAACGGTATAAGTCCATTTTTTCCATTTCTGGAAAATGCGCCTCAAAGTTTTTGTGATATGGAAAATTCGAGTTATCATCTGAAGTAAGTATTCTTATTCTACCGTGTAGTGAGTGTGTTTTCATCTCATCTTCCGCGTGGGGCGTATTGATTTTCAATTGTTTACACTTTTTACATCTCATTTTGCAATAAAAAATGGACTTATACCGTTCTGATGCGGAAAATTTCTCAACTTTTTTTCCGGATCAGAACGGTATAAGTCCACTATTTCTGAAAAAATTCACATTTAATATTTTAGATCGGGAGAAGTAGTTAATATGATGAATTTTCACCGTTTGAAGTAGGAAAATGTCGAGAAACTATGAGTTTCCACCTTTGAGATCAAGAAACGTTAGAAAAACCACGGACTTATGCCGATTTGAGCGAGAAAAAAGGTGGAAAAAATTTTCCAGATCAGAACGGTATAAATTGAGAATTCTTTGGATTTTTAATGACTGTCCTCGACTTTTTCTCGCAGTAAACAAAATTCCTCTATAATTTAGGATGACTTTTATAAAATCTCATTGACAGCCGAGACTGTTCTTCGCAGAAAGATCTCATTCAGGATATCGTGACTAAGGATATATTTCCAACATTGAGGTCAATAAGCGTCTATTAGGAAATCCAGTCAAGGAGAGTTTACTCAAGCGGCCCGGTGCGAAGTATAGTTTTTGGGGATCACATAGCACGCAGCTTTACGTCATGTATTCAGAGGCAATTTGAGGTTGCATAGGAAAAATCGCAATGCAGAGACTTTAATCGACCAGGGGATCCAAACGATGAATTGGGACTGATCCCCACTCAACAAACAGAACTGTTGATCAACCGATAGAATGAGGTTAAGATTAGTTGCAGATATCTCAATTCAGGAAGGCTATCTTCATCTACGAGATTTGCCCAAATGAGGTTCACTTGTACCGAGTGGCGGGGAGATCGAACCGAAGGCCGGATGACTGTTAATGAAAAGAACCGCAGTTGATAGATCACAACCATTCATAGTGAAATTGTAACCGAAATTCTGTTATGAAGCTATAGGCTTTCTCTACCATTGGCATTGTTCCTAAAGAGGAAGTGCATAGCTTAGTTGAAGTTTGGCGTATCACGGACGCAGTTGATTTTTCTTCAGAGAAAATGCCTGAAAACATGATGCAAAATCAAATTTCTTTGCAAGCTCAGTGCCGATCGCTCTCATAACTACGCTTTTGGAACCATCACTAAGAAATTCGGCTCTTTCAATGACGATAAGAGATAAGAAAATGAGACACAAGGGCTTCTAGAGAAAGATCCCAGGCCCATGGGATTACTGACCGGTGGTTGTTCATCTTCATAGGACTCCCCTGTGTCCAAACGCGTGAAAGAGAAGTGAGCGGTTTTCGGCCCACCTTTTTCGAAACCATCGGATGCAATCATTTGGACAACATAACAAACCCTACTTGTAGTTTCTAAGAGTAGCTACGACTTTCAACTATGCATAAAAGCACGACAAATGAACGTGGATGACCCAAAAGCGATATTATTGAGCGAGAACATGGACTTATACCGTTCTGATCCGGAAAAAAAGTCGAAACTTTTTTCGGGACAAAAACGGTCGTGTCGCTTGTGATGCCTCAAAATGCATTTCTACTTCCGGAGTCGTGCATACATGTTTTCACGTGTATTTTCTATCGTTTTCCGTCAAAAACTCAATTTTCACCAAAATGGACTTATACCGTTCTGATCCGGAGCCGCCCATATGTTGAATAGGGTGGGCCGAACAATAACTTTTTCTGAGAATCGATACGGGCTAGTGCGCAAAAGTTAGGTTTCTATATGTAGATGTGAAAAAACTTTTGCTGGGCGCTGAGAAATGAGATTTTAGGTTCGAGCAAGAGCCATCAAGCTTTTATCAAAATTAACGTAGATTTAAATAGGAATGTGCCTAATCCGGCACTTTTTTCTTCCTAACTTTGCTTGTATTTCTGGTGCATCTGAACATTTTTAAACGTACTCCAGCTCATTTTGAAGCTTGTTCCAAAACCTACAAAATGAGCTGAAGTACGTCCAACTTCGACTAACCCGAGCCAATCCATCTCAATTTTCCCAAAAAGTGATCATTATTAAAAATCCCAAAAATGGGGCGATTCTCCCTTCAAACTTTGCTTGTATTTCTGGTGCATCTAAACATTTTTCAACGTACTTCAGCTCATTTCGAAGCTTGTTCCAAAACCTACAGAATGAGCTGAAGTACGTCCAATTTCGACTAACCCGAGCCAATCCATCTCAACTTTTCCATTGCGAGTTTTGAAAGGAGTGAGGCGGGAAGGGGAAGTCGCTTATTTTCGGATTTTTCAAAACTAATCGCTTTTCAGAAAAATTGAGATAGATTGGCTCGAGTTGATCGAAATTGGACGTACTTCAGCTCATTTTTTAGCTTTTGGAACAAGCTTTAAAATGAGCTAAAATACGTTGGAAAATGTTTAGATGCACCAGAAATACAAGCAAAGTTTGAAGGGAGAATCGCCCCATTTTTGGGATTTTTAATAATGATCACTTTTTGGGAAAGTTGAGATAGATTGGCTTGGATTAGTCGAAATTGGACGTCCTCTAGCTCATTTTGTAGGTTTTGGAACAAGCTTTAAAATGAGCTGAAGAACGTTCAAAAATGTTCAGATGCACCAGAAATACAAGCAAAGTTAGGAAGAAAAAAGTGCCGAATTAGGCACATTCCTATTTAGATCTACGTTAATTTTGATAAAAGCTTGATGGCTCTTGCTCGAACCTAAAATCTCATTTCTCAGCGCCCAGCTAAAGTTTTCTCACATCTACATATAGAAACCTAACTTTTGCGCACTAGCCCGTATCGATTCTCAAAAAAAGTCATTTTTCGGCCCACCCTAATGTTGAATCAGCTCATTTTCTGACATGTCTCAGTGCGTTGTATCCACACTGTTGCCGAAAGAAGATGAAATTGGGAGAATCTCAAACGTTTGAACTCGGCATGTGCCATGGCCACTATACCCCGTCGATGAATGAGGATGAAGAGAAATCAATAATCTCATTCATTCTGATACACCACTGTGGTAAATTTGTTATCCGGTAAATGAGGCGTGTGCATCTTTGCGGTGAATGTGGCATGGTTATGGTGAGAATACCGCACATTCGATCTCTAATAAACCATTTGCTTTGCAAGTAAGACAGACTTTGTATGATCAAATTTTGACAATGAGTGAAACTCTTAATAGTAGAGCTACAACATTCAAAACTTCGGATGTCCCTGGAATGGATCTAACACTGCATTACCAGATATTCCGAGTCTAATACAGCTGCTTATTATCCGAATTATTATCTGAAAGACATTGAAAGAAAGAAGATGTGCGTGGTGACCACGCGCGCAGGGAGGCGAAACCAACATGATCCTTCATTCTATAGCTATTCCTTGTTACGAATGACAGTTTTTGGGATCAAGAATCACTTCATGATTGGGTGGATGAGTGGATGGATGGATGGGTGGATAGGTGGATGGTGGCATCGATAGATACGTGTATGGGTGGATGGCTGAATGAATTGATGGATCGATCGATAGATGGGTGGATGGATGGATGGATAGATGGATGGATGGATGACTGAATGGATAGATGGGTGGGTGGATCGATAGATGGCTGCATGGATGGATGGACGGGTGGATGGATGGATGAATCGTGCATCGATAGGTGGATGGGTGGATGGGTGGGTGGATGGATGGATGGAGGATGGATGGTATACCCATTCACCCATTCACTTATCCATCCATCCGTCCACTCATACATTAATTCAGCGATCCACTCACCCACCCATCCATCCATCCACCCATCTATCGATCCACCCACCCATCCAACCATCCAAAATCCATTCACCCATCCATCTATCCTAATAGGATGGATAAATGGGTAGATAGCTGGATGGATAGATGGATGGATGGGTGAATGGGTGGGTGGATGGACGGATAGATGGGTGGATAGCTGGATGAATGGATGGATGGGTGGATGGATGGGTGGATGGATGGATGGATGGTTGGGTAGGTGGATGGATGGTTGGGCTGGGTTGGGCTGGACTGGACTGGTCAGAGGGTGGGGTGGTGGGTTGGTGGGTTAGTTACGCGTGAACGTAACGCTTCAAATTGTACCCATCCAGCTTGGATTTCGCCCTGCCCCACTGACGGTAAAGAAGGTTTCACCTTCAGAATGTTCAACATGGTTGCACCTAAGAGTGCTTTGATCTTATACAAATTCGAAATATAACGGGTATTTTTCGAGCTAACGGTAGCAAAAATTCTTGAGATGAAAATCACTCCCAAATCTTGAAAGTAGTCATTCTGTCGTCAAAGCTTGTTACCCAGCTGAATCTGGGCAACAAGGGGACAACTCATGGTTAGCAGATGCCACATGTCAGAATACTGGTCTCAGTATCCTGTACCAACATATACATCCATGAGCCGACAATATTCAGTGCCAGAACTGCATGGATGAGCTTGTAGTGGAGGTTAAACGTGGGCTATGGAGCGATCCCTGTGAGCGGAGGTTCAGGATGAGGTAGGGGATGTACCCAGGGGTGTGTATTCGATTGCTGCCGAGCGGCAAAGGCATTGCAGCACGCAACACTGGCAGCTCGCGCGATTTTGAGCGGCAGAGAGTGAACCGAGGCCGATGCGCCATGCGATTGATTTGCATCCAGCGGCTCATTTGCCTCTCGCGGGTCGTGTCTTTTGGGACTTGCCTCGTTCTCTCGTCTACTGTGCCTCTCAGAATCATTGCAACCCTCTGAATATCCTTCCATTTTGTTCCTGATCATTTACACGCGTACTCATCAACTGATCGCCAATGACAGAGCAGCTCGTAGAGTGCTAACTATTTAAATTCACAACCGTAATTTTTTTCCTCTCATTTTCGGCGATGTGAGGTCATGACTATATAACTCCTCGCTTGAGATTTAGAGGAATGTTCTAATTGCCGTGATTTCCCTGATCCTTCGAAATCCCTATCCTATTCCGCATTTAATCCAAAGTCGTTTGGTCGTGGTCGACGGGGTCCCGCTCGAAGATCAGCTGATCCCGTCGGTGTGGAATCTCGCGAATCCGTAAAAGTGTGTAACGTGCGTGAGGTCGCGCTGGTGTGCGTGTCCCTGCTCTGATTGGCGCCGTGATACAGATTTAGTTTGGTAAAACTGTATATGTGTAGCCCGATTTCGCATGTTTACACTGTACATCGGTCACGCAGGCGCCAGCAGAAGACACAGACGTCTCTACGATCAATGGTTCTCGCAATCAATGGGGAGGGGATTCCCGGAGAGTGCGCGCGCGGGGGATTCTGCTGTTTCTGTTCGAACGACGTGGCGCGAAAAGTCAAATGGGTAAAAACCTGATCCGGGGAACGCACGAGTATAGGAAAAAGTACCACCGCGCGCGCGGTCGTCTCTGGTCCGTGTTCCATGAGAATGAATCACTGAATCAAGGTCTGTTCGTCCTCAAAAGCCGTTCATCGTAGGTTCAGGAACGGAATCGCCGCAACAATAAAGAAATCGCGGGTAACAATAACGAATCGAAAATAGCAAATACGATCCATCCACGGCTCTCTCAATCAGGGGGGAGGGAATTCCCGGAGAGTGCGCGCGCGGGGGAATCCTGCTGTTTCTGTTCGACCAGTGTGGCGCGAAAACTCGAATAGGATAAAACATGATCCGCAAAACGTACGAGTGGGCAAAGTATACCATCGCGCGCGCGGTTGTCTCAGGTGCGTATCCATGAAAATATATCACCGAATCAAGGTCTTTTCATTCTCAATGAGTCGTTTAACGTAGGTTCAGGAACGGAATCGCAGGCAACATTAACGAAATCGCGGGTAACGATAACAAATCCATACATGGCTCTCTCAATCAAAGGGGAGGGGATTCCCGGAGAATGTGCGCGCAGGGGATTCCTGGTCTTTCTGTTCGAGCGGTGTGGCGCGAAAACTCGTATATCGTAGATTCAGGAAAGGAATCGCAGGCATTAATAATCAAATCGCGGGTAACAGTAACAAATTAAAAACAACAGATCCGCGCGCTTGCGCGCGTCTCAAGTTCCTAGTCCCTATCTTATTCCGCTAGTGGTCGAAATCTCGATGGTCGAAGTCGACGCGGTCCCGCTCGAAGATCAGCTGATCCCCGTCGGTGAGAAATCTCGCGAATTCCCGAGAGTGTGTAACGTGCGTGAGGTCGCTTCGATGTGGGTGCTCCCGCGCTAATTGGTGCCGATCCACGATGGCTTTAGCTCGATGGGACTGTACGTGGCCTACTCGGGTATAGTACATCGGACACGCGGGCGCCAGCATAAAAGACGCGAGATTCCCGCCGCTCATGGCTCAACCGAGGTGCGTGGAAGGGGTCCCAACAGAGGCGCGGGCGCGCGGGGAGTCCTGTTGTTTCTGCTCAGCCGATGTGGCGGGAAAATTCAAACAGAATTCAAGATAGTTCAGTGAACGTACGAATACTCAGCGTGCGGTCTTGCGCGCGTGGTTATGTATTGGGTTAGTTATGGCGTGGAAATACATTACGGAATTGAGTTCTGCTCAATCTCAGAACCATTCCAGTAGCTCACATCATAGGGAAGTACAGAAAATGACAACAACGAAATCTCGGGTGCGGGCAACGACAACGGAATCGCGGGTAACGATAACTCATCCGCGCGCTTGCGGGCGTGTACAAAGTAGTCCGGCGAACGCACGAGCGCAGTCAAATACTGCCACAACGCGCGGTCTTGCGTGCGTGGTTGTTTATTGGATTGCTTATGGCGTCAAAATACATTACAGGATTGAGTTCTGCTCAATCCCAGAATCATTCCAGTAGCCCACATCATAGGGAAGTACATGGAATGACAACAACAAAATGCCGGGTTCGATAACGGAATCGCGGGCAATAACAACGGAATCGCGGTTAACAATAACTTATCCGCGCGCTTGCGCGCGTGTCCAGTTCCTAGTCTTATATTATTAATGGATAACTTCGATATCGAGATTCGAGGCGTTCCGATCGAGATTTCGCGCGCGTTTTACGAGTCGTCTCAATGTGTGTTGCTGTGGATGATTGACATTGGATTATTTGAATGTATCTATACGTAGATCAATATAATTGAAAGTATCCAATCATGCGATCTACATAGCCGAACTATCATATCTGTTGATTATTTCCAATTTATCGAAAGAAAAGTAATGATGAGTTTCAAGTATCTGAACTCACGCACTGTAGCGTTCTGTCCAGTTCTGTCTGCTTCGTTGTCAACATTGAGCAGGTGATCGTCGCGCCTGCGCATCATATCGGGTTTTATTACACCTGCATGTGTTAATCGGATCGCGCGCTAAATGAGTGTTTGGAAAGTAGATTGCTGCTTGACCGACAACCGAAATATCGGATATCCCGTGTAATAATGAGGTTAATGGTAATCATGTGAAGATTTGATATGTGATATTTAATCTTCCTTCAACGATCCAAAAGATCTCAGGAAATCTTATCTAAATTCTCAAAATGATCCAAACTTCAAAGTTGCATCACTGTTTTTTGATTGGGGTAGATTAACTAGAATTATTTTCGTGAATGATGAGTGTTTCAACATAATTCTTAAATTGCATCTATAAAATTTTCTAATTGAGGTAGATCAACGAAAATTCTCTTTGTGAATGTTGAATATCCTTACATCATTTTTAAAAAAATTTTTAATTTGTGAATATAATTCTTCAAGTTCTAATGCGTGAAACAATTCTTCAGTTGGTGGATGGCACTGAATGGTACTGAATTGGACCGAATGGATTGAGAAATTTTTTATTCGTGAATAGTGTATTTTTTCGAATTGTAAATTCGAAAAAAATTTTAATTGTATTTTTTGAAAAATACAAAATTTTTAATTGTATTTTTAATTGTATTTTTTTTAATTGTATTTTTTGTAATTGTTTGAACGAGGTTCAATGACTTTCTCACTTCTGAATGATGATCAATTGAATTTCAAATAATCGATCGGAAATTTTTTATTTGTGGACTAAAAAGATTTCTGCAGAAGCATTTGAGAAATTCTCGCTTTACTAAGGCTGATTGGCTGATCTTTGTACATATCCTCGAAAAGTGTCTCCTCCTTCTCTCTTATAGCCGACTCAGAGGAGAAGAAGGAGAAGAAGGAGAAGGATGGAAATATTTTTCCATTCGAAAATTAGTAAGAACCTTTGAAAATCTCAATCGAATTGGAAACCCACATATTTCCCGTGAAAATTGAAATTTTCATGCACAAGCGTTGCATAGATTTGGATCATTGATTTTGGAGTTGAGCTCAATTCTCCAGTTCTCAAAAAGATCTCCATTCCTTGATGGTCAACCTCAATAATATTTCGTAAAAACTGTATAATTCCTTGATCCCACACCATACGGGTGGTTGAACCATGCGCGCGCAGCGCGCGCACTTCGTAGATTGAATAGTTTCTTGAGAATATTCGAAGAATCCCTCAGCCAGTCGTGAATTTTCGAATCAGCAATTAATAAATTTGGATTTCGAGGCATGTTAGATAGATAAACATGAATAAACAACTTCTTCGTTCCATATTTTGATACTATATTATTATATTTGACGAGGTAGCCTAACTATCTCATCAATTTAAAAATCCAAAATTTATACGACGAGAAAGTGCAGGAATTTAAGAGAAGCTCAGACGAGTCAAAAGGGAAGAAATCCGCCGTCCGCCGTGGTGCTGCTGCGCTGCTGGTGCTGGATTGTGGCGGACGCTCTTGCTGCGCCAGGTTTTGTAGTCGAGAATTTATCGTGGAAAAAAAAATCGTAACTTTAGAAGGATCGGGCGTTGATAAGAGATCAGATGATGCACTGCACTTCGATGTAAAAGTTATTGTCTTTATGTAGAAAAAAGTGAATATCCAGTTACAACATCACGGTGCCTCATTTCACTACGGCAACATTCACACACACTCGCGGAAGGAGTCGGCGCGCACCATCGCCTGGTGACGAAAGCGAGAGAGTTGAAGCGGCGCCCGTGCGCGTGATTCTGTGCGTGACGCGGAAAGGTTGCGGATACGTGCTGACGTCGACTGTGTGTTCTGTACCGCGAGGACCCTTTATGTATACTCGGGCCTTACTCGAAGGGCTGCTAACGGTATGCGCCGTGAATTTGAATCTAAAGTCAGCGTCCTAAACGGTACGTCGCGTTGGCTTTTTAAATCACGATCTAACGCTACCGGGCGTTATTGTATTTAGGGTAGCGCTGGCGTTCACGCTCGGTTGCGTTCGCGCCCTTTGCTGCTGCGGCTACGGCACGTGCCGCTCTCGTGCGTTATTTCAAATACACGCTGCGGATGGCGGCGTTAAGGTTTCTAGCTCGCGCGACTGCGGTACGTCGCGTAGTTTATACTAGATTCGCATTCGGAACTCTATCGTTGGCGTTACTACTTTCAGTTAAAATAACGGAACGCTGCGTAGCGTCCGTACGATAGGTATGTTACCACGCATGGCGGCGTTATCGTTCGATTCGAATGTTACGGTGCGCAGCCCCTTTTACTACGGAGTAATCGGAACAAGAGCTGGCGTTCATGTCTCTAACTACCTACGATACTAAGCATAATCAGATAATGAAGCTTAAGATTATGAACTATAACATGATTCGAAATGCATTATTTGGAAACATTTACAAAGTCATATTACATTCGTAAGTGTAGGCTCGATAATTTGAAAACGATACGCGATTTGTTGCACGGTACGTGAATGCGCGTATCATATTTGCTTCTTGCTGGTACCATGTATACCTGCATAATTTTTTTTTAACACATTAGCTTTTGCTATAATTTCCAGAATTTTGAGTCATCGTAACCATCCGCGCGCAACGCGCGCGTTTTAGGGTTCTAGTGTAATATAAGATGAATCTATCATTGATATCCACAAGGGGATTTCGGAGGGTCAAGGTCATCAAATCTCACCAAACTTTTTTCACGATCTCGTACTATCTAAACTATGAAGAATCCAGGGTAACTCCATCAAACGGACCTCCTGTTTAAAGCTAGAACCTATCACATTAGCATTGCCCATAGAAGCCCATGTTGAGGGGTGATATATGATATATTAGCAGTGCTAACGTTTTTGCTTGTAACTCTGAACAGAAGGCCCATCACCTGGACTTTCCGTATTCGAGGTGGAATAAGACTGTGGAAAATTTTTGGTGAAATTTGGTGACCCGGATTTTCCGGACTCGCCTTGTCAGTCAGTTCTCCACAAAACGAGAATGTTGTTCTTTGAGATTTTGTATCGAGCACTACTTCATCAAGTTGATTATTCTGTGATTACGAAAAAATGGATCATACCCTGTCAATTCTAATTAATACTTACTCCTTATGCGAGGCCCGGCTGTAATGTGGCATAGAAATAGTTTTTCCCCGAGTGCAACGGAAAGAAAATATTTTCCTTGCCTCAAAACAGCCTGCTGAGAGTGGAACGTATAGTATTTTTCAGCATTAGGGTAGATAATGCCAATTTCAAGTTCGCAGTCGGGACCACGAGTGGCGTTCTAGTCACCCTGCGGTAGAATAGAATTAGAACATCGAATAGTCCCGACTTTCTCATTTGTGCCGGACTATTCCATAATATATGAAGCCATTATCACTCGAAGTTTTGGCGAGGTGCCTATGAGCAAGTGATGAATAAGAAGGAATCGAGTACGGGCGCAGACGGAGATTGTAATCTCAGCGGTATTGCTTAAGAGGTGTCTCTGTTGAGAGGCCTTGAAGAAGAAACCCGTTCGGATACACCCGAGTTGCGGTGACAATAAGAAAGGTAAGGAGGCAGGAACACTGAAAACCTCGAGAAAGTGCTAAATTGACTATGAACCGAGTATCGAATCTCTTGAATTTTCTCAGCATTGTGAGATCTCAAGTTGGGGTTTGAAGGGGTGAGGGGAATGCATTCTTATGGTCCAAACATTTTCGATAATCTGAAAGTTTAATGGAATCCATCTGCTGAGTCATGAATCATGGATTCCAAAATTGTATATCAGCTCTTGCAAAGGGGGATCTTCTCGACACTGTGGTTGAACTTAAGATGAAGTGTGATACATACCCCATACTTCATTGCCTTCATAATGGAATGACTCCAACACCTCGCGAAGAAGTTTTGGAGGCCCGAGAATTCATTCATCATTTCACAAGTTTTTCCGTCTCTGAACAATATCTTCGGGAGCTCAGGAATTATGAGAAGATTGTGGTGAATTGAATGGAAGCCTTTGATTTGCCGCGATTCAGTTCCTCTCTTTATTGAGAAAAGTTTTTCTGGAGGAGTCTCATGATCATCGTTATGCGAATGAAATTTGAAATTGTCAACCGTCGATCATCATGAGATTAGAGGAGATACTGTGAGGAATACATTCAAAGGAGATCGTAAATCCGGTCCTGATCGAATCCAAACGTACCAAAGACTTTATTGGCCGAATGTGTTGAGATTTCTCTTCAACCAATAAAGATGTTGACAGATTCTCGATGAACGAAAAGAGAGAGAATAGTCAAATTTACGAATGCTGCATGATTTGCCTTAACATTTCGATCTCAAAATGTATACAAAGATCCTCACCCATGTAAGCGAATTTGTAATTAGTTGTTCTTGAATATAGAATGTCATTGATTTCGCATCGTGAGAATATCAACAAACCGTACAAGATTTTGATTATAAACCATGCGAGCTACCGTCGAATTGGGTAATTTTGGTACAATTTCGTTACTTTTTACTTTGTTTGGCTCAGCTTTTCAACATACATTAACAAAACCCACACTAATTACTAGTCAATCGGAAGTTTACAGTCTCAGATTTTTATTGACGGGATGCAAAGTTCAATTTGATGTGTCTGAGCTGGAACTATTAGCAGCTGAAGAAGTGTACCAAAGTTAGACTCCGATGAGACAACTCTGGTACACTTACAAAATATTTTGATTCTAGCCACCACAATGCGAGTAGATAAATTCTCATTGTTCAGAGATCTTGTTCTAAGCTGTTCAAAACATCTCGAAACCTCACAAACCATCTCTCAACTCAAGATGAGTTGAAAAAAAGCTGTGATACAGAAGTCAATCGAAGTTACCCCACCGGGATACTCCTCACTAAGAGTAGAGTAACTTTGGCACACTTCTTCGTGGTTTTTTCTTCCTGTTGTTCATTCATTAAAATTCCAAATGTTGTAAATACCCCAATGTCACGATGGTTTCTCCAATATGGTGATATATGTCGTCGAAATGTATCGTCATTCACCCGTAGTTCGTTCCGGAACAGATCTTGCTATAGTCTATAGGTACACTAACTGGACCACTCATGTATCGCTGCTAAATCAGGCTTTTTGGAAAAAGCGTCAATGAACAACTACAATCATCCACGCGCGACCTACAGTGATTCAACATATTGTTTATATGTGTATCAAATCGGAGAAACAGGTTTCAAAGCGATATATCATTCACCTTGCCGAACGCAGCTTTCAAAGTCATTTTCCAGGGGTGTACCAAAGTTGCACCCACTGTACCAAAGTTACCCAATTTGATGGTGATGACTTTCAACACTAACTCTTTTCCAGTAGTAGCACGAAGTTATCTTCTAAAATTGAATATACACGTTACATGTGACTCCATCTAACAAAGAATGGCAGACTGATTGTGTAATTGTATTAAAAAATTAGATTCTACCGAAAAACGAGTTATTTTTTGTCATTTTAACTTTCTAGCGCTTGATACAGAGTATCTAACTTGAATAATTTGATTGAGAGTATATTTATATGCAGAAGCTCCACGAGTCTCGAGTTCTCACAGTTTTTCAGCGTTCACGAGTCTGACGGCCATGGATGCAACTAAGACTACTACGAGCCCGATACCAACACATGATTAACAAATTTACCGAGCGTGAGTTCGTGAGCTTAATTCGATTCTTCTACGTGTCACCTCGACTGAGCCTCCTAATGAAAGCCAGTTGAATTTGTGAGAGACTGCCACACCAAAATAAACGAATGTAGGGGTAAAGGAAGAACGAGTGAGAGAAAGAAAGAGAAGTGGATCGTCATGAAGTTCAAGATTTAATAAAACTTGGCCCTCGCGAAACTGATATTAAACCTTAGTGAAAAAGAAATTTTAGCCTAGCAATGTCATTACGTGGCAAACGAACTGTATGTACTTTGGAAACCTCTTTTATTTTTCAGCTCTACTTTTGACTTGGGTCTCCAGCATCGTCCAAGATGTAAATAACTGAGAAGGGGAAGGAAATGAGCTTCGTTAATGTTTGACTCCGCACCTTTCAACGGTCCTCTGACGTAGAGTTCAAATGTGAACATTTTTATGATTTCAAAGTGGTGGTGTGTATAGATTGGCATATCAAGGATAGTAATACTGTTATTAGATGACTGCGAAGAATGCCTCAAACATTCTATCTAATTTCTATGAATTCAATTAATGGTGTCCCTCTAGAAAATCCGAGTGTTTGTATTGCCCGAAATAAATAACTCGTTCGACAATGATGATGGTGAATGATGACATGAGAAGTCGAGCTCCTAGATATTCTCATGAGTTCTGAAGATATTTTGGAAACTTAATTATCGCCATTCCCACAGAAGACTCGTGGAATTGGTGGTACCAGTGAGATATAAATGTCTCAAAGATCCATCTCAGAATCCTAAATCCAAGCTCTGTCAGTGAATGTGTTCGGGAAATGAAATCTCTCCTTTTCTCCTCTCCCACTCTCCTCGGATAGAGATATTTTGAATTTCTCATACTGTATGTTGGCCATACAAAACTGCAAGGAAAATTCAGCACAAAGGTCGGTTCACCGCTACCTTATGTATTGCCCTTGTCAGGGGTTTTCATTCCATCATGATTTCGAACATTTTTAATTTAAAATAAGTTCGTGATGAGAGATCATACAAAATTTTCACAATGTGCATGTGGTTTACAGTGGCCCAAAGCTGAGATATTGTGCTACAACACGGCGGAGACGGTCGACCGAGAAAATATTGAGGGGCACGCATTTTATGCGTGCAGTATCTTGCATCCACACGGTCCGCTTGAAATGACTTCAACCCAAAGGTGCTTGCGCATCGAAGATTCTTTTGCTCACTTAAACTACATAATGAATGGAAGATTTTCCCGTGAGAATGTCAACGATTCTCCCATTCAATTCCATGTAATTCTTCCCGTTGAGCCACTTCTGAGCTTTCCGCGATCCTAACTCTGAGTCGCTATATACTTTCTCAACGTAACTTGACTCCACTTCAAAAGTATCAGAGGAACTCCGAGATCAGCTAGAATTGAATTTCGATAATGTAGAGCTGACATCTTCCATCAACATCCCATTTCTGGAAGAGGCAAATTCAACAAATCGAAGCTTTTCGAGCGTCTAAGTCGTGCGTATCACAATATCATCCCCAAACGATTGGGCAATTTTGAAACTTATTCCAAGTACTTTCCAATGAAATGCAGCGAACTTGATTCTGACGGAATAACGCTGAGAAATCCCACTTTTATTAGACATGGAACTCTTTTAATTCTTTCTAAAAAATTGACGTTCTTGAAGGTCCCAACTCTAACGATTCACCATACTTCCTCACTCCTCTCACCTCATTTCATAGTGTTCTATTGAGATATGGGACGCGACTGAGGTAGGATTGTTACGTCGGGATGACGCGTATGAGCCTAGTGGCAAGCTCACAAAATCTACTTTTGATTGAGAGAAGGATACTTCTTGATTCTTTGTGGAAGGTAGATTAAATGAATGGGATAACTTACACTTGTTCTGCTGTTGACCAGGCAGTAGATCACCGTATTTATTGACACTTTCAAACTTCGAATTATCCACAAATGATAGGTTCGATAAGTCTTCTATGGACTTCCAAAAATAGTATTTCTCAATCAGTTGATGATTATATTATCTTGATACACGTATGCGTCAATTATATGAATCAAATAAAATTGTATCTTTTCCTTGCTAAATTCTTGAGAGTTGAGATTTTAAATAGATGTGAGTCTGAAATATACTTAGATTTATAATTACAACAATTGAATTGCGCGGGCCGGAGCGATCGCACGCGAATAAAATATAATTGTCGAAAGCTGTGGCTCACGGAGTCGCGACGATGCCTGGTTCGTGCTAACAACTAACTCTTGTGTCCAGACGCGGGACATTTATTGAACTTTTCTGCTGATGCAGAATTTCCAAAAAGTGGATCGCGCCACAACGTGAAACACGCTCTGACTCAATATCATTGTTTTGTTCTGATGGCTCGGTGTGCTGTCCGACTTACAAAATATGCTTACACTAAATATACACTTTTTGATTATTGATTTCTTGAAAAGTTACGTATTAAGACGTAACAGGATGGAGTGGACCCGGAGTAGGGACCGTGAGCAACGGAATTTGGTTGAAGAATACGAGAATCACGGCTCATAAAAATTGTATTCTGCAGCGCTACTCAACCAGAATCAAGTTTGCCGCATCTCATTCGAAAGTATTGGAATAAGCTTGAAGATTGCCCAAACTTTGGGGAATAATATCGAGATACGCACGAGTTAGACGCTTGAAAAGCTTCGATTTGTTGAAGTTGCCTTTTCCAAAAATGAGATGTTGATGGGATGTGTTGGCTCAATATTATCGAAATTCAACTCCTTCCAGCTGATTTTGAAGTTCTTCTCATACTCTTGAAGTTGAGCCAAGTTACGGTGAGAAAATATGTAGTTGCTTAGAGTTAGGACCGGGAAAAGCTCAGAAGTGGCTCAACGGGAAGAATAACATGGGATTGGATGGGAGAATCGTCGATTTCACTTTTCTCAAAAAGCCCTCCACCGACTTTTTTCATTCTCACGGGAAAATCTTCCATTTATCATCTAGTTTAAGTGAGCAAAAGAATCTCCGATGCGCAAGCACCTTTAGGTTGAAGTCGCTTCAAGCGGACCGTGCCCAGCTATAATATCTGCGGGCGTGTCTTTGTCAAGGCTCGATATATCCTCCGTAATTGATACCTGCGAAAGTCGTCCAATTGGCTGAAATATATACCCATCAGATGTGTACACCCTAAACTGTTTGATGCGCATTTTATCTGAAGTGGTGACAGAATCCACGTATTATTTGTCCCGTGAAGATTTTGATAACCAATTCGATACCAGCAAGTCCGAGGAAATTTGGAAGATTTCATATGCCAACCAATTGCGAGATCATTCTTTTTTGTATCACTTTGTGGATCTAAATCCATCAGTTACGATTCCCAGTATGATTTTCTAACCCAAGGAATATTTAAGATTTTAAACGAGAAAAGCAAGCAGATTCGTGAGTAATTTAAAAGAATTTTTTGATCTTCTATACATTTTTGAAGCAACCAGACATACCAGAGAATAGGTAGTGACAAGAGTTTCTAGATTCACACAAGGGCATATTGTAAAATACAAAGGTGAGCAAATAGCCTCTTACCTGCACTCGAGACGCGGAGAGTCGCCACTTTTGAGATATGGAGGGACGCTCACGTTGGGTAGCGTCAGAGCTCCGACTGCAACAAAAGAAAGAAAAAGGAGTGCTAAAAGAGAAAAAGGCCTACGTGAGTAGCTGCATCAAGAGTTCGTAACACATTTTCATATACTATAATAGTATATTCAGAGTGAAATGGAAGTGAATAGTTTCAAGGTTTGAGCCAGCCGCAAGAAGTCAATAGAGCCCTTTATAGTCCGAGACTCGTCGGGGCGTATACCACCGGGACAGTCCGCCAAAGGCTGGTCATGTCTGCGATACATTTTTGACGTGAGATGTGATCAGCACATCTATCAATCTGGGGAGTGTCTGGTCTGGTTGAGGTCTGACTATCGTAGATTATATTTTGCATTTTTAATGAAAAAGCCCGATTATCTGATTGCAATGTATACGGAGTACTAGCACATGGCCCACAAGTTGGAGTGATGCTAGAGAGCTCAACATCCTCAGGTTTTGCTAACAGCTACTGACATCTCTTTTCAGTATCAGCGCATCAAGCTCCGACCCCCCCCCCCTTCTCTCTTGCGCCACTCATCATCACTAATATCTTTTGAGTGATCATTGAAATTACGTTTGATCATTCTCTTGATCTCCTTATCATTCCACTATTCCAGCAATGAGCTCTTCCACCTCCAATAGCAATCTGAGCCATCGTGGTTATTTTCTCAAGTCATATTTGTATCTATAGATGTAAAACTTGGACCTATCCGACGATTCGCACCTGTGATAACTGAAGAGACTGTGTGGAACTTGAACAAAGTTCTAAGTTAATTTTCTGAGATATTCTCATTGTCCATTCATTGTGGTTAATGTGCACTGTTTTGACCTATTTTTGATGAGAGACACAAATGTGAGTACAAATTATACTATTTGTACGTTATATGTACGTATTGGGATAATTTGCCATTGAGCGAATAAAAGGCTATCTCATCTTCTCTGATCTCATCCTATTGGGGATAGTTTTTTTTTCAAGTATGGATAGAGAAACATTGAATGATGAAATATCGTGAATCTAAACGGAGAGACTTGTCGCAGAGAATGTCTTAATATCGTCAACTTTGACGTCGAAATTTTTCAGAAAAAAGCATGGTCAATCTATTGATACACGCTCTGGGTTTGCACCATTCCATCCATTTCTGCTCTACGTAGTGTTGCCGATGCTCTTGATGTATCATTCTCAATGTGCAAGCTCCAAAAATACACTTTAAAGTCAATTCACGAGATTGGACTACTCTCTGAAGTAATCAGAGAACTAGACACGATCCCAAGACTACCTAGAGGTTCGTATCATCATCTAAATGTGAATATTCCTTGTAAAATGAACCTCTGTCCCAAAGATTAAGTAAAATATCGAACAATCCGAGTTGGACAAAGGGACGTAATCTTTCCCCAGCTCTAGTACGTTCCTATTCCTATGCGTCTGAATCAGAGGAGAGATCGAAATACCCTCATTTTTCCTCAATAATTTGATAATTCAGGACCTCTGCTGATAATTTGAGAGTTTTTGACTGAATCAAGTATTATAAGCCGTCTCCTCTCCCGTGAGTCATATCTGCGCCGTGTCACACGAGGGAGAAACGTAGTGTCTAATCCCTGTGCTCACTACTTGGTAAACCTCGACTGAATCTACATTGATTATGAATCCCTATTTCATATCAAAACTAGGACGTATTCGCGCGCGGGACATTATATTTTCCTTTGGTTTATAAAATTAGAATCAAAATGGTATCGAGATTATGGGTATCTTGTTCGGTGTACTATAATTACGATTTCGACGTCAACCATCAAGTTTTATTTCATTGAAGATGAAAATCGTATTCAATTTTCTGTAGCACAACGAATGAAATATTTCATGCATATCGGTGAGGGAGCGCGGCTTGCCCCAAACCAAATTTTC
This sequence comes from Eretmocerus hayati, assembly GCA_029851415.1. Taxonomy (NCBI): domain Eukaryota; kingdom Metazoa; phylum Arthropoda; class Insecta; order Hymenoptera; family Aphelinidae; genus Eretmocerus; species Eretmocerus hayati. The sequence continues at coordinate 135,742,537 of CM056742.1, forward strand.
GTACTGAAAACTGGATATGCCCGTCAAAATGACACAATACCGCAACACAACACATACTTTTATGGTCACAATGAGTAATAGGACGTCCTGTTGGTCAACATAAGAATAATGAGCCCACAAAAACTCCTCTGAAATATCGATCGTGGTGACACATGCACCCAAAAATCGGTGTGACAATAAACGATACATGCCTGCGCCCAGCAGTGAATTTGAAGTCTCTCTAGAAGAGTTTTGAATGTGCGCGCCCAAAGCGGAGTTGCAGTGGGCGTGGTCTACACGAGCGCGCATGCTGATCCACTTTTTTACGCGTCGACTAACTCTTTCGGTAGGGGCGATCCATCGATTACGACCACGATTTTTAGCCTACACGTACACCTTTCATGACTTCATTTTTCGACGAAAATGGTTTTCATTTGTCTTTCACAGAATTCCAATGATGTATCACAGTGATCTTGATTGTAACCTTTTAGATCCATCATTTTTTCTACAATACCTGAATGATTTCGTGAACGAACCCTGCATACGTCCTTGACGACCGATGCGAAGACGGCCGCGAACACGATTCGAGACAACAGCTGTTTGCGTTCGACTTCGATTCGATACATGAGACCGATGGAGATTAAGATAGGGGACTAGGAACTTAAGACGCGCGCAAGCGCGCGGATTTGTTATTTTTGATTCGTAGTTGTTACCCGCGATATCGCTATTGTTGCCTGCGATTCCTTTCCTGAATCTACGATGAACGAGTTTTCGCGCCACATCGCCCGAACAGGAACAGCAGGATTCCCCCGCGCGTGATCTCTCCGGGAATCCCCTCCCCTTTGATTGAGAGAGCCATGGATAGATTGTATTTGCTATTTTCGATTTGTTATTGTTACCCGCGATTTCGTTATTGTCGCCTGCGATTCCGTTCCTGATTTTACGATAAACGACTTTTGAGGACGAACAGACTTCGATTCGGTGATTCATTTCCATGGAATATGGACCGAAGACAACCGCGCGCGCGATGGGATTTTGCCCACTCGTACGTGCTCCGGATCATGTTTTGGTTCATTTGAGTTTTCGCGCCACATCGCTCGAACAGAAACAGCAGGATTCCCCTGCACGCGCACTCTCCGGGAATCCCCTCCCCTTTGATTGAGAGAGCCATATGGATGGATCGTGGAGACGTCTAAATTGTGTCTTCTGCTGGCGCCTGCGTGGCTGATGTACAGTGTAAACATCCAAAATCGGGCTCCACATATACAGTTTTACCAAACTAAATCTGTATCAAGGCACCAATCAGCGCGGGGACACTCACACCAATGCGATTTCACACACGTTACACACTCTTGCGAACTCGCGAGATTTCACACCGACGACGATCAGCTGATCTTCGACCAACGACTTTCGATTAAATGCGGAATAGGATAGGGACTCGGAACTGGACACGCGCGCAAGCGCGCAGATAAGTAATTATTACCCGCGATTCCGTTGTTGTTGCCTGCGATTCCGTTATCGCAACCGAGATTTCGTTGTTGTCATTCCCTGTACTTCCCTATGATGTGGGCTACTGGAATGATTCTGGGATTAAGCAGAACTCAATCTTGTAATGTATTTTGACGCCATAAGCAATCCAATAAATAACCAACCACGCGCGCAAGACCGCCCGTTGTGGCAGTATTTGACTGCGCTCGTGCGTTCACCGGACCTTTTTGTACACGCGCGCAAGCGCGCGGATGGGTTATCGTTACCGTGATTCCATTGTCGTCGCCCGCAATTCCGTTATCGCACCCGAGATTTCCTTGGTGTCATTTTCTGTACTTCCCTGTGATGTGGGTTCTCAGATTGAGCAGAACTCAATTCCGTAATGTATTTCCACGCCATAACTAACCCAATACATAACCACGCGCGCAAGTCCGCACGCTGAGTATTCGTACGTTCATCGGGCTATATAGTATTCCGTTTGAATATTCCCGCCAAACCGCCTGAGCAGAAACAACAGGACTCCCCGCGCGTGCGCCGCTGCTGAGACCCCTTCCACCTCGCTTGAGCCATGAGCGGCGGGAATCTCGCGTCTTTTATGCTGGCGTCCGCGTGGCCGATGTACTATACCCTAGTAGACCACGTACAGTCCCATCGAGCTAAAGCCATCGTGGGTCGGCACCAATAAGCGCGAGAGCACCCACACCGAAGGGACCTCACGCACGTTACACACTCTCGGGAATTCGCGAGATTTCTCACCGACGGGGATCAGCTGATGTTCGAGCGGGACCGCGTCGACTTCGACCATCGAGATTTCGACCACTAGCGGAATAAGATAGGGACTAGGAACTTAAGACGCGCGCAAGCGCGCGGATTTGTTATTTTTGATTTGTTATTGTTACCCGCGATTTCGCTATTGTTGCCTGCGATTCCTTTCCTGAATCTACGATGAACGAGTTTTCGCGCCACAGCGCTCGAACAGGAACCGCAGGATTCCCCCGCGCGCGATCTCTCCGGGAATCCCCTCCCCTTTGATTGAGAGAGCCATGGATGGATTGTATTTGCTATTTTCGATTTGTTATTGTTACCCGCGATTTCGTTATTGTTGCCTGCGATTCCGTTCCTGATTCTACGATAAACGACTTTTGAGGACGAACAGACTTCGATTCGGTGATTTATTTCCATGGAATATGGACCGAAGACAACCGCGCGCGCGATGGGATTTTGCCCACTCGTACGTGCCCCGGATCATGTTTTGTTCCATTTGAGTTTTCGCGCCACATCGCTCGAACAGAAACAGCAGGATTCCCCCGCGCGCGCACTCTCCGGGAATCCCCCTCCCCTTTGATTGAGAGAGCCATATGGATGGATCGTGGAGACGTCTAAATTGTGTCTTCTGCTGGCGCCTGCGTGGCCGATGTATAGTTTAGCCAAGCATGGTCAACAAGGCTACATACAGTAATATCAGACTTAACCCATGGATTGGCACCAATCAGCGCAGGGACACTCACACCAATGCGATTTCACACACGTTACACACTCTTGCGAACTCGCGAGATTTCACACCGACGACGATCAGCTGATCTTCGACCAACGACTTTCGATTAAATGCGGAATAGGATAGGGACTAGGATGTATTTACGCGCGCAAGCGCGCGGATCTTTGGGTTAGGGGTTGAAATTGGATAAATTCGGTTGTTGGTTCCGACCTTACTTCAAAGTTTGATAATTCAAGTCAATAATTTGCGCAACGAGATGGCCAATCGTAATTATGATTGATTTTCATCCATCAACTTAAGATTCAGTTCAAGTTGTGGAAGTATTCGAGTGAAATGAAGGAATTTTTCACCTATCTAAACTATTTGAAAATCATTGCAGCCAAGTCGTTTCTATTTTTTTGGAATCTTAGGAATTCTCTACGGAATTGAAATTCGATACTATCACCCCCCTCTTCATTTGTCTGACAATTACTTATTTGAAAAAAGAGCAACTCTTTTATATTCCATCACACATTCAGATATGGATATATTCATACTCAGGTTCATCATCTAAGTAAATAGACGTTTTGAACTAATCGTACACTCAGTCTGCTTCTGTTCGAGATTACACTCAAGTACGGTCCAAAAATTGTTCTTCTTTTCCTGATCTCATGATGCTTTATATATCGGCCGTACGTTGTTTTTTATGATTAATTCCAGACGAGCTCGATTTCACATTTCACACGGTTGATCCACACTGATACCAAAAATTTCACACGTGCGGGCGATCCTAACCTCACACTACCTCTTATCGATCGCAGATAACTTTGATCAGGCATAATGAAATTTCTACGGGAGCCGCTACGACGTTTTGGAGCTAGCATCGCCGCGATGAATCTTATGAATAGTAATACTGCGCCGCTGGAACTGATTCCGCGACCCGTGTGAAGCTGCGCGAGACTAACCCAAGTAAAAGAACACAGACGCCACACAAGCCTATATTGCCCACACGCACGGGATCAGCTGATCTTCGATGACTCTAACTGGAGCACGAGATCGACTCTCGCCCATGTGAACACTTATCGCAATAGCTGGGCACGAGATCGACTCTTGCCCATGTGAACACTTATCGCAATAGCTGGATCAGATAGTGGATAGCGAAAGTGCGTTTCAGAGCACGAAGGATATCTAGACAAGAGGCTTTGAGTGTATTTCCGTGAGGATTCTGGTCCCTTGCTTGGCCAAATTTTTATCCAGTCATAAATTCATATAAGATTTATTGTTAGTAACTTCTACTGTTTCTCCTAATCTTGCTTCCCTCAGCTTTCTCACGGAGACCATGCTATGATCTACTGGAAATTAGTTTATCAGAAAATTCGACCTTTCAAGATGATATTATTTGATGTGACCGATGATAAATAGCAAAAGGCATAGATCGGCTTACGAGTAGATCTCATGGAACTGTAAGCAACGAGAGCTAAGGAATGAAATGTATAGAACCATGCGTCCCTCGTTGGTCGTTATGGTAATAATTTCAGAGGTGCGATAAGGTGTCAGTTCTGCGGCTGATTTTTGTTTTTACAGCCCTCGCAGGGGTCCCTTTACATTGGATCCCGATTATATCTGTGTGTAAGAAGGCGAAGGTGTACGCTTGAGAATGGAAGAAATGCTGGTGACGTTGTGGGTGAGAGACTGCGCAGGAAGTTGAGCTCAAGGCAACTCAAAGGCTCAGGTAGAGGCGCAGAAGAAAGAGAGAGTGCAACTTCCGGCATGTGGCGTGACTGCCCTCGTGAAAGCTTGAAAGTATGTATGTACGATTTTGCAAGCTCACGTCGCATCTCGTCTAGCTCGACATTCCAGTGCGCCCTCAAGCAGATGACGTCGGAATTGTAGAGGGTCTTATCGGTTAGATTTGGATTATCGGCATAAGATGTAAATTTGATGCTTACACGTGTCAGCCTGTGACTGTGACATTCCGTTAACAGATATACCAGATCTACCACTGTCTATTTTTCATATCTTCGTTATCGGTATCTCAAAGTAGGCGTTCCATTCAAAAATTTTATCGAAGCTTGTTTCCAAGTTCTTTTCACATACTCTGGATCTGATTCCATGGCGCGTGGAAAATGTTACAATGAGAGCCGTTGTCGGCTTAACTTGGATAAATATTTGCCTTGCTCAATACGCGTACATTTGACATTTTCAAATAACAGCAACTGTTCTTGAGTGAAATTATTGCTTTAACAGTCATAGAACCTGATAAGGAATGATAAATAATGATTCTGAGAAACGGACCTCCTCAGAAATTTAACTTGGAATCTCAAATTTCACAGGTATTGTTGCAATGAACTTCTTTTTCCTTGGTCTGCAAAGACATATGAGTCATTTTCTTGGAGATCTTTGAAATTCATGCTTCTCCAACTTCGAATGAGAATGGGAAAGAACTTGTCTGGAATGAGACTCAAGCCTTCTGAAACTATTCACTCTCTCAGCATCAATCATCATCAATATTATATAGCTGAAATATAAGCTATTACTCCCATGGGTCGACAAACTGCTGATCAAATCAGCAAACACTAAAATCACGCTTGAATCGATAATTCTGGTGAAAAAACTCCACAAATCCGGGTTCCCATATCGACATGAACACATTAACGACTTTTCCAGACCGAGTCACGACGAACTAGAGCGTATTCGTTCAATATTCACTCATTTCATGCCACGAGAGGCCCTATATAGCTGATTATAATCAGCTATAAATCAGTGGTTATAGCTCAACATCAGCTAATGTAGCTGAAATTCAGCTACAGTAGCTATTCGTATCAGTAAAAAACCGTCGACTGAAATATCAGCTTATACTAGCTAATTCAGTCAGCGCACATAGCTGGAATCTCAGCTAATATAGCTGTAATCTCAGCTGATATAGCTGATTTTTCAGTTAAACGATATTCGTATTGTGCCGTATACACTACAGTGTCACTCTATGCAAATACTCAAATTACTCCAGGACTTGTTCCAGAGTAATATTTTCATTACAGTAACAATCAATTTAGAGGTCCCTAATGAATCGTATTTCAAGCACTACTTCCTAGATCGACGATGAGGTTTTGACGAGGCGGGAAGGGTTGTAGATAAAGGGTTTCGTAGTACTCCCTATAATCCCTTGTGACTCGTCTGCTTGTCAGACGTTGAGGAGGATGATGAGGTCGAGGATGCGATTGTTGAGGTCGAACGAATCATCACACAATATTCCGACACAAATACGTCACAGGAACCTAACTGCGGAATACGGAGTTCGAGTCTGAAAATGTCACTAAGTCACGGTGTCGACGTTCCTGATGGCACCAGGAGTACGTCGGAGTACCGGAGGAGCGTGGCCACGACTGGGCCAAGGTCGCGGAGTGCAGCGACGCGACAGCGAGCTGAAATTGGACTGATGTTGACTGATCGGGATGCTCGGTCTTTTATAGGGCAAAAGGATGTATGCAAGTTGTGCATACATCTGCTGTGATGTACTATTGGATTCGCGTACAAGACTCTGTTGTACTATTACACGAGCGTGCATTGAGTATGGATTAGGCCGGGAATGCACTATTCGCTATGGTCAAATTGCTTGCGCGGGACATCTAGCGACTAGCTCACGCGTTACGCCGTGGTGGTCCTCACGCAGACAGGCAACGTCCCCATGTCCGTGTGATCACATTCGTGACCATACCCAATAAGACGCGTGTACATGAGTTGACTGCGGTATTTTATCATGGGATCCGCGTACATCCTTGAAGGCCGGATTCGTACTATTGGAGATGAGTACAATATTGATAAATTGAAACTGCACTGTTGAGGGCGCGTACATTGTGTCGACTGATGGATGTACTATTGCATGAGCGTACGTTAGTACGAATGAATGTTTTTCGTCGATCAAGAAATGATGCGGGTAAAAAAACGATGAAGTATGATTTCACCGCTCATAGCGTAGTTACATTTCCACGATAAACAATGTGCTCGACGAAAGAAAAGACGTGTGAGAATGCACGCGTCAGTTTCCTGAATGGTCATGATATGAAGATACAGATTACTGTGGTTTTTGGCCTGAAGTATATGCCCCCAATGTGGGCCACCTTCTATAATACTATATGCCCCGAATGTGGGCCACCCTTCCCCTAATGTGGGCCACCCTTGTCCCGAATGTGGGCCACCCAATACAACCCTTCATTCCCCGGATGCGGGCCACCTCCTATGACACTATATGCCCCGAATAAGGGCCACCCTTGTCCCGAATCCGAGAAAAAAAAATTTTCTGTTAGAAAGTCTGGCAGAATAAGTCTGGCTTTTGGTCAGTCTTGGCGGACGGGGCGAGACTTTTTGGTCTTGGAGAAAAAGATCTGGTTGACAATGCCAGATCAAGATAGTGACTGTTTCCGATACCAAATGAAACGCTCTGCATCTGGAATACATTCACAAATAATTTCCAGACATTCTCTCGAATCAGCAGTGGTCTGGCTCATTTGACAAAATTTTTAGTTAATCTTGTAAAAAGGCGAGGGTTGAAAAGATCACGAAGGAGCGAGAAACATCATAAGCGAGGCGCGAAAGATATTCTAGACAATTTTGAGCAGCCAAATATGGGGAAATTGCTTAAAGTAGTGATTGACGGGGTGGTTCTAACTTTCTCGTAGTAATTTGACCCTCGCTTCCGGCTCTGGTCAGAAAATATTACTCGATGCACGTAATTCAACCATTTTGCTCCTGAATCATAGTGTACTCTGTTAATTCACCAGGAATTGGCTCATGGAATTCTCAAGCTTCAGTTTCAAAATTAAGTCAACAATGTGCTCGAGGTTGCCTGATATCACTTAGAAATTGAAAAATCTAAAGTTTCAATGACCAACTCAATATCTCACCATACTCTCGGGTCACATCATTAATATTTGAATGTTCAAGAGAGAGTTTTATGAGTGAATCAAGGATATTATTTCGACATGTGTGTTGTTGGATAGTCTCACACCCACATCAGCTGATTTCCAATCCTTTACAGCTATCAGGTTACTCATACTGACCTTGTGTACCGAGGTATTTGATGTTTAGATTAAGGAAGAGTAATTTCGGGTCCTGCCTAGGAACTTCTCAGTCTTTGAGAATCTGAAATTCAGAAGTCTGAGTTTACAGACTTACAATCCGAGAATTTACCGAATTTTGAATTTTCGAATCACCATCAATCGGAATTTTGAAACTCCGAACTTGAATAATTTCGAATCTTGGCATTCCGAATCTTGAGAGTTCCGGATTCTCATCGACCATTTTACTCATTCCAAATTTATATGGTTCAGAATAAGTTTCTTCAAAATTTTCACTTTTCATGATTTTGAACCAGATATTATGATGGCTATACCTGTCTGTTACGGGCGGGTTGGACTGGAACCGGAGGTGGCCGAATTAGACAGTTTTTACTGTTGAAATGTAGCTCGTCCATTCAAGATGACTGATTGATTATATTGCATGCCAACGTATCCTCTGTCCTATGATTAGTAGTGACAACAATGGAGCAAACTGGGAAAATCATCTAAAAAGTGTGGTATGAACCGTAACAGATCTGAATAATCGCCTCCCCTTCACCTTGAGAACTGTCCATTCATTCCATTTCTTTGAGGGAATGATCTACAACGATGAATTTCATTCATGCGTACTGGATTACAATGTTTTTTCATCAAAATTTGTATGGCAATATTCCATTTCCAATTCAATCATTCATTGTATCATTTGGAACAAGATTCAGATTGCCACTCAGTATACTCCCTCACATATGGTGGTCCTGAATTCATAAGAGTGATATGTGTGGAATTCATAGGGGAGTAAAGCGGGGGAATAAATCATACGGACATGGATCCCTTCATAAGCATGCAAAATCTTGGTGAAACAGTTGAAAATTCAAGAGGAGCCCAGTACAAGCAAATGCAGATGGGATTGTTGGATTTTATTTAAATCTCCAAAGATATTCAAAGCTAAGCTAAGCGACGGACCTGAAAATTTATTTAGATTAACGGATTCGGTAAATTTGTTAGAAGCGAAATGTCCTGCTGGAGCTCTCTAACGGTTTCAAAGACAGAACATACGCAAAGTAACGAGTTGGATCGGCCTCTGCAGAACATACATGTATACATTTACGCGCAGTTGTACACATGGGAACGCGAGAGAGCACACATCTCGTTCACCTAGCTTTTGAATATTTAATGAGGTCTGCGTAATCCTTACTCGCATGAGAATTCTGTTTCACGTACGAGCTCACCGGTCATTCTTCCTTCCCTTCCTCGTCCCCTACTCTATTTGGCCAACAACCCCAAAGTCAACGAATTTGCATGCTCCAAAGGGAATCAAACTATTCACTTCGATTTTGGGCAACGTACATACGCTGTGCTTTTCGTATTAACTATTTTAACAGGGAATATCAACCATGAGTCCGACTGAGCGTTGACTATGATCATTCTTAAATAGCTATTCATTCCTTCAGCTAATGCTTCATAACGATGGAACTAGTAGAAATATGATCTACGATCATTCGTCAGAGTTGTGAAATATTCCTTCACTAATGAGAAAGCTTCATAGTAGATCATGAATCGATCATTATTCTGGGATGAATTTTTATGTTCTGGGGGAAAAAAACGGAATTCTTGTATCGATTTTCAACAGACTAATTTGATGAAGACAATTAGACTGAGAACCCAAGATCTTCAATAATTTGATCACTCCCACTAAATGACTCGCGTAAGTGAGCTGTATAGCTCATATTGAAGGGTTAACTCTACTAGTGGTGAAGATAAAACGGGATAATTATAGAGTCTATCAAGATTACGCGCTCGGTTGCGAGTAAATTTCGTCTGGGCACGCGAGATCGCTTGAGCATGAACGAGCACTCAGATAAAGAACAAAAGAGGAAGAAATCGGTTGTTCAACGAGGATAAAAAGATTGGAGTAGACTTTCCAACTGAATTTAGTACTGCCAAGGTCGATTAAGGTAGGAACAAAGAGAGATGAATCGATGTCATTTTTAATAAGTAGGTTCAATTGAGTCCCTGGTAGAAATGAGTGAGCATTTTCCGGCCGATAACTGGCCAAGTCTCGTATTGCTACTAGCCATAAGACCTATACCAGCCACGGGGTGTCCAGAAAAATATTCGGACACATTTCTACCAGGAGTGAACTATTTTCAGAGCAACTTTCGAGTGACGAAACCACATCGACGAAAACCGCATAGAATAAGTTGTGACTACAACACTCCCTAAAAAGACATGAAACTTTTGCAAATGTTCTTCGGTTATGTCATTACTATCAAGCCATTTGGAGAATGAATTCACTAAGATGCAGTGGGATTGAAAAAATCCCGAAACTCGTTTCTAAAGCGTTCAGATTTTCTATCTGTGGAAAGATTTACGGGAGAGTGGGGCGAATTAGGACAGGTTTTGCAGTGGGGCTATCTGGCGACACTTGGGTCTAGGCGCGCTGTGGGACTTTGAAGTTCAACTATTGAATGGATTGTAAAAAAATTTTCAGGCCTCTAGGTCTTAGCGTTCAAACTTTTTTTTGAAGTTTGAGAAAAAAAATCTGTCCTAATTCGCCCCGCGTTTGGGGACACTTTAGGACAGTTTTGGGGGCAAATTAGGACAGCGTTTGAAAATCGAGATAAACTGTAATGTTCTTCGCCTATTAGAGCCGAATTTGCTCACCAAAACACGTGGTAATAACCCAAAATCAATAGGGAAACCCTCCCGCGATTCTTACATCCTCCCATAGGTTTAGCGAACGAGCCATTTTTGTGTCATTTTTGAACATTATTGAAATAGGCACTTCAATGATGAGATATCGTCTTCAGCAACCGACAATCATTTCGCAGCTTATAAGATTCGACTTTCATTCGTTCCTCTTCATATTGCAAGTCCCCTTACTCACTCTAAGTCAACGATCCAAATAATAGGGGGCGACAATCAACCCAATATCAGCGAATGCGACAGTAAAAAGGCGAAAATCGAGCACTATCTTCGAACACGTTGAAAGCGATTTCTGATCTCTAAACTGACTCCTAAGACGGCCATTGGACATAGTAACTTCATTTTCTCACCCATTTTCAATAATCCAACTCATTTTTAACCTCCCGCGCCTCGAAAGATTCGCACAGATGCATACGCGACTCAATACGAGCAATAATCCTCGAAAAACACGGGCACGCGATCGGTCGACCGATTTTAAATGGGATTTAGCATTATCCTAATTCGCCCCGTCCAGTTTGTCCTAAAATGCCCTCAAACGTTTTTTTCGCAAAATTGCAATTACTTGAGTTCAAGTGGGTCGATTTTGACCCACGACGGCTAAAAATCTTCGTTTTGTGACGCAGTTTTCGACCCTCGAATGGCGATGGAATCCGTCCAGTTATGCAGGAGCAGCGTAAACTCTTGCATTTCCAAAATAAACCGCGCGATACCCCCAAAAAGTACTCCTACGTCAGCGAGGACCTCCAGTATTGTTTCGGGACGTCTAACTTGGATAAAAACCATTGTCTTTGATGGTATTGAAAATGTTTTTACGCGGCGAAAGCCTAGACTCACCCACAACCGAGCTATCTTGCTTGTCCTAATTCGCCCAACTCTCCCCTATATGAGTCACTCAGAGAACTTTGATGACCGTAAAATTATCAGATAACTGAGACAAATATTCAGTTATCTCCAAATATTCACGTGAGGACCTACGTCGAGCTCGGTTGATTCAATTTTCAACTTGAATTCGAAAATGACATTGGCCCTCTGTTTTGAATTGTAATGTGGGGGTCATGTTTCAAAATAGCTTGTCTCCATTGTCACGTCTATTACGTGAGATATCGTGCTCCCGAATCCAAACGACCAACAGATGTGTTAATGACGAACTGCATTCTTCTGATCTACTTACAAGGAGAGGTCCAACCTTGTGAAACACGGATCTTGATTAGACTCTGGGAATCATCTTGTCTCGGCGAGAAATGAAGGTATCTCTAATGGTTTAATCCCATGGGCCTCCCTATCATCTGATACAGCTACAGAGATTATCATTGTTGGTATATCTATATACTTATACGGCTTTTCAACATGGGCCTATATTGGCAATGCTAATCTCCATAGCTGTATCTCGGGATAAGAGGCCCATGGGATTAAACCCTCGGAGATACCTCCATTTCTCACCAAAATGAGATGATTCCCAGAGTTTCATCAAAATCCGTGTTCCGGAAGGTTGGACCTCCCCCTGCTAGTTATCCCAAATTTTTGAGGATTTTTAAGTTCTTCCCAAGAGTGAACATCACCAGATTCATGATCTTGGTGATAAATCCTGACTACAATCATTAAAATTCACCAGAATAAGTGTAGCCCCTAATCTAAATTTCAGTTGGACATGAGTGTTGATCAGTATCATCATTGTCTGCGATCGTCATCAATTAAATCCACGATAGCCATCCAATTGCTCAAATTTTAAACAATATGAATTCTCATATCACGCAGAATGATGGTCAAAACAGAATGAAAATAATATTACTGGTTGATCGCTTCTGAAATTCTGTTAAAATATCCTCGTATATTCGTGATTTTGGGACAGTTCTGCAGTCTATTATTCGCAATATATTTCCAATATATGCACAGATCTCATTGCGGTTCGATGCAAGATTCGAATGTAGACGTGCATTCAGGCTATTGATATCAGTCTACGCTTGCACTGGCACAACAGAGCAATGTATCGACTTTTTTTATACTCATCTCCATTTCTCGCTCACTAAGCCCCGGGCTGTTGAAGCTACGTAAATATTTTGCTTCTCATGTCCTGGAGCTACCTAACATTCATTAGGATGGAAAATTTCATCGTACTCTTAACAATGAGTCTGATGTTATTTTCCAACAGTTTTTTCCACAAACAACTCATCATCCACTGGGAATAAAAAATCTGTCGGGGCTAACAAGAATCTTGGAAACGATTATAACTCACTCACTTGCATTATCCGATATATGAAAGCGTTCACTGTAATGGACCCCACCGGTGGATCCAACGCTCTCCTATTTCTCAATAACCACTAACACATGTATCTTGGAAAATATTCGTCACGGTAATCGATTGTAGTTGTTGACGTTACCAAAAAAAATCTGCTCGTTACAGGCTTGTGAGAACCGCTTGCAAATAGGATGAGCCAGTCCATAACCGAAATCCACTTTTTGAAAAAATGGACCTCGCAGAAAATGTGCTACACAGCGTGATTGTCCAATAATCTGTGATTATTTCTTCCTAGAGTATCAGGAAATCTGAGAAAATCCTGAATAATCTCTGTCAATGCGAGAAATATATTAGACCATAAACTATGACCGAATGTCGGATTATGGCAATGTTAAACATAAAATCAAAAATTGTTTTTTCGAAGTCATAAATTCATGATATTTGAACTCATTATCACCAGGGAGACATGTTTTCAATAGTATAAATGGATCCATGATTATTCAGAGCTTGCTGTATTGAATGTGTTGGGCAACTGTCGACTAATAGATTGGCATTTCTTCTCGCTCATGAAAAATGCAGTCCCACTGTGTCATACGAGTTACATTATTTTCGGTGAAATCAATAATTCCCGTCTTGATCTGTCTCGTTGGCACCAGATTTTTTCATAAATATACATGTTCTAAAGGCAGAGAGACTTAATACCATCTTACGAGATTGTACCAACATTTAAAATTTCATTCGATAATACTGTATCTTTGAGTGTAAAACAAGCTAGAATCATCGATCGTTTTGATAAATGATTCCGAAATCCATACGTTTCGAAATTTCGTCTGATCTCACCACCATAACTATTTAGGATAGTATTCCAACATCAGGAGAGAACAAATATAATTCATTCAGAAGATCAGTCTCATAAAAAATATCATTTGGCTATGTAAAATATTTATCGGTCACTCACCCTCTTGCCGGTATAGTAGAAACAATAAGAGATGGAATGAAGTAAGGACTCGAACCAATCCCATTCCTGCCTCTCTTATTCCTGTAACTGATGAAGGTTGGGTCACGATAGGAGGAAGATAACAGCAAATTACCACCTTCCAAAGCCATTTCTTCCAAATTTTCGCATTCCTATCTGTCCTTCTGATCTTTTTTCAACCATTTCACATCTTCGATGTCTTTCCTGAAACTAAGGAATCGGAATTAAAATCTAGCAAGAGGATAAAATTCAGTCTCGAAAGTGAGAGTACATGCTCATCAATTTTGAAATATTTTTCGAGATTGCGATCAACTGTACAAATTCCGAAGTATGCCTTCAAAATTGGCTAAATTTATTTCATACGTGAATCATCTATAGGATTGATGATAATTTGAACAACTCATTTTGAAATTTTGAGTTCCGCCACTCTTGTTTGGATAGATGCTGTGAATCAAAGTTGAATATTTGTTTGTTCAGGAAGTTGGAAATTCCGTTCTTCTTGAAATACTACCCCCCAGTATGCACACAACTCGTAATATGAAAAGGGTGGTTTTCAGTAAGGCGTGTATCTGTACCATCGTGTCTTGTATGAGAGTAGGATACCATTTCATACGCAAAAAACTTAGGAAAAGTTCTTTCAAATAAATTATGAGTAAGTCGGATACCCCGCTTTCCTCAAAAACATCACATATACGTAACCTTTGATAAACCGGATGGAATTTCCCAACGTCAGTTTCTATGAATCGCAAAAGTTTAAATTCGAATAGATAGTGCTCTACTTTGGGGTGAGAGTCGTATTCGAGGCTTCAAAATATCCAGAATATTTTCCTCGATCCAATATCTGATAGCTATGAAATTGTCTCGATTGTCGATGTCGATAACTGTATCAGATCTTTTCGATACAGGTTATTTTTGTCCATACAATCGTATCGACATCCAATAATTGACAATCCTGAAAATTCCCTACTATCATGATAGCATCTACAGTACACTAGGAAACTTCAGATATATTTTCCGGAGACATCAGAATGTCTCTAACGTCAATGACTGCGAATTTTGTACTTTTAGAAAAGTTGACCAAGGTATATAGTGAATTCTTTCGTCTTATCATGCGACAGGGATGAAAGTTTTCCCAAGCAAACTTTTATTCAAGAAGTAAGACAAGGCATGCGTATGCTTTGCACGTATGCGTGTTATGTCAATGTCAATTAAACTGCGCAGTCATGCTGACAACGACGACGAAGACGAGGACGACGATATACGGATGACAACTTTCCAATAATCGAAAGCTGACAGGTGTGAAAGTGGCACTGAGCGTCTTACTTTGCAACTAGCTGCTACGTTGTAGATATACAGTGGAACCCTTACTCCTTAATACTTGCTCTTACTCGTGTGAAATGTCATTTCAGATGTTACGCCAAGAGTGAACAAGTTCTACGAGAATCTCGTCTGATAAGACTTAAATCGATACAGTAGTAGATTTGAGAATTCACAGTGATTTGTTGAATAGGATTTGGCGGAGTAGTAGCTTAGTTTCCTGATATCGATATGTGTGAGCTATAGTAGTCCTGAGTTCTGACTTTGGATAATGTTTCCACGTTGACTTTTTGTAGAAACATTGACTTTGTTCGTAACGTAACGGTAGATACAGCTAATTAACAAGAGCTTAAGATTATTAAATGTCATGCTGATATGATGAGTTTTCATTGTCTAAGATATGATAAAAAATTATGTGAGACTACTGGTACTTTCTCGCCTGTAGCTATCTCGCTCACTCTGGATTTTTTTGGGTGTAACCGCGATAAAAACGGTAAAGTCAACAAACTGACAGCCAATGTGAATATAAAAATTTTTCAAGACTTTTTTCCCTGCTCATTTCATTTTCTGTTTCCACTCGGTGTCATATCAGTTCGTCATCGGAAATTATTTCATTCTTCGTGACAAACTCGAATTCCGATCCAAATACAATTGTTATGAGGTGATCATTATTCCGTTCCAATAGAGTCCGAACTGAAAGTAACATCCTCCGTTGATGATTTTGCGAAAATTCCCTCGTCTGACAATTTAAGGATATTTCAGGTTTTTACGGCATGAACTATATCTCAATCATGCATGCAATCACTTATGTTCGGAAAAAGTTTCATTATATTAGTTTGATGAAATTTTACCATTCATCTCTCAAAGCTTTCCTAGTGCTCCCTTATATTTTGATTCTTCTCATTATCATTGCAAGTAATATGCCGTTAATGTCTCTCCAGGCACTTTATGACTCTATCTCGATGATGAGATTCGTCCAGAATGTAGAGAATTCTCTTCGTTTTCTGAAATCTCTCGAATGATTGCGTACCTTATAAAGTGCAGGGGTTGCCTATTTTTTGATGGAATCACTATGGCGCGACTCATCGAGATACGTTCAGGTACTCGTGAGGTATTAACACGTTCGCTGCGACGGGTTCCACCGGTGGGACCCGCAATTTTTCATTTTTCAATCTTTGCCGACCCTGGCTGGCTCGGAAAATTCTCCCAAAAAAATCTACCGTGGTGGTTTACTTTATTGAGGGGGTGAACAATGAGCCAAAAAAGAATTTAGCTCCATATGGGCATTCCTGTCGAGTTGCGATGGTCCAATTCAGGGCCAGAATTAAATTGCGGAAAAACAGCGTCGCAGCGAACGTGTTAAACTAGTTAGTCCCCCCCCCCTTCTACACATCCTCTTTTGAAGACTGGCTTTGATTATTCTGCCGTTTTTGCAGAATATGTCGTAATTGAAGTTCTAAAAGCACCTGACTGGAACAAAAATTGTATTGCGATTAAGACTCTGAGATGAGTAGAATCGAAGTCACGAAGCTCCGTATGATATTTTTGCACCTCTCTCTCTCTCTCTCTCTCTTTGTTCTCTTCTCTCTCTCTCTCTCTCGCTCACCGATCTCAATAAAGGCCAGCAACTTAAACTCCACCGCCTGCATAATGCATGTGTGCGCTTCGTCTATGGGAATATCCCGTGGTGATCGCATGTGACCCCATACCGATTAGCCATAGGATGGCTATCTGCTCAGCGCCGTAGAGAATACCTGCTCGGTTCCTTAGCTTACTCGGTAATAGATACCGGTTTGCCCGAATATCTCCGTCCTAGATTCCTTCTTACAGCGGAGTTACCATCTTTGAGGCAATCTAAGAGGAGAGACAAAGACACACTACCATATCGAACTCCCCGTACTGAAGCTCAAAACCAATCATTTGCTCTTGCATCATCGAGACTCATCAATGAGTTACCTTACATTGATTTTGAAACATCCACACACGAACAGTTTGAACAAGACTTGCTCGACCATCTTATGTCTCTGGATCGTGATGACTGGCTTAAGCGTGTGCAACAAGAGCAACTTGAATCAGTCCCACCCGCCATCGCTCACTTGATTTCTTTTCCACCTTGCTGAGCAAAACAAGATGATACTGGCACTCACATTGATGATAAGAGATTCTATTGCACTCATGAATTTGATCCATGCTCCATGGAATGGATAAATTATGAGAACGTGAACAACCGAGTTCCAGTTTACATATCACCTCAAATATTATTGTTACTTCTATTCTCAGCTCATTTCGAATTCACTTAGTATTTAATTTTAAGTCTATTCGCAATTTTAGTTAGCCACTAGTAAACCATAGATTAATACTATAGTTCGTTATAACTAAACTCTCAATACCCTGCACAATATTTCGACATTAAATATGTAGCACTCTGTAATTCGCAATTTGAGCATATGGGATTCTTCCCCCGCCCTCAATAAAACCATCAATCAATCAATCTCTGTGCTTTCCGATAGCAAAAACTTTATACGATTCCGCATAGAGCGCCACAAGTATCTATTCATCCCAGCTCACTTTCGAACAATTATCACGGATGACGATCATAACATGATCACGCTCAATTTTGAGCTAATGAATTATTCTTCTCTTCCAGTGAAAGTGAACGGCTGCTAAAGAAGCATCTTTCCACAAGTCAAACGAATTAAATGTATTCTATACCTTCCATTAAAATAGCGATTATTTCCATATCTCCTTAAAAACTAAACGTTCACTGTGGGGGCTGCGATCGGTGATCTTTCCCCAGGTGCGGCGGAACCCACTCGTGGGCCCCGCCGGAGCGAACGTGTTCAGTAGAACAGGTAAATGAGTGATCAGACAGGTCAAAATAGTTGTCCTGATTGTGAGTGCATTCTCGGTATATTTATCCAGAGAGCCTCAACACGTACCTACGAATTTGATCTATGAGTCTGAACCATGGCTTATTTTGTTACGAAACGGAACAATTTGAATTGTGTCTCATTAATGCGGAAGCTGAGGTTTTTGAAGTGAAAATGATCAAGATCATACTCTACGGAGCAGGAACATTAGCTCATCGAGTTGCCTGTACATTATTCCAAGAGAACATGTAATCCAGGAGATATCATCCTCATCCCCTAGTACGATGAGTGTTCGAGATATCATGAGCAACTGAGATTGCAAGCTTCTTCCGTTATCTCAATAATGTCATTCTTACAAAGGTTACTCACTCAACCATATTCTGAATATCCTTCTCGGTAGTTTCATTATTGCAGGTTTTACAATTTACATTGCTGTTGCCGAATATGAAGGAACCCAATTGAGTGCTGGATTGAATGCTATTGGTCTGTTTTATGATACCCCTAATTTCAAGTTTTGAAAATTTGCGTAATTTGTTGGGAGTATCCATTTAAGAATTGCAAATGCTGGAAAATACCAAAAAATATCAAATTTGGAATTTTTGTGCCAAAGGTAACTTTATGCGCTAATAGCTGAACTTTTTCCCTTTATCGACAATTGTGTTTCCTCTTCAATTCATCTAGGTCACATTGATATTTGCTCCAAAATTCAGGGCTGTAGTGAAATCTCGAATGAGTATTTCATCGGCGTGCAGAGATTTCAAATTGAAAATGTAGCGTGGTATATAAAATCAAGAGAACGAACGCCACTCTGCACGATTCACATCCACTACGATGCGGAAATTTTACTGTCTGTCAATGGATTCTGAAGACGGGAGTTATATGCCTCACTCAAACCATCCGTATTCATGTATCGAAAATTATATCTCCATTACCACAATGCAATGATTCAAATCCCTGTTTTTATTTACAAATACCCTAGATCATCGGGCATAGTACTGATTCGAGTATAATATTGGGTTTAGATAAACTTCGCGGGGTTCCATGAGCAAGTGAATACTGAACCTATACATTTCACAGTTTCTGTATATAGTAAAAATTTGATAAAATAGGCGAGCAAGCAAGCGTATCTGAAATATCTTTCTAATCATTCAACTGACGGGGCTCGGAATTCCGCTTGCGGGAAACCTCGTCAATGAGAATGAAAATAAATTCACTCCCGCGTCTCGCTGGGCGGAGACGAGATAGTTGAGGGTTGAGCAGTCTTGTTTTGTTGAGTGGAGGCCTCGGCTTTCAACGCTCCGAGCAGCGCCAAGCGTTTGGCCTGTTGAAGTCCGTAGAGGTCTCGTCGGTGCTCCTCTTCGGAGCGGGGTACGTAGGTTTTGGAACGTCTCTGTCGTTGACTGGGACGGTCCATCCGTCCGGTCAAGGTGCGTGGGCGTCCTCACGACGTCGTTGGATTAGGGACGGGGTTAGGCACTCGAATAATTCTCACAGTTTCAAGATACAATTGCGACTCGGTACTCGAGGTGCGAAACACAAACACTATGCACACTTGGTCACTCATGCCACCGGGGCAACTTGGTACGGTCGCGGCGGGGCACGTTGAGTCGGGTTCGTCGAGGCCACGGCTGGGCCGAGTGTCGTGGAGACAGCGTCGCGACGGCGAGCTGGAGGAGACTGATGATGCTCGACGTTCGGGAGCGCGGTCTTATATACCCGCGTTCTACCTATGTTCGTACGCTCGGGAAGCGTACGATCCTATGCCTCGTATACTACGTACGCTGCTGAAGCGTACGTTTGTATAGAGATTGATCATTCGTACGTCCCGGAGACGTACGAATTTCAATGATTCGAAA
The DNA here is from genome assembly GCA_029851415.1 of Eretmocerus hayati. Taxonomy (NCBI): domain Eukaryota; kingdom Metazoa; phylum Arthropoda; class Insecta; order Hymenoptera; family Aphelinidae; genus Eretmocerus; species Eretmocerus hayati. The sequence continues at coordinate 135,762,493 of CM056742.1, forward strand.
ATCGTACGGTTGAAAGGTGCACGTATATTTGCATCTACATGATTTATGAGTACCGTAGCGTACGCCTAAGAGGCGTACGAACTCTGATTGCCTGTTTAACCATACGGAACGTACGGTGGAACAGCATACGTACAGGATCTGGAAGTGATATTCACCGTACGCTCCAGAGGCGTACAAAATATCCTGAAAGATTTTATGATTATTGAGCTCTGCCGAACGTACGCCTAAGTGGCGTACGGAAATGAGTTGATCTGATTTATGATTCGAAGGGTATCCGAACGTACGCCTAAGCGGCGTACGAAAATGAGCTGATTGATTTGTGGCTTAAAATGCGCTGAATCGTACGCTTGGATAACGTACGATTTGGGCGCGTCAATTGCGTATGCGAGTGATTCGCTGGCTCGTGTGCAAAAAATTACATATTCGCGGGGATGCAGAATATTAATGCGGGAGTATGCTCGCGTCAAATCGTCCGGGGGATCAACGTGAATATTGGTTTTTTGCGGAGAAGTGCCGTGTGTGCATCGCATTCGGTACCTTGTCGACTTTTTATTCGACAAAACTAATTCTAAGGTACATAATTCGGTTATACATAATTGATTATATATTCTGGCCAGATAGTCATACTTAATTATTGTTCCGGAGCTGGGGGATTCCTCCTACTCCTCAAGTTGTAGCGGTGGCTAGGCGGTGGGTAGGCGAGCTTGCGCTCGGCTTCTCTCCGTGCTGCTTCTGCTAAGGTAGGTCGCCCTCTACGTCGCTTCCATTGCTGGTTGCTCAGGACTCGGGGCGCATCCGCTACCCCTGGGTATGGTTCTGCCAAGATGTCCACCTCGGCAACGTTTGTCGGGGAGTCCTCCTCGACGTGGTTTGCGATGTCGTCCTGCGCACGATCAGGGGTCATGGCAATGGGGACGGTTGCGGATCCATTCCGACCTTGGTCCTCGGACAAGTGGGCGTCCCCACCGGCAGGTGTGGTCGGCGGATGTGGCCGCTCGATTCGGGGTCCGTCTGCATCCTTGGCGCCGCTGGTTGCGGGGGATGGTGACCCAGGTTCAGCCGCAGGAGGGGCTGGAGCTGTGTGGTCTCGCTTGACCTGCGAGATGTGCACCTTCAGGGCGGTGTTTCCGGGACGGTCGACGGTGAACACCTGCGCTGAATGACAGTGGACGATCTCGTATGGGCCTTCCCATTTCGGGGCGAGGCCAGCGTTGAAGTTATCGGCAGCTTTGGAAAGGGGGTGCGTCTTGATGAACACCATGTCGCCCTCCGTGAAGACTTCATCCGAAGGTCTCCAGCTGCTGGTGAAGTGATCCTGTGCCTGGTTGGCTGCAGCGATGCGGGTCTCGAGATCGTCCGATCGTGGCGAGACTCGTTCCCCTGGGCGAGCGATGTTGTGTCCCAGGAGCAGCTCACTAGGTGAGAATCCAGTGGCGGCGTTGCATCGGCGGCGCATGGCGAACAGGATTCTTGGGACCTCCAGGTCCCAGTTGGTTTGGTGTTGGTACGGAAGTAAGGCCAGGCGTAGTCCCTTCTTGATCTCTTGGTTCCGACGTTCCGTAGGATTCGCCTGGGGATGGTATGCAGGCGTAGTCCATACTTCGACTTGCCACTTGTCGCAGAGGCGAAGCCATTTTGCACCTTTGAACTGTGGTGCGTTGTCGGAGAGTACGGCTCCCGGGTATCCGCATCGTTGGAACACTTCCGTCTCCAGGACGTTGGCGATGATCTCGGTCGTCGATGATGAGATGGGGAAGGCTTCCGTCCATCGGGAGAACAAGTCCGTGACGACCAGAATGAACCGCTTCCCCCGGGGCGTCCGGGGATAAGGGCCCATCAGATCCAAGGCCACTTGTTCCCAAGGTCGTTTCGGCTTCCTGGCGATGTTGGCTCCGGCATCCGCTGGTCGTGCAGCCTTGGTGAGGTTGCAGGGTCCGCATGCTCGCACATGTTGTCGGACGTCGTTGCGAAGTCCGGGCCAGTAGTACTCTCCGCGTATCTGGCGGAGTGTCTCCGCAGCACCAGGATGGCCGGCGAGCGGGTCGTTGTGGAAATGGTGCAGGACGACGTCGCGTGCGGACTCAGGAACGTAGATCCTCGGGTTGGCCGGATCTCGGCAGTATGACAGCAAACCGTCGTGCGTGCTCCATTCCGGTCCTTGAGGTAGTTCCCTGGTGTCGTCTTGAGCCTGGCGGAGGTAGTCATCCAACCAGTTGCATTCCACGCAGGCAGTAATGAGCTCGTCTGAGGGTGGTGAACTGACTGGAGGCGTCAGGGCGTCGTAGTCGTGCTCCTGGTCCTCGAAGTCCTCATCTCCCCGCTCGTCTTTCACACGGTCCAGCCATTTCAGGGCTTGGTTGTCCGTGCGAAGGGTGAATGGGGCATCTTCAAGCAAGTGTTTGTACTTGCGAAGTGCCCAAATGACGGCCAAGCACTCTCGTTCGTTAGAGTGATAGCCTCTCTCAGTCGTCGTGAATTTAGCCGATGCATAGGAGATGACGTGCCGCTCTCCTTCTGGTCCCAGTTGGAAAAGCACGGCTCCCATGCCGGCGTCGCTGGCATCGGTCTGCAAGTAGAAGCGCTGGTCCAATCGAGGTCGATGGAGCTTCAACGGCTTCTTGAAGGCTTCTTTGACGAGGTCCATCGAAGCCTGCGCAGCCTGGGTCCATTTCCAAGATTTGCCCTTGAGGAGTTCCGTCATAGGTGCTGCAATCTCGGAGAAGTTGGGAATATACTCCCGGAGCCAGTTGGCGATGCCCAGGAACCTCTGTAAGTCCTTCTTGTTGCGTGGTGGGGCGAACTCCAAGACAGCGCGAATGTGCTCCATCTTGGCCTCGTTGTGGTCCGTGGATACCACATGGCCCAGGAACTCCAGGCGGTCCTTTCCGAAGTGGCATTTGTCAATGGCACAGGCCAGTCCGTACATCGACAGTCGTTCCAAGACTTTGGCGACGTGGACGAGGTGGTCTGACCAGCTGTGTGAAAAAATAACAATATCGTCCTGGAAATTCAGACAGAACTCACCAAGTAGTCCGAGTAGCACTTCCATCCCGATGAGTTGGTTGCAAGTCCTCCCGGAGTTCTTTAATCCGAAAGCTGCAACGTTGAATACGTATTGTCCGCCGTCTGGTGTGCAGAAGGCAGTGAATTGCTTGGAGTCCTCGGTCAGCGGGATCTGCCAATAGCATTTTCGAAGGTCAATCGTCGTGAAGATGGTGGCTCCGCCGATTTCCTTGAGGACCTCATGGATGACCGGGTTCGGTTGACCTGCATCCTCCGTGACGCTGTTGATCCTCCGGAAGTCGACGCAGAAGCGGAAGGTACCATCGTGTTTGTCCACCAGTACGATGGGTGAGCTGTATGGGGATGAGGCTGCCTCGACGACTCCATCTGCCAGCATTTGTTTGACCATGTCGCTTATCGCTCGCTTCTTCTCAGCAGAGTAGCGATAAGGTGGAATCTTGAAGGGGCGACGGTCCGTGACTCTGATCTCGTGCATGATGAAGGGTGTCCTGGCCAGGGGCGCCGAATCATCGAAGATCCTCACGTGTCGCATCATGATTTCCTTGAATTGATCAACATATTCATTAGGGAATCCGTGGTTTACCTTGCTCCATACTTGCTCTTGCAAGTGGGTCGATGGCCCGTCAGGGGCGCGTCCCAGGAATACCCGGATCCTTTTGCTGGTTCCTAGGTAGAGGCAGTCGAGGTCGTGGTCGTGGACGGCCTTCACCTCCTTAAGCCATCGTCGTCCGAGGATGGCGGCAGGTCGAAGCTCCTCGGCGACGAAGAACTTGACGTCACATTCGAAGTTTTGGATCCGCACGGCGAGTGTGCAGGTTGCTTGGACGCGCATCTCGGTTCCACTGCTTGCCAGCTTGGCTCCGCGTGGCTGGATTCTCTGCACGATGGCTCCGTCCGGGATGCACCGTGGCGAGATGAAGTTGTCGGATGCTGCCGAGTCGACGAGCGCTGCGACGAGCTTCCCTCCAATCCAGATGTCCAGGTTGGCGGCGTGGAGTCCGGTGGCGTCTGCGGCTGCAGCGCTTATTGCGGAGCTGCAGGTGTCGAAGCGGGTGTGCCCGCAGCATTCCCCGCTTCCCGCCAGTTTCCCGGAGTCGTGGCCTTCGGGTACTGGGGTCGTTTGGGGCAATCCCTGTGCCAATGATATTCAGGGCAATAATCACATTTAGGCAATCTCTCACCATTGACCTGCTTGAAGTCTCGTACAGCCTTCGATGGCTGCGCTGGAGTGGCAGCATTGCCCTTGCCCTGGTTGTTGTTGGCTGGGTTGAACTTGCGGGCGCCGGCCTGCTTGGCCTGCTCGTCGTGTTCGACCTCCGTGGCTCTGGTCAGCAGCTCGCCCACAGTGGTCGGCGGGTTGCCTCGCAGGTGGCAGCGGATAGTCGCGTTCAGTGACTCCGTGATCAAGGTCACCAGCTCCTCCTCGGTGGCCTCAGGAAGCAAACGACGAGCTAGGAGGTTACGTTTTTCAATGAAAGTACTCACATCCTCCTTTTCGCCTTGGGCCTGTCCGTAGAGTTTGGCCTTGAGTCGGAGTCGAAGCTGCGATGAGTCAAAGCGGGACAGGAACAGCTCGGTGAAACGGGTCCAGTCGACAGCCAGGTTCTTGTAGCAGGACCACCACTTCTCGGCGTCACCCTTGAGTGCGCGTTCGGCCACTTGCACCTTGAAGGCCTCCTCGGTCCCGAGGCGCCGGAAGTGCTCCGTACACTTCGTGATGAACTTCGCTGGGTCCTCGTGCTCCGCACCAGTGAAGTCCGGAGGGTTGAGGGGCGTGCCAGCGAGTTGACGGAACATCAGCCGGAGGTCGTCCATGGTGATCGCAGGTGGCTCCGGATTGGCCGCCGAAACGTCCGCTGCAGCTTCTGGAGCAACAAGTGAATTCGGATGAGTAGGTACCTGGTTGACGGAGGCGGGATCCGCCGGCTGCTGCTGCTGAGCTCCGGCTTGGGGATCTGCAGGGTCGTCGTATGGCACAGCAGGCGATGGTCCGGTCGGAGCAAGGTCCTTGCGGGATGCCCTCCGGCGTATAGGCAGCTGTGCTCCGTCCAGGAGGGACTCGAGCTCCTGCTCCGAGCCAAGGGACCGCTGACGTTGGTGGCGTGTCACGCGAGCGGTGCGCTCAAGCGAGACGGTGCGTTGTTGATCCAGTTGGGCGCCACTGGGTGTTTCCACACTCCCAGAAGTGCTTGCCGCTGTCTGCCGGGTCGTCCGGGTTGCAGGCGGCGTCCGGGGAAGACTGCTCATCAGGTCGCAGGTCCTAGCATCTCCTGATGCCGACGAAGTCCAAAAAGTCCCTCGTTGGCCCCACGTTGGGCGCCAAATTGACGGGGCTCGGAATTCCGCTTGCGGGAAACCTCGTCAATGAGAATGAAAATAAATTCACTCCCGCGTCTCGCTGGGCGGAGACGAGATAGTTGAGGGTTGAGCAGTCTTGTTTTGTTGAGTGGAGGCCTCGGCTTTCAACGCTCCGAGCAGCGCCAAGCGTTTGGCCTGTTGAAGTCCGTAGAGGTCTCGTCGGTGCTCCTCTTCGGAGCGGGGTACGTAGGTTTTGGAACGTCTCTGTCGTTGACTGGGACGGTCCATCCGTCCGGTCAAGGTGCGTGGGCGTCCTCACGACGTCGTTGGATTAGGGACGGGGTTAGGCACTCGAATAATTCTCACAGTTTCAAGATACAATTGCGACTCGGTACTCGAGGTGCGAAACACAAACACTATGCACACTTGGTCACTCATGCCACCGGGGCAACTTGGTACGGTCGCGGCGGGGCACGTTGAGTCGGGTTCGTCGAGGCCACGGCTGGGCCGAGTGTCGTGGAGACAGCGTCGCGACGGCGAGCTGGAGGAGACTGATGATGCTCGACGTTCGGGAGCGCGGTCTTATATACCCGCGTTCTACCTATGTTCGTACGCTCGGGAAGCGTACGATCCTATGCCTCGTATACTACGTACGCTGCTGGAGCGTACGTTTGTATAGAGATTGATCATTCGTACGTCCCGGAGACGTACGAATTTCAATGATTCGAAAATCGTACGGTTGAAAGGTGCACGTATATTTGCATCTACATGATTTATGAGTACCGTAGCGTACGCCTAAGAGGCGTACGAACTCTGATTGCCTGTTTAACCATACGGAACGTACGGTGGAACAGCATACGTACAGGATCTGGAAGTGATATTCACCGTACGCTCCAGAGGCGTACAAAATATCCTGAAAGATTTTATGATTATTGAGCTCTGCCGAACGTACGCCTAAGTGGCGTACGGAAATGAGTTGATCTGATTTATGATTCGAAGGGTATCCGAACGTACGCCTAAGCGGCGTACGAAAATGAGCTGATTGATTTGTGGCTTAAAATGCGCTGAATCGTACGCTCGGATAACGTACGATTTGGGCGCGTCAATTGCGTATGCGAGTGATTCGCTGGGTCGTGTGCAAAAAATTACATATTCGCGGGGATGCAGAATATTAATGCGGGAGTATGCTCGCGTCACAACTCCGATGAAATTCTCATCATCACATATCATTCGTGACAAATCTTCTCTCCAAAACTTTCCATGTTGGGGATATCACAACAACCGCAAATTGATGTATAGACCATTCACGTTATTTCGGAGCAAAATCACTCTAAGCTTTTCTTTCTGTAGCCATTCACTATTAATCGTAATGTCGAAAGTCCCTTCGTACCGGACACCAAACCTCGATTCGAATCGATGTCCATGTAGTCATATGCGATACCCTGGGGTAAGTTCGTTCGCTGCAGCAAAAAATGACGTCGGTGAGCATATTTTTGACGTTATCATAACCCCAGTAGGAAATACGAAGGTATTATATGCCGATCTACATGTGATCCGCATGATGCAACATCCAGCAGTAGGAAACATGCAGAGAGGAGAGCCACGGCTTTCTAACAGCTCCGGATTTAGTTTGACGTTGCGGATGGGTTAATGTAAAAATTAATCAGTGCAGGAGGTTAACATATCAGTAGCTGCGCAAAATATTTCTCCAGAAAAAGCATGTGAAATTCTTGTGATTAGTGCAGGTTATGTCGTTTATTCATAGATACTAGGTATTCACCGTGCGCAAGCGCGCGGATCGTCTTCATTTTAATCGGCAATTTTTTGAATGCAAGAATATTCTGAAGTTCTAAATATATGCATCTCAGAAATAATTGATAGCTTATCACTGGAATTATATACCGATTTACAGCCCGTCCATGGGAACTAATTCGTCGATCTCTCGATTCTTGAATTCACTGATAGAACATTAATTTTGCCGGAACAACGATGAGCTTCTCGTTTCCCAAATTAATTCCGAATGGTTAGTAATTGTTATTGCCATCATTACACAGTGCTCTCATGTCTCTCAGATAACATGGCATGTGATTTTTCAAAATAAATCTAAACCACAACTATGACCGATTCTTCACTAACAAGGAGAGGTCATGGTCTGTGGGTCGTGAATTCGGCTGAAACTCTGGGAATCGTCTCCTTTTGGCACCATAAGATGATATACAAAACCGCTAACTTGAATGCTAAAACGTTTCAGAGCTATGGTCAATCACATTAGCATTGTTAGTATACCTATAGACATCAACTTTCAACATGGGCCTATATGGGCAACGCTAATGTCATAGGCTGTAGCTCCAAAACGTTTCAGCATTCAAGTAAGCGGTTTCGGATATCATCTTTTGGTGCCAAAATGAGACGATTCCCAGAGTTCCAACCGAATCAACGACCCACAGACCATCACCTCTCCTTGTAAGTGCTCTCAATATTTCTCGCTCTTTCAATACGATGAACACTGGAAGGTATAAGAATTTGATAGAATGGAAAACTCCTCAGATTTACAACTCATCTGTTGTAAGACTCCCTCGGAGACTCCACAACATACACATGACTTCTCATCAGACTTATCTTCATTGCTCTCATTTTTACTCAGCAAGAAATGAAGAAATGCAGACACGTCGACTATTTTACCGAGTGAATGGAATCAAATTATGCATATGAGTCCTTTTAGAGCATTTCGGCCAGAGGCGTCACCAGGGGGGTCTGGGAAAAACCCCAAAAAATTTTTTTCCATCAATACTATGTTCAAAAAGTACAAAAAAAATTTTTTGGGATTTTTTCGAAGCCCTCCAAGGGCCCAAGGGCCCACAGGAGGTCTCTTTTAGGCCCTTTTTTGGCCTATTTCTGGAAAATTATAGCTCCGGCTAGACTCAATTTTTTTCCACGTACTTGAGCGCATTTCCTTCGTTAAGACTAGCACTTTTGAAGAAAAAATAGTCCGGAATCAATTATGCAGCCTAGTAATTTCTAGGACCTATTTGCTGAGAGCAGATTTTAGCGATTTTTGGGCCTGCTTCAAAGAGATCTAGCTCCTACTAGACATGTGATAATCGACTTCTACAGGTAGTCATTTTGAAGGTCTTGAAAAAACCTACAATTTGACCACCTGTAGAAGTCGATTATCGTACTTTTTATAGGAGCTATAGCCGATACAAGTTGAGCAGTTTTGTAAAAACGCCAAACTTTGAGCTCAATTTACAGAAATCTTTTCTCTTTTTTCGACCCCAAACCTGTGCGAATATGTTTTCTAAGACAAGCACTAATAATATCAAGAAGAATCTCGGTGAAAAAATCTTCTCCTGATTTTTGGCGTACGTTCAACACACAGGGACAGAACTATGATCCTCGCAATCGCAGCAAACGTGTTAAGAATTATCCTGTCTTCACCAAAAATGTTCTCTTCATCTGAGCAATCGAACAAATTGATCAGGTATATTTTAGTCGACACATTCGGCTTCCTTACTCAACATGGCAATGCAAAATCCGAACCATTCAAAGCTGTTGAATATGAAATCCCAGAATTTGAAATTTTAAAGTCCGAATCATACTTACGAAGTTGTTCAAGCCATTGTCTTATGATCTGTACCGTGATTTTACATGCAAAATCATCAAAAATTTCATAACCATTTTATATCTCATGATACACTCCAGAGTCAACTGAACTCGTGACCAGCCAGGATTACATCGAATCCACTCTGTGAAATTGCCCGAATAAAAAGCCTTGATTTTCCACGCTTTTGTTCTGATAAGCTACTTAAAAACACTCCAGTTGTGGATTCCCATTCGGAACAAGCGTCAACCAAATATTTTGAAAATTGTTGGATATCGGAGATTTTAGAGTACCTTTCAATCTCCTTTCGTGCAAACCAATTTAATCTCTCGAGTCAATACAGCAAAATTTTTTACGCAATCCGCTGGACAAACGTACCGCACTTTCGTCCCCGTAACAAAGCCATTCACCGAATCGCAAATCCCGCTGTACGAAACTCACTTCGTATGACCCAAACTCTCTCCCTGCCTACCAAACACAGCTATAGCCTTGAATATCCAGAAATTTGCTTGAACTCTGGCATCGCATTCACCTTTTGAAATTTGCTCGAGCGCAAAACTTGGCCCCTAGGTCCCCTCCAACACCTCCTCTTTTCAAACTTCGCACTCGACAGCGACGATACCAGGACCAAAGACCGCACATACACTCAAAAAAGTCTTCAGCATGGTTGAGCAAATGGTATTCGTACATCAAAGTCTTTGCATGAAAACTCAACGTCTAATTTCAATTTCAAATGATATCAGTTGAAAATTGAAAGCTTGCGGTGCACGTGTAGTCGCGGATTAATCTATGTATACGGGTGCGCGAAAACGCGCCAGTAACGGGTGGCAAAAGCCGACTGATATGCCGGCTGATCCGTTGCACTATTCGAGCATTGAGCAAGTGTTTTGCTTCAGATCCACCTGCGCGCACGCGCTCTGTCATCTTAAACGCGTGTATCCTGACTCCCCCATCTCGTTCATATAGCTTCCCCTATTTCTCTTCCTTCCAATGTCTGTCACGTGGGAGTCTGATGGCTATGGGGCTCGTGAGGTGGAAGTGTACAATAATTCGAGAGCGAGGACCACTAAATCATACTTTTTGCGAATTCTTCAGGAAATCAAGGTCTGTTTTCGCTGTTCATCAAATGGATGAATCGGGTGACTAATAGTAAATTATTGCAACCCGACTGGAGTCATTGTGGCGCGACAAAATCTATGTCCCACTCTTTGTTTGTAGGAATGCGTCGAGTGGCCATGTCATTGGGTGGATGAGTTGGAGCAAGGAATTCCGATTCTCACCAATAATGTGCACATACTTGGAGTTCGATGTTGGGCTCATAAATATCATAAGCTAACGGGAAAAAGACCATTAAAACCACAGAGACCAATGACAATGTTTTGAAAAAGAGCAATTTTTTGTTCTCGTCTACTGCCACCTCAGAGATTCATTCAGTAGTTCATGGAATCTGTTGTTCATTGCCAAACTAGCTAATATGAAAGATGTTCGTATTGATAAGATCAACTGATACCATAGTATAAAATCCTAGAATCTAATCGAATTTCTATACCTACATCGAGCTTCATATCCTTACTATGAATATCCTCCTTAATTATTATTGTTGAATTATTCGATGTTCATCATTTGACTTTCAGTGAAATTGTGATTGCAAAATTTGCTCCATTGAGTTGATTCCTCAACTCTTAGACCGATTTGGAGTATTATCAGGATGCTTGTTCTCATGCCTCCATTGCTGGCTGATCTGGGTTGATCTTCCATTTAAACTGGCTCTATGTGATTTAGTGTATTCCATGCATCTAAATTGCCAGTATAATTCATTTATGAAACGTGTCATTCCCTTGATCTGTACTGTACCCAAAATCTGAATTTGGTGAAAGGGTCAAATCGATCTGCAACAAAAAACATGAAAAGACTGAAGATGACATCTTGATTCAATGTAATATTGGCGGATATTGTGATGGGATAGTCGGGGAAGTTACAAGCGAAAGAAAATGAGCAATGAGAATCAGCACAGTCAGTGGTCCTTCGATTCAATATAGCTCACGTGGTTATAGTGTGGGGCCGTACAAGCCCTGAATTCTAACAATAATGTACGCGAAGGGTAGAAAATTCTCTTAAGGCCATGGCAAACTCAATTCTTGCCGAGTCCGCAAGGAAGGGAGAAGAATAGATTTTTTCAAAGAAGAAAAAAAATCTCAAATAGTGACAGGAACATATTCGAGATAAGTACTTGCTCGACCGTTTGGAGGGAGAATGGAGTTCATTGAGTAAGAAATTTTGCTGGAATCATGGGGATCGCAAAAATGTGAAACAACATCTATGGAGTCCCCGCAGTTCTAGGAAAACAACTCATCTCATTTATTTCTGCCTTCTCTGAGAAGGGTGGAGTGAACCTTGTTCGGTATCTCTCCGGGAGTATATTTCTTCACTTTCTAACCTCAAACTACGAGGAAAGCAAAGATATCTAGGTCCCAAGGTCGCCTATATTTCATAGGGTCTGAAAACACCCCGAAAAACGCGAAAAACCGATGCCTCTTCTATGCGCTCGCAATCTGACGGATCTCAATCAATCGTTCTACATTCTCTTCTGTATATTCTTGAGACTATATGAATCAACAAAGAATATTCTAGTAACGACGGTTTTTAATTCAGGCTCCGAGAAAAATTCTCTGAAAATCGATAACTCATTCTTATCTCACTAAACAGCCGAGCAAACGTTAAAAACCTATCTCGACGCGTTCACCAGGTCATTTTGCACCGGATATGGGTTGGTTCGGCTTGTTTATGCGAGGATTGGCTTAATTTTGTGAGTATTTGTAGTTGACAACTGATGAAATTCCCTTCAAAATGACCACCCGAGGAAGCCGAAGTGATGCAGTTGGACCTGAGCTATGGTTGTTGCGAAGAATGGAAAAGTTTTTACACAAATTTGCCATACTTAGTGAGGGTATGGGTAGGTTTGAATCGACTGCATGTCGAATAGGACTATGTTTTCTCACGTATTTCGACCAGCTGAAAAGAATGCCGATGGTTTTGAGACTTGAGGAAGAATTAGAGGTGAGAAATAGACTACTGTACTCCCTCGTTAATACGAAGTTGAAGGGACCAAGTTTTTGGTTCGTTATAACGAGGGATTTCGTGATAACGAGGGAAGTACATGAGCTCAACGTTGGAGGGACTGAGAGATAGCTTTGTATTAACGAGGAATCCGTATTAACCGAGTTCATAATAACGAGGGAGTACTGTAGTAGATGCAGTTCCCTGAACATAGATCAGTGGATGAAATTTACCCCGTCCAGCAGACAGCACAATCTCAACTCATCCTCGAGCCTCTAAATTGTTCGCATCGTTTTCAGCTGATCAAGATATGTGAAAATACTTACAAGGGAGGTCAGGGTCTGAGGGAGCTCAAACTGCATGAAAATTCCTTTACATACTGTTTGGGGTACAAGAAAATATAAGTATTTTTCAGTTGACTTGAATAGGTCTCTAGAGCTTGATAAAAAGTATATCGAGCCTGCAAACATACTGGTGAGTGTCCATGATGGTCATACATGATCATGCATGGTTACAGACGGTGGACTCACCGACACTGAGAACATCCTAACCTGGTCGGATGCAAACGTTTATTCAAAACTATGAGCAGTGCTCGCGAAAATATCCAAATGTATTCAGACGACTTACCTCGTCTGAAAGAGTTCATCAGTAAAGAAATCTATCCGATCGTCAACAGTAAAATCAAACGTAAATGCACAAATCTATTAAAAATGATTGATGCACCCAGTGAAAAAGAGTCAGAATCTGATGGGTAGGACTCAACGACTGCTATCTCCGAATCCGAAAGTGAAGCCACGAGCTGTAATTGACACATATTCCTCACTGATTATTCATTATGTTAGAAGAAATCGAGCTCTGATTTTGGAATGCTTGCAGCATCTTGCAACGTGAGCGTGAACTTCCCCGTTTACTTCGTGAAGTGGACGTATTTGTGTGTGTCAAATCCTGCCTCTCAGATGAGAGTAAATGGAAAAGTGTGACGGAATTCGAAGAACTTCGTCGTGATCGCCCCCAAGGCAGTGGAGGGGGCATTTTGATTCTGGTACGAAATAACTTAGACTGTTGTGCGATTGAAGCAATAAATTCAATTTATGGCAAAGCAGAACTGTGTGGCGTCGAAATCACAAATATACAGACACCAGTGAACATTATAGCCTGCTATCGACCACCAGACGGCACACACACACAAGCAGAGTGGGACACGATCGTCAACAACATCAAGGAAGATAGTTCGAGCATTCTTCTTGGCGATTTCAACTGTCATCATGAATATTGGAATTGTAGAGATGATGATTTGAATGGTAAGCGATTTCTAGAGGCTATACATTACAAAGATCTGTATATACATAACACTGAAACCCAAACTCTCATCAATCCTCGTAACGGCACGAAATCGAACTTAGATTTGATTGTTTCTACTATGAAACTTTTTGATAAAATTCATGTCAAAGTGCGAGACTATACTCACGGGTCTGACCATTACCCAATTGAAATTTCACTATCAAGTAAAAGAAACTACTATACTAAAAAGACGTTCAAGATCGTTTGGAGAGTTAAGGAGGCTGCTTTAAAAAAATGGGATTTTTCAAAAAACCGAGAAACCGTATCATGTGGAAAAAAAAGAAGCGATAGCAAAGAGAACTTTCAAAAGTAAACGTATTCAAAATTTCCGTGATTTTGCTGCATCTCTGAATTTCAGATCGGACCGTGCATACGTTTGGAATAAGACTAAAATCCTGAAGGATAAATGGGTCAAAGCTCCTTCAAATCAGATTCTCAGCTCAGGTGAAGAAGGAATTCTAGAAAAGGCCCTTGATAAGCTCTGTCCTCCTTGGGTCCCTAACAATACTGACAAGGAAGGCCAGGCCTTCGGATCACCAATCCTCCTGGAACTCTAGGATATGTTTTGTTATACCAAAACATGTAACAAACTACTCTTATAACTTGCCAACGCTCCCTAGAATCATCCTGAGTACCAGGGTCAATATCCCAGCAAATAGGCCTTTTCCAGGTAGATTGATGCATCCATAGCTCTCCACAAGCTGGCTATTCTACGTCGTGGGACTTTCCTTCAGACTAATAAGAATAGTTACATGAAATAGAGACTGAAAAGAACTGATTTCAGCCATGAAAGACTGGTATAGCTCATCTCAACCATAGATGAGGGAAGTTGAGGCTCAAAAAACTGGCAAAATTGAGTTTTTCATCGACGGAATGATGAGTTTGAGAGAATATAAGACTTTTCAATAAACATACATTGATGAATATGATTTACTCACATTCAAAGACCTCACTTTCCCAATTAGTGTTGTCAAATAGCAGGTGCACTGTGTAAACTGCCAAGGCCAGTCAAGGAAAGTCACAACCAATAGCAGATCCTGCGACTGACCTGTAAAAATTTGACAACAAAGTATCGTGCTCAACTCACACTCTGACTCTGCATATTCTACACTGATTTCACATATTTCTATCCACAAGTTGATTGAAAAAATTCAATCTGAACTGATCTGAAATAGCTCTGTTGACACGAAGTTAACCTGATTTTGACCACGTTTAGAACAATGTCACAAGCAAAGTCTTATTAAGCACCTCAAAATGAATACTTATCTGATAATTCCAAACCGCAGGCTGTTTGCCACGGACTGTCAGGATGATTGTCGACGATTTTAGCGATGGAAAAGTGATCAAGTGCGAGTTTCTCTAAAGCTAAACAAGGAGTGAAAAATACGACACTTGTATGACTTTTGTCGTCTGCTCCTTTATAGCATGGCAATCTCTGCCGGTGCAACAGTTTCTCGCAGACCATCACAATGTGATGATCACATGCCCTGATATTCATTAGTCTGCTTGAGAGAAATTCACAATTTTCCATCCATCGTCGACAATTAAGCATCTCGAGAATCCGTGGCTGATTGCAGTTTGGGGTTTTCAGATGAGTACTTATTTTTAGGTGCTGTAGAATTCGCTTGTGATGTTGTTCTAAACGTAGTCAAAATCAGGTTAACTTTGTGTCAACAGAGCTATTTCAGATTAGTTCAGATTGAATTTTTTCAATCAACTTGTGGATAGAAACATGTAAAATCAGTGTAGAATATGCAGAGTCAGAGTGTGAGTTGAGCACGATACTTTGTTGACAAATTTTTACAGATCAGTCGCAGGATCTGCTATCGGTTGTGACTCTCCTTGGCTGGCCTTGGCAGTTTACACAGTGCAGGTGCAATTTGACAACATTAATTGCGAAAGTGATGGTCTCTGAATGTGAGTAAATCATATTCATTGATGTATGTTCATTGAAAAGTCTTATATTCTCCCAGACTCATCATTCCGTCGATGAAAAACTCAATTTTGCCAGTTTTTTGAGCCTCAACTTCCCTCATCCATGGTTGAGATGAGCTATACCAGTCTCATATAGCTGGAATTTGTTCTTTTTAGTCTCTATTTCATGTACATTACATGATTGCATTGACGAAATTATACCTAATTTGAATCACGTGATGAAGAATAACAATTACGGTGTGTATCTATCCGATTACGCAGCTACGCATAGTAATTTGAGCCAAAATGGAGATTTAAAATGTTTTCATCGAGACTCGTCCAATTCCAACTTTGTTATAGAGAATATGAAGATTGAAAAGAATGCAATCTCTGTTTATACTGACGGTAGTAAAATTTCATATGCTCCTTGCGTTGGTACAGCATGCATTTGTTACGAACTAGAAATGCGTGTCTCTCGCAGTTTGCACAGAGATGCTTCGATTTTCACAGCAGAGTGCGTAGCCTTGAATGATGCGATAGATCTTGCTCTGAGAAATATAGAGAGAAATTATCTGATTCATACTGACTCTCTGAGTGCTTTACAGTCATTAGTATCCGTTAGAAGTGACATCAAAGTTAACCCCTTCATTCTGAGCTTGAAACAGAAAATAAATCAATTCAATAATTCGAGCCAACGCGGGTCAGTCAAATTTATTTGGATCCCATTGCATGTCGGGATCACAGGTAATGATGATGCGGACAGTTTGGCTAAATCAGCAACGAATATTAAGTGTCCCACAGAAGGTTTTTTTATTCCATTCTCTGATATGAAACATATGCTCAAAATAGCATCATGGGAGGAAACTAGGAAAGAAACCGGAGAGCAAGGGAAGAGGAAGGGTAGAGAGTACTTCGCTTTCTACCACAAAACGAAAACAAAATCGTGGTTCCTTAAGAAAGATCTCGACAGAAAAACAATTGTTACTACCGATTGGTGCCGATTGGGCCACTACGATCTAGCGTCTTTCCTTGCTCACGTTAACATTACCCGAGAATCGAATTGTGTATGCGGATGGGAAGATGAGGATCTCGACCATATTATATGGTAATGCCCATTATATGATTCGCAACGAGGGAAAATGATTAGGTCCTTCAAATTGGATAAGAGTTTTCAGCTTCCAATTTGCGCAAAAATTCTGCTCGCAAACCCTTGTGCTTACAAATGTAAGATCATCATGAATTTTCTCAATGATTGTAATCTTAATGTATAGTCAGAGTAATATGTATCTGTTGATGAAAATTCACAAATACATGATGGGGTATCTTATGTTCTTCCGTAAAATAAGAGATATACAAATTTGTAATTTTGTAGCTGAATAACTCTGAATAGAGTTGATATGGCTCAATAAATACAAAAAAAAAAAAAAAAAAACAATAAGTACATCGATGGCCCACCATTCATTCACATGCCAGTGTCCAGTCGGTGGAGATCGATGAACTTCCTCACTGCTTCCAAATCTTTATTCAAGAGCAGAAGTGATTTCAAAAATCCTGAACTACAAAATGTCGTGGAATTCATCATGATTGCATATCTAAGATGGAATGTTCATCTCATCTCAGGGAATGATTCATACGTTTCCAGTTATGCATGAGTATTAAATTGTATCTTTCCCATCTGGTTGTACCATTGCACATATCTTGATCGCCCTGAGCTCGATTTTCCAGGCAACCAGTTTTTGTGTGCTGAATCCCATGGATACAAGAGGTAAATCCAACGTAGCTAACGAAGATTGGTGCTATACACCACCATATAATACCAACGTTACATGCTCGTATTTTCTTTCTCTTCTCACACCAGCAGTGCATAAGCAGATCCTTAGTTTATTGTGAAAGTATTAGAGATGAAACTAGATGCAATATGAAAGGCTCGCATTATTCTTGGTACTAGAGCTCGAGCTCTTTTGGGATTCGTTTGTGGATGATAATAGGAATAATGGAACAAAGTCTAGATTACATTTTAATGCTAACTCTTGGGCTTACCAATACCACGCATGACTCATGAGTGAGGAATTCATTTTAGAACCTCAGTGAGGACTAAAAATGTCAGTGGTCCCAGATTCTCTAGCATCACGAGAAATGTTTCCGATCATTACAAGGTATCTAGTAAAACGTGTTTACCTCACGAAGTTTCATGATTTCCTATTTATTCCTTCATTATCTCCTTTTCTAACAGTGTCAATCCCTGGAATAATTATGTTGCTACGAATCTGAATACGTTTGACATCTACCTACTCTGGATTACAATCATGGTATTATGATATTCCTGGATTCAGAGTCTCAAATGACATTCTTTCAAGGATGTGCGCATCGCTACACAGATCCCCACAAAAGTTTGGGTTTGAAGCACACTGCTTTTCGAAACCCATCTGCCTCCCTTCAGGAGTTCAAAATTGTCTTTCCATGGATCGCTACAATCCATCAATAATTCCACTGTAAAAAATTTTTCCGAAAATCTTCAACCAGTTTGGTTGAATATTCAACTAATGAGGATTATCAAAATCTGTCCATGTGGTTCCTGCCTATCAGGTTGCCTACGTGTGAGGGGTAGAATATGGTGGATGGTCATGTGGGTGGATAAGGATGGATGGAGAGGTGGACTGATGGATGATGGATCGATGGTCGATGGATAAATGATGGATGGGGTCGATGAATGGATCGAGGAATAAATGGTGGGTGGACGGATGGATGTATTGATGGAGTGATGGATGGTGGGTGGATAATGGACGGATGCATGATGGATGGATAGTCAATGGATAGTTGATGGGTGGATTGATGGTTGGATGGATAATAGTTGGATGAATGGATGAATGGGTAATGGGTTATGGGTCCATCCATCTGTCTATTCACCTATTCATCCACCCATCACCCATCCAACCATCTATCCATCCATCCATCCATCCATCCATCCATCCATCCATCCATCCATCACGGAATATAATTGTTTGGTTCAAAATTCAACCAGTTGGTTGAAATGTTGGTTGAAAATTCAATCAATTTTTTACAGTGTTCAACAACAGTTGCTCATGTCTCTCCTTCGCATATTCCTTCTGTTATGAGAAAAAAACCGCAATTGACCTTTAGAATGAATAATGAAGGTATTGGCCACATAACTCCTGCTTGATGCCAGACTTCTGAGAAATGAATAGCCTAGAGCAAAGGTGAAGTTTTCGGCAGGGTTGGTCTTTAATCAATTATGTAAAACATTTGTGAGGCTCTTTCACGCATATTCTGCTAGTCTAGCTGACTTGCTTGGGAATACATTGAGACCCGCTCTTCTGTGGATCACCTTTGTCCTGCACTACCAAAACTCAAACTTGCCCTCAGGCTCGTTACTGTTTATTAAATTTTCAAATAAACTCTCAACACAGAACGAGGATAGGGTGTCTATGTACAACGAGTATAAACGTGAAACTGTCCACTAGATTTAGTTCAGACAATGGATTATTTTATGGAATCTGTTCTATGTTTTTTCGTACTGAAGTCCTGGGAACTCTCCTCCGACGCCGGTTATAGCAACATTCACATTTTGAATTATGATGAATAATGATAGTTAACTGTATTTCAGAATTTCCTCTGAAGCTCTTCAAACTACCAATGGAATCCCCCAGTCTCCCATAGGACCTTGATGATTGCATGCAGTTTTCTACATTTTCAGGATTTGAAATATATCCTAATATGGTAAGCCTTTTTAGAACCGATTTTTTATCATTCTTACCTGAAATTATAACAATTAAGGAGCCAGGCAAAATTTGTCCGTCCACATGCCGCACATCGGGTCGCCTTTTCGGAAGGGGTGAAGTGTAATGGGTGGGTGGATGGTTGGGTGGGGTGGTGGGTGGGTGAGTCGATGGATGGATGGATGGATTGCTATGAGGTATGAGGCACGAATTATGGAGAATTATGTATAAACACCTCTGAAGAACGAGTCAAGAGTTATGAGGAGCTCGAGTTGTGAGGAACTCGAGTCATGAGGAACTCGAGTTATGAGGAACTCGAGTTGTGAGGAACTCGAGTTGTGAGGAACTCGAGTCATGAGGAACTCGAGTTATGAGGAACTCGAGTCGTGAGGAACTCGAGTCGTGAGGAACTCGAGTCATGAGGAACTCGAGTCATGAGGAACTCGAGTCGCGAGGAACTCGAGTTATGAGGAACTCGAGTCATGAGGAACTCGAGTCATGAGGAACTAGAGTTATGAGGGAGTCGAGTTATGAGGAAGTCGAGTTATGAGGAATTCGAGTGATGAGGAATGAATTATCAGAAATGAGGCATAGTCATGGGAATAGAAATGCTGGAATTAGGTCTAATTACGTGTACCTAGGCCTCATCCGGTGTTGTTTGCTCTAGTTTGGTTCGGTTGGGTTTTATTCGGTGATTGGGTGGCTGTATGGGTCATGGGCAGGTTGGTGAATCCGTGGGTGATGGTTCGATGAGTGGGTCTGTGATCGGGTGGTCGTATGGGTCATGGGTAGGTGGAACAGTGGCCGTGTGGGACACGGGTTGGTGAATTGGTGGGAATGTGTTATGCGGAATTGAGTCGTGAGGAATTGAGTTATAAGAAGTTATAGCAGATTGTTCGATTTGGAGTTACGTGAAAGATTGTTCGATTCATTCACTGGTTACGTCGTGTGTTATTTTGGATACTCCCCTAGGCATTGCAATGTAATTGCATCATCGAATTTTTTTTTCCAATAATTAAGCGCCAGTCTAAATTTTGTTCGTCCGGATCCCTCGTATCTGGTTGCCTATGTGGAAGGACTGAAATATCATGGGTGGGTGGATGAGTGGGTAGATGGGTGGGTGGGTCCGTGGTCGGGTGGCCGTATGGGTCATGGGTAGGTTGGTGAGTGATGGGTTATGGATTATGGCAATGGTACAGAGAAGTAGCGTGGAGGCACAAAAATAACGTAAATTTTTTGCGAAACTTATATCGATTGGAGCTAACCAGGGGTGCACGAGATGTAGGTCTCTGGTTTTGGTGAACAGTCTCATCCAACCCCCAAAGACGATATCTGAAGGTGTACAGTTGGATGCTCAATGGCTTTAGAGTTACAGACTTTGGTATTGCCCACAAGCTCTCATGCTAAGAAAACATAGTGGAAATAGGTCATTCATTGATGACAGCTCTACAATATAAGTATTCTCAAAGTCAAATATCTTTAAATGCCAGATTCTATTGGCTTCGGATGGTTCGTGCGTTCTTTATTGATTGATATTACATGCAATGTGTGCGCATTCATTACTTTTGTAAAGTGTAGCTGTTTTATACAGGGGACTGACTGATTTCTCGCAACGCTGGTGATGGAATGAGACGAAAGAATAGGATGTTGGCATACTTGAAATTCTCATTTGGTAACTTCAAAAAGTAAGCACCCAGTTATTGCTTGCAACGCTTTGCAACAATTTCGTTAGGTTTACTATCAGAATATTTTACTTTAATGAATGTCAAAGAGAGATTACTACATAAAATCACCAAACCACAACACGGTGGGTAGGGGGGGGGGGGTGCATGGATGAATGAATGGGTGGATTAATGAGTGGATGGATGGTTGGGGATGATAATGGGGACGGGGATGGGGGTGGGAAGTACCGGGCTGAAATGGTATAGTCCGGTCTGGTTTGGTCCAGATTGGCGTTATTGAGTCAAATTCGGTCTAACCTATTCTCATGTGGTCTATTCCTTTCTGATTAGGTTAGGTTTAGTCTAATTCGGTCGACTTCGGTCGAAGTGAGTCTAGCTCGGTCGAGCTCGGTCTGGTTCGGGGTAATTAGGTCGCGTTCGGTCTAGTTCTGTTAAATTAGGTCTAGTTCGAATTAAAGAAGTATATTTGATCGGTCTTTGCGAGTTAAAGTCAGCTGGTACTGCTGAAATTTTTGGCATCAATCGAGAATGGATTTTTCTCCACTCTCAATCAATTTCAGAAATACCAGCTGACTTTAACTCGCAAAGACCGATCAAATATACTTCCATAATTTGAAATTCCCGCGAGTGATAAATACGATATCCGATCATATCGATCGAGTGTCATAATTAATTATATATATATATATATCTCCGGCGGAAGGCCGAAGACCTGCCAAAAGTAAAAATGGTGAGAAATCAAATAGAAATAGCCGGTTAAAATCACCTCTCTCGCAAGCGCTCAACGAAGATGAACTTTCGTATATAAGGACGTTCTGACCATCGAACATTCGGCCACTTGAGCCGCGTGTCAGTGATAAACTCTCATTGCTCTTCCACCACTTTGAAAATCTCGAGCAATGAGAGAAGGTCTAATTCGGTCTATTTCAGTCTAATATTGTCAAATACGGCGTAGTTACGTCCAATTCGGTCTACTTTTATCTAGGTCGGTCTAATTTGGTCCTTTTCGATGTAGCTCGGCGTAGTTGGGTCTAGATCGGGCCAATTCGATCTATATCAGTTCAGTTCGGTCTAATTAAGTCTAGCTCGGTCTAGTTTGGGGTGATTAAGTCTTGTTCGGCCTACTCCGGTCTAATTCGGTCCAGTTCAGTCTAGTATGGTCTAATACGATCTAGTTCGGGCCAATTAGGTCTAGTACAATCTAGGTCGGTCTAATTCGGTTTGGTTTGGTCCAATCAGGTTGGTCTAGTTCGGTGTAGTTTGGCCTAATTTGTTCTAGTTTGTAGTTGCTCTTATATGCACCAAGTCCGGAGATCAAAGGTCAACTTATGCACACTGCACAATGAATTGAATTGACATCGCTTTGATTAACCCTTTACATTCACGCCATGTAACGGAAGTTTTTCAGACTAATCGATTCATCAAAGATAAACCAGCTCAGCTAATTGAAAAGAAACTATGCAATTCCGCAATATTCATTGTTGCTTACTTGAAGTTATATCTCCACAATTAGCCAGTATAATTTGATATAATACCAATTTTGCGAACTATTTTAAAACTTTTTTTAGACACCTTGAATTGATCAGCAATCATTATTTTGCAACTATTCTTATTGAACTATAGAAGCATTTCTGGTGCCTATGACTTATCAAGAACAACTACAAGCCGAACGAGCGGTAGCGAGTAAGGCAAAAACGCTAGTAGTATATTATGTGACGAGTGCGAAGCACAAGTCGCGACCGGCGAACGACATTTTCTAGCTGTGCTACTGCGCAAGCGCGACTTTCGACGAGTTACGAGTTGAAAATCGCGTTTGCGATGTAGACGGCTAGAAATGCTGCTCTCAAACATTTCTGCAGAGGTCACCTAATGAAAAATCATAAGCTTGATGCGCGCATCTTAATTAAATTTGATCGACGAGCACATGCATTCCCCGACAACACACCGGTAACGCAATCCGGCGTTAGCTCACCTCATACCGAGGGTAACGCCGCATTGCGTTAGTACACACCACACCGAGGGTAACGCCATGTTGCGTTATCACACCTCACATCGAGACTAACGCCACGGCACGTTATTACAATTTTGTACACCTGAGACCAAGACTAACGCGACATACCGTTCTTTCTCACTAACGCACAGTACAATCATTCCATACGCACCTAACATCGAAAATAACGCCACGTACCATCTTCTGCGTTAGCTCTTTTCGCTAATGCACCACTCCGTTATTCCATGCACATCTTGCATACCACTCACGCCGCATACCGTTTTTGCGTTAGCGCTTCTCGCTAACGCACTGCAGCGTTATCCCCGGTACACATTCCACACGACTCATGCCACACACCGTTTCTGCGTGAGCGCTTCTCATTAACGCACCGTACAGTTATTCCATACACATCGTACGTCCAACTAACTCCACGTACCATTTTTGCGTTAGCGCTTTTCATTAACGCAACGCACCGTTATTCCATACACACCTTACCCGTGGGTAACGCCACAGACCGTTTCTTGCGTTAGCACTTTCCGCTGACGCACCGTACCGTTATTCCGTATATCTTTTATACACGAATAACGCTACTCGCCGTTACACTGTACACATTCCGTCTCGCCTATAAAAAGGGCAAGCATCCAACACTCGACACTCAGTCTTTTCCGGACCATCATCACGACGCACTCTCCACGACACTCGGCCCAGCCGTGGCCACGCTGCTCATCGAACCGACGTACCCTGGTGCCGTCAGGCACGTTGGCACCGCGACCTAGTTACACCGTTACGCGTTTTCCGCTCGATGTCATGAGCGATAGAGTCTGTGTCGCGTTCGTCATTCGCACTGGTACCGAGTCGCAATTGAACTTAGAAAAAATTCGAATCATTCACCTACCTACCCCTGCGTCCGTCCCGACGACGGAACGACCTACCTCTACGTCGACTACGAAATCCGTCCCAGCCCGTACGGATGGATCATAATCATCGCGGCCGCACCTGGAGCAAGGCTTCCCCGTCCCGCACCGAGAGCGAACGTCAACGGGACCTATACGGACTCCAGCAAGCCAAAAAGCTCGCTCGGCTCGCCGTGCTCCAAGCCATCGCCGCGGACCAACAGAAGACTGCTCCGATTGAGAAAATCTCGTCTCCTTCCAGCGAGACGCGGGAGTGACTACACTCTCATTGACGGGGATCCCGAGGTTTCATTTTCATAATCTTGATTGAATTGATTTCTCAATAAGCGGATCTACGGGCACTGTCAAGCTACCTGTGCTTCCAAGCTCATTTTGGGCGCGGAGGATTTATTTCCCGAGCAAAATGAGGAAACTGTCCCAGTGATGAAACTGGGCTAATGACCGAACTGAGCGTACGCGCCCAGGGCACTTATGTACTATTTCGGTACTAACTTATCCATCGAGACACCAAGATCAGGATTGCAATAAGATTCACAATGAGTATGAAATGATATTGGGAAGATACATTATGATTTCTTCGAAGTTCTTTCTTCTGCACCGACTTTCAAGCGGGGTATTGACCAACTTCAAAATATATCAGGCAAGAGTGAGTAAATTCCATAACAAAGCTCACCATTCTATGAATACATCTTATTGGGAAACCAAGCGAGGAAGTATAAACTTAAACTCTATTTTAAATTATAGGGATGATATCTCCACGTCTAGACACCGAAGGAGAGATGCTTATGCATAATTCACTGGAAGTGGAAGGGAGTTAGGAAGAGATATCGGACAGAGCTGTGGATTAATAGACCTGATCAGGAGTTCTCCGCTAATCGACCCCATCAATTCGCACGAGATTTGGATGAGAAGAAGAGAAGAGCGTAAAATCGAATAACCAGAGAATCTTTTATAGGATATATTTTGCTGAAATGAGATCTGGGGGATCATTTGCGATATCAGCCGTTTTGAATGGGTGGTCATCCTTCTTCCCGTCACCTCTTAAAGTAGATTAAGCTGAGACTCTCAAAGATCACAGAATCGCTTTAATGGAAAAGTATCTCCGAAATCGTTAGCGAATGATGCTAGAAGTTGGAGAGTTACAATATTATTTGAGATCTTTATATCAATCCAATTCATATCAAGCTAGTCAGTCTCGTGATCATGAGTTGCAAAAAGAATCGAATCTTATTTCCTTGACCGAGTTCTGGACTAAAAAGTCCGCGCATTGGAAGATTTCCTTCTTTCAAAACTTAGTTATCCGGACTAAGAATGGTTAAACTAGCATAAACTAAAACTCGTGCAAATTCTGATAATCAAAATCTTACAGAAGTAGTTGATTCGTATATTATCAGATTGCAAACTAGAAATATCACTCTTGGGAATATAAAGTTGGCGCTGGCTGACATTCAGGCTACCAAATTGCTAACGATAATTCACGCTCAGGTGTGCCAAAAATACAAATGGTAGAATGGTTCTCAAAACTCACCGCATTCACGAGTTACATTCCTACTTATTTGAGATTATAACTTTTCCGTATAAAACCATATATCAGTAGTTCATGGAAGGAGTCAGCGAAAGGTCAGCAAGACTTTCCGGACAGAAATATGATCGAAAAGTTGAACTGGATGCAAAGTTGTTAAAGTTTCACACGTTCGGTCGAGTGAGGAAAATCGCACATGGCTTTCGGTGGCAGTGGTGAATTTTACATTCGATTTACTTGAAAATACCTGTATGGTCCAGAATTGACAACAACTGTGAGGCTTCAATTTTGCACGACACACACAAAGGCTTGAGCTTTGGGTATTTATTGAAAGATTTCACTCAACGAAATCGAAAACTTCTTCGAGCATTTTTGTGACACGAAATTTATTATTGGAAATCGTTCGAGATTGAGAATGAAAAATTAATTTGATTGAGCCTCGTGTATCACACAGTTCTGAAAAGTGATGTTACTGATGATATTGGAATGGAGTTGAATCAAGATATATTTTTCGATAAATATGTAGAATCGTAGAACTACTCTGCTGTAAAAGTAACATGATCTCTTCTGAATCCAGGAATGGTATAAGGC
This sequence comes from Eretmocerus hayati, assembly GCA_029851415.1. NCBI lineage: Eukaryota > Metazoa > Arthropoda > Insecta > Hymenoptera > Aphelinidae > Eretmocerus > Eretmocerus hayati. The sequence continues at coordinate 135,788,164 of CM056742.1, forward strand.
AACTCTTCAAAAGAAAAATCAATAGATATGTAGTTTTCAAGATACTCTACATCAATTTTTCATCGAAGAGTAACTTTTACATATAGACCGAGTGTTTTGATGTATGACAAAATTCAATTCCAAGAAAGCATGTGCTTTTGGCCTGGATCTACATGTACAATCGTGAATAAGGGAAAAGCCAAAGGAAAAGAGTTCTGTGAGAAAGTAGAGAGTCAAACCACAGACAGTGCAAAGGTAAATATAGAGATGGCAGCCAGGAAAAGTCGCAAACGTTCCGGATAAAGATAGGGCAAAAGATGAAGAAGAAGCGAGTCCGGGGCAGGAAATACAGGTAAAGGAATAAAAGGAGAGCCAAGAGCATTGCATCAAAGGGAAATCCTTTCATCTCGAGCATCAAAAGTCAATTGCCGAAATTATGGAGATTTCCCGAACAATTCTGCTGAATCGGCTCTATCATTGTCTTCCCATTCCCCCTCCTGATCTCCACACTACTGCACCAACGTCACCGCCACGAGACCGCGAATCCCCTTTGTTGGATTGCGCTCGGCTTACAGGCAAATCAACAAGGGACTTTACTAAGTCACCCATGTATATGGCTCTGGTTATACGTGAACTCGTAAGTACATTCGCAAACGTTTGGAAAGCCACACCTTAGTTCTTTCTTTATTCTGCTCCACGAATTGCCACCTCTTGAGCCACTCCCAATTTTCGATTCCTTTATTGCCATTTCATGCTGTCGTCTATTAGTGCTGACAAGAAACTAAGTTTATATTTTTTGAAATCGTACTCAATTAATTAATGGTGACGACGAAAAATGCACCTCTCGTACATATTTTGTGTATCCATGTTATTAGAGTTTCAAATGTGATGAAATGGATGTTGCAGCCATTTCCTCTCAAATTAAATAATTACATTCGCAAATTGGGAGCAGAAATATGAAAAATATTCCTGCCACAGACAAGTGATCTCAACTTTGTCTGCTGTCAAAATCAATTCATCATTAATAAAAAGTGACATTGTCAATGATACTTAAATTCAGTCAAATAGCCTATCGAATGCCTTCCGGAAAAGTTCGCACAGATTGGGATTACTACATGATTAGAACATTAGTGGATGCTCATCAGGAACAAATTGTGATCATTATTTGTACCTTTGAGAAATATATCATCATATGTTTCTAAAAGCCTTAGTGGCTAGAGATAACTCATCCTCCTCGCCTTGATGCTGAAAACTAATCGAAGTCGAGAAATTACACAAGATATCGCAAATTGATATGTTTAATAGTCTTGAATCAGCTTAAAAAATACCCTCAGATTAAACGTAAGTATTATGATCCTACCTTTCCGAGGACCATATCCCGTGTGTAAGCTCTTGTATCTCAACTATACAAAACATATGAGCTTACGGACCGAGAATAGACCCTTTGTTTGGTAGCCAAATCACCTCAAGGACGAGTTCATATTCATGAGACCTGTTTAAGAATCAGAGAGAGATGGTTGTCTTGGAATATGAATCTCTGAATTCAAAATCACAACAATGGATAATGAAAATGAGAGTCTACTGAATCTCTGAAACAACGCAAGATTAGTGGTTATTTTCCTGAAAATAATGCTCATTCTATAAATCCCACAGCATTTCTTCCTTTTAATATCATACAACTGTTCGAAATGTGTGAAGGATTTGTTCAATAGTGAGATAATATGCTACATAAATTCAATTCCGAGATTTTCTTAATTATCGGGCTGATCTGCCGTTTCTGATATTCAGTCAGGAAATTATTCGTATAAAATAAAATTTGCTCGTTATTGAACATCATTGATCAATCATGCGCCAAATTGCAAAGCATTGTAAGACCTTTGGCTCTAATCTTTCAACATATAATTACAACTTAAGCCCTAGAACGAAAATAGCTGGTGTAAGGGTCACCAGTAAGAGCCTATCGCTCAGCTTTGTCGGACAAAGTCTGATATAAGTGAAATGGTACTAGAAAGAAAAAAAATCTACGTCAATGACAAGTTGACATTTGTGTGCATTTGCAAACGAAATATCGCGTGACAGGCTTGTCTTAGCACGAATGTAAGGGGTTTCTCCGGATCCGATGCAATCGAATTAAATCTGCTAATGTATCACGCGATCGGTGATCTTGGCCGTACTCGCACTTGGATATAAAAAGGAGTTCTCAGATTGTACGTGCCCCAAATGAAAAGCGGAACGACACTCCACCCTCCGCGTCGTGATTCATTTTAAATTAACCTCTGCTTACCGAACAAAGTGCTTGAAATGCAGTCGTGAAGTGAATTAAATGAGGCAAGATTGGCGCCTCAATGGAAAGGCACTCGAGGCGTAAAAAGTTCCATACATGGTGACAAGGTGTGGTGGATATCATTATAACATTCCTTCAGTGTTCTCAGTGATATGATCGGGAAACAGAAGGAAGATATCGAAGTTTTGTAGTGTGAAGTGCTCGATTGTAATACTCATGAGGAAAATATTGACTCATGCGATTCAGAGGGGTACTCGCTTGTCACAAAGTATCTGAGCAGAATATTCTTACCCATGGACCTAATCGTCAACATATAACGTGAGCCGATGACTTCCCACGAGTACAATAATCTTAATCTCTATTCAAAAAGTGATTGCGATGCCAAAAATTTGGAAAACCTGGAAAACTTGATCCAGTTTCAAAAAAATCTCTTCCTATATTATCACAGGCTATCCCTCGCGATTGACCTGCAACTGGCAGTACTTTGAAACACTCTTGAAACAATTAGCTGTAGGGCCACACTGAGATTCGAAATTCACGTTTAGGCTCCGCAACCAATTTTTTCCATTTGTAGCATGCAAGGCTAATAATTTTTATCCACTAGTTTCGCCATACTCTCTTCACCGGAACCAGTGAGGATCGCTCCCAATCCACTGATTTGCAGTAAAATTCACTACAAATCAGTGAAAATGCACTGCAAATCAGTGGATAGGAAGCGATTTCCACTTATTCCGGCGGAGACAGTCATGACTATTAAATCACGATTTAGTAAATTCTACGAGAAACTCATGTAGTAGAGAGAATCGACTTCGACGATGACTCACTCGTAAGGCCGAGTTGGAATCAATAGATTGACCGTAAGAATCGCATCATTGGACAGTAATCGTAATTTCCACGTACCACGAATGGAGAAAGTCAGTTTGGAAACCCTAATTCAAGCATCTAAGCCTAGTCTGAAACCACAAGCAATTCTTTCAGTGTATCTCTGAGTTACCTTCGTACTGTAGAGTATCCCCAATTGATGGTTGATGCAATGAATTTAGAGCGAAGAATCACAAAGCAAAGCATCTTTATATTTTCGTAGATGATCAAAGGATAGGATGAAAGTGAGAATCGAATGCTGTTAATAGCTCGATATCTTGAGATTGGAAATTTAATTCTTGATAACATTGTGACGATTTGCTCCCGAATGGGGGATTTGCCTTAAATAAAGGTACAAACTGTCTCATTCATGGTTCAGGAGCTGAAAGATATTACACGGTACAAAAATTTCCACGTATTGTGTCATTCACATCATTTTTTGTTGCATCTGGGGGGATAAAGTCATAGTTTTAGGAAACAAAACGGCTGGTGTTATAAACAAGTTTTAGCTGGTGAATAAACATATACAACGGTCGCGAAATTGTTTTTTTCTTCCCAGACATGGGCAAATGAGTCGTGATGGCAAATTTTGATGAAAATTCGAAGACTCACTCATCCGGATGTCCCGGATGCGAAAGATACTGATCTTTGGGCCCGCGCGGAAATCATATATCGCACATAAAATCTGACGTACTTTTGAGTAATTTGTCCGCATTACTGTTGAATATTTCACTCTCAATCATACATTTCCTACTAGGATCAACTACTGTAGCATTTTAATGTGAAGAGAAATACCCAAAAAGTAATAGAGGAATGAACTTGTACTCTTCTTCATCGGCAAGTATGACTTCATATGCAAGAGTGAAGAGAAAATCTTGAGTGTTTGATCATTAATAACTCGATATTCAAAGATGAATCAAAGAATCTATCCCAAAACGTCATACTTTGAGAAAATCTCACCAGTCTCCTGTCTATTCCAAATCATTCTGCTCCTGTTATCGCGAAGATTATACTCGTAAAAATGTTGATGTACTCCCTCAGACTCCATCGTTGAGAACTTACTGAACCTCAGCTAATGTCGGAGCCACTTTTACTGATGATATCAGTGCATATATACACTGGAGTTTCATTGAGTTCTCACTGAAGTCGCACTAAAACTTCAGTAACCTTGAAAGTCAGGCGGATCCTCACTTTCTGAGGTTTCAGTAAGAATCACTGATGAATCAGTGAGACAATTCACTGAAATTTCAGTGCTTCGAGGGTTCAAAGCAGATCAGATTCACTGATGATTCAGTGATGCTCACCCAAGATTACTGAAACTTTAGTGAACATGATCTGCCGGGACTCTCGAAGCACTGGAATTTCAGTGAATTGTCTCACTGATTCATCAGTGATTCTTACTAAAACTTCAGAAGGTGAGGACCCGCCCAACTTCCAAGGTCACTGAAGTTTTAATGCGACTCTAGTAAGAACTCACTGAAACTACTGTGTATATACGCACTGAAGTCATCAGTGAAACTGGCTCCAAAATTTGCTGAAGTTCATTGAGTTCTCATTGATGGAGTACGCCAGAGTCTTCTAGTCTTTCTGATCAAAATGGATATCGATGAAAAACATTGAACTATTCAAATTGGGAACATTCACAATTCTTGGAATACTCACTCAAATCTACAAATAAATTCTCCGCTCTAAACATAACTATCGTTGGATGGAACTTCAGAATTATTTGAGTTGTGAAACGAGTTTGATCATATTCAAATGGGATGAAAAAACGGGATGATACAGGAGAGGTTTTACTCTGACATGGTCATTTACTCAAGGTTAGGAACTGAATATTTCCCCTTAATTGGATTGGCTCATAACAAACTTGCATTATTCTACTTCAAACTCTCAAATATTACTCTGGGGCACTTCTTCGAGATCACAAGCGATACAGAATATGGGATAACTTTGGGTCCCCCCAAGCAAATGGCACAATATCTCATTAAATTCTTTTGAACAGTTCTTTCATGACTTCCAGGAGACAAACCCGTCTCTCGTCACTGTATTCTCGACTGGATTCAACAGTCGAGGCTATTGAGAGGAGGAAGGCTGACGAGAGGACGGAGGAAGGAAGAAAGAATTGAAAATGTATTACAACACCAGTAATCCCGCGCATGCGATGGCTCTGATGGGAATGTCTGGAATGTCGAGTTTTGGCCCTGGGACGGGGTGAGCATTGACATTTTATATTCTTCATAGAAGTTTTGGAACTCGGTCATATTTAGTGAAAGTAATCGAGGGCAAGAGTGTTACTTTCACGTGGAAATGTGAGACTAGTTTCCATCGGTATCTTCAGATTGAATGACGTGGAAATGATTGACGTCAAATTTCAGGATGATAACAGTTGTTGTATAGTTGCCTCTAAACCAATTACTCTAATTAGGGTCATTGAGAATAATCTTCAAAGAATTCTGACCCTTGTATGGCTTCATTAAATGGGTTAATTCGACTTTAAATTCCTTGTTACATTCCTCGCAACTTTGCAATGTCTCGTATTTCAAGTATCGAGTATCATATTTCATGAAATATGTATTTCTTCCAGGGTTGGGATTTTTATTTTCTATTCTAATTTCGACTCTACTATTCATTTTGGAATATTGTAGTTGATTATTCCACCTGCAAGAGTTCGAATATGATGGTCCATTATCTTTAGGAAGACAAACTGTCAACTTCGTGGGATATAATTCATTGAGAGGACTTTGAAAAATCTGTTATCGTAACGACTAAACCACACATAGAGCTTGAATTTGTGCACATGATCAAACTACTTACTAAAATACCGGGATCTGCATTCTATGATCAGTCGCGATCTATTGGGAATGTACACCGAGAAACATGAATAGAACCCATGACTTTTTTTTGTGAAGTCAATTTCCAATGTTATAGGAATTTTGTCACAAACTAGCTCATTTTCATTCATGCCTCTCTGGCAATCGATTCCGAAAAAAATATGGATTCCAAATGGATTGGCATTCTTTCTGATAGAGTTTAGTCAGCGTTATTGGCAGAATCCCGATAGCCCGCCATTCTTACATTGCTCGTCGAATAAGACATGAAAAATGTTCCAGATAACCTCATTTCTTCATTATGAAATTTACTCGTTTGCTGCGACGGCAAAAATTGCAGTTCCTTTCCCATGTACAAGACCCATCGATGAGTCCCGCACATGTTAAATCTCATAAGACAGAAATCTTCAGCACACAGAGAAAGATCGATTGTGCCAAGGGAATGAGTTTACTGTGGTATAACTTGTTGCCCAGCTGCACAAACTTTGTTTTCACATTTCAGCCAAATGCCTCAACCTCCAGAGCTCTTATTGGGATGGAATCATCCCCCAGAGCATGCAGATCTTGTACATCCATATTGGCGAACTTTTCCAGCACCAGGCAAATATTGGCACATGGGCCTTGCTCTTATCTATACTATGCTTTCTAGTGATGTCAGTCGTGGGGAATGGATGTGTCGTCTGGATATTCAGCTCGTAAATATTTGAAAAATAATTCAAGAATTCTACCATTCCTTGTACTCATCATCTTATTTGCAAAGCGATGATAGTCTTTCATTTGAGTCACTGTTTGCTCTGTATCCAAATCTTGGAATTGAGGACAAAGTTCTGAAAGCTTTCACGAAGGGGTATTTGTGTGGTTTCAATACTTTCTCTTCAATACGATTCAGAATTGTAGAATATATCATCTGCAGTATTATTCTGTATGTTGTCACACTTTCGTAGTTTATGCTACTAATCAGATACAAAACGAAGCACGTAAATGATTTTCCATAGTGGTAGCAGTTCAAAACACAGTTCCGATCATGAATCAAGTATCATCATTCTTTTTGCTTTTTTTTTCTTGCTCACCAAAATCTGTAACAATTCCAGGTCCAAGTCATTGAGGACGCCGTCAAACGCATTCATTATAAATCTAGCATTGTTCGATCTTGTGATGGCGATAGAAATTCCCATGCTGATCACCAACAGCTTTCTACAGCGTAATGATTGGATGGGAGACTGGCTGTGATATCTATGCTGCACTAGGAAGTGTATCTGGGATTGGCTCTGCTATGACGAACGCTGCTATTGCATATGACCGATATAGGTAGGAGCCATTGTATTAGACTGTAGTCTTGAATCTTTCAACTATGAAAGCAAATGGTGACTAACTAGTTGAATTTCGCCTCCCCACGCAGAACAATCTCTTGTCCGATTGATGGCAGATTAAATGGATCTCAAGCAGCCGTCATTGTAGCATTCACTTGGTTTTGGTCGATGCCTTTCACTGTTTTACCTATCGCTAAGATTTGGGGCCGATATACCACAGGTAAAGTTAACGAAATTTCCCTTCTCTTTGTCTTTCAGCTGAGCGAATGATGTTCCAATCTGGAATGGACTGTTTATTGTGTTTGTCGGGACTGCTTGCCCCTTCAAATGCGTGAAAAATCATTCACAATGCCAAGTTTTCCCCATGGTAAAATACATAGAAGGGTTTCAGTTATCATGTCCCACCAAAACTTGCAGAAGTCACAACTTTGTTGCGTTTCAGGATCTTCAAAGGTACTCCAGATTATTTTCAAGCTTATATCAAAAGCTTCAAAATGAGCTCTCGTGAGTTAGGATTTTGTTGAACAGTCAAGCTGAATCATTTGGATGAGGCGAAATAGTTTGTATTTGAAGGCATTTGCATAGAATAGAGCTCTTAAGAATAAACTTTTTGCCTCATCCAACTGTTGCAGCCGACTGTTCAATTGAATCCTAACTCACAAGATCTTATTCCAAAGTTCTTAAAGTAAGCTTCAACAAACCTGAGAATTTTTGTAAATATTGGAATGCATCAGAGCTGTAGCTTCTGCAAGTTTTTTGGCAGGCTCTGATAGCTAGAATTATTCTACGCATTTTTCCATACTAAGAAATTTTTGATCGCCAAGAAATTTCGCTCCCATTTCAAAAACCGAGCAGCTGCAACTATTTTATATTGCAAGAGAATCTGAAAGAAACTAAGTGCGTCAATTCGTTTGGCATCTCTGTCGGATAATCCGATGTTCCTTGCCCCCCCTCACTTGTAGATTGTGAACCTCTCATAAAGTTGGTCTTCATCTGATCACCTGTACATACGGTTTTCAGATTATGACCCGAAGTTTTACCAAATTGATGAAACTTCATTCAATTTCAGAGGGGTTTTTTAACTACCTGCAGTTTCGATTTTCTAACTGACGATGAAGATACCAGAGTGTTTGTAGTGGCAATCTTCATTTGGTCATATTGCTTACCAATGGGCCTCATCATCTATTTTTATTCTCAGTTAATAAAGTCTGTGAGAGGTCATGAGAAGATGCTTCGAGAGCAGGTCAGTTCAATTGATATTCTTGTAAGAATCTGCCATTATCAATTCATATGCCAAATGTTTCGTCCATCTAGGCGAAGAAAAATGAACGTGAAGTCTCTTGTAACAAATCAAGATAAAGAACGGAGCGTTGAAATGAGGATTGCTAAGGTAGCATTCACGATTTTCTTCTTATTCGTTTGCTCCTGGACGCCGTATTCTATTGTAACCTTGGTATCAGCGTTCGGCAACAGGTTAGTTATATGAATAATAAACAACTTGACGCAAGCAAATAACTGAAAAATATTTTCAGGGAAGTATTAACTCCGACTTCGTGCATGTTGCCTGCAGTATTTGCAAAAACTGTATCATGTATTGATCCTTGGGTCTATGCGATCAACCACCCCAGGTGAGTCCTTCACGATGAAATTCCACCTATTGTGAGCATGATTTTCGGAAAAGTGGGGTTTTTTGATTTAGTTCAGTTTTTGTCTCTACCCCCGAAAATTGTTCCAGAGGTCTCATACAAAAATAATGTTTGACTCACGCTTAGATTAGATTGCTGCCTTGTCCGGCTTTTCTAATCAATTCCATCGCAATGTAGACAGTACTGAGAATTTTCAAATCGAAGGAAATAGGTCCTCTGGTCAAGAACCAACACCTGAAAATATAACATAAACTAATAGAGAGCATTCCTAGGATATTTTTCTTTTACCAAACACGTTTCGGGGACTGATGTCAACATTCTTTTAATCACTTCGAATTTTTCAAGGTACCGTCAAGAACTAACGAAAAAGTGCAAATGGATGGGTATTCGTGAACCAGAAGATCGACCGAGTGGCGGAGGCGCAAATCCAGATGCACTTTCTGTAACAACAGAGCGAGTCAAGTCCGAAGACGCGTAAAAGTTACCTCCAAAAGAGGGATGAAACAACCCTCCGTACCAAACGAAACAGTGCCCAACGATCGGTAAACTTGTAAGCTGTAATCATCGACCCACCACACGATGGTTAATGGCTGTTTGTTTTCCCGACTGCTGGTTAAATTTGATCTCCAGACAATCATTCAATCTCAAATCAATTTTCAAATACGCCATTGGCATGAATAAAAGGGAGTGCGAATTGGTCATCAACGTTCATCCTCGAGTTTGAATAGAAACAGAATTTTAAGAGTAAGGATGTGACCATTCGAATTTTCTTCGTATAAAATTTTATAAAATATCTATTGGTATGGTCTTACAAGGATCTATTCGCTTCCATGAACTTTAATCGGTACAGACAATACTCTGATAAAGCAAGGCTCTCTGGAAAAGAGAGTACATTTTAACGCATTCCGTCTGTTCTTTTTTATGTCGAGAATGCGAATGTATTGTTTTCCAAATTTTCTAGTTCGAAATCTCGTCGGAGGTTTGGATTGAAAATTGAAGTAGGTACTCAAAACAACAAGATGGAATCAAATCGTTGTTATTGCTAAGATTTGAATGTCGAGTTTGCACAGCAATTACTAAACAGTCCACGATAATGTTTGAAAAAAATCATGAATGATAGACTTTATTTTGTACTCCTTCGGGGAAATCTGTTTATAGGTATAATGAAATGATATGTAATATTATTTCAATAGAGAGTAGATCATATTGTACAAGAGAATTGAATCCTTATCGGAACCCACTCTCAGAACTACTTTAATTGGAATGTCACACTTTAATTGCCAACTTTCTTCAGGATTTACTTCAGCATTCAACCTGGAGATATTTTTTGGCAATCATTTATTGTTTTAATGCTCACGAAATCGACAAAGTTTGGCCTACACCTCCTCATGAGGTTCCTCGCTTCCGAACGATTGATTCTACCTTCGGCCGGGGCTCTGGCCGAGAACAAATCGCTCAGAAATGAGCTACAACCTCACAGACTCGGTGCGAAATTTACTATTTTGCAACCCTGGGCAGAAAATTGTCAGAAAGAGGATATTTCTATATTATTTACAATGCGGAAAGTAATGCGGAAAATACTTCTCGCACAGCTTCCCATTCACGCACTGCTGGGAAGTGCGTGAATGTATCTCCCCGCTCTTATGGATTTTCGTTCACGCTCAGTTTCAAAATAAAACGTCACGTTATATTTCCCGATTTGGTCTCCCTCTGAAACTTTGGCTCCAAAATAATCTTACTTGGACAGTTGTGCATTTTTTTGAAACTCTGCTCATTGAAGATACATTGAAAAAATTGATCTCAAAGGAGGGTGAATACTCTCTTGAATTTCTTCCAGTAATAATTTGAGAAGTGATCAAAAGGTGGACGGTGTATGAGATGATCTAAGAACTTGTTATTGAGAATACCACAGCGATGTTTCGGGAACTGTTTGTTGCCTTTTTAATTCTTTGATATTCTGAATAATGAGCTTCTACATCATATGATATACCCTACAATTTTTCATCGTTGTGAATGTAGGTGATGTCATGAATTGGCAAGTCAGTTTTAGGGATATTCGGGACATCTTTTTTCACAGAATATCACAGAAATATTGAAACATTGGAATCGTTCTATTGAAACTTTCTGCAATAGAAAAATGATCATTCTCTCATTCTCTTATTTCCAACCAATGTAATCGTATCCATATAAAATATGTCTCAGTATTCATCGAAAATAGCCTGTCCATGTCGAGTGATATGAGCGATTTGCAATTGAAAACCAAACTTCCACTCCCCTCCCCCCCACCCTCATATTCAATGAGCTAGCAACCGCCTATCATCTCTCTCAAAAAAACTTTCTTCAACTCCCGATCTGTTATCCGACCTAAAATTCCGCGTCAGCCAGAACGCCATGCTGGAACGCTCAAACCTATCAACACCGACCTCATTTCAGCAAAATCTCTCACCAGTACTAGCTCCCAGAAGTTGCTTGATACCAAGATCTGTATCGGCTCTCTCCCTGGCTTCCTGAACCCGAAACTGCGAACCACCTCATCGCGATCTAGTCCACAGCATAATGGGTTCAAAATATCATGAGTGAACGCGTGGCTCAATAAATCCGACACCCCATATCTTTTCTCTCATCGCAAGCTTTCCTTTCGCGCAAGCGCAAGCTTATAAGACTTCACAGTACAGGTACAAACACATAGCCCAAGGGTAGTAGACCCCACCGGCTCTCCACCAGTTTCAGTTCGACGACTTGCCTCATCGCGGCATCGTCGAAAATCTGAAGTTTATGCGTCATTCTCTCTTCAAACGCACTGTGCGTATTCAAATAGTCAGAGTTTGCGTTTTACCACATTACGTGTGCGAGTGAGGAAGATAGACATACTTGGGATTCCTCTCTTACTGCCGCGAACGTTCAAGATATCACCTCAAAATTGATTTTTCGCAATTTTCCGATGTTTGGGTGCCTACAAAATTTCGAAAAATAACTTTCGCGCCTCGCACATGAGGTTCCCCGCTTCCGAGCGATCATTTCAACCCTCGCCTCCGGCTCGGGCCGAAAACCGATCGCTCAGAAGCGAGCTACAACCTCATAAACTCGGTGCGAAATATACTATTAACCCTTAGTTACCGAGGTGAAAATTAGCTACACTCCAAACCACGTGGTAGCCAAATGGCACATCCTACGAAGAATACTATATCCCTTCAATTTTCTTGTGGAAAATGGCATATAGAAACTACTTTCATATAATTTAAGCATTCAAGCTAGGATCAGTATGAGCTCTTTTTCATGGATTCGGAGCACATGCATTTCCTCCCAAAGTTCCAGAAAATGTCAATTTTTGGTCATTTTTGTAGGTTAGTATGATGAACAATTTTTTTAAATCTTAAAGAAACTACACCAGTTGCTGTCCAAACACTTTGAAAACTATTTCTATGTTTCAAACAGACTTCAAATAAGCTATAAGAACCCGATTTGGAATGATGGAGTTGAAGACGAGGTTTTTGAGTTCTGTCGGTGATTTATTTTCAGTACAATATTTGTTGATATTTTGAAAAAAAAAATTTTCGCAATCCTGGGTTTGGCTTATTTGAAAGATAATGCCAAAATCTGAAATTACACCCAGGTTCCAGAACCTCAGAAGGGAAGTTGAACTTTTAGGTTGCGATTGAAATTTCATGTGTGCCACATGGCTACATGAAACCTACAAATATAGCCCAAGAACGATAGTGTGCCCGATTCCGCACGACGATGCGGCTTGAAATGAGAAAAGTTATTTTTGCGTAAATGGGGTAAAAATTGTTTTTCGTGTAGCACACGGAAATTTCGATTCCGTTGGGATTGGAACCACGTGTAAACTGATACTTGCACCTCAAGAAATGACTATGAGAATCGCCCCTACTACAGCCTCATCTCGGTCGTGATGCGAGGCTTGTGAGGATTGACAAATTACGAAAATGAGCGTTTTGGCAGCTGAGGCACATCTTCATTTTGTACCACAAACCTTCAGAAGACACTGTAAACTATTAAACTTACCTCCTTTCCTATATTTCAACTTCGAGGACGCCATGTATTCACATACACATGAGCCAATTAGGATTACGAAAATATGAGGGTCCTATCCAAATACATGGGAGAATCGTCTGTTCTCTCGCAAATCCACGGCGGAGCTCCAAAGTGATTTACGCAAGTATTTCATCATTGTTTGAGCATTACTTGGACCAAACAAAAGTTCATGGGAGGTTTGCTGCCATTCTGGAAATTCTCGAAATTTCAAAGTCGAAATTGCATAGTTCCTGAGATTTGCCCATATAACCCGAGATGAGATATAAACCGAAGTCTTGAAACGGTTTCCGATAGATTTTTACTCACCTTTTAGATGCGCCAAACCGCGTTCCTCTATCCCACGTTGCTTTTGAGCTATAACGATTCTAGTGGAAAAAGTTACGAAAATTTTTCAGCGAAAAAACCAAATCATTATCTTGATCAGTGCACCAGAGATGGAAAAAATTCTTCTGATTTCACCCATGGCAGCAGATGTTCATATTATAACCTATAGAATTGGAAAAATTCGCTTGAAAAGAGTTCTAAGATCAACCTTTTTTTGGTGTACCATTCTATCTTGGCTCATGGGATAAAATCCTTCTCCGTCCGAGTATTCAATCTCTATCAACTCTACCGAATAATGATCGTGATCAGAAATCATGTAGTGAAAATGACGCTGTAAGCATATTCATCAAGTCCTACGGCTCAATGACTGTTAATTACTTGGATTATAGATTATATTAACAACACTGCATCATGTATCAACTACTTTTCGCCAGAGTGCAAATTTCTCTCAGATTCCTATGGTAATATGACAATTTTTCTCTCCTTCCGTGGTAAGATTTCTATGTGTTACTAACAGAAAAAACATCTCTTTTCGTCTCATTTTGACTCACACAGGCGTTGATTGAATTTTGGAAGAAGCTGAAAACTCGTTAGAGAAGTATTGTTGGCATTCCAATGGCACCCGAAAATTCGTACACAAATCGAAAAAATATCGGATGATTTATTCGTTCGACGAGCCCCAAACTCGTCAGGGTTATCGTTTGTCTTCATGAGTTTGTCAACTCATTTGGCTGAAATTGCGAGTTAATGACTCACTCGTAAGATAACAATTATATTGATGATCAGCGATCAAGGCACACAGGCATGTGCCTCGATCAAAAAGTACCTAGAAGATAGTCTTTATTCGCTCAACTGAAGGGGATTTGTTTTGAATCTCATCCCAAGTATCGTTGGGTTTCGAATCCTCCTTTCAATTAAGATGATCTACTGATACATCAATTCCCTTTTAATAGGATCATCAATTTTCTTCGACCATTCATAATTTTTGTGACGTTCACCCTCGTTTCATGCTCGTAATTTGACAACGTTCAAAGAGTGAATTCCTCTTCCAGCGAGTAAAAACCTAGAATCATTGATTTACATTGACTGCATACAGTACCGTCCAAAAGTTCTCGATGGGTCATTCCTTAAGTACCCTGACGTGCAACAGCGTTAAGTCGAATTCTATGCGTTGTACGAAAATTTTCAGGAAAGCATCTTAAAGAGCAGAAAAAATCCTAACTTTTTATGGGTTTGGATGATTTTTATCGAATATTTTTTAAGGTCCTACACGGTGATGAAAAAATAGAAAATCTAAGAAATGTTTAGTTTCATTAAGACACCTGCAGTTCTAATACGAATAAAGATACGGAAATTCTATTCTGAGAAAAGGATCTTGTAGAGCAGAAAAAATGCTATGTCTAGCAATTTTTTGTTTATTTTTTACGTACCGCGTGTGAGAGCGTACGAGCTGTCTAGATACCCAAAATCACTGTTCATCACAGGAAACGGCACAGAAAACGGTGAAAAACCATGACTTTGGGGATTTGGACAGCTCGCACGTTCTCACACGCGGTACGTAAGAAAAAAGAGAGATCAAAAAATGATACACATAGCATTTTTTTCGCTCTACAAGTTGCTTTTTTCAGAATTGCCGTATCTTTATTCGCATTGAAACTGCAGGTGTCTCAATGGAAGTAAAAATTTTTTAGATTTTTTATTTTTTCATCAGCATGTAGAACTTTCAAAAATATTCGATAAAAATCATCCAAACCCAGTAAGAGTTAGTATTTTTTCTGCTCTTTCAGATGCTTTTCTGAAAATTTTCGTACAACGCATAAAATTTGACTTATCCCTGTTGCAAGTCAAAGTACTCGAGGAATGACCCATCGAGAACTTTTGGACGGTACTGTACATTTCAATGATCCAAAATTATCCACAAAATTTCCCTTTTTTCAGTAATAACTCAGAGAATCGCTAAAAGTGAACCACGCAATGTTGATAAACTTGGTCCAGGCTTTCTCAACGAAAGTACACAATCTCAAGAATACATCACGCACCAGTCCCTCGAACAAAATTCCTTAAGAATTTTGTGCTTCCAACAGGAATAAACATCCTTAAAGCAGGTAAACCTAGTCAGAGTACTTCCCTGCTCATCTCCAGAATCCAACACATGTATAATCTGTTTACACCCCATCCCTCCCAAATATCGATCAATGAATCACGGCCGTCCGAGCAAGCAGGATGTGCCTAAACCGGTCACATTGGTTGAGAAAACATATAACCGAGATTGGGATATCGTATCGTAAAGTATCGGTGCACCACACACGTCGAGGATATATATTACCACCGGATCGATTGAGAATTTTGGAGACAAAAGCCATTATGATGCTTTGCGGTGGAATTAGCACAGAGACCGGAGAGAGTGAGATTGGGAAAGCATCACCGTTGCACCAGTACCCCCCTTACCTCCCCATCACCGTGTGGAGCATTAATCTAATCAGTGCCACGTATCGGATGGTTATTGGTTCGCTTTGCGTGGCTCGGAGTCTATGTAGAGTTAGTACAGTATGCATCGGTACCAGTACTCTTGGGGGCCGACACGAAAGACAGAAACGGCACTTTGCCATAGTTTGATGAATGCGAACCGCAGCATCATACAGCTATCTATGGCATATATATTCTTGATGCGTAAGCCCTGGTATTGTGAAGTCATCGTATGGGCCCATATTGTGTTGTGGATACCCAGATTTGGTTGTAAATGCTGCAGCGCTATTATGATTTAGAGATGGCTTCCTGCAGGCAAATTTGGTTGTCCTTGTCCGACTACGCCTGGCTAATTCGAGCGAGCCGACACTTTGTATTCATAATATATCGTGGCCTGAAATAGCTCCTGTTCTTGTGTGCAGCGCTTGTGACTGCGACTTTGGATTCTACATCTGGTCCTGATCAGCTTTTTGTGACACAATTTTAGATTCGCTCGCAAGCTGATTATTGGTGCTCGTTAATCACTCTTCCTTAGAAATTTTAATGGCTCATACTGGGTATCTACTGATTGAAAGATGCGTTATTCCTTCGTGCTGAATCCTATTCTTGGATTTTCGATGAAGAATATTTCAGTCATTCTCTATCCTGTAATATTCAAATTCGATCTCGAAACTCTGCAGACGGTGACTATTTACACCTCTGCTCAAAATCGAGAACAGATCTCATGATTAACAAGTTATCGGTGACCAATATTCATCATGGGTAACCCCATCTGACATACCAGTGGGGCCTAACTATTGCGTATTAATACATAAAAATTCGTTGATATCATGAGCTAGCCCTATATCCCATGTTCTCTTATTTGATGAAATCTACAGAACCTTTGACTTTTAGTGTGCTATACAGTATTAAAATGAGATCTGGACTTTCACGCCCTGGGAAAATGTTTTTCAGATGGTTTCTATAGTTTCCAGGATGGTACTTAATCAATTTCTTATAACACGTGCGTAGTGCTCTTAATACAAATTGAAGAATCGTCAAATTCCATACTTTTTCAGTGTAACTGACGCGACTTTCGAAACTCTTCGGCCTCTAGAGAAAATAACACTGTCTCAAAAAATCTGAAAAAATTCCATCTGACTCGTTAAACCTGATATAATCATAAAAGATTTGTTCTAATAGCAACTCACGTCAGTGGTCAGCACAGGGCTTCCAAAAAAATGTAACTCACTTTTTGGAAAATACTCACCTCCTCCACTTTTTCGTATGTAAAAGAAATAATATTCGAGCAAGGATGAATCGGGTGATGGGATATTCAAAAGTGAGAATGGACGATTAAAATGCTTCTTTGTTTGGCAGCGACGCATTGTTCTGGCCGAAGATCTGTGTGACGTTGAACTTGAAAAATTTGTCGCGCCCACCGCTTCAAAAAAGGACATAAACCTTTGTTATTCGAATAAAGAGCACATGTCGCTTCCAAATCCTATTGCCCATTCCACTTCTACGTATGATGAATTACCATGCACTTTAATGAGGTAGCTATAACGATTGTTATTTGAGGGAGGACCTCGGGAAACTTGTTCAGCCCCCGAAAGCTGATTTTCACGGTCGGAAATGATGCACGTAACAGGTCTAATATACAGCTATTGACTTTGTATGAAGTTCTCACATCATTTTCACACTAACGGCTCATTATAATTCAAGTAGGAAAGCTTAGGAGAAGCAAAAATTGCATATACCTCCGACAACTCCGCGGACATAGGAAAAGTGAAACTTGATGAGTATACCGGAGACAGGCTCAATTCTGGGAATGGAATTCGATTCAACGGGTAGAACAACATCTTCATCAACCATAATATTGCACTATTCACGATCCATCCATGTGAAAAGCCTCTAAAAGTGACGAAAACGTAATACACCAATTCCACATCATTGTTCCCAGAAGATTAACATCTTTCAAAAATGGTGTGCACAACTTTTTCCTACATTTTAGAGGTACCAAAACAGTATGGAGTTGGTTTCAAGAGCGGCAAGCAGGAAAAATTTTTTTTTCTCGGGTGGCCCAAAAGTTAAAGGTTTGGTAGATTTCCTCATATAACTGCACTTAAACCTAAAACAAAGTTTGAGCTTTTTTATCCATCTTCATGAACAATATTGAATTTGTTCTTTTCATAAAAGAGGCAGACTTCTTGTCAAGGCATTTTCTCTTCAATCATTGTCCATGGACAGCTCGAGATAACGGATCATACGTTAGCATTGAGCAATCAAATCCTACAAATATAAAAGAATGCAAAACCAATCCACTAGACACGTGTCACGGTGAGAACTCATAATCTGATAGTATAAAAATAAGTGAATGCCAACGTTAGTCTAGACATTTCATGAGCTTTACAATACTCCCGCGTCTAATTGATTTGCATGCATATTTAGTTGTATACGTCATCATTTGTTAAAACACTCAAACTCCGAATATAATCCTTTCATAAAGACAACTAGAACTCTAAGACGCGGTTACGATGGCTTGCAATTCTGGAACATACGGAAAAAGCTATTGTGTTTGAAAGAAAAAAATTATGCAGGTATATATGGTACCAGAAAGGAGCAAATATGAAATAGTATAAAAATATGGGATGGAAATGTCATTCATCTACAGTACCGTGCAAAAATTCCTGAACGGGGGTATGAAATCCTTTCTTGCAAAAACGTCGATTGCTCGAGCCCAGATCAACGTAGAGGAATTTTGAAAAAAGCATCTTAAAGATGAGAGAAAATACTAATTCTTTATGGCCTTCGATCTTTCTTTCAGCCCTTTTTGGTACCTCAAATAGCTGATGTAATTTCAAGGATTTCGAGAAAAAAACCGTTTTTACTCTATCGGCTGTAATTTGGACGCGGATAAAGATAAAACAATTTTGCAAAAAGCATCTTGACGAGCGGAAAAATCACCATTTGCAATGATTTTTCGATTATTTTTACGTCGTGTGAATAAGGGTGTGAGAGCTCTCAAAGTAGCCAAAATCATCGTTTTTTTGCCATTTTCTGCTGTTTTGGCCCGGTATTTCATCGGAAATCCGAGAATCTGGCTACTTCGAGAGCTCTCACACTCGTATTCACACGACGTAAAAAATAATCGAAAAGTCATTGCAAATGGCATTTTTTCCGTTCTTCAAGATGCTTTTTGCAAAATTGTTCTATCTTTATCCGCGTCCAAATTACAGCCGATAGAGTAAAAACGGTTTTTTTCTCGAAATCCTTGAAATTACATCAGCTATTTGAGGTACCAAAAAGGGCTGAGAGAAAAATCGCAAACCATAAAAAGTTAGCATTTTTTCTCATCTTCAAGATGCTTCTTTCAAAATTCCTCTACGTTAATTTGGGCTCGACCAATCGACGTTTTTGCAAGAGAGGATTTCAAACCCCCGTTCAGGAATTTTTGCACGGTACTGTATATGTTTATCCATCTAACATGCCTCGAAATCGAAATTCATGGATTGCTGATTCAAAAATTCACGACTGTCTGAGGGATTTTTCGAATAATCTCAAAAAGCTATTCAATCTACGAAGTGCGCGTGCTGCGCGCGCATGGTTCAACCACTCATATGGCGTGGGGTCAAAAAACTATCCAGTTTTCATGAAACATCATCGAAGGTGGCCATCAAGGAACGAAGATCATTTTGAGAACTGGAGAATTGAGCTCAACTCCAAAATCAATGATTTGAATTCATGCAACGCTTGCGCATGAAAATCTCAATTTTCACGTGAAATGTGTGGGTTTCCAATTCGATTGAGATTTTCAAAGGTTCTTACTCATTTTCGGATGGAGACATGTTTCTCTCCTCCTCTTTCTTCTCCTCTAAGTTGGCTATAGAAGAGAAGGAGGAAACATTTTTCAAGGATATGCACAAATATCAGCCAATCAGCCTTTGTTAAGCGAAAATTTCTTGAATGCTTCTGTAGACATTTTTTCTTTAGTCCACAAATAAAAAATTTTTGATCGACCATTTGAAATTCAACTGATCATCATCCAGAAATGAGAAAGTTATTGAACCTCCTACAATTTGAAAGAATACATTATTCACGAATAAAAAATTCCTCAATCCATTCGGTCCGATTCAGTTCCATCCACCAACTGAAGAGTTGTTTTACGCATAAGAACTTGAAGAATTATATTCACAAATTGAAAACTTTTTTCAAAATTATGTAAGGATATTCAACATTCACCAAGATAATTTTAGTTGATCTACCTCAATCACAAAACTTTATACATGTAATTTAAGGATTATGTTGAAATATTCATCGAAAACGAAAAAAATTCTAGTTAATCTACCCCATCAAGAAACAGTATGGATGCAACTATTAAGTTTGTATGGATCATTTGAGAATTTAAATAAGCGTTCCTGAGATCTTTCCGATCGTTGAAGAAAAATGAAATCAGAAAATAAATCTTCAAATGTTAGCCATTAACCTCATTATTACACGGGATATCCGACACTTCTGTTGCCGGTCAAGCAGCAGTCTACTTTCCTATCACTCATTTAGCGAGCGAATCGCGATCCGATTAATTCAAGCAGGTGTAATAAAACCCGATATGATGCGCATGCGCGACCGATCACCTGCTCAATGTTGACGATGAAGCATACAGAACTGGACAGAACGCTACAGTGCATGAGTTCAGATGCTTGAAACTCATCATTACTTTTCTTTCGATAAATTGGAAATAATCAACAGATATAATAGTTAGGCTATGTAGATCGCATGATTGAATACTTTCAACTATATTGATCTACCTATGAATACATTCAAATAATACAATGTCATTAATCCACAGCAACACGCGTTGAGACGACTTGTAAAAAGCGCGCGAAATCTCTATCGGAACGCCTCGAATCTCGAATATCGAAGTTATCCATTAATAATATAAGATAATAATGGATCAATGAGTTAGACAATTCGCCGCGCTAGTTGAATACTCATTGTCTCCTATTCACAGCTGACACTTCATAGGCTGCGACGATATCCCCTCTTACATTACCCTATTCTATGTATGTGGCTTGGAACTGACGCATTTCGGCTCCGTCGGAAGAGGTAGCATTTGTCAATAGCTGTCGTTGCCAGCCGTTTACAACGTTAATCAACCAAAACAGTATGTACAGAGCTAGAGAGACGAGTTTGAACGTTGAATGTGAACGTTTGGTGGAAATAAAATACGCGCCAAATTGAAGTGATAAAATTGGAAGAATGGTGGGCAGTCAAAAAATGACGTGACTTATGGGCTATTACGTTGGAATTGTCGATATGCAAGTGAATTTGTCATGAATCCACTACCAACATGCATTGTAGTGGTCGATGCGTTGAAAAATACGAATTGATCGACTGATTCAGCATTTTCTGAGAATTCAGTAGAAAAGTCAGCGTTTGGCCAGACATGAGTCATTGAACTACAGGCTTTTTGGTAGTATCGGATGGGTGGCAAGAGTTTGAGATGAAAAATCGACTATTTATCTCAGCCACGAGCTTTTCAAATCACGTTTCTTATCGTGAAGTAAAAGGATCAAATTCACCTCAATAACAATAGTAAGATGAATAGATTAGCCTTCAGCTGTCCTCGTGGGGTGTCATATACCCCAAGCTTCTTCCATGAGTATGCCACGTTCGTAATCAAAATCTACCGAGCTAATGGTGACACCTGTTGGTAGTCAAGACGTGCAACTTAACGACCACGCATATAGCGCAACTTTTGGTCCGCGTGTTTCTCCGCATAAAACAAGCAGAATGTCCCTGGGGTGTAAAACACCTCAGAGTGCCAGCTACGCACGCTTTGTATCTTTAAGTCGAATTTGTTCACTCGATTGTTTTGAACCATTGTGTCTTGTAGCACCAAGAAATAATTTCCATCGGTTATTAATGTGGTACTCCCTTCTATAGTACCGTAACTTCATCCCTCCATAATTTCCAAAGTCTTGGACAAGTCAAATTTTTGACCGTTTCACGCGATATTCTTATGAGAGAGCTGTGAGATCTATCATGAGATCTATCTCAACTGAAAATCATACTACTACAAAATCAGGTGTTTGTTAAAGGCCAAACCCCTTAAGTTCTCGTTTATCAGTTTCCAACGACCTGTACGATTCCAATGTGTATCGATAACCCCAACAGAAGAAGAAATTGATGGCGATGCCTTCGCGGAAATGAAATTGGGGAAATTTTGAGAGGTTAGGCATCAAAGGAGGGCCGACGATTAAGGCGATGCGGTCACCATGCAAGCTGAAAATCATCCCCAACTCTCTCCGATTTTGTTGCGATTTGGGCTAAACGACGAGCGCACAAATATTTGTTATCATCCAACTTAGATTTGTGCGCTTGTCCGTTAAGCCTAAATTGCAATAGAATAGGAGAGAGTTGGGAATAAAAATGTGCGTATATTATAGGTTAGGAGGTTCCCGCAGCTGAGTTATTCCCACTTTTCTCCGATTCTCTTATGATTTCGGCTAAGCGACGAATTGAGGAATACAAGTTGGACAATAACAAGTATTGGACATCTCGTCTCACACTTCGAATCATCAAATTTTTTCATGTAAGGTGTATTTTCAAGGTCCATGGTCACGGTGCACGGTGACCGCATCGCCTTAAGCTCTTACATATCATCAAACGATTCAATTTATCGCAGATACGGATGTCCAACTCATTGCCTCAACCAGTCGCCTAGCCACGACTCCCTTTTGACGATGTCGCCCAAACAGTCCAAGAAGAATCCAGTCAACGGGGGAATTCTAGCACACAGCCACCTCTAGGAAGCAATGTAAACGACAATAGCAATGATAGTAATGGATCTAACAATCCAGCAACGACTGACCAGGTGGATGTGCTTACCATTATGAGAGTAAGGGGTGGATACTTTGGAACACTGCACATTTTCTCAACACTATATTCATTCCCAGGCTCAAACTTACTCATCAGTGTATCCAGTTGCAGCATGGGTATTCTCGACGAAGGTGAAAAGATATCCCAATGGAAATTTTGTCGAAATGTGAGATATAGGTGTAATAGACTTCTCGGCATATAGTCATGTCATTCATTAAGTTCCAAAATGATCGAAGCAGAGATGGCTAGTAAGTTTCTCATGAATTGATTTTAGTTTTATGTTGAAGTGACAATATGGGATTGTATATTGAATTTCGCGATTGACCGCATCGAGTTATTTGGTCGAGTTTTTGGTGCAAAATTGGATTTTTGATCTCTTTTGCCTGAAAAGCTCGTATTTTGATTCTTTTTATTACAGATAAATGGACTGCTTGCGGTGACCAGTTTGATACCATAGAATATAAGTCAGGATCCACATTGGAAATCCTTTGAAATATTCACTTTATAATCATAACTATGAACTCTTCGGCCCCTATCAAATTGAAAGGAAAAGTGATCTGAACTTTTACAGTTACCTAGGAGGTTATAAAGATACAACTTGCGCTCGATACAATCCACGATCCTCGAAAGTTGAGAGAGGGAAGTAGACTTAGATATGTGAGGATTGCACCTTGCTATTATTCATGGGCTCATAGGACTGATGTGGTGAACTGATGCTACGTTATCGTTCCAGGAATATTTGTCTGATCCCAATTCCGACGAGGTAACTGTTGATTGTAGTTTAGTTCTCATGCAGACTTTGTGTCGAGCTTTCAATGGCATGCCATTGACTGTTTACCTCAAACTATGTTTACACGCTGTTAGAAGAGGCGAGTATTGGACTTATCTAACAGTAATACATATTTGTTCCATACCCTTCCTGAGCGCCACTCGAAGAAAGTGAAGGCTGTCATGCCGGATAAGGATCATCAGAGTTTGGCTCTGAAGGGTATTGCAATGCTAGTCTATTTGACTTCTCTGAGAGAAGCTTAAACCACCGTGGAACAATCAGCAATTGTTTTTGGGAACAGAAATGAGCCGATTGGAATCAAAGACTGAATTTTTCGCTTGACAAAATCTGATGAGACGACTTGTTATGATGATTCATGCGAGGAAAAATCCCCTCAGGAATTTTTAGGGAAGCTGGAATTCAACCTAACTCCAATCAAGAGATCTGCTTTTGGGATATATCTTCAAAAAGTTGGAAAACTATCCTTGGGGAATCGCGACAGGGTTACCCAAGAACGTATATTTCAGCTCAAAATTCATCAAATATCTGTTTGATTCCGTTCTGGCTCACAGTCTCTTGATCATCGCGATGCAGCTGTCAAGATCTGGAATTCCGAGGAACTCGAATGCTCCAGTAGGAAATTGCTGAAGAATTGCGAAAGAAGACATCTTGCAAAGCCGGAAACGCATTGAACTACCAAGGTATGTGCAAATCAAGTCAGAACTGCACCATGCGAAGATGGAGGAGTGGCTGTACAAATTGAGAGACCCATCAGCTATTCCGAATGTTCAAAACCTCGTTGCAAGAGGTAACAGTAAAGGAATGAGGAAAAAAGGTAGTGAAAAGATTGGGGGAAAGAAGAAGGAAACTAATGGAATAAGGCGTGCAGGAAAAATGTGAAGAAAGGAAGGTTCTCCAATTGATGCGAATTCACTGTACGCTCGAGGAACCTAGATGGAGGAGAGATGTCGTGGGTATCGGATTCATTACAAAAGGTTTGAATTCGTACAAACAAAGGAGGAAGGACCCAAAATGATTATTCGAACCAAGCAATTCGAAGTAATTGGGAATAAGATTTTAATCGATAATAGTATTCAGCTCTTATATATGTGAGGTTGCAAACTTATTTTCATCGGGGGCTATGTCAGATAAGTATAGTGAGAAGTGAAGCAGCTACAAGAAAGCTACCATAAATTGCGAGAAAATTACAAGAAGTACTTACAGTGATGCAAAATCACCTATCTGAGCATAGTACCAAAGAGTCGTTGAACCCAATGGTTCATGATGATCGTGTGTGGAAAGCTGTAGAACTCCAGTTCCACGAAGAAGTAAGTGCCATGCGGAGGAAGCTTGGAGCAATGTCCTTGACTACCACTCACATCTCACCGGAAGGAGGTATGATCATCCATGATAAAACCTCGATTATTTCAAAGTATTTATTGAATTGAAATATATGTAAACTCCTTGTAGATACAAAAGTGTTGGATTGTATGGAAATGGAGATCGAGAGCAAGCCTGGGTAAGATTGGTTCTGGAATCATGAGTATTGTAATTAAAAAATAGACAGATATTGGATTATCCGAGGGTCAATCTAATGAACATCCCTTCGCCATGTCTGTTCTGGGTGCAGTCCATCACAAGCGTGAGGCCTGACATTTTGACCTATTTTCATTGAGAGATGGGTCAACGAAAATGAGCGTTGGTTGTTTGATCCAATGTATCGATGTCCTACAACGGGGAAGATTTATTTGGGAACGCCAAAGTAATAGAAATTATCCAAAAATGTTGGTCAGAGGAACTATCCACAAATGTTTATCCAAAAGTCTCAGAATCTGAATGAACTATGTGGTAAGATTAATTCTAGAAAGGAGCCATCCGTAAATTTGTGGTTGGAAGAAACTATCTGGAAATGTGTGATTCCAGGCGAGAATTATCTAGAAATTTCTGGTTGAAAGAAATAAACAACAAAATTTTTGTCAGAAGGAAATATCTGAGAATTCATGATCCCAGAGCAGTACTACCTCGAGATTTTTGGTTGAAAGAAACTATCTAATTATGAATTTTTGGTTGAAGGGGGAACACTTTTCGGCACTCCCCCGACTAGAATTAATCAAAAAAGTTTTCTAATTGAAGGAAAATAGGTGCCGGTCAGAAGAGGTTGAGCCATAGATATCTCTCTGAATTTTTTGATAAAAAGTGCACCCTAGCAATCTCGATGGAAGAATGCTAGAATATTACAATACTCGGAAACTAGGATAGTTAGTTCTGATAAGCTTACGCTATTGTTGTTACCGGGATGGCTTGCGCCACGAGGCAACTGAGTGGGCCACAACAGTGGTTCAAACGTTAGAAGGTTGGTGGCCCTGAAAAGGGCCGATTGGGGTTTGGGGGTTAGCCCTGAAAAGGGCTGATGTCGCAGTTAGGTGTTTCCCGGAGTCTACTCCGAGACGAAGCTTGGATGGTACTCGTGCGGACTGGTCTGAGCGGGCTTTGCTGGAACCGTGGGAGTCGCTCCAGCGAACTCCATCGAAACCCCAGGGTGGAGACGCGCGCCATTGGGGCCAACTTCGCGTGCGGCTGGCGGTTCCCAACATCCTGGGTTGAGGCTCCGATCCGTAGGAGGCTCGGCTATCAGCGTTGTCGTCGTCCGATCCGGTTGGGTCCGTAACATCCGGGAGGTCCTGGGTCGATGGTAGTCTCCGACGTGATGAGTCCGCCCGAGCTACGTAAGAGCTCCCGGGCGCGTTGTGCCGAAGAAGCTGCAAACATCAGCCCGAGGAACGGATGTGGACTGCCACTAGGTCAGAACACTCCCGAGCGCGGCAGCGCTGTAGAAGTGGACCTGGGTGTGGGTACCCGTCCGGTGGTCTCCCGAGCACGTCAGTGCTGAAGAAGTCCAGCCGGAGGGGCCGTCATGGAAGTTTTTTTTTTTTTTTTTTTTTTTTTTTTGGTAGGCCGGGAAGGGGAAATCTTCATAGACACCCACAAGAGTGTGGGTAGTGTCGGATTCACCCGAGATGACTCGGGCACCTACCGACTAAAACCCCTCCCCGGAGGGCGCCAACCCGAAGGTTATAGTCCCAGAAGAAGGAAGGAAGGAACAGAGAGTAGAAAAAAGATGAAAGATACAGGGAGGCTTGCGAGGAAGCGGGAACCCACAAGTGGTCCAAGATGCCACTCAGGGCTCATACGCACTGAGGCGGACGAGGTGGTGAAAGCACACACATGGGTGCTGGGGCTGAAGACTGGGGGCGGGGGAGTTGTCATGTGCTCCCGAGATACTAAGATCTCCCTTGCCGGAGGACTGGGGCCGGGGAGTGCGTCTGTCTCCCAGGATCAACTAAGGATCCTCCTTGCGGAACTGGGGCCGGGGAGACGTTACTCTCCCAAGATCCGAAGATCTCCCTTGCGGGGCCCGTCGTGGAAGTTGGTTGAGGCACCGGTTTTGAAAACACGGTGCCCTGTTTTGATAGCGGGCGAGGATGGACGCCACCTGGCGGTGGCGTGACGAACTCCTCAGGCTTGTGGGCCACCCGAGACTATGGTGTAGGAGAGGGAATGAGGAATGGAGATTGTGCCCAAGGCGTGGGACGTGGCAGCTGGTAACATTGTGACATATGGATCCACTGTAATCGCTTCTCTTTCACGCGGGGATCTGTAAATTTTTGTATGGTCTTTTAGCAACTAGGTGATTCTCATATTCATCTTCATATGTGGATCAACGCAATTTGAATGTTGAAGAGTTCTTACTGTTAATATAAGTAATAAGTCCTTCAATAGAAATAAATGAGTTTTGAGGTCATACTTACCTTCACGCTCAAGGTAGCAGTTTGTCAAAATATTGAATGGTAAAATAATTGAGAGCACGTCAACAACATTTCTAGCAACTTCCAAAATAGATTTTGTTGGCTGGATTGATCTATAACTTGTAACGCGGTATTTCAACCGACACAACTCATTTATATTCAACAGGACTCATATCTTAAGATGCAAAAATTACGCGTGCGGACAGCGATACGACTCAAATAAAATGAATAAGAAAAAAATTTCAAAAATTGGCTTTTATGTGAACCGTTAAGCATAGCATGTCAAAATTTGAAGAAAATGAAAACCGTTATTTACGTTTCTGTCATAAACGAAGAGTGTGTCAGTTGACGTCCAGTTTCACGAATTCCATGATTTCAAGATATAAAGATGGTCAAAGCGCGGGTTGATTGGTGAAAACGACTCTTGATGTATCAAGTTTACAACCCATGCTTTTACCATTTTGATATCTTGAAATCATGGAAGTCGTGAAGCTAGACGTCAACTGACTTACTCTTTGTTCATCAAAGAAACGTAGATAACGGTTTTCATTTTCTTCAAATTTCGACATGCTATGCTTAACGGTTCACATGAAAGCGAATTAAAAAAATTTTTTCCAATCATTTTATTTTCTCAATTTAAGTTCACTCCCTATTGCTTGGAATATAGAACATAAATTGAATAGATTAATATCAACCAGGATCTTGAGATATCATTCTTAAGATTCCTTGGGTATTCACTTTTGCTCGAGCGCTTCAGAATGCAAATTGATAAAAAGTGGAATGAATCACTCAGCTATGGTCCACCAGAAATAAGTTCTCTTCTCATGTTGAGCATACCAATAATCCTGAATTGATTCACAAGCGATAGTCAAATCACATTTAAGAGGCTGTGTCACCCTTATCACTAGAATATGAATACAGTAAAACCTCTCTTAGCGGCCACTACTCAAAAGCAGCCACCTCTTCTAACGGCCGGGTTTTCTCAGTTCCGAAAGTACCTTTCATGTGTGAATTGAACCTCCGAAAAGCGGTCACCTCCCTCAAAGGCCAATTTTTCCCGGTCCCGCAGGGTGGCCGCTAAGAGAGGTTTTACTGTACATCCAATCATTATCTAAATTGAGAGACATGCAGCCCCCCTCCAAAAAAGTCCTATATCAGGGTTGCCAACGTAGAATCAAAATCAGTGTTGCCAACTTGACGGCACGAGAAGTCCCTAGGTGAGATCAAATGTCCCTAGATTTTTCCGCAATGTATGGAACACGTGTTTCAGTGTCGTTTACGTATTTTCGACGTATCTTTGAGTTTTTGCATATGTGTCTTCGATTTTATTATATGTATTTACAAGTTGATATTATATATTCGATTTGCTGCTAATTCTTGACGTGAAAACGGTTGCTGATCGGTCTCACGGAGCCGTTTCGAACACTGCCCAAGCTTCCAAATCCATAGGCGGAGGTTAGAAGCAACCGATTTCATGAAATTTGTTTGGATATTCGTATTACGTTCATACAGGGGACAATTCTATGGCTTTTTTAGATGACTCCTTTAAGAACTCGCGTTACCGTCATTGTCAGCATCAAAGGTAGCCGAGTAACTTTTTACGGTTCACGGGGCTGCCTCACTTTTGTGATGGTTAATAAAGATGTTGTCTGGCAGATGATACGGTTCAACATATCATACATAGGTAGAGAGAGAAGGAGATGAAGAGTGGGACAGGAGCGCGGGCACTTCGTTGAGCGCGCAATTCAAAAATATGAGTCTACGTAGCAAAGCGGATGACCCCCCTCCCTCCGTAGTCCAACATAGTTTTTTCCAATAAATGTTTACCCTCCCCCCCTCCCCCCTCTGTCCGCCTACGTAGTTTATGGACGGCCCCGACATGACATTATAGCCACACCGTATCAGGCTGCACAGGGCTGCACCATGGCCGCATCACAGCTCAAAATACGCTTCGTCTCGCTCCGCGTGAGTTTTCAAGCTTCATCGCGATCTCAACTCGTTAGCCTCGTGGTCGAACCACCGGTGTGTCCATGGAGATTCTCTGACGCTCGAGTCTCGCTTATGCTGATGCCACCTTTCAGTTGCGGTTGGCTCTTGCTCACACACGCGTGCATACATAGAAGTATATGTACACGCATATCGGTCCTCACGCTCTATATCGCTGGCGTCATATTAATCTTCGCGGTTATGTGGTTTTGTGCAACAGTCACGCAAACTCATTTCACTTACTTCCAGTTGAAATTCTTCCTACTACTTAATTTATCGTACCCTTGACATCACACTCTGAACTCATTTGATGATCATGAGATATTACGTGAAGTGAGTTGATTCGAAATCAAATCTGAATTTCGAACATTTTCCACCTACAAATCCCATCATTTTCAGGATATTGGCGAAGGTCGTAAGGATTCGATATGAATACTAACACCCCTTGGATATATCGTGTAGTGGAAGCATGAAAGAGATTAAAGTGGAAGAGAATGAATTCAATGCTTCAAGCTCCAAGAACGGCCTTATTTTTCACTCTTATCTTATCTTTCACGTAACAGCACGGCGTAGCGCTTTGCCATCGTTGTAATCTCGACGTGCACTGAGCTTGCTCGGATTCGTTTTTCAACTCGAGCATGAGATCTAAGCACATAAGTAATATCAATTCTCGAATACAAAGCAGCATTCCCTCCACTCTCACACTACTCCAATTTGAATTTTCACTCCATACCTCACTGATTGAACAAATGCGCATTCTGAGATTCTTGATGATACTTTGAAATCATTTTGAAAAAGGATGCAACCTCAGCAATGACCAGTTGCTGATATGCGCTTCAAATAAAGGTCACGTACGCTCAGTGGTAACAATCCGACTGATGAAACTAGAGGAGCAAGTCATGACAACGATTCATTTTGCGGCTCAGTTCCAAGCACGTACAACATGAATTGCGAATCTTCCAAGCTGAATAATTGGAGTAGGCCAAGCGGCACAGCTTCCACTTGAGTGGTGGCTGAGGAACAATAAAAAGGCGTTTCACCGAGTAAAGCTGCATCGACTCAAAGCAATTCCTTCATTCGTTTGAATGAATTGAAAGTTTGTATGATTAAAATTCCTGGCAGCCGAAGGGAGACTCATCAGTGGTTAACTGCACCTAAATTTGGATTTTCTTCGAGAAAATGTAAGAAGACTGTCGAGATTCTAAAAGCCTCGACAAGAACTTCCCTTGGGTCCCCAGACAATAGACACCGGGAGCCCGTTGCCACCTCCACGCCATACAAATGCATTCACAACTCTGTTAATGATCATCACTTGCAGAACAACATTAGCACTCAGCGTGATTTCACAGTAAAATAACGTATTCGACTGCCAGCATTGAGCTTTTCTCAATTTTTTATTGAGCTCTGAATTTTGATTGAGTAGCAGCATCACGTGACGATGCTTAGATATTGTAAGGGTTCGGTGTATGGTTTCCGTTATTTGCGGGGCGAGGATAAGCGCAATACATGAGTGATACAGGAAGGTGATAGCGGGCTTCCGTTATCTGATATGTGGGAGTTCTACGGAAAAATTCTTTGTCGAGGACCAGAATACACTGCAATTTGGAAACATCAATCAGTAACAAATTCTGTGACACATTGTGATGTATTTACAGGCTTCAAAAATTCGAATGATGTAGTGATAATAAATTGAGCCAGCCATCGCAGCAGAGAATATCTCGAATATATGACAGGAAAGTGAGAGAAAGATGAGAGAAAACAAGATGGATGAAAGTGAAAATGGTCTCACTTAGGCATCAGGAGATCTAACGAAGCAGTGCTTGTCTTGAGGGGAAGAGGAAAAATTCCATCGTTTCCTATCCTCTCCTGCCACCGACTTTTTTATGTCGCTCATCCACGGTGATGCAAGACTTCACGTACTAAGAATAAAAAGTTACGGACGAACCTTTTTGAGTCGATGTTGGCTGAGCAGTTCTACCGAAGAGAAAAATCTTCTTTTTTTCTTTTATTAAAAAAGAAAGAAAAATCTCTTGCCGCGAACACAACCCTTCCTCTCTGGAAGAGGAAGAGAAACCCATGACTCATATTATCTTCAGGACATCAAGTGAGGATAATAAGATCTTCCAAAACTCTACTCGACCGAGGAAATCTTTAACAACCACGGCGCTCAACTTCCAAGGATAATTCAGCTGCAAGCATCTAGAATCAACCAAATTATACAACGCTCTTCCATCTTTGGCTGCGCATTTTTTTCATCCTGCTGGTTGTGATTCGTGCTATTGTTCCGTGGTAAGCTATTCTTTTGTTCATCATGCCACAAAGCACCAACGAGATCTCAAGTATTTGCAAGGGCATTTGGGTAATTTTGGTCAATACTTCTCACTCTTTGCAGAGCCTGTTGAGCTCTACCCTTCAATTCACTCCACTCTCCATTTTACATGTAGCCAGTTTCAAAGCTGATGAATTTCTGAAGGTTCGTCATCATCTGGCGTACACGCCTCGTGGTCAAACTTGACGGGCACGAAAATGATTCTTGTCACTGCAAGATTTGTTTATCACCAGATGGATATGTGTCGGGAATGAGATCAAGGATTGATTCATTCTTCAACGATGTTAGAGCGATGTGAAAATGGTTTTGCCATCACCGCCCAACAAATTCTTGGTGAATTCGACCAGAATATCTGTCACTTCTCGATTTCACCATACCAATCGTGAATCGGAATGAACTGTAGTGGTACTGCATCTCTTCCAATGATTCATCATCGCTTATAGCCTTCCCTGATAACTTCATAATCAGTTGTTCGATCTATGAATTGTGTCACAAATGATTTCATAAACACTGATGAACTCTATCGATACCATCCAAGAAGCAACCCAAAAGCATACCGATTAATCACGAGGACTCAAAAACCTACTACCTCGTGGAACCACCACAAACAGAACAAGCTCAGCGTATCGCATCAGTCCGAGAAAATCAAGCGCCGCGAAGGTTGAATGAAAAGCTTCACCTAAGATCAACATCGTAGAATCTGTTTCCAACCGTCATGCAGCTCAAATCACAAGAGCGAAAAGCAAAGACATCATACAGCGGGTCATTGTCATTGTCGTGGCTTCTCCTGACACTTACCATAAGCTGGATGTAGTGCATGTGTCACAGGCTCTTGGTGGAATCATCCTTCTCGCGAAAATCCTAGGCTCTGCATGAAAGGCCAGCCGATCATGTAATCGCTCATCCTATTCACTTTGTTACACCACTGGCCCAGCCTTTCCGTGAAAAGACTGGATTGTCCAGCCTGTCCATGTAAAAGCCAAGCCGGGCTAGGCCCTGGGTGTACAGATGGGCAAAGCCGCAATATCGCCGTCAAGCAAAGTAAGTATCGCGTCGAAGCTGTAATATTATTTGAACTCCTTACAATCAAATCCGATTGGATAATCTAATAAAAATTTATCGATGGAATCGGGTTGCTTGGACAAGACTTTCAAAAATAGCCAATCAAAAATGAAAATATATGATGTTTGCAAGATGAATAAATAAATCTTCGAAAATATACTCGCCCAATGAATAAAATAATTAGAGGGGCGCTCGAAACGAACAGGGCAGTGGAAGCTTATATTAGAATTCATGAGTACACTCGGTTTAAGTAATAAGGAGCACTTTAATCACAAAACTAGTGTGATAACAAACTTGTAAAAAGATAAGACGCGGAGAGAGGTGAGGGGTGAATTAGTCGCGGAGAGAACAATTGCTTGATGAAATTAGGCGGGAGCTCGCGGCGCGAATCGCGGGCGCGAGAGCGGCGCAACTAGCCGTCTCGCCGACCCATGGTCAACTGACTAATTTATGCTTGAGAATGATCGACAACGACAAGGTGCGAGGAGCGATGCGACGTTGCCCAATTCCACATTTAAATGCACCAATAGGCGAAATTTCGAGCGATCATATGACTGATCAATACATATATAGTTATGTGCAGGGGGGTCATCGCTCTGCTCGTCGCAGCTTGCGTGCTCGAACATTCGAGAGCTTCAAAATCTCGAACATTTCCGAACATATGATATCGCTCGGATTCAAATGAATTACAACTTAACATCGATCAGATTCAAATTGATTCCGGGTTGTGTGAAAGAACTCACTCTGATTTCATTCAGGACAAAATAATATTAATTGCAAACTAAGGAAAGTATTATATATCTAATAGTTATTCAATTCACATGAAAATATTCAACATAGATAATGCTTTTCTCATATGCACGTCAATTTTCATTAGGACAAGGTAGGCTGGACTGACAACGAAAGTCACACTTCGCACTTTTCAAATCACGAAATCATTTGCAACTGGCCAGAATTCTCATGTAAAGTGATTGACTATTGAATATACTAGAATACACTTCGTAATACTGTTTGAGAAAGATATATTTTATTACTCTGACCTAAAAATGCCGCGTTTTACTAGGATTCTAGGGTTCTCGTAATGAAAAAATACATCCGCACCTCGCTTGCAAGCCCATTTAGGGCACTGGAGGACATATCTGTCTCGCTTCACTCGACAGACAAACTGTCCTAGTGGGGTGCCTGAACTCAGCACAAACATTTCCGCACAAACACAAACGAACATTCTGATATATTATTGCTAATTTATAGCTAATTTATTGCTGTATTGCAAAATTTATTGCTCTTCATTTTTTCGAGTTATGAGTGTTTGTGCTGAGTTCCGTGGAGCCAGCACAAACATTGAGTTTTTGTCGACCTATCGAAACCTGACTTAGCTTATATTTTATTGCTGATCTATTGCTCCCAGAATCCGTTTCGATCATCTCTTCAGAGCAACATTCGGCAGACACATGAGTGTTGGTGCTGAGTTCAATGTGGAGTCAGCACAAACATTGGGTTTTTGCCGACCTATCGAGACCTAACTTACGGGCGGAACAAAAACCTTGCAGGTCCTGGATCTTGACGAAACTTCGAGAATCTTTTTGTTTTGGTGAAAAATGAAGGTGCCCAGAAGGGTTCCGTCCAATGGGCCTCCTATCCCGAGAAATAGCCATGGAGGTTAACATTCTCAGTATATCTATATTTATATATATGTCTCATTTTAACATGGACCTATATGGACGATGTTAATTTCCATAGCTGTATCTCGGGATAGGAGGCCCATTGGACGAACACCTTTTGAGTACCTTCGTTTATCACCAAAACAAGGAGATTCCCAAAGTTTCGTCAAGATCCAGGACCCGCAAGGTTGGTGCTTCCCTTATTAGCTTATATTTTATTGCTAATTTATTGCTCCCAGAATCCGTTTCGATCATCCCTTTAGAGCAACTTCCGGCAGAGATATGAGTGTTTGTGCTGAGTTCAATGTGAAGCCAGCACAAACATTGGGTTTTTGTCGACCTATCGAAACCTGACTTAGCTTATATTTTATCGCTAATTAATTGCTCTCAGAATCCGTATTGATCATTATTGCACTAGCGTTATTCGTTTGTTTGAACCACATACACAAGTAATGGAAAATCAATCTTTGAGACTTCCCCGGGCTCTTCTTCGGCCCTCAGTGCGCGGAGAAAGAGATTTTCCCTACCATTTTTGCTCATTCTGAAAAATTCGTATTTTTCCCATATCTCAACCCTTACGGACATTCAGAACGCCAACACTCAGGCCAATTTCAACACTTACGATGAATCCCAATGTTTCCTATTACCTAACTGTGTACGACAAGTGCAAGCACTCGAGTTACCTCTATTGGCAATTTGGCATCTCCTTCCGCCATTTTGAAAAATCCAAGCACCTGGGATCATGTTTTAGCTAGAATGAGATCCACCGTTCAAGCGGTTATGGAAGGGAATCCAGGAAACGTACACTACAAAAAGGATTTCTCAAAGTGATTTCACTTCTCAAACCTGATTTTCTTGCAATAAGAAAGAAATTCTCGGCAAAACTCTTGGATCAAGAGCTAATTTCTCCAAACGAGAAATTTCCCTCCTAGTATGAGAAGCATGTGTACTTGGAAGGACGATTTGAGAAAAAAACAAACACCTGAAGAAAACTTTTCTCAAATTGAAGAAATCAATGTCTCATGCGCAGAGAAAAAATTGCTCAAACCTCCAAACTATTTTTTGTGTTTACGATATTCCGTGGCATCCGCTGATGGGGTTATGATTAACCAAAAGCATATTTGTTGACGTTGCTTCAGTATGGGTTACTTGGTGGTTGCATTGCGAGTCGTGGGTGGATGTCAGTCAATATTGTTAAGAGTATGTATTGATAAGAGTGAAGAATGCGAAAATTTCTCTACTCAGCTGATAAACGAATTTGTGTTGAGGTATGTACCTATGATCGTTGTCGCGTGTCGCTGGAAAATTATACTTCATTATGATCCCTTTTTCATAATACAAGATTTTCTGAAGTCACAACCCATCTCATTTGTGTTTAGTTTGAGATTTTGAGAATAATATCAACGTCAATTTCGAATTACCTGTGGCAAATTCACGTGAGTCGGGCTCGTCAAGCTTTGAGTATATTTGAAATCGAGTGCGAATGCAAGAATCATATTTTTGATAGGTTAGTTACTGCTTGCGTGCGAGTAAAATTATCCTTTCCAGCGAAATATGCGATTCCTCAGAAGAAGAGACTATATTTCTCAGTTTGAGACAAGTTTCAAATGAGAGATTTGGGATTTCTCAAATTCGCACGCACTCATCTGTAGAAATTTCGTTTCTCATTCCAAGAAATCCTTTTTGCAGTGTATTTTCCGCCTCCTCTCGACTTTCTCGATCCACAGCTCAAACAGTACGAGTAAACCAATCTTGGTTTCGGTTTCTTCACCGCACTTATCTTTTGGAACTCGGAAAAAATATCTCTAACAATTACCCATCTTCGGGTTTCACAACTACCCGCTTTGGGAGAAGAATTACCCGTAGTTGCTCAAATACCGCTTTTAATGAACCCTGCGATGAAGTTTACAATTTTAACAAAACATGCTCACGTTGCAGAGCCGGAGGTCGACCGATCTGAAAGATTCACATTCGATCAATTTCCAGGCACCTTGGCGGTCTTTTTCCTGGAAGAATAGAAATCATCCGTCGATGGAATCTGGAACTAAGTCAACTCTTCGCTTTCACCAGTATATGGGATGTAAGAGCTCCCCTTCTTTGCGATTTTTTGCCCTTCTACTGTGGTGTGTTCTTCGTTCTAGAACGAAAAGATGAAATAAGTTTCACCGAAAATGTATAGGATACTTTTTTTGTGAATGTTTTGAAAATCTACTCCAAACCGAGGTATACAACTGCTGCGAGTTTCACAGATGAAAGGTACTCGTCGATTCCTTTGGTCGATGCGTTCCACCCTCACCGTAGATGAATCCAGTCCTTCGATGTGTGTGAGCACACCATTCAGCTGTTAATCCTTTAATATAATACCGCGATTTCACTATTAGTAGATATGACCCGCTATGAATTACTGGTACGCTACAGTCGTTCGGGCTTAAGAGGATGCCGGATACCGACATTGTCGAGTTTTCGGATTTCTCGATGAATTTTCGAGATATCGGGATTCTACCAAGTAACGCCGATTCTGTAGGGCTCATAGAATCGGCGTTACTTGTTAGATATTTGATATCTCAAAAATTCATCGAGCAATCCGAAAACGCGACCATGTCGGTAACTGTACAATATTGATAGGACTCCGACATCCCCTTAAGATATCTCTAAAAATGCCGGCATTAAAGCTGGTCAAAACTCGATTCACAGTGAATTCTTTTCTTTTTATCAAACCCTCGTGAAAATGCTCTTGGGAACCTCATTAATCTTGTCGACTACCCAAGGATTCTGTAGGTGATTTGCGTCACAAATACTATGAAATTGCTCCAAAATGCCATTGCTGCATCTCTCTCGAAAAATGATAGATTTTACTATTCCGTTGAGCTTCCGTAAGCCAGCGCGAAACTGTGTAAAATACTCTTCACAGTAGCCCCAAAAGTATGCAGAACATGCCATGAAGAGTGGTCTCTAAATTTACGACTTCCCGGCTCCAGCGCCACTGCAACCTCGCCACCGAAGGTTGTCGGGCCCTCCATGTCCAAACGCGAATGTCTACTGTCGCACCTTTGATGATAGGATAATAGTCGACGGAGGTTCTTAGAGCAATGAAATATCAATAAAGTATAGGTTAATCAAGGCGTAAGAGGTCGGCAAAAACCTAATGTTTGTGTTGGTTCCACATTGAACTCAGCACAAGCACTCATATCTCCGCCGGAAGTAGCTCTAAGGAGATGATCAATACGGATTCTGGGAGCAATAAATTAGCAATAAAATATGATAAGGGCTAAAAAGGGGAGCACCAACCTTGCGGGTCCTGGATCTTGATGAAACTTTGGGAATCTTCTCGTTTTGGTGAAGAACGAAGGTACACAAAAGAATCCGTCCAATGGGCCTCCTATCCCGAGATACAACTATGGAAATTAGCATCGTCCATATAGGCCCATGTAAAAATGAGACATACACAGATATACTGACAATACTAACCTCCATCTCTGTATTTGAACTCTGCACAAACACTCATATCTCTGCCGGAAGTTGCTTTAAAGGGATGATCGAAACGGATTTTGGGAGCAATAAATTAGCAATAAAATATAAGCTAAGTCAGGTTTCGATAGGTCGACAGAAATCCAATGTTTGTGCTGGCTCCACGCGGAACTCAGCACAAACACTCATAATTCGAGGAAATGAAGAGCAATAAATTCCGCAATTCAGCAATGAATTAGCAATAAAGAAACAATAAAATATCAGATGGTTCATTTGTGTTTGTGCGGAAATGTTTGTGCTGAGTTCAGGCACCCGTCCTAGAGCCCAAAATACTCTACCGCGCCCAGTGCCGAAATATACTATTTTTGTCCTTAATGGAATCAAAGTGAGTTCCTTCCCCACAACTCGAGTAATATCATATATTTCCATATCAACTCCAATTCGTTAGCTTTTGGAAGTCTCATTTGAGCAAGCCGATTGAATCGGCCAATCATTATTAGGTTATCCAATCCAATATGACTGTAAGAGGTTAAATTACTTTGCCAGATTTGACTGCGATACTGACTTTGCTCGACAGCGATACTAATGGCTCTGCCTATCTGTACACCAAGGGTCTAGCCCGGCTTAGACTAACCGGACTTCCCACGGATAGCCTAGGCCGATGGTGTAACAATGTGAAAAGGACGATCGCTCATACGATCGGCCGGCCTTTTATGAAGAGCCTAGGATTTTCATGAAAAGGCTGATTCCACCAAGAGCCTGCAACATATGCACTTTGCTACTACCCGGCTGTTGACCGTTGCTCTCAGGTCATATAGCCTACACTTGCAAGCTCATCAATCATTGAGTTTAGAGTCGGATACGTGATTTCGGGGGTGTGAATGCTCGCTGAACTTCCCAACTCTCCCTGCTGCCCCTACAGCCCATCCTCAACCTCACCATCGCCAGCGACGTCGAAGTGCAGCCAGTTTGCCGATTGGTTCGCGCAAACTGCATCAGTGACTCACCATATATCTATATATCCATGTGTATCTTTCGCAGCTATGATTTATGTGTCGTTGTATAACCATAGCGCATGGAAAAGACATCTTGACCCCTATTTCGATGATAAATTCTTTCGGAGAGTCTGGATTGGAAGATTAACGATTGTCCCAATCGGAGCACAAAATGAATATGTCGAAGAATTATTTGAGTGAATTTGTTCCTACCCGTTTTGAGGGTTCGTACAAGCAGGCACACATTATTTCCAAGTTTTCACGGAACTACTCATACATAGTATCGCGGACACGGTATGAGTTCAAGGGCATGTGAAAGCCGACTTTTACCGACCGAGCGGACCGTACTAAGGGTAAGGGAGGTTGGGTTAGATGTTACATATATGAATATATTATAAGGGAGGGGAGGGGTGGTGAGAATCCTCCCCCCTTCCTCTGCGTCATAATAACTGCGTCATGCTTATTGATGCATACGTAGATTCATGACTGAATAGCTATCTTCTAGGTACACTGATGATGAGTTATTGATGTAAAAAATGAAGGTTCCTAATCACATTTTTTATATACTGTCAAGTATATTTTTCATGTGACATCTAGTGATAATTCTGCTGGGCTCACATTTTTTTGTATATACTTGCATTCAAGTATATTTTTTATGTGGCTTTTTTGTTGAACCATCACTTTTACTCTTGAGAACACATTTTTGTACTATGTGTGTGTACACATTTTTGTACTATGTGTATTCATTTTTAGTGAAGTGGTTTCTGCAGGAATATCTTCCTCGGTAACTTTTTCTAAGCAATTACTCGAATGCACATCTCTACACACTCTTGAGCTGTTTTGTCAGTTCCAAGGAGAGAAAACCTGTTCAAATGTGTAGTGATTCTGACACATCGCTGCCTCTTATTGGCCAAAGTCATGTATTCATGTTATCGCTGTACCTAAAAGGATTCATTGTGATAGTATCACTATTCATGTTATGGCATCCATTCAGATTGTAGACACAAATTTGACTCTATTTGGGACTCAAAACAATTCCAGAATTTCATGCAAAGCAACTCCACAAAGTTAACCTATTCCAAAAATTTTAGTATCCAAAGTTCATGATTTATATCAAACAGCTAGGAATTGGTAAATACAGATAGAAGCTATGTAGACATTGGAGTACATACATTCATGACATACCTTAAAATGAAGATGAAATCTCACCCCTCGAATACAAAGATCTCAAAAGACATAATTGGGAGCTCGTGGCATACTCAAGATCAGCTTTTGCTCTCGAAGTCACTCAAGCGAGCTATTCTGAACAAATATCTTAGGGTATTCATGTTGATACCTTGAAAAGAATGATGAGATTGATCAGAGTAATATGAAGGCACACAACTAAGAATGAGATTCTGAATTCCACCAATGAATTCATGGTATAATGGAATTTATGAGTTTCCAATTCCAAGTCAAAAAAGTTCCACAACTGGGCCAAATTTCAACAGATTGAAACAAATGAATATGAAATCATTCCTCTAAAATACAGGGACCTCAGGAGACACAAATTGGAGCTCACTGCAATGTCCACTAATTCACTTTTGCTCTAAAATTCACCCGGGCGCTCCATTTGGACCAGGTGATTCCAAGATATTCTAGTTGGAACCTGGAGTAGGATGGTGAAATCAATTAAACATGATTCAGAGGTCAACTCCTGGCAAAAAGAATCTCAATTTCATCACTACATTCTTTGTATAATGGAATTTACCAAGTAACTTTTCAATTTCAAGTCACAAAAACTCCACAACTAAGCCAATTCTCAATAGATTAAAAAAAGTGAATATGAAATCACCCCTCTAAAATACAGGGATCTCAGCAGACAAAAATTGGAGCTTATAGCAATGGCCACTCATTTACTTTTGCTCTAAGAGTCACCCGGGTGCGCCATTTGATCTAGGTAATTTCAAGATATTCTAGTTGAAACCTTCAGTAGCATGGTGAGATCAATCAAATATGTTCCAGAGCTCAACTCATGACAATAAGATACTCAATTTCATCACTTTCATTCTTGGTAGAGTGAAATCCACCTTGTGACTTTTCAACTCAAGTCACAAAATTTCCACGATTAAGCTCTAATTCTCAATAGATCTAAATGAATGAATGTGGATTCACCCCTCTATAGTATAGAGATTTTAGTAGATACAAATTGAAGCTTATTGCAATTTCCAAATATTTACTTCTGCTCTAAGACTTACCCGTGCTTGCTATTTTCATCGAGTATTTAGACATATTGTAGTTGAAACATCAAAACAGAATCATTAGTTTGCTCTGAAATCATCTGAAGGCCTCGACATCACATGAACATTCTGAGCTGCATCAATACATATTCTTAGCACAAATAGATAGAGTTTGGTGAGACCGAAAGGTTGTAAACCTTTCTGATGAGCTATCTCATGTATAGCATTTTTTGCAAGTTTGGTGGATGCATGCTTTTCCTCTCAGTTCATCGATCAACTGGTTCCTCCTCTGATCTGTTTTCAAGTACATAACTTCATCTATATCTTGGGTAATGCTAACTCCACATTCTGTATAAAGATTTCTGATGTCCACGAAAGACAATTTCATACCTCGAAAGGCTTAGATTTAGATGTCAATATCAATAAAGCATTGCCTCGTTGCTTACTATTATTGTTAATTATTGAGTCACTCCAAGGCTCAGAATGATTATCACTGTCACTCTTATATATTCACTGCTTTTCAAATCAAGGAGCAAGTAATTGCCTCAAGAAACAGGATTGTCACTCAGATTGTCAATACTTGGATTGGTTCTCCTCAGATATGAACAAAGTTATTACTATTTTTCATAAAATTTTCCAACGAATGAATTTTCTGTTCCTGATTATTATTATGTGCAAGTAAAATATATAAGTACCGCGCGACAACTCACGACAGTCCATCACCGTTCATTCAAAACAATAACAACAGCTGGTGTGGGCGGTAGAGGACCTAACCCAACCTTGCCTCGACTCAGCCAAAATCACAGCTCATGGGCCTTCGGAAAAGTCATACTTCTGATCATTTTCTGAACTATTTGAGGACGATCTCGGAAAAAGTACTTCCAAGTATGGAAGCTTTCGGATGCGATCTATCATTCAAAAAAAGAATCGAGTTGATCGGTTGAATATTGCCTTCAAACTTTGGTTTCGAAGTCAGGCGTGTGAGTATTTTTCCAGGCAATGGTCAACTTCGAAACCAAAGTTTGAAGGCAATATTCAACCGATCAACTCGATTCTTTTTTTGAATGATAGATCTGATTCTAAAGCTTCCATACTTGGAATCACTTCTTTGAGATTCACCGTAGAACTCGGGAGAAAAATCGATTTGTCAATGGTTAGGGTCGTCGGTAAAAGTTGGCTTTCACATGCCCTTAGGGGCTGAGCTGAGCCCATGAGCTGTGATTTTGGCTGAGTCGAGGCAAGGTTGGGTTAGGTCCTCTACCGCCCACACCAGCTGTTGTTATTGTTTTGAATGAACGGTGATGGACTGTCGTGAGTTGTCGCGCGGTACTTATATGTTTGACTTGCACATAATAATAATCAGGAACAGAAAATTCATTCGTTGGAAAATTTTATGAAAAATAGTAATAACT
This sequence comes from Eretmocerus hayati, assembly GCA_029851415.1. NCBI lineage: Eukaryota > Metazoa > Arthropoda > Insecta > Hymenoptera > Aphelinidae > Eretmocerus > Eretmocerus hayati. The sequence continues at coordinate 135,830,483 of CM056742.1, forward strand.
TTGTTCATATCTGAGGAGAACCAATCCAAGTATTGACAATCTGAGTGACAATCCTGTTTCTTGAGGCAATTACTTGCTCCTTGATTTGAAAAGCAGTGAATATATAAGAGTGACAGTGATCATCATTCTGAGCCTTGGAGTGACTCAATAATTAACAATAATAGTAAGCAACGAGGCAAAGCTTTATTGATATTGACATCCAAATCTAAGCCTTTCGAGGTATGAAATTGTCTTTCGTGGACATCAGGAATCTTTATACAGAATGTGGAGTTAGCATTACCCAAGATATAGATGAAGTTATGTACTTGAAAACAGATCAGAAGAGGAATCAGTTGATCGATAAACTGAGAGGAAAAGCATGCATCCACCAAACTTGCAAAAAATGCTATACATGAGATAGCTCATCAGAAAGGTTTACAACCTTTCGGTCTCACCCAACTCTGTCTATTTGTGCTAAGAATATGTATTGATGCAGTTCAGAATGTTCCTGTGATGTCGAGGCCTTCAGATGATTTCAGAGCAAACTAATGATTCTGTTTTGATGTTTCAACTACAATATGTCTAAATACTCGGTGAAAATAGCAAGCACGGGTAAGTCTTAGAGCAGAAGTAAATATTTGGAAATTGCAATGAGCTTCAATTTGTATCTACTAAAATCTCTATACTATAGAGGGGTGAATCCACATTCATTCATTTAGATCTATTGAGAATTAGAGCTTAATCGTGGAAATTTTGTGACTTGAGTTGAAAAGTCACAAGGTGGATTTCACTCTACAAAGAATGAAAGTGATGAAATTGAGTATCTTGTTGTCATGAGTTGACCTCTGGAACATATTTGATTGATCTCACCATGCTACTGGAGGTTTCAACTAGAATATCTTGAAATTACCTAGATCAAATGGCGCACCCGGGTGACTCTTAGAGCAAAAGTAAATGAGTGGCCATTGCTATAAGCTTCAATTTTTGTCTGCTGAGATCCATGTATTTTAGAGGGGTGATTTCATATTCACTTTTTTGAATCTATTGAGAATTGGCTTAGTTGTGGAATTTTGTGACTTGAAATTGAAAAGTTACAAGGTCATTCTTCAAAAAGTGTACTGATAAAAAGAATCTTATTGTCATGATTTGATCTCTAAATCATGTTTGATTGATTTTACCATACTACTTTAGGTTCCAACCAGTATATCTTGGAATCACCTGGTGCAAATGGAGCGCCCGGGTGAATTCTAGAGCGAAAGTGAATTAGTGGACATTGCAGTGAGCTCCAATTTGTGTCTGCTGAGATTCCTAGATTCTACAGGGGTGAATTCATATTCATTTGTTTCAATCTGTTCAAAATTGGCCCAGTTGTGGAGCTTTTGTGACTTAGAATTGGGAACTTAGATGGTAAATTCCATGATACGATGAATTTATTGGTGGAATTCAGAATCTCATTGGTATTTGTGTGCCCTCTGATCAATCTCATCATTCTTTTCAAGATTTCAACAAGAATACCTTGAAATATTTGTGCAGAATAGCTCGCTTGAGTGACTTTGAGAGCGAAAGCTGATCTTGGGTATGCCACGAGCTCCTAATTATGTTTGTTGAGATATTTGTATTCCAGCGGTGTGATTTCATCTTCATTCCAAGGAATGTCATGAATGTATGTACTCCAATAATATCTTCATAGCTTCCATCTGTATTTACTGATTTCTAGTTGTTCATTATTCATCTTGAACTTTGTATCCCAAAATTTTTGGAACAAATTGTCTTTGTCGAGTTGCTCCGCATGAAATTCTGGAATTGTTTTGAGCCTCAAATAGATTCAAATTTGAGTCTACGATGTCAATGTATTCTTAAACATGAGTAGTAATACTAACATCATGAATTCTTTTAGGTACAGCGGTAACATGAATACATGACTTTGGCCAACGAGAGGCACCTAGGTGTCAGAATCAAAACAGATTTGAACAGGTTTTCTCTTTTCGAACTGACAAAATAGCTCAAGGATGAGTAGAGATGTGCATACGAGTGATTGCTTGGAGAAAAAGTTACCGAGGAAAATATTCCTGCAAAAATCACTTCACTCAAAATGAATACACATAGTACAAAAATGTGTACACACATATAGTACAAAAATGTGTTTTCAAGAGTGAAAGTGATATTTCAACAAAAATGCCACATAAAAATATACTTGAATGCAAGTATATACAAAATGTGAGCCCCAGCAGAAGTATCACTAGGAGTCACATAAAAAGTATACTTGAATGCAAGTATATACAAAATGTGAGCCCCAGCAGAATTATCACTAGATGTCACATAAAAAATATACTTGAATGCAAGTATATACAAAATGTGAGCCCCAGCAGAATTATCACTAGATGTCACATAAAAAATATACTTGAATGCAAGTATATACAAAATGTGAGCCCCAGCAGAATTATCACTAGATGTCACATAGAAAATATACTTGAAAGTATATACAAAATGTGAATGAATGAAACCTTTATTTTTCGCATTAGTAATCTCCATCATCAGTATACCTTGCAGATAGCTATTCAGTCATGAGTCCATGTATGCGCCAAGAAGCATGGATCCGAGCAGCTATTATATATATCAGGTCGTATTGCGACTGATATGTTGGTTGAATGTCGAATGTCCCCTCCGCCCCCTTCCTTATGATACAAATAGGATATCTATAAACCCAACCTCCCTTACTCTTGGCACGGTCCGCTCGGTCGGTAAAAGTCGGCTTTCACATGCCCTTAAGTTTTGCCATCTCGAATTCTATCCAAAGTATCCTATCATCTATCATATACACCGAAAACTATTCTCGCATATGTCGGATTCATATCGAATGTCAGCGGGTGAATCAAATCTGTTCAAAAATGATAGTCCAAAGATCGAATAAATTCACAAACATTTCATGATGAAAATTCTCTTGTGACGTTTTGTCCACAAGGTTTTGTGGATTATAGCAGGCTCGAATTTTGTTATTCTCCAGATCGTCATGATTTCTTGAACGATCTCGTGTTAGAGAATTTATTTGGATCCCTGCTGTTCTTCGAGATCAGCGAGACTTTGAATTATCACCATATTGAAGCTCAGAGACAACTGAAACGTCCAATATTCTTCCAAATCTATCACGATGTGAGATTTTTGGTGCATAACTCGACGCTGATCCTTCCATGATCGACACTTGTGGAATTTTGAGAATGTGGATCCCAAGAAATACTCGTGAAACACGAAGATATCTACGTATGTTCATCATGGTCTATATCGTTGAAAAGAATATAGCGTGGGCTAAGTTATAATTTCAAACCGAACTAACATGTTAGATTCGAGTATGCTTGTAAGACGAACGAAGATTATTATTTTCAGAAGCGAGAGAGGTCATGCGATCAGAGTCTCTCTTCAGAAGTTCATGATAATGTGAACTCGGAGGGCGTTCAAACTTTGAAAACCCTGAAAACTTGGATTTCTCTTAATACTATTTCCTCTCTGAAGATCCCATCATATATGAGTTGCAAGCGATGAGGAAAGTTTTGGAATTTCAGTTTTTTTGGTCGCAAGCTACTCATTCAGGAAAGCTCTTCGAATTCGGGAAAATCATTTTGGAGAACTTCAAGTTTCCAGGTTCTTCCAGAATTTAGGCACTCTGTGAACAACTCAGTACCGTCAACAGGGGTAACTTTGGAACACGGGAGGTAACTTTGTAACATACCGTAAAAGAGTGGTTATCACGCGCAGTCGGGTAGGCAGATGATCTCACACGTGATCTTGATCGATGATTTTGCGTTTACATTGTTTATGAGAGGTTCTACAGAACTTTTGACATTTGGGTTACTGCAGAATGAAATTTTTTTTTCCATGGCACGCGTCTGGAATCAATTTGAGTGGTGACTAGAACCTCAAAAAGGAGTGGAAAAGTGCGTGCCCACTAATTTGGGGGAATGTTATTTCTGTACCAACCAGAAACGTTCACAGACGTCCAAAGGACTTTTAGATACTCTCAGTCGAATGTAAACCAATCGGATCATTCGCGCACTGCTAGATGTGGTTATCGGTCAGATTTTCGAGTAATTCTGACTGAAAAGCAACGATTTTTCTGCCTCGCCAGCTCGTTATTACACCACGAGGGGTATTCAAGGAAAATGGCTCTGGAAACTAGAATCATTCCAACGCGTCTTTGTATGATTCGGGATCGTGATAATATATATAAATATATATATTTGAATACTAAGGTCCCAGAGTGTTTTTCGATCGACAGTATATGGGTGGTGCTGATGGCGAGAGTAGTGATAATCACGAGGTAGAGCTCCATATTTTAAGCAGACATGGCAAATGCTATTTTTTTTCTTTTTTCTTCTCCAATTGCTCCTCTTGCTCCTCTCGTTTAAGTCTCGATTTTTCCCTCTTGACTCGAGCATTGTTTTCACTATTCTCCATGCATGAATCAATAATATTGAATATCCTGTCACAATCGACGATCTAGCACCACGCAAGCTATTTCCCATGTATCTAATTTTAAAATCCTTTCAAGATAGTTATAATAGTCGATTTGCACATAGTTGTCGTCAAATGCCCGAAACCGATATTGATAGTAGAGCTCAGAATCAAGAAACAACTAATTGCGCGAATGACTATACAAGCCCCCCCCCCCCTGCCGTACACAGTCGTCCAAAATTCTCTACAATGTTTACCGGTGAGCACAAACATACACATCTACAGCGTAATGCTGTGTCTATGTTTGATAAGCCTGTACGACAAGCCGGAGCTCTGAAATTCCTTCTGCTCAAGATCTGGCGCCTCGTCCGTAATTCTTCAATTGACCGTAAAATTTTTGAATGAAGTCTATGGTGGCATTTGAAGGTAGAATGGGTTCTCTGGTGTAATTAATCTGTTTCCAAGATGATATGAGCGATTGCAACTTCATAGAAGTGCTGAGACGGGCTCGATCGCATCGACCCCTTCGATACAATTCTTGTGATGCTTCTCACTCAAATAACATTCCATATCAGGACATGAGAACTATGGGGTATTGTTCAAAAATAGGTGGAGAAAAATGGGCAAAACATTCCAGGAGCGTGCCCCCCTTCTCCCCCTCGTGCCGTGGAAATTTGACCATTTTGAGTCGAGTGGGCGCATGAACTGACTCATCTTCTTGATGCTATCATTTAAACGCAATTGGTCGCACGCACCCAAACCAAACGGGATATTATTGGTGTTGTTTCAAGCTATTGAAATCCGCTTCGATCATGTAAGTATCGCAAATGTTATTTTTTTTATAAGCTCAGTACGGGAGATCTCAACTTTTCGTGAAAACACGGTTACGCGACTTCGACGTTTGTTTATGAACGCCACGTTGAAGGCACGCGTCTGAAACCAATCTTTTCTCAATATACAGGGTGCCTCAAATGTCACTGAATTTTGGCAGAATTTTTCGAGCAATGTTATTTTTGCAGCAGGCTGAAGAAATCAAAAAACGGCGCGAGTACGCTAAGAGATACCCAAAGAATGAGGGTTGCGGGCCGTGCTGTGGATAAACAGATTCTTTTGACAGAACAGCGAATAGAGTACACAATCCGAGGCCCTCGAACCTATTCAAATCAACTCCGACACTTTGATAATCTTTTGAAGGTTCAGAGATAGCGAGCAGTACGCCTAATGTCAAAAGTTCCGTAGAACCTCTCTTATAACATGCGCCATGCAGAAAATTGCATGGAGAGCGATATAATTCACGTGTAGACCGAGGAGTCCCGGATTCATATGTGGCCCAGTCATTCCGACATACGGTAACACTTATTGCTCATAATCGAGTGAAAGAGTTAGAATACGAATTAAATTCACATGCATTGAAAGTTGCAGCCTTGTCATTCTATAAGTGTTTCTTTGTGTTTTTAATTTTCTATGATTTGAAGTATTATATTGGTTCGAAAATTCCTTACCCAGCTAAATACGATATGCAGAGACCTTTCGGCTAGCTGTGTTTGCTTATGTGACATGCGGATTTGTTAGCATATGAGGGTTTCCACGGAACCTTCAACTTGTGTTACCGCAGTGTCCCAGGAGCATTCCGAATTATTTGGAGCGCGCAGGAGTGGCATTTTATAGTGTTTGTCATCATTCAATGTAGACTACATTCTTTGCATCCTGATTTGTCGATAGCAGACCGCAAAAGATGATTTCACGTAGTTTACAACGTACCAACGCGATTTTGAAACTATGATTGAGAAAATACGCTGCTAAAAGAGATTAGCAGAAAGCCCTCTCTTGACGAAATCCGCCTGAGTAATTCGATGGAATTGCATGTAAACATTCAATTTAGAACGTTAAACGCGTATCTTTGTATGTCATTAAGAGTTGAATAAGTCAATTTGTGTGGGCTCACTATACTTTGAGTTACTCTTTTGAGGAAGATCCTGAATCTATCACTTGTTGATAGGAAAATTTAATTCGATTTTGGAAATTTATATTGGATTTTGGAGAAACCGATGATGGAATTATAATCCGTATCGATCGTCTAGACAATGTCTGAATCGAATCTATTCGATTGAAGCCGATTCACGAATGTTTCATTTGTGAAACTCCGTATATGTCTGAATCAGATACCTTGGATTGGAAGAGAGTGGCAGCACCCTTTTTCCACTTGTTTCCAACTTTTAAGAATCACATGAAATCCATTCCAAACGTGTGCGATGAGAAAAAGAATCTTCATTCCTGAGGGTCAACAGTTAAAAGTTTCATGGTGACCCCCCTATAGGCACGTTTCCGTCACTTATCATAATTTGTGAATGTAGTTGTCGTATCGTCAGTTGATAGGTTCACTTTTCCGCTCTGATCATACTTTATGAATATTCGAAATAGTTATCCATCTGTGATCTAGCTCACCGCAGTGCTTCAGAGTGAGCCCCCGTTGAGAACTTGCCGTGATAACTCGGCACCTGTTCGTCTTTTCGCACCACACCGCGCCGCGTGTTCTGCTATTCTTCTTCGAGCGCACGCGCCGGCACCAGCTTCAAGCACATGTTGGTGTCACTTCATTGTGCCGCCACTGAACAAGTTTGGAGTCCAGGCTACAGCCCTTTTAATTTCGATCTATGTTTATTTTGTGATTTATATATCTAATTTGTGCATCGTTTATCAGATGGCTCATTACATTTTGTCCGTCCTTCTCCGTACAGGTGAGTGTCGCTTATTTTTAGTCGAATATTTATATCGTATTTCTGCCACTCGCGCGACTCGCTTGCAACCCTCGTTTGCATCATGTGTTATTGGTGTACAATTAACTGCATCGTTTCCTAATTCTACTTGTATAATTAAGATACCCCTACTTATAGATAAACCGAGATGCAGGTGTCTATGTTGCATCATCATGCATATATTCATAACTTCTACATTCTGCCTAAATATTTTTTAATATTTCGATGTTCGTCTCACTTTCCATCCAATTTCGTACTATACTCATAGAGTATCGTTTTTATATCCAAGTTTTTGTTACGTCATGCGTGCTGGTTATATTATTTGCCGGCATTTCTGCAAGTCCTAACTTGCTTGTTTATTTGATGTTTTGTTCTCTCGGCTTTGATACCATGAAACCGCGCACTACTTGGTGACGAAGCGATGATTGTATTGGTTATCTCGTGGTTCTTTATGATTCCAGCCTCACTTGTTCTCAAAGGCCGGGCTATGCTTTCGCTAGATTTTGCCATCACCCATGTTCCTGTACCTAAGCCAACCAAGCCAAGCACTCAATTATCTCAGTCACCACTGAAGATATCCGGCAAAATCTTGTCTAAACAAGAAACAAAAGGTTTACAGATCAAGTTTCATAAATTGCCTTGACTTCAATTTATTCGCTATGTGAAACTTCCAATGTGAAAATGATTCGATTAAATAATTTTTCATTTTCGTAAATTTTTCGATTTATTGTACGCTCACTGGTTTTATATCTTATAGATTCGTTGCTTTGAATTTACTGATTCCAGTTAAATCAAAATCCAATCATTTTCGATTTCAGAAATATGATGTTTCGTTGTTTCATCTTAAAGTAATCATTGAGGAACATTGTCTTATTTTGAACATGACTATGTCTTTTCATAAGGACCCTGTTCGTGGTATTTATGATCAGATTTTTCATTGTTCAACGTGAGTAATTTCGCCAATGGTTCATGTTTCTCAATTTATATGGCAGAGATTTATGTTTTTTTTTTCTAAATTCAAAATTCGATCCATCAGATCTATTTGAGGGTATACGCATAAATTCATATGCTATTCATGTCTGAATGCATGACAGATACGATTACATTTTCCTCGATAACTTCTTTATTCATACTCGAGGCGTGACAATTTCTTCGTCTCTGTTTGGTGTGCCGAAAACCAACTACTCAAAGTGAGTGATTGGATTTGTGCTTTCCTTCAGGTATGTATCCAAACGTGTTCTCTGCAGTGGTGCCGTTGCTTGGTCACCCGACTCATCTCAAATTTGGATGCCCCCGCAACTGCTGCATTTCCCGGTCATCCTACTACCCCTATCCTAAGTGCCTCTGCAACGGCTATATTGCTTGGTCACCCTCCACATCTTTCTGTAGGTGCCCCTGCAACGATCCTATCGCATGGTCACCCATGCTGCATTTTGTAAGCAGGGATCTCTTCCAAGGTATATCTCCTAATCAGGTTCGAATTGTCAATTTTCAAATAAGTTATCTGAATTGAATTAGAAGTCTATGATTTTCATTAATTTTATTCTCCTTCTTCTTCTTTTTCTTTGATAGAACATAGCCAAGATTTACTTATTTCAATTTGTACGAATTCTCATAAGCGAATTGAAGTCCCTAAGAAGTTTACTCGTTGAGGTTCAATCTACATTCGATATCGTTTCATCACTGATACTACCCAATTTGTGTGGGGGTCTAGCAAACCAGCGGATATGCCTAGTGACATAGTAGCCGGAATTTAGGTTTTTAGTGAGTTCTTATATTCGCCGATTATAATATCATAGGCATTACATATTATTTTTGTGAAAAAACATTCCATGAATTTTTATCTTCCAATTTGTTTCACACGATTTTATATCTAAAGTTGAGATGAATTTATCTCTTTTTCAATTTCCGTAGTTTTGAGTATAAATTGTAAAGTTCTAAAGAGGGAGGACTCTGCCGTCTTTGCGTGTGTACGTTTAGTCCAACATAGCAGGTAGTCTGAGGGTCACCACTTTATGTTGGTTCGACTGTGCCAGCATGTAGGTCTCAGGCTTGCATGTTTTTCACAAGCCTCTTGTATGAATAGGCTCCAATCGGCTAGTTTCGTTTCCCCCCCTCCCCCCATGGTTCAAGTTTTTCGCCACTCTACAGTGATGCTTGTGTCCGACACTTCGTTGGCCTGATGCAGTTGTATGCAGCGATCAGTTTGCCAATCCGCATATGGCCGCTTCATCACACAAAATCTCTTCAATTTCAGTCGTGCATTTTCAAGTGATTTAAGTGAGTGGTATTTGAATGTGAATCATATCGATTACTGTGCTACACGCTGTACGTGTTTGTGTTTTTTCTTTATCCACTTCAATGTGTTTGGCCTGGCGTCACGCCCTCCGATGTCTTCTTGACGGTTAGTGAATTTGAAAGAAACTGTGAGTATTACACAAATGACCCTGATTATCCAAAGCGTTGTTCAGTTGTGCATCGGTCCGGCAGACTGCATTTGATCCGCTCTGAATCCAAAATTTGCAATCACCGGTTTTCACCCACCAGTCTAAATTCCATAGCATTTAGAGAGTATTGCGCGGTTGTAAAATATTCACCTGAATTTTATGATTTCTTATTTTTCCTCTAGTCTGAATCTGTCGGTTCGGAGCTGATTCGTTTCTGAAATTTCTTATTATTCTCACCATTGATTGTGGATGCTCCGACCTCCTACATCCTAATCTCCAGAGATTTATTCTCTACGCGCTTGTGATGGATATATGATTGATTCTGTTTACTTTTATTTCGGTTGTACCACGCGGTGAGTCCTCTTTACGCCCTTCCATGTATGCTTGGCTCTCAATATGATTTTCTCGACCTCTTATATCCTGGGTTCGAATACTTAAAATGTCCGGTAATTATCTTGAATCAGTCGCATCCAACTATCCTCCACTGGACGAAAATATTGTTGCTCCAATTTCTTTTCGAACGATCTATATCTTTCGTGGGGGCTTCTTCAAGGGCATTCTAGAATATCGAATACTCTCAATCGATGCGGGGCCCGTTCGTATTCGGCTTTTACTTTCAGTGCTTTCTATCCGATGTTAATTGATTAATTAAAATTCAGCCCAACCTAGGTCATTTTATCAATTTCCTGGCATCCGGAATCTTCGTTTTTGGTTTTCGAATACTTCCATCTACTCATGTTACGATCATTCTATGGAATTATGTGAAAATACCACCATCCATCGTTTTTTGTAACAAAATATTTTGCTCAGACTGATGGACGTACCTCAATTTGTTGTTGTTCAGATGAAAACCAAGAATGCGGCGAAAGGCCAGTTAGGAAAAATTTATACTTAATGTAATTCGACGGACCCGTAGTGATACTAAATCTCTCCGGACTATTTCGGTTATATTCCATATATGAAATATTCAATGAGGATGCATGGAAGTGTGATGCATTTTAGAATATTAGAGGCAGGAATCATGTCAATTCAAGGATGTTGCACTGAGTCAGTCGTGTCACCACTCGTTCCAAAATAATGTAGATACGATTTCATCTTTTTTTTTGAAGACATTCATGATAAGATTCGCACTTGTGTGGCCTTCTGTCGGAACAAGATCGTTTGGTACGAAATAGGACGTGAACCACGAAGATTGCTTTCCCACTCCACATAGGTCTATCGGCCTGTATGTCGGCAAATTTGATTGCAATCGGGTATCCAGAGTTTGAACACAACTCCAGGTCACTCATTGGACCATCAATCACGTCAAGGTATGGTCATGGATTCGGAGAATCGAAAAACTAAGCTTCATTTGTTAAATTGGCCATGCCTCCATCGCTTATACGATTGAATTATAATCTCTACGAGTTGATGTTGTCTGATGCCTGCAAGGGTGTGAAAGGACAGTTACAGAGTTGAGTTTAAAATGTTGAAAAGAGAGTTGATCCCGTAGATAATACATCGTCCCAATAAATCTTTTATCATTCATCAGTCTCCAGCGAAATTGAGGAAAGTGGATCCAACTGAGCAAGTTTCAAGATTTGCCTTATCGAAAGATCTCTTACTCTCTGCATTCCTAAATAGTATTTGTTTGTAATGAGCCTACCGATCGTTGAGAAGAAGGTCGTAAAAAATACTGAAATATCATTTTTGGACGAGCCCTCGAAATTATCCCAGCCATACGGTGAACTCCCATAGTATAGACATCATAAATCATTATTGGGGCAGTACGGTCTCTCCTCGTTAATACGGATCTACCGGCTTCGAATCTTGTTTATGTTAACTGGTGTTCGTGCTATCGATGAACTCATTTATTTCTCAACATGAATTTCTTTGCGCGACGGATTAGCATAAATTGGTTCTTCTTTAAAAAAAATTAAACGAGCCAGTTGGTGTCATTTGAATAATGTTGATCGATTACTATTTGCTCATGATAACGTTATTCGTTATGAAGAGTAAAAGAGTCGGACAAAGACAATACAATCACTAGATCTTAAGTGAGGTTTAAGAATGCACATACGCGATGTACAAATCATGTTCTTGGCGTGACTTCCGGGAAAGGAAAGATCGTCCAGAGTCAGTTAAAGAAATCGCGTGGAATTCTTTACATAATGCTTATCTTTCACAAATTATCAAGGGATTCAATAGAAGCATAATATTACAAAGATGATGCAGAGTTTAGAGATGGTACATGGCAGATCTAGCGCGTGTCCTGATATTTTTCAAATTTCCGTCACTTCCAGGGTCGATAGTTGATTTGCCTGTTTGTCTCCACGGACAAATCTGATTCTGCATGTTTCGCACCTATTTATTATTTGGGTACGTGTTGATGATAAAATTTGGCTTGACGGGGCCGGAAAATCAATTGAGAGTCAGGTAAAAAGAATGAAGTACGTCCGTAGAACGCGCGATTGATGACGAAGTCATGAAGGTTTGCTCGGAAGCACTACTATTTGATTGAATTTCTCGTAATTTGTTGGCCACATGATTTATCTTTCCATCCATTCTGGAGTTGGATGATTGAGTTGCACCAATTCGAGCTGTAATTGATGAGAGACATTTTCTCGTTATTACTCGTACACTGTGGTCCTTGTCTCTTATGGTGATATCTATCTTGATGGAAAGTACTTTCTTAACTCATAACATCTATTCTGATGAGAAACAATTTTCAATCAAATTAAAGTGTCAAAGAAAGAAATTTTAATATCTGAGCACCAATGTGCCAACTACGAATTTCGCTTCTAAAGGTTGTATAACATGCATATTACAACTCTTTGGAACGTATAGAGTATGAATTCACTAGCACCTGTATGTAAATTTTCCCACTCATCAGTGCCATGAGAATAACATGGAAACCCTGGTATTATGAAATAAAATTATGTATTTTCGAAAGTACACGGACTTGACATATGTCACTAAATTGATCTCGATGGATAATTTGACCTACAGTCTTGGGTAATTACAGTCTTGGGCCTTGATTTGGCCATCAGATACCTGGCAGAATGCAGGCTGAGACCCTTGCAGTGGGTCGCACTAGTAAGGCAGGGAACTGGCATAAATTTTGAGCAAGCGTAGATTTTCTTGAAAAAGTATTCAGTGAAACAGTGGAAATCAATTTTTTCTTCGATACTTTGCACCATGAAAAATACGTCTCACGATGAACTTTGCAAGAAAATTGGCGCGGAAAGATTTGAAATGAGCTAAATTCACTTCCATCGAGGAAAGTGAACGAGTTAATGTAGTTGTACACCAAAATTATTCAACAGAATTTCTCGAGATTCTGCCGAGAGATAGTTCTAGTATCGAGGAGTGCGTGTGCAAAATTCCAGAACGGCTGACCATCTCGTTTAGAGTACTGATCGTCACAATTTGACCAGTTTTGTACATTTTTAACATTGCGTTTATGGGAGCGGGCCCCAAGAAAAAGCACAAAACGGGTCCAGCGTGAAACCTGATCAGTAGACAATGGTGTGATTGCGAGAGATCCGCGTTTATGTATCACTGAATCATATGGTCAAGCCTGAAAATGATGGACCACGTCGTTTTTAGTAATTGTTCATACAAAGCGTAAAAAGCAAAAAATGCGACACGTGATTTCGATTTTAGGGTAGATAACTTTGGAAACCATGCCTGATTCTGATCAGGAAGGTTCAGATGACCGTTTTTGTTTGTTATTTGATGTGAAAAGTTGAACAAGAATAATAATTTTGAATATTTTCATGTGGGCAAAAGTGAGGTTAAGTCTCTTTTACTCACGTAGTTGGTGTACAACTACCTTAAATTTTAGGCAAATTTGCGTCATGGAATGTACGAGTTCAGCGTGCACATGAAGGATGGGATTTTGGTCCTTGTAACTTAAAGGCTTTATACTCACGAAGATCGAAAAAGAAGGAAATCCACAAGGCACGGAACTGACATTTAGACTCATGTTTAAATGATGATTCTTTTTGGTAATCCCGGATCGAAAGGCCCATGATGGAGCGAGAAGCAGCACGAAAAATGAATATACAACGACAACTAATTGTATGAATTTTTTTTTTTTTTTTCTTTCAAGTATGGTAAGGGTTTGCAAAAGGAAAGATTCTGTAAAGGGACGTCACTGTATTTTTGAATTTTGAAGAGAGAATACTCTTATTACTAAACATGCAACATCTTATGCCTCGTCCCTATATGCATTGTAACTCCGTGAAGAACCCATAGATATTATTCATGAGAGATCCACCCGTGTTTGTCTACAATCTCAGCGCGTCAATGAGATAAGCTTGCGAGATATAGATATACTCCATCACGCAAGTTACGTGGATTGTTTAGTGCGGCCGCAACAAAACACAACGCGCGATAAGATGATTTCGTCATCAAAATTCGAGTTAAACTTGAAATTGTTCGTGAGAGCCCATACATTTGCGGGGCAGGAATTTGTTCCTATAAAGGTCCACGCTAAAGTTGCCCGCGTCAATTGAGGAGAGATCGCAATCAGCCTTGACCCCAATGGTCATTTTATTTGATTTCACAATTCCGAACATTTTCGTACGATCCAGTGATATTTTCCTACTGGAGATTCTGTGATTATTATCATTTGTTCAAAGTAAAATGTTAAGTCAACTATTTTTCATAGGTTTTATGTCCAGAACTCGTAGTTCAAGCACCAAGCCGTGTGCCTTAATCTTGTTATGGGATTTTCACCAAAAATGAGACACTTTCCAAATGCTGGAGATTCTGTGATTATTATCAGTCATATTTTAGTGCGAATAGCATTTAAATGTCTCCCGAGAAATCAGGAGATTTCCATTGCTGATTTTTTTTCCTCACACGATAGGGAGATTTTCGGTTTGGAGGAAGAGATCAAGCGTTGAATGATGATGTTGTATGTTGTTCATATCGTATTTTGAAGAGAAAGTATGATACCATCATTCAATGGGAGAGCGTGAGAACGAGAATTTAACTATAGGCCACATTCCAGCTCTAATTTTAAATCTCAACGTTATCATATTGTTCGGAAATGCAGGTTGTAAATCAAACTTGAGAATTTTGATGACCAATATAAGGATAGGAATGTAACCGCAACAATATGTATATCAAACCAGATACATATATATGATGATGGATATACACCATACGGTGGTTGTAAGCCAGATTACCCCATGTTAGTTGCACGTTGGGAGATGTATCATACGACTGAGATTTCGAAAACTCGTAGAGGGTGTTACAAATAAACAGATTACGTCTATGTGTGTCAAGATACTGTTCTAGATATGGTGCGCAACCTCATGCTTGTTCAATCATTTTCTACTCGTTACCCCAGGGCTCTCCATCAAGTAACAGCCATCGTTAGTTATTATATATACAATTCAGCTGGACCACTTTCCAAATTTGAGGCGTAAATTATCGAGTTTTCCCATCACATTGAGACCATAGGTTTCACGTAATGTTGCTCAGCAATTACTTCTTGTAGAATTTAATCAATTCCTACCTTTCTCATAATACACCATGTTGTGCTTTCTGAAATTTAAAGGACTTCCGATTTCACATTGTGTTGTTCCAACCCCTTCCGAGTGCTCCCCTCGAATCATTTTGAATTTCAGAATCATTTGTTTGGAAGATAATGATTACTTAGCGACGACATTGCATTGGTGAGCTTTATGTTTCGGATAGCTGGATAACAAAAAATGAATTGTGAAGGTTGTAATCAAATATCACGTTCAACTTAGAACTATATTCCGAAAATGTCTGATTCATACAGTGTTGATCTGGTTATGTTCAACCAGATTATATATCTTGCGCAATTCCTAGTGTAAATCATCTGCATTCCTCTAAAAGAGAATATTGTGGAAGTAACTTCGAGTACGATGAGAAGGTATTCGTGTGGGCAGCTATGGGGAACACTGAATTCCAGATAAGTATCTTATCGGATGGGTCGTAGAGTTTGCTCTTGTATAATAACGTTTGACATGAATAAGGTGGCATTAACATATGGTGTAGAAATTGAAATAATTCATTTCTGGTAAATCACACTGAATTTCTAACTGCCACTCCGAATCATAACTTGCCTCGAAAGAGAGTGACATCTTCCTTTAAGGGGATGTGTAGACAAATAAAACCTGCTCACGCGCGTGTTATGGTAGAATTCCCTTATGGGGAGTCCATAGTTAGAAGTCCCATGGAAACCCTCCCATATCCATCTCTATGAAATCTCAATTTAGGGTCATCTTAAAACGTGCGCAGGATGACATCGTATATTTGTATCACTTTCTATGGGATGAGTCTACCTTGAGATGTATTCTGCTTCCCAAAAGCAATCTGCGACGTTAATTGGTAAGTGTTCATTCATCTTCCCACGGCACACTGGGGACCAAATATGGTTGTAAGGCTGTGTTTTCCTTTCATTTCCGTCTGAATGTGCTGATTTGTATCTATCGCCGCTCCCTTCCAAATATTCCTATGCTAAGTTGGAGATAAAATTGGCTCTGATAGTAAGCTTTATGCCTATAATAGCATGCTTCATCGCGTTTTGGTTTATCCTCTCCTTCATGCTAAAATATTGAATCGACACCACTCTATACCCCAGTTGGAATTCGGATGTGCTTGTTCAATTTTTCCTCAGTTTCAGGTGTGGAGTTCTTATTTCGAATTTTGGGTTAATCTTACTGAATTTCTAGATTTCTGCAGTTAATCCATATTTCCAATCGTGCATTATATACCTATGAATTAATCTTTGCATCCGTCTCTATTTATACGCAATCGTGAAAGATGTGTCGCGAACGTTAAGGGTGCAAAATCAGCACGGATCAAATACAATCTGGCGGATGCCATACCGACTAATTGCAGTGTATGAAAAAAAAAAATTTTCCCTGATGTCTGTTGAGATATTGACCTAATTTTCTCGATTTCAGGTTTGTTGACTCTAATATGGATACCGTAGATCCCTTGTGTGAACTTCCCGGTCTTACACTGAGTGGTGTATTGAATAGGTGTCGGCAATCATGTGGTGATCCTAAAATCGACGGTGCTCGTGTAATTTTGGCTCAAGGTGCCGCTGGAGTACCCGATAATATAAGTGGTGATATTCTACGGCAGGGTTTCCTTGAAAATCCACGCAAACTTCCATGTTTCCGCATTGTTTTAACGCCCGAGTATTCAGATCCCGGACTTTTCAGTGTCACTAAAAAAGATTGCTCCTCCGAATTTGCGGATAACAAGGAATTATACAATCGTCTTGCTGTACCACAAGATCCTTCATTCTACAGTAAAAGTGACAAGGAGATTATAGATGGTGTACCTCTTCAACCTCTAGGGTTATATTGTGTTAGTTTGGAGACTCATGACTTCATTCATGGTGTTTTAGAAAAGAATTCTGTCATGTTGACCAGTAATGTCCACCCTCACTCCAACCCGTGTGTGGGTGTTATGCCTGGTATAAATACCAGTATGTATTATGTTGGGGGGGGTAAATTCGTGCAGCGAGATGCATAGAGAAGATGCAAAGTTGGCTGCAGTTGCAGCTTCCCTTGATAATATTCTTCCGATTGAAGGAATGTTGGTTGTGTCGTCAATTGGTAACACGGAACAGGTCATGGAGAAGTTGTCTACTGTAGATTCATCTTGTGATCCTGCTTTGACTACCGGAGATAACGTTGCAACATCGTCTTCTGCCAGCGTGTCAGCTGCACAAAACGTCTTAACTGAGACGTCAACTCGTGATACTACTGACGCCACTGACGTGCTTCCTTGTAAGTTGTGGTTATGTGTTTCAGATGGACAGGCATTGGAGAGTGCGATACAGAAGTCTGTTCAAAGCGACTCGTCCTTTTCTGATGTTCCTGTCGTCTCCGGAAACAGGAAACGATCAAGAAAATCCAAGGTTCTTGCTCGAAGAATGAACAAGAGACGTTGTTCCCGTTTGTTGGATCACAGAAGTTGTTATGTCAATACCGATTTCCTTGACCGGCACAAGATTAGATACTTCACCTTTAGACAGTATAAAAATGATGTTGTCTATTTAAGGCCAGGTGTTTATCATCAAGTTATTCAGTTGTCCCCCAACTGTCTTGAGGCATCTAACTTTGGTGATGCTGAGTGGCAATTGATCACTGGACAGGAGTCCGTGTGCGGGCGTGATGACCAGAAGGTGGTCTCTATCGAAAAAACTCGAATGTTCGAGTGCGTCTGGTACAGGCCTCCGTCCATAAGTACCTTTGTGATGATTGTGATTTTGGATCTTCTACAAAGTCAGCCTTCCAACAACATCAAAAAGAGGTTCATCATATACTTCCAAAGCGTATACGACCGCCAAAGGTGTGTCCTGTTTGTAGGACCACTGTAGCGCGCCTGAGCACGCATCTATCCAAGCCAACTAAGAAACACCTCGGTAAAGCCTTACTTACCCTACAGACTTCTCACATTTACATATGTCAATGTTTAATCCACTACGTTCTCTTTTTTCTTGTAGCTGCCGAGGCTGAGCTAAGGGAGAATGGTATTGATTTCAACCGTAGTCCGGCACCCGTTCGTTCGTGTCCTCGTTGTGTATCATTTCCAAAGAATGATGATCACCATGATTGTGCGACAAAGGACCAAGAAGCTTCCCCCAGATATGTTTCTCTAATTGTCCGGAATCCCATGTTTGTTCCGTGCAAATTGCATAGTCCTTGCCCGTATTGTAAGGAGACGTTCATCTCGGCTGAATTACATACTCACAAGGCCATTTGTACTTCAAAACGATATAAATGCTTATGTTGTTTGAAGACTTATATATCAAAGTTTTATCGCAACAGACATACTCTACGCGATCATTTCCACTGTGAGCATTGTCATGAAATTTTTGCGTCCAAACTCCTTATAGAGGCTCATATTACTTG
Source organism: Eretmocerus hayati (assembly GCA_029851415.1). NCBI lineage: Eukaryota > Metazoa > Arthropoda > Insecta > Hymenoptera > Aphelinidae > Eretmocerus > Eretmocerus hayati. The sequence continues at coordinate 135,849,005 of CM056742.1, forward strand.
TCACCATCTAAAATGATGGCCGATCCATTCATTGTATTAGCCCGTCAAGTTATATTACCGCGCAGTTATTTTACGTGGATAATACAGATTCCGAATCTATGAAATCATCATTCTACGTTCGTAGGATTCCATCGATTTTCGTGTTAAAGTGTTTGGAATGATCCAATATTCTGTAAGAGATACTAAAAGCACCTCATTCATTTTGTCTCATTAAAATTTATCCAAGATTTGTGATCTATGTGTGATATATTATTCTAATTCAAAAGAGATGCTTATCCTGGGCAGCCTACCTTATTTGTATAATTTACTGAAAAACATGTGGATGTAAGTATGATTATATATATATATACCAAGTGACAAACATAAGTTGGCGGATTTTTTTGGCTTCCGAATTTGGTTTGGGAAATGTTGGGAATCTTACGAAATCCGTGCGGCAAGCACATTTTTACCGTGAAAATTCCTTGCGAAGCGATTGGCGTGGTCAAAATTACGATATCTCTTTTCGTTGCGGAATTGTGAATGAACTTTCACAAGCATGTTTCTACTATCTCGGCGAATATCGATCGGAGCGAAATTTCAAGCACACCATCAGAAAGATCGCGAAATTTTGAGTCGGAAATGGTTGTTTCCGACTTTGATATTTGCATTATTTCATGTAATTCAATAAACGAAAAAACTTTATGTGGGTTTTGTAACGCTTTCTGTAACGCTTGTAACGCCAGTGTTGACATTTCGTGTTTCTGCGCGTCTGCTCGTTTGCTGCTAGTGTGCCACGTGGGTGCAATGTGCGAGTTTATTTTAAATGACCAGGAACGAATAGGGGCAGTGAATTCGAGTATAGTACATAAGTAATCTCTGCCGTGCGATTGATTGTTATTAAGCGATACACAGTCATTTAAAACTATAGATAAGCCCGGAGAGGGGCTGGAGATCTTGCTCGCCCGGTTCCAATCAATTAGGATTGGGGCCCTGGTCATTTTGAGGACCAAATGTGAATGCCGTATGTGTCGAAGATTGCTCGTCGCATTTACTAATTGCAATCGAGCAAAAAAGCAGCCTGAGACGCGAGACGCTATGGGTACTTGATGGGGGTTATGGTTTGCGTGTATCTTCCGTTCGTGGCTGCTGAATTTTCTTATTCAATTCTAAATCGTGGATAACGTAATCTCTTCCTCGAGATTCATTTTTTGTTGGCAATTAACGCGTTACTAACTATAGGGACCCTAGCTGGCACATGTCACGCCATTGGACACAGCTGTTGTGGGTCTCGCGGGCCATTTACATTCTATATCAGTTGTTTTGCAATAAAAAATGGACTTATACCGTTCTGGTCCCCAAATTTCTTCGATTTTTTTTCCGGACCGGAACGGTATAAGTCCATCATTTTTTTTGAAGTAGAATTATACCGTTCTGGATCGGGGAAAGTAAAGAAACTAGTCGACTTCCAGATCGTGAAATATTGAAAAATTGTCGATTTGAACCCTTTTGCTTTAGAAAACGTCGGAATACTGTGGACTTGAACCGTTTTTTCCGTTAAAAAGTTGAAAAATTCCGGGGGCCAGAATGGTATCAGTCCATGCTTTTTCCTCAGAATGTCGACCGGGAGCTTTTATTTCTCGGTGTTGGTGAAGATATTTACCAGTGTTCATGAATCATAATCGGTTTAGATCGACAGATCTCACCGAATATGTTACATTTGGAGTACTACGACCGTAATCGATTATATTTTTGAGATTGCAGTCCACGGGTGCGTATTGGAGGGTTTTAATCGAGAATTATCCACCCATCCAGCCTGGGTCACACTCTATAGTATTTGGGAAGTGGCAGAGTACGGAATTCTACTTGAAGAATCACAGACGGAATTCATAGTGAAAAGCTCAGAATCAAAATTCTTCTATTTCAAAACATGAAGTTTGAACGAGTAATCAAACTCTATTCGACATAGCAGTCTGAAACAACTAATACTGATAAGCGGTATAATGCGATTCAAATTAAATGCAGGTTGCTCATTTCGAGGAGTATAATATTCTCACAACAATATCGACCGTAATGAGATTTATTTGTAACTGGCAGATAATCGATCGGTGCTCGGCGAGTGACGATCTGGTCCTGTTACGGTCATGAGCGAGTGTCGTCGATCTGGACCTGTATCGGTCCTCGGCGATTGTCGATCTGGTCCTGTATCGGTCATCGGCGAGTGTCGATCTGGTCCTGTATCGGTCCCTGGCTAGTGTAGATGTGGTCCTGTAACAGTTATCGGCGAGTGTTCATTTGGTTCCGTATCGGTCCTGTACCGGTCCTCGGCGAGTGTCGATCTAGTCCCGTATCGGTGACCGGCGGGTGTCGATCTGGTCCCGTATCGGTCCGGTACCAGTCCTCGGCGAGTGTCAATGTGGTCCCGTAACAGTTATAAGCGAGTGTCTATTTGGTCCCGTATCGGTCCTGTACCGGTCCTCGGCGAGTGACGATCTGGTCCTGTATCGGTCATCGGCGAGTGTCGATCTGGTCCTGTATCGGTCCCTGGCTAGTGTAGATGTGGTCCTGTAACAGTTATCGGCGAGTGTTCATTTGTTTCCGTATCGGTCCTGTACCGGTCCTCGGCGAGTGTCGATCTAGTCCCGTATCGGTGACCGGCGGGTGTCGATCTGGTCCCGTATCGGTCCGGTACCAGTCCTCGGCGAGTGTCAATGTGGTCCCGTAACAGTTATCGGCGAGTGTCCATTTGGTTCCGTATCGGTCCTGTACCGGTCCCCGGCGAGTGTCGATGTGGTCTAGTATAATAGCCATCGGCGAGTGTCGATGTCCCGTATCGGTCCTGTATCGATCCTCGGTGAGTGTCGACGTGGTCCCGTTACGGTCATCGGCGAGTGTCAATTTAGTCCCGTATCGGTGCTCGGCGAGTGACGATCTGGTCCAGTTACGGTCATCGGTGAGTGTCGTCGATCTGGACCTGTATCGGTCCTCGGCGAGTGTCGATGTGGTCCTGTAACAGTTATCAGCGAGTGTCCATTTGGTCCCGTAACGGTCCTGTACCGGTCCTCGGCGAATGTCGATGAGGTCCCGTAGCAGTCATCGGCGAGTGTCAATTTGGTCCCGTATCGGTGCTCGGCGAGCATCGGCGAGTGTCGATCTGGTTCCGTATCGGTCATCGGAGAGTGTCGATCTGGTCCAGTACCGATCCTCTTCCGGTCCTCGGCGAGTGTCGATGTGGTCCCGGAACAGTCATCGGCGAGTGACGATGTGGTCCTGTTACAGTCATCGGCGTGTGTCGATCTGATCCTGTATCGGTCCCTGGCTAGTGTCGATATGGTCCTGTAACAGTTATCGACGAGTGTCCAGATCGCCGATAACTGTTACAGGACTCTTTAAATTATGTGTAGAATGATGAATTACACCATCACTTGAGGGCTACCTTTTTTGATACACTAAGAGGAGCTATAGATGTGAGCAAGGTGAATTCAGTTTTTCACGTCATAATGTAATGCATAACTGCACAATCAAATTAAATCACAGATCAATGTTTGAGGTTCACTGTTTTCTGATCAATTGATTAAAACTGTTGAGATGCTGAACTCAATAAGACACTTGATCGCAAAAAAACTATCTCGGAGCTTGTGCTCTTGTTCTCTTTCTGCGCACCAAACCCCGCATTCAACAATTCTTAGGTGGCAGTGGGGAATACACCAACAGCATCCGAATATCCTGGAATTTAAGCTGGATATGCTTAGATATGCTGCACTGTGATCCACTGTGCTGGTACATGTATGGCCCGCGAGACCCACAACAGCTGTGTCCAATGTCGTGACATGTGCCAGCTAGGGTCCTTATAGTTAGTGTCGCGTCAATTGCCAACAAAAAATGCATCTCGAGGGAGAGATTACTTTATCTACGATTTAGAATCAAATAAGAAAATTCAGAAGCCACGAACGGAAGATACACGCAAACCATAACCCCCATCAAGTACGCATAGTGTCTCGCGTCTCGCGTCTCAGGCTGCTTTTTTGCTCGATTGCAATTCGTAAATGCGACGAGCAATCTTCGACACATACGGCATTCAAATTTGGTTCTCAAAATGACCCCAGGGACCCAATTCTAATTGATTGAGCCCGGGCGAGCAAGATCTCCAGCCCCTTTCCGGGCTTACCTATAGTTTTAAATGACTGTGTACCTCTTAATAACAATAAATCGCACGGCAGAGATTACTCATGTACTCTACTCGAATTCACTGCCCCTACTCGTTCCTGGTCATTTAAAATAAACTCACACATTGCACTCACGTGGCACTCTAGCAGCAAACCAGCAGACGCGCGGAAACACGAAATGTCAACACTGGCGTTACAAGCGTTACAGAAAGCGTTACAAAACCCACATAAAGTTTTTTCGTTGATTAAATTACACGAAATAATGCAAATATCAAAGTCGGAAACAACCAATTCCGACTCAAAATTTCGCGATCTTTTTGATGGTGTGCTTGAAATTTTGCTCCGATCGATATTCGCCGAAATAGCAAAAACATGCTTCTGAAAATTCATTCACAATCCCGCAACGAAAAGAGATATCGTAATTTTGACCACGCCAATCGCTTCGCAAGGAATTTCCACGTTAGAAATGTGCTTGCTGCACGGATTTCAAACGATTTTCAACATTTCCCAAACCAAAATCGGAAGCAAAAAAAATCCGCCAACTTATGTTTGTCACTTGGTATATATATATATATATATATATATATATATATATATATATATATATATTTGTGGGCCTATATAATTCGAATTTGAAGATTACTGACTTATTCCTATTTGAATGAATAGTCTTAGGTAGAATAAATTATTTTCCCTTAGCGAATACTATTATTACTTGATTAATCGCATGCAGTATACGTTTACCAACGTGCTTCATTTAGATGAAAATTTTGAATATTAACTCCCCCTTTTTTTTCATATTTTTTTTTTTTTCTTTGTTTTGAGTAATTTCTCTCCCAAACACGTAATTTTCCCCTCTCCCGGCCGAAGATTCTTGATATGCAAATAACACCTATCCATGCTTGAAATTTATCCGAGCTACGTAAATTGGTCTGAATCGATCATACTCCATTGAATACACATTCTCATTGGTTACCCAAAACTCTTCCTAGCTTGCTCAAGAAATTTCCCTCGTGTACCCAGAAGGTTGGATATTTATCAAAGTCCATTCATGTGTTTATTGGAATACAAGCTAATTTGAGTTTATTCCCGTGAACAATCCTCCTTTTCCCTCTCTCCATTTCGATCTCGATATTCTCTCTATCAAGCTTCTTCACAACCTTGTATGGACCTTTATATTGATCATCGAATTTGCTCGTCCTGGGTTCATTCAGAAGATAAACGAACGTATCAACTTCGAAATCGACTGGATTCTTGGTCCTATCAAAATAATCTCCACTTTTTTTTTTCACTCAGTTTCAATCTTTCAACTGCCTTTGACTGGCTTTCGCAAATTTGCTCTAGTAATTCGTTCATCATTGCGTCGTATGTGCGTGGCACTTTACCTGTTGCAAATTCTGAAGGGATTCTTGCTTTCTACCCATATATGAGTTCATGCGGGGAAAATCCTGTGGATTCTGAAATACTCGAGTTGAATGAGAAAAGACAGGGTTTCAAATATAGATTCCAATTTTTCTTTTGCGCATGAATTTTCAGGTATTCTACTAGTGAATGGTGGGCCCGTTCTATACTTACTTGATTCTGAGGCCTCCACGCTGTTGATTTTATCCGCGATATTTTGAACAATTTCGCAAATTCGTCCATTATTCCTGCTATCAAATTCGACCCTTGATCAGATTGGATAGTTTCCGGGCATCCAAACCGGCAGATAAAGTCGTAGGCAAAGGCTCTTGCTATAGTTACTGAATCGATGTTCATGAGAGGAATTGCACCTGCGTATTTTGTTAGCACGCATTGCCACGTCAGAATATATTTTTCTCCTGTTTCTGTCACCGGTAAGGGACCTACCAGATCGATTTGTATTTTGTGAAGTCCTCTTTCCGGGGTTTCTGTTATGACCATCGGTTGTCTCGTCTTTATACACACGAGTTTTGATTTTTGGCATTTTCCGCAAGATTTGATGGATTCTCTCACTTCTCTTTTTAAATTTTTCCAATAAAAATTTGCCCGTATTCTGGAATATGTCTTTGCTATGCCCCTGTGCCCCCCAATCAATGCTTCGTGATTTTCCTTAAGTATCTGCGCTCTGATATTTGGATCTGGGACCACTACCTCACCCATGCAAAGAGTTATCTCAAGATTCTCATTCGCGATTGATTTCAAAAATTCTGCTATTGTAGGCCAAAAATTCTTTTCCACTATGTCATAAGTTTTTTCCATACTGATTGATTTTATGCCCTTCCTCTCTATCAAGCTTTGTAACAAAATCAAGGTATCTAGTAAGTCAAGTTGGGACGTCCGACATTCAACGTTCTTCTTCACAAATAAGTGGATTATTCTCGTTCTGCCAGATTTTGTTATGACTATTTCTTTTAAACCAGGTGATCTTGCTTTCACCTCATGTACATTAAACAGTCCTCTTTCAAGCAAGCTTTTGGTTACCTTTGATCTTACTGCGCAATTCGTCGTGAACAAATGCACTAACGTGCCTTTCCTCAACCACAAAGGATCTCTGTCATATTTCAAACTATTTGCATTAACAGTTATTACATTTATTTCTGAACTTCTTGTCTCACTGACGTGACCTCTTCCCTCTTTGTCTATTTCATTTGTCGTCCCTTCCGCCCTTCGGATACCAGCTCCTGCCGCAGAAATTGGATCTGCATGTTGAGATATTGAGGAGTTAATTGGTTGTTCTGTCGGATTTGGATGCAGGTGTTTCCCTTCAAGTGTGTTAGTGTTATTCTGGACACAAGCTACCTCAACACTCCCCTCTGCTGGCTTGTCTGGACCTTTGTTCGGATCTGAGACGACCTCTCGTCCATCAATTTTGACATTATCATCATTTCCTCGACTACGCTTCTGCTCAGTCTCAGATTCACTATCCTCATAGCCGTTCTGTCGTGGGCGTTTGAGTGTGGTATCCTCCTTCCGTATGAATCAGTGCTTCTCTGTGAGTCACTGGCTAAATCATTCTGTAAATCAGTGCTCCTCTCTGAGTCACTGACCAAATCATTCTGTATAACAGTGCTTCTCTCCGAGTCACTGGCCAAATTATTCTGTACAACAGTGCTTCTCTCTGAGTCACTGACCAAATCATTCTGTATGACAGTGCTTCTCTCCGAGTCACTGACCAAATCATTCTGTACAACAGTGCTTCTCTCTGAGTCACTGACCAACTCATTCTTATCATACTTAGAGGATGAGGTCTCCGTGCAGTGAGGACAGTCGCAGTTTAATTTATTTTGGAATTCGTCGACGACATTTACCATGTAATCATCGATATCATATTCTTGCTCATTGTCATGCTCAGCTGATTCTACCGGGTTCCTTGACAAAGCGTCTGCGTTCAAATTCGTAGTTCCTCTTTTATATTTTACGTCGAAATCATACGATTTTAGAGTCACCCGCCAGCGGACTAATTGTGACGACGGATCCTTGCAGCTGTTCATCCATACAAGTGGTCTATGATCCGTAATAAGAGTGAATTTTCGTCCATAGATATATGGTCTAAACTGTTTTACGGCGAACAAAATAGCTACCATTTCCTTCTCAATTGTTGAGTACTTTATTTCTGCTGAATTAAGTACTCGTGACGCGTATGCGACTGGTAAATCCGCGCCGTCTTCAATCTGGCTGAGCACGCATCCCACAGCAGAAGATGAACTGTCACAGGTGATTAAAAATAATTCGTTGAATTTTGGGTAGCGCAAAATGACATTGGAGCACATTTTTTTTTTCAACTCATCGAAAGCTGCTTGTTGTTCGTCTCCCCATGTGAATTTCACGCCTTTTTTCGTTAAAATCGATAGTGGTTTCGATATTCTCGCGAAATCCCTGATGGAACGTCTATAATAACCGGCTAGTCCTAGGAATTGCTCGATGTTATTTTCGTTTCGAGGTCTTGGGAAGTCTCGAACAGCCGATACCTTTTTCGGGTCGGGTTTCACTTCATCTTGACCTACTTTATGCCCGAGATAAGTGATTTCTTTCTGTAAAAATTTGCACTTTCCGGGTTGAAACATGAGACCGTGCTCCTTGAACCTTGCTAATAGTTTTTACATTTTCCTATGGTGATCAGCTATTGAAGAAGCATAAACAATCAAGTCATCCACGTAAATGAACAGATCTACGTTGTTTATTCCTGTTAGAACGTTCGAGAGAGCTCGGGAGAAACAAATTGGTGAGTTTTTGAGGCCCATAGCAAGACGCTTGAACTTCCAGTGTTTGTTGTTACTTGAGAAGCTCGTGACGTCATGATCTCTCTCATCAATTAATGTCTGATAGAATCCAGAAGCTAGGTCCATAACTGAGGAATATTTAGCCCCCCCCCCCCCCCCAATTGGTCTAAAATATCTGTTATATTCGGAAGAGGGTGTACCTCTGAAACCGTCACTTTGTTCAATGCCCTGAAGTCTATGACCAACCGCCATTGTTTTTCGCCCTTATCATTGTCTTTCTTTGGTACAATCCAAAGTGGCGCATTTCACCCACTACTTGATTCCTCTATGATGTCCTGTTCTAATAATTTCTCCACCTGTTTCTCAATCTCGTCTCTAAGATGTACCGGATTCCTATATTGTTTTATATTTATTGGTACCTTAGTTGTCGTAATGATTCTATGTTTCACTCCTTTCATATATCCTAGTTTGTCGCCAGGTAAGAAAAATTGAAACGGAAACTCTTTGATGATCCTCATCATACTATCCTTCTCCTCCTGATTCAAATCGTCTAAGTTCAAAGATTTCGTTAATTCTACAATGCGTCGCTCAATCTCCGATTCTTTTTTACAATCAACGTGTCTGATGTTCTTCGGCAGAGCTTCAAACTCTTCTAATTTCAATGGTGGAATAGACAAGGAGATGTCATTGTTGTTTGTGTTATACGCACAGAGTTTTCCCCTACCGTTTATGTTCTTTATGATCGTTTCTCCGATAAAAATCCCCGGACCTGCTTCAAGTTTCCTCACATAACCCTCGGACAAATCTGTTTTCTCCAAGTTCACATCTATCATCTTTTTAGTTCTTGCCGGTAACAGACAATTAGTCACATGTATTGGTGCAAATTCAATTTCACGGCCTTCGATTTTCATAATATTTGTTTTGAATGACAAGTCGGCTTCATGCTTCCTCAAAAATCTGATACCAATCAATCCATCATAATTTATACGAAAGTCCTCTGGTACTAGAAAAAATTCGCATGGTAAACGATTCTCAAACTTAATTTTTACATAACCCAAGGTATCGACAATTTTGTTCTCAATGCCTGTCAATTTGACTGTAACTGAAGGGTTATATTTAACGTGATCTTTCAAAAATTTGATTTTCAACAAATTCACTTCTGCACCAGTGTCCACTAAGAATTTTACCTCTTCTCTCAGATCGCTACTCTTTAGTTTTATTGTTGGGCATTGTTTCAGATTCAAAGAACATGCTAAAATAACACGTGTCTCCCGTTGATTCGAGTGCAGTAAATCTCTTCCAATGAGTTGGGTTTGAGTTTAAATTACTGGCCTTATTTTCACGGGAGTCGGTTTGTCTTTTCGGGATGTTGTGTGTTACTGTTCGGTTTTCGTTTTGAGGTGCTCTATTGCATACTTGGTGTAAATGTCCTTTTGTCCCGCAATTGTTGCATGCCAGGTCTTTGTAACGGCACTCCCAACGTATATGCCCTAATGCCCCGCAGAAATTGCATTTTTTCTGGTATGGGTGGTTTCGGTTCGCATTTGCATTTCGTGGTTGAATTTTCAACGATGTATTCTTGCAATCACGTGCTGAATGCCCCCTCTGCCACAGTTATAACAGCGTTTAGGATCCAAATTCCCTGGTTTTTGAGTTTCTACTGTGTTTACCGTGGCTGTTAACCCCTCATTGTGTTTATGCATCATTTCAAAATCCCTCATCTCCTCCTCTATTTTAATAGCCGCGTCAATGGCTCTGTCCAGGTTATCAAAGTCTTCAATTTTTAGTTTGTACCAGTAATGTTTTCCCAGACCTCTGATAAAGCATGAAATTGCGTTCCTGACCGTTGATTCTTTTATCCCATTTGATTCCGTCCCTGCTATACCGTCACAAGCAGCGTCGAGCAGTTTATTCAAAATTTGTGACACCCTCAACCCGTACCCGGTTACTGATTCATTCGGTTTCTTAGTTGTTTTTGATAATTCGATTTGAAGTCCGAAAACATTTTTGAAAGGATCGAAAGCTCGTTTCAAGTCAGGGAATAGAGATTGTAGATCGTTGTAATTTTTAGCTTCCACGTATTTTTCCGCTTGTCCCGTTACCTTCGATTTGACTATTCTGGTAAAGACAAATTTATCGCAGGGGTTGATTAAAGATTCAATATCCGTACAATTATGGATGAACGTTGATACCGAAATATTTTTCCCATCAAAGTTCGGTAAAAGTTTTATGGCTTCCGAAATCGAAAGAAGTCTTCTGTTCGCATGTTCGGTGGTGTAATTCATGCTCATATTTGACATTGTGCTTCTCGTATCGGGGTTCTCTGTTGTCATTGATGCCGATCCGTTCTGTTCAGTTCTCTGATTGGTCGGAATCGCTATGGTCAAATCCGGCGATTTTGGGACGTTTCCCATTGTTGTTGGGTTCTGAACTGTTTCAATTTCGTCTACAGATCTGGTTCCGGAGTTGAGTCTTGGTGACTTCCGGACCCTAACTGTCCCCCGTGTTCTCGACATTTTTATATGGTTACGTGAAGTTGTTGTAAATGATTCTCAAACAGGTCCCGCACTCGATTGCGTCTCTTTCGGAAGTCAAATTTTTGTTGCAAAATCGACACGTGAATGTCACGTTGCTGAGTCTTTCTTTGATGCTATGGAAACGGCTATCAATGGAGAAAGTTGTTTGTTTTATTATCGAGTTTTTGTCTATAAAACACTTTTCGCACGCGTATGATTTATCTGGGTTTCCTAGAATGATTACCACGTTTTTTCCTGAGGATAAACAGATAAAATTCCGTAATTCCAAAAGAAACGAGTGTAGATGACTCTGATTTGTTATTTCCGTTCTTATATCAGTAGATATGTTTCTATAACACATCGAACTTCTCAGTTGTGAAAGATTTTAGCCTCCGTTGTTCCTGATTTTATTTTTTGTGATTTAGGTGATGGAATCGTCCACGTGAAAATGAATATGTCGTCTATCGCTCAGAAAATATTCGTAGACCTTCCGTGATAAAAGGAACTGACAAATTGATTAGACCAAACGTGATTCTTCTTACTGTCTATTATCTCCAACTTCATATCCGGTTAATATTGAAATTCTAAATCTCCTGACTGCGGATTTGGTTCGACGTGATTCGTATACACTCTCTACAGTCAATTGCTAAACGCTTATATACCAAGGGGACCCCACACAAATCGCACAACAGTATGTCCTGATCTCTATTTACGTTCAAGTGTAAATCCGTATAAATAATAATTCTCTCGTTTGGTTCGAAAATTTCTTCCTCGAAGCAGTCCAAGCAAGAGTGTGTCCCACTTTGCTTGCCAATATAAAATTCCAAAATTTCAACCCTCTGGGACATGCAGTATGTGGTGACGAGTCGGCTCACGATTTCGAAATATTGGTTGAAATCGGGTTCTCTCGGTTGATGTCGATTAGAATCCGGTTCTCTCGAATGGTGAATTTCTCTTTCTAATGGCAGATCTCGTGGTGACATATTATCCTACTCAAATTTCATCTCCCAAACTATGTATGATTCCCGTGCTTCCTCAAATTTTTCCAAAAGGGCCCAGTACCGACGATTGATACGTTTTATCTTTTTTTTTCAAAAATTTCTTCGTGGTAGAAAGTCCGGTTTTTACACTATCAATCTGTCTAAATTTGTTTACCGATCTCAATACGCAGACTTCGTTTTCATCGAATTGCTCTCCAAAAAACGCGTCAACTTTTTTGAGTTCAATACGAATTTGCTTCGTTTGGCGCCGTTGTGTTTGAAGATCTCGAATGATTCTCTCTAATCTTACCCGAAATCCAGCGCTACTCATTGTATTATAACGTCATACCAATCAATCATTTCTTTCCAGATCCAAAATGTTTTGTAGGGTTTCCACTTTACTTTCTAATCGTGTGATCTGTTCGTCGATTGCAGCTACACTGTTTTTAAACAAATCCAAAAGCTCCTCAAGCTGTCTCGGAGAATTTTCAATCTCAGCCCACTGTGTTTCTGAACGCGTTCTACACTCACTGTTGATTTCTTCCTGTTCTGTCGCTAAATGTTTGAGATCTTCAACGTCTCTCGCCGTTTCCCGTAAGATATTCGCTTGACTATTCACGGTCGACTCTATTTGTTCCAATAATTTCCCGTTCGACTCCTGATTTTCAGACTCAACTCTTGACATAATTTAACCTCTCAATCTTTTATAATTTCTCTCGATTACCTTCAATAACCTCTCATTCACGTCTGTTAACTCGTGGATTAGGAAAACTGCTAAATCTATGGCCTTCACTACTTTCTCACCATCTATTTTCATCAAAATTAATGCCTTTCTGATTTCTTTGATTTCCTTCCTAATATTCCTTTTCAAAAATCTCTCACTAACCATGCCAAATGCCAGACTTTGCCTCACATCCAGAACACTATATCTACTCGTGTTAATTCTATATGATTTATATAATACTTAAGCTAGTCTTCCCTTGAAATTTGATCCCTCGGTGTCGGTGCTTGAAGATATTTGATGCTTGAAGATTGTCGCTGCTTGGAGAATACTGCTGTTTGTAGACTGCGATGCTTGCTGTTATTGGAAGCTGAATATCTCGTAGCGCCGCGTGGCTGGCGTCTTGGAGGTGTGTCTATTCAGACCCCTATGGTGCGGATGCTGTATGCCCGGATTGCAGGTGGCTTTCCTGCTGAGCAGTATATCCTGGTGTTGATGTGGAACCCGTGAACTGCGGCTCGCTTGATTATCCGTCTCAGCTGGTGTGTGAGTGATTTGTCTATTTTTCCAAATGTTTGTACGTCAATGACCTCCTCCAGTCTTGTTGTGATTACTCCACCGATTCCCAGACACCGCTGTCACCAGTTGTTACGACCCTGAGGTCTATTAGATGGCGTTGATGTGCCAATTTGGCGGTAGGTTCAAATCCAGGAATTGTAGTCGGTGAGTAAATATAACTGGAGGTTTATTCTTCCTTTGATACAATTGGTGAAATATTATCTTCGTCACACCTGACGAAGTACACTGGTGAGGTAGTACAACTGAGGTAGTATAGAATACTAGATCGATATCGAATGATCTTAGACTGATATTGGATGATCGTATTGAGAGATGCCGTGACACGATGTGGACGTATGGGTGGCAAGTATAAGAGTTCGCCCTGGGCCTGCGCGTCGTTGCATTTATAGGCTCGCGGCTTGAGAGAGTGAATGTAGCGTGGCTTCAATAATTGAAATGTTTATTTATGAGATGAATAATTGTGGCACATTTGTAATAATGATTGGCCGAGCTATTTCATGCTTCGAGGAAGCTCCCACACTTGGAATAAGTGAGGTAAAGATTTATACTCATTGATATCTACTATAATTTGGTTGATGGTTGACCACGCTTAGGTGTTCGTCCTTGTCTCACAGGACGAATTATGCACGAATGATACTGGTCTCACCTGACTCGATTGTTGAAGTGATAGTAAAGCTTGTAATGACAAGTTCTTACTCAAAAGAATTTCGATTAGCCTTTTAAATAATATAAACGTGGGTTCGTTGACCTGGCTTGCAGGTGGGATACGTCAGTCAGGCGTCTGAGGTTACGTTTGTACATTTATTATGTTTGGTGGCTGTTTCTTATCGCATTTCCGAGTGTGCCACAAAAAGGCCGAAGACTCTACGATTACCTGATCTCGAGTTATTTAATAATATAGATTATTTCAATCATTTTATCTGTTCAAATAATAAGTGTATTTGCAATACTAAAAGATTTACTCATTTCGTGCTTACATGATGTCCGGTAGCTGATTCTCATTATGATTCTAGACACGGCACGCAAAAGCTCATCTCTGTACGATTTCCCTATCTCAACTTACTCAATTGAATATATTTTTTCTTGGTGGTTGCACGGCGGCTCGTGGCGCGAGCGGCGCTTTTCATACTTGGCGCGCGACTGCTTTACATACACACACGTCCGTAGTATGCACACATACACGAATCTCGAGTATGTCACAGCGTCGAGTTACCCTTCGGGTAATTCCACCGGTAGGTGGCGCTACCAGAGATCGGAGAGACTCAAAAGCCAACTGTTCAGATAGCCTCCATCGAGACTTTCACCCGCAAGCGGGTGTAACTCCGTGATTCATATTGAATAAGAGCAGAATATTCATAATTGCATTCTTCAATGAGGATGGCACATCTCCAGAGATCCGCCACAAAATAAGTTGAAATTCATGTCCAAAAACATGAATACTTTTTCAAACATTTCAAACGAATTCAAATTTTTAGGCGCCAAAACGACTAAAAATCAGCATCATGTTCATTCACATGAAACATTATGGAATTCATGGAATCATTCTTGGTCAGCTCTAATCATGCCCAAAAACATGATCCAACGGAGGTCACATCACTAAAACATTGTTTCATTTGCTCAATAACTGGATTTGTGTTCACTAACATGATATGCTGCATGGATTTTAGAAAATCATTTTCTTCCGCAGACCTGATCATGCTCAAAAACATGACCTCTTCTACTTTCCTTCAGACAATGGGTCCTGGAAATTTGGTAGAAGTCCTGCTCATATGATCTCGTACGATAGAAATCCAGAACAAGTTCCAGACATTCTCCATCCAAGTTTGCTAAAGCCACAGGGTTTCGCTCGAAGCACTTTTTTGAAATACCACCTGGATAAATAGTTTCAAATGAGCGACAAAATAGACATCACAGTTTAGAGCATTCTTCAGGCTCAGATTATACTTCATTCAATACAATTGAATGAAAATGAGTTGAGAAATGTGGATTTTGAGGTTGAGTTTTCTTCAAAGTTCCTTGCCAACTGAAGAGTTGGAAATAAATCATCTCATCGTGTATCTCTCTCAGTTCAGTATTCATTTAGTTCTCTGGATCAAAATATGATTCCTGCCTAGAAAATGATGTAGATTGGAATAATAACTCTTCCATTAGAAGTTTGGAACTCTACCACCAGGTAAAATCTGAAGAAAGTTGGTAGAGTGAAACCCTCCAATATAATCAACCTTGGATAGACTCTTCCTGAATTGAGGCTCATGATGGAAATTTTCCATATCCACTTCAAGAGCAGGGAAGGTTTTTGATGACCTCATCTCACCAGAATTCTGAATAAGAAAAACCATTGAGAGAAGGTTAAGCGAAGAAAAGAATCTTGATGTGGTACATCTTCTCAGATTTTCTTTCTACTCTAGGTTGGTTGAGATTAGGTTTTACTCACCCTTGACAGTATGGAAACTGCTGGTGTCCATCATTGAACTCCAGATGGTCTTCATCTAAGATTAATGATGCTGAAGGGTTTCGGTCGAGGTTCAATTTTGAAATTCTACCTGAAAGAATAGTTCCAGATGAGCAACAAAATTAATATTACAAATAGGGTCATTTGTCAGGACCATACATTATAATTGATTTCATGCAATTGAATGAAAATGGAGTGAGAAATATGGATTTTGAGGTTGAGCTCTTTCCACAATTTGATGTCAACAAAAGTTCTAGAATATCATCAAAGTTGATCACCTATACAAGTTTTGCATCCCTTCCAGCTGTTTCTTGGATTCATCCATAAAACTCACCATCATTAGAAGATGGTGCAAAGGAAACATCTTCAAGTAGAAACTCTATACACACTTGTGAATTGGTCAAGATTGTGAATTAGAATGAATTGAAGGAAATGGATTTTGAGGTTGAGTCTGCAACGGTTCAGTTTTGTAGATAAGTTTTGAAGTTCAATTTTCTTTTCAAAAGAGGAAAAGAGGGTGGTTTAATATTATTATTCATATTAATTTGACTTTCTTATATAATTTTCTTCTTTGATATCATTATGATGTCCATTTACTGAAAGAAAAATATAAAATTAGTTTGTTCAAAAAGATAATCTTCAAGTTATTTATTCATGCGGGATGGAATAGAATAGGTAAATTGGCAAAATACCTTGGTCGTGTGAGATCAAAACTCACATGGGTTTTAGAGTAAGTTGATTTCCCTCGACGAAGACCAGTGATTATTCTCTTTAAAGAATTCTCCTTTTATCATCTCAGCTCATCTGTTGACAGGTCCATTGGCCAAGATTTCCAAGATTGGAAGTCCTGTAGAGATCAAAAGAATAAGTATTTTATTTTTTCTTCAGTCTGCCATGAAAATGGCAAAGACCAAAACCTAAAAAAGAGAGCAAATTAATCCCATGTTGAGCTTATGATAGAAAATAACTCATCATTATCATAATGAGTAATTCATTTCACATGATATTAATCTTAGGTAATAAGAAAAAGTCTCACCTTGAACTTATGTGTTGGTTGTCCCACGACGGATCTTCTTGGTACACCCCTGGAGGTGGTCTCCACAGGTAGACTTGCTCCACTAGTGTTCCCAGAGTATCCAGGTAGACCCAAAGAAACCACTTATTCATTTCACCATGGTATTTACTCCACCATGACTAAATCCGAGAGAGACCCTCTCATAAAACCGAAACCCAAACCACTGTAAGTAGAGTTTCAGACAGTGGATTTGGGGAATTCAGTGTAGAATATGATCAAATATGTATAAAAAAGACTTTACCTGATTGCTGGAGGCAGAGAGAATCGATGCAGAAGATTATTTCACCTTTGGACATCATCAGACCAAGTTCGTCTTAGAATCCGTACCCCGTTCCTAAGTTTCCGCAATACCTGCAACCAGGACAATGTTGTATATAATCAAATCAGCCACATGAGATTCAGTTCATCAAAAAAAGTGCATTTTTTATAATCATTTAAGTACAAAAAGGTAATCATTTAGTCTCAAATTGATGAGACTGATGAAAAATTAATCTTTGTTTACATGCAGCCCATGCTAATGCATGGTTAAACAGTGCCCTGCTGCGACACCCCGCACTTGATGAGTACAACTTTCCCAGGTTTCCTGGAGCGATAAAGGCGTAACTGAAGGCTTAGCGCAGGTGCTGCGACCACTTTCAATTCATTAGAATTGATAATTATTAAATTACTTACGATATAAACAGCCGGATTTTGCTGGCTCGAGCAGATGGCACTCTCGCGTTCCTGGTTTGCGACCCTAGGCATGTCACGCCTCGGACGCGACGTGGAAGCGTCCGCAAAGATTTTCCGCACCCACTAACACACCCGGAACACTCAAACACCACGACGTAGCGCGAGCACCAGGAAGCCGGCTAAACAACCTGTTGCGAAAGCTGGCGGTGGCCACTTTGGGTGCCGGTATAGCACAGCTTGGCTGCTATCTATCAGCGTGCGCAGCGGGGCTTCGCTTTGAAAAGTACATGTACTTCTATTAGACTTTCTTCTAATAATTGGAGTAATTCATCATAATATCTTGTGAATGTGTACATCTTTCCGAGCAGGTTAATTTATCAACTGGACTTTTCTCCCTTCCACCAGGGTATCACAAAATCATCCACGAAGTAAATCTCAGCGGCGTGCGCTGAGGTGATGAAAGTCAAAATGTGTCGGCTGTTTCGCGCCACAGCCGTGCCAACTTTGCCAAGCATTTGTTGGTCGCTCGTGTGGATTAGCAGACAGCCGGGAAGCATCACATATGAGCTGATTTGTTTCAATTTTCTTCGCAAATATTGCTAACCAAGGTCTGTAGTTCCGCATGATGATTCTTTGGGCTATCCCGCATCCCGGGAAGGTATATGTACGCAGGTTAGTGGACCAACACGTCGAATAATACGCTATAACGGGAGCCTGTGTACGGGTGCTGTGTGCCTTGGAGTGATTTTTAAGAATTCTAGGGTTAGTATCGCAAGTTTCTGACCTTTCCGAGATAGGGAATGATTAAATCTATCATCACCTGAAATTTCAAGGTAGTCTGAGCGATATTCGCGGAGAAAATGGAAACAAATTGGAGGTTACCGACTACTACAGATTCCTACGTGTCAGACAGCCACATCCCCTTAAGGAAGTACCGCACCAGTAGAGGGGGGAATTTTTTTTACCTGAACAGAATCACGCGATAACTATTCTCATAGTTTGGTCACGATCAATTGAAGCCCCCGGTAAATTTTTGTAAGCCCAGCAGTGCTGGTAATATGAATCGATAAAGTTTGGCATTTTGTCTTAATCTTGACATATTCGTAACTTAATGTCTTATTTCCATCGAAAATCTTCTCTTTTACATGAATAAAGTAGGCAATCGTTTTGAAAAAGAGTTCACGATAACTTCAGAAGCTCTTGTATCTATTTAAAAATTCCTGACAAAAGCTCAGCGGTGAGTTTTCTGATAGAGCTAAAAAACTGACAACGCCCATAAGACCACGTGTTAAATGGCCGAAAATGGATTAGCCATAACTTTCGTTCCGAGTAGGTGAAATTCACCAAAATTTAGATAGAGTTTTTTGACCATAAAATCGACGCGTGTAACAAGTTTCATCAAAGTCTCAGCGTTAAATCTCTTAGGTGTGGTACTCCCTTAACCGTGTTGCAGACATTGAGGTATGCTGGAGGTGTCTATGCTCGATTGTAGAAGTTAAATTCAACCAGATGGACTTTTACTATAGGTCAATGGAAAGCTAAGACACTCAGATTTTGATAACCGATGGTGAAAGTCGATTGTGTGACCTAGTTCATGAGTTAATTGACGAATAAATAATGATAACAATTTCTGTCCCAAAGTTACCCCAGTCCGTGTTTAAGTTTGAAACACGACTTTCAGCGCTCATTGCTCCAATCAGAGATGTCCAAATGGACTTCATAAACACCGCAATCAAAAGCTGAAACTGTAAGCTTTCGATTAATTACAGATACAATGCGCTTTTGATGCAAAAAGTACAAGTTTCGGGAGGTTTAAAGAAAAAAAATGCAGTTATTGTTCCAAAGTTACCCCGGTTGACGGTATCTGAAAAGATTGATTCGGAAACAAATCGCGATAATCAATTCGGAATGGGAGAAATTACAAAAATTTGAGTAACACAAGGGTGTCATCGAAGTTACGTATGAAACAAAATAATCGGCAGCACATAAATCGGGTTTGATATTTATTCTCTCGTACATCAGTGGTACAATCCAGTTGAAATATCTACCGAATTTCGATTGGAGAATGAACAATCATATTGTTAGTACTTCAAGTAGTGTATATGATTACTCATGAGATGTGGGAGAGGCCGCTCAACAGTATAGAATTGATGGGGTCATATCGCCTGAAACAGTAATTGCTTGAAAATGCTTCCAATCAATGCTATTCATGACGAATGGATCTCTCAATCCTTTTACACTGATAACCCAAATTCCATGTATTCAAAAATTATCTTTGTGTTCATAACGTTGAATTGCTGCTCAAATTCTGTGAAACTACATCGAATTTTTCATTGTTACATCTCGTTTGTTAGATTGGATGAATGCGTCGAAGATTATGGGCTGTCTTCATAACCTGACCTATACTTGCAATAATTCCTTCATCAAGTTGAGAAGGAAATAATTTCGTCCCATGAGTATTTCCGGAAGCAATCAACTGATCCATGGAAACGATGATGGAAACCAGCTTGTCAATAACAACGGCACACAAAAAAAGAAAAAGAAACTGTGCTTTTGACCCGACTTACTCGACTCAATGTATTTTGGCACGCTTATTCTGAATCTGAGGTCGATTAGGCCTCAGATCGGATCAGCTCAGAGTCGGTCAGGTCAGAGAAAGTCGTGGAAATTAGGTGGAAATCGTGGAAATGGTGTAGAATAGCATTACAACTTGGATCAATGAACACCAATCTACATATTCTGGGCTGAACACGTGTACTGGGAGGTTTTTGGAGTTGCTAAAAATGAATACACAGGCAGAATCATGGGTTCCTCAAATCCAAGATGGCGGTTCCAAAATGGCGGAATGAAAACTTCCGAAAACTGCTCACTTTAGCTCCAAAAACTCTTATTAGAGATTTTCGGAGTTGCTGATCACGGATATCATGTCAAAATCAAAACTCCGTCAAATCCAATTGCCGGACCCAAAATGGCAGAACGGGATTCCCTGAGATGCTCGTTTCAGCTCAGAACGCTCTTTTCGAGGGATTCCGGGGGCGATGAACACGAAAAAGGGATCAAAAAAACAAATTCCCTAAATCGAAGACGGCGGACCAAGATGGCGGACGATAAATTTCCAAGAACTGGTGACTTTAGGTCTGGAAACTTTTTTCAAGGGTGTTGTGTAGGTATTAAGTAGTAGGTCCGATCGAAAGTACAGATATGCTTCCTTCTTTTGTATGCCGTTGTTATACACGTGTAAACTATCTCTTCCCGAGATATCAATCGAATCATGAAGAAGAGTTGCGTCCGTCAAGGTGAATTACATTTTGTATCCAAATTTTGTAGGAACGGATCGCTTACATTTCCCAACTAATCACGGGGATATCTCTCAATCTACTGACGATCTCATCTCCAGTCATCAAATCATGAGGGTTAATAATACATGCAGGGGTATAGCTTCAGTTATCGAGGGGTGAGTACCAAGTAGACAAAGGAGGAAGGAAGAATGCGCGTCAGGAGACTTGCAGGAGTAATGAATGCGAGAGAACTCACTCTATACTCACAATTAATACGAAAGGCTGAATACTTGTGTTTGTGATGCATCTTTTTGCACTTGTTGACGAAAGATCAATATATAGGCTAGATGCTCGTGAATATGTATTATTCAGTGCTAATGACAACGTGCGTAAGTTGGTGCAAAATGCTTTGAGCAGTGAATCCAAATCCCGAACGGAGTTTTATTTCCTGGTAGTGGCTTTTTTTCTATGAAAATTCACTGCAATGTGGCGCCATACACGAATTTCACTGCACTTAAATATTGGATTATAGATTGGAACTGAGGTAATCTGTGATCCGAATCTTCATACTTATCAAATGTACTACTTGTTTATGAATCTTCGGAGTCATTTTGATGAACGAATATGAATCAAAGCTCATGGAGGGAAATTAAGGAATTAGCTCATTCATCATTTTTAGTAGCCATTTCATTCGATGTGAGTAAATATTCTGGGGTCGCAAATGACTCTTAGCCACCGTATAATTTCCACTCTTCAGGAGCTGTGAAGTAATATACTCATAATTTGATTTTGACTAGATGATAACGACCAGTTAACGCCAGATCATCTCAATCAATATCTTTCGAATGTGTGTGGAATAGTCTGGATCAAAAATCGGGATGATCAATATTTTGCAGTCGTTACAGAGACCTTAGAAAACTGCATATTATCAATCACCTTATTCCTCGCTGAAACGATGTGCATGCAGTATGTATTTCCATGATATGCACATGCTCCAAAGCCATCTCCTTCCACCCCTCGCCAGCTCGTTGTAAATTGGAGATGAGCAGTAGATTGGACCGCTAAGCTACTCGTGTTCCACGTCGATAGACTTGGGTATCTTGTATAACAACTACCGGTATCGATATCCCTTGATCACTACATCGAGACGATGATTGCTGCACTAATGCCCAATCAGCCCTAACGCTTGATGAATTATATATCGGTGAAGCAATGTGCTTTTCAATGAAATCGACGTGAGCAAATATGAGCTGACGGATGTTTGCCACTGTCATACTTGTCGAATACAATTCAATGACTTTGTATCAAGAATATTGGAGGAGGAATATTAAATCATTCCAGAATATACCACAGTCTATATTGACAGGTGAGATTGTGAATATACAGTGGAACATCACATGGGTTATGTATTATGGAATTACTTATATTTATGAGTATGTACTCGAGGTATTCTGCACTATGAGCAAATTTGAGTTAACAGTTTTCTGATAAGTATACAAATTTAAAGTCAATCCGTTATTGAACAAAGATTCATCTCATTCATCATCATACCATTGGCCCCTTTTTACAGCTATTCGAGAGAAGTATTAATTCCGTCAATCGGGAATAGACATTGGTGTCTGATATTCATTTGATATCAGATGAATATCATGCCATTGCATCCACATTAAATAGATTTCCATCAAAGCTGACATATATCTAATACATCGTTTATCACAGTCGAAACTTCATCCAACAGAATTAAGTTGGAAGCTTCACAGAACTCTGTTAACCCCGACAAAAATTCTGCTTCACAATATGAACAAGTTCTATCTATAGACTGCCATTCCAGGAAAGCTCTTGTCATCAATACCAGGATCCAATTATTCCGATCTATACCATTTTCGAAGAACGAAGCGTCTGTTTTTGAATAGTTAATAATTTTTGAGTGGTTGTGGTAGTATTATCTATCTTTTTAAGTAGTGCCCAGAATTTTCCACTGTAGATCGCCATAACGCTGGAGAACTAGGGGGAAAACTTCCCAGAACAAACAAATCTCCTAAGAGGTCCCCTGCTTTCTTATCTCCTTCTCCCCTAAACTCTAAGTTAAACAGTAGCGAACATTGCTCGAAAATTCAAAAGCATAGTGAGAGCTGGACCGCTTTGGCTGACCGGTTATTGAGTTTCACTACTAGCTGCCAAAAGACACGAGCTTTTCCAGAGGCTTACACACTGGGTGCGGTTCATACTCACGTATATGTGCTCTCGTGTGTGTGTGTGTGTGTTGAGATAAAGGAGGCATGCCTCTGATAGAGCGAGTTTTATCATATGCGCTAGCCTGTTCGAGTTGTTACGTGGGCACAAACACGCACAATGCATATATATACAGACAAACAAAGAAGGGATTGAAGCTCGCATATGAAGAGAGGCAAGAGTTTGAAGCCACAGAGCCATAGGGCTATCTTTTGATCCTGTACGATTCGCCGAGCCACGGGTAACACCAAGCAGAGCCGCGTTCTAGGGCCGTTTCATGCAACATGATACACGTTTTATTGCACCCCCCTCACGCGTCAGCTACAGGGCTATTACCACATATCTTCCCTTCGACCGGCGTAATATGCCAGGGGAATGATGGCAGGTGAGCTCTGTGCACCCCCTCTCTGTGAATGACTCGTTGGACTCGATTTTGGAGATCGCGGATTGTGTCAGAAACAGGATTTTTTCCTTCTCGACGCTGATCTGCGTAGTCTGTTTGGACCTTCTCTTCAACATCTCCCTCGACATTATCTTTAGAACATTGATGAGATCGCGGACATTGTGCGTTATGTTTTTATTTGTGAATTTTCAAGATACACGACTCATCCAACTCTCAAGGGTGCTGACTGTATTAACTTCAATTCTTATGAAAAAGATGAAGAAATTTCATCGTGCTCTGGAATCGGGGGAGTTCCTATTTGGTCAGTTCTGAGAATTTTAGGAGAGTCTCAGACACGTATATATGATTGGGGCGAAGCCCCTCTCCTTACCGCGACTCAGCAAGCTTTTTCGCACCTTTATTTGAAGAAACTACCCCAAACCGATCTTCACCAAATTTCGCAGACATGTTCGGGGCATAGCAAAGGGTGCATATCTCCAGAATTATGACAATTCATTGACTCAAAGCTATTTAATCAAGATTCTGTGCAAAGATACGTTGTAGCCATAACTTCATCGCGTACTCGGCCTCTCCTCCTGGGCCACGCCACTCGCGACGTACACGTTTCGGTCTCCCACCACCGAATAACGACGAGTTTTGCTCGCTACCAGAATCTCAACCTCTTAGCGGCGGATTTCGACATAATGTGGAAATTATGATGAAAATTGTCGAATCATCGGGTGTAACCGAATGTAATGTGAAAAGGAACACTAAAATTTCCCGCGTCATACCTTCATCTGTCTCGATCGAGTCTATCTATTAGGTACATCTAATTATCGTCCGGTATTCATACGTCAACAACTCTTTTCACGATTCACGACATGGAAACCAGTGACCGTGTGAGAAATAACCTTTGCAGTTGCAAGAAAATCGTTATCTGGTGAATAAGAAATCCCGACCCCAAAACTGGGTCCCATAGTGTAATAATGCAAACTCTTACAGTAATTGTGCGACCTGTCCCTGAGGTCTCTTCGTCCCATTTTGTCCGCAAACACGGACACACCTAGTCAATAAGAGTCACTCCTCAACCCGCGAGTTAGTATAATAGATTATACTAACTCGCGGGTTGAGGAGTGACCGGTTCCAAATACAGAATGCACAAGGGTTCTCAAGAATCCGCCTCTTAGATGTTGATGAGGTGTATAACCTATTCATGGTAAGATCACCAATCGAGATCATCAGATCGAATGCTACGTTACAATTTTGAATTCAAAACTGCGCTCTCTACGTCATTCCAATACCCTGCGTTTGGATGGCTACAGACAACAATACAAACTCTTCAAGGAGTACTGTGCAGTATCAGAACAATCAGGAACCCAGGTATTTTCGAGTACCATCTCGACGAGCTACTTATAGTCTTACACTGGATTGAGGCTGGAATTTATAGTCGTTCTCCTTATCCGAAATCCTTACGACTTTCCTTATCCGACACCTTATGGCTGGTTTCTAACAACTTGTCGTGACATTATGTGCAGTATTATATTTTTGGGACCGGCAGTACAGACTCAATGCAGTTATGGGCCAAACAGTTATCAAATATGACTCGCTCATCTATAATATGGAATTCCATAAATGAATTGAACGGAAAAATGCATAGATAGTCGCGACATGTTATTGAAAACCGTCCGTAAGGTGTAGCATAAGGGGAGCCGTAAGGATTTTGGATAAGGGCAACGACTATAAATTCCAGCCTGATTCGTGGACGAATAAGGCCAAACCATCACCTTCCTCACTCCTATGATCTAGGTGAACCAAATTGTGACCAGAAAGATTCACTCTTCGTGAATCAATCAATGACTTGAGCTATGTTCCACCGACACCAAGCACATGATCACTACTCCAAATCACAAACTGGCTAACATTCCATGGATGTGAATACAATAATTGGTCGTTAAGATGCCACATGCGAAAGCTATTCAATATGTCGAATCACGCCATAATCGATCGGAGGGGCTTCATGTTCAATCTTTTTTTCCAAAATGAGAAATTTAGATTCATCGAAGATGGCGTAGGCATAATTGGCATTCTGAGCGTGGCGCACTCTACTTATTTCAGATCCGTCAAGTTGGTGCACTTCCTGTATCGTGATCACCAACATGATTGCCATAAGTTGGCCTCCAAATACTCACACTAGTGACATGTCTTATAGCCTAACACTGATCACACTAGACGGCTGACAAGTTCCATGGAAATTAACAAGTGTTATAGTACTTTTATATCTTCCAAGCAATTGGCATGGCACCATGAATATTTCATAGCACCTCAAATGGTCAGCAAGAGCTATAAAATTTATCGTCCGACTACCCGCATCCGTTTTATCATGGTGGAAAGTAGATGAGATGTGCACACGCGCAGCATGAGCCTCGCAGCCAATGAGCTTTCCAGCCCAGTGAGCGCCATCTTGTCCTGTGATCCAATCACAATCAAGCGTAAACTCGAGCCTTTTTAAATCTGCAGGAGAAGCTACACGGAGTACTTTTGAGATTGACAGAGTTTCCCTTCTCCCAGGGATGATATTTGGCTGTCGGCACTTTACTATCGTTCCTGAACTGGGCCCATGTGGCGAAGCCGTCTGCTAGCAAGATCTCGAGCAAGATGGCTGAAGTTGAACTGCATCGCGGATGAAAACTCGTCCTCCAACTGAACACACCTCATTTACTTTCGACCATGCGTTTTACTATCGAAAAGTCACGGATTGTCAATATGGGGCAAGAACGATAGACTTTAAACGTCAACTATGCAATTATCATCCCTTCCACCCAGCCACAAACATTATGTTTTTTTCATCACCTGCCTCAAAACCTCAATATCTGCCACCAATCTCATTATTGGTATCCTCAAAAAGTCAGCTCCGTACCTGTCTCGTGTCGATCAAGAAATCGCTTCGAGGTTTTCACCTTATACCATACCTTCGCAGATTCGCACGAATTGACACAATAAAAATTTGACGTATACGCGAGGCTCCTCTCGTAATACCATTCTCTATCTCCCAAGCTCTCGCACGCTACGAGCAAAAAAACACGTGAAAAAAGAGGAGAAGGAGGATATCTGATATAATAGAGAAGTTGAACGTTGTTACTTGCGATGATACAAAGTGGGGTGTCAACTAAGTCCGTGTGCCCTATGTGTGTGCAAAAAGCCTCGCCAAAAACCCCTCCTCTCTCGTATGAGAGCCCACGTTTATTATTCATACTCAAAACCGCGAGTGAGTGAGAGAGAACCGGAACTGTACCATCGCTGTACAGTACTTTACACTATCCTGATCGTCCTCTTTTCTTCTCCTAACTCTCTCGATTTCCATCTTCTTCCTAACTCGTTCTGCTTCGCTTTCTCTACCCCCGACGCAAATGAATATTTCACTGTGAGCTATTTCATGCGCTATTCAGAATAGGTGCAATATTTTGAAGCTTATTTTGAATGAATATAATTCGTCCTAGGTCTTATGAAAGAATGATTATGTAGACGTTGGAAGAGCTCATAAGGATTCATATTTTCATAATCACTCCAAGGTTATGGGCCTCTACTAGAAAAATTATACGGTAAAAAGGGGTTGGTGAGTTGTGTGCACGGTGAGCCGGAAGGTCGAAAAATGTCGAGTTGCGTGAACGTCAGGTATTCCTCTGAGGTATGTTTCGGGACCAACCCGACATCATTTTCCAGCAAAAATGAAAATATTTCATCAAGGGTTTTTTAAATAAAATCGATTTTTCCATTTTTTATCTCGATTTTCGAAATTATGATGTATCTCTGACTCTCAATCTCGTTTCTCCGCTAATAATCGGCCTCTAAAAATCATCAGGCCACATAGCTTCGACGTAAAAAAGTCCAATCTTTCGTAATTCGAGGTCAGAATTGGCCTTTGAATGTGCCGCAGCCGTTAAATTTCAAACAAACCGAACAAAACCTATTTTTCCGAATAAGTTCACATAAAAATTACAGATATCAGAACTGGCGGTTGGGAGGCAGATATGAATAAGTCCGTGTTGTGGAAACTTGTTTTGGTACAGAATTGGACCCGCAGTATACAAGTCATTTAAAAGATTTTCGAGTCAGCTATCTACAATTAGGTATAGCTGTAACGCCTAAAGCTCACGCTGTGATGTTCCACATTGAGGAATTTTGCCAGAATACTGGAGTAGGGTTAGAAAAATATAGTGAACAAGCATTCGAGTCTGTTCACCATGCTTTCAAGGAAGTTTGGAAGAAATATAAAGTGGCCAAAAATTATTCAGAATATCCGAAACATTTGCTCAACGCTGTACGTGAATTTAATGGACTGCATCTGTGATTTCTATTTTCATGATTGCTGTGAATGATTTCCACGTAACTTGCTAATGCAAAATATTTGTATATCTCTGTTGTACATTTTAGTTCATGCCGACGTTGATAATATCAATTGTATAAGATGAACAAACATGTAAAAGGATGTGAGAGTGGTAATTGTGACAAGTTGATTCTTCCACTGCTAATATATTGATTGAGTTGAAATTGTATTGTATTCTTATGTTGTTAGAGAATTTCATCGTTAAGATATAATCGTCGACAGACCCGGGGTTTTTTGTTTTCGTAGAGAGGAAAATTTTAGTTGCAGTAGGTAAATAAAGCAATTGCGTATAGAGAGTTCGCCGGGCTTCATTTTTTTGGAATCCTCCGATGATGATTCTTTACAAAGGAAATCAAACAACGAGATGAAGACATTTAGGAGTCAATTCGATTAACTTAGGGAGTATTTTACGAACTGCGTCCGTGATAACCAAAGAGAATTTCTGAAAAACCTCATGAAGTCAGTCATTACAATGATAATTTTTTGCCTTCTATTAAATTTTCACGGCTTGGGCAGCTCTGGAACCAAATTTTGACCCCGTATTTCCAAAGATTGGACTTTTTTACGTCGAAGCTACGTACCCTGATGATTTTTAGAGGCCGATTATTAGCGGAGAAACGAGATTGAGAGTCAGAGATACATCATAATTTCGAAAATCGAGATGAAAAATGGAAAAATTGATTTTATTTAAAAAACCCTCGATGAAATATTTTCGTTTTTGTCGGAAAATGATGTTGGGTTGGTCCCGAAACATACCCCAGAGGAATTCCTGACGTTCACGCAACTCGACCTTTTTCGACCTTCCGGCTCACCGTGTGTGTCGGAAAATCATAGTGGGGATGGGGAAATTTACTGGAGACTTGCATTCAATTTGCATGGAAATTCCTGATAAGCTTCCCTAACGCTTATTCACAATATCTCGGTAAAGTGAAAGAGTGGTTTGGGATAGCTTGGATTTGTAAGTTATTCCCTCGAGAATTCATGCAAATTAATATAAAAATTCCATCATGGATGTATTGTCAATTGGAGTGACTTGCGCTGATTGCGAGATGGATCAATGATTACCAAAAATACTCGCCCAATGAATGAACAACTTAGAGGCGGCATAAAATACCCGAAACAGACAAGGGCAGTGGAAGCTTATACTAGAAATTAAGGGTACACTCCATTTTAACTAGTGGAATGATTTTTCTGATCGCAAAATTTGTGTACGTCAATTGAGTGAACAGATGGAGACGCGCAAAGAGGTGACGGGTAAATTAGGTGCAGGAAAAAGTTAAATTGCGAGATAAAAGTTCGCGGGAGCTCTCGGCGCAAGATCGGCATAGCCATCTCGCCGATCCATGGTCGAATCGACGATATCCTTTGGCTCGAAAATGAGTGTGATTCAACGCAACCGCAGATTATTGACGACGGGTGTAGATTTGACCGATAACGAAGCGATGAACACGAGTCTGATGACGATGTTCAGTATGAGAGCGACGGAACAGATACATCTGGTTTCCCTAACGACGATCGCATGGATGATGGTAGAAGTGAGGGTGATTAGTCTCATTTTGCTTCAACTGATACAAAAATTGCTGCAGATTCCTCTGCAAAACTTCATTCTTCAAAATGCATTCCCAGATCCGCCGTTGCAGAAATCGTCAGCAATACTTCGGATATTATTGATTCATCGCTCAATGATTTGAAGAGTGGAATAATGCAGAGTTCGTCAAAGAATGACGCAAGTGGAGATTATATTCCTAAAATTGACGTTACTTTTAAGGCTTATGGAATCTTCTGGAAAATTCCGATCCCGAGCATAGATGTCTGAATTATTCCAAAAGGTGTAACATTCAAGTACATCCAGAGTCCCCCGGATCAGAAATTTTGAGAGGTCCCACGCTGGGGCAACGCGTGGACGCCACGGTTGCGCCACCAAAGAGATGTAACGCCTTTCCCTCAGTGCCCCCGCGTGGCAAAGCCGTGGCAGCCCCTACTAGACATTTAAAGCATTGCGATAAGCAATTTTTCGAAAAATTTTCGGATCGCACCAGATATATGCTAGTAGTTGAAGTGACTGCGATGTGTAAAAATCATGCACAGAGTTCAAAAATGAAAATAATGGTTCGAAATTCGAAGTAGAAAATCGGTTGTCACGCCTTCATTGACTCGACTGTTTGGGCATCAACGTGATCAGATATACTCGGACACTCATTTCAAAACGGTAGCTCTGTTTTTTACCTTTAGTCTCCAATATGAACCAATGCGATCCAATGGGTAGTTCTTGAGCAATATCGATGAGATGAGGGCAAGACATACGTGGTATGATGGGCACAAAAGGCGCGGTGCGTTGAGCAGCTCAACATACCACAACCATGCCACAACAGGGCATGGCCGGGTCCAGCCACGTGGCGCTGTCCAACCTAACCTAACTCTCGCGTTGCCCCGTGCTGTTGACATCCCCGCTCACTGTATCACGGGTGTGATTGTTCATCAATTTTGTTGATAATTCCGACCTCGACGTGGGTGAAAAGTGAGGGTTATTAATTTTCGTGGATTTGAAGCCGTGTCAGATAAAATGACCGCCAGATTCGTGCCATGTGTTCAGCGTGAATAATATACTTGGCGGGTAACACTGCGAGGAAGAAAATTCTACGTCATCAAAGATTAAATAAGAAAAATCGAATAACTATAGTGAACTAATACATTAGTTTATCATAGAGGTTACACGTCTAATCAGCTGTGATCTCGCCACGGAGTGTTTACGTTTGTATAAGGGCTCACCAGGGCATCAACAGCGTATGCGTGGCCGTGCCCAGTTGCTACATGCCGTGCGTGCGCCAGGCGGGGCAGGAGCTACTTTTCGTCTTATACCACGCGGGAGCACCGCGAGGGACCCCAGTTTTCCACGCATGGCTTATGCGGGGAGCCTAGGGGCAGACGTGGCGATTTCTGATCGGGCCATTCATTGGTGAACAACAAGATTCTAGAAAGGAAGACGGAGACATGAAATCAGGCGACGTGCCTTCCAATGTGCAACTCATTCCAATCAGTCGTGTGATCAAGAGATTTTTAGAATTGTCTCATGTATTAGATAAAATATTGGAATATATAAGAGACCGTTTGTATAAGCTGAAATTCTGGAAAATTTACCTTCGATTGGTCCAGACAACGGAATAATTCTACTCACTATCGCACTCGACGAATACGAACCTGATGACCCTTTAGAGTCCCAAGAGGGATTAGCAGATGCGGAGTGATGGAAGTGAGCATACCATGCCTTCCATCAGGATACCAATCCAAAATTGAGATCATATCTCTCCTGATGTTATTCAATGCTTTAGATCGTGACACTTTTTCGAACAGAATTGTCTTCAGAGGAGCTGCAGACAAATTTAGTCGACTTTACACTGAAGGCATAACATTGGATTCACCTCCGAGTCCTGGAAGAGTTTCTTTTAAAGTGACAAATTCAATAGGAAACAATTTGGGCATTCATCAGATTTGCAAGTACTTGGAGCAATTCAGAACAACATTTCTTTGTCATTCGTACCTACGTGAGTACGATGATTTCGCCACAAAATTATATGAGCATGATTATGTTCTCATTCCTCTAACCTAAAAATGCTGCGTGTAAATAGGATTCCAGGGTTCTCTTGATGAAAAAATATTTCCACACTTCGCTTGCAGGCCTATTTTGGGTACTGGAGGACATTTCTGTCTTGCTCCGCTCGACAGACAAACTATCCTAGTGCCCAAAATGGGCTACCGCGCTCGGTACGAAAATATACTATTTGCGGAATTCGGAAAATTATGCTATGCATGCGGCTTTGGATAATCATCACAAAATCGCACTACACAAGAGATATGTGTTTAATGATCTGCATAATTCCAACGCCCCTCAACGGAGACGTGAGAGTCATGCATGACCATCGAAAAATCTGTCGGTATAACCTTGCACTGGTTTACAATCGATACATTCACGAAGAGAAACTTCCCTCGTCAAAAGAATTCAATTCTTATGTCGGTGCAGTGCTTGACTGGGGATTTTCAATTCAATAGGAACTGTTGATCGTCCTAAGAATAGTCCCAGAAAGAAAAAGTCGGAATGAGCGAAGAAGAATTGTGTTTCGAACCGAATATAAGAAGTCAAACGCATACAATAAGGAACAGTTTGTGATACACGAGGAAAGGTGGGAGAGGGAGAGGGTAATATTCTCCCTCCACATTGCTGCACATGTATTCTTCGTACGGCGTTTCCTTCAACATTCCCCAAAGGCGTTTTGCAGAGTATTTTTCCCTCTTCTCTATCTGTCTCCTCGCACCCTTTTCATCCTCCCTTTTCCTGCTTGAATCCCACGATCACGAGACGTGACATTCTCACACAATGAGCAAACCACATTTCCATCACTAGATGTGGATATTGAGGAATTTATAGCAGAATGATCCAAACGACGCAGACGATGGAGGAAGTTATCACCTACGAGAAATAACCCTGAATACGGATTCAATATTCTCGATTTCATTATTCAGCGAGAGTTACTTATATCCTCACGATTATTCAACCCCATTCTTCTTTGATCATCGTATTCTCTTGCGTTCCTTCTTTGCTAATACATTCTCGTCATCATCATCTTTCTCGCTCCGTTTCACTAATTCAGTTAACTTCCTTTTGCTCTTCAGCTTTTTTCATCGAGATCATAATTACCCGAGGGCTCAAGTTTGACACAGAGACAGAGAAAATCTCTCCTCGTGATGATGAACTTGCTGTGTTCATCCATTCTGTTTCTGTTCTTCTCGTGTACTTACTTGCTCAGCGGCTTTATCCCTTTTATATATACTCCGAGCAGGTGCATTCGTGTACCTGCACGAGTGGCAAATGGTCGCCCAGGGAATGCAAATATTCTTTCGGAAACAGAGGGATTCTTTTGTGTCTTCATAGTAGCTTCCTTTGATAACTTATGCAAGCAGGCTTGTTGCCGCGTGACTGTATTCCTTGGCGCATAGACGAGTGATCGATCTTCTCACTCTTGCTCTTGGCCCAGTTGCGTATTATTTCACGTTTAGGGAGGGAGAGCATTCTTCGATCGCCAAGAGGATTTTGAGGATTAACAACTGATTAGGTTTTCTTTTCACAAAAAATTGTAAGCAGACTAAAGTGTAATTATTGATCACAGATAGTAGATGTGGATCGGGGGTACAATTAATTTACATATATTTGCCCCATTCCAGAGTGATAGAGTGCATCGAGACTGTAGAAAAATTCGTATAATGAGTTAGGAAAAGCAGATACAATCATAGAATTGAAAGTAGGACCTTGTTCAATTCCAACATCGATGGTGGTTTCCTTCAAGATTCCTTCTCATATGATACGAGTATTCTCCGCTGGATGGTATCTTCGATGATAGAGTGTATGAAAGAGTATCATAGGTGAAAAACTATCAATGAATGCTTCTCTACAATCAAACAGTTGGTTCGTTCTGCATATCTCCAAAAGACCATGGTTCAATTGAAAATATGTCAACTCAATTTCCCAGATTCTTGACGACTCAAGGCTATACTCATTTTCGATTCCAAATACTTGAATCAGGCAAGATAATCCAAGTTCATGAATAGAACTAATAGCCCTCTAGAAGCTGTTTTTGAAGAATAAATTGATTTTCTCTCAATAATGGTTCATGTAAGTACTTGGTGTGCGAACTTGGACATCTTTTTATGCATGTGAATTTCAATGCATCTTAATGAATATACGTGTTATCAAATAAGACAATTTAATTCATGTTGATGAACATGAATGCAGATGACTATCTATATAGGAGGATCAATCTGTTTTCCGAGGAAGATCTGGATTGATTCGTGTTTCTGAACATGAATTTTAGAATTGACAGATGATGAATCTGAAGGAGGATCTATTTGGGCGAATAAACTTGCTCACCAAGGGAACCTTGGATCCATTCTTTTTTCTGAACATGAATTTTGGAATTCACGGTTGGTGAATCTCAAGGAGGATCTTTTGGGGAGGGTCAACCTGCTTTCCAAGGCGAGCTCTGGATCCATTCTTGTTTCTGAACATAAATTTTGAAACTCATGGATGGCAAATTTCAAGGAGATGGAATTTTTGCTTTCGATCAAGAATCCTGAATCACTGATTGGAAATCTCATTCTTCCTTTTGGTCAACATAAGCTTTTGAATTCGTCTCGTTTTGGGGAGAATGACCTCTAATCTCCAAACCATTCACGTTTGTGAGCGTGGATATTTTTTATTTTTTATTTTTTTCATCAAATTGGATGCGGTGGTATAAATAATAGATCCATTATGATTTGAAAAAATCTGACTTTTCTTGAAGAGTATTTTGAAATCATTCACGTTTGTCAACGTGGAAAGATTGAACGCTAAGATTTGCTGTTTTTGAGGAGTAACTTAAACTGTTCAAATTGAGATTCATCTCGTCCCAGCTTTTGAGCGCAGATTCTTACTCTAGCTGGTCCGCAAGTTGTCCACTCGTGCGCCAAAAATC
The DNA here is from genome assembly GCA_029851415.1 of Eretmocerus hayati. NCBI lineage: Eukaryota > Metazoa > Arthropoda > Insecta > Hymenoptera > Aphelinidae > Eretmocerus > Eretmocerus hayati. Next base: position 135,883,102 of record CM056742.1, read on the forward strand.
AGTGTTGCTGACAACGAAAAATTACATATGAGAAGCTCATCCTAAGTGTCGCTATTTGCACTTAGGATAAGATTCGTGAGCTCGCCGATAAGATAAGCTCTTCGATGAGATAGTGTGAGCTCGCCTGGAAACCCAAAAGAGTCCCACATCCTATTAACTGTCCCTCAAGATGAAATAATCAAATCCCACAAATCACAAATTTGAGCTCGCTTGAATCTCTCCTACAGCCTCATTCAAATCTCGCGGCTTCCCGTCATACAAAATCTCTCCCACTTACGAGTCTCTATACTAAAAAGTACAAAATTGTAGCGAAATTCCATGGCATTGTTGTGACGACTATTATTCACGTGACAACAAGACCACTACCAGGCCGTCTCGTTTGGAGGATTTCCGACCCAAATTCTTTCTGCACTGCAGCGCCTTGAAATAAAAACAGCGTCATCGTCACTGTACAGGGGGAGGCTTGACTCAACCAGCAGCAGAACTGCACTTTCTCTCATTAGTCTATCTTCTTTCTCGCTTTTTCCTATCTAGAAGGCTTTTTTCCTGCAAGAAGTACGAAAGCAAAAGGCACGCGCAGCAGCAGCATTGACAGGCGTTAAATTACGCGATAAATTGGAGTGGCAGTGTTTAACGGTATGGCTTTGTGCAGCAGTAAGAGCATACTGCGCTCTAATAAGTGTAGTAAAGACGTCAAACGGGTAAGGGAACCTACAAGAAAAATCCTCCCACCCACTGCAGTGCAAATGCTCGAAAGAAAGACGAGCTGGAGGAATTTTTTGCAATGGAGTTAGTGGCAGGTACATGGTTAAGAGATCATTTGTAGCTTGCGTGAGGCAAACGCTCTTGACGTTGATCGAGCTCAAAGTTCCAATCGCTCAAACTCTGTGCGCTCTACCGATATCTAGAGAGTTGTAAACTGTATACTACACTGGTGGAGAGTGAAGCGTATCCTCCAAAAAACGAATATTCAGCTGTCAGATTCAATTGACGGGAATCTTTGTATATTCACTACCGTGTAGAACGTTTCTCAGAATTACGTGTTCTTTTCCTTCTGGTTTGCAAGACTGATAGAGGTCCGCTAGTATTCAAGCGAGATCATTTCAATCTTCGAACTGGGTATGCCATTCACATGCGTCCATGGTTCTTCATACAAACATTCTGAAATGATCGTATCAATACCGTTAACGATTGTCATCACAGTTTCCATAGGATTTTTAAGAAACCCCGTTTGTCGGTCTGTAGACTCTCGTAACGCTGAATCTTCAACTCTTTAATTCCATTGCCATTACGGAATCACAACTCGTAAAATGAAGGCAAGGGGTTAAATGAAGTGATTCAGTTTGAGAACTGATAATAGCACCTATATCATATCCACTTCTAGCATCGCTCATTTTGTTTCAAATATCTGCCATCATAATCGAGACTATTCTTGGTAATATTCATGATGAGATACATGCCCTCCCGCTAATGTCAGCTGTTGGAGTTCCTGTATTTTCAGCCTCCGTCAGGACCTGCAACAGATTATAATTATAATCGCAATGTTGTGAAGGATACGATTCACTTCGTAATTTCGATGCTGGATGGGCCGAGGGCGCTGGTCTGCGTCTCAACGCTGGCAAAATCGAAGCAATTTCCTTCACGTCCGACAGGAACATTGCGGATCTGAGGAGAATGGATTTGCCGGATATCGAGACCCAGGATGGGATGTTCGTGTCACTTAGTGATACCGCGATGAGTCAATAAGTCCCTGCATGATCTGCGAATTACGATATAATTGTATCCTCAACCACATTGGGATTGATTTATGTATATATGGTTCTGCAAGGATGTTTTTAGTATTTTGGCCTGCGGGAGGATGGAGGATTCATACATGCTCAGTATCTCCTCTCAACTGATACTTTATGAGTGTGTTAGAATTTATCGATAATGGGTGTATTTTTTAACAAAATCAGATCAGAGATCAATCGAATTAAATTGACGGGATAAATATTGCTGAATATTTCCATCCTACGGATTGTCGTCATGGATGTGAGAAGAATGTGGATGGACATTAGTGCAAAAGAGGAGAGAAGAGAGAGCAGATTAACAGAATGAATGGGATGAGTCCCCCAGTTCTTCAGAGATCCACTTCCCTCAATTCATTTGAACAATTCTTGGTCACAAAAAAAGCGGAGAATGGCATCTTTGCCGAGTCATTAGGCGCACACATGAGGTGAAAGAAGGAATGAAAATGACTCTGGTACCTCTGGTCTTTCATCCAATTTAAAAGTGGAAATTCAACTCACGCATCAAGCTTGAATAAGAAAAAGATTATCCCAGAGACTAAGCCAGCATTAATTTCTCTCACTTATACCGTCCAGCTTCACGAAGGATTCTTTCTACCTTCGCTGATGCATTCACGACCATTGATCTTGAATTCAGGAGCAACCGTCAAATTGGGTAACTTTGTTACAGAGTGGATGCAACTCTGGTACACCCCTGAAAACTGATTTTCAAAGCTGCATTTGGCAAGGTGCATAATTCTATTACTCTGAAACTTATCCTCCCTTTTTGTCACACACATAAGCAATGTGTTAAGTCACCATAGGTCCCGTGTGGATGATTTCAGTCGTTTATCGAAGTTTTTACAAAAAAGGTTGATTTAGCACCGCGAGTGGTCCAGTTAGTGTACCTGGGAAGAAGTGTTCCGAAACGAACTACGGGTGTATAATGCTACATTTCTATCACATATATCACCATATTGAAGAAACCATCGTTACATTGGAGTATTTACAGCGTTTTGAATTTTAATGAATGAGAAACAGGAAAAAAGCCATGAAAAAATGTACCAAAGTTACCCCACTCTACGTAAGAAGCATGAGGATAGGGTAACTTCAGAACACCTTTCTGTGACAGCTTCTCTTCAACTCATCTTGAGTCGAGTGATGGTCTACGAGGTTTTAGAATGTTTCAAACAGCTTAGAATAAGACTTCTGGACGATTGAAATTAATTCACTCGCATGGTGGTGGGTAGAATTAAAATATCCTGTAAGTTGACCAAAGTTGCCCGGTCCGGGTCTAACTTTAGTACACTTCTTCAACTGTTAATAGCTCCAGCTCGGGCACATCAAATTGAACTTTGTGGCCCATCATTCGAAAGCTGAGACTGTAAGCTTTAGATTGACTGATAGGAGAAGTGGGTTTGTCAATATATGTTGGAATGCCAGACAAAATGAAAACCACCGAAAAAGTACCAAAATTACCCAATTTGCCGGAACTTTCCTCATTTTTGTTCTGATGAGAAAATAATAGGACATTATTTTTATGGACAGTGACACTAAACGAGGAAGGGTTCCGTCCCCGTTTATGAATTTTTGGATGGCCGGTATCTACTCAATGAGCACACTGTATCCACGCAAAGACTCGGTATTCCTGTGATCTCTGAATTGCGAGTCTCGTCAAAAGAATCAAACACCATCCTCTAATAGCGATAGCTAAATTAGAAAGTTATTGTTCTCTGCTTGCATATTCATTCACTTTGTTCTTAAGTGACGATTGTCATCCAATACTGAGTTTTATAACTCTATCATAATTCACATGAGTCCTTCCTTGGCCAATAGTTGAGATCCCTAATTTTCTCACTTTCAACGTAAATCTGAGACCTCGTTGATATCCCAAACACCTACGATACGTCCTATCCGGAATCGTGGTAGTTGCATCGTCGAGATCTGAACTGTTTGTCCGGATTCCGTAGTTCACATTCATATTTCTCCGAATTAGGGTAAAAAGGTAGTCGACTTGAAAACGCAATTAATTTCGGTTGTAAATCCGAGGCAAAGAAGATCAGCCAGCAGGCCTGTCCAAAAAACGTCAAAATATAGTAAAAGAGCTGAGTACATTGACGTTAAGTTCGTACTCTCTCCGTATCCATCAGTGAGAATCCACTGAACTTCAGTGCATTACGGATCAACTTTGACTGATGACTTCAGTGCATATGCACTGAAGTCATCAGTGACCCTCACTGAAATTTCAGTGACCTCGAGGGTCGGACGGGTCCTGATCACTGAAGTTTCAGTGAGGGTCACTGAAGAATCAGTGAGATAATTCACTGAAACTTCAGTGACGTCGGGGGTCGGACGGGTCCTGATCACTGAAGTTTCAGTGAGTGTCACTGAAGCTTCAGTGAGTATCACTGATTGATCAGTGAGCTTCACTGATTCACCAGTGAGAATTTCCACTGAAATTTCAGTGAATATGATTTGCCGGGACCCTTAAAAAACTGAAAATTACCTTGAACTTGCTCGTCTGCTGTCTCGCTTTTGCTTTTTCTATTTGCATTGGCAATGATCAAACAGAGAAAAAGCATAATCCGAACCCCCAACGTGCCCTAGAAATTGATGAAAAATCGAGAAAGCAAGAGTGATGGAAATTTCAGTTACTATCATGACTTCATGAGTTTTCCAAGCAATGGTTATCCTTGTCAAAAGAATGAAGCTTCGCAACTATACATCCCTGAAATTGCATAGAATCGGTGTCTTCAATCAGTTAGACACTTTACTAAATTGTACTTGCCGACATTGTCAGGAGTAGGATTCATTCTGATTATTTTGGAGGTATAAGATGAATTGAATGGGGAAAATTGAAGCAGGAGTTTGTCACTTATAGCAAAATCATAACTCAAGCATCCAAAAGGCAATTCATGATGTCAATTTCAAGTTCTACATAATGGAACTTTCATAAGAAAAAAAAGGTCTACATAATGAAATCGTAAGAAATTCAGAATTATATGGTTCTCAAGTCATGATTGTGCTATAGGTAAGAAACTCGCACTTATAGTAATAATGAAATACTCAGATTCAATAATGAACTTTATTATCTTGATTAAATAAATGTTGACAAAAACAAAAAATCAGTGGTGCAGAATTGCTCGATGTTACTGAAACATCTGAAGAAAAAACACCTTGTCAAATCAATCAAAATCTGCATATGCATCTGCGCCATCAGATGCATATGCAACTCCTACTATAATGAATCCAATCAAACGCCTGCGAGAACACATTACATCACTTATCTATGACAAGTCCCGGATTTCCTCATTATCACATCTTAAAACAATAAGATAGAAAATAAAGAAATCACGAATGCTTTCTGTGAAAGCAACAAAGTTTCATACTGCTGTTATCGACAGACAGTAAGCTTGATGAACTGAATGCATGTCCATCTGCCTGATACGCGCAGCAGGAGATGAACATGAGAAAATTGTACAACTTTGGTGGGTACACCGGATTTAGAACTTGATACAATTCAAGAAGCAATCAATTTCACAATGAATCAATCATCAATTAATCAACTAAACAGCTCGTTTGGGACTATCGTTTGGGAAGCTCTAATTCGATACTTTGTGGATGCAGTAGTCATCTAAATCTCCGCTCTCTATTGTTCGATTAAAAATCATTCAGTCACTTCTCAGATAGAAAATAGACAACAATTGCCAAGAGGGCATTTTTTTTCGAGGAATGTCTTATCTATTTTTGGGGAAGACCCGGGTGATTGTAATATAAAATCATTTCATAAGAGAGCTGGAACATTTGAAAAAGCGTGTGAGCTAGACTGTGGTTGAATCTACCCAAACTCCACAAAGTATTGAAATTCTAGTTTGTAAGAGAAAATAGCTTTAAAGCTGGAACTACAACATCAAATACTTTCTTTCATGGAAGAATAAGAGTTGTCGCACAAAATTGACACCGCTCTGCCAAACAAAGTTTATTTATGTGGATCAAATTTTGATGGACATTTTTTTGTGATCAATTTCAGAAAGGAACTTTTCCGAAGTCAGTTTCACACTGAAATCTGTATAATCGAGTGATGATTCCAGATTTTTTTCAAGTATTTTGAGACAATCTACACAAATCTCGGTATAATGAATTATTCTGCCTCATGAGCAGTCAAACTCCTCTATTTTTCTACTAGATTATCATACAATATGATTTTTTCTTCTTTACTCAGAGCTAGTGGATAAAGTAAACAGGTGTAAATACCTGTCATCAATGGGTACAGTCCCAAACGAGCTGTTTAGTTGATTAATTGATGATTGATTCATTGAGAAATTGATTGCTTTTTGAATTGTATCAAGTTCTGAATCCGTTGTACCCACCAAAGTTGTACAATTTTCTCATGTTCATCTCCTGCTGCGCGTATCAGGCAGATGGACATGCATTCAGTTCATCAAGCTTACTGTCTGTCGATATCAGCAGTATGAAACTTTGTTGCGTTCACAGAAAGCATTCGTGGTTTCTTTATTTTCTATCTTATTGTTTCAAGATGTGATAATGAGAAAATCCGGGACTTGTCATAGATAAGTGATGTGGAGTTTAGATCGAGCAGTCACAGAAAGCAGACGTGTTTACAAAAGGTGTGCCCTGCGATGATTCGATTGTACCGCGGCTATAATTTTCGGCGATTTTCATGTCAGTGCGTGAATACCAGCTTGGTTGCAAAACCAATACCTACGAGTAAATTTTGTGCCTGTTGCACTCTTGGGCACGGTACCAGTATCCCGCCAGGGATCAGTGTGCCACAAGTGCAGTATGGCAAGCTCAACTACTCAGTCTAATCCTCGAGTTACTTTTTCTCGAATTGTGCAGCAAGCTCAGTGTCCAACAGACAAACAAGCAGTGATAGTGGATGCAGTTGGAGGTCACAGTATACAAGATTATGCTTTAGCTCTAGGCTCATTAATTAACCCACAGAATATTCATTACCTTTCACGTATATCGAACAACAGAATATGTTTCTATTTATCGAGTGAAGATCTTGTAAACAAACTAGTGGATAGCAAGACAGAAATCAAAGTCGTTTCTCAATCTCTACCACTTCGCCCATTGATTTCTAGAGCTATACGTATTATTATTTCCAACGTTAGACCCAGCATACCCAATGTTGTGATTTTGGAAGAACTCAAGAAAGTTGGGATAACTCCAGTCTCGCAAATTTCTCAAATCAAGTGCAGTGTAAATGTTCAAGGTTATGCCCATATAATGAGCTTTTGGCGCCAAGTATTTCTAAACCCCGAGGATTTGGAAAAACTTCCAGGCAACATGAATATCCAGGTGAATAATTCATCTTTCTGGATCCACCTTTTTCACGAAAAACTTGTGTGCTACCTCTGCAAGGAGGAAGGGCACGCAGCCAGACACTGCAAGAATGTAGAGACCCCCACCAAACGCATCATCAACACCCGAAAGATCAGAAGCAGTTTCCCAGGAAATTACTTCACAAGTTGTGACAGAGAATGTGAATTCGGATATGGAGCAATTGATAAAAGACCTCCTTCAGACACTGCAACTGTATGCAGTGCGGAGGACTTGAATCCAACGCTCTCCGATGAAACCCAAAAGGAGGCAACTGAAAGCAGAAAAAAGAAAAAAATCAAGAGACAAGCGAACAGAACCGACATTGATCGCCAACTCAGCCAGCACGTAACTATATCATGAGTCAAGATTTGAAGCATCCTCTCAATTACGACGATTTTGCTTCATTTCTCCTCAAAACCCATGGGAATCCAGATGTTCGATCTACAGCAGCAGAATTCACCGAAAATTTTGACTCACTAGATGAAATGTTGAGTGGAGTGTACGATCACTTTACCGATCCAGTTTTGAAAAGCAGAATCTCTAAAATGAAGAAAAACTCACTACCAAAGATTCCGGTAAGAATGATGTGAATGACACTACATCCGATGGTCTCGAAACGAGTGAAGAAATACTAACGGACAATTGAAATGGCGCAATCATCATCGAGTAGTAATCATTCAACTACGGAAGATTCAATGGAGAACAAACCGATGCCTCTTCGAGTTCTATTTTGGAATGCTCGAAGCATCAAAAAACGTGTACAAGAACTTCCAAGAATTTTAGCGGGAGTGGACATCTTCGTATGTGTGGAATCCTGGCTTACAGAAGAAGATAAAACTGTATTTGCAACTGGATACGTGCAGTACAAGAAGAATAGAGACTACTCGACAGGTGGGGGAATCATCATTTTAGTGCGTAAGAATATTCCTTTCCAAGAAATAAATAATATTCAGGCCCCTCATATTTCTGTCGAAGTTTGCGGTATTCGTCTCACACATACAAACCCACCATTAGACATCATAGCGTGCTATAGAACCCCAAGTCATATCCATCGCACTCTCAGCCGAGCTCAATGGGATACCATTATCAATAACGTAGATGACAACAGAGCGACTCTGCTCATGGGCGACTTTAACGCTCACAATGTTATTTGGAATTGTAATTATACCGATAGTAATGGTGATAGTTTGAAGAACAGTATAGAGAATCATGATTTATTCCTTCATAATAATGATGCAATTACTAGGTCTGACTTTAGACAAAACAAACACTCGAATATTGATTTAATTTTCTCAACGATAGATATAGCAAAAGAAATTGATGTGACTGTGATGGATGAGACTTGGGGCTCTGACCACTATCCAATTATATGTAATGTAGGAGTTGTAAGAGATATTCATGAGAAAAAGACATTCAGACTCCACACCTTGCGCACGAACTGGGATAACTTCGAAAATGATCTTGAAGAGAATTACGAAATTTTCTTTTCTATTGAATATGATGAATCTCCAGCAAATGAAAAGATGAAAACATTCATTAATATCATTACATCTTTTATTCAATTTTCAACTCCGAAAAAGAAAAAAGTCAATCGTAAGATACACAGGAATCCCGCTCCATGGTGGGATGAAGAGTGTAATGAGGTAAAAGATAATCGAAGTAAAGCTTTTAAAAAGTGGAAACGTACGCATGAGTTGAATGATCTCATTGAATACTACAAATTAGCCGCGATTGCTACGAAAACATTCAGAAGAAAGAAACGGGACTCTTTTAGAAAATTTGCTGAATCTATAAATTTTAGAACTAACCCAAATTATGTCTGGTCAAAATGTAAGGTATTCATAAACAGATGGGTGAAAATCAATCAATCGCACAGCGATAAAAATTTACAAACAGAAGAGGCAATAAAAAATGCCACGTTCAAAATCAGCCCTCCGTGGGTACATACTGATCCAAATAGAATCCCTGAATGCGCTGAGAACGAATTTCTTAGTGCAAGTTTCGATTTTGTAGAGTTCAATACGGTACTAAACATGGCGAATGACAAGTCATCGCCAGGCATGGACGGGATAGATTATTCGACTTTAAAGAGACTCCCGCTCCAATACAAGCTTTTGCTTTTGGATATATTCAATGAGATGTATCGAACTTATGCGTATCCTGAAGAGTGGAAGGACTCATATGTCCACTTCATTGAAAAAAGTAACAACGGTGTCAGGCCGATTTCTCTAACATCTTGCATTTGTAAATTATTTGAGGGACTTGTTGAAAATAGAATGCAGTGGTGGTGTGAGTCGTGTGATATTTTACCGAAAAGCCAATCAGGGTTTTGAAAAGGCAAGTCGTGCGCCGATAATCTTGCATATCTCACTTTGCATATTGATCAAGCCTTCGCCAAATCGCAGGACGTTTTGGCCGGCTTCCTCGATGTGAACGCAGCTTTTGACAGCGTTGTCTCCGGTTTACTCATGGATAAATTAGCAGAAATTGGTTGCCCGGAGAATCTTGTAAAATTTGTGAAATTTTTGATTCATGAAAGAAGAATATACACAGATTTGTTGGGCCAACAGTACAGACTCTCAGGTAAGGCGTTCATCAGGGTGGAGTTTTGAGTCCCCTGCTCTACTCAATCTATGTTAAGGACATAGGAAAAAATTTACCCAAGAGTATTTCGATACTTCAATTCGCTGACGATGTTGCTATTTTCTTGAAAATGACACGCTCTTGCAAACCAGTTGAACTTTTTCAAAGAACTTTATCACTCATTCAGGATAATTTATTTCAACTTGGATTGGACCTAGCGCCACATAAAACAGTTGTGATACATTTCAGTAAAAATACCTTCACTCCTGGTCAAACTGAAATCCAAATTGGGGGATATCGAATCAAGTCGAGCGAGACAGCACGATTCCTTGGCATCATATTTGATTATAAATTGTCTTCCACACAACAAATTGATAAAGTAAAAAAAGTTGTACTCGTGCTTCCAATATAATTAAATACCTCTGCGGTACTTGGTGGGGCTCATCACCCGATACCCTGCTTATTTTGTACAAAAGTTTTGTAAGATCTACTTTGGACTACGGATGTTTTGCTTACTTTCCAATAAAACAGCAAGCAATTGACGATCTTGAGAAAATACAACGGTCAGCTATTCGAAAAGCTCTTGGGTATCGTGTTAGCACGCCCAATAATGTGATTCTTGCTGAATCGAAGTTACTATTGATTGAAGAACGGGCGAAATACCTTTGTAATAATTTTATATGTAAATCTGTTCCCAATAAAAATTCGGTCATGTATGACTTCATCACGAAGAAAAGTTTGTGCAAACAGAAAAAAGTTCGATTGCTACAAGAATGTATTGAAGCGCTACCGTAAGATTCAATAGAATCCTTGGAAAACTATAATATGTATAGATATGAATACAGCACGTTGAATACATATGTACCTGTTAACACAGAGTTAGGGCAAGAAATTAGAAACAGCTCAGATCCGAATCAGCTGATAGAATCATTCATTTGGTTGAACAATATACGCGCGATATATACAGACGGGAGTGAAATTTCGAATGAACAAGTAGGTGTTGCCTGTCACTGCCCAGACCTGGAGCTTAAAATCACGAAATCTCTTGATAACAAAGCCTCGGTGTATACAGCAGAATGTGTTGCTATATATGAAGCAATGAATATTATATACTCCAACCCTCATAATAACTACACAATATTTTCGGATAGTCTCAGCGTGATTCAGAGTATAAAATGTCCGACCACAAAGGTCAATGTGAATAAATTCATTCTTGGAATTAAGAGGCTGTACAATGAAATCAAAGCAGCACACCCTCTCATGTCTATTTCTATCTGCTGGATTCCATCCCATATCGGAATCGTCGGCAACGAAAGAGCTGATGAACTTGCCAAGCTTGCAACAGATTTACCTGTAGATTTATCAATTGCGATTCCATTCACAGACTTCCAAGCGTATCACAAGAAACAGGCTCATGAAGCTACTTGCAGAACAATAGAAGAAGAGGGGCAAAAAACAGGAAAATTATATTTTGAGTTGTTTCACAAAGGAAAGTCAAAGCCGTGGTTCACCAAAGTAAATGCTCTACGGGAGATCATAGTCTCTATAAATAGATGGCGGTCCAATCATTACAACTTGGCGGCCTCTTTGGCCAGGGTCAAAATTATAAAAAGTTCTAAATGTCTATGTGACAAATATGATGAAGATCTGAATCATGTAATTTGGCAGTGTAACTTGTGCAATGATGAGAGACCGAATTCGCTTAAGAAATTACGAAACATAAATCTTCATCTACCATTACAAATTAAGAATATAATTGAAATTCCGAATGTCAAAGCATGTCAATATATAGTTGAATTTTTGAAATCTTGTAACAAGTTAGTTTAATTTAGATATAAGAATATGTACAGATTCTGTATAGCTGAATAGTCCTTCATGGACTCATATGCTTCAAATAAAGAGAGAAAAAAAAGAAGATAAGTAATGTAATGTGTTCTCGCAGGCGTTTGATTGGATTCATTATAGTAGAACTTGCATATGCATCTGATGGCGCAGATGCATATGCAGATTTTGATTGATTTGATAAGGTGTTTTTTCTTCAGATGTTTCAGTAACATCGAGCAATTCTGCTACCGCTGATTTTTTGTTTTTGTCAACATTTATTTAATCAAGATAATAAAGTTCATTATTGAATCTGAGTATTTCATTATTACTATAAGTGCGAGTTTCTTACCTATAGCACAATCATGACTTGAGAACCATACAATTCTGAATTTCTTACGATTTCATTATATAGACCTTGTTTTTTCTTATGAAAGTTTCATTATGTAGAACTTGAAATTGACATCATGAATCGCCTTTTGGATGCTTGAGTTATGATTTTGCTATAAGTGACAAACTCCTGCTTCAATTTTCTCCATTCAATTCATCCTATACCTCCAAAATAGTCAAAATGAATCCTACTCCTGACAATGTCGGCAAGTACAATTTAGTAAAGTGTCTAACTGATTGAAGACACCGATTCGATGCAATTTTCAGGGATGTATAGTTGCGAAGCTTCATTTTTTTGACAAGGATAACCATTGCTTGGAAAACTCATGAAGTCATGATAGTAACTGAAATTTCCATCACTCTTGCTTTCTCGATTTTTCATCAATTTCTAGGGCACGTTGGGGGTTCGGATTATGCTTTTTCTCTGTTTGATCATTGCCATTGCAAATAGAAAAAGCAAAAGCGAAGCAGCAGACGAGCAAGTTCAAGGTAATTTTCAGTTTTTTAAGGGTCCCGGCAAATCATATTCGCTGAAATTTCAGTGGAAATTCTCACTGGTGAATCAGTGAAGCTCACTGATCAGTCAGTGATACTCACTGAAGCTTCAGTGACACTCACTGAAACTTCAGTGATCAGGACCCGTCCGACCCCTGACGTCACTGAAGTTTCAGTGAATTATCTCACTGATTCTTCAGTGACCCTCACTGAAACTTCAGTGATCAGGACCCGTCCGACCCTCGAGGTCACTGAAATTTCAGTGAGGGTCACTGATGACTTCAGTGCATATGCACTGAAGTCCCAGTGCATATGCACTGAAGTCATCAGTCAAAGTTGATCCGTAATGCACTGAAGTTCAGTGGATTCTCACTGATGGATACGGAGAGAGTAAAGATGAAGTTGTGAGTTTGTAAGTGTGTACTTATATATGAGCTTGGGTTCAAATGATGTACCTGCTTGTTGAAACGTGACACTTTCGTGTGCAACTTCACGTATAACCCGTTGGTGATCGCGTATTCGATTCGCAAAAACCATTCTTCGAAGGGTTGCAGCTCTGAAGTGGCAGCGAGCTGTTGACCGAATGTGCACAGCTGGCACTGGTCCATGACTTCAGCGCAAGCACGTCACAGTTGCACTATGGGATTATTGTCGCAATCATCCCTGCTCACGAATGGTCAAAAGTTGTACAATAGAAACTTGGCACAGCCTCGGAATGGCGCGCGAGACGTAGGCCCCCGATTTTGGAGCACGAATTTGCCGACCACGAGGCCCTTGAAACAAGTAGCTCGGCCCGATTGTTGACTCCTTCCTTTCAGGTTGATGGATTCACGAATACAGAGAGAATAAGGCTCCGCGCCGTATCTGTGCGACCCTGGAGATGTTTTGCTGGAAAGATTTTTACAACTTTCTAGTCAATATTGCCATAGCGGTGACCAACGAGTGGCTCTGTATGAATATGATCTGCTATTAGTTGAGAAATTGAGATGGCGCGTGGCCTAAGCCGCAAGGGACTTTGGTCTTATGGAACAATAGTGATAGGTTCTGTCCAGTATAACCTAAACTTCCATTATTGTCCGATTTGAAATCATTCATCCGATGTGATTACACACATTTTGTGTGAAAACTATCCATCGTCTTGAGTATTCCAATCAAGACGCTAGGAGGTCCTCGAATAACTCGCGAAATCGGATAATCGTCAAAAACCCTTTTTCTATTCCGCTGAGCCGTTGATTTATCTTCACTACACTCGATGAGCACTTACTCTGGAACATCCAGTTGGAATGATGTGGATACTCATTCATGAGATCATGTCATTTCAAAATCAAGACGATTGGAATTCCTCATTCTGTAGAAGGATAATTTCAAATTCTAACTCTCTTGAAGAATACTGTTTTCAAGAAAGTCGTTCGTGTTCATAATTTTCCATTGTCACAATAGTCCGGGAGCTGGATAGGCTCCCGTATGCACTGAGAGCGCCGATCATGAACCAAAGGTTTTCTAACGTGACTTTTCCCGTAGAATCCGAATTCTTTGGTATTTTTACGATAGGAGGTGGAGATCACCTTTAAAAACGCAATTTTTAACCTCAAAACTGTTTTTTGCGCGGGTAAGGGGACCAATCTTCCAGACTACTTGGATGACATCCGGAACATAGAAGTGTAATTGGAAACACGCCATAACATCATATTCAAATATTTTGCATCCGATATACAGGGTGTCGAAGCCCCTTCGGGGTTGTTTGGTGCGATCGATGGTCCGGAAACGGATGAATCGCTAAATAATTTAGCTATTGGGTATTTATATAATCAGGTCATTGATGCAAGTTATTCTTCCCACTTCTGGGCCCTACGGACCCAATATACAGGGTGTCGAAGAGTTGCAATGCCCATCTCGATCGCATTTGAATTACCCCAACTCACGTAATAGAGTATTGGACAGTAAAATTGATAGATCTCAATTCAATTTGATCCTCTGACTAGGAATTCAAAGATCCTTCCCCGATTTGGAGCATGGAAATTCCGTAGAAGTCACTATTTTCCATATCAAAATGTATAGATTTACAATGCGATCCCGTCGAAAAATTGAAATGTACAATCTGAATGTGGTATACCATCTTTATAGAGATTGCATACCACATTTTCTGTAGTTAATTAATCATCAGGTATCCAGAGTAATGCATTGCGTCTGTACTCTGGTAACTCTGAAAACTGTATAGTTTATGAACATTAATGATGTGCCTTCAAACCTGGAGCTCCTCATATCATCTAATCGTGACCGTTGGGTCGTTAGAACTCACACCGTCTCAAAACATATAAACACATGTGTGAGAACAAATTCGACCCCTGATAGCCGACGATTTTATGGGTAACACGCTATGTCCAAGGTAAATTGCAGGGTTATTGATTCTGAGTCATTCTGAAGAATGAAAGAATGCTTCGATCTACAATATGTTACAGAAGGTGTGTACATAATGTAACCGGGGGGTAGCAAAAAAATTGTAAACTTTATTGGTCCATTCCAAATTTTTTGTAAACCCTCGTGGTTTTTGTAAGGCTCACGCAAAGTATGGCATTTTAGTGTAACGCTAGTCGTGTAATGATTAATCATCTTCTGCTGTTTAGTTTCGCGTACGCGAGGCTGGACCTCGCGCGCGCGAGAATCTCTATTCGGCAGCGTTCGGCAGCGTGCTGATTCGCGTACGCGAATACAAGGATCCCTCGCGTACGCGGATACAGGGATCCCTCGCGTACGCGAGTCATCATTACGTTTGCGTACGCGAGTCTCGGATAGCCCAACGCTGCCGAATAGAGATTCTCGCGCGCACGAGGTCCAGCCTCGCGTACGCGAAACTAAACAGCAGAAGATGATTAATCATTACACGACTAGCGTTACACTAAAATGCCATACTTTGCGTGAGCCTTACACAAACCACGAGGGCTTATAAAAAATTTGGAATGGACCAATAAAGTTTACAATTTTTTTGCTACCCCCCGGTTACATTATGTACACACCTTCTGTAACATATTTTATAGATCTTGGTTTGGAAGTTTCGTCTTTGTTTCGAAATTTGAGAGTCTTGAATGGATTATTTTTCAAAGGTCATTATGGATAATTTTCATACAAGCACTAAACGTTATTCCGAATTCTGGATAGTAATAAATCAGAGACCGCGCATCGCATAATCATTTTGTAAATGTACAGAGATGGCATACCACACGCAGATGGTACATTCCAGTTTTTCGACGTGATCGCATTGTAAATCTATACAATTTGGTATGGAAAATAGTGACTTCTACGGAATTTCCATGCTCCCAATCGAGGAAGGATCTCTGAATGTCTAGTCAGAGGATCAAATTGAATTGAGATTTATCAATTTCACTGCCCAATACTCTATTACGTGAGTTGGAATAATTCAAATACGATGGAGATGGGTATTACAACTCTTCGACACCCTGTATATTGGGTCCGTAGGGCCCAGAAGTGGGAAAAGTAACTTGCTAATGACCTGATTATATAAATAGCCAATAGCTAAATTATTTAGCGATTCATCCGTGTCCGGACCATCGATTGCACCAAACAACCCCGAAGGGGTTTCGACACCCTGTATATCGGATGCTAAATATTTGAATATGATGTTATGGCGTGTTTTCAATCACACCTCTATGTTCCGGATGTCATCCAAGTAGTTTGGAAGACTGGTGCCCTTGCCCGAGCAAAAAAACAGTCTTTAGGTTCAAAATTGCGTTTTTAAAGGTGATCTCCACCTCCTATCGTAAAAATACCGACGGATTCGGATTCTACGAGAAAAATCACGCCAGAAAACGTTTGGTTCATGATCGGCGCTCTCAGTGCATACGGGAGCCTATCCAGCTCCCGGACTACAAGATTAAGAATGATTTGTCCAGGAGATAAGGGCTAAACATTAATAAAGTAATCAAGCAAAGAATTCTGATGTTCTTGGCTTCTAATGTTAACACGTTCGCTGCGATGGGCCCCACGGGTGGGGCCCACTTTTTATTGAGTTGCAGCTTCCACTACACAACGGAGACATATCCCATGGCCTATGTCGTGATCATTTCCTGTTGTTTATGTTGTAATGAACATGTGTACACAGCAGTTTCGGTATCGGACTTGATTTTGATGAGTTTTGCTCGATCTCCGTTTTTTACATTAATCAAACGAGATCAATCGATGAGTAGCAGATCACCCCCGATGAGGTCAACGGTTTTCAACGTGTCTTAGCTCGTTCGAGAGTTCTCTTGGAGACCTACAAACTGAGTTGAAATACGTTGGGAAATGTTGAACCCTACTCGGGCAATCTTCAATTTATGCGAGAGTAAAGTTTGGGGGAAATCGAAAATCGTTGGGTTCTTCCAAGCACAGCCTCGGCTCTGTCGTATGTGTATTGTCATGCATTGTAACTCTCGGAGTCCAAACTAGTGAAGAAATTGCTCTATTTAAACATCTGGATTCAAATGCTGGATACATCTGAAATACGTCAATGAAACGCAGCCGAAGATCAGGCTTGGCAATGCGTGTGAATTGCAAGCGCGGTAAAACCATGGTCACGATTATTATATGCCTGGAGGAGATATTGAAGCGCAAGCCTTTTTAGAGGCTGATAACATCGACTTTGACGATTTGGTTGGTACTCTTTATCACCCTGATGGATATTCTCAGCGTTATAGGACATTTTTTGGGCCCCACCGGTGGGGCCCACTCAATTTCATGGAAATACTGTGAATAGATGCCAAACTAATTATTTTCCAAAAGGTTTGGCTTCCGTAACTGCTCAAACGCGGATTTGTACTCTCTCGCAATCTAGACCGGAATTGCGTAATAAAAGTACTCGTTCCAAATGCGAGCCATTCGTGCTTATCATGAAGATGCAAGTTCCTGAAGCATTTCGATTATTCTGAAATCGTCGAATTACACCTTGAGGATTATATGAAAAGCGATCTTCTCAGTACCGTAAATATTTTTCTAGTGAAATGAAATGGGATTGTAAATTTAAGCAAAGATCAGACTTGTCATGAGCTGACTTTATCGGAGTTTGTCGCTGATGAGACGACTGGTGGCCAATCCTCATTTGGGATTCTGTGATATCGGATATGTGAATCCACTTTTCTGGTGTATGAAATGTTATGAGTTGACATTCATGAACGTCCTTAATTATATTCACAAAGTTAACCACGATAATGATGCATTCGCCGAGGGTACAAACTGATTCAAAATGACAGTTGACTTTGCATCTGCGCATGAATCCCTCATTACAGTAGTTAATTGCTGACGATAATGATCACCCTCGACTATCGACAGGATAAGAATACATGTATGAAAATCTGGCTGATCCGTCAGAGAGCGTGACAGCAGCCACTGAAATTTGACAGCACTTTCAGGCGAGTCCGTACTGCTTCCTATTCAAGGTGGCTCGCGCGCGTGGTGCCGTACGACGCATAGGGCCCCGCGCGCAGGTAGCCGGGCCCCTCGGCTGTCCAGTCCACTCCTGACGTGAATATAGGTATACTTGCAACACCAAGCGGCGGCTGCTCCGCGCCGTTGCATCACAAAACTCACTTTGAACTCAATTTACTCAGAATTCACGTCGGCAACCTATGGTGTTTTTAATATCATTAGACGCGCCGTGCAAAATAGCGTAGATTTCTTTTGTCATAATCGATGGTAAAGGTTTAGTTTGCGCGCGGTCTCGTTTATGCTCGTCGATCCCATACGAATACATGTATAAGGATTTTTTCTTTCAAATGATATTTTTCCCAATTTTCGTCGGTGGCCCCCTCTTTTCTCGACGGATTATGACTTCTCATGAGTTTATCTACGACTTCTGATTACTTTAAGACCGATTCCCAGTTCAGTTAAAATCTGCGCGAGCCACCTTAATAGGTGGCGCCACGGTAATCCGCGTGGCTTTATTCAAACAGTTTATAATCTTTCAATAACTGCAAACACTTTTCGACTTCGGGATACGACTCGCAATCATTTGAGCTTTGCTGCGTCTCAAAACTCACGACACTCTTTGAATTATTGAGAAAGTAGCAAACGTGCATGACTGCTTGGTTCCAATGGTGCAGCAGCGGTAACTCAAGACTGCAGTTTTTCAGAACATTCAATGAATATCGTGAATTTTGAGACGTAGCGGAGATCAAACTGTTGGAAATTTTATTGCAAAGCCCGCTAACTCAATGATTTAGTCAGAAAAGTGTCTGCAAGCATTTAAGAATCAGATATTGTTGGATTCACTTCATGTCGGAGAGGATCTAAAATTTTGTAGCTTGAGTGTGACTTTAAAACACACCAAAGAATATTCATTGCAAAAAACGATAACCTACAGATAGTATCGGCTAACACATATGCTCATTCAAACTTCCGCAAAACCTGGATGTAATGAGTGACTCCAGTAGACTCGATACAAACGGACTTTATTGCCAAAGTCTTGTCAATTCTCTTCAAAATTCCGACGTTTCGGATGCGTAAAATGCACCCCTCATCAGGGAAAACTGAGCAACAGTTCTATCTAGTTGCCAACGGACGAGGAGGAATCCACAACTTAAGTTCCGCAAAACCTCTCATTAAATATGAACAGTTCCCCCTTTTCCTCTCCAACATGAGCGTGAGCTAGGCTTTCCAGTTCATGTGTAGCTTACCACACAAAAATGTTGACCAGAGATGACGAACGGTCATTTCAAAATCGAGAATGAGTTCTTTCTAGATCTCGAGTTCTTTCAGTGGTTTCTCTAAACACGAATGACAGCTCATATAGGGCATCTGATCTGCGTACTCTCTCCGTATCCATCAGTGAGAATCCACTGAACTTCAGTGCATTACGGATCAACTTTGACTGATGACTTCAGTGCATATGCACTGGGACTTCAGTGCATATGCACTGAAGTCATCAGTGACCCTCACTGAAATTTCAGTGACCTCGAGGGTCGGACGGGTCCTGATCACTGAAGTTTCAGTGAGGGTCACTGAAGAATCAGTGAGATAATTCACTGAAACTTCAGTGACGTCGGGGGTCGGACGGGTCCTGATCACTGAAGTTTCAGTGAGTGTCACTGAAGCTTCAGTGAGTATCACTGATTGATCAGTGAGCTTCACTGATTCACCAGTGAGAATTTCTACTGAAATTTCAGCGAATATGATTTGCCGGGACCCTTAAAAAACTGAAAATTACCTTGAATTTGCTCGTCTGCTGCTTCGCTTTTGCTTTTTCTATTTGCATTGGCAATGATCAAACAGAGAAAAAGCATAATCCGAACCCCCAACGTGCCCTAGAAATTGATGAAAAATTGAGAAAGCAAGAGTTATGGAAATTTCAGTTACTATCATGACTTCATGAGTTTCCCAAGCAATGGTTATCCTTGTCAAAAAAAATGAAGCTTCGCAACTATACATCCCTGAAAATTGCATCGAATCGGTGTCTTCAATCAGTTAGACACTTTACTAAATTGTACTTGCCGACATTGTCAGGAGTAGGATTCATTTTGATTATTTTGGAGGTATAGGATGAATTGAATGGAGAAAATTGAAGCAGGAGTTTGTCACTTATAGCAAAATCATAACTCAAGCATCCAAAAGGCAATTCATGTCAATTTCAAGTTCTGCATAATGAAACTTTCATAAGAAAAAACAAGGTCTATATAATGAAATCGTAAGAAATTCAGAATTATATGGTTCTCAAGTCATGATTGTGCTATAGGTAAGAAACTCGCACTTATAGTAATAATCAAATACTCAGATTCAATAATGAACTTTATTATCTTGATTAAATAAATGTTGACAAAAACAAAAAATCAGCGGTAGCAGAATTGCTCGATGTTTCTGAAACATCTGAAGAAAAAACACCTTATCAAATCAATCAAAATCTGCATATGCATCTGCGCCATCAGATGCATATGCAAGTTCTACTATAATGAATCCAATCAAACGCCTGCGAGAACACATTACATCACTTATCTTTTTTTTTTTTTTTCTATTTGAAGCATATGAGTCCATGAAGGACTATTCAGCTATACAGAATCTGTACATATTCTTATATCTAAATTGAACTAACTTGTTACAAGATTTCAAAAATTCAACTATATATTGACATGCTTTGACATTCGGAATTTCAATTATATTCTTAATTTGTAATGGTAGATGAAGATTTATGTTTCGTAATTTCTTAAGCAAATTCGGTCTCTCATCATTGCACAAGTTACACTGCCAAATTACATGATTCAGATCTTCATCATATTTGTCACATAGACATTTAGAACTTTTTATAATTTTGACCCTGGCCAAAGAGGCCGCCAAGTTGTAATGATTGGACCACCATCTATTTATAGAGACTATGATCTCCCGTAGAGCATTTACTTTGGTGAACCACGGCTTTGACTTTCCTTTGTGAAACAACTCAAAATATAATTTTCCTGTTTTTTGCCCCTCTTTTTCTATTGTTCTGCAAGTAGCTTCATGAGCCTGTTTCTTGTGATACGCTTGGAAGTCTGTGAATGGAATCGCAATTGATAAATCTACAGGTAAATCTGTTGCAAGCTTGGCAAGTTCATCAGCTCTTTCGTTGCCGACGATTCCGATATGGGATGGAATCCAGCAGATAGAAATAGACATGAGAGGGTGTGCTGCTTTGATTTCATTGTACAGCCTCTTAATTTCAAGAATGAATTTATTCACATTGACCTTTGTGGTCGGACATTTTATACTCTGAATCACGCTGAGACTATCCGAAAATATTGTGTAGTTATTATGAGGGTTGGAGTATATAATATTCATTGCTTCATATATAGCAACACATTCTGCTGTATACACCGAGGCTTTGTTATCAAGAGATTTCGTGATTTCAAGCTCCAGGTCTGGGCAGTGACAGGCAACACCTACTTGTTCATTCGAAATTTTACTCCCATCTGTATATATCGCGCGTATATTAATCAACGAAATGAATGATTCTATCAGCTGATTCGGATCTGAGCTGTTTCTAATTTCTTGCCCCAACTCTGTGTTAACGGGTACACATGTATTCAACGTGCTGTATTCATATCTATACATATTATAGTTTTCCAAGGATTCTATTGAATCTTACGGTAGCGCTTCAATACATTCTTGTAGCAATCGAACTTTTTCTGTTTGCACAAACTTTTCTTCGTGATGGAGTCATACATGACCGAATTTTTATTGGAAACAGATTTACATATAAAATTATTACAAAGGTATTTCGCCCGTTCTTCAATCAATAGTAACTTTGATTCAGCAAGAATCACATTATTGGGCGTGCTAACACGATACCCAAGAGCTTTTCGAATAGCTGACCGTTGTATTTTCTCAAGATCGTCAATTGCTTGCTGTTTTATTGGAAAGTAAGCAAAACATCCGTAGTCCAAAATAGATCTTACAAAACTTTTGTACAAAATAAGCAGGGTATCGGGTGATGAGCCCCACCAAGTACCGCAGAGGTATTTAATTATATTGGAAGCACGAGTACAACTTTTTTTCACTTTATCAATTTGTTGTGTGGAAGACAATTTATAATCAAATATGATGCCAAGGAATCGTGCTGTCTCGCTCGACTTGATTCGATATACCCCAATTTGGATTTCAGTTTGACCAGGAGTGAAGCTATTTTTAGTGAAATGTATCACAACTGTTTTATGTGGCGCTAAGTCCAATCCAAGTTGAAACAAATTATTCTGAATGAGTGATAAAGTTCTTTGAAAAAGTTCAACTGGTTTGCAAGAGCGTGTCATTTTCAAGAAAATAGCAACATCGTCAGCGAATTGAAGTATCGAAATACTCTTGGGTGAATTTTTCCCAATGTCCTTAACATAGATTGAGTAGAGCAGGGGACTCAAAACTCCACCCTGATGAACGCCTTTACCTGAGAGTCTGTACTGTTGGCCCAACAAATCTGTGTATATTCTCCTTTCATGAATCAAAAATTTCACAAATTTTACAAGATTCTCCGGGCAACCAATTTCTGCTAATTCATCCATGAGTAAACCGGAGACAACGCTATCAAAAGCTGCGTTTACATCGAGGAAGCCGGCCAAAACGTCCTGCGATTTGGCGAAGGCTTGATCAATATGCAAAGTGAGATATGCAAGATTATCGGCGCACGACTTGCCTTTTCGAAACCCTGATTGGCTTTTCGGTAAAATATCACACGACTCACACCACCACTGCAATCTATTTTTAACAAGTCCCTCAAATAATTTACAAATGCAAGATGTTAGAGAAATCGGCCTGACACCGTTGTTACTTTTTTCAATGGAGTGGACATATGAGTCCTTCCACTCTTCAGGATACGCATAAGTTCGATACATCTCATTGAATATATCCAAAAGCAAAAGCTTGTATTGGAGCGGGAGTCTCTTCAAAGTCGAATAATCTATCCCGTCCATGCCTGGCGATGACTTGTCATTCGCCATGTTTAGTACCGTATTGAACTCTACAAAATCGAAACTTGCACTAAGAAATTCGTTCTCAGCGCATTCAGGGATTCTATTTGGATCAGTATGTACCCACGGAGGGCTGATTTTGAACGTGGCATTTTTTATTGCCTCTTCTGTTTGTAAATTTTTATCGCTGTGCGATTGATTGATTTTCACCCATCTGTTTTTGAATACCTTACATTTTGACCAGACATAATTTGGGTTAGTTCTAAAATTTATAGATTCAGCAAATTTTCTAAAAGAGTCCCGTTTCTTTCTTCTGGATGTTTTCGTAGCAATCGCGGCTAATTTGTAGTATTCAATGAGATCATTCAACTTATGCGTACGTTTCCACTTTTTAAAAGCTTTACTTCGATTATCTTTTACCTCATTACACTCTTCATCCCACCATGGAGCGGGATTCCTGTGTATCTTACGATTGACTTTTTTCTTTTTCGGAGTTGAAAATTGAATAGCAGATGTAATGATATTAATGAATGTTTTCATCTTTTCATTTGCTGGAAATTCATCATATTCAAGAGAAAAGAAAATTTCGTAATTCTCTTCAAGATAATTTTCGAAGTTATCCCAGTTCGTGCGCAAGGTGTGGAGTCTGAATGTTTTTTTCTCATAAATATCTCTTACAACTCCTACATTACATATAATTGGATAGTGGTCAGAGCCCCAAGTCTCATCCATCACAGTCACATCAATTTCTTGTGCTATATCCATCGTTGAGAAAATTAAATCAATATTAGAGTGTTTGTTTTGTCTAAAGTCAGACCTAGTAATTGCATCATTATTATGAAGGAATAAATCATGATTCTCTATACTGTTCTTCAAACTATCACCATTACTATCGGTATAATTACAATTCCAAATAACATTGTGAGCGTTAAAGTCGCCCATGAGCAGAGTCGCTCTGTTGTCATCTACGTTATTGATAATGCTATCCCATTGAGCTTGGCTGAGAGTGCGATGGATGTGACTTGGGGTTCTATAGCACGCTATGATGTCTAATGGTGGGTTTGTATGTGTGAGACGAATACCGCAAACTTCGACAGAAATATGAGGGGCCTGAATATTATTTATTTCTTGGGAAGGAATATTCTTACGCACTAAAATGATGATTCCGCCACCTGTCGAGTAGTCTCTATTCTTCTTGTACTGCACGTATCCAGTTGCAAATATAGTTTTATCTTCTTCTGTAAGCCAGGATTTCACACATACGAAGATGTCCACTCCCGCTAAAATTCTTGGAAGTTCTGGTACACGTTTTTTGATGCTTCGAGCATTCCAAAATAGAACTCGAAGAGGCATCATTTTGTTCTCCATTGAATCTTCCGTAGTTGAATGATTACTACTCGATGATGATTGCGCCATTTCAATTGTCCGTTAGTATTTCTTCACTCGTTTCGAGACCATCGGATGTTGTGTCATTCACATCATTCTTATCGGAATCTTTGGTAGTGAGTTTTTTTTTTCATTTTAGTGATTCTGCTTTTCAAAACTGGATCGGTAAGGTGATCGTACACTCCACTCAACATTTCATCTAGTGAGTCAAAATTTTCGGTGAATTCTGCTGCTGTAGATCGAACATCTGGATTCCCATGAGTTTTGAGGAGAAATGAAGCAAAATCGTCGTAATTGAGAGGATGCTTCAAATCTTGACTCATGATATAGTTACGTGCTGGCTCTAGTTGGCGATCGATGTCGGTGCTGTTCGCTTGTCTCTTGATTTTTTTCTTTTTTCTGCTTTCAGTTGCCTCCTTTTGGGTTTCATCGGAGAGCGTTGGATTCAAGTCCTCCGCACTGCATACAGTTGCAGTGTCTGAAGGAGGTCTTTTAATGCCGGTTATCAATTGCTCCATATCCGAATTCACATTCTCTGTCACAACTTGTGAAGTAATTTCCTGGGAAACTGCTTCTGATCTTTCGGGTGTTGATGATGCGTTTGGTGGGATCTCTACATTCTTGCAGTGTCTGGCTGCGTGCCCTTCCTCCTTGCAGAGGTAGCACACAAGTTTTTCGTGAGAAAGGTGGATCCAAAACGATGAACTATTCACCTGGATATTCATGTTGCCTGGAAGTTTTTCCAAATCCTCGGGGTTTAGAAATACTTGGCGCCAAAAGCTCATTATATGGGCATAACCTTGAACATTTACACTGCACTTGATTTGAGAAATTTGCGAGACTGGAGTTATCCCAACTTTCTTGAGTTCTTCCAAAATCACAACATTGGGTATGCTGGGTCTAACGTTGGCAATAATAATACGTATAGCTCTAGAAATCAATGGGCGGAGTGGTAGAGATTGAGAACCGACTTTGATTTCTGTCTTGCTATCCACTAGTTTGTTTACAAGATCTTCACTCGATAAATAGAAACATATTCTGTTGTTCGATATACGTGAAAGGTAATGAATATTCTGTGGGTTGATTAATGAGCCTAGAGCTAAAGCATAATCTTGTATACTGTGACCTCCAACTGCATCCACTCACTGCTTGATTCACATCACTGCTTGTTCGTCTGTTGGACACTGAGCTTGCTGCACAATTCGAGAAAAAGTAACTCGAGGATTAGACTGAGTAGTTGAGCTTGCCATACTGCACTTGTGGCACACTGATCCCTGGCGGGATACTGGTACCGTGCCCAAGAGTGCAACAGGCACAAAATTTACTCGTAGGTATTGGTTTTGCAACCAAGCTGGTATTCACGCACTGACATGAAAATCGCCGAAAATTATAGCCGCGGTACAATCGAATTATCGCAGGGCACACCGTTTGTAAACACGTCTGCTCTCTGTGACTGCTCGATCTAAACTCCACATCACTTATCTATGACAAGTCCCGGATTTTCTCATTATCACATCTTAAAACAATAAGATAGAAAATAAAGAAATCACGAATGCTTTCTGTGAACGCAACAAAGTTTCATACTGCTGCTATCGACAGACAGTAAGCTTGATGAACTGAATGCATGTCCATCTGCCTGATACGCGCAGCAGGAGATGAACATGAGAAAATTGTACAACTTTGGTGGGTACACCGGATTCAGAACTTGATACAATTCAAAAAGCAATCAATTTCTCAATGAATCAATCATCAATTAATCAACTAAACAGCTCGTTTGGGACTGTACCCATTGATGACAGGTATTTACACCTGTTTACTTTATCCACTAGCTCTGAGTAAAGAAGAAAAAATCATATTGTATGATAATCTAGTAGAAAAATAGAGGAGTTTGACTGCTCACGAGGCAGAATAATTCATTATACCGAGATTTGTGTAGATTGTCTCAAAATACTTGAAAAAAAACTGGAATCATAACTTGATTATACAGATTTCAGTGTGAAACTGACTTCGGAAAAGTTTTTTTCTGAAATTGATCACAAAAAAATGTCCATCAAAATTTGATCCACATAAATAAACTTTGTTTGGCAGAGCGGTGTCAATTTTGTGCGACAACTCTTATTCTTCCATAAAAGAAAGTATTTGATGTTGTAGTTCCAGCTTTAAAGCTATTTTCTCTTACAAACTAGAATTTCAATACTTTGTGGAGCTTGGGTAGATTCAACCACAGTCTAGCTCACACGCTTTTTCAAACGTTCCAGCTCTCTTATGAAATGATTTTATATTACAATCACCCGGGTCTTCCCCAAAAATAGATAAGACATTCCTCGAAAAAAAAATGCCCTCTTGGCAATTGTTGTCTATTTTCTATCTGAGAAGTGACTGAATGATTTTTAATCGAACAATAGAGAGCGGAGATTTATATGACTACTGCATCCACAAAGTATCGAATTAGAGCTTCCCAAACGATAGTCCCAAACGAGCTGTTTAGTTGATTAATTGATGATTGATTCATTGAGAAATTGATTGCTTTTTGAATTGTATCAAGTTCTAAATCCGGTGTACCCACCAAAGTTGTACAATTTTCTCATGTTCATCTCCTGCTGCGCGTATCAGGCAGATGGACATGCATTCAGTTCATCCAGCTTACTGTCTGTCGATAACAGCAGTATGAAACTTTGTTGCGTTCACAGAAAGCATTCGTGATTTCTTTATTTTCTATCTTATTGTTTTAAGATGTGATAATGAGAAAATCCGGGACTTGTCATAGATAAGTGATGTAATGTGTTCTCGCAAGCGTTTGATTGGATTCATTATAGGAGTTGCATATGCATCTGATGGCGCAGATGCATATGCAGATTTTAATTGATTTGACGAGGTGTTTTTTCTTCAGATGTTTCAGTAACATCGAGCAACTCTGCCACCACTGATTTTTTGTTTTTGTGAACATTTATTTAATCAAGATAATGAAGTTCATGAATGGTTCTGAGTATTTCATTATTGATATAAGTGCGAGTTTCTTACCTATAGCACAATCATGACTTGAGAACCATATAATTCTGAATTTCTTACGATTTCATTATGTAGACATTTTTTTTCTTATGAAAGTTTCATTATGTAGAACTTGAAATTGACATCATGAATTGCCTTTTGGATGCTTGAGTTATGATTTTGCTATAAGTGATAAACTCCTGCTTCAATTTTCCCCATTCAATTCATCTTATACCTCCAAAATAATCAGAATGAATCCTACTCCTGACAATGTCGGCAAGTACAATTTAGTAAAGTGTCTAACTGATTGAAGACACCGATTAGATGCAATTTTCAGGGATGTATAGTTGCGAAGCTTCATTCTTTTGACAAGGATAACCATTGCTTGGAAAACTCATGAAGTCATGATAGTAACTGAAATTTCCATAACTCTTGCTTTCTCGGTTTTTCATCAATTTCTAGGGCACGTTGGGGGTTCGGATTATGCTTTTTCTCTGTTTGATCATTGCCAATGCAAATAGAAAAAGCAAAAGCGAGACAGCAGACGAGCAAGTTCAAGGTAATTTTCAGTTTTTTAAGGGTCCCGGCAAATCATATTCGCTGAAATTTCAGTGGAAATTCTCACTGGTGAATCAGTGAAGCTCACTGAAACTTCAGTGACCGAGATCCATCCGACCTCCAAGGTCACTGAAGTTTCAGTGAACTATCTCACTGATCAATCAGTGATACTCACTGAAGCTTCAGTGACACTCACTGAAACTTCAGTGATCAGGACCCGTCCGACCCCCGACGTCACTGAAGTTTCAGTGGATTATCTCACTGATCCATCAGTGACTCTCACTGAAACTTCAGTGATCAGGACCCGTCCGACCCTCGAGGTCACTGAAATTTCAGTGAGGGTCACTGATGACTTCAGTGCATATGCACTGAAGTCCCAGTGCATATGCACTGAAGTCATCAGTCAAAGTTGATCCGTAATGCACTGAAGTTCAGTGGATTCTCACTGATGGATACGGAGAGAGTAGAAAATGATATGGCGTACGATTTGAATCGTCCCAAAATGTGTTGATGCAAGCCATGGAGATCTATAAAATTGTAGCAGAAAATCTCAGCACAGAAGGGCATCTCAAATCATTCAATTCATCAAAATAATGTTTGGTCTCTGATAGACCTCAATTTCGTACATTTCTAATTCAGTACCAGACTGTTTAGTCTATCTACAATCCCAGTTTTTTCAGACAATATAAACATGTATGTCGATCTAAGATTGAGGTCAGTGATAAATTAGAGTGCCTAGATTTTCATAGAGCCTCACTTCTTCATGTCCATCATCTCACAAAAGTTCTCAGACAGTTTATTGTCTGGTCATTGATTCTTCGTCACATTATAGTATGAGAGGGCCCGTCCACGAACTATGTAGACTGATTTTGTCAATTTTCAGCCCCCACACCATCCCTAGTATTTTGCCGTCGTTATTCTACTGAATTGACCCCCTTGAACGTTATTACGTAGTTTATGCAAAAGAATTATTAAGAGTTGAGAGATGTCTAAGGAGTTAGCTTCACCAACAAGTATCCATGATATGTCTAGTCTTTTCACTGTTTGACAATAGTTAACACAATGTTTTTTTAATATAAATCAGAAAAGAACAAAAATAGATATGAAAGAGTGGGTGAATGTGAGCTGGACAAAAATTGACTCTCATCACATTGTGATGGATGAAGAAATGATGAATGAATGAGAGTAGTGTCTAAGACCTGATGAGGGTGACAAAGAAGTCACCGAAATATCGTCTGAATAAAAAGACACAGTGGCTCGTTCAAAACACCCGTATTCTTTTATAGTACAATATCGAGATCACATATGTACGCTATAGGAAAAAAATTTATCTTTATATCCCGGGTGCCCGGCTTTCACCTCCATCCCGGTTACCTCCATGGGCGTGGGGCAGGGATACGCCTTGCCAGCGCGTCGGTTTGGAGGATGGCCATCTCCGAACCACAAGCGGTTCAACAATGACCCGATCCTCCTCCCCGACTACCGAAATCTGGGCTCGACACCAGCACGAAGCCGATGCCCACCCCTCGGTGGGGGATTTTGGGGCTTGTCTAGGCTTCCTGAGAGCCCAGGGAGCTCCTCGGGTTGATGATTAAGTCTTCCAGGCTCGCATTGTTATCGCCCGAGGGCGATTCCAATGCGAGTCCCTAGACTCACCCACTCCCGTGGTGCCGGATGGAGATGTGCAGTCTCCACGCTCCGAAAGGGCGCTGACTGGGTCCGGGAGCTCGTCAGACTCCAGGGATGAGGCACCACGTGCCCCAACCTCCCTTGTGAGTTTTCGGGAGGAGCCAAAGCTCCGAGCATCGGTCTCGGGTCAGGCTTCTCCCTACCGGCTTGGGGCTTAGGCCCAGGTACAGTGTCCTTGTAACTGGGACCGGAGGGTCGTCAGACCCCGGGACTTGGAGTCGTCCTTGCGGTTAAGATTCGTTCGCTCCACGGAAGGTTGCAATCTGAATTTTCAGAAAGTTCCACTCATTATAGGTGAGGTCGTTACAACCGAGGCTCTCCTCGTTGACTTACTGTGGCAGCCAACCATAACCGAGGTCGTTATAACCGAGGAGGACTTTCAATGAGTTGAAAATACGTGGAGTCTCTCCGAAAAAGAACTTTTGATCTATTATTCGGGTTATCTCTAGCCTCCTTGTGATGATGTAAATCCACAATGAATACTTTTCCAATGTGTCGAAACTCACGTTTTCGAAACGGCCGATGTGTGAGGTTGTATTTTTATAATATCAGTCCAGAAACGTAAAATTCGACACATCCGGAAAGTATTTGTTGTCACCAAATGTACCTGGGAGTCACTGAAGCTCCTAGAATAGTCTCATCTTGTTAGTATAATACGGTATCAGGAGTCCCGGAAAGGTATACTTTGTCCATGTCCAGGAGCCTTCGATATATCATGGAGATATATCAATAATGCTTACATCGCTTCTCACCCGAAGCTCACGTGGGCACTCCAATGGTTCTATTCCGGAAGCAATTGAACGAAAACATTCAGCACTAGACGTGCCATCTGAGAGTGGTTGTGAAGGGCTATCTTCGTCAATTTAAAAGTAAGTTAGAATAGGGAACTGCAAAGGGACTAGGCGGCTAAGCATGGTGAAGTGGACCTCGTCAGATATGACCCCGAAAGTATTTTCCCTACCCCAAACTATGAGGAAAGCAAAGGTTTGTAGGTCGCAAAGTCGCCCCTATTTCCAACGGCGTCCAGAATCCCTCTGAAAAAACGCTCAAAATCTATGTCCCCTCTATCAAATTGCATTCTGACGCATTTCAACGGTTTCCGCGGAGCAAAACGAGGAGTAGCCTCACGGTACATCGCTGCTTCACTCTCGAATCTCGTCTCCTCCGAGGATTGTTGCCTCTGACCGCAAGAGTAGGGGGTAGTTGGTTGATGCCTTTCCCGCTCGTTTCCCAAAGCTCGCTCTTGCAAGCGCGATCGAGACCCGAGCACCGAGTGAAAGGGCGCGCACGCCTCAGACCAAAAATACTGGAGGGAGCTCATATGCGTTGCCATAGGGACCCACGCGCTCACAACCACGCTATCTATATCCTCCAACTTCTCATCTCTTCCCTCTCTTTATCTCTCTTTGTTGCTCACTCATCCATAGTTGCGTCGCGTGCTCTCATGCACACCGAATTTGTTGAGGGTATATGTATAATAGACTGGATTGGCAATAACTTATTTCGAGCCCTTCGACCATCCCCAAAACCATTCTCCTGCTAGGTAAAGGATAAGCTCCATTGGGAAAACCCCTTTGCGCTCTTGCTGATAGAATAAAACCTCATCCGTGTGGTTTTTTTCCATGGATGAAGATGGTCAACGAGTGTGTATCAAATTAGATTAAGATTTCCTATCATAGGTTATTTCCAGCATCAATCATATTGAGATGATATTTCAAGATAGAAATAAGAGTTCCACATTTGACTTGGATTTAGAAGGTGTCACGTTGTACTTCGTGAAAAATCGAGATGCTCGTGAGGAAGTGAGCGATCGATACTATAGGATAACTAAAGAAAAATCAAACTTGGAAATGTCTTGACAGAATAAGAAGTATCCAAGCTATTGGGGTATGATACCTTATTTTCCCTTGGTACTTACCCTGATAGAAATGTGACCCATTTTTTGGCCACCCAGGCAATATATAGATATAGTAACAATGCAATCAGGTTAGACTTAACCAGTTTCTGGTCAAAATTTCTACCAGGGTTACCTATACATACATCTTCAGAGATAGGATTTAGGGCTGGGAATATCCGTGGATCCGGATATCCGGATAATTATCCGGGTATCCGCTTAGATTGAAGAGATCTGGACGGATCCAACTATCCGGATAGTATCCGATTATCCGGATTTTCGGATAGCATCTGAACTCTCAAATCTGTTTCGTGATGGGGATTACACATTTTGGTACTGGATTTCTCAAGAATTACAGACGATTGATATTTTTAATATGCATGCTTATCACAAAGGGAACGTCCAAAAATAACGAAGGGGTTTCAGTAGGAAGGGGTACAGTGGGTCTCCCGATTTCTCACGCTCCATGTGAGTCAGCAATTCTAATTTTGAAAAATCTTATTGGAGAGAAGGGGGAATCTGGAATAATAAAATTCCCCCAAACGTCATTCATAAAAGCTCCCATGTTATCGAGGAACAGAGAGGACGGAGGAGAGAGACAGAGATACCGGTTGACCACTTGCCAGTAATGACAGGTTCGAACAGATCGTATGGATCTAATACATACTTGTTTGATATTGTTATCAGTTTATCTGGGCTTTCATTACCAATGTTATATCTCAATTCGACTATAAAACTCGGACGGATCTAAATATCCGGATAGCCGGATACTATCCGGGTATTCGGATCCGTCCGGATTTTCTCCCCGAACCCGGATATCCGAGTATTTGGATAGTTCGGATAATTCGAAAATCTGGATAAAAGTCTCAGCCCTAATAGGATTTGATAAGCCCGCGTTGCATTCATTCGAGGCTCAGCGCATAGTAATGTACATTACAGAGGAATCGCTCGATATACAAAAATTCAATTCGCATTCCGTGCTTCAAGATACTTCAAAACAATTGAATGATTTGCACGAGGTGCACAGAGTTTCGCACCCAGAAGTTTTGTCACCCGAATGCTTCTTGAAAACGAGTGAAATGAAGACTGCAAGTTCATCCAGAATTTCCCCCCTGCTCAGTGCCGGAGTCTAGCTTGATATCAAAGTAAATGTATTCCACATCACTTTCAAGCTCCATTGGAGGTGGTGATTCTCAGTCAATTGAGGGGGTGGGTGGAAACAGGGCGTAACCGCCATTATGCCCTTCTTCGGGACATCGCTTTTTTGAGCCCCTATACCAAGATCTACCACCTCCCGAAATTCGTTTTTCGTAAGACCCGAAAAACCGTCTGGCAGATAAAAAAGCGTAACCGCCATTACGACCTTTCATCTGCACGATAAAAGAGCGTAAGTGCAATGATAGAATGTTAAAAAGGCGTAACTGCTATAATAAGATGTAAAAAGGGCGTAACTGCTGTGTTATCATTTCAAAAGCAGGGCTTCATTTTTTGCTGAGCCCAACAGAATTTGGAGAAAGGGCTTAAGTACCTGACTGAAAAGATTTAAAAGGGCGTAATTACTCTATAACAGGGCGTAAATGAGAGCGGATCTGGAAAAAGGGCCTAATTACAAAGGAAAAATTTTATAAAAATTCTCCAGAGCTTGGAAACGGTTTTCGACCTAACATAACGATGGAAACATGTTGTTTTACCTTCAAATTTTCACCCTTCCTTAGTGAAGAAATTGTCTTGTCATTTTCACACGGCTGATGGAAGCTATTCGTGCTCATAGAACCGTGGAGCATGAATCGAAACACCGCCTAGCAATCAGATATCTTTCAAAACATGCCCAGTAACACTCTCAAAAAATTTGGAGATGATTGGACTTGATCTCGAGATTTAATCCCACTATTTGTGAGGAAGAAAGACCGAAATTTGACCCTGTATTCGGAAAAAGGGCGTAATTGCATTTTTTGAAAATTGCTGAAGAAAGCTCGAAATCAAATTTTATCCCCCGGCTCGGGTTCGGCTATTTCGAGAATGCTATCTTCTTCGAAATAAGTTAGCTCAATTCGTCCAATTACGTCTCTAGCGGTTTGTATCAAGTTTTGATTGCTCTTCTCAACTTGACCATTTTGCAGTTACGCCCTTTTTCCACCCACCCCCTCAATTGATTAGTGTGGAATACAACAAGTGATAAATCAGCGATCGTCACTGATTAATCACCATGGAGTCGCAATGGATAAATAACGGCCGAGGTTGATGCAACACTCATTGTTCTGGCGATCAAAAAATCTGTCAACACCATGGCTGAGTCTTAGTCAACAGGACTGAAATTTCAATGGAAGTACGGTCCAGGAGTCCCGGCAGTACCTATGCCTTGAACAAGCAGACCTCATAATTACCAAACCATTTTCAAAACTATCAGGAAAATCAGTGATGTTCATCATAGCCAAGATGAGCGAATAAACGAACGAGATGATATTGAGGGGGGTATCAGTAAGTTTGAAGTGTGCGAGGAACAATGAATGTGAATTGCAATCGTGTCGTTTCGGAACAATGAGGAATCATCTCAATTCTCGGACTCACCCTATGAAAATGAGGATGAGAAATTTTTTGAAATTAGATCAATAACAAGACTAATTGAGCAAAATATGCGATTCTGATTCAATAAAGCTCAACAAGGTTGTTACAAGTGCCCAGTCTCCAGTAATGAGTGAGTCAAGAACTCGAGTAGATAGATTGACGAGCTACCCTAACTTCACGAACGAAGAACTCGAGAGGTATACTGCTCTTGTAAAACTTATGTGTACTTTTGAACAACTTGTTAAGCTGTTTACAAGTAACCATGTTTCACGAGTGAACTTTGAGCTAATTTATTTTGAGAAGCAAGGAATGGTACATGCTGATCCAACAGCTCCTAAGAATCTTGCGGAAAACCGTATGCATCACCGAGGACTCGAGTATAATATCATCAATTTTCCGATTCATGGAACAGACACCAAATCACTGAATATGATATATTTGGACGAGACTCTTCTACTAAGTTAGAATTGAAGTGGAACAATCAATTGAGGAAAATTCCTTGAGTACAATAGAAGAAAGAGTTCTCTCCATGGGTAGCTTTTATCGATTCTTGAACGCATTCTTACATCACACTTTGATTTTCCCTGAAATCATCTAGGAGTGCACTCAAGATGTTCCATACCAAATTATCATCTGAATATCATTAAATAATCAAAATCTGATTGAATATGACATCTGAATCTATGTAAATATGTATGCATATCAATTGTATGTGCGTTTGCTTCATTTCAGTAATAACTTCATTTCATCGAATGCTATATAGTTGTTGAATGCTTTCTCTAGAACGTGAAGGACGCAAGGTTCCCGGTGTTCGTCGGTCGTAGCACGGATTGATCCGGTGCTAGTCTCCGTTGGCTGGGACCACGACACGAATCAGCGTCGAGGCTGATCTTGGGCGTTTTTTGACCACCAAGGAAAGCATTTGAAGTTGAGATTCAATTGTTCGTTTCTTCTTGAGGCTAGCAACGCGTCTAGAAGAAAACAAGTTCTTCTCTCTCCCGATAGATTCCTGATCTCGAGTGGAAACACAAGGAAATATGGGCCCTCCGACGCATACTATTCTTGCATGGATCTAACTGTAGAATATCTTATTACATCAAAAGGGCTTGCCGTTCATGCCATTATGTTGATACCCTTTACACAATCAGTCGAAATCAAGTCAGTCAACAAATCTTTCTACTCATTTTCTCCCTGATTTCCTCCGTCATTTTCCATTTTCAGAAAGATGTACAAGAATAAGCTCCACTCCTAGTAATCCGGTCCTCAGCAGCTTTCTTGTAGGCGGGTAACCCATCCTACTAATTTAATAACGTGAACGACAGAGATTGTCCAACTTGATCTTGTTTGAATCTGAAATATGTGTGGATTGGAATGAGATTATTATTAATTCCGATAGATTTCAATACGTGAGAATCTCTTGCGGATTGGAGACTATCCAGAATGATCTATTTTAGCTTGGAATTCCACATACTGCCAGTCACAGAACACTTGGATTTGGTTCTCTCTTCGATGATCATAATTTGTGGCCTAATCCCATGTCTGGGAATTGACGCATGAAGGTTTCACATCAATATTTCGCTTGAGAACACCGGAAATGAGTGCAGAATTAACATGTAATAGTGGATTCCAGGTAAAAGAAGTGTTTGCTGCCAATCTGAAACCTCTCAGACCATATCCTGTAGCACAACATTTTGAGCTGTCCTGTACTGGGTAGATCGATTCTGAGTCAGCAGTTGGTGATGGTCGTTGCGAATCGATCAGGAGTCATATTTTTTAGGTCGAAAAGTATTCCACTGCCATCTGGATGACCAATCCAATACAATTTTACATCAAACATGAGATTCTCAGAGAAAATAAGAGATGACCCTCTGAGGAATTGATGTTCTAGTGGAAAACACTGTTCTGACTCCCGGAGGTCTCCAAGCCGCCAAGAATAACTTTTAAATGTTTTTCCAGTTGCAGCAAACAGCAAATTCGTATTTGTATCACCGAACTTGAGATACTCTCATTCTATTGAGTGAAAAAGCGTCGTTTTTGACCCAATGAATCCACACTTCTTTGATGAATATGCGTGCTATGAGAGCATAAAATTTATTTAGGGCTCCAGAAGAGTTTTAAAGTCCCCATTTTCGACCATAGAATGAATCAAAAGAGTTTGAAGATAAACCTGAGGAATGACCCCTTTCCGCTGGTCGCTTTCGGTTGGAATCAGTGATATACCAAGTGGTATGATCAAGATTTTCCGCGTTGATATAAAATATGAGATCCTCCCTGAAAGAGTTTGATCAATCTCTCTGAATATATTTTAGAGAACAAGAGAACGCGTAAAATGACCATTATTCCATTCACGAACTATTTTATCCATCTATTTGAATTATACTGTGTGTTAGGGAGTACCCGATGAACCGTTCGCAAGCTTGCTGAAAATAATTTCATCTAGCGCTCAAATTCAGCCACACAATTTCAGCTACCTGCAGCCCTCGTCACAGCTTCAGGGCATGTACCACATTTGAGGAGAGTCTACAAAGTACAAATTACAGAGGGAAGTTGTGGACATTTTCTCCCCAACATCGCAATTTCTCTTTCTCCGTCTACCATTGCATTCCACACGTTTAGCAGCAAACAAGAGAGACGAAACGGAGGGAGAGAAAAAAGCAGAAAAGCGGTAAAAATGGGATAGAACGTAAGCGAGGACTGCTGCGGTAACCACAATTAAGAAGGTCGAGATTTCCGACAACACAACTGCGAGCGTGTCCCATTTAACAATTCCTCCGAGCTTACTCGGCTGTTTCTCTTGCTCACTCTCGTTGGGCTCAGTAACATACATTCCATCACGCCCGTCTGCTTTTGCTTTGTCTATAGATAGGTACATGTATAGACTGTTGCGAACCACATACGAGCTGCACAAATTCCCGGTAGGAAAGCAACCGGCAAGGCCTGTAACGTACGTACCTAGATATATCTCCTGCTAGCAAGCACAGAGCGTACGCCTTGAAAGCTGATTGGCGTTCCGAATTAATGCGCCTCGCAAACCAGCACTGTTATCATCATTGAGCTCTATTTTTGCCCTGGACAAATGATTCTTGGTTCCTTGAGATTCTGGTGGAACAAACAATTACACAAAGACATGATTGCCAACTGTGTTGGTTGAACGATGATGACTCTTCGATGAAACAGACATGACGAGTTCATCCGTTTCAGTTGAAGGTATTTAAGGATAGTGGTAAATCAATTGTAATATGAAAATCAAATGCAATTTATTGAGTGAAAGCTAGGCAGTTCTGTGCGCCCAGAGAACACTTGCTCGATTCATTCAGCAACGGACTGTTTAGGGATCTAACTTCAATGTGTTAGTTTCCTCATTCAGAAAAATTACATCAGTGTGGTCAGGGATAGTTATGACTCTAGCACGCGCTGTCCCGAATAATTAATGAGATATTGTCATGTAGTTGCTACGAGAGTATTCACATTTAGCGAGTTACATATTTCTCGTACTCTGTGCTCACAGGCAGTCAGTTTCTCTCAGTCTAATTGAAGGCCGTGTCCCACTTCTCATGCTGCCATCTGATTTTATTGTGCAGGATCTGTGATCTCATTTTGGATTATTATTTGTACATTTTGATTCCAAGTGTCATGATAAAGGTGACATATTTCTTCATCTTATTTAATTCTCAAGCAGCACCAACGGTAAAAAGTTTGTGTACACATGATAAACATAAGTTCGATTTTGATCACTCGACTGCTCCGATCTCCTCCGTCCAACATAACTCTACTCTAACTCATTTTGTAGCGATTTCTAAGCACTTCAAAATCCTTTGAGATTCTTTCTCGCGCAGTTTGATAGATTCTCGCAAAATTAATCTGAAGCCTTGTAGAATTTCACAAAAATCGGGTCATCACGCAAACCTCCACAAGTCTGGCGGAAATCGATGAATTCAGGTGATTCGAAAAGCATCTGAAAGTAGGAGTCAAGAGCTTCAAAATCCGTTGTTGGAAATCATTTGAGCTCGTTTCTGGTTTGAGCTGTGACAATTTTTATGAAGGAAGATTGTTCTCAAAATAGAGTCCCGAAATTCAAGACAGGTGAGGGAATAGAACTCATGGTGATATTTCTTCGATTTCTCTCAAGTTTTCTCGTACCGTTGGTGGAAGGAACCAAGAACAGTGTTTATACCCTTGTGAATACGAGTCGGTTCACGATTTCTCAATGACTGATTCATTTTTCAAGAAATATCTTCCCTTACAGAAACAATCACAGCTCGAACCAGAAATACTCTAGAATAGCTTCAAAAACGGATATTGAAGCTCTTAATTCATACTTCTAGATGTATTTTGAATCATCTCTATCCATTGATTTCCGCCAGACTTGCAAAGATTTGCGTATTGACCCGACTTCCATAAAATTTTACAAGGCAGATTGATTTTGCGAGAATCTATCAAGCTGCGTGAAGAAAATTCCAAAGGGATCTTAAGGCCCTTCGGAAGACGCTACGAAGTGAGCCTCAATAGGGTCGTTTTGGACGAAAGAGATCGGAGCAGTTGAGCAATCGAAATCGAAAGTTTGTTTTCAAGTGAACATGAACTTTTGACCGATAGTGTATGTACAGCGGTAGGCATTGGCTTTGTTGAATTCTGACGCCTCGCTTTTCTTTTTTTGGGAAAGTGATATATGTTCTGAAAAAATGATGATTAGCAAATCAATGTAGGAGAGGGTGATCTATGGTTTTTTTTGTAAATGAATTTTTCACTAGCGTTATTGCCTACCTCGCTAACGCTCGTCCGGCTAGGAAAAGTCTCTGATATGGTATGAGCCCCTGAAATGCTTCTGTAGTTCAACAATGTAACGTTGAGATTTTATAATACACTGAATTCGGGAAAAATAATTTCCTTGATGTAACCTAGTAACTATGATTGAGAACTTTTGAGTTGTTGTAATGTTGCGCATAGTGCGGTTCCTGAATCTCCAGTAGGTAGCCTGGAAATTTCGCTTAATTAATTCAGTTTGTTGAAAGGATATTGCGAAATCTACGATTATTCGCCTTATGAATTCTATAACACTTATGATTTGTACCTAGATAAGAAACTAATCACGAAGGATATTTCTCTCTTCAGCAATGAATAACATGTTTACCCTTATTCCCCATCTCGTTTGACTCAGTCAATACTCTAATTTCGAAATAGTTATTTACATCCGATGATGCAATTATACTGAAATAGACAACTATTCCAACCTAATAGACGGTGGGAACTTGAGCGATTTCCACTAAAATTCCAGTGGAAATTTAACTGAAAATGTAGTTATTTTCACTGAAATATCAGTGGAAGTTACTCTGAAACTCTAGAAATTTCCACTGGAATTACAGTGAGAGTTTCACTGAAACTCTAGATATTTCCACAGGAATTTCAGTGACAATTTCACTGAAACTTTAGCGATTTTCAACGATTTTCATTGAAACTCTAGCAATTTTCACTGAAATCCCAGTGGAAATTACACTGAAGATGTAGTTTCACTAAAACTCTAGGAATTTCCACAGGAATTTCAGTGAAAGTTTCACTGAAATTTGAACAATTTTCAACAATTTGAACGATCTTCACTGAAATTTCAATGGGACTTCCCCTGGGATTTTAGTGAAATTCCCACTGATTTTTTGATGAAATTGTCACTGATTTCCCTAGTGAAATCTCCACTGATTCTTTCGTAAAATTTTCACTGATTTTTTACTGAAGTTTTTACTGATTTTTCTAGTGAAATTTCCACTGAAATTCCAGTGGAACTCCTCCTGGGATTTCAGTGAAATTTCCACTGATTCTTTAGTGAAATTTTCACTGATTTCTTAGTGAAATTTTATTGAAATTTCAGTGAAATTTTATTGAAATTTGAGTGGAATTTTGACTGATTTTTTAGTGAAATTTCCACTGATTTTCTCCAGTGAAATGTTGACTGAAATTTGAGTGGAATTTTCACTGATTTTTTAGTGGAATTTTCACTGATTTTTTATGAAATTCTCACTGAAATTTTAGTGAAATTTTGACTGAATTTTTAGTGAGATTGCCACTGAAATTCAGTGAAACGTATCACTTGAACTTTAGTGATTCCATCCATCCACCAACCAACCCTCTTGACCACTCACCCACCAACCCACCCACCCATGACCCAACCGTGACCCATACGGACACCCATCACCCTTCACCCCCTCCCGATAGGGAAACCGAGACGCGCGATGCTGACGGACAAATTTTGGCTGGGCTTTTGATCATTTTAATTCTAGAAATCTTCAGAAAGAGGAATTAGGTTCTCAACATTATGTTCCTGTTGCTTATGACCTTATAAAGGTTTGTGCGACGTTAAATAAAGAAATAAAAAAAAAACATTATGTTCCTTTCTACGAGATCTATTGATTGCAGGTGATACTTTTTTCGAAAGGTGATAGGTGATGAAGAGAGATGATATTTTGGAAAGGAATTCTATATCGTGACGTGCATGTTGATTGTCTTCATTCACGGTTTTTCCTCAACTCTTCAATCGATCCTTCTGAAATTTTCATGAGTAATGAATGACCATCCAAAGATGTGCTGAAAGGATTTACACCTAATTCTATTGAACAGTTTTCGACTTATGCGTCTTTGAGGATAAAAATGTAAAAATTGAATACAATTTTTGAAAAATATCTTCTAGAATGACTTTCTTAAAATCTACAGAGTGAGCTAGTAAAAATTTGATATTGGCATGATTGATCAATTGGTTGATACAGAATTCGGTGGAAATGCACAAGGAAGGAATATAAGGTGGTTTTGTTTTACATGGTGCAAAATTTATGATTTAGATGATATGAATGAATGAAAATCGAAAATACACATTAACGAAGTGACAAGAAATGGACAAAATATTTTGTCCATTGTTTGAGTGACCAAAAGTTTGGTGTCAAAATTGTGCAAAGAATATCCGTGAACGAAATGATAGAATTTTCGAAATTTTTCTCATTTTTGTTGTTCAAGACGCATAAGTCGTAAACTGTTCAATATAATTTGGTATAAATTCGTGCATCACATCGTAGAGTGGTCATCTTTCAGAAGGACCGATTGAAGGGTTGTGGAAATAGAGTAAACAACATACACATACAGACACAGACAATGACCGACAATGATGAATGTTCAGAGTGGAGGGGATAGTCCTGGAGGGAAAAATGTGACGTACAATCGGAAGATTTCGGAGGAGAACAAGATGGTTAAGGCTGAATCCCTAGAAGTGAAGGTTTTTAGAATGGAGGATGGATTTGAGTGAAAAAATCGATGAAAAATATCTTGTCACGAATACAACCCTTTCTCTTTGAGAAAGCAAAAGGGCTGAGTTTTCCACGAAATGATTGTTTTGAATGTCCTCTAGACGTCGATATCTCTTTTTCATCAATTTTGGCAATCAAATCATGTTTTTGGCCTTCGGAAAAAGAATCTTATGTTTGTTGGGTGAATATTGAGCTGCCACAGTCTATCACATTCGATAGAAACTTTCTCCACGCACATAATCGATGAACATGCATTGAGACATTATATGGCAATATCATATCTTGTGTAATATGATAATAAATATGCTGAGGAGATTCGGAGCTCATTGAACACAATTTCGCGTTGTTTTTCAACTTTCAGCAGATTGAGTTCTCAAAAATCGACTCAGTATTGGGGAGTAAGATTCAACTACATTCTCTCGGATAGCCGCATTCTTTCCGAAATTGATAGCAATCTTCGAACTCCTGTGCGCTTATTTTGTGAACCCCATGAATCCTTTAAATTAGCCAAGTCTGTGCATCGAGCTATGCTACGAGCGAGATGCAGTCAGTTTTTATCATTCTTTTTGAAGTGACCATCTCGTTATCAGACCCTCGTTCCACGTACCTCCTCAATTAAGCAGACACGTCATAATTTTCTCTGAAAATTCCTGGTCAATCTCAAACTCCTATGCACCCCGAAGCCCCTCATCAGCCGAATCACCATTCATAAGTGCTCACTTCCATGGATCCCGATCGCATCTCAGCAAAATCTCTCACCAGCACGAGTTCCCAAAAACCGCTCAACGCTGAAATCTGTATCGGCTTTCCCCTTTTTTCCTTCAATTCGAAACTGCGAACTGCCTCCTTGCATTTTAGTCTACGGCGTAATGAATACAAAATGAAACGAGCAAATTCGTGGCTCAACAATTCCGCCACCCCATGCCTACCCTTCGCTCTTATCACAAGCTCTTTCCCTTTTGCGCAAGCGCAAGCTCATGAGACCGTATAGTATAGTATAGATAGGAATACATAGTCCAAGGGTACTAGACCTCACCGGCTCTCCACCGATCTCAGTTGAATGACTCGCTTCGTCGTAGCGTCGTCAAAAACCCAACCGAACAAGGGATCCGCCGTCGATCTGCCCCTCTACGAGTGCGCCCTGTATCTCTCAACAATCAGTGTTTGCGCTTGGCCACATGCATCACGTGTATGAGAGTGACGATGACTGAGGAACGATTTCTCTCAGATCGCCGCGGGCTTTAACGTTCGAGGAATCATCACTCGACCGATCGCTAAGGTGTGAGTGTGAATAAGAGAAAAATTGTGTGAAAGTGCAGTGGTGCGATTCTCAAAAATATATCCTCGTGCTTGTGGTTCATCAGGCTGTTCTATACACGGTGTGTGCGCGAAACGTTTTGTGTCTTCAAAACTAGGGAGGAAGAGAGAGATAGTGGTGAAGCCAGCCGGCGATGAGCTAGAGCGAGCTTTGAGCTTGCAACTTGCGATTTCAACGAGGCCACGTTCGCAGAGCCACGTGGTGTAGTCATACATCCACGTGCGAGAGTTGCAACTGGGTTTGCTGGACCACGAGGGTGGAGGTGAGCGTGTTTCGTGTCGTCTGCTAGATAGACCTATATAATAAGCTATTGGTTACGGGATGTATCGATACACATGTATCGATTTCCGAAGCGCAGCCAAACTTGGAGTAGAGAGAGACTTCTGGGGAATGAATGGTTGTAGTATTCAGACTCGTTTGCCGAGCTATCTTGAGAAGATGCATGACACGATTTTGGTTTTGCGAAACTCGAGAGAAAGCTATGAAGATAGCAGAGGCTTGACAACCCAATATGTGGTTTCACTTCCCAAGTGGTATAGGCAACGTGAGGGTGGGTGCAAGTCGACTAGATTGATCGGAGAGTGATGTGTGTGAGCGGATGTTCGGGTTTGTGTGTAAAAGTGTATGTGTGTGTGTGTGTGTGTGCGTGCGTGTGTGTGTGTGTGTGTGTGTGTGTGTGTGTGTGTGTGTGTGTGTGTGTGTGTGTGTGTGTGTAGTTCCAGATCAATGACAATCGGAAGAAACCGAGATATAGAGTCTCATATCAGGCTTGTGGTTCTTACTAAGCATCTGGAATGTAACAACTCCATCAGATATTCTCATATCAGGCTTGTGGTTCTTACTAAGCATCTGGAATGTAACAACTCCATCAGATATTCATACGTATCAGCCGCAGCGATAAAAACAATCTGGTGATGATATGTCCCACTCTGATGTGCATATTGTGATACATCAAATATAGGTTCTTATGGCGAATAATGGGAAGTGTATGATGAACTTTTGTTTGTCTATGCATTTATCCTTGATGGGTGAAAGTGGAAGTTTCGATGGAGGAGCAAAGTTTCAGAACCACTCATTTTGGCAAAATGTGGTCAAATTAATGCCGACCAGGAAGTCGTAGAATCAAACACGAATACGTTTTGTTACTGTCCGTGCGCAAAAGCATAACATTTACACAGAACTCCGAATATGTTTGCCCACGATGAATGACATGAATTCAATTTCTTTGACCAATTTCTTGTGGTAAAAAATCTTTCAAGTGAAACGAGTTATCTTCGCATTCCAATGATGTTTTTCAATGAAGTTCAAAATGATCAAGAGCATAACAGCTCTAGATTGTCTGACTATGTACGACTATTATTTCCTGAGAATCCATGAATGGAAATTGAGAACTGACATTCCAAATTTACTTTCACGTGTATCCGGAGAATTTCATTGAATCACCGTTGGCTCACGTTAGAAAGTATGATTTGAAGGATAATTTGTACGTACAGTATAGAGAAAATCTGTATCGGGTCTCTAACTCACGTTTGTTAAAGCTTATTTACTCATTTTACTTTTACGTACTGCATGAAAATAGGGCAATTCTGTCCGTCAAAAATTCGGGAATTAATGGATGAAATTCACTGCCATTTATTCTCTTCCTTGCTCACCGTGCATTGGATTCCTCAATCTTGGGCAAGATAGAATGCAAAGTTTATCGCTTCAAAGTTCAAAATCCCGATTAAAACCCTTAGCCAGTTACGACATTCCGAAATTTTAGTAAGATTGAATGAGAGAATCTTGTCTAGTGCTCTCTCTCTCAACTCAGAAACAGTATTATTCAACAAGAATAATAGTTTCCCTCCTTTGACCCACTTTCTCGTATGCGGGTTGCTTACTTTACGAATGCAACAAGCCCAAACGAGAGATAGAATTTTCCCACTTCAGAATTTCTCTGAAGTCTTCCGTGAATCTTATATAGCGAGAGAACTTGAAATGATTCCGTGAAACCAGAATTACATCAAAGTACGATGGGGAAGAAGTAGTGGAATTGAACAATTATATGGTGTAACAGTTAT
The DNA here is from genome assembly GCA_029851415.1 of Eretmocerus hayati. Lineage (NCBI taxonomy): Eukaryota > Metazoa > Arthropoda > Insecta > Hymenoptera > Aphelinidae > Eretmocerus > Eretmocerus hayati. Next base: position 135,927,659 of record CM056742.1, read on the forward strand.
TCTAGTGGGTATTATATGAACGGTAAAGATTTAGGGAAAAAATAATTCATTGCAGGTTATGTTAATAACCCTTTTTGGTTTTGAGATTTTTTTTCCGAAAAATTCAGCTTTTTTTCACGTCTATATTTGTGTTTTTGATATTTTTTTATTGAGTCATGTACGCGTGTATGGGACAGTCACATCCTTGGATTGTTAGTACGGTGTTCCTCCCATACCAAGATGAGTCTTCTTATTATCTTCACCCGAAAAAGCCTGGCTTGTATTTGGGAAGAAAAACTTATAAACATTGAGAATCGTTTGTGACCCCTGTGATATCCAACTTCAGAGGGCCTCACTTCCGGGGCAGACCTTGCCAGACTGCTGTCGTAGAAAGAAGAGTTAGTGAACCTCAGAATTTCGAAGAACTTGCTCTTGAGATGTCTACTTCCTTGGTATTAATCTGATCCCAAGGGATTCCCCCACGAGTATCGTGGTTGTGGCAACATGGCTTATCATCACAAATAGGAGTACGATGAGGTTTCTGAGGGAAGTTTGTTTTGGTAGTCACCGACCTTCTTCCTCTCGACGGCAGATAGGAGAAACATGGTAGTTGGATTTTTCCGAAAGTCAAGTATAATCTGTAGATAACCAAACTTCTTTCGAACGACTCAACTTAGGAGCACTTGATTGGATCGTCATTAATACAGTGATGATTGATGAATAGGAGTAGCGGGTTCAATGTCCAATTGAAGCTACATGATTTTGAGACAATTCGATGGTAATGCCTTCCATCATCAAGAGCGCGGTAGCGCCTCGCTGGCGAGTATGAGCGGACGAAAAATCGAGCGAGGCGCTGTGCCTATCTATACTTTGAATTGGGGTTTTTTAACCTCACACTTTTTTTCTACTTGGATTATTAACCTCTTAACGTTGCTCATAGAGCTCTGCAATGCTTCAGCAAAGCCTTTCTGAAGCGATTCAGAGTTCTGTACAATTATTTTCTCAATCCGAGCACTGGACGCGTTTTATTCAGCACCGCAAAATTCATGCCTTCGTTTTACATCTCAGTTCGATTTCACCAGCCCCGTGCTTCGACTCGAGAAATATCGAAACGTCTCTACTACACATGTGTTGGGTATGTAAGATGGTCAAGGAGAGGAAGAGAGAGGAGAGAGATAGAAGCGCGTGCGCAAGATCTTCCTGTCCGATTGACGGCAGTCTGCAATGAGGCTGTCTGCTGCGTACCGGGCAACGCGGGCACCGACCAGCTGGTTTGTTATCGCGAATAAATGAATTTTCGAATTATCTGAATTTCTCGATTCTATAATTATTGCATCAGATGTGGATACTCGAAACTAGCCACGACTAGAGGTGACGTAAAGATCAGAGCGCCATGCGAAAAGGACAGGGAGGAGAGATTCGTCTGCTTTGTTGTGTTTTGTGTGTTCGTCGCGGCTCCGCAAAATTGCTCGTGCCTGTAGCTGCATGGCTCTCCAGATTGAACTGAACGAAATATACACTGATAGTAGTGTATTTTTATGGAAAAAATGACGGAGCCGTGTGTAAGAAATTCTCAAGTGCGGTGGGGACAAGTGCTTGGAAAATTTGTGATTACCCTCGGATTTTTATAACCAAGAAGTGAGATCCCCCCCCCCCCTCATTCACTTTTTTTCAAAAGTAAAACTAGGCGAGTATGAGGTTCAGAAAAGAACCATTCATCTCCAGTACATCAAAACTTCAAATTTTATACGACATGGTTTAAACTCTTGGAAGGAATGAGATCTAAAAAAACCATGTCGATTATTTTTTGAGCCGATTTGTCACGATCAACATATCATCACTGATAGAAACTAGAGCCACTTTCCTCCAATCAAATCTTTCCTTCAATTCATCCTAATGGTGGTGGTTTGACAATTTCTTACTAGCTAACTGTCGCTGAAATGACCCAAAGTTTAGGTGAGTAGAAGAGGTACAGGGGAATATCGAAATAGAGAAAATATAACTGAGTTGAATTTGGTGTTCATGATGATTCATTAAAATCTCATATCATATACTCAATTATATTTTCTCTATTTCGATATTCCCCTGTACCTCTTCTACTCACCTAAACTTCGGGTCATTTCAGCGACAATTAGCTAGTAAGAGATTGTCAAACCACCACCATTAGGATGAATTGAAAGAAAGATTTGATTGAAGGAAAGTGGCTCTAGTCCCTATCAGTGATGATATGTTGATCGTGACAAATCGGCTCAAAAAATACTCGACATGGTTTTTTTAGATCTCATTCGCTTCAAGAGTTTGAACCATGTCGTATAAAATTTGAAGTTTTGATGTACTGGAGATGAATGGTTCTTTTCTAAACCTCATACTCGCCTAGTTTTACTTTTGAAAAAAAGTGAATGAGGGGGGGGGGGTTCCAGTTACGTCTCATTGCGGACCCCCGCAGACTCAATGTAGAACTCACTGACCTTAGGTATATCCATTGAAGAATTCTATCGACTTATCAATCAATCTTCATATTGATTATACCGGCACACAAAATAAAAAAATATCTGTACTTTTGACCCGACCTACTTCCCCTCATGTAATTTGGCACGCTAAATCCGGATCCGAGGCCGGTTATACTCTCGTTCCTATCTCGATTTCCAGAAAATCATGGAAATTAGATGGAAATCGTGGAACTAAGGAAGGATAGCATTACAACTTGGATCATCCAAGATGGCGGTTCCAAAATGGCGGGATGAAAATTTCCGAAAACTGCTCAGTTTAGCTCCAACAACTATTCTCAAGGGTTTTTGGCGGCCCTGAACACAAAAAAGGGATCAGAAAGACAAATTCCATAAATCCAAGACGGCGGACTGAAATGGTGGACAGGAAACTTCCAAGAACTGGTAACTTTAGGTCTTGAGACTTTTCTCAGGGATTTTTCGGATTGCTGATAAGATTCCAAAGGGGGAATGGATACTTCCTACGGCAACCCTTTCGAGAGTTGAGCAATCTGATGATGACATGAGGTAGTGATTCACAACGAACCGCCAAAAACCTGGTCACCTTCGAGTTGAGTTCTTTGCAGAATCGTCCTCTCACTTCCTGTCACCAAGGAACTCAAGTTGATATTGATCAGGTTAGAGGATTTGGGAGCTTGGGGGTATGTTGTGAATCACTCCCTCATTTCGTCATCAGAATGCTCAACTCCCGAGAGAGTTCCCGTAGAAACATCCATTCCCCCTCCAAAATCATATCAGCAATCCTGTTAACCCCTGAGAAAAGTTTCAAGACCTAAAGTCACCAGTTCTTGGAAGTTCCCCGCTGTCCCTTCTGCCTCGCCATCTTGGATTTGGGAACTTTGGATTTCTGATCCTTTTTTTGTGATCAGTGGCCCCGAAAACCCTCGAGTAGAGTCTTCTGAGCTGAAATGAACAGTTTTCAGGAAATTTCTATTCTGTCATTTTGGAACCACCATCTTGGATTTGAGGGAATCATAATTCTGACTGTATATTCGTGTTCAGCAACCCCAAAAATCCTCTAGTACAGGCTTCCAACCCAAAATATATAGATTGATGTATGATGAATTCCACGCCAAAGTGACCTACGGAAAGGGGTCATCTCTCAGATTCTTTTTTAACCTTTTTCATTCGATTCTATGGCCCAAAATAGAAACTTCGGACCACCTATGGGGCCCAAAGAAAATTTCTCCTCTCCATTGCACGCACATCCGTCAACAGACCGAAAATTTATCGTGTAAAAATCGATGCTCTTCTATTCACGAAAATGGAAATATTTCGAGTTTTTGAATAGCCATCGATTTGCGGGTTACGGTATCTGAAAGGGCATCAAAAAACCTATCGCAAACGGTGTCGGAAATTCCTCCTCTGTGATTTGGGGGCCTCCTGGAGGCGAAAGAGTGTTCTTCACTAAAATGTTGATTTCTCAAAAAGCCATTTTTTTTATTTTTTCAAAATCCTGTTTTTGACGTAGAATTTCGCGTTCTTTCGAAAAAAATGGGTTTCAGAGAAGTTTGGGGCGATCCAAGTGACTTGTGAGCCATTTTTTGAAAATTCGATTTTTTCGGTTTCAGAAAAAGGCGATTTTCTGCGCATGCACACAAACGTAGACTTTCGGCGCCATTTTCAATGGAAAGCTGACAAAATTTCCTATGAAATGACTACCCGCAAAGTTGAAATTCATGCACTGAAAGGCGATCTGCAAGGATTTATCATGTCGAATCAAAATTACATGAAAATTCAGCCCATTAACGCCTTCGTGGCGCCTGCTGAGATGACACATTCACGAGATCTTCTCGGGACTCAATTTTGAGTACGAAATTGACCTGAAAAAATTCGGACCACATGGTTTCAACGTAAAATTGTATGGACTTTCAAAATATGCGATGAAAAACTCCGTTTGAGGCGAACCCGAGGTGCTACATTCAATTTTTCGCAATTTTGAATGTGAAATATCGTATTTTCTGGCAAAAAATTGAATGTAACACCTCGGGTTCGCCTCAAACGGGGTTTTTCATCGCATATTTTGAAAGTTCATCCAATTTTACGTTGAAACCATGTGATCCGAATTTTTTTCAGGTCAATTTCGTACTCAAAATTGAGTCCCGAGAAGATCTCGTGAATGTGTCATCTCAGCAGGTCCCACGAAGGCGTTAATGGGCTGAATTTTCATGTGATTTTGATTCGACATAATAAATCCTTGCAGATCGCCTTTCAGTGCATGAATTTCAACTTTGCGGGTAGTCATTTTATAGGAAATTTTGTCAGCTTTCCATTGAAGAAGGCGCCGAAAGTCTACGTTTGTGCGCATGCGCAGAAAATCGCCTTTTTCTGAAACCGAAAAAATCGAATTTTCAAAAAATGGCTCATAAGTCACTTGGATCGCCCCAAACTTCTCTGAAACCCATTTTTTTTTCGAAAGAACGCAAAATTTCACGTCAAATATATGATTTTAAAAAAATAAAAAAAATCGCTTTTTGAGAAATCAACTATTTATTGAAGAACACTCTTTTGCCTCCAGGAGGCCCCCAAATCACAGAGAATGAATTTCCGACACCGCTTGCGATAGGTTTTTTGATGCCCTTTCAGATACCGCAACCCGCAAATCGATAGCTATTCAAAAACTCGAAATATTCCCATTTTCGTGAATAAAAGAGCATCGATTTTTACACGATAAATTTTCGGTCTGTTGACGGATGTGCGTGCAATGGAGAGGAGAAATTTTCTTTGGGCCCCATAGGTGGTCCGAAGTTTCTATTTTGGGCCATAGAATCGAATGAAAAAGGTTAAAAAAGAATCTGAGAGATGACCCCTTCCCGTAGGTCACTTTGGCGTGGAATCCATCGTATATTGATCCCAGTCGCAATGCCATTATTCATTAGTTCCACGATTTCCAGTTAGTTTTCACGATTTCCTCAAAATCGAGATGGGAACGGGCCTAACCAGCCTCGGATTCAGATTTAGCTCACCAAAACACATGGAGGGAAGTAGGTCAGATCAAGAGTAGATACTTTTTCTATTTTTGTGTGCCGGTGTTATTATCAATTTGAGCTCTATAACATGATCGTACAATCCATCAATTACTATCAGCACAACTGAAATTCCTCGAAGCTCGGAAAGTCCTTAGATCCTGCTTGAATGGAATTTAGAAAGAGATCAGGCACGAAGAAGAAAAATATTGAGTTCTCGTAGCGAGAAATTCCCATCGGTCGTGTCGAATCTCTTAGAAATTGTATATGTAGGTCCCGAGAGGATCAGAATTTTCGAAAAATCGACATTTGCGAGACTATCGTGACTTGAACCCGGGATCGATTTTTATTGAGTCTGTAACGTCTGTTCAATTCAATCTAGGCTTCTGGGCTCAATCGACTAGAATACCTAATGGTAACTACGTTTCTAATTCCATCTAGGTGAAAACATTTTCTTATTTAATCTCGAAAATAACTTCTTCCTTAATGACATGGAACTCGAAGATACACGACCCTATTCCAAGTAAAACTACCGAATCATTCGAATTCCGTGTAAAAAATTCCCGATATGTGACTGTCTTCCATCGCACACGCTTTCTTATGAATATGTTGAAAGTTTTGTTGAAATTTTTCTGTGAAAAAAATGTGAAATCCGCTCTCTTCCTAGAATTCTTAGCTGTACTTCTTTCAGGATTTGAACAGAAAATGACTTAGAGCTCTGTAATCCCACGCGTGGCCGTGCAGAGGAGTGACTGCAGCATACTTCCAATTCCTTGTATACGCATTCACATAGCCATATGTGTATGTAGGTACATAAAAGGCGAGTGTGCAGTTCAACGACCCGACTCTCCACTGTCGCAAGACGAATACGTATAGCCTCTTGGGCAGATATCGGTTAAAAAAAAGCAAGCCTTGCGCTTTTTTTGCAGTCCGAAACATGTGAAAAAGATTGCGAGGGACTGTTGGGGCGAATCAAGGCAGATACTCGTCTTGCTCTCGGGCTCTCTTACTGGAGGGCTATTCAGGAATGGACTACGGAGAGAAGATGTCTAAAGAATGGAATGCAGTGATCTTTTAGACTCGCATGGGATTACGTTAGGCAGCAAGAAATGTCGTGGTAGAGCAACGAATCATTGATTCGTTACCTAAGATTCCAATGGATATTCCAGGCCGATCACGACTAGATCTAATTGTCATTTTCAATCTGGCGTAACAATCTGAGGCCGATCTGCGATCAAAACTTAAATTGACTCTGACAAATTCTATCCTACATTTTGAATAAGTAGTTCATAGATACATTCAGAGCTATGGATGGCCATAAGTTATCAATCGCACAGATCAGGGAATATTCCGGTCATTTTACTTGAAAATTCGTTTGCACATTGAGTATTTTGAGGAATAATAAGAGCTAGACCTTTCAGGCACTTTTTATCTCTTTTTCGATTCAGTGACCAAGTTTCTTCCAACTAACCTATTATAAAAACACGTCCATGCCTCAGCGCTCTGCAATTTTGAATGTGATTAGATAATTCCACAATTCGTAGTAGAAGGATACCGAACCTGCCTGCGAATTTTTATTACCCTCATGATCAAAGAACCTGGATACTCCAAATTGTATGGCAACTGACGTGTTAGCGAAGATGTGTGTTGACCGGCCTCTCCCTTTTGTTCTGACAAGGCTCATGTCAGATAATTGCGCCTGTACACGCCTCCTTGAGCTGTATGTCTTGGATCTGCTAGGCTTAACAGTCCTCAAAGGTAATTCAGTTAGTTCAAAATACACAAAATCAGCTAGAGTGCACTTACCATTTGTTGAACACCTTCGGGGCTCATGGTGACTTAACTGTCGAATTCACCTCTCCCTTTGAAAATTGAGGAATCATCACTATATCCTTGAATTTCTTGAAAACAATGGGTGATTTCTTCATCACCAATCAGCTAAGATCGATCATCAATTATGTGCCAATCTCGTCGCTCGCAATCAAGCTATTGCTGAAGTGCTCATTACACTCATCTTCCAATGAGACTCTTGGCCCGGAAAAGCCTTAATTGGAACATCGAGTGATTTCGTGAAATTTATGACTAGTTTTCAAACACATTAAAATATTTGAGGGCAATATCCTCTCACCAAGTTCATCAACTCCACTCCTCCGATCACTTCCAGGACCAAATGTAGAGTGCAATACCAGCAGTACAGGCCAAAAACTAGCCATTTCAAGCAATCTATCCGTCGCCCTTTGAAAATGGGACTATAGATTCACCCCAGTCGAATGCTCAACATCAATCCATCATACTCATCGTCTCTCGATGTCCTACCTCTGGTGACGAGTTTCGACTCTAGATCTAGGTACTTCGGATTTTTCCCGGATTTAATTTCGACAAGTCAACATAATTCAAGAATCTCAAATTGAGCGACAAAAGTATAAGGGAACAGTTTATTAATCAATTTTTTCTTCAATATTCCATAGTTCCCAGAATCCCGACTATAGCAGCAAGGAGAGCTGTGAATAATCTCATCTAATTGAAAGAGCTTGAACCTGATGCTCACTGATCCTATCAATTTTCCAATCAAGCCAGAATAAAGAATCCCAAAGAGTCTCTACTCTTGGTAATACATCTAATTAGCAAGGGTCTTGTTTGAAAACAGATTACGATTACTTAATGAAAGAGAGCATTACATTGTTGGATCGAAGAATCAATAATTGGCCAAGGGAAAAGAGCGCTAGCGCGTGAAACGAGGTGCTCGTTATCCAATTTATTGGTAGAAGGGGAGGCACTCGGCGGGCCCGATTGGCTGCGTTGTTGAGCAAGTAATCTTACAGGAGCGAGCAAGAGTCGTATTTCTCTGGGAGGAAGCCTTATGTTGTGGATATTGCAAACGGTGCGTTTTTCGTCGGGATGGTAACCTCGTCTTGCATTCGAAGTAAATGAGCAACGATCTCACGTAAAATTCTAAGTTAATTTCATTCATCTTTGCTGCGGTAAAATTCCTGTTGATTCTGACAAATTTCTCCTTCCGCTCCCACCATGTGTTGCTTTTGTAATTTGCTCAAACTATTTTCGTGAGTAGAGCGTCGATTGGAACTGACAGTTTCTTCACACATATGAATGATCCAAAGTTCGGAGTTGTGATTCAGTGATAATTGAAACTACCATTCTCTACTAATCAGAAAATCAAAAAACATCTCGGCGGGACTCATACCTGGAATCTAATTGTTCCCCGTGCGAATATTGGATTCCTATTAGTTCCACCAATTATTGACTGTGAAGATAGATCATAACATCTCCGTGTCAATTCGAGGGAAGTTATTGAATTTCATTGAATTTTGGATCAATTTTGAATGATGACTTTAGGACAAATACACTGGAATTCCAATGTATATACACTATAGTTATCAGTGGGAGAGCTGAAACCTCAGTGACCTTCCGGGTCGGGCGGGTCCTTATCACTGAAGTTCCAGTGAGCACAACTCGTGACCAGTAACTAAGGCACCATCCCTGAATTTTATTACCAAAAATTGACCTTTTTTGGCGATCAAAAGTGTAGCCCATTGTTTTTCCATGAGCGTCACTCTATTTTAGCCGTTTACCGACCATCAATTTTGGACCATTCAAAATAGCTGTTATCCAGACTTCAGAATGAGTTTAATGTACGAATTCCTACTGAGAACTATCAGTGAGCATGAAGGAATCGGATCGTGCGAACATAATACGAAGTCATCAATTCCACCATCTTCCTCGTCGTCTTATTTGCTTCTCTCCCACCCCATGTTCTTCCAAAAAAATAGCGATCATATCAAATTTTACACACGCAATATAGCTGTAGCATTAAAGGGTTACCGCCAACCGGGGAAATTTTGAATAACTGGGTCAACTGTGGTGCACCCAAGTGAAACTTTGTATATTTCTGCAGACGGGAAGACAGGTTGCTCCAGGTTCCTTGAACCAATCCTGCCCGTTAGTGGTATGCATGAGCAGAGTTTCCCGTTGGCGTGGGAATCTTGATTGATAGTTTGTTTGTTTGCAGCAAATTCTCCCAGAAAAATGATCTTGAGGCGAAGAGTGAATGTTGAAGAATCAGTCTCCTATAAGGAGGTACCAGCGCCTGAACTTTTTAAGTCATTTTAATCTGAAAGAATTATGGCTTATACTCCGTGATGGAAAGGATCCATTGCAGTTTTGAAATATGCAAGTTGCCGACTCAATTTTTGAAGAAAAAATGTCTAGAGTATTGGAATTTCACCTGGCCTCTTATGGGCGATGACCACGGCGTGAGTCATATCTCAAATTTTCACATTGTACCGCGACGAGCAACTGTTCAAGCGTAGATCATTCATAGATGAATGGAATTTTATTCAGAAATGTGCATGTTGCCGGCGTGTAAATGGCATGGAAACATTCAGAAGAATTAAAACTATGTGCTGCTCGACCGCTGAATACGCTTGTGCGAGCGTGAGCTTGGGTTGTGTTGGAGTGTCGGTGACCGAGTGCGTCTCGTAGCCTGACGCTTGTGTTAGTAGGCGCGGGGCCCTAATTGCTCGTGATACGTTATTGATAGGCATCAGCGTTGGCCTCTTTAAACACTTGAAAGCAGAATCGGGGTTAGTGGCGCCAGATTTTACTGAATCATACCAACATCTTGACGATTTCATCATTACATCAGTGTATTCTCACTCAAACCCAATTTTGTGATGTAAAAACTAAAAAGTACTTGGTCTCTTGCAAACTGGGGTAACTTTGGAACACTTAAATGGTAGAATACATGATTTTCCGAGGAATAGGGTGAATTTGGAATACTTGATGATTGAACTCCAGAAAGCACATTATAACATTCGAAAAACTTTTGCACAAAATTGGTTAGTATGTGTATTTTCATTGGCAGTGGCTATCCGCAGTCATCCCAATTTGTGTGAGTTATCATTTGTTGAAGCACTCAGACTCAGAATATGATCCTTTGTAAAGATAACAATAATAGAACAATTAGTAGACAATCCGCCGCACTAGTTGAATACTCATTGTCTTCCGTTCGCAGCTGACACTCCATACGCTGCGACGACATCTTCTCACACACTATCGTATTCCATGTATGTGGCTTGGAGCTGACGCATTTCAGCCCCATCGTCGGAACTGGAGGAATTTGTCAATGGGCTGTCGCTAACAGCCATTTACAACGTAAATCAACCAAAACAACATGTACAACGTGAGTGAGGAAAGTTTGCACGCAAACGATTGGTGAAAATAAAATACGCGCCAAATTAAAGAGATAAAATGGGAAGAGTGATGGACAGTTAAAAAATGACGTGACTTATGGGCTATCACGCTGGAGTTGTCGATCTGCAAATGCAAACGTTCAGACTCCACCACCAATATCCGTTGTGGTAGTCGAAGTGTGAGAAATTTGAATGGATTGAGTGATTGAACGTTTTTTTAGAATTCAGTAGAAAAGTCAGTGTTTGGCCAGACATAAATTATTGGACCACTAGCTATTTCGATTTCAGTCGCAGTGTGGGATAGACAGGGAAAGTTTGAGATGAAGAGTTGATTGCTGAGTTTACTGACAGGGTTTTGAATTACGTTCTATACTGTGAGTATAAAGATTTAATTCACTTTAACGAATGATGAGATGGATAGAATATAACGAATTTGTCGCACGGTCTGTTGCTCAACATAACTCACAATAGAATATAATTCTATAATCTATACGTACGTATATTACATGTATGGAGTCCCAACTGTGGATGAAATTAGAGATCTGCGAATACAATCGCTAACTCTGCACACACAAGCATGCAAAAGAATGGAAAAAATCACGAAATTTAATCCATAACATGTTCAGGAAGACTTATAACTGAATACAGCAAACATTCAATCAATCCAAACAATCCACAGATTGGCACTTGGATGAGAACAGAAAGTTACAGAAGTGAAAACTACAAAATGATCAGTAAAATTCTACAAACTTGCACATATTGGTTTTCTCTTATACCAGACGTGCAATGAAATGATCCTAAAAACGGTATCGAATGTCAATACGTGTTCGATTTGATATTGGTTACCATTTCAGAATCTCCGTTTATACAATTCTTTCGATATTTGGAATCATATGACCCAGTAATTCACGATGCACAAACAATATACGAAACGTCGATTGCACAGAATCCGTTTGTGCGCCTGTATTGAATCCGTTGTGCTGATATGACAAGCTCTCAATATTTACGCTCTCGAAATGTGGAATATGTGTTCACGCGCTCCCTTCACACCCGGATATGACAATCGAATAGCAAATAGTATTCATCATATCCCGTAACTACCATGAGAAAACATCAGCCAAACGATATGAGCCAACACTCCTAAATATGCCTCGTCCGACAAAAATAGGAAGATGAATATCCCGGAAACACTTATCTATGCTACCTATTTTACAAAAGTTGTGCGGAAAATATGCACCATACATCCGTAAAACAAAACTTTTACCATCTGTATTTACATCCGGAGGCTTCCTGATTCATCTGCTCATCCTCCGCTTTCGGGAAGCTTTACATACACAGCTACACACAGATATGATACCCACTATAGGTACAAGAGAGGTGCGAAGAGTCAGAAAAAGCTCTGATAATAATGATCGTAATGAAGGCAAGCAAAATTCGGTAATGATACATCGCAACCACAGCGTGTAGCCCAATTCGCACTTTCAGGGCTGTGGGTAGAAATGTCGTAGTTTACCGACTATATGGCTGCAGAGGCCATGCATCATCCGAAACTTCGCAAAACAAAACACAAGCGCGAAAGCTCGCTCGAGACGCGGGAGCAGAAGCTGTACCCTTCCCACGGAGTTTAATCATTGGTGTCGTATACAAGAGCCTTGGCTTTGCGATCTTGTCCTGTACCACCTTCACCCGTAGAAACACATACATGTACACATGTGTGCACGGGATTCGGAGGAGGTGCGACTTTGGCTCGGAGGAATTCGTAAGCCCGCATTGAATGCGGCAGTTGGATATTAGTGGCTGTGGAGGGTAGGCACTGCTGACGGTAACGACGGCACCTAACGGCGACAAAACACACATGTCAGGGTGGTTGAGGAGGGTGAAACCATGAGAAACCGAGCTATACATGCGGGGGGTAGCAAGCGAGTGACGTACTTACATTTACCAATCGTGAAGTCACGATAAACGCCCGTTGAATCCAACAACGACGACGAGGACTCGACACCACCAACCAAGTCGCACAGATAAGAGTCTTGGATACCTGGAGTTTTGAAAGCAAAATTACACGAGCCGCAGAGCTGAATTGGAACGATGCACGAATGCAGCGTCGTTACCTTGAGGCGTGCATAGGGTTAGGGGACAAACGAGGTACATTCTGTAGAGCAGAGTGTGGTGAAGTACAGTGAGAGATGTTTGGATGTTGGATGTCAAACGATTCGCAAGGGAAGGAAAGAGAAATTCATATGGAAGGGGGGGGCATATTCTGCAAGATTACATATTACCTTAATGAGAATTTTGATGTGGTTGCGAAGACGGAGGGGCTCGTAATTTTGAGAGGAAATGCGAGCTGAGTCTGTTAGAGTATCCCTACCGTGATATTGTGAGATATAACTTCGGTACGTGCCACAACGGGGATAACTCCGGATATTTAGCTCAGCTTGGAAAGATGGGAATCTGATTATGACATGTACGAGTTATCGTCAACAAGAATCATCGTATTTTATCTGGATGTTATTTAATTTATTTAACGACGAGTCAGTTTGATGTCCGTTCCACATGCTATCAGCTCACATCCTTCGATATCGTACCTGCTTTCAGACCATTTTTCAAGTAGTCAAAAATACTTTCACAGGGGCTCCATTTACCCATCCAATTTTGAACGATTAGCTATGGAAAAACTCGAGATCCATCCACAATAGAATTTCAAAGTTTTCACTGAGTTTTCGTAGTTGAAAATTCCAAATCAGGGTGATTTGACTCAAAATTATAGAGTTCCAAAAAGCTGAGTCAATATTCCGGAGGCTGTGGTGATCGGTGATCAACTAATGAAAAGAACGTTGCTATGCCATCGTGAAGAGTATAGAAGTTCTGAAATACATCGTTGGAGATTTTTCGGGGTGGAACCTCAGATAGGAATGGTCTTTGATAGATTGATTGGCAATTTGAGGTACCGGTCTGGGGAAGCGGGGATGACGAGGTTCAAATCCCGCCTGAGGAAGAATTTCTTCATCGCTCGGTCAATCTTCCATGTGAATTTTGAGAATCCCGGAGAAATAAAAAATCGCTTCGGGGTGCAGATGAAGTGGAAGTAGGGCCTCGATGGTCGTCGTTTGACATTTGTCGGATTGCAAGAATGTCACGTGGGAATTCATGGAGAAGCGAGATAATTGTGAAAGAGTAAGCGGTTGACTCTCCATGGGAACCGCGGAGATTCGAACTCGTGATCATCTTTACGGAAACCAAGTGCTCAAGCCACTGAACCATGACAGCCTACTCTTTGTCGTTTCATTGATTTACATCTCCGGAGACAAAGTCCGATGATACTCGAGTTGCACTTGTTCGAGCTCCGGCGCGTAGTGACATATGTCACGATTCATTCCATGCATCCAAGATTGAGTTTCTCGAGTATTATAACCAGTGACGTGGGAGATTAAGGTACACATCGTTTGATTCCCAAACCTTCTACTTGTCACAGCCGATCTCTTGGACGATTGTCTCCGCCTATTCATATATTCGAGTTACTCTGAAGCGAGCTGGATGAAATCGTCAACAGAATTGTCTGAAAAGAATTCAAATAAATTCTCAACGCTAGCACCATGTTGGATTAATACTAAGTGTGAACATTTTTCGGATTCTTCTCCAAAGCCGCCTAATGACGTTTCCATCCAGCTTGCTCTAGGATCACTCATACATATCCATTCGTTGCAAAGTGAACTACCTCTCTTCCAATCGTGTCACATCCATCCGTAAGCTACATATGGTGCCATCGAGAATCAGATTTCCTCGCGAAATCCTCTTTCATAAAGATGAAAGGAGACATGCAAATGAAAACTCGTCAAAAACACCAAACATAATGGAAGTAGTGTAGAGTGCGGCTTTTCAATACTCAAGAAGTCCCCTGGAAGTAATGGTGAGCTTTCTTCGGGCAATAACTGACCAAGTCGTTTTGTTACACATTGCTACTATAGCTATATACCATAGTTGTCCAGAAAAAATAGTCACATTCCTCCCGAGTTCCTGTTTGCAATCAATGTTCCAAGCTATGCGTTATTGATCGACTGATTGAATCAGTTCAATCCATATCAGAGTATCAATTTCAGCTCGATTATTCATGTGATTATTGCATTATTCATGTTTGGAATGGTGTATGATTGCCATCCTATGCTCGCAATAGTTGACAGGGAGACTCATTCACAAAACTGGCTACGACGATATCACATGTGATCACAGCTCGCCGTAATCCATAGCTTTCTATAGCCTGCGCTGCATAATTGAGTGTAATGATTGGTGGAAAGTAAAAAGAGATAAGATTGGATTTTTTCATAGAACCATTTTCGATCATTTTGGTATAATGTTTGCAACTCTGGTGAACCGTAGGAAAATTACTTCTCGCAATTCTTCAATGTTCGGGTGTCTACAAAATTGCGAAAAATAACTTTCGCGCCTCGCTCATGAGGTTTCCCGCTTCCCCTCATAAACTCGGAGCGAAACTTACTATACGAAGCTACGTTCGACAAGGTGAATAAATCTACCACTCTGAAACTTGTTCTGCCCACTGGGCACACACATACATGTTGAGCCACTATCGATCCCGCGTGGATAATTGTGGTTAATCATTGAGGCTTTCTGCAAAAATAGCTGCTCCAGCAGGGATACGCGAGTGGTACAGCTAGTGTGTCTCGCAAAAACTGTTTCGGGACGAACTACGGACGAATGACGCTAAAATTCGACCACATATATCACCATATCGAAAGAATCACTGTGAGAAAAATCCTCAAAATCAAATCCTAAGCACTCTGAACTTCGAAATACTGCAATTCAGCAACCAGAAACGTCAAAATTAGCGAGCTCCCTCTCGATCAAATTTCAAACTGAAATTGAGTAGAGCTCGCGAATGATCTTCAGATCTAGAGAATTTGTTATCAGTAAAAAGTTAATTTGAGGTAATACGGAGGTCAGTCAGATGTTGATCGTCCGCCACTTGAAATGATCGTGCATGATAGATCGGAATAAACTCTGAGAAACTGCAAATTGGTGCAGGCCGTTCTTCCGATCGTAGCTTGTGCTTTCTCGAGACTGGGGTACATACACATCTATTCGTGCGCATCCATCTATCAATTTTCCATGAAGCCTCCAAACGAGAATAGAAGTGGATATCTTTCAAATGATCTGTCGTTGAATTGACTTGAGTTCAAAATATCTGCGAGATTCACGGAATAAAGAAGCTGTTCCACATAGGCTGACAATGGTGTAGCTGATGAGTATGAAAATGCTTCTAATTCAATTCTGCGACCCGCACCACAACGATGCTTGGGACTCAGACCCACGACACAAAGATGAACAATATTAATTTGCGATTTGATCCTCGCGGGTTTCACATTATTTTTAGTTGTTGCAATACTACAAAATTTTAGTAAATGTAAACTCTACAACTATCATGCGAGCATTTCATTGTAATCACAGCCAATGTCTGAAAAGAAAATTCCGGGGACTTTTGGAGATATGGATTTGAGTTCTTATGGAATTTGAGTAAAAAGATTCGAGCATCCTCCCTACCTCGTTTCGAAGATTTCTCTTTACAGTGATCATCGTTACATTGGGATATTCACAGCATTCGGGATTCTGATGGATGGCAAAGGATGGATAAACCATGAGAAAGTGGACCAAGTTTGTCCCACTATAGATAAGAAAAATTACTGACGGGTAGTTTTGGTCTAACTCTGTATCACACTTAACTCTTGACTCATCTTGAATCTAGTCGAAGTTCATGAGATTATCAAATGTCCCAATCAGCTAAGAATGGGAGATCTGAACGATCAAAATCGATTTTCTATCATTGGAATATTTTCCAAGTGTACCAATGTAACACTGTCGGTGTTAAACTTTGATACTTTACATAGACTGCTCATGTTCATGGCCCTCGATACAGACATCAAATTGAACTTTGCTATCCAATCAAAAGCAGGGACTGTAAGCTTCCGACCGACTACTGATTGAGGTAGGTTTCGTCAATGCACGTTGAAATGCCGAGCCAAACGAAATATAAAGTACCGAAAGCGTACCAAATTTCTCAATCAAACGGAGCTACCTCTTGGTAAAATCGACCAAAAATATGGATTCTCACAACCAACTTAGTAATGGCACGTAACTTCGGGCTTTACCAGTGGGACCAACAAAAATTCTCTCAAACGCTGAGGATATGCATGAGAGTGATAGGGAGCATAATGCAAAAGGTCAAAGTCAATCTTATCAGCCTGTAGAAGGATCTGCGCCTTGATATCTGCTCCAGACGTGCAATCATAGTGACCATTGTTTTGGAGCGCTCCAACTCATATGCATTGCTACACCTGTTCTTAGGCTGCCGTCCATTGATGTAGTTCGAATCCCTGCAGCGCTCAAAATCAGAGATCCTCATCATCGCGGAGATCTTTAATTCTAACGAACCGACTTGGAGCGAGGGATCACGGAATGGACGGGGAGGGAGGGGCCAATACTCCCCAATACCATGGAGGCATTACGACTCGCGAATGCAACGAGGATCATCACCTACTACCGGCACGATACTGGGTGCCGGGAAGGAGGTTCGACGTCGGTCCTCGACCTGACTTCATAAGCCCACAGATCATGAGACGTATAACATCGTGGGAGGTTCTGGACATGAAGACACTGACGATGAGTGACCATCCACATATTTGGTTCCGGCTTAGGACTGACAGACAAGAACACGCGACACGTAAACTAAGACCAACGGGGTGGCAGGTACGCAAGCTGGACGAGGGCGAATTCCGGGAACCGATAGGAACAGCCGGAGATCTCCCGATGAACTCCACCCCGGGAGAGGGTGTGGATATGGTGACGACAATCATCACAAGAGCTTGTGACACAACCATGCCTCGCAAGCCAACACCATACTGCTGGAGTAACCAGAGTATTGGATCACTGATGAGATGGAGGCTGTACAAAGAATGAGCAATAAGAGGAGGAGAACCGCGAGGTGATCAAAAGAGCTGAACCGATCACCACCGGGGGAATATGACAGGGCGTACATAGAAGCAAAAGAGGCTCCAGTTCTAGCCAGAGGCGAAGAGAAGTACCAGAGAGGCAAAGAGGAGTGCTGGGGGGAATTGTGCGACATGATGAACAGAGACCCGTGGGGTATGCTATACCGCGTGATTATGTTGAAGGTTTGAACTGTGGAGGCCAACCCAGCACAAACTGATCCGGCAACCTCACGCGGCATCGTGGAGGACTTTTACCCAGCAGAAGAGCCTAGGGATACTTCCCCTCCGGAAAGCGAAGACCCCATCACGCTCTTCACCATGGAAGAGCTACTCATGGAGGCAAGGAGGATGTCAAATAGCAAGGCCCCTGGTCTGGACGGCATTTTGAACGAGGCTCTGAAACTGGTCTTCAAATACAAGCCAGATTTACTTCTCGACCTTTCTAACAGGGGTCTGAGTGCGGGAACGTTCCCGGACGAGAAACGCCAGGGGCTGGTCCTAATACCCGAAGGGCAAGGAGGTCAACGTCCTCTCAGTATGCTTTGACAATATCGGCAAAATGCACAAGAGGATGGTGCTCCACAGGACGGAGAAAGCCTACAAAGAGAGTGGCGGACTATCACCGATGCAGTTTAGATTCCGGAAAGGACGCGGCATGGTGCATGCGATTGAAACGGTCGAAGACCGAGTACAATCAGGTAAGGAACCTGTATCAAGGAACTGGATGCTTCTGCGCCATCATTGTGTTGGACATCAAAAACGCATTCAACAGTGCGAGCTGGGAGCGAGTCTACGGACCCTAGGCTGGCAAAGAACCCCCTTCCCCCCTCCTCTACCTATTGGCCGTAACGAGAGAGTACCTGCGGAACAGAACTCTTGTGTACGATATTGACGAGGGACGAGAGGTTCGAGAGCTGTCTGGCGGGATCGGGCGGGGACCAGTTTCCGGTCCGTTCAACTGGAACTCTCAGTGCGACAGCCTGCTGACTATCAAACTGACAGAAGGGGAAGGGGTGATATTCGTGGTTTTCGCGGACGACGCGGGACTCATAGTATGGGCAGACGACGAGGAACTTTTGGGTAGACGCGCGAACGAAGCGCTGGCCCGAGTCTACGAGTGGATGATCAGCAGGCTCCTAGAGCTGGCTGTTTCAAAGTGCAAAGCCATAGTGGTCACGAGGCGGAGGAAGTTCGACTTGCCCCATTTTTACATCAATGGGCAAGAGATACCACGCAAGACAGAGCTGAAATATCTGGGTGTATGGCTCGACGACAAGTGGTCGTTCAAGAAGCACATCCAAGAAGCCACGCAGAAGGCAAGCAGGGTCGGAGCTGCGCTCCAGTGGCTGATGCTGAACATTGGTGGACCAAACGAAAAAGGCATGCTTTGCTCAACTCCGTGAGCGCTTCCATCATGCTGTAAGGTGCACCAGTGTGAGGGGAGAGGGTAAAGAAGGCCGTCATCAAAAAGAAGAAGGGGCTTGTTCATCGGAAAGCAGGTCTGAAGAGTATTCGTGCCTGCCGAATCGTGTCAGGGAACGCGGTTTGCGTATGCGAGGGGACACCACCCATCCACTTGCTCGTCGCGGAGAGAATGAGGATCTAGGACCGCCAAAAAGTGATCGGAGCCGATTGAGTGCTCACCTCATCAATGGAGGAGATCATCCGCGTCAACGAGAATGAAACCACCCTCGAGCAGAAGCAAACTGAGTGGGATCTGCCATTTGTAGATGGCAGATGGACTCACCGGCTGATCCGTGACGTAGCCAAGTAGACGAAACGCACTCACGGAGAGATGGACTACTGGACAGCGCAGGCACCGAATGACCACGGTTGCTTCGGTGCCTATCTGACCAGGTAAAAGAAGAAGACGTCCCCGGCATGCCAGTTATGCGGGGACAACTGGGATGACGCTGAACACGCCTTGGTCACGTGCAGCGACACCTGAAGAGAGCGCGCCGAGTTGGATGTATGGCTGGGAACTCAACTAACACTTGGGAACCTCGCTCCGCAACTAAGAGACATGGGATAGACTCACTGGCTACTTCAAGTTAGTGACAACCCGGAAAGAGGAGAGAGAGAGGGAATTGAGGCGCGTCGAAGCTGGTGACCCACAGTGAACCATCACGTTTCAACAGAAGAGGCTCATGACTCCCGGAGGAGCATGATGGTCTGAAGAAGGGAGACAGGAGAGAGAAGAAAGGAGAGCAAAGAAAGAAGAAGGAGAGCGAAGAAGGAAAAATGAAGATAGAAGATTGCCGACACAAGGCTGGAGAGAGGAGAAAGAGAAGAAGAACGCTCGCAATTGAACACGAAATACGCCACTCATCCTCAATGATGCTCACGCGGTTCCGGGCTGAGATGGTAGATACAGGTGGACATCCTCCTTGATTGCCCGATGCCTTAGGTATCGGACATCAACGGGTGAGGGATTTCACACGTCCAAGCCCACCTCTTTCGCCCCACCCAAGCCGTCTCCCACCTCCTATGGCCTGCGAGGACTATGCGTCGTCCGCGTAAGCCAGTCCGGTGTCTGGTGACGAATCCGAAGGATCTTGAAGAAAATTCTGCCCACTAACAACCTTCAAAAAAGAAGAGAGCGAGAGAGAGAGAGAGAGCTCTGTACGGGTGTAAAACATTCAGATAATGATCTATCGTGAATATTTCACATCCAAACTTTGCTGATACGTCTCTATCTAGCCCACCTGGAACTCATCGCTCAGAGATAGATAGTTCAAACAATGACTCATGCTTGCACCTGAATACCAAGAGAAATAATTAAAAGCCCAGCCAAAATTTGTCCGTCAGCATCCCGCGTATCGACTTGCCTATTGAGAGGGGGTGAAGGGCGATGGATGGCCGAATGGGTCATGGTTGGGTCATGGGTCATGGTTCAGTCATGGTAGATGGTAGATGGGTGGGTGGGTTGGTTGGTGAGTGGGGGCTGGTGTTCAGGTGGGTTGGTGGGTCGATGGATGGATGTACTTGAATTTTAGTGATTTCAGGGGTAATTACCAGAGTTCAAGTAATACGTGTCACTGAATTCAAGTAAAAATCGCTAGAGTTTTAGTGGAATTTCACAAAAATTCAGTTGAAATTTCGCTACAATTTCAGTGAAAATCGCTAAATTTTCAGTGAAAATTGCAGTGGAATTTCAGTGGAAATCGCTAAAGTTACAGTGGAACTTTCACTGAAATTTCTATGGAAATTTCTAGAGTTTCAGTGAAAGTCACTCAAGTTTCCACTGTCTATTGGATTCTAATGGTTGTCTGTTTCAGTATAATTGCATCTTTGGATGTAAATAACTATTTCGAGATAAAAGTATTGATTGAGTCAAACGAGATGAGTAATAAGGTGGGGTTATATCGTGGTGGCGCCGCAGGTGCTGTTAGTGGGTCGGCGAATCGGTGGGTCCGGTTGGTCGGCATGACCGGTGAAACAGTGGGTCCGGTGGGCCCGTGTTGATATTGCTGGTGATATCTTTTGACTTATCCGTACGGATTGGGCTACTTAGTTGATTTGATGGTCCAATCAGTTGTTCTAAGATCCTATCAGTCAAAACTTTCCTTTTGGATGAATGGTCTGTGACTGGGGTCGAGGCTGGGGCAGGGGCTGGAGCTTGGGCTCTTGCTGGGGCTGAGGCCGGGGTTGAGGCTGGGTCTGTGGCTGAGCTGATGCTAGGACTAAGGATGGAGCTGAGGCTTAGGCTGGGGTCGAGGTTGGGTCTGGGTCGGGTGGGGCTGAGGCTGAGCTGTGTCTGAGTCTGGGGCTGTGGCTCTGGCTGAGGCTAAGATTGAGGCTGTGGCTGAGGCTGGGGCTGAGGCCGAAGCTAAGGCAGCAGCTACTTGCAGTCGTTCGAAGCGATTCTGAGACAGCGAGACAGCGGCTCCATCGGAGGCTGCGGTGATGTTTGCTTCAAATAACATGGAGACGATGGCTTAATTGCCGCTAGAGGCGCTGTCCCGTTGTCTTAGAACCGCCTCAAACGACTGCATGTAGCCACACTCCAAGGCTTAGGCTGAGGCTGGGTCCAATGTTGGGGCTGAGGCTAAGCTGAATCGTGGCCAAGGCTGAGGTTGCAGCTAACGCTGAGGCTGAGGCTGAGGCTGTGACTGTGACTAGGGATGATATTGGGCTGGGGCTGGAGCTAGGGCTAAAGCTGGGGCAGTGGCTAAGCCTGAGACTGACGCTGGGGCCGAGGCTGAAGCCAAGGCTGGGCTGGGGCTGGAGCTGGGTCATGGGCTAAAGTTGTGCTGAGGCTGAGACTGGGGCTAGGGCCGTGGATGGGGCGTGTCTGAAGCAGGGACTGAGATTGGGTCTGAGGCCATCGCTGGGACTGGCTAACTGGGCAAAATTCCCAGATACTTACTGGAGATTCAGGAACCTCACTATGCGCAACATTACACCAACTCAATAGTTCTCAATCACAGTTACTAGGTTACATCATGGAAATTATTTTTCCCGAATCCACTGTATTATGAAATCTCAACGTTACATTGTTGAACTACAGAAGCATTTCAAGGGCTTATACCATATCAGAGACACTTTCAAGCCGGACAAGCGTTAGCGAGTTAGGCAATAACGTTAGTTTGAATTGTACACCGACGCTTTAATAGGTTGTAAGCTACTCTACCTTCATTTATTGAGCAGAATGCATGAAAGTCTCTCCTCCATTCTCTCTTGCTCACTCTCAGCATCTCATTCAGTGCTCAAATATCATATCCCTCGATTCAACGATTGATTTTTAACCTATTTTTTAATGTCATATCTGAAATTCGGGTCATGTGACAACCCAATAGTTTACGTCAGAAGTCTTGTGCAATGTCATTCTTCCATCCATGAGAAGCCCCTTCCGATTTTTGTTCAAAGTGCAAAACAAGAATGACTTGATTCTGTTATCCACCGAATTATCCCCGAATAGTTCATAATCTAACTTCCACTCGCAGGTCTCTTCTCAGCAAATTGATGATGAAAATCTCAAACTCAATGCAACGTGGCTTCTGCTGATCCTCCTTTCCTAACAATGCATTTTGTCATGAGTGTCTTGACTAGTTTCTCAACCAAGCAGAACACCGAGCACAAAAGAGCTCCGAAATAGAGAAGAGCATCAGAGAATTCAGCGCATGAGATTACATGAATTCGTTCCAATTCTTGAGACCTGTGAAGGATGAGGTGCATGGAAGTAATCGGGGTCCCCTTCAGCCGTTTTCGCACTAAGCCCAACAGACAAGAGTCAAGACGCTCTCTCCACCCACCTACCATTTCATTTTACCCGATGTAGGATCCCATTAGAGGCTCATCGTCGTTTTCATCACTATGCATACTACCATCTAGTGCTCTAGTGAAAATAGATGTTACTGGATTACCTCTTTCAAAAATCCCAGAGGAACTCGTGCCAAGTATCTACCTTCATAATTGCTCTTCCGGAGAGAGGTAGATCATACTTGTTTATTAGCATTTTGTTGAGTCAAACTTTCGAGTCGTCGTCTAGCAGGCTATAGAATACGAGTTTCAGAGCTATCCCATAGATTATGACTACTGTGACTCTTTCATACTGGGCCCTAGTGATCATGAAGAGTTTGGTTGAAAATCGCGCGAAAAATATGTGACAACGAGATACCTGAAGATCAAGGAATATGAGCAGATTTATTTCAATAGTCACTGAGCGGCGTTCGATTTAGAATTTTACGAATTCAAGAGCACCAAAGAGTGGACAATTTTCCCATGTCGATCTTGTACAATATATAATGAGCTGACATTCATTTTCTCATCGTAATTTATTCCAAAGTTAGAGAAATTAGTACTAGCTACTGCGAGCTCAAGTACTAGTTGCATGTATGTACACTCCAACAGATTCAACAGAAATAAGGCGGTCGAAATGTTTCTACGGGAAGCAATGACTATTCAAGTACCAAAACACACACATTTTCTATCTTCGAGCGAGGACGAGTCTACTTAAAGCACGAACAATGAAGCTCACAGAGCCTCGATGAAAATTGTGCAAGAGTTCAGAAACAAGTTTTCCAAATGAAATACACTACTATCGCAGTGAGTACATCCTGAAAATCTCTACGGGAAATTTTGACTCTCAGGATCACTTGAAACGCTCATCCTCATCCCCTGATGACCACTTGAGGTACCGAGTCAAGGTATGGATGCAAGCTCAAGGTAAAAAGAGAATGTCAGTGGAATAGTATGATAGTTAGCGAATGAAATTCTCATACTGGAATGATAATCCTTGTTATGGAACTACTCTGAGAATTAGAGAGGTAGTTCCATGATAAGTGATGAGCCCTGAATGGAATATCAGAGCACATAGTGAGGATCCGGATAAAGTTCATCCATCGATCCTCACTTGGTCTGGATCTCGGCTATTATTGAATGGCAATGTGATGATGGCTGGGTGTTGAATTATTATTATCATCATAATAATTGAACAACCAGCCAAAATTTGTTCATCCGGACCCCGCGTATCGGGTTGCATACATGAAAGGGATAGATAGATAGATAGATGTCCTTTATTCGTCCGCAGAGAAAAAATCTGATTACATATGATTACATATGCCCGTTGAAAATATAATATCGTGTATAGAAAATAATGTAGGGATAAGGTATGGTGGGTACTCGTATGGGTCATGGATGGGTAGATGGGTTGGTGAGTGGAAGTGTAGGTGGTTGGCCGGATGTATGGTCCTGATCGGTGTGGAATGAACTCATATGGTCTAGGATGTTCTGATACGTTCTGGTCCTGTCAGGAATCGTTTGGAGCGTTTCGGTGAGATCTGGGACATTTCAGTGGTCTGGGACTGTCATAAAGGGTCCAGAATAGTTGTAGATGATCTGAAATAGCTTGGAGCGCTTTAGAACGATCTGGAACAATGTGGGGTCGCCTAGGCACGCTCCGGATCATCCAGGGATGGTATGATATGGTCTGAGACGGCACGAAATATTCTGGTACGATCTCGTACATCCGGGTATAGCCTAGGCCGGCCTAGTATGGTCTGACACGGTCTAGAATAATCCGAACCCGATTGAAACGGTCTAAAATGGACCGGAACGATCCGGAACGCTTCGGAGAGTTCTGGGATGGTCTTGTATGGTTTGGAACGGTCTGAATTGGCCCGGCCTGGGCTGAGCTTTTCAGAATATAATGTGTCGCCGGATGAGTCTGGGTCGGGGCGTGGGAGATTCGGTATGTGAGTAACTTCATGGTCAGGCGGGCGGGTAGACCGGTTAATGAGTGGGAGGTTAGACGGTTTGGTGTATAGTTATATATGTCGTAGGTGAATAGGATTCTCAGCCGGATAGCTATCGGGCGGCCGATAGGATTCACGACGCGGGCGAAGTCTATCCGGCTGAAATTTTTAGGCGAATAGACTCGTGTTGGGAGAGGTGGCTATCGGCCAGAGGCAACTCAGCCACATAGCCACTTGACTAGGATGATATAATGGGACAAGTCGAGAGATCTATGCGACTGAAATTGTCAGTCTGATAGACTCGAGATACTTAATGCATCTATCGGGCTGGTTCCACTTCAGGCTGATAGGAGTCATGCTCTTCTGCAGTGCCGCGGTGGCTGTCTCGGAGATCAGTATCAAAATCCTTACATCATTCAAATTCATCGCAGAAATATGGATTTGTGATTATAGAGCTCTTCTATTGACACTCGACTAGGAAGAGTTTATGATAATGAATTACGAGTGTTCAAAGGAATTCACAGTTTATTCTGTCGCTTCATTCATAGCTCGAATCCAGAAAATATTATTTTGTACTCAAGATTTAGTTCACCTATTACAACAAATAGAACTCTTGTGGCATCTCGAGTTGCACAAAATTTCGGATTTGAAACAAGCACATCATTTTGTCTTACACTGGTTGGCATTAGCTTGACAATCGCATTTTTTGAGTCCTGGTCCAGAATTAATCAAAGATTGAGCTGTGAATGCTTCCCTCAGGGATACAGACTCTAGATAAAAAGTTTACCCCTTCGATGTGGCCTCATCAATAATGTAAACATTCGTTACCCATGCTCTTTGCGCTATTGTATGCTAAAAAATGACTAAGCGAGCATATTTCACGGCCGTGCTATCAAGAGCCGAGAATACGCAGCAACAATGAATCGCGCGTATCGCCGATGCCGATCTCGGCTGCAAATTTCATAAGCCTGGAGTAGTACATATACCAGCCCGATAGATGCATCAAGTATCTCGAGTCTATCAGACTGACCATTTTAGTCTAATAGAAACTCTCGACTTGTCCGATTCTATCATCCTAGCCTAGTGGCTATGTGGCTAAAATGCTCCCGACCGATAGCCACCTCTCCCAACACGAGTCTATTCGCCTAAAAATTTCAGCCGGATGGACTTCTCCCGCGTCGTGAATCCTATCGGACGCCCGATAGCTATGCGCCGCGGAAGATAGCTATCCGGCTGAGAATCCTATTCGCCTACGACATGTACATATATTTGAGAATATTTTCTTGAGCTACAGAATGATTCCGGAGGCTCTTCACTTATGAAGACTATTCACAAGCCAAACGAGTGATAGTAACAGAAGTGATGAGGTGAGTATAACTTAAAGATACCTAACCGGTTGAGAAAATTGACCAAATACCCTTCATTTCTTAAAACTCGCACTCGTCATTCCCATCTTTGATTTCTCCTGATGTTCATTGCTCGTTAACGTTTTCGAATCATGTTATGAGACCCGGTCCTTGAAATATATTATAGATCATATTTCATCGACTACTGAATAACTTTTTCCAGGCAAAAACAGCGTTGAGTGTGGATGGATGAATTTCATATGATTATCATTATTATTCAAGCTGTCCAATCGGAACGCTAACGTCAAGTCAATTTTCCATTTTGGGAGATGCCAGCATTCTGAACACATGATCACAGGCTTCATCAGAACCAAAAACTCAGTTCGCGTCAAAACATTCGAATGAGGTGAGAGCCTATCATTCCTGCTCACTATCAGTACCTATTCCTGATTGGCAGAATTAGATCAGGCATGGTTCTCACATAGATGATGTAGTTGAAAAATTTGCATTAAATGAAATTATATTTTAGATCCGTGTGCTGTTACAAGAAATTTCTCCAATTGATTTCATTCTTCTACAACGGAAATAACTCTATCAATCTCAAACTACGTGACTTTGATTATTCCCATGATATCGGTAGACGCTCAGAACTAAAAACTAGTCTTCAATTACAACGAATCGAACGCCGATGCTAGATGAACACGAATCAATCGCCGAACCAATCTGTGTCTTTCAGTTTCTTTCGATCTCCGTATACTCGTGTCTCTCGTCTCCTCTTATCCATTACCTCTCCATTCTCAATACTATCGTACAGTTGCGCTACCATTCTGATATTCCCACAGTTTGTCTGCTGTAGCTTTGGTAACCCCGAACCTTATGTATGTATATAGTTGACATTCCCCCTCGAGCCGGTTGTATTATTTGACTTATCACAACGTCGGCGCAGATAATCAGGAACAGATTCGCTGGGAGGGAGGAGTATTGGAGTTAACCACTCACAAGGTGCTCTAAATCCAATCTTATACACTTCCACAGACTCACGTCCTTTTTGTCTATCTGGTTTTCTTCCTCCCCTCTTTCTTTAGTGGAATGAATTAGGTGAACTCCAGAAGAAAAAAATGATGATAAAAAGTAAGAGGAGTTGGGCCAATCGAGTATAGAGGTGAAAAAGATGAGCAAAAGGCGATCCGCAAAGAGAAGAGCAGCGGCAAAAGCGGGTCGTCCCCGGGGCTACCTAGCCACAAGAGTGTGTATTTGTCTGTGTGTGTAGTAGGTATAGCCGGTGATGACTTGGGCACGCTACAAGTAATCACAGAGTGTCTTTGATGTTGGCGGTATTTCGTTTCTCCCTTGTTTCGTACAGCTGAAATTCTGACGAATCTCAGCGAGAGGAACTCAGAGAGTCTCTTCTATCAGCGCGCTTTGCAAATCCATCTACAATATGACGCTCCAAGCAGCAGCAAGCAGTAGTGCATGACATGCTTTGATGGTAAATATTGGTTATTGATTAATACCTCGTCTTTTTGGCAGAAAATTGAGAAATCTACGTTTATTCTGATTCTGGTTCTAGTTGGACGACTGCTGCCGACTTCATTCGGTGCGGTGAGCTATCTGTCTGAAATCAATTTGGAATGAAGTTTGAAAAGGAGGGGGTCTGACTGAGAGATACCTAGGTGCCGCCCATTATGGGGTGAGGAAATATCCTCTTGACTGCGACTTGTTGTACTACCCTACCACGTCTGAATTCTCTAGACGCAACATTGGACTTGGTACATTGATTACAAACCAAGTCACTTCGCTTACGATGCCGCATGGAATCTGGCTCACTCTCCTCGGAAGGGGAAGGGAACGTGAATGGATCGTTATGACACTTATATTATTAATGGATAACTTCGATATTCGAGATTCGAGGCGTTCCGATCGAGATTTCGCGCGCCACTTACGAGTCGTCTCAATGTGTGTTGCTGTGGATTAATGACATTGTACTAGAACTCTAAGACGCGCGCGTTGCGCGCGGATGGTTACTATGGCTTGAAATTCTGGAACATACGGAAAAAGCTATTGTGTTTGAAAAAAAAAGTATGCAGGTATATATGGTACCAGAAAGGAGCAAATATGAAATAGTATAAAATTATGGAATGGAAGTGTCATTCATCTATATGTTTATCTATCTAACATGCCTCGAAATCGAAGTTCATGGATTGCTGATTCAAAAATTCACGATTGTCTGAGGGATTTTTCGAATAATCTCAAAAAGCTATTCAATCTACAAGTGCGCGCGCTGCGCGCGCATGGTTCAACCACCCGTATGGTGTGCGGTCAAAAAACTATCCAGTTTTTATAAAACATCATCGAGCGTGGCCATCAAGGAACGAAGATCATTTTGAGAACTGGAGAATTGAGCTCAATTCCAAAATCAATGATTTGAATTCATGCAAGGCTTACGCATGAAAATCTCAATTTTCACGTGAAATGTGTGGGTTTCCAATTCGATTGAGATTTTCAGAGGTTTTTACTCATTTTCGGATGGAGACATGTTTCTCTCCTTCTCCTTCTTCTCCTCTAAGTCGGCTATAGAAGAGAAGGAGGAAACATTCTTCAAGGATATGCACAAAGATCAGCCAATCAGCCTTTGTGAAGCGAGAATTCCTTGAATGCTTCTGTAGACATTTTTTTTAGTCTACAAATGAAAAATTTTTGATCGATCATTTGACAGAAATGAGAAAGTTATTGAACCTCCTACAATTTGAAAGGATACATTATTCACAAATAAAAAATTCCTCAATCCATTCGGTCCAATTCAGTGTCATCCTCCAACTGAAGAGTTGTTCTACGCATTAGAACTTGAAGAATTATATTCACAAATTGAAAAAAATGATGTCAGGATATTCAACATTCACAAAGAGAATTTTAGTTGATCTACCTCAATCACAAAATTTTATACATGTAATTTAAGAATTATGTTGAAACATTCATCAAAAACGAAAAGAATTCTAGTTAATGTACCCCATCAAAACACAGTATGGATGCAACTATTAAGTTTGTATGGATCATTTTGAGAATTTAAATAAGCGTTCCTGAGATCTTTCCGATCGTTGAAGAAAGATGAAATCAGAAAATAAATCTTCAAATGTTACCATTAACCTCATTATTACACGGGATATCCGATATTCCTGTTGTCGGTCAAGCAGCAATCTACTTTCCTATCACTCATTTAGCGAGCGAATCGCGATCCGATTAATTCAAGCAGGTGTAATAAAATCCGATATGATGCGCAAGCGCGACCGATCACCTGCTCAATGTTGACAACGAAGCAGACAGAACTGGACAGAACGCTACAGTGCATGAGTTCAGATGTTTGAGACTCATCATTACTTTTCCTTCGATAAATTGGAAATAATCAACAGATATAATAGTTCGGCTATGTCGCATAATTGGACTTCCAACTCTATTGATCCACCAATGAATACCTTCAAATAATCCAATAATATTAATCCACAGCAACACACATTGAGACAACTCGTAAGTGGCGCGCGAAATCTCGTTCGGAACGCCTCGAATCTCGAATATCGAAGTTATCCATTAATAATATAAGATTATTTGAATGTATTTTTATATTTATATTCATAGGTGAATCAGTATAGTTGAAAGTATCCAATTATGCGATCTACATAGCCGAACTATTATATCTGTTGATTGTTTCCAATTTATCGAAAGAAAAGTAATGATGAGTTTCAAGCATGTGAACTCATGCATTGTAGCATTCTGTCCAGTTCTGTCTGCTTCGTTGTCAACATCGAGCAGGTGATCGTCGCGCCTGCGCATCATATCGGGTTTTATTACACCTGCTTGAATTAATCGGATCGCGATTCGCTTGCTAAATGAGTGATAGGAAAGTAGATTGCTGCTTGACCGGCAACAGGAATATTGGATATCCCGTGTAATAGTGAGGTTAATGGTCATCATTTATAGATTTATTTTCTGATATTCCAGCTGCCTCCAACGATCGAAAAGATTTCAGGAACGCTTATTTAATCTCTCAAAATGGTCCATACAGGCAGCCCCCGCTATTCGCGGTCCCGGTATTCGCGGAATTCGCTTATTCGCGGTTTCTGATTTGCGGCATCCCCCCGTATTCGCGGGGCCCTGACTCGCTTATTCGCGGTTTGGATCTGGATATTAGAGATAATTCACCTCATGAAATGTGAATTTTCGATGGATTTCATTCTAGTGTCGCATCCCAAAACAACTTTGTGATTGAGTGTTCATCATTTCCAGGGTGTTGGTATTGTTATTGTTTCCTGAAACTGATTAATTGGTTATATGACAAAGTTGTTGTTACACTATCTAGATTCTTGTCATGACACAGTACGTCAAAAAGAATGCATATCCGTCAATCAGAAAACGTGATCATAAACTGTGAGCCTTTCGAAGAAATTGAAAATGTTGATTTTGCCTGCCTCTGAAGGGAAAATGGCCGGAGCTTTCAGAATTCCCTATGGCCACTTACCAGACATTGTTGCTGACTATGTTTGTCAATCTCGCTAGTCAAAAGTGATAGAGCTCTTTACTCGCACGCTCGTGACTGATTGTTTCCACAGATTTTGGAGTGAATCACAGTAGTTTTTCAATCGTATCAGACTGTTACTTCGTATCTTTCATATATTAATTCATTTTGCTAGGCTTATTACATGAATTTATCATCTAAAGATGATGTGTCGAGTTTTTTAGTTACTCACGGATCTACATATGTATACGTAACCCCCCTTTTACCATACGGCGTTTCCCATAAGCCGAAGGTCCCGGTATTCGCGGTTTCGGTATTCGCGGCATTTTCTTTATACGCATTAACCGCGAATAGTGGGGGCTGCCTGTACAAACTTAATAGTTGCATCCATACTGTTTTTTAATGGGGTAGATTAACTAGAATTTTTTTCGTGAATGATGAATGTTTCAACATTGACGTGCGCATCTCATTGCATGATTAGCCCACCTTTTTAATACATTACATCATCCTTCATTCCTACCCATCACGTGTGTATGAGTCATCAGTCGTAAGCCGTCTATTCCCCGGCTTACCAAATTTTTACACGCAAAATGCGCGTAAGCCGGCTTTTTACCGGCTTACAAAATTTTCTCATGTTGAATGCACGTAAGCCGGCGTTTTACCGGCTTACCAAATTTTCTCATGTTAAATGCACGTAAGCCGGTGTTTTACCGGCTTACAAGTTTTCTTAACGTCAAACAAAACGTAAGCCGCTTATTCCTCGGCTTACAAAATTTTTACATGCTAAAATCACGAAAGCCGCTGTTTTCCCGGCTTACCGAGAAAACCGCGAGTATATAAGACCGGTCGCTAGGGTCAGTCATCATCAGTCGTCTTTCGACCATCAGGCGCATCAGTCGCCTTCGCTCGGCTTGGACGCGGACGCCTCCCGTCAGCCGTTACCCGTCATCACTCCGCTATATTCACTTCACGTCACGCCGCGGTCTTGTAGAGGGCCGCGATAGTTAATTATACATAGTGTTATATTTGTGCGTAACTTACGTGTGTATTGGTTAATTAGATTGTAGTGTCGGCCACCGCGTCAAGTGTGTGTATAATCCCTATGTATTTAATTCAACCCCTTCCCCTCCTAATCCTATGAACCACTCAACTCTTCAGCACCCGCGGTGCCCCAGTCAACACGCGAGTGTCACGCACGGGAGTGCAACTGAGTCAGTGTCCAGTGTAACGCACGACCGTGCCATTTCACAACGAACCGAATCAAGTGTAGAGTCATTCATGTGCGTATGCATGTTTCATTCGATTCTCGCCCTCTCGCCGCGACCTAAGGTGTGATAGTGTCGTGACGAGCCAAGACTCTTGAACTTTGAGTGACAGACCGTCGGCCGGTCTCGCGGGTCACACCAACCTGCCGTGAACCCCCGACGCGGCCCTGTCAACATAATTCTGAAATTGCAAATATTAAATTTTCTGATTGAGGTAGATCAACTAAAATTCTCTTTGTGAATGTTGAATACCCTTATCATTTTTAAAAAAGTTTTCAATTTGTGAATATAATTCTTCAAATTGGAATGCGTAAAACCCTTCTTCAGTTGGTGGATGGCACTGAATTGAACCGAATGGATTGAGGGATTTTTTATTTATAGATGATATATTTTTTCAAATTGTAGGAGGTTCAATAACTCTCTCATTTCTGGATGATGATCGATTGAATTTCAAATAATCGATCGAAAATATTTCATTTGTGGACTAAAAAACATTTCTACAGAAGCATTCAAAAAATTCTCGCTTTACAAAGGCTCATTGGCTGATCTTTGTGCATATGGGCAAATCTCAGGAACTATGCGGTTTCGACTTTGAAATTTCGAGAATTTCCAGAATGGCAGCACATCTCCGATAAACTTTTGTTTGGTCCAAGTAATGCTCAAACAATGATGAAATACTTGCGTAAATCATTTTGGAGCCCCGCCGTGGATTTGTGAGGGTGTAGAAGTTTTTCCCATGTATTTGCGTGGGACCCTCATATTTTCGTAATTCTAATTGGCTCGTGTGTATGTGAATACATGGCATCCTTGGTGTTGGAATAGAAGAAGAGAGATGAGTTCAATGGTTTACAGTGTTTTCTGAAGGTCTGTGGTACAAAATGTAGATGTGCCTCAACCGTCGAAACGCTCATTTTCGTCATTTGTCGATCCTCACAAGCCTCGCATCGCGACCGATATGAGGCTGTAGTAGGGGCGATTCTCATAGGCATTTCTTGAGGTACAAATATCAGTTTACACGTGGTTTCCATCCCAACGGAATCGAAATTTTCGTGTGCTACACGAAAAACGATTTTTTTGACCCCATTTACGCGAAAATAACTTTTCTCATTTCAAGCCGCATCGTCGTGCGGAATCGAGCACACTATCGTTCTTGGGCTAGATTTGTAGGTTTTTGGATGTAGAATAATATGTCGTTTCTACAGATACGAAATATTCACCGCCCCGAGTGCTGCATCCATTAGAAGAGCGATACAGGAGAAAATGTAGAATCGGAGTTCGCTCCAACGAATCATCGGCACTCCGACGCATTGATAGGCACATCCTCGGGCGAAAATTATATGTTTCTATGTATTATAATCCATCACATATCCAATTTTCAGACCGATCGGTGAACCGCCCCGCCTGTGGCGAGCTAAGGCGTGAGAGAACTATGGCCCTGTTCGGTCGAAAATTGTGATTTTGTCACGAAGAAGCGTCTCCCAGTACCTTTCTATAGCAATTTTTAGACTTCTGAATGATGCAGAACTATTAAATATGAGTAGATCTTCAAAATGATCTAATGCGAGCGGCGGAAATAACGCGACTGTTGTTCTGACAACGTGAAAATAGGCCTGTTCGGCCAAACCGCATACTTCGTGAGATTTGCCCATATCCTTGGAAAATTTTTCCTCCTTCTCTTTTATAGCCGACTTAGAGGAGAAGGAGGAGGAAGAGAGAAATATGTCTCCATCCAAAAATGAGTCAAAACCTTTGAAAGGCTCAATCGAATTGGAAACCCGCATATTTCACGTGAAAATTGAAATTTTCATGCACAAGCGTTGCATAAATTCAAATCATTGATTTTGGATTTGAGCTCAATTGACCAGTTCTCAAAATGATCTTCGTTCCTTGATGGTCAACTTGAATGATATTTTATAAAAACTGGGTAGTTTTTTGACCCCGCACCATACGGGTTGTTGTCACTTTGTAGATCGAATCGTTTTTTGAGATTATTCGAAAAATCCTTCAGACATTCGTGAATTTTTGAATCAGCAATCCATTAATTTCGATTTCGAGGCATGTTAGATAGATAAACATATAGATGGATGACATTTCCATCCCATATTTTTATACTATATCATATTTGCTCCTTTCTGGTAGCATATATGCCTGCATAATTTGTTTTTCAAACACAATACCTTTTGCCGTATGTTCCAGAATTTTAAGTGATCGTAACCATCTGCGCGCAACGCGCGCGTCTTAGAGTTCTAGTTATGAGGTTCAATCTGACGCGGCGCCACCACGATCCTTCCGCAAGATTGACAAGCCGAGGTGAGGATACATTGCCGTTAAATTGGAACGATGGTCGGTGTTCCTATCGAACTTGCTTTGATCGTGACGCGAGGCCAAAATGAGTCTACGAAAATGATTAGATGCGCAATAAGGCGTCGAGCAGAAGATTGGAAGTGAATTGAGCTTACGAAATTGACATGAACAACGATCACTGTTTCGAAAATAAAGAGTGAATAGGGGAAATTTAAGTGATGGAAGAATTCAAACAATGATTTGAGAAAAAGACACTGAGAACTATATTAAAATGATATTACAGATAGAAGAATATTTCCGATGCATGAGCTAAGTGATTTGGATATTTCACTCTATCCACAATTACACACACAAAATTAGAGACACACAACGAGTTTCGCGGCCCTCGACGAGATTGCGGCACAAAAGTTTTAAGGCGACGATGGATACGAGAGAAGGTGACGACGTTAACAAGGGGTGAATGAGCAGAGTGGCGGATTTCCTTGAGGCAACGTATCTGTCGTTGATCAGGGTGGTTTATTGATTGAGTCGACCGTGACAGCTTCCTCCGAGACTGGGAAATGTATCGAAACGATGCACAGTTGGGATGAAATGTTGAATTTGGTCTGATCACGGGGCAGCCCCGCGCGAATTCTTGACGAATCGGACTGATCCGAACGCAATTTTTCTCCTTTTGACCCAGTTCTACGATATGCTCTTGCCAAGGTTTCGATCCACACATGTTTCGCGATTTGAAATGCGTCGAATGCCACGACAGGGACTGCGCGTTAGCTCTTCTTCCACCACTACCCGAGACGTCTACGAAACGCCAGTGCATACGTGGTATGGTCTACGCGCTCATCAAGTCCATATGGCTTCTTGGATCATCTCGAAAAATTGATGGTACTCCCAATTTCTACGGACTGTACTTGTACAATCTCAATTCAACACATTCTTCTACAGTGTCCAATATAATGGAAAATTTTCCTATCACCGATGTTCATCAATCGGTAATTAATTTTTCTGAACACGCCAGAGAATTCTCAGAGAATTGTCCAAAAGGCTCTATGAGTATGAAAATGAATCGAACCACAGTCCACACTCTGATACGTAATTGCAGAGAAAAAAATGACGAGGACCAAGAATTTTCGGAACTTTTGGTTACAATGCTCTGCCTCCCATTGTCACTAGGGAATCATGTTCTAGATAGGAATGCCTCCCTCAATTCCCGAATTCTCGGTGAAATATCGGTTGAAATATCATGGGCGTAAGAAAAATGATCAAGCTTTCATTTAAATTTTCCTTCAAATATCCCATCATCCTGAATTTTGGATATCGCGTTCATTACGTTTCGCCCGCTTTCGAAAAGACTCTCTCTCTCGGGATAATCACACTAACGAAATTAATACGGGTATAGCTTTTCGGCGCGCGAAGAAAAAAAATAATTTTCATCATTCTAACCTAAAAAGGCCGCATTCAAATGCGGTTTTAGGGTTCTCATGATGAAAAATCATTATTGCTCTGTGCTAGCAGGCCCATTTCGGGCGCGGAGGACTTATTTCCCTCGCTTCGCTCGGGAAATAAACTGTCCTAGCGCCCGAACTACTATTCACGGGATATTTGGGACGAACGAACGGGATATTTAAAGGAGCCGTCGTGGCCGCGTGGATATAGTACTTGGACTTCCACGCAGGAGGCTCGGGTTCGATTCCCGGGGCTGGCACCACTGGGATTTTTTCTCATGTGTTTTTACGACGGTTCCGGTGGTTCGGAGTCCACCTTAAATCGTAGGTCCAGTGGAGATGCAAATGCGCTTGCTATGTCGCCAAGAGCAATTGCATCTCTTCTATAAGGGAAAGTTAAGAGCCCGTTGCGAACGCACAAAGGTCAGTGAGAGACTCTTGCCAGTCTTGTGTATACCGACGGCTGCGAAAGAAGCAATGAGGACAAAATATACCTAGATACCGTCCATACCTTCACCCGCAACCGCCAAGATACATGGTCAGCCCGTGATTCGCTCCTCGCGGGTCGACTAAAGTAGAGTAGTTCTAACAAGAACCAAAAAGCAATCCAACGAGAAATTAACTGGTAATCACTAAAAAGGTGGTTAAGGACAGAAAAATAGGGGTATCTCAATGGGGCCAAGGCCTCCGAGTGTGAGAATCGCAATCAGCGGTCCTCAGCCCTCATAACCTAACCTAACCTAACCTAACCTAACGGGATATTTATACTTCGCACGGGAAAAGGAATAATTCACAAGAAAAGAATGTAATGCATGGGAGAAAAAAAAGCTAACGGGATTAGAACGTATATGAATGGGCAAATAATACAACAAACAGGAAATAAACTTATCTTGCCCCGGTAAGTATGGTATACCAGTACGACATATTTTTTTCTGGAATTCATATGTAAATAAACATCGAATCAGTCAAGAAATCATTAGATGAAGTACTGTTCATTGAAATTCATTAAAATTGCATATTTTTCACTAATGGGAGCAAAGTTGAATCAGTTACAGGAAGATAGAATGAATAATAAAGGTTCATTCGTCAAGAAATTCGAGCAGATCAAAACATATACTGTATCATTACAGCTTTTTTGGCTTTCGATGGTCGAACTTTCTTTCGTTCTTGGCCAAGAGATACACTTGCTGAGAAACAATACTTTTCGAAGATCGAATCCACCGTTTCTGGAACAACGTAGGTGTGAGGTTGTATCGGTAAAAAACATTAGTTGGGATGCGTAGAATTCGACACTTTCGGAGAGTATTCGTTGTCACCAAGTATACACTTTTAGCCTCACCTGGAACAACCACCTCATGCTTGATCATTATGCCAACAAATAAGAGGAGTCCGGAGGGTCAGGGTCACGAAATCTCACCAAACGTTTCTCACAGTCTCGTACCACCTAGGATATGATGAATCCAGAGTAACTCCCTCAAATGGGCCTCCTGTTCAAATTTACAGCCCATGAGATTAACATAGCCCGTATAGGCTCATGTTAAAGAGTGATGTATATAGATATACTGACAATGATCACATTTTTGCTTGTAGCTCTGGACAGGAGGCCCCTTTGACAGAGTTGCTTTGGGTTCTTCATATTCTAGGTGGTACGAAACTGTGAAAAAATATTGGTGAGATTTCAGGACCCGGAGACTCCGGACTCTCCTTATATGTGCTCACACTTTCCGTTTTTGTGAAGATTGTAACATCTCTATGACGAGTACACGTTACATGGTCATAGTAGACTTCCATTCTCCACATTCCCGAGCGCCAGGCTTTACAGCTGTCAAAATTTTTCCACTCGCCTTAAACGTGCGATGAAAATACTGTCTTGGATTCTGCTGCTTATACTTGCTATCACGTTGTTATGTATTTGCTTTTAGAGGTAGTTCCAATCGGCAGCTAAGAAGACAATTTTATCGCGGTCGAACGAACTTCGTCCATCCCTAGATCATAATCGTCGTTCAAATAATTTGATCTCCCGTGGACGAACCTTGATGTCCCGTTACAATAAGCTTTCTTTCCCGTGTAGGAAATAGTATTTTTCGATTCGAGGATGGGAAGTTTGGTTTTGCTTTTCGAGTGATTGTTTTCGGCCCGAGCCCTGGTGAGGCAAGCAAAAAAACTTCACGCCCGAGTATCAAAATACGTTTTTCGATCGACTGGGCGTAAAGTAAACGAAAACTACCGTGCGTAGAGCAGTGCTTTATGCACACTCGATCGAAAAAATTGTTTCCCGTGCGTACGTCTTTTTTTCCCTCGTTCCATCAAATTATTTTCCCGTGCTTCGATATGTCGTTCAAACGCCTTTTTTCCGTGCAATATAATACTCCCCAATTGATACTCCTTTCAAGATAATCGTTGCTTCTTTCCTCTTTTTCCTTTTTGGCTATGATACAAGTGATCCGCAAATGCTACTCATACCTCCTGAAGAGACTAAGCTAGTTTCAAAGAAATCCGTCTTGGAGAGCGGATAGAAAAAAGGGATATCAGCAGTTGAACTCCGTCTGTTTGAAATTCTGCTGCAACTTGGAGGATAAAGAAGAAATAGGGAGGGAACAAAATTAATGCTACAAGATTCTTTCCCTCAAAAACTTACACCTGGCATGTAGTTTTACTGATTACAATAAGAGGAGAATCTCTGATGCACTCATACTTTCCCATTGAGAATTCTGGATCTTTCTGCAGTGTTTCATATTTTCGTGTTGAGGTCAGTGTCCTCAAAAAATATGTGGGTCCAAGAAGAGAAATTCAATCATAGAATGAGCAATTTTTCACGATATAGTCTGTCTCTCAAGAGGAACTTCATGTATGAAAATACTGTTCGATCAATATCTGACATGAAAATGAGAAAATGAGGAGTCAGTGTTTTCTGATTTTGATGCTGTGATTGACATTTCCTCGACTTATCCTGGGTGAATTCACTGCCAGAGAGTAATGATGTTGTTAGATGGAAAGATGGAGGGAAGGACGGGAAAAGTGGCAAAAACTGACTCTACGATGAGCATACGTCATAACGAGCTTTCTGTATCTTCACGGTTCCTACCGTGAAGATACAGAAGTTCCGACCGTTTTCACACTCATTCACTCGCGCAGCAATCTTCGTAACTCACAAAGAAAAGTTGTACAGTCAGGTTTGCAGATGAAATCGAACAATATCGCAGTGGGCAATCTCGAGAAGCACCTTGGAACCCCTTATTAAAGCTTGGAAAGCCGAATAGAATGACTCGGCAAATTCAATGTGGTAGTTGAAAGGCTGTAAACGTTTACATGCTAAGTGACTTGTATTAGTATCTTTTTTGGATCTCAATCGGAATGAATTTGCTGTTGAAAGAGGAATTATGAAAATGATATCGGGAATATTAATGTTTAATGTTTTATTCTGATCATTTTTGAAAGTATCATCATTGTTCACTCTAAAACGGGAATACTGGATGCCTCAATACCAGTAATTATTCATAAATTCCAAGAGGTAGTTATTGTTGAATTTCTTATCATCCGCCACACGCAATTTCTGGTTCTGGAGGAAATATCCAGGAGAATGAGAAGCTCGATTATCTTGATAAAGAATTATGAGCCACCACGTGATCATTGGAATTCAAGGAATTAACTACCTTATCTTGCTCTGAGTCTCCAAGCTGGGCAGCGAAATAGTGCTGGAATAAGGTGCATGACATTACGAGGCTCTTGAAAACAGAGACTCAACGACGCCAGACAAGGCGACTCTTATGACGCTGTGCCCTTTCTGGGCTCTTTCTCCTCTACTCTTTTTTCACCCTTTTCCAGCCCTCATTCTCCTCTCGCCAACCACGTAGTTCTTCTTCTCTTCATCTGAGTTCATTCATCTTTGTGTGACTCGGCTACTCGTGAATTTTTTCCTTTGCATTCTCCAACGTCTGGTTGGCCTCATCAGCACATGGCAATTTATTCTGCTCACCATCCCTGACTCTGGCAGTCTATCTCATTGTGGGGACTGTTTCTCCCTGTGCTCATCACCCTTGGTTTAGCCAAAAACTTCATAGAAAAGACTCAGGGATCGAATTCATGGTCAAGTCTGGGCTCGGAAAATTTGAGGTCGAGAGATTCGGCTACGAAATTTTGATCCATTATTGTGTCTGGAATCACGGAAACAAAATTTCCAGGATGGGATTGAGTAGATCCAATATTGTTAACGATCTTGAGCGAGAAATATTTACAGAATATGCAATAAAGGACTGTTTATGAATTTGTATTTGATACAGAAATTGTCCCCAGAGACTGAAAATACACAAAGGAAACAAGAAATCAAGTTGGATGAGTCCACCATGTCCGACTTTACGTTGACATATACTACTGAAATGAGATACTCTAGTGTTGCGTATCAAATGGTCAGCGTACCAAATCGATGTGTCAGCGTTCATTCAAAACAGACGCTACAGTCTCTCTACACTGATATACAGGTTAGTTGATTTCGACCTGGAGATCGGAGGCTTCACGACGCCGAGTCATTTTGAACAAAATTATTGTTGTTATTGATTTGTCACAGGAATCATTAATCAATGCCACAGGGGGAGTAATCAAGCTCTCAGGTGAAAAATGATTAAGAGATTCGTAGATTCCCTCTTTGCCTCAAATTCTCGACTTCAAACTTGGATATTTGTGATGAGAATTCAGGAAATCAAATAGCTCTCGTACAGTTGTTCCCGCTCTCACATCATTCATCTCCAAGACAGAAAAATCCACTCAAATAATGTAAGGCAATCAAAGGACTCCCGCTGGATAACATAGATTTTCGTGGAAATCACTCAAAAAGCAGAGTTGCGGATGGAAGCTGAGTTTCTACATTTTCTCGTGTATTCTCACCATTCAAGACTGGAATGAAATCGAGTATCGCACTTATTCCACATCTCGCTGATCCCAAAGTAGTTTTATTGTTGCACGCCGTTTCTCAGCCAAATTGACAAGACTAGTCGGACTTGATATATCGTTTGATCCAATTTGCATGTAACTGCAAGCATGTGAATATTGTGGATGAACACGATTCGGTATTGGCTGAGAAACTTAACTGACATCTCTTT
The DNA here is from genome assembly GCA_029851415.1 of Eretmocerus hayati. Classification (NCBI taxonomy): domain Eukaryota; kingdom Metazoa; phylum Arthropoda; class Insecta; order Hymenoptera; family Aphelinidae; genus Eretmocerus; species Eretmocerus hayati. The sequence goes on from CM056742.1 coordinate 135,968,475, forward strand.
ACCAGGACACGTCGTGGATGTAGTTTCTTCAGGTCAAAACCATAGTCTAAACAAAAAGTTAGATGAGAAATACATCCCATTCACAGTTGATAATTTGGAATCATGCCTTCATAGGGCTTAGATGAATGATGTAGAGGAAGATGAGTCCCGGCAAGGTGTTTGCAATATCGTACAGCTGGAGAAGAAAAAACAATCACATATCTCAGCTGAAGACCGAGCATTTGCTAAAAAGTTGCGCGAAACCAAATCTTTTCTAAAATCCAACAATGATATCATGTTCACTCGACCTGATAAGGATAATGTAACCGTTTGTATGAGAAAATCAGAATACTTTACAAAAATGAATGACTTATTGTCAGATAGGAAAGTTTACAAACCTATCAGAGTCAACCCTTTGAGAAGAGTGCGAGAAAAATTATCACTATTACTAAAACACTGGAATGATAATCACTCCTTGAAGAGAAAATTCCACATATATACTTTCTCTCTCACTAACACAACAATAGCTAGATCGAATTGCCAAAAATACACAACTTGAATGTTCCTTCGAAACCTGTGAATTCAACAATCAACAGTCCTACTCATTTACTTTCTCAAAGCTTTTACCGTGAACTGAAAACCTGTATCATATCTCCAAGCTCACATATCATAAACTGTTTTGACGAGGCGGAAAGGGTTGTCGATAAAGGGCTTGGTAGTACCCCCCATAATCCTTTGTCATTCGTCTACTTGTCAGACGTTGAGGAGGATGATGAGAACGAGGATGCAGTCGTTGAGGTCGAATGAATCTTCACACAATATTCCGACACAAATACGACACAGGAACCAAAGTGCGGAATACGGAGTTAGAGTCTGAAAATGTTACTAGGTCAGGGTGTCGAGGTTCCTGATGGCACCAGGAGTACGTCGGAGTACCGGAGGAGCGTGGCCTCGACTGGGCCAAGATCGCGGAGTGCAGCGTCACGACAGCGAGGTGAAATTGGACTGATGTTGACTGAATGGGATGCTCGGTCATTTATAGAGCAAAAGGATGTACGCAAGTTGTGCGTACATCTGCTGTGATGTACTATTGGATACGCGTACAAGACTCTGTTGTACTATTACACGAGCGTGCATTGAGTATGGATTAGGCCGGGAATGTACTATACAAGACGCGCGTACATAAGTTGACTGCGGTATTTTACTATGGGATCCGCGTACATCCTTGAAGGCCGGATTTGTACTATTGGAAACGAGTACAATATTGAGAAATTGAAACTGCACTGTTGAGGGCGCGTACATGGTGTCGACCGATGAATGTACTATTGCATGAGCGTACGCTAGTACGAATGAATGTTTGTCGGCGATCAAGAAATGATGCGGGTAAAAAAAACGATAAAGTGTGATTTCACCGCCCGTTGCGTAATTGGATTTCCACGATAAACAATGTGCTCCACGGGGAAAAAATGTGTGAGAATGCACGCGTCAGTTTAGATAATGGATTGAAGAAAAAATTACAAAGTATCTCGATCCCCGATGATCATATATTGCTCTCACTAGATGTCAGCTCGTTGTTCATGAATATTCCATGCAATTTTGTTTTAGGAAGCTTGGATAGACGTTCTAACGATATTCATTATCAATGTAAGATCCCTTTTGATGAGGTCTAATATGCGGTCGAGCTAATTTTTAATAATACTTTTGTCGAATTCGATTCAAAATTGGATCAACTAGTCGAAGGGAGTCCCATGGGCTCTCCTAATTCACCATTATTTGCTGACTTGGTCATGGCTGACTTAGAAGCAGATTACTTGACAAAATTGAAGAATGAACACGATACAACTCCTATTTCTTACTATTGATATGTGGACGATGCCCTGATGTGTGCTAAAAAAGATCACGTGGAGTTAGTCTGAACCATTTTCAACCAATATCACCCGGAGTCACAATTCACACACAAGTCTGAACGAGATGATATAATAAATTCCCTGGATTTAACACTGATCAGAGAGGGAAATGGTAGAATCACCACGGATTGGTACCAAAAACCTACTTCCTCAGGTAAAACACTGAGTTTCACTCCAAAAGACATCTGCCAACTAAGAGAGAATATTGTATTTGATTTAATTGGTCGAGCCATTTCCCTCTCCCATCCAAAATTCCACAGGATACATTTGCAGCTTATTGAGGAAGTACTACATGATAATGGTTATTCGAAAGAGTTCAGTGATCGATGCATTAGGCTGAGACTACAAAAATTAAAACATGGCCGTCAGTCAACTAATAATTCTAAGAAATCTACCTTCACTCATCAACCAAAAGTTTGCATTCCATTTTATAACAGTTTCCATAAGCAATGTTCCAGCGATTGTAAGAAATTTAATATTCTTACTTTACCTAAGATAAACAAAAGTTTACAGACTGTAATCAAACTCGGAAAAGATTCCCTCCATAAGCTAGAAAATACTGATGTCGTCCATGAGTTTAGCTGTAGAGACAGCCCCGCAACATGTGTAGGAGAGACAAAGAGACCATTGTCAGTGAGATTGGAAGAGCACAGAAAAATGAAGAATCCCAATACAGTGGTTTCAACTCATATACGCGACATTGGTCACGAATTTGACTGATCCCATGCTGAAATACTAGATCGCGAACCACATTATTTCCGGAGACTATTGAGTGAGATAATTATCATAAATTTGGATGGAAATAATATCAATCTAAAGACAGATACTCGAAATCTTAACAAAATATACAAATCGATTTTAAAATAGCTTGGTAACGAAATTGACCGAATCTTCCGATGTCACTCGTTGCTTCCTTGTCTCTTGCTGTATCATTCCAGCTCGACTCCCCGTCATATACAGTAGATCTTTGAATAGCGGACACCTCGATAGGGAGGACACTTTTCGACACTCGATTCGATTTCCAATGGCTTTTATTGAACTCAATCCTTGGAATAGTGGACATTTGCAATAGCGTACGATTTTTGCTGGCAAAATGTTTCGAGCCTGTGCAATTTTACCTTGCGATAGCGGACACTCAGTTTTTTGCGTCCAAAATCCGAGTTATTTTCAAACATTGAAATTAACACAGCAATTTTCATTGTCAGTGATCGACACAGCTGTTGAATTTTCACGAATATTGACTTCGTATGTTTATCCAGAGCAATTGTTCCGAGCCGTCCAGAATCTCGATGGAATGTATGGAGGATGTACAGAGGAAAATATTCATAACTGTGATGAAGGAGCATTGTTCATGAAAGTGCTCCCAAACCAGACAATGCATTTCATTGACACTGAGTGTGTGTGGGGTAAGGAGCCAAAAATGATTCATTATCTAGTTTTTCCAAAATTCCAGATGTTAAAATGCAGTATCATTGTGACGTATGACATGTGAACGAACGGAGCAATTATGCATATCTGAGTACTTGGCTCAAAAATGATCGAAAAGAGTCTAGAATTTTATTTTCCATAACTTATGTTTCTATTTTGACTGACGATTTTGGCTCCAAAAGAATCCATTTTCGGCGAAACCACGCACACATTATTATCGTGATACAAAAAACTCAAGGAGGAATCGGCTCAGGATCCACTATTGTGAGAGTGTCATGGATCTGAATATCCTTGAAATCTCAACCAAACTATTCAAAAGCTCTCCCAGAATCCATATTACAGAATTCACGGAGAGTGCAATGGCCAGAGATCCGAAAATAAATCAGCTCTCATTATCGGGGAACCAAATATATGCCAAGTTCACTTCTCAAAGCAAGCGGTTCATGACATCATAGCCACACCGTATCAGGATGCATGGGGCTGCACCATGTCCGCATCACAGCTTGGAATACGCTTCGTCTCTCTCCACGTGTGTTTTCTAGCTCGACCGCGATCTCGACTCGTTAGCCTCGTGGTCGTACTAACGGTGTGACCATGCAGATTCTCTGACGCTTGAGCCTTGCTCATGCTGATGCCACCTTTCAGTTGCGGTTGGCTCTTGCTCATACATGCGTACATGCATACAGTACCCGCCAAAATTAATGGATCGTGGATAGCCTCAGTAAATGAGCGATTACCCTGTCCCATTCCGTCGTAGAGGGAATTTAGGAAGAGCAAACTGAAGATCAGAAAAAAGTCTATCTATTCATGTGTTTAAAATATTTTTTCCGTGCTTTTCATGGGGTCATAAGTTACGATAGAAAGACAATTTTCATTTTGATCAGTCAAACACCTATAGTTTTGACGGGCATGATCCAATTGGGGAAATTTTAACATATTGTAGCTTTCTTCAAGACCTTCATGTTTCTTCCTTGAAAATTTCTTCTCCGATCTTCCCTGTCCGAGTAACGAGCTTGGAGAGAAAACTCTATATAACATAGGGTGCTTATGGAGATGTCGAATCACGCAACTGTTCCATCCACTCTTGCTTTGTTCTAGTGCGAGAACGCATGAAAGAATGTTACAACACATGATTTCGACGTAAATGATTTCATCTACTAGAAAATGCCATCAGACTTTGGCTTGAAAGTGACACATTAGTACTTCTTCAACTTTACTCAGAAAATGGAACTTATTGGAAGATGGCCTCTCCAAGTCACATGTAATAAGAAATCTGATAGCATTTTCTGAAAGATGAGATCATCCTACGTCAAATTCATGGGTTGTAAGATTTTTTAATGCGTTTTTGCACTAGGACAGAGCAAGAGCAAATGAAACAGTTGCGTGATTCGGCATCTCCATAATTACTCTATGTTATATAGAGTTTCCTCTCTAAGATCATGACTCGGACAGGGAAGGTCGAAGAGGGAAATTTGAAAGAAGGAACATGAAGGTCTTGGAAAAAAACACAAGATTTCGTTGGAATTTTTACGATCAGATCATACCCGTCAAAACAAGTATTTGACTAGAAAAAATATTTCAAACACATGGAACGATAGATTTTTTTCTGATCTTCAATTTGCTTTTTCCCAATTCCTCTACGACAAAGTGGGCCAGAGTGATCGCTCATTTACTGAGGCTATCCATGATCCATTAATTTTGGCGGGTACTGTACAAGTATATATAATATATATACTTGTACACTCACGAAGCGCTTGAATTGTGCACTTTTGTCTTTGTTGCACTCACGGGAGCATGGGTTATGTCAATGAGTAAGAGTGGGACAGAGGCGGACAGTTCAAGTCCCTCGTGAGTGTACAGTACCCGCCAAAATGAATGGATCATGGATATATTATATATAAGGTCAGTGTACCCAACTTGCCCCCATTAAGCCATTTTCTTAATAATTCTGGCTAATCTCAATATTTTCCAACGTACTTTAACTCATTTTGAAGCTTGTCTCAAGACCTTTGAAATGAGCTAAGCTACATCCAATTTGGGTGGAGTGGAGCCGAGCTGTTCGAATTTTCCCAAAAGGTGATTTTTGAGAGTTTACAAAAGTGTGTACCCAACTTGCCCCCATCATTTAAAACAATGTAAATTGGCGATGAAGTGAATAAAATCGCTTTGATCCGTTTTGATCACCGTGCAGCGACATTTGTAGCTTTGAGCTAGCCCAAGACATCGTTTCCGACCTATTTTGCCGTGATAAACACGTTCTGAGTGGTAAAAACGTCATACTGCACGCCGTTCTGAGATAACCATATGAGGACATGTTGGGTACACTCCAATGCCGGCCTTCTTGATTCTCGAACCATCTTCGTGTTTTGTACATAAAATCGCTCCAAATCAGAGTTCTGCAACCCTGAAGAGCGGATTTTGAAGGTATTGAGACAAGGAATCGAATGCGCTAAAGTACGTCAAGATTGGTCGAATAAAAATAGACTAGAACTCCAAGACGCGCGCGTTGCGCGCGGAGGGTTACGATCACTTAAAATTCTGGAACATACGGCAAAAGTTATTGTGTTTGAAAAACAACTTATGCAGGCATATATGCTACCAGAAAGGAGCAAATATGATATAGTATGAAAATATGGGATGGAAATGTCATCCATCTATATGTTTATCTATCTAACATGCCTCGAAATCGAAATTAATGGATTGCTGATTCAAAAATTCACGAATGTCTGAAGGATTTTTCGAATAATCTCAAACAACTACTCGATCTACAAAGTGCGCGCGCTGCGCGCGCATGGTTCAACGACCCGTATGGTGCGGGGTCAAAAAACTACCCAGTTTTTATAAAATATCATTCAGGTTGACCATGAAGAAACGAAGATCATTTTGAGAACTGGAGAATTGAGCTCAAATCCGAACTCAATGATTTGAATTTATGTAACGCTTGTGCATGAAAATTTCAATTTTCACGTGAAACATGCGGGTTTCCAATTCGATTGAGACTTTTAAAGGTTTTTACTCATTTTTGGATGGAGACATATTTCTCTCTTCCTCCTCCTTCTCCTGTCAGTCGGCTCTAAAAGATAAGGAGGAAACATTTTCCAAGGATATGCACAAACATCAGCCCATCAGCCTTTGTGGAGCGAGAATTTCTTGAATACTTCTGTAGAAATTTTTTTTTAGTCCACAGATGAAAAATTTTCGATCGATTATTGGAAATTCAATTGATCATCATCCAGAAATGAGAGAGTTATTGAACCTCCTACAATTTGAAAAAATACATCATTTATAAATAAAAAATCCCTCAATCCATTCGGTTCAATTCAGTGCCATCCACCAACTGAAGAAGTGTTTTACGCATTCCAATTTGAAGAGTTATATTCACAAATTAAAAACTTTTTTAAAAATGACAAGGATATTCAACATTCACAAAGAGAATTTCAGTTGATCTACCTCAATCAGGAAATTTCGTATTTGCAATTTCAGAATTATGTTGAAACATTCATCATTCATGAAAAAAATTCTAGTCGATCTACCCCATTAAAAAACAGTATGGATGCAACTATTAAGTTTGTATGGACCATTTTGAGAGATTAAATAAGCGTTCCTGAAATCTTTTTGATCGTTGGAGGACGCTGGAATATCAGAAAATAAATCTTCAAATGATTACTATTAACCTCATTATTACACAGGATATCCAATATTCCTGTTGTCGGTCAAGCAGCAATCTACTTTTCTATCACTCATTTAGCACGCAATAATCCGATTGATACATGCAGGTGTAATAAAACCCGATATGATGCGCAGGCGCGACGATCACCTGCTCGATGTTGACAACGAAGCAGACAGAACTGGACAGAATGCTACAATGCATGAGTTCACATGCTTGAAACTCATCATTACTTTTCTTTCGATAAATTGGAAACAATCAACAGATATAATAGTTCGGCTATGTAGATCGCATAATTGGATACTTTCAACTATACTGATTCACCTATGAATATAAATATAAAAATACATTCAAATAATACAATGTCATTAATCCACAGCAACACACATTGAGACGACTCGTAAGTGGCGCGCGAAATCTCGATCGGAACGCCTCGAATCTCGAATATCAAAGTTATCCATTAATAATATAAGAATATAAGATTGGCACCGGTTTTAGTGAACGTGATTTCCTCGGTGATTTCTTAGCCGTGCAAACACGAAAAATGGAAAACTCACTTCATATTTTCTGGAGAACGCAGAAATGATCCGGGGTCGTTGAAAACTACGTATTTTCTCATATTTTAACATAACAAACGTAAAAAAAAATTGCGGGAAGGTCAACGAACGCCCATTCCTGAGATCGGCATATGGGGGCAAGTTGGGTACAGAGGCAAGTTGGGTACACTTACCTTATATATGGACACGTCCGTCAGTCCTCACGCTTCATATCGCTGGTGTCATATTAATCGTTGTGATTATGTGGTTTTATGTGGGTTATGCAACAATTATGCGGAATCATTCTATTCACTTCCAGTTGAAATCCTTTCTCTTGCTTGATTCATCGTACCCTGAACATCACTCTGAACTCTTTCGATGATTATCCATGAGATATTACGTGAAGTGAGTTGATTCGAAATCAAGTCTGGATTTTGAGCATTTTTCATCAATAAATCCCATCATTTTCAAGATATTGGGGAAGGTCGTAAGGATTTGATATGAATACTAACACCCATTGGATATATCGTGTAGTGGAAGCATGAAAGAGATCAAAGTGGAAGAGAATGAATGTAACAAGCTCCAAGAACAGCCTTATTTCTCATTCTTATCTTATCTTCCACGTAACAGCACGGCGTAGCGCTTTGCCATCGTAGTAATCCCGACGTGTACTGAGCTTGCTCGGATTCGTTTTTCAACTCGAGCATAAGATCCAGGCACCTAGTAATATCAATACTAGAGTACGAAACAGCATTCCCTCCATTCACACTACTCCGTTTTGAATATTCACTCTATACCTCACTGATTGAACAAATGCGCATTTTGAGATTCTTGATGATACTTTGAAATCATTTTGAAAAAGGATGCAACCTCAGCAATGAACAGTTGCGGATATGCGCTTCAAATAAAGGTCACGTACGCTTAGTGGTAACAATACGACTGATGAAACTAGAGAAGCGAGTCATGACAACAATTCATTTTGCGGGTCAGTTCCGAGCACGTAGAACACGAACTTCGAGTCTTACAAGTTGGATAATTGGAATAGGCCAAGCGACACTGCTCCTCTAATACTTGTGTCGTTAAGAGACGAGAAAGAGGCGTTTCGTCGCGTCACACGGCATGGTTGCTGTTTCATTCATCTTATCTCGAACTCAGTCTGGTTCCACGTCGCATCAACTCTGAATATGTTTTTATCCATCAAAAAGATTCAAATTTCCCTGTGATTAGCAGCCCCGTCACACTACGAGAAGATTTTTAGTTGCCGGCTGCATCTCAACTTCCATATAAAAATCGAGAAGGATTGAAACTTAGAACTAAAACTTCCGAGATACTGAAGGCACTGAATTCCGGATACATCAATCTATGGCATGAAATTCTGTGAAAAATCGTGAGAGACTTACAGGCTACCAAAATTTGAATGATGTAGTGATAATGAATTGAGCTAATCATCGCAGTAGAAAATATCTCAAATATACCAAGTGACCACGATATTTCTGGCAAATGCTCTGTGCTTGTACACGAATGTTTTGTCAGAAATATCGTGGTCACGTCGTATGACAGGGAAGTGAGAGAAAGATAGAAGGAAACAAAATGGATGAAAGAGAGAATGGCTTCACGTAGGCATCAGAAGATCTAACGAGGCAGTGCTTGTCTTGGGGGAAATAGGAAAAATTCCATCGTTTCCCATCCTTTCTTGCCGCCGACCTTTTTCCTCTTGCTCATCCACGGTGATGCAAGACTTCGCGTACTAAGAAAAAGGAATTACGGACGAACCTCGCCGAGTCTATATTCACTAAGCAATTCTACGTCTTGCTCTCATTCTTTTCCTCCTTCACCCCAGGGTATGTGTATTTAACCATCTAGGAACTCAATTCCGTAGAAATAAGATCTTGGGATAATCACATTCTTGAATAAATGGTGTCTTTCAAGGACCATATTCGATTCAATTACTCGATACAGCAGTTCACTCTCGAGATGTGACATTCAAAGTCTACCTGCAAATGGAAAAGAGAATTAAATATTAGCATAGTCAATGCTCACCTGTGTGAATGTGGTGGACGTACTACGATCTAGGTGCATGCAACATAAATCATCTCAGCTCTGAACGTTGACTTGTACCAATTATAATCAATGGGGATAGTGCGATCTACATTTACATATCTATGTATGAATTTATTTGAGAGATCTTCACGATACCAAGTGAGGTTGAGAAGATCTTCCGAAATTCTGTTCAATCATGAGAAGCTTCAATGACCTCAAAGCTCGATTTCGAAGGATTCTTCAGTTGCCAGCATCCAGAATGAACCAAAATATATGACACTCTTCCATCTCCGGCTGCGCATCTTTTTCATTCAGCTAATCGCGACTCGTGCTTTTATTCCACGATGAGCTACTCCTCTTTTCTTCGAGCGACAAACCACCAGCAAGGTCTCAAGTTCTTGCAATAGCATCTGGGTCATTGCAGTTGACTACTCTCACTCACCAGGGAAGCTGCTGAGAATATCCTTTCAATTTACTTTATTTCTCATTTCATATGTAGCCCAATTCACAGCTGACAAGTTTCTGGAATTCTGTATTCATTTGATCGTGGAGTTATGTAAACTTGCCGTCCAATCTGACGGACACAAAATTATCCTGGCTGGTACGAGATTTGGTTGTGATCAGTTTAATATGTGATGGCATAAAAATAAAGAACTCAGATATCTTCCAACGATGTTAGGGTATATTGAGAATGAATCTGCCTCCATCCCTCAACAGATACAACAGAGACATTTCGACAAATCTTTAGCTAGTGTGAATATTGATGCTGAAGGTTGATTTGTTCGATGACGATTCCTGTGAGCTCAGATAACTTGTATACAGTGAGTGCATTCAACTTGTTCTCTACTGGATCTAATTGTCTAAGGAATTGCAGTTTCATAAGTTCGTGACAGCCGTGGGTGGGAATGAATATCGAGCATACCTCGCCCCTTTACGTTGAGCTTGAGATGAATTTTCAGAGAATTTCCAGAACTTCCAGTTGCAATCTTCAGAAAAACAGAAAATATGTATATTCACTGGGGCAATTTTTCTTGGAGATCACTTAGCACTGCTCGGGATCTACCGTCTTTGAGGTGAAAAATGAGAAAAAAATTTCACTGCATGCTCAAGGTCAACTTTTTCAGGTGAAGCAGAAACTTTGTAGTTTTGATGTGAAATTCATGGGGAACGCTATGTAAGGATTTTTTTCCAACCTCTGAATCATCTGGAGCCCACCAATCATCAAACAACTCATCCCTTGGGGAAATTCTGTGTAGAAAACAACTGGTAAGGCTGCTTCATCAAATTCCCTGCATTGAGTGCTTTGAGCGCGAGCGTATGCGCGTACGCTCACTCGCTGAGCGTATGCGCATACGCTTGCGCTCAGGGCATTTAACCCAAGAAATTCCATGAAGCAGCCTTACCAGTCGTTTTCCACCCAGAATTTCCTCACGGGAAGAAATAGTTTATGATTGGTGGGTTCCGAGTGACATTATCGAGACGAAAAATTAAGTTTCTTCGTGTTTTTCTACAACCAATCAGAGAAAAACATCAGCGTTTACCACCCCAAAAGCTACGCGCTCTTTCATTATCGGTGGAATACGGGACCCGCGAGAACAATTGATGGCGGTCTCCTTGTCACATTTTTGGGTCAGGAAAACAATTTCCTTTATGTTTCCTCATGAACAAGAAGGAGAAACCAGCAGTGGCTACACCGCGAGCTTTTTCGGGGGAAAATCCAGGTTGAGCAACATTTTTGCAACTCAGTATCGGCATTGGTGACCACCCGTCTTAGTTTGCGAACACTGTAACTTTGTTTGGGATCAGAAACTAGGTAAGAGCGAGACGAGTGGTCACCAATTCAGATACTGAATCGCGAAACCCGTGCTTAACCTGAATTTCTTCCCGAAAAGGCTCGCGTGACCAACCCTGATGTTTTTCTCTATTTGCTCATGGAAAAACATGGAGAAACTTTATTTGTTGGCTCGATAACGCCACTCGGGGTCCACCAAGCATCAGCCAACTCTTCACTTCTAGAAATTCTGAGTGGAAAATGACTGGTGAGGCTGCTTCACGAAATTCCCTGCATCAAATGCTATGAGCGCAAGCGTATGCGCGTACGCTCACGCGCTGAGCGTATCCTATGTAGAACGAGCCATTGAATTCACCTTCCACCACAATATCAAGTCACCCCACATCGATTAAAATCGTAATTCAAAAATTCACCAACCCATCAAAACACTCAGCATACCGCACTGATTTATAGAATCAAGCGCCGCAAAAGGTTGAATGAGAAGCTCGACACACTTACATAAATGTAGGATCTGTTCGCAACTGTCATGGAGCTCAAATCACCGCAAATCACGGGGACAGAATGTGAGCACACCATGCATCGAGACGTTACCATTGTCGTGGCTTCCCTCTTTTTTTTTTCTCCTGTTGGCTACCCCAGCTTGCGCCCGGGATGTGCCCACTACCAGTTTCAGCCTTCTTGATTTTGGCGGCTGAATCTTATAGAATGATGTTGATGACTATGACGTTGATGAGACGTTGAGACGAGATCTATCCTGTAACTCTATGTAGTGGTTAATGGTGAGCAATGAAATCTATTCTGCAGAGCGGAGAGGTTATGAATGCCGTGTTGAATAATGCTGCTGCGCATGCATGGCATGTGTCGAAAAGTGTACAGCTAGGTGAAGCATATATATACATCTGCGTGTGTCGTAGTATATATATATAAAATGTCGTAAAAATATATATGTCGTAAATATATATATATATATATATATTTTTTTTTTCTTTCTCTCCTCTTTCCTATATAGGCATCCTTTTACATTCAGCGGGTGAATACGATTACAAAAAACAAACAAACAAAAAAACAAATCCGATACATAGTGGTTTTGCAAGAAAGCACTGTGTCAAATACTTATAGCTATACATACTGCACTACTACCCTAAATTTTATTATACTTTCATGTCAGCGTCAATGGCAAATTTGACGAACTTCCAGCAGGTTTCTATGCTGGCTGAATTCATTAGAAGGCAGATATCTGTATCAACTGAGATTTGAAGATCTCTGATTAAGTTTAAGAAGGTTTGTCTCCGCTCAGCTAGCTTAGGGCACCTCCAGAAGAGGTGTTCTAAAGTTTGCGGTGATTCGAGACAATCACACATGTCATCTCTTAAAATATTTTTTCTGCAGAGTTGAAATTTAGATAAGTTGCGATTGCTTTTTAAGCGATTTAGCAAACAAATGTCTTTTCTGTTCTTTTTTGAATTTGCGAACCATGGCCTAGGGCAAAAGGCTGTTTGTGACTCAATATATTTTGTTCCGTATCCATAATCTCTGCAAAATTCTAGCATATTTTGATTTATGGTTTTGCGAATAGTGGAATTGAAATCTAGATGCCAGAAGGTATCCAAGTTGATATGATTTTATTTGGAGGCTTCCTTGGCCACTTCATCTGCCTTTTCGTTTCCTTCGATCTTTTTGTGACTGGGTATCCAAAAAAGGTTTTACAGAGAAGCCTTTTTTCTCCATGTCATGAATACAAGCACGGATGTTTGCTATGAATAAGTGCATCGAAGAGCTTAAACCGTCTTTCGCTGAATTACTCAGAACGCTCAGAGAATCGGAGAAGATTGCAACCCTCTTGGGTTCTAATTAATGCAATGCTTGTAGGGCCCTCAAAATGGCAAAGGCCTCACAGCTAAAAATTGAATTTTGCGCATTCATTCTAATTTTCATTCGGCCTTCGTCGTGGAGTGTGTAGATTCCTGCGCCACAATTTTCGCCGTCTTTGGAACCGTCGGTAAATACTACGTATGAGTTGGAATATTCGCTTCGTATAAAGTTTTGGACCATGTTTCCAAGTTGGTTTTTGTGAATTTGGTATTTCCGGACCAACGAGTTGTCGACGTGTTCGCTAAGAAAATGTGCAAAAAAGGGTATAATATACGAGGGTAACGAGCGGATTCTTATTTGTTTGACGCCGATGTTGAAATTCATCAATGTGGCGTAAAGGAATCCAGAATTGGGGCTAAGTAGAGTCTTGTCGTGTCTCGTATCTATGAAGTTTTCCAAATACCTCAACCTTGGTATGAGTGCGTCATCATATAATGAGTGAGCTTTGGATAAGAATTTCATAGCTAGTTGAGTCCTTCTCCATTCAAGTGTTGGTACCCCCGCGATATGGTGTAGCACATTAATTGGCGTGGTTCGCATGCAACCAATGCATTTTCTTAGAGCAGCGTTTTGGACAATATCTAGTTTCTTGAGGAGGGCGCCGTTTGCCGTTGCGATGAGAAACCCACCCCAGTCTAGGCGCGGTCTAACAATAGATTTGCAGGAAGATAGCATTGTATACGGGTGTACCCCCCATGAGAAATTCCCTATCGACGAGAGCATGTTGAGGCCCAAATTCGCGCTTTGGATCATTTTCGATATTTGGAGGCCCCAAGAGTTTCTTGAGTCCCAGATAACTCCAAGGTACTCGAAACTATTTGTATTTGGTATAGATAGATCACCGAGCTTAACATGAACCTGTCCGTTTTGGAGTGTGTTATCTCCGCAAATCATCAAGCTACTTTTTGGAACCGATATTTTTAGATCTAAAGGATCAAAGAAGTTCTTAAGAAGTCCTAGGTTTGTTGAAAGTGTTTCTAGGATCTTTAGTATGTCAGTGTCTCTAAAGTATATCAACATGTCGTCTGCAAAAGCTAGACATCTCACATTCATAGAGAGGTAGTTTGTTATGAGATGAATGTAAATATTAAAAAGCAAGGGGCTCAAAATACAGCCCTGTGGAAGTCCCTTGTTAGTTCTCCCGATGCCTATTTTACATCCTTCGCAGTATGCGTGAAGTTCGCGGTTCTCAATTAGATTCTCTACTAGTTTGACTATTTTGGGAGGTATTTTCAGCTGAATCATGATCTTCAATAGTTCTTCCATATTTACATTATCATATGCCCCTTCTAAATCTATACCTACGATACCAATCTGCATATCTTTGGCTTTTGCGATATTGATGTCCGTTTGAAGGATCGCGAGGCAGTCGTTGCAACTCTTATTGCGCCTAAAGCCGTAAAAAAATCTTGGGAGGATCTTTTTCGACTCAATCCACCATAATAGTCTCTCATTCACTACTCGCTCTAGAATTTTAAGTAAATTTTGGGCTAACGCTATGGGCCTAAAACCTTTATTCATGAGCTTAGGGATGAAACATACTTTAAAGATTTTCCAGTTTTTTGGGGATGTCCCTGTATCAAGAATTAAATTGATCAAGTGTGTGAGGATACGGATGCCCGACTCGGGTGAACTTTTAAGGATAGCACTAGAGATTCCGTCCAGGCCAGGCGCTGAACTTTTTTTCGCCCTTAAAATAGCTGCTCTGACTTCTGGTAAAGAAATTTGAGAGTTAAGAACTGGATCATCAGTGTAGTCGAAGTTCCAGTCAATATCGTCGTTGTACTTGTTACTTTTATTTATTTTGGCAAAAGCTGCAGATAAAGCTGTATGGTTTTGAATAAGATTTGAGTCTATAGAAGATGCCTTGGGTTGATAAAATCTTTTTTTGTACCTTTTAATGAAGTTGAAATTATCAGATAAGGGTGCATGAGGGTTCAGTGAGGCTAAAAATCGCCTGAATTTCTTTCTTTTTACTTTCCTGAAAATTTTTTCAGCCTTTTTTCTGGCTTTTCTGTATTCAACTGCGGTGTTTAAGCAAGGAAGTGTTTTGAAGTCCTCTAATTTTTCAGCGCGCTCATCCCTCGCATCCGTGCATTCTTCATCCCACCATATACACGAAGGGGGTGTTTTTCGCTGGAAATATTGGTTGTTGTGGGGGTCCTCAGGTTGATGTTCAACCTTGCCTCCTGCCTTGACTATGGCTTCGTAAATAATATTTTCGAAATCTGTTGCCAAAGCATCAGAGTTTGAGTGTTTATGGGGATCGAATGAGTCGAATAATTCTTTTGCCTGTTTCTGGAATTCAGACCAATTCATTCTAGACAATGAGACTTTGTTTCTGGACGTTATCGTGTGGAAACAGGTATCCATGAGAATACATTTTATGGGAAAGTGGTCACTGCCCATGGGATCGTGACCAACTTCAAATCTAGTTTTAGCTGATATATCGGAGGATGCAATGGCTAGGTCAGGGCAACTGTTTCTAGTAAAAATACGCCTGGCTTCCCCGGTATTCAACACGTTTACGGAATCTAATTCTAAAATTGCTCTCGAGAGTCTGTCTCCCAGGCTGTTTGAGAAGTCGCTGCCCCATAATGGGCTCTGAGCATTGAGGTCGCCCATGAGCATAAATTTTCCGTTTTCTTTACTAAAGCTTAGAATTTTTGAAAATTGGTTTTGGCTAAGTACATTGTAGGGTGGATTATACATGAATAATAGGTGGTACTCGGTATTATCGTGTGGGACTGATAGGCAAATGTATTCTACACCTTTCGGGAAATTGTTGAAAAATATTCTTTCATATTGAATTTTCTCGTTTATAAATACAATGAGACCGCCGCTATTCTCTTTGATTTGATTTGTTCTCGGCGCATGTATATAGTTGTGGAATGGGGTATTTTCTATAATGTCGTTTTCATCAGAAAGGGTTTCCGAGACACATAGAATATCCAGCTCTAATAGAAATTTTCGGATTTCAGGCCATTTCTCTTTGATGCCCCTTAAGTTCCAGTAGCAAACAGTTGTTCGCTTTGTCATATGAACACAGAGTAAGAAAGGTTGATTTTACAAGTAGTGAAAAGATAGAGCTAAAGATGCCGGCGTCGATTGAGTTTGATTGTTAATCCTTGACGGGCTTTTCACTGAATTCGTGTGTTTGAGTAGCAATAAGTGAGTTGATGTTTTCATATTCTGTCGAAATTTTCTCATATCGATCATTGAGTCTGCTCCTTTTCCTTCGGGTTTCATTTGTGTAATGTGTGTCCGCGGAATTTCTTCTAATTTTCTTTTGTTCATTACGGAGGCAAATTTTTTGTTGTGTTCGGGTCATGTGGTTGAAAGAGTAATTGCTGCTGAGTTTTTGGATCAGCTCTGCTTGGATTTGGACTTGGTCTGCGTGAGCGCGCGCGCTTCGTGTCAGAGGCGGGTAGTGAGGTTTCTCATGTTGTGATTTGCGAGTCGTTGCCTCTTCGCTAATCCCTCTCCCGTCCTCGTCCGATGATGAGTCATTATTGTATGTTTTCGAATTTCCGTTGCCTTAAGGTTTCGTGAAATGCGGTTTCGGTGTTTTGCTCGCGTCTTCTGTTGTCGTGGCGCTTTCGTTTTCGTCTTCGTCAAAGAACATCTCCTCTGGATTTTCTGTATTTTTTGCAGCTAAAATCAAATTATTGTCCTTGTGATAGTATAAATCTCGTCTGTCAATGTAGGGGTTCATGATGTCAATAGGAAGTTCACAAAAGGGCTTCCCCATAGCTACTTCGATTTGGGTTTTCAAATTGCTACGCACAAGGTTCATAGCTTCAGATCTGCACAGTTGCTTTTGGGTCATTAACAAATTAACTTCCGTATTAAATTTGAAATGTAGGCACGCTTGGTCATTTGCCGCGTGGTCGTCCTTGTAGTTTGCGCAACTCTTAGGACGCGAACATATTCTTTCTGGTTCGGATTCGTTTTTCGAGTCCTTCTCTTTAGAGTGTTGGGATCCGCAATTTGAGCATCTGGCCTCATTTTCGCACGACGACGCCCCGTGTCCAAAACGCTGGCAACGGTAGCATCGTAGAACTGCCGGAACGAAAAAGTTCATGTCACGGTAAATCGTACGAAAGAGTCTAACACTCTTTGGGAGCATGGTTTTCGCATAAATCTTGATTTTGTCCGTCTTACTTCCCGCGGGTCCAGAATTTGATTTTACTGTGGAGAGAATTCTTTCCACCTTGCAGATCACTTTACGGGATTCTGCGTCTAGACCGTCCAAAATTGTATCTTCTGAAAGCTCTTGGCTTATTCTAAAAATTATCCTAATTTTGTATAAGCAGGAATCCGGAATGAACGCGGTCCAGCCTTCTTCGACTTGTGCCGCTCCACTTTCGACGAATTTATTCGCGTCTGCATGATTTTCAAATTCCAAAGCGTATTTCACGGGACCAGCCGGGTGCAGGTCAATCGCAGGTACGCCCTTTTCGAAAAGTTTTAGCCCGAGCCTAGTTTGATGGAATTTTCCCAAATGTTTTCCCTCTCTGGAATCGAATAAGTGGACCATGAAGGGCCCCGGGGCCTCCGCATCGTAACGATTGGCTTTCTGGTTTTGGTAAGTATTGAGTAGGTATTCTCTATCTCTAGTCAGTTTCTCTTTCGCACCATTTTCGGAAACGCTATTGCTTGCCATGGTTCGCATCAAAAATAAAAATCAAAGGTCGTTGAACGATTTCATATTTGCTCGAGCGGGTATATAACTAGGGGTCTCTAATTTCAGCTTGTCGCTGAAGGAAGTTCGTCTCAGTACATACAATAGTCAGTTGTGCTGGACAATGTCGACGGGTGTATTTAAACAGCCCACAGTCAAGTTGTATATAAATATAAACACTAATATATGTTAGAGCAAGTATGCGTTTGGGGACGCTGTGGTCAAGAACGTGTGAGCTAATTTTAATGCTCTTCGCGTGTGCTTATATAAAGCAAATCAGAATAAACTTACAACAATTTTTACATAAAAACATAAGACATAAATTCTGCATGCGTACTAGTGCATAGGAGTCGTGATATTTTCTTATTAGCACAACACTTACATTTACTCTCCGCGAAAGGATGCCTTTTACCGGTAAACTGCTGAAGTACCCTGGCCGTTGTCGTTATTAACGTTGGTGCCGGGTTTGTCGAAATCCAGGGCGCCTGTTGGATCTGGTGGTTAGGTCCAGGATCCTGGTAATCACTGGCTTTTGCTGATATCAAGATGATCAGATCAAAGGTGTTTTCTTGATTAGTTTTGCTGAATTTGATTCTACTACGCGCTCTCTGCGGCGGTGACACATCCGTCTCGCTCAACGTCTCAAACCGAACCGTCGTGGCTTCCCTCAACGCTGTACCTAAATTCCATAGATAGGGGTAGTGTATGTGTCGCAGGCTCTTGGTGGAATCAGCCTTTTCATGAAAATCCTAAGCTCGCCATGAAGAGCCGGCCAATCGTGTCACGCTCATCCCTTTCACTTTCTTACGCCGTTGGCCTAGCCTTTTCATGAAAAGGGTGACTCGTCCAGTCTTTTCATGGAAAGGCCAAGTTGGGTTAGGCTCTTGGTGTACAGCTCGGCGAAACCGCTATCACCGTCGAGCAAAGTCGACGTCGCGATGAAAACTGTCGTATCAACTTATCTTTTGGAATTATACTCAGTCGACGATATGTCAATTGGTGATGTGTTTACAATTATATTGGAATGAAGGAATCAATGATATATTCAATTGAACATTGATTTCACGCGAGACAAAAATTCATTCATAGACATACAGTCAAGATTAATATTATTTATTTAACATTCAAGGTGGCTCGCGCACGTGGTGCCGTACGACGCATAGGGCCCCGCGCGCAGGTAGCCGGGCCCCTCGGCTGTCCAGTCCACTCCTGACGTGAATATAGGTATAATTACAACACCAAGCGGTGGCTGCTCCGCGCCGTTGCATCCCGAAACTCACTTTGGACTCAATTTATTCAAAATCCACACCGGCAACCTATGATGTTTTTAATATCATTAGACCCGCCTTGCAAAATAGCGTCGTTTTCTTTTGTCATAATCGATGGTAAAGGTTTAGTTCGCGCGTGGTCTCGTTTACACTCGCCGATCCCATAAGAATACATGTATCAGGATTCTTCCTCTCAATTGATTTTTCTCTCGATTTTCGGCGGCAAC
This sequence comes from Eretmocerus hayati, assembly GCA_029851415.1. Classification (NCBI taxonomy): domain Eukaryota; kingdom Metazoa; phylum Arthropoda; class Insecta; order Hymenoptera; family Aphelinidae; genus Eretmocerus; species Eretmocerus hayati. Next base: position 135,987,875 of record CM056742.1, read on the forward strand.
CCCCTCTTTTGTTGACGGATTATGATTTCTCATGAGTTTATCTACGATTTCCAATCACTTTCAGACCCATTCCCAGTTTAGTTAAAATCTGCGCGAGCCACCTCAATCAACTCACATCAAACTGTTCATCATAGATAAGGGATATTAATATAAAAATCAATGTTTAATTGTACGAATCATTAATTTCTCCATTTGAATATGATTCTGGATATATCACTAATTGACATATCGTCAACTGTGACGTGAGCACCGGGAGGCGGTGATAGCCAAGAGGATGGGTTTCAAGTGGAGGGGGGAAGGGTGAAATTATTATCGTCCAGTTTTGATGCTCGAAACGTTAGGGCCTCCGCCTCGCACATGGTGTAAAGGACAACACGCATAACCCACACTATATATATTACTTGGTAACACTATAACCACGCGGAAAGCAACCGTTGCGCGATTGATCAGTACAATTGGTGACACGTCCGACCTCGCTGTGACAGGGCGCAGAAGATCATGTACGGTAAAAGAAAATAATACAATTCACTGAGTAACTGCGTTGTAACGACATGATATAACAAAAGAGTATGAAAACACGGATGACCTGGGAGGCAGAGCTCCACCCGTTCTCACTTTTCGAAAACATTTTCTGATGATTCGTAAACTTCAAACACCTCCTTATATAGTCTCGAATTAGTCTAATTTTCTTGTACGCTCGGGAAGCGTAAAGTTACACTTAAACAATAGGCTTGGAGAATTCTGTACGCTCCCGGAGCGTACGTTGGCGCATACCCGATGGTCTTGTACGCTTCCGAAGCGTACAGTTCTTTGCTGCCGCTGATGACCAGATCTATGATTGCAATTAACCCTATGCCGAGTGTACGCTTAAGCGACGTACCTTTCACTTCTACACAAGAATTGTACGCTCGAGGACCGTACAGAAATCCAAGGTCTAAGGAGTGAATTCACGATATTGTGCGCCTGGACCGCGTACACTTAGTTAAGGTTATTTTCTCTATAAATCACACTTTTACCTGTACATCTGTTCGACGTACACTTTTCCAACATCCCGAAAAAGTCGTAAATCGTCATCGACAATTCTATGCATCTGTACGTCGGATGGACGTACAATCTATATACGGTTGTTCGAAGATTTCTGTACGCCCGCGGAGCGTACACAAATGGATTCTACGTATACATTTACACCCGATTTGAATCCAAGATGGGGAAAAACGATCTATGGGAAATTCTGGGTGAATTTGTTATGATTATAAAGCATCTCAAATATTACAAATTTTAGTGAAATTTTCAATCAACAAATGGTTATATCAACTGAATAAAATCCCAAAATATAAGTTGATACGGCAGCTTGGACCGTGACGTTGATTTTACTCGACGGTGATAGCGGATTTGCCTAGGTGTACACGAAGAGCCTGACCCGACTTGGCTTTTTCACGAAAAAACTGGACGAGTCAGCTCTTTCACGAGAAGGCTAGGCCGATAGTGTAAGAAAGTGAAAGGGATTAGCGCTTACACGATTGGCCGACTCTTCATGGAGAGCCTAGAATTTTCATGAAAAGGCTGATTCCACCAAGAGCCTGCGGCATGATCACGTGGCTATTCCGTGGCTGTTGACCGCTGCTCTCCGACCATACAGTCTGCGCTCGCGAGCTCATGAATCATCGGAATTTGGAGTCGGATATGTAATTCCCGGGGCGTGGATGCTCGCTGAACTCTCCCTCTCCCTCTCCCTCGCAGTCCACTCTTCCTCGCCCTCAACATTGCCAGTGACGTCGAAGTGCAGCCGGTTCGCCGATTGGTTTGCGCTAACTGCGTCGGTAACTTACTATATCTACGGTGCCTCCCGCAGCTATGATTCATGAGTCGTTGTATTCGTTAATATGCTAGCCAATTTCCTCCTCCTCCCTCATCATCTTTCTCCACTTTGCAAACGTGTGCACTATACACATGAGGCTTTGGTGTTTCTTCCGGATTGGTGCCGATAGTTCGTATACCCGAACCGAAGAGGTATAAATCGCATTGTGGACTCGGTATAAGTTTGAGTTTTACGGGGTTGTATACAACGAGGGTGAAACGGTGTTGAGAATCGGACCACAGACCGTATCGTTAGCGTGTGTGTTGCACGACGACGTTTTGCGAGGATGTATACATACATACGTGAGCGAGCTACTTTATTGAGTCTACGAGCAAGTTTACGACCTCTGGGACTCTCTATGCGCGAGTATGAGCGGCCTGGGTGAAAATGAACTTTGACCCATTCATAAGTTGTGTAGTAATCGGCCGACCCGATCTCTCGGCCGAAGCCGACACTCGATATTGGCTCGAGTTGACTATATACAGAAAGTCAGAGCAAAAGGGGGACGGAGTTGACTTTCGCGGACTCCCACGTGATATGAGCAAGTGTGCGACGTTGACGGCTCTTTGCCGCATTCACTTGCCCCCCCCCCTCCCCTCGCCCCTCTCTACTGAGGACTTATAGAAACAATTTCCAAGACTGTCTCAACTCTCTGATTACCTCTGCCAATCTCGCGAGTATATTGTGTTTGTGATTGTAGAAATTGGATGTGAGTCCATCAATTGTCGAAGAACATCTCTTCGTATAGTTCATTGAAGGATGTTATTTGGAACTCATTCTCGTCAACTTTGATCTGAAGACTCAAGATAACGTACTCGAGAGGGAAGAACTGAGAGCTACAGTCAGTTGCTTACTTCATACTCTTGTGAATTTCAACTCTCTGAAAACTCGAGTAAAACATCGATTGAACTCACAAGGGGAGGACTTGACCTTTGGATCACCAATCCTTTCCAAATTTTTTTCACAATCTTGTGTCACCTATAATATGAAGAATCCAGAGTAACTCCGGCAAATGGGCCTTCTGTCCAGAGTTACAAGCAAAAATGTTAGCGTTGCCAGTATACCTATGTATATATATTATATCACTTCTTAACATGGGCCTATATGAGCAATGTTAATGTCACGGGCTGTAACTTTGAACAGGAGGCCCATTTGACGAAGTTACTCTGGATCCTTTATATTCTAGGTGATACAAAACTGTAAAAAAATTTTGGACAAGATTGGTGATCCAAAGGTCTGGTCCTCCCCTTGTCAGTAATAGTTGATCAGTCAACCAATGGGTCAAATCAAACCAGACCTAACTAGCACATGCCAATCAGCCTGCTTGGAGTTTGGAACATTTTTATTAGCTCGTTCCTAATGATGATATCTACGATCTAAATACAATGGAAACTCCCTTAGTAGACACCTCTCAAGAATGGCCACCCCCCTTAGCAGCCGGAAATTCAATGTCCCGGCAGATTTGTATTGAGTCTCATGGATGTACAGTCCCCGACAGGATTGAGTGGGCAGTATGCAAAAATTCACAGATCAGTGGATCAGGCCAAGTTGAGGGCTTATGCTGCTGAATTATGCACAATTAGATCCCCGAGCATCTCACATTCACTCGTGATCAGCGGTGGCTGCAAAAATTTGCGTGGCGGAACTGCAGAAGGTGTTATTCCCCTGGAGTGTTTGATCTCTGTATGCGCTGCCGCATCACAGATTTGCCTGTCGATTCGTAACATAATTTCCAAAACTATTCCTCATAAAACATACACTTTCTTCATTTTATCGTTTTGTTCCTTTGAACTAACTTGCTTAGTTATGAGAATTTTTGGTACCGGATGGCTGTTGAATCGATTATAAGCAATTCTATTGTAAATCCTTATATATATATATATATATATATATATATTATATCATTATATCTAATGTTATTCACTCAAGAATTTTATATCACCTTATGTAATTACTGATGTAAAACATAGTGCAATCTCAGCTCATATCATTGTGATTACTCACCAGGGCTAAGCAGGGTTGTACCCCATAGCCTCAATAAATACTCTAATCAATCAATCAATCAATCAAGGCATTTTGTACGAGCACCTCGATCTTCGATCAGACAAAACTGAGTAGACACGCACTAAAAAGCCTATGGAAATCCAATTAGACTATTTGCCCATGCATATAGGGCTCTCTAGTGACCAGGGCAATCCCGTAACCACTCATGCTGGTCCATCGATGGGTATGGGTTCCGCGGAATCTCGTTTCACGTGACGAGAAGATCGGAAATGGAATTCTTCACATTTCTCTTCAATTTGACTGCTGTTAATGCATCAACGCACTGCAATGAAATGGAACGACTCAAGAATAAAGGGAATCATGCAATACCGGTCCTGATGGGACTCTACTCTTGTAGCCATATTATCAAAATCTTGTATGAAAGGTGTCCAGAATTGCCTGTAGAAGAACATGGAGGAGAGGATATACTCAAAAAGGAAGGATTCAAACTGGTAGCGGCTGGACGGAATTAAATTCAAATCTTCAGTTGGGTGTAACCATCGAGTCGTTTCAATTGTTGGATCCAAAAATCTCGAGTTGAGATGGTGGTCAGATGGGTGCAATCATCTCTCCAGAGGAGGGGTGGAAGTACACAGCCGAATATGTAAGCGTGGATGGTCGAATAGGTCTCAAATGCTTGGAACTAGTGCATGTGTAATTTGGAATCGAATTCTAGCTCATTTCGAAGAATTTCGGACTCATTTGATTATCTACGTTTACATATTGGGTTGTATCCTTCCACCCTTCATCGAAAGTGATGATTGTACCCATCTGACCACCATCTCAACTCAAGATTTTCGGGCCCAACAATTGAAAAAACTCCTGAAGATTCGAATTTGATCCCATCCAGCCGCTATCACTTTGAATCCTTCTTTTCGAGTATTTTCTCTCCTCCGTGTTTTTTACAGGCGATTTTGGACACCTTTCATGCAAGATCTCGATAATACGGCTACATGAGTGGAGTCCCAGGACCGGTATCGCATGATTTCCTTCATTCTTGAGTCCTCCCATTTCATTGCAGCGCGTTGATGCATTTTTCGCAGTCGAATTGAAAAGGAATCTAAAGAATTCCATTTCCGATCTTCTCGTCACGTGTAACGAGATTCCGCGAAACCATACCCATCGATGGACGAGCTTTAGTGATGACGGGATCGCCTTGATCACTAGAGAGCCCTATATGCATAGGCGGACAGTCTATTCAGATTTCCATAGGTTTTTTAGTGCGTGTCTACTCAATTCTGTCTGATCGAACATCGAGGTACTCGTACAAAATGCCTTCTGCAGTTCCACCAAGCAAATTTTTGCAATTCACGCTCTTCATGGGTAAATGTGAGATGCTCGGGGATCCAAATGTGCATAATTTAGCGGCATAAGCTCTCAAGAGTTGGCCTGAGTCACTGATCTGTGAATTTTCACATAATGTCCACTCAATTCTGTCGGGGACTGTATAACCTCCCCATAGTGGCCCCTCTGCATAGTGGCCCCCTCTACTAACGGCCAGATCTCCTCAGTCCCGAGAGTACCTTTCATGTTTAAATTCAACCTTCGAAAAACGGCGACTGGATTTTAAGAGTATCCCCAATGTCTCTGATGCCTTGTTGCGAAGTACATTACTTGATAAAGCTGAAGTTCCAAATGGGCATTGTGAGATGTAACTTCCTTCGTTTTCCCAATCAGAAAGTGATGAAGATGATGATGAAGATTTTCCAGAGGAGGACCTCAACCCAAAACCAATCACGGAAGATAGTCTGAGCGAGGCTCTTAGCCATTTGAATGGATAGAAAGAGTATTATGTGAATCCCAGTGATCTCGATGGATTGAGATCGATTTGTGATTTGAAAATCAAGCTGGGAATAGTTTGATGAAAAAGCTTCAAATACAAACTTCCATCTCGGACTTTTTCATGACAAACAGTGTTTAAAAACTTTCAATATATCTACAACGGGTTCATATTTCATTCATGATTGCATATGACTTCTAATACAGTAGTATATTCAATATTTCTCCATTCTTTCAAGATCCCGTAGCTTATCTCGATTGTATTGGATCAGCTCACTGACCGTTGTTAACTCCAGGTATGAAGCTGATAATAGTTGTACTGACATTCAGGAACAAGTGTTTTTCGTATCAAAACCTACTAAAAGTGGCCACCTCCCTAAACGGACAATTTTGCCGGTCCCACGGGGTGGCTGCCACGGTAGGTTCCACTGTAGTTCCATCTGACCTGCAAACTTGGCTCCCACACGCTTTCTACAACGAGGAAGTCTCAAAAAAGTCCTTCAAAGTCTACCTTGGTAACTGTAATCCTATGAACACTCTGAATCCTCACTATCTCGATTCCTTGTTCCCTTATCCAAATTCCGAGCACTCGGTAAACGATGCTAATAGACACCGGAATCCCAAAATCTACTCAAGATCCAATACCCACCGATCGTTACCACATCCACACGCCAGTACTACTATTCCTTCCTCAGCGAAAATCGCGAATCGGATCAAATTGGCTGGCTCAAGAGCAAGTGGCTGGGGCGCAGCTGCATTAACCCTCTAGAGAAGTGGCAATCTTTCAAACGCTTATATACCATTCTTCCCACTTTCTCAGTAGTTGCAGCAGTGGTAGTGTACGCTACAACACTCCTGATGTCTCAGAACGGCTCGGATATCTCCTTTAGGATTCTCAACCGGCGCTTGGACGGACTTCTTCGCTCGCTCTCGAGAAATTTATCGCCGGTGGGCGTCTAGCTCGTTATACACTGTACTACGCAGACCAACCGTTACCAAAGAGAAGGAGAAAGTGGCAGAAGGATAGGAAGAGACCGTAAATTGGGTCTGGCGTGTGCGGCCAAGTGTTAATGAGTAGATGCAAAAGGTGGAACGAAATCACGAGGTGGCGGTGCTTCTCGAGAGAGAGAGAGAGAGAGAGAGAGAGAGAGAGAGAGAGAGAGAGTGCACCCGTGTGGGGAAAGAGAGTAGAGAAGTCCATCATCGAGAAGAGAATGGGCCCTGTTCACCGGAGAGCGGCCCTGAGAAGTATCCGTGCCTACCGCACCGTGTCAGGAGATGCGGCTTACGTATTGGCGAGTACACCGCCCATTCACTTGCTCGTCGCGGAGCGAGTGAGGATCTGGGACCGCCAGAAAGTGATCGGAGCCGAACGAGTACTCACTCCGACGATGAAGGAGATCATCCGCGACAACGAGAAGGAGACCACCCTCGAACAGTGGCAAACTGAGTGGGATTCGCCATTTGCGAATGGCAGATGGACGCACCGGCTGATACGTGACGTAGCCAAATGGACGGAACGCACCCACGGAGAGATAGATTACTGGACGACGCAAGCACTGAGTGACCACGGTTGCTTCGGTGCCTATCTGACCCGGTTCAAGAAGAGGACATCCCCAGCATGCCAGTCATGCGGGGACAACTGGGATGACGCTGAACACGCCCTGTTCACGTGCAACGACACCCAAAGTGAGCGCGCCGAGTTGGATGGATGGCTGGGTGCTCAACTAACACCCGAGAACCTCGTCCCGTACTTACTTCGCAACCAGGAGACATGGGATAGAGTCACCGGATACATCAAGCTGGTGATGACCCGTAAGGAGGAGAAAGAGAGGGAAGTGAGGCGCCTCGAAGCAGGCGAATCACAGTGAGTCTGCCGACTCAATCAGAAGAGGTCCAAATTATTCCAGGAGGAATATGATGAACTGAAGAGGGAAGAAAGAAGAAAGAAGAGAGAAGGAAGAAGAGAGAAGATCGAAGAAAGAAGAGTAGGAAAAGATCGAAGAAGGAGCAACAACACCTGCAAGTCGTGAGAGAAGAGAGTCGCTTGATCCCGAGCGCGATACGCCTCCCACCCTGAAGTAATGCTAACGCGGTTCCGGGGTGGGTTGGTTAGATAGTGGTTAGCTGCCCCCAGTTCTGCAGTGATGGCTTGCCAACACTGTGGGGTTGAGAGCAGAAGGTTTTAGCCCACAGGGCACACGGGCGCTGGATTCATGCTCATCCGGTTCACCGGGTGGGCAAAATGAAAGCGCTCATGGTCTGCCGGTGGGACATCCAATAGGGATGTCCTGTCATCAGATTTTTCCTTATATTCCACTTAAAAAAAAAAAAAAAAAAAAAAAAAAAAAAAAAAAAAAAAAAAGAGAGAGAGAGAGAGAGAGAAACACGCAAGACAGAGCTGAAATACCTCGGCGTATGGCTTGACGACAAGTGGTCGTTCAAGAAGCACATCCAGGAGGCCGCCCAGAAAGCGAGCAGGGTTGGTGCGGCGCTTCAACGGCTGATGCCGAATATCGGAGGACCCAAGGAAAAGAGGCGCGCACTTCTCAACACCGTCAGCACCTCTATCATGCTCTACGGTGCACCCGTGTGGGGAAAGAGAGTAGAGAAGACCATCATCGAGAAGAAGATGGGGCCTGTCCACCGGAGAGCGGCCCTGAGAAGTATCCGTGCCTACCGCACCGTGTCAGGAGATGCGGCTTACGTATTGGCGAGTACACCGCCCATCCACTTGCTCGTCGCGGAGCGAGTGAGGATCTGGGACCGCCAGAAAGTGATCGGAGCCGAACGAGTACTCACCCCGACGATGAAGGAGATTATCCGCGACAACGAGAAGGAAACCACCCTTGAGCATTGGCAAACTGAGTGGGATTCGCCATTTGCGAACGGCAAATGGACGCACCGGCTGATCCGTGACGTAGCCAAGTGGGCGGAACGCACCCACGGAGAGATGGACTACTGGACGACGCAGGCACTGAGCGATCATGGTTGCTTCGGTTCCTATCTAACCAGGTTCAAGAAGAGGACGACCCCAGCATGTCAGTCATGCGGGGACGAATGGGATGACGCCGAACATGCCCTGTTCAAGTGCAGCGACACCCGGAGAGAGCGCGCCGAGCTGGATGGAGGGCTGGGTGCTCAACTAACACCTGAGAATCTCGTCTCGTACTTACTCCGCAACCAGGAGACATGGGATAGACTCACCGGATACATCAAGCTGGTGATGACCCACAAAGAGGAGAAAGAGAGGGAAGTAAGGCGCCTCGAAGCAGGCGAATTACAGTGACTCTGCCGATTGAAACAGAAGAGGCCCAAATGATTCCAGGAGGAATCTGATGCACTGAAGAGGGAAGAAAGAAGAAAGAAGAAAGAGAGGGAAAAATGAAGAGTGAAGATAGAAGATGCCGACAAGTGGCCGAAGAGAGAAGATGGAGAAGAGGAACGCTCGCAATCGAGCGCGAGACATGCCGCTCATCCTGAAGTAATGCTCACGCGGTTCCGGGATGAGATGGTAGATGCAGGTGGATCTCCTTCTTGATTGGCCGATGCCCTAGGTATCGGACATCGAGGGGAGAGGGATATTACACGGCCGGGCCCACCTCTCGGTGGGCCCCACCCAAACCCGTGTCCCGCCTGGTATGGCCTGCGTGGGCTATGCGTAGTCCGCGTAAGCTGAACCAGTCCGGTGTCTGGGGACGGATCCGAGGGATCCTGAGGCAGATTTTGCCCTCTAACCACCTTAAAAAAAAAAAAAAAAAAAAAAAAAAAAAAAAAAAAAAAAAAAAGAGAGAGAGAGAGAGAGAGGGTGGAACGCACCCACGGAGAGATGGACAACTGGACGACGCAGGCACTGAGCGATCATGGTTGCTTCGGTTCCTATCTAACCAGGTTCAAGAAGAGGACGACCCCAGCATGTCAGTTATGCGGGGACGAATGGGATGACGCCGAACATGCCCTGTTCAAGTGCAGCGACACCCGGAGAGAGCGCGCCGAGCTGGATGAATGGCTGGGTGCTCAACTAACACCTGAGAATCTCGTCCCGTACTTGCTCCGCAACCAGGAGACATGGGATAGACTCACCGGATACATCAAGCTGGTGATGACCCGCAAAGAAGAGAAAGAGAGGGAAGTAAGGCGCCTCGAAGCAGGCGAATTACAGTGACTCTGCCGATTGAAACAGAAGAGGTCCAAATGGTTCCAGGAGGAATATGATGGACTGAAGAGGGAAGAGAGAAGAAAGAAGAGAGAAGAAAGAAGATGAAGAATGAAGAGATGGAAGAAGATCGAAGAAAGGGGAACAACACCTGCGAGTCGTGAGAAGAGAGACGCTCGATCCTGAGCGCGAGACGCCGCCGGCCCTGAAGTAATGCTCACGCGGTGCCGGGGCCGGATTGGTAAGTTGGTGGATCTCTCCCTTGTCCAATGGCCGGCGCCAACGGAGAAGGAAGAGAGGGTTTACCCGGTTCGGATGGCCGTATCGATGCGGATTCCAGCCCGGGACTGTTGGGGAGGTGCTGGCCAGCCGTGTTTGGCTGACCGGTGCCTCTCCTTCGTACGTCGCAGCGTATTTGCCCTACAACCACCTTAAAAAAAAAAAAAAAAAAAAAAAAAAAAGAGAGAGAGAGAGAGAGAGAGAGAGAGAGAGAGCGAGCAAGAATTTTCTCGCCTACGCCTTCAAGTTCTACGTACATAAGAGGGTTTCCACGGAACTTTTAACTTTTGTGTTACTGCAGTATTCCAGGAGTATTTTGAACTATTCGGAATGCGCAGGAGTGGCATTTTATAGTATTTGGCATCATTCAATATGGACTACATTCTTTTTTGTTGAAACGCATCCTGATTTATCAATAGCAGACCGCGAAAGATGATTTTTGGGTAGTTTACAAACGTACCAACGCGATTTTTTGAATTGATAAGGCTGTAACTAAAATATCTATGCCTCAACTACTTCGGTGGAATGATATATCTATCTACTAATCTCATATTTTGTGAAAATCTTTGATTCAGAGGTGTGCGCTGATTTCGCTATGATATTAGCTCTCATTCATCAATGTAACCGAGTTTTGTGGGAAAACTTTCTCTGGCTATTGTTTACGAAAATGATGAAATACCTTGTGCGAAACGGAGAATTTAGCAATGAGTTTTCGAAGTTAAAAAGAAGACGAATCGAATCTCGTTTGGTTCGTGAGTGTGCCTTGATCCGTACGAATTTTATAAAGCTTCAAAGCTCATAAAGTTATCGCGCCACTGGCTTTGAGAATGGTCATTCTTTGATGACATACTCAGGAAACGTAAAGCACAGGATTGAAATGTTATGCTCTTTTTTCTTCATCACAAAAAGGATATAACCGCACTGTTTTGAGTTGCAATTGTCGATCGGTATTCCTGTGAGAAGCTGAGGAGAAATATTTGAATCCGGATGGTAAGCTAAATAAGCCGCTAAATGTGATGGTATCGCAATTTGCTTGATTTTTACATCGTATACGGCTGAAAAATGAACAAAATAATACCACAGTATACTCTAGGAATTGAGATGAGACTCATAGCTCTTGACTCGATTCTGGGTATTTACATCGAATTTCGGAGAAATCGATGATGAAATTCATCTTAAAATCAAGTCAGGCAAAATATAATCTGTATCGATCGTCTAGACAATGTTTTGAATCAAATCTATTCGATTGAAGTTGATTCACGAATGTTTCAAGTATGGAATTCCCTACTTGTTGTTCTGAACCAGATACCTTGGCTTGGAAGAGAGTGGCACCACTTCTTTCACATAATTTCAAGGTCTAAGAATCACATGAAACCCATTTCACACGTGTGCGATGAGGAATTTTTTTTTTATTCCTGAGGGTCAATAGTTAAAAGTTCTATGGAAACCCTCATAAGTATATCTATATCAATATGGAGGTGAGCTAGTCCGACCCTTCAGACCCTCTGGTGCCTCAGAGCGGGCTCTGATTTCCATAGAGGGAGGTGCTTAAGCAGCTCGATCTCCCTCGTTACAGCAAGAAATGATTATTCACTCCCGACCCGGCCTTTGCTTCTCTATCTATCTCTATCCTTCATTATGAGAGTGGACCATGGTAATGTGACGTTGAATCAACATTTCTAATGTTCCAATTTCTAATATACCAATGAATAGCTACTGCCGCGTGCTGATACGATAGGATTACTTCCTCATAGCAATTCCCAAGCCAATACTCCACGAGTCTCGAATAGTATTACCCTATTCTGTGCTGAATCTGGATAGCATATAGTTGAGTTGTATTCATGCAGATATGTGGAGATGTGTAAATGGGATTTTCTCTTGACGCGTGGAGTGGAAATGGTATTCTTTTTCTCTTTGTCGGGATACCTATCGCACAATGCTTTCCATTGAAACTGAATGTTCACATGCATCGATTGCTTTATGATGTAGGTGAAGGGAATCTGTCATGGAATATCTCTTGTGGAAATTTTTCCATTCCGAATTCCATTCAAAATATCCTATTATATATCATACGTATTCAAAACAAATCATGCAGAAATCTGTTCATATCGAATCTCAGCAGGTGAATCAATCTACGATGTAGAATTTCTGGTGTATAACTCGATGATGATCCTTCCATGATCGACACTTGTGAAACTTTGGCGATGGGAATTCCGAAAACTACTCGTCAGGTATGAAGTTGTCTAAAAATTTATCCCATGACCTATATCTTGAACAAGAATCCCGCGTGAAACAACTTGTAGTTTTAGGCCAAACCACCATACTATCAAGTTTGAAATACCTCGTCCGAAGAACGAAGCTTGTTCTTCCAGAACCGGAAAGAGTCATGCAATTAAAATCTCTCCAAAAGTTCTGATAGTGTGAGCTTGCACAACATCCGCATTCTAAAAAAACCTGTAAACCTGGATAACTTCATTCCGAACCCTCCGTCAGATGTGATTTGCAAGCATCAGGAAAGTTCTGGCATGAAGTTTTCCTCAAGCTACTTATAGAAAGAGGTTCTTTGACATCGACAAAATTACTTTGAAGAACTTCAGGTGTCCAAGCCCTTCGAGAATCTGGGTATTCTGAGAATGGATCGGAATCTCGAAAGATTGAATGAGAAATAAACTAGAAACATGAATTAAAAAAAAAAGAATATTGAGGAATTGACACGAGAGGGCCGTCTAAGTTGCATGTGATAATTTTATGCGCGAGCAGATGAAAAAGTTACAAAATTTGATTCAATAATCAACATTCATATTCTTGGAACTCCAAGTTGGGATGGAGGGGAATTTTCTTTGACTCGTCCTCAAAACTTTTGAATGAATATGAATGTTTCCAAATCGACCGAGGAGGACCGGTTTCTAGTGTGAAAAAAATTACACCCTAATCGCAACATCAAATTATATTTCACGCGAAATAAGAAGGGCCCCGGAAGTCGGAATTGGCGATTATAGAAATTTAAAGAAATCCAAATTCTGCTCTTTTTTCCCATCGAAGAGATCTTGATCGCAAATTTGATTAGCCTAATACATTAATTTTACCAGGAAAATGTTTCAAATCCGGGTCACGAATTTGACTGAAACTCTGAGAATAGTCTCCATCCAACACCAAAAGATGAATTCCAAAATTATAAAACCGAACGCTCGAGCGTCTCCGAGCTCTTACCAAGAACATTAGCGTTGCAGGTATACCTATATGCATGATTTCCAACATAGGCCTATATGCGCAATGTTAATGCCCTTGGCTGTAGCTCGAAAAAAGCTTGAGCATTAGGATCTATAATTTTGGTCTTTATCTTTTGACACTAGAAGGAAACTATTTACAGAATTTCAGCCGAATCCGTGATCCGAATCTGAGCCACTCTCCTGGTCAGACAAGAAACAGAACTTTTACTGAAAAACACCGTCCGAGATGATTCTCGTCAATCCTCAAAAAAACAATTTCTATTTGAGAGAGGATGATTCGTATTCCAACCGCTTCTACAAATCTTCGTTACAATGATATTTCAATGATGAACCACATACAGCAGATCCTACTGCACCTATCCCTATATCCCGGCTTCTCGCTTTCCGTTTCACGGTGCGCTCCTGGGGAGGATGAGTTTTTCAAAATTGTCAAAGAAAACTGAAAAGCGGAAGTTTTTTCACGAAACGCCACAAGCAGAACCTGATTCCGAGCGAAATCGGATCAGCTCGTTTTTTTAAGTAGTTGTCAAATTGATAATTTCTCACTAATTGCTCAAGGAGAAACTTGACGACTCTCCGTTTCCTTCGCTTCTCTGAGGTTTTATAACAAGTACTAAGAAGAGGTGACCCATAGCAAAAAATGTCATGAATAGTTTTCCATAGATGTTTGAAGGTCAGCAAGTAGACCTAGTGAGATTATTCGAGAAACTTAGGCTTCCTCCATGGTATTAAAAGGAATAGCAAAAAATGAATAGAAAGCGCGAGGTTTTTCGCGAAACTCGGCCTTTCCCCCGTGATATTGCAATCGAATCAGGTATTATGATGAATCTACACACGTCATGTTGTAGGTCTTCAAAAAAATCTATAAAAAAGGTTTCCACGATATTCTTAACTATAACTCATCACTTCTCAGTATTTGCTGGGAAACCTCAAAGAAGCGGAGAAAACGTAGAGTTACCAAATTCTTCCATGAACAAGATATGGTGAATTACCAATTTGACAACTACTCAAAAGACGACCTGATCCGATTTCAATTGAATCCAGGTTTCGCTCGTGACGTTTCGTAGAAAAACACCCGCTCTCCAGTTTTTTTGACAATTTTGGAAAACTCATCCTCCTCGGAAACGCACGTGCCTCTCTTCTCCTTACTTTCATTCTTCTTACCCTACTCCTTAATATCCGTCCTAAACATTCATGTATAGATACATTGAATGATATGTGGAAGTTTCCCACCACAATGAGTCCCGATATCTAAAATTCGATGTAAAGAGGTGACTCACACTAATGTGAGTTTCACTTACTTCGGTGGACAAATAAATAGTGCCGGTAAACGAGTTGTATATTCAGACTATTATATCAGCCCAGTTCCTGCCATCAGTACGAGCATCCAATTATTCCGATCTACACAAATTTCGATGAACGAAGCGCCTGTTTTTGAATAGTTGATGGTATGCGAGTGGTAGTGGTAGTATTATTCCCCCCCCCCCCCCCCCTTCGTAAGTAGTGCCCGGAATTCCCCGCTGTAGATCGACATAACGCTGGAGAACTTGCGGGGAACTTTTCGGAACACACAAATCTTCTAGAGGTCCCCTGATTTCTTATCTCCTTCTCCCTTAAACTCTAAGTTGAACAGTAGCGAACTTTGCTCGAAAATTCAAAAGCATAGTAAGAGCTGGACCGCTTCGGCTGACCGGTTATTGAGTTCTACTACTAGCTGCTAAAAGACACGAGCTTTTCCAGAGGCTTACACACTGGGTGCGGTTCATACTCACGTATATGTGATTTCGTGTGTGTGTGTTGGGGTAAAGGAGGCATGCCTCTGGTAGAGCGAGTTTTATCACCTGTGCTAGCCTGTTCGAGTTGTTACGTGGGCACAAACACGCCCAATGCAGATATATACAGACAAACAAAGAAGGGAGTGAAGCTCGCATGTGAAGAGAGGCAAGAGTTTGAAGCCACAGAGCCATAGGGCTATCTTTCGATCCTCTGCGATTCGCCGAGCCACGGGTAACACCAAGCAGAGCCGCGTTCTAGGGCCGTTTCATGCAATATGATACACGTTTTATTGTACCCTCCTCACGCGTCAGTTACACGGCTACCACCGCGTATCTTCCATTTAAGGCGTGATATGCAAGAAAAACGGTGGCAGTCGTGCCCGCCCTCTCTGTAAATTCCTCGCCAGACTGGATTTTCGGGATTGCGGATCGTGTCAGAAACAGGATTTTTTTCTTCCCGACGTTAAGGGCATGTGAAAGCCGACTTTTACCGACCGAGCGGACCGTACTAAGGGTAAGGGAGGTTGGGTTAGATGTTACATATATGAATATATTATAAGGGAGGGGAGGGGTGGTGTGAATCCTCCCCCCTTCCTCTGCGTCATAATAACTGCGTCATGCTTATTGATGCATACGTAGATTCATGACTGAATAGCTATCTGCTAGGTACACTGATGATGAGTTATTGATGTAAAAAATGAAGGTTCCTAATCACATTTTTTATATACTGTCAAGTATATTTTTTATGTGACATCTAGTGATAATTCTGCTGGGCTCACATTTTTTCGTATATACTTGCATTCAAGTATATTTTTTATGTGGCTTTTTTGTTGAACCATCACTTTTACTCTTGAAAACACATTTTTGTACTATGTGTGTGTACACATTTTTGTACTATGTGTATTCATTTTTAGTGAAGTGGTTTCTGCAGGAATATCTTCCTCGGTAACTTTTTCTAAGCAATTACTCGAATGCACATCTCTACACACTCTTGAGCTGTTTTGTCAGTTCCATGAAGAGAAAGCCTGTTCAAATGTGTAGTGATTCTGACACATCGCTGCCTCTTATTGGCCAAAGTCATGTATTCATGTTATCGCTGTACCTAAAAGGATTCATTGTGATAGTATCACTATTCATGTTATGGCATCCATTCAGATTGTAGACACAAATTTGACTCTATTTGGGACTCAAAACAATTCCAGAATTTCATGCGAAGCAACTCCACAAAGTTAACCTGTTCCAAAAATTTTAGTATCCAAAGTTCATGATTTATATCAAACAGCTAGAAATTGGTAAATACAGATAGAAGCTATGTAGACATTGGAGTACATACATTCATGACATACCTTAAGATGAAGATGAAATCTCACCTCTCGAATACAAAGATCTCAACAGACATAATTGGGAGCTCGTGGCATACTCAAGATCAGCTTTTGCTCTCGAAGTCACTCAAGCGAGCTATTCTGAACAAATATCTTAGGGTATTCATGTTGATACCTTGAAAAGAATGATGAGATTGATCAGAGTTAATATGAAGGCACACAACTAAGAATGAGATCCTGAATTCCACCAATGAATTCATGGTATAATGGAATTTATGAGTTTCCAATTCCAAGTCAAAAAAGTTCCACAACTGGGCCAAATTTCAACAGATTGAAACAAATGAAAATGAAATCATTCCTCTAAAATACAGGGACCTCAGGAGACACAAATTGGAGCTCACTGCAATGTCCACTAATTCACTTTTGCTCTAAAATTCACCCGGGCGCTCCATTTGGACCAGGTGATTCCAAGATATTCTAGTTGGAGCCTGGAGTAGGATGGTGAAATCAATTAAACATGATTCAGAGGTCAACTCCTGGCAAAAAGAATCTCAATTTCATCACTACATTCTTTGTATAATGGAATTTACCAAGTAACTTTTCAATTTCAAGTCACAAAAACTCCACAACTAAGCCAATTCTCAATAGATTCAAAAAAGTGAATATGAAATCACCCCTCTAAAATACAGGGATCTCAGCAGACAAAAATTGGAGCTTATAGCAATGGCCACTCATTTACTTTTGCTCTAAGAGTCACCCGGGTGCGCCATTTGATCTAGGTAATTTCAAGATATTCTAGTTGAAACCTTCAGTAGCATGGTGAGATCAATCAAATATGTTCCAGAGGTCAACTCATGACAATAAGATACTCAATTTCATCACTTTCATTCTTTGTAGAGTGAAATCCACCTTGTGACTTTTCAACTCAAGTCACAAAATTTCCACGATTAAGCTCTAATTCTCAATAGATCTAAATGAATGAATGTGGATTCACCCCTCTATAGTATAGAGATTTTAGTAGATACAAATTGAAGCTTATTGCAATTTCCAAATATTTACTTCTGCTCTAAGACTTACCTGTGCTTGCTATTTTCACCGAGTATTTAGACATATTGTAGTTGAAACATCAAAACAGAATCATTAGTTTGCTCTGAAATCATCTGAAGGCCTCGACATCACAGGAACATTCTGAGCTGCATCAATACATATTCTTAGCACAAATAGATAGAGTTTGGTGAGACCGAAAGGTTGTAAACCTTTCTGATGAGCTATCTCATGTATAGCATTTTTTGCAAGTTTGGTGGATGCATGCTTTTCCTCTCAGTTCATCGATCAACTGGTTCCTCCTCTGATCTGTTTTCAAGTATATAACTTCATCTATATCTTGGGTAATGCTAACTCCACATTCTGTATAAAGATTTCTGATGTCCACGAAAGACAATTTCATACCTCGAAAGGCTTAGATTTGGATGTCAATATCAATAAAGCATTGCCTCGTTGCTTACTATTATTGTTAATTATTGAGTCACTCCAAGGCTCAGAATGATTATCACTGTCACTCTTATGTATTCACTGCTTTTCAAATCAAGGAGCAAGTAATTGCCTCAAGAAACAGGATTGTCACTCAGATTGTCAATACTTGGATTGGTTCTCCTCAGATATGAACAAAGTTATTACTATTTTTCATAAAATTCTCCAACGAATGAATTTTCTGTTCCTGATTATTATTATGTGCAAGTCAAATATATAAGTACCGCGCGACAACTCACGACAGTCCATCACCGTTCATTCAAAACAATAACAACAGCTGGTGTGGGCGGTAGAGGACCTAACCCAACCTTGCCTCGACTCAGCCAAAATCACAGCTCATGGGCCTTCGGAAAAGTCATACTTCTGATCATTTTCTGAACTATTTGAGGACGATCTCGGAAAAAGTACTTCCAAGTATGGAAGCTTTCGGATGCGATCTATCATTCAAAAAAAGAATCGAGTTGATCGGTTGAATATTGCCTTCAAACTTTGGTTTCGAAGTCAGGCGTGTGAGTATTTTTTCAGGCAATGGTCAACTTCGAAACCAAAGTTTGAAGGCAATATTCAACCGATCAACTCGATTCTTTTTTTGAATGATAGATCTGATTCTAAAGCTTCCATACTTGGAATCACTTTTTTGAGATTCACCGTAGAACTCGGGAGAAAAATCGATTTGTCAATGGTTAGGGTCGTCGGTAAAAGTTGGCTTTCACATGCCCTTAATCTGGGTAGTCTGTGTGGACCTTTTTCACTCATCAGGTTAATATCATCCTTAACGGTATCCTCAGGACCTTAATGAGCTTGTAGAAGACGTACTACTCCGTACTTGTTGGTTCTCGAGGGGATGTGGCTGTCATCGCGGTCGGCAAGGTAGGGTACGCGTCAAGTTACCCCTCGGGTAATTCCACCGGTAGGCGGCGCTACCAGAGATCGGACTGTGAGTTGGCAACAGTGAAAACGTAGCATAGGGTGCGTTTAATAAAGAGACTCCAAGAGTCAACTGCAGATTAGGGACGATAGCTTCAGAAAGCCTTCATCGTGACTTTCACCCGCAAGCGGATGTGACTCCGTGAATCATTGGAAAAGAGAAATATATTCATATTGCCTTCTTCAATGAGAATGACACATACCGTCAACTGGGGTAACTTTGGGACACTTTCGACTTTATCGTCATTGTTTGTCGTGAAGCTCGGGGAGGTTACGATAAAACCCACCTCAGCCGATGGCTAATCGGAAGCTTGGAATCTTAGCTTCCGATTGGCGTGAACTAGAGCTCGATTCAAGGATTCTATTCGAAGATACGGTCATAGAAGCAAATCACTTTTTACAGAACCTAGGGTGGGGTAACTTTGGTACACTCCAAGTTCAACTCATGTTACTTCTGTTCTGAGAATCGACCCTTTCCGTCTTCAAGCGCTGACAAGGTAGGAAGAAACACTCGCAACTCGAACTAAATTGTAAATGCCTGAGGGGACCGACAATACAATGTGGAATATGATCATACTATTGAACGTCGGTGATCTTCAAAAATATTGCTGCACCTTACTCTCGAGTCTCTTGTATTGAGGCTGACGTGACTGGAGGCGCGGAAGTCCAAATGGTGGTAAGCAACGAGGTGGCAACCGACTAGGGCAATGTGAGGCGCCCCACAATGGGGCCAAAACGATAGAGTTGCGCATAAATTGCCTTCACGTGGATTCTCAACCAATTGGCATGATTTGAAAGAAATTTTCTCCATTTCTCTCTGTTGCACAAGCTGTGTCCGCGCAAAATTTGATTTGAACTCTTCTGGTGCATCAGAATCATGTTAAACGGCAAAATTGAAAAAATACAAAATAACGTGATCTTATTGCTCAATTGGTGATCTATTGTTGGCCAAATTCTTGTCAAATCACATGAATAGTAACTGGAGAAGAATATCTAAATGACATTTTAAGACTTTTCCGAATAGTTTTGAGTCCGCCAGTACCGCAGATCTCTTGTGGTCGGTAATCTCAGGAATACGAAAGGACCCTGCACTCAATCAAGGATTTTGGGTTTCGGTCAAATTTCTTACACACTGAAAGACATTCGAGACTCCCACTGCCGCCATCGGGACGTAAGTACTCTCGGTTTACGGGACGGCGCGCGCCTCGAGGCTCGCGAGCTCTGCAGTCCCGACTCTGATCAGCCACTGTCGCGGGAGGAGGCATGCGTTGCCGCGTCCATAGTGTCTCCATGTATCGCTAAATATGTATCATGACTGATCCAGTGGAGCTACGTGCTCTGAAAATGGTATAGATTTCACACCGAGTTGTAGGCGCCCAAATATCGCAAAATTGCATTGAAATTATATTATCACATGGATTTGTATTATGAATCTCCACTAGGTATTCACCGCGCGCAAGCGCGCGGATCGTCTTCGTTTTGATCGGTAACTTTTTGAATGCAAGAATATTCTGAGGTTCTAAAAATATGCATTTCAGACACTATTGATAGCTTATTACTGGAATTATATACCGAATTACACCCCCTCCATGAAAACAAAACTGCCAATCTCTCGATTCTTGAATTCACTGATAGAACATTGATTTTGCCGAAACAACGACGAGCTTCTCGCTCCCCAAATCCATGCCGAATGGTTCCTAATTGTTATCATCATTATACAGTGTTCTTATGAGTCTCAGATAACAACGCTACATGTGATTTTTTCAAAACAAATCTGAGCTACAATTATGACCGATTCTCCACTAAATGCTCTCAATATTCCTCACTCCTCCAATACGATGAACACTGGAAGATGTAGGAATTTCATGGAATCGAAAACTCCTCAGATTCACAACACATCTGTTGTAAGCCTCCACAACATGCATTTACTTTCTTATTAGGATTATCTTCATTGCTCTCATTTTCATTCAGCAACACATGAAGAGATGCAAACACGTCGACTATTGGTTCGTAATTGTTATTGTCATCAATATACAGAGCTCTCATGACTTCCAGATAACAACATGGCATGTGATTTTTCCAAAATAAATCTAAACCATAATTATGACCGATCCTCCACTAAATGCTCTCAATATCCCTCACTCCTCCAATACGATGAACACTGGAAGGTGTAGGAATTTCCTCAGATTCACAACTTATCTGTTGTAAGACTCCACAATATGCACATAACTTCTTATAGGACTTATCTTCATTGCTCTCATTTTTACTCAGCAAGACATGAAGAAATGCAGACACGTCGACTATTTTACCGAGCGGGTGGAATCATGTTATGCATATAACTCTTACCAAAGATGGGAGGCAGATCACAATCAAAGGGTCAGACCTTGATTTAGTCATCCTGGAAACAGGCAACCAGACATACTCGTCCGATAGACGGCCGCGTATCGGTATAACACGCGTGGCATCGACGCTCATACGAAGCAATCCAAGATGGACGAATATGTTGTCGAAACCGTTTGGTAGTGGTTGATAGCTGTTGACTCTAAAGAAACGGACATTAGATTTCACCAACGTGAACGTAGCTGCACTCCGAATTCGATGCTTTCGAGAAATTAATCGATCAATCGCACAATCGCAATTCGTGATAGGATAGGGGATAAGCTATCATGTAATGATAAATATCACTGTTTGAGCCGGTTGCTTCAATGGAAAGCTGGGTCGATAGACAATTTCTCAAGTAATCAGTTATCCAAAGTACATTATTGATCATCACATCTTTTCTCGCAAAATGTGTCCCTTCGGAGTTATTCTTTATCTAGGTTATAATCGAAATTGTTTAAACAAATTAGTTGAAATTGTTTATGATGAGTTCGAACCCATCATATTTTTCTAAGATGATTGCGTCAATTTTGAACAAGAAAGTTCTTTTAGTATTTTTTTTTCTAAGTTTGATCTTTTTCGAGTATGAAATTAGCGAGTTTTACATACGTTCAACTGTGAATATAAGAGAGCACTAAGATAGTGAAGTATCATAGAATTTGCTATTTTCATAACTCCAAATCGATCAAACTCAGGGAAGAATACTCAGAGCCTCTTTTTATTTAAAATTGACCCAACAATTGTAGGAAAATAGTTTGAACCTGCTATCAACAATTTTAGCTAATTTGTTCACACAAATTGATGGGTAACTTAGGACAAGAATAACACGGAAGGGATGCATTTTGCGAGGGAAATTCTGCAGATCATTCTCGTAGATCTTTTTAAAATCTACAAACAATGACTATACAAGTTGAGAATCGATATCTTCCGACTTATTGCGGAAAACTCGAAAAAACGTCAAAAAAGCATGTTTTCATCTTCTAGTTATACCGCGACCCAATTTCAAAACAATAATTCTTGTCAATGTCAATTATTGGGTGTGTCACCTATCGTTTGAAGTCGTCATGTGTAGTGATCGAATCCCGAGTTTTTCAACCTGCCATAATAAAAGCTTTTAGATCAGCGCGCGAAGTCGCGAATGTTGATGTCCCGGGTTTACCATGCTGAAACATGGTAACCATGTGCGCCTGGCGTCGGGACAGCGCGCGTCCCGATGTCGCGAGCGCTCCGGTCCCGACGAGAGTAAGCGCGCCACGTCCCCTCTTTCAAGCGGCTCGAGTCCCAAATGTCTTTCAGTGCAAGTGTATTCAAACGATAGATCTCACAACACTGAACAAGAGTTTCCATGGCCGCGAGACTCAAAACGAAGAAGGCATTGGACTCGCGGCCATGGAAACTCTTGTTCAGTGTTCTGAGATCTATCGTTTGAATACACTTGTAAGAAATTTGACCGAAACTCAAAATCCTATGATTTAGTGCGGGATCCTTTTTAATCATCCTGGGCCTAATCAATCCGTTTTACGCTGCTATGTGATCTCTAAGTAACTTCGACATCGACCAGTATGACATTTAGACCATTTGAACCCAGTTAGAACTATTTGATGCATCCGAGGTTAGAAAAACTCGATTCTTCAAAGTTTCAAATCCATGGGAATTACAAGCAAATAAAAAATAATGACACAAAGCTGAATTTTACGACTTTTGCAGCAATGCGAGCGATTGCGTAATACTGGAGTGATAATTTTCTGTCATTCGAGCCCAAATAGAGCTCTGTACATTGCCGCCAAGATCGAGGGGATTCGATCATTCACGTTATACCACATTTATCCACGTCTGTATCTAATCATGATTTTGAGGTATCATACAGGCAGAATTCGCGCAGACATAGCTTTAACAGCAGGAAAAAACGACAAAATTTCCTCATGACTTCTGTTGATCGATTGAGGATCCGCGTTGAGGCGATTCATGCGCAATTTCACAGTTTTGACCCCGCTATGCGCCTGGAGTGGCGGGACGTCGGAGCGGGGAGGCCCGGCAACGTTGCCGATGTTAAACAACTGGCTCCGGAAGGGCGTGGAGATGTGTGTTCAGAGTCTGGTTGCGGCGAGCGCGGACGAATTATCAAAAAAGCAGTCGAGTTACAACTTCGCGCACACAGTTGCAAAAACATATTTGAAAAATTATTTGCAATTCCTAGTCCTACTAAAAAACATTTTAGTGACGTAATTCTGATATTTTTTGAGGTGCTGAATCGATTGGTTGATACGAAATTTTGTTAAAATGTCATTATCGTGGTCTTAGAGACCAGTGTTAAGAGGAGTACAGGGAAGCTAGAATAAAATAGGAAGAAATCAAAATTGTGTATTAAACAATCAATTCAGCACCTCAAGAAATCTTTATATTGAACGGATCATATTCTCCAAAGCAAGAGGAAAAATTATGAATGGTTTCTAAGATATGGAAAAATTAGAAATTTTCAGAAAAAATTTTGTAATTCACGGAGTAATGGTTGGGGGTGCTAAAACTGTAGCGTTCCCATCTACAGATGACACCAAATATATGTGCAGAATTTGAAGGGGACATGTGGAAATGGTGAGTTTTGCTGCGACATAGAAAACAAAATAGATATACACATACACACAGACACGGTCAGAGGGCTCTAAAGATGGGGTGATAGTAATTTCCCAAGGCGTTATCAAGGAAAACTGTTACCTACATTCTATAGATCCAGGGAAAATGAAGACGACAGGACAATTTTCATGTATCCAAGAGCTTTATTGGAGTAGAAAAAAATTTTTTGAAAAAAAAATCTAGGAAAAATCCACTACCATCAAATGAAAGCTTCCTCTTTTCAGAAAGCAAAATTTCTGTTTTTGGAATTTAAAAATGATTTGTACTTGCTCCTGTTAACTCAAAAATGAGTGAGATGCATGATCGTGATGTATCTCGACGTTATAAATCGATTGGTTGATACGAAATTCTCGTAGAGGGTCAGTTACAAGAGGAAATGAGGTAATATGTTGTAGCAGACGAAGAAAACGGAATAATATGGCTTCATAGGTAACGCGAAAACTCAAAAACGCTTCGAAAGTTTATTCTCAGGAGGATACCGGATACCGACATTGTCGAGTTTTCGGATTTCCCGATAAATTTTCGAGATATCGGGATTCTACTAAGTAACGACGATTCTGTATGGCTCATAGAATCGGCGTTACTTGTTAGATTTTTGATATCTCAAAAATTTATCGAGAAATCCGAAAACTCGACCATGTCGGTAACTGTACAATATTGATAGGACTCCAACATCCCCTCAAACTCTGTGAGTGGATTTGAAAGACCTTTACGCTGAGGCCAGTGAATTTTGAGCATTATCCGATGACTATTTTTCGACTTATAAATTTTTTGATGACAAATTTTTTATTCTTATTGAAAAAGAGTATCATGAGAGTGATTTGTAATTCCTAGTCCTACTCAAAAACATTTTCAGAGAAGTAATTTTTGATGTTTTTTGAGGTGCTAAATCGATTGGTTGATACGGAATTTTGTTAGAATGTCATTACCATGGTCTTTGATACAAATGTAAAAAGGAGAACACAGAAGCTAGGATAAAATTGGAAGAAATCAAAATTTTATATCAACCAGCACCTCAAGAAACCTTCATATTGAAAGACTCATATTTCTCAAAGGAGCAGGAAAATTTATAGATAGTTTTTAAGATATGGAAAAGTGAGAAATTTTCAGGATAAAATCTCTAATTCGGGGGATAATGGTCGGGGGTGCTCAAATCGTAGCGTTCCTATCTACAGATGTCAGCGAACATGTGTGCAAAATTTGGAGGGGATTGGTGGAAACAGTGAGGAGTTTTGCTGTCACATAGGAAGAAAAATACATATACACATACACACAAACACGGTCAGAGGGCTTGAGAGATGCGGTGATAGTAATTTTCCAAGGCGTTATCGAGGAAAACTGTTACCTACAATTGATAGATCTCGGAAAAACGAAGAGGACAGTACAATTTTCATGTATCCAAGAGCTTTCTTGGAGGAGAAAAAAATTAAAAAAAAATTCGACGAAAAATCCACTACCATCAAATGGAAGCTTTCCCTTTTGAGAGAGCAAAAAAGAGAAAAAAAAACAACATCCGAGATCCGACAACGGGCTGAAATAACGCTCTCGCACCCACAGTTCCGCGAACAGGGCTTTGACATTACGCGTGGCCGACTCCGAACATACAGATTTCGTAAGAACAGGATGAGTAAGCGCGGACTAATATTGATACGATGATGTACATGATGGTCAAAAGTACAGCATGAGTGGAAATATAGAGGTTTTGAAAAGTTCAATGAGCTGTTCCGCGAACATCGAGAAAAGAACCGAAGATGATGAGACAGGGCTGATCTGATCTTCCACCGTAAGAAATCTTCCAACGATCGATACTTGATGATTTATATTGGAACCTTGGAGCAGAGACAATTGAACTTACGCTTCAAGAATCAACAGATTTTCTCCCATGAAATAAATCTTACTCTACAGGAAAGACACATAGGTGAGATTAATACAAGAGATCACATGAAATCGTGATGAAACTTAAGGACAAATAGTATGCAAAGATGAACATTGCGAGTAATAATGGGAAAGATGTGCATGGAAGTTCCATGAAGTTTTGACCGTGCAGTACTGCAAATGTTACAGAAGTATCCTGAACTATTGGGGTGCGCAGGCCTCGTATAGTATTTGGCATCACTCATCATGAACTAAATTCCGTTGTTGAAGCACACCCGGATTGGTCAACAGCAGACCGCAAACGTTGTTTTTTTAGGTGTTTATAAACGGACCGAAGCCATCTTATATTTGGAAATACTGTATATGTTGGAACATAACGTGCGGCTGCGTCCGCGCCATGACTCCCACTCTCCTCTCTTATGTTGTATGCACGCCATTGCAGCTGAGTGCAGCTGCACTGGCGCGCCAGTCTGTATGCATCGCCCGTAGTGTACAGAGTACGTGAATAAAGGTCGTGTCTATATCTATATATACAACGTGTATCATTATTTGATCGCCCTCGCCCGGACCTCTAAAGCTCCCTCATGGTAGCGAGTCCGTGGTTGCGATCCGCGAAGTGAATAAAAATACGTGCGTGAGTAGAAACTGTGTACTGTGAGCCTGCATCCGGCCGTGCTCCAAACGGAAAAATTGCAGCGCGTCAGAGGGGACGCCACACGGAGCGACCGCACGAGAGGACGAGTTTGGTGAGCAAAGCGTGCCCGAGGCAGAGTCTAGGTTGTCTTTGGGACCACCACCAACTCTGTAGCCACAGCACCCAAAAAGCAGCCAAGCAGCGTCGGCATGGCTTCAACCCGAAGCAGCGACAGCGAGCGACCAGGCAGCGAAGACGCTGGCCAAAATCGTGAGTTACATCATTTGAATATTTGCGTGGGACACGAGGCACGTGATCATGCATGCGTTTACATACGTGGAGAGAGGGGCTTTGATAGCTCGATTAATCCGATCTCCCCTTTCGCGCATCAATTCGAGTGCAAGAGAACGACGCGCAAAGAGTCAGTTGCGCCGCCATTTTAGACGCTCGCGTCAGCTTGGCCTCGAAGGGGGGAAGAACAGCGGAGGAGAAGTCGAGACTCCACCAGCCGCCGCTAGGTGCGCTGAGAGCGGTGCGGGGGCACTGCTAGCGAGAGCCGGGGAATCCCCGAGCTGCTCGGAGAGAGCGTAAATAGTAGTGACTAGGAGTGGGTCAGACAAGTTTGTGGGTCAGACAAGTAGTAACAGACAGGCATTGTCCAGACGAGGCCTAGTAACCATATAGTGTTATGTAGTGGCGCCAAAATTTGAATCTTGAATTAGGAGAGTAAAGTAAAAATTGAGTCCTCGTTGTCCCCGCATGAACTAAAATTGTTTAATAATTCACTTTTACAGCTAATTTAGGTGCAGTTCTGGGAAATGCCGCCAAACACCTGGGAATTAATGTTTACATTATTTTCAGAGTAGTTATAATATGAAATTATGAATAATTATATATTGGAATATTAATCTATGCCCATATTCATCCATATATATACACATCCATATACATATCCACCATTACGTATCTATAAGATATATGCATATGAACGAATATTCCATAGAATTTTTGATGAGAGGCGTGAAGAGAACCTAAAACCAGAAATATTCTGTTCTGTATAGGGTACCCTAACCCATTCCTGGAATTTAGTCACAAGGTGAGGAGTGACTTCCAGCTGGGTAGAAACCACCCAGGTCAGCAAGCTTGGGTGAAAATGGAAGGAGATGAGATCCATATCATATTGCAAGATGAGACTGACTACGTAGTAGGTGGGTAAACAAATTGATCACTTGTTTTACCAGTTCCCCTTTTATGCTTTGTTGAACGTTCACAATTGAATTCGAAGTTGAGAAGTTGAGACGAATGCTCCGATGGAGATTCGATAAGTTGAGCTTGAATTCTTCGAAGAATGAGTACTATATCCAAATCTCGATTAAATATCGATACTCTGGTCGGGTTGTGCTATAGTCGTGGGTGTGTTCCCTGCGATTGCAGTGACAACTAAGAGTGATTCCGTGAATATTCCTGTGTGCAGGTGTTCATGGTCTCACTCGCCTCTGAGTATCTTTGAGTACGAGGATTAAGGCTAGAGGCAAACCACGAGCTTCTCCAATGAGCAAGGGGAATAAGTTGTGAATTCTCTGTTGCAGATAGTAATGATGAGCATTACACTCTGGCCGAGTGGAATGAAATCAAGAGCCTTATTCGGTCGATGTCCGAGGGCGAGTATGGATTGGAGTTGCCTCAAGCGCAAAATCGACCAGAAGCTCCGCTACCTGCGGGCAACCCTGAAACACTGACAGATGATGAGGCTGTCGATGGGGTCTTTGAGGTGAATATTGGACCTGAAGATGAAATAGTGGAAGAGCCTCACAATGGGAGGCGCAATGACCACTGATACCAGCAGCTCGAGCCACCGGACATGAGAGACGACGTGTCCATGGCGTCGTACGAATCCATAACCTTGCGGGCTTTCGGAGGCCGCCTCGGAGACCCATAGAGATATTATACCAATAGAGGAGGCATGGTATAGGAGCCGCTGTAAGTGGATGAGGCAGACCGATACAAACCGATAGAAAGAGAAAAAACGGCCAAGCACGCTACCGTTCTCTCTCACTCGATGACGTAAGCAGTCGTGGTCTGCGCGCCTTTACGATTGCCCCTGGTCCCTCGTTTGGCCCCTCTCCTCCTCATCTTTCTGAAATCTTTGGCAATCGCTCGCGGTCGCGAACATATATGCATAGGGGGCTCAGATTTTTGACTGGGAACGGAAGAGTCTTTTATTACGGGTATTTATCAGAAACCATTTCGGCTGATTGACTTTGAAGTGCGAGGTCAAAGTCGTGATCCCAATTCAAAACCGGATGGATCACATCAAGTATTCGTAAATTTAGCCAATGCTCTGAATGCAACTGATCCGCGATACCAAACGCGTAGCGTGACTGCCTGAATGCCGTGCTCAGAGTCGGAGGGAGTTGAGCAGAATCAAGCTGACTCTGTCCCTCATGAACATTTGAACTTTGATACGACAATCTGTGATAGAAAATTACACAACCTTGACGAGCTTCCGATGATTGAAATTCCTGAATCAGAGTCACCATTTTCGGACAAATACAAACAGTTTGCGAAAAATAATAACGCACTGCTCTGGCATGTTAGACTGGGCCACGCGTCAGTCGAGTACTTGAAAGCTTTACAAAGAAGGTTCCCCGAAAACGATGAATTGCAAAGAGAAGTTTTCGACGACTCCCTGAGAGATTGTGACATATGCATGAAAGCGAAGTTTAATAGATTGCCGCTTTCTAGTACACGAGTGAGGGCAACACAGCCGTTGCAAATTATATACAGTGATCTGATGGGTTCAATGAGTCCTGCTTCGCACCCAAAGTGATACAAGTACATAGTCACTTTCATAGACGACTTCTCCAGATTTGCTCTCGCGTATCCAATGAAAACTAAAGATGAAACGGGTCACCACCTGGAAGATTATATTCGAACTTGCAGGAATCTTCTCGAAAAAGACGCGAAATTCTGTTATTTACACGCTGATCAAGCTAAAGAGTACACCGGAGGTTACACCATCAAAGTACTGGAAGATCACGGAGCTGAATTACAACTTTCTCCTCCTGATACCCCTCAACACAACGGTGTAGCGGGAAAATTCAATCAAACAATTCAAAAGAAAATTCGGGCTCACATGTACGACTCAAAACTCCCGGAGAGCCTATGGGATTCAGCTTTGAGTGCCTCCGTGTACGCTTATAATAAAACTCCACACAAATCAAATAATATGATAACACCGGTCGAGAAATTTGCACCTCACCACAGAGTAGATTTGAAACAGATCAAGAGATTTGGTTGTCTAGCTTATTTCAAAGTCCAGAGGAAAACTGGCTCCAAATTTGGACCTGAAGGCAAGCGTGCCGTGTTGGTAGGTTACGTTCCAACCAGTTATATACTTCTGAAGCCCGAAGATGGGAAGTATTACGAAAGTCGTGATGTCAGGTTTAATGATCGACTGACCTATGGAGATATGTATGGTAAAAACGCGATCAAAGATCAACCGGCCGTGACTGTTGAGATAAATCGCGAGAACTGGCTGACGGATTTCACTCCTGAGGCACATAATGAGCAGAGGCCGGAGGGAGAGCCGAAACGAAAAAGAGGCAGACCTCGCAAAAACCAGATAGTGAGACTACCACCCTCTACTTTTCTCGCACAAATTTCCAAAGAACTGAATAAAATAGTTCAAGAAACAGACTACGAATCAGAAGAAAGTAACAGAAACCCTCTTCCTGATGAAGTTTATCATGCCCTGCTGGCACAGATCAATGACGATCCAATCTCATTCGTTAAAGCCATGCAATCGAAAGATCGTAACGAATGGAAAGGTGCGATAGAAAGTGAGTTGAATGCAATGCAAAAGAACAATGTGTGGGTTTGGGTTGACAGACCATCTGTGACAGAAACCGGTCGGAGAGTCAATATTCTAGATTCACGATGGGTGCTGAAACGAAAACCACAACCGGACGGTAACAGCAAATTCGAAGCCAGATTGGTCATTCGGGGCTTCAAGGATAGGAACAAATATGACATCTCGGAGACGTATGCTCCAGTATCTCACCTAGCCCTTGTAAGAGCGGTATTCACGATCATTAACAAATACAACCTGGAGGTATGCCAGCTGGATGTGAAAACTGCTTTTCTGAATGGAACGGTCGAACATGACATTTATATGGAGATCCCCGAAGGCGTAAAATGCTCAGACCAGGTCAGACGAACAAAAGTTTGTAAACTCTTGAAAGCCTTGTATGGACTCTCTATCAGTCCAAATAGATGGAATGAAAAATTCACAGAAGTTGCTTCGGAAATAGGTCTGAGTAATGATGACCAAGAGCCGTGTTTGTTCTACTGGCGAGAAGGTGATAAATTCCTTTTGTTACTACTGTATGTGGACGACATACTAATTGCGAGTAATTTCCACACCAAACTCGTTGAAATTGAAATGAAACTACTAAAAGGCTTTCGAAATGTCAGATTTAGGTGAACCGAAAGAATTCCTTGGAATAACTATCAATCGTAACAAACAAACACAAACGATAGAGTTGCTTCAAGCGAAATACATTGAGGAAATCCTGGAAAAATTTGGATATTCAGAATCGTATCCCGTGAGAACACCTATGGTGACGAATAAAGCTAATAACCGGGAAAGACGGGAGCGCGAGTCTTCCCCAGGAACGAATGAACACTCTGGCCCAATCAACGCACCCTTTCGAAAAGTTGTGGGTTGCCTTCTGTATCTGGCAAATTGTACTCGGCCCGACATCAGGTATACCGTGAATGTCCTATGTAGACATCAGTCAAATCCAACTGACAACGAATGGCTAATGGTCGAAAGAGTTCTGAGATATTTGAGAGGCACTACCAACCTAAGCCTGAGGTTCACGGGTCAGTCAGACCACCTAGAGGCCTACTCAGACGTGAGTTTTTTCGACTGCAAAAATTCCATAACCACCCACGGTTACGTAATAAGATTGTATGGCGACTCCGTGGCTTGGAGAACTCGCAAGCAGTCCTACGTTTCGAGATCAACTTGCCAATCAGAGTATGTAGCTATGAGCGACACCTGTCAAGACCTGATAGCGCTGGACTCATCTTTGAAATTGATCCTCAACAAGTCATTCAGGCCAATGTTGTTGTGGTGTGACAATAAAGGCGCAGAGGTTTGCGCTAAAACTAGAGGAAATAGACTAAAACATATCGTTGAAGTTAAAGAACACTACGTTAAAGAATGCGCTAAAAAGAAATTCATTGAGATCAATCATGTGCCGACAGAATTTCAAGTGGCCGATGTCTTCACAAAAGCTCTGAGTTATGAAAAACATGTTCTATTCAGGAATGAATTGCTCAATCAAGATGGGAGATGTGGGCTGAATTCATAATTACATTTGATAGTAATTTCTCACAAATGTATTCTTCTTTATTTGTTACAGGCAACGAGAATGAAACTGATGACATGTATCCTATGTAATTTGCTACCTCTATCAATCTTGAATCTTATATGAATGTGAATCTCATGATTTCATGTAAATAAAGGTCGTCATGACCCGTACTTAGCCGGGAGGGAGTGTTGGAATATAACGTGCGGCTGCGTCCGCGCCATGACTCCCACTCTCCTCTCTTATGGTGTATGCACGCCATTGCAGCTGAGTGCAGCTGCACTGGCGCGCCAGTCTGTATGCATCGCCCGTAGTGTACAGAGTACGTGAATAAAGGTCGTGTCTATATCTATATATACAACGTGTATCGTTATTTGATCGCCCTCGCCCGGACCTCCAAAACTCCCTCAGTATATAAAATATCTTGCTCTGCCGGAATGATATAGCCACATGATAATCTTATATTCTGGAGAGATGTACGATTCAAGAGTGTGCGTTAATTTGATTATGATTATGACGCTCGCTCATCGATGTAACCGAATTGGTGGGAAAATATTCCCTGGCTCTTATTTGACAAATCGATGTAATGCCTCATGTGAACAGGGAACTGACGTTTCAAAGATAGGGGAAAAAGACGAATAGAGTCAATTGAATCTCGTTTGATTCGCGAGTATCCATTGATCCAATTAATTTGTAGACATCAAAAAATTCATCGCGCCACCGAATTCGATAGACCAGATCGTATCATGGTCTGAAAACGTTTGGATTGGATATATTCCGATTGAAATTACTCCCCAAATGCTTGAAAATAGAGATACATACTTGTTGTTTTGAACCCGGTACTTTGGCTTGGAAAGAGTGGTTTCATATGTTCTAGACCTACAAATCACTTGAAATCCAATACAAGCGTGTGCATGAATTTTTTTTGGGGAGTTGATGGCTAAAAAGTGCATAAAAACACTCATATAAATGGTGAATTCTGCACCACCTTATCTCCGAATACAGCGGTGCGCGATAATGATCGAGTTCGTGGCATCAGAACGAGAGCGGGGCGTTAAACATGTGCGAAAGCAGGAAAACTACCAAGAGACAAAAACCATGGGACCTACGTGGAGATTTTTTCCTCCAAGCAGAATTTTGATAATGTCAGGCTTAAGCTACATTCCAAGCCCTTACTAGAAATTTCCGATGGTTTTCTTTATAGTTTCAATGGCAATACTAGGAATTTTGGAACATAAATAATGAGCTTCCTCGCGCTTGGTCAAATGGAGTGGCTCTTCATTCAAGATTACAATGATTGGACTTATAATATTGCTAATATCTTCATCGGTGTATATCTTGAGATACACTGCTAAAAGAGATTGGCAAAAGACCTTCTCTTAGCGAAATGGCCTCAGACAATGACTCGGACTAATGATGAATTCGGGAGACTGATCGAATTCAAAAATGATGATTGAAGTTCTCGTAAAATAGTTTCATTCTTCTCTGTGATCATCCATTTCATTCTCACCTCAAATTATACGCATATATAACATATGACAACAATCGTTGGCTGAGGCGGAGTTGATACTGTTGGTTTATAGATGTTGGAGATGGAGTTCTTCAAGAAGTTTTAATTTTTGGAGAAAGATTACATTGAATCGGGTTCAAATGGTAGTTAAGGCATCTTGATGATAAGAAAAATTTTGTGAAAAAAAATGTTGGTTGAATGAAAAAATTGATCAAAAATTGCTGGACCAAAAATCAAAACTTTCTCTTTGGATTGGCTATCCAGGGGGAAGCGAAATGTTGAATTCTATTCCTCAACATGTGTTTCACAATACATTCACTCTTTGAAACTCCCATGTCTCTTTTCTCAAATAAAATTGTTCTAGATTGAGATCTGTTTGAACAGTAATATTTGAAAATCGTGACAATTACAAATTCAGCTGAGTAAAATTATCTCTTCCATTTTCGTTTCTCTCGCCTTTTAATCCGTTTTTAGATCTTCACTCATATATTTCAACAACGGGAAAATAAACACAAAGATGAACGTAAGGAAAATCATGACGTATATTATTCTTAGGAACAAAAACCCTATCCTTTTCTCGTTTTCTTGGTCACGGTAACTAGTAACGAATTCATGATGAATCGTTCCAGGATTGCCGCGATATGCAAAACATAGCTGGTTGGCGTGACTGCCGTTAGAAAATAAGCAAGCAGAGGTTGTATCAAGTTAAATGCACGTACCGTCTTATTTGTCGTATCCTCGGGCAAATTGTAGCAGATCCCACTGATATATTTCTGATCTAGTGTTGAAACACAATTTTTGAGACTTAATGCAAGTATTGAGAAATTAATTGAGATTAAAGACAATCCGAAGGGAAGGAATTTGGATTTCACAGTCTGAACGTAAGACGAATCACGAAAACACATCGATTTGAAGGACAAAAAATGACGCCAAGGAACACTTGATATTTGATACGCAACTTATTTACGAAATTATGGTCGGGAAACCAAATTGCAGCTGATCGCCAAGAAACTGCACAGACAATTTGTAACTGGACTCGCGAGTATAAGAGGCGTCTGTTTGGGTTTGAACGTCGCCTCAAAGAGGAAATCGGGAAATTTGGAGTGGGGAGGCAATACTGGTGACCAAAAGTTGTATTATAGCGTTGCCATTTGGAATTTCGAGACTGGACGCAGAAAATGGAAAAGAGAAAGTCAGAGAACGCTGGCGGAGAGGATCAACGAGAGTATAGGACGGAGGACACCCGCGCGACGGGGGCTGTTGCGTGGGTGCCAAAAATATAGATGTTGGGTGCAAAGTTAGGGATAACGTTCTCCGAGGCTGAGTGGGAGAAAGCAACGAAGAACGATGTGAAAAGACACCTGCGCGACAGTGGCTATCGCGGAGGTGCCAAATTTTTGGAGATTTATACGTGACTTCCCTGCTTCGTTCTGAACGTGTGTGATGGGACATTTTTTCCTTTATAAATGACGAAAAAAACCGAAATCAACAGTGGGATATGATCTCATCGAATAGCAAAACTCCCTGATTTTTTTCTTGCGTCAAAAATAAATCACTATTATTAAATATAATACTAAAAACATGGGAGAGCTTTTGGAAGTTTTGGTAAACTGCGCTGACCAGCTTATAACAAGTTCTCTCATATACCGGGAAACCGTCGAAACACTGTATACGCACCTGTATGTCATCTATTTGCAACATAGGAAGTGAGTAATCACTCAGTGTCACAAAGTAAGTATGAATTGATTCAATTCATCTGAGCCAGCTCAATTGCATTTTCGGTACCATTTGAAGCTGCAGCTTCGGAATTGTTGCAAAGTGATGTTCATTTCGATTGGATTCGGTCTTCCATTAAATTCGAATTCGATAGTTTTTCAATGACAAAGAAATGAGAGGATTTGGTCCGATTCTTGAGGCAGATAAAGTTTTTTCAAATGAACCTGGATGTCGATTCAGTCAATTGTCTCGTGGCTACACAGTCTGCCATTAACTTACTTGGTGGCTTTCTCCATCTAATCATCTAAGACACTTCATCAATTGCTTCCATCTAAATAAATCATCAATACTTTTCATCGCGCATTCTGTTAGTCCAAAGAATAATTCCATCGATAACTCATTAAAAATTTTAGTACATCTATCGATCGTTTTGAAATAAAATCTATTCTTCCTACGTGGTTGAGTTGCGGATCGGATGGCAAACAGAAATAATTTCATCAAATACTGGGTTCGATAAAAAACGATCTCAAGGAATAAACGAAGGATTCAAAAATTGACTAAGGTTTTTGAGATGGGAGCAGTGATAAAAAGTTCTCAACTACAACAATCATGAACACTGATCAGATCTGAAACGGAAACATAGAGAAGAAATCATATCTTCTTCTGAGATCATATTTGACTTTAACATTTTTGAAACGAAGCAATTTGACCTGTAACATCAGAGCGATCAAAAATTGAATCGTAAGCGATGAGCAAAAAGAGATCAACAATCAATGTTATAAATCAATTTAGAAAGAAATTGCTTGTTAGAAGATGAAGCAAACAAGTTCGCAAATATTAAGCAGTGGATCAATAACTGACCATACTTGAAAAATAAGTGTCAGATATATTTTGAAAATTCACGAAAGTACAAATGTTACATAACTTTCTTTTAAATATTGAATGAGGATGATTTAAAAAGTCATGCTGAACTTGGAATCATGGAAATGATTTCAATCATAGAAGGTATAAAAAGTACAAAGAAAACCTCTCTTTGAATTCTGGTTCGAGTCATAGAGATTTGCGAGATCGATGCTTCAGTCTGCCAAATCGTCGAAGTGGAGAGAATTCGGTACCCAGATTCGGCGCAAATCCACATGCAACATCAAATTTTGCTTTGAATGTTTTGATCTGCGTCTTCTGAGTAGAGGATGATGTATAATCAAACAAAGCAGTGAATGCAAATCGGCCTTTGGGTGCCGATAGTCCCGAAAAAGAAAATGAGAAGAAATTAGAATAAGAACTCAATTATCATGATAAAAGTGTTAGGGATAGACATTGCGACGAGCCAATTCAAACGGAGTAGAAACGGATATGCTATATTGAATCTTGAAAATGATGAACACGCGGCTATGGAATAAATGCAGGCTTGAACGCGCTGTCACACACACAGACACACACTCACACACTAACGTACAAGAATAAGATAAATATTGAGGCACGCTTTGGAGGTACATTGATGAGATAAAGACGTGAATCTTGTTCTTTCGCTCTCGCATCCCAATCTCTTCAATAATAGAATGTTCTTAATAACTTATTACGAAGATGATTCAATTTGTTTGAAGAGACACGACTCCGGAATGCTTGCTTGGGATGGTTTGATCACGCAATTTACAAGAATCGCACAAAATTCAACAACGTAACATCGAGAGCGCGTTACAGCATTGAACAACATAGAATTGAGATAAAAAAGAACGGGGAAAATGAGAAGAAAACGCTTATCGAGAAACGATTCGAATGGAAGGTCCAAATCGTTTTCAACAAAGGGCGACGATCGAACATATGATACTGTACAGTATACGTAGAATGACACCTACCTGATCGGACGATAGAATCCAGGAATGACAACATGATGCTGTCAAGGTGGAAAAGTTGGTAAGGTATGCAGGTACCAGGTCGTCGATGATATCAATTTGCAAACACAAAATAAACACACGATTTTAGTAGACACTGTTCCGACAGACAGCGTGAGCAACAGCACACGTGCAAACCTATCACCATGCGCGCGAACGAATTGGAGTATACAAATCAGGGGAGAGAGGGCGCTGGGTAAATGGAGGATAAGGGGCGCAATATATGCAAATACGAGCATATAGATCATTTTGTCGCCTCCAACTTGTTCTTGTGAGCGGACGATTGAAGCAACACGAGCGCTTCGTAAGCCTTTCAGCTGAATCTTTCAGATCAATTCTATTCGTAGAAACGTGGACTCGAATACAGCGTCTACATGCGACAACGGATATAGAATTTTCTGGTATTGGAAATGTGTAGGAAGTAATAAAATCTCTGAATCGCTCTGATGCCTATATGCTTGGCGCATGAATGTGTTTGAAAGCTTTCCTCCGATATGAATTTGTGAGATCTAATCGAAGCATTCGGGCTTGAATGGGACGATAGCCTTTGATGATTTTCGCCATACTTAATATGGTCCATACAAACCTCTAAACTCCATGAGTTGTAGGAAATCAGTAGCGCCGTTTCGATTCATTAGAGTATTATACTGGCTAATGTACGTACAGAACTGAAATACATTAGTAGTATAAATTGAAGTTCGAAGAAATTAATTATTTATTTTGTAGCAACGCAGTGAGAAATGGAGACGTGTCTGCCTAAGAGTTGTAGCATACTTTTATCTCTTGAATTTGACTGAAATACTGATCGACTATTGAATTCAAAACAATACGATTATCTCCCTAACCCCTCTCGCGATGACGAGAAATGAGCAAAACATCCTAAGCCTGTGCCTTGCGTCTGCCAAGTGTGTCCTCTAGAAATACTGATTTCTCAATCGAGTGACTCGACATTTCCATAAGCTTTCGAGCCCCGCAAAATTTTTCTAGATCATGGCCCAGTTAGGAACCGAACGGGATTCGATGTGTCTTGTTCTGAACTGTGAAATTCCCTTTTTACATTCTCCGTTTTGGACAAAGTATTTCATCGTCTGAGCAAGCTGTAGCTAGAGTGAATTTTTCCACGAAACCGAGTTACATCGACGAATGACGGCTATGATCATAGCCGAAGCCAAGCACACGTCTGAATCAAATTCCTCTTGAACATACAACGTGATTGTAAAGTACTCGACCAGCCGGGAAATTCCAAAAGTCCGGCGCGTTGTGAGTTTTGCAAAATTTCCTCGAAGTTATCGAGTCGATTTGGAAATTTGCGTGGATGTTGAATATTATCAGATTGTTGTGATCAGATGGATCAGAAAAGGGATCAGAGGCATCAGTCGCGCGAGGATCACATGGGATCAACAGAGGGATCAGTTTGTTTTGCTGCCACACATGTGGTCTGGTTCCGAGGTTATGTATCGGTGCGCCAGTCTCAGTATTCGCAGCCCGGCGAGGTTGTTGTAGAATTTAGTGGCGGTGTAGATGATGAATTGTGCAACTGTCGTGCTTTTCGTCGCGTTCCTGGGCCTCGGGGTATCATGGGCCCGTGCTGTTTGTGTTGGTCGCATAGCCGCGCGGGTGACTCCCTTAGTGTAGGAGTGCCGAGCGCGTTGGGGTCGATTTTTAATTTTGGCCGTCGCTCTCATTCATCGTGCACCAAGTCGCCTCGCCCGCTGCACCAGGAAGCATTGCTGTTGCACAGTACTGAGACCAGAAAGTGGTAATCAGTACCGACGGCGCAAGCAGCAACTCCCCGGACTGGCAGGTTATACCGAGCGAGGCTTGACAGCTTTTGCTAGGTTAGCAAGCGAAAATTGCTTGATGGTCAAGCGAGATCTGCCGAGCCGACCCGATGTTTTGCCCGGTTGGCTAAGTCCGGCATTCTCCGTCTGCTGCGCATACTGTGAGACGAAGTCCACAGCACAGCCCGCTGTTTTGTTTTCTCACACAGCTTGTCCTGTTGTGGACAAGCTGTGGAATGCAACTCTGGAATGCACCACCGATGTAAATGTATCAAAATCACTATTCGTGATCGTGAAAATTCCCATCAAATTCCCCACTGAAACATTTGTCGGTCAATCGGTCCTGTTGATTTGAGAACTTGAATCCAATTGCCGTGAGGAGATCAAGATTTATGAAATAAAGCCAAGTGATTATTTGAAGTAACTCATCGATTTGATGATAGCAAATGAGTAGCCCCACGTGAAATAAATGGTCGAAAATACATGGTGTCCCAAAGAATCTCCTAATTGTGATTCTATACCTCGAAAAATGGGGAGCAATGTTTCTTCCGCTGCTGGGCGAATTGATAAAACCTTCGGTTTCTTCTATGAGAGATGGCTGACTTCTCCATACTAGAACTGCTCTAGCTCTCAAAAGCAACAAGGTATCGTCACATGAGCGAGCTCATTCGAAAGCTGAGTTTGAGTTCATGAAAATGTGCGTTGCGGGATCATTTCTTATGGAAAATGTCTAATGTATGGAGGAACAGTTTGCGGAGCAAATAATGCTATGCAAGCAGTTTTGGTACAAATCCGTCTTCAGGATGACCGATAGCCGTGCGCGAGCTGAGGGTTCAATTTTGAATCTTGAAGTGGTGGATTATGTTGTTTGGAGTACTACAAATTAGAGTACACAGCCATGCATAAGGGTTTTCGACTCTGCATATGTTTGCAGTGAATGCAAGAGTCAAAGGTAGGCTGCCTACAGTGGACGGAATCGACATTTTGACCCTTTACCAAGCACTATGAAGTACATGAACGTTGGGATCTACTCAGAAATTATCAACATAGGGGCACATCAATAGACGACACCCCAGAAAATTGCTGTAATGTACATTCCAAGTCGTAGAAATCTGGGGGAACTTTGAACATGGAGAATCACAATCTCCAGTGTAATCCATGATATACATGTTTAAATGCGCATCATTATAAGGACACGAATATTCCATCGCGAATTAAGCTCGAGAGAGAGAGAGAGAGAATCCGATGATTGATACGGGCAGTGATTTTCCAATTCGCTGCAAGATGAGCAGGGGATCACTGGCGTACTCCGCTGAGCGATTAACCTTCAATAAACTTGATTAATTGCAAATGAAGGAGAGAGCGAGCAAGTGTACCTGTGATCCTCGAAACACGCATCAATCGCTAAACCATTGAAGTGCAGAACGCAAGCCCTTTCGAGCACTCAACGTCGGTAAAACTACTCGTCATCCTCTCGCTCTACAACCAAAATACTACATTCACACTGTTGTATCGTCGTCGTCGTTGGTTGGGACGAGGAGCGTAGTATCCACGGCTTTTATCGTCCCTCGTTCGGCTGATTACGTAATTTCATTAGCTTTCGTATACAAGTTTCCATAAATATCATAATAGTTCTGGTTACGCTCTCAGCCAGCTGCCACGATGTCAAGAATTTTGCCTCAAACGTATTTCCTGCAGCGTGGTTCTGAAATGTAAATATATTACAAGGATGAAATATTTTGGTGGTTTTCGGGAATCCATCGATCACCTCTCGTCGGTGGAACGCTCTCAGGTATCGATCCCGTGGTCATCAAGTCATGTAATTACTCTAATCTGAAACTCTAAGATTTACG
This sequence comes from Eretmocerus hayati, assembly GCA_029851415.1. Classification (NCBI taxonomy): domain Eukaryota; kingdom Metazoa; phylum Arthropoda; class Insecta; order Hymenoptera; family Aphelinidae; genus Eretmocerus; species Eretmocerus hayati. The sequence goes on from CM056742.1 coordinate 136,028,423, forward strand.
GCAAAGTACAGGCAGACCTCATTTTACACGATTCTAGTATGAACAATTTCACTCACCGGCATTTTGATGACTGATTCCATTACTCTCACTAAGTAAGGAGAGGTTCACTTTGACGCGGATTAATATCCTCTTCGAGTCGAATAATTTTCCGAACAAGACAATGATTGACTACTAGCGTGATCAGCAGTAATATTATGATCGTTAAATATAGTATTTTGAACAAAATCTCAAATGTTCGAATTTTGAACCGCCTAAAGAGCGAAATCTTGTCAATTACTGGCATGACTATCAACCTCTTGAATGAGGAAACAAATCAGTAGACGGGACAACTGCGAAAAGAACTGAAAAGAGCGAATTTGTCTCATCATCGAAAAATTTGTCTTAATTTTTGAGTGCAATTAACCATGCTGTGAACTCGATATTGAATTCAGACCTCATCACCATTCAATTCCGAAGATGAAACATGAAACTCAACAAATTTTTGCTCGAATATCAGAAGCTCAATGAGAATTGCAATAGGGAAGCAATACAAGTAGATTATGTACCCGAGTGCTGCAAACTTCGTTTGCAGTTCTCGTCATGGAAAGCCGCGATTGCGACACGAAGTGCATATGATTCTCTATGATCGCCGGGTCACAATCTAGCACATTGCGGGCCGTCCACGCGGCCGTCAAGACCGCGTAGACGTGCGCAATGTGCTAGATTGTAGCCCGGCGTCCATAAAAAATGCCAAAATCTAGCGATTGTAAGTAACACTTTTTCTCTTAGAATCCTTCAAAACCTTCCATGGACTCATTTCTCCATCCTTTTGCCTGTGTATGTGTGTGTGTGTTTGTGTGTTGTCTTTTTGAGGCCACGCTCTCTCTTCTACACTCCTTTTTATTGATTTTTGCTTTCCTATGAGTTGTGTCGAATCACTCAAAGATGAAACCAGTGATTCGGCTGCTCTCCTCTCCTCAATCGAAATTGATTTAGAGGTTTTTTTAGGTAAAATCGTTGAAATTGTTTACTTTCATGGTGAAATATCTTTTTCTAACTCGATCTTACGGCAATTTGGGTTACCTAGGCTATGGTTTTTTTGGCTTGATCCATCGATTGGTTAATACCGAAATTCCATTTAATCTCCACGAACTTTAATTTTCAGGAAAAACGAAAATTTTCACGAAAAACTTCATTTTGTGCATATTGAAACCAATTGTATCGAAATTTCGTCTCGACTAAATTACAGACATTGCTAAAAAAACCTCAGTTTAGATAGCCCCAATCGCCCTAACTAGCTTCCTCGAAAAAATAACTCAAAATATACAAGAATATTTTTTCCAATATTCATACTTTCCTCATATCTTCCCCTCAAACCGACCCATTCAAATTTTAATAAACTAAGCTGATACTTTTTCGTCATCTTGAATCGATTAGTTGATACCAAATTTTTTCAAAATTTGTTTTAGTATAGTCGAAATCAGATTTATTCTCAAAAAATCCAAATTTTTTGAAAATACTCCATTTCTATCATCTTTACACCAACTCTATCAAAATTTCGTCTTAACCAGACGATAGATCTTGCACAGAAAAGACAAGTGTAAGTCATCTGAATTTTCCTAAAAGGGAATCTTGTAAAAATAGCTCTAAATATGAGGAAAAAATTCCATCAGAAATTCATTTTTTGCTCGTATTTCCGTCTACAACTAATCTATTAACCTTTTAATGAACTAGAAAGATACTTTTTCAGCATCCTACATCGATTGGTTGGAACCGAATTTAATTCAACTACGTTCAAGTCTGATTCAAATCCAATTTTCACTTCAAGAATCGAAATTTCCTCCAAGAACTCCATTTTCATCATCTATAAACCAACCGTATCAAAACTCCGCCTTAACCAAACGATTGTTTTCACTTGTAAAACTAGAGTCTAGATCATATTAATCACCCTAAAAGTATTTCTCGAGAAAATAAATCAAGATATACAATCGAAATTTCATCTAAAATTAATTTTTCCTCTTATCTACTCCTGAGTATGAGTTGCATCTGAAATGGATTGAACCACAGGGGAAATGAAACTATTTTGTGGGAATTCCAATCATGATTTCGGAATTTGGTCAGTTCTACAAATTTCTCATCAATCCGAGTGAACCTCTGAGACTATTCCGCTAAGAAAAAGCATTCTGCTAATCTCTTTTAGCAGCGTATTTATGGTGAAAAGGATTCCAAATTCAGCTACACATGAGGGAAAATAGTTCCAGAATTATAATCAACGGTCATTACGTCCAAATAGTTTTATTGATATCCTGAATTGAAGTGATGGAACAAGCCTTCGTCACACTAATGCATTGAGTTTCTGAGAGTTTGCTACTATACAAATATCTGATACAAGGCTTCAATATAAGTTATCGACGTTATATACCAATATAGCTTTCATAGGACCGGTATATTATCCATTGGGGATTCAATTAGTCCGTCGCACCCTCAAACATGAGCCACCAACAGGGTTTGTTAGGTTCAAATCTCTCGAGGATTAGACCCAGTTACAACTTGTTGTAGAGCAGTAAAGTCCGAGTAGCGCAGGATTAGATACTCCGGTATAAGCCGTTGTGTACTACTAAACCGCTAAGCTATATCTGATAGTCAAACACACGACTTTTGATGCACTGTGGGTCCTGCGCTGTAGATATGAATGCAGGGATTTTGTTGAGAATAGTTGATTCAAATTATTCGGAGCAGCTGAATCGTGAACGCATTATTCATTATGTCTTGCCCATAATTTTCATCAAATTCAATCAAAGATTTCACAGTCTCCTCATTTGTTTAGAAAAATTGCTTTCACGATTTTATGAATCATATATCAAATCATCAACCTTGGTTTCCCGAATTCGTGAAAACTCGTGCAAGATGTCATTCAAAGATTCAGTATTACTCAATCGCTCGGCAGTCCGCCATTTTCCCCACCAAGTAAGCAGGCACCGGAGCGCCTTCTCGATCGTTCCTCCTTTCTCTTTTGCATGACGCGGCCGTAGCTTGACGCGGCCCGTGAGATATACATATATCACCACGTATAGAAGCATGTATACAGATACGGACCGATACAGATATGGACTGACTGTTCGCGCGCGAGTAATGCACGCGATCGTTACACATAAGGTAAATGTAATGCGCGGTAACATTACCATAAAAAATGGACCAGTATATTCAATGTAACGTGTAGTATGATTAGAGTCTCGCCATAGTGTAATTAGGCCGTTCATTACAACAACGTGCATTCGCGACAAGTGCGGTTGTAGTGCAGTCGCGCATTACTAACAATCGTTTTGTAATATAATCGCGCATTACGAATAATGACTGTTCTTGTGCCAAGTATTGTAACTCAGTTCATCATACAATGTAATGAAGTGCAGCGTTACAATTGTGACTAGTGTAATGCAAGACTAAATAACGTAATTAGCATATCCTTTTGGTATATAAAAAGGGCCTCGCCACTAAGTGAGGCATTCGAAAGTCACATGGTTAGCTTGCTACATCGCCGCCTCGGACCTAGTATCTCCTCACTGGGCAGCACCACGCCCTGGTGCGTCCTCCTCGCCGCGGAATCACGAGTATTCCGTATGTTGTGTGAATCAGTCGCTAGTACAATCGCGAGTGCTGACCTCAATATCTAAGGTGTGCCGCAATTTCATGTGCAGAGATCGTAGGCAGGGAATAAACGCCCCTCCGGTATTTTTTTATTTTCTACGACTGTTAGTGATGCTTGAATATACCCTACGTCATCAACTCCCCGTCCGTACACCACCTGCCTACATTAATTATAAGAGTGTTTAACATCATTACTCTTCGGCAATCTCCACAAGAACCGCCATGAAATTACGCTGCTAAACGAGATTAGCAGAATGCTTCCTCAGATTGAAATGTACATGTTTGTGAACCCAATCAATTCAAACCCGGACATCATTTTTTCACTCGAATCAATTTTTCATTTCAAGAATCTCCACTCGTAGAAAGAATTTTCGAGTCATCAATTCAATGGAAAGATGATGTCTCATTTTTTCTTTCGGATCTATTTCTCATTCCAAAAATCTTGTCTTACAGAAATTCGGTTCCAACCGTTTTGTTTCAATCGACCAGAACTTTCGAATGTAGGTCACACTTCTTCATCAGAATCAACTCAAAATGAGCATTTTCTCACACAGTCAATTTTCTCACAAATTCTCCAAGACCAACTTGGGTTGAATACCGTAAAAGATGGATGAAACTAATTACTCCAAGAGATCAGAAGCTCAGCTGCGCGGAGAAGCTCTGAAAAGTTGAACTGATTCCTCACCAGGTCATGTAACATGATAGAGCCTCCAAAATATATATGAGTTCTTCGCATAGTTCAACTTTCATTTGCGAAACAATTAAATCATAAGAGAAAGTAGGATGGATTACGAGTGGGTTTTTTTGTACGCATCTAATTTTCGGTCATTCCAACCACATGGAGAGCAACTCCTCTAGCTCTCTTCAGCATTTTCTGTCCTCTTCCCGTTTGCTCTCTTTTTCTGTCAGTAATGCAAAGTATTGACATCCGGAGAATGAGATGATTGGTCAAGTTCAGATTTGTCTGGAGAAATAGGAACTTTTGATTCTGAGACGTGCCGAATGGCTAATTGACTTTTCACGAAATCTGCCCCATGCATCTTCGTAAATCTTGTGGTTTTAATTCTGTGAGAGAGCTTATCTTGAAAGTAGTTTCAAAGTTGAATGCATTCATCTCAAACAATATTGAATGTGACTGGTTCCTATGTGACGGAAAATCGCTTCAATTTTAGTTGTACTCTTATTGGATCATGACAATCGTATTGGTAGATTATCCAATCATAGCTGGCTTCCACTACATTCATTATATCTGAACCTCCTTTTGTGTACTAATATTGCAAGTACCAAGATATTACAGAATAAAGCAATGTATTACGTGGATCAGTTGTTGAGACATAAAAAGTGAAACAAATGATAATCATAACTCAATCGCCTTTGACGCAAGAATGAGGCAGGTTGAATTAGCATATGCAGCTGAATTGTTGATTGTTCAACTCAAATATCTGCCAACTCACTCTGATCGCCCACTGATTCTTGAAAGTAACATTGACATTGTTTTCAGTGGAAGCATTTCTCTAAATTTCTTTCCAACGTGCACATACGCATTCGTCTATTTTTGAAAAACTACCGTAACTTTTAAACGACTTCGCTAGTGGCAAATTGGAATTCCATGTCCCGATCGAATTCCAAAGTTTCATAGCACTTTCCTTGTTGCCTGCGGCTGACCAAATACGGAGTTCTACTACTACTCCGCTCTCAATGGGTGGGAGTTAAGGTCACCAGTTAGAACATCCCTAAAAGAGCAGTTTGAAGTTGGTCCCCATGTTGACCTATTTGGAGGACCCGAACCAATTATAATCATCTTCAATACCATCCACTGATTATTGTATCGTGAATATTGTTCCCACTGAAATCTACACGCTCTCGAAGTGTTTTTTACAAGAGATTTGTGAGATATGTACTTAAAATGGAATTTTTAGCGGAGCCTGAGAAATGTGAGATTCTGAAGCTATAAATCTAAACCTTTTTGGAAGATCTGGACGATTTGGCAAGGTCCCCATCTGGTCAAAATGAAATACATGGAGCCTTTTGGGACGTAGGGTCATTCTAAGTGCCTCTGTTTCACAAAATTAGGTAGAATCTACATAGACGAAACAGCATCTAGTTACATCAAGTTCGAGTTTCTCATTGTTACTTGAATTTGAGAAGAGTTCTAGTAACCTGATCGAGATGACCACAAAAATGTCCTAAATACGTGATATGAATGCTGGCATCCCATTGTATAGTAGTTAGTAGGTACCCAATTTCATGGCTAATTGGGAAAGTTGGCATACAACAGAGCGATGATTCAGGTGAGCGGAGACTTTTTCTCTCGATCGGCAAGTTTAGCTAGGATACATCATCCAAGATACTGGCGCAACGCGTGGCTACCGAAATAAACCCTGGCATCATAAAATTCTCAAATTAAAATTCTTAAGTTTGTAAATTACATCAATTCTAGGTGCTTAAGTGTTGTATTGATGGGACTTAATCGCCCTTCATGAATGATCTTCCGTAAAACAATAAAACGACGACAGATTCAAGCTCGTTTCACAAGTTCGATTGAGAGATTTAGAGGAAAGTCTCAATCCATGACCGAATACAGTCAATCCTTGGATAGCGGACACCTTGGAGTAGCGGAGACCTCGATATAGCAGACACTTCTCGTCACTCGATTTGATTTCCATTGGCTTTCATGGAACTTGATCCTTGGGATAGTAGACACTGGCAATAGTGGACACCCCACAATAGCGGAGGATTCTTGCTGGCAGAATGTTGTGATATTGTGCAATTTCACCTTGCAATAGCGAACAGTCATTCCTTCCGTCCAAAATCAATCGCAAGGGGGACTTCGTGCCCCGGGGTGTGACGACCCTCCGGCCTCAGTTACTGAGACACCGTACTTGGGCGCCGGTAGGGAGGAGACTGGTTCCGAGACTGGCACTCGGTGCTTTGACTTCTCCCAAAACCCGCGAGGGGGGCTGGGGCATGGTACCTCATCCCTGGAGTCTGACGAGCTCCCGGCCCCAGTCGTCGTCCGCCGGAGCGAGGAGACTGCACATCTCCATCCGGCACCATGGGAGTGGGTGAGTCTAGAGACTTAAATAGAAATCACCTTCGGGTGATAACAACGCGAGCCTGGAAGACTCCTCCATCATCCCGAAGGACTCCCTGGGCTCCCAGGAAGCCTAGAAGAGTCCCAAAACCCCCCACCGAGGGGTGGGCATCGGCCTTGTGCTGGGGACTGAGCCCAAAATTCGGTAGTCGGGGAGGAGGATCGAGTACCGACGCGCCGTCAGGGCGTATCCCCACCCCGCGCCCATGGGGGCAACTGGGGCGAAGGCGAAATCCAGGCACTCGGGATATTAAGGATAAATTCCTTCCGTCCAAATTCCGAATTATTCTCAAACATTGAAATTAACACAGCAATTCTCATTGTCAGTGATTAACACAACTATTGAATTTTTACGAGTATTAACTTCGTATGTTTATCCAGAGCAGTTGTTCTAAGACGTCCAGGATCTCGATAAAATGTAGGATATGCAGAGGAAAATATTTATAACTCTGATGAAGGAGCATTATTCATAAAAGTAGTCCCAAACCAGACAATGCATTTGATCGGCACTGAGCGGGTGTTTAAAAAAAATCCATTGTCTGAATTGTCCAGAATCTCAGAGTTTAAAATGCAGTATGATTATGACGCCAGACATGTGAACGAACGAAACAAATTATCCATATCTAAGTACTCACCTCAGAAATGATCAAAAAGAGTCTATAATTTTATTTTTTATGATTCATGTTTCTGTGTTGAGTGACTCCAGCTGACCCTGGAGAGAGTGAAACACGTGTGGAAAGATTCTATCAATTTCACATGAATAGATATATCACAACTGCCATGATTGGCTCAAAATTCAAGACCCTTGGAATAGCGTACACCTTGCAATAGCGAACACTTTTCGAGGCACACAAGGTGTCCACCATTGCGAGGATCTACTGTAGTAAGGATGAGTGCCTCTTGATTGAAGGCAGGGGCCCTCTCACAAATTAATGAGGTTTGAATCCTTCAGAATCTAATAATTTCAACTATGTTCACGCAAAAACGACTTCATGCAATCTTCCGATATTTAAGTCGTTGAAAAATTCCATAAAATAGAATTCGCGACTTGTTCATGAGGTTTCCCTCTTCCGAGTGGTTTTTTCGACCTATTCCTGCGACTCACGCCGAAGATTGATCACTCAGAAAGTATCTACAACTCCATGAACTCGTGCAAAATATATCATTCGAATCGAAATTGGTTGACCCGTTGTCATGAAAAGTGTGTATCTCCCAGTACACTACTCATTTGATGGATTCCATCCAAAACCGACAAATGAAAAATGGTGATGCCTCGTATCCGTTTCTCGCGATTTCCATTCGATTCTATGGTCCATAATATGAACATTTCAACCACTGTGAGGGCCCAAGAGAATTTTGGAGATGGTTGCGGAGCTATTTTTCGTTTGCTTTTTGATTCCACCAAAATATGAAAATCATGATCTGTTTCGAATAAACTACATTAATCTCGGGTTTGGCTCAAGATGATAGAACGCAGTTCACGCCATTTCGAAGATTTTGAAACAGCCTCGCTCAGCTATTCCATGTCTTGATCAGGTGCAATCCGAGAAATTCAGGCTAGCCTGATTATCTGGAAGAGCAATTTTCCCAACTACCCCAAACTATGATTTCTTATGCAAAATTGCACAACCTTTGCGATTGAATCAGTTGGAAGTTATTATCATTTTGCTGTTTTATGCGTTTATTGTTCAATTTTTGATTTTGCATCCTCTGACCAACAGAAAAACAGGCTACAGCGATTCCTGCACATGCGTGTGGTTCCAATCAGAAGCTAAGGTAATTTCCTTCGAAATTACCCCTTGCAGAAACAAATTTCATGTCTTCAATCAGTAGCCAGCCCAGTTTGATTAAGAGAAAAGGGTGATCTGAGCGTGATGGCCTACCTACCCTCAACCGAAGCCTTGAATCCTTCCCCGTCATACATGCTGTTGGTGGTGTAACAATCTTAATTCCTCAAAAACCGTGTACCATCAGCCTCAGTCAACCGAATTGTACTCGGCAAGTGGTCATCTGGAGGAGAATTTCCTTAGCTCCCGATTGAGGCTACTCTGGAATCCGTAGAACCATGCAGGTGCACCGAAATCACTGTTTCCTGGATGGTCAGAGAATAAAGGATCAACCATTAAACAAAAACGAGCAAAAGAGCAACTTTCCCCTGATTCCATCGCGGAGACGCAATCAATTACACCAGGAATCACATTTGAGAAAGATGAAAAAATCTTGCTTCATAGGTCAGTACGTAGAAACAGCTTGTTTCCGAGCGTCCTTGCGTAGCGATGGTGCTTGGAAATTCGCTGTTTCTATGTACAGACCGATGAAGTAGCTCACGCGTTTTGTACCGAAAATTTTGTTTTCCACAAAAACTATACCAGACGCCAGCTTCGCCGACGTCCAGCAGGATTTTTGCGAAGGACAAAGTTTTCCGGCATTGAACGCGTGAAATACTATTTTGAAATAACCTGGTCAGCCTAGTTTTCTCGGGTTTCACCTGATTCCGGCCTAAAATAGCTGAGCAAAAAAATTTCGAAATCACTTTCGATATGTTTTTTCATGATCTTCGAATGACGCAAATTGCGTTGTATCATCTTGAGCCAAACTCGAGAGAAATGCAGTTGATTGGGAAGAGATTATAAGACTCATGCTCTGGTGGAATCAAAAATCAAAATAGAAGTAGCTCCGCGGACGTCTCCCGAATTCTTTTGGGCCATTTCAGTGGGTGAAGCGTCCATATCATGGAACATAGAATCGAGTTGAAACTACAAGAAACCGATCAGAGGTATCACTGTTTTCCACGGGTTTTTTCGAAATGGAATTCATCATTCATGACATAGCCGTCATCATGGATGTGTCAAAACCTCCCAAATGAAGAACATCTATCTAAAAAGATGACATGCTATTGACAGAATATATCTCTGAAACAATACTACTACACCGACATCTTCAAACGTCTACATCAAACAATTCCAATCCGCTGTATTCTGATGGGAGACGAAGACATGCCGATAAGTTCTTGCTGACACTGGATTTATTTCGACGATATAATGCTTGAAAAATTCGTGTAAAAAGGGTCGGCAAGAGCGCTCCTCGTATCTAGGTTCATCCTGCTTCCATCATTCGTCAGTCACACAGCAATTCTCTGTTGAGAGATATTGCTGGCAGCTGATGTACAAGAGGTGCACAATCCACGACTATCGTAGATGAAAGAAGTTTCATTGCAGAAACCTAAAGCTAGTCTCTTTGTTTTTCTCACGCGACTGTTTCTGTAGTCGTAGACATTGTGTCAATAATTTTTCATTAATCACTATCTCTATGAATACTGAGCTAACAGATGGATATTTGATTCCTAGAGTTTCTCATCACAATGTCCGTGACCGTCAGAATTGTGAGAATGAGAGACTTTGGTTGATTGAGGCAAGCTATCTCTTTGCCATACAATTAGATTCGGAGGATTCGAAAGAGTAACAATCTTTTATCCCAAAACTTCATTTATATCACAACTTATTACGTCCACCCCATGATTCTTGCTGCCGGTTTGGGAGCCGTTTAATATATTACCGGTTTAGTGATCTCTGGGAACTCAAAAAATGGTCGAAATACAGGATCTTGATATTGATGAATCACTGTTTTTCTGTTCCAGACGCAGCGTGAATAAGCAAGTCCAAATTATGCACTGAAAAACGTGAGTAAAAGATTGTTAGCATTCTACGTCTCACTCGCGAGCATAACTAATCAAAATACTCAATGTCACCAGAATTTTTATGGAATGCCAACCAATATTGAGTCCTTCAGGAGCTCTGTTCAAACAATGATGAGCGAGAACATTGCACGGGAAAATGGACCAACCATTCCCCCAATAGAGGAAAATACCACTTTAGAGACCAGCGTCTAGTTCCTCGCAAAGAACGAGAGATGAAGGGAAAAACTTACCACAAAAGCTCAGATGATCACCGTTACGTGTTACATGATCCGTATTCAATATGACTCATTATATCTATGTATGATAATTACACTGTAAAGAATGGCAATGGGTTTCAATCAAATATTCAACTACAGTAGTTGAAAACCGACTCAATTACGGTAGTTGAGAGAAATTTCAATCAATTGTAGTTGAATTTCAACTCCGTAGTTGAATCTGAATTCAACTACAAAATTGAAAATTTTTCCAACAACCGCATTGAAATTCAACTACCTGAGTTGAATTCTTCCTCACGAGCCGATTCTTGGGATAATTTGTGACGAGTTCGGATAGCTCTAATTGGCATTCATCATCCTGATTTTTTTGAGGGTGGCGTGTGGCGTGAAGCTCAAACTCAACTGAGAAAAAAATGAATGCATGTGGTGGAAGAATCTGAGCAAATCCACGAAAGAAAAGGCAACGTCTGTAATTTTTGCAATGAAATGAGGGAAAGATGAAAATCGGATCGTCTCCGTGAACTATTATGAAAATATTCAAATCCAAAACTCTCGGAAAAATAGCAGCGTGAGATTCTTCAGAAAAACTGTAAATATAGCGCTGTAAACTGCTGTTGCAACTAGTCCATGGGGATGTGTGATTATTACCTCGTTCATGGTCTTGGAGACCTTCCAGTTTACGAGTTTATTCAAGAGAGAGGAAAAATGCTCGTAGATCTTCGCAAGGAATAAGTATCTTGACATTGGGCTGACAAGGGGGGACCACGGGATCCGGGTCGACAATCTCCCCCAAGATTTTTTTACAGTTTAATACTATCGAGAATATGAAGAATCCAGAGTAACTCCGTCAAATGGGCCTCCTGTTCAAAGATACAGCCACCGAGATTAACATTGCTCACATAGGCCCATGTTAAAAAGTAATTCATATAGATATTCTGATTATGCTAACGTTTCTGCTCGTAACTCTGGATAGGAGGCCCATTTGACGGAGTTACTCTAGATTCTTCATATTCTAGTTGGTAGCAAACTGTGAAAAAATTTTGGGGATGATTGGTGACCCGGACTTCGTGGTCCCCCCTTGTGAGTTAACATCAGGAATCTATGTTGGAATAATAAGAAACTTCAAAGAGGTCTTTTTCAGTTTCGTTCAACTATTATTTGCATGTTCAGTTATGTTCAATACCCATTAGTTTCATTTGACAAGTTCCTATGACCGCTTAATCTAATACTATATTGAGCTTCTGTCGATACGAAGATTAATTGCAAATAATTGTTTTTTTTTCTGGAAATCAATTGACCCTGAGGACTCCCTTTGATCTCTACTTGATATTTCGTAAAATGTTGTTACTTCTCGTTATAATGTTCAGTTACATGATTTCAACTCGATACCGAGAGTATTTCGAAATATTCACCCCTTTGTGTTGGGGTTTGATTGACTCCGATGATCGTCTCAGAACTCATTAGGACTCCCAGTTTGAATTTTGTGACATTTTTCCATGTTGAATAGAAGATGTGTTCATATCCACTCTAGATTCACTGCTGTTCCTTCCCAAACCAACATACTTTAATCCGTCAAACCAATAGTATTCAAATTAGTTCACCAAATTTTGGACCGCTTTTCCCACGTAAGAACGGCTTCTGATCCCGAATTTTCGTTCTGTGGCTGAATACATATCAACTGACATGATTCCGTGAATTACTTCTACATAACTCTGGCAGACGAAATTGTATGAAGTTTCTTGAACACTCGCAGTATTTAATCAGTATCCGGATCTAGAGTCAATGAAGAGAAAAGTCTCCCGAATTTTTTGTGGATAATTCCGTATGATACTGCCAAAGTCTTGACATCACTCACTCTTTTTTTGACGAGCATGTAGAATGGAAGCACTGTATGATCAATCATATTACATCACCAGTCTCACTCGTATGAACTTTTGCCATTGTGTATCTCAAGGTATAATAAGTACTTTACAAATAGTAGTCAAACCCAAGCGAGGAGAATAACAAATTTTACGCATCAATGTTACCTCTATGACCAACATATTGGACGCGACTTTTTTCGAATTCCACAGACATTGTTTTAACTCGTGTAGTTGAATCCCAAGTACGTGGTTGAATTTCCAACTACGTTGATGAAATAATTTTCAACCACTTAGTTGAAACGAATTTCAACTGCGTAGTTGAAAAACCGGTTCAACTACGTGGTTGAAACATTTTTCACTTCCGTAGTTGAAAAAAACGTTGCTCATTTTTACAGTGTAGGTAACACCCCGAAGTGCACTGACGAGTTAGCATACTCAAACTTCTGTGTTAATGGTGGGGAGATACTCCAAACATACCAAACTACTCGAACAAAACTGCATCCACATCATTCTTTCTGCTAGACCTATCCTATCACGAAATATGAAATAGCAGAGGAGAGGAGGAGATTTTCTCATATAAGCATTTGTAAGTTTGTCGATTGATGTCCCCCCCCCCCCCCCCCCCGTTAATTAATCCATATCTGCGATAAGTGTTCACATGTATCGAATCGCTCTTTTTAGCTCAAAGATCGAATCGACTCTGTAGATCGATCTGTTCGTGGGGTCCGTGTGACGTGTGCAAGCCTCTCACATACGCACGAGTCTACGCACTAGTGTGAATGCACAGGCGCGACGCGCTAAAATACAAAAATATAGCTCGCCAGCGGTTTAACATCGATGTTCTATGAAAACATGGTCGCGACACCGCGTAAATCACGTTAGATACATTATACCGAGAATTCAACTGCAGATTCTTACGGCGCAGTCTGGCCGATTAACAACACTCCAAAGATCATACATGTCGGTTAATAGTCAAGCGTGCAACACGTCATACCAGTAATACAGCATTGCACCCGGACTAAAAACAGTAGACGTTCGCTCTCTATACATAAAGACCTGTACATTTCATAGATCTCATTTTAGCAATATGGAGCAATATTGTTCAGAGTATTTCGACGGTGCTGCGTTGCGCATATTATGCACTCCCATTATCACGTGGAAAATAATAGTAACTCAGCCACGCAGCAAACGATATTCATCATCGAATTATTTAGGCCACGTCGAATCCTATACTTTCCATGTTAAACCAGCGCGCAAGCCTCCTCAAAGGAGCTTATAAATATCGGCCTGAGCTAGCTATCGGGCACTTCTATTCTGACCATTGTCGTGATCGTTCACATGTATACTCGGCATCTCTCAACGTAATATCTCAATATAGTTACGTCGACTCATTACATACTATCGACTCAGTGTACTACCTCATTCTTGTATATCGTCGGATGTGACGAAGATAATATCCCACGTATTGTATCAAAGGAAGAATAAATCTCCAATTATATTCACTCGCCGACTACAATTCCTGAATTCGAAACCTACCGCCAAATCGACACTGCAGCGCCCTCTAACTGACCGTGGGTCATAACATCCGCTATGTTGGCTGTTTGAACGTCGGTATGGAAGAACTCTAACTGTGACGTATGCGAGCTCTCTCACATACGCACGAGTCTACGCACTAGTGTGAGTGCACAGGCGCGACGGGCTAAAATACAAAAGTATAGCTCACCAGCGCTTTAACATTGATACTCTATGAAAGCATGCTTGCGACACCGCGTAACTCATGTTAGATACATCGTATCGGGAACTTAATTGCAGACTCTTACGGCGTAGTCTGGCCGATTGACAGCACTCCAAAGATCATACATATCGGTTAATAGTCAAGCGTGCAAAACGTCAAATCAGTAATACAACATTGCACCCAGACCAGAAACGGTGGACGTTCGCTCTGTATACATGAAGACTTATACAGTTTCATAGGTCTCATTCTAGCAATGTTGGAGCAATATTGTTTAGAGTATTTCGACGGTGCTACATTGCGCATATAATGCACTCTCATTATCACGTGGAAAATAATAGTAATTCAAACACGCATCAAACGATATTCATCATCAAAAATTATCTAGGCCATGTCAAATCCTATCTTTTCCATGTTAAACCAGCGCGCAAGCCTCCTCGAAGAAGCTTATAAATATCGGACTAAACTAGCCATCGGGCACTCCTATTCTGACCATTGTCGAGACCGCTCACACTCGTACTCGGCATCTCTCAGCGTATACAGCTCAATTTAGTCTTATACCATTGACTCAGTGTACTACTTCACTTCTTGTATATCGTCAGACGGACGAATATATTATCTCAATTATTGTATCAAAGGAAGAATAAACCTGCAGTTATATTTACTCGCCGACTACCAATTCCTGGATTCAAAACCTACCGCCAAATTGGCACAACAACGCGATCTAACTGACCGCTAGGTCGTAACATAACGATATATCTGTTGACTCTCACTCTTGAAGTCGTCATAGAAGATCCCTATTCATTCATTCATCCAGATTAAGGGGATCAGACTGAAGTCGGAAAATTTTTTGGTATCTATTTCAAAACATCTACTTTGACACATCGCGCGCGATGCGCGATTTAGTCTAACTTTCTATCTTAATCTTTATCAGTCTCATGTATCGAATCGGAGTCGAACGCAATCAGCTGTTGTCCCGAATCGTGTTTGCGGCCGTCTTTGCATCGGTCGTCAAGGACGTTTTTTGAGTTCGTTCATGAAATAATTCAGGTATTGTGGAAAAAATGATGAATCTGAAAGTTTACAATCAATGTCACTGTGATACATCATTGAAATTTCGTGAAACGCATGTGGAAACCAAATGATTGAATTTCAATTGATCGGCTTCTGCCAGTGGCATTGTGTCAACAAATTTCGCTGACTCGTGTCACAGATCAAGTTGAATTAATCCAACTCGGACTATGGAACTCGAAGCCTCGTATGGTTGCAAGATTAAGGCCAGTCCGTAGTCCCCGCAATACTGCAACCAGACACGCACCGGAGTACATGCAGATTTTCAAACAATATGTAATTTTTAAATGATTGCAAACACTTTTCGGATAAAATCATTGAGTCAGCGCGCTTCCCAATAAAATTTCCAATCATTTGAGCTTTGTTGCGTCTCAAAATTCGTGGTATATTTTGCAGGATTTGGAGAACCGCAATCTTGAGCCGTCGCTGCCGCATCGTAGGAACCACGCTGTCATGCACTTTGCCATTTTCCAAATCTCGCAAAATATATCGCGAGTTTTGAAACGCGACCAAGCTCAAACGATTGGAAATTTTATTGGGAAGCGCGCTGACTCAATGATTTGGTCCAAAAAGTGTTTGCAACTATTCAGACATTGAATATTGTTGGAATTACGCTATGCAAATCACCGTGGCGCCATCTATGGATTAGTGAGCAAGTGTAAGCACTACGGACTGGCCTTAACTCGGAGGATTTTGATGGAAAGTGTAAGGGTGAGAAGAGACATATGGAAAAAATTTTGACTCTACGCTAAATTACAGTGCGTTTTGCCATTCCTCGTCAGATCTGGCTTATCAAGGGGACAGACGATCTGCCAAGGTTAGTCCCCGACGCTTTTGGCCTAAGTAGCCGAACGTCGAGCTCTTAAACGGCTTTATATATGAAAGTCTTACATGCGCAAGCGCTTGCGAGTAAGATGATTTCAACCCGCTATTTCCATATGAAATCGACTCGACAAATTTTCAGCCTACTGTCGGATATATATCAAACTAACATTTGTACTCGATCGATACGATCAAGCACTGTATTTATCACTGGCGGGAATTACAAATGATCTAATTTCAATTGATCGGCTTTTGCCAGTAGCATTGTGTGAACAAAGGACCCCACACAAAATCAATGGGAAGTGGCTTAAGGCCAATTTTGATGAAACTTGGTAGTGTAGTAGATCATTTTATGCTGATCAATTTCGTCAATGGGCTCGAAGAGCGCCTATGACTCATTTTTGAGATATTTTAATGGAAAGAACGCAATTAATTGAGGTTACGTGAGCTTTGTTGTCACTCATTATTGATTTTTTTCATAGAAGGCTATTCACACTTCTTGAACGAATCTGAGCTCTTGTATTAGCCAGTAAAGTTCAGTCAGGGCAGAGAATCCGACGGATTACTTGGTTCATATCGAAATCATGGAGAATTAATTATAGTTTAATTAAAATATCGTCATCTCTTAGGAAGGGTCGTAATTGCACGACCCAGTGGTGGGCACATTTCAATGAGATACGAACCATATGTAAATGGTCAGTAGCTTTTGTAATTGCGTACAACATAACTGATAATGAACCTTGTGATGAGTAATACATGTATCTCGAAAGCGTGGGTGGAGGAAGCTGGGGAGGGCTTCATCGTGAAAAATCTTTTTCACGAAGCATAGTACTGGGCGTCCTCCAACTCGGAGGTTTTTGGGGTCACCGAGCTCAAATACGTTATCGTCTCGCCCTTTATCTCGTGATGCGGAAGCTGCGAGGGCGGACCATGCAAGGAAAGGGGGACTGCTTTGAAAAATCGATATCGCTGCCCCCGAGATCGTCAACTAGACGATGACGAGAAAACGATCATCTTGTCAGCCTGAGAGGATTTTCTGGGATTGATAGCGATATCGATTTGCCACCGCAGCCCCCCCCCCCCCACCATGCATGGTCCGCCCATGCAGCCACCCCCGCACGAGATAGAGGCTGGACGATAACGTATTCGAGCTCAGTGACTCCAAACACCCCGAGTTGGGGGATGCCCAGCACTATGCTTCGTGAAACAGATTTTTCACGATGAAGCCCTCCCCAGCTTCTTCCACCCACTCTCTCGAGATACATGTATTACTCACAAGGCTCATAATCAGTTATGTTGTACGCAATTGCAAAAGCTACTGACCATTTACATATGGTTACCAAGTAATCCGTCAGATTCTCTGCCCTGACTGAACTTTACTGGCTAATACAAGAGCTCAGATTCGTTCAAGAAGTGTGAATAGCCTTCTATGAAAAAAATTAATAATGAGTGACAACAAAGCTCACGCGCGTAACCTCAATTAATTGCGTACTTTTCATTAAAATATCTCAAAAATGAGTCATAGGCGCTCTTCGAGCCCATTGACAAAGTTAATCAGCATGAAATGATCTACTACACTGCCAAGTTTCATCAAAATTGGCCATAAGCCACTTCCCATTGATTTTGTGCGGGGTCCTTTCGCTGACTCATGTCACAGATCGAGTTGAATTAATTCAACTCGAACTATGCACCTCTAAGCCTCGTATGGTTGCAAGATTAACTTGGAGGATTTTGATGAAAAGTGTGAGGGTGAGAAGAAACATATGGAAAAAATTTTTCTTCCATAGTCAGCGAAATTTGTTGACACAATGCCACTGGCAAAAGCCGATCAATTGAAATTCAATCATTTGTAATTCCCGCCAGTGATGAATACAGTGCTTGATCGTATCGATCGAGTACAAATATTAGTTTGATATATATCCGACAGTAGGCTGAAGATCTGTCGAGTCGATTTCGTATGGAAATAGCGGGTTAAAATCATCTTTCTCGCAAGCGCTTGCACATGTAAGACTTTCATATATAAAGCTGTTTAAGAGCTCGACGTTCGGCCACTTAGGCCAAGTGCGTCGGGGACTAACCTTGGCAGATCGTCTGTCCCCTTAACAAGCCAGATCTAACAAGGAATGGCGAAACGCACTGTAATCTAGCATAGAGTCAAAATTTTCCCCATATGTCTCTTGTCATGTCACAGATCGAGTTGAATTAATCCAACTCGATCTGTGACATGAGTCAGCGAAATTTGTTGACACAATGTGACTGGCAAAAGCCGATCAATTGAAATTCAATCATTTGTAATTCCCGCCAGTGATAAATACAGTGCTTGATCGTATCGATCGAGTACAAATATTAGTTTGCATGTGAAAACCATTCTCGTTGAGTTACAACGTCATAAGAGATCCAAGTGTAGGCTAGAAATCGTGGATGCAATCGATGGATGGCCCCTGCCGAAAGAGTTAATCGACCGGCAAAGAAGTGGATCAGCGTGCGCGCTCGTATAGACCACACCCATTACTACTCCGTTTTGGGCGCACATATTCAAAACTCTTTCAGAGAGACCTCGAATTCACTGCTGACATGTATCGGTAATTATCACGCTAATTCTTGGATACATCTATCACAATTGATATTTTAGGACAGTTATTTCTGAGCTCCGATTGTTCTTATGATGACCAATAGGACCCATCATGACTGTGGGAGTATGTGTCGTATCGCAGAATTGTATCATTTTGACAGACATATCCAGTTTTCAGTACGTAAATTTGGTTTGGGAGAAGACGCGCCCCCTTAAGAATATGCATGAAATGTTACATTCGTTGTGCTATGGAGAATTGGATACGATTTCCATCTCGAATGAAATAAAGGTTGATGGATGCCGTCGAAATTAGAATTATTGTACACCAAACCAGATACCCATCATCTCGATACCGTTTTGCCTTCAATCTTCTAGATCAAAAGGAAACATGATATCGCGCGCGCGGAAAATACGTCCTAGTGTATATGAGAATGCACGTGTACATGAACTCTTTGACAATCATCCAAGCGTGCCGAGGCTTCACGTTCGCCTAACTAGCGCTCCTTCCACTTCCCGATCTTTTCATCCTTCTATTTCTCTTCCTCCAATCGATAGCATCGGAGCGAGAAGTGTAAAAGGACTGAAAGAGGAGGGATTAGAGCTCTGGAATTGCCTATAATATCACACACACAAACGAAAATATAGTGACACCCTCCGTTCTTCAGCACTGGCCGAGATATTGCCAACTTCCTCTATCCCTTGCGCTTTTGTCTTGTGCTCCATTTTGCCAACTCATCTCGTTCTTTTCATCCATCTATCCACTTCCTCTCTCAAGAATTTCCATTGCGAAGCTTGTGGAAATTTGCACCTCTTCTATTTCAGCTGTTTTTCAATAAAAATGTGAGATTGTGCTGGTCGAGGACTTGCATTTAACAAAGCTTGAGATTGACTCACATCAATTTCTTTCGCACTGCATGAAAAGTGACCCCACACAGCTCAAAGCAACTAACGATAGAATTTCAGCAACTAACATTCTCGAGGTGAACCAACCGTAAGCACACCGTCAGCCAAAACAAGAGAGACATGTAACGAAATAATTCACATGCACACGCACACAAACAAGAGAGATATGTAACGAAATAATTCAGATGCACAGGGCAAAATAACGGCGTGCATTTTGCTAGGTGGATAGCTCATCCCCAAAGCCCTCGGAGGCAAGTGCAAACAAGCTCTAATCAAGCATTGCCTTGTGATGATAATCTTTCCTACATCGGTGACGACATCGTTGAGTCGTAAGAGGAGTTGGTTGCAGCTCACGCACGGTGGGGTAAGCGTTTCTCACGTTGAAGTCCAAGAGTTGCAATAGCGTGACTTCAAAAAGAAAATCATGATCGTAGCAGGACAGATTGCTCGTATACCAACGTGACCAACAGAGCGAACGTGGAGAGGTCGTGAGGGAGTGGACATAGCTACGAATGAGGCAAGGATATCATTAACACATTCGCTGCGACGGGTCCCACGGGTGGGACCCGCGCGTCCTCTTTTGTGAGCGACGGATCCCAGGGGTGGGACCCGTTTTTGTTCGGGCTCTAGTGTGCACCAAACGACGTAGACATATCCAATGGCTTCTGTAGCTGACTTTACTCACTATATACGATGCCAAGAACATGCGTACAGGCCAGTTTAGGAATCAAACTTGATTGATTCGAGCTACGCCATGAAAACTGAATTTTCGTGGGAACGAGGATAAATAACACAAAAATAGCAAGTAAATTGTAAATATATCCAGTCCGTTCGAATATTTCACAACGTATCTTAGCTGATTCGAAAGCTTATGTCAGAAGCTACAAAATGAGCTTAAGTACGCGTGATTTGAGCGAGATAGAGCCAAGTTATCAGAAATTCAGACGCAACATAACCGTGAGGCAAACCGAGTAGATGGTTGACATTGCAATTGCACTTCCTCTCTTCTCAATCTACTATCTAATCTCTCCGCGTATGAGGAACTTTTTGTATCCAGAGAAGTTGAAGAGTATCTCAAATAAGTAGCTCTATCTCGTGGAGTCACGAGGATAGAAAATCATACTCGCGTGGATCACAATCGCGCTCCGCAGTTCACAGACGCCAGACGAAAACTCACATCCCAGGCCATGCTAGCGAATCACCCGAATGGTACCGGAAAATCAACGAATGCTCCCGAAAAGCTGAAGATTTCATCTTAGGATCACTAATTTTGGTAGTTCGATCATTCACACAGTCCCCCATAGCACGATAGAAATTTTCGCGGGTCCCACCGGTGAGACCCGTCGCACTGAAAAGAGTCGGACTTAATTGTGTGCGACGGGTCCCACCGGTGTGACCCGCGAAAGTTCTTAGATTTCTCGTATATACATACTAAACTGATCACAAATCAGAAGGTTTGACTATTATAGAAGCAAAATCACGCGTTTGTCCTCTCTCGCACTCTGGAACAAAGTGCCGATTTTCATCGTCGCAGCGAACGTGTTAATGTATTATTCTTGGAATAACTGGAACTTGTTCGAACAAACTTGGCCACGGAAATGATTCAAGTACTCGATTCAGATAGACTACAGATGGAATGAGATCATATGATTTTCAAGGTAATTGGGAACATGGCACAGAATTCACACAATTCAGTAGCACAGGCATCGTACATAACGTATTATTTCGCGTGAAATCAGGACTGGATTTTTTCAATTCCTCATTAATCACTAACTTGTCCTTGGTGAATCCTTCAATCCATTTTCAAGGAGTTCCGATCGTATTCAGACAATTTCTATGTGATTAGAATGTAATGCGCTGTAACCAGTCTTGATCCCAACACCCTTTTCTTCGCTTCCACACGATTTTCAGAATATTCCCAGTCAGGCCCCACGCCCTGCTGAACACTCACAATGGATCTCGTTTGGATCCAGGAAATTCACAAAATCCCACCCTATAACTCTGTAGATGACGGTATTGAAGATGCACCAGTATCAGAACTCGAAGATACACGATTCAACAAGAATTGAGCCTTTCTTAGTTGAATCATGTTTCTTCGAGTCGTTATCAAGTAGGAGGATCTTACCAGTTCGCTGGAACTCGAATAATTCACCTCGAATGGATGAACAACAGATGACAGAATTTTGATATGCTTTCCAAATTCGCAATAGGGAACAGACATGAGTCTAAGATCATGATAATATATTGGTCATTCTGGACCAAGGTGAACATTTTGAAAATCGACGAAATTTAAAAATGCCCCAAACATTCTTCCCCCGTTAGTACTTCTAGAATATAATTGAAAGAGATTTTTTTCCAGATTCTTTTGGGACCCTTTGCGGGCCCTACGAATTTTCGAAGTCCCATTTTTAAGCAGTTTTTCGCCTATTTTTTGCTATCTTGGAAAATTCGTAACTCGGACCCAAATGCATCTTTTCCATCCTACCTGAGCGCATTTTTCCGTCATGACGTACAATTTCGAGAAAAAAATTAACCGGTCCAAAAAATTGATATCTGGTAGGTCCCACGGTTGCATAAAAAAAGCCCCAAAAATACGACTTTGCACCACCTTTGGAGGCGTATAGGTCAAAATGGATTCCTCGTAACGAAATTTCACAAAAGAAAAGACTTGGAGGTCTTGAGAGAACCTTCGATTTCCCTTTTTGAACGTGTCATTATCTTATTTCACGTGCGATCTACAGCCGATTTGAGTTGGTCATTTTTGTAGAAACGTGAAACTTCAAGACCAATTTTAAAAAATCCGTTTTTTTTTATCGACCCCAAACCTATGAGAAAATGTTCTTCTGGGAGTCTTTTTGGAGGCCCAACAATAATTTGGTTGTTCCTTTTTAATCCCAATTTTATACGAGCTGTTAATACAGTCGGAAATACCGAAAACCGTGTCAAATTCGGGTCTTACCATGACGCTTTGTGGACTGGGTCTTCCCTTGCTCTCGATTCGTGGACTCTAATTATCCAGCATTCGGTAAAAATATTGTAAAATATGAGACCTAGAGCTGAAGAATGGCCTGTTGTGCGATGTTTTACGATGGAACAGTCCAAAACTAAAGTAAATTGAGTAAATACAAGATAAATCGAGAAAATTGATTGTGACACATCTCTCACTTAACTAGCCCGCGCTTACTAGCCCAGCCGGCCGCTTTGGCACTCTGCGTATGCTCCGCACTGCATGTCGGCCAGGGTACATCCCCAAATGATGCATATGCATGCATATGCAGTGCACACTGCATCTGGAAGCGTGAATCAATCCTTTCGTGAATCAAATTCCTCAAAAAAGCCATACTTTATTCTCAATACTTCGGAATCAGATTTCAAAGTTAGTCCAACAGTTAGTGATGTACCTCCGAGGCAGGGTATTGTTCATTCATTGTGAAAACTCATGTTGTAACTGCGCAATTATGGCACGTAAACCTGCTGTACACGTATATGGCAATGTTCAAGAGCGCGCCCATTCCATATCCTTCCATTTTTTGTGACCGAACTTGTGGAAATAGTTTCTCTTGCCTGAATAATATACGACGATCTCTCAACCCGGTTCCAGAACCTCAGTTCCGAATATGATGACAATGATTTTCAAGTTTTCCTGGAAGATAGATTTTTCGATCAGATCGATTTGCATGCAGGCGCAACTAAAAGTCAGGGTTTTCGTGTAGAAATAGTGCAATATTCATACTGGGACCAATGAGGAGGATCACTCAGTAATTCCCAGGGAATCTCCAAAACTTAGCTCACAGAGTGTACTAAAATATGCGTCCACGTATGTGGACACCAGCGCGAAGAGATTGAATCAAGATTCTGTCATACAAAACGTACGATCCCCATCTGGATTTGAATTCTTCTCGTCGTAAATACGGACAGTGAAAATTCCAGAGCATCAATTTTGTACTCCCAGAATTTTGCCTTCGATTCACTTAGATAGAGACTAAGGAATTCGGGGAATAATTTCACCCATGCCTTAAAGTTTCCCTCCGTTTTTTCCTTCTTCACATCGCAAGAACTTTTCTCTTTTACATTCCACTGCACTCTCTCCAAACTCATTAGGTCTGAGAGAATTGAAATTTCGGATATCAGATCTTCAAGATAATCCCAGTGAAATTCCCAACCATCTACCTCACTCAATTTACGCCATACCTTCGATGAAATGGAATGAAAAGAAAAAAAGCGAGCGAATACGAAGCACATGGGTGTTGGACACGAGACTCGTCCGATACAACCGACGATGATGCACAGCAAGCTATCATTATGCAAACCCATGCGTTACGTCAATGCGTGAGGGCAGAGTAGCACGACGTGCATCCAGAGAGTGGGCTATAAACTTCGTTGGCATGGCATTGGTAGCGGACGGCTAAGAAGGCATCGATCCCGGCATGGCGGTTGCTACATACTATATTGGTCTGGTGACGGTGTCGTCGAATCGTACCCCAAGCCTTCGAAACATTACCAAAGCACTGCCCACCACGTTGTCACTCTTCACTGTACTTGTGACCAGTTTTCGATGATGGACAATCCATGTAGCCCTATAGACTTGAGTTGCCCAAAAATATGAGCGGAATCGCAGCCATCCCATTTGTTTCATATATTGAAATGAAGAGTTCTAGACGACATTATGCCTGAACTCAAAAGTTTGTCCTGATCCTTAGAAAGCTGAATTTTCATATTTCCATCTGAAATGTCAGTATGATGGGTTTCTCGCAAAGTAGTTGACGAATCAACATGAACGTTCTTCATTACATCACTATCGCGGTTATAATTTCATTACGGATCATTCAGAATTCACACCCATTATCGGAATCATATCACATCTTATCTGACATTCACTCGGGCTGATTGGAGGATATATCAGTGTATCACTGGAATATGCGGAGTATGCAAACATTTTTGAGCCCGTACGTCTGGAAAGTGCGGTCGTATGATGTGCATACATTATGAAACTTTCCAGACGTACTTATTGACGGGTTGTGAATTGTTTTTCCAAGAATACATACACTCCTGGAATAGACCTTTTGAGTAGATCATGATCTTCAATTATTGAACGCTGTATACCTGGAGGAGTATTTCTAACGTATCACTTCATCGATCGACAAGGAGATACGGGACTGTCGAAACTACAGGTCGCGGATTTGGCTCTACGGATGCAATACTTATGATGTTATTCTAGGATCGGAAGATGACGTATATAGCTCCAGAGCCATGGGTTTAATCAATACTGATCAAGAGGTTGTTTCAGATTCAGGTCACGGATTCTGCTGGAATTCTAGGAATAATCTCCTGCTGGTACCAAAAAAAAGCCCAGAGTTGTACACTCTAATGCTCAAGCGTTTCCAAGCTGCAGGAAAAAACTTTAGCATTACCTTGATGGATCCATTTTATACTCCGGTTAATCGTGCGCACGATCCTCGCAGATCTTGTCGCCAACTGTTTATGCGGAAATAGGTGCAAAGAATAGTAATTCCCCAAAGTTGTGTTCAAAAAATATCTTTTTGCAATTTTCCGATGTTTGGATGCTTCCAAAATTGCGAAATCTTTCATTCGCACCTCGTTCATGAGGTTCCCCGCTTCCAAGGGATCATTTCTACCTTTGCCTGCGGCTCGCAAGGAGAAACCAGAGAGTGCGGGTCACGAATTTCGATGAAACTCTGTGAACGGTCTCCTATTAGCAGCAAAATATGATACCCAAAGGCGCAGAGTCTGACGCTCAAGCGTTCCCGAGCTACAGACTAGATCCATGCATTACAGTATATCTTCATATATCATCCCTTCAACATGGGCCCATATGGCACGGTGCGCCAGTTTGCAGGAAGAACCCCTCTGAGGGGTTTTTTGAGGAAAGAACCCCTCTGAGACTATTTTGGGACTCGTTTATACATCATTTGGACATCAATTTCCAACAAGAATTAAAATCGGCGGCCGAGCCCCTTTTTAGGAATCTCATTTGGAACATTTTTTACGAGTGAGCTGGGAACGCTCGAGTAATCTGACATATTCCTTGTCGCGTATGACCTTAGAATCGTGTTCATTCATTCTCTCAACCTAATTCTCGTGATTTCAAGTATTTTTTGAGTTGAATCAAGTCCTTTGCCATGGAATCACTCCAAAAAATAGAAAAAAAATCGGTATTTTGGGCTCTCGTTCAGAAGTATTGAAATAAATTACACTAGAAACTTTCTCCATGGTTTCAAAGCATTAGTTAGTAGGTAAACGAAGCCGATTTCAACTCACTGAGTTGAAACTACCGTAGCGTTTCTGGCGCGTTCTGCCGCTCGCGCATGCCCAGTGAGCACAGCCGCGGCAACAGCGTAGCAGGCCGTATTCATAGAACTACTAGGACGTATCCTCCGTGCGCGGAATCGCGCGAGGGACATCATGTTCTCTTTTCAATTTAGGAAATCAAAATCAAGCCAGTATCGAAATGGTGGGTATCTGATTTGGTGTACAATGATTCCAATTTTGACAGCAGCAATCCACCTTTATTTCATTCAAGATGAAAATCGTATCCAATGCATATTCTTAAGGGAGCGCGTCTTTTCCCAAGTCAAATTTTCGTACTGAAAACTGAATATGTCCGTCGAAATGACACAATACCGCAATACGACACATACTTCCATGGTCACAATGGGTAAAAAAACGTCCTATCGGTCAGCATAAAAACAATCAGAGCCCGGAAAGAAACTGTTATAAAATATTGATCGTTGTGACGAATGCATTCTAAGATCGGTGTGACAATTACCGATACAAGTCAGTGGTGAATTTGAGGTCTCTAGGAGAGTTTTGAATTTGCGCGCCCAGAACGGAGTTGCAGTGGGCGTGGCTTATACGATTGCGCACGCTGATCACTTCCTTGCGCGTCGATTAACCCTTT
The DNA here is from genome assembly GCA_029851415.1 of Eretmocerus hayati. Lineage (NCBI taxonomy): Eukaryota > Metazoa > Arthropoda > Insecta > Hymenoptera > Aphelinidae > Eretmocerus > Eretmocerus hayati. Next base: position 136,054,934 of record CM056742.1, read on the forward strand.
CGGTAGGGACCATCCATCCATTTACGTTCATGATTTTTAGCCTACACTTGGACAATCCATACTTCTACCTCATACTTCAAAAAAAAAAGAAATATAGAAAGCGGGTCGTGTGGGCCAGAGAGAAGGATGAGGTAAGCTCATTGGACTGATTACGACCATGATGGAGTGTTTGGGCCATTCCTCTTTTCTTTTTCTAGGATGGCGTACACTCGAAGAATTTTCTCCTTGACCACACGTTTAGTTCTCTCATTGATAAGGTATACAGACAACACATACTTATTCATCATAATTTGGACGCCCTAACCCACTTTCATTCTATGTCATTATAGACAAATAGAACCTTTGATTTCGAGGAATTATTCACCCCGGAACGGACCAGAGAAGCTGATACTCGCGATGATGATGTTGATGATGATGGTGCGGTGCGAACATTCACGAAAAAGAAACGGGTGCACCATGATTCCGCCCGTGACGAGATCCAGGACCCATGGAACCTTCTTCTGAACAGACCAACAGAATGCTATATTCCCAACATTATCAGGTCATCGGGATGGCGACGAAGCTCAATCATGGGTGAGCCAGTCTTATATGAATACGATAAGCCGAAAGAAGATGGAATAAACGAGAAGCAAGCAAGGCGTACCACGACTGGGCCAATGTTTGGAATATGTGGCCACGGGGTGAAAAGGACGCCGGAGAGTGCGGACCCGGCGAAAACTGTTCCATTACCAGTTTTCACAGCGGAACCGGATAAGAAAGAAAGAGGCAAATTAATAAACGTAAGTGGCGCAGGAGAGAATGACGATCTTGTCACGATGAAAATGAACCATCTTCCATCCTCATTTTTCCGGTCTTAGGAATGGTCTCGCAGGAATCTAATTGAGAACATAGATCAACGTTTGACCTTGAACAACTTCATCAAATATTTTACGAACCCTCCCAGATGGGTTAAGTCGATCTGTCTTTGCTACCCAAAGCTTGACGCTCTCGACTTAATGGAAGCGCTCAGAGAAAACCCTTGGATGCGCATCATGATGGACGTATTTGACTGCATTGACGAGTTCCCGAATGCTGCCTCGGTTGTAGAAAAGGAGGTCACCACCAGCCTCAATGCTCCCGGGCGGTTGTATGTATCTCATGTTAAGTATATGGGCATTATCGCGAAAACTTGCAGATTCCGGCTTTCAAAATATCAAAACTGAAAATCGAGTTTTCGCAATTTTCCGATGTTTGAGTGCCTACAAAATTGCGAAAAATAACTTTCGCGCCTCGCACACGATGTTCCCCGCTTCCGAGCGATCATTTCAACCCTCGCCTCCGGCTCGGGTCGAAAACCGATCGCTCAAAAGCGAGCTACAACCTCATGAACTCGGTGCAAAATATACTATTTCTGACTCGCTTGATCGATCGAGACGATAGTCTTCTTATCGTATAAATTCAGGACAAGGTGGTTAATGCTTTGACAACCATTGCACTGATAGCTTGACGCATATATTTAGTTGATGAATTTGAAACAAATTCATTCTGTTTATTGCTCTTATATAGGAGTGTGTCAAAAAGCCTCAAACCACCGCGCCGTGTACACTTATATGACCATATGTAATGATTTTTTTTACGATGTCCTTGGAAAAGTTCTAGCTCTGCCTGCGTCTACTTGAAGGCAATCCTCCAACCACGGGTCCCTCAAAATGTAATGAAACACTTGGCACGGAGGAAAGATTTCCATGACGCCATTTTGAAACAAATCAGGAGAGAGACCAATCTCAATTCATCTCTAGATGAAGCCATAAAAACTATGAAAACGAGGGTTCGGTGTGTGGTGGAGAGGATTGATTATCATTATCTCGAGAGAGAGGAGTTGCGGAATTTGCAGAGGGATGAGCGGGACTTCGCCAGAGCGGAGAGGCCAGCTGGAGTAGTAAATACGGTGGTTCGTTATGTTTATTTCGTCAAATGATCTAGGTCTTGAGACTCTCATTTGATATTGAACGTAAAGAAAACATATTTCCTATCATTCTTGACAGAATCTCGTCAACAGCTCAGGGACGATCAGAGGAGGCATAAATTTTATATCTTTCCCTCTCTCGAGAATTCGATCAAGAACTCTGCCAGCCCACCAGAGCTCTAGGGTCACATGGTGGCAAATGTACCTTTGGAGAGAAGATCGCCTCTCAGCATAAAGAGATTCGAGATCTCAGTATTGCCAAGAAACGCAGGCTCGCGGAGGATGCTCTCTCGTACAAGATCTGTCCCTCACGTATTTACGAGCAATTAATATTTTCATTTTAGAAAACAATTATGCTGATTCTGGTTTTGAATTTATGTTTTAGAGTATGAATACACCCCATCGCTCCCAGCTACAGTGCGTAGACTCTTGCCATTTAAACTAGAAAATCTTGGAGAGGACGGAGGGCAGGACGGCTTTCTATTCTTATTTCAGTTTGAAAGTCCTAGCAGCTCACAAAGTTGTTCGAGCCCTCGCAGCTCTTCGGTGATAATAATATCATCAAGTGAGACATCACCAGTGCATGGTGAAGATACACCATATAGCCCCTCGTCATCAATTGTAAGCAGCTCACCACTACGATATCATCCTGATTCTGGTGAGTTTAATATTTATAATAATGATAAAAAGAGTTGGCTGGAGTGTATATTTAAATATCTAAAGTGTCTAAAATGATATCTGATTTGGATTAATAACTCTTCAACAGAAAGTGACTGGAAAAAGACTAGAAATATCTCAATCATTCTATGATAGTCTTCCATATCAATCAATCGCTCTTCGTCTAATATAAAAATGAAGAAAAGTAGAAAAAAATATCTTGAATAGTAGAGTGAAAAAAAAAATTGATTTTGATTGAACTCCTTACAGATCCGGGAATTGACTTCAGCCCAGTCTGTCAGAGGAGGAGAATGCCGTCCCCAGAGGTCTCATCTCTGATTTATGCAGATCGAAATTTTTGTAAAACAACCATGGACGTATTTGACTCTGCTCCGTATCTTTATCACTAGATGGCAACCTTAATGGTTGCCATCTAGTGATAAAGATACGGAGCAGATGTTAAGCTTCGTGTGGTAAACGACTTTATACGGCCTCATGTCGTTTGGTGGAATAATGAAAATTATACCCTCGCTATGTTTCAATATATGATGGGAGGAACGGCCGAATCGTGAGGCATTCCTTACCGAAGCAAGATCTCTTGATAGAGCTTCCGTCACTCTGATTGTCTGGGAAACATGCAGCATCCCCTATGAAGCCACAGAGCCATCGGGAAGATACGAAGAACCCAACTTCAATATCATTATCAGTCTCAAATGTGGAGCTGATGATAGCCTCGCAATTTGGCCGTTCTTCCCATCATATATTGAAACATAGCGGGGATATAATTTTCATTATTCCACCAAACGACATGAGGCTCGAAAACGCTCGAGCGTTAGATTCTGCGACTCAGGGTATCCTATTTTGGGGCTAGCAGGAGACTATTCCCAGAGTTTCATCCAAATCTCAAGTAATCTTGATGAGGACCGAATGATAAAGGGTGAGAATGGGTAATTTATGAAAAATCTAGATTAGCCGTGAACTAGTCAAATTGGACGAGGACGGGCTAACGAGCGGAGGATCGGTGGTGGAAGGATGAAAACCTGTTGACAAACATCGTTGGTTTATGCTCAAAGTCGTAGCCGCAGCTTCGTACATTTTTGCGATTCTGGACACAGGCGTCCGCATAACCCATACACTTATTGCACCACGCACACAATCGCCGAGAGACAGGCGAATACGGCGCGGACCGTCGGAGCAGATAAAAGAAGACTGTACACCATTGGCTCGGTAAAACGCTACTCCGGGCCATATGTATAGATATTAGGTATCTTAACTGGTACGCCGCGAGCGCGCCGCACTTATTCAACTTCGTCGCGATGCACTCGTGGATGATACGTTATGTTCTCTGTCTTGAATTGAGGCTCAATGCCCCCTTATATAGGCTAAGAACCATAAGAAAATGCGTACAATGTCAAAGTAATTGATTGTCGAATCTTCAAATGATGAATTGGAATATTAAGTTGCCATTTCGCTATACGTCATAAAAGTGCTTGAAGACTGATGAACATGGTTATTAGTTTTTCAAACTCCAGAAAGAAATGCACCTTTGCATGCACGGGGTATGTCGTAGATTTTGTTTGTTTTATGACGTACCGCGTTATGGTAAGAGTGGATTACATATAACACTTTGAAAATTAGAATTCGTACTACGCGGCAAAATTTGAGGACATGACAAGATTTATGATCCACTGCGAATTCGTAAGCGCGATTTTCAACTGTAGCATTGGAATATCTAGTCTCGTTTTTGATCTACGTTAATCTAATTATAATAGGTTAGTATAATGCTTGTGTCATCCAGGTACGGTTCCGCAAGGGGATTATATGGACGAATTTGCGGAAGGACAAAAGGTCGATATTATAATAGTCACGTAGACCAAGTGGTCTGCATGAAATGCGAGATGACTTCGTTTCGTTGAATGATATTCTATGCTCGTATTTCAAACTTTCATACTTATTCAGATAGCACACTCGAGTAAAATCGAAGCTAAGCGAGGTGATTGATGATAATTAGTTATAGATTTTATATAATAATTTTTTCTGATGAGAGTGAAAAAATCAATCTAGTGCTCAATCGATATGACCGATCCTAACTTTATCGCTTGCGGGAATTCCAAATTATGTGAGAAAATAAGAAACGGCCATTCTGAGCTAATTCTTGTCAGCGAATGTGCTGCTGATCTTGAAGCATAGATCGATATTGGCTCCCTCCGATTCGAACTATGTACCTTGAACACGCCTCTGATGCGAGGTCGACACTTGAAGGATTTTGATGGAAACTCAATGTGGAATGTTGGTGCGTTTCGGGTTCCCTCGACAGATCCGGCTCTTTAGGGGGACCGGAGGAATCTGTCTAATAAGTCCCCGGTCTTCACCTGGTCCTGTTACGGAATTGTATTACAGCCGATTTGGTCCCGATGAACTTGATCACTGGGTGAACTTGATCACTCGAATTAATGAGTTACGATAATTAAATATGGTAAACTTCCGTCAACTAAGGCGCAAGAAATAAGGAATGAGATCCAGAAATCAATTTTGGTGTAAACCCCTGCACACGATTACAATGTTAATCCTAAAACTCATCAAATAACGTTCTCCTCGGATGAAAATACATACAACTCATCCAAGCATCAAGATTATTACTTGATCATTTTAACTCATTCTCTCGTTGGCACGTGTTCGCTCCCAGTACAGAAACAAGTACGAAAAAAGCAAGAGATAGATGGAAGATGGTGCATACAGAAGAGAGGGATAAGGTAGTGGCGAGTTGAAGCTCTCTTTTTTTTTTTTTTTTTAAGGTGGTTGTAGGGCAAATACGCTGCGACGTACGAAGGAGAGGCACCGGTCAGCCAAACACGGCTGGCCAGCACCTCCCCAACAGTCCCGGGCTGGAATCCGCATCGATACGGCCATCCGAACCGGATAAACCCTCTCTTCCTTCTCCGTTGGCGCCGGTCATTGGACAAGGATAGATCCACCAACTTACCAATCCGGCCCCGGCACCGCGTGACCATTACTTCAGGGCCGGCGGCGTCTCACGCTCAGGATCGAGCGTCTCTCTTCTCACGACTCGCAGGTGTTGTTTCCCTTTCTTCGATCTTCTTCCATCTCTTCATTCTTCATCTTCTTTCTTCTCTCTTCTTTCTTCTCTCTTCCCTCTTCAGTGCATCAGATTCCTCCTGGAATCATTTGGGCCTCTTCTGTTCTCTCTCTCTCTCTCTCTCTCTCTCTCTCTCTCTCTCTCTCTCTCTCTCTCTCTCTCTCTCTCTCTCTCTCTCTCTCTCTCTCTCTCTCTCTCTCTCTCTCTCTCTCTCTCTCTCTCTCTCTCTCTCTCTCTGTACGCACGCCTGCATTGGTTATCACTGAGTCGTCGCCGTGAATACTTTTTATGCGTCCAGACGTATAAAGTATTCACCACCTCTGCCCCGCGCTATCTGGCAGATCTATTTCAACCTCTGGGTGACGAAGTACGGCGATCACAAAGAAGTCATTCATCTCGGATTCGTATTCCAGTAACTCGCACGATCGCGTACGAGAATGCATTTTCAGTCCAAGCAGCCCGGGTTTGGGAAACCATTCCCGTTAGTATCCGTCTGAAAACCCCTTTCGAGGCATTTAAAACTGCCATTTCTGTTTATTATCACGAGATGGAAGCTTGAATGGAGTTTGTGCTGTGTGTTAGCCTATCTTAAGCTTAGCCTCTCTTTTGAGTGGTGTTTGTCGAGTTTCTATTGAAATTTACATTTGTTCTGTGTGAGATTGAGTGAAGTATGCAATCATGTCTCGTTTTAGATCGACTGTACCTGCTTAGCTCTAAGAATATTCATCTAAATCTTATTGTAAGAATTGAAAATTATAAAATGTAAACTGTGTTCCTGTTGCCATACGGTCCGCCGAGACCACGGCATAAATAAATCGTTAATCAATCAATCAATCTCTCTCTCTCGGTGAGTCTTTCAATACGCTTTCTTCAGTGCCTCGCTGCATTTCGCCACTTTTTCTGCTGCAAGGTGCCTCCGGGCTTTTCTTTTTCAGACTCTTGCACGCCAATTCTTGCAAGGATTCATCGGATTCATAAATTCCTGTGAATCCACATATCCTGTAAGAATCACGCCTGCTTTTTCACCAGCACGTCTTGGGTTTAGAGGTTAGTCTGCACGCTGCATTGGGATTAGTTCACTGGATCAACAAACTTCATTCGTCAGACGCTAGATGGCAGCAATCTAATACAGATCTCTGCATTACCAACTCTGAAGCCTGATTCACACGTGTTCTATTCCAAGTGTTTCGCCCAAGTGAGCTGCCTGATCAACACCCTGGCACTCGCCTGACTGCAGTAACAGCTGATTCAATCTTGTATCGCTTGAATTCTCTCATCACGCTACGATGACCCGTAATCTACTCACAGTGAGTTCTTTTCAACAAGATCGAGTAATTCCACACGAATCACGCAAATCTGAGACAAGCGCAGATTGCGCTGGTTATCTTAATGAAATGCCACCTTATTTCAAACTTTTCATGTCTCATTTCGACGCTTGTCAAGAAAAACTTTTTTCGAAGTTGAATGAATTAGAAGACAGGATAGAAAATCGAATCATTGCGATTGAAAGAGATGTTTTAGAACTTCGTAATAAGCTTCCTCAGCTTTCTCATCAAACATCAGTGGTAGACTCAGCTGAAATGATCTTAACGGACATTCCTCGTGATTTGAATCTCACGAAAACTGAGATAGTGAGTAAAGTTCTCTATGCTATGGATGTGCCAGAGCTGCAAAATTTTGTAGTAAATACTAGAGAATGGAAAGGTCCTCGTTTCCGCAACACGGATTCATCCGTTCTAACGTCAACCTCAAGTTCGCCACAAAGGAATGATTTGAATACTCGATCAATCGTCATACAACTGTCTTCCACTATTATTCGAGATAAAATTATTTTGAACTCATCCAAACTGAAAATGAGATCTATCAGTGATATCTTTGGAAACGGAAACGATTCTAGAATATTTTGTTATCCACTGTGGCCAAAAGAAGTGCACAACTTACTCAAACAAGCTCACTCAGTTAGTGTTCGATTGAAAATGCAGAAGCCACTAGTTAAAAATCTTGTTGTATGCATGAGACCTTCAAATAATAGGCCTCCCGTCCCAATTTTCTCAGAAACCGATCTCGCTCAATTTCAAACTTGACATATTGTGACAATGCTGATTAGTTCGTCTGTGTATTCTAATGTTCAAATGCTCTCCACAAAGCAACTTCACTGAATTATCATATTGTTATCATATTGTTTCATAAATTATTCTTCTCTTCATATTCTGTAACTGCTATCAATAATTCCCAAATGTACACGACTGCCACTCTAAATTTGTATGCGAACCTTTTATCATTCTTTTGTACATTATACTATATCTCCTTTTGATCAAATCAGCAATCTAACCCTCTCAACTATTCAATATTCATCTTTGATTATGTTTATCCATACTCTTCATAGTAAATTATGTATTATGTAATTGGATTTGCCAGCTGTACCAGATAGGGTAATACCCCAAGGTACCAATAAAAGAACCAATCTACAATCTACAATCTACAATCTCTCTCTCTTCCCGAGCTTCTTTTTGTGGTCTCCATAATCTTTCATAGCCTGCCTTTTTCCTTTTCTTGAGAGGATCTTCACTCCCTTACACCCTTTACTCTGTAACCCTGACGAACGTTTTCTCGAAGACTTCATACGTTGAGTTCATCCAGTGGCTGATGACGCGCACTTCAGCCTAGTGGATCTCAGAATTATTTCCATCAACTCATCTTGATGATTATTCTCTAACCATTATTTGTCTGCTGGGCGTTTCTTCAATCCAATTTTATGAGTCCATGCCACGGTGGTCGGGAAGAGGGGAATATGAGATCGAAAATGGTAACCAAATCTGCGCACGTGGTCATTTTCTACTACTCCGTACGAGAAGAATCCCATTGGAATCAGACCCGGAGCTGCTCAATATTTGTAATGCGATCAAGAATGGTATTTTTTTATTAATGAGCCGCGAATCTTTTTTCAGCCAATTCGCTCGTCCTCTACGAATTCGCCATTACTCCCTCATTTTTCTGAATTTTTCTATGCAGCTCGGCTCATTTTCAAGTTTATTACAAAATGTATAAGATAAAATGGAGGAGATCTGCTTATTACCACCTCAAATCGAATGCGAGTGGGAACAGTATCGCTATCAAAAATTTTTAGCAAACCGACATTTTCACCGGGACGCGTCTGGAAGGTGTCGAGCTCACAAATCCATCGGTTCTCGGAATTCCTCAACTCAGCTCGGCTCATCTGAAGGATAACTCAAAAATCCACAAAATCAGAAAGAGAGCGTCTCATCTTGTCAATAGGAAACCAAATGCTGCCGAGAGAAGTGATACAATTACAAATTACATGGCAACTGTTATACACGCATACGGGAAGCATTTGGCTCAAAATTTCACATCACTCGTAATTTTTCCAATCAGCTCTTTTGTGAAATTGTCTCAACTAGGGTTATCGCCTACCTCGCTAACGCTCGTCCGGCTTGGAAGTGTCTCTGATATGGTATGAGCCCCTGAAATGCTTCTGTAGTTCAACAATGTAACGTTGAGATTTCATAATACAGTCGATTCGGAAAAAATAATTTCCTTGATGTAACCTAGTAACTGTGATTGAGAACTTTTGAGTTGGTGTGATGCTGCGCATAGTGAGGCTCCTGAATCTCCAGTAAGAATCTGGAAATTTTGCTTAATTAATTCAATTTGTTGGAAGGATGTTGCGAAATCTACGATTATTCGCTTTATGAATCCTATCCCACTCATGATTTGTACCTAGATGGAAAACTAATCACGAAGGATATTTCTCTCTTCAGCAATGAATAACAAGTATACCCTTATTGCCCATCTCGTTTGACTCAATTAATACACTAATTTCGAAATAGCTATTTACATCCGATGATGCAATTATACTGAAATAGACAACTATTCAAATCTAATAGACGGTGGAAACTTGAGCGATTTTTACTGAAATTTCAGTGGAAGTTCCGCTGAAACTCTAGAAATTTTCACTGAAACTCTAGAAATTTCCACAGGAATTTCACTGAGAATGTAGTTTCACTGAAACTCTAGGAATTTCTACGGGAATTTCAGTGGAAAACTTGAACGATTTTCAACGATTTTCAACGATTTTCATTGAAATCTCAGTAGAACTCCAAGCGATTTTCACTGAAATATTAGTGAAATTTCCACTGAGATTTTAGCGAAATTTTAGTGAAATTTTCACTGATTTTTTAGTGAGATTTTCACTGATTTTTTAGTGAAATTTTCGCTGATTTTTCAGTGAAATTTCCACTGAAATTCCTAGTGAAATTTTTACTGATTTTTAGTAAAATTTTCACTGATTTCTTAGTGGAATTTTTACTGATTTTCCACTGAAATTTTCACTGATTTTTTAGATACTGCGGACAAATTTTGGCTGGGCTCTTAATTATTTTAATATCTCCAGAATGAAATTCTTATGACTCCTCATGGAAGACTGGGGACTGGTTTATCCCCCGTGGAAGCCAGAAGATTTTCCCTTCCACCATTCGTCAACAATCATCATGATTCACATGTTGATAACTTTCTCAGGTCTTGATGACTTTTTATGATGAATGGCTTGGAGTATCATCCACAAAATTATACATTTTCACCAAGATTCCACAAAAACAAGTTTAGAATCAATAAAAAAAATTTATTTGTAGCTTCATCAACACTAGAACTCTAAGACGCGCGCGTTGCGCGCGGATGGTTATGATGACTTACAATTCTGGAACATACGGCAAAAGCTATTGTGTTTAGGAAAAAATTATGCAGCTATGTATGGTACCAGAAAGCAGCAAATATGATATAGTATAGAAATATGGAATGGAAATGTCATTCATCTATATATTTATCTATCTAACATGCCTCGAAATCCAAATTCATGAATTGCCGGTTCAAAAATTCACGACTGTCTGAGGGATTTCTCGAATAATCTTAAAAAACTATTCGATCTACGAAGTGCGCGCGCTGCGCGCGCATGGTTCAACCGCCCGTATGGTGTGGGGTCAAAAAACTATCCATTTTTTATAAAATATCATTGAGGGTGAACATCAAGGAACGGAGATCATTTTGAGAACTGGAGAATTGAACTCGAATCCAAAATCAATGATTCGAATTTACGCAACGTTTGTGCATGAAAATTTCAATCTTCACGTGAAATATGTGGGTTTCCAATCAATTGAAATTTTCAAAGGTTTTTACTCATTTTTGGATGGAGACATATTTCTCTCCTCCTCCTCCTTCTCCTCTAAGTCGGCTGTAAAAGAGAAGGAGGAAACATTTTCCAAGGATATGCACAAAGATCAGCCAATCAGCCTTTGTACAGCGAGAATTTCTTATGCTTCCGTAGAAAACTTTTTAGTCCACAAATGAAAAATTTTCGGTCGATTATTTGAAATTCAAACTATCATAATCCAGAAATGAGGAAGTTATTGAACCTCCTACAATTTGAAAAAATACATTATTCACATATGAAAAATTCTTCAATCCATTCGATCCAATTCAGTGGCATCCACCAACTGAAGAGTTGTTTTACGCATTAGGACTTGAAGAATTATATTCACAAATTAAAAACTTATTTAAAAATGATGTCAGGATATTCAACATTCACAAAGAGAATTTTAGTTGATCTACCTCAATCACAAAATTTTATACATGCAATTCTAGAATCATGATGAAACATTCATCATGCACGAAAAAATTCTAGTTTATCTACCCCATCAAAGAACAGTATAGATGCAACTATTAAGTTTGTATGGATTATTTTGAGAATTTAGATAAGCGTTTCTGAAATCTCTTTGATCGTTGGAGGAAGATGAAACATCAGAAAATGAATCTCCAAATGATTACCTTTAACCTCATTATTACACGGGATATCCGATATTCCTGTTGTCGGTCAAGCAGCAATCTACTTTCCTATCACTCATTAAGCGAGCGATCCGATTAATATATGCAGGTGTAATAAAACCCGATATGATGCGCAGGCGCGACCGATCACCTGCTTAATGTTGACAACGAAGCAGACAGAACTGATGGACAGAACGCTACAGTGCGTGAGTTCAGATGCTTGAAACTCATCATTACTTTTCTTTCGATAAATTGGAAATAATCAACATATATGATAGTTTGGCTATGTAGATCGCATGATTGGATACTCTCAACTATATTGATATTGATCCACCTATAAATACATTCAAATGATCCAATATGATTAATTCATAGCAACACACATTGAGACGACTCGTAAGTGGCGCGCAAAATCTCGATCGGAACGCTTCGAATCTCGAATATCGAAGTTATCCATTAATAATATAAGACACGTGAGTTGTAACACAAAATTGAGATGAATTAGGTAAATTATGAAGATGAAGAATTGTAGCAACTTAGGAATTCATTGTCGATTAGAAATGTACAAGTCATACCTGACGGGGTGGAAGGAAGCTCTATCTAGCCTTGGTTCACACCACTAGAAACGTATGCCTAGAATAACATGTAATATTCCAGCTTCGAGTGGGAGTCGATGTAATCTTACGAAGTATAGCATATATCGCTCATTTCCCAAGGGTATCCGCTCATCATATCTGGGGACGTCATTCCCAATCTCGTGTCCTTTTAATCTGATATTTACAAGATTCACAATTACAGAATCACATATTCTATCAAATTTAAAGGTGTAGTGATGAAAAAGCGATTACGGCTTGTTTCAGTTTTTCCGCATACGCAGGATTTTGCACTGAATCGACTTTGTATCGACCCCAATATTTTAAGAACTCTCGTTGGACTGATTTTCCAGCTTGCTCTGACCACAGACCCAGAGCATCATCTTCATCTAAGAAATGGAGACAGTGAATCAAATGAGTTAAATTGACGTGAATTTTCAGAGTCTCTGATACGTCAATATATTCAAGTGCTTGAGAAAGCTCGTTTATGTGCTTCTCCAAATCGGGGCCTCTCTTTTCTGAAAAACAACAATCTACAATTTTCTTCATCGCTATGAAAGCAGAAACATAAGGAAGCAATAGCAGTTTATCGACATTTTTACAAATTTCAGGATCAACAAAAATGTCAGGATTTTCTAAAAGCTCTCGACTCGCATTGCCTTCAAACAATTCCCCTTGATAATTTTGCGGAACAAAGTTCAATTTGTATGCTCAAATTAATGCTACCTCTCGGCCAAGCAGGAGGACCAGTCCATTCCAAATCAGGTGGTTAACAAAACCTTGCATAGAGTGTAACTCTGGAACTAAAATCTTTTGAATGACATAAATATCATCTCCTTCCAAAAAAATTGCCGGATGAACAATGCTGTGGCTTTCTTCTACTCTCCTTGAGTCATAGCCCAATTCGCGAAAAGTTTTATAATCATCTCCTAGGTCTTTGAATTTTTTCAACTGAAGACACTTTTCTGGAACAACTAATGAATTCGAGTCATCGCCCAAGGCACAGATTGACATTGAATCATTTAGATCATTCACAACATTCAACTCGGAATCTGCACTCATTTTTACGAGGTTTGTTTCTTCCATTCTTTCAATGCCATCTGATTTGTTGGGATTTCTTGAATCTGTGAGCGAAATTTAACAAAAGGGACACGGATAGGAAACTGGAGCAGACTGTTGACCATTGATTAGCAATTCCATTTCAAAGTCGGACATTAGTTTGACAGGAATTTTGTTAATCTCAATAAAATCGAATAGGAATCTAACATTATCGTATGACTTTTTGATATCAGGGACCACGCACAGTATTGATATTTCATTGACACTAGTGTATTCCATTACTTTTGATCTACTGCTGGCTCCTGAATACGGGAATCTCAATGGCCGCGATTTGTTCAACATTTCAGACCCATAAACCTCCATTACTGATGTGCGAGACAGCGGAAAGACCGACATGCTGATTTTGGAGAAATTTTGGCCCCCATCAGTCGTTACGTTGGTATTTATCCCGATCCTTAATAGTGAACTTAAAAAGCTCCTCTGCTTTTTCCCATACAATCGGTCTCATTCCTTTCTTTCCGCCTGCAATCTCGAATTCATAGATATCTACATTGTGAAGATCTGTTAGTTTCCTCGAATTTTCACTTAAGGGGGTTCGGAAGCTCTACCTTTACCGACCTTGACTTTCGCCAGAAAAAATTTTATTACTCGTGAATTACGCAATATCTTGAGAAACCACGATTGTCATCGTATTTCTGTGTATCATACCTACGCCCTGGAACAATTTTCAGGGTGATTCATTTTAATTTGAAGGAGAATTCTGCATCCGCAGTTTCCAAAATAGTGACTGCCATTCTCCGGATGTTGAATTCTCCTTCAAATCGAGACGGATCGTCCTGAAAATTGTTTCAGGAGGTAGATCTGATCCACAGAATTACGATGACAGTGCCCTTTTTCTCTAATTCGGCCTATAAAAATTATAAAAAATCAATAACTACCAATAGCGTATGATTCCTCCAAATGTCAACAAACGCGTGTGAGCTGGTCCGGAGTCGATACGGGTCCGCCCGTCCGCCTTGGATCCGCCGCGTCAGCTGACACCGTGTGGATGTTTTAGGGCTTCCCGGTGCTCTCGCGGGTGATGAGATGGTTTCCATCGAGTGTGTGCTAATACTCCAGTGTCGGTTATTATATATAGTGCAAGTACGAGACTAGGCCAACCCTGGCTACATCGCGGCGTCGGCGTTTTCCATCTCCCATCCAGCAACGCCCGGTCGGCGTCGACTGCTCGCATGGACGCCGTGACGTTTTTTTTGACGTGAGTATCTTTTTAAATCACACATCTTCCCAGTAAATAGTGCACGTCGGTGGTGCTCAAATTCATCATGAATCTATTGTGCCCAAAATCGACTAGCTATGTCGTGTACTTTTCTCATTCGGAAGGTTATAAGTCAGCTGTTTTTGCAATGCCTTTCAATGGGGCTAGATGTCAACTCATCTGATTTTGAAGATTTTTCTCATAGATAAGGCCTAACCTAGAATTTTTTATATTTAAAAGATTGTAAAAATTGTGATTTTACTAGTATGTAAGGTTTCAGTTGTCAATAAAGGCATTTTCTTGATTTTGTGTCATTCCCAGGACCTCGTCATTTGAAGCAAAGCTCTACGTTATGGCTCGAAACTCACCCAGAGCTTCTGGGGAACCATCTGCACTGTATGGCATATTACTGGAGGCTCTTAGCAATATTTGAGCAGTCTTTTGCTGTCTTAGGAAGATTTGTAGGTCCATACGGCATGGTTGTTTGATTGGGCAGTTGACGACATTCTGTATGTAGACTCAGTATGGTGAGTTAACCCATCAATTTATACTCTAAACTACCTACAAATAGTGAGAATTTCCTGAATTTCATAATAATGTATGAAGCTTCATGGTTTTCTGTTATTGCTTAGAAATAATTTCAAAACTTGGTCATCAGGTTATGTACTACACAAGTGGCAAAACTAGATTCTTTGAGCTTTTATGGATCATATTGAGCCTCAATCATGCCTTTACCCTAGCACGTATAGAAATTTGTTATAGTAACCTCAAGCAAATTTCTGCTTCCAGGTGCAAGCAGAACTCAATCACTCATGTCGATTCTTAGCTTCCAGCATGGGTTCTTCCGTGGAATCAAACAACCTGTTTCTCTCCATTTTCCCTAACACTAACCGTATTGAGGGATCATACAACTCTGTAAGTGTTCAGATTGGGTAAGTACCACATCCCTAATCTACATTTTGAGGTCTTCGAGGGAGAAAATCATCATATTTAAAAATTTACATGTTTCAGATTCTAGAAATAAATGAGTTCCAAAATGATGCAAGATTCACTTCAGTAAAATGATGTGGACTGAATCACATCCCTGAATATTAACTATTTTATACTTTCAGATATTGATCTATTGATGATGACATGCTCCATCGATGGAAGCAACCCAATGTCATATTCGAAGCTCAACTGCTTTTTCTATACCAGCGCATTCTAGATTATGGCATTCTCCAGGTGTCAAATCATTTCTAAATTTGTGAATTAGATAGAAGTTGTAACTTTCATGAAAATTATTCTATTAGAAGAAAATATGAATTACTAAAGAATAACTGATAACTTGATTTTTCTATAGGTTAATTTTGGTGGAATTTTTTAGATCAAGTATGGGTTTTGATGCAGTTCATTACCAAGTTGAGCAGGAATGAAGATTGATTGGTTTTGAGGTCTCTATTGGATACCAGAAATATTTGCCTTTCCTCCGCTCACAATCGAATGTCCTGGTTCAGCCATCTGTTTGTTTATATCACTGCATAATAAATGCACCCACTCTTTGGGTGCATAAAAAATGCAAGATGTTCAACTAAAATACCAAATTGAGCAGGAATGAAGATTGTTTGGTTTTGAGGTCTCTATTGGATACCAGAAATATTTGCCTTTCCTCCGCTCACAATCGAATGTCCTGGTTCAGCCATCTGTTTGTTTATATCACTGCATAATAAATGCACCCACTCTTTGGGTGCATAAAAAATGCAAGATATTCAACCAAAATACCAATTTGAGCAGGAATGAAGATTGATTGGTTTTGAGGTCTCTATTGGATACCAGAAATATTTGCCTTTCCTCCGCTCACAATCGAATGTCCTGGTTCAGCCATATGTTTGTTCATATCACTGCATAGTAAATGCACCCACTCTTTGGGTGCATAAAAAATGCAAGATGTTCAACTATAATACCAAATTGAGCAGGAATGAAGATTGATTGTTTCTAAGGTCTCTTTCAGATACCAGAAATATTTCCTTCCATCCGCTCAAAGTTGAAAATGTCCAGGCTCAGTCATCTGTTTTGTTTACATTACTGCATAGCAAATGCACCCAATTTTTGGTTGTATTTAAAATGCAAGATATTGACGTGAAATACACATCTAGGCATGCCAAGATGCACATTTGCAGTGTATTTATATGAAAGATGTGTATAAACAGCATCCAAAATGGAGTTTTGGAGAGTACGCTGCAGTATTTTATATAGAAATGTCAATCTCATCAAATTGCCATTCTTTGATTCAAATTCTGTTCATTACTATTTAGAGTGCTTACTCAGAACTCACTCTAAACATAGTATATCTAGTAATCCTTGCTGTTAGACTGTCCATTCATGCATATTGATTGGATGGATATGAAATCCTGGCAATGAATCTATCAAAGATTGATTTTCATACTTCTTTTTCACGACTACGAAGATGGATCAAGTTAGTACGTAATCTTCATGAGTGGAATGAAAGTGTTGGACAGATCAATAATCCACAGTTGATGGGATGTATCAAGTTTTGTCCAACGATCTGAATGTAAACTTGCTAGATCCTTGAAAAGTTCATGGAAAAATCTCACACTTGTATGAATGATGCAATGCTATCAGATCTTGCTTATCGACATAAGACTTTTTTTTGGCAAAATCAGCAAAAAAAGACCTCGAGTTTTCATCAAGAAAAAAACCAAATTGTAACTCATCAGAAACAACTCGAATATTTGCTGATTTTATAAGCCGTCCAATGCTTGTATGTACATTCTGCTGCATGATCCTCCATCTAGTACGATAGATGCATCTGCCAATAATCAGTATGCTTGGGTTCGAACTATTCAATCACTAATCCATGGTAATAATTCTGAAAATGCATATACATTACTGCATGGAAGTATGTACAATAGTACCGGATATCATAGTTACATGAAACTTCTGATTTAATACTGGCAGAAGCATCAGGAGAAACCAACTTATGAAGCATGCTCATCTAATAGCTCCAGAAACAGGAGAAATTTCCTGCAGGTCTTCTGTTCTCATCGCTCAATTTTGTTATGGAGATATTGAAACTGTTTCACAAAAGAGCTGATTGGAAAAATTACGAGTGATGTGAAATTTTGAGCCAAATGCTTCCCGTATGCGTGTCGGCACGTATAACAATTGGCGTGTAATTTGTAATTGTATGGCTGCTCTTGGCTGCACTCGCCTTCCCACTCGCAAGATGTGACGTGCCCATTCGAAATTCGTAGATTTTCTAGTGATCCCTCGGAAGAGCCGAGTTGAGTTGAGAATCCCTGCGGACCGCGGAATTCCTGAGTCAGAAGCTTTCCAGATTTGTATCGGTAAAAATACCCATTTGCGTGTGATTTGCAATTGTATCACTTCTCTCGGCAGCATCCGGTTTCCTGTCGACGAGATGAGACGTTCTCTTTCTGATTTTGTGGATTTTTGGATTATCTTTCAGATGAGCCGAGCTGAGTTGAGCAACTCCGAGAACCGATGAATTTGTGAAATAGAAAAATTCAGAAGAATGAGGGAGCAATGGCGAATTTGAAGAGGACGAGCAAATTGACTGAAAAACGATTCGCGGCTCATTAATAAAAAAACACCATTCTTGATCGCATTTCAAAAATCGAGCAGCTCCGGGTCTGATTCCAATGGGATTCCTCTCGTACGGAGTAGTAGAAAATGACCACGTGCGCAGATTTAGTTACCATTTTTGATCTCATATTCCCCCTCTTCTCGACCGGCGCGATGCGCCTTGAATAAAAGAATCTTGTAGTAGTTGCGCTGACTGCTCATGGGATCTGCTGTAATACTATTTTACGATTAGAAATGCAGGTATTGAGGAATGGCTCCAGTGGAAGATCCTCTCGAGAGGATTATTGGGTTGCGTGTGATGCAAAAATCTTTGCTGCATCAGTCTCACTTAGGCAGGGAATACCGAACAAGCCGAGCGAATTCGAAGAAATGTCATTGTTTGATCAATGCCACTGATTGTGGCATCTATCAAACAGTGGCATACCTTCGAAAGGCTGGATTCGTCTCAACTCGGTAAAATCGTCGACCTTGCAACCAATTTATTTGGAAATGAAAATTTTCCGGGCTCAACGATAATGGAGAATTTCTTTCAGCTCACTGAGCTCTATCAGTTGATTGCCAAATCAGTCAAATCCACTGAAAACCAAGATCCTACTATTTATAGCGGGATCCTTTCAGTGAAAAGTCTCACTGATCAAATGTGATGCTCACTGATACTATAACAGCGTACATACGCACTAAAGTGATCAATGAAACTTGATCTGAGATCACTCAAGTTCAGTGACTCTTTACTGATTAACACGGCGAGATTACTAACAACATCATCAAGAACTGCTCTAATTATCTGGCAAGGTCGTCGTCGTCGTCGTCGCGCGTCGGTAGGAATGAAACTCGACGCAAGATAGATCGAGTACATGTGAGCACTTTTCTCGCGTCTGTAGGTATCAGGTTGCAAAAGGTACACGTAGCCAGAGGTGACGATGGAGTTGGAGTAAATCAACCGTGTTCTCTTCCGGGCACATCAATTACATGCGATGAGCTCTATGCTTGCATGCAAAGCTTTAGACTCGTTCAACTGCTCATATATATATATCATGGTCTAAGTTTCGTCGTCGTCGTAGTTGTCGTCGTCGCCACCCTCGTTAAGCCATCAAGTCATGCGAGTTTGTGAGGACATGCGAGAGCACAATTCACTGTACTATAGCCGAAGCTAGATGCTGCACGCGAGTAGCACTCATCGAAAGAAGATAGCTGCCACCGTCCGAGAGTCAAGCAGAATTTGCTTGGTTTGCCAAGTAAAGGACTGGAGTCAAGCTGACTCTGTTCGGGAGCTCAAGCCGATTCTAATTGAGTTTGAGCCAACGCTGCGAGATGTGACATCTATGTAAACATTACCTACAAAATCCGATCATTCGAGAGGCTTTTATGATAATCTTTGGGGGAGTGTTCCTGCTGATATGACCGATGAGTCATCACGCATTTCCATCAAGCAACGATTTTCATCAGTTGATACATGTAAAGCGCTTGAGAATGTTGATATTTGAAGGTGCGTCGTATCCACGGCATGGGGCGCACTACCCGAGTTTGCTCGAATTCTCAAGTAGCTACTGCTTAAATCTCAAGCAGAATCAGCTTGTCTCACTTTGAAGCAGCACTGCTTGCGTCTCGGGCAGCGGGACAAGAAGCGGGAGCATTATTTTCCTCTCAGTATTATCGCTTTGTTTCAGTACTGATGGAATTGCTTCGACTTGGTCTCTCACAAAGCTTTGACATAGTTGTACGGTTCAATGACATTGATTGTATGCAAGATTTCCATGTACTTTGAGCGGCTTTAGAAATACAGTATCGAGGTTTGGAGGTGAGTGCAGGTATCATAGATGCAAGAAAATTCGATCTTGAGGGTATTACAACGCTGGGCAAGGACTTTTCAATCGTATCTCGAAGCACCGATACCTTCATCAATTTGCACACGCCTATCTCTAGACTGGAAGGGTAAAGTTCTATGATCAGGGGGATCCGATTGCGGATTAAAATTCTCAATTAATTCAACAGTTGTGCTACATATTCTGACAAATAAACGTGATGTCTAGTAATTAATTGACAACCTCCATGGATGTTCATCTTTCTCGAGTAACAAGATTGGTGCGATGGAAGGGTTCGAGTCTGGCCTGTTATCAGGAACTGACCAGGAAACCCTATCATTTCCGGTTGATTATGAACATGGACTAAAAAATTGACCATTCCATGACCAACTCCTATTCGAAGGGCATGCAACTATCGTGCAGTTGGACCATGGGCTTCTATCTACATCTTACGCGGAAATTTTCATGGTTCTAAGCAGGGCGTTCCGAGAAACGAAACGAAACGATGAAATTTCATTATGTTTCGTTTCGTTTCTGGGAACGAAACGATTCTAAGTCCCGCTTTTGTTACGTTTCACACGAGAGAAACGAAACGAATATGACAACTAATAACGTTATTAGATAACGAAACGATATTATGAAACTTTCGTTTCGTTTCGGTTTTCTGTGAGTCTTAGGGGTTTGGTTTCGTTTCGTTTCGTTTCTTCCGTAACGAAACTAAACTCGCCTCAATTTCGTTTCGGCAGAGAATAACGAAAATGTAACGAAATTCAAAGAGTTCCGTTTCGTTTCATGCTACGTTTAAGGATTAATATGAGAATTCCGTTTCGGTTCGATTCGTTTCGTTACAGAAGAAACGAAACATATTGGCGATCCAATAACGTTATTAGATAACGAAACGATATTATGAAACTTTCGTTTCGTTTCTGTCCTCAATGAGTTCGAAGGGTTTGGATTCGTTTCGTTTCGTTTCTTCCGTAACGAACCGAAACTCGCCTCAATTCCGTTTCGGTAGAGAATAACGAAAATGTAACGAAATTCAAAGAGTTTCGTTTCGTTTCAGGCTTGGTTTCCGGAACTATGTGAGAATTTCGTTTCGGTTCATTCCGTTTCGTTACAGAAGAAACGGAACATAAATGACATCCAATAACGTTATCAGATAACGAAACGATATCATGAAACTTTCGTTTCGTTTCGTTTCATCTGTAACGAAACGGAACTCGCGTCAATTTCGTTTCGCTAGAGAATAATGAAAGTGTAATGAAACTTGCGAGGTTGGGATATTAGTATATTTATATTACTAATAATTTTCCGAGCAAACGAGTTGCATAGCTTACCATTTGCAACTATATATATATATATATCTATGTGATACCGCTCTGCTACTCTCCTTGCGCTGGAACAGCTAGTTACGTGTTATCCAGATCGATCGAACACCTCGTATTTTCGATCGATCAATCGGGGATGGTGCGGTTGGGATAATCTGCATTCGACTTATACAAGCCGAAATGGCATGCTACGGCCACACGTTATTCAAAGAAAATGATTCCAAGCGTGAATATATCGGTTTGTATAAGTAACATGAGCTTATAAGCGAATTATATGGAAATTTCGTATTTCTACATTTCAATCGATGCGCACGCTGGTACACAGGCAATTTTTGCTATGGCTACATGTATGTGGGCTCAAATGAAAGATATTAGATTATATTACATGCCCAAACGATAATATAGCCCAGAAAAATCGGCTAACCCATACGTGTACCCGATTAAACGTTAATTTCACGGAAATTCTACCTTTAAAACAAGCATGCAGGATTTCGTTATTTCTTGAATATATAATTGAAATCTATTCATCTAATACTACTTTCCGATAGCTATTATATATAGCTAAGTGGCATTTTATGCAAAAACTTTGATTTTAAACGGGAGGACCTGAAAATATTTATAATAATATTGTGGAAGAAAATTATCAGGGTGATCTCTCATGAAAAGATTGTCGTTCGATTAAATTACTCATTTATTAACTGGAACTATATTTCAAACCACGGTCGCAACCGTGTACATAGAAATATTAAAATTTGTCCATATATTGGTATTTTCATGATTTTATACGATTTTATAGGTGATATTGGTATATAACTGCCTCGTCTATCTGTAACATATAATAAGCGTGATCTGTTCCCTGCCTAATTTCCTATTGACATTGTGTGTAATAAATTATTATATGACGGTGTTCGGGCCACCGCAAAGACTCGACTACGCGTGATTTTCGGCTCATCGCACAGATTTGAATTATGAAAAATATGGTTTTCTGGCGCGGACGCGATACAATTTCCTATCTGTAAAATCCTACACGATCCATAAGCACTGTGTAATGCGGGTCGGTCGTGAGTCAATTCCCCATCCTGGGTAAAGAGACGGCCGACGCACGCTTGGCAGTGTGCCTGGATTTTATATTTTATGAGCCACCGCGAGCTAATATAATGCCCAAGTATTTCGTCCCTGTCTATGCAGGTTTATTCATACCGGGGCCGCGATTATTGCCTAATCCCATTCCAAATACATCTCGAGGATGCCTTATGGTGGGATTCTTTATATCCTAATATAATATCGCATCCGGGCGATGACTTACTTGGATCTCGGGGAGACCTGCTCGTTCGTGGGTATAGATTTTTGGAAGAAGTACCACTTCGGCTTTTCAGGAGCAAGAGAGCGAGCTTTGCTCGCGCAGCGATTCATATACCCTCGGACGGCCAGAGCCCCACTTCGAGACACTTTTCGGCGGCTTGGACCCTGCGTCGACATAGACACGCGTAATTACGAGTACATGCAAATATCTCTCTGAATATCGGGATCGATTGGTCAAATTATAGTATAAGTGAATCGATGAGGGATCGATTGGAAAGGGTATGGATCTATATCGGCTTTATATATATGTTACTACGAGCGACGCGATGCAATTGATCTAACGTGCATATAGATATGCACGGTGGTTAATTCACAAAATTTCAAGCATATATGGGTTAGTATTAGTTTTACCAACACCAACACATATGATTCTACTTACACGACTGGTCTGATGGTCATCTGCACAAGTGGCTGACTGGAAATTCTTATTTCTAAAATTTTTAAAATTATCTGAAAATTGCAGACGTTGCAAACTAAAAGAGTTTCATTTCATTTCGTGCTACGTTTAAGGATCAATGTGAGGATTTTGAGAGAGGAGTCTCGTCCCATAAGAGAACAAATTGAATAAAATTGACATACATGATTTCGTTATTATAACTAAACTATATTATGACAGTTTCATTTTGTTCCGGTTTCCAATGAGTTGGAGACATTCGAATCCGTTTTATCTCGTATATGAGTAGTTCCGTGGGAACTTTCATATTTGAGGGTCGAAAATGTGCCAACCCCAAATCTCACTTACGAGGGTTCTCGGATGGATTTTCCGACTTTTTGGAACATATTAAACATAAATCAACTCGCGCACGAATGAACAAATTTTCACTCATGAGTACCATAAGTATCATAAAGATAACGCGATAGCGGGCACGGAACCTGACATTTGGCACTAAAATTGATCCCACGGCCAAATGGGTCGAGCTACGGTCTTGAGGTTTTGGGGTTTCCATTTGACCATCAGATACTTTGAAAAAAAAACTGACTAGGGACTCCGTAATCTCGCGTTCAAGGGTCGCACTAGTAGGGCACGGAACTGACCAAAAAAACTTAGCAAATCCAGATTTTTGCGGGAAAGAGCTCCGCAAAGTATGAAAATCAATTTCCTCGAAATTCTGAGGCATGGAAAAGTTGCGCCTGAAAATTTTCTCCCAGAATAAATTGGTACGGGGAGGTCTGGAATAAGGCTAATATACTTTTATCGAGAGGAAGTCGGGGAGTAAAATTTTTAGTAAAATTGCGCCACAAAATGTACGTGCTCGTCATGCACACAAGAAGTGGTGTTTGGGCTCTCATAGCAGTAGCATTTTGTGCAGGATAGTATTATATTCAATGTATCCGTGCCCCCGAGTCTCAAATGAGCCTCACCGTGATCCTTCACACTCACAAAGGTCGAAAAAATGAAAAACCACATGGCACGGAACTGACATTTTAACCTCTTTCATGATAACTTCTTTTGGTAGCCTTGGATCGAAAATCAAACGATTGTACCAAAAAGAACACCGAAATATACATTGAAAATGGCCCTTCAGGTTTTTTTGTCGAGCGTTTTTAGGGTTTATACAAGCAGGCGCACATTATTCCGAAGTTTTCACGGAACTACTCATATATAATAAGACAGAGAAATCTTTCAACATAAGACCAACGGTCGTGTCGCAGAGGGTAGAGAGTTTAGGAGCTATTACCACTCATCTTGGAATATGGAAAGGGGGAGAAATTCGTGAATCAAAAAGACCAATCTCTGGAAGAGACGCGAATTTGTTCTCTGCCATGGACGAGCAAATTTCAAAGTTGAGAAACGAGAACCCTGATTTCAGCCCTCGTGGTGAAAATTCTGCGTATACGCAATGGACGCAAAATTAACTAATAACCAAGTGGCATTCGGATTCCAATCTGGATTTGCTAAGTTTTTTGGTCAGTTCCGTGCCCTACTAGTGCGACCCTTCAACGCGAGATTACGGAGTCCCTAGTTAGTTTTTTTTCAAAGTATCTGATGACCAAATGGAAACCCCAAAACCTCAAGACCGTAGCTCAACCCATTTGGCCGTGGGATCAATTTTAGTGCCAAATGTCAGGTTCCGTGCCGTGCCTCAAGATGTCAGGGTGGAAATCAGTTCATTCGTGCGCAAGTTAATTTATGCTTTACATGTTCCAAAAAGTCGGAAAATCCATCCGAGAACCCTCGGAAGTGAGATTTGGGGTTGGCACATTTTCGACTCTCAAATATGGAAGTTCCCACGGAACTACTCATATACGAGATAAAACGAATTCGAATGTCTCCAACTCATTGGAAACCGGAACAAAATAAAACTGTCATAATTTCGTTTAGTTATATAATAACAAAATCATATATGTCAATTCCATTTAATTTGTTCCCTCATGGGACGAGACTCCTCTCTCAAAATTCTCACATTGATTCTTAAACGTAGCACAAAACGAAACGAAACTCTTTTAGTTTCGTTAAACTTTTGTCATTCTCTACCGAAATGGAAATTGACGCGAGTTCCGTTTCGTTACAGATGAAACGAAACGAAACGAAAGTTTCATGATATCGTTTCGTTATCCGATAACGTTATTGGATGTCATTTATGTTTCGTTCCTTCTGTAACGAAACGGAATGAACCGAAACGAAATTCTCACATAGTTCCGGAAACCAAGCCTGAAACGAAACGAAACTCTTTGTATTTCGTTACATTTTCGTTATTCTCTACCGAAACGAAATTGAGGCGAGTTTCGTTTCATCACGGAAGGAACGAAACGAAACGAATCCAAACCCTTCGAACTCATTGAGGACAGAAACGAAACGAAAGTTTCATAATATCGTTTCGTTATCTAATAACGTTATTGGATCGCCAATATGTTTCGTTTCTTCTGTAACGAAACGAATCGAACCGAAACGAAATTTTCATATTAATACTTAAACGTAGCATGAAACGAAACGAGACTCTTTGAATTTCGTTACATTTTTGTTATTCTCTACCGAAACGAAATTGAGGCGAGTTTCGTTTCGTTACTGAAGAAACGAAACGAAACGAAACGAAACCAAACACCTAAGACTCACAGAAAACCGAAACGAAACGAAGATTTCATAATATCGTTTCGTTATCCAATAACGTTATTGGATCACCATTATGTTTCGTTTCTTCTGTAACGAAACGGAATGAACCGAAACGAAATTCTCATATCAATCCTTGAACGTAGCATGAAACGAAACGAAACTCTTTTAGTTTCGTTACACTTTCGTTATTCTATACCGAAACGAAATCGAAGTGAGTTTCGTTTCGTTATTCAATAACGAATCGAAACGAAACAAAACGTTCCGGGGTCGTTGAGAAACGAAACGAAATATTTCGTTTCGTTTCTCGGAAAGCCCTGGTTCTAAGTCCAACACGGGTTGTCGAACGATTCTTTTTGTTCAACTTATATTCGACGAATCTCGGTTCAGCCCGAATCACAAGAGTAGCCTGAAAAGATAGGAAGTACTTTGCCGCAGGTCACTCTCAACCTGTGATGTATAAACCACATTCTCGTCCACATTTGACTCTGTCACGTGGAAATTCATGGAAAACCGAGATACTTGTGGAGGAGTAAGCGATTGATTTTGTATCGAAAACGCGGAGATCCAAATTGGATACCATTATAAAATCTGAGTTTCCTCATTCGGGCCACGATCCTCTATTCATAGTACTGGCCATCGAGATGGAATCCGGGGATAACCACGTTGCCCTCATTCAAAGCTTGGCGCGAGAAGTAACGTATGTCACAAGTCAAATACTCTTTCAATTTGAGCTATACTGCGAGTGGCCAAGCACAAGCTAGATAATAGTAAATGTTTGACAGTTTGTCGCCCCCCCCCCCCAATCGAAATGAATCGAAGTCAAATGTGAGCAGGATTCAGCATCCACGGAGTCAACATCGTTTTGGAATAATGTACGGCTGAGTGCACGTTAGATCAGGTAGTCAAAAAATTCATTCGGCAGGTATCTTCCTGGCGATGAAGTACAATACCTTTCTTAAGTCAAATTTGGGGAACACGCATAGAGGCTGGAAGCCAGGTTTTTCACTTTAAATCAGTAATTACTCCAATGCAACTTCGAATATCCACTTGGATTCAGATGATAGGCGGATAATGCATGCGATTCACACGAATTAGGCAGAAACTATCATTGAACTCGGAAAAATATTGTTTGAAGATAGATGAATGACTCAAATATTTCTTCGTGAATTTCATTGCAAAATCATCAGGAGGTGCTTGATGACATCATGACACAACAAGTATCCCCAGAATTGAGCGAATGCAACGCTATCTGCATATAGCCACGGAAAATAAATGTAGCCAAATAGCGGCGGAGTAGTTCTGGTGGAAAGTGAATGGCTCCCGGCAAAAAGCTTACTCTCCACTTTGTGTTCAATCTGTGAGAGGTTCGAGTCGTAGAAGGTTTCAGAACATCGGAGACTGAGGGGAAAATCCAATTCATGTAGCCTAGGAAAAGGACTATTCACGAGAAGCAAGGGTTCTCGTCCCCACTGAGGCTGCAAACAAAATAACAACTCTACGAGAATATAGTGCAGCCTGGTTTCACAACAAGATTATCCTCCACATATAGAGACTTTGCAGGGACGCTGACAAATGTGTTAAATCCACGAAACTGCATCAAGTATCGAATCGTTTTTGAAATGGAATTGTAGACAACAAAATCAATGAACCTATATCGTTGAATGAATAAGATCCTCAAAATAGCTGTTTATTCTCAAACTTTCTCAGAGTTTTTAAAATCCATACATGCCACGCTATAAATCTGCAGCCAATATATCAAATGAGATCGTGATGTATGGGATGCATGAGTCTATTAGATTTGTCTCGTGTTCTTTTTCGTCCGAAGTTTCCTCATCGGACTCAGTATTTTGTCACCATGATTGGTGAATTCACAAGGTAAATCATTAAGGAAAGAATATGCGAAAAATGACGTTGAGGAACTCATGATGTGCGATGCGAAAGTCATAAAGAATTATGGGATCCATGCATATGGGCTGCAATACACTGCAATGGTTGCATTTGAACATTTGATTCTGGTAAGGTAACCATTATTCTATCACAACTACTGAGGAAATTATCAATTAGCTATCTTACTGAAAGTGATGATACTCGTCGAGAAATTTTATTGTGACCTTCTCTGCGTTACAAGGGATCAAAATTTGATGGGATTCATGGTGGAAAACATTTGAAAGAGACGAACATGTAAGTTGTCGCTTACGTATGAGTAGAGTTTGTAATTTGTCACACGCAAGTAAGCTGACACGCGTCATCAGATCACGCACGCTACCATTTGTCTGGATTCTAGTGCACTTTCTCATACTCGCAAAACTCGAGCAAGCATTTTCACCCTGGTTACGCGCAAGTATTGACCTCTTTCAATTAAAGAATCGTGGGCCGACTCTTACCACCGCCAACGGCATAGCACTTTGTCGTGGTAAAAAGATCATCTCCATTGCAAGAGATATATTTTCCACAATTTTTGAACGATTCTTTTGACAGAGTGACTACCCTCGGAAAAAATTGATGAAAATTGCCTCGATGAGGATTTGAAATAGATTGAGCTTCATTTGCTGTAACGGTGGAATGGAATACGGATGTAACGGACTAAAACGGTCGAGTGAACTTCCTGAAATTTGAAAAATTTAACATGAGCGACTAAAATCATCCTATAAAACCTCAACTACTTAGACCGATATAGTCGTTGCGAATCAGTTATTCTGATTACTGTCTTAACATCTAGATGGATTCGGATAATTCCTCCTCGCATTCAAGATAACCATTTTTTTCCTTGAAATAGCTGTCAGATCTTACATTTACAGATTCCGTACTTTCCAAACCTTCGATATACCCTTTGTGTCTACATCAAGTCCCTCCAGAGTTGTAGTGATCAGGCCTATGGAGGGACTGGGCCGAATCACTTCATTCTCATCCCCAAATTACATACAGTATAACAGTCATTTGATTCTTCCATTCATATCTCTGGTCCCGTGTGGTGTTTTAGAGACACGAAAAATGTCAGCACCTTACGTGAGACTTAGAAGAGTATCGAATCATTGGATTTGAATTCTCTGTTGGCTCATGAAAACGGTCGAGTGAACTTCCTGAAATTTGAAAAGTTCAACATGAGTGACTAAAATCATTCTATAAAACCTCAACGACTTGGACCGATATAGACGTTGCGAATCAGTTATTCTGATTCCTGTCTTAACATCGAGATGGAGTCGAGTAATTCCTTCTCGCATTCAAAATAACCATTTTTTCCCTTGAAATAGCTGTCAGATCTTACATTCACAGATTTCGTACTTTCCAAATTTTCGATACACCCTTTGTGTCTACATCAATTCCCCCCAGAGTTGTAATGGTGAGGCCTATGGAGGGACTGGTCCGAAACACTATATTCTAATCTGATACGGTAGGAAAATAGCTATATAAGAAATTTTCTAGTATCAAACGTTATGCATTTGATTTGCATAATATTCAGTCATTTGTGATTAATATAACTATTCTCAAACCTGCTGAACCGAGGATTATAATTGTTTGTACCGAAAATTATTAGTATAAGCAAAATGCACCTTTCTGCTATAAGAAGCTAAGTCAAAAGAGCGTGATATTCTAAGCTATTGCCAACACATATACATATGAAGCATGTATCTTGCGATTTTATGATTTTTCAATTTTGATGCATGAATCGCGTATCGTTTCAAAACTAATCGTTCGAATTTAGCTTATAATAGCTGAATTTACTCGTCGTGAATACAGATATCCATTGACATATTATTCTGACTGAATATATTACTCTGGCACGAGGAATATATGAAAATCTGATCGAAAACGCAGAAAATCTAGTGTCTCGACTATGGCCTAGATATTTCGTGTTTTTCTGAACTTAATCCAAATATCGCTATGGGAATGATTTTATTCTATTCTCAAAGGTTGAATTTAAGTGCCAATTACATTTGTTAGATCAATATTTGATCTAATGATGTATTTCAATCAATCTATTTATTGAATTCGATATGCTTAGAAAATGCTCTCGTTTCGGGGGTTCCTCATAAATAATTTATACAACATATTGGTTATAATTAATATCAGGTTTTCATTTATATTTTACTAGATAGATATTCGTAAATCTCACATTCATTTTCACAAAAATAATCATGAATAATCATCTGAAAAAAATATATATATAATTAATTGGTTTTTATCCCACCCCAACCAATTGATTTGGCGAAGTAGAAGAATTGATGCCCAATGATTCTATCGCGGCTGGTCTCGTTCTCTCAAAACGAAAAATGATTTTATTTCACGTGTTCCGGGAGAGGGGGGCGCACCCGGGTGACTCTATAACATCCCTACTGGGGAAATACGAATTTGCCATGCCGCATATCCAGGACGTGGATGAACCTGTGGTGTGTTCATCCACTGCCCTTTGTCCTGGATATGGAGCTTTCTACCCGACTGATGGGAAAAAGCTGCACCACGGACAGGACACCCGGCCCGAAGGTAATCGGTGTCCTCTCCAGCGACGCGAGACCCAAAGAAAAACCCACATTTGGGCTTATTATTCTATAAAATTATGTATATAATTTCATTTTACCATTTACCTTCAATATTGTATGAAATCCAATAAAAAAAATTGACAATTTTTGAAATGCTCGGCCGTACGCCTGAGCCCTGGTGTATGGGGTGGAATTCTCTCTCTCTTTCTCTCTCCCAGGTACATTTTTGATCTTAGGAGAGACGAGCACATCACCCCGTTTAGGGAGCGTTTGGGTTGGTTACGTACTGATTCGCGGAGAATGTACTTCGCAGCTCTGTTAATGCACAAGATCATGCATTTAGGAGAGCCTGGCTACCTAGCTGCGATGTTCACCAGGTACCAATCCGAACGCCCTGCACGCGGTGATACAGAAGAGCGGGTACTCAAGGTTCCCAATATGAGACTTGAATATGGAAGAAGATCTTTCCAGGTTCAATGTGCTCATTTGTGGAACTTTCTCCCTCCGGGCTTTCGGCAGCTGGGGAAAATGTCATTATTTAAAGAGGCTATGAAGGATTTATTGCTCACACAGTCTCCCCAGAGGATTGATGTGGAGAAGAAGCATTACTTCAATCTCTAAACTTTGAAAGGCTTGGGCTGACTTGTTGCTTGATTCGTTCATCTAGAATAAAATTATAAGTATACGTGTGACCCTTCGTCAATTGACTGAACTTTTCTGTAATATGACTGTGAGCCCTGCCATTTCTTTTTATATTTTTATATTCTTATATTATTCTATGAAGTTTGTGAATCTCCTGAGTGCTACCTGACTAGTCACAAATTGTGATATACTTAAGATTTGTCCTTGACCAAATGACTTCATTATTTTTATTAATGTACACTATTGATCTGTGATATATATTACCATATGTAACTGATTATTTTTCTTTTTTGTCTTCGGACGAATAAACGGGCATCAATCTCAATCTCAATCCAAGGAAATAACTCCAAGGAGGAAACTCCAAGAAAAACACAGCTTGTCACCAGGTAATCCAAATTACAAGTGCTTGTCCAGAGCAGACACTCTGGGCTTGCAAACCCCAAATCGCGGACCCTCCCCACTTATGAGCCTAATTCGGCGGCTCGAAGAGGCGTGTAGCGCGGTGCGAAAATCATCGTATACGCAATGATTTCCGCGCGCATCGATGATTTGATTCCATAAGTATAGGTACCGCAAAACTTTCAGTATAAGTGCGTACGTGTGGGATACGATGGGGGTGATAAGATATTAACCACTTCACCAAGTTAATTCTACTATCCAATATCAAAAACATGCTATGGTTGTGGGTTAATTCATGAATGTGTGGATGGATGATGAATACTTCGAAAATCATGCATACGTGAGAGATGATATATATATATGTACATGCTGACTCTAATATACAATGGATCTGCATATACTCTAGAGAGTAGAAATTAATATGATTTAAAAATTTTAACTTTGGTGAAATTCTGGACGTTGCAAATCCCCAAATTACATACAACTAGAACTCTAAGACGCGCGCGTTGCGCGCGAATGGTTACGATGGCTTGAAATTCTGGAACATACGGTAAAACCTATTGTGTATGAAAAAAAAATTATGCAGGTATATATGGCACCAGAAAGGAGCGAATATGAAGTAGTATAAAAATATGGAATGGAAATGTCATTCATCTATATGTTCATCCATCTAACATACCTCGAAATCGAAATTCATGGATTGCTGATTCAAAAATTCACGACTGTCTGAGGAACTTTTCGAATAATCTCAAAAAGCTATTCAATCTACGAAGTGCGCGCGCTGCGCGCGCATGGTTCAACCACCAGTATGGTGTGGGGTCAAAAAACTATCCAGTTTTTATGAAACATTATCGAGGAGGGCCATCAAGGAACGAAGATCATTTTGAGAACTGGAGAATTGAGCTCAACTCCAAAATCAATGATTTGAATTCATGCAACGCTTGCGTATGAAAATCTCAATTTTCACGTGAAATGTGTGGGTTTCCAATTCGATTGAGATTTTCAAAGGTTTTTACTCATTTTCGGATGGAGACATGTTTCTCTCCTTCTCCTTCTCCTCCTCTAAGTCGGCTATAGAAGAGAAGGAGGAAAAATTTTTCAAGGATATGCACAAATATCAGCCAATCAGCCTTTGTGAAGCGAAAATTTCTTGAATGCTTCTGTAGACATTTTTTTTAGTCCACAAATGAAAAATTTTTGATAGATCATTGAAAGTTCAACTGATCATCATCCAGAAATGAGGAAGTTATTGAACCTCCTACAATTTGGAAGAATACATTGTTCACAAATAAAAAATTCCTCAATCCAGTCGGTCCAATTCAGAGTCATCCACCAACTGAAGAGTTGTTTTACGCACTAGAACTTGAAGAATTATATTCACAAATTGAAAACTTTTTTCAAAATTATGTAAGGATATTTAACATTCACAAAGAGAATTTTAGTTGATCTAACTCAATCACAAAATTTTATACATGTAATTTAAGAATTATGTTGAAACATTCATAAAAAACGAAAAAAATTCTAGTTAATCTACCCCATCAAAAAACAGTACGGATGCAACTATTAAGTTTGTATGGATCATTTTGAGAATTTAAATAAGCGTTCCTGAGATCTTTCCGATCGTTGAAGAGAGATGAAATTAGAAAATAAATCTTCAAATGTTACCATTAACCTCATTATTACACGGGATATCCGATATTCCTGTTATCGGTCAAGCAGCAATCTACTTTCCTATCACTCATTTAGCGAGCGAATCGCGATCCGATTAATTCAAGCAGGTGTAATAAAACCCGACATGATGCGCAGGCGCGACCGATCACCTGCTCAATGTTGACAACGAAGCAGACAGAACTGGACAGAACGCTACAGTGCATGAGTTTAGATGCTTGAAACTCATCATTACTCTTCTTTCGATGAATTGGAAATAATCAACAGATATAATAAATCGGCTATGTAGATCGCATGATCGAATTCTTTCAACTATATTGATCTACCTATGAATACATTCAAATAATACTATGTCATTAATCCACAGCAACACACATTGAGACGACTTGTAAGTGGCGCGCGAAATCTCGATCGGAGCGCCTCGAATCTCGAATATCGAAGTTATCCATTAATAATATAAGATATAACAGTCATTTGAATCTTCCATTCATATCTCTGATCCCGTGTGGTGTTTTAGAGACACGAAAAATGTCAGCACCTTACGTGAGACTCAGAGAGTATCGAATCATTGGATTTGAATTCTCTGTTGGCTCATAAAAACGGTCGAGTACACTTCCTGAAAATTGCCTCACAAGTTTATAGGATTTGAGAGGGTAAATATTTTTGTTCCATAGGGACGCTTAGAACTCCGGTTCTACAGCAAAAAATGGACTGCACTAGCAGTCATTTTAGAGGAAATTTCACGGCCTATCGATTGCGCAAGGTTTCAATCCCGTTGGATTGCGCGCATGCGCAGAAAGTTCTCGAGTTTTCATTGGCCGAAAAATCGAATCGCAAATAATCGCTCAAAACTCACTGGGGAGTGCAGAACCTAGACTGAAACATTCCTTTTTCGTGAAGAATATAAAATTTCACATCGAATCATGAGTTTTCAGAATTCATTCAAGATTGGATCTTGAGAAAAAAGTTAAATGGTGTTTTTCATAGAATCGCGCATATATAAGACCAATCACCTCAAAAAAAAAATATTCCAAGCGTATTTTGATGGATTTTTGTCTCAGCTTCCGAATGCGTTGATCCACGTGTCATTATCTTATTTCGTTTCAGAACTATAGCAGTTTCAGTGGGAAAAAAGCAGCAATTCTTTCACCAGAAAAAAATCAAAAGTTTCACCAACTTGCTTACTACTTGAGCAAAAAAATTTTTTAGGGTCCTAGCGACCGTTCTTCTGTCATAATTTGAGGTATAGAATCGATAAAAAAATTATGAGGAAGAGATTTGGAACACCATGTACAATCGTCTATTCCTTTCACGTAGAATTACTCAATAGTCAACTTTCGCAGCGTCTACTTGTTGTAGGGGCTTGTCACATTTTTACTCATAGAAATAAAGAAAAATATCGTAAGCGACTCGGGCGCCGACATTTTCGCACTCGCGCGCAAATATCTGTTGGCGCTCTTGTTGCTTAACATACTTATTTCAAATATAGAACAGAAATGTTCATTCATAAAGTCATAATTATATCTTGAGTAAAGTTACACAACCCCTCGTACTCACTCGGTTTTCAGCAACATTTACACATCCTCAGAGGCCATAATCCCAAAGGAGAGACAAAAAGAGAGTAGATTGATGTGAAGAGGTGATACAATCATCCCAGAGATTCTGCGTGATAGCGAAGCTCATTCATTTGCAAATCCGCGGTGGTATTCTCGTCGACGACCCTACTTTCACATTTTCTACCGCCTCCTTCGGACGATTTCCTCACTCCTGTTCTCAGAGCTTATAGCATGTGCAGGAAACATCAGCTAAGCCAACGTTGGATCTAATTCATATAATTTCACTAAGATTCTCACCACCCTGGGAGACTGGGCATACTCCAGAGCTCTCAGAGAACTTCAGGACAGGATAGAATAGAATAGATTATCCTCTTCATTCGCCCTTGGGCAAAAAAACAAATATCAATCATTTATACAATGCATAGATATACATATCCGAAGATAACATTTGGTCGAGGATATATTATCACAGTTGTGACTAGTCATTTGAAACATAAATAGAAATTGAATTATTCTAATAGTAGATGAAATCGCCAATGACGGGGGAATATTAATAGTTATAATCATTGTTTACATGAAAACCAGTTCACTCGAAAGTCTCGAACTAGAACGTCACTCAACAGATAATATTGCTCTCAAAGGTTAAAAAAGTACCCAGTGTCCGCATCAATCCTCATAGGGGAGAGGCTTTTCAAAAATTCTTTCACCATCCCTTTGAACAGGGAGACTTCCTTCACTTGCCGGAAACCCAGAGGGAGGAAGTTCCAAAAGCTTGCGCATGGACTTTGGAAGGATCTTAGTCCATAGTCGAGACGTATTCTCGGAATTTTGAGTTCCTGTGCTCCTGCTTCACCACGCTGGGGCCGCCCGGATTAGTACCTGGTGAACATCGCAGCAAGGTAGCCAGGTTCACCCATGTGCATGATCTTGTGCATCAAGAAAGCTGCGAAGTGCATTCTCCGGGAATCAGTACGCAACCAATCCAAGCGCTCCCTGGACGGGGTCATATGTTCGCTCTTCTTCATTCCAAAGATGTATCGCACACATGAATTACTCGGTCTCTGTACCCGCATCCTTAGTTCGTCATTGGCGTCCAGTTACACGATTGTACAGTAGTGTAGGTGTAGTTGGACTAAGGTCTCGACTAGTCAAATGCGGAGTGTCTCGGTTGTGCATGCCCTTATAAACCGCAAACCGTACAAGGACTTATTCACTTTCCTTGTAACTTGATTCACATGTGGTCTCCACGATAACTCACTGTCTAATGTCACACCGAGTCTCACGACTGTGTCACTGAACTGAACAAAAACTCCCTCCTGTATCTCAACCCCTGGTAAATCCATCCCCCTGAGACCTGCAATGTTCCTGTCAGATGCAAAAAAGATTGCTTTGGTTTTGGTTGAGACGTAGGCCGGAGCTCTGAGCCCATTCTGCAACAAGTCTTCCGATTTCTCCTAACCGAACGATTCCTTCTCTGATTTTCTCTTCAACTTGGAGATGGATTTGAAGGTCATCTGCATAGAAGAGATGATTTACCGACTTTCCATGAAGCAAATCAGGTAGGTCATTGACATACAAGCTAAAGAGCAGTGACCCGAGAAGAGAGCCCTGTGGGACACCCAGATTGGTTATGAGCCAATCAGAATTTCCATTTTCCGTAGTGACAATTTGGTCACGATTCTGTAAATATGATTTGATCCACAGTAGAGCTGATCCCGAGAAACCGAAATGTCTGAGTTTGCTCAGTAGCTTCGATGGTGAGATTGTGTCAAAAGCCTTGCTGAAGTCAAACAGTAGCAACAAGGTGATTTTTTTCCTGTCGGTGCCGACTCCGATGTCATCAGTCAACTTCAACAAGGCTGTCTCAAAGCTATGATGTTCCTTGAAACCAGTTTGGAAGCCATCCAACAAATTTTCACTTTTGAGATACTCCGTGATTTGGTCATGTGCAATCTTCTCCAGAACCTTAGATAAGAAGCACAGCAGTGCAATACCGAGACGGAGGCTGTGCAGTGGCACCAAGTCTAAGGTGATTCTGATTACGAGATGAGTGTGAACTTTGCAGGGTCCTAGACCCTCACTTCTAGCGTTCAATACTAGACAGTCCTTGGATTGAAGCTTTTTGCCAGCTACAGGGGGGATGAATTTCCTCATGGTAGATCCATGACCGCTGTATAGCTTACTTCCTCTCTCCCACTTCACTTTTTCCAAAAGTCCAGTTTGGCGAGTATGGCCATTCTTCTCCCATAAAATCTCAACAGAGATCAAAATTCGATTTCGATTCTCGAAAGTCTTGAGACCAGGAAAAACATGTCAAGTAACTATTTAGCAAAATCTAATCGTGAAACGAATGGAAAGAGAATAAGAATATTAATTCTAACCCTTGAGAGTCGTGAGATCAAGAAAAGTATGTCGAGTGGTTGTTTTGCAAAATCTGGTCGTGAAAAGCATGGAAAAGGATTGATTCAATTACAATTTGATCCTCTCGGCAAATTTGACCTAACTTGAGTTTATTACCATCACTTTTATTCACCAAATATATTAAAAATGATGATCTATTCAGACGAATGTAAAGATAACGGAACCCAGAAAATTCAATCCAGCACTGATCTTTTTGGTTTGAGAATCAGAAGAGATAGTGAAAAACTCAAGTTGAGTGAAAATTACCGGAAAAATCAAATCGTAATGTAATCAATCCTTCTGCATGCGTTTCACGTTCAGATTCTGCAAAACAACTACTCGAAATACTTCTGTTGATCTCACGACTCTCAAGAGTTGAAATCCTCGATCTCTTTCCATCCGTTTGGTGTTTAGATTTATCTAAATAGTTCCTCGACATGCTTATGACGATGAATTATGACTATGATTAATTATGCGTTATGATTATGAATCACGACTGACTTTTATAACTCATGGAATAGGCAGAAAGCTCAAAAATGAACTCATTCAGGAGTGATTCCTAGGTTGGAATGATCTTTCCTTGGAACTTTGAGGAGATTCTATGATGGACTAAGCGGATTTTTCTGATAGCATCTCACGTTGTGAAATGCGGACCCCTTAAAAACTCCGAAAATCTTAATTGTGCATCTTGGCATGTTCAATTTTGATGATGACTAAAATCACCCAAGCCGACGTACGTGGTCCGAGCATTCTATCAGGATGAATAGGTCTGAATACAACATTTTCATGGATAAACAGACGTAATTTCCCATACCCAGAGAATGGAAGAATCTTCGATATTCTTAATCTTGAGGATCTTGAATTAAGATTATAGGAAAATATTGAACTCGATGGAAAGATGAATTTTCCGTCGGCTCATTCTTAGGCATCTCATTGGGATTCTATCTGTGACCGAGGAGTCAGAACAATATCTGATCACGTCTTCTTTTCCCATCATTGCACGTGACAAGCGAGACGAAAGAAACTTTCTTACCCAATTACGCTTGTATTTTCCCTGAATTTTAATGGAGGCTCTTGCTTCTAATACATATTCCATGAACTTCAGCAAGCTCTAACGATATTGAAATTGGAATGGTTTGAGAGTCGTCCACAAAAGCCGATTATAAGCCTCATAATTGATTCTCTTTGAGGGGCTGCACGTCGAGTCCAGCCTTTGGAAGAAACTACCCGGGCAATGAGTAACCACCTAATTATGGCAAAATCGTAACTGACATTTGCGTCGGGTATTTTCCCGGAGAAATAGTACATAAATCATTCTACGTATTCCTTTCGTTCGAACCTGAGCTCACTTCTTGTATATTTCTAAGTATTACAATTCAGGGTAGTCATCGGTGTCTACGCTTCTGAACACACTCTCGGAAGATCATTATACATGACTAATTCTCAAATTACTCACTCTTCATTGTATCATATAGTTAGCGAGCTTCGTGCTGTGAGTATGATCGTGCAGAATTCTTACAGATTTTCCAATCATATATTCACGGTATCTGATTGATGGCGTGACCAGTCCGCATCCTTCTTCCTGAGCGACCGACACCCATGGATCATTCTTCTCCAAGCATCGTATCCTCTAACATCGCGCTTTTTTCCTAGAAGATGTCTAACTTTCGACTAAATTCTATCTCTGAAATAACATGACAAGGTTGACGAAGTTACTTGATAAAAATCATGAAAGCGTTTCTTAAAAATTCTTTTCACTCTTACTCATCTCCAGTGTTCTGCATATATTTTGGTGGTTCCCACATCAAAGATCAAGCATTCATGCGACCCAAAAGATTCAGACGTACGGGTTTTGTTGGATTTATCCATTATCAAAACTTTAGTGACTGTGATGAACAGAAGAATGAATGGTCTTGCTTCAGCGTCACTGGACCATCCTTTTTCGTAGTCAATTCTGGAATAGCGTAGACTTCACACAAAATTTTTTACGTAATACGCAAACGAATTCTTTCATTCGCAGTACCATCAAGCTTGGTTAATAGCTCCGATGAAGTGGATATTAGGACGTAATTTACGCGCGTGAAATCGCACGCGGGATACCACATTTTCTTTTTGATTTCTAATAATTAGAAATGAACCGCTACGGAGATGAACGGACTTTTGTTTGGTGAGGCGTAATCTCAAATTCGATGGCAACCATCAACCTCGATTTCATTCGAGATGGAAATCGTCTTCAAACTTTCGTAGCACAACAAATGGACGCACGGCATACCACATTCTCTTCTCAATTCATGGATTTAGAAACGAACCGGTAGGGAGATGGATGGATTCTTGTTTGGTGAGTCATAATCCCGAATTGACGGCAATCATCAACTTTTATTCCATTTGAGATGGAAATCGTCTTCAAACTCCTGGAGCACACCAAGTCAAATATTTTATGCATCTTGTCATGGGAACGCGCCTTGCCCCTAACGAATTTTCGCACTGAAATCTTAACGTGTTCCAAAGAATGAGACCACTTCGCAGTGCGATGCATATAGGGTGTTTCAAAAACTGTCCCCTTCCCTGCACAAGATTGAAGTACATGATATTCCAGATTGAATAATTTTTTTCCATCTATTACTTTTTCTCAATGGTGAATTGATTTTGATGAGATCAGAATTCTTTACAGAAGAGCATTTCTCCAAAACTCGATGGAGAGTGACCAACCTAGTACTAGGCTAGAATTCATAGTCGTTTATCCGGGAACAGCCTCGGGGGATTTAGGGCGCTGCGATCGCCATGGCGAGGCATTTTACATCTGGGCACAGCGATCGTTCCGCTTCCAATCCGCCGACCCTGATCTCGGATTAACGACTATGAATCCGAGCCTTAAGGGCATGTGAAAGCCAACTTTTACCGACGACCCTAACCATTGACAAATCGATTTTTCTCCCGAGTTCTACGGTGAATCTCAAAAAAGTGATTCCAAGTATGGAAGCTTTAGAATCAGATCTATCATTCAAAAAAAGAATCGAGTTGATCGGTTGAATATTGCCTTCAAACTTTGGTTTCGAAGTTGACCATTGCATGAGAAAATACTCACACGCCTGACTTCGAAACCAAAGTTTGAAGGCAATATCCAATCAATTATATCGATTCTTTTTTTAAATGATAGATCACATCCGAAAGCTTCCATACTTGGGAGTACTTTTTCCGAAATCGTCCTCAAAGAGTTCAGAAAATGATCAAAAGTATGACATTTCCGAAGGCCCATGAGCTGTGATTTTGGCTGAGTCGAGGCAAGGTTGGGTTAGGTCATCTACCGCCCACACCAGCTGTTGTTATTGTTTTGAATGAACGATGATGGACTGTCGTGAGTTGTCGCGCGGTACTTATATTTGACTTGCACATAATAAAAATCAGGAACAGAAAATTCATTCGTTGGCAAAACTTTATGAAAAATAGTAATAACTTTGTTCATATCTGAGGAGAACCAATCCAAGTATTGACAATCTGAGTGACAATCCTGTTTCTTGAGGCAATTACTTGCTCCTTGATTTGAAAAGCAGTGAATATATAAGAGTGACAGTGATAATCATTCTGAGCCTTGAAGTGACTTAGTAATTAACAGAAACAGTAATGTGAGGCAAGGCCTTATTGATATTGACATCCAAATCTGAGCCTTTCGAGGTATGGAATTGTCTTTCGTGGACATCAGATATTTATATACAGAATGTGGAGTTAGCATTACTCAAGATATTGATAAAGTTATACACTAAAACAGATCAGAGAAGAAACCATTTGATGGATAAACTGAGAAGAAAGGCATGCTTCCACCAAACTTGCAAAAAATGCTATCTCTACACAGATTCATGAGATAGCTTATCAGATAGGTTTACAACCTTTCGGTCTCACCAAACTTTAGCTATTTGTGCTATGAATGTATTGATGCAGCTCAGAATGTTCCTGTAATGTGAAGGCCTCCAGATGATATCATAACAAACTAATGATTCTGTTTGATGTTTCAACAACAATATGTCAAAATACTTGGTGAAAATAGCGAGCACAGGTAAGTCTTAGAGCAGAAGTAAATATTTGGAGTTTGCAACAAGCTTCAATTTGTGTTGACTAAAATCCCTGTACTATAGAGGGGTGAATCCACATTCATTCATTTAGATCTATTGAGCATTAGAGCTTAGTCTTGGAAATTTTGTGACCCGGAGTTGGAAAGTCACAAGGTGGATTTCACTCTACAAAGAATGAAATGATAAAATTGAGAATCTTATTGTCATGAGTTGATCACTGGAACATATTTGATTGATCTCATCATGTTACTAAAGGTTTCAACTAGAATATCTT
This sequence comes from Eretmocerus hayati, assembly GCA_029851415.1. Taxonomy (NCBI): domain Eukaryota; kingdom Metazoa; phylum Arthropoda; class Insecta; order Hymenoptera; family Aphelinidae; genus Eretmocerus; species Eretmocerus hayati. Next base: position 136,096,012 of record CM056742.1, read on the forward strand.
AAAATTACCAAGATCAAATGGCGCACCCGGGTGACTCTTAGAGCAAAAGTAAATGAGTGGTCATTGCTATGAGCTCCAACTTTTGTCTGCTGAGATCCCTGTATTTTAGAGGGGTGATTTCATATTCACTTTTTTGAATCTATTGAGAATTGGCTCAGTTGTGGAGCTTTTGTGACTTGAAATTGGGAACTTAGATGGTAAATTCCATAATACCATGGATTTATTGGTAGATTTCAGAAACTCATTGTTATTTGTGTGCCCTTATATTATCTCTGATCAATCTCATCATTCTTCTCAAGGTTTCAACCAGAATACCTTGAAATATTTGTTCAGAATAGCTTGCTTGAGTGACTTCGAAAGCGAAAGCTGATCTTGGGTATGCTACGAGCTCCTAATTATGTTTGTATTCCAGAGGTGTGATTTCATCTTCATTTCAAGGAATGTCATGAATGTCATGAATGTATGTACTCCAATAATATCTTCATAGCTTCTATCTGTATTTACTGATTTCTAGTTGTTTATTATTAATCTTGAACTTTGTATCCCAAAATTTTTGGAACAAATTATCTTTGTCGAGTTGCTCCGCATGAAATTCTGGAATTGTTTTGAGTCTCAAATAGAGTCGAATTTGAGTCTACAATCTGAATAATACATTCAATACAATCTGAAGAATACCTAAAACATGAGTAGTGATACTAACATCAAGAATTCTTTCAGGTCCAGCGGTAACATTAATACATGACTTTGGCCAACGAGAGGCAGTTAGGTGTCAGAATCAAAACAGATTTGAACAGGTTTTCTTTTCTTGGAACTGACAAAGTAACTCAAGGATGTGTAGAGATGTGCATACGAGTGATTGCTTGGAGAAAAAGTTACCAAGGAAAATATTTCTGCAAAAACCACTTCACTCAAAATGAATACACATAGTACAAAAATGTGTTTTTAAGAGTGAAAGTGATAGTTCAACAAAAATGACACATAAAAAATATACTTGAATGCAAGTATATAGAAAATGTGAGCCCTAGCAGAATTATCATTAGATGTCGCATAAAAAATATACTTGAATGCAAGTATATAGAAAATGTGAGCCCCACCAGAATCATCACTAGATGTCACATAAAAAATATACTTGAAAGTATATAAAAAATGTGAACGGGAACCTTTATTCTTCGCATCAGTAATCTCCATCATCAGTATAACTTGCAGATAGCAAGGTATTCAGTCATGAGTCTATGTATGCATCAAGAAGCATGGACTCGAGCATAGAGATACAGCTATTATGTATAAATCAGGTCGTATTGCGACTGATATGTTGACTAATCGTCGAGTTACATTCTCTCCTAAGTCACGATACCCCTCCGCCCCCGTCCTTATGATATATATAAGGATATCTCACCCAACCTTCCTTGCTCATAGCACGGTCCGCTCAGTCGGTAAAAGTCAGCTTTCACATGCCCTTAATGCAGTACCAGTTCAAGACTTATGCGGCAGTTCCGAGGCACTTCCATAGGATGAGAACGGTACTGCAACAGTACTAGCGCAGCAGTACCAGTTCGAGAGTCACGAGGAAGCTGTGCGACACTTTTCCGGAACTTAGATGGTACCGCAACAGTATTTACGCAGCAGTACCAATTCAACCCCGATATGGTAGCCCCGCGACACCTCTTCAAGTTTCAATTCGTACCCACCATGGTATTAACGCAGCAGCACCATTGTGGGCCATTTAAGGTATGTCTCCGGGTTTTTTGAAATTTAGAGAATCTTCTGGAAATTTTTGTGGTGGTTCAACTATCCATAACATACCTTCTGCTGAAATTTCAAAGAGACTGTCCATTTTGTTTTCGAGTATTCGATGCTGAGAGTTCGAGCTCGTAACACGCGAAGGATGGGAACGGCGCAACAGAATGCGACTATTTTGGGCTGTTCTCACGATTGCTCTGACAATTCCTTAGAGAACTTGGTGAAAAATTTATATGTCATTCATTTAAGTGTTATCTTCATCCTTGCCAGAAATAGGGACCCGTGCCCATTCATTTTGTTCACACGAGGGCTCGAATGTTTGTGATTTTTGTCCGCGCGCAATGTTAATTTTTTGCCTCGTGGAGAGCGTGTGTGTGTGAGTGTATACGTGCACGAGCTGCTTTGTTGTGTATACGCGATTGTACATAAAAGACGGCGAGGTTGCGTCACTATCAAAACAACACGGTTCGCTTAAACTTTTCATCCTGATTGTCCCAGGAGACATACGTTAAAACTCATATGGAAGTTTCGTGACAGTTTTTCGGTACTTTGATGATACCGCAACAATACTAGCGTAGCAGTATCAATTCACAACTGAAACGGCAGTTCCGCGACACCTTTACGGAACTCGAATGGTACCGCAAAAGTACCAGTACAGCCGTATTAGTCTTAGAAGTCAACCATGTCAGTCTTGAATTTTTATTGCTGCGCTAGTACTGTTACGATACCATAGAAGTTTCGAAAAAGTATCGCGGAGCTCTCGTATCAGTCGCGAACTGGTACTGCTATTCTTGAACTGTTGCAGTTCCGCTCAAATCCTGCGAACCTGTCGCGGAACTGCCGCATAGGTCTTGGGCTGGTACTGCTTCAGTACTCGGTTGCTTAATCTCAATCGAGCTTTGGTGGAAATGCTTTTTTCTGAAGAATTGTGATCTCGACAAAATCCTTCACCATGGAGGAGAAGAGGAAAAAAATCCTTGAGAGTTCTGAATTTGCGCACCCAGAGTGGGGATGTAGTGGGCATGGTCTACGAGCACGTACGCTCATTTACTTCTTTGCGCGTTGATTAATTTTGATAGCGAAAGCGACCCATTGATCACATCAAAAAATGTTGCCTATATGAAGACTATTCTATGCCATCTCAGCTAATTACGAATGGTTTCTTTTTTCCCTCACAGAGATGGAGATATATCACATGAAGAATCTATTGTAGACCTTCAGTACCCCTAATCTCTCAAAAATACCTTAATGAATTCGCAATCGATATCTAAAGACGTTCGTGACGACCGTTGCAAAGACGGCCGCAGACAAGATTCGAGAAATCAGCTGTTTTCATTTGACTTCAATTCTATACTTGAGGCTGATGGAGATTGAGATAGAGGACCAGGAACTGGACACGCACCCGAGCGCGCAGATACATTATTGTTACCCGCGATCTTGTTATTGTTGCCCGTAATTCCGTCATAGTTACCCGATGTTTCGTTGTTGTTGTCATTTTCGGAACTTACCGATGATGTAGAGGGCTGAAAAGATTCTGAGAATGAGCGGACTTCGATTTTGTATTGTGTTCTTCCATCACAACCAACCCAGCAAATAATCACGCAAGTGAGTGCGCGTGGCGGTATTCGATTCCGTTCGTGCGCTCACCGGACTGTCTTGTACACAATTTAGATTTTTGCACCACACTGTCCGAGCAGAAACAACAGGAAATCGTCCACGCACGTACTCTCGCGAAAATTGTGAATTAGAGGTCAAAATGTCTTTTCCATACCATGTCCGTACTCCAAAATTCGGCGTTCAAGGGCACGCTATGAAAATATATGGCTGCTAAACGGCTATTCTACAAAAAGACATCAAATTGAGGTATATTTTGAACATGTTTTCATAGTTTAGAAGTCGCAACTAGGTCGTTTACCTCTTAACGCTGTGTGTACATTATGTCTCCGAATTCGCGCCAAAATTACTCTTTTGACAATATGTGGTGCGTAAGAGCGTCTATCGAGTTGAAAACACTCGCTCATGGGCACATTTTGATCCTCTTCCTTCAAACTATCAAACAGCTGCGGTATGAACACCCATGACTGGAGTTGACTGAAAAAATGCCGCGGTGAATAAGAGTGTCATTTCCGTACGCATCTCGCAACAAAGCTAAAATATCGATAATCTGCATTCTCGTCCGACTTTCTGCAAGTATTTGGTGTGCAAAAGACCGTGCTGAGGGGAATAAGCGATTCATTAACTCTCCGATCCGTATTCACTGATCAAACACGAAATGTCATTTCCGCACCTGTCATTTCCGTAGCGAAATAACGGTATCGAGCTGAGCTCTTAAGGGGTTCAACACGTGGAAAATTTTTTCTGACTTCCCATATTTTCGACTTCGCATCGTCCATCTAGATGAGATTAGTGGTGAAAAAAAAACTCCCTTGTGGACCTAGAAGTTCACTTTTGCTTTTCGTCCATTTTCAAGTCTGTTTCGGGCAAGTTTACGCAGAATTGCTCATACATGCACGTGGTAGTCCTCTATCCAAGTCTACATGTACACGATGAAGAAGAAAGAGGTTCTTGGCTAGCTAAGGATCACTTCGGGCATATCCGTACTGGAATTACTCGATCGAATTGCATAACTTACGTTTGACATTCGTGTATACGAGTACACCACGTGCTCACGCTTCGCGTCAAACTCTGCCGCAGAAACCCGTGCAATTTCCCAATTTGTGCATATTGAATCTGCTTCTAGGCATGCATTTTTGAGCGTTCACGGACTCTCCTTGGGAAGTTTCATATCTCTGTACAACTTCACTGTGATGCGTGTTGCAAGAGGCAGAGAGAAAGACTACATCCGTCACAGCGTGGTTCGTGAGAAAATTTTCGGATGAGAATATCTCTCCTTGTATACGACACGAGGCATCTTCTTCATCTCACCCGCGCATCTGTTTCAGCAATACCCCCATCACCATCTTCCCGCCCCCTCGCTTCACGTCCGTCCTTGCGCCAAACTTCACAGATTGGTTTACAATTTTTCTGCAACTCGCCATATCCGGATTTATGCCCCGTGAAACGCTCTAATCCAGACATTTCCATCCATTCACAATAGGCATCTTGCATTTTTTTGAAGAAAGGTTTGGCAAATTCGAGCAAATCGAGATAGGTAGGGTGCAATTGGAAAAAAAACCCCAAAATTTTTTTCCATCTCGCACAAATTGTTTGAAAGTCTGATGACTCGCGCTGTGTGACGTCACTCCGACAAAGTCGTCGACTGCCGCTATTGTATGGCGTCTTGCAATTTCTTTGATCCCTCCAAAAAAAAGGTTTGTCAAATTTGAGCGAACCGAGACAAGTATTGTGCAATTGAAGAAAGAATCCCAAAAATTTTCTTTGTCTTGCGCAAATTGTTTGACAGTAAGATGACTTGCACCTTGTGACACAATCGTCCAACATTCAAACAATTTGCGCAAATTGTAAACAATTTTTGGGAATTTCGTTCCAATTGCACCTGACTCGTCTTGATTTGCTCGAATTTGCCAAACCTTTTTTTTTGGGGGGGGGGGGGGGGGGTCAAAAAAATGCAAGATGCCTACTCATGATTGATAACCCCGTCATCAACCTCAGTTTTCCAAATGACTCAGAATTCCCATCAAGGTGGATAGACCGCCAGAATCGAGTATCGGATTCTCAAAGAATACCCACGTACACCACACACACTCACGAAATCCTTATATCGAAAGAGGAGATACCTAACATGCAACATCAGACTCACTGAACGGATAGAAATCAGGTTGATCCATTGGTTTTATCTGTATCAAGGCGCGCGGTCGCGCGCCTGGGCAAGTATCAGTTCGAAAAAGCGAATGAGCGACTGCGTAATTATACTTTGAATTCGTCGACCTTAACGTTGCAGAATCACTTCATCAGCCTCTTGATAACGCGCAAAGAGGTTCTAGACCAACAAGAAGTTGTTCCACAACTTTACATGATAAGGCTTGATGATTAGCAATGATTTCGAGTGCTCCGTCTATTCATATTATAAAATTTAGAAATTCACTCTGAGGGTTACCCCAGAAACTCTTCGTCAATCGTTTGAGATAAATTTCTGACATGCATTTGTGTTAGTGTATCCGTTTGACAAATTGTCTTTTAAATTTCTTGTAAGTTTATGTCGACTGGCTAGTTTGTTTATTTAGATTTGGACCGCACGTAGTTCGAGTGTAGTAACACTTTCAAAGAAGTCTAGATTTATGGTATACTTGAAATGCAACCCAGTTGTCAGATTGAGACAGGAACTGCTGCGGGCGGTAATTCATAGCATGTTGACAACATGAGTGGGAAAGTAGTGGCGGAAGACTTTTGTAGCATCGAAAGATAGAGACCGGTGAAATTCGAAAATTAGAGGCAGAGAAAAAACCACGTGGAGATACTTCTCGCAGCAGCGCTGGATGTAGTTAGTATCTCGTTGTCTTTGATTAAATTGAATCAGTGATTCTCAAATTCTTTCTAATTGGGGTCTTGCATTTTTTTTTGACCCCCTCAAGTAAAGGTTTGGCAAATTCGAGCAAATTAAGATAAGTATTGTGCAATTAGAAAAAAAAATCCCAAAAATTCTTTTCATCTTGCGCAAATTGTTTGAAAATCAGACGACTTGAGAGTGACCATAGTGGGTGAGCGCCGTGTGACGTCACACCGATACAGTCGTCGGCTACTGCTATTGTAAACGTATGGCTTGCCAGATTTTTCTCTTATTATCTCCAAATTTCTGAGTGAATAAATATATTGTAATGGCTAATAGAATAGAAGAAGGTTTCGTGAAAGCTGATTCAACGCCCCAGAAGTCAGAGGAGCAAAAGCACAGAGGTAAATCCTCAATCTCAAGAACAAAGCAAGTCTTATATGGTAGTTTTTGGGCTTCTCAGAATCTGTGGTGGTAACCTCATTACTTGTGTGGGATTCCTAGATCAAAGAGGATAAAAATTAGACTTGAAATTGATATCAAGCAGTGATCATGACTTTAATTTCACATCATTCAGGAACATAATTTATGTAGCATTGGGACACTAACCTCTGAGTCCATTGTTGATATACTGACGTTCTTGACTGATTCTTTCACCTCTCCTAGACAGAATTAAGACGCTACTACACACTCTTGCGACTTAAGTTAGTGAATTATTCTCAAAAAATTGTAGTCCAAGACTTTTTCATCAATCTCATACATTTGAGCATGGGACTGGTTTCAATTTGTATCGGTGTGACGTCACACGGCGCTCACCCACTATGGTCACTCTCAAGTCGTCCGACTTTCAAACAACTTGCGCAAGGTGAAGAAAATTTTTGGGAATTTTTTCTCTAATTGCACAATACTCATTCTAATTTGCTCGAATTTGCCAAACCTTTTTTTGAGGGGGTCAAAAAAAATGCAAGACGCCAATTCTTCCGGCCAATCCATGATCGAATTAAGTGTCTCGTGCTACTCTAACCTCTTAGAATCCCCGATTTCAATAGTAGTAGTTCAGAAGCATCATCGTTTTTCCAATGTCTTACTGTGAGACTTCGATTTGTAGCTACTTCTGTCCTTGGTAATGAATAATCAATTCGTTGGCGACTGTGTTTCTCCGGTTAATCTTCGAAAAAACGCATTCCTCGTGATAACTCTTGATTTCAGAAGAGAATTTCCTCGAGTTCGACATGTGCTCGATGAATGAATGATCTCCGTGGGGTCAAATCTTTACGAGGGCTTCGAATAACTCTAGTGCGAGACTGCGGAGGCTAACCGGCGTGACCAGGCTTTTAGAGGCAGGCGTCAGCATCAACACTTTGACGAATTGCAGGAGTGAGTTATTTCCATCATTTTTCATTGCATACTGCAGCTCCGAGAGTGTTGATGCTTCTACGTTCTCGAATCTTTCTTTTACATGGACATTCCTACTAAGATTTAATTTTTTCATTCTAATCTTGTTAACTTTATTAGGCTCCAAGATAGATATCATGGCGAATCACTAGTTTCAATTATTATACTAGCGATATTGCCTTGCTCGCTAACGCTCGCTCGGCTTCCCTTTTTTTGGTAGATTCAATAGTTTTGGGACATAAAATTGATTTCTATTATTTCTTCACCCATTTTCAATAAACTAACTCATCTCCAATCTCCCACGCTTGGAAAGATTCGCACAGATGCACATGCGCCTTGATACGCGCAATTATCCTCGATAAACATGGACAGGCAATCGGTCGACCGATTTTAGATGGGATTTAGCATTGTCTAATTACGCCCCCACTAATTCGTCCAAAAATGCCCCCAAGCGTTTTTTTCGCAAAATTGCAATAACTCGGGTTCAACTGGGCCGATTTTGGCCCACGACGGCTCAAAATCTTTGTTATGTAATATAGTTTTTGACCCTTAAACGGCGATTAAGCTCGTCCACTTTTGCAGAAGAAGGATCACATTCCGAGGTATAGATCAATATAGGCATCCAAAATATTTTTCCCACGTGTTACTTTCTATCTAATATACTTTGAAGGAACGATCACTTATGACCTTGAGATGAAACACGATATTCAACTTTTCATCGTAGTTGTTTTTTTTTTTTTTTCATCAATTCATTCAATACCTCAATCGAGGATTATGAGCAAATTTTTTTTATCGTAATTGCCTTCAAACACGACTTTTGCACCTACTCACCAGTAATAACTCAAAGATAACGGAAAGATAACTAAAAGATGAAAAGATAACCAAAAGATAACTAAAAGATAAAAAGATAACCGAAAGATAACTAAAAGATGAAAAGATAACCGAAAAATGACGTTGAGATAAAAAGATAATCAAAAGATAACTACCAGATAATCTTAGATGATAATATAGACGAGATACGATAGATATTTACATACACGCGACATCGATCTTAAAAGTCGTTAGAGGGAGCTGATAAAAGTATATATAAAACTGAAGCGGCAAATAGGGCCAGTCTGTCTTAACCCATCGTGGGGTGAAGTCAATGCCGTTCCTGATGATTGAGGAGTGACTTCGGGAGCCAACCTCCAGGAGATACGGGATCAATCGAAGTCTATCACAGGGGACTTCACAGGTAAGTAATTTCATCTAAACAATTGAATACACCAACATTTAAACATATAACTTCAATAATTATATTAATTTCATTTCTTTTATATTAATCTAATAATTATATTAATTTCATTTAATTATATTTCAGTCAAGTTGTAGCATGCAACAGTAAGGAGAAACTCCAGTCTCAACTCATCATCATTCGGAAATTCCCAGAGGATCATAGGAGGCTGCAATGGTGAGTCTTTATTTATCTCTCAATCAATAATTAATTGATCATTGATCAATTATTATTAATCAATAATCAATATGCATAAAATGTTATATATACTCACTCATATGAATCCACAGTTACATACATACACACACACACACACACACCCACACACAAACCGAACTCACTCACATACATTCACGCTCATTCACTCACATATAAATATACCTACCACACCATTCACTAACACATAAACAAATTCAGTTGGTCTATGAGCAATAATATAACTTTCATTTTATTTATTTTCAGTCTATAGAACAGTCCAACATCCGATTGTAGCTGATCATTCAGATGTTGAAGAAAAATGACTTTGCTACTGGTACAGTCAAGGGTCATATTCAAAGGCTGCACTGGTAAGTAATAGAATGATATTTTGAATGATTAATGATTATCATTATAATTTATAATATTATCAATTAATAGGCCTATAATAAATCTTTCAACACACACACACTCACTCACCCACCCACCCATATACGCACATACATAATTAATTTCAACATTCAATACATATACACAACACCTCCCTCTTAATTCTATTGACACACACACACACACACATCGACTCGCGCACACACACACACACCCTTATATACACATATAAATAATACGCTTTAATGATTTTTCATTCTACAGCACCACCGAAGCCGAGAGAAGATGTATCCCGCTAACCCATTGGACAATTCCAGTCAACACGAGATTCTCAACAGGAAATACGTAGTCCAGGTGATTTCAAATCATTGAAAATTATTCAACGTTCTGAATGATAATGTAAGTTTCTTATACTATATTTGTGGAAAATTATAAAAACTTCATGAAAATTGTGAAGAAATATATGTATATTGAATAATCTAATAAAATTTGACAGAGACGGGACTTTTGCCCGTCTCTCCTCTCTCGTCTCCATTCATTTCATAGGTTTAGTTAGAATAAACTTTCGAATAATTTTAAGTCACTTGAAAAAGACTATAAAATAATTTTTGCTAAGGTTTGACAAAATTCAATTAATTTATATTCAAATTTCGACCATTTTAATTGATTGCAAAATTACACTTAATTTAAAATCAAGACCATGACAATAGGACAGAATTTTCAATAATGATAATCTTGCTTCATAGTAGAACTTTTCCTAATAATTAATCGACTTGACATCCACTTACGAAGAATCCAGTACTTGACTATCGCCTGCGGTAGGGTGCCTCACAAAAGTGCTGAGGTAATGTCAAGGACTCGGTGTTCTTATTAGCTGACTGACGGATCCCATCAAAGAATTTCCGCCCAATTGAATCCCTACATATCTGAGTCATTCTACACAGAACCCTTGAAGGTCCCCTGTTAGTAAATGACTCATCCATAGATTTGTACATTCTCTTGGAATCGTGAAATTCTGGGCTACGAACGCACATACTCTGACTGCATTATCCATCATGCAATAATTGAACAAAATAGAGAAAAGATTCTCCTGATAATAACTTTTAGAAGATTTTGCAATCAATTAAAATCGTCATCAGAGATCAAAGTTTTCATTTTTTATTCAATACTCTCACCAAAATAGAATAAGAGATAATGATAAACTTTTTAATAACTATTGTTGCAAAATGGATTTTACACTGAAGAACACTGACAGTCTCTCATACAACACCATTGATGATTCAAAACAAAGCAAAAATCACATCAATCATAATTAAAACACTCCAATTCACACTGATGAGAACGTTGCGGTGACTCGCCTAGGCCATGGCTCAAGAGTGATTAACTCCGCTGAGAGCGACCGAAGCGAAAAATCCAATACAAACTCATCAACACCACACTCATCACATATATAGGCTTTAATGCAATCAACTAATCACACATAGCACTATTGAAACACCCACTTTACACTGATGATAACGTTGCGGAAACTCGCCTAGGCCATGGCTCAAGAGTTATATTAACTCCGCTGAGAGCGACCGAAGCGAAAAATCCAAAACTAATTCATCAACACTCCAAACACAACATGATAAGACACTGAAATCAATATAACAAACAATCTAACAATTTCCATATTGCAACAATAGAAATTTAATCATTCAAATTCATTAATAAAATCTTTCTAAATAATTATCAAATCTTCTAAGGAGTACCCAATGCATAGTTGAAAAAATATTCAATAATCAATTTTTTTCAAGGTAAATCACTCAAGTGTTTCTGAAAATTCATATAAATTAAACAACGAATAATACTTTTAGAAGATTTTGCAATCAATTAAAATCGTCATCAGAGATCAAAGTTTTCCTTTTTTATTCAATACTCTCACCAAAATAGAATAAGAGATAATGATAAACTTTTTAATAACTATTGTTGCAAAATGGATTTTACACTGAAGAACACTAACAGTCTCTCATACAACACCATTGATGATTCAAAACAAACCAAAAATCACATCAATCATAATTAAAACACTTCAATTCACACTGATGAGAACGTTGCGGTGACTCGCCTATGCCATGGCTCAAGAGTGATTAACTCCGCTGAGAGCGACCGAAGCGAAAAATCCAAAACTAATTCATCAACACTCCACACACAACATGATAAGACACTGAAATCAATATAACAAACAATCTAACAATTTCCATATTGCAACAATAGAAATTTATTCATTCAAATTCATTAATAAAATCTTTCTAAAGAATTATCAAATCTTCTAAGGAGTACCCAATGCATAGTTGAAAAATTATTCAATAATCAATTTTTTTCAAGGTAAATCACAAAAGTGTTCCTGAAAATTCATATAAATTAGACAACGAATAATAACTTTTAGAAGATTTTGCAATCAATTAAAATCGTCATCAGAGATCGAAGTTTTCCTTTTTTATTCAATACTCTCATCAAAATAGAATAAGAGATAATGATAAACTTTTTGATAACTATTGTTGCAAAATGGATTTTACACTGAAAAACACTAACAGTCTCTCATACAACACCATTGATGATTCAAAATAAACCAAAAATCACATCAATCATAATTAAAACACTTCAATTCACACTGATGAGAACGTTGCGGTGACTCGCCTAGGCCATGGCTCAAGAGTGATTAACTCCGCTGAGAGCGACCGAAGCGAAAAATCCAATACAAACTCATCAACACCACACTCATCACATATATAGGCTTTAATGCAATCAACTAATCACACATAGCACTATTGAAACACCCACTTTACACTGATGATAACGTTGCGGAAACTCGCCTATGCCATGGCTCAAGAGTGATTAACTCCGCTGAGAGCGACCGAAGCGAAAAATCCAAAACTAATTCATCAACACTCCACACACAACATGATAAGACACTGAAATCAATATAACAAACAATCTAACAATTTCCATATTGCAACAATAGAAATTTATTCATTCAAATTCATTAATAAAATCTTTCTAAAGAATTATCAAATCTTCTAAGGAGTACCCAATGCATAGTTGAAAAAATATTCAATAATCAATTTTTTTCAAGGTAAATCACAAAAGTGTTCCTGAAAATTCATATAAATTAGACAACGAATAATAACTTTTAGAAGATTTTGCAATCAATTAAAATCGTCATCAGAGATCGAAGTTTTCCTTTTTTATTCAATACTCTCATCAAAATAGAATAAGAGATAATGATAAACTTTTTGATAACTATTGTTGCAAAATGGATTTTACACTGAAAAACACTAACAGTCTCTCATACAACACCATTGATGATTCAAAATAAACCAAAAATCACATCAATCATAATTAAAACACTTCAATTCACACTGATGAGAACGTTGCGGTGACTCGCCTAGGCCATGGCTCAAGAGTGATTAACTCCGCTGAGAGCGACCGAAGCGAAAAATCCAATACAAACTCATCAACACCACACTCATCACATATATAGGCTTTAATGCAATCAACTAATCACACATAGCACTATTGAAACACCCACTTTACACTGATGATAACGTTGCGGAAACTCGCCTAGGCCATGGCTCAAGAGTTATATTAACTCCGCTGAGAGCGACCGAAGCGAAAAATCCAAAACTAATTCATCAACACTCCAAACACAACATGATAAGACACTGAAATCAATATAACAAACAATCTAACAATTTCCATATTGCAACAATAGAAATTTAATCATTCAAATTCATTAATAAAATCTTTCTAAATAATTATCAAATCTTCTAAGGAGTACCCAATGCATAGTTGAAAAAATATTCAATAATCAATTTTTTTCAAGGTAAATCACAAAAGTGTTCCTGAAAATTCATATAAATTAAACAACAAATAATAACTTTTAGAAGATTTTGCAATCAATTAAAATCGTCATCAGAGATCGAAGTTTTCCTTTTTTATTCAATACTCTCACCAAAATAGAATAAGAGATAATGATAAACTTTTTAATAACTATTGTTGCAAAATGGATTTTACACTGAAAAACACTAACAGTCTCTCATACAACACCATTGATGATTCAAAACAAACCAAAAATCACATCAATCATAATTAAAACATTTCAATTCACACTGATGAGAACGTTGCGGTGACTCGCCTAGGCCATGGCTCAAGAGTGATTAACTCCGCTGAGAGCGACCGAAGCGAAAAATCCAATACAAACTCATCAACACCACACTCATCACATATATAGGCTTTAATGCAATCAACTAATCACACATAGCACTATTGAAACACCCACTTTACACTGATGATAACGTTGCGGTAACTCGCCTAGGCCATGGCTCAAGAGTTATATTAACTCCGCTGAGAGCGACCGAAGCGAAAAATCCAAAATTAATTCATCAACACTCCACACACAACATGATAAGACACTGAAATCAATATAACAAACAATCTAACAATTTCCATATTGCAACAATAGAAATTTATTCATTCAAATTCATTAATAAAATCGTTCTAAATAATTATCAAATCTTCTAAGGAGTACCCAATGCATAGTTGAAAAAATATTCAATAATCAATTTTTTTCAAGGTAAATCACTCAAGTGTTTCTGAAAATTCATATAAATTAAACAACGATTGAGTAATACCATCTCTAAAAAATTACATAGTACATAAAAAATCAATCACTTCAATTTAATACACCAATGTATCAAAATTGTATCAAAAAATCACTCGAAAAAGTAAAAACAACCGAAAAAGCAAAGTAGAAATAATCAAAAAACGACTGAATAACTTAAAAATAGTCATAAGATAACCAAAAGATGAAAAGATAATCAAAAGATAACAATAAGATAAAAAGATAATCAAAAGATAACTTTTTGTTATTCTGTGCGCAAAAATGGCCATTTAGACGCAAGTGTGCGTGTGCAAATAGCGAATTTGCTCATTATTCCGACACAACTGTGTGCAAATATTTTTTCACGCAGTGCGCAAATGAGGCATCAGTGCGCAAATACTCATTTGCGCACTGCGTAAATGAAGAACAGTGTGCAAATGAGGCATTTGCGCACTGTGCAAATTTCGTTTGCGCACTGGACTCGAGTTGTTTTCTGATCACTCTATACCATCATCTATCTATATATCATCATCATACATAATTGTGAAGAATATCTAACTTTGATCTTTCGAGCACCAGCGACAGTCTTGAGCAACGTGGTAACATACTATATGGGCGATAGAGTTTTTTCTGATACATTTCTCAGAATTTTTTTTCAGTCGGGGGGCTCCGCCCCCCGAACCCCCCGGCGGGGGCTCCGCCCCCTGCACCCCCGCCGGGGCTCCGCCCTCCTGTGACCCCGCCGTGCCACATTCCTCTGATTGCTTGAGATGCATTGATCACTCGTTGTAGGTGATGCTTCGGTCAATCCTGGCTACTGTCAAAATTTTTCAGAAAATCGTCGTGGGTCCGAACAAAGTCCGTCAACTTTCGAGATGACGGCCAACTCTCACAGCATCCCCTAATTCTTTGATGTGTTTTAGGAGGCGGGTTACATTTTTGCTCACAGAAATAACAAAAAATATCGTAAGCAACTCGGGCGCCGACATTTGCGCACTCGTCCCCGCAACTCGTGCGCAAATATCTGTTGGCGCCCTTGTTGCTTAATATACTATTAAGATGATCATAGATGATCTCAGATGATCTTAGATGATCTTAGATAATCTTAGATGATCTCAGATGGTCTTAGATGATCTTAGATAATAAGTACTTAGACACTCGCGACACATAAGGTCTATTGTCGCTCTCACAATACCAACTCATATTTTTTCCCGTCAAGTTGGCAACCCTGCTTACGATTTTACGTTGGCAGCCCTGCTCGGGGGGATCCGGACGGACGGGATTTTGCCCGCGGCTTAATTATTGTAAAATTATACTCCGTTTCTCCTCATTTGAAATTCATCTTCGACTGGTTATGTTTCCAATTTGAGGATATAATAATGCCACGTTAATTTTCAAAAACTTCTACAGCAATGATTCCCCACTCTACAATGATTACTAGTCTTCATTTATCGAAAGATATGACTACAATTCATTAGCGTATTTCACTGTGCCAAGAACATGAATAGTGAGCATGAGAAACGTTTTGCCCTGATCTGAATGGGCTCACCAAAATACGACAGCCCATTTCATGATCAGCATAGAATTACGAAAAATCGCCCTCGCAGTATGCGTGTTGATAGTTTTTGTAGGATTTCGGCAGACCACAGTATTGAGTATGCATCTCTTGATTCTACGGTGTATTCGAACTAGATTTGAACTCGAAAGGAATTTAGAATCACAAATTGACTTTCGAAGAAAGTAAAGTATGAGGCAAGTAGAAGAGGGATCACAAACCTGAAATGTCTAGCTGATATTCATCATGTGGAATTCAACCCAGGAGATGACTCAAATCAAATCTCTCAAAAGGCGAATACATCTCTTCCGAGTCGTTTATCGCTTGCTATCGATGAGTTATACGCACCTCTTGCAGATATCATTTTGATACATCTGTATGTGAACGACGAAAGCTGGCAATGTGGCTCCCAAAATGACGTTATTAAGTTTTGAAAGCGGTGTCTCCATACATATAGGTGTATACTAGAGGTGCGTATTATTCATCGATAGCAAGCGAATAACACTGAGAGAAATAAAAAGCAGAAAGAGGCTGAGAGCCAAGCAGAATCTGCTTGACAAGTCAAGCAGATGGGTACCTCCCGATGACGAGCTCACGCCCTGTCTAATCCATACGATAGCTGTGAAACAACTTGACAAAATGATCTGAAAATTTGCATGCACAAACTTGAATAGTTCTGCTTCCATACTGTGAAAGATTCGTACCAAAAAACAGTTCCAGAAAAATTAGAAAAATCATAACATTTTGCATCGTTTTTGTGGGTTTCTCGCATGGCGAGAATCGCGCTCGATCCGCGAGCTTCAATTTTCGACATGCGAGAAAGTTTTTCAGTTTTCACCTACTATAAAACTCAAAGCGAGAAAGTTGTTCGGAATTGTCTAAATTATGTTAATCTTTAAGATTCAGATCGATTGATGCAATAGGAGAAAAGCTAGGGACACTTTTCTGAGTATATTTGTCTAAGCGTCTCGAATTCAGACCTTGTAGCCGGCAAAGACCCGGGTACAAAAACGACTGTTACTTTTTTTCAATTGCTTTATTCGATTCAAATCCTGAAGATTAACATAATTTGGACAATTTCGAACAACTTTCTCGCTTTGAGTTTTATAGTAGGTGAAAACTGAAAAACTTTCTCGCATGTCGAAAATTGAAGCTCGCGGATCGAGCGCGATTCTCGCCATGCGAGAAACCCACAAAAACGATGGAAAATGTCATGATTTTTCTAATTTTTCTGGAACTGTTTTTTGGTACGAATCTTTCACAGTATGGAAGCAGAACTATTCAAGTATGTGCATGCAAATTTTCAGATCATTTTGTCAAGTCGTTTCACAGCTATCGTATGGATTAGACAGGGCGTGAGCTCGTCATCGGGAGCTACCCATCTGCTTGAATTGTCAAGCAGATTCTGCTTGGCTCTCGAGCTCTTTCTGCTTTTTATTTCTCTCAGTGAACTACTCGGAAGAGATTTATTTGCCTTTTGAGAGATCTGATTCAAGTGTTCTTCTGAGTTGAATTCCACATTATGAATGTCAGCTAGACATTTCAGGTTTGTAACCCCTCTTATACTTGCCTCATACTTTACTTCCTTCAAAAGTCAGTATACCAGACACGAGAATCCTCTACTGAAGAAGAAACTTGAATCATCCATCCAGGTTGTTACGAGCTCAAGCGACTCGCAATAGGGATAAAGGCGATAGAATAGAGGGAGGGGGAGGGGGTCACAAGAGCCTTCAAAAACTACGTTTCTGCGAAGCAAAGTGAGGAGTAGCCATGCAGTATATCGCTGCCTCACTCTGGGATCTCGTCTCTCACGAGAATTGTTGCCCCTAGCTGAGAGAGTGTAAGGAGTCAGTCGATACTCTTCCCGCTTTTGCCCCAAAACTTGCCCTTGCAAGTACAATCGAGACCCAAGCACCGAGTGAACGCGCGCGCACGCCTCAAAACAAGAGTACTGGAGGAAGATAAAATGAGTTGCCATGAGGACCCACGCGCTTGCCACGACGCTATCTTCATTCTCCCACTTTGTACCTGCCTTCATCTTTCTCTGTTTCTCACGCATCCTTAGTAGGATCGCGTGTCTTTATGTACACACAATTTGTTGAGGGTGTACAATAGACTGGATCGGCAATAGCTTGCTCTCGATCTCTCGACCCATTCGCAAAATCATATTTCTGTTCCGACGAAAATGAGCTCTATTTGGGGAAAGCACTCTGCTGTCTTGCTGACACGGAATGGACCTTTTACTTATGGGTCCTGTCGATGGGCGAAGATGCTTGACGAGTGTTTGTCAAGCTCAATTTTGGTCTCTTATCGTCAACCAATGTGAGCATCAAGGGCAGTTCGAAAAGGGCCAGCACTAATTGGAAAGATCGATGTTGAGGTGATAGTTGAAGGAAGGGAGAAAAATTTCACATTCGATTTGACCTTGGTACCAATTGTGAAAGCGAGGACTGCTGCGGTAATCGCAATTAAGAAGGTCGAGATTTCCGACAACACAACTGCGAGCGTGTCCCATTTAACAATTCCTCCGAGCTTACTCGGCTGTTTCTCTAGCTCACTCTCATTGGGCTCAGTAACATACATTCCATCACGCCCGCCTGCTTTTGCTTTGTCTCTAGATACATGTATAGACACTTGCGAACTACACACGAGCTGCACAAATTCCCGGTAGGAAAGCATCCGGCTGGGCCTGTAACGTACGTACCTGGATATATCTTCTGCTAGCAAGCACAGAACATACGCCCCGGAAGCTGATTGGCGTTCCGACTTAATGCGTCTTGTGAACCAGTACTGTAATCATCATTCAGCTCTACCTCTGCCCTGTACAGATGCTTCTTGGTTCCTTGAGATTTTGGTGGAACAAACGATCACACAAAGACATGATTTCCGATTTTGTCAAGAATTTCATCGCTGAACCGTGACTCTTTGATGGGACAGACATTACAAACTAATTTGTTCCACTTAAAAATGTTTGGTGATAAGATGAGTGTACGCAACTTGCCTCTGTATCCAACTTGCCTACATATGCCGATCTCAGGAATGGGCACTCGTTGACCTTCTCGATTATTTTTTTCCACGTTTCTCATGTTGAGCTATGAGAGAATAAATTATTTGGATTAACCCCAAATGATTTCTGCGATTCCCAGAGAATTGCAAGTGATTTTTCCATTTCTCGTGTTTGCGCAGCTAACAAAACACCAAGGAAATCGCGTTCAGTAAAAGCGAGGGCTACTTTTTCTTAGATGCACCAATTTCAACGTAGTTTAGCGCACCTGAACCCTCTTTTTGAGACCTTCAGAAATCGTCCTTCAAAAGTGCAAAATTTGGATTCGCAGCTAATTTATGAGCCAAATACGGAGATGCTTGGTGAAGGAAGAAGGGCCACACCGGAGTGTACCCAGCATGCCCCCATTTGGTTATCTCGAGAGGGTGTAGAGTTACGCGACTTTTCAACACTCAGAACGTGTTTATATCACGTCAGAATGGGTCGAAAGAAGTAGTTTGGACCGGTGAAAATCTCCAAATATGGTTGCACGGTGATGAATCCAAATGATAACGATTTTGTGCACTTCATCGCCGGTTTACATTGCTTTAAATGATGGGAGCAAGTTGGGTACACAGTTTTGTAAACTCTCAAGAATCACTTCTTGGCAAAACTAAGACAGCTTGGCCCCAGTCCATTCAAATCGAACGTATCTCAGCTCATTGTGAAGGCCTTGAGACAAGCTTCACTATGAGTTGATGTACGTTAAAAAATATTGAGATTAGCCAAAGTTATTCAGAAAATGGCTTAATGGGGGCAAGATGGGTACACTCACCTTATTTCAAAACTCAGTCAGAATAGGAATGGACCACAGATCATAGAGCAAAATCTAGGCAATTCTGTGCGCCCAAAGAACACGTACTCGATTCCCACAGCGACGCACTGTACAGGGACTCAACTTCTACGCGCAAGTTCCATCATCCAGAAAAATGGAATCAGTGTGTTAAGGGAAAGTTATCACTGTACCACGCGCTGTCCCGCATAATTAATGAGATACTGTCATGTAGTTGCCACGAGACTATTCACATTTAGCGAGTTACAAATCTCTCGTTCTCTGTGCTCACGAGCAGTCAGTTTCTCTCAGTCTAATTAAAAGCCGTGTTGCACTTCTCATGCTTCAATTTCACTGTTGAGGATTGTCGAATGTCATTTTGAATTAATACCTGTACATCTAATCTCAAAATTTAATGGCCCCAGTTACATAATTACATTCTTCCATTCCAACTCGTTTTCAAGCTGTGTAGAGTGGTAGGCAATGACTTTGTCAAACTCTGAAGCCGTACCCTCCCGGTCATGCTATGAATAGAGTTTACGAGCTTAGAATGGAACGGTTCCTCGACGAATTGATACAATTTTTTGATGAATTCAAGTTTGGTTCTGCATGAGATCCTTGAGAAGCTCTTAGAGGAGTGGTCCATGAGAATCAAGGAGCAAACAGAATGACCTATCACGCTGGTAGCAAATAGGAACAAACCTTGGATAGCTGGATAGATGGGCAATTTGAGTGGCATAATAAAGACTGAGGTTAGTACCGGCGGAACCCAGAAGGTGAACCGACCATGGCATCATAGAATCTTGATTCGGCTAGTTATCCCTCACCCAAAATCAGTAACGAACCTTAGACTTGTCTGACAAAGGTATCAAGAACAGACCGTTACGAGTGAAAAGAACTCCATTGTTTCTATTGAATGGTACTCAGGATTCAACTAGGAGAGTTTATCATGAAGAATTGAAATTTTTCAAAATCATCTCGGATCACTTCATTTTGAGGAATGAAAGGGAAGAAACAAGAAAATTGGGAACTACCCATACAGGAACACTCGATTCTTGCGTTGAATTACTCGAGAAAACGTAAGTACGCTCGCAATCAAGGTTTGATGGAAATCATTCACCGGTTCTGCGTGCACGGGGAATCCAATTGTGGGCTCTAAATGTTGTATAACGGGAGATGAAATATTCGTCGGCATCCAATAAATTCATGCATAGAGTAGGTTTCACTCTTCCGTGGCAATTGAGGGTCCTCCGTTTGATTGAATTTCGAATGGTGCTCAATCCAAAACCATTTGCGAGATTCGCTGATTAGCCATGAAATGGCTCAAACCATCCCTCGGAAATGTGTGTCCTCACGAAAACTCGTCAAATAATTATTCAAATCCGGTAATGATCCAAAAATACAAACTGCTATCATCAAAACAGTTTTCCTCCATCATTGATCTCAAATTTTACAAGACTTGGCCTCACTCATTTCCTTGAAACCTCATCCCATCCCCCTAATTTTTTCTTCTGCAATAAGATTTGATTCTTTCCTCTCTGCTGCTTCTTCGAGG
This sequence comes from Eretmocerus hayati, assembly GCA_029851415.1. Taxonomy (NCBI): domain Eukaryota; kingdom Metazoa; phylum Arthropoda; class Insecta; order Hymenoptera; family Aphelinidae; genus Eretmocerus; species Eretmocerus hayati. The sequence continues at coordinate 136,117,019 of CM056742.1, forward strand.
TGTACTTCGAGCGTGCTCCAGTGCATACTCCAGCGTTCCTAATGCCGTTATGCGTAACTCTTCTTTGTTCTTTCTACTTGGTATGCTTGCATCTCAGTGCAATATCTCACGCTACATATTATCTCCCCTTATCAACGCACTTGCCTTTCTGCACACAGCCTCGCAGAAAGTTCCATGGTGCTACTTACGTACACTCAAAATCCCTTCGACGTGATTTGCCCATACGTCGACGTGAAATGACGTCGAAGGTAGGCGTCGCACTTATCGAGCCGAGTTTGACGGGATTTCACCCCAAACTCGGCGTTTGATTACGCCGAAGCGTTCGGGATTGCAATTTGACGTCGAAGCTCGGAGCGCGGGCCTCGGCTGCAGCCTCGCGCAAACATAACCTAACATTGACGCGGTGGCACCGCGGGCCCTCGGCGAGATCGTCAAGTCAAGGTCGGGTGCGTCCCGGTCAATTGTAACCCTGGTCGGTGTTCCTGTCGAACGTGCTTCGATTGAGAAATGAAGGCGAAATGTGTTCACGATGGTTATTTGAGGCGTAACGACGCGTTGAGTAGAAGATTGAAAGTGAACTGAGCTTGCGAATCTGTACGAATAATGATCTTCGCTTTGAAAATGGATGAGGGTAATTTTCGGTGATGTGAGAATTCGAACACTAATTTGAGAAAATGACACTGAGAACTGTATTGAAAAAATATTGCACTTGGAAAAACAAATACATGGCCGACGCACAATCTAAGTAAATTGATGAGTTACACAAGCGCGCGCGCACACACACACACACATACACTCGTGATTCGAATAAAAGAAGAACGCGGTCCTCGACGAGATCGCGGCACGGATGATTTACGGCGACGATGCCGACCACGGGGTGGTCGGGCAGGGTGACGGACTGGTTCGGTTGTTCCGTGTTGGTATTGTTGGCGTTGCATGTGTTGCTGGTGATGGGAATGCTCCAAAAATAATAATAGCACACTGTATTGAGTTACTATTCTGAATTCTTTATTCATTACATTCATGTACATTTCACGAACGAATTGATTCTTGATTGTGAGTAGAAATTATAAATTGTTGTGATGCTGTGGAGAATACATAATATTTCAAATTCAACACTACACATGTGGGGATAATAGAAACTAAGGAATTCGACTAAATTTGTTCAAGAGCTATTCGAAATTCTGAGTTAATCACAAAATATTTCTGGATATACAACATTCGTGGTATAAATCTGAGTTCCAGCGAAAGGCGTTTTAGATGAATTTTCTGAAAGTATTTGTTCTCTGCTCTTCCTAGCGCTATTTTTCATGCCAATTTTCAGATTTTCTTTCGATGTGACTCTTGCCAGAGCAACGTATAATTGCCCATGTGCAAATACTAGTGCCGGCAAATAGATCCCAACGCTTTCAAATGATTGTCCTTGAGACTTATTTATAGTAATTGCAAATCCGATTGTGAGAGGGAATTGCCGACGTACCATAGACAGAAAGATTTCATTCTTTGAAGATTTGATGTTGATTCTTGGAATGAATACCGTATCGTTTTTATTTTTCCCGTTAATGATTTTTGCAAAAATCACGCAGGTTTAGGTTAGTGTAGGTCGGTCTCATCCGGTGTAGTTCAATCTGATTTGTTCTTGTTTGGTTTAGTTCACTCTAAGGGAGCCTCATTCGGTCTAGGTCTAATGCTAAGGTCTAATGCTAAGACCTTATTATATATTTCACGTATATTAATTTTATCCGTCCGGATGCCTCGTATTGTGATGGCGTCGCTGGTGATATTATATAGTATCCAATTTTATCCGTCCGGATGCCTCGTATCGTGGCGGCGCCGCAGGTGCTGTTGGTGGGTCGGTGGGTTAGAGGGTCGACGGATCGGTGGGTCCGTGTTGGTGTTGCTGGTGATGGCTTTTGACTTATCCGTACAGATGGGCAGTTGATTTGATGGTCCGATCAGTTGTTCTAGGTTCCAATCAGTCAAAACTTTTTTTTTGGATCGATGGGCTGTGGCTGGGGTCGAGGCTTGGGCAGGGGCTGGGGCTGTGACTAAGGCTGGAGCTTAGGCTTTTGGGGCTGAGTCTGGGTCTGTGGCTGAGCTGATGCTGGGACTAAGGCTAGAGCTGAGGCTGGGGCTGACGCTGGACTGCGGCTGGGTTCGAGGCTGGGTCTGGGGCTACGGGTGGAGCTGAAGCTGGGTCTGTGGCTGAGCTGATGCTGGGACTAAGGCTGGAGCAGAGGCTGAGGCTGTGTCCGTGTCTGAGGCTGGGGCTAAGGCTGAGGCTGGGGCTAAGGCTGAGGCTGGGTCTGAGGCTGGAGCTAAGGCCGAGGCTGTGGCTGGGGCTGAAGCTGGGGCTAAGGCTGGGACTGAGGCCGAAGCTAAGGCAGCGGCTACATGCAGTCGTTTGAGGCGATTCTGGGACAGTGGGACAGCGCCTCCATCGGAGGCTGCGGTGGTGTTTGCTTCGAATTACATGGAGAAAACGGCTCGATTACCACTAGAGGCGCTGTCCACTGTCTCAGAATCACCTCAAACGACTACATATAGCCGCACCCTGAGGCTTAGGCTGAGGCTGGGGTCAATGTTGGGGCTGAGGCTAAGCTGGAGAGTGGCCGCGAGGCTGAGGTTGGAGCTAACGCTGAGGCTGAGGCTGAATCTGTGACTGTGACTAGGGATGATATGGGGCTGGGGCCAAGGCTGGGGCAGTGGGTAAGCCTGAGACTAACGCTAGGGCAGAGGCTGGAGCTAAGACTGGGCTGGAGCTGGTCCGAGGCTGGGGGTGGACCGAGGCTGGAGCTGTTGCAAGCTGGAGCAGTGGCTTAGCCTGAGACTGACGCTAGGGCGGAGGCTGGGACTAAAGCTGTTCGGTCTAGAATGGCCTAATTCGGTCTAATTCGATGCAGGTTGGTCTAGATCGGTCCAATTCGATCTAACTCGGTCTAGTTTGGTCTAATTGAGTCCAGCTCGGTCTTGCTCGGTCTAGTTCGGGGTAATCAAGTCTCATTCGGTCTAGTTCGGTTGTATTACATTTAGTTCAGTCTAATTTGGTTTAGTTGAGTCTGGTACGGTCTAATTCGGTGTGGCTCTATCGATTCCAGTCTGGTTTGGTCTAGTTCAAGCCAGGTCGATCTATTTCGTTCCAGCTCGGTCTAGCTCGGTCTAGCTCGGTCTAGTATGGTCAAGCTCCGTCCAGTTTGGCCTTATTTCGTATTTCCATCATAAAATTTCATTAAAGCCAAAATTTGTCCGTCAGCATCTTGCGTATCGGGTTGCCTATGTGGAGGGAGTGAACTTCGATGGCTGGCCGTATGAGTCATGGGTGGGTCATGGGTGGGTAGATGGTTGGATGGGTTGGTGGGTGAGTGGGCGTTAGTGGTCAGGTGGGTGGATTGGCGCATGGATGAATGTACTCGAACTTTAGTGATTTCATTGAGAATTACTAAAGTTTTAGACTGGGGCTAAGGCTAAGGCTGACGCTGGGGCTGGGTCTTGGTCTAAGGCTGGGCCTGAGGCTGGACTGCACGGTGTCCTTGAACCAATTTCAAATGAGCCGGAAGACCACCTCGCCAAATATTTTTTGAAATGATTGTTTAGGGCTCAAATAACACCTTCCAATTGTTTTTAAAATCGCCTACGTTAGGATTTTCGAATAAATCAAGTTTTATGATTTTTCCTTCATTCGAAAATTCTAACGTAGGCGATTTTAAAAACAATTGGAAGATGTTATTTGAGCCCTAAACAATCATTTTAAGAAATATTTGGTGAGGTGGTCTTCCGGCTCATTTGAAGTTGGTTCAAGGACACCGTGCTAAGGCTGTGGTTGGGGTTAAGGCTGAAGTTGTGACTGGGACTGAGGCTAAAACTATATCTGGGACTGGGGCTGGGGCCGTAGAGGGTGCGTGTCTGAGGCAGGAGCCGGGATTGGGGCTGAGGCCGTCACTGGGGCTATCCAACTGAGGGAAATTTCCAGATACTTACCGGAGATTCACTACTTCACTATGCGCAACATTACACCAACTCAATAGTTCTCAATCAAAGTTACTAGGTTGCATCAAGAAAATTGTTTTCTTCCGAATTCACTGTATTACGAAATCTGCATGTTACATTGTTGAGCTACAGAAGCATTTCAGGGGCTCATACCATATCAGAGACACTTCCAAGCCGGACGAGCGCTAGCGAGGTAGGCAAAAGCGCTAGTAGAAAGTAAGTCATTAATGATATTGAATAGTTACTCGAGTTTATCTTCACCACTAGTAAAGGTAGGATCTATGCAAGAGGACAGAAAGTACCACGAGGATTATGCTAGTACTGTGATTAATGAACAAAATAACGTAACACACAGCCCGAGCATCCACAACTAAACGTAATATTGCGATACGTGAACTTGCTCTCCGCGGGCTTCGCTCGAGTTGAGAGCTTTCAAAGTTGCGCAAAGTCAAAACTCGGATTCCCAAGATGGTGAGCGAGCAGATTACATTCTGCGGGTACAACAGTACTTGATTGAAATTGAGACGCGGTGACGGCGTGCATCCCGGAAACTCGGGGTATTTTCTACTTCGAAGCTTCTTAACACGTTCACTGCGAAGGCGAGATCGCTATTCCGGTCTAGATTGCGAGAGAGTACAAATACGCGTTTGAGCAGTTACAGAAGCCAAACCTTTTGGAAAATCATCAGTTTGGAAACTATGTACAGTATTTCCATAAAATTGAGTGGAACCCATCGCACACAGAGTTGGCAGCCATCTTTTTGTGCGGTGGGCCTCACCGGTGGGGCCCAAAAAATTCTCTGTAACGCTGGGAATATCCATCAGGGTGATAAAGGGTACCAACCAAATTGTCAAAGTCGATATTATCAGCCTCTAAAAAGGCTTGCGCTTCAATATCTCCTCCAGGCATACAATAATATCGTCACCACGGTTTTACCGCGCTTGCTATTCACATGCATTGCTGAGCCTGATATTAGGCTGCGGTTCATTGACGTACTTTAGATGTTTGCAGCATTTGGAGCCAGATATTCAAATGAAGCAATCTCTTCCCTAGTTTGAATTCCGAGAGTTACAGTGCATGATGGTAACTAGTAAGATGGAGCGAAGGCTGTGCTTGGAAGAACCCAACGATTTTCGATTTTCCCCAAACTTTTCTCCCGCGTGAATTGAAGATTGCCGGAGTAGATTTCCACATTCTTCAACGTATCTCAACTAAGTTTGTAGGTCTTGAAATGAGCCCTAGCAGACACGTTAAAAACTGCCGATCTTATAGGTAATGATTTGCTACTCATCGATTGATCTCACTTGATTAATGAATAACTTTGTACAAAACGGAGGTCGAGCAAGACTCATCAAAATCAAGTCCGATACCGAAACTGCTGTGTACACATGTTCAATACAACATAAACAACGAGTGTGTAGTGGAAGCTACAACTCGATAAAAAGTCGGCCCCACCGGTGGAGCTCATCACAGTAAATGTGTTACTTGTCAGGAACTTGGCGGGCCAACTTGTATATATTACAATTTTTCGCAATAAGGTTGCATCGACCATTCGAATTTAGAGATTTGCTCTTCAGAATGATTTGAATGCATTGTCGTACGGAAAAAAATGACGAGTGAGAGTATAAACGTACAATATATCTTAGATATTAAAGCTAATGGTGTTTCATTTCGATAATGAATTCTGTGTAGTCATCTGCAACAGTATCTCATGGAACTTGATGGAAGTAAAGCTACCACGAAACCCTGGAATACATGATAAGCACCACAATCGTATAATTGAGAGTTCACTGAGCAACTCCTAATTTTGGTTCATGAATTCTACTAATAAATCAATTTTAGAATCCTAAATATTACCGATCCATCAAGAAAAAATTCACAACAAATTACGTTTGGAGGAGAATTCTTTTGTTTGTATATGGAAAGTAACTCATGCGTAGATGTTGATGATGATAGACTACATCATGTCACATTCGTTAGCACATGCAAGTTTGGTCGGGGACAACAAGGGTGACACTAACTAGCTAGATCACGCCAAGACGGACAGCAGAGCTCTCAATCCCGCAAAATCGAGTTATATGTCGGCCTGAGAGATTCATACCTCATCGTTCAGAATTGCGGATGATCCAACTCTGCATAATATACACCAAAGGAGAATCGATGAAAGTAGGCAAACCTGTAACTGCGATCAATTACGGAAGAATCTCATCACGTATGAAATCAAAGCACTGATATGATGTCAAATTGTGGAAAGAACGAAGAAGCTGAAGAGTTTAGTGAGATCACTATTGTCATCAGCTATGGAAGAGATAAACCAGACGATTTTCGATTGGAGATCTCATGAAATTGGTCTTCTGGAATATTTTTTGACGTTCGTTAGCTCATTTTAGAGCTTGTTCCAAGAATTGTGATCTGAATTGATGTGACATCAATTCTGACGAACTGAAGCTGAGCTATCTCACTTTTTGCGACAAGTGGTTCTGCAATTTTGCCAAGCTCTGCTACGGAGACGTTCTTAGGAGACGCACGCAACTCACTCATCATATGTAGAATGAAATAATCTCAATTTTCTATCAGAGTTTCGTGAAATTACAATACCTCCTGTCACAGATATCTAAAAAGGGCTTCTTCCAGTTCATTTTGCAGCTATTCCTATGCTCCTTTAGATGATTTTGAAAGTTTTGCATGAACCATTAATGCATGAAGATAAGAACTGAAAGCAGATTGAGTATACCCCTACCTCTAGATCCGAGTTTGAACACTTCACTGAATTAATTTTGAAGGCCTTGCGACAAAAAATGCGTTAAGGTGCGCAAAAATTGTCCCTACGAGGAATTCATAACACCGCCAACACAACATCTTCGAAAGTAGTCCGTTGAGCATATTCTGATTGATGCATAGTGGAATTTTGAATCGGAATCTCTTCAAAATTTCTAATTTCTAGGAATCAGTATTATCTTGATATGGAGAGTTGCCTCTTGACCCTTACGTACCCCAAGCACGAGAGATATGTCCATCGAATTAGTACGCGCCAACCTCAATTTTGGTATTGAGGTACATTCAGTGCTTTTCTGGAGTTATCTTCAACACTTTGAGCATCTGAAACATCAGAATCGCCAACTTATCACGAATAGAAGATATATTCATAGGTACTTACCTGGCATATATAATATGAGCTCTGAAATCAGGTTACACTTTTCGAACTTGACTCGTCCTCTTATGTTTCAAATGGTATTATATTCGTAAATCGGCATCGGAGGACTAATTTTATTTCTCTATCAATCTCGAGTTTGAGATCGATTAATTGAGAAATTAACGATCGGGTTTGATCGTGGAGGTGTTATTTAATGAAAAAATTGCATATGACAGACATCGAGAGAAAAAAGTCGCCTGGACCCAGATTTGAACTGGGGGCCTTCTTCACACCGGGAAAGACACTCTACCAGCTGAGCTATCCAGGGCTCCAGGAACTCTTGTCTCGATGTCATGCATATGCGCGCCTTTTCTTTGCCGAAGGCGCCTGAAATCAGGTTACACTTTTCGAACTTGACTCGTCCTCTTATGTTTCAAATGGTATTATATTCGTAAATCGGCATCGGAGGACTAATTTTATTTCTCTATCAATCTCGAGTTTGAGATCGATTGATTGAGAAATTAACGATCGGGTTTGATCGTGGAGGTGTTATTTAATGAAAAAATTGCATATGACAGACATCGAGAGAAAAAAGTCGAGATTGATAGAGAAATAAAATTAGTCCTCCGATGCCGATTTACGAATATAATACCATTTGAAACATAAGAGGACGAGTCAAGTTCGAAAAGTGTAACCTGATTTCAGGCGCCTTCGGCAAAGAAAAGGCGCGCATATGCATGACATCGAGACAAGAGTTCCTGGAGCCCTGGATAGCTCAGCTGGTAGAGTGTCTTTCCCGGTGTGAAGAAGGCCCCCAGTTCAAATCTGGGTCCAGCGACTTTTTTCTCTCGATGTCTGTCATATGCAATTTTTTCATTAAATAACACCTCCACGATCAAACCCGATCGTTAATTTCTCAATTAATCGATCTCAAACTCGAGATTGATAGAGAAATAAAATTAGTCCTCCGATGCCGATTTACGAATATAATTCAATATGAGCTCTGAAATTACTGATAATGCAGACATTTGAAAAATGTGCCTATCTCTGTACACCTTTTCCTTGGATTGGATCCTAGTTCAAGCCAAATTCATTAGTCCTCGCGAGACTGAGCTGACGATGATTTTGAAGCTGTATAATTACAGTTAACTCGAATATTCGATTGAATGCACCGAATTTTCTGCGTTTCGGGGAACGTCATCTGACATTCAACACTTGCAGTATATATCGAGAGAAAAATCAGGGATGAAAAAAGTTCAAGGCTTTGGGTACTGTAGAGACCATTTGGATACATTCAATCAAGATGGAATCCATTACTCCGAGTGTGTTCTTTTCCGCCACCTCGGATAGCTCAGTGCACAGCGGACTCTCCCGACATGAAAGAAATCGTAGAATCAACACCTACCTCGGGTGGATTTTTTCCATCTCTGATCTTTCTCTTAAAAAATGTTCCAAGTAGAGAACGCGGGATAACGTTCCTTGGAGCACAAAAAATCCAACGCCTTCAATCAAATTTTTTAGTAGGCTGTTATAGTACTGCTTCAAAATCATTGTCAGATCCGTCTGGCGGTGATATATGGATCTGGTTCGTATGACCAATGGTACCATTCTAATAATATGAACTCTTCTATACCGTTTGAGATGAGAGAGTGAATTTTCATGAGGTAGAGAGCAAATAATAGAGAAAGCTCGTGGAAGTAAGTTAGGCGCACTTCACTTTTTTAGTACTTTGAGCTAAGAATCGGCTACAAATCGAATTTTGCGATTCTGCAAAGAGCACTCCAAAACAGTTAAAAATCGACGAGACGAGTTGCAATATCTCTCTTTGGCATAGCTTCTGGTGACCACTCTCTCAACACGAATCAGCTAACACGAACGGATTTTGACTGAAAATCAGCTATTCTAGCTGATTTCCAGCTATTGTAGCTGATTTTCGGTGAAAATCCGTCCACGTTAGCTGCAAATCAGCTGAAATAGCTGATTCATGTTGAGAGAGCAGCCAAAATAAGTCTGAAGTACCGAGAACTTCTTTTTTGTTCGAAGGAATGCGCGGATCATTTAAGATCGTTCCAAAACGTTTTTCTCCCAAATTCAAGCGTAACAAACATGAGAAGGATGTGGGGCAAGGCCTACGAGAGCATCCACTGTAGTGGGAGCAAAATAGGGAATGGGGGCAAATTATGCGAACTCACCTCGGATAGATTCGTATACCTAACAATTTTTCATCATCACGAACGAAAGTGATGAGATTAGTTTGCAGGTAGGTCTTAGGAATACGCAGGATGTCTTCTTTGTACAGAAAATTACAAAAATTCTGGGATATCACGATGCTGGATTGAGACATTTTGTCAGAGGAAGAACTTCAACTCCTCCTTTTCTCATTCTCAACAAATGAAACCGTATCCATATTACAAATGTTTCAAGAATCATCAAAATGAGCCCGTCCCATCCAGGGTCCATAAGCCATTCGCGATCAAGGAGCGAATTTTAATTCTCGGTCCCATTCTTGAAAAGCTAGCAACCGCCTTCCACCTTTCTCCAAACATTCTCAAACTAGTATCTACCCGAAAAATTCCGCGTCAGCCAAAATGCCATCCTCAAACGTTCAAATCCATCAACCCCGATCGCATCTCAGCAAAATCTCTCACCAGCACGAGTTCCCAAAAATCGCTCAACGCTAAAATCTGTATCGGCTTTCCCCTTTTTTCCCTCAACTCGAAACTGCGAATTGCCTCCTTGCATTTTTGTCCACAGCGTAATGAATACAAAATGAAACGAGCAAATGCGTGGCTCAACAATTCCACCACCCTATGCCTACCCTTCGCTCTTATCACAAGCTCTTTCCCTTTTGCGCAAGCGCAAGCTCACGAGACCATATAGTATAGATAGGAATACATAATCCAAGAGTAGTAGACCTCACCGGCTCTCCACCGATCTCAGTTGAATGACTCGCTTCGTCGTGGCGTCGTCAAAAACCCAACCGAACAAGGGATCCGCCGTCGATCTGCCCCTCTACGAGTGCGCCCTGTATCTCTCAACAATCAGTGTTTGCGCTTGGCCACATGCATCACGTGTATGAGAGTGACGATGACTGAGGAACGGTTTCTCTCAGATCGCCGCGAGCTTTCACGTTCGAGAAACCACCACCCGATCGATCGCCAGCGCGTTAGAGTGAATAAGAAGAAAATTGAGTGAAAGTGCAGTGGTGCGATTCTCAAGAAGATATATTCTCGTGATCGTGGTTCATCAGGCTGTTTTATACACGGTGGGTGCGCGAAACGTTTCGTGTGTTCAAAACTAGGGAGGAAGAGAGAGATAGTGATGAAGCCGGCGATTTCAATGAGGCCACGTTCGCAGAGCCACGTGGTGTAGTCATATATCCACGTGCGAGAGTTGCAACTGGGTTTGCTGGACCACGAAAGTGGAGGTGAGCGTGTTTCGTGTCGTCTGCTAGACAGACCTATATAATAGGCCATTGGTTACGGGATGTATCGATATGTATCGATTCGCGAAGCGTGGCCAAACTTGGAGTGGAGAGAGACTACTTGGGGGAGACTATAGGCATTTCGATTTTTTCACAGACTCAATTTCAATGAGTTATCAGAATTCTAGAGAACGAAATTGCAAGAGCTACTTGAAGATATAAGGGGAACAATTGATCCATTAGTCCCTAAGAGAATATTCAACAGTTTCCAGAATCCCAACTATAGCAACGACAAGAGATGTGAATAATCTGATCTAATTAGACGAGCTGAAGCTTCTCGGGCTTAACTGCTCTCTGATCTCAACAATTCTCCAATCAAGGCAGAGTGAAGAGTTCCGAAGAGTCTCTACGCTTGATAATACATCTAATTAGCAAGGCTCTTATTTGAGACAGGATTACATTACCCGATGAAAGAGAGCATCACATTGTAGAATCGAAGAATCGATACCCCCCCCCCCCCCCCTCATTCACTTTTTTTTCAAAAGTAAAACCAGGCGAGTATGAGGTTTAGAAAAGAGCCATTCATCTCCAGTACATCAAAACTTCAAATTTTATACGACATGGTTCAAACTCTTGGAAGGAATGAGATCTAAAAAAACCATGTCGAGTATTTTTTGAGCCGATTTGTCACGATCAGCATATCATCACTGATAGAGACTAGAGCCACTTTCCTTCAATCAAATCTTTCTTTCAATTCATCCTAATGGTGGTGGTTTGACAATCTCTTACTAGCTAATTGTCGCTGAAATGACCCGAAGTTTAGGTGAGTAGAAGAGGTACAGAGGAATATCGAAATACGAGGGCTAGCGGCGGCCATTTTGGGTGCCCACTGCCGGGTATAGCATAGCTTGAGATGAGTATGCATGGTCAGTGTGGAGCATGGCGTAATGATAACACTATTTATTAATGTTTATTATTAATAATAACTTAATGTAAATGACATTTATTCATTATTATTAACTTTATGTTATTATTACGCCATGGTATGGAGGGTATAGTGAGAGTGGTGGCAAGAGTTTGAAGGTGTCGGCTGCTTCGCGCCGCAGCAATGCCAACTATGCCAAACATTTGTTGATCGCTCAGATGGACTAGCAGACGGCCGAGATGCATTACACATGAGCTGATTTGTTACAATTTTCTTTGCGAATATCGTTTACTAGGCTCTGAAATGGTGCGAAGTGATTCTCCCTATAATTCTGCATCGAAATTGGGTGCGTGCATATAGGCGAGAGCCCCAACGCGTTTGGTAATACGTTATTTACCGAGCCTGTGCAGAGGGACAGTGGCTCTTAGCGTGGATTTTCGAGGATCTAGGCTGAGTTCGCCAAGTAATAGATCCAATTCAGGTGGAAAATGACTCAGTCTACCTTCATGTGAATTTTCACGGCAGTACAAGCAATATTCGCGGAGAAAATTGAAACAGATTGAACGTTACCGACGATTACAGATTCCTGCAGCGGGGACAGCCACATCCCCTCAAAGTCCTCTGAACGACCTTTTCTGCCCAAGTAACAAGCTTGAAAAGGAAATTTTGTGTTACATGGACTGCTGGAGCCTGTTCCGTCTAGCCTTGTTCTACTCTAGCGTAAAAATTCATCAAATTATATCATGACACATAATTTCGACGTGAAATGATCTCATCTTGGAGAATATCTGATCGGAGTTTGTCTTGGATTGGGGGCAACCCCGATTCCTCAAGTTTTGTTAGGAGAATTGATTGATTCTATGTTTAATCACTATAGATCACACTCGAGGCAAAATCTGATGAAATATTCTGAAAGATGAGATTATTCTACGTCAAACTTATGTGCCATGGTATTTTTCTGATGAATTTCCGTACCAGACTGGCATGAGAGAAAATAAAACAGTAGCCAGCCTCGGTATCTCCGTAAGCAGTTCATGTAACACAAAGTTTTCTTTTCAAGCTCGTTACTTGGACAGAAGAGGCCGTAGAAAGAACTTCAAGGAGAGGAAATTATAGGTTTTGAAAAGATCTACAAGATCTCGTGAGAATTTTTGTGATCGGATCACTCCCACCAAAGAGTAGAATCTGATCGTGGGATTTCGTGATAATTCGGTATCAAATTTGAAAAGTATATGAGGTTTGCAACAGTTTATTGAATTAAGACAAGCACCTCGAGTATACAACAGCATCTCTAAATAACTGTAGAGAGACCGTTTACTGATACATCAATGCTTGCTCAATAGCTTTGTCATCGGTCTTTGACCTTTCATCATTCCTGTGACGCTGATTCTTGTTCCATGCTTGAAAGCCAATAACGTCCAGGAAGTGAATCTTTCCTCAAGCGAGGAAGAATCTGAAATTATCGGTTCCCAATAGTTGTATGCATTTTGATAATCAAGGAACATCCAAGAAATCTCCGTTCTTTCATTAATAATTCTGACGTGAACTCAGCCCTGCACCACCCGGTGAAATTATACAATTTCTAAAGCACAGCTTGTATTGATATCTGGATCAAAATTCGTCGAAACTCCTGACTCCTCAACAAAAATGAGCATCCTCGAAGCATGGTGGACCTTGTCAAAGTACTTCCCCGCCCATCTCCGAAATTCAACCTACGTAAAATCTGGTACACCCCCATCCCTCCCGAATACCGATCAATAAATCACGTCCTTTCGAGCAAGCAGGATGCACATAAACTGGTCACATTGGTCTAAAGAACATACGAGATTGGAATATCGTATCGTAGGGTATCGATGCACCACCCTGATATATATTACCACCGGATCGATTGAAAATTTTGGAAGCAAAAGCCATTACGATGCTTTGTGGTAGAATTAGCACAGAGACCAGAGAGAGTGAGATTGGGAAAGCAGCACCATTGCACCAGTTACACCCCCGCCACCTCACCACCGTGTGGAGCATTAATCTAATCGAAGCCACATATCGGGTAATTATGGGCTAGCTTTGCGTTGCTCAGAGCCTATAGATAACCAGTACAGTATGCATCGGCACCACTACCCTTGGGGGCTAACACGAAAGACAGAAAAGGCTACGCGCACTTTGACATAGCTCGATGTATGTGAAACGCAGCGACATACAGTTATGTGTGGTATGTATATCCTATGCGTATCTTCTGGTATGGTAGAGATATGGTTTGGGCCCATATTGTTTTGTGAATACGCAGATTTGGTCATATAAGCTGCAGAGCTGAGATTTGAGGGTCACCTCTCACAGGCGAACTTGATTGTCCTTGTCCACAACCATGTCTGGCTAATCCGAGCGAGCCAACATGTTATGCTCACATACGTGTGTTTCAATACCGTAATAGCTTCCGTTCTTCTGCACAGCTCTTGTTATTGTGATTCGGGATTCTATGAATTCGATCTGGTCCTATTCAGAATTCGTGCTGAGTTTTTCACCTGATGGCAGGTTCATTTATGATTGCTATTCACCATTTCTAGGATTCTTAATGGCATCTACTGGGTATCTCTGAATTGAAATGGGATGCATCATTCCCTCGTGCGAAGTCATATTTCTGAAATTCCTTGAGAAACGGTTCAGAAACTTCCTGTTTTTGGATTCCCAAGTCTACCCAAGATATCCGAATTCAACTACGAAACTTCGCTTATACTGACTATTCACAACTCTGCTCAAGAACGAAGGCAGATTTCATGAACAGTAAATTAATCAGTGACCATTTTCATTTTGGTTATTTGTATCCGGCACAATAGTGGAGTCTGAAAATTGCGTAATGATATACAATGATCCGTTGACATTATTAGCTAGCCCTATATTTCATGTTCTCTTACATGAGTTAAGTAACGATGGTTCAGAGTGGAAAGGTAGTATCTGAAATCGTAAGACTTGAAAGGAACTATCTGTAAATGCCTGGTTGAAAAGAACTATCTGAAAATTTTTGTTGAAAAGAACTATCTAAAAGTGTCTGTGGGAAGAACTATCTATAAATTTTTGGCTGCAGGGAACTACGTAGAACCATGAGAGTTGTAAGGAACTATCTGGATTTGTCTGATTTGGGAAGAACCATCCGAAAATTTCTGTTGCAGAAGGGAACTATCTGTAAATTTTCGGTTTGAAAGCAACTATCTGGAAATTTTTTGTTGAAAAGGAACTATCTGAGAATTAAATTCTCTGATAGTTCTTCTCAACCAGAAGTTTACAGTTAGGTCCTTTTTACCCAATAATTTTCGGATAGTTTCTCTTCAACCAGAATTTTTCAGATAGTTCCTTTTCAACCAAGAATTCTCGGATAGTTCCTTTTGACCAAAGATCTACAGATAGTTCCTCTCAAACCAGAAATTCACAGATAGTTCCTTTCTAAAACAAAAATTTTCAGACAGTTCCTTCTAAATCAGATGAATTCTGATAGTTTCTTCCAAATCTCACGATTCTAGATAGTCCTTTTCGATCTAAATTTTATAGATAGTTCCTCTTTGAAATAGAAATTTCACATAAATCCTCCTAAATCAGACAAATCCGAATAGTTCCTCTCAAGTAAACATTTTTAGATAGTTCCTTTCACGAAAATTTTTGAATAGTTCCTTTCAAGTCTCACGCTTTCAGATAGTTCTTTCTCACTCTGGGCGATCGAGTCAGATCGTGAACAAAGACCGAGCTCTTTACTCATCTCAAACAGTTATTGAATTCGTTTTCCTGATGATAGAGCGCAGGTCAATTTTCAAGTATCTTATTCTGAAATCATTGCTCATTTGCAATGCAGGATAACGGATTATACGTGAGCATTGAGTAATAGAATCTTAGGAACATAATATTGAGTCATCGTTTTTACCCTCATACCTATCTCATTTGCCTAAGAAACGCTGACAGGGACTTGATGTTCATCACTCTTCCACCTCAGGTTATTTCGGAAAAATAGCAAACATATCAAATTCCCTTCACAATATGCCTGGAGTATTCAAGGGATACCGTCAACCAGGGTAATTTTCAACAGCTGGGGTAAACGTGGGACACCCAAGTGGAACTATGTATATTTCTGTGGACGGAAAGACCGGTTGCTCCAACGTTCAGGAACCAATTCAGCTCGTTAGTGACATGCGTGAGCACTGTTTGCCATCAATGTGGGAGTCCCGATTAGCTGCGTGTTCGTTTGTCGCAAAATTTTGCGAACAGATGATTATCAGGCGGAAAAATTGCGAGTCCAATCCATTTTGTTTGAGATTTTGCCAGCCAAACCCAAGTCAGTAGTGCTAGATTTTATCGAACCATACCAATATTTTGACGATTCTATCATTAAATTTTTGTACTTTTAGCCATGCTCAATTTTGTAGTGTAACAACTGAAAAGTACGTGTTATTTTGCGTATCGGGCCAGCTTTCTAGCACTTGAATAGAATAAACTCCACTTTTCTAAGGAATTGTGTAACTTTGGAACACTGCAAAATACGGTAGAGCATTAGGTTTCTTTCGGAAAGCGGGGCAACTTTGGGATACTTGATGATCGAGTTTCAGTCAGCGCACAACGAGGTTCAAAAATCTTCTCCACGAAGTCTTCAATAACACATGTGAGCCTCAATAATGCTGAAGGGATAGTGAACAAAATTTCAAGTGTTTTGAAATGAATCTAGAGCCATACTAGAAACTAATGTCAAAAGTTCTCACGTTTCACTCTTACTGTTCTGAAGTTACCCTGCGTGGGGTCTAACTTTGGAACTTTACTTCGAGCTCTTGTTTTTTCGACCAGGGACGTCCAAATAGACTTTCGTATCCACCAATCAGAAGCTGGAACTGTAAACTTTCGATTAACCACAAGTACATTGCACTTTCGCTGTAAGACACACAAATTACTGGGGAACTATGAGGGAGAGAGTTTAAAGTGTCCCAAAGTTACCCCGGTTGACGCTAATGATTTTTCGTAATTCTGGAGAGGATGAGATTTTGTCTAGTGCACATAACTAAAGTGTGAGTTCACTCATTGGGAGTCGACACGGTAGGTTTTATAACGTCAAAGCCATGTGATCGATCTTCATACTCGGGTAAGATCGCGAGAGCTACGAAAATGTCCTCCGTCACTTCGAATGGACTCAAATCGATATCTGTTCTTTTGTCTGCTGATTCCGTACACAAATCGACTCTTTGCAAATACAAATCGAACATTCAGAATGCAAAATCGGTCTACTTGACAGGTTTCACGATGAGAATAGATAATCTGATGGTACGCAAATGAATGAATATCAACGGTAGTCTAGAACTTCCATGAACTCTACCATGAATCCGGTGTTCTATTGGTTTGTATGCGCATTTCCATTGACTGTAGATATTCGCAGTCGTCCCGAATTGTGCGGGTCATTATTTGTTGAAGCACTCAGACTCAGAATATAATCCTTTGTAAAGACAATAAAGATGGATCAGTGAGCAGACAATTTGCAGCACTATTTGAATACTCATTGTCTTCCATTCACAGCTGACACTTTATATGCTGCGATGACATCCTCTCACACACTATCCTATTCCATGTATGTGGCTTGGGGCTGACGCATTTTATCCCCATTGTCGGAACTGGTAGAATTTGTCAATGGGCTGTCGCTAACAGCCGTTTACAACGTAAATCAACCAAAACAACATGTACAACGTGAGCGAGAAAAGTTTGAACGGAACGCCGGGTGAAAATAAAATACGTGCTAAATTGAAAAGATAAAATCGAAAGAGTGATGGGCAGTTGAAAAATGACGTGACTCATGGGCTATCGCGTTGAAATTTTCGATGTGCAAGTGCAAACGTTGAGAATTCATCACCAACATGCATTGTAGTGGTCAAAGCATTGAAGAATCCGAATTGATCGAGTGATTCAGCATTCTTTGTGAATTCAGTAGAAAAGTCAGTGTTTGGTCAGGCATAGATCGTTGCATCAGTAGCTATTCCGATCCCGGTTGGACTATGGAATAGACAGGAAAAGGTTGAGATAAAGAGTGGGCTGTTGGGCTTACTCACAGGTCCCTCAACTACGATCTACTCTGTAAGTCTAAGGATTGAATTCACCTCAAACAATAGTAAGATGAATAGAACAAAACGAATTTAGCGCACGGCTTGTTGCTCAAATATTTGACATGATTTGGCCCAATTCGTAACTCACGATGGGATATAGTTGTCTCCATCTCTACTCCATCTATGTGATGCAATCTAGAAATGAGAGGAGACTTCTAGGAATGCAATTGATACATCGGCTTGATATATTTAGTTTACAAACATGCGAAAGAATGAAGGAAAATCACAGAATTGCATCTATTATTATTGCATCTATTATTTCCAGGGAAACCAATAATTGCGATACACCGAATCTTTGATATATTGTGTGCGAAACCTATTCTTTGCAACCTCGTGAAGATTCCGACTCTTGCACGTGGCTCGGCCCGAGAACCCATCACTCGGTTACGAAAATAGTACATTCCACATCAAGTTTATGAGGTTGTGCGAGGTGTTGTGGAAGCGGGCACGGTGCTAGGGAGAGGACGATAGATTGAACAAAATTGTCATCAAAAACTGAACACGTGGTTATTCAGTACTATGCCCAAGGATCAAACCCCGTTTCACCCGAAATGGAGCAATCCCCTTTTTCGAAATGCGAGCTCAATTCGTATTTCTACGTGTTAATCAAATGGAGCTGTTTTAGCACTTTTACTTGTCAAGACCATAGGAGCTCTCAAAGCTCATAACTCAAGCGTATCCCAATCATTTTCAACGTACTTTAGCTCATTTTGAAGATCATTCCAAAATCTTCAAAATGATCTGGAGTGAATTTGATCTCAACAAACGAGTCGAGGAACTTCATTTTGAATCGATACCCGAGATTTCCTCTTCTAACAATTTGAGACTTTTCGAGCTCCTAACTCCTGAGATAGCTCAAGTCTACTGTGTTAAATGAAAGCTCACATTAGCTCATTTTGGAGGTTTTTGAATAAGCTTCAAAATAAGTTGAAATACGTCGGAAAATATTGAGTGTCATTGCAGTTATGAGCTTTCAGAGCCGTTATTGTCTCGACAAGTATGTTGCTCAAAAAAGTTCCATTTGATTAACACGTAAAAATGCGGAATTCAACTACGAATAATTTCAAACACGAAAAGCATTTCAAAAAAAGGGATTGCTCCATTTCGGTTGGAATCGGATTTTCATCCTTGGGCATAGTACTAAATCACCACGTGTTCAGTTTTTGGTTACGATTTTGTTCAACCTATCGTCCTTTCTCGAGCATCGTGCAGGGAAGTATCGGATCAAAAGTTTCATCAAAATCGGTGCACGGAGTCATTTTTCACTACTCCATACAAATGACATCCCGTTAGAATCAGGACCGGAACTGCTTGGTTTTTTAAATGCGCTGAAAAATGGTATTTTCAGATCGATGGCCTGCGAATCGTTTTTAGCCGATTTTCACATGCGGGGTGACCCTTTCAAATTCAGCATAATTCCCACATTCTTCTGAGTTTTTCTGCACAGTACCGACGACGGCTTGGGGTTTGCCTGTGATTTAGGAAGATGACCCCTGTCGTCCTACGGGCAGGCCGATTGACAGACCTGTCCGGTGAACGGCCGGTCTGACTCGATCGGGTCGTCCCGGGATGTAAAATGCGCGTGGATCGTGTGAGAGGACTCACAATGACTCGAGAAAACGGGGTGAGCCCCGGTTGCACTTGTGCTAGATGAATGAATTGATTGACGGGGCTCGGTAGGAGCCCAAGCTTGAGATGCCTTGTTTTGTTGTGCGATTTGTTGGTAAATAGCTTGCTAGGCAAGCTACTTGATTTCGCGGATTCCGTGTCGATGATCAATAGAATGGCTAGATGCGCACACAGATTTGACTTTAGAGTTCCGATCCTCCATAAGTCGCTAACGATTTGATTATGTTTCGATAATATTAGAGGAAGGTCTGAGTAGGAATGAACACTCAAGATTTACATTGAATAAAAAGCCTGAGGCAACCGACAATACAATCTAGCTTATGATTACACTGTAGCCCACTCGCGGTTCACTCGCGGCCCTCACAAAGATCGCGGCACGGCACTCCCGAGAATAACCTGGTGTTGCGGCTGACGTGGTTGGAGCGGGTGGTCCAGACGATGCTACGTGACGAGACGGCGTGAAACGCCCGGAGTGGCGTGACGTCGGGTAGCGAGGCTCGGCAAGGTCGGATACCCGGCTCCGGATGGGCACGGGCGGATTATTCGGGTCCGGCTGCGGCGAACGCGGACAAATTGTCGAGAAGGTGGTCAAGCGACGGCTAGGCGTCGAGTGAGCTGACGAGGCTTCGCGGCGGGCCTTTTTATGGGACGAAATCATACGCGACGTATGGTTCGTCATATAAAATGTATGATGTATGAGATTTCCGTATTCCGCGTTATGGATCCGCGACGACGAGTCATATCACACGCATGACGCGCTTCCTGCTTTTGTTCGCGGAGCATCATGCAAAACGTATGATTTGTGTGCTTTTCCGTGGCGCGCGTCATGGTTTCTCGATGACGGGTCATTCGCTGGACATGATGCGTCATGGGGAAACTATGATCTCTCGCTAGTCATATCGTACGTATGTCTGAGCCCGCGCTTCTGTTGTTAACGAAACGTCATGTTTCCCCCACGACCGGCCATAACTAAGGTATGACGAAGTGTCTATGCGATTTGCGGCAAGATGTCATGTTTCCACGATGACGAATCATCGAGAAAACATGACGAAAACAGTACGTGTGATTCATGGGTTTGGAATTTTGTTTACTTGGAATTCTCCCGCGTTGATGATGAAAAATGTCTCCTATCATACTGAACGATCATGGAAAACGTCTGACGTGAATGGTGTCCGTATCTTTGGCGAGTAAGCCGCAATACGCGCGCGATGTTTGGATGTGAAAATAAGAAAAAGAGATCAAAATATTATTTCTAATTTTATCGGTGGTTGAGCACGCGTCAGTACGGCTTATTAGAAAGTTCCTGAAAAAATGTACAGAATAAGATGGAGGAGTCTTGAACCCCCCCCCTCTCCAACCTAATCCTAGTGAGAACAGTATTAATATTTGAATTGGAAAGGAGATCTGTATTTTCACCTATGTGTGCCTGAAGGCCGTCCGTCTGATGGATTTCTCGGTTCTCGGAGTTCCTCAACTCAGATTAGTTAAGTTGGAACATAACTGAAGAATTCACAAAATCAAGAAAAGAATATCTCATCTCGTTTATGGAAAACCGAAGGAAGGCCTTCCGATCGCGTATCGGCAAAAATACCGGTTTGCTATTAATTTGTAACTGTATCACTGCTCTCGGCAGCATTCGGTTTCCTATTGACGAGATGGGACGATCTGAATTTTGATTTCACAAATTCCTTAGTGATCTTCTTAATTGACCGAGCTGATCTGAGAAACTCCGAGAACCGAGGAATCTATGAGCCGAATGCCTCTCAGACGGTCATCAGTGTGGAAGTACTGATTGGCTTGTGATTTTTAATAGTAACTCTGATCTCACTCGCATTCGGTTTCAGGTGGATGAATTGTAAATGTTAGACTCCCTTTGATTTTATTATGTACATTGAGTCATTAACACGTTCACCGTGACGCCCTCAATTCATTGTTTTATTTTGGTCATGAACTGGGCCCCGGCATTTCGATGGAAACGCCCATATGGGTCTAAACTCTTTGCCATCTTACTTTTAACGTTCTCGATGAAGTAGAACACCATGATAGACTTTTTTGGGGAAATTTTTCCAGCAAATCTGAGTCGGCAAAGATTGAGAGATGAAAAATCGCGGGTCTAACCGGTGGAATTTGTCGCAGCAAACCTATTAACTTTCAAATGAGCTTAGTTGCGTGAGAATCGGCTTAAGAACGATTCGCAAGTCATCAATCTAACGATACCATTTCCCGAAGCGTCTCAAAAACCGAGCAGCTTTGGGTCTGATTCTAACGGTACTCGTCTCGTATGGAATAGTAGAAATTGACCACGTGCACCGATTTTGGTGGCATTTTTGATCGGATGTTCCCCCGCTACACGAGCACCGTGTGTGGCTTGCTTCGGAGCGATTGTTTCGAACTGACAAGGGGAATACCAACCTTGTGGGTCCTGGATCTTGACGAAAATTTGGGAATCTTCTTGTTTTGGTGAGAAATGATGGTATCTCCGAGGGTTTTGTCCAATGGGCCTCCTATCCCGAGATACAGCTATGGAGATTAGCATTGTCCATATAGGCCCATCTTAAAACGATACATATATAGGTATACTGACAATACTAACCTCCATGGCTGTATCTCAAGATAGGAGGTCAATTGGAGGAAACCCTCTTGGATACCTCCATTTCTCACCCAAACAAGAAGATTTCCAAAGTTTCGGCAGGATCCAGGAATGGCAAGGTTGGTGCTCCTCTCGTGAGTGTCAGGCTGAGGTCGATATAATCGCTTGGAAGTATGAAAGCTCATAAAAGAGGTGCGATTACTAATTTTCGCGAATTTTCAAGCACCCAAACATCGGAAAATTGCAAGAAAAAGTTTTCACATCCCTGTATCGAAATGTACTATATCAATCGTTCCAAGCTATTCGCAGATTGGCACTCAAATGAAAGAAGAAGAAAAAAGAGTTACAGCATCGGGAACTACAAAATGTTCAATAAAATATGGCGAGGATATCAAACCCTTATTAGTGTTTGGTCTGATATTGGCTTCCACCTCAAAAGCTCTAGTTGTGCACTCCTCTCGATATTTGGAATAATATTTGGCCCAGTGATTCATGATGCACAAACAATCTACGGAACGTTGATTGCACAGAATTCGAATTGTTTGTTCGTGCACCGGTATCAAATCCGTTGTGCTTATATGGCAAGGTCCCAATACTTACGCTCTCGAAATATGGGAAATGTGTTCACAAGCTTCCTATACACCTGAATATGACAATCGAATAGCGAATATCATCCATTATATCCCATAACTACCGCGAGAGAACATCAGATCGAACAATATAACCCAACATTGCGTAAATATGCCTCGTTCGACAAAAATAGGAAGATCAATATCCCGGAAAGACTTATCTGTGCTACTTACCTATTTTACGAAAATTGTGCGGAAAATATGCACCATACATCCGTAAAACAAAACTTTTACAATCTGTATTTACATCCGGGAGCTTCTTGATTCATCTGCTCATCTTCCGCTTTCGGGAATCTCCATATACGCTGATACACACAGATATGACACCCACAATAGGTACAGGAGAGGTGCGAAGAGTCAGAAAAAGCTCTGATAATAATGATCGTAATAAAGGCAAGCGAAATTCGGTAATGATACATCGCAACCACAGCGTGTGGCCCAATTCGCACTTTTAGGGCTGTGGGTAGAAATGTCGTAGTTTACCGACTATATGGCTGCAGAGGCCATGCATCATCCGAAACCTCGCAAAACAAAACACAAGCGCGAAAGCTCGCTCGAGACGCGGGAGCAGAAGCTGTACCCTTCCCACGGAATTTAATCATTGGTGTCGTATACAAGAGCCTTGGCTCTGCGATCTTGTCCTGGACCACCTCCACACGTAGAAACACATACATGTACACATGTGTGCACGGGAGTCGGAGGAGGTGTGACTTTGGCTCGGAGGAATTCGTACGCCCGCATTGAATTCCGCAGTTGGATATTAGTGGCTGTGGAGGGTAGGCACTGCTGACGGTAACGACGGCACCTAACGGCGACAAAACACACATGTCAGGGTGGTTGAGGAGGGTGAAACCGAGGTGTACATGCGGGGGTAGCAAGCAAGTGACGTACTTACATTTACCAAGCGCGAAGTCACAATAAACGGCTGTTGTATCCAAAAACGGCGGCGAAGACACGACACTACCAACCGACTTGCACGGATCAGAGTCTTGGATACCTGGAGTTTTGAAAGCAAAAGTACACGAGCCGCAGAGCTGAATTGAAACGATGCACGAATGCAGCGTCGTTGCCTTGAGGCGTGCATGGGGTTAGGGGGCGAACAAGGTACGTCCTGTAGAGCAGAGTGTGGTGAAGTATAGTAAGAGATGTTTGGAGATTGGAGGTTGACACCTTCACTGCGATGGGCCCTACCGGTGGGGCCCACGCATCCAACTCTGTGTGCGGCGGTGATCAGGATACCATTAAATGGGCTCCACCGGTGGGGCCCATCGCATACAGGACCCGAACGCGTTTTCCGCCGTCGCAGTGAATGTGTTAAATGATTCGCGAGGGTGAGATAGAGAAATTCACTCGAGGTTATAAAGGGTGGAATGGAATTCTACAAAATTACATATCAGCTTAATGAGAATTTTGACCAAGTTGGGGAAGAGGGGGTGCTCATAATTTTGAGAGGAAATGCGAACTCAGCCACTTAGACGTTCACGAGATGCGATGCGACGAAAGTACACCAAGTGTCCCTACCGCAATATTGTGAGATATAATTTTGGTAGGTATATAGCGAGATTAACTCCGAATATGAAGCTCAGCTTGAGAGGATGGGAATCTGATTATGACATGCATATCATCATACCTGCTTTCAGACCATTGTATTTGAAAAAAACTTGAGTAATCTCACAGGGGCGTGATTCAAATGCCTACCCAATTTTAAACGATCAGCTGCCTATCTCATCTCAAATTCTCCCTCATTTCATTCGCTCATTTTATTTGATCAGCTGAATTTTCACGTTCAACAAACTTGGAACCAGGATGATACAACTTGAAGTTAGAATCCTGAAGAACCGAGTCAATATTCCAAAGGCTGTTTTGATCGGTGAGAGAAAATCGTTACTATGCCATGAGAATGAGTGAAGAGTATCGTTGGAGAGTTTTTTGAGGTGAGATCCGAAATAGAAATGATCCTTCGGGGGGTTTAGAAATTCTACCTCTACTGGCCTGAAGGACTTCATTTGAGTTGAAGTGTTGACTTGAGCAACACTTCAAGTCTTACTTTCTCAATGGATAGATAACATGTTATATGTACAAATTTGAGTCGAAAAGTACTACAATAAAGCCTCCCTTAACGGGCGTCTCTCAATAGTGGACACCTCTATTCAACAGTTTTTGCATGATTCGATGGGCATGAATCCATGGGTCCTCATGGGAGCCACACCTCTCAATAGTGGACACCTATCTGTACGAAAAATTAGTCCCATGCGACTGTAGCTGACTGTTATTTGAGAGATTTACCCCTGTCTTATCGAGATGCAGTAGCAGAATTGAATTCCTAAATTGCTGAGATTGAAGGATTAAGCGTATCGTCTATAAGAGTCGCTGATGCGGATGTGTAATCTCGATAGAAGATCACCGATCTGATCTGAAAACATTTTTCAATGGCACAGGTTATGCAGAGTATCTCAGACTAATGACAGATGAGCTGAATGATTTTGGATGTGAATGATTCAAGTGCCCACAAAAATAATTACCAATTTTGACCCATCAAAACACTCCCGGTGAACTTCAGAGTACCATGTTTTGGTGAATGTGATTCAAGTTTTTTTGATCGTTCAAAAACTAATGTCAGTTGAATGACATCGATCACTTTTATACCATATACACTTTTGATATTATAGGTGTTGATACTATGAATCAGATTCTCGATGATCTCAAGTTTCAAAAACCCACTCCTCCCAATAGCGGATACCTCTCTATAACGGACGATTCACGCAATCGCGAGTGTCCGCTATGGAGAGGGTTTACTGTGGTCAAATCACCTCCATAATTATCTCCATCGAGATTTGAGCAGTTGATGATATTTTCACTCGCCCTACATTCTCGAGAGGGGTCGTATTATTAACTCTTTTCAGAATTCATCGGCGGAAGTGATACAAGGTCGAGGGCATACCCCATCGCATGATGGTTACTTTCCTGAATTATAGTGTGTTCGGTGAAATTTATAGTAATGGATCCTCATCTAGTAAATCTGACAGATTTAAGCCACTTCATTTTGGTGTGCAATAAGTTATTGAAGTTGCATAGTATATCTGTAGGAGTTTTTCCCAACAAAAAACTATGTATCTGATTTACAATAATCGGGTTTGATCGTGAAGGTGTTAATTAATGAAAAAATTGCATATGACAGACATCGAGAGAAAAAAGTTGCCTGGACCCAGATTTGAACTGGAGGCCTTCTTCACACCGGGAAAGACACTCTACCAGCTGAGCTATCCAGGGCTCAGGGAACTCTTGTCTCGATGTCATGCATATGCGCGCCTTTTTCTTTGCCGAAGGCGCCTGAAATCAGGTTACACTTTTCGAACTTGACTCGTCCTCTTATGTTTCAAATGATATTATATTCGTAAATCGGCATTGGGGGACTAAGTTTATTTCTCTATCGATCTCGAGTTTGAGATCGATTAATTGAGAAATTAACGATCGGGTTTGATCGTGGAGGTGTTAATTAATGAAAAAATTGCATATGACAGACATCGAGAGAAAAAAGTCGCCTGGACCCAGATTTGAACTGGGGGGGGGGGGGGAGAAGGCCCCCAGTTCAGATCTGGGTCCAGGCGACTTTTTTCTCTCGATGTCTGTCATATGCAATTTTATGATTAATTAACACCTCCACGATCAAACCCGATCGTTAATTTCTCAATTAATCGATCTCAAACTCGAGATCGATAGAGAAATAAAATTAGTCCTCCAATGCCGATTTACGAATATAATATCATTTGAAACTTAAGAGGACGAGTTAAGTTCGGAAAGTGTAACCCGATTTCAGGCGCCTTCGGCAAAGAAAAAGGCGCGCATATGCATGACATCGAGACAAGAGTTCCCTGAGCCCTGGATAGCTCAGCTGGTAGAGTGTCTTTCCCGGTGTGAAGAAGGCCCCCAGTTCAAATCTGGGTCCAGGCGACTTTTTTCTCTCGATGTCTGTCATATGCAATTTTTTCATTAATTAACACCTCCACGATCAAACCCGATCGTTAATTTCTCAAGTAATCGATCTCAAACTCGAGATCGATAGAGAAATAAAATTAGTCCTCCAATGCCGATTTACGAATATAATACATATCATTTGAAACATAAGAGGACGAGTCAAGTTCGAAAAGTGTAACCTGATTTACAATAATGCTACGATGAGGGAATCCAATCTCCTCTGATTTATTTTGCACACCCTGAACAGGTGCTCGCATTTGTCATTCAGAACTAGAAGACCCTAAAGTCAAGTGCCCTGTCCGGTTCTGCCACCACTACCAAGCTTTGATCTTAGGTCAACCATGCATGATTCACGGTCAAACGTGTACACTTAAATATTAGTAATTCTGAAGCATTTCGGCCATAGCTGTGACCGGGGGCGGGGGAGCGGGGAGGGAGGGGGGTCTGGAAGATACTTGAAACAAAATTTTTTTCTTCAGTACTGTGTTGGAGGATGACATAGATATTTTTTGGGATCTTTTCCAAATTTCTCGCGAGTTCCGGAGCCCAAGATGGTTTCATTTCATATGGGCTCTTTCTTGGCCTTTTTTCAAAAAATCATGGCTCCGTATTGACTCGACCTCTTCTTCCGTTCTTTGACCACTTCGTTTGTCAAAAGTAGCACTTTCAAGGAGGAAATCATTCGAAACTGATGATGGAGCCTAGCGACTTTTAGGTGCTATTTGTTGGGAGCAAATTTCAGTGATTCTGGAATTTTGTTCGAAGTGATCTAGTCTTATATTATTAATGGATAACTTCCATATTCGAGATTCGAGGCGTTTCGATCGAGATTTCGCGTGCCACTTACAAGTGGTCTCAATGTGTGTTGCTGTGGATTAATGACATTGTAATATTTGAATGTATTTATAGGTGGGCCAATATAGTTGAAAGTATTCAATTATGCGATCTACATAGCCGAACTATTACATCTGTTGATTATTTCCAATTTATCGGGAGAAAAGTAATGATGAGTTTCAAGCATCTGAATTCATGCACTGTAGCATTCGGTCCAGTTCTGTCTGCAATTCGTTGTCAACATTGAGCACGTGATAGTCGCGCCTGCGCATCATATCGGTTTTTATTACACCTGCTTGTATTAATCGAATCGCGATTCGCTCGCTAAATGAGTGATAGAAAAGTAGATTGTTGCTTGACCGACAACAGGAATATCGGATATCCCGTGTAAGAATGGGGTTAATGGTAATCATTTGGAGATTTATTCTCTGATATTAAATTCATCATCCTCCAACGGTCGAAAAGATCTCAGGAAAACTTATCTAAATTCTCAAATGATTCATGCCCACTTCGAAGTTGGATCTATACTGTTTTTTGATTGGGCTAGATTAACTAGAATTTTTTTCGTGAATGATGAAGGTTTCAACATAATTCTTAAACTGCATGTATAAAATTTTGTGATTGAGATAGATCAACTGTGAATGTTGAATATCCTTACATAATTTTTAAAAAAGTTTTTAGATTTGAATATAATTCTTCAAATTCTAATACGTAAAACAATTCTCCAGTTGGTGGATGGCACTGAATTGGACCGTTATGATTGGGGAATTTTTTATTTGTGAATAATGTATTTTTTCAAATTGTAGGAGGTTCAATAACTTTCTCATTTCTGGATGATCAATTGAATTTCAGATAATCGATCGAAATTGTTTCATTTGTGGACTAAAAAAAATTTCTACAGAAGCATTCAAGAAATTCTCGCTTTACAAAGGCTGATTGGCTGATGTTCGTACATATCCTTGGAAAATGTCTCCTACTTCTCTTTTGTAGCCGATTTAGAGGAGAAGAAGGAGGAGGAGAGAAATACTTCTCCATCCGAGAATGAGTAAAAAACCTCTGAAAATCTCAATCGAATTGAAAACCCACATATTTCACGTAAAAATTGAAATTGTCATGCACAAGCGTTGCGTAAATTTGAATCATTGACTTCGGATTTTAGCTCAATTCTCCAGTTCTCAGAATGATCTTCGTTCCTTGATGGTCACCCTCAATGATATTTTATAAAAACTGGATAGTTTTTTAACCCCACACCATACTGGTGGTTGAACGATGCGCGCGCAGCGCGCGCACTTCGTAGATCGAATAGTTTTTTGAGATCATTCAAAAGATCCCTCAGAAAGTCGTGGATTTTTGAGCCAGCAATCCATAAATTTCGATTTCGAGGCATGTCAGATAGATAAACATATAGATGGATGACATTTCCATTCCATATTCTTTTACTATATCATATTCGTTTCTTTCTGGTACTATATATACCTGCATAACTTTTTTTTCAAACACAATAGCCTTTTGTCGTATGTTCCAGAATTACAAGTCATCGTAACCATCCGCGCGCAACGCGCGCGTTTTAGAGTTCTAGTTACTAGTAAAAATGGAATAATCGTTTTTTTTTCGTACCCATGTTGCAAGAGTCAACTATTGCACATTCCATTAGGATCCCATGCCAATACAAGTTTTGAGCATTTTTGTAGAAATGGAATATTTCAAATTTGATTGATAAGAAGATATAAAATCTCTTTCCGTCCATCTCTCCGATCATCTGCCCACAGAATTTGATGCGCGCATCCAAAAAACTTTTTAATCGATAAACATATTCACATCGTGATTCCACACACGCAATACGCACACCCAGAATATGTAACGTCACGATGCATTACAATACTATAATATCGTAATGCGACCGTCCGTTACAAGTTCGTACAAACACTAAATCCGGCACACTTGATATGTAATGCGACCGCGCATTACAATATACGCGAACCCAATCGAACCACTCATTACCTACATCGACGCGTTGAATACAAATTGTAATGCGGCTGCGCATTACAATACACATATTTGTAATCAGCTCATTCATTTCAGAAAACATCGCGCATACACTCAGTCTGTAATGCGACCGCGCATTACATTACACGCGTTAGTAATTGACCCATTCATTACAAATCACGCGGTACACTTTTGGCCTATATAAACCCCCGGTTTGCTTGGCCAAGCACTCAGTCCGTCTCCGACTCGCCGTCGCGACGCATACTCCACGACACTCGGCCCAGCCGTGGCCCAGCTTCCTTGTACCCGACGTATCCTAGTGCCGTCAGGAACGTCCTCGCCGACACGTAGTGCATCACCCGGACAATTCGAATATTGTCACTGTGATATGTCGCGAATTGTCCGGGTGATGCACTACGTGTCGGCGAGGACGTTCCTGACGGCACTAGGATACGTCGGGTACAAGGAAGCTGGGCCACGGCTGGGCCGAGTGTCGTGGAGTATGCGCCGCGACGGCGAGTCGGAGACGGACTGAGTGCTTGGCCAAGCAAACCGGTTGCTTGCCTACCCCCGTCTCCGTTCCAACGACTCAGTCAACGGTCGTTGGGATCCGAGCAGGAGCTCGAGGATCTCCTCGGCGGGGCGCAACCCTCCGTGCGTCGCCGAGCATCTCGTAGGGGCCTCTCGCCAGCCGGACCTTCACCGGACGTCCCACTGGACGAACCTGCCGACCCACCACCCGGCGCTCAACAACAGCAACTGGAGCAGCCCGCTCCAATTGACCAGGTACAGCCGGAACCGGTGCTCCAGGTCAACCCGGACGTTGGATCCCAAGCTGTGCCCGTCGTCCCGGACGCTCCGGCCATCAACATGGACGACCTAAGGCAGATGTTCCGCCAACTTGCCGGCACTCCTATGAACCCGCCGGACTTCAACGGAGCCAAGCATGAGGACCCCCCACGATTCATCACGAAGTGCGAGGAGCACTTCAGATGCCTGGGCACGGACGACGCATTCCGGGTTCAGATCGCTGAACGCGCTCTCAAGGGCGACGCTGATAAGTGGTGGTCGTGCTACAGGAACCTGGTAGTCTCCTGGACCCGTTTCACCGAACTGCTCCTGGCTCGCTACGACTCACCCCAGCTTCGACTATGACTCAAGGCCAAGCTCTATGGCCAGGCACAAGGAGATAAGGAAGAGGTGAGTACGTTTGTGGAAAAGCGCAACCTCTTGGCCCGCAGGCTACTCCCAGAAGCAACCGAGGAGGAATTGGTGACGCTCATCGTCGAGTCCCTGAACGCGACCATCCGCTGCCACCTGGGAGGAAATCTACCGACGACCGTTGGTGAGCTCTTGACCCGTGCGACCGAGATCGAGCTCGACGAGCAGGCAAAGCAGGCCGGCGCCCGCAAACGCGTTCCGGCCAACAACAACCAAGGGAAGAGCAACGCCACTGCGCCTCCTTAACAACCCAAAACTCGCCGTGAATTCAAGCAAGTCAACGATGAACGCTTACCGGAATGTGACTACTGTCCAGAATATCACTGGCACAGAGAATGCCCGAAGCGCCCAGACTTCTCGAAGAACATCCCTTCGGGAAACTGGCGCGGAGCGGGAAACGGCGCGGGCGCACCCGCTTCAACACCCGCAAACCCGCAGTGAGCGCATTGGCCGTGGACGCCACTGGTCTTCACGTCGCAAACTTGAAGATCTTCCTCGGGGAGGAGTCTGTTGCAACGCTTGTCGACTCAGCAGCCTCGGAAAACTTTATCTCGCCACGAGTCATCCCGGACGGAGTCAACGTGAGGAAGATCCAGCCATGCGGAGCCAAACTGGCTATGAGTGGGACCCAGATGCGCGTCCAGGCTACATGCACGGTCACCGTGCGCATTCAGGAGTACGAGTGCGACGTGAAATTCTTCGTCGCCGCAAACTTACGACCAGCCGCCATCCTGGGCCGTCGGTGGCTGAACAAAGTGAAGGCTATTCACGACCATCATCTCGACTGCCTCTACATTGGGACCAGCAAGAGGGTACGTGTGTTCTCAGGGCGTGCCCCGGACGGGCCGTCCGCCCACCTGCAAGAACAAGTCTGGAGCAAAGTGAACCATGACTTTCCACCAGAGTTAGTCGACCCCCTCAAGAACATCATCATGCGGCACGTGAGAATCTTCGACGATACGGCACCCCTGGCCAGGACGCCGTTTATCGCTCACGAGATAAGGATGACGGACCGGCGCCTCGTCAAAATTCCACCTTATCGGTACTCTGCCGAGAAGGAGCGGACAATCACGGTCATGGTTAAACAAATGCTGGGAGATTGCGTCATACATGCAACTTCCTCACCATATAGTTCCCCGATCGTGCTGGTCGACAAGCACGATGGAACTTACAGATTCTGCGTCGTCTTCCGGAGGATCAACAGTGTTATAGAAGACGCCGGTCAACCAAACCCCGTCATCCATGAGGTGCTCAAGGAGATTGGCGGCGCTAACATTTTTTCTACGATTGACCTCCGGAAGTGCTATTGGCAGATTCCGCTCACTGAGGACTCCAATCAGTACACCGCTTTCTGTACGCCCGACGGCGGGCAATATGTTTTCGACGTTGCGGCCTTCGGCCTGAAAAACTCCGGACGCACCTGCAACCAACTCATCGGGATGGAAGTTCTTCCGGGACTCGTCGGTGATTTCTGCCTCAACTTCCAGGATGACATCGTCATATTCTCAAACAACTGGGCCGACCATCTCGTGCATGTCGCCAAAGTGTTGGAACGTCTCGAGATGTACGGTCTGGCCTGCGCCATCGACAAATGTATCTTCGGAAAGAGTCGCCTGGATTCCCTGGGTCACGTGGTTGCAATGGATCACAACGAGGCAAAAACGGAGCACGTCCGCGCTATATTGGAGTCACCTCCACCACGTAATAAGAAAGACTTACAAAAGTTCCTTGGAGTATGCGGATGGCTGCGCGAGTACGTTCCAGACTACGCTAGGCTCGCACTCCCGATGACAGACCTCTTGAAGCAGAGCAAGTCTGGGAGGTGGACGGAGGAGGCCCAAGCATCGATGGACCGCGTCAAGGAGGCCTTCAAGAGGCCCTTGAAGTTACATCGACCCCAGCTGGACCAGCGCTTAGCGCTTCTACCTGCAGACAGACGCCTGCGACGTCGGCATGGGAGCAGTGATCTCCCAACTTGGACAGACCGGAGAGCGGCAGGTGGTCTCTTATGCATCGGCCAAGTTCACTCCCGTCGAACGAGGTTACCATCCCAACGAACGAGAATGTCTGGCCGTCATCTGGGCTCTCCGCAAGTATAAACACTTGTTGGAGGACACACATTTCACCTTACGCACAGACAATCAAGCCCTCAAATGGTTGGACCGTGTAAAGGACGAACGTGGTAAATTGACGCGCTGGTCTATGTTTTTGAGCCGTTTCAGCTTCACGGTGGAACATGTCCCCGGCCGCGAGAACCAACTGCCTGACGCACTTCCACGCGCCCCGGGCGACGAGGACTTCAAGGATCACGAGAGCGACTACGACGCCCTGACTCCGCCAATAAGTTCTCCGCCTCTGGACGGACTCATCACGGCTTGCGTTCAATGTGACTGGCTGGATGACTACCTCCGCCAGGCTCAAGATGACGCCGGCAAATTACCCCAAGGACCGGAGTGGGCAATGGAAGACGGACTCGTGAAGTACTGCAGAGACCCAGCCAACCCAAGGATTTACGTGCCCGAGTCCGCACGTGCCGACGTCGTGCACTACTTCCACGATGACTCGCTCGCAGGACACCCCGGTGCCACTGAAACGCTCCGCCAGGTTCGCGAGCGCTATTATTGGCCTGGATTACGGAACTACATTCGACAGCACGTGCGGGTCTGCCATGCCTGTAATCTCACCAAGGCTTCACGGCCGACCACCGCCAGAATCCAGACGTCTCGGCTACCGCAGCAACCATGGGAATCCATCGCCTTGGACTTGATGGGCCCTTACCCTCGGACTCCCCGAGGAAAGAGATTCATCTCGTGGTGACGGATTTATTCTCCCGCTGGTCCGAAGCTTTCCCAATTTCTTCATCGACAACTGACGTCATCGCTCGGACAATGGAGACTGAAAAGTTCCCCCGATGGGGATACCCATCAGCGGTGCTTTCGGACAACGCACCCCAATTCAAGAGTACAACTTGGAAACGGTTCTGCGACAAATGGAAGACATCGTTATGGACCACTCCGGCCTACCATCCTAGGGCAAACCCAACCGAACGTCGCAATCAGGAGGTGAAGAAGGGACTTCGACTGGCTTTGCTGCCCTATGAACAGCAAACCAACTGAGACCTCGAACTCCCGAAAATCCTGTTTGCCTTGCGCTGTCGGCAAAACGCCGCCACGGGGTTCACTCCAAGCGAACTTCTCCTCGGCCGGAACCTTACCAGACCAGGTGAGAGGGCGACGCCTTCGCTGGGCGACTTGGAATCCCGTGTGGCCGCAGCCACCGCAAACCAGGTGAAATACGTCGATGCACCGAAGACCCCGGACGAGATCTTCGACGAGGGAGACCGGGTGTTCGTCAAATCACACCCCCTCTCCAGGGCAGCAGAAAACTTCAACGCCAGCCTCGCCCCCAAGTGGGAAGGGCCGTACACCATCATCCACTGCCACTCGCCACAAGTTTTCACCGTGGAACGCCCCGGGAATACTTGCCTCAAGGAGCATATTTCGCAAGTCAAGCGAGACCACTCACTCCCGACCCCCCTTGAGGCCACACTACCGACTGCGCCTCCCGTCAACGACGGAGTCACAGACGCTACAGCTCACGATCGACCGGATACAGCGATTTCGGCTAGCCACGGGGACGCTCATCTGCCGCAAATCGACACCTGGACTTCCGGACAAGACTCCGCTGCCACGACACCCGATCGTGCGCAGGCCGAGCAGTCATCATCGCCCGAGTCGGAGACTCGGACGGTACCGTTCCCGAGGGTCCTGCACAGGCCCTCCGTCGCCACCCAACGATTGAAACGACGCCGAGGACGACCAACGAAAGCAGAGGCAGCAAGAAGAGAAACCGAGCGCAAGCTCGCGTACCCTTCGCCGACGCATCATTATCATCTAAGGCGCAAGAGAGGATTCCCTGCGTAACATCCGGATTGTCACCAGCTGGTTAAGTGTAGAGATAGTGCTCATTTTCAGGTCCTAAGAGATTAGTGAATCAGTGCTTCTTTATTTAAATGGTGTCTCATTCAATCGGACACAGAATTGATCATTTGCATATCATATATGTATCTTGAATATCCATTACCATATGGATCCCGTTTGAATATACAAGACGACAAAAGACCAGTTGCGAACGAGCG
The DNA here is from genome assembly GCA_029851415.1 of Eretmocerus hayati. Lineage (NCBI taxonomy): Eukaryota > Metazoa > Arthropoda > Insecta > Hymenoptera > Aphelinidae > Eretmocerus > Eretmocerus hayati. Next base: position 136,151,609 of record CM056742.1, read on the forward strand.
AACTACGATACTCATATGCTCATCGATCCCCGGACGATTGATGCGCGCATCCAAAAAACTTATTAATCGATGAACATATTCACATCGTGATTCCACACACGCCATACGCATACCCAGAAAATGTAACGTCACGATGCATTACAATACTATAATATCGTAATGCGACCGTCCGTTACAAGTTCGTACAAACACTAAATCCGGCACACTTGATATGTAATGCGACCGCGCATATCAAAATATAGCTCTTTCATCCCAGAATGTTATGAAGTAGTTTCTAAGTTGGCAGCATATCGGAGTATCATCTAGAATCCAGCATTTCCAATAATTTTTTTATCGAAGTCACGTCAAATTTTGCATGAATCGCGTCTCATATTTCTTGGCACTCGATTCCGGGATCGGGATTCACTCCAAAATGTTGCTCACTCATCCCAGAATGTTATGAAATAGTTCCTAAGTTGGCAGCATATCGGAATCTCATTTAGAATCCAGCATCTCCAATAATTTTTCAATCAAAGTCGCGTCAAATTTTGCATGGAGTGCATGCGCCTTCCCCTGGCAACGATATCCAAGATCGGAATTTAGCTCAAAATGTAGTTTACTCATCCCAGGATGTCATGTAATAGTTTTTAAGTTGGCAGCATATCGAATTCTCATCTGGAATCGGGCATTTCCAAAAGAATTTCAACCGAACTCGTGTAAATTTCCGCTTAGAATGAATCTTAGATTTCTTGGCATCGATCCCCAGAATTGAGATTCAGGTTAGAATGGAGCTCACTCATTCTAGAAGGTCATAGAATAGTTCGCAAATTGGCAGCATATGGAATTCTTATCTAGAATCAGTCATTTTCAATCGAATTTCGACCGAACCCGTGTCAATTCTCGCATAAACTTTTTCTAGAAATTTCTGGCACCAATTCCTTGCATCGGGGTTGGGCTCGAACTTCTGCTCACAATTTCCAGAATATGACGAAACTGTTTCCGACTTTGCAGCATATCAAAATCCTACCTAGAAACTGTCATATAGCGATGTTGGCAGTGCCAAAGGGACAGTTCGAGCTAATCATAGATCTCAAAGCCGTCAGCACCAATTCCTAGACGTGGGATTGAGCTTAAAATCTTGTTAGTCAATGACGTATTACACCACAAGTATTCTCAACATGGCAGCAGAACCGCAAACTACCTCAAAACCGTGATTTTGGTGAAATTCTCACAGTTTGGCATTCGATTATGAACAAAAGTTGGTGTCAAGGATCCCAGCACGTATTCCATGACTCGGGGTTGAGTTAGAAAATTTGTTCATCCAAATCAAGATGTGATAGAATTTTCGCAAACTTGGCAGCAAGTCAAAATCTCGTCAAAAATAAACCATCTTGGATCAGATTTGAACTGAATTAGGGTCAATTTTTGCATAAAACCGATCCAGAAATTTCTTGCACCAATTCCTTGCATCGGGGTTGGGCTTGAACTGCTGTTAACCTCATCCAGAATATGACTAATTTGTTCCCGACTTGGCAGCATATCAAAATCCCACCTAGAAACTGCCATATAGCGATGTTGGCAGTGCTCAAAGGACAGTTCGAGCTAATAGTAGATCTCAAAGCTGTCAGCACCAATCCCGAGACGTGGGATTGAGCTTAAAATCTTGTTAGTCAATGACGTAATACACCACAAGTATTCTCACCATGGCAGCAGAACCGCAAACTACCTCGAAACCGTGATTTTGGTGAAATTCTCACAGTTTGGCATTCGATTATCAACAAAAGTTGGTGTCCAGGATCCCAGCACGTATTCCAAGACTCGGGATTGAGTTAGAAAATTCGTTCATCCAAATCAAAATGTGATAGAATCTTCGCAAATTCGGCAGCAAGTCAAAATCTCGTCAAAAATGAATCATCTTCAATCAGATTCGTACCGAAATAGGGTCAATTTTTTCATAAAATCGATCTAGAAATTTCTGGCACCAATTCCTTGCATTGGGGTTGGACTTAAACTTCTGTTAACCATATCCAGAATATAACTAAACCGTTTCCGACTTGGCAGCATATCAAAATCCTACCTAGAAACTGTCTTATAGCGATGTTGGCAGTGCTCAAAGGACAGTTCGAGCTAATAGTAGATCTCAAAGCTGTCAGCACCAATCCCCAGACATGGGATTGAGCTTAAAATCTTGTTAGTCAATGACGTAACACACCACAAGTATTCTCAACATGGCAGCAGTACCGCAAACTACCTCAAAACCGTGATTCTGGTGAAATTCTCACAGTTTGGCATTCGATTATGAACAAAAGTTGGTGTCCAGGATCCCAGCACGTATTCCAAGACTCGGGATTGAGTTAGAAAATTCGTTCTTCCAAATCAAAATGTGATAGAATCTTCGCAAATTCGGCAGCAAGTCAAAATCTCGTCAAAAATGAATCATCTTCAATCAGATTCGTACCGAAATAGGGTCAATTTTTTCATAAAATCGATCTAGAAATTTCTGGCACCAATTCCTTGCATCGGGGTTGGGCTTGAACTTCCGTTAACCATATCCAGAATATGACTAAACCGTTTCCGACTTGGCAGCATATCAAAATCATACCTAGAAACTGTCATATAGCGATGTTGGCAGTGCCCAAGAGACAGTTCGAGCTTATAATAGATCTCAAAGCTGTCAGCACCAATTCCTAGAAGTGGGATTGAGCTTAAAATCTTGTTAGTCAATGACGTAATACACCACAAGTATTCTCAACATGGCAGCAGAACCGCAAACTACCTCAAAACCGTGATTTTGGTGAAATTCCTACATTTTGGCACTCCATTATGACGAAAATTCATCCTCAGAGATCCCAGCACTTGTTCCCGGACCCGGGGTTCGGCTGAAACTCTAGGTATGCGCGCAAAAAATGTCTATCAAGTTTTTCCCAGGTGGCAGTAGGACTCATGCCCCCGACACCCCAAGTTCATTTTTCGGTAAAATCCGTGTTAATATTTTTTTTTCCATTCAACTCCTCCCCCCTCCGCCCTTTCGCATCTAAGTAAAAAACAGGTAGGCACATCTTGTAGCTTAGGAAATTACGAAGAAAATCCATTTTGTTTCATCTCGATAGCTCATGAATTCGAGTGAAGCGGATTATCCGGCACTCTTGAGTCCCCACAAGTATAGTGCGCCGGTTGGATTATCTGACTTATCACAATGTCGGCGCAAGACCTCGGGCACAGATTTGGTGGGAGGAGGGAGTATTGAAGTTAACCACTCGCGAAGTGCTCTGAATCCGGTCCTATACAGTCCCACAAGTTTGGATTCGCGTCCAAATTTCTGTCTATCTAGTCTTTTTCCTCCCGTCCTCCTCTGGTGGAATGAAGTGGGCGAGTTCCAGAAGAAAGAGGCGATGATAAAAAGTAAGAGGAGATGGAACAATGGGGTATAGAGGTGAAAAAGATGAGCAAAAGGCGATCCGCAAAGAGAAAAGCAACAGCAGAAGCAGGTCGTCCCCGGGGCTACCTAGCCACAAGAGTATGTGTGTGTCTGTATGTGTAAGAGGTATAGTCAGTGATTACTCGGGCATGCTACAAAAATCGCGGCGTGTCTTTGATGCTGGCGGTATTTCGTCTCTCCCTTGTTTCGTACAGCTGAAATTCCGACGAGTTTCAGTGAGAGAGACTGAAAGAGCCTCCTTCACCAGCGCGCTTTGCAAGTCCATCTACGTTATGACGCCCTGAGCTGCAACAGCAGTAGTGCCCGATATGTTCTGACTGTGAATATTGGTTATCGATCAATATCTCGTCTTCCTTCAGCAAAAATCGAAGAATCTGCGTTCGTTTTGGTTTTGATTTCAATTGAACGATTGCTACCGATTTTATTTGGTTCAGTGGACTGTCTATAAGCAAAATGATATATTTCGTCAGATATATCAATTAACCAAGCGAATTTGAATAGCGCAGTCAATTTTGAGCTGAATTCCAAGAACGAGGGGCTCTGATGGGGTAATCCCTCTGTGCTCGGCATCATAAAGTGGGAGGATATTTTCTTGACTGCAACTTGTTGTACTATACCACCAACTGTGGGTTCTTTAGATTGAGCATTGGACTTGGTACCTTGATTATGGAATAAATTACCTCATTCACGATGTTACATAAAATCCAGCTCATTTCCTTCGGGAGAGGAAGGACGAGTGAATGGATCTTTCCATATGATAGGTTCTACGTGTAAGTGACCTACAGTACGGGTTCATCTCTCAGAATTTCTTCCAACCTTTCCTATTCGATCCTATGGCCCAAAATAGGAATCTTGAACCACCTATGGGGCCCAAAAGAATTCTGGTCTTCCATAGTACGCAGATTCGTCAAAAAGTTAATATTCATTGTGTCAAGAAGGATACTTATTTATTCACTAAGATGAGAATATCTCGAGTTTTTTTGATAGGTACAAATCTGCGCTCTGCAGTATTCAAAAAGGGCATCGAAAATCTGTGGAAAACGTTGTTGCAACTCCTTATCATTCATTCGGGAGCCTCCTGGAGTCGGGGAGATGTTTTCCACTAGAACCTTAATTACTCAAGGAGTTTCCCTCTTCATTTTTCGAAACTCACACATTTCACGTGAAATTTTACGTTCTTCAGGTGAGATTGGATTCAAAGTGGACTGGGGTGATCCAAGTGACTCATAAGACATTTTCTAAAGTCTAGATCATCAGGTAACAGAAGAAGGTCATTCACTGTGCATATGCGTGAATTCAAACTGTTGGCACCATTTTCAATGTTGAGCAGATGTGATCTCCCACAAAATGATTACCTGTGAAATTCAAATCCATGGTCTAGAACAAGATCCACAACACAATGAATCACATCAAATCGAAAATACACTAAAAATTCAAGCCATTAGCCCTTGCTGGAATGGCTCAATTACGAGATTTTTTGAGGCTCGTTTCTGAGTACGCAATAAGTTCAAAAAATTTCGAACGAGATGGATGCAACGTACAATTATCTCAACATTCAAAATATGTCATGTAAAATTCCGTTCAAGGTGACCCTGGAGAGCTACATTAAATTTTCAAGCCAAGAATTACGAATTTTTACATGAAATTGACGTGATCCTTGGCAAAATAATTTCATGTGGGTCTCCAGGATCACCTCGAACGAAATTTCACATTCTAAATGTTGAAAGTTGATACAATTATACGTTGCATCCATCGCGTTCGAAATTCCGTGAGGTTATTGCGTACTCAGAAACGAGCCCCAAAAAAATCTCGTCGTTGCGTCATTCCAGCAGGCGCTAATGGGTTGAATTTTTGTGTGCTTTTGATTCGATTCAATTCATTGTGTTGTAGATCCTGTGTTAGACCATGAACTTGAACTCTGCAGGTAGTCATTCTGTAGAGAATCACATCAGCTTCTCATTAAAGAGATGGCGCAAAAGTCTGGATTCGTGTGCATGCGCATCAAATCACCTTTCTCCATTACCTAAGAATATTGAATTTTAGAAAATGCCCTATAAGTCGCTCGGATTGCCACAGTCCACTCTGAAACCAATTTTTGCCGAAGAACGCAAGATTTTACGTCAAATGCGTAAGTTCTGAGGAACAGAAAAAATGGATTTTTGAGAAATTAACATATCAGTAAAAGACATCTCTTTGGCTCCAGGAGGTTTTCAAGTCTACAAAAGAATGTTTGGTAACAACGTTCTCGATAGGTTTTAGATGCCCTTAAGGTAGTATTAGCGGTACTCGAATTGACGCTCAGAAAATCACGAAAGTCGGCACAGTTGTAGATTAGGGTCTCAAAGTGCTTCAGTTGAAATTTCAGAAGCCTTCGGAGTCGGGGAAAAAAGTCATGAGCATTTTCGTAAAAGCCGTTTAACACGGCGTCTTATAGAAAATCACGAGTAGAGTGATACCTGACGCACAGATTTTCATGGCAGTGAATACACAGATGTAAGAATGCACAAAAAATACTCAGGAGCGATCAGATTGACGATTCAGAGCCTAAAAAAGAAGATCTGATCTCAAGTGTCACTCATTTCTGCGGTTTCAGGGTTAGGTTGTCGTCTGCTGCGTGCACTCACTATACCTATATCGCGGGCCGAAGGGAGTCAAGCGCGGGTATGTTCGGCACTTGACACATCAGTACCGCTAATACTACCTTAAAAATGTTGTGGACCACCAATTCGTACTTAACGGGGAACTCGGAATATTCCTTCTCCTTCTCAATGTCTGTCATATGCAATTTTTCCATTAACTAACCACGATCAAACCCGATCGTTAATTTCTCAATAAATCGATCCCAAATTTGCGATTGATAGAGAAATAAAATTAGTCCTCCAATGCCAATTGACGAATATTATATCATCTGAAACATAAGAGGACGAGTCAAGTTCGAACAGTGTAACCTGATTTCAGGCGCCTTCGGCAAAGGAAAAAGGCGCGCATATGCATGACATCGAGACAAGAGTTTCCTGAGCCCTGGACAGCTCAGCTGGTAGAGTGTCTTTCCCGGTGGGAAGAAGGCCCCCAGTTCAAATCTGGGTCCGGGCGACATTTCCTCTCGATGTCTGTCATATGCAATTTTTTCATTTATTAACACCTCCACGATCAAATACGATCGTTAATTTCTCAACAAATCGAACTCAAATTTGAGATTGATAGAGAAATGAAACTAATCCTCCAACGCCGATTCACGAATATAATATCAATCGAGATATTCCTATTTTAGTGGAAAAGCATCGACTTTGACATGATGAATCTTCACTTTTTTGTCGGATATGCGTGCTCTGGAAGAACAAAATTTTTCTTGGGCCCCTTGAGTGGTTCAAAGTCTCAATTGTGGGCCATGTGATTGAATAAAAAAGATGAGAAGAAAGTGTGAGTGATGACTCCTCTCCGTACGTCACTTTTGTGTGGTACCCATCATATATGTATGAAGCTTGAATCTAGATGACTTCATTCAAAAAATCCAGTACAAATTTTCTCTATCATAAGTGATCAAAACCAAGCCATGTTTGTATAATATTGGTAATTCAATCACACGGGGAATCATTTCATATCCCTCGGCCCCAACCATCAGTTTAGAAAGTGTATACAGGCAGCTCTCTCCATGATCTTGAAGAATTCATGTGATTCTTACGGTCTGTAATAATGTCCGGTATAATGAAAATATTTCCTGTTGAAGGTTTCTAGCGACCGTTGATTACTCCCCTCAGATATGTCAGAAGAAGCTTGAAAATTTTTCGGAAGGCTGTATTGGTATGAAAAATTGATCGAACTCCGGCCCGAGCCTCATCACGTGATTACAAGTATGAGGAAAATGAAAGACCAAAACTCTTCGAAGCCCCTAATTTTGTCATATTCTTCCTCCTATTTTTACCAGAGAAACATAGTTTGCATGCCAAGAATACCTTCTGAAAATCTCAAGCTTGCGATGGAGAATCGATCAAAATACCTCGAGGTCGAAGTATCCGTAATAAACAAGTTACTGCGTATCGGATGATGAGAAGAATAATTCAGCTTCTTGTGGAATTCCTTCTGATATTTCTCATGAAACTGGATTCCGGATATTGCGTTCATCGCAATTCACCCTTTTCCGAACGAACTCTCTGCCATGATGACCACATTAACAAAATCAAGATTCCTTCCAAGATGACTGTTGCATATTCTGTCCCTCGTCTTCCTTTCGTATAATGCAAGGGATTTGCATGTGCTGCTTATATCTCGTGGAAGGACTTAGTTAGTCTCGAAGAAATCTATCTTGGAGGGGAAATAGGGAAAAAGTATTATCAACAGCTGAACTTTGTCTGCTTGATATTCTTCGACAACTTGAAGGATGGAGCAGAAAATAGAGGGGAAACAATGGGAGTTGTAAGATACATGTCCTAGAAACTTACATCTTGCATATAGATTAACTGCCTACAAGGAGAGCAGAATCTTTAACGTGCTCATACTTTTCCTTCAAAAATTTCGAATTTGTTTCCAGTTTTCCATAAACTTTTGTTGAGGTCAGTCTCTTAAGAATACATGAGAGTTCAAAAAGTGAGACTTGATCATAATATAGGGCAAGCCTCTACCATATTTTTGTGGCTCGAGGGCAGCTGTATGGATGAAATAACTATGCGAATGATACTTGAAATAAAAATGAGGAAACTAGTCTCCTAATTTTGATGCTGTGACTCACACTATCTTGACTCATCCTGACCGAATTCACTAAGCCAGAGAGTAATGATGTTGTTAGATGGAAAGAAGAAGGGAAGGACGAAGAAAGTAGCAAAAACCGACTCCACGATCAACATAAGTCACAAGAAGCTTTCTGTATCTTCGCGGTTTCTATTTTCTCTTCCTACCCTGTGATTCCAGCTCGTCTTGGACTGTTTTTGCACTCTTCGACTCGCGTAGCTGTCTTGGTAACTTACGAAGGAGTGTTGTACGGTTAGGCTTGCAGATGTGATCAAACACCACCGTGATGAGCAATCCTTAGAGTACCTCGCAACGCCTATTTGAAGCTTAGAGAGTCGACTAGGAAGACTCGACTGGAGGCAAATTCACCTTGGTACTCGAAACGCTGTAAATGTCTACATTCAAAGTGACTTGATTTAGTATTTCGTTTAGATATTAATTGGAATCAATCTTCCCGAAGAAAATCTATTTGAGGAAAGACTTCCAACAATTCCCTAGTTGGAACAGGAACTATGAAGTATGTGGAAAATATGCTATTTGGAATATTTCTTGCACTCAAGCTCATGGATAGATTCATGTTCTCAATAGTGATGATTATTTGAAAATCTTAGAAGGATATATCATAAAGAATCTCACTTCATCTACCTTACATGAGTTCAGATTTTGCAGAGATACCAAAAGAAATGAGGACCTAAACTATCTTAATGAAGAGAAATAAACCACCGTATAATGAGTGAAATTCCAGGATTCAACCAACTTCTTTCGGTCTCTGTCTCACTGCTGAGGAGCAAGATTGCGCTGGAATGAGGTGCATAACATTGCGAGGCTTATGAGAACAGAGACTCCGCTATGTCAGAGAAGGCAATTCCTACGAGGATATGCCCATTTCACATCTTTTGCACTCTCTTTCCTCTACTCCCTTTTTCACTTCTTCCCAGCTCTCATTTTTCTCTAGCCAACTGCATGGTTTTTCTCCTCTCCCCCTAAGTTCATCCATCTTTCTGTGACTCGGCTTCTCGTAACTCTTTTCTTTACATTCCCCGACGTCTGGTTGGCCACATCAACACATGACAATGTATTCTGCTCGCGATCCCTGACTGGAGCAGTCTGGTTCATTGTGGGAACTATTTCTTCCCTGCGCTCATTACCCTTGGTTCAGCAAAAACTTCGGTACAGGAAAATCGGAGATCAAATTCTTGATGAAGTCTGAGCACGGAAGATTCATGTTCAAGAGACTAGGTTAGAAAGGATTTGGATCGATAGTATAAAAGATTCTTGCAGAATGGTATCAGATTCCACCCTATTAATGTTATCTATGATGAAATATTTTTTACTGAGAAAAGGACCCTGGGTCGGTCTTAAATTGTTTGAAGAACTATTCTCAGAGATTGAAAATCTTTCAACCAAAACAGCAGTGAAACAATGTCAATCAATCCGCGATGCCCGACTTGACATTGACATGTACTACTAAAATCAAAAACTCCAGTGATGCACCTCAGATAGGACCATCCTATCAGAGTTCATTTAAAGTACATCCCCTATTTCTTTCGATATTCTGAGGTTCAGGAATATCATTTATGATAATATGATCAATCACTCGGTACACAGGCAACTTGAACTCAGTCTTGGGATCAAAGTTTCCAAGAGTCACAAACTCTCGAATCAAACCAGTTTCAGTGTCGATATAAAACAGAATCTTCTGATCCATGCCACAAGAATGTCTTCCCCCCTCTAGATCTGGATATGAGTCTAAAGTTAGCAGACAGATGAGATATGGACGCGTAGGATCATATAATCGAAAAAATAGACAATGTCCATTCCTTGAAATCGAGAAAGAAGAAAAGGACATCTTGTAGAATTTCGATATCAGCAGACAGATGACAGACGGATGAGCTAATTTGAGGATGACGTTTTCAGATGGAAAACGGTAAAATGTCCATTGTCATTAATTGTTCGAAAACACTTACACGACGAGGGAAACCCGCCTTTCACTTCATCTGTGCGGGGAAATCGGCCTTTACGACTGAAAAAACGATATTTTGAGCTGAATTCTCATCAAAACTGAATTTTGGGGGATTTCCATCCTCTGGATCCGACATATATGTTAGAGAAGACCATTTTGAACATGTGTGTAGAGTTACAGAAAATGGAGATCTCTAGATTCGGCCTGAGGTGTCGACTTCGATGCCCCCCCCCCCCAAGTGTCTGCTGGCCTTAATCAGGTCGCAGCGCCATCTTGGAGCATGTCCATTCTCTGGATCCGTTATATATATTAGAGAAGACCAGAAGAGATGAGAGGTCCGCCGCAAAGTATGTACGCCACGCGTCTGTTCTTTCAAGTTTGTTCTAATACGAAGAAACAAAAAACAATTAAAAAAGGAAGGTAAAGTTCATTTTTCAAAAACCAGGCACGCATTTGTGATCATGTGTGTATCTTCATGTTACAGTAAATGTCCGAAATCAGTCAATGCCGGAGATTCACTAGTAAATCCTAAGATTGACTAGTAAATGTCCAGCATTGACTGGGAGGTCTAGTCAATGTTGTTGAAATGGCAGCATTTCGGACATTCCCTAGTCAATCTTAGGATTGACTCACGAGCCTCCGTAAATGTCCGGAACGTGATTGGTCACGGAAAATATACTTCGCACGTTAACTTGATCTTTTGAAAACTTCGTGCCAAAAAACAAGGTCCTGAGGTACATCTCCTGAGGAATGATCCAACATCGCGGATGAGGACTTCTACAGAATTGGAACAAAAACTGGTTTAATTAAGCAGCTGTTCACGAGGAGCCAGTTTGTTGTTTGCAAAGAGAAATTCCTCGATCACAACGAAATTGACCAGGCGCAAACCATGTGCTTACGAGCAGCAGCTTCAAAAATTTCGATTACAGGTAGCCTGGAAATGACGGAATGCAATTGTAAAGCTGAATGTTCTTCAAATAGATGTTCTTGTAAAATGAAAAAAATACTGTGCAATTCAAGATCCCATAACAGCCAGAGCTGCTGTAACGAGTAGCTTATATATTGTTGGATTTGTGTGAGGATTCAACTTCACTTTGGTCATGCAACGTGCTATATTATTTGTCGGTGAAAAATTCGTAAGACTAATCAATGTAATGAAGATGTGACCTCCGTTTAGTATGAACGAGAGATCTAAGACTATGTGCAGCTGTGATACATTCACGCTAAATATCATTTTGCATGAATAAATTTTGCTCATCATATATTTTTATTCCTCTACTGCTCGTTATATGTTTCGGACATTTACGGGGGACAGTCAGTCAATCCTAAGATTGTCTAGTAAATGTCCGAAATTCATCTTTACGAATCAACATTGACTGGCTATTCCAGTCAATTCTAAGATTTACTAGTAAATCTTAGGATCGACTTGTCCCACTCGTCAATGTCAGCAATAACTAGTCAATCCGAGGATTGACGGATTCCGGACATTTACTGCAACATATATACATATATCTACCTATACATACGTGTATACATATACACACATAAATACATAGATACCTACATATTGTACACGCATACAATATTACCTGGATAACACCTAAATATGGGTCGTGTTTCGATAAATGATTTTTTCTTTATTATTTTCGATAAATTAAAAGTTAAATACGTCAAACCACTTCGAAGGCTACGAACTATCCGATTAGAGGGAATAGTCAATTCAATTGACAAATATCTTGTTTGATGAATATTCAACAAATCTGTGGGGTGTATTGGTGACTCAGAAGGGTTTTTCTCATCATACGAAAGGATGGACATGCTTCATTTCGTCGATTGGTTGCCTCATATACACGTAGGCTCTCTGTCTGTTATGTGTCTGCCATCTGTCTCCTAACTTCAGACTCATGATCTGGATTGATCGATTTCATTCCTGTATCTCTCAACTTCCTAAGCTCAGACTTGAATATTTGAGACAAAATTTGAGAAATGAGATAGTATGTGGTCAAGTGATATGCTCCCCGTTGCCTATCTCTTAGTTGAAAAATATCTACTCGATTAATGTGTGCTAGTCCGTCCACTTAGATGGGATAGTGCATGCCTACGAAGATTTAATCCAAGGAGCGAAATCGTGATGACGAGCTAGTTTTTCCAGAACTGAAATTAACACCTCCGCTGCGGAAATTGAAATTGATGGACATTTTTCTCATTCTACCGGACCTATTTGTAAACTTTTCATAAGGCCAAAATCCTCAGCCTTGGAAGTAATGCCTGTGGACCCTATTGACGGTCCCCGTCGTAGCAAACGCATTAGATCGAATATTCACTACTTTCAGCTCTCACTCAATCCAGAACTATTTCATCATCATGCAATCCTAGCTTGGCCAAATTGGCTTAATTAGGCAGATCGAGAGACCTCGAAACCTAATTGAATCTCACCTGGATGTGGTTGCAATCAAATGAATGAATGCCAATCTGGCATCACAGGATTTCTTGAGATCGATGTTGCACTATTCCCCCCCAGTAGGTGAGGAGATAGATATGCGGAACCTTTCACTAATATACCTAGAAAACCTCGTAGAAAGAGTTTGACTATCATAAACCAAGAAGTCGGGGAATCGATCACCTCCTATCACAAACCTCAAGAATTCCAAGGATTCGCACATTGGTTAAATATCAACTGAATGAATCAAGAGTTCTAAAATGTTCATAATACAGGCAAACCCCCGTATTCGCGGATTCCGTATTCGCGATTTTTGTTATTCGCGGACAGGTAAATGATCGTAAATCTGAATATTTCCATAAGAAATATGCTTCAGTATTCGCGGAATTCCGTATTCGCGGTCAATTTTCTCGGTACGTAAGCCCCGCGAATACGGAGGTTCGCCTGTATACGATTCGCGAAAAATACGACGTCCAGAGACTTGAAATGACATCAGCTCTCATTTTCATTCAACCAAATATATGCCAAGCTCACTTTTCGAAGCAAGTGGTAAATGGCATAATAACCACACAATATCAGGACGCACGGAGCAGCACCATGGCCGCATCACAGCTCAAAATATGCTTCGTTTCTCTCCACGTGAGTTTTCTAGCTTCACATCGATCTGGACTCGTTAGCCTCGTGGTCGAACCACCGGTGTGTCCATGCAGATTCTCTGACGCTCGAGCCTCGCTTATGCTGATGCTACCTTTCAGTTGCGGTTAGCTCTTGCTCATACATGCGTACATACATTCAAGTATATGTACACGCACATCGGTCCTCACGCTCTATATTTCTGGCGTCATATGAATCTTTGCGGTCATGCGGTTTTGTGCAACAGTCATGCAAACTCATTTCACTCACTTCCAGTTGGAATTCTTTCTATTACTTGATTCATCGTATCCCCAACATCACAATTTGGAGTCATCTGGTGATTATTCATGGGATATCACGTCAAGTGAGTTGGTTTGAAATCAAGTGTAGATTATGAGCATTATTTACTGATAAATCCCATCATTTTCAGAATTTTGTGAAAGGTAGTAAGGATTTGATGTGAATACTAGCACCCGTTGGATAAACCGTTTAGTAGAAGCATGAAAGAGATTAAAGTGGAAGAGAATGGATTCAGTGCTTCAAGCTCCAAGAAGAGCCTTATTTCTCACTCTTATCTTATCTCTCACGTAACAGCATGGCGTAGCGCTTTGCCATCGTTGTAATCTCGACGTGTACTGAGCTTGCTCGGATTCGTTTTTCAACTCCAGCATGAGATCCAGGCACCTAGAAATATCAATACTAGAGTACGAAACAGCATTCCCTCCACTCACACACTATTCCATGTTGAATTCTCACTCTATACCTCACTGATTGAACAAATGCGGATTCTGAGAATCTCGATAATACTTCGAATTAATTCGGGGAAAAGATGCGACCTCAGCAATGACTGGGCGCGGAAATGCGCTTCAAACAAAGGTCACGTAAGCTCAGTGGTAACAATACGACTGATGAAACTAGAGAAGCGAGTCATGACAACAATTCATTTTGCGGGTCAGTTCCAAGCACGTAGAACACGAACTTCGAGTCTTACAAGTTGGATAATTGGAGTAGGCCAAGCAACACTGCTCCTCTAATACTTGTGTCGTTAAGAGACGAGGAAGAGGCGTTTCGTCACGTCACGCGGCATGGTTGCTGTTTCATTCATCTTATCTCGAACTCAGTCTGGTTCCACGTCGCATCAACTCTGAATATGTTTTTCTCCATCAAATGGATTCAAATTTCCCTGTAATTAGCAGCCCCGTCACACTACGAGAAGATTTTTAGTTGCCGGCTGCATCTCAACTTTCACATAAAAATCGAGAAGGATTGAAACTTAAAACTTAGAACTAAAACTTCCGAGATACTGAAGCCACTGAATTTCGGATACATCAATCTATGACATGAAATTCTGTGAAACACCCTGAGAGACTCACAGGCTTGGAAAATTTGGATGATGTAGTGATTATGAATTGAACCAACCATCGCAGCATGAAATATCTCGGATATATGACGGGAAAGTGAGGAAAAGATAGAATGAAACAAGATGGATGAGAGTGAAAATGGCTTCACGTAGGCATCAAAAGGTCTAACGAAGCAGTGCTTGTCTTGAGGGAAAGAGGAAAAATTCCATCGTTTCCCATCCTTTTTTGCCACCGACTTTTTTTCTCTCGCTCATCCACGGTGATGCAAGACTTCGCGTACTGAGAAAAAAAAGTAACAGACGAACCTCCTCGAGTCTATATTTGCTAAGCAATTCTACGTCTCGCTCTCATTCTTTTCCTCCTTCACCCCAGGGTATGTGTATTTAACCATCTAGGAACTCAATTCCGTAGAAATGGGATCTTGGAATAATCACATTTTTGAATGAATGGTGTCTTTCAAGGACCATATTCGATTTAATTATTCGATGCAGCAGTTCACTCTCGAGATGTGACATTCAAAGTCTACCTGCAAATGGAAAAGAGAATTGAATATTAGTATACTCAATGCTCATCTATGTGAATGTGGTGGACGTACTACGATCTAGGTCCATGCAACATAAATCATCTCAGCTCTGAACGTTGACTTGTACCAATTATCAATGGGGATAGTGCGATCTTCATTTACATACCTATATGGTTGATTTCGCCAAGAGTGTTAAGTTTGGACCTCAAATGTGTCCGGGGTCAGATTGTTCCAAATGCGTCCTAGCAATGGTCAAGTATATCTTTTTTGGTACCTAAAATAAGATATTGTTAAGGGCACAAGCTATTTTCTACCCTCGTCGCTACGCTCCTCGAGCGTAAAGCAACTCAGCCGTGCGTGAAGTATCACAATCGTGCGTCAAGCGACTTCTTTGCCATCAGAACGTATAATACTATTTAGAATTATGATCGATTGCGATGATACGGCCGGGAGAGAAAGATATTATACAAACATAAGGAGAGGTTCAACCTCGTGCGAGGGAGAGAGTAAAGGAGGCAGAGGGAGCGAGACAGAGGTAAGTTGAGGGAGGAGAGAGCGTGAGATGACAGAGTGCAGAAGTAATTAGATGGACGAATTCATTGACCGATTTGTTGATTAGATGGCTAGAAACTAGAGTAGAGTTACTTAGAAATTAGAGCGAGGAAGAGTGTAAGATGCAAGAATGAAGATAAGTGCAATAGGGGGAGGAGATCGAGAGGAAGAGAGAGGGAAGAAGAGAGCGTGGAAGCTCTACGGTGCTCCGATGTGAGGGGAGAGAGTAGAGAAAACCATCATCGAGGAAAGGATGGGGCCTGTCCACCAAAGAGCGGCTCTGAGGAGCATCCACGCCTACCACACCATGTCAGGAGACGCAGCTTGCATGTTGGCGGGGGCGCCACCCATTCACTTGCTCGTCGCGGAGCGAGTGAGGATCTGGGACCGGCAGAAAGTGATCGGAGCCGAACGAGTACTCACTCCAACGATGAAGGAGATCATCCGCGACAACGAGAAGGAGACCACCCTCGAACAGTGGCAATCTGAGTGGGATTCGCCATTCGCGAATGGCAGATGGACGTACCGGCTGATCCGTGACGTATCCAAGTGGGCGGAACGCACCCACGGAGAGATAGATTACTGGACGATGCAAGCACTGAGTGACCACGGTTGCTTCGGTGCCTATCTGGCCCGGTTCAAGAAGAGGACATCCCCAGCATGTCAGTCATGCGGGGACAACTGAGATAACGCTGAACATGCCCTGTTCACGTGCAACGACACCCGGTGAGAGCACGCCGAGTTGGATGAATGGCTGGGTGCTCAACTAACACCTGAGAATTTCGCCCCGTACTTGCTCTGCAACCAGGAGACATGGGATAGAGTCACCGGATACATCAAGCTGGTGATGAACCCGTAAGTGCCTCGACAGAGAGTGCGCGATGTTCTTTTCTCCAATTTTTGCCCTGTGTATAAGCATAGGTGCTCACTTTCATCCCCCTTTTTTCTCCGTGGAAGTAGCGCCATTGCGCGCCCGTGGTGGCCACTGCAGCTACAGCGCCTATGCTCATACACGGGGGAAAATGGAGAAAATGGAGAAAAGAGCATCGCGCACTTTCTGTCGAGGCCCTAAAAAGGAATAAGTAAGGGTTAAAAAGAATTTTTAAAAAACGCTTTTATTCACTGGGCCAAAAAACGTTAGTTATACATAGTGTAAGAGAGATGGAATTTGGGTGACCGATGTAAGTCGCGTGGAAAAGAATTGCACTATGCAATAGCGAGGACGTGTGAACTGGAAGGCCTAATATAAGCCCGTTGGGTGTCTCGCATTAAAATAAAATGGCGCCAGTATGTCGCGAGTCACACACTCATCATCGGATGCAGTCATCACTGTATATAGACAAGGACTAGCACTGCACTGATCAATCGCGTCGAAATCGGTTCATCCTTTATATGCCCTTCTTAATGTCTCTAGATCACATATGTACTACACGGGCGAATTAGGATGACTCACTCACGCCTACCCGAACACGTGTTCCCAGCATATGTGACCGGAAGCCAAAACGTTGTCCCAGAAATGGGGAAAAAGAGCCATGGCCAATAAGAACTATGGCCAAGGCGAAGTGGAATGAGAGCGTTTAAAAAGAGAGGGAAGTGAGGCGCCTCGACGCAGGCGAATTACAGTGAGTTTGCCGATTCAAAGAGAAGAGGTCCAAATAGTTCCAGGAGGAATATGATGGACTGGAGAGGGAAGAAAGAGGGAAGAAGAGAGAAGAAAGAAGACTGAAGTGTAGGAAGAAGATCAAAGAAAGAGAAACAACACCTGCGAGTCGCAAGAAGAGAGACGCTCGAGCCTGAGCGCGAGAGGCCGCCGGTCCTGGAGTAATGCTCACGTGGTCCCGGGGCCAGATTGGTGAGTTTGGTGGAGCTCTCACTCGGAAGGGAAGGGAGAGAGGGTTTATCCGATTCGGATGGCCGTATCGATGCAGATTCCAACCCAGAGCTGTTTAGTTCGGGCGCTGGGGGGGGGGGGGGTCTGAGTAAAAAGATCGTGTTCCAGAAGGTTTGAAGGTGTATTCTTATGGATTTTGAGGCGCTGAATCGAATTCACGAGGTCGCCAGCCCGAAAACCCCGGCGTTCTTTTGTTATCAACAATTTTTAGTGCAAAATTATGGTTTTTTGCAAAAAACTCGGAAAATCCGCATTTTTACGGAAAATTTATAGAGACTAAAGTTGTAGAACGCAAAATATCCTACAAAAAAGGTCCCCACAAATTTCCGGGAAAACCCAAGCCTGGGGCGGGAAATGCGCGAAAACCGTTCCGCGCGTTTAACATGGGTTTATATGGGGCAGCTGACGCAGCGCTACTAAACTCGCTGCCAATTTGACAGTTTTCAATTTAGGGCTAGGCGACCAAGTGGATCGTGAAGAGGATGAAATTTCCTTGATTTGGCTAACATGGAATGTGACATTTTTACCGTACCATGGAACGTGACATTTCGACTTTGAGCGCACCGTATGAGCGCGTACGGATTCGGATAGACTTGGCCAAATATATGCCTCTTAGTGCCATCAAACCACACCAGAAAATAGTATAATTGAGTCATTCGAGTCATTCATGCGCTCCAATTAGTATGCCATGGATGTGACACTTTTTTTACGTTTCGAAAAAATCGACACATCCGCTCGCGGAGCTACTCCAAATTAACGGCCGGGGTGCACCAAAATCTCGTACCCTAATCCAAAACAAACAAAATGGTGCCCGGGGCGGAACCTTTTGGTTACGCAGAGATGTTCGGGGTAGTGTTTTTGTGCTACCATGGAATGTGACATGGTTTCCCAGGACGAGTTGTTCGCGTTGGTTACACTACGTAACACTGGAGCAGGGACTAGCATTCGTGCGGAAATTCACCCCTTCTACCATAAGCTTTCGAATAGTATGTTGCAGGAGTGGATTAACCATCGTTGCACAGTAAAACTACGAGCTTGAAGAGATGGTTTTGGAAAAAGGACAAGCAGAAAACCGTGTTTCTAGGTAAAAATCGATGTCTAGGGTATGGAAAACAGTGAGTATCGTCACTAAAACCTATTCTCGTATGTTTCAAATGATAGCAGTTAATACACCCAACTCTTAGATTGGGCCTACCTCATACCATTCAAAAATGTCAGCTCAGGGCATCCAAGCTAGCACTTTTGGCGGAATCGCCCATATATGAATTGAGTTGAGAAATCAGGATATGCGGAAACAATCCATGAATGTAGATATTTGATACTGCTTTCTCTCCAATAGCTTCTCATTGCAAATAGCGTTTCTTGCTAGCTTCACAATTAGTTGCCCGACCCATGAATCAAGTCACAAATGATTCCATTGGCACGGATGGAGTTCACCCTTCACCACAATATCAAGTCACCCCACATCGATTGAAGTCGAAATTCAAAAATCCGACAACCCATCAAAACATTAAGCATACCGCACTGATTGATGAAATCAAGCGACGCAACAGGTTGAATGAAAAGCTGTACACACCATCGGTATCGTAGAATCTGTTGGCAATTGAGAGGGTGGGTGGAAAAAATCTCGAGAAAGTCAATAAAAACTTGATGAAAACCGCCAGAGGCGTACTTGAACGAGTTGACCTGACTGACTCATCGCGAAGAAGATGGCATTCTTGAAATAGCCCAATCCGAGCCGGAGGGTGAAATTTGATTTTGAGTTTTTTTTTTTCCAGTTTCAGAAAATGCAGTTACGCCCCTTTTCCACCCACCCCCTCAATTGTAATGCAGCTCAAATCACAGGGACAGAATGTGAGCACACCATGCACCGAGACGTCGTCATTGTCGTGGCTTCCCTCAACGCTGTGCCTAAATTCCATAGACGAGGGTAGCGTATGCACGTGGCTACCACGCGGCTATTGACCGTTGCCCTCTGACCATATAGTCTGCTCTCGCGAGCTCATCAATCATCGGAGTTTAGAGTCGGATATGTAATTTCCGGGGTGTGAATGCTCGCTGGACTCTCCCTCCCCCCTCCCTCCTCACAGTCCGCTCTTCCTCACTCTCGGCATCGCCTGTGGCGTCGAAGTGCAGCCGGCTCACCGATCAGCTTGTGCGCACTGCATCGTTGACTCACTATATCTATTCATCTATATACACCTCCCCCAGCTATGATTTACGAGACGTTGTATCCGTTAATACGCTAGTAAACTCCCTTTTTCTTCCTCATCCGCTCCCTCTTCTTTGCAGAGATGTACACCATACACATAGAGCTTTGGTGTACATATACTTTTGGTACCGATAGCCTGTACCTCAACCGAAAACACTCATATGCGCGATTCCGTTAAAACTGTTAGCTTTGGGGGTCTTAATTCGTCCTTGTGGCACATTTCCTACCTTTCTGACCATTCGATTTCCAGTCATCCCTGGTCATCCTCGAGTCGAAATCATGAGTATGACTGGTGGGATATCGATATGACAAATGAGCCTGCGCCCAGCAGTATCATGATCATCATCCACGCGATTGACGCTAGACCGATATCACGATCCATAGGATGTGACTAACGTGCGCATTCTTCACCCTCATTTGATTTGATCGACAAATTCATCCATCCTCGTGCTACTCCAGATTTAAGAACTGCGAAATAAACTTCAATTCAAAACGGAAGCCATTTTTGCATATCACCATAGTCAGACATACAAAACCTCACCTCAGCACAAGGACACATTTGAGGAGTCGCTTCTCAACCTCGCGAAGTATCTTTTCACATTTCACTCGCCATGAATTTCAGAACCGCGTTCCAATCATGAGGTATATTGTTGTACCTCATGAAGTCCAAAAATGCATCTCAATTAAGCATACAACCCATTTTCGGATTCCATTCACGGCACAAAGTAAAACCCAAAAACGGCCCTCACCATTTCATGAAGTACAATCTTCTACCTCACTCATCACACATGAAAGGCAGCGTCGGATTTGACCCTTTGAGATCAAGAACGAACTTGACAAAATTTGAACCCTGCTTTTTGATTCCATCCATGTGAAGTCAAGGGTATATGAAACCGCGTTTTCCAAGCCTCGCTCTCTCATTCACTCGCCAGTCGAGACACTGTTCGGACGTAGCCCCGCTCATCCTCGTCACGTTCACAACCCAACAGACTTACGCCACGTCAACTGGCCTCGCCTCGACCGTTGTTGCCCCGGAACCTCTCGGATCCCGTCACGCCCTATATCGTGTCAGACTCGTACCACGAACTATCAACACAGTGTCACAATCATTTATGCACGTGCAGTGTTCAAGTTCCACACTTTGGTTCCTTCCTCGTGCTTCTGTTAATGTATTGTGTATTAATTGACTCATCCTCGTCAACATTCACGTCAACCTCGACATCGTCTGAGTTATGCCAACCATCACCAGTGACAAACCGCCTTGTCGTGAAATTTTTACCGTGATATGCTGAAATATCAGCTATTACTCCCATGGGTCGTCAAACTGCTGATCAAATCAGCAAGGGGTGAAATCACGCTCAAATCGATAATTTTGGCAAAAAAACTCCACAAATCCGGCTCCCAATATCGTCATGAACATATTGACGACAATTCCAGACCAAATCACGTCGAAATGAGGTGTTTTGGTTTGATACTTACTCAATTTGTATCACGAGAGGTCCTATAGTATAGCTGATTACAATCAGCTATGAATCAGTGATTGTAGCTGAGAATCAGCTCATGTAGCTGAAATTCAGCTACAGCAGCTATTCGTGTCAGTAAAAATCCGTTGACTGAAATATCAACTTTTAATAGCTGATTCAGTCAGCTAACATAGCTAAAATCTCAGTTAATATAGCTGATTCTTCAGCTGAACGATATTCGTGTTGTGCCATGTACAATTTCGTGATCAGCATTGGGTCGAAGGAGATATAATGAGAGGGAGCCTAATATGACAAAATAAGTATATGTAGATCAAGAGATCTTCATTTCTCAGGAGGTGAGGTTGTGGCCGTTGTCGGTTTTCGTCATGAGGCTATAGCGAAAAACACCTGCTTAGCTTGGCCCGCTTCAACAACAAGTGGCCCACTTTAACAGCAGGTGGCCCACTTTAACAGCAGGTGGCCCGCTTTACCAGCATGTGGCCCACTTTAACAGCAGGTGGCCCGATTTAACAGCAGGTGGCCCGATTTAAGAGCACGTGGCCCGTTTTAACAGCACGTGGCCCACTTTAACAGCAGGTGGCCCGATTTAACAGCATGTGGCCCACTCGAACAGCAGGTGGCCCGCTTCAACAACAAGATGGCCCGCTTCAACAACAAGTGGCCCACTTTAACAGCAGGTGGCCCGATTTAAGAGCACGTGGCCCACTTTGACAGCAGGTGGCCCACTTTAACAGCAGGTGGCCCGATTTAACAGCATGTGGCCCACTTTAACAGCAGGTGGCCCACGTTAAGCCTTACTTCTCGATGTCGGAAAATTTTTCTGGAATGTATCAATATGTAACTTGTAAGAAATTTTTCCGAAAAATTTCCACCAGCTGCGTGAATTTCTGATTCAACCTAATGAGTTTTTCAAAAACGTCATAATCACAAAAATGAAACTTTTTTTCCCTTTCCTTTAATGCAAGCAAGTAGAAAATCTATTCTTGAGCGGATGTGTTCCTGGGTTTGTCAGAGGTTTTTCAGAATTCTGTCAACCAAAATCCACCTTAATTGTCGGTTTTAGCCATGTCAACTGTAGACGAGAAAATAAGTAAAGGGATTAACAGCAAGTGGCCCACTTTAACAGCATGTGGCCCGCTTTAACAGCACGTGGTCCACTTTAGTGACATTATTTGGGACTTGGAAATTGGATAATCAAGTTAACCCGACTGCACTAAACGAATTATCATGTATGTATACCAAAGCCAAAAATTTTTACGAGACGCACAAAGCACGAAGGAAATCATCCCCTAACCATGTATATCAATGCACATCACCCCCCGTGATAGCTGATTCAATCAGTTAAAATCCGTTCACATTAGCTGACGAAATCAGCTATTACTAGCTGATTTTCAACTACCCTAGCTGATTCGCGCTGAGAGAGTGGAATGTAAATTCTGACTCCGGAAACGACGCACGAGCACGCATCGACTCTGCTTGACTCAACCGAACATGTATCTTTCAGTGCCAGTCATGGAATGTGACACATTTTCGACCTTCGAAAAAATCGTTGATTTCTGCCTCCGCTAACGGAATCACTTCAAAGTAAAAACCGCGTCGCACCAAAAACTTTGAGGCAAATCCAAATGGAACAAAATGGCACCGGGGAAAAAGCCTTCCTCCCTCACAGGAAAACTCGACAGCGTGTATTCGATGTACGATGGAATGTGAAACGTTCCTTTAAGACACAATGCTCCACCTAGACACCCGACGTGAAATTCGAGTGGAGACTAACACTTGTAGATGGAATTACTCCCTCAGATATATGCTTTCGAAAAGTGTGGGGCATGAAATGCATTATCACATGTCCCATAGCAAAATTATCAGTATTACAGCAAATATTGGTACTGAAGACGACTTTTGTAGGTCCCGAAGGAACATACCTGATCGGTCTCATTTTCAGAGTCGACTTATCTCACGTCGTTCAGAAATGTCAGCTTAAGACATCAAATTTTCTTGTGGAATCGCCCATTCAGTACTGTACACGCGGTATTGGTTCGAATTCTACGGGGTTGTATAGTATGAGGGTGAAACGGTGTCGAGAATCGGACCACAGACCGTATCGTTAGCGTGTGTGTTGCACGACGTCGTTTTGCGAGGATGTATACATACATACTCGAGCGAGCTACTTTATTGAGTCTACGAGCAAGTTTACGACCTCTGGGACTCTATGCGCGAGTATGAGCGACCTGGGTGAAAATGAACTTTGACCCATTCATAAGTTGTGTAGTAATCGGCCGACCCGATCTCTCGGCCGAAGCCGACACTCGATATTGGCTCGAGTTGACTATATACAGAAAGTCAGAGCAAAAGGGGGACGAAGTTGACTTTCGCGGACTCCCACGTGATATAAGCTCGTGTGCGACGTTGACGGCTCTTTGCTGCATTCACCCTCTCCCCCCCCCCGTCCGCTTTCCTCTACCGAGGACTCAGAGAGCAAGTTTAGAAACTGTTTCAACTCTCCGATCACCTCTGTTAATCTCGCGAGTATATTGTGTTTGTGCTTGTAGAAATTAGATATGAGTCTATCAACTGTCAAGAAACGTATCGCTAGTTGCATGGTACGCAAGACATGTTCTAATCATCCGAACGATCGTGTTGCTTAGAAATATTTTTGCATCTGGAATCCGGCTTGGCTGGTGCTTTTCTTGCGGGAGTGAATACTCACGGTGTTGCTCCAGAGTTCGACCGAAATCCTTGTAGTTACGAGTAATCTTTCAGGGGTACCAGAATTGGAGAAGTAGCACTCTAAAAAAACGCCATAAAAGCATAGTGTGGCTACAGATTACCCATAGAGAGAGCCATGAGCAGTCGAAAATCCAATTCAGGCATGGAAATATAATTGAAGCGTGAACCTTATGAATTCATACAGTGACTCGCTAACGCTTGTGCGTGAATAATCTCAACAGTGCGTAAAGTTATTACCCTCGTGTGTAAAAATTTCTGGCAGTGCGTAAAGTATCGGAATCGTTTCGTACGATATTTTTTGCATTTCGATGTGCGTAAAGTTTTGCCTTACGCACCGAAAAAATGGTCTCTACGCACTAACTTCACGCACATGATTGCAAAAAGTGTCTTTTCTGCACTGATTTTCCACTTTCTCCCACAAGTTGTCGGAACAATTCGATACAAGAGCAAAGAGTAGGTTTTATAGCCGTATATCGAACTGTGTGCTTTGACAAATTGTGCGAGATTGCGGGAAATCAGTGCGGAAAAGACATTTTTTCGGAGTCTCACGATCATATTCAATATGACACAAATATTTGGTAACGAAATATGTGTAAGAGTTATCAGATTGACTCATAAAAAGTCTAGGAAGTTTGTAAATTTTAAACTAACCAGGTTAAGATATTGGGAAAATGGAACCAATCTAGGATAGAGAGCAATTCAGTCGCCGTAGCCACACGAAAGAGAAATGCTGGAGAATTTGGAAGAATCTCATAATATGATTTGTATTTGAGACCTGGAGTATGTATCATCAAATAGGACTTTCTTCTTCTCCCTTACGTTCTGTATGACTCTGGTCTACTACTAATGACCTCTCGCCATTATCTGTCACGTGTGCGTATATCTTTCCAACCTCATATACATGATGTCGACTACGATCATGTTCATATCAATTCTGAATACTTTTTTCCGTTTTTTCCGAATTTTTGGATTTCCGAAAACTTTCCCTCCGAGTTTCCACCATTCTTCATTTTTTCCGTCCGAATTTTTCCATGCCAAATTCAGTCCGTCCGGAATTTTGATTTCCAAATTTTCGCCTTTCCGTAATTTTGCATTCCAAATTTTGATCCTTTCGAGTTTTCGGTTCTCGAAAATTTGGATTCCAGAAAAAGTAACTCCCTCCACAAGGGGAGGACCAGACCTTCGGATCACCAATCCTTCCCGAAATTTCTTCACGGTTTTGTGTCATCTAGAGTATGAAGAATCCAGAGTATCTCCGTCAAATGAGCCTTCTGTTCGGAGCTACAAGCAAAAACGTTAGCATTGCCAGTATATCTATGTACATCACCTTTGAACATGAGCCTATATGGGCAATGCTAATGTGATAGGCTGAAGCTTTGAACAGGGGGCTTATTTGACGGAGATACTCTGGACTCTTCATGTTCTAGGTAATATAAATCTGTGAAAAAATTTTGTACAAGATTGGTGATCCAAACACCTGGTCCTTCCCTTGTCAGTTCGGTATAGTCGATACACGTATATGTGAAACCTATTCTTCGCATCCTCGGGTTGAACCCAACCTTCGCCTACGGCTCAGGCCGGAAACCTATCACTCGGACGCGAAAAAAAGTTTTTCCACCCTTGTATTGAAATGTACCATTTTTGATAGATATTCTGAAGGGAGAAATCGTATGAGGAGAAATCGTATTGTGCGAGGATCCAAAATTTTTTCACTCTTTTATTAACCCGTAGAAACCGAGTACATCTCAAAGCGGTTAGATATTTTATTTCTCAACACGACTCACTTCTTCGGAGAATCTGATTAGATGGAATGCACGTAGAATTTCATAAAACAATCAAGAACGTTACTTATTGCCCGGGACATCCAGAGCGTCATAATGGGATTCCTCACAATTTTGATTATGTATGAATACCGATCAAAAACTGAAAAAACATGAGAAAATGCTCGTACAGTGACGAGTCATTTTAACCAATTTAGAAATTTGTCCGAATGATGTTTCGAAAGTGGTCGCAAACTTGAAGACTGTCAGTACACCTCAATAACCGTACAAACTGTTAGGTAAGGCCTGGAACAAGATGACAGAGCCTTGAGACGCATGAAATATTGATTCAGATACCCGCAACTCAACATTATGATCCATAAGTTGTGCAGGGCTCACCAGTTGCACATGGGTTAATAAGATCAGGATGAGCCTCATCAGCCTGCTGGAAGTTTGGATTATTTTGATTAGCTCATTCTTGATTATGATGTAATCCGCGGTCTGAATAGTTTCATCTCATCAAGTAACCACAAATGTTCGATGATTCATAGATAATCATATATTGCTCACGCTCCATTGTTAGAACCGGGAAGTCTCAAATGAAGTCACCCAGAGCCTACCTTTGAAATCGTAATCCTATGAACACTCTGAATCCTCACTATCTCAATTCCTCATCCTCTAACCCGAATTCCAAGCACTCAGTAACCGATTCTAATTCATACCGGAATCCCAAAATCTACTCGAGATCCAATACCCACCGATCATCACCACATCCACACACCAGTACTACTGTTCCTTTGTCAGCGAAAATCGCGAATCTAATGGAATTGGCTAATTCGAGAGCAGGAGGCGGGGGCGCAACTGCGTTAACCCTCTAGAGAAATGGCAATCTTTCAATCGCTTACATTTCTTCCCTTTCTCTCAGTAGTAGCAGCAGTGGTAGTGTACGCTACAACACTCCTGATGTCTCAGAACGGCTCGGATATCTCCTTTAGGATTCTCAACCGGCGCTTGGACGGACTCTTCGCTCGCTCTCGAGAAATTTATCGCCGGTGAGCGTCTAGCTCTTTATACACTGTACTACGCAGACCAACCGTTACCAAAGAGAAGGAGAAAGTGGCAGAAGGATAGGAAGAGACCGTAAATTGGGTCTGGCGTGTGCGGCCAAGTGTTAATGAGTAGATGCAAGAGGTGGAACGAAATCACGAGGTGGCGGTGCTTCACCAGAGAGAGCGAAAACTTTCTCGCGCGCGCCCCCAACCTACTACTTCGAGATATCTACATATCTATCGTATTAGTACGTACGTGAGCTTATCTGACCCTTCAGACTCTCTGGCGCGTCGGAGCGGGCTCTGTTTTTCATAGAGGGAGGTGCTTAAGCAGCTCGATCTCCCTCGTTACGGCAGGAAATGATTATTCACTCCCGACCCGGCGTTTCCTTCTCTATCTATCTTCCTACCTCATTCTGAGAGGAGACTTGGATAGTTTGATGTTTTATTCTAACGTTTTTGAATACCCAATGCTAGTTTACCGATGGCGTACTATTGCCGCGTGCCGACATGATAGGATTACCTGCTTACAGCGATTCTGGAGCCAATACTCCATACTTCTCGAATGCTACCCTATTCTGTGCTGGATCTGTATACCATGTTTCGTTTATTATAAGACCTGGCCCATAGCTTTTTAGGCCTGATTGAGAGGCCGTATATTCGAGATAGGCCTTATTTTCGAGATAGTTTTTATATTTCCAACCCCGCAAGATATGACCTATCCAATTTTTGATCATATCTGCTCAATGAGAAAAGTGCAAGAATCACAAGACCTGGGATGATTATTTATATACTTTCGAGATTTGAAATGATTCAAAATATCACGGACACTCACTTTCAGGGATAGCTTATACTTGAGGGGTGTCTTATAAATTGAGATAGGTCTTATATTTCACCGGATCCTCGATAGGGGTGTCTTATATTTGACGAGGTCTTATATTCGAGCATGTCTTATAATAGGCGAAACACGGTAGTTGAGCTATATTTCATGCAGATATGTGGAGATGCGCAGATGGAATTTTCTCTTGACGCGTGTGCTGAAAATGGTATTCTCCTTGTCTTTGTCGGGATATCCATCGCACAAAGTTTTCCTTGGTTTTTTTCATTCAAACTGAATTTCTGAGCGCGCCGATTGTTCAATGATGTAAACGAAGGGAATCTGTCATGAAATATCTCTTAAAGGAGAGGCTCTCATTTCAAACTCCATTCAAAATCTCCTATTATCTATCAAATAAATTGAAAACCAATCATGCAGGAATCAGATTCATATCGAATGTCAGCAGGGGGATCAGATCTATTCACGATGTAGGATTTCTGATGTATAACTCGACGTTGATCCTTCCATGGTCGACACTAGTGGAATATGGACAATGAAAACGCCAAAAAACTTGTCAGATTCAAAGCTATCCACGTACATACAGTGCCGGTAGTGCTGGTCAGAAGATAAAGGACACCCAAAATTTTTATTTACATTCTTGTGAATTGCACTTCGAGGCTCTACTTGATCGAAAAAGACTTGAATTGAGCTCATCTTGGAGGTTTTTTCGCGTACTTTGAGATGGCAGTATTCATTCTCGACCTAACCAATCGGGATCTTTACAATTTTAGCTTGGAAAAGCACTAATTTTGACGATTTTTGGCAGAATCTCTTGACACCTATTGTTCAAAGATACAGAGCTATTTGAAATAGAACTTATGGGTAATTCCGCGCGAAAGCGGACCACGAATTGCAGACATATCTCAGATAGTTTTTCCACCATTCTTAATCGATTTTATAGTCAAAAAAATGAATTTTTCACTCTCTATGGGGTCTAAAAAAAATTTTTTTGTTTCCGTAGGGAATATCTTTGTAATAGTGTTTTTAGGAAAGAATAACAATCTTTTTCCAGTAAAATGGGTGTAGTTCCGACTTGAGATGAGATACGATCACGCAAATAGTGGCATTCGAAAGGTCTTTCAAAAATCTTTAAAAATATGTTTTGAAAAAATTTTTTTGAGGCCACGGACGCTCCCCCATGAGCAAAAAGGTGAAAAACAGAAAAAATTCGATTCCTCAAAAACCCATTTTTTTTAAAAATCTGGAAATCCACATTTTGATGTAAAATTGCGTGTTCTCCCAGAAAAAAGTGGTCCCGAACTGTGTTTTTGGGTTCTACGCTGTTTTTTTTACGTTTCATCAATATTCTCAGCCTTTTCGGCTGAAAAATGGATTTTTCTGCGCATGCGCAGGAATTTAGACTGCTGAGACCATTCTCATTGAAAAGCCAAGAAAATTTCCTTCAAAAGGACCACCTGGCAAAGTCAATTCCATGCATCTGTCCCAAAGTTACATCGCATTAATGAAGAAGTATCCTCAAGAGTAGCGGATCGCTACTCAAGAGGGGTAAATGCAGATCTTGCACAAATTCCCCATTAGTATCGTGACTCGAGTAGAGGTGTCATCATTCTTTAGACCTCCTGAATTTGGTCCCAGTACATCGAATCGACTTCGCCAAGTAGTCATTTTGAAGGAAATTTTCTCGGCTTTTCAGTGAAAATGGTTTCAGCAGTCTCAATTCCTGCGCATGCGCAGAAAAATCCATTTTTCAACCGAAAAAGCTGAGAATATTGATAAAACGTAGAAAAAACAGCGTAGAACCCAAAAACACAGATCAGGACCACTTTTTTCTGGAAGAGCATGCAATTTTACATCAAAATATGGATTCCCAGATTTTCAAAAAAATGGGTTTTTAAGGAATCGAATTTTTTCTGTTTTTCACCTTTTTGCTCATAGGGGGCGTCCGTGGCCGCAAAAAAATTTTTTCGAAACATATTTTCAAAGATTTTTGAAAGACCTTTCGAATGCCACTATTTGCGTGGTCGTATCTTATCTCAAGTCGGAACTACACCCATCTTACTGAAAAAAGATTGGTATTTTTTCCTAAAAACACTATTGCAAAGATATTTCCCACGGAAACAAAAAAATTTTTTTTGGCCCCCATAGAGAGTGAAAAGTTCATTTTTTGGACCATAAAATCGATTAAGAATAGTGGAAAATAATCTGAGATATGTCTGCAATTTGTGGTCCGCTTTCGCGCGGAATTACTCTTACATGACTGAAGAAGACAAGTTCAGAACTGCAATATTCATTTCTGAATTGTTCTGTGTGCCACTCCCTGTCCGAGCTACGACATCTTTTGTTAGGAGAGTTCTTAGACGAAAATAGTACCCTCATTGAAAAATGACGAAGAATTTCACTCCTTGAGTCATATTCCACAAAATTCTGTTTTTTTTTCATAATGAACAACGGGAAAAAAGATTGAATCCCACATAAAAAGCATTCATCTATATTCCTCTCATAAGAGTGCTACTTGTTGCGGAAAAACTCTCCTCACAGAAAATGGTA
The DNA here is from genome assembly GCA_029851415.1 of Eretmocerus hayati. NCBI lineage: Eukaryota > Metazoa > Arthropoda > Insecta > Hymenoptera > Aphelinidae > Eretmocerus > Eretmocerus hayati. The sequence goes on from CM056742.1 coordinate 136,181,732, forward strand.
TAACCCAGACTAGGGATGACGTGGAGAAACGTTGACAAACGAATTTTGGAACTGTAGAACTGTACCTTCTAAACTCATGAGTCCCATCTCAAAAGAGTCCTGTACCTCCAACTAACAGAAGATATTCTCTCAAGAATCGTCAAGATTGACTCTTACCCAAGCTAAAACTGGAAAGATCCTGACTTGTGTGGACGAAAATGCATGCTGCCATCTCAAAGGAAGTGAAGAGACCTTCAAAATGAGCACTGATAAAGTATTTTTCGTTCCAGTAGAGCCTAATTATTTCGTTCACAAATTTGAAAATAAAAATTTTGGGTTCCCTGAAACTTCTGACCAGCATTGTATGTGTACTGTGATACTTTTTTCCAAAACGCCCGCTTGAAAGAACTCATAATTCTTATCCGAATGAATATATTGATTTCGAGTGGGCTTGTACGATGAACGAGGATTATAATTTCCGGGGCCAAAAAAGTCATCCAATCGGAATTTCTCTCCTCAATTTCATGATCATGTGATCTTGCAGAACGCCTAGCTCCTGGGATGCCTGAAAATTTGGGAATTCACAATATGATTCCTTCCTCTGCAATTTCATCAGAAGTTAGTTGCAAGCCTTCAGAAGAGTCGTGGACTCTGAGTTTTTCTTGAACGCAAGTTACATGTCGAAATGTTTGTTGACATCGGCAAAATTTTTTTGGAACACTTCGGGCTCCGATGTTTCCTCAGGACCTGAGTACTTTGTGAACGAATTACTATCTCAAATATTGAATTAGGAACAAACAGCAATGATCAATTTGAAATGAGAAGAGTTTGGGACGTTTGAGTGTCATAAGTGTGTTGTCTAAGTTCCAAATCTTCTAGGAATAAGCCACTCACATTTCACGGCTCATTGAGGGAAGATATCTAAATCTCTTAATCGTCTAATTCCTAGTCATCGTATCGTGGGGGTGAATAATACATGCGATAGTATAGCTTCATTTGTCCAGGGATAAGTGCCAAGTATACAAAGGAAGATGGAAAAATATGCGTCGGAAAATTTGCATGAATAATACAAGAGCGAAAGAACTTATTCTACTCACAACGAGTATGAGAAGCAGGAAACTCGCGTTTGTGATGCATTTTTGCATAAGCTGGAGGAAAATCGATATATAGGCTAGATGCTCGTGAATATGTATGTTTCAGTGCTGATGGCAACGTGCGTCGGTCGGTACAAAATGCTTTGTACTGTGAATCCGAATCCCGATCACGGGGGAAAATTCCTGGCAGCAATTTTTTCTCTGTGGATATCCACTGCAATTTGGTGCTGTACACAAATGTCTCTGTACTCAAATATTGGATCATGATTGAAGCAGTGGAAATCTGAGTGAACGAAATTCTCATTTCAGAACTACTACTTACTCATACATTTGTCGAGTCGTTTTGAATAGACAAATACAAAGTTCAAGTTCTATTGTTATAGAATATTCGACAGTTAGTCTGGATCGATAGTTTATCGAGATCATCAATATTTTGCAGTACAGAGGCCTTGGTAAAAACTGCATATTTCCAAATTGCTTGACCCTCGCTAAAATGATGTGCAATATGCAGTATGTATTTTCATGATATCTACATGCTTCAAAGCCACATCTTCCCATCCCTTGTCAGCTCATTGTAAATTGGAAATGAGCTATAGATTAAATAAAAGTAAGATACTTATGTTCCGCGTCGACAGACTTTGAGGGTATCATGTATGATTACTACCCGCATCAACATCTCTTAACACCTTCACTGCGATGGGCCTCACCGGTCCAACTCTGTGTGCGGTGGTAATCAAAATCCCATTAAATGGGCCCTACCGGTGGGGCCCATCGCACACAGGGCCTGACTGCGATTTCCGCCATCGCAGTGAATGTGTTAACCACTGCATCCAGGAGATGATTGTAAATTTGCACTACTGTTCAATAAGTTCTAATGCTTGATGAATCACAAATCAATTTCAATAAAATGAACATGAGCTCACCGAAAAATTCAATTTTGTCACTATCATACTTGTCGTATCCAACTCAATTAGGTTGCATTACAAGATTAGAAGGAAAGCATCGAATTCAATCACAGTATACCATATTCCATATCAATAAGTGGTAGTGTGAAGTAGCTATAGCACATGGATCATGGAATTTTTTATTTGATTACATCATATACTCCGAATATTATGCACAATAGTTTAATTCAAATTTCATCATATTTCGATAGGATATTCGATATTGGGCTCAATTCTCAAACAGAAATTCATTACTTTCAACATCATCGTATTAGTGACTCCGTTACACAGTTACAGGGAAAAAGACTGGAATTTGATATTGATCTCATCTCAGCACGTCATTCACTTTACATACACTCCCGTTAACTCGAATATTCATTCAATGGATCGTCCATCACACTCAAAACTTCATCCAACAGAATAAAGCTTCGCAGAACTTCGTTCGACCACATGGAATTTCTGCTCTACAATACATAATGAAGAGTATTGGCAAGCAAGTTATGCACAGACTGTTATATCTGTTATATGCACAGACTGTTATATCAGTCAAATTCTTGCCGTCAGTACCAGGACCCGATCGTTCCGATATATACCAATTTCCAAGAAGGAAGCGTCTGTTTTTCGGTAGTTAATAGCTTTCGAGTCATAGTGGTAGTAGTTGGTCTTTTCACCCAGTTCACAGAATTCATTGCTCTAGATTGCTATGACGCTCGAGAACTTGAGGAAAAACTACTATGATCACACAAATCTCTCAACCCCTCCCACTCTTCCCTTTCCCTGAACTCAAAGTTGGGCAGCAGTTCACATGGTTTCACAATTTCAGAGTGTACTAAAGAATGGACCGCTTTGGCTGCCCGGTTATTGACTTTCACTACTAGCTCTCAAAAGACATGAGCTTTTCCAGAGGCTTACACACTGGGTGCGGTTTATATTCACGTGTATGTGTTTTTGGGTGTGTGTGTGTGTTTTGGGATAGAGGGAGCATGCCTCTGGTAGGTCGAGTTTTATCGCCTGTGCTGGCCTGTGCGAGTTGTTACGTGGGCACATACACGCACAATGCAGATATATACAGACAGACAAGGACGGGAGTGAAGCTCGCATGTGAAGAGAGGCAAGAGTTGAAGCCGCAGAGCCAGGGCTATCTCCTGATCCTGTGCGATTCGCTGAGCCGCGGGTAACACCAAGCAGAGCCGCGTTCTAGGGCCGTTGCATGCAACATGATACACGTTTTATTGCACCCCTCTCACGCGTCAGCTACAAGGCTATTGCCACATATCTTCCCTTTGACCGGCGTGATATGCAAGAGAAACGATGGCAGTTGCGCGTACGTACGCGCCCTCTCTGTAAATTACTTGTCAGGCTCGATTTTTGAAATCGCGGACCGTGTCAGAAAGAGGATTCTTCTTCTTTCTGACGTTAATATCCTCGACGGTATTCTCAGAACCTTGATGAGCTTGTATAGGAGGCTATGCGTTTGAACTTGTTAGTTCTCAAGATATCCGACTCCTCCAAATTTCAAGGATGCTAGCTGCATTCACTACAGAAAGAAATCCTTACTCTCAGATTGCCGTAGTGTCTTACTGTTGCATCTTACATTCGTTCAAATCTGACCGTCAGATGAAGAAAGAGCATTTTTCTTCATATCAGAACATATGCCGGTGTCAAGAGTATTCAACTTCAACAAAGATTCATCGTCCAAGAATCAGGCGAATTTTGTCTTACACATCTTCTGCTGCACGAGCTATGATCACACATGTGGAACTGTTCAAAGTTGGATATTCAACCGCTCTACAAATAATTTGGTTTATGATTGTGATTTCTGTGTGTTTGCGAATCGTCGGAATTTTAATCGTGGATTCATCAGAGGCTTGAAGAGTACATGGAATTATTCTCCTATCTCTCGCAAAAGGAGTATGATCTAACCTATTATAAACATAAAAATGCATCGGTGAGCCTCAGAGTTCTGCAGTTCAACTACGAATGATGCTTGCTGTGAGATCAAATCCTGCTTCAGACGAAGCGTTTGCTCATATTGAAGATTTTTATCTCTTATTTGTTGCATCTTGCAGTAAGAAAGGAATCTATTTGAAGTTAAGGATATCTTTTTGTAGTATTTACTTCAATTTTTATGGATTAGAGAACCGATTAGTTCAAACGTTTGTCGTCCAATAGTCTTGCATGAAGTACAGCCGTTATAATCAGATTGCAAAACATGCTCCCACGTGGAATTGGAAACTATATAAAACGATGGAATGGAAGATATCAATGGCCATGCCAGAAGAGACCGGGGGAGAACTGAATGCACGAGAGATAAAGATGACGAGGAAATCCAATTTGCAACGAACGCTTTTACAACGAAAAAAGAATTTGTTGTGTTCATCGTCGATGAAAAAATCAATTGACTTCATACTACTTCAGGATGAGAGATGGATACACATCCATCTCTCATCAATGCTAATTGTACCCAAACTCATTAAAAATTATCTCCCTACTTACAGTAACGAACGATTCTAACGTAATCATTTTCATGATTTTTCTTATCAAAATATTATACGTGTTCATAGATGGTCTCTCATCTTAACATACTCACCTTTCTAATCTCTCATGTAATCACGATGTTAGGAAAATATTGCTCACCGATTTCACGACTCACCGATTCGAGAACGAGAACTGAAAGATGGGAAGAGACAGTAATGTCGTGTTCACTTTCCAATCAAACTATTCCAATATGAACTTTGGTAAACTTAATAGCGACATGAATATTTCAGTCGGCATTGGTATTGCTTTCAGTCCTTGAGGTGGATGAGATTCCGTATGCACTGAGAGCATCCACCACGGAACAAACGTGCTTTCATCCATTCTTCACCCTAGAATCCCGATTCATCCGTATTGTTTGAGTGAAAGGCAGAGATCACCTTCAAAAGTATCGTTATTCCCCCCAAAAATGGCTTTTTAGGAATTACAATTGGCATATCTTACCGATATGACTCAAACTATTTCTGAATAGTGAGATCACTACTATGAGAATGTGTGATTATGGGGTCTTGACCATCAGGGCTCAAAACCCAGGGTGCAATATCCAAAAATAAGCTATTTTGATGCCTGTAGGAGAATCAAAATGGCCTTGTACATCTACGATTCTCTACTACTAGCTCGGCCTGCGTAACGATGTTCTCCAACACGATAGGGTATGCCCAGACTGCTGTATGACTGAGGCTTCAAGGCTCACCGATCAAGGGTTCGAGAAACCCAGGGAATCACGTCGACTACGGGGAAGCGTCGTCCTGGACCTCGTGGGTCCGTACCTTCGTACGGCCCGGGGTGAGAAATTTATTCTCGTGGTCACCGATTTGTTCCCCAGGTGGACCGAGACGTTCCCAATGGCGAACGCGTCAACAGATCCGATCACTCAAACGTTGGAAGACGCAGTGTTCCAGAGGTGGGGATATTCGGAAACCGCACTGACCGACAAAACGCCCCAATTCAAGGGTCCCAAATGGTTCAAGTGGTGGGTACGTTGGCAGAAGAAGCCTTGGACGACTCCAGCCTACATGCCGAGGTTGAACCTCACCGAGAGACGCAACCAGGCAATTCAGAAGGGGCTCCGACTGCACCTGCCTAGCGAGCGGAACCAGAAGAACTGGGATCTCCGTGTACGAAAGATACTCTTCGCCATGCAGCGACGCCTGAACGCAGCGACAGGGTACACTCTTAGCAAGCTATTGCTGGGAAGTAACCTCCTCCGATTCGGAGAACATCAAGAATCACGAAGAGAAGCGACCGCAGCCCATCTCGAGGCCACCGTGCGGAATCAACAGCGCTACCACAAGGATGCCCCGGAGGAGATCGCACCTGCCTTCGACATCGAAGACATGGTGTACATTGAGTCACACTCGTTGTCACGAGCGGCCGGAGACTTAGCGCGAGCCTCACCCCCAAGTAGGAGGGGCCCTCTCACGTCATACATCGACACTCCCCCCAGATTTACACCATACAGCGGCCGGGGAGCACTCCAATCAAGGTGCACGTCTCTCAAATGAAAAATGCTACAAATCAACGCCGGAGACCGAGCCACTATACGCCAACTTGGACCCAGCTCGCGTCGGCGGGTCGCACTTGGAGAAGTCGACGTCGCAGCACCACTCGGAGATTCCGTAGCCACCGCAGTCGGGGACGCCTGATTTACCTCGAATCCCGTACCTCATGCGCCGCACGCAACCACGCAACGCCTCATCCTTTACCCTGTCGGGGGCTCAACGGCAGGAACGCAAGGGCAACCGGTACCCCAAGCCCAGGGCCCGCCATCGCAGCCTACTTCAACCCATGTTCATACCACAACTCCGACGAATCCGGCAGAGATGCTCAAGCCAGGATCCCCTCTCCAGGGATGAAAGCGGAGAAGAAGTCACCCAACGCTATTAAAAGCAGCAAGGGTGGTATCGGAGCGAGAATTCGCGTATCCGTCACTTGCCGAGAGGTACGCGATATGCCAACACCGGAGCAATCCAGACTCGTGCGCTTGGGTAAGAAGTGCCGCCGGGGAACAAGTTTACTCAACATACTTAACCATTTAGGTTCGCTAAGGTGCAAGTGTCTACATATAGTTGGTCCATCTACTACTTACGAAATTTTCTCATGTATTCAGTAGCTGTAAACAAATTTACCCTCAAGTTTGACCATAATCAATCATACTCATGTAACATTATGTCAATAAAACGACGACGTAGGAGCCGATTAGGGGAAAATAAATGCGTGACATATTGTGAGGGTAGAAATGAAGTTCATCATCCGTGCGTTTGACGTGCGCATCTCATTGCATAATCAGCCCACATTCTCTTTAGATTTCATCATAGTCCATTCCTACCCCACATGTGCGTATGAGTCATCGGACGTAATCCTCTTTCCCGGCCTACCGATTCCCTCCACGCTACGAAGACGGAAGCCGCTATTTCCCCGGTTTACATGAATTCTCTACGCTAATTGCGTAGACCACTGTTTTCCCGGTTTACATATTTCCTCCACGTTAACCTCACGTAGACCGCGAATTCACCGGTTCACTAAACAAACCCGCGAGTATATGACGTGGGCTGACAGAGCATCGAATCATCAATTCTCTACCGAGCACTGAGGTGGACACTTCCCGTCAGTCGCTACTCGGCCAAACGCGCGTCTCGCTGACCGCGTCGCCGCGACTCTAATCCACCTCTTCACATCACTGGTACTCCGCAGTCCCGACAATCGATCCATGAATCAGTGTACACTTGGCGGTCGTTGCTTCTTCCCGAATAGGGGATCATATCCAGAGCTTTTCGTCGCTCCCATGCGATATAGATTTCAGTATGTGCGTGTGTGCATCTACGAAACTTCTGTCTGCTTCTGCATACGCAGATTAGGCTTCCAACAGCAGGCAGTGGCAAAAAGCATCAGAAATTGACAGTGATTCACAGATCGAACAGACCTCTTGCTTTAGCAAAGATTCACTCCATCCAATGATCAGGAACCATCCTCAAGGAATGCATTCTGTGAGATCTAGATACGGTTGCCGGCACATGAAAGCGATGATTCCCGGTCAATTTTCCTAATCCAATTTTCCTAAAATCTCATTTTCCTAAGGAAATTTTCCTAAATCCAAAATTCCTAAGTCATTTTTCCTAAAGTCAAAATTCCTAAAAAATAATCATTGATTGGGACAGGGTGTTCTTATGGAACCCTGGAGCCTAGAAGCTGTGGTTTGAGTAAATCGAGAAATAGGATGTGGAAGCGTGAGATTAGGGATAAATTGAGCACTCGTGAATTCACTATAAAATAACTCAATATATTCTATAAAAGCGTGTGTGACACTAGTATATAAATAGAATAAGGCGCGGAAGAGATCGCGGCACGGGAATATACAGAATGATGAGAATTGAGTCGCGGGGCGGGCACCGACGCGGGCGCGAAAAGGATAAGTTCGCTACATTGCGATAATGAGAGGCGATTGATTGCGCTCAGCTCGATTGACAGAGGCAGGCGGCTGACGACTGGATTGAGAGTCGCGAGAGAGACTCGAGGCAAGCAGCAGGGCTTAAGGTGTGAGAAAGTGGCGCCGATTTTGGGCCAATTATGATATTTCTAACTCGTCACATGATATTCAAAGTAAACGCCCTCGGCCACTGCACTCGTCTCGCTTCGAGCGCTTTCTCGAACGTTCTCGAGCCCACGAAATCCGAACAATCATTTATTGCAGAAAAATATCCAAAACAGTTTAGACGTCTCAAATGACAATGTTATGTGCAATAGCACGTAAATAATCCAAAATATGCCCTTGTTCCTTGTAATCTTCGTAATCCAACACAATTGATCTCAGACGAGCTTGATGCTCTCGCCACTTCCTCTTTGGTCCAGCTGTGACTTGTTTGCCTTGGCTCAACTCAGTTACTATAGTTTCAGTATCTGACTGCTCCTTCTGCAGTTCCGTCAGCATTGAATAGAAATCAGGGTGATTTTTTCCAACGACGATTTGAAATCGATTATGCCAGCCTTCGGACACATTATTCGTTCGATGATCCCCATCGATAGTTGCTTGATATTGATTCTATTTTGATGGATGATATCTTGGCGCAACCGCGGCCCGCCTTCCTCTGGCTCTTATCCCAGATATGTACCATTGCTCGAGATAATCAAAAATGGTAATCAAATCTTCTACAACTTCATCTCTCAAAAGCTCAAAGCTTCGGAGAACATCATCAACGTGAACGAAAGCTAGGGCAAGCATCATATGGGTCTGAAGTTTCAAGCTACGATCATTTTCATCGTTATACGCTGCTTGAAGGCCCTCGCTCTGAATTTTTCGGTAAATTGACTGACCCAGGTGAAAAAAACAGCTCGAGATAGAAACTCCAGGGAAAACCGCTTCGCTAGCATTAAGGATAGCTAGCTCAAAATCTGTCATGATCTTTTCAGGCCGGCAGTTTTGAACTCTGAGACGCTGAGCAGCATTAAATACAGCTTGCAATACAGCTTCATACTGTAGAGCCTCCTTCGACGTTAATAAAGCATACACTAGCGGGAGAGCAATAACCTCTATATCAGCAGTGGGGTTTGATCTCGGCTTCTTAACAGTGCCCAAGATCGTGAAAAGCCACGTGAAGATATCTGGACACACCTGCAGCATTTCCATTCCAAATTGATGAAACAATTCACGGAGGCGAGATTGAAAGGGTGTTTCGATTAAAAAATATCAGTACCTTGAATGTTCCATTCAAAAACCAAACTAAGCTTCTGGAAAGTAATTCTAAATTTTTTCTCGTTGCAAATACTAGAATCCGACCACCTTCATACGCTGGATCATCTTCCGAGTCGTAAATGAGAAGAATTTCGCCTTTCAGAGTCTTTTGATATACTTCAGGAAGGGCGTCGAGATCTGCTAATGTCTTAGGATTCGCTGATAAATTTTGGCGGCGTTGCCGTCGCATCGATTTTTTTAAATTTTCTTGATCTGGGAGATGGCTCAGTATCGCTGAATCAACACGAGGCAGCTCTCGGCGCAAGATTTGAGCGGGTGGTTGCTCTGGGTGCTCTTGAGCTTGCCGTTTCAAATCGTATTTTACAGCTCCCGCTCGGGCTTGTTCTCGGTCTGGGGGATGCTCGTGCGCACCTGGTGACTTTGCAATCACGATTCGACCATTATCGCACATTGTCACAAGGCGTGAAGTGCACTCTCCGCTCTTTGTTCGGACGCATTGCCAGTAAGTTCGCCCCTTTACAGGGAGCCTTGTTCTGTAGTAAACATGTCCATCCAGCAGTAGTTTCTTTCCAACAATTTCAGGGACACCAGCCATTCTATTTGTGGATTTTTGATTTAAAAGGTAGTCACTTCGAGAGAATTACCAGAACGAGAATTTTTTAATTCTTTTACAATTTTTTTGTATTTTATGAGTGACAAAAAATTTAGAATTTAGACTTAAACTTCCGGAGGGGTTAGCCGAACAAAACTCTTGAATGTTTACATTTTGTAACGAGCATCACGTGCCCTTGGTTACTGAGTTCAATTATCGATCCCGTCAGTCTCAAAGATGACCGAATACGAGAAAGATGCTCTAGGAATTTTTATGGGGAAAAATTGATTTTGGAATTGAAGGAATGAAACAGGAGTAGTATTAGGAAAATAGTATTAGGAAAAATAGTATTAGGAAAAATAGTATTAGGAAAAATGTTTTAGGAAAATTGTCTTAGGAAAATTGTTTTAGGAAAAATGGCATTAGGAAAATTCGCTTTCGGAAAATTATATTAGGAAAAATGGTTTAGGAAAAATGACCGGGAACGGAAAGCGATAGATAAGGATCACCCGAGAATGAAGACGAGGCTGGGGGAACACAATATGGTAAACATCATGAGTTGACAAGACAAGAAATCTCCAACTGCATAGCGACGAGCGATGAAAAAACCTTGATCAAACGGGTTCATTTGTCGGCAATCGTCTATTCGATCTCTGAGTATGAGAATTATATGAACGATTTTGCATCAGGATTTCAAGATCCGTATCTGGGCCACGCCAGCACGGCTCTCACTCTGAATATTCTCAGTAGAAATTCGTCTCACTCAACCACCCAAGAACCACAGCCTTCGACAGACTCAAAGGCAAGATGAGATCATTCAATATTCTCAAGTGCCTCACCCATTCACATGAGCAATTGTGACCCATGGAGATTGAGGCTCGTCAGATGAGAATTTGTTGACTAACAAGGAGAGGTCATGGTCTGTGGGTCGTGGATTCGGTTGAAACTCTGGGAATCGTCTCATTTTTGCACCAAAAGATGATATCCGAAACCGCTTACTTGAATGCTGAAACGTTTTGGAGCTACAGCCTATGAAATTAGCGTTGCCCATATAGGCCCATGTTGAAAGTTGATATATATAGGTATACTAACAATGCTAATGTGATTGACCATAGCTCTGAAACGTTTTAGCATTCAAGTTAGCGGTTTTGGATATCATCTTTTGGTACCAAAAGGAGACGATTCCCAGAGTTTCAGCCGAATTCACGACCCACAGACCATGGCCTCTCCTTGTAAGAAGAACGATAATTATAACAATTAAGGAGCCAGGCAAAATTTGTCCGTCCACATGCCGCACATCGGGTCGCCTTTTCGGAAGGGGTGAAGTGTAATGGGTGGGTGGATGGTTGGGGAGGGTGGTGGGTGGGTGAGTCAATGGATGGTTGGCTGGATGGATTGCTATGAGGTATGAGGCACGAATTATGGAGAATGAGGTATAAACACCTTCGAAGAACGAGTCATGAGTTATGAGGAACTCAAGTTATGAGGAACTCGAGTTATGAGGAACTCGAGTTATGAGGAACTCGAGTTATGAGGAACTCGAGTTATGAGGAACTCGGGTCATGAGGAACTCGAGTTATGAGGAACTCGGGTCATGAGGAACTCGAGTTATGAGGAACTCGGGTCATGAGGAACCCGAGTTATGAGGAACGAGTTTTGCGGAGTCTGTGATGAGGAATAAATTATCAGAAATGAGGCATGGTCATGGGAATAGAAATGCTGGAATTAAGTCTAATTACGTGTACCTAGGCCTCATCCGGTGTAGTTTGCTGTAGTTTGGTCCGGTGTGGTTCTATTCGGTGATTGGGTGGCCGTATGGGTCATGGGCAGGTTGGTGAATCCGTGGGTGATGGGTCGATGAGTGGGTCTGTGATCGAGTGGTCGTATGGGTCATGGGTAGGTGGAACCTTGGCCGTGTGGGACACGGGTTGGTGAATTGGTGGGAATGTGTTATGAGGAATTGAGTCGTGAGGAATTGAGTTATGAAAGGTTACAGCAGAATGTTCGATTCGGAGTTACGTGAAAGGTTGTTGGATTCATTCACTGGTTACGTCGTTTGTTATTTTGGATACTCTGTTAGGCATTCCAATGTAATTGTATCATCGAATTTTTTTTCCAATAATTAAGCGCCAGTCTAAATTTTGTTCGTCCGGATCCCTCGTATCTGGTTGCCTATGTGGAAGGACTGAAATATCATGGGTAGGTGGATGAGCGGGTAGATGGGTGGCTGGGTCCGTGGTCGGGTGGCCGTATGGGTCATGGGTAGGTTGGTGAGTGATGGGTTATGGATTATGGCAATGGTACAGAGAAGTAGCGTGGAGGCGCATCAATAACGTTAATTTTTTGCGAAACTCATATCGATTTGAGCTAACCAGGGGTGCACGAGATGTAGGTCTCTGGTTTTGGTGAACAGTCTCATCCAACCCCCAAAGACGATATCTGAAGGTTTACAGTTGGATGCTCAAGGGTTTCAGAGTTACAGACTTTGGTATTGCCCACAAGGGCTCATGCTAAGAAAACATAGTGGAAATAGGTCATTCATTGATGACATGTTTCGAGCTCTACAATATAAGTATTCTCAAAGTCAAATATCTTTAAATGCCAGATTCTATTGACTTCTGATGGTTCGTGCGTTCTTTATTGATTGATATTACATGCAATGTGTGCGCATTCATTGCTTTTGTAAAGTGTAGCTGTTTTATACAGGAGACTGACTAATTTCTGGCAACGCTGGTGATGGAATGAGACGAAAGAATAGGATGTTGGCATACTTGAAATTCTCATTTGGTAACTTCAAGAAGTAAGCACCCAGTTATTGCTTGCAACGCTTTGCAACAATTTCGGTAGGTTCACTATCAGAATATTTTACTTCAATGAATGTCAAAGAGAGATTACTACATAAAATCACCAAACCACAACACTTATATTTAGGACAAAATTAAGTCAAAACTTGCAAAGTTATACTAAGCAGTCTAGATTTAATTTGTTCAATCCGGTATAACAAGTGGTTGTATAAGGGTGGTGGGTAGGGGGTGCATGGATGAATGAATGGGTGGATTAATGAGTGGATGGATGGTTGGGGATGATAATGGGGACGGGGATAGGGGTGGGAAGTACCGGGCTGAAATGGTATAGTCCGGTCTGGTTTGGTCCAGATTGACGTTATTGAGTCAAATTCGGTTCTATTCCTTTCTGATTAGGTTAGGTTAAGTCTAATTCGGTCGACTTCGGTAAGTGAGTGTAGCTCGGTCTAGCTCGGTCTGGTTTGGGGTAATTAGGTCTCGTTCGGTCTAGTTCTGTTAAATTAGGTCTAGTTCGAATTAAAGAAGTATATTTGATCGGTCTTTGCGAGTTAAAGTCAGCTGGTACTGCTGAAATTTTTGGCACCAATCGAGAATGGATTTTTCTCCACTCTCGATCAATTTCAGAAATACCAGCTGACTTTAACTCGCAAAGACCGATCGAATATACTTCCATAATTTGAAATTCCCGCGAGTGATAAATACGATATCCGATCATATCGATCGAGTGTCATAATTATATATATATATCTCCGGCAGAAGGCCGAAGACCTGCCAAAAGTAAAAATGGTGAGAAATCAAATAGAAATAGCGGGTTAAAATCACTTTTCTCGCAAACGCTTAACGAAGATGAACTTTCGTATATAAAGACGTTCTAACTATCGAACATTCGGCCACTTGAGCCGCGTGTCAGTGGTAAACTCTCATTGCTCTTCTACCACTTCGAAAAGCTCGAGCAATGAGAGAAGGTCTAATTGGGTCTATTTCAGTCTAGTATTGTCAAATACGGTGTAGTTCCGTCCAATTCGGTCTACTTTTATCTAGGTCGGTCTAATTTGGTCCTTTTCGATCTAGCTCGGTGTAGTTGGGTCTAGATCGGGCCAATTCGATCTATATCAGTTCAGTTCGGTCTAATTAAGTCTAGCTCGGTCTAGTTTGGGGTGATTAAGTCTCGTTCGGCCTACTCCGGTCTAATTCGGTCTAGTTCAGTCTAGTATGGTCTAATACGATCTAATTCGGTCCAATTAGGTCTAGTACAATCTAGGTCGGTCTAATTCGGTTTGGTTTGGTCCAATCAGGTTGGTCTAGTTCGGTCTAGTTTGGCCTAATTTGTTCTAGTTTGTAGTTGCTCTTATATGCACCAAGTCCGGAGATCAACGGTCAACGTATGCACACTGCACAATGAATTGAATTGACATCGCTTTGATTAACCCTTTACATTCACGCCATGTAACAGAAGTTTTTCAGCCTAATCGATTCATCAAAGATATACCAGCTCAGCTAATTGAAAATAAACTATGCAATTCCGCAATATTCATTGTTGCTTACTTGAAGTTATATCTCCACAATTAGCCAGTATAATTTGATATAACACCAATTTTGCGAACTATTTTAAAAATTTTTTTAGACACCTTGAATTGATCAGCAATCATTATTTTACAACTATTCTTATTGAACTATAGAAGCATTTCTGGTGCCTATGACTTATCAAAAACATTTACAAGCCGAACGAGCGGTAGCGAGTAAGGCAAAAACGCTAGTTATAATAATTAAGGAGCCGGGCAAAATTTGTCCGTCCACATACTGCGTATCGGGTCGCTTATGCGGAAAGGGTGAAGTTTGATGGGTGGGTTGTTGGGTGAGTAGGGTTTGTGGTCAGGTGGGGGGGGGGGGTGGATGGATGGATGGATGTACTTAGACTTTAGTGATTCCGGATAGCATCACTGAGGTTTCAGTGAGACGTTTCACTGAAATTCCAACTTTCACTGAAGTTTTAGTGAAATTTCCACTATAGTTTCAGTGAAATTCCCCCGAAATTCCAGTGAAACTTCCGCTAAAAATTCAGCAAAACTTCCACTGGATTTCCAGTGATACTTTGACTGAAGATTAGTGGGATAGGATTCATAAAATATGTAATCTTACATTTCCCAATATCTTTCAAACAGATATATATCTTTATCTAGATATCAGGTAGTACATCAACTCAATTATATTTGATTATTCAATATTTTTAATTTTTTGAATGTTACATCCAACTCAATTTTCCAGATAATATATAAATTGAAGGTCATTCTTTATACAAAATTGTAGTTGCGAGAAGCTTCATCCCGTAAATGTAAAATGAGATAACTCTAATCGTATTACAATATTACAATTATTAAACGCCCAGCCAAAACTTGTCCGTTTAAATCCCGCGTATCGGGTTGCCTATGCGAAAGGGGTGAAGTGTGATGGGTGGGTGGGTGAATGAGTTAGTGGTCAGGTGGGTGGATGGATGGATTGATGAATGAATCAGTGAATGAGAAATGAGGAACGAACTATGAGGGACGAGTTATGAGGAACGAATTATGAGGAGTGAGTTATGAGGAATGAGTTATGAGGAACGAGTTATGAGAAGTGAGTTGTAAGGAACGAGTTATGAGGAGTGAGTTATGAGGTACGAGTTATGAGGAACGTTGTATGAGGAACGAGGTGTAAGGAACGAGCTATGAGGGACAAGGTATGGAAATGGGAATAGAAATGCTGAAATCCCGTCTAACTTGTTTGATCTAATTCAGTGTACTTAGTTCGGTCCCGTACGGTGTAGTTCGTTTTAGTGCGGTACGGTTGGGTTTCATTTGGTCCTACTCGGTCTGATTGGGCCTACTTCGGTCTAGCTCGGTCTAATCTGGTCTAGTTCGGTGAAGTTGGGTGTGCTTGGGTCTACTTCGGTCGAATTCGATCTCATTCGGTTTACTTTGGTGAAATCAGGTCTAGATTAGTCTGGGACGGTCTGATTCGGTCCAGTTCAACTTAGGGTGGTCTAGTTTGATCTAGTTCGATCTAGTTAGGACTAGTTTGATAGTCCGGGCCTTTCATTTAGCCAACACAGCCGTTTAAAAAATTGGAAAAGATAAATTTGAGTTCTCTTTTATAGTATACCTATCAGCAGGTGTAACTCAAGATAATATCATTTTCGCAAACATCATGGAAAGTTTCTACTTAGCACCTTGAATTGATCACCACTCATTGTTTTACAACCATAGTTATTGAATTACAACAGCATTTCTGGGGCCTCTGACTCATCAAGGACATTTACAAGCCGAACGAGCGGTAGCGAGGGAGGGAATAACGCTAGTTATAAGTATTCATTGAATCGATGAACTCCCCACTGCACTCCCCCGAAAAACAAATTTTTAAGAATCAGGTTTTTCAAATCTCTTCGAGGCAAGAATCTAAGAGTAGAGACATATTCCTCCTCGAACGGTAGAGTACAAATACTTCTCGAACCAGAGGCAGAACTTGCCTCGAGCTTAGAGGCGAAATGCGTAAAGAACAAAACTGCGGAGGTAACCTCACCTTCACTCACTCCATTCGAAATACGGCTTGTCTATACGGCCGGACTCGCGTACGCGAACCTTCGCGTACGAGTTCTGGTGGACGACGCATGTGACGTCTTCGCCGAAAAATCCCTAGGAAATCCGTCGCGTACGCGAAAGATCGCGGGCCCTGGGCCCAGCCTTCGCGTACGCGAAAAGGCCCATTCTTCGCGTACGCGAAAATTTTCGGAAAGTCGCCTCGCAAAAATCTTCGCGTACGCGAAAAATTTTCCGGTTCGCGCACGCGAAAACTTTTGCGAGGCGACTTTCCGAAATTTTTCGCGTACGCGAAAGAATCCATTCTTCGCGTACGCGAAAAATTTTACGGTCCGCGTGCGCGAAGACTTTGCAAGGTGTCGGTCCGAATATAGAGAACAGGCATATTTTCGCGTACGCGAAGAAAGAAGCCTTCGCGTACGCGAAGAATTCCTGATTTCGCACGCGCGACAAAAGCGTAGAATTGATTCTCGCTTTAATACGAACTACGAGGGCGAAGGAAGCCCATCCTTCGCAGATGCGGAGACTTTGCGAGGTGCGCATCCACAAATTTTCGCGTACGCGAAGGCTTTGCAAAGCGCCGTTTCGAAAACCTTCGCGTACGCGAAGGGTCCATGATTTCGCGTGCGCGAAGACTTTGCAAGGGCCCGTTCTACATAGGATGCGCTCATCGTGTGAGCGTACGCGCATACGCTTGCGCTTGAAGCATTTGATGTAGAAAATTTCATGAAGCAGCCGAGTCTCAGTCCTTTTTACTCCGAATTTTCACAAATGAAGTGTTGGGTGATGATTGGTGGGCCCCAAGTGACATTATCAAGCGGAAAAAATCCCGTTCCTCCATGTTTTACCATAAACAAATACAGAAAAACATCAGCGGTGCAACGCGAGCCTCCTCGGGAGAAAATACAGGTTGAGCAACGTTTCCACGATTCAGTATCCGGATTGGTGACCGCTCATCTTGCTCTTGACAAGTTTCTGATCCCAAACAAGGTTTCAGTCTTCCTAAGCTAAGACGGGTGGTCAGCAATCCGAATACAAAATCGCGAAAACGTTGCTCAACCTGGATTTCCTTCCAAAAAGGCTCACGCGGCCACCGCTGATGTTTTTCTCTATTTGTTTAAGGGAAAAGATGAAAGAATTTAATTTTTTGGCTTGATAATGTCACTCGGGGCCCAGCAATCATCAATAACTCTTCACTTGTCAAAATTCCAAGTAAAATGCGACTGCTAAGGCTGCTTCATGACATTCTCTGCATCAAATGCTCCAAGCACAAGCGTACGCGCATACGCTTGCGCTCATAGCATTTGATGCAGGGAATTTCGTGAAGCAACCTCACCAGTCATTTTCCTCTCAGAATTTCCAGAAGAGTTGGCTGATGCTTGGTGGACCCCGAGTGACTTTATCGAGCGAAGAACTCAAGTTTCTCCATGTTTTTCCATGAGCAAATAGAGAAAAACATCAGGGTTGGCCACGCGAGCCTTTCCGGAAAGAAATTCAGGTTAAGCACGGGTTTTGCGATTCAGTATCTGGTTTTGGTGACCACTCGTCTTGCTCTTGCCTAGTTTCTGATCCCAAACAAAGTTACAGTGTTCGCAAACTAAGACGGGTGGTTTCCAATGCCGATACTGAGTTGCAAAAATGTTGCTCAACCTGGATTTTCCCCCGTAAAGGCTCGCGGTGCCACCACTGCTGGTTCCTCCTTCTTGTTCTTGAGAGAACATGAAGAAAATTGTTTTTCTGACCCAAAAATGTGACTAGGAGACTGCCATCAATTATTCTCGCAGGTCCCGTATTCCACCGAAAATGAAAGAGCGCGTAGCTTTTAGGGTGGTCAACGCTGATGTTTTTCTCTGATTGGTTGTAGAAAAACACGAAGAAACTCGATTTTTTGTCTCGATAATGTTACCCGGAGCCCACCAATCATCAACTAACTCGGCAGGCGGCTGACGACTGGATTGAGAGTCGCGAGAGAGACTCGAGGCAAGCAGCAGGGCTTAAGGTGTGAGAAAGTGGCGCCGATTTTGGGCCAATTATGATATTTCTAACTCGTCACATGATATTCAGAGTAAACGCCCTCGGCCACTGCACTCGTCTCGCTTCGAGCGCTTTCTCGAACGTTCTCGAGCCCACGAAATCCGAACAATCATTTATTGCAGAAAAATATCCAAAACAGTTTAGACGTCTCAAATGACAATGTTATGTGCAATAGCACGTAAATAATCCAAAATATGCCCTTGTTCCTTGTAATCTTCGTAATCCAACACAATTGATCTCAGACGAGCTTGATGCTCTCGCCACTTCCTCTTTGGTCCAGCTGTGACTTGTTTGCCTTGGCTCAACTCAGTTACTATAGTTTCAGTATCTGACTGCTCCTTCTGCAGTTCCGTCAGCATTGAATAGAAATCAGGGTGATTTTTTCCAACGACGATTTGAAATCGATTATGCCAGCCTTCGGACACATTATTCGTTCGATGATCCCCATCGATAGTTGCTTGATATTGATTCTATTTTGATGGATGATATCTTGGCGCAACCGCGGCCCGCCTTCCTCTGGCTCTTATCCCAGATATGTACCATTGCTCGAGATAATCAAAAATGGTAATCAAATCTTCTACAACTTCATCTCTCAAAAGCTCAAAGCTTCGGAGAACATCATCAACGTGAACGAAAGCTAGGGCAAGCATCATATGGGTCTGAAGTTTCAAGCTACGATCATTTTCATCGTTATACGCTGCTTGAAGGCCCTCGCTCTGAATTTTTCGGTAAATTGACTGACCCAGGTGAAAAAAACAGCTCGAGATAGAAACTCCAGGGAAAACCGCTTCGCTAGCATTAAGGATAGCTAGCTCAAAATCTGTCATGATCTTTTCAGGCCGGCAGTTTTGAACTCTGAGACGCTGAGCAGCATTAAATACAGCTTGCAATACAGCTTCATACTGTAGAGCCTCCTTCGACGTTAATAAAGCATACACTAGCGGGAGAGCAATAACCTCTATATCAGCAGTGGGGTTTGATCTCGGCTTCTTAACAGTGCCCAAGATCGTGAAAAGCCACGTGAAGATATCTGGACACACCTGCAGCATTTCCATTCCAAATTGATGAAACAATTCACGGAGGCGAGATTGAAAGGGTGTTTCGATTAAAAAATATCAGTACCTTGAATGTTCCATTCAAAAACCAAACTAAGCTTCTGGAAAGTAATTCTAAATTTTTTCTCGTTGCAAATACTAGAATCCGACCACCTTCATACGCTGGATCATCTTCCGAGTCGTAAATGAGAAGAATTTCGCCTTTCAGAGTCTTTTGATATACTTCAGGAAGGGCGTCGAGATCTGCTAATGTCTTAGGATTCGCTGGTAAATTTTGGCGGCGTTGCCGTCGCATCGATTTTTTTAAATTTTCTTGATCTGGGAGATGGCTCAGTATCGCTGAATCAACACGAGGCAGCTCTCGGCGCAAGATTTGAGCGGGTGGTTGCTCTGGGTGCTCTTGAGCTTGCCGTTTCAAATCGTATTTTACAGCTCCCGCTCGGGCTTGTTCTCGGTCTGGGGGATGCTCGTGCGCACCTGGTGACTTTGCAATCACGATTCGACCATTATCGCACATTGTCACAAGGCGTGAAGTGCACTCTCCGCTCTTTGTTCGGACGCATTGCCAGTAAGTTCGCCCCTTTACAGGGAGCCTTGTTCTGTAGTAAACATGTCCATCCAGCAGTAGTTTCTTTCCAACAATTTCAGGGACACCAGCCATTCTATTTGTGGATTTTTGATTTAAAAGGTAGTCACTTCGAGAGAATTACCAGAACGAGAATTTTTTAATTCTTTTACAATTTTTTTGTATTTTATGAGTGACAAAAAATTTAGAATTTAGACTTAAACTTCCGGAGGGGTTAGCCGAACAAAACTCTTGAATGTTTACATTTTGTAACGAGCATCACGTGCCCTTGGTTACTGAGTTCAATTATCGATCCCGTCAGTCTCAAAGATGACCGAATACGAGAAAGATGCTCTAGGAATTTTTATGGGGAAAAATTGATTTTGGAATTGAAGGAATGAAACAGGAGTAGTATTAGGAAAATAGTATTAGGAAAAATAGTATTAGGAAAAATAGTATTAGGAAAAATGTTTTAGGAAAATTGTCTTAGGAAAATTGTTTTAGGAAAAATGGCATTAGGAAAATTCGCTTTCGGAAAATTATATTAGGAAAAATGGTTTAGGAAAAATGACCGGGAACGGAAAGCGATAGATAAGGATCACCCGAGAATGAAGACGAGGCTGGGGGAACACAATATGGTAAACATCATGAGTTGACAAGACAAGAAATCTCCAACTGCATAGCGACGAGCGATGAAAAAACCTTGATCAAACGGGTTCATTTGTCGGCAATCGTCTATTCGATCTCTGAGTATGAGAATTATATGAACGATTTTGCATCAGGATTTCAAGATCCGTATCTGGGCCACGCCAGCACGGCTCTCACTCTGAATATTCTCAGTAGAAATTCGTCTCACTCAACCACCCAAGAACCACAGCCTTCGACAGACTCAAAGGCAAGATGAGATCATTCAATATTCTCAAGTGCCTCACCCATTCACATGAGCAATTGTGACCCATGGAGATTGAGGCTCGTCAGATGAGAATTTGTTGACTAACAAGGAGAGGTCATGGTCTGTGGGTCGTGGATTCGGTTGAAACTCTGGGAATCGTCTCATTTTTGCACCAAAAGATGATATCCGAAACCGCTTACTTGAATGCTGAAACGTTTTGGAGCTACAGCCTATGAAATTAGCGTTGCCCATATAGGCCCATGTTGAAAGTTGATATATATAGGTATACTAACAATGCTAATGTGATTGACCATAGCTCTGAAACGTTTTAGCATTCAAGTTAGCGGTTTTGGATATCATCTTTTGGTACCAAAAGGAGACGATTCCCAGAGTTTCAGCCGAATTCACGACCCACAGACCATGGCCTCTCCTTGTAAGAAGAACGATAATTATAACAATTAAGGAGCCAGGCAAAATTTGTCCGTCCACATGCCGCACATCGGGTCGCCTTTTCGGAAGGGGTGAAGTGTAATGGGTGGGTGGATGGTTGGGGAGGGTGGTGGGTGGGTGAGTCAATGGATGGTTGGCTGGATGGATTGCTATGAGGTATGAGGCACGAATTATGGAGAATGAGGTATAAACACCTTCGAAGAACGAGTCATGAGTTATGAGGAACTCAAGTTATGAGGAACTCGAGTTATGAGGAACTCGAGTTATGAGGAACTCGAGTTATGAGGAACTCGAGTTATGAGGAACTCGGGTCATGAGGAACTCGGGTCATGAGGAACTCGAGTTATGAGGAACTCGGGTCATGAGGAACTCGAGTTATGAGAAACTCGGGTCATGAGGAACCCGAGTTATGAGGAACGAGTTTTGCGGAGTCTGTGATGAGGAATAAATTATCAGAAATGAGGCATGGTCATGGGAATAGAAATGCTGGAATTAAGTCTAATTACGTGTACCTAGGCCTCATCCGGTGTAGTTTGCTGTAGTTTGGTCCGGTGTGGTTCTATTCGGTGATTGGGTGGCCGTATGGGTCATGGGCAGGTTGGTGAATCCGTGGGTGATGGGTCGATGAGTGGGTCTGTGATCGAGTGGTCGTATGGGTCATGGGTAGGTGGAACCTTGGCCGTGTGGGACACGGGTTGGTGAATTGGTGGGAATGTGTTATGAGGAATTGAGTCGTGAGGAATTGAGTTATGAAAGGTTACAGCAGAATGTTCGATTCGGAGTTACGTGAAAGGTTGTTGGATTCATTCACTGGTTACGTCGTTTGTTATTTTGGATACTCTGTTAGGCATTCCAATGTAATTGTATCATCGAATTTTTTTTCCAATAATTAAGCGCCAGTCTAAATTTTGTTCGTCCGGATCCCTCGTATCTGGTTGCCTATGTGGAAGGACTGAAATATCATGGGTAGGTGGATGAGCGGGTAGATGGGTGGCTGGGTCCGTGGTCGGGTGGCCGTATGGGTCATGGGTAGGTTGGTGAGTGATGGGTTATGGATTATGGCAATGGTACAGAGAAGTAGCGTGGAGGCGCATCAATAACGTTAATTTTTTGCGAAACTCATATCGATTTGAGCTAACCAGGGGTGCACGAGATGTAGGTCTCTGGTTTTGGTGAACAGTCTCATCCAACCCCCAAAGACGATATCTGAAGGTTTACAGTTGGATGCTCAAGGGTTTCAGAGTTACAGACTTTGGTATTGCCCACAAGGGCTCATGCTAAGAAAACATAGTGGAAATAGGTCATTCATTGATGACATGTTTCGAGCTCTACAATATAAGTATTCTCAAAGTCAAATATCTTTAAATGCCAGATTCTATTGACTTCTGATGGTTCGTGCGTTCTTTATTGATTGATATTACATGCAATGTGTGCGCATTCATTGCTTTTGTAAAGTGTAGCTGTTTTATACAGGAGACTGACTAATTTCTGGCAACGCTGGTGATGGAATGAGACGAAAGAATAGGATGTTGGCATACTTGAAATTCTCATTTGGTAACTTCAAGAAGTAAGCACCCAGTTATTGCTTGCAACGCTTTGCAACAATTTCGGTAGGTTCACTATCAGAATATTTTACTTCAATGAATGTCAAAGAGAGATTACTACATAAAATCACCAAACCACAACACTTATATTTAGGACAAAATTAAGTCAAAACTTGCAAAGTTATACTAAGCAGTCTAGATTTAATTTGTTCAATCCGGTATAACAAGTGGTTGTATAAGGGTGGTGGGTAGGGGGTGCATGGATGAATGAATGGGTGGATTAATGAGTGGATGGATGGTTGGGGATGATAATGGGGACGGGGATAGGGGTGGGAAGTACCGGGCTGAAATGGTATAGTCCGGTCTGGTTTGGTCCAGATTGACGTTATTGAGTCAAATTCGGTTCTATTCCTTTCTGATTAGGTTAGGTTAAGTCTAATTCGGTCGACTTCGGTAAGTGAGTGTAGCTCGGTCTAGCTCGGTCTGGTTTGGGGTAATTAGGTCTCGTTCGGTCTAGTTCTGTTAAATTAGGTCTAGTTCGAATTAAAGAAGTATATTTGATCGGTCTTTGCGAGTTAAAGTCAGCTGGTACTGCTGAAATTTTTGGCACCAATCGAGAATGGATTTTTCTCCACTCTCGATCAATTTCAGAAATACCAGCTGACTTTAACTCGCAAAGACCGATCGAATATACTTCCATAATTTGAAATTCCCGCGAGTGATAAATACGATATCCGATCATATCGATCGAGTGTCATAATTATATATATATATCTCCGGCAGAAGGCCGAAGACCTGCCAAAAGTAAAAATGGTGAGAAATCAAATAGAAATAGCGGGTTAAAATCACTTTTCTCGCAAACGCTTAACGAAGATGAACTTTCGTATATAAAGACGTTCTAACTATCGAACATTCGGCCACTTGAGCCGCGTGTCAGTGGTAAACTCTCATTGCTCTTCTACCACTTCGAAAAGCTCGAGCAATGAGAGAAGGTCTAATTGGGTCTATTTCAGTCTAGTATTGTCAAATACGGTGTAGTTCCGTCCAATTCGGTCTACTTTTATCTAGGTCGGTCTAATTTGGTCCTTTTCGATCTAGCTCGGTGTAGTTGGGTCTAGATCGGGCCAATTCGATCTATATCAGTTCAGTTCGGTCTAATTAAGTCTAGCTCGGTCTAGTTTGGGGTGATTAAGTCTCGTTCGGCCTACTCCGGTCTAATTCGGTCTAGTTCAGTCTAGTATGGTCTAATACGATCTAATTCGGTCCAATTAGGTCTAGTACAATCTAGGTCGGTCTAATTCGGTTTGGTTTGGTCCAATCAGGTTGGTCTAGTTCGGTCTAGTTTGGCCTAATTTGTTCTAGTTTGTAGTTGCTCTTATATGCACCAAGTCCGGAGATCAACGGTCAACGTATGCACACTGCACAATGAATTGAATTGACATCGCTTTGATTAACCCTTTACATTCACGCCATGTAACAGAAGTTTTTCAGCCTAATCGATTCATCAAAGATATACCAGCTCAGCTAATTGAAAATAAACTATGCAATTCCGCAATATTCATTGTTGCTTACTTGAAGTTATATCTCCACAATTAGCCAGTATAATTTGATATAACACCAATTTTGCGAACTATTTTAAAAATTTTTTTAGACACCTTGAATTGATCAGCAATCATTATTTTACAACTATTCTTATTGAACTATAGAAGCATTTCTGGTGCCTATGACTTATCAAAAACATTTACAAGCCGAACGAGCGGTAGCGAGTAAGGCAAAAACGCTAGTTATAATAATTAAGGAGCCGGGCAAAATTTGTCCGTCCACATACTGCGTATCGGGTCGCTTATGCGGAAAGGGTGAAGTTTGATGGGTGGGTTGTTGGGTGAGTAGGGTTTGTGGTCAGGTGGGGGGGGGGGGGGGGGTGGATGGATGGATGGATGTACTTAGACTTTAGTGATTCCGGATAGCATCACTGAGGTTTCAGTGAGACGTTTCACTGAAATTCCAACTTTCACTGAAGTTTTAGTGAAATTTCCACTATAGTTTCAGTGAAATTCCCCCGAAATTCCAGTGAAACTTCCGCTAAAAATTCAGCAAAACTTCCACTGGATTTCCAGTGATACTTTGACTGAAGATTAGTGGGATAGGATTCATAAAATATGTAATCTTACATTTCCCAATATCTTTCAAACAGATATATATCTTTATCTAGATATCAGGTAGTACATCAACTCAATTATATTTGATTATTCAATATTTTTAATTTTTTGAATGTTACATCCAACTCAATTTTCCAGATAATATATAAATTGAAGGTCATTCTTTATACAAAATTGTAGTTGCGAGAAGCTTCATCCCGTAAATGTAAAATGAGATAACTCTAATCGTATTACAATATTACAATTATTAAACGCCCAGCCAAAACTTGTCCGTTTAAATCCCGCGTATCGGGTTGCCTATGCGAAAGGGGTGAAGTGTGATGGGTGGGTGGGTGAATGAGTTAGTGGTCAGGTGGGTGGATGGATGGATTGATGAATGAATCAGTGAATGAGAAATGAGGAACGAACTATGAGGGACGAGTTATGAGGAACGAATTATGAGGAGTGAGTTATGAGGAATGAGTTATGAGGAACGAGTTATGAGAAGTGAGTTGTAAGGAACGAGTTATGAGGAGTGAGTTATGAGGTACGAGTTATGAGGAACGTTGTATGAGGAACGAGGTGTAAGGAACGAGCTATGAGGGACAAGGTATGGAAATGGGAATAGAAATGCTGAAATCCCGTCTAACTTGTTTGATCTAATTCAGTGTACTTAGTTCGGTCCCGTACGGTGTAGTTCGTTTTAGTGCGGTACGGTTGGGTTTCATTTGGTCCTACTCGGTCTGATTGGGCCTACTTCGGTCTAGCTCGGTCTAATCTGGTCTAGTTCGGTGAAGTTGGGTGTGCTTGGGTCTACTTCGGTCGAATTCGATCTCATTCGGTTTACTTTGGTGAAATCAGGTCTAGATTAGTCTGGGACGGTCTGATTCGGTCCAGTTCAACTTAGGGTGGTCTAGTTTGATCTAGTTCGATCTAGTTAGGACTAGTTTGATAGTCCGGGCCTTTCATTTAGCCAACACAGCCGTTTAAAAAATTGGAAAAGATAAATTTGAGTTCTCTTTTATAGTATACCTATCAGCAGGTGTAACTCAAGATAATATCATTTTCGCAAACATCATGGAAAGTTTCTACTTAGCACCTTGAATTGATCACCACTCATTGTTTTACAACCATAGTTATTGAATTACAACAGCATTTCTGGGGCCTCTGACTCATCAAGGACATTTACAAGCCGAACGAGCGGTAGCGAGGGAGGGAATAACGCTAGTTATAAGTATTCATTGAATCGATGAACTCCCCACTGCACTCCCCCGAAAAACAAATTTTTAAGAATCAGGTTTTTCAAATCTCTTCGAGGCAAGAATCTAAGAGTAGAGACATATTCCTCCTCGAACGGTAGAGTACAAATACTTCTCGAACCAGAGGCAGAACTTGCCTCGAGCTTAGAGGCGAAATGCGTAAAGAACAAAACTGCGGAGGTAACCTCACCTTCACTCACTCCATTCGAAGTACGGCTTGTCTATACGGCCGGACTCGCGTACGCGAACCTTCGCGTACGAGTTCTGGTGGACGACGCATGTGACGTCTTCGCCGAAAAATCCCTAGGAAATCCGTCGCGTACGCGAAAGATCGCGGGCCCTGGGCCCAGCCTTCGCGTACGCGAAAAGGCCCATTCTTCGCGTACGCGAAAATTTTCGGAAAGTCGCCTCGCAAAAATCTTCGCGTACGCGAAAAATTTTCCGGTTCGCGCACGCGAAAACTTTTGCGAGGCGACTTTCCGAAATTTTTCGCGTACGCGAAAGAATCCATTCTTCGCGTACGCGAAAAATTTTACGGTCCGCGTGCGCGAAGACTTTGCAAGGTGTCGGTCCGAATATAGAGAACAGGCATATTTTCGCGTACGCGAAGAAAGAAGCCTTCGCGTACGCGAAGAATTCCTGATTTCGCACGCGCGACAAAAGCGTAGAATTGATTCTCGCTTTAATACGAACTACGAGGGCGAAGGAAGCCCATCCTTCGCAGATGCGGAGACTTTGCGAGGTGCGCATCCACAAATTTTCGCGTACGCGAAGGCTTTGCAAAGCGCCGTTTCGAAAACCTTCGCGTACGCGAAGGGTCCATGATTTCGCGTGCGCGAAGACTTTGCAAGGGCCCGTTCTACATAGGATGCGCTCATCGTGTGAGCGTACGCGCATACGCTTGCGCTTGAAGCATTTGATGTAGAAAATTTCATGAAGCAGCCGAGTCTCAGTCCTTTTTACTCCGAATTTTCACAAATGAAGTGTTGGGTGATGATTGGTGGGCCCCAAGTGACATTATCAAGCGGAAAAAATCCCGTTCCTCCATGTTTTACCATAAACAAATACAGAAAAACATCAGCGGTGCAACGCGAGCCTCCTCGGGAGAAAATACAGGTTGAGCAACGTTTCCACGATTCAGTATCCGGATTGGTGACCGCTCATCTTGCTCTTGACAAGTTTCTGATCCCAAACAAGGTTTCAGTCTTCCTAAGCTAAGACGGGTGGTCAGCAATCCGAATACAAAATCGCGAAAACGTTGCTCAACCTGGATTTCCTTCCAAAAAGGCTCACGCGGCCACCGCTGATGTTTTTCTCTATTTGTTTAAGGGAAAAGATGAAAGAATTTAATTTTTTGGCTTGATAATGTCACTCGGGGCCCAGCAATCATCAATAACTCTTCACTTGTCAAAATTCCAAGTAAAATGCGACTGCTAAGGCTGCTTCATGACATTCTCTGCATCAAATGCTCCAAGCACAAGCGTACGCGCATACGCTTGCGCTCATAGCATTTGATGCAGGGAATTTCGTGAAGCAACCTCACCAGTCATTTTCCTCTCAGAATTTCCAGAAGAGTTGGCTGATGCTTGGTGGACCCCGAGTGACTTTATCGAGCGAAGAACTCAAGTTTCTCCATGTTTTTCCATGAGCAAATAGAGAAAAACATCAGGGTTGGCCACGCGAGCCTTTCCGGAAAGAAATTCAGGTTAAGCACGGGTTTTGCGATTCAGTATCTGGTTTTGGTGACCACTCGTCTTGCTCTTGCCTAGTTTCTGATCCCAAACAAAGTTACAGTGTTCGCAAACTAAGACGGGTGGTTTCCAATGCCGATACTGAGTTGCAAAAATGTTGCTCAACCTGGATTTTCCCCCGTAAAGGCTCGCGGTGCCACCACTGCTGGTTCCTCCTTCTTGTTCTTGAGAGAACATGAAGAAAATTGTTTTTCTGACCCAAAAATGTGACTAGGAGACTGCCATCAATTATTCTCGCAGGTCCCGTATTCCACCGAAAATGAAAGAGCGCGTAGCTTTTAGGGTGGTCAACGCTGATGTTTTTCTCTGATTGGTTGTAGAAAAACACGAAGAAACTCGATTTTTTGTCTCGATAATGTTACCCGGAGCCCACCAATCATCAACTAACTCTTCTCGTGAGGAAATTCTGAGTAAAAAACGACTGGTAAGACTGCTTCATGAAATTTCCTGAATTAAATGCTCTGAGCGCAAGCGTATGCACGCACGCTCACGCACTGAGTGCATCCTATGTAGAACGAGCCAAGGTGCCGGTCCAATTATGGAGAACAGGCATATTTTTGCGTACGCGAAGAATTCCTGATTTCGTATAGGCGACAATGGTGTGGATTTAATGCTCGCTCCAATCGAGCAGCTAGCAGGTCTGTGTAGCGTACCACATTCGCGTACGCGAACACGAAAAGCGAGCTACTCAATTGTCAGGTACGCAAAGAGAGCAGTCACGAGTCATTGGCATGAGGATTACAAGGTGTTTCTTGCAAAGTTAGTTGCCTGGTTAAATAATCCGCGCTGGGCGGCAAAGTCTCAGGTGTGTGGGGTTCGAGCGAGGGGGGCAGCGATGACCCTTATCTCTGTATGTGTATGTGCTCGCGTGATGTACACATACATGTATGCTCAGACAACCAACTATGGCCCTGGATCAGCTCCTGCGCGAAGGCTTTACGAGGCGCCTTTCCAAATATTCCGCGTACGCGAAGGGGAAACGATTTGGCGTGCGCGAAATTAGTATGTCATCCACTCTTGCTTTTTCAGTCAAAATAGATACATAATCTTGGCTCCTAGATGGAGACCACCTTCTGAGCAGTTTTTCCTGACTTTCTCCATTCCCAGCTATTTCTGCAGCATTCCCCTAGCAATCTGTCACCAGTTTTGATCAGGCGCAAATTTTCGTGATGTTTGTAAAAGATTGCTAGAAGGTTCCACATTAATATCCCAGAAGTATGATTATCGATCCCACTGACAATTTTTCAGTAAACCACTTACTGAAAAATCTTCGAATTTCCTAGAATCTTCAGAAAGATGATAGTTTCACTTAAAAACTATTTTCAAATATCTCTGAGATATTGCACGGATACAACTTTTCATCAAACTTGCTTTGCAAGATACTTGAAAGGTTTCTGAAAGATTTCCGAAAGGTTTTGGTAAGGTTTTTGAAATATTTGTAAAAGGTTTCTGGAAAATTCATGAGAAATTTTGAGAAAGTTCTTGGAATATATTTACGAGGTTCCTAGGACGTTTCTGAAAAGAATTTCAAAGGTCTCTGAAAGGTTCCAGGAAGGTTTTGGAAAGATTGATTAAATCGCTTTTTAGTTTCTTCGGGAATTTCAATATTGTTGTCGACTATTCCTGCAATATTTCATGGGCAATCTGTCAGCAATTTTGATGTGGAGGGGATTCCGTGAGGTTTCTGAAAGGTTTATATGAGATTTTAGAGCAATATCCTAAAAGTTTCACCTTTGAACATACCATCAATTTTCCATTGACAATTCGTCGGTAACCTCATGCTTCATAATCCTGAGTTTTCCATAACGGACTCTCTTTTGAGATCTATCCACGAAATTGCTCAGCAGTTTTCCAAAGATTTCTTCCCGAAGTGAAATCTCATGTATTTTAGTACAATAAAGCATGAGGATGTATTGTGGGCATATTTGGACTCAAATTTGCCCATTATCACTACTGCCAGTGCAATCAGTAGATATGAAAATTAATGGCTCCTTCGCGTACGCGAAGATTTTTGAAACGGCGCTTTGCAAAGCTTCGCGTACGCGAAAATATGCCTGTTCTCCATATTCAGACCGGCACCTTGCAAAGTCTTTGCGCACGCCAAATGATGGCTCCTTCGCGTACGCGAAGATTTTTGAAACGGCGCTCTGCAAAGCCTTCGCGTACGCAAAAATTTTTGGACGCGCACCTCGCAAAGTCTTCGCGTAAGCAAAGAATGGGCTCCCTTCGCCCTCGTAGTTCGTATTGAAGCGAGAATCAATTCCACGCCATTGTCGTTTATGCAAAATTAGGAATTCTTCGCGTACACGAAAATGTGCTTGTTCTCCACATTCGTACCGACACCTTGCAAAGTCTTCGCGTACGCGAAGATGGTCGTAGTTCCTATTGAAGCGAGAATCAATTCCACGCCATTGTCGTTTATGCAAAATCAGGAATTCTTCGCGTACGCGAAGGCTTCTTCTTTCGCGTACACGAAAATGTGCTTGTTCTCCATATTCGGACCGACAGCTTGCAAAGTCTTCGCGTACGCGAAGATGGGCTCCCTTCGCGTACGCGAAAATTTTCGGAAAGTCACCCCGCAAAAATCTTCGCGTGCGCGAACCGGAAAATTTTTTCGCGTACGCGAAGAGAGCCCATCTTCGCGTACGCGAAAAACTTTCCGTTTCGCGTACGCAAAGATTTTTGCGAGGCGACTTTCCGAAAATTTGGGCCCTTTCGCGTACGCGAAGGCTGGGCCCAGGGCCCGCGGTCTTTCGCGTACGCGACGGATTTCCTAGGGATTTTTTCGGCGAAGACGTCACATGCGTCGTCCACCAGAACTCTCTTTTCGCGTACGCGACTTCGCGTACGCGAGTTCGGCCGTATAGACAAGCCGTTCAAAATATTGGAGAGTATGAGATAGTGTAAGATTGAAATGATCAAGTTGTTTCAGCCAATTTTGCCAGCGTCTTCTTCATTCGCGGCTAAGGCTGTTCCTATTGCAATTAGAACAAAATTGCCCAGATGTTTCTAGATCAATGTTCAAATTCGAAGCGTTTGGCTAGATCTTCGAAGCAAAATGACATTTGCTTCGAAGTTCGAGGTCAAATGTCAGTTTTGCCTTCAGTTGGAGGCAAATCCTACCTCAAGGGCGTTTCTCCTCTATCGGTCAAGGTAAAGAAGTTCTCCAAGCGATTTAGAAAGTAAATTTCCAAATTCTATAGAGTTCAGGAAATTCCGAAGCATCCGCACGCTGAAATGTTTGTAAACGAGATGCGAATTTTTTCACCTCGAAGACACCTCGCGACGCCACTGTAGAACTTTTTGTGAAATGATTCGAAAATTCACCATGCCTTCATTGAAGCCCACCATAGTGCTCTACTTTGCTCGACTTTTCGTCAAAGTTGAATGGTGTGAATCAGAAGTTGCAGTAAAGAAGGGACATTACCCTCGGTAATCGCATCGTGGGAGGACTGCGACGCGTTTTCTTTTTTTTTCATTAAAATAGCAGCAGTAGCTCTTTGGTAGTAAGGGGTGACTCGAAAGTCTTGCAAAGTACAGTCTTGAAAAATGGTACTGTCCCTGGGTCTCTTTCTCCAGGCTCGGATTAATTAGAAACTCAAATTATCCAAACTCCTTTCGTAGGATTCGAGAAGAGACAAATGGGAGGGAAAGAGATGAAAAGATGACTGGGCAACGGTTGAAGATTTCCAGAAGAGAGACAGGATCCAATCCGAGGTCTGGGATTCAAGTTTTTGATGGCTCGTCTCTTATCGTACTCGACCGTCTATTGGGTGGACGATTTTCCACGGAACGCGGACCGGTACTTACTTTCACACTCGCGCGGACTTCTATAGCTGAGAGTAAACCCCAGTGGTAGATATAGCCGAAACTCTAGTTCTCATTCTCACGAGCTCTCGCACTCCGAAAATAGCGTGGCTCAAGAGAATTCGCTGACGCTTTCACAACAGCCTAAAGCAAGATAGAGAGAGAAAAGGGATAAGTAAGGGCTTAAAAAGAATTTTTAACAAACGCTCTTATCCACTGCGCAAAGAGGCGTTGAAAAACTCGCGAGAAAATTCGGCACAGTGTGAAAGGGATACAATTGGGTGTATAAAGCCCCATGGGTGTCTCGTATTAGAACAAAACGCCACGATGTCACGAGTCACACTCATCGTTGGTACAACATCAACGATAAGACGCTCACATATGGCTATATACCCCCGCATATAATACACGCGGACACACGTGTGCATTAGTCATGGACGATTCCACGAAACGCATGTGCGAGACTCTCAATTGATATAGGCAGAGCTGCATTAATTCCCTCAGATGTTCACTATGACGAACTAGCGCTCGGTGAAGTGCAATGAAAAATGAAAATGTTTCAATGAAAGCGTTTAAAAGACGGATGGCACTGCAGCTCTGGTGTGCTTCGCTTGATAAACTTTCTGTGAGAGAAAGTAGTTGAACCAACTTATCGTTTGGTATCATTACCGGAACAATGAGCGAGATTATCCACATCCAAAGTTGTGGGAGTTTCGGATGCATACCTATCTATAGATCGACCGACTGTTTGGGTTCCCTTTCAATTATTCCAAAGTCAGGTTTGGAGCGTAGAGGGAGAGGTAGACCTCTCTCCCTGGAGCTTCTATTTCATATGCATGAAAAAATGGATACGGGAGCCCTGCTGAATTTAGAGTTGGTGAATGCAGCGAATTCATTCATAGTGAATCTCCACATCATTTAACGGGGATTGTAAACGCGTTCATGTCAATCGCTTGATCAAAATAGTCGTGGGATTTACGATGGCAAATAATTTAATCTGTGTGATTTTCTGATTGGAATTTCGAATTTTGATAAAAGAGTTGAGTGTATACATGGTCCGGTGATGTGTTATCATAAATGCGTTTCGATAACTGTATCATCAAAACTTTTTACAAGGAGTTTCTCAAGAGACTCTTGATCCTCGCCCACCAAGAATACCGTCATGCTACTCGAAAGCTCTAATCTCAGATTTCTCTAGAGAATCTTCGTGGAATCTCTCAGGAGGGCTGACAAACTTGAAGACTGGTTTGCAAGCTTTACAGAATCTCACTCTAATTAATGTAATTTTTTTGTTTCAGATAAGAGACAGCTATTGCAGATTAACAGAAAGTGCAACTCGAGACGGAGCAAGGTGGGGATACAGGTCCACCATAAAATGTCCTTACCAACTCAAAATGTTCATGTAAGGTAAGTGTACCCAACTTGCCTCTGTACCCAACTTGCCCCCATATGCCGATCTTAGAAATGGGCGCTCGTTGACCTTCCCGCAATTTTTTTTTACGTTTGTTATGTTAAAATATGACAAAACACCTAGTTTTTAACGACCCCGGATCATTTCTGCATTCTCCAAGAAATATAAAGTGAGTTTTCCATTTTTCGTGTTTGCACGGCTAAGAAATCACCGAGGAAATCGCGTTCACTACAACCGGTGCCAATTCATTTTTATTCGACCAATCTTGACGTACCTTAGCGCATTCGATTCCTTGTCTCAAGACCTTCAAAATCCGCTCTTCAAGGTTGCAGAACTCTGATTTGGAGCGATTTTATGTACAAAACACGGAGACGATTTGTAAACAAGGAAGCCAACATCGGAGTGTACCCAACATGCCCCCATATGGTTATCTCGGAAAGGCGTGCAGTATGGCTTTTTTTACCACTCAAAACGTGTTTATCACGTCAAAATAGGTCGGAAACGATGTCTTGGGTCAGCTAAAAGCTAAAAATGTCGCTGCACGGTGATCAAAACGGATCAAAGCGATTTTATTCACTTCATCGCCGATTTACATTGTTTTAAATGATGGGGGCAAGTTGGGTACACACTTTTGTAAACTCTCGAGAATCACCTTTCGGGAGAATTCAAACAGTTCGGCTCCACTTCATCCAAATTGGACGTAACATAGCTCATTTTAAAGGTCTTGAGACAAGCTTCAAAATGAGCTAAGATACGTTGGAAAATATGGAGATGGGCCAAAGTTATTAAGAAAATGGCTTAATAGGGGCAAGTTGGGTACACTTACCTTATAATGACTGTACGATGAGTTCTATCATCCCGAAGTCGTGGAGAGCATCCATATCCTATATGTTATAAGTGGTACCTATGGTTATATTTTCTCTCTTTTTGAGCCTCCAATTACTTATCCAAATGATTTTGATGCTTTTAGTCCGGGTTAAATAGTGAAATGGATCTCCAAGTTGACCCTGGCTGACGAAATTGCATTTTCAAGGTCAAAATTGGCATTCGCCGCATTCATCCTGGCCATATAGATTTGCTATGGAAGATTTGAAGTAGTTCCCTGAGAATTCCGATTCGTGGTTGAGGCATTCTTTGATGAGATCGAGGTTCACCGACTAGATAATTAGACTCAGAGATCCCGTAACCCCAGAGTGAGAACTCTCTATTCGCTGAACAGTATTGAGTGAGAAATGCCTGCTTACAACCTCAAAGTGATGATGGTATAATATGAAGGCACCCCTTTATGAGATGGAGGCTTGCCGACTTCATAATCGGACTCAGAGACCCCCAAAATCCCCAAAAGTAATTTTTGAAACACTATGCATAAAAGTGTACTTTGCGCACAGTTCGTCGACTTCCACTCACGATTCATCAAGATGAAGAGTTTGATACATATTGTTTTAAAAGATGGAGGCATATTAGTTTCAACCCTTCGCGGAATCGCAGAAATTACTTTTTGGAGGAATTGTGATAGCTCGGCTCTGGTTAGTCAGAATTGAACCTACCTTAATTCACCTCAAGAGTCTTGAACCAAACTTCAGAATAAGATGGAGTACGTTAGGAAATATTCAAGTAGACTAAAACTATTGGCAAAATGACTCAGGGAAAAGCATGTTGGATACACTCACGTTAGTGTCTAAAGATGGTCCCTGAACTTCTCCCCGATCTTTGAGCTTAAAAATTTGGAATAAATCCAGTCAAAAATCTGCGTGAATTTTGAATTGTTTTTTGATGAATTATCCGGAATCAAGCAGCTCTACACCAAATTTATCAAAGAAAATGGATCACTGAAAATGAGTTTATAGTGACTCCTGAAATCATGGAAACTTCTGAAATCACATAATATGGAATTTTTTGATAAAGTTACATCAACTGATGCACTCATTACTAGAGCCGAGATCTCAAACAAATTAGAGTCAAGACTAATCTCAAAATTTTTATCACCGAATTGATCTTCGTGCGTTCGTTCTTTGTACGTTCCAATTTGAACTACTTCAAGCTCTCGAGAAAATATTTCCTCTTCCTTCATGAAAAGTGCAAAGACCAGCATTTCTCCGAAACAAACCATCCAGCAGTATAGAAGATAGAGAGCACTGAAGAGAATTATTTCTTCTCCTCCTAGATCTATCGCTTAATTGAATCTCCCCAGCCACCATGATCGGTTCTGAAAGAAACGCGAGCAAACGAGGCAGTTGCAAAATTCATGTTTTTTCTCGAATTCCCGAGCTCGGGCTCAAAAATTTATGTTCCATCTACTCCATTCATCGCATATATAGAGTCTACATATAATAAATCAAGTCAGTGTAGATGTGATGATGTGATGGCATTCGATACATACAGCTGTTGAATATTCAATGTAGAAACAGTCTGCTTTATCTTGCCATCAAGCCAAGAGTCCCGAGAATTGCAAGTTGCTCTATACTACTAACACGACAGGCGGACAGATAAGTTAGTCGCACATACGTAATCGCATATAAAGTGGCATAGTAGCAACGAGCGAATAGCGCTAACATTCGAGAGGCTGTACAAAAACGTTAGCGGGAGGGGGTGAACGTAAGGTAGGAAGAGAGAGGGAGAGAGAGTTAACGGGCAGAAAAAGCTCAGCAAGCGTAAACGACATAGCACTGGCGATGTGATTGGCCGATGAGTGAAGCCGGCGTTGCGGTATAATTCCATCAACCTCTAACGTGCACTCCTCCCCAATCTCTCTCCCGGTCTTTATCCATCCTTCCCTCTCTTCTTCTCCTCTGATCACTCAATCCATTTGATTTGCAAGTCACGTAAGTGGACAAAGTGATTTAATCACGCATTACCTTTACGTTACACATCGTTCCGAGTACGAATATTACAAACCACTCGTCCTGAAAATCAGGGATTTATGAGGATTCTCCGGGCTTAGGAAATCGATTCAAGTTCTATTACTCCGTGATATATGAGCAATTCCACGCGAAACAGACCTACGAGAAAGAGCCATGCCTCAGATTCTTTTCTTGGCTTCTCCATTCGACTCTATGGTACAGAAGATGAATTTTCAAACGACTCATAGGATCCCATGAAAATTTTCCAGGTATCCGAGGCACATTCAAATTTACCCTTCCAATCATCTACAATGACAAAATTTGGGTCTTTTTCTCAATAAAATTCATATCGCTGAATGGAAGATACGAAGCCAGGATCTCACAGAACGAATGTTTATACACCTGTCAATGAACTCTGCCTATCAAAAATTCTGCCATTGTATGAGCGATTGACCGATGAGGACCTCAGATCCTCCTCGGATGCTCCTCAGATGTACTCGTTGTCTTACTCAGAATGCCAATGAATCCTTGCACAGCGTGCTCTGGAATGATAGTCCAAAAGAGATACATGTATCACGAAAATTGGTCACTGGTGCAGCTTATGTATCTGCGAATAAGTACAACTGTGACGTGAAAAGAACATTGTCTGGGACCTTTGCTCTTAGATTTGATTGATAAGAGGAATGTGGAGAGGTGCTTTTCGAGATGGACCAACAAGACAAGAGAAATTCGTCAGAAGCGAGCAAAGGCTCAAGAAGTGAAAGATTTAGGATTTTTATTGAGTGAAGGACCTTCGTACAGTCCCGGAATGTTTTAAAATGTGAGATCATATATGTATATAGATGACACAATGTAATCTGCGCGAAACGGTACGGAAACTCGTCGTTCAACTGAATTAACCATGTCTTTTTTCCACCGTGGTACAATCAATAGTTTTTGAATAGTTGATGTTTTCCTGCCGGTATCGATTCTCCATTCTTTCCCGTAAGTACTGTAGAGGCAAAGAAGGTTTAGCGCAAAAACATGCGGAACTGATCCTAGAACATGGAAGAAATGGATTGTGTGAGAATTGAGAGCTTGAGACAGATCTACTTAAGGTAGTACTAGCGGTCCTGATGAATCCAAGTGCAGATCATAGCCTCGCTTGACTCTCTTCCGCCTGTGATATAGATGGTGAATGCACGCAGCAGACGACAACCTAACCCCGAAACGGTACAGATGAGTGACACGAGTGCTTAGATCTTCTTTCGTAGGCTCTGAATCGGTAATCTCTTGGTTTCTATGTAATTTTCGTGCACTTTTCCTCTTATGTACCGACTCTCGTGAAGATCTGTACGGAAGATATTACTCTACTCGTCATATCCCATAAGCCGACGTGTTAAATCTACTCCCACAAAAATGCTCAGAACTTTTCTCTCAGACTCTGAAGGCTCTTAAAATTTTAACTAAAGGAGTTTGAGATATCAAGCTACAACTGTGCCAAATTTCATAATTTTCTGTACTGTCATTCGAGAACCGCTAGTACTACCTTAACATTTAATTTTGATGTAGATTCAATGTTGAATAAGTATGCTGGGAAGTATGATTTGATTGATTCGTTAGAACTCCTCCCCCTAGCATCAATTTGGATCGTCAAAGAGGAACAGATTGGCTATTCAAATAACATGACCGAAGTAGAATGTACAGATCCATGCAACTGGTATGGTCAGAAGCGCAAGAGTTAATCATTACTGCAACAAGATAACCTAACCGTGTTTGATAGTTTAATAGGTCCAAATGACTCTTCCTAATTGTACATGCTATTTTGCTCCCTCTAGAAACCTGATGGAGTATAATACTCATAGATGTTCAGTCTGACTAATCTACGTCATGTGAACTCATCTTCTCGCAATTCGTGCATTTGATACGATTTTTCAATAAACTTGTTCAAAACTTCTCCAGAGCCGGAAATTGGAAACGCTCATATCAATCAGATCTTGACTTTTCACACCATTCTAGTGACAATATTTTTCATCCTCATTTGGAATTGTTCATTCACAAAATTTGTATGATATTAACCCTTAGCTGACACACTTCCGCTAGATAACATAGCTGACACACTGGCGTCAATTTGAAGGCATGCGGTTGCCGTGTCAGCTCAATTTTGTTTTAATTGTTTTCGAATTCTCTTGCGATTCAAATCAATCGACGAGTTGGGCCACTTGCAAAAGAATCCGAAAATAATTGGAACAAGAATATCTGTAGATTATAGGTTAGGATGTGCCAGACGCCTAGCGGTCAGCGTTGGCGTAGTTCACTAGATGACTGTGTTCAGGGTGCATTTTTAACATGGGAAAATTGGTCTGAACGTTGCCGTTTAAACTAATTAGAGGATTTTACAATGTAAAATGCATGTGATGCGCCAACGCTGGCAGTGATTCGCACTTCTCTGCAATAATCTAATGATATGGACTGAACGTTGAGTTGTCGAGTATAAGTCGGAAAATAATAATAACTAGACAACTCATCTCAAACTTATAAGGGGAACACCAACCCAGTGGGTCCTGGATCTTGATATAACTTTGGGAATCTTCTTGTTTTGGTGAGAAATGGACGTACCCAGACGGGTTTTGTCCAATTCGCTGTGTCCAAGTTGTTTCCGAGTGCCGTCTAGCGGCTCTGCCGCGCATTAGAGAACGGGGGCACGAAAACACGACCGATCGAGATCACACACACACACACACACACACACACACACACACTCTTACACGCAAGTGTCGCGTCACCTTGTCGACCGATTGTCGACGACTCCACATGCTTTTCTTTTCTGCAGCCCTCAGTTTTCCACAGAATCAAAATGATGTGAACCCGTTGAAGACTCTGCAATTTGTTTGTGAGAGTTTGTAAGTTCGTAGTCAAGCTCACATATAACAATAGTCGTAAGTATGATTGAATGCCTATAGGTTATGAATCTCTGCTCCTCCTTAAGCAGTAGTTTGGTCGAACTAAAAAAACTTCGCCCACGTTGTTTCGAATCACAAGTTGCTTATGTGACTGGATGAAAAGTGGCGTGAGATAATAGAATCAAACAAAAAGCCATCGACAGGCGAGAACACATCAGCTGTTGTCAGCTGGGGGTCGATTTTAAATACTGGTCATAGGCCACTCGACCACTAAGCACTGGCCGTGCGACCAGCGCCGACTAGCTTGTGCGGGCGTAATCAAGTCCGCGCTCCGTCAATCCGCGTTCCCACTCATCGTTGGCCGTGGTTAGGTTAGATATAATCTGCGAGCGGCAGACGACGAAATACCCAATGTGGAGGACGCAAACGATCCCTCGCACAATTTTTTTTATTTTCTGACCAAAATTCACAGATGCTCTGACCCCCATGAATCAAATTCTTGGGCGCGCTCCGTGTAGGAAATTTTTATATCCCTCCACGGTTACTCGGGCTGTTTAGACTTAGAATTCGCGTGTGTTGTACATTGTTGCTAACTCAGCTGTTTTCCATCTAATTTCCTCTCAACACGATTACTTTTATTTCAACATGATTTACAATCATGATATGAATTTCGCATTTTCCTACGTCTGCATGATAGTTACTCTGGTTGTTGATTTGTATTTAGGTGAGACACAGAAATAACATGATATTTCTATGAATCAAGCACTCAGCTTGTCCATGAGTGATGTATTAGGTGGTGAGTAATTCAGCATCAATAATCAAGAAAGGTAACCAGAGTAAGGCAAACAACCACCCACCTGTTAACTGTGCCCATTCTTTCATGCATGGTTGTCGTTACACTGCAGAGTAATGGTAAATACAGCAGTCAAGGTGAGTACGTAAAAAAAAATGCAGACCCATGCCAAGCTTGCATCATAAGGTCTTAGCGGCCCTGTCATTTCTATTCCTTTTTTCCTTACTCTGGCACCAAGACTCTATACAAGGTCTTCTCAGCTCATCCTAAATGGATTCTTACTAAACTTCTTATGTGAATGATTCTGCGCTTTTGAAGTATTTTCATAATAAAATTTTGTGAAAAGCGTATCAGGTGCAAGTAAACTATGAAGTATTTTTATGCATTCAAAGTGGGGCGTAAGTTACTTTACATATTCAAATAAAATACTTAAATGGGTCTCTGGATTATCCAGGATTTTCTGTGAGCTCAACACAGTTAGGGATAGCCAGATTAGGGTGAAGAAGTACTCACCTCTCAACCGTGTCCATTTTTTTATGCCTGATTGTCGTTACACTGCAGAGTAATAGTCAATACAGCAGCCAAGGTGAGTGTGTACTTACAAATTGATACGTACTAAGCCTGCATAATAAGGTCTTAGTAGTCTTTCCATGTTTGTTCTCACTCTTGCACTATCTGAATGCTTCCAGGCTGTTGAAGTTTTTTCAAATTAAAATTTTGTGAAGAGCAATTCGGGTGCACACCAACTGTGAAGTATTTTTATACACCCATAGTGGAGCATAAGTTTCCCTACTTTTTCAATTGCAATACTCCCATGAGTATCTGTATTGTCCAGGATGAGCTCAACTGAGTTAGAGATCCTGAACCAGAGAAGTAACAAGTATTGACTTGTCAACCGTGCCCATTTTTTTATGCTTGGTTGTTCCTACACTGCTGAGTGATGGTAAATATACGAGTCAAGGTGAGTATGTCCTAATAACAAATCTACACCTATGCCAAGCTTACATCATGAGGTCTTAGCAGTCCTGTCACTTTTATTCCTTCTTTCCTTTATCTGGCACCAAGACTATATACAAGGTCTTATCAGTTTTTTTTTCGTGGAACTTTTTACGAGTAACTAAATTTTATTACAGTAAATTGTTGATGACATCTTTATCTGAAAGCGATTACTCTGTATTTTTATATCAAAATCAAGTGAAGAGCAATTCAGGTGACCACGTAAATTATAAAGTATTTACATACACCCTTAGTGAGAAAAGTTCCCCAGCTACACTTCCAATCGAAATACTCCAATAGGTATCTGGATTATCCAGGGTTTTTGGTGTGCTCAACAAATTTTCTGCATTGAGGTCCAAAAATATATGTTCAAGTCTTTGACCTGGGCATACAATTCATAGCCTGCAGCCTAACAGTAACGGTTTTTCACTGTTTTCATTGCAGTCCAAGATGATGAATGAATCATTCAAAAACTTATTATCAAATTAGTTTTCTAGAATAACTATAAGGCAGCTAGTATCACATTCATCTTACTCATAATTTATTACCCAACTTAAAATCTGAGACAAGTCTATAATTCATTCCTCATGCAAATTGTGTTTGGCTGAACCACGCTTTCTACGACATCAACAAAATTCAATTCGGAATGTCCCATATATACCTCGTGCCTCGCTGTTTGTAGCCTGATTCAATAGAGGGATATGTATATGCCATCAAGGCTACAAGTACGTGCCGCCACCACGGATCGAAAAGAATGCTGACCGACTATTACACAGTCAGCCATTTTGCTCTGAGACAGCAGCATCAGTGCCTAATAAAGAATAGTTTGGAAATTTCTACATTATTTTTCCAATCATCCGGGTCATGCAGCAGCCGTGAGTAAAACCAAAACGCACTATGTATGTCTCATGAGATGAAGGATACGATACTAGAGCTTATACATTCCTATTTACTAAATGTAGCTAAACATAATTCATTTTGTCTGACGCTAAAAGAGTACGGCAATTAATGTAACATATAAAAGTATAAAAGTAAGCACACTGGAAAATTCAAGGCTCTCTCTGCTGATAATTATCATTTTCATTCGTGATCCACAGTGAATTATTAATTCGACATGTGCTTTACGCACATGTCAGCTCACAATAATAAAAAGAGAACGTAGATTCTACAGTACAAGACACATTCATGAGCGTGTTTCAAGTCACACAATTAGAACTGTAACAATTTTTTTTCCTTAAATTACTTTTTAACATATGAAACACCCGAGAACGAATAACCAACTTTCATTAGTCACCCTCATTCCATCAGTAAAGAAATATCCAGTTCAATTTCTGGTCAACTTTACTAAAGAAATTGCAGCCAAAACTAATTCAGCCCAAATCGGCCATCATGGGCTGACACACACCCTTGATCACTGATCAACTTGAAATACAACTATGTAACGGGAAGCGTTTGGGAATTCATCGTCCCAACTGCAACCATAATAGATTTACTCGGCATGAGGCATGTTGAGCGGCATGATGAAACACTGTTCCTCAAAGGCACCTTTTCGAATGACCTGTGAGACTTTCCCTGGAACAAAGTGCCACCCCCCGCTCAAATCATCGCTCATGAATGGAGTGGGTGTCGTGAACTCGACTCAACTGAGATAGCTCGAGAACGCAAGCGTTCCCAAAATTGGCAGTGCTGTCTAGTCTAACAAGCGGTTTACATGTGTGATTGCGATGGAATAAATCCATTTCCAATGCCGAACCAATCAAGCATCCCAAAAAAAGCGTAGAATACATAGACACATGTAGGGGAATCTTCCAGAAATGTTAACAGAAGTTTCCTGGAGACCGTTACGATATTCACTTGGTAACTCTGAGTGCATGTATCTGAGTGTTTTCTAAATCATTGCAACCTATTTGCGAAAATTTTTTTAACCGGATTCTGCAACGATTTTGATGAGACGTTTCTTATGTCTGAAGGAAGATTCCCCGTATGCTTACAATATCGCACGTCGTCCTCGCTCTGCTTTTAGATTTATCGAAAAGGAACAGGAAAATAATATTAAGAGGGCTTTCAGCCTTTTAAAAATAGCGGTGGCACCATCTTGCGGTTAAACTAGTTTATCGTAAATA
Source organism: Eretmocerus hayati (assembly GCA_029851415.1). Taxonomy (NCBI): domain Eukaryota; kingdom Metazoa; phylum Arthropoda; class Insecta; order Hymenoptera; family Aphelinidae; genus Eretmocerus; species Eretmocerus hayati. Next base: position 136,224,482 of record CM056742.1, read on the forward strand.
AAATCAATTAGCCAAACATTTTTGGGTGAATAGCGATGTAGACCTACATGCGGGGGATTTTTCTGCAAATTAAAAAAGAAATTCCATTGAGATTGGTGCAAAATTGAGCGAGAACAGTTGGAGCAAATATTTTTGACATTCGGACATTCTTGCAGTAAAAATTTTTGACTGTCAGAAATTTTAGCTGCAACTATTCTCGCTCAATTTCGTACCGATCTCAATGGAACTTTTTCTGGAATTTGAAGGAATATTTCCCACACATTAGTCAGCTTCGCTATTCATCCAAAGTTGTTCGTTCAATGAATTATATTTACAATAAACCGTTTTGAACGCGATGGCGCCGAAAACATCTGCGGAATAGTCTTAATGCCATATGAGATCGATAAGACACGAAGAACAATCATGGATCCCAAGTAACGGCCTTGATGGTGAATCCTCGTAAATCGCCTTTAACTTATTCGTCTGCTGTCTTGTCGAGCTCATCAATGTCCAAGCTTATCAGTGCTAGAGACTTTTTCGCTGCCGCCTCAGCGATTTGGGAGAAGACCTGCTGCGCTGCCTTTGCCAAGTTTGCTTTGGTTTCTTCGATAGCATTTTTGAGATCGCTTTCCATACTTTCAATCTTTTTCATCGTGTCTACACCTCTCTTGTCAATTTGCAATTTTATTTTATTGAACGAGTGACGGATTTCTAAGCGCACTTTCTCGTCAATGAGTCTTTCGAGCTCTATTCTACTTTTGTCTATTTCATTCTTTACGGCACCTTTCAATTTCACTGCGGACGTTCTCAACTGTATCCTGAATGCGCCGACTAAATCATTTCCTGGATTCGATGCTTCATTTTGCTGCTCGCGAACCAAAATTTGTTGAGGCGTATTGTCCGAGGAATCTTCTAGGTTTTTTTTGTAGGGGTGCATGCGTTCCCTCCTCCTTGCTTCTTTCAGTTTCATCAATTTCTCCTTTTTCTGAGAATCTGAAATATATGAAATTTTTAGTAATCTGTGACTTTATTACTCTTCTTGAAGAGATAGAAATAATATCAAAGAGGGATTTCTCATCACTATCAACCACACGCCTTCAATATCGAAAATATAAGAGTTTGTTGACACCCAGCTGAGATTTTTCATCCGTACTGAATAACTTAATACAATTACATCCCCCCCCCCGCCGTCAACAAATTTGGTAAGAGCTCCAAAGTCCCATTTCAAAGTCTATGTGAGGAAATGAAATCAATCTAAAATCCAAAAAAAAACATACAGGAATCTCAATACCAAGTACAGAATTGCCAAAGGACCTTATGCCTCAATGCTTCCCCGAGGTCCATCCGTGACAAACACGTACACAGACTGCAAGTTTTACAAAAGCGAGTCACCCGCTCCCCCCTCTCCTGCCCAGATCCATACGCTTGCCCAAATTAGATATTATGAAGCTACATCTGAACGAAACTAGCTCGACCATTTTCTGTCACGTTCAAGAATTCGCATGAACCGTCTACTGATAACGTTTTCCGAATACAAGATTACGTATTCCTATTTTGGCGAGGAGCTATAGCACCATAAATCATCAAAATCGAGTTACAAGAATTATAGTTACATTATTCAGGTCGTGAATGAACTTGCTGTTTGCACAGTCTTTGACAATTATATAAACATGTTGCCTAGCAATACGACTATCTACCTTTGTTCATTTCTCTTCCCTTGTCATTGATTTCGCTGTCCCATTTCGGTTGAGCCTCCTCTTGAGTCTTGTTTACGGGGTTTTCTTTTCCTCTGCATACAATTTTGGCCTCACCTGGAAGCATAAATCATACCTACTGAATTTGACCTGTGCATCATTCCAAGTACTATTCTTCTTGCTTCATTAAAAGTGTGGCTTACTAATCTTATTCATACAACAAATGGTAAAAAAACTTGATTAGTATATACCCTTGTCTGCATCAGAATCAGAACCATCAGCAGAATCGTCCTCCATTTCACCTTCATTGTTCCAGTCATCATTTTCATCATCCAGTCCATTGTGTTCATTCAACTGGTTTATGTATTCTTGGCAAGTTGCTCTGACCTCATGAACCAAAGTATAGTAGTCGTCCAAGCCATCTACTCCACAGCGTTCTAGCTCTCTGGTCAAATTTCTTACATCGGCTAACCAGAACTGCAAATGATTATAATCCAATGAGACACCGCCCAAGATCAATCAATCAAAGGCTGATTCCAGTATTTACTAGGGATGAATTAATCATTCTGCAATGAATCATCCAGGCAGCAAGTTGATGCTGATTCTCATTATAGGATATGCGAGTAACATCGCTCACAAGTTTCAAACACTCACTTCTTTCCATTCATCTTGTGTAAACTTTGGACCCACTCTGGAGTGCAGTTGATCCAACAGATCATCCCACATATCTTCATCAGTTAGCTCAATTGCAAAGTCTGGATCCTCTTTAAAAAAGTAACACATCAGCTCCATTTGGTCTCGGGTTGGCTTGGGCTTCCTACGACAAAAATTCACATCATGTCATTCCACATCCACATGTATATGCACATTGTTCTATTGAAATATCAAACATGTCTAAGGTATTTGCAATCACAGATCTGCTACTTGAGAATAGAATGTAAATGGAACAGGATTTTTGTCGAAATTCGTTTTCAATTTGTTGAGTCCTATCTGATGACCTATTTCACAACAAAATCTGACTCTAAAAATCACACCCATCATATTATGACGTTCATGATTTTTTGAAAGGATCATTGGATAGAATCCAACAAGATTCAACGAAAGTGGAAATGAATTTCATTTAAAACTCTGAAATGGGATGTGATTCTTCAGAGCAACAATTTCATCTAACCACAAGAGATACCACACGGTGTCTTGAACTTGGAGTGTTTTCGACACAAAACATAAGCAAAAGTTATATTAACTGTACAAGGCATGGCAGAGGTTATAGCACTTCAAAACTCAAGACCGGCCATCACTTTGATGAAATATATTCGTGCGATTTACTCTTTACTAGCATTTTGCGCTGTTATTGGAATGCTACCGATGGAAAATCCGTGTTCCACATACTTACTCCCATTTTAATTGGCAAGACATATTGGATGATGACAATGAATAAAAGCGTGGAAAACCAAATTAGCAAACAAATAGTCGGCAAATTCGGGTGACCCGATTGATAACCTCCGCTTCACGCACCTAACATAATAATGGCACTAACCTAACCCGAGACAAATTTTTCACGCGGGACTTTTGCCTTGGTGCCCAAAGCGTTTTCAGTTCCTGTTTCACAGATTCTGGAAAAACTAATAACACAGCGACATCACTGGCAAATCCGCTAATTCAGGGAAATACAGGCAATTCACAGTAAATCCACCTTCATCGTACTTGGGAACATTGTCTTTGCGAAGACTAGTACTTACTTAAAACAAATTGTTTACGACTGATGATGCAACTTAGCAACTTCTATAAACAACCTCATGGGACTAAATATACTGAATTTTGGATATGGATTTTGCCCTGGCGATGAAATTTAGGGTTTAGAAAGTGTCTTGAATCTTCCCCTGTATACAGCCACATCTCATGTACATGACTTGTAGTTAGTTAGACACACGTAAGTTTTCATGTTATATTCTGCACCTCAACTTTAACACAAATGCATGTTCATTCATAAAGCAATAGCAACAGCAATCATTCTGCTCACTTCATGATTTGTTTCTTGTATGATAGGTGGACTGAAAAGTGATCTAATTTACCATATCCTCACCTTGGTTTGAACCCGCACTCTGGAATTATGGCAAATCCCAAGCCAGGAGCTCCAAAAATGTCACATATTCGCTCTACATCTGGGTCAAGCTCCTCCAATGGTTTTGTATTGCCTGTTTTTCCATAAGATTTGAGGAATTTGGCTTTTTTGGTCCGTGCATTTAGCCTGCATTGAGTCCAGTACTGGAAAATGAGTTAGTGAAATCATAAATATCTCAATCAAATATCCCAATAGTTCACAACGCACTCACTTTTTTCCATGCTGCACCACTTTTTTTGCAAGGACCTAATTTGTTAAGCTCCTTAGCAAAGCCATTCCATTTGCGTTGGGCAAACTTATTGCCCCTTGCTCCTAAATCACCAATCCTACTTCGGGCGACAAGTCTATACTTCTCCATCAGTGCTATGAGATGCTTGTACTGTTCCTTATTCACTCGATAACTGAAAAATAGAAGTAAGAGATAGAATCACACATTCTAATGAAAATATATTTTTCATAATCCACTTTCCACTGAGGAATTCATTTTTGGCTTCTCTGACTTACACAAAGTATTATTGCATTCCATCGGTAAACTTGCAACATAATTAGAATATGAAAATCATGCTGAACGCTTGTATGAAACTCACCTGGACCCTCTTGCCATTTTGCAGTATTGATCCAAATATCAATTTGGAAATCCAAAATTATTTTCAGTTTATACTTCCTTGAACACAGCTATGACTTAAACAGCACTTAGATTCAACAGCAGGCCTTCCTCACACTAACTACAACTTTAGCAGGTTCATTCGCACACAAAACAGTCGCTCGTCGCATATTTTTATTTATCTCTAATCGCTCCACATCCGCGACGAGTGAGTAAGTTAGGTGTATATATTTCACAACATAAACGTAGGGACCACGTTGTGGTGGATCATTTTTTGATTTTGAATCTTCAGACTGCAAAACAGGACAACTTTGGGTGATTTTTATCAGCAGCACCCTACCTTGCTGATGGACCGTAGTCGCACTGCTTACACCTAGCACAGCCTTTATAAAAGCCCTCTTTCTACTGTTTGCATGAACGTTGTAGTTTAGGTTAGTATCATAAATGTACCCCGCAATCAAAATTGATCAAAACAGCGCTTCACTACTGTGTGGAGGTGTGTGCGCAACTAAAACTGAATCACACATATATCTTATTATGCCCCAGTGAGTACATACTGACAAATGGCGGCGACGGGTTAGTGAAGTGCAGTGCATCTAATAATTATCCACGATCAAACAACCGTCACGGTTATTATACTGAAGTGAGTGAATTGAGCCAGTCAGTTAGGTGAATGCAAACCAACAACCAACTGTTCATACAGCTGTGTCGATTGTATAATCATAACCTATTCCATCGCTGCGCAAACACTTCACGGGTGAAATTACGAGCCATCAGAAATACAACAAATTTTTGGAGGTAACCGTATTCTTTCATCAGCATCATGACGACTCCGAGTTCATTTATACCCTTCCCCACCGCTGTAGGGAAGTCAAAAGTGGGAAGAAGACCTTTCCCATCACAGATTCAGATAATACAGATCTCTGCACTTGTGTTATGGCTAAAATCACATCTGCACTGTAGCAGAAAGATATAGCCAACTTTTTGAAGAAGAAGAAGAAGAAGAAGACGACTCCGATCATCCTTTTGATCTTGGTGCTGTCAACAAGTAAGTATCATATGATTAGTTTTCATGGATAATTTTTGATCAGAAAATTCATGGTATCTTTTGGTTGGGTTTGGTTATGTTCAATGAGCAAACAGCTATTGACATCTTTTGCAAACTGTATTACTATGAGTTCACTGAAGTTTCCCTCATTATCCAAAAAGGATAGATTTCAGTTTCATTCAATTATGGCATTGCCTTCGTCGCATGAATAACCACAAATTTTGTTTGTTGTTGTACCAGGGTGCTGTCATATTGATCCATATTTATACCCATGTGAGTCAACTTGCTTGACATTTTTAATGAAATATTTTGTATTACAAATCCAATAATTGAAATCTATTCAAACTCGTTGACTGACAATTCACATTAAATGAGAAGTAATATCCTCGAAAGCGAGCAGCATAATTGTACACCCTTCATTTGATTCCTAAGTGATGCATCCAAAGTCACAGTACAATGCCAGCTCTTCATTACATAAAATTCACCTTTGACATTACTTCTCCAAACTGAGATCCTTGCTTACTCGTCGCAGCTGAATAAGAGCTGCAGTGGAGAGTTAACTTTCACATCGGTCTGACATAAGAGACAGTACATAAGCATTAACATTATTTGAACTTGCTTCAGGGCAAAGTTCATCTTTCAGTAAAGGACTGGAAGGGCAACAATTATTCCTCTCTCTTTATATACACTTTATGTGAGAACGAACATGACTATTTATCATCTGTAACGTGATTTTTGATGCCAGGCATAATTTGATGAAAATTACAGTCACTGCAGCATTCCAAAATGATCCTCTGGCTTTCCACTTCGCCCAAGCTTTGGGGGGAGACAATGAAATGGACGTTATGATGGAAGTTGTCGCCAATGGAGGCAATCAAATGGATATTATTAATGGCCAAGAAGATCAAAGGGCAATCAATGATGAATACGAGGAAATTCTCATCGACCACTTCAACAACGCCTTGATGGACCCATACAATGTGGAAGATGATGATAATAAACTTGTGAGAGTATTTGAACGAGCGATTGCGGACGAATTGGAAATTGCAACGAGGAGTAGAAGGTTTCGAGAGAGGCGTTTTATTCAAAGATCCTTGCGGGATGCTTCAAATCCTTTCGACATGGACCCGGAGTCTTTTAGAAGATTGTACAGGTACATGACACCGAGCTATCTATTGTCGTTGCATGCTCATCACGTAATATTTTTTCGGTTTACTCAATATAGAATCGTTATAAAAAAGTGCATCTCGAATGGAAAAAGGAAATATTGTGGTTTAGCCGGCCTATTTTAAACTAACAATCGAAGTAGAAATTAACTTTACAAGTAGGTGCAATTTTTTTCCTTAATGCAGGAAGTCATTGTAGCCATTGCAATGTTCATTCCATCGAGATGCATACAGATGTGAGGTGATTTAGATATTCGCTCGTGGAGTAGCACGTTTGCTATACATACTACAAAATGACATCTCAGAAACTTTTTGATTTTTGCCTGTAAATGATTCGCGGCGGCGTAAGTCGAGGTAGACAACTAAAGCCTGCTATTCAGCCCGATTGATACCCCAAGTACAGATACGAATCCGTTGCAAAAATTGAAAATGATGATAGAACGAGCATCCAAGCTAGAAATGTGTGTTCTTTCAAGATATCTGTTCACGATCCAAATTTCATGTCATTTGACCTTTTAAGGGGAGGTGCACCCCTGTTTTTGAAGCCTGACTGAAAAGTCATGGGGAGCTGAAGTTTTATACTTTTACGTATCTTTTCGCTCCAAAAACGACGGCGTGGTCGGTTTTTAGAAAAAAATATTTTCGACTATTTTTGTCCACTGGTTTGCGCCCTCCTTCGCCCGATTGCCAAACCCATAAGACATTTTGTTCAATACCATATAGTGTACGCCCAAAGTAAATCTACATACCGATACATGGAATTCTGTGTGAGTAGATCCTTTTTTCCGAGGCTCAAGTCTGAATTTCCTTGGTAAAATGCCTCAGAACTCGAAATATATCGATAATTCCCGGCTGAAAATAGGGACGTCCCTATTTTCAGCCGGGTTTCGAAAAATTCCAAGAATACTTTCTTGTTTAGATGTAAACATTACATCGGATTAATAAACAGAATAAATCAGAAGTAGAACCTTTTTATTCGAAAAATTAGACATATATAATTCTATTGATTTCAGCTGATAGTTTTTCTTGATTATTGAAATATTTTGTTCACTAATACGATGTAATTTGTTCATCTGAATAAGAAATTATTCCTGTAATTATTCGAAATTATCAATATTTCTCGAGTTCTGAGGCATTTTATCAAGCAAATTCTGACTTTTGAACCGAAAAAATGTATCTAATCCCACAGAATTTCATGGATCGGCCTGTACATTTTTTTGGGGGGATACGTTTTATACTTTTGAACAAGATTCCGGATGATTTTAGCGACCGGGTGAAAGGAGCGCAAACCAGTGGACAAAAATGGTCCAAAAATTTTCTTTCGAAAGACCGTCGACGCGATCGCTTTCATATAAATCGGAGAAATACGTATAAATATGAAGCTTAAGCCCCCCATAATTTATTTGGGCCAGACTTCAAAATCAGGCGTTCACCTCCCCGTAATCACGACGAACAGGATTCCAACAACATTTTTATTTTGGTCGAGATCTTGGACCTAGGTTCGTCCTGTATATATTCCTGACTCTTATACAGTTGTGTGCAAATAATTTTGAACGGTAGTATGAAATCCTCCCTTGCAAAGGCGTCGATTGCTTGAGCCCAGGTTGATGTTGAGGAGTTTTGAGAAGAGCATGTTAAAGATGAGAAGAAGTTCTAACTTTTCGTGGTTTTTCATTTTTCTTTCAGCCCTTCTTGGTACCCTAAATAGCTTTTGTAATATCGAGAATTTCGAATCAACCATTTCACCCATATGGACTGCAATTTAGACGTGGATAAAGATAGAACAATTTTGAACAAAAAAGTCTCAGTTGCAATGTTTTTTTGATTATTTTTTACGTCGTGCGAATAAGAATGTGATAGCTGTTGCAAGGTAGCCAAAACCGTACTTTTTGCTATTTCATGCTGTTTTATCAGTGTTTCATGAGAAATCCGAGAATCTGGTTACTTTGACTCCTCCGAGTGAGATTTTCCACTCGGATTCCGAGTGAAAGTCCATTTCACTCGGTAAAGAGTCAGATATCAAAAAAATAAAAAATTTCACTCCGAAGTTCGAGTGAAATTTCACTCGGATGCAAGAGTGAGACGCTCAAATCAAATTATAGGTTATGTTTTGCCGCTCATTTGTTACTGATGGATCAATGCGTCTCTTACGAAGAGGAAAATAGTAGATTTCCTGCCATATTCGTTGAAAAACCGAGCTAACAAATGTCAGTATCCTCTTCCATAAGTTTTATAAATGCATGTACAGACCAATATTATATCATATTACGTATAAATTAATCAACCCTATCAATACAGAAGCAATGCTCTGCTTACCGGGGAAATAGAGGTTTCACTTTTGTTATTTCTTCACCATAGTTTTCATATTTCCATTTCCACTTACGACACGTATAAAGTTACACGGTGCATCATTTACATAACAGGGTGCTATGGACCTCAGATGTCAACAGCAGCAGTAGGCCAGTGGAGAAGCAGTCCGGTTTACAATCATGACATCCGAGTTCGATTCCCCGCACTTCCCAAAATGCAAAAATGTCGATGTGACCATGACGCTACAGGGGAAAACGTTTTTTTTCTTTTTTTCCAACCTTCGGATGATTAATAATAATTTATTAATTTTATAGCCCGCAACGTATTGATTAAACGAAAGTATTCAGTTTCGGCTGAATATCATTTGGATTCACTCGGATTCCCCGAGTGAAAAATCTCACTATTTTTTCTGAGTGAAACTCACTCGGTACCGAGTCGCCACGATTTCACTCCGAACTCCGAGTCAAAACTCACTCTTTCCGAGTGAGATTTCACTCGGAAAGGTTAAGAGAGTTTACACTCCTATTGGCACAATGTAAAAAATAATCAAAAAAACGTTGCAGATGGCATTTTCCTCATATTCAAGAGGCTCCTTGCAACATTATTCTATATTCATCAGCGTCCAAATCACAGCCCCTATAGTAACAACGGTTTTTTTTTTTTAATCCTCGAGATTACATCAGCTTTTTGAGGTATCACGAAGGCTGAGAGATAAATTAAGAACCACAGAAAGTTATCATGTTTTCTTCTCTCTAGGATGCTCTTTTCAATTCAACCTGGGCTCGATCAATCGAAGTTTCCGCAATAGAGGACTCCATACCATCGTTCAGGAATTTTTGCACGGTACTGTACATGAAATTCTTTTTATTATTATCACCAGGTTTTTGGTCGATGGTCAGGGATTTCTCTGTAACTTTAGGTACATGTTATACAAGATAAAAGGTGATGAACAGCATCGTTTATAGGTCCCAAAATTCATCCGTGCGGGCTTGGCGCGCTATTTTCGTTTTTAAAATTTGCGTAAAAATTGAATTTTCCATTTTTTAATTGATTTTTCATGGATGTAACACCCATGGCAAAAATTTTTTCAAGCACATATTCCGTCGTAAAAAAGCTGAATTTCACGAAAACATGCATTCAAATCTGGAATTGGTTCAAATAACGATGAAAAAGTAATTTTTTTGCATAAAAACGTTTTATACGACTCGACGCGGAAACTGCGTGTTTCCACGTGTCGCCGTATGAAACGGCATATGCGTCTCGTGCCAAAAACTTTGTTCTTCACGATAACCTTGTTGGACATACCAAGCCCGCACGGATGTATTTTGGAACCTATAAACTATGCTTTTCATCTTCTTCTATCATGTATGACATGTACCTAAAGTTACAGAAAAATCCCTGACCATCGGCCAAAAACCTGGTGATAATAAAAAGAATGACTCATATATTGCTGTTCAGGACCCAATCACCCGAATTTTCCGCTACCCACAGTCATATATACATCTTATGGGGGTAAACGTGATACCTTAATCGAATTTCGAATGAAAAAGGTTATATCTTTTTGGCTAAAACTTGAATGTAGCTCTTCAGGGTTGCCTCAAGCGGGCTCCTCATTGGCATATTTTACAATTCAAGACACTTTTTGCTCGATTTCATGCACTCTGATTTATTTCTGACGGCTATTCCGGACTAAAAGATCAACACCAAATATATATCATAAATGTGTGATTTAGGGCGTTCATGAATTGATCGGCCATTATGCATCACGCGAACAGCGGGCCGTACTTGATCTTCAAATGGCACTATCTCATGAAATATTATTTGCATGTGCAGATTATGGCCTCGTGTAGCGCTAAATTTGGTCGACATGTTGCGAGACACCTTGCTCGAGGACGCTCAAACAAAAATTCCCGTTCACTTGCAAGTGCTCATAACCCTTCGCTTTCTAGCGGAGGGTGGATTCCAAAATGGAGTTGGACAGGACTATCGCCATCCAGTCAGCCAATCTAGAGCCAGCTACTTAATAAATCGAGTCGTGCGGGCAATCAACCACTTTCGAGACGAGTGGATTGTGTTTCCAACAAGTACCGAATCAAGGCTAGAAGCACAAGCTGAGTAAGTGAATTACTGATTTTTTAAGCAGATTCAAATACGCCAACGCCCGCCACTAATGCACACAAACATCAAATATCTTTGAATAAATAGGCTGACTGAACGGGAATTGACTTTTTTTACTGAATTGTCTTTGATTCTTTGAGTTGACGAGAGACTGAGCTGTTGTAGATAGATAGATAGATAGATAGATCGATAGATAGGTAGATAGATAGATAGATACATAGATATTTACATGGATCGATTTATTTATTGATTGATTAATTGAGTGATTGATTTATCGATTGATGGCTTCATTGATTGGTTGTTTGGTTGATTGATTGATTGATTCCTTCATTCATTCATTCATTCATTCATTCATTCATTGCTCGATTAAACGACTGATTTGTCTTTAACTTGAATTGATCGTAACACATCGCGTATGCATGGTTGTGAAAATCTTTTTCATTTTTCCAAGGTTTCTGCGCATCATCAGGATTCCCGGAATCATTGCCGCTGTTGATGGATTTACCATCCGACTGAGGAGGCCACATGATCATCCAGAAGCGTTCTGGCATTATCGTGAAGGCACCAGTGTCAACGTGCAACTGGCACGTTCAACAAATTTCTATTAAGGTCTTTTTATTTAAATTCACTGATTAGCGAATGTGCATTCTCTTCAGGTTTGCAACGCAAGGGGCGTCATCATTGCTCTCCGGGTATGTCCCGGAAGTAACAATGATCAGCACAACTGGCTATACAGTGAAACTCGGGATCACATGCTGGCCCTGCGAGGGGATGAAAATATTTGCCGAGACGAAGGATTCTACTACGTTCTGGGTAAGTTGCCGATTGCGCTCGAGAAAATCCATAAGGGAGAAAGTAATTGTTGATTTGGGTACATGAACTAACAACTTGATTGGCCAGTAGGTGACAGTGGATACGCCTCTTCAGCCGTTCTACTCACCCCGATAGAGAACGCTGCAGAAAACACACCGGAAAGTTTGTATACCCAAGAGCACTGCCGCGCGCGGTGCATTGTTGAACGCACAATTGGCGCCGTGAATGGAGTCTTCCTAGCTTGCAGCAGATCGCGGAAGCTTTACTACCGACCGGAAACAGTGGCCGAAATTGTGACCGCATGCGCCATTCTTCACAACTTCCGCAAGGCCCATGGGTGAGTCCACCATTGTTACTTGGAGATTGTATAAGATATCATCCATTCGACCTTTTTGGTTTACCAGAGTATAAGATAATCACGATGAAAAAGCCGTCACCAATATCTTTTTTGAGCCGTCATAACAAAAGATCACCACTCGATAGATAGCTGAGGATGTAAATCGCTTACCTCCCGCAAAGTTCAGATAGACTTTTCTTTCCGGATCGTGCAATTTTATAACAATTTTTACAGATGGTGATCTGCATAAGTTTACAAACTGGTGGGCGTTTTGATCATTTTTCATTTCAATCTTTCGCAGCAAATGCGTAAGATAATTCGCTCCTCAGATGTAAGTCTCTCCTAAATTAGGTAGAGACTGTCCCGGAAAACGTTCGAGTCTCAAGCCTGGATTTAATCATAGAAAACCGTAGCGAGGCAACGGTTCCAACATTTTTTTCGCCCCCTTTATGATGGCATTATTCAGACATATCTGTAATAATCGGAATGTGTCCAATATGAGCTTCAAAAAGTGTTCATTTCAATGACTTTTGATGTTCTCTGTTACCTCGCACAATTTTAACACACATCTATGTTATTGTATGGAGAGAAAAAAAAAGCCTCACAAGTACAAGGTATAGCTCCAAATTCTGTTTCTGAACGTTCCTCTACGCCAGTTACAGTCCGAGATGTGGAAGTTTCTGTAAAAAGAGATGGTTTGCAAAACCTAGGACTCGTATTGAAGTATGGCGAAAAAAAATACTATTGAGGGCATTTTTCATTCTTATCTCATTTGTTTGATACATGTATAGATCATAGATTGTTGGAATTGCGGTGATGCAAAAGTGTTGGGTCGGGTGATTTAACTCATCAGAATATGATCAACTTGTTCATAGTTTGACGTATAAAGCGACTGCAATCGCAGTTTTGCGCCTACGCGTCATTTTTTGGTGCTGTCAGAAAAATTATTCTCTTGAATACAGCGTGTACCGTGTTTCCCGCAGCAAGGAAGCTCAGGATTGCGCGTTTTCCGCGTCGAGTCGTATTCAAGAATTTGCCACCTACTTTTCCCTCAAACGTTGTAACCCTGGTAGAAATTGTGAGCATTTTTTAGCCAGAAACTGGCCAAATCTAACCGTCCTTTATTTTGGATGGCCGAAAAAATTGGTCACATTTCTACCGAGGAATATTACGCAAGCAAAGAACTGATTCCTGTTGATATGTCTAAATAATGTCTGAAGTGTGTGTTATCACATATTCTAATCCGCTGAACTCGATGTTGGTGTAATCATTAAGCCAAGCAACAGCTGAATTGGAAGATGAGCTAAATTTTTTGTTGCTATTACGGGGATTCGACCCATGCCGCTTCTATATAACAGACAGCTTAGAAATGGGCGCAGGAACCATACATCTGTGACCACAATGGTACATTTTCATCATTGTCATCCATGAATATTGCCAAGATTTTGTCTCAAACGTTTATACTAAAAAGAACACGCGCCTTCGTTAGCTCAAAAGAAAAGTAGTTGGTCCATTTATTTAGCGGCTCACGATGTATCCCGAAAGCGTGCAAATATTGCTGATATAAAATCAACAATGAGGTCGCCATTTGTTTCAAACTCATGCTATCCCTGTAAAACGAATGATATAGTCTTCAACGGGTCGAACTACGTAAGAAATCCTTGTTCTGCAAAATTTCTGGAATACTGCAAGGAGATAATACCGGAACCATCAATTTCTATAATGATCAAAAATCATTGTTTCTATAATGAACTGTCTGCGATTTAATGAAATCCTGACGCGCGGGCGCAAAACTGGTGCTCAATTCAGCTGCTACGTCTCAAAGTTCCCAAGAAAATCATACCCCGGAGAACAACACATTTTTACATGAAAATCATGTACCTCCGCGTTATATTCCATGGAGAACGTATCTGCTGTATACAGTACCGTGCAAAAATTCCTGAACGGGGATATGAAATCCTCTCTTGAAAAAACGTCTATTGCTCGATCCCAGATTAGCGTAGAGGAATTTTGGAAAAAACATCTCAAAGATGAGAAAAAATGCTAACTTCTGATGGTTTCCTATTTTTCTCTCAGCCCTTTTTGGTACATCAAATACCTGATGTAATTTCAAGGGTTTCGAAAAAGAAAACGTTTTTACTGGATGGGCTGCAATTTGGACGCGGATAAAGATAGACCAATTTTGCAAGAAGCATCTCGAAGAGCGGAAAAAATGTCATTCGCATTGATTTTTCGAGTATTTTTTACGTCGTGTGAATAAGAGTGTGAGAGCTCTCAAAGTAGCCAGATTCTCGGATTTTCAATGAAATAAATGTAAAAACAGCAAAAAATGGCAAAAAAATACGGTTTTGGATACTTTGAGAGCTCTCACACTCTTATTCAAACGACGTAAAAAATAATCGAAAAATCCTTGCGAATGACATTTTTTCCGCTCTTCAAGGTGCTTTTTGCAAAATTGTTCTATGTTTATCCGCGTCCAAATTACAGCCCATACAGTAAAAACGGTTTTTTTCTCGAAATCCTTGAAATTATATCAGCTATTTGGGATACCGAAAATGGCTGAGAGAAAAATAGAAAACCATCAAAAGTTAGCATTTTTCTCATCTTTAAGATGCTTTTTTCAAAATTCCTCTACGTTGATCTGGGCTCGAGCAATCGACGTTTTTGCAAGAGAGGATTTCATACCCCCGTTCAGGAATTTTTGCACGGTACTGTATTTCCTTGATTTGTGGTCAGAAATGCTCACGTACAGTAAAGACGTCACAAGTTACTTTAGGCGATTTTGTTTAAAACTTGCAGCTTGCACTACAAGTTTACTGTACTAAAATTTTCATGTTATAAACAGATCATATCGATAAAATGACGAGTGGTATTTCATTATGTTTTATCTTAGGATGCCTAATTTCATTCCACCACGGCGGGAGCAACATGAGGAAGATGATGAGTATCAATACCATGCCCCAAATGAAGAAATATACGCCGGCGAAGCCGAGCGTCAATTCATTATTGATCACCTGTACACATAAGAGCAGAGAGAATTCCGCTGGAATTAGAAACGGAATGCTTCGAGTTAGTCTTTACAATTCCTTAATATAATCTTACATTGCATGGAATTCGCGTAGATTGTACGTCTTCCGTGAACATGATAAAAATCTTGTATACTAGTGTAATGTCATTGTCCATGATAAACCTCTTTATTTGCATTCAAATTTCGTGACAATATGTATTTCGTTCATTACTTGAATTGTTATAATCGCTTCACTTAATGTATCCATCCTTCATGAACTAAGATTAATAAACAAGTTATTAGGCGAATCGCAAAAAGCATTGTTTTATGTGGGAATATAAAATTCTGTTAGAGCTTTTCCTGCAGCATTGTTCATGAGATCTTGAACTTCCTTGGTTTCAACAGATGCAACGGAAACTACATCGTTTGCAGAACTGCATTGGCTCTCGATACTTTCTTTGAAATCGTCGAGACGGTCAGACACTTCAAGAAACTCTGTATTGACCCATTTAAGGATACATTTTCTGCCATCATTCAGTTTGGATCGTACAGTGCTCAACATTTTTTCTTTCAACTGATCACTACACTCTTGTACTTGTTTAACCATGTCCTGCTGCTCGACATCTAATACTTTGTTGATCTCCTTCTCAAAAGCAACTGAAATTGGGACTTGGCATCCACTCTTAGTCGTAGCATTGGTTGGAGTGTGTATCTGTGATTCTTTCTCCTCTAAGGAAAAAATGTAACGTACAAGTTCAGTGACAATTGAATAATTGAAGAAAATGAATACATAAGTACGTGATTTTCAAAAGAGTGCCGAAGTTACTCACGATTTCTCACTTTTAATGCAATGTCGGTGTTTGTCTGCAAATGTTCAATTTGGGACACTCTTTCTTTCGATTTTCGCAGCTGATTCGGATTACAAGTACCTTAGTGGATTTCATATAATAAATTTTATGATTTTAAGAACATGTAGCCATGAGCAAATTTAACTTACTTGGCTTTGGTTGGCTTTGTGGCGGAGAGGGAACGCCCAAAGAATTTTTTTTCAAATCAGTTGACTGGAGAACTTGCCTTATCTTGTCACCTAAAAGGGTCGATAATGTCTGACGTCTGATTTTTATAAAAAATCAAGCCTCAGGTATAAAGGCAATGAATAGGTCTTGCATTCTTTTGAAGTAAGAATTACTCACGTTCCATTATTTCAAATGCCCTATCTTGCATTTTTCTATAAGATTCAATCCTTTTTGTAACCGACTCCTTGTCCAATGGTTTTACTGACTTAGGTGGAACATGAAGACCTGAATATGTATCATTATAATGTACAAAGTTTAAGTACCTAGGGATAGTGAGGTATGGGCCAAAAAGACTTACGTGGTTGGCTCTGTGTCTCAGAACAGCAATCAGAATAATCCAATGTCTCTTCAAGATGTTCAGTTCCTTCTGAGGATGGATAATCAGCTTCGGCTAAATGTTAGTACAGAATTCATGTGGTTGAGTTTCTTTTCAGGAAGTGAGAAATGTAATACAAGTGGGTACACTCACATGCTTCTTCTGCAGGTGATATACAAGAATTATTGGGATTCATTTTGTGTTTCTTATTTGCTATGAATTTAGAAGTACATGGACTTGCATTTGAGTCATTTGTCGCACCTCTGAATTTGTCTCGCTTGATAATTGCTTCATGCACCATGGTATGGTATTCATCCAAATGTTTGTTATTTTCTACATTTCTCTTGACATGTTGAACCACTCCTCTCCAAGCCTAGTAATAGCCCATGAAGGAGTCATGATTTGTAAGATTATGGAAGATGTTATTCATACATGATAATACAATAAACATACGGCTTTTATCTGTTCTATACTCCTAGTAGGGCCTTCTAATGAGTTGACCATTTCCAGCAGTCTTTCACTATGTATTTTGTCAGAAACATCTGCTGCGTACTCTGGGTTATCAATCATATACTGTGCGACACATATTTTTTGCTTTGACGAAGGTTGGGTTCTCCTATAAAACAGAGTGGTTGATGAGCTACTACATGATTAGGCTTCTTGAACTCCTTGGATGAGATACTGGGGATATACATGGAGCTTGATTACTTGTGTATTTTGATAACATAGGAAGATTTCAATCATGTAGTAAGAAGTACTTATTTGGTATGTAATACTCATATCTTGAAATACTGAAGGTGAAGGAAATAATAAAATCAGGAATTGAATCATATAACCTACAACAACGGACTATGTAAAAGCAACAGGTAATGAATTCTGAATGAATCATGAGAATCAATCACGAGATAACAGTCGGTATATATAACACGCACCGAGACATTATTTACCGCAAAGTAGAGCGATGTCTAGGCAGGAGTACATGAGTTTTTTCAATTTTCAAATGACACTGCGATGACAAACTTCAAATAAGTCAAAACTTCGTGTAGCAGACTGATTATCAATAATCCTTTGGTTTGTTATGAGCGCGCTTGTATGCGTGTGTTTCCGCGGGCGCGCGTGAATATATGTGTATATATGAGTGTATGACTGTTTGTGTCGATCTAAGAGCGATTGGATTAATCGGTTGGGTCAAATTGGTATATCGCCAATAAACATTATTAAAAACAAAGAGGAAGGAAACCAGTACAATAGTACCGCGCCCTGCGCACTATTTTTCTACAATAAAAAAAAATTTATCGAGATCGGTGAAACCGATTCTTTGCGGGGCCATACATGACAGTTTATTTAGGGGCCTTCTAAGGACCAAAATGAATCATTCCAAGGACTAAAATGAATCATTTTGAGGAGTGGGTTTGAAATGAACAATTCCTCTAGAGTTCATATGAAATGTCGAATACAGCATTTCCAATGCAGCTATCGAAGTAATAGTTCGATTATTAACTAATCATATTGTAAAGCACAAAATTCCTGCACAAAACTCGATAATTATTGGCGAGTATAAGGAATTGAGGGTCAGATTCCTATATGAAAAATGTTTGTTGAAAAGTCAAATGAAGTTGAACTTATGAATATTGGCAATAATCAATCAGTGATTGATGTTCCTTGAAAAAGCGCTGAGGACGATATGATGATTTTAGGTGTATATCAATTTGAGAAAATTTGTAAGGTAAGTGTGCCTAATTTTCCCTCACTAATTTTGTTTTGCTCGCCACTTTGACTCACCTCAATATTTTTCAACGTACTTCATCTCATTTTAAAGATTTTTACGAGACCTATAAAATTAGCTTAGATCCATTACATTTCAACGAAGGCGGAGCCGAGCTATATTCATTTTTGCCGAAGAAAATTTGTTGCGACTTTCTGACAGTGCGTTTCTAATTCGTCCCCACGTAGGCCTATTTCCATGCGATTATACAGGTTTTTCGTGAAATCGGGCTAGTTCGGCTCCCAGACCTCCACATAAGACGTACTTTAGCTGATTCCGTAGCTTTTTTCACCACTTTTGAAAGTTCTTGAGTTGAACCAAGGGATTTTGATAGAGTGAAGAATGAGTTTATAAAAAGACAATGGAGAAATTAGGAACACACGCACTTGTTTTAGTAATATCAGTAGTTCTGCGGAAACTTTGATATTTGTGGGTTGACAATGTGCCAGCGCTAAATCTCACTCCCGAAGGTTCTAAGATGTATTTTTCGACTTTTTGAAACATATGAAGTATGAATAAACTCGCGCACGGATGTAAATTTTTCCACTCATCAGTACCATAAGGATAACGTGGAGAGACGCGGTAGCACGGCACAGACCTGACATTTTGACACTAAAATTGACCTCACGGCCCTTTGAACTCAAGCGACAGTCTCGGGGTTTGAAAGAGGTTCATTTGGCTACCAAATACTTTGTAAAAAAATTGACTAGGACTTCCGGGGTCATGCGTTTAAGGGTCGCATTGTTGCGCACGGACCCGACATAAAAATTTAGCAAAACTAGATTTTGGTGGAAAAACTGCTCTGCAAAGTGGGAAAATGAAGTTATTTCGATACTTTCGGTCAAGGGAAAGTTGCGCCTGACGATTTACTTCAAGAATAAATTGTTGCGGAAAAGCCTGTAACGAGTCAAGTTGACTTTTATATAAGAAAACTGAGTGAGTAAAATTTTAAGCAAAATTGTGCCACAAAATGTATGTGCTCAGCACACACACAAAAAGTGGTCTTTGGGTTCTCATAGCAATGGTATTCGGTGCTTAATACCATTAAATTTGATGTACTTGCCCGCCCGAATCCCGAACGAATCCTACTGCGGCGCCTCACGCTCACAAAGGTCGAAATAATGGAAAACCACGCGGCACGGACCTGACATTTTGACCTTTTTTTTATTGTAGTTTTTTGGATCACTCTGGATCAGAGAACTAATGATTGCAACAAAAAGAGCACAAAAAATTACATTGAAAATGACTTTTATAATTGTTTCCTCAAGCGTTTTAAGGGTTCGTACAAGCTGGCACACGTTATTTCAAAGTTTCCACGGAGGTACTCATATGCGAATAGTTTTACTTCGAATTTCAATTTTGCGAGTCGGCAAAAAAGACTGAAGTTGAAAAAAAAATTTGAGCTGCGGCTCGTGAAGATCGGTGGTTCCGACAAATTTTTTTTCGCGCACATTTTGGTGAGTCGTGAAAAAGAAGTCGAAAATACCGAAGTTCAGGATTTTGTTCCAAGAAACGCGCGGGCCATTTAGGATTGGTCCAAAACGTTAATTTGTTAATATTCTTACGTAACTAATATGCAAAAAATGCGCGGAAAGTCTGCGTGTGCGTACATTCGATAACCGAGTAGGGTCAAATTAGAAAATATAGGGGCAAATTGGACACAGTTACCTTAGGCCGGATGTGTTGAACGAATTCATGGAATTGTTAATTGAGCGCTGATTGGGGAGGATGTGCTGATTAGAACATAGACTGATATTGAATTACTTCAATTCAAACCATGTACCTTCAATGCCCTTTTAGACAATTTACATGGTTCGAATCGGATATGTTTGTGTAATGTAAAACTATGTTATAATCAGCATAACTGTCAGCTGATTAAATTTGCTCTCGTTGGCCAAGTTCATGGAATACATGATATTTGATGGGCATCCGCGCCTTTTCGAAAAATCTGAATATTTCGCCTCCCAGGCAACCAAAAATAGTAATTCAACCCATTTTGTAGCTTTTCTTAACCTCTTTCAAACTTTATGATTTTTTTGATATAGTTGGATGAAGTGAAGAACGAGTTTGAGAAAAAAAATGTAGGAATTTGGAAACACTCGGATTGTTTGGGATAGTTGTATGAAGCCAAAAATTTATGGATGGTTCATATAAGGACACACTGTTGTTTCAAGTGACTTGTTCAATCAAAATACCTTGAATAGGGCCTCGTCGTCCATTCATCTTTGGATACCTTCCTTAGGCCGTTGGATTTTTGAATTTTCTTCCTCAGCCAACTTACTGTACTAGTTTGTCGATCAAAAATGAAACCCAGATGAAATTTTTTTATTACTACTGGAAATTAGTGTCCACACACCTAAATCGTTCGAATCGTTATCGAAAATTGACCTAATACATCCCTTCCGCTCTGAGTCCTCAAATTTTTGAAGCGTCCACAATCTTATGCAGATGAATGAAAATTTCAAGGATTTTATATATGCCATGCACACCATGAATTTTGCAGCTGGCTAAGACCCTGGATAAGCTGAATAATACTCGATGACCGCGGACAGCTTGAAATAAATTTCAAAAAAGGACCGAAGATCTTCAATTATAACTGTAAATACTCTTCAAATAATATCGATTCATCACCCACGTAGTATTTGCAAAATGTAGTTGAATTACTCTAAAATTGCATTTTTAAGCTCCTTCGTCGCTAACAAAAGAAAACGATAATTGTTTTTGGATACATATGGGTAAGATTGAGATTGAGCGAAGGTATATTAGTGCTGAAACTATAGCACCTGCGACTCTTGATAATTTTCAAGAATTTATCTTTTGGGAATTTTTAAATAAAATTCCATGATTATACGAAAAAAGCGCGGAAATTGATACCAACTTTTTAATGTGCTCCATGGTGACATTTTTAGATATATTCTAATGCAGCTGATTAGGCATTCATGTGAATATACCGCAAGGATCAACTTCGCGCCTCTCCGTTTTCTACTGACACTCGGTGCTTCATCTTTTCTAGGATACAGATTTTTCAGCAAGTAAGTAGAAATTTTCTTTGCTAAGACCTGATCAACAAAACTGGTTGCATTAAAGTAATAGAAAACACTAGATAAGAGGGTTTGTAAGCGTTAAGCTCGCACGCCACGCATAAACTCGCAGAGAGCAAAATGCGCAATTCTCCGAGTTTTTCAAATCTGATGTGACCACAAAGTTTACTGATGAAGTTTTACGCATTCTATAGCAGGAATTCGAGAGGAAAAATTGGGTCGCATAGATCTCATTATCTTATATAACCAGAAAAAATTGGTACATCCAACACTCTTACTCACACGCACGCGAGCACACACACACACCCACACACACACACAAATTCAGCATGTGTATGTCGATACTGCAATTGATTAGAAATGCATGAGAGTTTGTTTTCAAGATTTCAGGAGTTGAAGATGGTTCATAACTTGAATATTGAAGAAGGTATTTACAATATTTGATGAAAATTGGAATATGATGTGCGAATAAGTCAGTCAAATCATCCACGCATTCTTATATTTAGTTCCAGAATTCAGGGGAGGCTTCGCCGGTCTCGCACAATTACAAAAGTTGAGAATATTGTTAGATGTGTTAGGTGTATATGATGAGATGATGGCATACCTGGTCCACTATCCAGTAGACTCATTAGAGCAATGGCAGATATGCATGGTGATCAGTCGCATAGTTGGACAAAGAATGAGGACTTACGCATACCCACACACCATGACAGGTGAAATAATGAACTTAAGATGTTGATCTCACTATTATATGAGTGAATTTTTATGCACAAATTTCATTTACAATTCCAGCAAATACTGTCAAGCTCCTCATTCGAAGGTTCAGGGATGCAGCGTGGGCATAGATCCTGTCAAATGTGATACATCTAAAGCGTATAAAAATTTCACACAAACATTGTAGATGTGAAAATTAATAAAAGGAGTGACAAAGAAATCATGACAGCAGTGCCCACAGATTGTACCATTTCCATCGATACCTTGGTTGAGTAAGTATATTTAAAATGAAATAGAGAAGAGTTTTCCATCACCAATAATTACCACGTACCTGAAAAATACCATTCAAGAATGTTGGAGCTAACTAGATGGGAAACGAACTTGAAATCTTGATTGCTGCTGTTGTTGCAATCGCATCCATCTCAGCAGCTCCAAGTGTTGTCTTATTGGTATTACTTTCTGACTCGCTGAGATTTTGAATCATCAAGTCATATCTGCTGTTTAATTTTTGACTATTATCTTGGATAGCACTTGACACTAATTTCATTCCATCACTAATTTCATCATTCACAGCACTACAGAATTTGCGTAGAATCATGGATGCCATGTTCTCCAGATCAGCATCAATATCCTTTGAAATATCAATCATGCATTCCTTGATTTCATTGGATAATGCAATAAGTAAACGACTTTTGGGGTCAGTGCCAAGAGAAGGTTCCTCTTTTGGTGGCACTTGATCACAAAAGCTTAAATTCTTGGCGGGCACAACATTTGGGTCAATTCTCCCTAGGGCTGGCCTCTCTTTGCGTAATCCAACATTCTTGCTGCCTAGAATGAATGAAACGAGTGGTAGGATGTTGCAGCTGTACAACCTCTAATATCGACTGGAATACTCACTTGTGGCACATACTGGAATGTGATGAGAATGAAGATCACTGGCTTCTAATTTGATGGATGATACCATATTCTTTACTTTATATTCATTTCTTTTGCGAACAGCAGCTATGACCAACCTATAATATTTATTGAAGTTTGCCTCTTTGCCTTCTGTAACCAGCTTGGCTACATATGCAGCTATACGCCTCCATGACTGAGTCAAAAAAATTAGTTAGTCGAGGCTTGGTCAAGGAGAGAAATGATGACTGAAAAACCTAACTGAAATGTAACTAACCCTCTTGATAGATGAAATTGGAACTGGAGGGCCTTCAAGTGAATTCACTTTTGTCAGTAACAGTACACTTTCCTTTGCCTTGGAGGTATCAGCGGCATAGCTTGGGTTGTCAAGCATGAACTGGGCTACGGCCATTTTGCGAACCAGACTATTCAAATTGTTCCTGTATGTGCAAGAAGACTGATGAATTAGATAATGCACAGTTACTTAACATTGTATGGTAGATTGCTATTAACAGAAAGTAGCTTAAAAAATCTTTGGGCATTTTTATGCATAACAACTACATTTTTTCGTAGTCGGGTTAGTTCGTAGATTAACTTCAAAGATACATATGCAATCACTCACTTTGACATGTCGAGAACCTGCGAATCACTGCTAGAAAACTCTGAGAACTATGTAAGATCCAGTTTTGGTGTGCATTTAATGCTGTGGAATAACTGGCAGAATCGTTGATCCGTTACGAGATTTGAATTTTCTGTAAGACTCTCCGTCTGCTAATCACGCTATTGCGCACGCGTGTAGCAGAAGAGTGCAATACGCGGGAGAGACGTCATGAATTTGAAATTGCTGTAGCTATATCTTTACTGATTGACTAATTGGAAAACAATTGAGAGCGGATCCAAGAATATCCATTGGATATAAATCATGCATAAAAGATAAAGTAGTTCTGACAGGACGGCAAATTGTACATCAAATATCGGAAATCATTGCGATGGTTTATTGAATTTGATCCTTTATTGTACTATTCGGGCCTGACTGACACCAAACGAATGAGTTGGTAAACTGGCAATCTGACTTACCTTGCGGTTTTCTTATCCTCCTCAGCTCGACGAAAATTATTGGAATTATCAAGTAATAAGTAACAAAACAACCTTCTGTGCGTACGACGATCATGGAGTCGCGGTTTATGTCCATATCGTAACGTGTAAATCCATGGGAAAAATTCAAAAAGATTTCGGATGCAGGCGCACAGATTAAAAAAGCATTTCCATTTTCTCTGTTTGGAAACTTTTTGTAACTTATTTCACATAAATCGTTACAGCTATAAAGCAACGTCAGATAGAGGAGAACTTGTTGGCGCATGTGAAGGTGAGCAAAACCTGACGATGATTACTGCAAAACTTTGGTTTGGATCTTATGTCGGTTACATAATAAGGAGGATTCCGTGTCATCAAATCACTTCACACTTTTTAGTCAAAATGCTATATTTTCAAATTTTTCTAAAACACTATTTTCCTTGTGAAGTGTTATATGTAACATACAAAAAGCTTGTTTCAATCTGCTTGCTTGAGTTTCATGCTATGTTTTGGACAATTTGTCGTTTTGATAATAGAAACTCGGAATTTTCTGCGCGAGAGCAGGAATTTTGGCTCCCGAGACTTGTCTTCGCGGAAAGATTGCCTTCGAACTGACTATCTGTTGAGTTGCATTTAGTTTATTCAAACCAAAGTTCCAAAGACCTCTTAAGAGCCACTGCAGAAGCAGCTCGATATGGGGTTCCGGTATTCCCTTGGACGCTCGCCCGAATGGCTTGATATTTTCGCTTGATAAATTACGGGTAAACCCGTAATTACTTGGACGCTGCTGCTCTGCTTGAGGTTGATGGAATGGGACTCGAAAGCAGGTCGTTTTCGAGTTAATTTGCTCTGCTTTTTGATACCTGTGGTTTCAGAATCGTAAATCCTTCGCAGGTCCACAAAATTGAGGTTTTCCTCATGAAAATCAAAAATTGTCCGAAAATAGCTTACAACTTAAAATAGCAGATTGATACTATTTTGTCCTTGAAGAGCACAACTTTATATATGGAAATATGCGTTCTAGCGAAAGTGAAGAAAAAAATTGAACTTGCTGGGAAATGGGAAAGTGATTTTAGCTTGAGTTGAGAGCTTACAGTTGTATGTTCAGTTAATATACATATTAGTATGGGTCAGATGCAATCAATATGTGCGTAGCTCAACTGTTGGAATTCATGCGCTGTAATATCGTGCTTATTTTGCTAGAAAAAACATAGTGCGTTGGTACATTACTCACTGTTCGCTGCCCTACATGCTTCTGAAGGTACTGAGGAATTTTTTGGAAAAAAATGATTTGTAAGCACTCGACGTGCTCACTCGAAGCAACATGGCTGACTGAATGAGACTCAATGACAAAAATGTCAATGAGCGTTCTTCTCGGTGCTCACGGCGCGTGTACCAAAGCGTTGGCTTACGAACGTCGAGGCAGGGGGTATTATATACGGGACATTCCGAATTGAATTTTGTTGATGTCGTAGAAAGCGTGGTTCAGCCAAATACAATTTGCATGAGGAATAAATTATAGATTTGTCTCAGATTTGAAGTTGGGTAATAAATTATGAGTAAGATGACTGTGATACTAGCTGCCTTATAGTTATTCTAGAAAACTAATTTGATGATAAGTTTTTGAATGATTCATTCATCATCTTGGACTGCAATGAAAACAGTGAAAAACCGTTACTGTTAGGCTGCAGGCTATGAATTGTATGCCCAGGTCAAAGACTTGAACATATATTTTTGGACCTCAATGCAGAAAATTTGTTGAGCACACCAAAAACCCTGGATAATCCAGATACCTATTGGAGTATTTCGATTGGAAGTGTAGCTGGGGAACTTTTCTCACTAAGGGTGTATGTAAATACTTTATAATTTACGTGGTCACCTGAATTGCTCTTTACTTGATTTTGATATAAAAATACAGAGTAATCGCTTTCAGATAAAGATGTCATCAACAATTTACTGTAATAAAATTTAGTTACTCGTAAAAAGTTCCACGAAAAAAAAACTGATAAGACCTTGTATATAGTCTTGGTGCCAGATAAAGGAAAGAAGGAATAAAAGTGACAGGACTGCTAAGACCTCATGATGTAAGCTTGGCATAGGTGTAGATTTGTTATTAGGACATACTCACCTTGACTCGTATATTTACCATCACTCAGCAGTGTAAGAACAACCAAGCATAAAAAAATGGGCACGGTTGACAAGTCAGTACTTGTTACTTCTCTGGTTCAGGATCTCTAACTCAGTTGAGCTCATCCTGGACAATACAGATACTCATGGGAGTATTGCAATTGAAAAAGTAGGGAAACTTATGCTCCACTATGGGTGTATAAAAATACTTCACAGTTGGTGTGCACCCGAATTGCTCTTCACAAAATTTTAATTTGAAAAAACTTCAACAGCCTGGAAGCATTCAGATAGTGCAAGAGTGAGAACAAACATGGAAAGACTACTACGACCTTATTATGCAGGCTTAGTACGTATCAATTTGTAAGTACACACTCACCTTGGCTGCTGTGTTGACTATTACTCTGCAGTGTAACGACAATCAGGCATAAAAAAATGGACACGGTTGAGAGGTGAGTACTTCTTCACCCTAATCTGGCTATCCCTAACTGTGTTGAGCTCACAGAAAATCCTGGATAATCCAGAAACCCATTTAAGTATTTTATTTGAATATGTAAAGTAACTTACGCCCCACTTTGAATGCATAAAAATACTTCATAGTTTACTTGCACCTGATACGCTTTTCACAAAATTTTATTATGAAAATACTTCAAAAGCGCAGAATCATTCACATAAGAAGTTTAGTAAGAATCCATTTAGGATGAGCTGAGAAGACCTTGTATAGAGTCTTGGTGCCAGAGTAAGGAAAAAAGGAATAGAAATGACAGGGCCGCTAAGACCTTATGATGCAAGCTTGGCATGGGTCTGCATTTTTTTTTACGTACTCACCTTGACTGCTGTATTTACCATTACTCTGCAGTGTAACGACAACCATGCATGAAAGAATGGGCACAGTTGACAGGTGGGTGGTTGTTTGCCTTACTCTGGTTACCTTTCTTGATTATTGATGCTGAATTACTCACCACCTAATACATCACTCATGGACAAGCTGAGTGCTTGATTCATAGAAATATCATGTTATTTCTGTGTCTCACCTAAATACAAATCAACAACCAGAGTAACTATCATGCAGACGTAGGAAAATGCGAAATTCATATCATGATTGTAAATCATGTTGAAATAAAAGTAATCGTGTTGAGAGGAAATTAGATGGAAAACAGGTGAGTTAGCAACAATGTACAACACACGCGAATTCTAAGTCTAAACAGCCCGAGTAACCGTGGAGGGATATAAAAATTTCCTACACGGAGCGCGCCCAAGAATTTGATTCATGGGGGTCAGAGCATCTGTGAATTTTGGTCAGAAAATAAAAAAAATTGTGCGAGGGATCGTTTGCGTCCTCCACATTGGGTATTTCGTCGTCTGCCGCTCGCAGATTATATCTAACCTAACCACGGCCAACGATGAGTGGGAACGCGGATTGACGGAGCGCGGACTTGATTACGCGCGCACAAGCTAGTCGGCGCTGGTCGCACGGCCAGTGCTTAGTGGTCGAGTGGCCTATGACCAGTATTTAAAATCGACCCCCTGTCGCGGCTCGCGATCTTGCGCGATCTCTTTCGATCACCGTTCCCCGTCGCTGGCCCCCGTTTTTTCGTGTCGTGTTTGGCCACCGCGAACGCTACAGTCACGATTTTTCCCGCTAAATATGGGTGGACACAGCGAATAGGCTTCTTATCTCGAGATACAGCCATGAAAATTAGCATTGTCCATGTAGGCTCATGATAAAATGACTCATATAGATATACTGACAATGCTAACCTCCATGACTGTATCTCAGGATAGGAGCCCTATTGGTATTTCATTAGGAGCGATTGGTATTTCAGTGAGAATGTTAATGACAAGTCATCACGATACGCTGATAATTTTGATCTTGCGGGATAAAATTGAGGAAGAGGGGATAAAGAATTCGTGAAACTCGCTTTAATTCACGGGCATTATTCAATATAATGGACAATTTCCGTTCATCCATTTCCAATACTGAGTGACGATTATTCTCGAACAAGTCGGAAGAGTCCAGAAGAATTCTCAGAGATCCCCTTTAACAGAGAGATGATACGAATTATGAATGATGGCAAAATACCTAATGGCAGAGAGATAAAAAAGGGAAGCCAGATAGCATTGCATCCGGATTCTGCCATTCTTCGTTCTAATTCCTCCAGATTGAAGTAATGTGGATATCAGGAATGGATAATTGATGTCAAGAGCTCACGGCACCCAATCGCTTGAATCCTGAATCACCTCTAACTCCGAACTGACCACTCAACACCACTGTACAGATCATCACCATAGCAATGAGTTAATCCCTCGTGCTTTGAGAAAAACTGATCCAGTCAGTCAGTTGGTGTGATCAAGAATGATTCATCATTCAGCGTTCTTGACTACTATATTCCGTAAAATTTGAAGTGGCGTAGGTGAGCCACTAACACTCGCATCCGGTATCGGGTAACGACGCCTGATGGAAATCAATCTTACTTCCCATGTATACTCTTCCCTTATTGCTCCATAAATACACATTTCTTCGTGGAAAAACAGAAGTTCTAGAGTACATCTGATGAAAAAAAAACAATGTACTCAATAGCGAAAAGCCATCTCGTTGCATTAATTAAATGCGTCTTTTTAAGCACTACGCTACAATAAAGTCCTGAAAATAGTCGCACAAAAAATCCAAACGAGCTATGTAGAAATGTGTTCCGAATCCATTATAAGAAGTTAAATACACACAATAAGAAACAGACTGTGATACACGAGAAAAAAGTGGAGGAGGAAGAGAGTAATATTCTCCTTCCACATTGCTACACAAGGTATTCTTTGCACGGTATACTCTCAAGCGTTCCCAGAAGGTATGTTGCAAGGCCTTTTTTCTCTCTTCTCTATCTCGTATCCTCTTTTTATTCTTCCTCCGTGCCTTGAAGCTCACCATCACGTTACGTGCCATTTTCACTCTACAAGTGAACTGGGGCTCCATTGTTAAACACGAAATATTGAAAAAATTAATAGCTTGATGATCCTCGCGGCGCGTTTAATGGAGAAGGTTATTGTCTTTAAAATAAGCCCTAAACATGGATCCAAAATTTTCAATTACTTCATTCGGGGAGGGTTCGTTATATTCTCATGATTGCTCAACTCCATAGTTCTTTGATTTTCATATACTTCTTTTTTACGGTCCTTCCTGGCTCTCTCAGCCTCGCCATCATCATCATCTATGGCGCCACATTTCACTACATTCAGTTGCTTTTCTCGCTCTTTAACTTCCCTCGTTGAGATCATGATCACCTGAGGCTTCCAAGATACCCAGAAATAGAAACAGAGAGTAAATCCCTTTGCATGACGATGGGCTGCATAATTTTATTCATTCTGCTTTTGTTCGTCTCATGTACTAACTTAATAAACGGCTTTCTCCCTTATACATCCCTCGAGCAGATGCATTTGTGTACCTAAAGGGTGAATGGTCGCACGGGAAATGAACATTTATTGCAGGCCGAGCGGAATTCTTGTGTGGTACCGTCAAATCGGGTATCTTTGGTACACGTGGGGTAACTTTGGTACACCCTCAAAAGGCTTGTCTCGCGTTCCAGGAGCAACAAATAGGATTTGCCATAGTATCAGAATTGATAATAGAATTTGTTTGAAGTGCTGTAAAATTAACTGTGTTGTGAGCGTTGTGCAAGACTTTTGACGGTGTACCAAAGTTACCTAATTTGACGGTATTGTAGATTCCATTCATATCTTGTGCAAGCAGGCTTGATGTCACCCAACTTTACTTCTCGGTACCATGACGAGTCATGGAATCTCTCACCTTTACTTTTGAAGCAGCTGTATATTCTTAACGTTGAGGAAACAAGCCTTCTCTGCTCACCAGAGAATTCAGAATTAGGATAATCAGGTCTCCCTCCCACGAACGAACATTTTCGTGGTAATTTTTGGAACAATCCAGGGCAGGCTAAAATGTGATAGTTGGTCCGTGATGATGGATTCGTCATTCATTTGGCCCTATTTCAAAATGTTTTAGAGGATTAATTTCGAGAGGACATGAGTGTGATAAGAAAATAATTTCAAATAAAATCACGGAATATGGGCAAGATGATTAGGAATGCAAATCGGATCCAATCCGAACTCGAAACGATGTCCTCGATCACTTATCATTCTTCTTGAGAGATATTTCTAGAAGAAGTCATATTTTGTGACTTGCTGTGATTTCTTCGATTTGAAGAAAATCACCCCAACTTATGTATATGTTACGGGTACAAGCTACTCACATGCCTACGTATCTAGTGCATTACTAATAACAGCAGCAGAGTGGTGTGGTGAGTTTGGCCGAGCGTACTAGAGCGTTGGTCTGTCAGTCGAGAGATGCTAGGTTCAAGTCCCGGTGCCATCGCACTTTCTTCGCGATGCACAGAGACTTAAGTCGTAAGACCATATAATACAAGTATTCGATTCAATCTCGAATAAGACCACGATTTTTTCGTCTGTCAATCTTTTATGTAAATTGAAATTGGTTTCGTGGAATCTTTGATTATTGTACGTGTACATTAGGGTGGTCCTATCTCCCAAACTCTCTTTTTCGACTACTTCCACGGTTTTCTCGCATCTTTATGACTCGAAAATAGTGTTCTAACCGTGAGGGAGCCGAAAAAAATCTCTAACCGACCTGCCAGAGCGATTTTTAAATCAAATTCCTTACCCAGTTATTGGCCTTTCCTGCGCATGCACGTGATTTTATGCTTGTGGAAGTATCTTCAAACGATAGCTGGCAAAATTTCCTTCAAAATGACCCCTTGATAAAGTCAATTTGATGCATTTTAACCAAAGTTATGACTGTTTTTGGGAAGTGAACGAGTCCAAGCCGTCAAAGACGGCCGTTGTTCGACTCACAGATTTGACACATTCGACTCTTCCTTTTTCGAGAAACGAGAAACATCCACAACTCTGGTCGAGATACATCAAATCGGCTTCATCAGGGGTCATTTTGGAGGAAATTTTGCCAGTTTCCGTTTGAAAATACTCTCACAAACATACAATCACGCGCATGCGCAAGAAAGGCCAATAAATGGATAAGGAATTTGATTTCAAAATCGCTCTGGCGGGTCGGTAAGAGATTTTTCTTCCGGCTTCCTCGCGGTCGGAACACTATTTTCTAGTCATAAAGATGCAAGGAAACCGTGGAAGAAATCAAAATAGAGAGTTTGGGAAATAGGGACCACCCTAATGAACGTCATACATCAGAGTGGTCGTTATTCCCTAACCTTCACTGCTCTTTCCTCCTCCGCCCCTTCGGCTAGTTTCCTTGAGCAGAAGAGATGTGAGGAATATTCTTCCTGGACCCCAGATAGTGATTCAATACTGCCTCAATGAGCATCTAGTTTTTGATTTTAGGTACAAAATGACGCTCTTCCTGATTTCCTCATCTCTATGATCAAGCTCTCGCAACTTATTATTTTTTAGCGAATGTACAAGTGAGGACACATGTAAACCGTAATTTATCCTCATTCTGGGGATAGAATGACACCCAATACTAACAAATTTTTTGACGTGAAAAACAATTTCAGCACACCTTTCCTGTGTCATTAGAGTATCGTCACAGCCATCGCTCACTCTCTTGTGAACAATCTAAACAATGGGTCCACGTGAAAAATGACGGTTAATCAGGATTTATCGTTCCTGGGATGAAGAGACGTCTCGGGGAAAATGGCGACCTTTGACGCAGCAAGCATTTTTAGCTCGTCTTTCACGGCGGATTTGAGTGCCTTAGCCGTCGCTCACTCTCAAAAACAATCCGAATGATCGACATCTTGTGAAAAATCACAATGAATCAGAATTTGTCCTCATTTTTTGGGATAAAATAACACCAAACATCGGCAAGTACCATTCTTCGACGCAGGACTCAACCCTAGCCCACCTCTCCCGTTCAATTTGAATATCTCAGCCATTGCTCACTCTCTTGAAATCAATCCAAATGATTCACATCTTTGTAAAAAATTACGCTAAATCAAATCCATCCTCATTTTTGGGGAAGAGTGACGCCCAAGACTTCTGAATTCAATTTTTGGAGGCGAAAAATATTTCTGGGCCCATCTCTTCCATCCAATACCCCTATCTAGAATGGATTACTCATTGCAAATAACTCAAGGGTTGGGAATACCAGAACTGTTTCAACTGAGGGATGATCCGATAGAAATGTTCAATTTTAAATGACTCATTAGTGAGGTTAAGATTCAGAATAAATATTCCACAACCTAAAATATACAGAGGACAACTGGATTGAGTGAGTAACCTCGGTGCCGCGCGAGTTGGATAGATCGACTCCTTCAACAAATCTCAAATTTCCCTACATTTCTGTTTCTTGTGATAACTAAATCCCAAGACACCCTCACATGAATTTGTATCAGCGCCCGATGCATTAGTTATGAAATATCAATTCCTGATTAACAGCAAATTTAGCTTATTTGTGACTTGGTCGTGGTTTCACCTGCTACCTTGAATGCAGAGAAGATTCGACGGATTGAGATCACCATCAAAGTTCTCCAACCCGATAAGAACTCAAAAGTCACTATCAATTGAATAAATTTTTCACTTGTAACATCACTGTAATATTTGAGTCAATTCAACAATCTCGTCGAAAGTACATGACGAAAATGTAATAGCACGAAAATTCAAGCTCTTGATATGAGCTTTGGAAATCTCAATCAACTCCGGACTGGTGCTGCTAGCAGTAAGCAACCAACATCTAAATTTCAAACGAAATGCTCGCATAACTCCAACATAACGTGCTTATCTCGAGTCGATGCTGCCATCGCTCTACCTAACTGTCCCACAAAATGAGATTATCAAATCCCACAACTCACAAATTTGCGCTTGCTCGCATCTCTCCTATAGCCTCATTCAAATTCCGCAACTTCCTGCCATACAAAGTCTCTCTCACTCACAAGTCTCTTTCCCCAAAAGTACAGTTTGGCATATATAGGAGCCCCATGGCCCTGTTGTTATATCCATTATTTGCGTGTTACCAAAATTACTGCCAGACCGTCTCATTTGGAAAATTTTCGACACAAATCCGTCTTCTACTGCAGGTCCTTCAAAGCAAAACCAGCATCATCGTCTCTGTAAAGGAAAAGACTTGACTCAACCAGCAGCTAAACTGTACTCCTTTTCATGCGTCCATCTTCTTCCTCACTTTTTTCCGCCTGGGAAGCCTTTCTCCTGTAAGAAGTACGAAAGCAAAAGGCACGTGCAGCAGCAGTATCGACAGGCTTTAGATTACGCGACAAATTGGAGCCGCAGTGTTTTACGGCAATGCCTAGAGCAGCAGTACCAGCATACCGCGCTCCAATAATTAGAGTAAAGATGTGAAATGGGTAAGGCAACCTACAAGAGAAATCTCACCCACTACAGTGCGAACGCTCGAAAGAAAAACAAGACAAAGATATTTCTTGGAATGGCGTTAGTGGTGGGTACATGGTTGAGAGATCATTTGCAGTTCGCATGAGGCAAACGCTCGTGACGTTGATTGAGCTCGAAGTTACAATGGCTCAAGCTTTGTCGGGACATGGTCTAGTGATATCTAGAGAGTAGTAAGCTGTGTATAATGGGTAGAGAATGAATAATGTCTTCCGAAAAAACAAATATTCAACTGTCAGATTCAATTGACGGGATGGTATCACAGTGAGTCATTTAGGCAAAAAAGTCGTGTTGCGTGAATGTGTAATTCTGCTTTGGAGTGTGTTTTCAGGCCATCAACAGAACATTGTCCAACAAGAATAAGAGAATCTGTGGACGGTTTTCAAAATAGAATACATTTTTCCATTCTTCAGCTCTTTTCCCAAAATAGTTGATCACCTTCATCATTCACTCTCGTCTCTAGCTTTGAAATTGACAACTCGAAGTGGTCAGAATACCCATCATATTCGATGTAAAAAGACCCAATCTGACTGGGCTCAGAACTCCGCTTGCGGGAAACCTCGTCAATGAGAATGAAAATAAATTCACTCCCGCGCCTCGCTGGCCGGAGACGAGATAGTTGAGGGTTGAGCAGTCTTGTTTTGCTGAGTTGAGGCCACGGCTTCCAACGCTCCGAGCAGCGCCGAGCGTTTGGCCTGTTGAAGTCCGTAGAGGTCTCGTCGGTGCTCCTCTTCGGAAAGGGGTGCGCAGGTCTTGGGACGTCCCTGTCGTTGGCTGGGACGGTCTATCCGTCCGGTCCAGGTGCGTGGGCGTGCTCACGCCGTCGTCGGAGTAGGGACAGGGTTAGGCACTCGAATAATTCTCACAGTCTCAAGATACAATTGCGACTCGGTACTCGAGGTGCAAAACACAAACACTATGCACACTTGGTCACTCATGCCACTGGGGCAACTTGGTACGGTCGCGGCGGAACACGTTGAGTCGGATGCGTCGGGGCCACGGCTGGGCCGAGTGTTGTGGAGACAGCGTCGCAACGGCGAGCTGGAGAAGACTGAGCTGCCGAGCTTGGAAAGCGCGGCCTTATATACCCATGATCGTACGCTCGAGAAGCGTACGCATAACATGTGCCGGACATGACTTTATTAAGAACGTAACGGCCCGTTCTACATAGGATGCGCTCACCACGTGAGCGTACGCGCATACGCTTGCACTTGAAGCATTTGATGCAGAGAATTTCATGAAGCAGCCTTAGCAGTCGTATTTTACTTGGAATTTTGCCGAGTGAAGAGTTATTGATTGGTGGGCCCCGAGTGACATTATCAAGCCAAAAGATCAAATTCGTTCATTTTTTACCTCAAACAAATACGGAAAAATATCAACGGTGGCCACGCAAGCCTTTTCGGGAGGGAATCCAGATTAAGCAACGTTTTCGCAATTCAGTGTTCGGATTGGTGACCACCCGTCGTAGCTTGCGAAGACTGAAACCTTGTTCGGGATCAGAAACTTGGCAAGAGCAAGATGAGAGGTCACCAATGCGGATACTGAATCGTGACAACGTTGCTCAACCTGTCTTTTCTTCCGAAGAGGCTCGCGTTGCGCCACTGAAGTTTTTCTGTATTTGTTTATGGTAAAACATGAAGAAACTTGATTTCTTGGCTCGATAATGTCGCTTGGCGCCCACCAATCATCAACCAACTCTCTACTTGTGAAAATTCCTAGTAAAAAGGACGGCTAAGGCTGCTTCATGAAATTCCCTGCATTAAATGCTTTGAGCGCAAGCGTATGCTCGTACGCTCACACGATGAGCGAATCCTATGTAGAACGGGCCAACGTGTGAGAGCCGTACGCGATATTTGGTTCGAGGCCAATATCGTACGCTGGAGAAGCGTACGTTTCTCCTACTGCAATTCACGAGTAAAATTTACGATCAGCCGCGTGCGCACGGAAAGCGTCACTTTGCTGTCAAAGTAACGGGGCTCCCTTATTACGGTCTACTTGGATGAAATTTTCTCGGACAAGTTTATGATATACGGCGTTCGCTGGAGGAGCGTTACATTTGCATTATTGTAACCGGGCGCGCCAATCACAGAATATTTGAGTCTATTTTTCCTGGAAAAATTTTACAACCTGGGTCGTACGTTGGAGAACCGTTATTTTCACGTTAAAACAATGGGACTGTCGAGTTACAAAGTATTTCGCGTCAAATTTCTAGGAAAAGCTAATGAAAGATCTATACCGAGCGTACGCTGGAGGAGCGTACGAATGTAGTAATGGAAAAATATATATTCGCGCCGATCAAAAATAAATGCGGGCGTATGCCCACGTCAAATTTTTCTGAATTCGAAATTCAAATCA
Source organism: Eretmocerus hayati (assembly GCA_029851415.1). Classification (NCBI taxonomy): domain Eukaryota; kingdom Metazoa; phylum Arthropoda; class Insecta; order Hymenoptera; family Aphelinidae; genus Eretmocerus; species Eretmocerus hayati. The sequence goes on from CM056742.1 coordinate 136,260,440, forward strand.
GGCCCAGATACGATCTGAGTCATCTGAAATGACCATAGTGCAGGAAATCTTTCATCTACTAATAAATTTACTGAAAAAATCCAGAAGATCCTTTGTTAACGGTAGACATGGATAGATTGAATACAGAAGAGGTATGTACACTGATGGTATTGTGTTTCAATAGTATATGCTATGCCCTGGACCGTCTCATCATCTGATTTGGATTTTGCATAAGCCGTATACTCTGAAAAAAATGAAACACGGAATCTTCCTCTAAAACAGTTACTACTCTGACGCTCTTGGGTTCACGGCAATCTTTTGAGGAGTATTTCAAAGATGAGGGAAGGATCTATCAAATTTCGCATTTTAGAAATTATTTTGATCGGAATTTAGTGCCTATGATCGGCTCCCAAAACTCAATATATTCAGAAAAAAAATCACTCACCCTCCATTTTTATGCAAATCATACTAGCGTAAGAGTTCTCGCGGTATTTGTGGCTCCTTCCAAGACCTTCAGAATTCTTACTTTTAAGATTGCTCTACAACTTCCCACACCTGAGTTACAAGTGACTATTGGCGAGGAATTTCGTGCGAGTTTTATGAGTATTGAAATACAGAAACGGTCATGATCCACCATTTTGACGTGAAGTCTCCTACATTCCATGAAATTATAGTTGGGCTCATCCTGAATTTTGCTCAAAAGAACCTTCACCTGTTCTAACTTACGGCTTCATACCTTTTAAGCCGTATGAAATTCTTCCTGCGAGATTGCTTGTAACTCGGGTGAGAGAAATCGTAGAGCAGTGTATGAAGGAAACAATTTGAAGGTTTTGGAAAGAACTCCAACATCCCGCAAGAATTCTCACGCTAACATTTTGCATAGAAATGGAGGCTGAGTGATTTAAATGAAAATTTATTGAGTTTTGGGCTTCAACTATAGGCACAGAATTCCTAAAAAAAATGAATGTCGGTAAACGTAATTTCATAGATTCTCCCCTCATCTTCGAAATATTTTTTGGAAAACTGCCGTGGATCCAAGGGCGCCGAAGTAATCGCTGTTCCAGTGGAGGTTTCCGTGTTCCATGATTTTTCAGGGTCTTGTCTATTCAGAGTTCCAATTCACCAATGAGGTGGATTTGGGCATAGCAAATACTATTGGAATATAGTGCGATCAATATACATACCTCTCCAGTATTCAGTCTATCCATGTCCACCGTTGACAAAGGATATTCCGAGATTCATCAGTAGCAAAAAGATTTCCTGCACTATGGTCATTCCAGATGACTCAGATCGCCTGATTTGGACCTCAAATTCGGAAATATTGGATCATTTTATGGTGAATATGGGTATTTTGGTGATTTCGAATTGTCAATTCCAAAGCAAGAGACGAGAGTGAGTAATGATGGATATCAACTCTATTCAGGAAAAGCTAAAAAATGGAAAAATCTACTTGATTTCAAAAATATTCTATAGATTCCTGTGATTCTCGGGGGAGAATGTTCTGGAACATACCTCAAGGGGTAATCCTACGTTTAAGCAACTCGACTTTTTTCGCCCGAATGACTCACCGTGAATTGTATCTTCACTGCCAGAAAAAAACGTTTCTCAGGAATGCGTGGATTTCTTACTAGTGGTTTGTAAGGTTGATGGATATTCCCCTGTCTTTGAACGAGATCATTCAAATCATGAGCCTTGACATGCAATCCTTGAAATGATCTATCCATGTGTGAGACTTCGCGAACTGGGATCGCACAGAAAAGATACGAAATATATCGGAGATGTCGTTGAATGACGGTTCCAGTGATGAGAATGTATCTCGGATCGAGACTATCGGTCGAGACTGATGATGAATTAGTAATAAATGGCCGAAGAATTGAAATTCTGTAATTCTTCATTTACTCGCTCGGACAACCACCTAGGATTGCCATGGAAAAAATTTCTGAATTCTTCCAACCCGTAAAATGGATACGCAGCGCAGATTTTCATGTCTGATTTAGAGAAAAATTAGCACAATATACTGCAGGAAAGATTGTATCAATATTTATCGTCTTCTCAGCCTCACATGCGAAACAAAAAGTCAATTTTTCGATTTTTATGAACAAATGTCTTCAGAACTGGTTTGTTATGAGAAATTGACCAGTTTTGTTATTGCATATCATAGAAGAGCGTTCCAGATACCTACCACACTCATGGGAACAACATTAGTACGCTCAAAAACTTTAGGCAGATATTGCAAAAGACAACGATTTCGGGTAAACAAATTGTACAGCTCGGTTGTTTATGTATGGATTGGCTTGATCTTTCCTATGCGTGTGGGAGTTAACGGAAACTATATGCTCCAGCAGTGACACATCAATTGGTTAACTTCTCTCAGAATGGAAAAGGAAATAAAATTTCGTCATTTTTTGCCTTCATCGCTAAATCTAACGACTTAAATACAAGATAGGAAGATGAATTTCTTTCGAGCATTCAGAGATATTCATTGTCTACATTATAGCACTGGGCAGAACAATCCAAATATCAAACAACAGAGCAACAAGCAGAATAATGGGAAAAGATGCAAAATCGCGCAGTATTTGACGACTGTGATTTTTTGCACCGGCCAAAAATTGTTCGATTTTATGTTACCATGTTCAACACTATGTCTCGCATGGGGAAAAAAATAGAACCATCGTATGGCAGTCATGTTGAAAACGGGTGATCTTTGAGCTAGAATTACTGGCCCATCGCCTGATTTCGAAACTTCCATCCTCTTATCTCATTGCCATTACCAGATCAAGATCCATGAAATGGGGCCGAAGGGTGAGATGAAGTAATTAATCGACCTAAGGATAGCATCTTCATTGTATCCATTTCTGATATTACTGAACATAATGCAAACATCTTCCATCTTGATCGAGAATACTCTTTGTAATCTATATGTATACTCTTTTCGAAACCATCAGTGAGAACTCACTGAACTTCAGTTAGTCTGGGATCGACTCTGACTGGAGACTTCAGTGAATAGTTTCAGTGAGTATCCACTGAAGTCGTACTGAAACTTCAGTGATCTTGGGTGGTCGGACGAGTCCCCATCACTGAAATTTCAGTGGTACGGACTCGTCCAATTCCAAAGGTCACTGAAATTTCAGTGATGCTCACTGAAACTTCAGTGATGGGGACTCGTCCGACCACGCAAGGTCACTGAAGTTTCAGTGCGACTTCAGTGGCTACTCACTGAAACTACTCACTGAAGTCATCAGTCAGAGTTGATCCCAGACTAACTCAAGTTCCGAGAAGAGCGACCACGAACCACGGAAGACCTTGGGAGGGGATCGGCCATCCAAGTCTGGAATGTGAGCCTTACAGAGACAAAAAGACCGACCGAAGGGACGGGCTTCGCCCGAAGAGTCATCGGCGATATTGCGGTGTATAGCTGCTATTACTCACCGAACGCACCGATGAATGTCTTCCTTCGGGAACTGCGGGAACTCGAGGATATTCTGAGACAGTGGAGAGGCCTCGCCATAGTAGCGGGAGATTTTAACTCCAAAGCTCCAGCCTGAAGTGGAGGGCCAGAGGATGAAAGAGGCAACGCGCTGGAAACAACCATGGCCCAATTGGACCTGGTTTGCCTCAACGAGGTAGGAAAGGCGACATGGCACAGAGGGGCATCATCCTCAGTGCTCGACTTAACGTTTGTTAGCGCGCCTCTCATGAGACGAGTCACGAAGTGGCAGGTCCTTGACTCGGAAACGCTCAGCGACCACTGCCATATCCTCTTCAAGATAGACCATGGCCGAGATACAGCCATAGCACGGCAGATCGAGGGATGGCAAGTCCGCAAACTGGACGAGGAAAGCTTCAGAGAAGCAATCCTGAGAGCAGAGGACCCCGGAGAAGAGCTCTCGCCGGAGGAGACGGTATCGAGCGTCATTCGGTCCATCACCCGAGCCTGCGACGCCTCCATGCCGAGGAGGAAGCAACCCCGGTTCCAGAAGAGGCAAGTATACTGGTGGAACGATGAGATCAGGGATCTTCGCCGCAGCGCAAACGCTCAGAGGAGGCGAGCGAAGCGAGCGCGCAAACGTGGACGTCCATCAGCGGCAGCAGACGAAGCGGCCTACAAAGAGGCGAAGAAGCTTCTTCGGGATGCCATCCGTCGCAGCAAACAAAAATGCTGGTCGGAGCTATGCAACATGGTCGATCAAGATCCGTGGGGCACACCGTACCGGGTGGTCATGAGCAGACTGCGATTGAGAGACGGACCAACAGCGCCAACTGACAAAGAGTCAGTTCTACGGATTGCCAGGGCACTCTACCCGAGAGGGGAGCCCAGACTCACATTCCCTGGGTTCATCTACGACCCAATCCCCCTCTTCACCGAAGAAGAGCTAAGACGAGCCGCTACAAGACTGGCGAATGGTAAGGCCCCGGGGTTGGATGGTATCCCTAATGAAGCCCTGAAAATAGTGGCTCGAGAGCAGCCTACCCTACTATTGAAGCTGTTCAATAAGTGTCTCCTTGCGGGAGTGTTCCCGAAAGTGTGGAAACGGCAGAAGCTAGTCCTCATCCCCAAGGGGAAGGGTGGAGAACCAGCGGAGCCATCATCGAATCGTCCACTCAATATGCTGGACAACATCGGGAAGATGTATGACCGCATGATCCTAAACCGGGCGGAGAAAGAGTATGAGCGTAGCGGAGGGATGTCCCCGATGCAGTTTGGCTTCCGCAAGGGGCGCAGTACAATGCACGCAATAGAAAGCGTACAAGACAGAGTTCACAGAGCGCATACAATGGCTCCCCAACCAGGAGGAGGGTTTTGTGCCATAATATGCTTGGATGTGAAGAACGCCTTCAACACAGCAAGCTGGGAACGGATCTATAGGTCCCTAGATGGAAGAGTCCCCCCTTACCTGCTCGCAGTCATCAGCGATGGACTGCGTGACAGAGTCCTCGTATGTGACACCGATGAGGGAAGGGTTGAGCTGGAATTATCTGCAGGGATAGCTCAAGGATCCGTGTCAGGACCGTTCGAATGGAACACGCAATACGACGAGTTCCTGAACATGGGTCTTCCAGATGGGGCAGAACTCATTGGCTTCGCGGACGATGCGGCATTAGTCGTGGTCGCCGAAACCGCGTGGCAAGTGGAGTGTGTGGCCAATGAAGCTCTCTACCGCATTGGTCAATGGTTCCCTGAGAACGGGCTGGAGCTTGCCGAGCACAAGTGCGAAGCGATGCTAGTCACCAAGAGGAGGAGTTTCGAAACTCCCGTGTTCTCCATCAACGGGTACGAAATTCCACTCAAGAGGGAACTTAAGTACCTTGGGGTTTGGTTTGATGACCGATGGAGCTACAAGGCACAAGCCAGAGAAGCAGCGCTGAAGGCAGACAGGGTCGGTGGCGCCCTCCAGCGGCTCATGCCAAACCTTGGTGGCCCCAAGCCAAACAGAAGAGCCTTACTCAGCACCGTGAGCTATTCCATCATGCTGTACGGTGCACCAATTTGGGGGCAGGTAGCTAGAGGGTCCGTAATCGATGCAAAGCTAGGTCCAGTCCAGCGGCGTTTCGCGCTACGGACGATCAGTGCTTATTGCACGGTGTCTGACCATGCAGCCTGTGTGCTTGCGGGTACACCACCCATTCGACTGCTTGTAGCCGAGAGAGTGCGGGTATGGAAACGCCAAGAAACCCTCAAGAGCGATGGAGTCGTGCTCAACCCCACTCGCAAGGCCCTCATACGAGACGTCGAGAGGGGGGAGACCGTTGAAGAGTGGCAAAAAGAGTGGGAGAGCTGAACAAAAGGGAAGTGGACGCGAAGGCTGATCCCCAACATAGCCAGGTGGATCGATCGAGCTCACGGAGAGCTGGATTACTGGCTGACGCAAGCTTTTAGTGGGCATGGCTGCTTCGGAGAGTACCTGGAGCGGTTCCAGAAGAGGGAGACCCCGGTCTGTCAGATGTGTGCGGCAGACTGGGACGATGCGGAGCATGCACTCTTCCATTGCATGAACACAGCTACGGAGAGAGCGGAGCTCGTGAACTGGCTTGGAAATCAGATCACCCCTGAGAATCTATTGCCGTTCATGCTCCGTAACAAAGAGACATGGGATAAGATTGCCGCCTATATCAAGACGGCGATCACCCGAAAAGAAGAGCGAGAACGGGCATTGCAGCGTCAAGCAAGGGGCGCTGCATAGCGAACAACGACGACTTGAAGAGTGATCATTGACGACGAAGAGAGAAGACAGAAGAGCGGACACACCGAAGAGGGACGCCTCATGGCGCGCGATACGCCTCCCACCCTGAAGTAATGCTAACGCGGTTCCGGGGTGGGTTGGTTAGATAGTGGTTAGCTGCCCCCAGTTCTGCAATGATGGCTTGCCAACATCGTAGGGCTGAGAGCAGAAGGTTTTAGCCCCCAGGGCACACGGGCGTTGGATTCATGCTCATCCGGTTTACCGGGTGAGCAAAATGAAAGCGCTTATGGTCTGCCGGTGGGAGATCCATTAGGGATAGCCTGTCATCAGATTTTTCCTTATATTCCACTTAAAAAAAAAAAAAAAAAAAAAAAAAGACTAACTCAAGTTCAGTGAGATCTCACTGATGGTTTCTGAGAGAGTAATGACGACATCAATGCCCTCTCACTCATATCAGCTGTCAAAGTTCCTGTATTCCCAACTCCCGTAAAAACCTGCAACAAGTAATAAATACCAGCGTTATTGACTTATTTGCTACCACTCGTTTGGCTTGTAAATATTCTTTATAAGTCAAAGGCCCCAGAAATGTTTCCGTGGTTCAATAGTGATGGTTGTAAGATAAAGATTGATATTCATTTCAAGGTGTCAAAAAAGAGCCCCTCATGAACTTCCCAAAGATGATAGTATGTCATTCATACTTCTCAATAAATACAGTACCTTTCATAGGATCTCACTAAAACAGTGATATTTTCAATATACTTTGTCGTACGGGAATTTTGAAAAAAGCATCTTAAAGGTCACAAAAAATCTATCGATTCATGTGTTTAAAACATCCCTCGCGTCCTCTTTCAACGCTCGTATTCAACGATGAAAATCTGAATAATTTCTCCTCCAATCAATCACGTACAACTATGGCGGGAGCGATCCGATGACATGAATTCTCACGAAACCTTCAATTTCCTCTTTTTAAAGTTCTCTCTACGACCTCTCCTGTCCAAGTAACGAGCTTGGAAAGAAAACTTTGTATTACATTGGCTGCTTATGGAGATGGCAGAGCTGGCGCCTGTTGTATTCCCTCTTGCGCCATTCTGGCGCATAAGTTCATCAAAAAATATCATGGCACATGATTTTGACGTAAAATGGTCTTATCTTTCAGAATATCAGATTCTGTATTGGATTGGAGGCAACCCCGATTTCTCAAGTTTTATTGGGGAAATTGATTGATTTCATGTTTTATCCCTATAGATCACATTCAAGGCAAAATTTGATGAAATATTCTCGAAGATGAGATCATTTTACGTCAAAATCATGTGATATGATAATCTTTTGATGAATTCATGCACCAGAATGGCGCAAGAGGGAATAAAACAGTAGGCAGCTTCGGTATCTCCATAAGCAGTCCATGTAGTACAAAACTTCCTTTCCAAGCTCGTAACTCGGGTAGGAAAGATCGTAGAGAGAACTTTGAACGAGTGAAATTATAGGTTTTGAAAAGATATACAGGATCCTGTGAGTATTTTTGGGATCGAATAATTCCCACCAAAGTTGTAGGTGATTGATTGAAGGAGAATTTTTTAAGATTTTCATCGTTGACTACGGGCATTTAAAAAGGACGCAAGGAATGTTTCAAACACATGATTCGATAGATTTTTTCGTGATCTTCGAGATGCTTTCTTCAAAATTATCTATTGCATGATCTTACATGGAATCAGTCATGTTCGAAATGGAGGTCCTCCTGAAACCACTGCCATCGTGTTTAGCATGTCGAAATACGTGGAATTTTTTCGTTTTGACACGTTTCCAGCACGTTACAAAGAGGTGCCACCAGAACCATGAGTTCACGAAATGAGCAAAAACTGTTGAGAACACTATTCTTAGGGAAATGAATTCTCTGCGATTCAAGATGAATCCCGACATGTACGTGCGAAGCTGCGGTCGGAGTCGGTTTCTACGCCGAAAAGTTCTCAAAAGAATCGTACTCCGCTCAACGAGACAATCCCACCCCAAAATTTGCAAGATTTTGTTCCCAGTGTAATGAGCATTCGAGTATGCATTATATCGGGGGGGGGGGGGGAGGGGTCAATTCTTGCAGCGAGATGTACCGTGAAGATGCCAAGTTGGCGGTGGTTAAAAAAGCGCGGTGCAGTATTGTCTCGGTTCCAGAGAATTTTCCAGATCCAGAAAATCACCCGTTCAAAACGTGGATGGTAGTTTTGGACGGGCAGAAAACAGCTGGGTCCTAAGAAATTCGCCAATTCTGCTCCATCGTCTTCTGATGATTCTTCATTTGCCAAGCAGGGAAGACGAGGCCGGCAACAATAGAAGTAGAAGGTTGTTATTCGAAAAGCCAGAAAACGACAGTGTTCTCGTCTTTTGGATCATAAAGAAACCTACGTCACTACGAATTCCTTAGATCGTCACGGTGTGAGGTATAAAATTTTTAGGCAGTACAAAAACGACGTGTTCTATCTTCGTCCTGGCATGTATCATCAAGCGGTGACTTTGACACCCGATTGGGCGGAGGCCTCTAATTTGCACCCATCGCTATCCTTTCCTGAATACCCGAGCGAAACTATTGCAACGCTCACGTTTGGGCAATTTTGAATATTATTTAATTATTCCATAAAACTTAGTTACGCGAGTGGAACTTTGTTTATTTAGAGTTTGATTCAAGGTTTATTAGATGGTCAGCACCTAAAACAAATATCTTAGTTATTAACAATCCTTTTTTGTAGACTAACACTAATTAATATTAGAAGCATGGCTGATACATAGTTACCCGATCCTATAGTACTGCCTTGGTGTATTTTATGGTTCCATCGATGACAGTTGAATGACATCCAAATGCAAAAGCAGGACACTGAAGCAATTAGCAGGTAGTCAGGAAGCCAAACCAGGATCAGGTTGTATCAGCAGCATGAAACAAAAACATGAATTAGTATATGATAATATATTTCATTCTTTATTTGTAAGAAAAGAAACATTAGTAATAGGGAAGAATTCATGCGAAAGCCATTTCATTCAGTCTCATTCATTCGGACCATATTCATAATAGTTGTCAGTGCATATACTTACATATATAATGTGACAGCCATCAGCTGATCATATTTTATACTCACTCAACATTTATGGTTGAGCGAGTCCATATATAAATGGTAAAACAGAAATTTACACTGAATGGTCAAAGATAGTGAAGAATCCATACCTAATTGTCCCTCTTAGAAGCATGGCTGATACATAGTTACCCGATCCTATAGTACTGCCTTGGTGTATTTTATGGTTCCATCGATGACAGTTGAATGACATCCAAATGCAAAAGCAGGACACTGAAGCAATTAGCAGGTAGTCAGGAAGCCAAACCAGGATCAGGTTGTATCAGCAGCATGAAACAAAAACATGAATTAGTATATGATAATATATTTCATTCTTTATTTGTAAGAAAAGAAACATTAGTAATAGGGAAGAATTCATGCGAAAGCCATTTCATTCAGTCTCATTCATTCGGACCATATTCATAATAGTTGTCAGTGCATATACTTACATATATAATGTGACAGCCATCAGCTGATCATATTTTATACTCACTCAACATTTATGGTTGAGCGAGTCCATATATAAATGGTAAAACAGAAATTTACACTGAATGGTCAAAGATAGTAAAGAATCCATACCTAATTGTCCCTCTTAGAAGCATGGCTGATACATAGTTACCCGATCCTATAGTACTGCCTTGGTGTATTTTATGGTTCCATCGATGACAGTTGAATGACATCCAAATGCAAAAGCAGGACACTGGAGCAATTAGCAGGTAGTCAGGAAGCCAAACCAGGATCAGGTAGTATCAGCAGCATGAAACAAAAACATGAATTAGTATATGATAATATATTTCATTCTTTATTTGTAAGAAAAGAAACATTAGTAATAGGGAAGAATTCATGCGAATGCCATTTCATTCAGTCTCATTCATTCTGACTATATTCATAATAGTTGTCAGTGCATATACTTACATATATAATGTGACAGCCATCAGCTGATCATATTTTATACTCACTCAACATTTATGGTTGAGCGAGTCCATATATAAATGGTAAAACAGAAATTTACACTGAATGGTCAAAGATAGTAAAGAATCCATACCTAATTTTCCCTCTGAATCCTAGAATCCCATCCATCCTGAGGAAATGATGTAGATTCTGCACCTTGGCTCCCATCTGATGATGGTAATTGTCCAACGCAGCTCAACTGATGCCTCTGGCCCACAACGTGGGCCATCCTTTCCAGTTGACGCACCTAGTTTTCCTGTAAAACCACATACAGAATAAGTTTTCTGACATAAGCACTACATGAACTATTAGTAACCAACCCATATAATATTACTATCATGCAAAAACAATAGTTTATTTGTTATTTACCAAAATCACCCATCAACATCCATCACCAAAACACTAATATTTTACATTACATCATACCATGAGTACTAACACCCATGATATGCTTACACATGCTTTTAGAATTATGTTTCAGGTGTACTTACCCACTGCTGCTGTTTATTTATGATTATTTTGCAATACTCACAATACCCAGCTGATTGTTGGAAGTAAACACACACCTGTCATAACCACAAAACATATGATTGATACACTGGATATCTTGATGTAGTCTGCTGTATATTGCCATCTTCTGATTGGCAACACTGCTTGATCATACTGCGCATGCTCAAGGGCGCCAAGTTCAAATCTATGGAACTCTCTTATGAGGATTTCTTATGGGAATAATATTGGATCGTCGTGTCAATTATCCAGACCTGTTGCAGCATGGAAGAAGAAATCCTAATATCGATCTCATCGATATTTAATTATGGAAATTTACGTTATGATTGAAATATGATTTAACCTATTCAAATCACCCGTTAAATTCAGATTTTGTATCTCTCGTGGTTGATATTCCGCCAACAGATGGCTACCCAGAGTACATTAATGTAAAATATACGTCTATATGAAAGGTTACCGGGCTCTGTAGTAGCGATCATCACTCAAGTCGCCAGCAGTCTCAGAGTCAGAGCTTTGCTCATTAGTCCATACTGCCTTCTGCAGGTAATGGCAAGTTTTTCTCGTCTATTATAGACATCAGGCTAATGGCCACTGCTATATGCAGCAACCTGCCCTGATGTTCTATATAGCACACCGGCCACTGCTATATGCAGCTACCATAAGCTATGGGTTTAGCTAGTATTTTTTTATTAATATCTTTGCACTTATTTTTTTCAGATCAAAGTTGTCGAGTCAATAGTAATTCTTCAAAGTCATTTTTGTTAGATAGGCAATTCGATTAGTTCGTCGCTGCAAATAGTAAGTCATGGACAATATATTATGCATTTTTCATTGTTGAAGCGCATGCCAAATTGGTAAATCTATCATAATTAACAAATTTATCACTGCGTGATTAAAGATATTTATTTTTATAATGTTAGAGTCATTTTCATGAATAAATGGACTTATTTAATTTATTTTTATTGTGTAATTATGATTAAAAATTACCCCACCTTTCTTCACTTAACGTCGTATCCTCTATATATTTATAGTGACGATATTATTATCGAACGAATTGAATAAATTTCAAATAGAGAACTCATTTTCAGTTATTATTCCGCTTCACGGGATAAAACATTACCTTTCACTATAACATGGAAGGAAGAGCAAACATAATTAGGAAACTCGCTATATCGAACAAACGGAAAAAAGATTTGCGAAATTGTAAATTGGGAAGAAATTAGGCACAAAATAAGTCAAGCCATGTTTTTTTTCTTTTTGGTAGGCCGGGAAGGGGAAATCTTCGTAGACACCTACAAGAGTGTGGGTAGTGTCGGATTCACCCGAGAAGACTCAGGCACCTACCGACTAAATCCCCTCCCCGGAGGGCGCCAACTCGAAGGTTATGGTCCCAGAAGAAGTAAGGAAGGAACAGAGAGTAGAGAAAAGCTGAAAAATACAGGGAGGCTTGCGGAGAAGCGGGAGCCCTGAAATGGTCCAAGATGCCACTCAGGGCTCAAACGCACTGAGGCGGACGAGGTGGTAAAAGCACACACATGGGTGCTGGGGCTGAAGACTGGGGGCGGGGGAGTTGTCGTGTGCTCCGGAGATACTATGATCTCTCTTGCCGGAGGACTGGGGCCGGGGAGTGCGCCTGTCTGCCAGGATTAACCGCAAGGATCCTCCTTGCGGTTAACTGGGCCGAGGAGTCGTTACTCTCCCAAGATCCGAAGATCTCCCTTGCGGGTAAGCCATGTAAATCGATCCAGGAGATATAAGGCAGCCGACATGGAAATTAGTAGAATGATGTCAGAATGGAGCAGCCATCTGGTGGTGGAATCATGAAACATGACTTTAGGTCGTGCGATGGATATTTAGAGTCACCTATAAAAATCAACAAGATTAACGTCGTAAATAAGACCTTCCCTCCAAATGTTTATAGAATTGAACAGAATCGTATAAGATAATATAAATCACTAATACTCATACAACCAATGGAACTAGTAGAATGGCGTATCCGATGTGTGCGACTCTCAACTCAATTGACAATTCAGAATTCAATTTGGGGAGATGACGGATCACATCAACCAGATGTATTGGCTCGCGCAGAACCTGCAATTTCATAGGAATTAAGAGGAGCCACTCGTATTTAATATTTTATCGTGAGTATCAGTACCGAACAAGAAATACGCAATATTGATTCCTGACTAAACTGAATTTGGAAAAAAAGGGTCCATTTGGAGATTAACTAATTCAAGGAAAATTGCTGTTAGAAGAGTGATCCATCACGTCGTTTGGAAATAAAAATATTCACAGTAGGACATGCAACAGACAGTTCAGATGATGAAACACCCAATTCAAAATATCGCGACACTTCAATGCAAGAACGAATATAGTTACATATGGAATGTTCCGATTCAACCACGATGATATGTATACGTCGAGTTTTATCGTTGAACAGACTTGAGTCCATTTTTGGTATTTTTTCGAATAGATTTGGATAAACATTGTTCGACCCTTGTTCGTCGAAAACGAGTGGAGGGAAAATCGATGGATGATACTTAATAAAACGATACGGACACTTACCACAACGTTGGAAGGCAGACCACGCCAGATCGCAATACATCACCAATTAGATCTACGAAACTGAATGTTATTTGAAGACGCCGACGAGCGCTCGGAAACCAGGTATCGAGAGCAGGTACACTATAAGGAACAAAGACGAGCGCCATATAACTTTCGAAGTTGGAAGTCAGAATCAAGTTCAAATCGAGCACATTATGTTAGAAGCAACCACATTATATAAACATACTCACATCGAAGTCCAAAAAACTTAGAACCACCACACTAATCACTAGCAAAACGTAGAATAAATGTCCAACCACAGGACAAGGAATGAAGAATTCGAAGGACAACGACGGCCGACGGGAAAACCAAAATGAAAGTGGGGGAAAACTCAGCTTTGTGATCTAACTTATTCATTACATTGTTGCCATTTCAAATAAGTAGCAATACGCAGATGCAAAAAAGGACTGATGTACCGAACGCGCGAGTTAGGCGCGAGTTAGCTGATACAACTGGATACCCAAGCTACAGTGCTGGCGCAAGGGCGCTCAAACAGAACAATACGAAAGAAAAATTTGATGATATTCTTATGACGCTAAATGCCGGGATAGAAAGTTCCAAACGCCAAGCAGTATACGAGGGTTTCTTTAGAAAACATTGATGCATTGCAATGAGACAACAACAGAGCTTGCGACGTGTCACGAAATAAGCGGATACGGCACAACTTTGATACTCCAAAAGGATAATAGTACCATGAAATAATATTCCATCGAGCGTATAACCCCTTAACCTTCTTTTATAATTTGGAAAAGATAAAACTATACTAGAGGACAAATGCAACCACGAGATGGAATGGATAGCCACATGGATGCTAGATTGCCTGATTGTTGCCAGATAAAAATAGAGAAAAAATGGGAGGGAAAAGGGGGGAAGTGCGAGCAATATATTTTGGTGATACGATCAGTAATTGAGGAATCTAGAAAAATATTAAGGATGCGATAAGGAATTTCTAATCTCACTCTCATAGAGTCGGATTATGATGTCTCTTGGGCCAGGTTTCTCTCCAAGTTTCCCCACGAGGTCTTTGGAGAGTTCCCCTGAGCTCACGGATTTGTAATCCGGGTTAATGCGAGAGACATAAGGTTAAACCGAAACTAAAATTAAGAAGTTCGATTCAATACTATTTACTTACTTGCGATATCCAGTAGAATCATCATATCTTAGATAGTACAACAGGTACGGAGAAAAAAAAGCTTTCTCATACGTTCAATCACCTTATGAGTTTACTCACCATTGAATCATATCACATATGAGGATAAATTATATGGAAAAGCATGCCATTGATTTTGAAATTGACAGCATCTCTTATTCTACGGAAGGAACATTTGAGTTCAAATTAAATCCAATAATTGAGGAGATAATGAATCAATTGAGTCGATTGGGGAAAAAAGTTGAGGAACATATGAAAAGTTTGACCTTGTTTATAAGACGATAGGAAAGGAAGTTAGAAAAATTGGATTCTATAAGAATATCAAGATGCGCGCCCAAAGTATGAAAGACCATTATAGACTTGTTGGTTGCACTGAGAAAACCACACAAAGAAGCATATTCTCAAACTGTGAGTAGATGGATTAAGATGGTACTGAAAGAAGCAAATATTGATAGAAGGTTTACGCCTTATAGCATAAAAGACATGCAACTGTATCTAAAGCAAACAAAAAAGGATTGAAGGCTTCACATATTAAAAGAGCACCAGGCTAGTCAGACAACTCTCGAGTATTTGCAAAGTTTTATAACAGACCTATTGTTGAGACTGCCCAAACGATTGCCCAAGTAGTTTGCCCTGATGATGAAGACTGATACCACCTCAATCAACTACCTTATAAATCTTAGATGGTTTACTCTTAAGCATCTATGACCGTTCAATATTTTTATACAAACGTTTAATCTATTTTCAATAAAACAAAGTGTGCTGCGTGTACATAACATGTGTAAATTGATTTAGCTCTAAACATCTACACAGAATTATATCTTCGAACAAGTAACGAAATATAATTGAAGATTAAACGAACTTACTTGTCAGTTAAGTTCTATCTGAATTATATGAGTACTTGTTCGAAGATATAATGATCCAATTCCCACCCAACCCTTGAAAAGAGGAATCCCAAATCTCGCTCTAAAATATGAGGCCGGAGGGAAGGAGGCCGAGATGGCCACCAAGTGCCCTACGGAGAAAGGGAGTACTGGTGGAAGGTGTTGACGGGACCCGCGCAATTCAAATCTCGTTTTCACCTTGCTTTGATTCGTTTTCAGCTCTCTAGCTCTAAAAACTTGGGCGTCACCGCCAACGACTTGCGGTACTACACAGAATTATATCTTCGAACAAGTATTCATATAATTTAGATAGAACTTCGCTTACAAGTAAGTTCGTTTAATCTTCAAATATACTGATAAAAATATTAGCAAAATATATGACAATGAGTAGCAATAGGAACTCTATATGTAATGAAAATATTAGTGATAAGTTCAATTATTGTAATCTTGGATGGAGAGATGCTCTTCCTTTAAGTCAATCTTTTTTAAGGGTGGCATGCCCTTCCAGAATGAGGAGGGAGGTGTGACGTACACGGGATTCATGTACGTGTACGAAATGCAACTGTGTGCGTGTCTCAAACCTCGTGCGTCAAGTACAAAAAAACCCGCACCGATGAACATAGCGCCGCGTCTCAATAGTAGAATCGTGAGGGGATTTGTCAGGAATGAATGCCGGTCTAGAATAATGAATATATATATTGTACACTAGAAATAACAACTGAAGATACAAAAGATTAAAGGTACTACTCCAAAGGTGCACGGGCACAGTCCGCCACGGCTACCCTGGTCCATGGTGAACGTCACGGAGCGACCACGAGGACACGGCCTCCCGCAGCACGAGCTGTCGCTAGCTCGGCTGCCTGCACGAATCTGATACGACGGCGCGGAGGTGCCACACGCGAGTCCCGGCAACGGCGAGCCATCTGCTTACGCCCTCTATCTACACGCATACATGCATACACTCCATACGTGATGGATGTGAGTATAAAATCACTCACACTCGGCCATCCTAACGACGTTTGGTCCTCCAAACGTAAAAAGTGATACAGAATAAAAATTAAACAAGAGACCGTAAGTCTCATAGAAGAAAACTCGTTACTTAGACTATAAGAGCACGCACAAAGTACAATGGAAAAGATCTTTACATAGTTAATTGTTAGTAATCAAGTTCAAAAGCATCCAACTTGGATGGAGCCTCTCGAGCTCGTTTTGGTCTGCCACTTTGAAGCATTGAGGCTTCGTTTGACGAACCGTCATTGAAAGCTGCTTGAGCTTTATGGGTATTTACACTGTCACTGAGAGCTACTTGAGCTTTTGCTTGGGGCGGAACAATTGCAGCCGAAGCTTGCTCATCACACTCACTTTCGCTGTTATTTGTACATTCATCCTCACCTGTATCATCCTCTGAACTCTGGTCATTTTTCCAAATTTTTAGCTGACTAACACGAGCAGTCGAAGAAAATTTTCTGTCATTAAAGTTATTCAATTTTTGCACTCTATACGTATCGCTAGGAAGAACTTCGGTCACAACTAACGGTCCTCAAACAAAGGCTGCAATTTTGGTGATTCACCTGTTGCTTTGGCGTCTCGTTTTACAAAAACAATGTCACCAACGCTGTATTTCACACCCACAGATCGTTTTGGATCATATCTACTTCCATACTGAGCTTGCTCTTTGGCAATATTTCTACGGATTTCAGCTTGAAATTCAGTAAGAGGTCTATAAGTTTCACAATGTGCTGTTAGATCACGCAAGTTTCCATCATCGAATCTAGGCAAGTAACCATAAAGAGCCTCAAATGGCGATTTACCCGTGGCTTTACTAAAAGATGAATCTAAGTCTCGCTCCAACTTTTTCAAATTGACATCCCAGTCATTATCTTCATCACTCACAGACGCACTACGCATTGACGGAAGGATCATCTGATTTACTCTCTCTATCAACCCATTTGCTTGAGGGTGTCTACTAGAATTTAACGTGTGTTTTATCCCATAACTTTTACAAAATTCAGCAAAGGCCTTGCTAGTATAACCTACCCCCTTATCAGAAATTATACGTACTGGCGCCCCAAATGTTCCAACAAAACCTTTGCATTTCCTGATTGTGATACTAGGAGTAACATTTTTGACTGGATACAAACAGACATACTTGCTCAGACTATCAATAATGCCCAAAACATACTTGTTTCCTCTTGGAGTGGCGACAAAAGGTCCCAAGTGATCAATATGTACAGATTCAAACGGATGGTTGTCCGGAGGTATCGGATGCAACTCGCCTTCAAGTTTCCCTGCATTACGCTTATTCAAAATACATTCAAGACAATTTTTGATGTGCAGTTCAACATACCTACGCATTCCCTGAAAATGATAATATTTACTCATCCTCTCAAGAGTTTTTTTGAGCCCAAAATGACTTGTTGAATCATGGTACCTTATAACTAGAGCTTTTCGCATTGATTTGGGGACAACATAAAATTGTCGCTTTACCTTATTTTCCTCAATTTCTCGGTACAACAAACCTTCATGCAAAACGTAATCTTTTACAAGATATTTTTCATACTTAGATCTAACAGACTCTGACTTCTGCAATATGTCAATTTTTATAGCGAGAGCTTGATCTGATCTCTTAAACATCAACAATTCGTTTTCGCGAGTAGTAATGTGAAAAACATCCTCACGCACAATCATTTCTTCGGGTTCATCTACATATGCACGCGACAACGCGTCTACATGCTTCATAACCTCACCTTTGCGGTGCTTGGTTCCAAAATCATACTCTGAGATCATACACACCCAATGACGCGGATAAAGATAGAACAATTTTGCAAAATGCATCTCGAAGAGCGAAAGAAATGCCATTTGCAAAGATTTTTCGATTATTTTTTACGTCGTGTGAATAAGAGTGTGAGAGCTCTCAAAGCAGCCAGATTCTCGGATTTTGATGAAATACATGTAAAAACAGCAAAAAAATGGCAAAAAACTACGGTTTGGCTACTTTGAGAGCTCTCACACTCTCATTCACACGACGTGGAAAATAATCAAAAAATCATTGCGAATGGCATTTTTTCCACTCTTCAAGATGCTTTTTGCAAAATTGTTCCATCTTTATCCGCGTCCAAACTACAGCCCATAGAGTAAAAACGGTTTTTCTTCGAAATCCTTGAAATTACATCAGCTATTTGAGGTACCAAAAAGGCTGAGAGAAAAATCGAAAACCATAAAAAGTTAGCATTTTTTCTTATCTTTAAGATGCTTTTCTCAAAATTCCTTTACGTTGATCTGAACTCGAGCAATCGACGTTTTTGCAAGAGAGGATTTCAAGTCCCCGTTCAGGAATTTTTGCACGGTACTGCATATATGAAAAGTAGTGCATGTGGGAGAGAGAAAGAGAGCGGGGGTCAACGAGCTTCGCCAGACGTTGCTCACAGCGGGTTAGATATTCGACTGAGATTTTGAATATAGTCTTTTTTATTGATGCAGTTTCCATCAAATCTCATATGGATCATCTCAGAAATCAACCGTTTTTCCCATTTCTCTCTGTGTCTAGAATTTTGGTTTGATCCTAATAGAAATCATGTTTATCTTCTAATCTGTGAACAGAAACTACGGATCTTTTATCTTTGTTCGTAACATGATCATTAATACGTGTACCCAGTTGTTTTTTTGTCTCTCCCACATACGTTGCTGGGCAGTCTTTGCACTGAAATTTATAAACAACACCAGTCTTGCTAAATTTGTCTAGTTGCTCCTTACCTGATTTTACTATCGAGCTTGAAGCGAGGCCGTAGTCTGCGGCCATCTTGAAAAAGCTAAGGAGATTGGCCGAGTCCGTTCTGTGAATATTTCGAGTTTTACTCAACCAAATCCCTTCATATTTTGTATGCGTCAACAAAATGCATGTGAAAATTGCACTATGGAGCAAAACCCCACGAAAGTAGAGAAAGAAACTTCCATGATAAGTACTGGACAGATTTCGTCTGCTCCTATGGTAAGGCATGCTGTTATACTTCATTCTATAATTTTGTAATCAGCTCGTTTTTTCTCATTTTGACTCCATAGCGCAATTCTCTCAAGTTCGTACATGATAGTAAGACCCTTATTTGTTGATAATTCTCTATTAAAGTTGAGATAAATCCAGAGCGGCGATGAGCTATATATAATGACAGCCATAATTTTACGTTTCTCCGAAGTGGTCAGACTGATCAGCGGGCGCGAGGCGGGACAGCAGCAAAACCGTCTGCTTCGATCATGCACGTTCCCGTGTGTTATCATCGCGGATAAGATATGTTGTAAGACTTGTGAGCCGCGACTTCCCGATGGAAAGCAACGGCCCAGGTGATGACATTATATGTCATCATTGACCGGACCCGGGTCCTTTGTCGCGCGAAATTTCTGCGATCAGGCATGGTGGTGAATCTGATAGCCGTCCGCTGCGACATGCATCTTCTTGCATCTATTAGCAAAGAACTCAGTGCAACATCAACTTTGCAAATTTGCATGCACGAGCCCTTGAACAAATACAGAATGTGAGTGTTTTGTTTGGGCCTCTAAATTAGTTTTGATCATTGTCATAATTATAATCAAGGATCCAGTTTCAATATCCTAGAATACTTGGTGAAAATGGCGCATACAGGTCATTTCGAGAGACAAAGTCAGTCTTGGAATATTGAATTGGAGTTCATATCACGTCTGCTAAGATCCCTGTATCTCAGAGGGATGATTTCATGTTCAGTTATTTGAATCCGTTGAAATTTGGATGAGTTCTAAAGGTTATATGACCGAAAGTTAGAAAGTTAGTCTGTGAATTTTATTGTACTCAAGATGAATTGAACAAATACTGAATGTAACTGTTTTGTTTGGGCCTCTAAGCCAGTTCTGATCATTTTAATGATTCTAATCAAGGTTCCAGTTTCAATACTCTAGAATACTTGGTAAAAATAACGTATCCGGGTCATTTTCAGAGATAAAGCCAGTCTTGGAATATTGATTTGGAGTTCAAATCATGTCTGCTAAGATCCCTGTTTTCCAAAGCGATGATTCCATGTTTAGTTATCTGAATCCGTTGGGAATTACTCGAGTTCTAAAGGTTTTGTGAAAAAAAGTTAGAAAATTAGTATGTGAATTTCTTGTACTCAAGATGAACTGAACAAATACAGACAGTGAGTGTTTTGTTTGGGCCTCTAAATCAGTTTTGATCATTGTCATAATTCTAATCAAGGATCCAGTTCCAATATCCTAGAATACTTGGTGAAAATGGCGCATACAGGTCATTTCCAGAGATAAAGCCAGTCTTGGAATATTGAATCGGAGTTCAAATCATGTCTGCTTAAATCCCTGCATTTCAGAGGGATGATTTCATGTTCAGTTATCTAAATCCGTTGGGAATTACTTGAGTTCTAAAGGTTTTGTGACCAAAAGTTAGAAAGTTAGTCTATGAACTTCTTTGTACTCAAGATAAATTGAACAAATACAGAATGTAAGTATTTTGTTTGGGCCTCTAAACCAGTTCTGATCATTCCATTGATTTTAATTAAAGTTCCGGTTTCAATACCCTAGAATACTTGGTCGAAATGGCGCACACGGGTCATTCCCAGTGATAAAGTCAGTCTTGGAATATTGAATTAGAGTTCAAATCATGTCTGCGAAGATCCCTGTACTTCAGAGGGATGATTCCATATCCAAACTTTGGGATCAGTTGAGAATTGATAAATTTGTATTTTCTGAAGTATTTCTAAAATTGAAAATTGGGGTCTCTGACAATACTTACTAGCGGTATTGCCTCGCGATGCTCGGCCTGTAAATGTTTCGGACAGGCGTATTGGCTCCTGTAAAAGCTTGCAAATCAAATAAAATAAGTTTTTAGAAGGAGCACCCTGATGTATTCACAAAACGTATGTCACATTAAGTTATTTCTCACAGATTCAACTCGAATTTGTTCAATTGAGGCATCTTTGAAAATTTAGACCCTGGTCCACTCTGAAACAGATTCGAACAGTACACCACGAACTTATTCTTTGGTCTACGCTTACTTCAAAGAGAAATCTTGGATATAAGGAATGTTGCGGGATAAATAATCATTATGACTAAAGTTAGTTAGATTTGTAGTGATCCGTAATATTAGCAGGTATGATCCGATCGCGGAAATTCCACAAAATCTTGTAGATTTTCCTAAGACCTCCATGTTCCTCTTCATATAAGGAACATAAAAATCTTGATGAAAGCTACAAGATTTCGTTAGAAACTTTCAGGACCAGATCATATCCGTCAAAACTACAGTTGTTCAACAAAGAAAATGAAAGTTGTTGTTTCTTCATCCCATAAGCCCCAATTAAAAGCACAAGAAGAATATTCTGAACACAGGAATCAATAGATAATTTTTGATCTTCAATTTCCTTTTTCCTAAATATTTCTACGACAAAGTGGATCAGAGTAATCGTTCAGTCACTGAAGTTATCTATGATCCATTCTTTTTTAACCGTAATGCGGGAAAAAGTCGTAATTAATGTAAGTGTACCCAATTTGCCTCTATACCAAACTTGCCCCCATATGCCGATTTGAGGGATGGGCACTCCTTGGCTTCCCGGCAACTTTTTTTTACGTTTGTTATGTTGAAATATGAGAACGTGAGTAGTTTGCGTCGACCTCGAATTATCCCTGTGTTCTCCAGAAAATCTAAAGTGATTTGTCGAGTTTTCGTGATTGTTTAGCTATTAAATTACCTAGGGAATCGCCTTCAGTAAAATCAGTGCCAAATTCTTCGAGTTCAACCAATCTTAACGTACCTTGGCGCATTCGATTCCTTGTTTCAAGACCTTGAGAATCCATTTTTTGAAATTACAGAATTTGAATATGGAGCTGTTTTATGTGCAAAACACGGTGACGATTTATAAACAAGGATGCCAACATCGGGGTGTACTTAACATGCCCCCATATGTTTATCTCGAAAGGGCGAGCAGTACGACTTTTTTACCTCTTGGAACGTGTTTATCACGTTAAAATAGGTCAGAAGAAGTATTTCAAACCACCGAAAAGCTCCAAATGTGCGTGCACGGCGATAAAAACACTTTATCAGCGATTTCCATCATTTATTTTGAAAGAATTGAAATACTTAACATTATTGCGTACATCTTAATCAAATATCTCATCATTCTAATCATAAGCTCGATATAAGGAGAAATGTGTGCATGTCAAACGTCGTAATTACAGTCTAGTAGATTGGGAGAAGTATCGAATCAACACAAATATCACTTAATAAATTGTTTCTTCGGTTCTCTTGATCTTGGTTTTACATTCTTATCATTCCCATCACACACGAGCTCCCATTATGATAAGTATTTTGAATACTTGGTCCCGTTTTGAAATACGCTATTGAACTCGCGCTTAATGCTTGATACCAAGATACTTCTGCCCATCGAAATACCAAACGAGTCCCGCCGCGATACTATGAGTTCATTAAGACCGAAGAAGAAAAAACTACAACACTTGGAACTAAAATTTGGACTCTTCTATCGACAATGATTTTATAAAGAGATCCTTGATCGAATACTAACAATTGCACTAGAAAAAGCGCTTAAAATACATTAATATTGACTTTTATTATATGATTTTCAAGCGTCTTAAGCGTTTGTACAACGAGGCCAACATTATCCCCTAGTTCTCATGGAACTACTGGAATGAGCGTTACTAAGAGCAACTTTATAGATCATTGTCAACTAGAACACATTGGGTGCACACTTTCAGCGTTATATATAACCAACCAATATTAACCTAAGAATTCTTAGTTTTAATACCCCATATCGCAAGTGTTCAATTATCTTCAGACTTTTCTATCAAATTCAAACGTATTATAAAATTGTGTAAGAATAACGGAAATATCGGACTCTATTCAGTTTCAACTGTCTAAAAACATGTTCAATATATGTTTTGACAATTTTACATAATTTTGAGCAATTAAGTCTAAGAAGAATGAAAATTTAAAAAAATTTTGCGCGATTTTGGGAAGACAAAAGTATGAAAAAAATTTTCTTGTATGAGTTTTCCCGAAAATTCCCAAAAAATTCCCACTCTGCGGCATATTTCCATGTGGTTTACGTAACCACAAAGTCACGCGATATGTTGCATTATTCCGTTGTCTTAATTTTTAACGATCTGGAAAAAATTGAGATGGGAAAAAATGAGAATTCAAAAAAATTTTACGCGATTTCGGGGGGACGAAAATATAAAAAAATTCTTTTCCTACATGAATTTTTCGTAAAACTCCCAGAAAATTCCCACTTTGTGGGAAATAAATTAATTCCCGTGAACACATAATAACGTAAGATTGTGTCTTCCAAATGTCATTTTGGCGTTCACTCCGCGTCAAAACTTGCACGGCGGAGAGAAACGTCCTATGTAGACGCCAATAAAAAACCAAAACATTCGGTCAAATACACTCCTCCACCAGCTCGCAGTCTCACGAGGCCCATTCCTACAAACACAACTGCATACCGAAGGATATCTTGCAACGCAATGATGGAGAGATATGAGGTGGCACTCAATAGTAGTCTCTTCGGCGCCATTCCCTAGTCTTCACTGGGGCCAAATTACGAACAAGCGGACGGACGAATGAGCGCACGACGCGCACAATGCGCACGATGCGCACGCCAAGCGCGAGAAACGAGCGACCGAAAGACACGGAGCGCGCTAACCACGAGTACCCCCACTATACCGGCCCCAATACCTTTTACATTAAGGAGGAGGAGTGGGGGTACCTGTGGTTCGCGCGCTCCGTCATTCGGTCGCTCGTTTCTCGCGCTTAAGATCGTGTCGCGCACTCGCGTCGCTCGTGACGCTCGCTCGCTTATTCGTAATCCGGCCCCTATATACCCCGTGTAAGCAGACGTGCGCGTGAGAAGAATTATATACGCGATAGTCAAGGGAGGGAGTAGATATGGGAAACCCACGTGCTTACGGGGGCCACATTCGAAGTTCGACTCGTGCCGCGACTCCGCACGTGCACACCGCGGAAGATGCAGCCTCTCAGCAATTGAAGAAAAGTGAAGAAGCGTCAGTGATACAAGATTTCGATGCAGCTTGCAGTCATCCTGTTGTTCCCGTCGCATCAACATACGCCTGCCCGAACCAGTCATCAAGAAAAGCAAGGACGGACTGCGATCATTCATCCATCATGTTATTCAGAAAGAAGTCATCACGAGAGCACGCGAGTAATGAATTCAATATATCTATATATGATTAGCAAACGTTAGCCTAGACATTCTTAGATTCAATACTCCGTATCACACGTGTTCGATTATCTTGAGACTTTCTCATTAAATTTGAACGCATCAGAAAATTGTGTGAGGAAACCGAAAATATCGGACTCTATTCAGTTTCAACGTTTTTAAAACATATTCAATACATGTTTTGACGATTTTACGTAATTGTAAGAAGTTGAGAGTACATAAAAAATTGAGATTTAAAAAAATTTTACGCGATTTCGGGAGGACAAGAATATAAAAAATTTTTTTTTTGCATGAATTTCTCCAAAAATTCCCAAAAATTTCCTACTCTGCGGCATATTCCCATGCGGTTAACATAACCACAGAGTCACGCGATGACTTACATCATTCCATTGTCATGATTTTTAAACATTTTGAAAAAATTGAGATGCAAAATAAAGAAAAAAAAATTTTTTTTGCGTGTTTTCGGGAGGAAAAAAATGTAAAAATTTTTTTTTGGCATTAATTTTCCCCAAAACTCCCGGAAAATTCCCACTTTGTGACATATAAAATGATCGCAACAAAGACATAATCACGTAAGTTTATGTCTTCCACATGTCATTTTGGCGTTCACTCCGCGTCAAAATTTGCACGACGAAAGAAACGTCCTATGTAGATGCTAATAAAAGAACGAAATCACTAAGTCAAACACACTCCTCCACCAACTCGCAGTCTCACGTGACCCATTGCCGCGGACGGAACTGCATACCGAAGGATATCATTCGACGCAATGATTGGAGAAATATGAGGTGGCACTCAATGACAGTCCCTCCGGCGCCATTCCTCAGTCTTCGCTGAACACCCCGTGCAAGCAGACGTGCGCGTGAGAAGAGCTATATACGCGATAGTCAATGGAGGGAGTGAAGTTAGAAAACCCACGTGCTCGCGGGGGCCACATTCGAAGTTCGACTCTTGCCGCGACTCCGCACGTGTACGCCGCGGAAGATGCAGCCTCTCAGCAATTGAAGAAAAATGGGGAAGCATCAGTGATACAAGATCTCGCTGCAGCTTACAGTCATCCTGTTGTTCCCGTCGCATCAATACACGCCTGCCCGAAGCAGTCATCAAGAGAAGCAAGGACAGACTGCAATCATTCATTCATCATGTTATTCAAAAAAAAAAAAAATCAACATGAGAGCACGTAAGTAATGAATTCAATATATCTATATATAATTAGCAACCGTTAGCTTAAACATTCTTAGATTTAATACTCCGTATCATACATGTTCGATTATCTTGAGACTCTCTCATTAAATTTGAACGCATCATAAAATTGTGTGAGGAAATTGAAAATACGGACTCTATTCAGTTTCAACGTTTTAAAAACATATTCAATACATGTTTTGACGATTTCACGTAAGTGTTAGCAGTTGAGTACATGAAAAATTAAGATCTAAAAAAATTTTACGCGATTTCGGGAGGACACAAATATAAAAAATTTTTTTTTTTGCATCAATTTTTCCAAAAATTCCCAAAAATTTCCCACTCTGCGGCGTATTCCCATGCGGTTGACGTAATCACAGAGTCACGCGATATCCGACATATGATTTTTGAACATTTTGAAACAATTGAGATGCAAAATAAAGAAAAAAAAAATTTTTTGCGCGATTTCGGGAGGACAAGAATATAAAAAAATTTTCTTTTTGCATGAATTTCGCCAAAAATTCACAAAAATATCCCACTCTGCGGCATATTCCCATGCGGTTGACGTAACCAGAGAGTCACGCGATATCTTACATTATTCCATTGTCATGATTTTTAAACATTTTGAAAAAATTGAGATGCAAAATAAAGAAGAAAAAAATTTTTTTCCGCGATTTCGGGAGGACAAAAATATAAAAAATTTTTTTTTTTGCATGAATTTTTCCCAAAACTCCCAGAAAATTCCCACTTCGTGGCATATAAAATGATCCCCGTAAAGACATAATCACGTGAGTTTATGTCTTCCACATGTCATTTTGGCGTTCATTCCGCGACAAAGTTTGCACGACAAAAGAAACGTCCTATGTAGATGCTAATAAAAGAATGAAATCACTAAGTCAAACACACTCCTCCACCAACTCGCAGTCTCACGTGACCCATTGCCGCGGACGGAACTGCATACCGAAGAATATAATTCGACGCAATGATTGGAGAACTATGAGGTGGCACTCAATTATAGTCCCTCCGGCGCCATTCCTCAGTCTTCGCTGAACACCCCGTGCAAGCAGACGTGCGCGTGAGAAGGGCTATATACGCGATAGTCAATGGAGGGAGTGAAGTTAGAAAACCCACGTGCTCGCGGGAGCCACATTCGAAGTTCGACTCTTGCCGCGACTCCGCACGTGTACGCCGCAGAAGATGCAGCCTCTCAGCAATTGGAGAAAAATGGGGAAGCGTCAGTGATACAAGATCTCGCTACAGCTTGCAGTCATCCTGTTGTTCCCGTCGCTTCAATACACGCCTGCCCGAAGCAGTCATCAAGAAAAGCAAGGACAGACTGCGATCATTCTTCCATCATGGTATTCAAAAAGAAGTCAACACGAGAGCACGTGAGTAATGACTTCAATATATCTCTATATAATTAGCAACCGTTAGCCTAAACATTCTTAGTTCTAATACTCCGTATCATACGTGTTCGATTATCTTGAGACGTTCTCATTAAATTTGAACGCATCATAAAATTGTGTGAGAAAACTGAAAATATCGGACTCTATTCAGTTTCAACGTTTTAAAAACATATTTAATACATGTTTTGACGATTTTACGTAATTTTAAGCAGTTGAGTACATAAAAAATTACGATTCAAGAAAATTTTACGCGATTTCGGGAGGACAAAAATATAAAAAATTTTTTTTTTGCATGAATTTTTCCAGAAATTCCCAAAAATTTCCCACTCTGCGGCATATTCCCATGCGGTTAACGTAACCACAGAGTCACGCGATATCTCACATTATTCCATTGTCATGATTTTTAAACATTTTGCAAAAATTCAGATGCAAAATAAAGAAAAAAAAAATTTTTTTGCGTGTTTTCGGGAGGAAAAAAATGTAAAAATCTTTTTTTGGCATTAATTTTTCCCAAAACTCCCGGAAAATTCCCACTTTGTGACATATAAAATGATCGCAACAAAGACATAATCACGTAAGTTTATGTCTTCCACATGTCATTTTGGCGTTCACTCCGCGTCAAAATTTGCACGACGAAAGAAACGTCCTATGTAGATGCTAATAAAAGAACGAAATCACTAAGTCAAACACACTCCTCCACCAACTCGCAGTCTCACGTGACCCATTGCCGCGGACGGAATTGCATACCGAAGAATATAATTCGACGCAATGATTGGAGAAATATGAGGTGGCACTCAATGACAGTCCCTCCGGCGCCATTCCTCAGTCTTCGCTGAACACCCCGTGCAAGCAGACGTGCGCGTGAGAAGAGCTATATACGCGATAGTCAATGGAGGGAGTGAAGTTAGAAAACCCACGTGCTCGCGGGGGCCACATTCGAAGTTCGACTCTTGCCGCGACTCCGCACGTGTACGCCGCGGAAGATGCAGCCTCTCAGCAATTGAAGAAAAATGGGGAAGCATCAGTGATACAAGATCTCGCTACAGCTTGCAGTCATCCTGTTGTTCCCGTCGCTTCAATACACGCCTGCCCGAAGCAGTCATCAAGAGGAGCAAGGACAGACTGCGATCATTCTTCCATCATGGTATTCAAAAAGAAGTCAACACGAGAGCACGTGAGTAATGACTTCAATATATCTCTATATAATTAGCAACCGTTAGCCTAAACATTCTTAGTTCTAATACTCCGTATCATACGTGTTCGATTATCTTGAGACGTTCTCATTAAATTTGAACGCATCATAAAATTGTGTGAGAAAACTGAAAATATCGGACTCTATTCAGTTTCAACGTTTCAAAAACATATTTAATACATGTTTTGACGATTTTACGTAATTTTAAGCAGTTGAGTACATAAAAAATTACGATTCAAGAAAATTTCACGCGATTTCGGGAGGACAAAAATATAAAAAATTTTTTTTTTTGCATGAATTTTTCCAGAAATTCCCAAAAATTTCCCACTCTGCGGCATATTCCCATGCGGTTAACATAACCACAGAGTCACGCGATAACTTATATTATTCCATTGTCATGATTTTTAAACATTTTGAAAAAATTGAGATGCAAAATAAAGAAAAAAAAAATTTTTTTTGCGCGATTTCGGGAGGACAAAAATATAAAAAATTTTTTTTAAACATGAATTTTTCCCAAAACTCCCAGAAAAATCCCACTCTACGGCATATTTCCATGTGGTTGACGTAACCACAGAGTCACGCGATATCTTACATTATTCCGTTGTCATAATTTTTAAAAATTTACTATGGTTCTTAATTTGTTCTACAGACTAGGAACAATTTGGAGTGTACAAAGGAAGAATCAAATACATCATCAATTACGAATCATTCAAGGTCATTTCAATGAGACAATACTCAAGAACTACAACATAATAACTTGTATCACAACAGGAGAAAAGATAGCGTGTTTGGAGATCAACGAGAAGAACCCACTGGAGTAAGATTGAAGACATCTTGCAAGAAATCATATGTGAGTGCTAAGCTGTGTAATCTTTTAGTACAACTTAGAATTTCGAAAGCGAGAAAAGTGTATTTCATGTTTCAAACTACGATTTTCCAAACAATATATTTAGATGATACAAAATCTTCTTATATCTCACTACAAAAAACATGTTCAATTTCATTATTCATTCAAGAAATCAAAGTTTTGAAGATGATTCCATCTTTAAAAATCTTTAATTTCACATTTGTTTGATCACGATATGAGAAAATTAAGATCGTCTGACGTTCCCCAGATGAATCCCAGAATAATTTGGGATTTCCAATACATTTCAGAATTTTTAGAATCAATCCGATTGTTTTCCCGTTCGATCTACAAATAATCCACGAATATGCGTATGAATTCAATATCATTAACAGAATTTGAGTCATTTCCTCTTATTTATTAAAAATCAGATATTCTCGCGTCAATCTCTCGGCATAGAATCAGATTCAAAGTTTTTCTCAGGAGAAAAATATCGAATCATCCTCGTCACACACACTCAAAAAATACCACACCACACTATTACGAGTTGCAACAGCACATAATGCCTTGGCTCATATGGGAGTTGGGTTTCTCATTCCCGAGTGCGACAGAGTGTGACCTGTTGCCCAGCTATTGTAAAACAACAACACAACACTGACACCACTCTTCTGAAACATGTTGCTGGATTTCCTCTGATCTGAGCATCGCTCTGGCCCTGACACTGGGAGCCCAGAACGACGTGTCAGTCTCATCTGATCATGTCTCCTTCAACCTCTGTGATGAAGAGTTACATTTTTACTCTGAACATGAAACACTCCACAATTTCAACTCAATCTCACATCATAAACAAAAAACGAGGAAGAAGAATATCAAAATCATTCCATTAAATCAAAGACTTCTCGGAAATTCAAATCTTTCAACGTAAATACTAAAAAATAGTATGAAAACGAAAAGATTCCCTGATATTAATTCTGTAGCAATTGTTCTTAATGATCACGTATCAGAGACCATTTTAATACATCAATCCAATTCTCCCCTCACGGATGCATTGGTCAAATGATATTGAATTCATTCGCAAACGCATTTTAAATGAATTTTTCATCAAGATTTCGCCAGTGAGCAATTAGATACAGAGCAAATCGAAAACGTGATTGAAGTTGGAATCTTATGAAGTAATAAAATTTTGTTCATGTCATTTGAGAAAAATTTATCGAATAAAGCATTAGGCTCCAGTGGATCACCAAGTCACAATATAGTTAGCTAAGATAGATATATAGTCTACAATTGTGCTACTCATATAAAATTCTCTAGTATAGTATTAATCTGATTGGTTATTATATTCAATGAATTCATGAATCTCATGAAATTGAATAGAAAATTATGTAATTCGGGGAAAGTCCCGAACTGCACCCTCTTGTGTCTACTCACTCCCTCTAACATAAGAATTCCCAAAAACATATACGATTCGAATCAATGAACTGCAATCGATCTCTACATTCCGTACAGTCATTCAAGCTTAATTTTCATGATAATAACGTACAGATAATTTATAAAATTGTGTATGAATCCAATATCACTTGAAAAATGGAGTAATTTTTCTCTTCTTATCAAAAAAAAATGGTTACCATTCATCTTGTACCATAGAATCCAATCTCAACCTTTCCTTAAAAAAAAAAAAATCAAATCATCCTCGTCACACACGCTCAAAAAATACCACACCACACTTTTACGAGTTGCAACAGCACATAATGCCTTGGCTCATATGGGAGTTGGGTTTCTCATTCCCGAGTGCGACAGAGTGTGACTCCCTGTTGCCCAGCTATTGTAAAAAAACAACACAACACTGACACCACTCTTCTGAAACATGTTGCTGGATTTCCTCTGATCTGAGCATCGCTCTGGCCCTGACACTGGGAGCCCAGAACGACGTGTCAGTCTCATCTGATCATGTCTCCTTCAACCTCTGTGATGATGAGTTACATTCTTACTCTAAACATGAAACACTCCTCAGTTTCAATTCAATCTCACATCATAATTAAAAAAACGAGGATGATGAATATTAAAATCATTCCATCAAATCAAAGACTTCTGAAAAATTCAAATCTTTCAACGTAAATACTAAAAAATAGTATAAAAACGAAGAAATTCCCTGGTAGTTATTTTGTAACAATTGTTCTTCATGATCGCGTATCAAAGACCATCACGAACCATCAATTCGATTCTCCCCTCACGGATGCATTGGTCAAATGATATTGGATTCATTCATAAACGTCATTTTGGATGAATTTTTTATTAAGATTTTGCCAGTAAGCAATTAGATTTAGAGCGAATCGAAAACGTGATTGAAGTGAAAATTTTGTGAAGTAATGAAATTTTCCTCTTATCATTTGAGAAAAATTCATCGAATAAAGCATTAGGCTCCAGTGGATCACCAAGTCACAACATAGTTAGCTAAGATAGATATATAGTCTACAATTGTGATACTCATATTATATCCTCTAGTATAGTAGTAATCTGATTGGTTATCATATTGTATAAAATTGTATGAATTCATGAATCTCATAAAATTGAATAAAAAAACATGTAGTTCGGGGGAAGTCCCGAACTGCACCCTGTTGTGTCTATTCATTTCCTCTAACATAAGAATTCCCAAAAACATATACGATTCACATCAATTATCTACAATCGATCTTTTCATTTCGTAGAGTCATTAAAGCTTAACTTTCATGATAATAACGTACAGATAATCTACAGGATTGTGTATGAATCCAATATCACTTGAAAAAATGGAGTAATTTTTCTCTTCTTATCAAAAAAAATGGTTACCATTAATCTTGTACCATAGAATCCAATCTCAACCTTTCCTTAGAAAAAAGAATATCAAATCATCCTCGTCACACACACTCAAAAAATACCACACCACACTTTTACGAGTTGCAACAGCACATAATGCCTTGGCTCATATGGGAGTTGGGTTTCTCATTCCCGAGTGCGACAGAGTGTGACTCCCTGTTGCCCAGCTATTGTAAAAAAACAACACAACACTGACACCACTCTTCTGAAACATGTTGCTGGATTTCCTCTGATCTGAGCATCGCTCTGGCCCTGACACTGGGAGCCCAGAACGACGTGTCAGTCTCATCTGATCATGTCTCCTTCAACCTCTGTGATGATGAGTTACATTCTCACTCTGAACATGAAACACTCATCAGTTTCAATTCAATCTCACATCATAAACAAAAAACGAGGATGGTGAATATTAAAATCATTCCATTAAATCAAAGACTCCTCAAAAATTCAAATCTCTGAACGTAAATACTGAAAAATTTATCAAAACAAAGAGATTCCCTGATAGTAATTCTATAACAATTGCTCTTGTTGATCACATATCGCAGACCATCACAATACATCAATTCAATTCTCCCCTCACGGATGCATTAGTCAAATGATATTGGTTTCATTCACAAACGTTATTTTGAATGCTCTAGACGTTACCATCACTCAATCTAAATTATCGATTCTTAAATCGAATGCAGATCAGTTAAATCATGGACTAATGAAGAGAACTCTCTCAACGACTACCCCAAATCAGATTACGCCCTCTAAAGTAAAAATACAATCTTAAATTGTGCATTTTCTCAAGCTCAAGTTCAAAAATATTCTTTTTATCATGAGATTCATACAAATTTTCAAAAAGAGCATAATTCAAATTTTTCGATATATTGAGAGATTCCAAGTACTGATTCCTACTCGACTTGATTCAATTCAGAATCATGTAGAAAAAAATATATGAATCCACTGTCACTTGACAAAATAAAATCATTGTCCCAATTCCATCACAGAGTGAAAGCATTCACATATATCATCATTAACAGACTTTAATTCAAAGCTTCTCTGATAACATATAAATTCATCTCATCCTCCCCATACTTACTCAAAACTACACACACACTTTTACAAGTTGCAACAGCACATAATGCCTTGGCTCATATGGGAGTTGGGTTTCTCATTCCCGAGTGCGACAGAGTGTGACCTCCTGTTGCCCAGCTATTGTAAAAAAACAACACAACACTGACACCACTCTTCTGAAACATGTTGCTGGATTTCCTCTGATCTGAGCATCGCTCTGGCCCTGACACTGGGAGCCCAGAACGACGTGTCAGTCTCATCTGATCATGTCTCCTTCAACCTCTGTGATGAAGAGTTACATTTTCACTCTAAACATGTACACTTCCCAGTTTCCACTCAATCTCACATCATGAACAAAAAACGAGGATGATGAATATTAAAATCATTCCATCGAATCAAAAATTTCTCAAAAATTCAAATCTTTCGCAGTAAATGCTCAATATGAAAACAAAGAACTTTCCTGATGAATATATTCCCAATAATTGCTCTTAATGATCGCATATTGAAAACCATCACAATGCATCAACTCAATTCTCCCCTCACGATTGCATCAATCGAGTGATATTGGATTCATTTACAAAAGTCATTCCCAATACTCTATACGATACCATTCTTCAATGTAAAGTATCTATCCCTAAATCTCATAAAATTACTTAAATCATAAACTGGTCAAGAGAGTTCTCTCAACCGCCCCCCTATATAAAAATAATGACGCCCTCTAATATAAGCATTCGAGATAGACGTAAACCGCTTCTCACTTCATATTTTCATAAGTTCAAACTTCAAAAAAACGTTCAATCTCGCCTCCAAATGGAAATAAGATCAAAAACGTCAAGGTATTACGTAGCTTCACACTCAATATACCGTGTTTTGCCTATTATAAGCCATGGCTTATAAATTTTTTTGGCTCTGAAGCATGGCTTATATTTGGAAGGTGGTTTATATTTGGAGGGTGGCTTATATTCCCAGACGAATATTTTATCGTCAAGTATCTAGATTCATTTGAATCAAGTATAAAAACCAAGCGTCATTCAAATTGACAAATGAAATGTCAATCAAGTATGATGGGATGTTTATCAAAAATGGCTTTCACATATTACTGCATACATGGGGGTTTACATATTACTAGAAGAATTCTGAGCACTTTGTCCACAATCAAAAGATAATTCATCACTGATATCCATCGATCGTGTGGATTATAGTCACTGTTGACTTTCTGACTTTATGATCAGCGATGACTCGCCGAATTAACAATCTATCTGTTACAGAGAATCTGTCTCACCTACTGTTGAAGGGAGGAGCAAGCATTGTTTACCGTTGAACTTACATATTCCTCTCAAGATCTGGCTTTCATTCGGGTCGCTTATATTTGGCGACTGACTTATATTTGGGGGTGGCTTATATTTGGAGGTGGCTTATGTTTGGGAGTGGCTTATATTTGGAGGGTGGCTTATATTTCCATCATTTGCCTCACTACGGCTTATATTTGGGGGGTGCCTTATATTTGGAGAGTGGCTTATAATAGGCAAAACACGGTAAGTGGAAATGCGAAAATTATCATATTCAAAGTCAAATCAAAGATTCCTCGAATTCATTCAAAAAAGTTTTAGAAATTTGAAATCCATTCGTATCTATCATATATTCAAAATCAACGAAATAACAACCTCTCGATCTCTATTATTCCATCTTTTCATCAGTACAATTCGACTCCATCGTCACCGTATTACTAATTTCATTCGAAATCAATCAATACTCATGCGGATCGATCTATCTCTAACAAAAAATTGAAATAAAAACCATTAAATAAAACTAAATCGAACACCAAAATTACTTCACATCTGAAAGTGAGGCGGCCTTGTCAACCGTGAAAAGTTACTCGGCTACCTTCGATGTTGAAAATGGCGGTGTCTCGAATTTTCTAAAACGTTCCACTAAAATACGCCATAAAATGACTCCCAGCATGCACTTAATACGAAAATATTTAAACGAAACACGTAAAAATCGATTGCTCCTAACCTTCGCCAACGGATTCGGAAGCTTGGGCAGTGTTCGAAAGGGCTCCGTGAGACCGATCAGCGACTGTCTTCACGGCAAGAATTAGCAGCAAATCGAATATATAATATAATTGTATAAATACATGTAATAAAATCGAAAATACATATACAAAACTCAAAAATACGTAAACGACGCTTAAACACGTGTTCTATATATCGCGGAAAAATCTAGGGACATTTGACCCGATCTAGGGACTTTTCGCGTCGTCAAGTTGGCAACACTGATTTTGATTTTATGTTGGCAGGCCTGATATAGGGATTCCGTGGGGGAAAATGACCCTGCATGCCTCTTAATATAATAATTTTTCAAAAGTTCATGATCAGTGGCTTCCTGTCCATTCAAAGGACCCCGCTCCGAGAGATAGGATTTTGGCTTTCGGTTAATTTTGTCGGGGAAGAAATATGTTGTCAAGCACAAAATTCTGAACAAAAAGTTCAATGGGCTCGAAGACGGAAAATGGCTAGTTTTTTCAGTATAAATCAAATAAATACCAATGAATGGGAGGTTATGAGGTTATCTAGAACAACAACAAAGGCTTGTCTGCAGCGTTCGAATTTGAATTGAAAATGTACAATTTGAGTGTGATGTAGCTAAAAGGTCATCACTTTGGTAATTGAAACATTTCATCTGAAACCTTCGATACAAAAAGCAAATGAATGCATGCAAAAAAAGTGATAATGCGCGATTGACAAAGAAATCATAACGGCTTGTATTCTCAACAATTACATTTCATTTCAATCAATGTAGCAGCTAACGCTGGAGCTGGATCATAAGGCTGTGCTGACTCGATGCAACGAATACATGATCTTGAGAGCCCAGATATGGGGCGGGAGCGGCTTTTTGACATCAACATCATCGCATAGCATGAGGCTCGCGCTTTGAATAGTTGATAAAAGGTGTCCGATAGTGCATGGCTGCAATCGAATTATATGGAATGAATCAAAATTAATCTTGGATCGCGTGAGACTAGTGTCGGCCAAATATTTCGAGGATATGGAGATCGAATCTCATATTCCCGTATCTCGAGATCATATCGCGTAAGAGGCTGCGGGGTCGAGAGCAAGCGACTATCAAAATCGAGCTCGAAAAGTCGAGTGGAGGCTGTTTTTGAGGTATATCAAGGTCGCTGAACACGAATATGACATTGCCTTGCCTCCTAATCGTGTTGCGTGGGCGGCTGCGGGGGCGGAGGCGCGAATTGACCGAGATCGAAGCTCGAGACTTGAGTAAGGGTGTTTTTCGGGTATTTTGGGGTCGCTAAGCACGAATTTGAGATCGTCCAGCCTCCAAGTCATGTTGCGTGGGCAGTTGAGGGGGGGGGGTCGAGTAGAGGCACAAATTGACCAAGATTGGAGTTTGAGAGTTGAGTAGGGGTTGTTTTTGGAGTATTTTGGCATCGCTAAGCACGTATTTGGGATTACACAGCTCCCGAATCGTGTTGAAGCTTTAGAACCGTATTGCGTGGGTGACTGTTATAGTGAATTCGATGTAGTTTCCTGACAATGATCATTTCCTGAGATAGAATCTGACCAGGATTGTAAGCCGAATTAAGGCATCGGGACCCGACCACGAGCATACGCCAAGTATCTTCATTGACCAAGGGGTCGAGCGATATCCTGTTGATCGGAATTCCTATTCACTAGGTATGTAATCACAATTTTCGATCACGGAATAGGCCAGAAATAGTTTCAGGCGTGAATCTGCGAGAGAGTGGTGACTGCAAGGAGATTCGAGAGCTGAATCTTCATTCTGGCCAATTTTCCAGGCGGAGTCTTATCTCATCATGCGCGAAGCATGACCACTTCACAACGACCATGACCAGAGCCTGATGTGATAGCAGCGGGATTGGGTAATGACTTTGGGAGTTTAATACTGAAATCTCAGCTCTGTAACCGGAAATCTTAAAAAGCAGTCGATTCTCATATATTGACGAGCGAAAATCACGCATACCACGAGGCTAAGCCAACTGTGTTTGTGGGATGGAGCACCGTGCAATATCCTAGGGATTCGAACTCTGATCCTCTAGCTATGTGATCATAATCCTCAATGACGTAATGGACCACAAATCGTTGCGGGCGAGAATCTACGAGAGGGTGATGACTGCAACAAGATTCAAGTGTTAGATCTCTATTTTGACTGTTTTCAGAAGCGAAATCTGATCTCATGTATCGAGAAGCATGGTGACCATACAACCACCCAGAACTATTACATGATCCAATAGCCTAGGGATCAGGAGATATCCCAGGATGTGCGATTATGAAATCTTAACTCTGTGATCATAAATCTCGAGGAGGAGCCTATTCTCATAGATTTACGGGCGTGAATCTACTTCTCGATAGTAACGCTTGGGAGATTTGAGTTTTCCCTTGCTGAATCTGGACATCCCCATGGGTTAAATCTGATCCCAAGTAGTGGGATGACTTTCGTTATTCGGTCACCTTACCACGAACCTGAGCATAGTGTGTTCAGTGGCCGAAAATTCGAGCAATATTCTGGGCACGGGAACTACGATCCTTTAGCTATATGATCACAATTATTGATAACGAAATGGACTACAAATCTTTTCGGGCGTGAATCTAGGAAAAGGTGTTGACTGCAAGGAGATTCCAGCATTAAATATCTATCCTGGCCATCTTTACAAGCAGAATCTGATCTCATGTATCGAGAAGCATGGTGACCATACAACGGCCCAGAACCAACACGTGATCCAATAGCCTAGGGATCGGGAGATAACCTCGGACGTCCGGTTCTGAAATCCTAGCTATGTGGTCAAAAATCTCGAGAAGGATTCGATTCGAATACATTGGCGAACGTGAATCTACTACTCGATACTGACGGGTAGGAGATTCGAGTGTTCCTTTGCTGAATCTGGACATCCCCACGGATGAAATCTGATCCCAAGTCGTGGGAAGACTCACATTAAATTCACCTGATTATGCTAGTTCGGAGCGCTCGGAGCGCTCCTACCCCCGATTTTCTCTTTTTAAAACGCAATGAGTAAGAGAGAGGAAGAGAGAGAGATCCCAGAGTTCGGAGCGCTCCGACCAGCATATTCGAATAAACCTCTCATCTGTCACCATACCTCGAGACTAAGCCGAGTGTGTTTGGTGGTCCAAAGATCGAGCAATTTTCTAGGGATTGAAACTACGATCCTCTAGTTATGAGATCACAATTCTTGATATTGGTATGGACTACGAATCTTTTCGGGCGTGAATCTATGGGAGAGCGGTGACTGCAAGGAGATTTGAGAGCTGATTCACTATTCTGGCCGATTTCACAGGGAGTATCATCTGATCCTGCGAGGAGCATGACTACAATACAACGACCGTGGCCAGAGCACGATTTCAAAGCAGCTTGATCGTGTGGTGTTTTAGGGAGTGTGATCCGGAAATCTCAGCGTGTGATCAAAAATCTTGAGAAAGAGTCGGGTAGATTCTTGAGTTTTTTGCCACAGAGCTAAGATTTCAGAATCGCACGTCCTAGGATATCTTCCGATCCTTAGGCTATTGGATCACGTTGTGATTCTGGGCGTTGTTTGGTCATCGTGCCTCTCGGTACATCCAATCAGATCCTGATTGTGAAGATGGGCAGGATAGAGATTTAACGGTCAAATCTCCTGGCAGTCACCACTTTCTCGCAGATTCACGCCTGAAACTATTTGTGGCCTATTCCGTGATCGAGAACTATGATTACATACCTAGCGATTCGGAATTTCGATAAACAGGATATCGCTCGATCCCTCGGTTAAAGGAGATACTTGGCGTATGCTCGTGGTCCGGTCCCGATGCCTGAATCCGGCTTACAATCCTGGTCAGATTCTATCTCAGGAAATGATCATTGTCAGGAAACTACATCGAATCCACCATCACAGCCGCCCACCCAATACGGTTCTGAGGCTGAGTGATCTGAGATTTGTGTCCAGTGATCTCGAGATACCAAGGATCCCCCGCCCCCGCCGGCTCTTCCAGTTTCATCTAGTTCAACACGCGTCCTTGCTCTTGCAGCCACCCATTCAACACGATTCGGGAGCTGTGTAATCTCAAATACGTGCTTAGCGATGCCAAAATACTCCAAAAACAACCCCTACTCAACTCTCAAACTCCAATCTTGGTCAATTTGTGCCTCTACTCGACCCCCCCCCCCCCCAACTGCCCACGCAACATGACTTGGAGGCTGGACGATCTCAAATTCGTGCTTAGCGACCCCAAAATACCCCGAAAACACCCTTACTCAAGTCTCGAGCTTCGATCTCGGTCAATTCGCGCCTCCGCCCCCGCAGCCACCCACGCAACACGATTAGGAGGCAAGGCAATGTCATATTCGTGTTCAGCGACATTGATATACCTCAAAAACAGCCTCCACTCGACTTTTCGAGCTCGATTTTGATAGTCGCTTGCTCTCGACCCCGCAGCCTCTTACGCGATATGATCTCGAGATACGGGAATATGAGATTCGATCTCCATATCCTCGAAATATTTGGCCGACACTAGTCTCACGCGATCCAAGATTAATTTTGATTCATTCCATATAATTCGATTGCAGCCATGCACTATCGGACACCTTTTATCAACTATTCAAAGCGCGAGCCTCATGCTATGCGATGATGTTGATGTCAAAAAGCCGCTCCCGCCCCATATCTGGGCTCTCAAGATCATGTACTCGTTGCATCGAGTCAGCACAGCCTTATGATCCAGCTCCAGCGTTAGCTGCTACATTGATTGAAATGAAATGTAATTGTTGAGAATACAAGCCGTTATGATTTCTTTGTCAATCGCGCATTATCACTTTTTTTGCATGCATTTATCTGCTTTTTGTATCGAAGGTTTCAGATAAAATGTTTCAATCACCAAAGTGATGACCTTTTAGCTACATCACACTCAAATTGTACATTTTCAATTCAAATTCGAACGCTGCAGACAAGCCTTTGTTGTTGTTCTAGATAACCTCATAACCTCCCATTCATTGGTATTTATTTGATTTATACTGAAAAAACTAGCCATTTTCCGTCTTCGAGCCCATTGAACTTTTTGTTCAGAATTTTGTGCTTGACAACATATTTCTTCCCCGACAAAATTAACCGAAAGCCAAAATCCTATCTCTCGGAGCGGGGTCCTTTGATTATCAAGTGAATTGACTTGCATCGAATTGCATCTGTGGTTTCCACTATAGGTACAGATTATTTCCAAGGCCCCTAATGTATGTGAGAGGGGTACAATATATCCATATACATAATGTGTGTGTATATATATATATATATATATATATATATATATATATTCACCTTCGTAAACAGTGTTGTTGTGTGTGTGTGTGTGTTCACACATATACATCAACAATCAGTATGTTTACTAAGGTTAGAGTGTGCGGTTGGTGACACGCCTGCTGATCATCACTGTGCTATGGTGATCGCAGGGGTCCCACCGTAAGTTACTAGGACCGATCCAATATAGCGGCAGACTACGGCCTCGCCTTAAGACCAGTCCGTAGTGCTTACACTTGCTCACTACTCCATAGATGGCGCCACGGTGATTTGCATAGCGTAATTCCAACAATATTTAATTTCTAAATAGCTGCAAACACTTTTTGGACCAGATCATTGAGTCAGCGCGCTTCCCAATAAAATGACCAATCATTTGAGCTTGGTCGCGTCTCAAAACTCGCGGTATATTTTGCGAGATTTGGAAAATGGCAAAGTGCATAACAGCGTGGTTCCTATGATACGGCAGCGACAGCTCAAGATTGCGGTTCTCCAAATCCTGCAAAATATACCACGAGTTTTGAGACGCAACAAAGCTCAAATGCTTGGAAATTTTATTGGGAAGCGCGCTGACTCAATGATTTTATCCGAAAAGTATTTGCAATTATTTAAAGATTAGATAATGTTTGAAAACCTGCATGTACTCCGGTGCGTGTCTGGTTGCAGTATTGCGGGGACTACGGACTGGCCTTAATGACTTGGAAACTTTTGGAACAGTGTGAATATCGTTATGTTTGAACAGAGCATTACATTTTTCGAATAAACGAATGAGATTTTCGTCATCCCAGTGAACGTCCTGAACTATACCGTACCTCAATTCCTGAAAAAGCTAGGATCTTCGAATGACCCACTTTCAAATATTTCATATCCAATCATAATTTTGCCACAATAACCCGAAAAATTCTGTGATCACATAAACCACACAGTCTTTTATCTTTCATGCATACAACACCCTCGACGTACCTTCCCCTGACACGTATGTACATATTTTTAGAGCAATGAATTCACAGTCGGAGATGAGATCGTTACCGGATAACATTCTAATGAATTGGGCCAACTTTTCAAAAAGTAATCCGCAAACATCAATATCCACTCATTTCCATTAGTCAATAAATGAGAGGATTCCCCGTATATATTTTT
This sequence comes from Eretmocerus hayati, assembly GCA_029851415.1. Classification (NCBI taxonomy): domain Eukaryota; kingdom Metazoa; phylum Arthropoda; class Insecta; order Hymenoptera; family Aphelinidae; genus Eretmocerus; species Eretmocerus hayati. The sequence continues at coordinate 136,301,992 of CM056742.1, forward strand.
TTATCTTCTGCATCAGTCACAGAGTAATCTCTTGAGCTCTGTCTCTAGAGTGCAATTCGAATCACCAATTCAGTAAGTGCACACGCGAACTTTTCCTTCTCTTTTCGCAACCCGTCTCTCCTCCTCAACTTAAGTGAGATCTCCTCGCGTGTACCTCCTTCCACCAAGCGATTTTGGACGATTGTATCGGGGCTCCCATTTGCGTTTGGATATAAATGTGCTTCCACATACGCTCACCGAGTCGTATACATCTAAATCCTACGTCTATGTTTCTGAACTAAAAGAAACAATTTAGAAGCATTATCGATCAAGAAAGGGTGGGAGCTCATATCTACCTGTTTTTTCTCTTCTTTCGATTGCGCAAATAGGATCCAATCCGTCATTATCCTTGAGTAAATCTGTCAGTTCTCGTCCAGATACCCTGCAATGGAAATCGCTTAGTTCCTTAGTTACAAATAGAGCTCATGGATCGCACATTTTTTTAACGATGTCAAAGTTGGGATATGATCTTGAGTCATCCAAGACAGGGTATTATGGTTTTTGAGGTTTTATGTTCGGGTACATGTGCTTTGGCTTCGAACTTCGAGTTTCACCAACCACGACCATGAGCTCATGAGAATGAATTCGACCTCTGTATCTTGAAACAACTACAGCTGTGATGGTATACCCTGCATGAATCTTTTATAATTCTGATAATTCTATCAGAAAATGGTACTCACATCGTAAACTGGTTTTCATTTTGTTAACTTCTATAATACTCGTAATATCTGTGATGGTCAAACTAAAAGGCGTAAGTCCAACGGTGTTCTACTCGACCTTCTTCATCACTTCAAACACTTCCCAGACCCAAATATCGTATTGCTCCCAAGGAAGTTGAATTTGTTAGAAAGCGTGAGCTCACTTCATAGACCTCGAAATTCGTTGGTCAGTCAAAAAGGCGTAAGTTCACATTTCAAATTAGATATCACGACTACAAATGAAAGAAAACATTCATTTCGGACAACATTCAACGATCTGATAAAAATTATATAAATACAAACAATAGCATGCATGGAGAAGTAATCACAAATAATATGACCAGAGCTGCTAGCGAGAGAATAACAATGATTTCAATTTGGCGACTGATCAAGAATCTTCACATCTTTTATAATCATTAATTCACTTCCATCTGGAAGTTTGTGTGTACGTATTTTGGTATGTGCATGTGAGTGTGTGTATATGAGTGTGTGGGTGGGTGGGCGCGTGGGCGTGTGATATTGTAAATCTCCGATCTATGAATCCATTATTGATGGCCTATTGTCAGACGATGAACATGCTTCCATCTTTGTTACGATTTGATCACTGTTGAAATATGTACCCTGATGTTACAGTAAAATGATGGTTTATGTGGACGACTAACTTGGTAGACAATTGTTGATGCTGATGATCGATAGACAACAACAACCTCTTGCTTACTTATCAAACTCTGTCGCTATTCGTAATCTCATGATCCATATGACCAGAACGAGGATTCGGTATCATATTCGAGCTTCGAAGTAAGTGCCCAGTATACAGTCTTCTTCTCGTGTCATCTTGTTAGACGAGAGGAAAGAATGCGCCCAATTTAGACAGATGCCTAACATATAGAGTGACCAATGTATAGAACAAAATCTTCATAAGAGCTAATGTATTAAAGCGCGTTCCGCGGAAAAAAGCTCAACTTTGGCAGGTGCCTAACTTACAGAAGTGCCCAACTTGACAAAATTTCACTGCGTTTATCAGAGAATCTCTGTTGTCTTTCACATGTCCGGTTCTATCTGAAATTGTTTAATTTGAGTCTCAGAGACCAGAGGTGCGTCTTATATACATATGGGTCATTCTGGACCAAGGTGAACATTTTGAAAATCGACGAAATTTAAAAATGCCCCAAACATTTTTTTTCCGTTAGTACTACTAGAATATAGTTGAAAAATTTTTTTTTCAGATTTTTTTGGGACCCATGGCGGGCCCTACGAATTCTCCAAGTCCCATTTTTGAGCAGTTTTTCGCCTATTTTTCGCTATCATGGAAAATTCCAAGCTCGGACCCAAATGCATCTTTTTCATCCTAGCTGGGCGCATTTTCTTCGGTATGACGTACGCTTTCAAGAAAGAAATTGACCGGTCCAAAAAATTGATATCTGGTAGGTCCCACGGTTGCATCAAAAAAGGCCCAAAAATACGACTTTGCACCACCTTTGGAGGCGTATAGGTCAAAATGGAAGCCTCGTAGCGAAATTTTGCGAGAGAAAAAACTTGTAGGCCCTGAAAAAACCTTCAATTTCCTCTTTGGAACGTGTCATTATCTTATCTCACGTACGATCTACAGCCGATTCAAGTTGGGCATTTTTGTAAAAACGTGAAACTTCAAGGCCAATTTAAAAAAATCGTTTATTTTTTATCGACCCCAAACCTATGAGAAAATGTTCTTCCAGGTGTCTATTTGAGGGCCCAACAATCATTTGGTTGTTCCTTTAAAATTCCGATTTTATACGAGCTGTTAAAAACAGTCGAAAATACCGAAAATCGTGTCGAATTCGGGCCTTATCATGAAGCTTCGTGGACTGGGTCTTCCCTTGCTCTCGATTCGTGGACTCTAAGGGCCTCGGCAGAAAGTGCGCAATGCTCTTTTCTCCACTTTTTCCCCCGAGTATAAGCATAGGCCCTGTAGTTGCAGTCGCCGCCACGGGCGCGCAATGGCGCTACTTCCACAGGGGAAAAAGGGGGAAAAAGAGCAAATGCGAACTTTCTGTCGAGGCCCTAATTATACAGCACTCGGCATAAAATATTGTGGAAGATGAGACCTAGAGCTGGAAAATGGCCTCTCGTGCGATGTTTTACGATGGAACCGTCCAAAACTAGAGTAAATTGAGTAAATACAAGATAAATCGAAAACCGTCCGCTTTGGCACTCCGCGTATGCTCCGCACTGCATGGCATCCTCCGTTAATGCGGAAGTGATAAGTGATATTAACAGCTGATGCAGTATTGTGAGGTATTATCCAGTAACGACAGAGATAAGAAGGTTCTATAATCTCCGTTATAGACTGTAGACTGTACGAGGTTTCGGTTGTTAGTGACCACCACGAGAAAATTGTATGTGTCAGTCAGCTTCTCGATCAGAAATTTTGGTACACTCGAGAACAAGGTGAACCATGGCGTGAAGATAACTTTTGTTATCTTTGCGCCATGAGGTGAACTGCAATGGGATGACGGTCAGTGACCGTTCGAGATCTGTCGTCTCCCTCGCACTCATGGGATAACCTATTAGGTGCGAGTGAGATATGGGAGATCTCGAATGGCCGCTGACCGTCATTACCTTCCCCGCGGGGTTTGCCCCGAACCATGGCGGAATATTAACAAAGTGTGTGACACCGGAGCCTCAAAACTCGTCTACTCTCGCGCAGACATGGCCCTGTCTCCACTAGAGACCCTCCACTCAGGGTCTCTAATCTCCGAGTGGAGATTCTCTAAGTCTCCAGTTGTCTCCACTCGCCTTTCTTACGTATTCTAGTTCGAGCCGCGTGTAAGTGTTGGTGACCGACAAGCGTGTATGGCTTGGCTTACCGACAATTGTTGTCCCGCTATCCAGATCATTCTGCCGAAGTGCAAAAAAAGTACAGGATCAGTTATCGATGTTAAGAATGTGCAGTTTCACCGATTCCCTCAAAATTTTAGTCTCGTGGACAGTTAAATTGAAAATAAATACCCATTTTGATTGAAATGAATTCATGATTTTATTCTTCATTCCAACTGCGATATCATTGCGGCATGGTTCTAGATTTACGTATTTGCCTATAATTACGCTGAAACTTGATTGTTCTCGCTAGGACTTCTCACCTTCCTCAAAATAAGACCTACTTGCAACTCGTTTGTACAGTACTATACAGGGAGCATGATTTGGAAGTTCGCGGTCAAGAATATCATAATGGCGTCGAGTGGAGACACATCGAAAACGTGCGTGGTCACACACCTTGTTATTTTCACGCCATGCCCTGAACATCGCGGGTATTACGGCAAATGTATTGTGAAGCATATGAAGTGTAACGGCTTCCCCGCAGGGCCCCCGCAAAGTATCTGATCACTTTCACAACATTCCTGCATAGTGTCTCAGAGTTACCCTCACTTCTGTGGGTGTATGACGGAAATTTCAACAGAGGCATTGAACGTGAACATACTGTATTTTAATATCATTAATGAGCACCACTCACTTTTCACACAAATCTCAGTTCAGCAAAATTAATTTCTTCGTCACACGCTGCGAAGTCAAGTGACTATTTACCCTCAGTAGAAGTAAACACAGGCTGGATATTAGTAGCTCTCATGAGGCTTTCCCAGGTCTTCAATGAATTTTCAACATTACTTGAACATACTTTACTTGAACAATCACATAATAGTGATAACATTACAAAAACATCCGAAATTATTTTAAAGGTCTCAACAGAAACTGCACTAATTTTGCGCAAATATTGCCCCGATGATACCTCGCGGGTGCCCCGCGGGGAAGGCGTTACACTTCATATGCTTCACAATACATTTGGCCCATCTTCGGGGCAAACCCCGCGGGGAAGGTACCAAAATTTCTGATCGGGACGCTGACTGACACATACAATTTTTCCGTGGTGGTCACTAACAACCGAAACCTCGTACAGTCTACAGTCTATAACGGAGATTGGAGAACCTTCTTATCTCTGTCTATACTGGATAATACCTGACAATACTGCATCAGCTGTTAATATCACTTATCACTCCCGCATAAACGGAGGATGGCATGCAGTGCGGAGCATACGCGGAGTGCCAAAGCGGCCGGTTGGGCTGGTGAGCGCGGGCTAGTTAAGTGAGAGATGCACCACAATCGATTTCCTCGATTTATCTTGTATTTACTCAATTTACTCTAGTTTTGGACGGTTCCATCGTAAAACATCGCACGAGAGGCCATTTTTCAGCTCTAGGTCTCATCTTCCACAATATTTTATGCCAAGTGCTGTATAATTAGAGTCAACGAATTGAGAGCAAGGGAAGACCCAGTCCACGAAGCTTCATGATAAGGCCCGAATTCGACACGATTCTCGGTATTTTCGACTGTTTTTAACAGCTCGTATGAAATCGGGATTTTAAAGGAACAACCAAATTATCGTTGGACCTTCAAATAGACACCTGAGAGAACATTTTCTCATGGGTTTGGGGTCGATAGAAAATAAACGATTGTTTTAAATTGGCCTTGAAGTTTCACGTTTTTACAAAAATGCCCAACTCAAATCGGCTGTAGATCGTACGTGAGATAAGATAATGACACGTTTCAAAGAGGGAATTGAAGGTTTTTCTAAGGCCTACAAGTTTTTTCTCCTGCAAAGTTTCGCTACGAGGCTTCCATTTTGACCTATACGCCTCCAAAGGTGGTGCAAAGTCGTATTCTTGGGCCTTTTTTGATGCAACCGTGGGACCTACCAGATATCAATATTTTGGACCGGTCAATCTCTCTTTTGAGATTGTACGTCATACCGAAAAAAATGCGCCCAGCTAGGACGAAAAAAATGCATTTGGGTCCGAGCTACAAATTTTTCAAGGTAGCGAAAAATAGGCGAAAAACTGCTCAAAAATGGGACTTGAAAAATTCGTAGGGCCCGCCATGGGTCCCTAAAAAATCTGAAAAAAATTTTTCCCAACTATATTCTAGTAGTACTAACGGAAAAGAAATGTTTGGGGCATTTTTCAATTTCGTCGATTCTCAAAATGTTCACCTTGGTCCAGAATGACCCATATAGATGCGTCATATCTACAGATTCTCATCATTTTCTGATTTTTTCTCCAAAAAAGAGGGGTGCGTCTTATATTCTGGCGAATACGGTATCTATCCAGGGGTGGAGGCGTGGACCCTCCTCTGATCAATCAACATCAGTCAATTGGTAGAGTCTAAGTGGTCAAACGTAGAGCTTGGGGAGTCTTAAAGCTCGTCTACCTCACCCCGAAAGCTTCCATTCTCGGTTTCTGAAATTGCATCTCGCCTCCAGGCAGCCATGCGCGTATACGATTATTGCCACCATAATACAGAAAGTGAGATGAGAACAGCCAGCATTTAGAGGAGTTCCTCAACGAGATAACGTCACGCGTCTGGCCAAGGGTATGTACCGAACATGATATGCGCATTGGCTTCCCGCTAATTTGCATGTAACTTATTCGTGGCTCAACTTCCAAGCCGTTATTAATTAAACTCTACCACTTTCCTGCTACTAAAAGAAAGGGAGGAAGGAGATAGATGAGGTAAGTTGGCGTAGTCGACTGATGCTAACAAACAATGTCCCCCTCCTGAACTTGACGCGCGAAATTCGGATGAAAGGCTAATTCAACAATGAGTGAACAAGATTTGTCTCACCTTTATGGAGAAGGAAATCTTAGAGTGAGGGTGATGATGGAAGGAGAGGACTGTGTGATTTCATGTGGTTGTCTAGGTCTGGTGGTGATTGCTCTGATTCAAATTAGACGCTTGAAAAGCTTTAATTTATTACGGGTACGATGTAAGCGAGTTGAATCAACAACAATTTAATCTGTGTTGCTCATTGCGGGGGGGAGAGTGATGTAAGATAGATCGTATCCTCTGGTTCACTCGAAATTTCCCAACAGAAATTGTCCAGAATAAACTAAAATATTGTAACCGAGGGATTTACGGGGGTATGAAAAAGGTAGGGTTCAGGTCCTTAAATGATCACAAATGCCGGGTTTACAATGAGTAATATACTATTTATTCAAGTCATGTACAGTTGTGGAACCTGTAAGTAAAAGAGGAAAAATCAATGTACACAAGAGAGAGAGACCGATGAGTTAGTGTTTCGGTGTAATTGTGGGTAACATAATACGGTCTAGCCAAGTATACGGAGGTTATAAGCAGGTATTTTTACGGGGACTCTAAGGCCACGAGAGAGCTTCTCTCGGGCGGGGCAAACGCGGGACGAGCCGGTGTGTGTGTGTGTGTTGGACGGGCCTCGTCTCCTCGCCACTAGCGCTCCTAGCGGTGGGGAGCACGTCGGTACCCAAAAGACCATCACGACTCTTGGCGCTCCCAGGAAGCCGAGATGGATTTGTCCGGGCGATAGTACGGCGTGGACGGGATATTACTACTGACTACTGTGCTCCAGCAGCCAGCCGTCGTACTACTCTTCGTCCACAGCGCTCCTGTGGCTGAAGAGGCGTTGCCTGCTGGTAGACACGCAAGTCATCTCCAGACCAGAGCTCCTGGCCCGGAGAGACGAGCGAGTCCGGTGCGCGAGGCGGACTGGTGGGCTCGTCACGATCCAGCGACTCATCATGGCGCGGATCTGCGGTGCGGCGGCTCGAGAGTGTCGCTCTGACGGGGGGAATCGGCGCCTGCTGGCCCGCACACGTCTGTGCGAGCGCACCAAAACCTTACCGGTTGCGATCAGTGAAGGGGTGCTCGTCACATCCCCCTCTTCTTTTGGAGAGTGAAACCACGGGTGGTTCACTCTCCCTGGTACCCGGGTTAACGGAAAAAAAAAACGGTGTCGATAATATGAAAATCATCGCGGTATCAGGTGTCGGAAATTTTCGCGTGACTAATGTGTGTTGTATTGTCTGGTGTATGCGAGATATAATTTCCTTACGGCAATTGGTGATGCGTCCTTCTTGGTCGAACTTAAGGTGCCATTTCACGGTGTCATTTCGCCATCTGAACCGTCTTGCTCCGACTGGTACGTTGATGGTATTGCTATCTGGTACTGTAACGACGAAAGTTGGTACGCCGGGTACTGGAGCGGCTTGGCACGGTCCTGGAGCGGGTGATAGCGGCGGTGTCTCAATGGCGACAACAGGTGTCGCTGGTGTTGTCGGTGGTCCTGCGGTTAGCGTTGGGGTCACGCATATGGACAGTGCCTTCCCCTGATCTGTGCACTGAACAGGAGAATGCTGTGGCCTCGATGCGTTAGCGGTGATATTGCGGCACACACTGGAGAGTACGGCTGTGGTCGACCGAAAGTGTTTTGGGCGCCGTCTGTCGGCTGGTGGAACTGCCGGTATGAGTAAGGTATCTCTCACTTTTGCTATGGCTGCCTCCCTCCGGTTTTTCTGTTCACGCAGTTTCACGAGCTTGGCCTCCCACTGTTGCGTCTCAGTGATCTCCACAGTGCGCTTCGGCTTGCGGGTCGCTTTGGCACGCTGCTTTGGGAGTCGGGTGAGAGACAATGAAAGACGCTTCGGCTTGTTCGACAGCTGTACTGATGGTAAGCGGGCTGGAGGGGGAGCTATACGCGTCAGTGAAGACTTACGCGCGACGATCTCTGCTTGTGTGGGCAGAGGCATCTCGGTTTGGACGGCTAGTGTTGTTGCTGTTCCGGGTGGCACCACGTGGACTTCAGATCGAATGCGTGGTTGTGATGAATGATGCACAACATGAATTTCGGAACGCAGGCGTGGTGGAGCTATTTGATCCTGGATGTCGCAAATTTCCGGTTCCATTGGCTGGCCTGATGGTGAGGCGCTGATGTCGAGCGCTGCTGCCCCTGAGAGCTCCTCAGGAGGAGACGCCAACACATCAGGTACCTGGGGCATTGGCTTGTCTTGTTGTGGAGAAACGTCGTCGACGGAGGCCGTGGTGGCATCACTCTCCCGGTACGGCACGTATTGTGGCCCATTTTCCGAACCGGGACCTGGGTCATATCCCTCCATGGGCACTATCTCACTTTCACCTACTGCGTCGACAACTTTCCACGACGTCTCGAACACTTCATACTCCAAACTCGCGATAGCCCGTTCGGTTTCAGACAGTTCACGTTCAAGAGACATTGTCAGTCATACTGGCGATTTTTGGCCTTGGCATCGCTAATTAGGTCAAGCGTCTCGCATATTCAGCGAGTGGGGTCATTCCCCTTAAAGCGAGGTAGAATGCCGGTCTTGGTCATGCTTGAATGGTTGACAGATCGATTTCGGGTGGGGCATCGTAGAGTAAACTAGGCCAAAGCCTCCCACGCTGACAGCTCAGGACGCATGGTGGGGGATCCTTGCACAGCAAGAGTTATACAGAATACCGCGATACTTCCCCTCATCTTCTCCATCCCGCCTTCTTGCAATGTCCTGTTGTTTCTCCTCCGGTCTCCTGGTCTTCTATCTTCTTCTCGCAGTGCAAGTGTAAATGTGTGTGTACCTAATAGCAGCTCGATGTGTGTGGTGGAAATCACTAACCCATCAGCCTATCAGCAAAATTTTACAGCGAGATATATACTACGGTAAACTAGGCTGGGAAGAGTCAGGCATTGTCTAGACGCCATGTAACCGGAAGATTACATAAGCCCATTCTACGGCAATGAACGGATCCGGCAAAAATCAGGCATGGTCTGCGTGCCATGTAACTATAATTTGCATGAAAAAGGAGCTGTCTGGGCGCCATGTAACCGAGGGATTTACGGGGATATGAAAAAGGTAGGGTTCAGGTCCTTAAATGATCACAAATGCCGGGTTTACAATGAGTAATATACTATTTATTCAAGTCATGTACAGTTGTGGAACCTGTAAGTAAAAGAGGAAAAATCAATGTACACAAGAGAGAGAGAGACTGATGAGTTAGTGTTTCGGTATAATTGTGGGTAACATCATACGGTCTAGCCAAGTATACGGAGGTTATAAGCAGGTATTTTTACGGGGACTCTAAGGCCACGAGAGAGCTCCTCTCGGGCGGGGCAAACGCGGGGCTAGCCGGTGTGTGTGTTGGACGGGCCTCGTCTCCTCGCCACTAGCGCTCCTAGCGGTGGGGAGCACGTCGGTACCCAAAAGACCATCACGACTCCTGGCTCTCCCAGGAAGCCGAGATGGATTTGTCCGGGCGATAGTACGGCGCGGACGGGATATTACGACTGACTACTGTGCTCCAGCAGCCAGCCGTCATACTACTCTCCGTCCACAGCGCTCCTGTGGCTGAAGAGGAGTTACCTGCTGGTAGACACGCAAGTCATCTCCAGACCAGAGCTCCTGGCCCGGAGAGATGAGCGAGTCCGGTGCGCGAGGCGGACTGGTGAGCTCGTCATGATCCAGCGACTTATCATGGCGCGGATCTGCGGTGCGGCGGCTCGAGAGTGTCGCTCTGACGGGGGGAATTGGCGCCTGCTGGCCCGCACACGTCTGTGCGAGCGCACCGAAACCTTACCGGTCGCGATCAGTGAAGGGGTGCTCGTCGCAATATACCCACCGTAAAGTAGAACCAAAATATCAAGGTTTGATGGGGACGGAATTTTCGCCCGAGAACGTAAGAGAAAGTACATGTTAAGCTATTCCAGGTTAAGGCTCAGCTTAACCTGGAATAGCTCATTCTTTGACCCACCCCAAATTCTTGAATTGATTCGAAATCTCAATCGAAATTTATTAGAAAGAATGAGATTTGGCTTGATTCCACAAATTGAGCTCGATTCTCCACATTTTACGAGGGGAAATGTTCTTCTAAAACAGCGAGGACGTTGTATTCGCGAATCGATGCATACCCTGAACATTTTCTATACTTTCAAATTCCACAAGTTCTATCCATCTCCATTATCGTGTCTTCCAGCTTCGGATCCTGGAAAGTTGGCCGAGAACTAAGGTAAGTGTACCCAACTTGCCCCCATTAGGCCATTTTCTTGGTAACTCTGGCCCACCTCAATATTTCCCAACTCATTTCAACTCATTTTGAAGCTTGTCTCAAGACCTTGAAAATGAGTCGAAGTACGTTCAATTTGGACCAATTGGAGCCAAACTGTGTTGATTCTCCCAAAAGTTGATTTTTGAGAGATTACAAAAGTGTGTACTCAACTTGCTCCCATTATTTAAAACAATGTAAATCGGCGATAAATTGCATAAAAACGATTTGATCCATTTTTATCACCGTGCAGCAACTTTTGTAGCTTTTAGCTGGCCCAAAACACTGTTTCCAACCTATTTTGATGCGGTAAATACGTTCTGAGTGGTAAAAAAAGCCATACTGCACGCCTTCTCGAAATAACCATATGGGGGCATGTTGGGTTCAGTCCGATGTCGGCTTTCTTGATTCGCAAATCATCTCCGTGTTTTGTACATAATATCGCTTCAATTCAGAGTTTTGCAACTCTAAAGAGCGGATTCTGAACGTCTCGAAACTAAGGTACGTCAAGATTGGTCAGATGAGAATAAATTGGCACTGGTTTTAGTGAAGGCAATTCCCTCGGTGATTTTCTTAGCCGTGCAAACACGAAAAATGGAAAAATCACTTCGAATTTTCTGGAGAACGCAGAAATGACCCGGAGTCAATGGAAACTACGTACTTTCTCGTATTCTAACATAACAAACGTAAAAAAATAATGCGGGGAGGTCCACAAGTGCCCATCTTTGAGATCGGCATATGGGGGCAAGTTGGGTACAGAGGCAAGTTGGGTACACTTACCTCATACCAATACTGCGGAGTTCTGCCTTCCAGAGATCTCTTGACCTGCCTTAGGATATTTTGAGAGTCACATAACTATTTTCGGAGCCACCAGACTTCAAATATTCTCTACTCCGTGGAGTTGAACGATTCTGTTCGATTGTTCAGAATGGTCTTGATTGTCAAATTCAACAAGTATTTACAATTCGATTTGAGAAATTTGAAACCAATCGTTGTAAAACAAATTCTGTATCCAATGAGTTTGACTAGTGCATTATGCAAGCTAGGGAAATACCAGTAAGACAATATCATCACCCATGCATGCATAACTATGATATTTTGCTGCTAAGCCCGATTTAGAATGGAATGCCAAAACTCTGATTCAACATTCTGATTTATCGAAAGCCATGTAATTTTGGGGGAGCGAGTAAAACCCGCTAGTTTGAAGAGTCGACCAAACATATGTCAGTGAATGCATGTGGCATTCTCTTAGAGTGAAAACTATCATTGATATCCTATATTCTACTGCACTCAAGAAGTTTTATCTATAGTCCAATGTGATCGTATTATGAGAGTCGCCATTATAAAATTTCTTTGACGTTCAAATCAACTAGATAATATTTTACTGATTTTTTGTTTAATTTACATTCTAAGGATACTATACTGCTCCCAGATCTGACAACTGAATTCTTACTGTACCGTGCAAAAATTCCTGAACGATAATATAGAATCCTCTCTTGCTCAAACGTCGTAGGAGGGATTCAAAAAGAGCATTTTGAAGATGAGAGAAAATTCTAACTTCCTGTCGGTTTCGATCTTAGTTTCAAATCTTCTTGGTTGCACGAACAGCTGATGTAGTAATTTCAAGTATTTCAAAGAAAAAACCTTTTCACTCTATTAGCAACCATTCAGACGCGGATGAAGATAGAGCAATTTCACAAAATGCATCTTAAGGTCAGGCCGTAGTCCGCCGCGATATTGAATGGAGCCCTGAATTTGTTCGGAGGATAAGTCGAATTTCACATGACTTGGAATTTTACATACATCTATACTGGAATGCATGACTCAATCGCGCTACGAAGCCAAATATGTCAATTCCACTCAAAAAAGTATCCGAACAAGATGTACATAAACGTCGTCTGCTAGAGAGCGGCAACCTACGACGTCTCGAGTAAACCTCATCTGGCCACTTTCATTCAGTGAAATTGACATATTTGGCTTCGTAGCGCAATTTAGACATACATTCTATACATGATGTGGAATCCCAAGTCATTTGATCAACTAAAATTCGACCTATCCTCCGAACGGATTTACGGCTATATATCGGACTACGGCTTCACCTTAAAAAACGGAAAAAAATCCCGTTTGCAATGATTTCTTGATACAGGCAAACCCCGGTATTCGCGACCTCGGTATTCGCGAACCCCGCTTATTCGCGGTTGGGTAATTGAGGACGCACCCCGCTATTCGCGGAGCCTGACCCCGCCTATTCGCGATTTGATGTTGACCGGTTCATGATTTTTGAGGGAAATTCGTTCAACAGCTGATTTTTTGAAATTTTTCTGATGCTTGAGCACGTCAACCAGCAAGTCGACGAATCTGTTAGACCTCACTTGGTGGTAAAAAATTATTGGAAGCAATTCACGATTTTGAATTCTATCACAATTGTGGCAGAATCTTGGAATGAGGTCAAAGATTCGACTTTGAATTCAAGTTGGGGTAAACTGCTACCAGAATTAGTAGAAAAAAATCAAGTCACGGTTCCTTCTGATTCTGTTCTGCAAGAAGTCATGCAATTGACAATGAACGTGGCGCAAGAAATCGGAGGTGAAGGATTCTCAGACACGCAAGATTCTGATCTGTTGAGTATGGTATCGACAGATAGAAACCAGTTGACTGCTAGCGACATCGAAGAGATTCTTGAGGGCGCAGAAGGCAACCGAGCTGCTGAGAAAAATGTCGAAGAGAGTCCAGAACCAGCTCTATCCATCAGAATTTTGTCTCAGATAATAAGCACGGTTCAGAATGCAATTGATGACGCGCTAGCTCAAGATCCAATTTTAACCCGCAGTCTCAAATTCAAACTTGATTGCGAGTCAGCTTTGATGTCTTGCAAAGAATTGTATAGGGATCTTTTGCGACGGTCTAGGCAATCACTCGTAACTGAATTTTTTGCTAAAAAATGATTTTCATTCCTTTGTATAAACCTTTATGATGATGCTTTTTGATATACTCCACCATACTCACATTTTCATTGGTTTATACATCTACGAGATAATAAATCGTTTATTCTAAAAAATGAAGCTCCGAAAGTTGTTTTTATCCGCGTGGAATAGAGGTTTTCCTCGGATGTTGGCAACGATCTTTATTTTCCCATAAGAACAATGCCCCAGTATTCGCGGTTATCGTATTCGCGGTACTTTTCGTGGCAACATTAATCGCGAATACCGGGGTTTACCTGTAATCTCTTACGTCGTGCAAAAAAGAGCGTATCAGCTCTGAAAGTAGCCAAAACCGTATTTTTTCGCCATTTTCTGGCTTTTTTCCCCGTATTTCATTGAGAATCCGAGAATCTGGCTACTGTGAGAGCTCTCACACTCTTGTTCACAGGAAGTGAAAAATTATCAAAAAATCAATGCGAATGGGATTTCTCCCGCTCTCCAAGATACATTTTGTCAAATTACTCCATCTTCATCCGCGTCTAAATGGTTGCTGGTCGGGTAAAAACGTTTTTTCTCAAATTTCTTAGAATTACATCAGCTGTTGCGCAATCAGGGAGGGTTGAAAGGAAAATTGAAAACTGACGTGCGCACTCCGAACTGCGTTATAACATTGTTCTCATACGCCCATCAGGCATTTACAACATCTCATTATAGAGGCAAAATATTTTCTTTCACACCGGCTTAACCGGTTTTAAAATATCGAGCCAAACTTTTCCATAAAATAGGTACGGAAGGGCACCCCGCCGCGGTTATCCGGGGATCCCGTTCTTTGCGGCCATCCCCGACCGCGGAATCGTCCAGGAAATAGGGGACGGATCAACCATAATTACATTTAGAACTGCAGCTCGGATAATCGCACCTTCCGAGAAATCCGAGCCTCGCTTTTATCCTAGCTGTCGAGGCAGTCCAGACTTTCGTGGACTGACCCGACTATGATCCACGTGTACTTTGCCGACTATTCAAGAGTCGAGACCTTCCAAATAATTCGCCCGCTTCCCGGACGGACCATTGTGTATAAATACCCAACTTCTTGCCAGTAAAGGGAATCAGTCTTCGACGCGCCGCGAAAACACGCATTATAGCACGTAGGCAAACTACGGCCCGGGCGGCTTCCCCGCTCGCGGCCAAGTCTTCTTTCTACCCGTGACGCCATTAGGATTACCTCTGAATGTTGCCTTACTTAAGCCGATCTGTGTACGCTCCTCTGCTCTTCTCAATAAACGCACATTTTATTGAGAATGAAATCTCGTGTCAGTGAACAAGTCGACATAAATTCCTCCCTAACGTCTGCGACTCGCGCAATGAGTCACATTTTTTGATTGAGTCCGTTGGTCCAAACTAAGTGATTCTTATTCTCAAGTCGATTAATAATTTTTAAGTTGTGAAAGTGGCCATGAGATTCTCAAAATTTTTACTTCATTTTCTAATCTCTCCGCGGAATGAGTGGCATCTTGTCAACACATTCCAAACGGCCCCTTTCAAAACCATAAAAAGTGAGCATTTTTTTATCTTCAAAATGCTTTTTCCCAAACCTCTCTGCGTTGATCTGAGCTCGAGCAATCGACGTTTGAGCCAGAATGGATTTTATACCGACTTTCAGGAATTGTTGCACGGCACTGTACATTAGGGACATCCCGATTTGATGGAGTTGGGAAGGCTATGAACGAATCAATTCCTCACGATGAGGGACAAAACAATAATCATGAGCAACTTATATCATGAGGGGTCGTTTCATCTTAAAAATGTTGTGGATACGACGTACGAGGAATGAATATCAGAAATGTTACTTTTCACCCAACTGAAAGACAATTGAGTAGCATGAGAGAGAAAGTTGGAAAAGCAACATCATGCGGACCCTAGGGAGGAGCCCGACGGGAATTGCCTCGAGTACACGACGTTCGTCTTGTCTCGTTCCATATCTATCGCGCTATCTTTATACTCTTCTTCTGACTCGTTCCGATAGCGCGCTTTATTCACTCCACTTCCATCTTTTCGCGTACATATCCCTCATGAAAATCTCTCTGTGATGACGGTTATCACAAATATGGACACCATGATTCCTTGGGAACATTCAATCAGATCACAGCTAGATTATTTTGAAGGAATAGAGTCCCACATTCTTCATCAGTTTCTTTTACGGCAGGTGCAACCTCAATCTCAAAGTCTGGCCTAAAAAATCGTGGAGTGCTGAAGATTCACATTTACAGGTATTTTTTTTCATCTAAAAACAATAGGGTAGGAGGAAAGAATTTTCGACCATATTTATTTTCTGGTTGACACCCCTTACGTCAGACCACTCAAACCCTTCAATATTGTCTTCAAAACCATATTAATCATCCTCAAAAGAATTTACAGACATATTTGTCGAGTAACGAGGACTAGCTCAATATTCAGATCAAAATTCAGAATTTCCTCGTTGGTGCCTCAGAACTCGAAGAATATTGATTTTCCCGAAGAATCCCGTGAATAATTTTTTGTTTGTAAGAAAGATACATCAGAGGAGTGAAGAGGAAATGTCGAAAGAGAGTATTTTTTATTTCTGTTTTTTTATTATTTTATTAACGCATTTTCAACCTCTTTTCGAGGTTATTCTGCGGGACCTACAGTTTAAGGTGAGTTCCGAACCATCGAAACCACCGAAAAGCACTCATATCAATTCACATTGGTGCCGGCCGAGATTCGAACCCCAGCCTTCTGCGTTGAAGGCAAGAAGATTATCCACGAGGCCGCGGTGGCTACCGAAAGAGAATATGTATATTGTTGAGAAATTATATAATCATATATATGTTTACTTTTTGACAGAGAAAATCGGCTCATACTCTAGTTTCTTGATTCATTCGTTATGTTTCTTCAATCTCAACAAAGAAAGTACTCTACGGGACGTTTAAAAAAATCGATAATTTTCTGATTCTGAGGCATTTCACGAGGAAATTCTGGATTGTTATGCGACAAAAGAATCTAGTCTCACATAACTCCCCCAATCTCACGGGGAGAAGCAAGCGCATGGATTTCATGCTCCGCGCTGGGCAGAGGTTAGAAACTTCGCTCATCTGTCTTATTTTTGAGGCGCAGCGTTGATTTTTCACCCCTGGTGCATATTTTTTGCTCCGTGTTGGGTAGGAGACAGCTCCACCCGGAAATCAACTCGGGGGTTAGGTCTGAAAAATTTGACGTGGTACCAGCCTCATTTCAGAACAGACGAGCGAACTTCTAACCTCCGCCCAACGCGAAGTATGAAATCTATCCGCTCGCATCTACCTGTGCGGCCTGACATCTTCAAGGGTAGTTTTTATAACTTCGAAAGAAATATGATATGGGTTCAGTGATCAGTCAGGGGAGCGCGATCCGGAAAATAAAAATGGTCAAATTTTTTTTCAAGAAACTGACTCCACCATCGTTCTTATCTCGAGAAAATACGCTTGGATGTGAAGATCCAGCCTCCGCGACTTTCAAGACGGACTTCAGAGTAAGGATTGCACTTTCCCTTGACATGTTCATTGCGAGTTTGTATCGGGGTAGACTCTCTTATGACTCACTGTTTACATCGTTCGAAGAGTAAACCACCATGACAGATTTTTACTGAAAATACTTTTTGAGCAAATATGAGCCGGTGAATATTGCAACATAAAAAATCGCAGGTCCCACCGGTGAAAATGTTGCAGTGGAATTATTCCAAGGGACTGAAAATCACTAATTCTCATTACAAAAAAAGTCTTTATCATAACATGAGACGATTTCCATCCCCAATCACTGCAAAGAGCAAATTACTGTGACATTTGGAATATTGATCGACCCCAATTCAACCCCATGGCATACATTTTGTATGGTTTCACGACAGTACGCTCAGTTCCAAAAGCTCTGATTGAAAATACCCCCACAATGCTGTATAGATATTGATGAAAGATATACATCTGAATGCGTTATTACGAGGAGACGAATATTCCACCGCGAATGAAGCTCAAGAGAGAATCCAATAACTGGTTCGGGTGGTAATTTCCCGATTTGCCGCAAGTTGAGCAGGGGATCACTGTCGTACCTTGCTGAGTGGTTAGCTTTCAATGAACTTGATTAATCGCAAATGAAGGAGAGAGCGAGCAAGTGTACCTGTGATCCTCGAAACACGCATCAATTGCTAAACCATTCAAGCGCAAAACGCAAGCCCGATCGAACACTCAACGTTGTTGAAACTACTCGTCGTCCTCTCGCTCTACAACCAAAATACTTCACTTACACCGTTGTATCGTCGTTGTCGTTGGTTTGGACGAGAAGCGTAGTATCCACGGCTTCCATCGTCCCTCGTTCCGGTGATTACGTAATTTCATCAGCTTTCGTATGCAAGTTTCCATAAATATCAGAACAGTTCTGGTTGCGCTCTTAGTCAGATGACACGATGTCAGGAATTTTTTTGCACACGTATTTCTCGGACTTGATTCTGGATATGAGTTCGGAAAACCTCAAAGAGTGACTGTCTAGGCACTTACTAGACTCCGACCACGACGATTGGTTCACGCGCTCCACGAGAAGATCTAATTGCTATTCCACCATCCCCAGTTAATATTATTCAAGAACCCTATATAATATGAACAGTACATGACACCTGAATTAGAAGCTCTCTCCGCAAGGAGAAATATTGTTCATACGAAATCTTGCTATGATTCATCACTGTTATTCATTTGTTCACATTCTAATATCCTAATCCTCTGTTCAACTCCTATGAAAGGGACTAGGCGGTTAGGGAAGGTGGAGTGGATCTTGTCCGGTATCTACCCGGAAGTATTTTTTCCCACTTTCTAACCCCAAACTATGAGGGAAGCGAAGATTTGTGGGTCCCAAAGTTGCCTCTATTTGTGTGGCACCCTAAAAATTCTCTTAAAAACGCTAAAAACCGGGGTATCTACTATGCGCTCGCATTCTGACGCATCTGAACGAAACGCTCTGAATTTTTTTTTCATATATTCACTGTAGAAAATGGCAATGGGTTTCAACCAAATATTCAACTACAGTAGTTGAAAAATCGACTCAACCACGGTAGTTGGAAGAAATTTCAACTAATTGTAGTTGAATTTCAATTCCGTCAACAACCGCATTGAAATTCAACTACCTGAGTTGAATTCTTCCTCACGAGTCAATTCTTGGGATAATTTCTGACGAGTTCGGTTAGCTCTAATTGGCATTCATCATTCTGATTTTTTTGAGGGTGGCATGAAGCTCAAACTCAACTGAGAACAAATGAATGAATGTGGTAAAAGAATCTGAGCGAATCCTCGAAAGAAAAGGCAACGTCTGTAATTTTCGCAATAAAGTGAGAGAAAGATGGAAATCGGGTCGTCCTCGTGAACATAACAATACTATTATGAAAATATTCAAATCCAGAACTCTTGGAAAAATAGCAACGTGAGATTCTTCAGAAGAACTGTAAACGTAGCGCACATTTGCGATCGCTTGCGCGGCTAAACCAACGACCATCGCGGATTATCTCGCAAAGCTACTACATTGTTTTGATGCACGTTCATTATACATCAACTTGTCGTATACACCTAGTAAAGGTATACATTAAGTATATGAGTAGTTCCGTGGAAGCTATGACATAATGTAAGCCTGCTTGTACGAACCCTTAAAACACTTAGGGAAAGAATCATTCATTTTTGACGTATGTTTTGGTGCTATTTCTGGCGCGATCGTTGGTATTTCGATCCCGGGTCGCCCAAAAACTTGTCATTGAAAAAGGGGTAAAAACGTCAGTTGCACGCGCTGTGGGTTTTCTCCATTTCGACCTTGGTCAAAATGGAGTGTGAAGCGCCCCGGTGGGTCTCACTCGGGATTCGGGAGGGTAAACTCATCAAACATGATGCTATCAAGCACCAAATAGCACTGCTATAAGAGCCCAAAGACCACTTCGTGTGTACATGACGAGCACGTACATTTTGTGGCGCAATTTTACTTATAATTGTACCCCCTCAATTTCCCTCGATGAAAATACCTCAATTCAGGCTTTTTCGTACCAATTTATTCTTCAAGGAAATCGTCAGGCACAACTTCTCCATGCCCCAAATCATCGAAAAAAATTGAGTCACACCTTGAGGAGTACGTTTTCCCAAAAATCTAGTTTTGTCAAATTTTTATGTCAGGTCCGTGTGGTACTAGTCACTTTTTTCAAAGTATCTAATGGTAAAATGAAAACCCCAAAACCTCAACTGTTTTTTTTAAGACAATTTTCGGATATCAATCCGCAGCGAAATGCAACAAAGAGACCAAATAGTAAAGTACGCCGAATGCAAACATTCAATCCAAAAGTTGGGAAGCTAGCTGCGGAGCTTGCTCAATACTCTAATATTTTTAGAGTAGATGCTAGTCAAAGCTCTTAACTGCTGTTGCAACTAGTTCAAGAGAATGTGTGATTATTGCTGATCGATTTGATATTTTCGGTCTCTGGATCATTTCTGACTATTCTAATCATTTTATTCGAGATTCCAACTTGAACATCTGGAAACACTCGATTAGAATGGCGTATCCGGGTCATTTCCGAAGATGAAGTAAATACTGGAATACTGCGTTGAAATTCAGAACATGTCTGCTCAAATCTTTGTACTTCAGAGGGATGATTGCATGTTTATTCATCTGGATCCGTTGAAATTTGGTAGAGTTCTAAAGTTTTTGTTACCAAAAATTGAAAAGTTGAACTAAAAATTTCATAATATTCTAGATGTACTGTAAAGATACAGAATGTGGTTGTTGTGTGTGGGCCTTGGGTTCAATCCTAATCAATCCCATCATTCTACTCAAGGTTTGAATTTGAATACCCCAAAATACTTGGGCAAAATGGCGCATCCGGGTCACTTTCAGAGGTGAAGTCTATCTTGGAATAGTGCATTGAGATCCAAATCATACATACTGAGATCCCTAGACTTTAGAGGGATGATTGCATGTTTATTCATCTGGATCCGTTGAAATTTGGTAGAGTTCTGAAGTTTTTCTTACCAAAAATTGAAAAGTTGAACTAAAAATTTCATAATATTCTAGATGTACTGTAAAGATACAGAATGTGGTTGTTGTGTGTGGGCCTTTGGTTCAATCCTGATCAATCCCATCATTCTACTCAAGGCTTGAATTTGAATACCCCAAAATACTTGGGCAAAATGGCGCATCCGGGTCACTTTCACAGGTAAACTCAATCTTGGAATGATGCTTTGAGATCCAAATCATATTATTAAGATCCTCATATTTTAGAGGGATGATTGCATGTTCACTCATCTGGATCTGTTGAAATTTGCTTGAATTATGAAGTTTTGTGTGACCAAAGAATTAAAAGTTGAAAAACTTCACTATACTAAAGATGAGTTGTAAAAATATAAAGTTTGCAAACATGGCTGTTACAACAACCATGGTTGTTGTGTGTGGATTTTTGGTTCATATCTGATGAATGTAATCATTCCACTCAACTCGTAGAAGAGATTTTTTGGTACGCTCAAAAAGCTGAGCCCAGGGCGGGGAGGAATTTTCAGCCTTCTCACACACATTCGAGATGCATAATGCGTGCATACATAGGTTTGAATCGCCCCCATGTGGTTATCTCGAAAGGGTTCGCAGTATGACCTTTTCTACCACTTGGAACATGTTTATCAGGTCAAAATAGATCGCAAATATCGTTTGAGACCAGTGGAAAGCTCCAAATGTAGTTGCACGGCAATTCGAGATGTCCTGCGACCGTAGCACACCTAGCGGATCATGTGTCGAAGCTCTCATACCCCTATCACCTGTTAATGCATGAGTATACCTATATCGCAGTTGATACTATATATACTAGGGGTATAAGAGCTTCGCGCATCGACAACTCGTGCCACTTCTACACGTGGAAGTCGTTGCTGGTGTCGGCGGACATATCGAATTAAAATGGAGAAAATAATTCCATGCACTTCATTGCCGATTGCATATTGTTTCAAATGAGGAGGCAAGTTGAGCACACTCTTCCGCAAACTCGCATAAAACCACCTTTTGATAGAACTGTGATAGCTCGGCTCTGGTTGTTCGGGGTCTAACTTACCTCAGCTCAGTCCAAAGGCCTTGAATCAAGCGATAAAATGAGCTGAAGTACATCTGGAAATATTCAGAAGACCAAAAGTATTGACAACACGACTCAAGGAGGGTATACTTACCTAACATTGGAAGACGAGGTTTAAATGAAATTGTACTGAATGACTTCAATTATTGTGACACAGTTCACGACACTCATCAGAGCTTCCCAGAGGAATCAACCCAAACTGAGCAATTTCCACAGACAACTTTTCTCAAACTTTTCATGACTAGCTTGAGAATGAGCGTCCGGGAATAAATACCGTGAGAAATGAATGAAATTAGTTACTCCAAGCGATCAAGAACTTGACTGCGCAGTGAAGCTCTAAAGAGTTGGACTAATTTCTCACCAGGTCATGTAACATAATAGAGACTCTAATATATATCTATATATATATGAGTTCTTCGCGTACTTCAACTTTCATAAGCAATACAATTAAATCATGAATGAAAGTAGGGCGGACTACGAGCGGTTTTTATGCACCGGTCCAGTTCTCGGTAATTGGAACCACGTGGAGAGCAGCTACTTTTGCTCTCTTTTGCATTCCCCGCATTTCTTTCGTCTGCTCTTCTTTTCTATGGTAATGCAGAGTGTTTAGTGAGGGAGCAGGTGAACTAATAATTTTGGTGACACCATAGTTTAGATGAATATTGAAACTATATGGAAAATCTAATTACATTGCCACGGGGTGGTGCGGTCGGCTAATGGGTGAAAACCGGCACAAACCGCAGCAGGCGACGAGCGCGACCGTGCAAGGCTCGTAAAACTGAAGAGAAGATGGCGGTGCGCGCCAATATTGAAATAGGTATAAGACAACGAGTGCAATTCTAAACATTCCGCCCACCTCGATTGATTATACATCAGCAATCGCTGACTTGAATATTCCCAAACCACAAAAAAATCAGCTATCAGACTTCAACTCAAAATGGATACAATTCAACGATGGCTTTGCCAAAAATCAATTTCAACACTGAAGAGCAGTAGGCTCACAAGCTATTTCGCTCTGAATTGAGAAAAAAAAGTTAGAATTACGGTGCAAGAACCGGAAATCTCAACGGTTCTCAATTAATCACGCTAAATGAGTGACTTTGGGCTGATAATATGGAGGGAAAGAATTCCACTAAAATCAATATCATGATAAAACTCTGTATATATCAAATGATCAATTTCTCCAATAATCATGAGTTGAGCAATAAACACGAGAGCACCATTTGGCTTCAAAAAAATCAAATATGTACAAGATGAAGACCCGAACGGAATAGGACTTTAATTATTGAAGCTATTAGTAGCTGTTCAAATTTTAAATCAGAGATCTGGGTTTAAAACAAAAACAAGAAGCTAAGTAATTGTCAAGTTGGCAGCATTGCCGTGGTCTCTGTTTGACTGATGTCGGCTTCTAACATCGCGAGCGCGTTTTTTCACACGCTGCTTGTCGGCACGCCACACACAAATCCTTGCAACCGGCGTTTTGCGAGAGAATCGTGGCTTCTCGGTGAAAAATAGTGTCCGGGTCATGTGGAGGTGTGCTAGTCACGTGTGGTTTGTGCTGTGCTGAGTGTATGAGTGTACAATAGCGAGCATTGCGAATACTCGCATGCCAGCATGGAGCCGTGGCCATCCCGTATGACACGACTTTGTTATTCTTCGGAATAACAAACATATGGCTCAGGGCCATGAAAAATGTCGTGTCGGAGCAGCACAGGGCCTTCTGAAATCGAGCGAGACCAAGAGAAAACCTGCATGTGGTGAATTCGTAGCGTGAGTGATGGTATATGGCAGCATGTTTTTCCATCTAATTGCATGTAGTTGCTTTTATCAATTCTCATAGATTTTCCCTCAAATATTCATTCAGAGGCGGTTTGAAGGAGTTTTTCCATTCAAAATGATGGAATACATGTAATGCATTGTATGCAAGTGGAATCGAGTAGATTAGTTGTCTAGAAAGTATTTTGGTTGAGTTTCTGAATATTGTGGTTCAGGATCCGCAAGTAACATCAACTCGAATATTGTCTCTGACCTCGTTATTGGTCTCTACTAACTTGCTGATCACCACTGAGCCATCTAGAACTCTTGGAGAACTCCATTTGCCATTCTCGCAGCTCCCCAAATGTAGATGCATCGTAACTACTAATGCACTCATGGCGAGGAAAATAGATTTTCAATTGTGAGCATCAGTTCCTTAGACTTTCAGAAATAAGGTGAATTATCAATATTATTGGAATGATATCATGGATAGGGAACTATTCATGAATGCTTTCCTACAATCAAACAATTGCAGCGACATGTTCTACATTTCTCCAAAAGACCATGGGTCAATCAAATATCTGTCAACTCAATTTTCGAAATTCTTGACGACTCATAACTACTCTTAGTTTAAATTCCAAATTCTTGAATCAGGCAAGATAATTGCAGAGAATTAAGAGCACTCTATTAGATGTTTTATAGAATAATTGATTTTTTCTCAATAATGTTTGATGTAAGAACTTGGGGTGCGAACTTAGATATCTTTTTATGAATGTGAATTTCCATGCTTTGATACGGCATTCCAATGGGTAAATTGAATTTTCGCTGATGAATACGAATGGAGATGACTATCTATTCGGGAGGATCAACCTGCTTCCCAAGGAAACTCTGGATCCATTCTTGTATTTGGAGATGAATTTTGTAATTGAGGGATGGTGAATCTCAAAGAGGATCTGTTTGGGAGAATCAACCTGCTTTCCAAGCGAGCTCTGGATCCATTCTTGTTTTTGAAGATAAATTTTGGAATTGACGGATGGTGAATCTCAAGGAGGATCTGTTTGGGAGAATCACTCTGCTTCCCAAGGGAGCACTGGATGCATTCTTGTTTCTGAACATGAATTTTAGAATTGATGGATGGTGAATCTCAAGGAGGATCTGTTTGGTAGAATCAACCTGTTTTCCAAGGAAGATCTGAATCCACTTTTGTTTCTGCACATGGATTTTGGACCTCACGGATGGCAAATTTCAAGGAGATGGATCTTCTGCTCCCAATCAGGAATCCTGAATCACTGATTGGAAGTCTCATTTTTATTAAAAAATGAGTATACCCTCTTCGTTAACATGAAATTTTGAAATTATCTTGTTTTAGAGGGAATGCTCTCTTATTTCCAAACCATTCACGTTTGTGAGCGTGAATATATTGGATGCAAGGATATGAATGATGAATACATTGTGACTTGAAAAATCTGAATCTTTTTGAAGAGTATTTTCAGATCATTCATTTTTGTGGAGTTGAGAAGATTGAATCCTGAGATCTGCTCTTTTTGAAGACTAAGTCAAATTTTTCACACTAAAGACAAGTTGAGACTGATCTCGTCTCAGCTTCCGAGTGCAGATTCTCACTCGAGCTAGTCCACAAGTCATCCACTCTTGCGCTAACAAGTCAGTGTTGCCAACAACGAAAAATTACATATGAGAAGCCCATTCTAAGTGTCGCCATCTACACCTAGTATGTGCTACTAGTATGAGCCCGTCTGATAACCCAAAAGAGTACCACATCCTCTCAAGATTCAAATACACTACCGGTGAAAAGTTTGTACACAACCAAAAAAAATTTCGATTTTGCTCACTTGAGTGCTCGGATCCCTTGGTCCAAAATAACTCTACTTGGACTCATTTTGTAGCTTTTTTAAGCACTTCAAGAGCTATTTAGTATTTCTTCTGCGCAGCTCAATAGATTTTCGCGAAATCAATCTGAAGCCTCGTGGAATTTCATAAAAATCAGGTCATTATGCAAACCTCCGCAAGTTTGGCGGAAATTTATGGATTTAGATGATTCAAAGAGCATCTGAAAGTAGAAGTCAAGAGCTTCAAAAAATATTCTAGCTTGTTTCTAGTCCGAGCTGTGACTGTTTCAGTAAGGGAAAATTTGTTTCGAAGGAGAGTCCCAAAAACCACGAAAGGTGGAGGAATCGAGCTCACGGTAGTACTTCTCTGGGTTTTTCCAATTTTCTCCATATTGTCAGTGAGAGGAACCAAGATCAGTGCTTATATCTGTGGAAAAAGGATTCCATTCATAATTTCTCAATGACTGGTCCTTTTTCCAAGAAAAATCACGCTCTACGAAAAGAGTCATAGCTCGGACCAGAAATAAGCGAGAATGATTTTAAAAAACGCACTTTGAAGCTCTTGACTCCTACTTTCAAATGCTTTTTAACTCATCTAAATCCATCAATTTCCGCTAGACTTGCGGAGGTTTGCGTAATGACCCGATCTCTGTGAAATTTTACAAGGCTTCAAATTGATTTTGCAAGAATCTATTGAGCTGCGCAGAAAAAATACCAAATAGCTCTCAAAGTGCTTGAATAAAGCTACAAAATGAGCCCAAGTAGATTTAATTTGGACCAAGGAAATCCGAGCAGTCGAGTGAGCAAAATCGAAATTTTTTTTGAGGCTTGCACAAACTTTTGACCGGTAGTGTATATCCTTTGGAATTTGATTACGTCAACTCCATTCGCACAAAAACGACTTTTCTGCACTCCTCCGATGTTTGGGTACTTATAAAATTGCGAAAGATAATGGCTCCGTCCGCGAGGTTCTTCGGTGGCGAATGATCAGTTCGACCTTCGACTGAGGCTCAAGCCGGAAACCATATCATTCAGAAGCGAGCTACAACCTCGTGAACACGAGGCGAAATGTATTATCTTTATTGAAATCAGTTGGCCCCTTATCATGAAAAGTGTACATCCCCCAACACACTTCTCATTTATGACATATCTACCATTATACGAGTCAACGTAGGTGTCAAAATCTTCCAAATGAGGAATATCTATCGATGATAATAACATACTATTGATAGAATATCTCCTTGTGATATGGTTGCTATACCGAAATTTTCGAATGCCTACATTGAAATATGTCAATCCGCAGTATTCTGACGGAAGATAAAGATATGCCAAGATGTTCGTGTCGATGCCGGATTTATTTCGATGGTGTGAAGCTTCAGAAAATGCGTGTCAAAAGGATCGGTAAGAGCGCTCGTCGTATCTACCTTTATCCTGCTTCCATCATTCGTCAGCCACACAGCGATTCTCTCTCGTGAAATATTGCTGGCAGCAGATGTACGGAGGTGCGCAATTCACGACCATTATAGATGAAAAAAGTTTCATCGCGACAACCTAACGCTGTAAGTCTCTCTGTCTCTCTCACACGGGTTCTCCGTAGTAGTTGCGGGAATTACGCCAGTAACTCTTTAGTAATTCCCATCTCCATCAATACCGAACCAACAGGCGGATATTGAATTTCCGGAGTTTTTTTGTCACGATGGACCGTTTGCATCAAAATTTTCAGAATATTAACGTTTGGTTAATTGAGACAATCAGATTCAAAACATTAAAAGGGATAACAATCTTTTGATCCCACAATTCTATACATGTCACCTCTCTTTATATCCTACCCTTGATGTACGCTGCCGATTCGGAAGCGATTCAAGCATATTATTCGATTCAGGAATCTCTGGTTGGTAAGAGAGTGGTAAAAATACACGGAACGAGTATTGATTGTTCGCTGTCTTTTTGTTTCAGATGCAGCGTGGATGAGCAAGCCCCAGTCATGCATTAAAAGATGTGAGTAGAAAATTGTTAGCACTCGCTACACTTTGCTTGCCGGCATCGACATCCCTAATAGTCAATATGAGCACAATGATCAGAGTGCTGAAGTGAGGATGAATATTGATTTCCCCGATAGCTTTGTTCAAATAATTTTGAGCGGAAAGATCCTTCGGGAGAATGGACCAAACTTTTTTCTCACCAGAGGAAAAAACCATGCTTGGAACCAGCGTCTCATCTCGTGCCAAAAGCCGATGAAAATTGAAAATACTCAAGACAAGAGCTTGAGTCATAATTGTTGTGTGACTCATGTTGAATAGAAGTCATTCTTTTCTTGTGATTGTTAAGTTTCATCCCGACGTAAGCTGATGATCGAACATAGTTAGATACTTTTGTCCATAGTGAAGAGATACTGGTGAAAATTTCCAATTACTAGAACGAAACTGCAGTCTCGTAATCTTCCTCACGAGACCAATCTCATCACAATATATGAAGAACCAACGAGGGAAAAAAATTTTCTCGTTTAAGCATATGTGAGAGAATACCCCATGATATATGGGCGTTTCTCTGGAACTTTCACACCTGTTGAGTACGGCTATGAATGATGATGTAAGAGAATAATTGAATCCATCGGTCCGAACTGGAGTAAAATATCATCATTTAAGCCTCAACATAAAATGTCTTTGGCTTGTATGTGATTAAAAGAAGTTGATACATTGTAGCTCACTCGTGGAGAGAAAATCTGAGGAAAATTGTGTGGAAATGCCTGGTACTCTTCTTCAGTGTTACGGATATCCTGGTGGTTGATATATTGAAGATGTGTGACTCAGAAACCTGATGGTGTGGGACCAGTTCAGCCGAAACTGTACGACTTTGTAAATTGGAAATGAGAAAATCGATCAAGTCTCGTACCACTCAAAGATGATCACGCGAAGCTCATGCAGCAATACTGAAAGGAAATCCCAAAATGGGTATGTGAAGGAGATATAACTGCGGAGATTCCGAGATGAGTGATCTTATTATGCGATTCTCCTGCCTAGAATACGACCACCTAGGAGTGAAACAGAAAAAAACGTGATTCATGACAAAAATGTCATTTTTCTCATCCCACATTGATGAATCGAGCTCTATGATTAGGAAACCAATTGTGATCAGATAAGTTGATCTAATCAGAAAAGCCCATGGCACTCGTTGAAATGGCCGATCTTGCAGAATGATTGCATAAGAAATTCCCGTTCTGGAAAATCGATGAGAAACTGCTATCAACTGAAAGCGTTAACGTGATTTTGACGATTCGACTAACCCTATATGGATTACAAAAGTGGATTTGCAACTCTCAATACTACAAACACGTGGCCAAAAAGCCACCGATTTGCATTGAGCGTTTCATTCTTTCGTTTTTCGATGGAATGAAAAGTTGTAGAGAAACGTCCATATATGTATATGAATAGTTCCGCGAAAATTTGTTCCCGATGCGCCTCGTTTTATCGCGCCGTCTACGCGTTTTCAATCAGCCACGCGAAGCACATTGCTTGTGTATTTTTGTGTGCTCTCTCTTAGCAGGAATTCTGATTAGGCCGAGCTTGAGGTTTGATGATCAAGAATTGCAAATGAGGGGTCAAAATGACATTTTCGTGGCATGGCCGCACCCCTGAATTCGGCATTCAAGTGCACGGTATAAAGATAGGCATAGTCTTCGAAACGGTTCTCCAGAAAAAGATATCGAATTTGGACATATTTTAAACATGTTTTTCTAGATTAAAAGTCGCATCTAGGTCGCTTACCTCCCTGACGCTACGTGTACACTATGTCTCCGAATTTACGCCAAAATCACTGTTTTCACGCGTTACATGAGGGTGTGTCCTTGAATGATGCATATGCATTGCGAATTTCCCCACGTGCAGCTCATCGAATTCCAACCGGAACCAGCTGAAGCTCGGCGGATTCTGCTTTGTATCAGCTAGTACCAAAGAAAACACACAAACCGGCTCAAATTAGAGATTTTCTGATTTGAGCCTTCTGATCTCTGCTCTGATCTGATGAGTTACACACGTGCACGTGTGTAGCGCGCACTGCGTATGCACCGATTGTGGACACCCCTGAAGAGCGCCTATCAACTTGTCAGCATTCGCTCATATTGGGCACATTTTGATCCACTCACTTCAAATTCGTCAAACAGCTGCAGTACAAACTTCGTTTGCTGCAATTCCAAGGATTGGCGAAGTGCTCTTCTTTGAAAAAACGCCACAAGCCATCTCGGGCTGAAAGATAGTAAAGGGATTTGCACGGAAAAAGACTCCGTTCACGTTTGACCTGAACATGATTATTGAGATGAGTGAGGACTATCTGCAGCAATCATGGTTGAATAAGCACCACCTATTCTTGAGAATTTGTCATCGAAACCATCGAAAAATCGTAATTATTAGATTCGCGCTCAATTGATTTTCATTGGTCGCGTAATCGTGGCATCACGATTGCCAGAATGCCAGACTATAGGAATCTCTCAGGCTCTAATCTCGTGTCAATTGGCTTCGTCTGCTGCAAGGGGCTGGCCGGGCGTCGTCTGCTTCATTGACCACGTGACATTTTAGAGTGCCTATCACGACGCAAATTGCTCCACAGCCTATCTCTTGCCGTTGGAGCGAGAGAGAAAATCCCCTACTCTAGGGTATCTAGACCAACAGTCTCTCCTGCTCCAATAGTGAGACATGGCCTGTAGGGCAGAAATTTCATGCCGCGAAGAGGCAGCCTCGGGTTAGACTCGATCTCGGGATCAGCACGATGACAAGCCTCGCAAGTTGGAAATAAACATTACCTTGTGTTTTTTGTGATTTCTGCCAATTCGGGGTATTCCATTTGTCTGTCGATCTGGTGCATTAATCATGTTATTCGTTTCGAACGACGTTGGATCGGCCGATGTAAGCACATCACACAGATACAACACATGCACACGGATGCTCGGCCCGCTCTGCTCTTTCTAGAGCATTTGAATCGTCGCAAATATTCAATGATTTAGATTGATTCATTACTCAGAGTCCGTGCATCAAAAAAGTCTGAAAATAATAATTGCTTCATGAGACGTACCTTATGCAGCTGTTGACATTGAAATTGAAATCATGCAAGTTTCTTATCTACGTTTCTGTTAAATTTCTTGTGTATATTTGGTATACAAAAGATCATGCCAAGCAAAATGAGCTATTTACGAACTTCCCGATCCAAATTCACTGATCAAACACAAAATTATATTACCGTGGCTATCATTTCCGTGGCAAAATAGCAATCTCGAGCTGAGTTCTTATGGGATTTAATACGTGAAATTTTCGTTCAACTTCCAAAACTCCTTGGTTTTGATCCTCAATCTATATGATTAGTCGTTAAATCAATCATCTTCCAAGCGCAGAAGCTCACTTTTGCTCTTCGGACGTTTTGTGTCTCGTTGAAGCAAGTTTTCACGCAACTGCAGATATATTTACATGTACATACATGGGCTCTTTGACTATCATCCAAGCGTGCCGAGAATTTACGCTCACCTAACTGCCGCTCCTTCCATATTCCTAGGTATCGTTTCATCCCTCCATCTCTCTTCCTCCAATCGATTCAATCGATATAAGTAGAACGAGAAGTGTGAGAAGACGGAAAAAGGGAGGTAAAACGTTCTCAAATTGCCTACAATATTGCTCACACAAACGAAAAGATAGTGACGCTCTCTGTTCCTCAGCATTGGCCGAGACATTGCCATCTTCCTCTGTTCTTTGCGTTTTTGTTCTTTCCTCCCCTTTGCCAACTTGTCCCCCTTCTTCCATTCCTGTATCCATTCCCTCTCTTGAGCTTTTTCATCTCGAGGCTCGTGAAAATTTGCGCCAATACTATTCCAGCTGTTTTTCGATACCGGTGTGAGATTCTGCTGATAAAGGACTCGCATTCAACGAAGCTTGAGATGCACTCGGATCAATTTCCTTCGCATTGCATGAAAATTCACCTTCACGCAGTTCAAAGTAACTAACGATAGAATTTCTGCAACTAACATTTTTGAGGTCAACCATCCGTAGGCACATCGTCAGCAAAACTGAGAAAGGCATGCAACGAAATAATTCACAAGCACATGCACGCACTTTTTCTATTGCTGCCGAGAGGGCAAAATAACGGCGTGCACTTTGCTCTGTAAATAGCGCGTCCTCAAAGCCCTCGTAGGCAAGTGCAAACAGCCTCTAATCAGGCGCGGCCTCGTCATGTTTCTCTTTTCTACAGCAGTGACGACATCGTTGAGTCGTACGAAAAGTTGGTTGCAGCTCACGTACGGCGGGGGAAAGCCTCGCTTGCGTTGAAGTTCAACAGTTGCAACAGCGGCTTCAAAAAGAAAGTCATGATCGTAGCAAGACAGATTGCTTGGTTACTAACGGGACCAACAGAGTAAACGTGGAAAGATCGTGAGGGAGTGGACATAGCTACAAATTAGGCAAGGATATTCTGACTCTGAGCGAAATTTTATGGCTGGATTCCTGAATGAAATGTATGCTTTGTGGAATAACTGGAATGACTTCGAACAAACTTGATCAAGAAAAATATCATATAGCTAACTCGAATTGTTCCTCCGACATTCAAGTGATCAGAGAGTACTCGGTTTTCTGTTCCACTATTGCTGCTTTTACCTTACTGTTTTTGACCCGAGTTGCGACAAGGCGACGCAGAATCGTCATGCGGATAGGCATTACCATCTTTTTGGATTACTTCAGGCCTCTCTGGCCTATATAAGGGTCCCTACGCCCTACCAAAGCGGTCATTCAACATTCGTTATCCGTCTGGCCCAGTCCAGTTTCTTTCACGCTCGGAGCGCATTCTCGGGGCCATCCCCCGCGTATTGCCAGACTCCTGGTTCGAAATCGCAACGAGTGCAGAGTGTGAACCAATATGTGGAATGATCATTATGAACTTGGACTTGATAAGTAAGGTGTGTTCGTGAAGTGTTTAGAGGTCATGACGGGGAAATGAACCCCAAAATATGTTTCTCAAGGGCCATTTTGATCATCCATAACCCGGTTCCGGTTCCAATCCTTACCATCACCACCACTTGCCCCCATCAACATGCCACTAATCAGCAGAAGTGGTACTAGAACTGGAGAGGAACCTGGTTTCCAGGTAGTGAAGATATACACAGTTTTACTCAAGAAGATTGGATAATCGCATTAAAAAGTATGAGATGCGAGGAATGAATGAAGACGAGTCTCGGTCTTTGGAGTCGTGAGTTTATGGTCAGCCAATGAAACTTTGATGCGATTTCGATCTCAGCTCCTAGAAACTTCCCAAACCATAGATGAGTTTTCCGGCACCTTTCAGCTCATTCCCTCGAATATTGGCAACTCCACAACTCATCTTGTACCAATCGAGATTATAAACTCCAATAGTATCCGTTATAAACTTCAAACAAGCTCAGCCCAAGTTTCCCTCTCTGATTTTCATAAATCTCCACGGGAATTAATCGAATTTTGCCAGGGTGAATTCGCTAAGACATATCAGAAACTCAAACGAGCTTCAAGTAAAGACCAGAAGCTAGAATGCTGAAGTGGCAGATCGCTCGAGGCAACTGTAAATGCAACGACGTTTCAACGTCTATTTACTTCTAGCTTGGCCGCTTCCTCGCGTGCACAGATACTGTGCCGAGTAGACACAGTTCCCATCAGGGTTCGTCCACAAATATGCATACGGAGTGTACACTGCGCATATGCGGTGCGCACGTATCAAATTTTAGCCAAAATCAGACAAAACTCGTCGATTTCGGCTTTGGATCAGCCCGCTCAGAGCAAATACTTAACCAATTCAAATAAGAAATTCTCCCATGTGAGCCCTGCAACCTTTGCTCATGTGTGATCAGTTGCACATGTGCACTCGTGCACTGCATATGAATTAGGGTGGTCCTTATTTCCCAAGTTTCGCCGATCCTTTCTCCCACCCCCTGCCCTCTGGATACCTCGTTTGAGCCAAAAGAACACGGGGAAAACCTTTCCCGAACCCTTGGAGAGTGATTTAATAGTGCCCCAAACAGCATCTTGTTTTGGAATTCAAGTGAAAAATAACGCTTTTCGTGATTGTTCCTTCCCAATGTTCGAGCTATCAGAACTTGGTGTTTGTTCGCCAATGTAGAAGTGGAGATACATATTTCCACGTGGAATTTGATGCTGAATCGAAATTCATCATGGAATTTGAACTAGAATGACGCACAAAACTCATAAGATGCCTTTTCCGACGCTAGAATATTTTTAGCGCGTCTTTTTCGTTCAATTCGAGTGTCTCAGACATCACTCTCCCTTGAAATTGGTCTGAATGATCCAATTCCGTGTAAAAAAACACGCTGAATCATAATTTACCGTTATTTCTGGGGTGTAATGACTTCTTATGTGAGGAAATGCGTTTTTGACCCAGAAAGCACACTAAGCGCGTCCTTTCCTTCCAATTTGATTGTCTCAAACGTCACTCACTCGCTTGAGATTAGTCTATATGACCTGACTTCATGTGAAAGAACACGCAGAATCAAAATTTATCGTTATTCCCAAGTCATGATGACCAACGTGAGGAGAATGCGTTTTTTTACCCAGAAAGCACCCTAAGCGCGTCTTTCACGCACGTATCAAGTGTCTCAGGCGGCACTTTGTAAGTCTCTCGAGATCAATCTTCATGACCTCATCTCACGTGAAAGAACAAGCCAATCGAATTTCATTCTCATTCCTGAGTCATGATGAGGCTTAGAGTCAGAAAAATGCGTTTTTGACCCGGAAAACACTAAGCGCGTTTTTCACACCCGAGTCGAGTGTTTCAGGCGGCACTAACTCTCTCGAGATTAATCTGAACGACCTCATCTTATCCGAAAGAACACGCCGATCGAAAGTCATCGTTATTCCTGAGTTATGATGACACCCAGAGTGAGAAAAATGCGATTTTTGACCTGGAAAACAACCCAAGCGCGTCTTTCACGCCCGAGTCGAGTATTTTAGGCGGCTCTCGAGATCAATCTGAATGACCCAATCTCATGGAAAGGAATACGCCGAATCTGAATTCATCGGTATTTCTGAGGTACGCTGATGCCTGCGAGAAGATTGGGCCTAATAAGGGGTTTGGAGGATCTGAGACAATCTCCCCACAATCATCTCTGAAGGCGCTCACTATCACGTAAATATTCCAGCTGAATCGAAAGTCGTCATTGGTGTCTCGTTGAAATCACCTACAATAAGCGCAAGATAAAAGTATAGCGTATCGGCTATGGGAAGTACGTGTTTCAGCGCCTCCAAGCGGTGGAGAGCGGCATGCCATGGGAGGGAGCAGTCATCCGTGTTTAGTACGAGCTTCGGTCTTCTTATGCATTTTAGCTCAAAATCATACTTTGAATGTGGCAACAGTACGGGATACGATTGTAGAGTTCTCAAAAATGAATAAATTGTGCGCTTGTGAGTCCGAATCCGAGCGAAATTTAGTAAACTAGAGCGAGTTGATATTCTTGCCTATGCTTTTCGCATGGGCGTTACGGCCACCACTCGAGCCACCCATTCTGCCTCGACTCACTCCGATGTTTTTCTCGCTTCGAGCTTTGTCAATCCTTCAATAGCGGCCTCATTGACGTATATAATAGCTAAAAATTCTCGTAATTGGAGATATAACAACTTCCTCGATCACTGTTACGAGGTTTGGGCAATGGTTCACTCAGAGGTTAAAAGAGAACCTTGCCACGCGCGTATTCTGCACATTCTATTCCTGACCTCGATTTTTGAGAGAACCATTGCTCAAACCTCGTTACAGTGATCGAGAAAGTTTTTAGATTCTCAATTGCAAAAATCTTGAGCTATCATACACGGCAACAAGACCATTATTAAAGGATTTACAAAGCCCGAAGTGAGGAAAATATCGGAGCAACTTGAGAAAGAAACGGTGGCTTGAGCGGTGGCCGCAAGGACCATGCAAAAAGCGATAGGCAACAATTTCAACTCGCTCTGATTAAGTCAATTTCGCTCGGATTCAAAATCACAAGCGCTCAATGTCTTCGTTTCTGGAAACCCTACAATTGCCTTGCCTACTGTTGTCACATCCGAGGTATGATTCTTGAGCTAAATGCTCAAGAAAACCGAAGCCCGTACTAAACACGCACGACTGCTCCCTCCCGTGGCATCCCACTTTCCGCCACTCGGAGGCGCTGATACTCATACTTCTCATGGCCAATACGAGATACTCTTATTTCGCATTTATTTTAGGTGATTTCAACAAGATGCCAATGACGTATTTCGATTCAGCGGAAATTTTCACGTGATAGTGAGCCTTCAGGCATGATTGTGGAGAGAGTTTGTCACATATCCCGGAAAACCCATATGAG
This sequence comes from Eretmocerus hayati, assembly GCA_029851415.1. Lineage (NCBI taxonomy): Eukaryota > Metazoa > Arthropoda > Insecta > Hymenoptera > Aphelinidae > Eretmocerus > Eretmocerus hayati. Next base: position 136,337,595 of record CM056742.1, read on the forward strand.
GCCTAGACAAACATCCATTCGATTTTGGCAAAACCTCTTCCTCAAAGCGCAGAGAAGAATTCCACGGCAAAGATGACGGTGAAATCTGACCTGGCATGAATCTGGAACATTTTGACCATTTCCACGTGATCCAGTGACTGCTATGGCCCTCGAATCAGATGGAAGAGAAGCGCAGGAATTTTTTTTTCGCATCAAAAAATGCAATCCTTTCGCTTCAGGCATCATCGTACTTCAGGAATAAAGATGAATTTCGATTCAGCGTGTTCTTTCACATGGAATCAGGTGATGTAGACTGATCTCGAGAGAGTGAGTGACGTCTGAGATACTCGAATTGGACGAAAAATATTCGGTTAGGGTACTTTCTGGGTACTCTTACATTGTCGAACAAACACTAAGTTTCAAGAGCTCGAGTGGGGTCAGAAAAATCACAAAAAACGTTATTTTTCACTTGAATTTCAAAGCAAGATGGTCTTTGAGGCTTCATTCAATCACTCTTTAGGGGTTCGGAAAAAGTTTTCCCCATGTTTTTTGGCCCATAGGAGGTATCCAGAAGGGGGGGGGGAGAGAAAGGTCGATGAAACTTGGGAAATAAGGACCAGCCTGATATGCATGGAGATCTATCATTTGTAGACACACCCTTAGAGCCAACTAATCTTGTATTCAGCGTTCCTACCAGTCAGTGCAGTCGAAAAGTCGAGCCTTGCTTCTCACGTTCCATTTGGGAAGCTCATTGAGTTTCCTCTCGAAAGCCTAGATGCTATTTACATGCAATCATCGAATCGTGGATCTGCTCCAATTTCCCATAGTTTTAATTTCATGAAATCTGGATGGAATGTGCAGCGAGACCCAGTCATGGCCCATTAAATGAGATGAAATCATGACTTATCTATCACAATCTCTATTTCCGGGGCTTGGGAATTTGATTTCGTTCGCTTCAGTATCAAATTTTTTGACTCAACCTTGATATACATTCTCGAGTAGTGGAGACGATGAATCCAAATCAGAGAGAATCCAGATTCTGTAGAATTGTTACGAGAGAATGACACCAGTTTTAGTGTATTCACGGATTTGAGAAGAAGAACTTTCGTCTAGCACTTTCAACCGCTTGACTCACAATTCACAGCATGACCGAGATCACGCTGATGCCCAAGAGCTTGATAATGTAATAGCTTGATGATCTGTAGACCCACTGCTCGAATCTTGAAGAGTTGTGAACATATCTTCGGAACACTTTATTTCCATTCCATTTACGACATAGTCAAATAAGACAACAGAAACATCCGCGAGAGATGATATCCAATTATGTCAAGAGAAATTTCGCGTCTCTAGAATATTGCAAATTTTGCATTCCTGCGTCATTTGAGTAGGTAAAACGCCAACAATTCACAACCGCCTACCATTGTGCGAAAAAAATGTTCCATGGATTGACTGAAGCTCAAAGCTCTATTAAAAAAGGAGATTGTGTTTTAAAATCTCGCGAGCAACTCTCTTGAAGGACCAAACTGCGGAAATCCACTGGGTTCTACGTGTCCTACCTACATATCGGGCATGCTTCATCTAGCGACCCGTATGGAGAATTTTATGCGCTCAACTTTCCCCTTTTATAAGAAAAAGGCCACTCACACTGTCCGGTGTCCGGAATCACTAGATTTTTCCCATAGATAGTAGCCCAACTCTTCCAGAATGTCCCTAGAACGGTTCTAACCCAACCTGACCCGATCCGGTATTATAGAATTTTCCCCTAGAATGTTTTAACCCACCCTGTCGCGATTTTCCTCTAGATAGGAATATCCCTAGATTTCACCAACCTAACCTGACCTGATGCAAGAGTTGCGCGTAGCGTGGCCATTATTTACACTTTTCCCCTAGATTTTCTTCACAATCTTACCTATGATTTATTTTACCAGTTTTATTTCATCCGTTCTATTCTACTTATTTCATGAATTCTATACCTCTATTGATGTTTGTAACGACTTTATTCCATAATTCGACCATCTCGGTCCTTTCAATTGTTTTTAGATTCCCTATTACTTTGGATTTTGTTCGTTTCATTCATTCGACCTGTTTTATCTTACCTGTTTCGTGGATTTTTTACCCTTCTTGATGTTTATAATGAATTCATTTTATAATTTTATTATGACGGTATTTTTTATTAGTTTTCAGATTTCTCACCCTTCCCAAATATTTCATTTTATAAAACTGTCGAAAGTCTGTTCGTTGCACCCTTGCCGCATTATCATGTTTTCGCACCATATTCCCTTTTTGAAGCTCCTGCTCGCCTTACTTTTGTATGGCGTCAGGCGCAGGAATACGGACTATTGTAAAGTTTCCAAGCGTTTTGTGAGTACTACTGTCTTTGTCTGACTCGAATTGATCTGTGAGGATCCGTTAAAAGTCTGTCTTTTGAACCTATTCAAAATCAAACACTTATTGAGAAATCTCACGATTCGACTGTTCAAATTCCCCCCAAAGACTCTTAAGGCGACGCAGTCACCGTGCACCGTGCACGCTGAAAGTTATTCCCACTTTTCTCCGAGATTCTTGCGATTTGGACTAGACGATGAGAAGGCGAATACTTATTATCATCTAACTTGAGTTCGTCTTCTCGTCGTTTAGCTCAAATCGAAAGAGAATTGGATAAAAGTGGGAATAACTTGATCGCAGGCACCTCCTAACCTATAATATAGGCACATTGTAATTCTCACTTTTATCCGATTCTTTTGCGATTGGAACTAAACGACGAGAAGACGAACTCAAGTTAGATGATAATAAGTATTCGTCTTCTCGTCGTCTAGTCCAAATTGCAAGAATATCGGAGAAAAGTGGGAATAACTTTCAGCGTGCACGGTGACCGCATCGCCTTAAGCGTAGCGAGCGTAAGCGAGCGGAGCAATTATGCTAGTAGATCATAATTCAACTTACAAGGAGAGGTCATGGTCTGTGGGTCGTGGATTTGGCTGAAACTCTGGGAATCATCTCCTTTTGGCACCAAAAGATGATATCCAAAACGGCTTACTTGAATGCTAAAGCGTTTTAGAGCTACAGCTATAGAGATTATCATTGTCAGTATATCTATATATGCGACTTTTTAACATGGGCCTATATGGGCAATGCTAATGTCATGGGTTGTAGCTCCAAAACGCTTCAGCATTCAAGTAAGCGGTTTTGGATATCATCTTTTGGTGCCAAAAGGAGATGGTTCCCAGAGTTTCAGCCGAATCCCCGACCCACAGACCATGACCTCCCCTTGTTAGATTCAATCTAATGAATGAGCAAGATAAAACAAAAAATGTATCTTAGGCAGTTGGATGTCTCTCTGATATTTCAGAATATTCGTCCCGGCAGTAAAATTACATAAGATTTTCCTTTACATAATATAGAATATATGGTTACAGAATACACCGCATACATTTTCCAAAGTAAGGTGTCTGAGAAAAATCTTTCGAGCTAGCTAGGGTGGAATCGAGACGTCGCATTTCATTCCTCTCACTATTGAACTTTGAGCCGTCTGACCACATCATCGCTATCATCACTTCGTTCATGAAATTGGTAATATGAGTGAATATGATTTTATTGACTTGAAGATCCATGTGTGATCATTTGTTGTAAAATATTGTCACGATTCGTCGCCCATTTGCTAGTCAAAATTTATTGAGACCATGGTTCTTCATGGGAGGCTATTTAATGTTTGATAGAATTGCTGCTAGATTTGACTTCAGAAATGATTCCAAACCAGAATTCCAATACTTGTGATCGTCACATCCTGAGAGATAGCCATGTTTCTCGAGTGCAAATAGAGATGGTGTAATTGAGAAAACCTTGTAGTGGCCAACAACTTCGGTCGCATAGAAACTGTTTGCTACGATTCGAAGATCCGCAAAGAAATAATTCATTCCCATCAAATGATGATCTCGTTCATCATGAGAAAAATTGAATAATGATTCCTTTCCATCAAAACCCTTCAAGTTGCAACCTCGCATTAGAGGTGCTTTGAAGGTACATAGTTCAAATCGGAGTAGTCCGATATCGAGCTATGTAAAATCAGCAAAATCTGCTGATTAATTAGCTCGCGAGGTCAAATTACAAGAATTCACATCATTTGAAATTCCCGAGAGCAAGAAAATCACGATTGTTCATATCGATCGAGTGATCATTTAATTCAAATATTCACCGGTTGTCGGCCACTTAGCGAGGTGAAACATATCAAAAATCATATCGAAATTGCGGGTTATAACAACCGTTCTCGCAAGCGGTTGGTTATGAGCGACTTTCGTATATGAGGAAGATCAAAATTCTCGAACACCAAGCCACTCAGGGTAGGTGTGGTCGGGGACTAACCTGACAAATCCCTTCAGTCCCCCTGAAGAGCCGGATCTATCGAGGAAAGAAGAAACGCACCAACACCAAGCGTAGAATCAAATTTTTTCGTATGTTCTCATTTCAAATTATTTCTTTCCATCAAAGCCCTTCAAATTGCAACCTCACATCAGAGGTGCTTGGAAGGTACATAGTTCGAATCGGAGTAATCCGATATTGAGCTATGTAAAATCAGCAAAATCAGCTGATTAATTAGCTCGCAAAGGCCAAATTACAAAAATTCACATCATTTTTAACATTTCACTCTGTCTACTTACAATTAGCCTATTGCATCATAATGATGAGTGTCTATTTGGAGTTTGTGTTGTGTGGAATATGGAATTGGGGATATCATATTCTCAAATATTGTTGATCAATCACAGTGACATTCAAATCTTTTATGATTTACCAGGCTTTTGGCTACATTTTGCGGTCATCCACGGAGCCTTCTTATACATATTATACGTTAGAACCACAGTGCACTATTATCATCTCGCGTCGCGAAGATAATGTGAATAATGCAGCTCGGAGCAGTGATGAAAGGCAAAGACCGAGCTCGGTCGAGTCATTTCACCTTAAAGAGGCACATGAGTCAACGAAATTATCCCGATGAAGGGCAGCCTATACCTCGCACTGACATAATTGCCCTTGCCTGCGAGGTCGGAACGTCTCTGCCTGCTAGAAAGCCTACAACAGAGTCTCGCAAGCTTCGCAAGCGTGAGGGGATATTGCGACTTACGCAAGCGGCACAAGTCTGCACGATCCTTCCTTCCTCTCGTCCTCTCTTCTTCTTGCCATCAGAAGAGCACATAGCCAGGACCCAGGAAGTCTTGAGACAACATCGCAGGTAATTAATCTAGCGAATTACTTCGGTGCTTCCAGTACACCATAGAGCTACATAAGAGACCTTTCGTACCCATTAGTTTCGTGCCAACGGAGATGATTTTATGTCATTTGTGGGCAACGAATTTGTACCCTAATTGATACTGGCATTAGTTTGCATGATCGGGTGGAGGTGTTGGAATGTGGATATATCTCAAGAATGAGTGATCGATGATCTAAACATAGGTTGACGCGTGCTCAACTACCGATAAAATTAGAAATAATATTTTGATCTCTTTTTTCTTATTTTCACATCCAAACATCGCGCGTGTATTGCGGTATAACTGCAAAAAATACAAACACCATTCACGTCATACGTTTCCATGATCGCATAGTATGATAGAAAGCATTTCTCATCGTCAACGCGAAAGAATTTCAAGTGAACAAAATTCCAAAGCCATGAATCATGACGAAATCACACATACTGTTTTCGTCATGTCTTTTCGATGATTCGTCATCGAGGAAACATGACTCTTACCGCGAATCGTATATCCACTATGTCATACCTCAGTTATGACCTGTCATGCGGGAAACATGACGTTTTACTAATAAAAGAATCATGGGAGAAACATGACGTTTTGTTAAGAACAGGAATACGGGCTCAGTCATACTTACGATATGACTAGCAAGAAATCATGGTTTCTCTATGACGCGTCACATCCAGCGAATGATCCGTCATCGAAAAACCATGACGCGCGCCACGAAAAGCATGCGAAATCATACGTTTTGGATGACGCTCCGCGAACAGAGCAGGAAGCGCGTCATGCGTAAGATATGACCCATCATATCGGGTCCATGACGCGGGATACGGAAATCCATGCAACATCATACATTCCATATGACAAATCATACGCCGGGTATGATTTCGTCCTATAAAAAGGCCCGCCGCGAAGCCTCGTTAGCTCATTCGACGCTTAGCCGTCGCTCGATTATCTTCTCGACCAACTTGTCCGCGCTCACCGCGGCCGGACCCACACCATCCGCCCGTCTCATCGCATACCATCGTCTGGACCACCCGCTCCAACCACGTCAGCCGCAACACCAGGTTAGTTTAGGGAGTGCCATGCCGCTATCTTTGTGAGGGCCACGAGTGAACCGCGCCCGCGTAAAAATTTTTTTGTTCATATGAAGTTTTTCTGAACTTGATGTTCAGAAAAAGTTTATATGAACAAAAAAAATGTGACTATCCTGCACTTGGCTCGTGAACTTTTTCTGAAGTTTAACAAACTTCTCCTGAACTTTGGCAAACTTTCCATTATGTTCAAAAGAAGATGCGACAACTTCAGAGATTGCTCATTTTTTTGGCGTAAATGACGCGAAATTAGGCCTTGCATCGTGTATATGGCGCATTCCTAGACGAAAATGCCCGATGCGGTGCACTAGCCGACCCCAAAACTCGGGTTCGTGATCCGCCTCGAGCGTTTAGCGTCGACCGTCTCGTCTCCACGGCTCCTCCCGCAGCGAATCCCATCCCGTTCAGTCGAACTCAACAAAAAAAATTTACCACTAAGGATTGTGCTAGGTATGATCGAAAAGTAGCACTGTTTGGACATAAGCTGCCCAGGGTGCTCAAGACGAACAGAAAATTGAGGTTACGCAGGCTCTGCCACTATTTACGAGAGAGTTTTGCACAGGAATACTCATCTGAATGGAAGCAGCTGAAGCCACGTTACCTCCCTGCCCACGCTTGGATTTTTTCTCTTCATCCGCGAGCTCATCAGCTTCCTGCAAAAAATTTCACGAATAGAAAAATGCCCCACATGCCCGCACGAGCCGCTGTTGAACAGGTTACGGTCTGACAATGTTGCTGGTTGGCAACGACCAATGATGATATCGACTTTTCTGTTGGGCACCAACAACATTGTCAGACCGTAACCTGTTCAACAGCGGCTCGTGCGGGCATGTGAGGCTTTTTTCTATATGTGAAATTTTTTGCAGGAAGCTGATCAGCTTGCGGATGAAGAGAAAAAATCCAAGCGTGGGCAAGGAGGTAACGTGGCTTCAGCTGCTTCCATTCAGATGAGTATTCCTGTGCAAAACTTTCTCGTAAATAGCGGCAGAGCCTGCGTAACCTCAATTTTCTGTTCGTCTTGAGTACCCTGGGCAGCTTATGTCCAAACAGTGCTACTTTTCGATCATGTCTAGCACGATCCTTAGTGGTAAATTTTTTTTTTTTTTAGTTCGACTGAACAGGATGGGATTCGCTGCGGGAGGAGCCGTGGAGACGAGACGGTCGACGCTAAACGCTCGAGGAGGATCACGAACCCGAGTTTTGGGGTCGGCTAGTGCACCGCATCGGGCATTTTCGTCTAGGAATGCGCCATATACACGATGCAAGGCCTAATTTCACGTCATTTACGCCAAAAAATGAGCAATCTCTGAAGTTGTCGCATCTTCTTTTGAACATAATGGAAAGTTTGCCAAAGTTCAGGAGAAGTTTGTTAAACTTCAGAAAAAGTTCACGAGCCAAGTGCGGGATAGTCTCATTTTTTTTGTTCATATGAACTTTTTCTGAACATCAAGTTCAGAAAAACTTCATATGAACAAAAAAATTTTTACGCGGGCGAGTTCGCTACAGTGTAATCATCAGCTAGATTGTATTGTCAGTTTCCTCAGGCTTTCTATTTAATGTGGATTGTGAGTGTTTATTCCTACCCAGATCTTCCTCTATTATTATCCAATCATAATCAAATCATTAGCGACTAGTGGAGGATCAGAACTCTAAAGTCAGATCCGTGCGCACATCAAGCCATTCTTCCGATCACCGACACGCAATCTGCGAAGCCAAGAAGCTTGCCTGGCAAGCTATTTACCTACAAATCGCAAACGAAAATGAAGATGCAAGAGCCCGGCTCCTGCCGAGCCCCGTCAATAAATTCCTTCATTCAGCACAAGTGCAACCGGGGCTCACCCCGTTCTTTTGAGTCATTGTGAGCCCTCTCACAAGATCCACGCGCATTTCACTTAACGGGACGACCCGCTCGAGTCGGACCGACCATTCACCGGACAGACCTGTCAGCCGGCCTGCCCGTAAGACGACAGGGGTCAATTTCTCAGTTCACAGGCAGACCCCAAGCCGTTGTCAAGGTATATTTTCGGGAAACACCAAACTTGTGAATTGGTTTGTACATGAATTCATCGTCATAAATACTAACTTTATCTTGAAGAGTCTGTTGAGCTGATTGCGATCTCTCAAAATCTGTTGCATGCTATTCAGGGGGAATCTATGTTCAGGGTATAGAACGAATTTTACCCAGGAATTAATCTTTGGTTCAATCCATTTCAGTTCCGAAATGTGCGATATACGTCTTACTTCTGCAATATTTTCCCCAAATACTCAAAAAGCTCAATTGAACAGAGCATCCTTGAAATATTGAAGATCAGACCATAGAATATTTAACAAATTTTTCTCAAACAAGCTCATTGCCGATCTAATCTTGAGTCGAACATCAATCCATGAGACTGATTCCATTCTTCACGGCTTACTGATTTCGATCAACATGAATTTATCGTCATTTTCAAACTATTCTGGGCTCCTTCCTGATGATAAGAATACTACTGAATATTTTCTCTAAATATTCCAATGGATCTCAAAAGATGCTGAGATTGACAGTCTCCAGGTGAGAGTTAATTCATTTATTTGATCCAGATTGTGGCATTGGCGAAACGTTTCGTGAAAGTATCTGTTCCTTTTTTGTCGTTAGTTTGGATGTCGATGTACTCCACCGAATGTGCATCACTGAGTTATAGATAGATAAAAATGAAATGAATGTTACGTACTTATTCTCACATGAATGAAATCTCGATGATCGATCATTCAAAATGTTAAGATCCGGAACATTCAATCTGTTCAGAATGCCTCAGTCGAATGTCTTCGGCTGAAGCGCCACTTTTTCTTTCCATTCTGCATGCAACATTCCGGATCAGCCGAATAGAACGTTGCTTGTCGTTACACTATCCGCTCGGGCATAAGTTCAGAGAGTAAAGTTACTGAAATGAGGGTACTAAAGCGACTCATAGCAAGCACATTATGGAATTACCGTGTGCAACAGGAAGTCTCAAGATAGATGAAATGCATGGCACTGAGTCCAAGCTGAGGTAACGTGTAAGACAAATCGTAAACTTATGCATGCACAAGCGAATTTTCTGCGATTAACAATCACGCCTTCAAGCGGGTCACGAGGTTTAATTATATGACAAAACTATTTTGCAAATCGCCGAGGACAGAATTCACCCTGCCTGCAGCCCTCATCCACGAGCATTTTTCAACGAATATAGAAGGAGCGGCGAAGGGGAGAAGAGAGTTTGTGGCGACGGACTTGATAGCATTCATGACAAAACCTCTCAGACTAGCACATTTTCATCCACAACCGGAGTATCTTGCACATTCTTGCTAACACTCTCCCCAACTATGTTATGTTTACTCGTGCTCGAAGAACTGCAAAACCAACGCTCAAGTGGTGAGAATTTCAATAGAAGTATTGTTCATCACAGATTGAAACATTCGAAATACTTTGTGGAAGTGACACTGCGAGTAGAAGGGGTTGATTGTCGACAAAATTTTGCATGTGTTTTTTAGCAGTCAACTTCAATTCTTTTCGGAGTGACAGAGAATATCTATTCTGTCAGCGATACATGAGTAGGAATTCAATTCTTTCAGTATTGAAATCAACTCTCAATTCGAGAAACGGTTGACTCCGGAAGTTCGGGCCTCCAAACAGAGAACAAAACTGTATAATTTCATCTTCACGAAGGACAAAGCGCTCACATTAAAACTAAGAAGTTTGATGTAATTGTCGATAAAACAAAACAACATGAGGCCCCGGTTATTCGCAGTCGTTCCGTGTGTATCCGTGTAAAAAATGAGCCAAAATGGGGTAAAAAACCACGTGTTCCGTGCGTGTCCGTGAGGAGTTTTGAAGAAAATGCAGCTGTTTATCCGTGAACTTCCGTGTGCTTGCAAGCTCATCTACCCGTGCCGATCCGTTTAATGCCCTGAGCTAAAGGGCGCATCCGTGCAGGTCCGTGTATCCGTGCAAACCCGTCTACCCGTGTCTATCCGTTTTCAGTCGGCTCCGTCATCGGATCCGTGCGGACCCGTGCAACCGTGTCTATCCGTTTTCAATATTCTTCCCGTCGCATCCGTGCACACCCGTCTACCCGTGTCTATCCGTTTTCAGTCGGCTCCTTCATCGGATCCGTGCGGACCCGTGCATCCGTGTGTATCCGTTTTCGATATTCTTCTTGTCAAATCCGTGCACACCCGTCTACCCGTGTGGATCCGTTTTCAGTCGGCTTCCTCATCGGATCCGTGCGGACCCGTGCAACCATGTCTATCCGTTTTCAATATTCTTCCCGTCGCATCCGTGCACACCCGTCTACCCGTGTCTATCCGTTTTCAGTCGGCTCCGTCATCGGATCCGTGCGGACCCGTGCAACCGTGTCTATCCGTTTTCAATATCCCTCCCGTCGCATCCGTGCACACCCGTCTACCCGTGTCTATCCGTTTTCAGTCGGCTCCATCATCGGATCCGTGCGGACCCGTGCATCCGTGTGTATCCGTTTTCGATATTCTTCTTGTCAAATCCGTGCACACCCGTCTACCCGTGTGGATCCGTTTTCAGTCGGCTTCCTCATCGGATCCGTGCGGACCCGTGCAACCGTGTCTATCCGTTTTCAATATTCTTCCCGTCGCATCCGTGCACACCCGTCTACCCGTGTCTATCCGTTTTCAGTCGGCTCCGTCATCGGATCCGTGCGGACCCGTGCAACCGTGTCTATCCGTTTTCGATATCCTTCCTGTCGCATCCATGCACACCCGTGTACCCGTGTGGATCCGTTTTCAGTCGGCTTCCTCATCGGATCCGTGCGGACCCGTGCAACCGTGTCTATCCGTTTTCAATATTCTTCCCGTCGCATGCGTGCACACCCGTCTACCCGTGTCTATCCGTTTTCAGTCGGCTCCGTCATCGGATCCGTGCGGACCCGTGCAACCGTGTCTATCCGTTTTCAATATTCTTCCCGTCGCATCCGTGCACACCCGTCTACCCGTGTCTATCCGTTTTCAGTCGGCTTCCTCATCGGATCCGTGCGGACCCGTGCAACCGTGTCTATCCGTTTTCAATATTCTTCCCGTCGCATCCGTGCACACCCGTCTACCCGTGTCTATCCGTTTTCAGTCGGCTCCGTCATCGGATCCGTGCGGACCCGTGCAACCGTATCTATCCGTTTTCGATATTCTTCCCGTCGCATCCGTGCACACCCGTCTACCCGTGTCTATCCGTTTTCAGTCGGCTCCCTCATCGGATCCGTGCGGACCCGTGCAACCGTGTCTATCCGTTTTCGATATTCTTCTTGACAAATCCGTGCACACCCGTCTACCCGTGTCTATCCGTTTTCAGTCGGCCCCGTCATCGGATCCGTGCGGACCCGTGCAACCGTGTCTATCCGTTTTCGATATCCTTCCCGTCGCATCCATGCACACCCGTTTACCCGTGTCTATCCGTTTTCAGTCGGCTCCCTCATCGGATCCGTGCGGACCCGTGCATCCGTGTGTATCCGTTTTCGATATTCTTCTTGTCGAATCCGTGCACACCCGTCTACCCGTGTGGATCCGTTTTCAGTCGGCTTCCTCATCGGATCCGTGCGGACCCGTGCAACCGTGTCTATCCGGTTTCAATATTCTTCCCGTCGCATCCGTGCACACCCGTCTACCCGTGTCTATCCGTTTTCAGTCGGCTCCGTCATCGGATCCGTGCAACCGTGTCTATCCGTTTTCGATATTCTTCCCGTCGCATCCGTGCACACCCGTCTACCCGTGTCTATCCGTTTTCAGTCGGCTCCCTCATCGGATCCGTGCGGACCCGTGCAACCGTGTCTATCCGTTTTCGATATTCTTCTTGACAAATCCGTGCACACCCGTCTACCCGTGTCTATCCGTTTTCAGTCGGCTTCCTCATCGGATCCGTGCGGACCCGTGCAACCGTGTCTATCCGTTTTCAATATTCTTCCCGTCGCATCCGTGCACACCCGTCTACCCGTGTCTATCCGTTTTCAGTCGGCTCCGTCATCGGATCCGTGCGGACCCGTGCAACCGTGTCTATCCGTTTTCAATATTCTTCCCGTCGCATCCGTGCACACCCGTCTACCCGTGTCTATCCGTTTTCAGTCGGCTCCCTCATCGGATCTGTGCGGACCCATGCAACCGTGTGTATCCGTTTTCGATATTCTTCTTGTCAAATCCGTGCACACCCGTCTACCCGTGTGGATCCGTTTTCAGTCGGCTTCCTCATCGGATCCGTGCGGACCCGTGCAACCGTGTCTATCCGTTTTCGATATTCTTCCCGTCGCATCCGTGCACACCCGTCTACCCGTGTCTATCCGTTTTCAGTCGGCTCCCTCATCGGATCCGTGCGGACCCGTGCAACCGTGTCTATCCGTTTTCGATATTCTTCTTGACAAATCCGTGCACACCCGTCTACCCGTGTGGATCCGTTTTCAGTCGGCTTCCTCATCGGATCCGTGCGGACCCGTGCAACCGTGTCCATCCGTTTTCAATATTCTTCCCGTCGCATCCGTGCACACCCGTCTACCCGTGTCTATCCGTTTTCAGTCGGCTTCGTCATCGGATCCGTGCGGACCCGTGCAACCGTGTCTATCCGTTTTCGATATTCTTCTTGTCGAATCCGTGCACACCCGTCTACCCGTGTGGATCCGTTTTCAGTCGGCTTCCTCATCGGATCCGTGCGGACCCGTGCAACCGTGTCTATCCGGTTTCAATATTCTTCCCGTCGCATCCGTGCACACCCGTCTACCCGTGTCTATCCGTTTTCAGTCGGCTCCGTCATCGGATCCGTGCAACCGTGTCTATCCGTTTTCGATATTCTTCCCGTCGCATCCGTGCACACCCGTCTACCCGTGTCTATCCGTTTTCAGTCGGCTCCCTCATCGGATCCGTGCGGACCCGTGCAACCGTGTCCATCCGTTTTCAATATTCTTCCCGTCGCATCCGTGCACACCCGTCTACCCGTGTCTATCCGTTTTCAGTCGGCTTCGTCATCGGATCCGTGCGGACCCGTGCAACCGTGTCTATCCGTTTTCGATATCCTTCCCGTCGCATCCATGCACACCCGTCTACCCGTGTCTATCCGTTTTCAGTCGGCTCCCTCATCGGATCCGTGCGGACCCGTGCATTCGTGTGTATCCGTTTTCGATATTCTTCTTGTCGAATCCGTGCACACCCGTCTACCCGTGTGGATCCGTTTTCAGTCGGCTTCCTCATCGGATCCGTGCGGACCCGTGCAACCGTGTCTATCCGTTTTCAATATTCTTCCCGTCGCATCCGTGCACACCCGTCTACCCGTGTCTATCCGTTTTCAGTCGGCTCCGTCATCGGATCCGTGCGGACCCGTGCAACCGTGTCTATCCGTTTTCAATATTCTTCCCGTCGCATCCGTGCACACCCGTTTACCCGTGTCTATCCGTTTTCAGTCGGCTCCCTCATCGCATCTGTGCGTACCCATGCAACCGTGTGTATCCGTTTTCGATATTCTTCTTGTCAAATCCGTGCACACCCGTCTACCCGTGTGGATCCGTTTTGGTTCGTTTCGGTCGTTGTATCCGTGCAGACCCGTGCATCCGTGCGGACCCGTGCAACCTTGTCTAGCCGTTTTGGATGTCCCGTGCACACCCGTCTACCCGTGTGGATCCGTTTTGGTTCGTTTCGGTCGTTGTATCCGTGCAGACCCGTGCATCCGTGCGGACCCGTGCAACGTGCACACCCGTCTACCCGTGTGGATCCGTTTTGGTTCGTTTCGGTCGTTGTATCCGTGCAGACCCGTGCAACCGTGTCTAGCCGTAATGGATGTTCTTCCCGTCGCATCCGTGCACACCCATCTACCCATGTGGATCCGTTTTGGTTCGTTTCGGTCGTTGTATTCGTGCAGACCCGTGCAACCTTGTCGCATCCGTGCACACCCGTCTACCCGTGTGGCCGTGCAAACCCGTGCATCCGTGCGGATTCGTGCAACGTGCACACCCGTCCACCCGTGTGGATCCGTTTTGGTTCGTTTCGGTCATTGTATCCGTGCGGACCCGTGCACCACTGTATATCCTCGTACCCGTTCGGACCCGTGCGACCGTGTGTATCCGTTTTCAATATTCTTCCCGTCGCATCCGTGCACACCGGTCTACCCGTGTCGATCCATTTTCAGTCGGCTCCCTCATCGGATCCGTGCAACCGTGTGTATCCGCTCTCAGTATTCTCCCCGTCGCATCCGTGCACATCCGTCTACCCGTGTCTATCCGTTTTCAGTCGGCTCTGTCATCGGATCCGTGCGGACCCGCGCAACCGTGTCTATCCGTTTTCAATATTCTCCCCGTCGCATCCGTGCACACCCGTCTACCCGTATTTATCCGTTTTGTGTCGCTTCTGCCGTCGTATCCGAGCAGACCGGTGCAACCTTGTCTATCCGTTTTGACTGGTTCTGCTCGTTAGATCCGCGCACACTCGTCTACTCGTGTCTATGCGTTTAGCGATTAGATATGCTGGAATTGCCGAATCATCAGTCTCGAATCAGTTCTCCAGTTCTTCTTGGTCACACGCAAATATCAAAAACCGGCGTGAGAATAAGATCGTGAGTCTTTTTTCATCAAGCTCATTCATTCGACGGCGATTTAGGCGATTTTTGAGAGCTAATTGTTCATAACCTGCACACGCCTTCCATTATCTATTATGGCCATTATCTTCCAATACGTCAGAGTATAACTACTGGATGAGGAGGAACCTGAGGATATAACCAGCCAATTGCGTTTTTTTTCTCAAGCTACCCTAGATGAAAAGAAGAATGAAGCCAGTTTGTCCCGTAGAACCAGAATTACCGCGATGAATTAGAATAATAAATTTTCCATTGAAGAAGTTCAGTAGTATGCAAAGTGAATTCCTAAAGCCTAAGAGTTGCACCGAATTCAAAGCTTCGCGCATCCGTACTGTCAAGCTAAATATTGAAAAGGAAAGAATTACGTATAGTGCAAGAAATTATTCCAATCAACTACCTCAACACATGAAAGTTAGTAAAAGGCCTCCTCAGTAGAAGTAATAAGGATTCGATCAAAACATTGATCAGACACTGGCTTCAGAAGAATGAGGTAAACATATCATAAGATTTATCTTGAAATGACAGAAACAATCAAATTCATGCCTGATGTAATATTACATGAAATAATTTTTTTTTCGTTTACAATCTTTCCATGCTCGTTCTTGGACCTCGTTCTTAGGACTCTAATAACGAGTACATGTCTTATTTTTTTTTGAGTGGGAACTGCCAAATCACTGGGCTCTCTACAATTTGTAGAGAACTAAAAACTGTTCGGGTGAACGGTAGGATGACGAAACGTGTCCGGTAGAAAACAACACACACCCACACGGACATGCGTGCGCGCGGTCAAAGGGCAGGGATGATGGGTCTCTAACAGATTTTGGGGGCTATCGGGAAGGAAACTGTCACCTATAATCGATAGATTTTGGTGAGAGGAGAAAAATCTTCGAGGTAATCTTTAGATACACGAATTTTTCTTTATGAAAATATTAGATTCAGTGCGAAATTTTGTCAAAATTTTGCTGGGGTTTTTCTTCAGAGAATCACAGTTCATCCTTCAGAGGGAGCAAAAAGGATCTTACGGCATTTTGCCGCATACAAATCCTATGGGCCCAAGAATACCGCGGAAATATTTCTGCGGTATCAAAAGGCGCGGTAGCGCCTTGCTGGCGAGTATATATAGAAGAAAAACTCGCAGCGCTGCCGTAGCCTTATATACGCCAAGTTGGGGTTTTTTAACCTCTCTTTCTGCCTCGATCATAGAATATTATGAATTCTCGCGCTTATCAGCCACGATGTGCCCCAGTAATCGCGAGTTTGATCATTTCTCTATCGAAATACTATTGTGTTTCGTCGATGTATGAACTAATGGCATCGTTCCACGACCGACAAATTTGAGACCCTCCCCGACGAAATTCATCGTGGATTTTCGTCTTCAGCCACTTTCGAGATTCGACTCATCTCGAAGGCGACACTGCGTTGGTGTGACACAATCGGCCTTGTGTGCGTGAATGAGCGACTAAAGCAAGCTAGCAGACCATATTCACCATTCAGGTTCTGTTCCAGATGACCGTGTACTCTCTGCACGTGTATAGAGTACAGTGAAGATTTAATACAAATTGATGCCACTCTTAATATTGTTGGTCTACTAGTAAAAAAGAAGCTATCTGATGTATGCTCTCTTGTTTGCAGTGATTGAAAAATGATGGTCTGATGGCCAAAATGTGTGCCATTTTTGCTGTTGTGCAGTGCATAAAGTGAAGTGTCAAGAATATTCCTCAAATATATTTGGAGAGTTTATGATGCATGGGTGCCAGCATTGATATACATTTTATCAGTGAATTGATTTTTACTTCCTCCGATACTTGAGCTATAAATTGTGTATCTCAAGTTCGTATAAATCTTCTTTAGTGAGAGAATCACATTGCGACCAATGTATTATCCATTCAAGCTATTTCTCATATCTCACCAAAAACTTATTCGGGTCCAACACAAGAGGGATCGTCTCTCACATTTAGATGTTGTAGGACTGGTCAGTCCTATTAGTGACTGTCCATGGGACAGTTGTTGTGATATTATATGTGTAGTGATCTCTGATGCTGCTCTAATCAATTTTATATACTTTCATTGCATATCGCTGTACATCTTAGTCTTGGCGACACTTTTACTGTTGATTTATGGGTCTGAGCTGTTTTGACGTGCCACTTACATTCATGCTAAAGACTTCATCAAGAGCTAGTGGGCATATGTCAATCCCTAAATAGGTCTAATTAAGAGTTGTTCAGGGTTCATCTGATTCATTAAAATTATTATTGAGAAAGAGTAGCAGATTTACGCTCTTAGAGGAAACTGGTAAGTTCAATTTGGAAAAATGTAGGGCGAAGAAGTCAATTAACATAAGAAGTAGATCCATACACTCATCTGGATCTCTGAGGATCATTCTGTCTGTCATCAAAGCACTTCTCACATAACGCTATTGAATCTTCATTCTCCAAATGAGTGCTTGAACTTCTTAATGTGTCACAAATAATCAATGTCCTAGTTGAAATTTGTTCAAGATTCTGGTTTTCAAATTGTGTTGAGAAACAGATGTATTGTCATAATTCCATGTTTTATTTGTTAGTCACCCATTAGTTGGTCATTTTGGTGGTTGGGATCCTCTCTTCTTGGAGAGCGGATGAACCAACTCGTGTAAGGAATTTTCACGATCCAGAAGTTTCTCATCAACTGAAAACCTTATACTTTTGAATGTAGAGTTGAGAGTCTTTGCATCAACTCGAGTTGAATTTCATGAACTAATTCCAAGTTTTGCTATCAAAAACAAAAAGTTGTACTGCTCCAGATTCTGTGGCTTGGGATTCAAAAATATTTATATTGGAACATAGCACACTGCTGTTCATTCGGGGGATAATTTTTAAAAATAAGATATGGATAAGTGTTTTTGGTTTTTCTACATGTTACTGTTCACAGCTTATATTTGTCAATCTGGGAATTTTCAATCATTGCCACAGCCAAGTCCTGAAATCTTGCCCCCTCCCACTTTACTTTTTCCAAAAGTCTAACTTGGTGAGTATCACCATCCTTACCCCCCATGATTTTATCTGAGATCAAAGTATGAATTTCAATTCTTGAGGGTCATGAGATCAGGTGAAACATGTCGAGTAACTTTTTACCAAAATCTAAACGTCAAACAAATGAAGAGAGATTGCAAAATATCGATTTCAACTCTTGAGAGTCATGAGATCAGGAAAAGTATGTCGAGTAATTTTTTTGCAAAATCTGAATGTGAAATGCATGAAAAATGATTGATTACATTACAATCTGATTATCTCTCTGTAAGTTTGACTCAACTTGAGTTACTCACCATCTTTACTGACTTCCAAACTGGAACGATCAATGCTAGATTTAATTTCCTCACTTCTGTTTTTTTCATTGGTCTATTATTTGCAATATATTTTAAGGAAAAGAGAGATGGTGAGTAACTCAAGTTGAGTCAAACTTACAGAGAGATAATCAGGTTGTAATGTAATCAATCATTTTTCATGTATTTCACATTCAGATTTTGCAAAAAAATTACTCGACATACTTTTCCTGATCTCATGACTCTCAAGAGTTGGAATCGATATTTCGCAATCTCTCTTCATTTGTTTGACGTTTAGATTTTGGTAAAAAGTTACTCGACATGTTTCCCCTGATCTCATGACCCTCAAGAATTGAAATTCATACTTTGATCTCAGATAAAATCATGGGGGGTAAGGATGGTGATACTCACCAAGTTAGACTTTTGGAAAAAGTAAAGTGGGAGGGGGGAAGATCTGACATACGGTTTACCGACTGGAACTGATCCTATGCAAGATTGTTATAAACCGCGAGTCACTTCGACATGTTACTATCACGGCAATAAGTCGCGTATGCGCGGTCGACCGCTGCGGTTCCATCCTCTGCAAAAACACCGTAAGTGATTTTGCGCTGTGCCTACGAGTTTTTGCGTAGGATTAGCGTCTTACGGTATCCTCGGCGAGAATTGGAGCATAATTCTGTGGATCCGCATAAAAATGTTCATTTTTTAGTTAAAAACAACTATATTCGATAGAAACATTCTATGAGCTTTGTTACATAGAGGATTATTAGATCTACACGGTGATTTTCTCATCTCATTTCCAATAAAATGCGCTATACAGTTTTTCGTCCCTAGGACAACGGGGCTACGGTATCTCAGCTCATTCTCTCCATATTCGGAAGCGCTACAACATTTATCTGAATCATTCTGCTGTTCGACTAATACTCGAGCACAGAATTGCACGAAACCCTCTTTCTGAACCTTTGATCCCTGAAAGAGATCTGTTCCCGATACTATAAACACTTTGCGGATTTGTAACTGACACATCATACTCCTTCAGAAACACTGAGTGTTGCCCTGGTATATTTGATGAAGCTTTAACCCTTAGTTACCCACGCAAAATTTACTAACACTCCAACCCACGTGGTAGCCAAATGGCACACATCCCGAAAATTACCCTATTTCCGCGATTTTCTCGTGGAAAATTCTGGTTAAAAATCACTTTCATGTACTTCAACCATTTCAGAATCAATATGAATTTTCCTACTTAGGTTTGGAAACCACATACTTCATTTGAAAATTCCAGAAAATGTCTTTCTGTCTCCTCTCTGGGTTACGGTGATGGATAATTTTCCAAATTTCGAAAATAATATATCAATTGTAGCTGAGATCGTCGTGGTGATCATTTTTATATCACAAGTAGACTTCAAAGAAACTATTGGCACTTGGTTTGAATGAATATTCTTTAAACTGGAAATGTTGGGTTTTGTCGGTGATCAATTTTGAGTACTCATTTTGAGGATATTTGAAAAAAAATTTTTTCTCCAAATTCTGTGATTGGCCCGTTTGAAAGGTAATATTGAATTATGAAATTACATGTAGGCTCCAGAACCCCAAAACATGAGCTCCGACTTGAAGACGAGATTGAAATTTCGCGTGTGCCAAAAGTCTAATATGTACGTGGATCGGACTATAAATTGAACGAACGTTCTCACGCGGCTTCCCCCACTCCAATATATATACAAGAACCTGCTCAAACCGCCATTGGTTCGGCGTAACTCATTCCAATATTCCCTCATGAATTTGAGTTTCCACTAAAAAGAGCATAATGAGGATGAGGATGGATGAATGTGTATTTTCCAATTGTCACTTGTCTTGTTGAACCCTGTATATTGAAGTGTAATAAAGTATTTCCCTTAGAGTCAATGATCATTTCCCAAAGTTTCCGGATTTAATGGAAGCTCTGGCTCGTTTTTCATTTGTTTGCATTGGTGGATCCTACGAATGAGGATAGGGCTCACATCCGATCCACAAAGTATGCATTGACTCTGTGTGCACGGAATTACGAGATTCTGATCAAATGAAAATCAAACAATTTTGTATCAACTTCAATGTCGTGTTGTGCTTCCAGAACTCGCTTGATATATTTGGCTCGTATACAATTAGGATGTCTGGAATAATCCAAACGTCTGTATGGGCAGAAAGCTAGTCCCAAAAACCGATCTACACTGAAAACTTCCGGTATCACTTTGGAAACGGGAAAGGGAGAGGGAAGGAGGGGTTGGAGGACCAGAGATGAAATAGGTATGCAGAGAATGTATTCTATGAGCCATTTTATTCTTCTATCATCGTTTTGTATGATTATACAAGAAATGTCTGAGTGCATGTGTACGATTGGGAATCCAGAAATTCTTTCAAATATTATGCTCATTTGGAGACATTATAAACCTCGCTAAGCTTGCTATATCAATAAATTATACAGGAACTTGTGAAGCGGTCCACTCGAGACTTTTGTTGGAATGTCTTGTCACTAAAAAGGAATTAAGTCATTGCGAATATATAAAAACTTCAGAAGCTAAAACTGGATGAATATTGTGTCCACAATTCCATGCAGACCGCCTTTTGGATAGACCACAAGAGTTGATATTGACATGATCAGAATAAGTTCGTTCGGTGAGCATCGATCAGATATCTTGCAACTGGAAATGTCATACATTGAGTGGGAATTACAATCAAAACAATCGATCTAGAATAAGCGAAGTCTCCTCAACAAAATTGGCAAAACCAATCCTGGAGAGGTGTAGAATCTCTACCCAGACAATCTAGGTGATACGTTTTCGAACAGAGTTGACAACGGATACGATGGCCGAGCTGGCTAAAAACGGATAGACACGGGTAGACAGGTGTGCACGGATGCGACAAGGAGAATATCGAAAACGGATCCACACGGTTGCACGGATCTGCACGGAGCCGACTAAAAACGGATAGACACGGGTAGACGGGTGTGCCCGGATGCACGGGTCTGCATGGATACAATGACCGGAACGAATCAAAACGGATCCACACGGGTACACGGGTGTGCACGGATGCAACGGGAAGAACATCCAAAACGGCTAGACACGGTTGCACGGGTCCGCGGGGATGCACGGGTCTGCACGGATACAATGACCGGAACGAATCAAAACGGATCCACACGGGTACACGAGTCCGCACGGATGCACGGGTCTGCACGGCCACACACGGTTGCACGGGTCCGCACGGATGCACGGGTTTGCACGGATACAACGACCGAAACGAACCAAAACGGATCCACACGGGTAGACGGTCGTGCACGGAACATCCAAAACGGCTAGACACGGTAGCACGGTTCCGCACGGATGCACGGGTCTGCACGGATACAATGACCGAAACGAACCAAAACGGATCCACACGGGTAGACGGGTGTGCACGTTGCACGGGTCCGCACGGATGCACGGGTCTGCACGGATACAACGACCGAAACGAACCAAAACGGATCCACACGGGTAGACGGTCGTGCACGTTGCACGGATCCGCACGGATGCACGGGTCTGCACGGATACAATGACTAAAACGAACCAAAACGGATCCACACGGCTAGACGGGTGTTCACGGATGCGACGGGAAGAACATTCAAAACGGCTAGATACGGTTGCACGGTTCTGCATGGATACAATGACCTAAACGAACCAAAACGGATCCACACGGCTAGACGGGTGTGCACGGATGCGACGGGAAGAACAACCAAAACGGCTGGACACGGTTGCACGGGTCCGCACAGATGGACGGGTCTGCACGGATACAATGACCGAATTGAACCAAAACGGATCCACACGGGTACACGGGTAGGCACGGATGCGACGGGAAGAACATGCAAAACGGCCACACACGGTTGCACGGGTCCGCACGGATGCACTGGTCTGCACGGATACAATGACCGAAATGAACCAAAACGGATCCACGCGGGTAGACGGGTGTGCACGGATGCGACGGGGAGAACATGCAAAACGGCTAGACACGGTTGCACGGGTCTGCACGGATACAACGACCGAAACGAACCAAAACGGGTCCGCACGGATGCACGGGTCTGCACGGATACACCGACCGAAACGAACCAAAACGGATCCACACGGGTAGACGGCTGTGCACGGATGTGACGGGGAGAACATGCAAAACGGCTAGACACGGTTGCACGGGTCTGCACGGGTACAACGACCGAAACGAACCAAAACGGGTCCACACCGGTAGACGGGTGTGCACGTTGCACGGGTCCGCACGGATGCACGGGTCTGCACGGATACAACGACCGAAACGAACCAAAACGGATCCACACGGGTAGACGGCTGTGCACGGATGCGACGGGGAGAACATGCAAAACGGCTAGACACGGTTGCACGGGTCTGCACGGGTACAACGACCGAAACGAACCAAAACGGGTCCAAAACGGTAGACGGGTGTGCACGTTGCACGGGTCCGCACGGATGCACGGGTCTGCACGGATACAACGACCGAAACGAACCAAAACGGATTCACACGGGTAGACGGGTGTGCACGGGACATCCAAAACGGTTAGACACGGTTGCACGGGTCCGCACGGATGCACGGGTCTGCACGGATGCAACGACCGAAACGAACCAAAACGGGTCCACACCGGTAGACGGGTGTGCACGTTGCACGGGTCCGCACGGATGCACGGGTCTGCACGGATACAACGACCGAAACGAACCAAAATGGATTCACATGGGTAGACGGGTGTGCACGGGACATCCAAAACGGCTAGACACGGTAGCACGGTTCCGCACGGATGCACGGGTCTGCACGGATACAACGACCGAAACGAACCAAAACGGATCCACACGGGTGGACGGTCGTGCACGGAACATCCAAAACGGCTAGACACGGTAGCACGGTTCCGCACGGATGCACGGGTCTGCACGGATACAACGACCGAAACGAACCAAAACGGATCCACACGGATAGACGGGTGTGCACGGATGCGACAAGAACGGGTAGACGGGTACCCACGGACAGAGCTTGCAAGCTCACGGAAGTCAACGGATGTACTCCATCATCTTAGTTTAAGGCCCCGGTTATTCGCAGTCGTTCCGTGTATATCCGTGTAAAAAATGATCCAAAATATCTCATGTGAAATTGAAGAATAAGATCGATTTTCAATACAGATTCCACCTCACGAAACGTACAACCCCCATTTGAATTAGGATTTTTCTTGTCGCAGAAAGAGACAGTATAAATTCCAAAGCATCAACTTCGTATGCTCAGATAGAGGCTAAGAAATTCGGGGAATAATTCCCCACATGCGCCGAAGTTTCCCTCCGACCTTTCCTCCCTCGCTTCGCTAAAACTCTTCTCACTCACATTCCACTGCACATTTTTCGAAATTACAAAGTTTGAGAGAATTGACATTCCAACAACCAAATTTTCAAGATGATCCCAATAAAATTCTCAACCGTCTACCTCCCTCAAATTACGCCATGCCTTCGTGAAATAGAATAAGAAAGTAAAAAAAAAAAAAAAAAGTAGGCGAATATGAAGCACGTGGATAGTGGACGCGAGACTCGTCCGATATAACCGCCGACGATGCACAGGGATCAATCGTTATGCAGAGCCATGCGTTAAGTCGACGCGTGAGGGCAGAGTAGCGCGACGTGCATCAAGCCAGTCCAGAGGCAGAGAGTGAGCTAGTCTGTATAAACTGTGGTGGCGTAGGGTTGGTAGCGGATGGCCAAGAGGGCATCGATCTCAGCATCGCAGTTGCTATTGGTTGCAATGTACTCCACTGGCTTAGTGTACTTACGCGACGGTGTCGTCGGCTCGTATCCCAAGCCTCTGGAACCTCACCATGGCACTGCCCATCATCTTCTCACTAGTCACTGTACATCTGGTGAGTGCCCAATGATGGGTAATCCTAGGAAAACAAGGACCGGAAAACCAATCAGAGCTTCCTATTTCGTTCTTTCTGACCGCGATGGAGTAGCGAGGTTTCCATAGACTTGAATCGCACAAATGTATGAGCCTTATCTCATCCATTTCGATTGTTTTATGTCTCGGAATAAAAAGTCCCAGAGGACATCATGCCTGACAAGAGTGGGTCATCATCCTTAAAAGGACAAGACTCAATAATTTCATTTGAAATGTTAATCGACAAGTCAAAGTGAACGTCGGTTTCTATTACATTGCCACTACAATTCTAATTTGATCACGAAGCATCCAAAACTCACACCCATTATCGGAATTATATCACATCTCGTCTGACATTTGCTCAGGCTAGTTGGAGAATTCATCAGTGATTTGCTAAGACGTACGGAGTATGCAAGCATTTTTGAATCCGTACGTCTGGAAAGTGCGATTGTATGATGTGCACCGATTATGAAACTACCCAGATGCGCTCATTGATGAACTGTGAATTGTTTTTCCAAGAACACATATGTTCCTGGAACAGTCCTTTCATGTGGGTCATGATCTTCAATTATTGAACGCTGCATATCTGAAAGAGTATATTCAACATATCACTTCATCGATCGACAAGGAGATAAGTACGGGTTGCGGATTTGGCTGACGTGCAATGATTACGATGTCATTCTTTGATCAGAAAATGACGCCTATAGATCCAGAAGCAAGGACTCAATAATTCCTGATCAAAAGAGTGTTCAGACGTGGGTCCCGGATTCTGTTCAAACTCTGAAAATGTTTCCTCTTAGCACGAGTAAAGGAACCCAGGGTTGTTAACTTTAGCGCCCAAGTATTTCCGAGCTACGTCTCAAGATATTAGCATTGTACATTTAGGCCCATGCCTTATGATGATATACAGGTTGCCAAAGGGCCAGCTCCAGCCCCCTGCCCTGAAAAGCACGAAAATAGCTCTGGGTATTGAAAAACTCCGAGACACGTGTTTCCGAAGTTGGAGGAGGAAGATCAAACTGCTACCTCCTACGAAGAAAAACACTTCGCCATATGCTTATACATTGGCAAGTGTTTTTCTTCGTAGGGGTTATTGAAATATGGTCTCAGATTTCACACTGAATGTGACCTCGATGGTCATTTAGAGGTCGAATCAATTCTTTGAATGGGGACTCCTATTTTTGACATCGCATGCCGAGAAAGCACAAGATTTCACGTCTTAGCAGGGATTGTTGAAAACTACTCAGATGACCTCTAGGGGTCATTTGGGTCTCGGAAGTATCTGGACAGCGAGTTAACGTATCAGAGCTAGTGCTACAGTTTAATTTGAGAAGGTTCCTCTCAGCGAAGTTTCCCAGACTTATTTCGACCCTTGGCCTATGACCTTATATAACCTTGACTCTCATCAACGTATACTCCAAGAGGTGGTGGATATCGATGATATTCGAGTACTAAGTGAGTGGGGGAGATATTGCAAAGTCCTGAAGCCCTTGGATGAAGCTCGCGCATTCTTGTGACATGGGCTCACATATTGTGTATCTCTAACTTATGATTTGAGCCCGCTTAGAACCCCGTACATTACCGCCAGGATCGAAGAAAGTCGATTTTTGATGATTGGGGTTTATTACCAAGGCAGTTGAGCCTGAAATCCTGATTTAAAGTTAGGTTGCCGGAGTTCTGTAATAATGAGAGTATTTCCATTATCAAGTGGGACCAGGAACATGTACACGCTAAAAAAAGATCGAGATCCGACAGCAAAACAGAATTTGCTGTAAGGATCCTCGCTTATCCAACAATATTTTTATCTGGTCTTGCTATTTCTGCTGCCAAATCAGGCACAGTTTGCCTCGATAAATCAGCAAACAGATTTCGCTAGAAGACGTTCTGCAAATCTAGAAACATTTTTGAGTTCAGCTAGCAAATAATTTTGCAAAAACAGCTACGCCATCTCCGCTGCAAAAAATTTTGGCGTCGCAGAGACTCGAAATGGGTAAAACAGCACTAGTTGCGTGCTGGGCGAGCTTCATGTTTAATTGATGCGGCTAATTTGCAATCAAAATGAATATAACCTCTTGTCATTGTTTACAACCAAATCACCCGGCCTCCACAATTAATTGAGGATTTAGAAGGTGAGTTTACTCATTCTCTTCCAATGGTAGTATGTCACCGTTGAAATACAGTTGCATGTGGCCATTCATAAGAGACCCTTCACCTCATATTCTTCAGAGCAAATTCAATAACAATGACATGTTTTTTTGGGTCCCAGTGGGTTGAGGTCTAGTTACGACAGCAAATTATTTTCGCTGTCTGGAAACAGCAGCAGGAAATCGCTAGTCAAGCAGAAAAATTTGCTAGTTTAACCAAACTGTTTTTAGTGTGTATTTAGGGCCCAACCAGAAAATCGTACATTGTCGCCAGGATCGAGGAGACTCGATTATCGACGATTTTTGGTTGATCGACCAACACGATTATGTGACTCCGCAGCTCCCCAAATCAAATTCTCCGGGAAGGAATCTTGTAGAGTGTCAAAAGACGGGAACGATCCCGTTTGAATCATTTCGATTGGTTGAGGATTCGCGTGGCGCTGAATCTTGTCCCGAAATCGATTTTTAGCCCCACTGGGTGACGGTCGAGGAGAGGGGTTTCCAATTCAAATGTCCAATTTAACCTCCGAAAAACCATCACGATTCCATTCAAGGCCAAATCTGAGTGATTTCTGAGTTCCCGACTCGATTCTAGGAGTCACGTCTTTCGGAATTTCTGATACCCGGAGTCACTTTCGGATTCTAAGAGTCAAGGTTATGTTCAAGGTCACCGGTCAAAGGTCAAAATGAATATGAGGAACTTTTCTGAGAGGATCCTTGCCAAACTAAACTGTCGCACTAGCTCTATTAGTACTTGGATCCACTGCTCAAATACTTATAACTCCGACATGACCCCTAGTGATCATCAAAAAATCGGCAAGGAGTCCTATTTTGATGTGAAATTTTATGCTTTTCCAGAATTTGGAGTCGGAGAGAGGGGTTCCCAGTTGTAAAAACTCGATTTGACCTCCAAAAGATCGTCGAGGTCAAATCAGATTCCATTCTTTAACTTCCCATTCAATTTGAGAGGATACGCGTCCCGAGGTCCCCCGATATTACCAGCCATTCTTGAGTTTTTATGGAGTGAGGCTAGTTCTTGGGAGATGCTGAACATAGATATTAGGGTAGGCCAAGAATTCAAAATTTCAGGACTTTGACATGCCTGGGATTAGAGAAGTTGTGTTTTTACCAGTAGATTGGGGGGGGGGGAAATTTTGCTATGTACTGAGAAATGACATCCTGAGGACGGAACCTCATGAAACTTCGAGGTTGGTTGCGAGCTAATCAGACTCACGACGATTTTGTGATATTATTTGAGTGCACCCTTCAAAATATGATTTTCTCCGCAAGAGTGACGTTCTGGGGAACCCTAGGAGACGAAGTTTCTGTAACATTTTGGATGGTGATATGGTGTCAAATGCCTTGCTACAGTTGACACAATAACAGTAGAGTGAGCATTTTCCTGTCTCTGGCAATCCGGATGTCGTCGGTTTATTTGAGCTCAGCTGTCTCAGTACTGTTATGTTACTGAAGACCTGTCTGGAGGGAATCGTGCAAACTTTCTTCTATAAGTAACTCCATGTAACTCCATGAATTCATCATAAAATATCTGTTCAAGATGATTGTTCTCAAAAATGAGGTCGAAGTTGGACTTTGTGCACTTGAAATCCCTTCATGATTTCAATTTTTCATAATGAACAGTATCTTAAAACTTACTTCAAGAGCTCTGTAGAGCTTGAATTTTCGAATTCAAGTACAACCTCAACTTTCTTTTCATTCATATGTAAGTATGCGAATATCGTTCCACATTTCCTCAACTCACGTACGTTCTCTCCACAATAGCACAAGCATGATTCATGCATTGCTACAATAAATCCTGTGGGCCCAGACGCTGTGTCAAAATATGGCCATTCTGCTCAAGAAATTTCAGCTTCGTATACAGATGCACGTACTGTACGTCGAGGTAAAGTGTTACAAATTGCAGCTGGCCCGACCGGGTATTTGAGGCTAGAACTGTGACAAAATGAGCATTCTTTCTTATTTACGGCAATATACGGGCAAAAGATGTCCCAGACTGCAGTCAATCTTCATACAAACTTGTTTCAAATTTTCTACTAGCTCATGTGTAGGCGCGAGATCAGATACGTCGCATAAAACTGTCGAGGTTCGTATGTATTTTGAGTGAGATTGACACAGGAGCCATGACAACATCTTCAAATAACTGGAGGAGCTAGAGCTCAAAATTTTGATGTTGCTCATAGTGAGGGATGTACCCGAAGTTTTTTCCAGATGATTTTGTTACACTACAAAAAGGGATGAAGTATCGAATTCAGCTCGAGCGGAGGCTTCATTGAGGGCTGATGCCCATTTCAAAAAGAAGGCCTGATCTAGCAAAAACTACTCCTGGAATACGTTGCACCTGGAACTCACCTTTCTCATAGTGTATTTGTGATATTGTCTAGTTCTTGTAGCCGGATTGCTTCCATTTAAATCCCTTGATTTGATGGAAATGATTTGGTTCCTCTATACCATTTCAATTCTGACAAATCTGCTGATTTTGATCAATAGAGATGGGAAATTTTTGTTAATAAGCGTGAGAAATGAGACACAAAATGAAACGAAATTCAAAAGCCGATCTTGGTGTTTATCCCTGCTCACGATTACGATCATAATCCTAACATTCATCAAACAATGTTCTCCTCAGGTAAGTATACATACAACTGTTCCAAGCATCAAGATTATTACTTGTTCATTTCAACTAATTTTCTCGTTGGCACATGCTCGCTCCCAGTACAGAAACAAATACAAAAAAAAGCAAGAAATACATGGAAGATGGTGTATACAGAAGAGAGGAGAAGGGTAGTGGCGAGTTGAAGCTCTCTGCTAATTTGAAAAAAATGCACGTACCTCAACGGGGGCGTTGGAAGAAGCTTTAATGTCTTGCCGCTGTACTGCGCGCGAAACCTGAGACTTGAAAACTAGTTTCCCTCAGATTTTGTTTGCTATTTCTCGTTGCTCGCTGAACAAGCAGTACGACAACAAATACCTCTGGGAGTCATAATTTAATCCACAAATTATGCGAGCTACTTCCGAAGTAAGATGGATTCCTTGAATTGTTTGTGAAGTTAAGACACAATTCCGTTCAATTTTTTATCAACAGAATTCGATTGTCCTTCGATATCAAAGTGAATGAAGTCGGGTACAGTTTTTGGAGGTCTCAGTTAAACTTGTAATCAATTTTTAATCAATGAATCGGCGATGTATAATATCAACTACGACAACGACGCGAACGTATGAGAAAAATTGTATTCCACGATTGCACCGCACTAGGAGGCTCAAAGGACCGTAGAAGGAAGTATCCGAGTGAAACTCAGCTTTCCACTCGAGACTCTCTTTCCGGAGTAGTAGTTGTGGTAGTCTATCCGATATAGCTTATATTATATGAGTTATTGCCACAGCGAAAGCGACGAGTATCCAATCGAAATACGCTCAAGTATTGTGTGTATCGACTGAACGCCGCTGTGCTACTGTGCCAACCCCCCCCCCGCTCCACCATCCCTTTACGTCTCGTTTTCCACGTTTTCCTCCCTTTCTGGGTTTCGTACCTTGCACGCAGTCGGTCGTGCACAGGATTGACGGGGCCTCTTTGCTCTCTCCGTTCTCAAAGAGAAAAGTGTAGGAAAAAATTCGTCGAATAATAGCAAGTTCGATTTCCCAAGAGGCAAATGAAACCTCAAAGGCTGCCGGTTCTACTACTGCTTGGGAACGTCTTATCTATTTGGGGAGTGGCTGCAAAATACACCGCGATAGAGTCGAGTGTACGCAAGGTGAAGTCAGTTCGAGTGAGAGGAAAAGAAAGAAGGGTGAAATAAAAAAGGGACAGGGAAGAAATGGTGAAATCGACCGATTGTGAAACGGCCAAAAAGATGAATCGCAAATCGTTTCGATTGCCCGACTTTCAATATTCTCGTGGTGTGTTGGCCTCTCTCACGTATGTGGCCACTCGTTCTTCTATTCACTCATCCACTCAACATTTCTGCATCCCTTCACTTATTTTCCTCTCTCTCTTTCCTTCCTGCCTCTTAATGGTCTCATGATCTTTCACAGCCTGCCTTTGCCTTTTCTTGAGAGGATCTTCACTCCTTCACACTATTCACTGTCTAACTCTCACAAACGTTTTCTCAAGGACTTCATACGTTGAGCTCATCCAGTGTCTGATGACGTGCACTTTAGCCTAGTGGATCTCACGACCTTTTCCATCGATGTGATTATTATTTTACTACTCTCTGCTGGGCCCTTCTTTGATCCAATCTTGTAATCATGCGCCTTCAATGAAAGCATCTCGAAGTAAGGTAAGTGTACCTAACTTGCTTCTGTACCCAACTTGCCCCCATCAGCCGATCTCAGAAATGGGTACTCGTGGACCTTCCCACATATTTTTTCTACGTTTGTCATGTTAGAATATGATGAAGTACGTAGTTTGCATCGACCCCGAATAATTTCTGCGTTCTCCAGGGTACCTATTGAAGTAAAAATTTCGCAATTCGTAAGGCTCAGCGCGCGCGCGAAGTTTTTTCTCGCGGGTGTAAAATGATTATTGATTTTGTGTGGCGACCACGGAAATTGTCTGCTGAGCATTGTTTTTCCCATGTAAAAATGGGAACCCTATGATCATATATGAACGTCCAAGGACCCTATGACCATATATGAACATCTATGAAATGGTTGCATTTTCAGGGAATATTACATACAAAAGTCACGATGCTGATCTTGCATAACCGAAAAAATCTCCAAGAGTTCATTAGGTGATTGAATTAAAACGATCCGTGAGTGATATCATTATATATCTCAATAGAAAAAAATTTTAATTTCCAAGATCAAAAACGTTTGGCAAATTGGTGACGAACCTGCATAAATGTAATATTTCTCAAAATGATGATCTCAAGATATATCAAATTGTGCAGATTGGTCACCAATTTGCCAAACGTTTTGAATCTTGGAAATTAAAATTTTTTTTCTAGTAGGAGAATGATATCACTTACAGATCGTTTTGATTCAATTATTTAATGAACTCTTGAAGATTTTCTCGGTCATGCAAGATCAGCATCGTGACTTTTTGATGTAATATTCCTTGAAAATGCAACCATAAAAACTTTTCGGATTTTAAAAAATTTTGAAAATTGTTTCATAGATGTTCATATATGGTCATAGGGTCCTTGGACCCCATGTTCATACATGATCATGGGGTTTCCATTTTTACACGGGTTATCAAGCTGCATAACCCACCCAACGCGTGTTCTGCCCATTACTAGATATGTTTTTCGTTTACCAGCCTGGTAATAATGATTCACAAAAATCCGTAGACGTACCTTCAATAGCTTCTGTAAAGTCATGCTGGTCCCCAAGTCTTGAAATTAAAAATTAATGTTTCATTGAAACGCTTCATAGGTGTGATGCATGTGATTTCGTTGAAGTGCAGATTGATAAGTTGATACGCAATACGCATGGATCAATCAGCTTTTGTGCAATATGACTTTACTAATAGGTAGAACCAAAATATGATTGTACTAAAGTATTTTAATCACTCTCAACATCAATTCTCCCTTCCTCAAAATTGGCGTGGATTTAGAGATTGAACTACACATGAGGCAACTAATAATTCATGTCTGATTCTCACACTAATCTTAGGTAGATCTAAAATTTCCCTCCCGAAGCTGCCTGAATCCCTGGAGATATATGCTGACTCTCTTACTTGATGATCCATCTAAAATTAGTTTAATTGGCTGATATGTAGCTTAATACCAAAGCATCATAGTTTGAACTTGAGCAAATTCTGAGGGAAGGAGGCATGATTTCAGGAGTTATTAAGATACCCTAATAAAATCATATTTTGGTTTCACCTAGCAGAGTCATATTGCACAAAAGGTGATTGTGACATGCATACTGCGTATCACCGCGTCAATCTGCACCTCAACAAAATTACATGACACCCAAGAGCCGTTTCAAAGAAACACTAAGTTTTTATTCCAAGATTTGGGGACTAACATGACTCTACAGGAGCTATTGAAGGGTATTTACGTCTTCGGATTTTTGTGGATCATTATCACCAGGCTGGTAAACGAAAAACATATTCAGTATAATATGCAGAACACGCGGTGGGGGGTTATGCAACTCAATCAAAACAATGCTCAGCAGACAATTTTCGTGGTCGCCACATAAAATCGATAATCATTTTACACCCGCGAGAAAAAGTTTCGCGCGCGCGTTGCGCCGTGCGAATTGCAAAATTTTTACTTCAAGAGGTACCCTGAAAAGATGAAGTGATTTTTCTACTCTCTCAGCGCGAATCAGCTAGGGTAGCTGAAAATCAGCTAGTGATAGCTGCTTTCGTCAGCTAACGTGAACGGATTTTCACTGATTGAATCAGCTAATACACAGGATTATGAACGATGATATACACCGTTCGGGAATGTTTTTCCCTGCGCACTGGGTGTCACGTGATAGATTTTTGGCTCTAGTATTAGAATCGTTCGTGCAGTGCAGTGGGATCCATTTGATTACCCGATTTTTAAGTCCCAAGTAGTGCGTCAAAAGTGGGCCACCTGGGTCGAAAGTGGTCCACCTGGATCAAAAGTGGGCCACCTGTATCGTAAGTGAGCCACCTGTATCGAAAGTGGGCCACCTGGATCGAAAGTGGGCCGCATGTATCGTAAGTGAGCCACCTGTATCGAAAGTGGGCCACCTAGATCGAAAGTGGGCCATCCGGATCGAAAATGGGCCACCTGTATCGTAAGTGAGCCACCTGTATCGAAAGTGGGCCACCTAGATCGAAAGTGGGCCACCTAGATCGAAAGTGGGCCACCTGAATCGAAAGTGGGCCACCTGTATCGTAAGTGAGCCACCTGTATCGAAAGTGGGCCACCTGGATCGAAAGTGGGCCACCTAGATCGAAAGTGGGGCACCTGGATCAAAAGTGGGCCATGTGCGTGCCGTAAAAAAAGCGG
Source organism: Eretmocerus hayati (assembly GCA_029851415.1). Lineage (NCBI taxonomy): Eukaryota > Metazoa > Arthropoda > Insecta > Hymenoptera > Aphelinidae > Eretmocerus > Eretmocerus hayati. Next base: position 136,370,794 of record CM056742.1, read on the forward strand.
CGTGCCATGCCGCTTTCCACCGCTCGGAGGCGCTGAAACTCATACTTCCCATAGCACGTTATACACCTCAACCTCACCTTCCGACCAGGGAATAAAGATCTCTCCATCTCCATATACTTAAGTTGTCGTCATATTAGACTCCTTCTCAATATATCTTCCTTCGATCCAATGCTGATCTCGACACTGTATAGTGTCGACGGCACAACACGAATATCGATTAGCTGAAAAATCAGCTATATTAGCTGAAATTCCATCTGTGTTAGCTGACTGAATCAGCTATTATAAGCTGATTTTTCAGTGAACGGTTTTTTACTGACACGAATAGCTACTGTAGCTGAATTTCAGCTACAATCACTGATTTATAGCTGATTATAATCAGCTATATGGGGCCTCCCGTGGCAAAAAATGAGTAATATCGAACGAATACGCCTGAGTTCGTCGTGACTTGATCTGGAAAAGTCGTTAATGTGTTCATGTCGGTATTAGAACCCGGATTCGTGGAGTTATTTCATCAGAATTATCGATTTAAGCGTGATTTTTGTGTTCGCTGATTTGATCAGCAGTTTGACGTCCCATGGGAGTAATAGCTGATATTTCAGCTATATAATAGCTGATTGATGCCGAGAGAGTATTTTTCGTTTTGCACGGCTGAGAAATCATCGAGGAAACCGCGTTCACTAAAATCGATGCCAAATTCTTGAGTTTGACCAATCTTGAGGTACTTTAGCGCATTCAACTTCTTGTTCCAAGACCTTAAGAATCCGTTCCTCAGAGTTGCAAAACTCTGAATTGGAGCGTTATTATGTACAAAATACGGTGATGATTTGCGAATCACTCAGAACGTATTTACCGCATCAAAATAGGTCGGAAACAGTGTTTTGGACTAGCTAAAGGCAACAAATGTCGCTGCACGATGAGAAAAACGGATCAAATCGATTCTATGCATTTTATCTCCAATTTACATTGTTTTAAATGATGGGGGCAAGTTGGGTACATACTTTTGTAAATTCTCAAAAATCACCTTTTAGGAGAATTGAAACAGTTTGGTCCCAGTCGATCTAAATTAGATGTTCTCCAACTCATTCTGAAGGGCTTGAGACGAGCTTCCAAATGAGTTAAGATACGTTAGAAAATATTGAGATGGGCCAGAGTTATTGAGAAAATGGCTTAATGGGGGCAAGTTGGGTAAACTTACCTTAGAAGTACAGCCAATTCTATCTATAGCAACGTAACGACAGCTAGGGTTTGCTGTCAAGCTGAAATTCATTCAAGTTCAAAATATACATTTCACATTTGGTGATGCATCATGCATCAATAGAAAGAACATATTCAACTATTAACTCAAAATTGTACGACTACATTGGATATTTCGATCACATCATTTTCTTCTTGGCTGTAACAAGGTATATCAGGATGTCATCGTACACAAGACTGTATGTCACTTGCATATTATAGACTACTCATAACTGTCAATCCACTTAATTTTTCCCCACAGTTTTTGAGACGTTGCTATGAAGCACAATTGGCTAAGCTTCTCGATCGATACTTCACCCTCATTTGTAATTTTAATGATGAAACGATAGTACAATACGCAATATATCTGTCACCCGAAGTAATTCTGTTAAGTCTTGAAACTACGTACAGAATCGTTGGTTATATCATTTTACCATCAGAAATGACCGTTTTGAGGAGAGGACTACACAATCGGAATGGATGGATGGATGGATGGATGGATGGATGGATGGATGGATGGATGGATGGATGGATGGATGGATGGATGGATGGATGGATGGATGGATGGATGGATGGATGGATGGATGGATGGATGGATGGATGGATGGATGGATGGATGGATGGATGGATGGATGGATGGATGGATGGATGGATGGATGGATGGATGGATGGATGGATGGATGGATGGATGGATGGATGGATGGATGGATGGATGGATGGATGGATGGATGGATGGATGGATGGATGGATGGATGGATGGATGGATGGATGGATGGATGGATGGATGGATGGATGGATGGATGGATGGATGGATGGATGGATGGATGGATGGATGGATGGATGGATGGATGGATGGATGGATGGATGGATGGATGGATGGATGGATGGATGGATGGATGGATGGATGGATGGATGGATGGATGGATGGATGGATGGATGGATGGATGGATGGATGGATGGATGGATGGATGGATGGATGGATGGATGGATGGATGGATGGATGGATGGATGGATGGATGGATGGATGGATGGATGGATGGATGGATGGATGGATGGATGGATGGATGGATGGATGGATGGATGGATGGATGGATGGATGGATGGATGGATGGATGGATGGATGGATGGATGGATGGATGGATGGATGGATGGATGGATGGATGGATGGATGGATGGATGGATGGATGGATGGATGGATGGATGGATGGATGGATGGATGGGGATAGGGATGAGAATGGCAACAGGAAAAGGTCTAGGGGCAAAGCTTAGGACGGTACAGAGATTGGAATAGGTGTAGGAATCGAGATACGGATAAGGATAGGGATAGGAACTGCGATGAGGCCAAGGCCAGGACAGGAACAGGGATGGGAATAGTAACAGGGACAAGAATGGGATAGTAACAGAGACAAGGTAGTGATAGCAACCAACATAGGGACAAGGATACAAACGTGACAGAGATATGGCAGAGACAGAGATAGCAACAAGGGACAGGGATGAGGTTAGGGATAGGAACAGGATTAGAAGCAGGGGCAGCGACAGGGATAGCCACAGGGGGAGGGATAGGAACTGATCCAGGGATAGGGGCAGGCCTAGAGACAGGGTTAGAAACTGGGATAGGGTCAGGGTAGGGATAAGAATAGGGTTACGAGTAAGGATAGGGATGGGAACAAGGATAGGTATATATTTAGGGACCTCGATAACGGTAGGTCCGGGGATGGGAACGGCAATATGGATAGGAACATGGATAGGGATGGGGATAGGGTGGGTGATCAGGGAATGGGGATACCATACTCATACGGTCTAGTTCGATATAACTCGGTCTAGTTCAGTGTAATAAGAAACAGGGGTTTCGACAGGGGTAGGGATAGAGTAGGCATGAAGACAGGGATAGGGACAGGGCCGTGGGGATGAGAATAGCAATAGGCATAGGAACAAGGATAGCAGTGGGGATAAGGATAGGGACATGGGCATGTAGGTAAGGATAGTGATAGGGATAGGGGCGGGATATGGATGTGGACAGGGACAAGAACAGGGATAGGAACAGGGACAGGGATGGAGATGGGGTGAGTGGTCTAGGGGTGGGAGATTAAAAAATCGACCGCATTAACGGTCTAGTTTGGTGTAATTAGATTTAGTACGGTTTAGTTCAGCCTCAATCGGTCTACTCCGGTCTAGTTGAGTCTAGTTCGATCTCGCTCGGTATAATCCGGTCTCATTACGTCCTTCTCAGCTCAATTTGGTGTAACTAGGATGAGTTGTCCAAAAATATTGACATATCCAACCCAGCCATTCCGAAAATTCAGAACAGTTACTCTACATTTTAAAAATGGTTCATATTAGCAGATATAATCCAAGATGTAGTCATTTCTGTAAACTCCATGAGGAATCCCTTCCTGGCACCTCAAATTAACCAGCAATCATTCTTTTACCATCAGTATTGGACTACAAAAGCATTTAAGAGTCCCCTGGCTTATCGGGAACATTTACTAGCCGAACGAGCGGTAGCGAGTAATACATAGATTAAGATATAGAAATCCTTACAAATTGATAAGCCGCGAATCTCTCAACGCTCATCGGACATTGCTCGATCACAAATTCGCGTACAGCTCCCGTGAAGACAGATGACGATTGTAAATGCCTGATTTCGGAAATAAAAAATCCCAAAAATGCGCGAATCAAATTTGTATGGATCTTAGTCCAGTGTTGAGTGTTGAGTGAGTCTCATTCGTGGAATACTTATCTTTTGAAGTTCTGCATCACCTCGTCTGGGAAGTAAATATAGGTTCACGTACGTTATTAATCTGCTATATCGTATGTGTGTGAGTAGGTTTGAATCAGGTGTGAATTAGATAGAACTATGTTGTTCTACGTATTCTGACCAGTTGGAAACGATGGTGGTGGTTTTTAGGCTCGGGGAGCAAGAAATTGAAGTCATGAATGGAACTTGATCCGAGGACAACGAAGTTGAGTGACTTTATACTGACGAATACGACGAGATTACTAATATCATCAAGAACTGCTCCAATCATCTGGCAAGGTCGTCGTCATCGTCGTCGCGCATCGGTAGGAATGAAACTCGACTCAAGATAAATCAAGTACATGTAGGTATTAGGTTGCAAAAGGTACACGTAGCCAGAGGTGACGATGGAGTTGGAGTAAATCAGCCGTGCTCTCTTCCCGCCACATCAATTACACGCGATGAGCTGTATGCCGCGCTAAGCTCCAGACTCGTACAACTGCTCATATATATCATGCTCCGAGCTCCGTCGTCGTCGTAGTTGTCGTCGTCGCCACCCTCGTCAAGCCGTCATGTCATGCGAGTTTATGAGGATACGCGAGTGCATAATTTACTGTACCTTAGCCGAAGCTAGATGCTGCACAAAAGTAGTATTTTAGCTTTGCTTCAGTACTGATACAATCGCTTTGCTTTGGTCTTTTTCCCAATCTATAATGTGGAAGATACACTTTTGTTCACATTTTACTCTGTCGCGTGGGGATTTATGAGAAGTCGAGATACCTGTGAAGAAGTAAGCGATTGATTCCACTTAGAAACAACTGAGACCCAAATTCGGGGCTTTTACAGAATCCAAGTGTCCTCGCCACTGGACTACGATTCCCGTACTCCTCCTTGGTACTCACCGACTTACATTTTCAGAGATAAGGTCCGGGAAAAACTGCGTTACATTCATTCAAAACTTGGCGCGGGAAGCGACGAATGTTACAACTCAGATTCCATTTCAATTTGGGCTATAGGACGAGGTGTCGAACATGAGCTTATGATGAGGATTATGATGAGTGTTTGAGAGCTCGTCGTTTATCTCCAATCGAAAAAGGATTGAAGTAAAGTTGGAACAGCATTCAACATGGATGGTGAGTGTATCGTTCGGAAGTGGCAATTCCTCCAGGAAGACTTGTTCACGATTCAAAAAATTTTAAAATCCATCTCTACGATGGTCGAGAAAAATATTTCTGACCGTTTTTGAGGCTGTTGCCATCAATGTAATCATTGCGAGCAAATATATTGACTCATGCATTTGGCACAAGATTTGGACTATGATCGTATCATCAAGTTATGTGCTAAGCTGTGAAAATGTGACTCGTGAGTATGTATCATAGATTCTCTCGTAGTTGACAGATTCGATGTATCAGACTATTTACTCGAGTTTTTCTACAGTAAACTCAAGATATGATGGTACCCAGATCTCAAAATCATCAACACATCAACTCGTACTCAGAATGCTCAGAATACCTTTTTCGGAATAATATGTATACGTATGTTTGACTCGTATATTTTTGGAAGATTGCAAGTGTTTTCTCCTTGATTTAAACATGAAATTGAAGAACTCAAGCCACTGTTAGCTCAAAATGAGATCTCCCTGGTGGTCTATTTGGGGTGCATTTTGAGATTTATTGCGTAATTAGTCAGATTCTGCTGATAGCAACTCGAAATATCAACTTATTCTGGACATATCCAAGATCTCTCAAACGACTGCCATTGTTAAGGCCAGTCCGGGAGGAACCCGCATATTTCGCCCAATAGATGACGTTTTGATCGCCGCATACGTGAGATCGGAGATTACGAATCAATTTTTGTCTAATAGTATTCCAATCTCACATTTCCGAATCGAAAGAAATGAGGCAAGTGAATTACCAAAACGTTTCCGAACGAATGAGTTGTTTCATGCTGCGAAATACATTCTATACTAGCGTTATCGCCTACCTCGTTAACGCTCGTCCGGCTTGAAAGTGTCTCTGATATGGTATGAGCCCCTGAAATGCTTCTGTAGTTCAACAATGTAACATTGAGATTTCATAACACAGTAGATTCGGAAAAAATAATTACCTTGATGTAACCTAGTCACTGTGATTGAGAACTATTGAGTGAGGTTCCTGAATCTCCAGTGATTATCTGGGAATATCGCCTTATTAGCCAGTCCCAGCGACAGCCTCAGACCCAATCTCAGCCCCTGTCTGAGCCACGCCCATTCCACGGCCCTAGCCCTAGCCACAGCCCCAGTCTCAGTCTCAGCCCCAGCCTTAGCCTAAGACCCAAATCCCACCTCAGCTCCAGCCCAGCCTTAGCTCCAGCCTCGGCCCCAGCGTCAGTCTCAGGCTTAACCACTGCCCCAGCCCAATCTCATCCCTAGTCATATCCACAGCCTCCAGCCTCATAGTTAGCTCCAACCTCAGCCTCGGCGACGCTCCAGCTTAGCCTCAGACCCAACATTGGCCCAAGCCCCAGCCTAAGCCTTAGCTTCGGCCTCAGCCAAGCTCCAGCCCGAGCCACAGCTTCAACCACGCCCCATCTACGGCCCCAGCCCCAGTCCTAGACACAGCTCCAGGCTCAGTCCCAGTCACAACCTCAGCCTCAGTCCATCCTCAGCTTTGGCCCGGCCCGAGCCTCAGCCTTAGTGACGGCCCCAGTCTCAGCTTTAGCCCCAGCCTTAGCCCAAGACCCAGCTCCAGCCTTAACCCAGCCTCACCCCAAGCCATAGGCCTTGCCTCATCCCTAGCCACAGGCCCAGTCTTAGCCCCAACCCAGCCTCATCCCAAGCTACAGGCCCAGCCTCATACCCTAGCCACAGGACCACCTTCAGCCTCAGCTATAGCGCATGTCCCAGCCACAGCCCAGCTTCAATCCCAGTCCCAGCTACAGCCCAGCTTCAGTCCCAGACTCAGCCTTGGCAACAGCCCCAGCCTCGAACCAGCCCAGCCTTAACTCCAGCCTCCGCCCCAGCGTCAGTCTCAGGCTTAGCGTTTGCCCCAACCTTAGCCCCAGCCCCAACCCAATATCATCCCGAGTCACAGTCACAGCCTCAGCCTCACTCAGCCTCGGCCACGCTCCAGCTTAGTCTCAGGCCCAACATTGGCCCCAGTCTCAGCCTAAGCCTTAGGGCGCGGCTACATGCAGTCGTTTGAGGCGATTTTGAGATAGCGGGCAGCGCCTCTAGCGGCAATCGAGCCGTTTTCTCAATTTGAAGCGAACACCACCACAGCCTCCGATAGAGGTGCTGTCCCGCTGTATCAGAATCGCCTCAAACGACTGCATGTAGCTGCTGCCTCAGCTTCGGCCTCAGCCCCAGTCTCAGACCCAGCCTCAGCCTTAGCCCCAGCCCAAGCCACAGCTCCAGCCTCAGGACCCACTAACCCACCGACCCACCAACAGCACCTGCAGCACCACCACGACACGAGGCATCCGGACGGAGAATCGAATGAGTTGTTTCATGCTGGGGAATTCATCCTATATATCGAGAAAATCGTAGTTCTTCGATCCGCTAGGCAAGTTACACTGCTCGATGCTCACACCCTTCACGTCTTTTGCAAGCTAGATATCGAATTTTTGGACGTGGAAGGGTTCATGGGATTGGAAATTTCCATACACAAACGGGATACTATCTGATTTTGTCTGGAAATGTTATGTTGTTGAGTAATGAATAGGAATAGGTGAGGCACCATCGCGTTGGAGCATATATTCCCTTCGTGTTTTTCTCGTTTTCTAGACAACAGAATGGTATGAGATTCTTCGTGGCTTCACGAAATGAGATTTGAGAGGCGGGATGCTATCAGAGCAACTCATTTGATACCAATATAAACGGATAAAGAATAACTCCGCTCTCAGAATTATTGCATGTAGCCGCAACCTGGAAGTGAGCCGGCGTGTGTCTGGTTGCGGTCTTGCTGGGACTCTGCACTGGCCTTAACAGGTAAAATACTTCGGAAATCATATTGCTTATATGCCTGTGGTCCAGTAGAAGTATGAATCACTAGATATTTCAATCTGAAAAATGAGCAGAAACATTCAAACTGCTGTTCTTAGCAAAACCAGTTCCTTGAGATTTCAAAACATCCTGATGCGTAGGTAGAAAACTGGAATCGGATTCGATTTCTTCGTCGAAAATTACACAAGAACCCATTTTCCAATCAGTGCACTATTTTTGATTCGAAATTTTGTTGTCCAGTGTCATTTGGAGAACGTCATGATAATTAGACAGGAATAGTAGTAAAATGATTTTATGATGAGGATGTTCCTCACCATAGATGAATCTCTTCAGCCATGTTCCCGAAACATGATGGGGAATCAGTATTCAGATGTATTACTCATGAGAAATTTGAACGTGGATGATTATACTTTCAACCATGAATATCAATGTGATGCTAGAATATTGGACTTCAAAAATTTGCTTGATGACCTTAACCAAAACTGGGCAAGAACGAGACTTGCTCAAGGCTTTGTGAATCAATCTCTCAATATTAAGTAGAGTACCTGAGATTAATCGAAATCACACCAATCAACATTCGGGATGAGAGGAATGATCCGAAAACACTGATACTTTCTATCAATTCAACAGAAAAAGAAGTATTGATCAGCGTGTCTCTTTGACAGACTTGACCAAATTTTCACGAAGGTCATTGAAGATTCAGAAGACAATATTATCTATCATTCGAGTAACCACCTCAACTTCTTCCAGCGAGGAATCGATCGCACGAAAGGCTTCCTGCAAGCAGCCTCAGAAAGTGAATGGAGCCGCATACCAGCGCAATAAATGCCGTGAAATGTGAATGGCCCCCAGCGAAAAGTCCATTTTGTTGTCAATCTGTGAGAGGTTTGAGGTGTAGAGGGATTCAGAACATCAGAGGCTGAGGAAAAAATCCGGTTTATGTAACCTGGAAAAGAGACTATTCACGAGAGCGAAGGGTTCCCGACCCCACTGAAGCTGCAAACAAAATAGCAACTCTACGAGGATATAGTGCAGACTGTTTTTACAACAGGATTATACTCTGAAGGAAGTTTTCAGAAAAGCAATCAGATATGTTAAATATCCGAAAATGCATCAAGTATCGAGTTTTCTAATGAATCGACTTGTAGACAGCATAATTCATACATGTATCATTGGTGTTCGACACGAAACGAAATTATAGTTTGGTTTTGGAGGGTTAATATTCTCGTAATAATTTTGGAGATACATCCGACTGTTTAATATTTTGCATCCAAGATGAATGGGAATCAATTCCAAGATTATCACAGAAATTTGAGCCCCCGATAAGAAATGAAATGGAATGAATCAGGCCATGCAAATTCAGAATCAATTTTGTGTAAAACCCTGTGAATTGTCAATAACATTCTCAATATAGCCGTTTGTTCCTGAAGTATTTTAAAAGTTCCAGTCTCTTTCCATGTGCCAGAATATCCACTGCCAATGTATAAACGTAATCGCGATGGATAGATTGCTAGGATCGATTAGACTAGTCCGCAGTTCTTCTCCAAGTTTTCCTTATGGAACTCAGTAGTTTGTCATCGTCATTGATGAATCCACAAAGTAAATCTATGAGGAGAGAATATGCAAAAAATGACGTTTGGGGACTTATAATGTGCGATGCGAAAGTCATAAAAGAATCATGGAAATCATACATATTGACTGCAATCGACTGGGAATGGTTGTATTTGAAAATTTGATACAAATTAGGTAACCATTATTCTATCACAATCACTGAAGAAACAATCAATCCGATATCTCACTGAAAGTGATGATACTCTTCGAGAAATTCTATTGCAGGCTCTTCTGTGTTACAGGGGATCAGAATTTCATAGGATTCATGGTAAAAAACATTTGAAAATGGCGAACATGCAAATTGTCGCTTACGTATAAGTAGAGTTTGTAATTTGTCACACGCAAGTCAGTTGACGCGTGTCACTAGATCACGCACGCCACTATTTTTCTGTATTTCACTGCACCATCTTATACTTCTCAAACTCGGGCGAGTATTTCCAACCTCTTCATACAGGAGTATTGAGTTCTTTCAATTAGACAACTGTTGGCCTGAATTCTACTATTTCCAATGTCACGCTCCTCAATTATTATTCATGATTCAGAGCTATCTGTTGGGATTTGAGATTGAATACTCGAGCAGATAATCAGGTAATACTCCTTTATTCAACCTTCTCGTTCAACAGCTCTTCAAGTAGTGAGTCAGAAAACGAGACGATGCAATAGTCGTCAAGGCTTATTCAAAACAAACGAAATGAATAGCTGCTATGTAATATACTATCTATATGCGTATATTCTAATACTACCTTCATGGCAAGGGATTTTTTCCTCGCAGTTTTTGAAGGATTCATTGGATATATTGCGCTTCGATTGATGAGGATCGCCTTGATACGAATTTTTCAATTTGACCAAAAATGATTGACCTCCACCTCCATCCGACCAGACAGTCCACCCAGAACAACACAATTGTGACTGGGATGGTATTCTTCGATACCATGGTAGGAAGTTTGGTCCTGGTTCTGGAGTAACTCTTGCTTTGTCCAAGTCCTGGCAAAGGTCGGATCTATCATGAATATAGCTAAAGACTTCACGTCCGAGTGTCGAAATACGTTTTTCGATCAACTGGACGTAGAATGAACGAAAATTTCCAGGGGACTCACAAGGGGGACCCACGACGTGCGGGTCACCAAATCTCACCAGACTTCTTTCACAATCTCGTACCACCTAGAATATGAAGAATCCAAAGTAGCTTCGTCAAATGGGTCTTCTGTTAGGAGCCTATGACGCTAGCATCGCCTGTATAGACCGTATACTGGAAATGCTGATATTTTTGCTTATAGCTCCAAACAGGGAGCCTGTTTGACGGAGCTAATCTGGGTTCTCCATTTTCTAGGTGGTACAAGACTGTGAAAAAAGTTTGGTGAGATTTGGTGACTCGCGTGTCGTGGGTCCTTCTTGTCAGCCAATCACAATGTACATTCCGAATAAACAGCAAAAGCGTTCATTCATGAAGTTTTAATTGTATGTTCAGTAATGTAACACGATCTTTCTTACTCAAGAAGTTTTCAGCAATATATGGATATCCTCAGAGTGTATAATCCCAGGAAAAGTGAGAGAGAGAAAAAGAGAGAGTTGATTAATGCGCAAGAGTGATACAATTGTCCCAGGGATTTTGCGTAATGGCAAAACTCATTCATTTGCAAATCCACGTTGGCATTCTCGTAGACGACCCCTTTTTTCACTCTTTATACCGCCTTCTTCGGGCAATTTCCTCACTCCAGTTTTCAGAGCTTATAGCATGTGCAGGAAGCATCAGCTAAGCCAACGTTGGAACTAATTCGTATAATCCCACTAAGGTTCTCGCCACCGCGGGGGCTGGGTATACTCCAGAGCTCTCAGAATACTTCAGGACAGAGACGGAGACTGTGCAGCGACACCAAGTTTAAGGTGATCACGATTACGAGATGAGCATGAGTCTTGCAGGGTCCTTGACCCCCAGTCCTAGCGTTCAATACTAGACAGTTCTGGATATTAAAGCTGTTTGCCAGCTACAGGGGGGAAGAAGTTTCTTATAGCAGGTCTGAAAACGCTGTAACGTTTACTTTCTCGAAAATTAATAGTCCCATTATCACTTGGCAACATGCAAACGTTTCTGTTGACTTTCATGTAAGGTTCACATTTGTGTCTACAGAGTATAAGAAATCATCAATCCAGAGTTAAATGATAATTTGCAAGAGTTATCAGGAATGGCGCGGGCAAGCAAATTCAATCACCTTCCTCTAAATCTCGTTCATGCTTAGAATCAGAGTTCTTAGCCTTTTCTACCTCCCTAACAAACGGACCGAGATTACAATAGTGATTTGAAACGTAGATGAAGTGGCACGCAAAAAAGTATTCCCCTCTGTCAAAACCATAGGATCCTTACACTGAATCTCCTTCAAAGCTGGAACACGTCATTTTTCGGCCTATTGTCTGAGTAATTTGCTATCTGATGTGAAATTTTGTGTTCTTTGAGAAAGAAAATGTCCTCAATTCTTTTTGCCCCCCCCCCAGGCCTATTTCTGATACTTTTTGCAAGTCTATCTCTCAAGCGATTGAAAGTCGTTTGTTTTCTGCGCATGCGCAGAGATTCGGATTCCTGTGATCAATTTTGCTGCAAAGCTAAGGAAATTTCCCTTGTAATGACCAATTGACGGAGTCCATTCCATGCATTCGATCCAGACCTACAATGTCCAGAAGACCACTGCTTCTCAATGAGTATCAAGAGGTGGGTCGAAGATACCGAGTACCATGATCAAGGCAATCTGCGCACGATGGCGTCCACCTACCTGCTGCACTTCAGCTGAGGTTCAATCTTTCATATATTCCAGTCTCAATTGATGAAATTGACTTCATTGCGTAATCATAATGAAGGAAACGTTCTTGGTTTTTCGATGGAAGCGAAGTCATTAGTAAAGGATCCAAATCCTTGTACATGCGCATAGAACAGACGACTTTCACTCTCCTAAGGAGTTCACGATGGTCGCGCTCAACTCAGCTCTCTCAAATTCAATGTAAATCAGCATGGACGAGTATGCGTGTGTATGTGTGTGCATGTGTGTGTGTGTTTGTGATGTTTTGTGCATCGGCAGCCGTGGCACAAATCAAATTTGAAACATTGAATCCAATTCGTGCTCGGGTGCCCGCTCCTGTTCCATGGAACCTCCCACTCATATGCGAAGAATCACACGGCCTCGTCGTCATTGACAGGTGCACAAAAGACCACTCACATACTTAACGCTCCCTCTGCACAACTAGTTACTATCAAATGCAGTATAGTTGCACAGCCGCTCATTATTCTTTCTCTCGTACCTACGCATGCAGTCGCGCCATAATAGTATTTGTGACATCGAAATAGAATGAGAGAAATTGACTCTCATTACGCGGAGTCATCATTCAATAATATGGCAGTCAATTGCTTCACATGTTCCGAGATCAAAAACTTTCTAAATATGATCAAGATGTTAGTTGAGTGCAACGACAAAATTTGGGCAAATGGATTTGAAGTATAGCTGTTACGGACTGGACAAAGTCCAGGCTACGTAAGAAAGATTCGAGCTACGACCGCTAGTTTGTGCTGGGATGACTCCGGAGAGCCAATCACTCCAATCTTTCGTCACCAACGGGCAATGCTAGCCACTCCTACTCAATGCGGATTCCTAGTCATATTCTGGATTCTAATAATTATCTGGAAGAATGCATTCGTTCCCGTTATGCTATTTTCTATGAGCGAACATAGCCAACGCATTAGCATTTTCGCTAAATCTACACTTCGATCCACCCACTAATGGACGTTGCCAAAAACCTTATTTGTGGTATCGTTTGATTAAGGGGGTGCGGAAGCTCTACCTTTACAGACGTCGGTTCTCATCACGGAAGAATTAACTCCCCGACAAATACTCCATTTTTTAAAGAAAAACTCGCATGTAGGCATCTCCGCGTGGGTCAGATCTACCTTCTTCTAACTATTCAGGACGATTCATTTTGTTTTGAAGAAATGGCACGGTACCAAAGTCTACAAAGTAGTGCGTAGTGGATTTCGGTACCATCGTTTTCCTTCAAATCGAGACGAATCTCCCTGAAAATTGGTTTACGGTGTAGATTTGACCTTGATTAAGCTGTCTACAGAGCCCTTTTCCCCCTAACCATCTTAATAAAATTATGAAAAATCGATTAGTGTGACCAGTGCACCAACACTCGAAGTGTGAACAAGCTGAGACATCATCTTGTGTCTCATTTCACTTTCCGCCGCTGAACAGCTGATCGCGGGTCGCGCCGATCGCAAAGACTAGCGAGAACGTGGCGGGGATGGACGAGAGCAGAACAGAATGATTGCCCATATAGTGTGTATCGAGTGGTGTCGAGCTCACTTTAGCTCTGGTTAGGTTAGGCACAGTCGTGTGTCAACTGGCAACTTTGCAAGGAGCACCAGACGGTGATGACGTTGTGATTGTTCTCTTCGCGTCTCTGCCAGACAGCACGGCTCATCTAATTACAGCTGACACTGCGTTGTACGAGTTGTAAATTGTAGACTGGAGCTACGGATTGAAGCTAGTTGGAGCCAGTCAGTCCAGCCAGTAGCTCCAAGTAGTCACGCGGAACGTTGTGTGTGTTGTGTTCTGTCGTTCGAGCTATCGGCTAGCCACGGTTCACGTCGACAACGAGAAATAGCCCGGGCTCGCATGCTCTCATCGAGACCGGGGCATGGAGTTGGTTGAATTCTAAGGAGCATCCATATGGAGATCGCAGCCAAGACGTGAGAGAAGGACCAAAGACGCAGAGGTGCAGATTTGTTTATGGTTTTGACTGTTTCGACTCTCGAGTGGTCGAGCAATCATCTCGGTTCTGGTATCATCAGCACCGGTCACGCCACCGTTTCAGTGCAGGGAATAAGTGACCAAATGCAGAAGTTCCCTGTTATTTCATCTGAGCTCGCTTCATTTAATTCTCGCTTACGTACTCGGTGAGCAATGAACATGACATGCCTATCTGCAAATTTTCTACTGAATTCCATGCTTTTCCGATTACTCTTTTACATGACCAAGATGTGTGACTCGGTCCCAGAGCATTTAAATTTGGTGATGTAAGCGAATGTGTTTTGAAAATGACGTGTAATGAGACTACTGTTACTTATTGAGTTAAAAATTTGAATTTAATTGCAGTCTTGGAGGAAGTAATGGAAAACTAAGTTATTACATGAGCAGGGCTGGATCGAAAGTTAGAAATATACAACGGTGGACCAATCAAAGCACAATGAGGTATTATTAAATGTATGAGGTAAATTTCTATAATGTTTCTAACTGTAGGGATTAACATAGTCGAAGAATCCACCTTAGTTCACAAGCGTAAGCTATCAGATTGCCATGATGCGCCATGTGGCCATGACACTATTGACAGAGAGAGAGAGAGTAGATGGGGCAGCAGATTATGTGATACAAAGAGCAATCTTCTGTGATTAGCAAGGTTCGCTCTGTCTACTCTATTAGTAAATATGTCTTGAGTATCACCAAAATTTGATAAAATGATGGGAAAAAATGGTGTAATATTCAACATGCGTACTTAGGTCCTATTGTCAAGTTCTGGATCCAATTTCTCATGAAAATGTAATGATCACTTTCTGATCAAAGTCATTCCAAAAATCGAAATCTGCCCTAACTGTTTGACACCCATGTCACTGAGAATTTGAATTTGCCATAGTAATGAGACAACTAACTGATGTTATTGGTTCCAGCAAAGAATTGAATGAAATAGAATCAGCGCCTTGATTATTGAATTGAGTGATAGATGAGGGTGAATACTTCTACAACTTAGACACGTTAAATAATTGCACATAAGTGTATATAAACGTGTGGCTGAGCGACTACAGCATAGTATATGAGCCATCCATATTGTCAACTATGGGAAGGCAACATCAGCACAGTGGTATCTCACGATTAGGAGTAGCAATGTTCCCTCTTCGATAAATACATGTGTAGGAGCGAGTATTCAAGCAGCTTGTGCTATGGTTGTTTAATATCCACCAGAGCACACACCAGAGTTCATCTCAATAGTATGGTAGAGAATCGTGATAAAGATTATCTAAGTTTCATACACAAATAAACACAAGAACTGTGTACAAAAGTGCGTAAGAACAAAAAATGGAACTCTTCATCTTGTAACAGTTATGGCATCGTCAGATGCTTGAGGGAACTTGTTACAATTTTGTCCATTACTCCGTGTCTGACAGTGTACCTTGTGGGCTAAGCACATCTCAAATTCACTGTATGATTCACACAAACAGTGTCAATTGAGATTATTTAGAGTTATGGTCATTCCGTCGCACCATACATGCTAATAAAGAGCAGACACAACGTGCTGTGTGGAAGATTATATGAGTTTGATACACAAATAAACACACAAAACTGTGTACAAAAGTGTATCAAAACAGGACAAATGAAACCTCATCTTGTGACAGTTATGGCATCATCAGATACTTGGGGATGCTTATTACAATTTAGTGCATTCAACCTCATCAAATGATGTATCTTTTTGGGTTAGCACATCTCAAATTCACTGCCTAATCCCCTTAAACAGTGATAATTCATATTGGTCAGAGTTATGGTCATTTCGTCCACCACAAATGAGAATAAACAGCAGACCCAACGGACTGTGCTGAATTTTGAAATGAACTTCAAAGCTCGTCAACAACCATGACAGCGTAGGCAGATTACTCAAGTACCAGTTCCATCTGAGATCCCTAAACATTGTGTCAGAATGTTGACTGGCAATGATGGTTTGGTGATCAGTCAAGGGCGTTCTGCATGTTTATATGAACACGAATGGTTGAAGGTAATTGTACAAGTCTTGTGGTGTCCTCGGATTTTATTTGGGAAATCATGGACTACTTGTCAATGAAACGAAGGGAGACCGCCAATCGTCATTATACTTTGTCAGTGGAACCTTATTCTCGTTGTTTAAATTACCCATCATTGGCTTGAATCCAATATTATTCATCCAAAAAGATACTTATCATGGAATATGGGCAAAGGTTGACAAGAACATGATTAATCCACAATGTTCGTGAGAACTATTCTGAATAGTGAGTAAATAGCTTGAAGACAAATCACGACCGCACTAAGTTTGATTGACAATCAGTCCTCATTCTGATAATTTTGCTAGACAGCTATGTCAGTAACTTCAAACTATTTGCGTTTATTCCAATGAATACGAGTACGCAATCTATTCAAGTGTGACTGTGTAAGCTGATATGAGCTGGCGTGTGCTTGGATCGTAAAAGGTCCAGGAGTTTGATCAGCCTCACTCGGTAATATTTAGAAATATCAAAGGCTACTTTTTCTTAAACTGCACATTCGCATCAAAAGCGACAGTACTTTCGGGAAGGAGGTGCATATAGGGTTTTGCACACTGCACGGTGTTCACAACTCTTTTAAAAAAGGTTTTACGATCAAAAATAACACCAAAGGTAGTAAAACCTATGACCTTAAACTAGAATGGAAAATAGAAGGCGGTCTGAGAACCTTGTATCACCTGATTAATGATTCCCCCGCTCGAAAACGAATCTACTAATTAGCTTTAGGGTCTGAGTTTTATCCGAAAAATTTTTCTGGTACCCGTTTGCTTGAAAATGGACCAGTTGCCGGACCATCCCAGAAAGTCTTACCTCAAATGAAGAAATATGTTGAACAAATGATGATTGGCGATTCGAAACCAACGTGTCAAAGCTATTAGACAGTTAGGCCCTCGACAGAAAGTGCGCATTTGCTCTTTTTCCCCCTTTTTTCCCCGTGGAAGTAGCGCCATTGCGCGCCCGTGGCGGGGACTGCAACTACAGCGCCCATGCTTATACACGGGAGAAAAAGTGGAGAAAAGAGCATCGCGCACTTTCTGTCGAGGCCCTTAAGAAAGCTTCGAGTGACGATTTATTAGATGCTGAATTAGCGGTTTTCCAGGAATGTGCTGGAGATTTAGAGCCTTTTCTAACCGAATTTCAGTCCAATGATCCGAAAGCGCCATTCATGTATGAGTTTCTCATCAAATCACTTGTATAAGTAATGAAACGAAGTTGTGAGTGAGAAAATTGCCAAGTATAGAAAGACATCGTGGGAGATATATTGAGACGACGAAAATGGTATATTATGGAACGACTTCGATTCTCTACGCATTGCCGGAATTTTTACACACGAGGGTGACAACTTCACGCACTGTTGAGATTCATTACGCACGAGCGTTAGCGAGTCTCATACCTCTATGAGATCGCTTGAGGCCATACTTTTATAGGATCGTTTAAGGTCAGAGCACCATGAGGAAGAAAGAGGAGGGTGTGAATCTCTCCAGCCTTTCCAGTGATGCCAGACCACCGTACGTGGGGTGAGGTCATACTACCATGAATTTGCCCGTGAGGCCAGATACCTACCGTATTTACCCGTGTAAAAGACGCACCTATAGATAAGACGCACCCCACTTTTTGGGGGGAAAAATCGGAAGATAATAAGAACCTGTAGATAAGACGCACCCATAGATAAGACGCACCCCGGTTTACCAGGGCTCGGAGTGAAAAATTTCAGATGAAACCGGGCAAATGAAGGACAATAGAGATTCATTCGATATATCACAATGCATTTATTGTCCACTCTATAACATTCGCTCTTATTCGATAATCAGACTGCAAGCCTCTTGAGAGTAAACACGGTCAATACTATTACTGCTGAGAGCCAGCCCAATTGACTATACTTATATCATATTGTCCAATCGCACAATTGCGTGTGTCGTTTTTCGTCGTAAAAGAATACCTGGTCAATATTGTCCATGTAAAAATATTCACTAATATCATATTCATTCGCGATGTGGCAATGCTGTTATGACGATTGCTTAGTTTTCGATGTAATTGAAATACGTACACAAAGTCACACAACTGCGCGTACATTCACGCGTGTTTACGATTGTGAACAATTTCAAGAATACGCAGCTGAGTTTGGTGGTATTCTATACATTTCTGGTGCGTCTTATACACGAGTGCTGCCAACAAATTTTCCGCACAGAAAATATTAAGCACCTATAGACAAGACGCACCCATAGATAAGACGCACCCCTGTTTTGGAGTGCTCAAAACTGATTTTTTGGTGCGTCTTTTACACGGGTAAATACGGTAATTAAAGGATGAGGTTGAGGCTGTACCACCATAGCTTCTACTCAGAAATGTTTTTCATATTCTCACAGACTTTCTCGAGAACCCCCGAACCGTTCATTTTATCATCCCCTTCCAAACGAGTGACCTCCTTAGTCTCTACTTTCTGACTCAACTATGTTTTCTATGATTTGTTCCAGAATCCCAGGCCGAATCGTTCATCACTCCCAGGATGGTTACGAAATTTTCCTCGAAATGAGTCATACTAAGAGTCCGTGCTGCGGACAGAACAGGGCGAAGCAAAGCCGGGGAATGGTTCATGTCGGTGTTTGAGGGGAGTAGGGCATACACTGCCCTGCAAAGAGGGAGGAGGGTAAGTAACATTTTCAAAAATTTTGTGTGATTGGTATCGTTGTATGCGTGAATCTATTCTACATCTATCTGTGAAAACCTGATGTTTGGAAAAATGTTTGAATGCCTCAAACAATCACCTCTGTAATTCCAAATACATTGAGATTAAATGGAGACGGCCGAAGTCTCTTGCGATTATCTCGGTTTCGTATCTATGTCACTCACGCTTCCCTCACTTTGTAGGGCAGTACAGGATGATGTGTATTCTGGAAATATCAATATCATTGTTGACTATTTATCATTGACTTCAGAGCTCATTTTACATACTTTATGAGAGTACCTATAAATATATCTTGTATTTGTAGTAAATTAGCCACTTTGATTCGTCAGATTCGAATGACTGTTCAACTATTTTGGAATAACACAATCATGAGTGATTTGGAAATTGAGATAAAATGTTTCTGATAGCTCGTGAGGTACGCGAAATGTCTAACATGATCTCAAAACAGTATCGGATACATCTTAATACCAGAATTGAGGTTGGCGCATACTTTTTTGATGACCATCTCTGTGGCTTGGGAGTATGCATTCACAGAGATCAAAAGGAAGAGCATTGCATAGCTTCCTGCATTGAGATAATGATGAAATCCATTCATGAAGAATTCGGAGACGATATTTATTGGTAATCTTAATTCATCAGTTACCTTACAAATTTCTTGCTGATTCGATATGAAACTAATGGAAACTATCCAAACAAACTACCGTATCAGATGGATGTCACCATTATGTCAAGTAAAATGTTACCTTTTGACCCTCGGAATACATAACCCTAAGCACAGATATGTTCATGAAAACAGTCTCCGCCGATCTTAAATTTGACGTTCCGTGGTTATCGGGGTTATATGCTCGACATATCATCTCCGAGTATCTAAGCTCTATCAGAATGACCAACTCACCATCGAAATATCGAAATTATAGAATGTTTTTCCTTCAGGAACTCAAAGCACTCCTAGGAGAGCACATGTATATGGTTACCGTGAAAGCCCGAAATCCGTGATTGCCGGGAATTCACTAGTGAATGCTGACAATCGCTGGTCGAGGTCAGTGAATGCTGACTTTCACTAGTGAAAGCCCGGAATTCGTAGCTGATATTGTCGCTGGGGCCATAATTCGGGCTTTCACTAGTGATTGTCAGCATTCACTGGGCATCAACCAGTGAATGTCAGCATTCACTGACCCGGCCCAGTGAATGTCAGTTTTCACTTACCCGGGCCAGTGAATGTCAGAGATCGGAAGAGTTGAAAAGTTGAATAAAATGTCAGACACAACGTCTTATTATCCCGAGCTTCCGAGGCAAGTTGGAATATGGAAGAATCAAGGAATAAAGTCCAATATACGGCCTTTTTATTTATCACTCATGAAATGAAAAGTTGTCAGTAAAAAATATTGTAAAATATCCGTCGATCTGTGAAATGCGTCATGGGAAGTCGTTGTTAATAACAAAAGTCATAAGTCATGGAGAATTGTTGCTGAAGCTACTTCGGGAACTACTTATTACAACAGCTCATACTTTTATGGCATCTTGAATTACATAATAATTTTTTAGCATTGCAATAGCATCTATTCGTAGTACACTTAGTTTTACAATCGCACTTTGCCATTTCTTGCCCTCCTGTGAGTGAGATCATTGGTTCTGTTTGCCTTACATTCTGTCTTCTCACACTTCACAATCTTACCAATCACTTTAATCGAAATCAAATCACTTCACTCGTTATGAATGTGATGGAACTTTATAATCAACGTACTGATTGCGATGAAACGACTTGAAACTCTCTCGTCTGGCGTCAGCGGCACAGTTGGGTGCAACTTACAGCCGGTCAGGAGGTTTCCTAAGTTTCCAATCTTTATCTACTGAGAAAGCCGTCGCGCGGAAAATTGGAAAGACAATTGTGTCAGCATGAGCAGTATGTCATGAGTGAAACGTTTATGTCACTCAACTTTTGTCATTGACAACTATTTTCTATGAGGTATTTCTGAGATCGACAAGTATCTGACGAGACATTCAATTGACAACTTCTCATTTGATGGATATTTTTCCATATTCCAACCTGCCTCGGAAGCTCGGAATGATAAGACGTTGTGTTTGACATTTTATTCAACTTTTCAACTCTTCCGATCTCTGACATCCACTGGTCCGGGTCAGTGAAAGCTGACATTCACTGGGCCGGGTCAGTGAATGCTGACATTCACTGGTTGATGCCCAGCGAATGCTGACAATCACTGGTCGAGACCAGTGAATGCTGACAATCACTGATCGATAACCAGTGAATGCTGACAATCACTAGTCAAAGCCCGAATTATGGCCTCAGCGACAATATCAGCTACGAATTCCGGGCTTTCACTAGTGGAAGTCAGCATTTACTGACCTCAACCAGTGATTGTCAGCATTCACTAGTGAATGCCCGGCAATCACGGATTTCGGGCTTTCACGGTAACATATATACATGTGACCAACGAATACAGACGCTTATAGAAGCCTGTGACGTGGCAAATTAATTGCCGGTCACACTCATTTATATTCGGCGGACCCTTGACCTAAAATTGCAAATTCTCGCGCAATGATCGGCAACAGGATTCTCCCACTGCTGCTGCTCGTTCACTTCCCATATATTCAACCTAAAGAAAATCGGAAAAGGGGGGAAGAAACGCACACACCCTAAATGAGAAATCAGGATGTATAATGAAATATACAATCTCTATTCTGGACACGTTCCTTTTGCGCGACGGTACATGAATTTACATATTCAATTCCCGACAATTACCGGCCAAATATTTCACGAACACATATATACATCAATAAATGTCTCTCTAATTGCCTATGGAACGCGAAAACTCACTTCACAACTCTGGAAATACAATACCCTGAATACTTCACTGACGGCCTGGACAATTAACTATTGTCCTAGTCACTTATTCGACGGCCTAGTCAAATTCACTGCCGATTGGCTCCAAGCGCAAGGAGCATGCTGCTCCGAAATTTACTCGAAAATGTCCGCGCAACGCCAACGCTAATTGCCACGCTGAGACAATGGCTAACTGTCCTGATTCTTGGAGCACGAGCTCCGCGCCCGCTGAATTTCCCTAGTCAAGTATTTCGCGATTACTCGGGAAGGCGACCCACCTGGAGTACGGCCTTGTTCGTTGTCGTCCAAACGACAGCAACACTGAATTCCCACGCTATTGCTCCAAAAACCAATCTGATGCGCGCACTAGGTATTCACGAGGTCGCTACCTCGACTTGTCGGCCTCTGGTCACACAAAGTCGCGGCCCCTGGGCGTGCTATTTTATCTCGCACTGTTCGGTCTCAGCACGTCTTCCCCCAGGAATCCGGATCGGCTGGGAGTCGGCAGGGATACGCGCGCCCGAGGCTCAAGTTTCGGCCGGGACGAGGGAATTTACATTAGAAAAATGAGGAATTAGAAGACTCACCGTTATTTTTTATAACTGGTAATAACTGATCTGCGGTTTTAATTTGAGACTCTTGAAGTCTTCCTCAATTGTAAGGACTCTTGAAGTCTCGTCTGCAGTCCTCCTGGACTTCTGGGGGCACATGGCAAGAACTATGGCGGTTGAAAAACGAAGGGCAAAAAACGCGTGCTCTCTTAGCCAAAGCTACTCAACAAGTGGCCTAACGGCCGACTTCTTCTCCAAGTTGAAGTTCCATCTTCTTCAACGAAGAAGACGTGCTCTGATTGGCCCATAAATTCTGTCAGAAAAACTGGCAGCACCTTCTATCGGGGCTGCACGACAAAATTTGAAGTACATAAGGGCACATTGCGGCCAGTATGCGCACGGAATTAACGGAATTACACGGCCAAACAACACGGAAATATATGTAGGGCACTGCTTTTGGCCTCCACTCGTACCGTTATTTATCTCATTTGCACATATAGTAAGCATCGGCCGGCACGGAGGCGCTGCGCAGCTCACATTGCCTCCACTTTCGGCCTTTCACTGCATTTGATATTCGCTATATGGCCTAGTATACCTATATCTACTCGCGGCCTGTAGTACTATAGCTATATAGTACTTCCCATGCATCAGTATACTTATATGGGCCTATCCATATTCCAGCATGTTCATATGTACCTAATATTTCGGCCTCACCCGAACATATGAATACAATAGGGTGGGCCGAAAAATGGGGAAATTTTCGAAATACGTTACGCCTGAGGGCCAATTTTTTGCTATTTTGCACGTAGACAAAAGCCCCGAAGATTCTAAGTAAATAGAGTAAGAACGTCATTTTTATACTATTTCTAAGAGCAAAGTTATAGCGTGCAGAACCTACGCGGTGGCACCAAACGGTGATCGATTAATGTTCTCCTGAGTATTTTTGGTCGTAGAAACCGAAAATCAGGTTCGTTTGAGCCGCAGAAGTTAAGGGCCTTCGTAAATTGCGAGATACCGATCAGAGTGGGAAAGCAAAAATTTTCCGGGAAAGGCCAGATTTCTATGAAATTGAAAACGATTCTCCAAACTCGATTCAATCGAGTGAAAATCATCACACACTATATTTTCTTATGTATTTTGACCTGCTGGAAACGGTCTCGGTAGTTTCAGGAAGCTGCGATGCGTCAAAATTTAGCTATGAGCAAACGTATCCGGGCGATTTTTGTAGGGCTCATGAATGGGTTCGTCACGGCCAGCGCAAGGTCACAGACACGAGTCCTCTTTCACTCGATGCGTAATCCCCAATATAATTATATCAAAAATTGAAGGGTATCACGCAATGAAATGCCGAATTTTTCCAAGACTCAATCAGCTCCCGTCCTAATCATTAAATGGCGTATCATTCTACCTCCCCTCAGACCATGATTTTATATACGATCGTGACTCCGACAGCTCTTCTGTTTAACAACATAACAATAGTTCGCAGCGCCACCGCTAGGTGGCGGAGAGAAGATTGATGCCCTCAAGTGTATCAAACATCTCTACCTACGAGATAAGTGAACAATTAAATAACTTCCGCCCCGCAAGGGAGATCTTCGGATCTTGGGAGAGTAACGACTCCCCGGCCCCAGTTCCGCAAGGAGGATCCTTAGTTGATCCTGGGAGACAGACGCACTCCCCGGCCCCAGTCCTCCGGCAAGGGAGATCTTAGTATCTCGGGAGCACACGACAACTCCCCCGCCCCCAGTCTTCAGCCCCAGCACCCATGTGTGTGCTTTTACCACCTCGTCCGCCTCAGTGCGTATGAGCCCTGAGTGGCATCTTGGACCACTTCAGGGCTCCCGCTTCTTCGCGAGCCTCCCTGTATCTTTCATCTTTTCTCTACTCTCTGTTCCTTCCTTCCTTCTTCTGGGACTATAACCTTCGGGTTGGCGCCCTCCGGGGAGGGGTTTTAGTCGGTAGGTACCCGAGTCTTCTCGGGTGAATCCGACACTACCCACACTCTTGTGGGTGTCTATGAAGATTTCCCCTTCCCGGCCTACCAAGAAAAAAAAAAAAAAAAAAAAAAATAACTTCCGACCCCGCAAGGGAGATCTTCGGATCTTGGGAGAGTAACGACTCCCCGGCCCCAGTTAACCGCAAGGAGGATCCTTTTTTGATCCTGGGAGACAGACGCACTCCCCGGCCCCAGTCCTCCGGCAAGGGAGATTTTAGTATCTCGGGAGCACACGACAACTCCCCCGCCCCCAGTCTTCAGCCCTAGCACCCATGTGTGTGCTTATACCATCTCGTTCGCCTCTGTGCGTATGAGCCCTGAGTGGCACCTTGGACCACTTTAGGGCTCCCGCTTCTTCGCAAGCCCCCTATATCTTTCACCTTCTCTCTACTCTCTGTTCCTTCTTTCCTTCTTCTGGGACTATAACCTTCGGGTTGGCGCCCTCCGGGGAGAGGTTTTAGTCGGTAGGTGCCTGAGTTTTCTCGGGTGAATCCGACACTACCCACACTCTTGTGGGTGTCTATGAAGATTTCCCCTTCCCGGCCTACCAAAAAGAAAAAAAAAAAAAAAATATAACTTCCGAGTTGAAGACGTCGTCGTTGAGTTAATATCATCGAGGTTAGAAGATTGGCTCAGAGCTCAGAGATATCTGACTTACCTTCCTCACATGGGTGAATCTACGAGTGTTCATCGAAGGGAAATATGTGAAGATGGTGTTTTTATAAGATGTCAAAACCCAAGTTTCATTCAAAGCCATCGACTGTTGCATGCCTGATTTTGACCCTAAAATATCGAGTACTAACCAAAAATATTTGCTTCTAATTTGTTCTGCTATTAAATCTGGCAGCTGCTCACAAGATTTATCGGGTTTGTGTCCAGGTAAACTCGGTCATGCTCGATGGTTAACTTTGGCAAACGGAGTGCTGAGGCTCTACATGTCAATTCAAGATCCAAGCTGCGATCTCAGTGATATTGTAATATTCATCCTCAAAGTCAACGCAACATCATGGTTCCGTATCAAACTCGAAAGTTCTGTAAAAGGTGGGCCAAAGCATCTTTTCCACTTCATCTAGTTTTCGAGGTACCTCCCTGAAGAATATCTGGAAATAATAGACCCCGTCATCCAACGCAATGTGTTCTACACCTCTCCTGAAAATGTGCTACTGTGTATGCTCAATGATAAAAACTCAAACACGAGGAAATTAGCTCTGGAGCAAATCCTCAAAGCCAAAGAAAACCCTGACTCTGGAGGCGTTCGACAGTTTAGAATTCCTGCGCTCAACTTTGGAGCAATGAACTACGTTGAAATGATTCAATGGTCAAACGTGACTTTTCCCCCCGTTCTCCGCGATTTACAGGTTGCTGATATTGAGAGAATGCTCAACACAGCTGAGATACCTCTGACGCGGGAATTTGATGCCTATCCATGCAATACCCAGGCTGTTGAAAGGGCAGTCAAGCTGGTAACCGAAACATCTTCGGAAGTGGCAGGTAGAAAGAATAGAGAAGATTTCATCATCACCACGCTCGAATCGCGACATGCGATGCCGACTTTTCAATCGAAACAAGATTTCAGACCTGTGTGAGCCTTTGATTGGACCATTCTGCGAGGGCAGCCTTGCGCTCTTCGACCGTGGCCATGGCTCGGAAGTCTGGTATTTGGGGCATGGCAGCATCTCCCCCTTTTTCCACGGCTACATTATACAGGATTTCGGCCTCCATGAAATCCGCGAGTTCCGGGAATAATTCCGTGGAATCGGGGATTCTATGGAGGTTAACGGCCTCCAGGTCTTGTCCTTGACACTGGCCTTCTCTCGGTTGCGCACCCACTCCTTCGGCCTTTTCCTGACCAGCATCTTTGGTCTCTACACGGCCAGGGTCTTCCACCCGTGGTTCGGCCGAGACTCCTTCGGGGCGTTCTCGCCCGTCGCGGTCCAGGAGCTCCTAAAACTCCATACGTGCTTCCAACTCGGCCTCATTGGGATGGACTTCTGAAACAAATAATCGGCCGTCAGCCCGGGCTACTTCCGGGGCAGAAATTCACTACGTCGTGATACAACCCTGGCCACGCGTACTCACGCGCGACTCTAACGTAGGTCTTCTCGACCCCCAAATGTCCCCCCGACGCGATGCAGTGTGAACCTTCGAGTACCCTATCACGTAAGGCGGCCGGCACTACCAAGCGCCATTTTGCATGCGGTGAGGTGATTGGATGTAGCATTACGTCCGTTCAAGATCGATACAGTTGACCATTTTCCACTTTCCAATTTCCATTTCTCTGGCGCGGCCTGTACTTCTTGCTCGCGTTTGGTATACCACGGATCTGATTCAGCCTCGACTCCGGCGGTCTTCAGCTCGTTCTCTAACTCGGCATCGGCAGGGTCATGCAATCTTGATAGGGCATCCGGCACCCTGTGGAGTCGGCCTGACTGGTGGGAGATGCTGAAGTCCCACTGCTGGAATTTCAAAGCCCAACGGGCTAGGTGACCGGTGAGGTCTTTTAGGCCTCTTAACCACTTGGGAGCGCTGTGATCTGTGATGACCTTGAAGTATGTACCCTCGATATACGGCCGCATCTCCTCAATTCCCCATAAAATGGCCAAATTTTTTCGATCCGTGTCGGTATAGTTCTGTTCTGCGGCCGTGAGTTTGCGGCTGCAGTAGAGGATTGGGTGTTCACCATCTTCGTCTTCTCGCGTCAGAAGCGTTACCAGGCTAAAGGCACTCGAGTCACACTGGATCGTGATGACTTTTGAGAAATCGGGCCTTGCTAGCACCGAGGCTTCTGTTAAGGCCTCTTCCAGTTTCTCAAACGCTTCCTGCTGCTCCGATTACCATACCCATGGTTGACCTTTCTTAAGCAGCTTCTGCAAGGGTACTTTGATCTCGGCATCGTGCTCGATGAATCGAGAGTACCAGCCCACCATTCCGAGGAATGATCGGAGTTGTTTCAGATTTTCCGGCCGGGGATAGTCTCGAACTGGAGCAATCTTCTCAGGATCCGGCCTTAACCATTCCGCGTCAAGCGGAAAATCCAGTTAACGGATCTGTTGACAGCAAATCTCGCACTTCTTTCGGTTCACTCGCAAACCGGCGCCAATTAG
The DNA here is from genome assembly GCA_029851415.1 of Eretmocerus hayati. NCBI lineage: Eukaryota > Metazoa > Arthropoda > Insecta > Hymenoptera > Aphelinidae > Eretmocerus > Eretmocerus hayati. The sequence goes on from CM056742.1 coordinate 136,398,362, forward strand.
TCGCTCCATGACCAGTTTTACGTATTTAACGTGGCTCTCATACGTGATTGTTACCCCGATGATATCATCGAGATACCCGAAAACAAATGGCTCCAATTCCGGCCCGAATAACTGGTCTATAAGTCGCTGGAAGGTCGCTGGAGCATTAGTTGAGCCATAGGCCATGGATCTGAACCTCCAGGCTCCAACGCCCTGTACTGAGAAGCTGACATAGTCCTTACTGTCCTCAGACATTGGGATTTGTAAATGAGCCTCTTTTAAGTTCATCTTGGACATGTATTTGGACTTACAAAGCTTGTCCAAGATGGCGTCCATATTGGGCAGGAGATAGGCGTTCTTCTTCGTAACTTTGTTCAGATCGCGGAAGTCTATGCAGAAGTGGTAGGTTCCATCGCTCTTCCGGACGAATACGGGAGCACTGCTCCACGCGCTTTTTGATGGCTCGATATGGCCCGCTTCGGCTAATCGTCGCACCTCTTCCCGCGCCATGACCAGCATGGCGGGTGCCATTCTTCGGTATTTGTGTCGAACCGGCGTGTTATCGAGGAGTACAATAGTGTGCTCGGTCGAGGTAGTCATCCCAAGACTTCCCTCGGCCGCGGCTATCGTGTCCCTAACCATTTTCTCCAATGCGGCCTTTTCTTCCGGCTGTGTCACGGCCAACCCCGCGCACTTGGCATATACTCGATCTCCAGGGGCCTGATGCACTCCCAAGAACTCCCGATACTGGCCTTTCAACACCCTTCAGCGGCCATCGGCATTCCCCGAGTCGGATTGCCAAGCCTGCATAAAATCCATTCCTAACACCAGGTCATCGTTCAATTCTCTCACGACTTGCATCACCATTGGCCTAGACTCTCCGTCAATTTCCATCTCGACTCCCAACAGTCCTATAGCCAGCGTTATACTCTTCCCGACGGCACTTCTAAGATAACCTGTCTGTGGATAAATCCGGTCATCATTGTATTTAGATATTTTTGGACCTATCATTGACCCCTGCGCTCCCGGATCATAAAGTGCAGCAAAAGATCTACCACCGAACACTACCTCAATGTAGTTTCTCGGCACAGGCTTCAACTCAAGACCGGCCTTCAGTTCTTCCGGTGTCTACGGTAGAACGTCGGCCAATATTCGATTTTCCGGGATGGCATGCTCAAGATTTCTGTCCTGGAAGCTCCGAGCTTCCGTAACCGCAGCTTCTCCCGAAATCTCGACGGTCGATTCGGCCGCTTCATCCTACATAAATCTCAACCAGCTATGGTAATTCTGCACTGCTTGGCTGGCTTTACCAGTACCCAGCATTGAATAAATATCCGGTTGCATTGTTTGTGGAGGCTGAGTCTCAGGCTCCTGCAGGTCGTGGCCTTCATCGATCGCTGTCGATTCGGTGCGGCTCGGGTTCAATTCTTCTTCTGCGATACCTCTCAGCATACCTAGGATAGAGAATTTTTTTGCCTCACGGAGACCTACTAGAAAGTCGACGCAGCGAACGTAGACGGATTTTCACTGAAAATCAGTTACAATAGCTGGGAATCGGCTGAAATAGCTGATTTTCAGTCAAAATCCGTTTTTATTAGCTGATTCATGTTGAGAAAGTACATGAACCCGTGGCCTCCTATGACACGACTTTGTTATTTATCGAGATATCAAGGATATCACTCAAGACAATAAAGGATGTGTCAAAGAGGTGTAAGGCCTGTAAGCTAAAGAGGCCAAGAAGGAGTTTGCCTGTTATTTCTTCATGGCGTGAGTCACATTGCAGCATTCTTTCTCGATCTTAGTGTATGTGTTCGCTTGCGTTGATCCTCAGATATCTATCCAAATATTCATGGAGAGATTGATTGGATTCGGAATGATATATAAAATAGCGTATACTGTGTGCAAGTCGAATAGAGGAGAATAGTTATTCAGAAGTCATTTTAGTTGAGTTGCTGAATATCGTTGTTCAGAATCCGCAAGTAACGTCAACCTTGCGGTTCGTCTTTGACCTGCATATTGGTCTCTTGATGTTCGATGATCACCTCTGAACCACCTAGATTCCTAAGGAACTTCATTCATCATTCTTACATTCCCCTAACGTTGATGTGCATTTTGCGTATGCACTCACGGCGAGGAATCATGGAGTAAACCTTTGAATTGTGAGCAGTTTCTGAAACTCTCAAGAATGAGTTGAAGAGTCATCCATTTTGAAATGACACATTAGACGTTATTGCCAAAGACTATGAGTCAATCAAAGATTTAAGAACTCAACTCCTCGAGTTTCTCACGACTCAAAACTATGCTCACTTCATTTCCGTATTCCTGAACCAGGCGAGATATCAAGAACTCGTGGGGCTGAAGATATTGGGAGATTGATTTTACAGGAAAATTCAATTTCTCTCAAGAGTGTTTGATGAAAGTGCGAAGAAGGGGGGGAGTTTGGATATCTTTTTCATGTCTGTGACTTTGGATGGCTCCATACGTATTATCCAATGAGTCAATTCAATTCAGATTGATGAACATAGATAAAAATGATCTAATTATAGACAGAATCCATTTGGGAGGATTGGCCTGATTTTTGGAAGCACCATCCTTGTTTTTGATCATGAATTTTGGAACTGTTGGATGGCATAACTCAAGGTATTATGATTTCTGATTCTGATCAGGAGTCCCGAGACACTGGATGAGAATCTCATCCAGTGTCTCGGGAAGAACTTCGTTGAAGAACGAGTAAATACTTTTAATTGTCCTATGGCAAATCCCAAGGAGTTATGGTTTTCTGATTTTGATCGGGAATCTTGAAACACTGAATGAGAAATCTCATTCTTGTTGGACAACGGGTGGATTATTTTTGCCAGCATGAAGCTGAAATTCATAGTCGTTAGTCTAAGATTGGATTCGGCTAATTTGTGGTGCTGCGATTGCCATGGTAAGATATTTTGCATCTGAGCTTAGCGATCGCAGGGCTCCTTATCCGCCAATTCTGATCTTGGACTAACCACTAATATAAATTCCAGCTAAAGTTTTGGAACTGTAACGTAGCAAATCTTAAGGGGTTTTCATGGTATTGTTGAACGCGCAACGCAGAATGGCATCGATTTCTCTCTTCATTAGCGATAAATGAACGTTGTATTTGCACGTATACTCGTTTTAACTCACCTAGACTATAAGAATACGAGTATGAGGATTCTCTCAACTTTTGCCCGTGACTCCCTCTTTCCTCGAAGTATTATGACTTCTAACGAAACTATTTTCAATCACTTCGAGATTCGTTCCCAGTTCCGTTGGAATCCGCGTGATACATCTCAAGCTTCATTTCTACTCTGAACCATCCAAGAATATTCATCGTTCACGAAGTAACGAATTAAGAACGAGAACCGTTGGGATTTTCAGAGCCAAGTATTGCTTTCCATCGGGGGTGAATTCTGTGTGTCATTCTTTTCCGAAGATTACCGCGCAAGTATCACTCTTTGCCGGGCGTTGGCGATGTGATAGTCTTCGTGGGAGAAATCGGCATGATGTTAGAAACCGAATCATGACTGACTGTAACTCTACAAACCGACAGAATTATGAAAAATGGACTTTTTCGGGGTGCTGAAACCTAATATAATAGAATTTTGTTACGCATGACGTAGATTCCTACATGAAAATGGACCGTGCTCGGAACTCTGAAAAGATACTATGATGCAATTCGAGGATTCTCATACGGACTCCCTCAAAAATTTTTAAAATGATACCTATACATCCTGGCATGATTAATTTTGATGATGATCAAACTCACTCATGCCGGGATATGTGACCTAAACAAACTATTGGAAAAATAAGTCCGACTCAACATTCCAATAAATATACACAAGTACTCACCGTTTTCGGAGGATGTGAGAATTTCCAATATTCCTATCGTTGAGGATTTTCAAGTGAGATTATAGAAAATCAATCGATTTGACTGAGAGATGAGCTTTATATAAGGTAATTCTTAGGCATCTCGTTGAGTTTCTATTCGAGACCGGGGAGTCAGAACAATATTCGATCACGTCTTCTTTTTTCATCTATGCGCGTTACGAATGAGATGGAATAGTACATTACGCGTCGAGTGCTGGAAACATTTTTTCCTTCGGGAAACCAAGCTGGACGTGGGCGATGGCACCGTCCAGCTTGGTTTTCCCGAAGGAAAAATGTTTCCGCACGAGACGCGTATGCAGTTTTATACGTCTGTACGCAGAAACAGCTTGTTTCCAGGCCTACTCGCGTAGCGAGGAGGCCTAGAAACACGCTGTTCCTACGTATGGACGTATAAAAAACTTTCTTACCCAATAACAATCGTATTTTTCCTGATGGAGGCTCTTTCCTCTCATACATATTCAAATGAACTTCAGCTAGCTCTAACGATATTAAAATTGAAATGGTTGGAGAGTTGTTCACAGAAGCTGATTATGAGCCTCATAATAGATTCTCTTTGTGGGACGGCTTGTCAAATTCAGCTTTTGAATGAAATTGCCTAGCCAATCAGTAACATGATATGGCAAAATTATAACTCTCATTTCCTTCCGATGCAATAATACCTGAATTATACTTGGTATTGCATCAATTTGAATCCAAACTTACTTATTTTGTTTATATCTTGGTATTAGAATTTACAGTGGCCATCGGTATCTACGCTCCCGGACATACTCTCGAAGAATCATTATGCATGAGTGATTCTCAAATTACTCACACTTTATTGTTACATTCTGTTAGCAAGCTCCGTGCTGTTAATGTGATTGTGTAGGGATCTTAGCGGTTCCTCAATAATATATTCACGGCAATCGATTTATTGCTTGAGCAGTTTCCATTCTTCTTCCTAAGCAACGTAGAAAACGCTCATTCAAAACTGGAGATTGGAGTATGATCAGTTTCTTCTTGTTTTTCAAGTCTATTCTGGTGCTTTTTAATTCGAGGATCAAGCATTCACGCAACTCAAAACATTTAGACGTACTAGTTTTCTTGGACTAGCTCATCATCAAAATCTCAGTTACCGTAATGAGCAAAAGAGAATGGATGATCTTGCTTCAACGTCACTGGACCATCTCTTTCAATCAGTCAATTCTGAAATTTTGTAGATTCTACACAAAATTTCGATCTACCACTCGAACAAATTCTTCCAATCACATTAGTACCTATTCCAATAAGTATCCCCGACAACGTAGATATTATATCAAATCTTGATGATGGAGTCCGAGATTTCCCCAATAATAAAGCGAAGAACCGCATGTATACAGTAAATGAAACAACTAGAGATCTAACAATATCTCAACCATACATCTTAGGATTCATACCAAAATTTGAATGTGCGTCACGAGCATATATATATCATCATCAGTTTCAAAATTCAACGCTACGGGATGCATATAGCTCAAATTGAGTGAAAATGACACGATTAATATTGCAAATCCGTTTGGAATGTCTTTCCCGCGAGCGCTTGCGAATCCACGTGGGTCGTATATAAGAGCGAGCCAATGCAACTAACATCAGCGTCGGGCAGAGCTCGATAGTTTGCGTATACTTTGCCCCTATAAAAAGTCTGCCACTAGTGCCACTATCGAGAGACGGAACGCCATCCGGGTTTGAAATCATTTTTTCCAGATCACTGTCATATTTTCCATGATTATTCCCATCAAAATCCTTCGATATGCCTCATATTTAAGCAAGGCTCGAAGTTGCGCATGCTCAGTTGAATAAATTTGATTGTGCATGTGACATAACCAGTATTGAGACTGGATATAGGGGTATTCGCTCGTTTCGACTATTCATTTTAGAATTCATACCAATAACGATATTTCACTCTCGAGTAATCCAATGTTGGAAATCGTAGCAGAAGAAAAAATCCAGGTGCTGCATTAGCACAACTCATTGATAATTCGTTACTGTACTCAATCAATATCATTGATTCCCACGTAATGAAAATTATACTAGACTGGTACATGTCCGAACCTACACTACCGCTCATCAATTCTTGAACCGTGAACGCCATATATCACCCTGCCTCAAAATAGCGATATCTCGGTCCCTATACGTCGCAAAGTGATTCTGAGAAGAGCATACCGAAAGCAAAAAATATGACAACTCTTTAGAGGTTTGGACGATTTTCATCGATCATCTCAAAGCTACTAGATGCTGGTCAAATTTTTGAAAGTTTTGAAAATTTTCACTGTCACTGATACGCCTGCAGTTTCGTTGCCAATGAAGATACGGCAGTTCTGCGAACGGCATCTTGTAGAACGGAAAAAATGCTATGTACAGCAATTTTTTCATTATTTTTTTACGTTTCACAAGCGAGAACGCATGAGATATCAAAATACTTAAAACGGTGGTTCTTTACCAAAAACGGCACCTAGAACGGTCAAAAATTATCATTCTGTGTATTTTGACACATTGTACGTTTGCACACATGGAACATAAAAAATGATAGAAAAATAGCTACTTATGGAATTTTTTCCTCTCGTTAAGATGCAGTCTGCAGAATTGCCGTATCTTGATTTGCAACAAAATTGTACATGTATGAATGGAAGTGGAAATTTTCGAAAATTCCCAACTTTTGACCAGCATCCAGTACCTCCGAGATCATCAACAGGGATCACTCGAACCATTCCAAAGGTGGGATTGCCCTGCGACACATAGAGTCCGAGATATCGCTGTCACTAGGGAAGGTGATAATGCGTTTACCGTTCACGATCTATGAGCGGTATAGTACCTCAAAAAATTATCGTTTCCAGAATTACTGCTCAGCATGTGTTAGAATGTCAATTTTCAAAGTGGAATGTGAAGAATTCTACAGGACGTTTCTTGGCTAGAAATTTGATGACACAAAATTCGGCTGTCTGAGGCCCGCCCCGCTTCTTAAACATCGAGCCAAGTGCACTCGAAGCAAAAACGCACCTCCGGACAGCTCTCGCGTGTACGCACAGAATTTTTCGATAAAAATTATAAGACGTGTACAGGAAAATTTACCCTACATGCCCGCAATCATGGGACGCGCCACCTGGTGGCGCGACTTTTTACGCGATTGTAGGGTAATTTTTCACCGAACCCAGATTAATTTCTCCGGGAATGGATTTCCAACATGTGAAAAGTATGTTTCATTGGAAAATTCTCTATGCTTAGGTTTCTTGATGTTCCAGCTGATCTCCAACAGTTCTTGCTCTGATATTATATTTGTATATTTCAAGTCGCACATAAAAATAATCAAGAATTATTCACTGCATCGACGGGGATAAGCAGCCTAAAACACTTCTAGCATAAATATTTATCCTGGAAATTTTTACAATTGATACTAAATTTAGAGGATACGTGATTGATATTAAAACCATTTACTTAAAACATACATTTGATCATCACTTGTGGTCACAATATGAGTTTTAATAAAGCCATGCAAATTCTCTAATGATACAATCTTCCATTGATAATTTAGGGTTATCAGCTCATACATGTCAAAGCATTCATCCAAGTACACATCAGTCAAGTGTTTCAGAGCTACAAATACTCGTGAACCTACATTAATAAAACTAGGTATCTCGAAAAATTCGAGGTCTTCCTCTTGAGCATGAGCAAAGACACGGGTACCTCTTTTATATCAAATTCATGCGTTGGCTTCTCAACAACTTCATCAAAATGTGGGGAAATTTCCTTTATCAATCGATAGTTAAATTTGAGTTGTTGTTCAATAGCAATAGTCCTAAAAATATTGACTCTATTGAGAGAAATTTTAGTGGTAGATTTGCCCTCTCGATTTTTACTCTCAAATCTCATTGAACCGATTTTCCAAAACGGGCCAACTAGCAAGAAAATGGATCCGTAATGGATAAGAAAATGATGCTTTGGTTTTAACGAGCTCGGAAAAGCTCTGCTCAAATGACTCAAATAATCAAATACAGCCTGATCTATAGTTTGTTTCGCATTACAGTCAAAAACAGGTGAGATGAGGAGCTCCACGAGTTGAACGCAGTTCATTTAGTAAATTCCACGACTCGTCTTCGAAAGTTATGCGATGGCCGATCATAGGAACAATATGACGGATCAAAGTCAAAGTTCCCGATGCCGACATGTTAATCTTTTTCTCCTTTAAATGCTCCTCAGAAATCTCTGATGGCTTATTCTCTTCGTCGCCGTAATGAAAACCTCAAATCATGAGATTCAAATCTTCAAGGGTAAAAAACTTATGAAGCCTGATGAAATTGAACAAATGAAGGCCTAAATCATGATCAACGATGCCCTCCAAAACGTCGTGCATAACATCAACAGACTTATTTTTTGTCACATGAGGTTATCACCAACCACAAGAGCTAGTTTGAAGTAGATTTTCTGTTCTCCTGATGGAAGAGATATTGTAATGCCCTCATCTTCTAAAAATTTCAATTCATTAATTGCTTTCTGGAAAATGGATTTGTTCGTGAACATGACTCTATCCAGCGAGTTGAAGAGGATAAATAAGAATATATTCTCCAACTTCGATGCCATTTGTGGTGGGAGACACGGGATTGAAAGGTAAACTGCCCCGCATTTTGCTATACCCCGATGACTACCGAGAGGATTATTTGTCTCGTAGTCATCGTAATACAGGAATAAAGGGATCACAATTTTACCTACATAATTTTGCAGAATCTTTTGCCCCAAAAGACCCTGAATAAAATTATAAATGATGCTTTGGTCACTCGATAAATCACTCATATATTTGAGTGTTCGATCCAAAGCTCCATGAATTTCAAAAACATCTTTAAAGACCTTACGGACTGGTACAAATTCGGCGGTTACAGTTTTTATTTCCAGTATTTGTCTACCGTCTCTTTGAACAAATTCTTTGACTTCTCCGACAATGTAGCTGTCTGGGCATGTGTACGTACCGAGCTCTTTGTAAGAACGAAATCTACGGCATTCAGTTGAGACATGATCCATCACATCTCTGCTCTTGTCAAATATATGTTTTATCTCATTCACGATGACTTCTCGAGGCTTTTCACTAGATGAGACTTGCAATACTTTCAATTCAGTTTCGTTTAACCTCTTTGCGCATTTGTCCACATACGTGGACGCATTATTGGATGATGCCAGAAGATTCCACTCTCAAGATATCGCAAAAATTCTTGTGGGGCTCTTTCTTCTCGCCCAAAATCAATGATTCATTCGAGTTTATTCTTCGGTGAACTCATTTCCGCTACCTGTTTGAAGCAAATTCATTGTATTGAAAAATTCCATTTTTCGAAAAAGCTAAAACTTGAGCTTAAGGCGATGCGGTCACCATGCAAGCTGAAAATCATTCCCAACTTTCTCCGTTTCTGTTGTGATTTGGGCTAAACGACGAGCGCACAAATATTTGTTATCATCTGACTTAGATTTGTCTGCTCTTCGTTAAGCTCAAATTGCAATAGAATCCGAAGAAGTTGGGAATGAAAATGTGCGTATATTATAGGTTAGAAGGTTCCCGTGGCCGAGTTATTCCCACTCTCCTCCGATTCTCTCATGATTTGGGCTAAACGACGGATTGAGGTATACAGGTTGGACAATAACAAGTATTCGACAACTCGCCTAACACTTTGAATCATCAAACTTTTTATGTAAGGTGTATTTTCAAAGTCCATGGTCGCGGTGCATGGTGACCGCATCGCCTTAATACTCAAATATAAGGTCCAAAAATCATGCAGAAGGATTTGAACATACTCTTCGAATACGCCAAACTATTGCCACAAGAAAGGATGCATAATGTTGAAGTATACGAAATTACGAGCCTCGTGGAGTCTGGCCTCATACGTGTACACCGTGCATTCGAGGAATTCGGACGAGCCAGTTTGTCCAGAGTATACAGAGAATTTACATACAAGAACGTGTAGAGTTTTTCTCGTCGTAACTCTTTGCCATGATCACTTTATGGAAATCGATTATGATTAGGACTTTTCAGGAAATCATTCATGCCCGAGTTTTTATATAGTTATGATGTATCGACAATGAGGATGAGACGATGTGGAATTGTCTCACAATAGGAATGTCATGTTATTAGACTATGTTATACGCTGTTTAGTACTTATTCATTAAACTGGTGGAGTCAAATTCCTTCTATGATTCCTTTCCATGACTCCACGGTGTCCACATCCGTGGACATGGTCAACAGTACAATATAATAATGAATTCTTTCATCTGTTTGAAGCCCAGAGAACTTTTCAACGTTAGAGATGATGAAATTCATCGAGAAATAATTTTTCTACCACGGGAAATAGGTGCGTGCACGAAGAGGTTAAATTCTCTCGTATGAGTAAATCTAAATCTTTCATCAGTGTATCTGACCTACTTCTTGTAACATCATCATAAGAATGGAGTTTCGCTGAGAAAAAAGTGGCCAAGTCATGTGTCCTGCTTTCTCTACAAGTCAAATCGGAATTCGTCTTAGGGTTAGTCGCGTTGCCTTGGATAACATTACAATTTTCATTGATTAGATACCCTTGAGGATTTGGTATTGAACCGTCGTGACTCTGAATGAGTGGAACATTCACAATATTCGCATCATGAGTTACCGTATCAAAATTCTCTGACTCAGGGGAAGCAGAAGTCACGCCAGGGAAATTTTTTTCAATGCAGGGTGCATTAATTTCCAAGTCACTGTTATAGTCATCACTTGTCCTTGGAACTGACGAAACTGAGTGGCAAGAGATTTCTTTCGAAGTGCTCGCGGCACTGGAACATTCAGAGGATTCTGCATGGCTAATTGATGATCTGCCTGGGCGAGATTCATCTACACCTTCTGAAACTGTTGATCAAGTTGGAAAATGTTGTGTATGTACGTTTACTTGTTGTTGGGGATGATCTGGCAGATCAATTGGGGTTTCAACTACGCAAGACTCGCCTGGATGTTTCAGTGTAATATGTTTTCTTAACAAATCTAGAGATTGGTAAGTTGTTTGGCAAGCCTTATGGCATGTTAATGAGGACTCACGATTATGGCAATATCTGAAATGCCTCAAGAACGAACTCTTGTCTACATGACTATTTTCACACATAGTTCACAGAAACATTTTCAACGCGCAGTGAGACTCTCTCATCAAGGACTAACATTTTGTTCACAATAAATCTTTCGAGCACAAACGGATCTTTTTCATATAATCAAATTTTGAGTCAATTAAAAACCCTTATCAATCAAACAACAGTAATCTTTACGAAATACGAATTAGAGGTACGCTTCGGGTTAAGGACTAGTGAGCCGATGATACAGGTGAGAATTAGGCTGCCGCGGCTTGGTCGAACTGAATTTTGATAATATTTTTCACCTCACCAATCAATGCATCGACATTTCTCGACGTTATGTCTTCATGTAAATCAATTTCAAAAATATCTTTTTGGATAAAAATCCAGTTAAGCGATGCCCTCTTGGGGAAGTCTGAGTCCAAGGCAAAGGAAATCTTGAAGCATGAATTTACGGCGTCCAATACTAACGATGCTCTGTAAAGAACATTATTCACAGCCACATATGATTCATGAATAGCTGCCAAAGGCCCAATAAGAACCGGCATTGGTTGGAGTGTCAGGCCAGCTAATCGCAATTTTTCTTCCAACGCTTCCAGACCCGGCAATATGGCTTGTGCAGTCTGAAAGAAATGGAAAGTTTTTGCGTCAGTGATATTTTCTAACAAAATTTCAAACAGTGCAAATGAGAAAAATTTACCTGAACATGTAAAAAGAAGGACTCTCATTTTTCTGCAATAGAGGTAGCTACAGTGACTTCTTGAGTATTGTCATTACTTTTCCTCTTTCTTGGAAACCAACAGAGGCGAGGCAGAAGGCTTATGAGCGAAGCATCTTTATTTTCTGAAATAAATGAATAAAGAGTAGTTGTGAAGTATTAGAAATTGTCATGACCATACTGCAAGTCACTATTCAATCAGCTTACCATCTGAGAGTGTTGGCAACACGTTCAATAAAACAGCATCATCTTCTAGAAGTCTTGAGCAATTTTTCAGGGAGGAGCACGGCGGGTCGGAACGGTGAAAAAGTGTTAGGTGCGTGATCATGAAAAATACCAATTGGATATGTTTCGGGCTAGTCTCTAGATTATTTTTCAGAAATAATTAAGATCATCGGCCGAGTATTTTTGAAATAATCCTCGTTTTTGTGAAATTCAAACTCACGCGTTTTGATACTTCAACGATCCTTTTCCAATCACTCGAGCTATGATCTTTCAACTCAGAATAACTCTCAGAGCTCAACGGATAACAACATCCCCACTTATATTCATCCATATCATTCGTTGGTCTGGCCTAAGCCCGCGCGAGATGAAGCTGTAGTGATATACCTTGACATTAGTGTTAGTGAAGAGGAATACCCACGTTATTTTGATCAAAAGTCGTTCAAAACGAGCATTCAGTCAGGATTCGGTATCATTCATACACCAATATGATCCATATTAGTTACATCACATCCAATATCACACGTGTATGTGATGTCCATGCATGTTAGAGACTCACTGGTCTGCAAAATATGTAAAATACTCATGGAGATTCACGATAGGTATTACAAAGACTAGACCTTCCTATTTTATCTCCCTTGAATGACTAGGTTTTATCATATCCACAAATTATCAACGTTGATCTCGAATCCTTAAGGCTGAGAGTGATCTCGAGAGTGTATTATCAGCGCCCGATACTTGTTGAGTTTGGATTTCAATTCCGAGAAGAGCCCAAATTTGTCATAGCAAGTAGACTTTTGAGTCCATACATCACAGTGTTTTTCAAATCTCAGCGGAGGATAAGATTCATCACGATCATCCCGAATGTCCAAATTGCAGACTACGAGTTGTATGTAAGTACAATGGATTACATTTGAGGGGGGGGGGGGGGGTGGAGAAAGGGCGTAACCGCCATTATGCCCTTTTTCCGGACATCGCTTTTTTTGAGCCCCTATACCAATATCTACCACCCCCCGAAATCCGTTTTTCGCAAGACCCCGAAAACATCTGGCAGATAAAAGGGCGTAACCGCCATTACGCCTTTCCGTCTGCACGATAAAAGGACGTAAGTGCGATGATAGGATGTTGAAAGGGCGTAACTGCTTTTATAAGATGTTAGAAGACGTAACTCCTGTGATAACAATTCAAAAGCAGGGCCTAATTTCCTGCTCAGCCCAACAGGATTCGAAAAAGGGGCTCAAGTACCTGACTGAACAGATTTAAAACGGCGTAATTACTCTGTAACAGGGCGTAAATGAGGGCGGATCTGGAAAAAGGGCCAAATTACCGAGGAAAAATTTCTAAAAATTTTCCAGAGCCTGGAAACGCTTTTCCAGCTAATATGACGATGAAAACATGTTATTTCACCTTCAAATTCGGTGTTTTTACCCTTCTCCAGGGCAAAAAATTTCTCGTCATTTTCACACGACTGATGGAAGCTTTTCGTGTCCATAGAACCGTGGAGCATGAATCAAACGACCCCCTAGCAGTTAGATATCTTTCAAAACATGCCCAGGAACACTCTGAAAAAAATATGAAGACGATTGGACTTGATCGCGAGATTTAATTTCACTTTTTGTGAGGAAAAAAGGCTGAAAATTAACCCTGTATTCGAAAAAAGGGCGTGATTGCATTTGTTGAAATTGCTGAAAAGAGCTCAAAATTCAATTCCATCCCCCGGCTCGGGTTGGACTATTTCGAGAATGCTATTTTCTTTGGAATAAGTCAAGTCAACTCGTCCAATTATGTCTGTATCGGTTTTTATTAAATTTTTATTGATTTTCTCAAAATGACCGTTTTGCAATTACGCCCTCTTTCCACCTACCCCCTCATTCGGAATTGAATATCTATTAATTGAACAGGAAGAGTGATATAATCTTGTTCCAATAAGGTTATCATCCCAGCCCTATCCGCTCTCTCAACCTTTCCGAGTGATGCCCCCCCCCCCCCCTCGTGTTGTGGCAAATTGGAAAGAGTGAGATTCACTCGAGCATGAGTGGAATTTTCATCCCAAAAGAGTTTCGGAGTTGCCACGAAGAAGGGAGGAGGGAGTAACTGGGGAGGATCGAGAGAGCGCTCACAACAGGAGAAGGCGACGTATGAAAAGTTCCAATATCCCAATTAGCGATCGGGGGATGTCATTGATGTTCAAACATGACTTTGGGATACGATTAATACCTTAGTGAATTCAAAAACGATGTATGATTTGTTCAAAAAGTATAGATCAGTTGTGGATTCACCTCTTGGGGTCTCTTTCCGATCGAACGAATGTTCGCCTATATGTGTAATATGCATTGCTCTACGGGGATTCTGACATCACACACGCGTCTAAATGTACACAACCATTACATGTAGTGTTACAATCTTGGAATGGCTCTGAATCCTGACCAAATGTTCGTATTGAACGGCTTTTCATCAAGACAACGTAGGTATTCTACTCCACTAAATCTCAATGTATATCACCACAGCTTCATCTCTGGCAGGTTTAGGACAGACCAACGGATGATATGGATGAATATACGTGGGAATGTTGTTGTCTGTTCAGCTCTGAGAGTTATTCTGAGTTGAACGATCATAGCTCGAGTGATTGGGAAAGGATTGTTGAAGTATCAAAACGCGTGAATTTAAATAACTTAAAAATGACGATTATTTTAGAAATCCCCGACCGATGATTTTAATTTTTTCGGGAAAATGATCCAAAGACTAGCCCGAAACATATCCAATTGGTAGTTTTCATGATCACGCACCTAACACTTTTTCGCCGTAGGAGATAAGGTGACCACGAATGAAAGGCCATCGGTCAATCAACCGGTCACCCAAGTTGGGGTAGAGGTCGTCAAAATCCGTACAGAGCTGAAGAGAAACGAAAATTGATACGGAGTAACAAAGATACAAGAATTAAATGAGGAAATTACTGATTTTCATACCAAGATTTGAACCAGAGCTATTGTGAGTGGCATAAACTTTTATAGGATGCTTCGATAGATATTTTATCCTCTTTGAGCATTTTTTGACGAGGTACGATAGTTGCTTTGAATTAACTTTTTACATCAGCTTCTGGTACCACATGGGTACCAAGCCACTTAATATACTGAAGCATTAGTGCTGAAATATGTTTGCCAATAACAATTGAAATTAATTTTTTGTAGATAATCTGTCTGCCGAGAATATGCTCTTATTCAAAGATTACTCACCCATGTCTGGATTCACATTGAGAACTTCTACGACATTTGTTCTCACATTGTTTTGCGTCATCAGATTCTTCTTCCTGAACTTATTTTGAAGATAATTCAAGTGTTCGTGAAGAGTTCCAGAGGCATGATGACGAACTTTGTTGATATATCTGAATGGCTTGAAGTATGTTGTTACGATTTCTTCTCTGAACAAAGATACAATGCTTTCAGCTAACTCTCTTAATCTTTGCAGGGAAACTCTGCAATAAATATACACTTATACATTGCAGAGTTCAATGATACAAAGATTTAATCCTATTTTCTACACACCTTAATCTTCTCAATCTCTGTGGGCCATCTCCTCCAATTCTCACTGGTTCAAAACAGGGTTTGTAACTAAACTAAATTAAACAAAATTATTGGATATGTTTTGTTTCGTTCATTGGAAAACGAAACAAAACGGAATCAATCATGATTTCGTTTATGAAAAACGAAACCAAACGTAAACATTATATCCACAAAATTAGATAAACGAAACAAAACAGAATTATTCTATTTTTCGTCTCGTTAAACGGAGATGAAGACATATCCAAAAGCAATTGAGTTTCGTTTCGTTTATTCAAATACGAAAGGAAACAAAATTGATCCTGATTCCGTTGATGAGGAGCGAAACCAAACGAAAACGGATTACGATTCATTAGTTATGAAAATTGATTCCGACCAAAATTTCGTTGAGATAAACGGAACTAAACGAAATCAATAATAATTTCGTTTATGATAAACGAAACTAAACGAAATCGATTTTGATTATGTTGATCATAAACGAAACTAAACGTAATCGAACCAAATTAAAATAAGCCGAAACGTTGATCAAAACCAATCGCCCCCCCCTCCCCCATCAGCTCTGTGCAACTTTTTGGCGCGATAACGTAAAGAACAGTATACATACGTGTCGTGTGATACAATTTGATTTCGGTCAGACCGTATAAAAAACGGGGATGGATGAATGCGTGTGTAGGGGGGGGGGGGGTAGATGGGGAGCACTGGGAGGCTACAGTGTGATAGCTGTGGAGCCCTTCCTCGATGAAGGCCTGAAGTCCTCGTGCTGATCTCGTTAGCACACAACCACTGTTGGCAGGGGCGTAGGTATGGCAAAAGGGGTCACCCAGAACCGCGCCGAGAGTTAGACAGCAATCCATTGACTAAGAAACGAAAAATATCAAAATTCCAAGTAGCAAATTTAACTGCACAGTCCCTTTCATAAACAATGTATCGTTCCCAAGGCCCTTAAACCGAAGATTTTTTCAGAAGGTTCGGCATTAGAAAGAAATCTTGTATGATTTCGTTCAGTTTCGCCTATGATGAACATAATTCATATGAATTTCGTTTAGTTTCGTTCATCATAATCATAATCGAAATTACTTTCGTTTAGTTTCCTTCCCTCAAACGGAATAGTTTCGTTTGATTTCGTCGCGTTTTCTGACGAAACAATTCGATTATGTTTCGTTTCGTTTATTGTAACCGTAATTATGCATGATTAACGTTTCGTTTCGTTTCTTTCACCAACATTTTTGTTGGGATTCGTTGAGTTTCCAGCTCAATTATAATTCATTTTTGTTTAGTTTCGTTTCTCATAAACGGAATAAAAAACGTAATTGAAATTGAATTATTAAGTTTAGTTTCGTTTATAAGAAAAACTAAACTAAATTCTGAAATTACGATTGTGGTTATTGAAGAACGGAACGAAACTCAACATTGTTGAAATTTTACCGAAATAAACGAAACGAAACGAAACATAAGTTTCGTTACAAACCCTGGTTCAAAAGCTTCATTCACTCCTCTCCTGATGACTATTCTCGATAAAAGATTCCTGGTGTTTTTGGTCAAGAAGCCAGTCTGCACATATGCAGCAAGTACACTTTTCCCATCACTTGACTGGTTTAGAAGGATATAGATGTCCTACAAGATCCATTCAATAAGTAGTTAGATAAAAGTTTGTTACGAATTTGTTTGACGAGATAATGATGTGATATATATTACATGATTCTCATAACCCTCAGGCCAAATATTCTGAGCCTAGAAATGAAACACACAGATTTAAATGTATACGGTAGGTGGAAGATTGTAATTAGACGCTTGCATGCAAAATGAATCATCAAAAGTTAGTAGTCTAAAAAAAGTTACCACCTCACAGTCAAACATTCATGATGCAGAACTAAAACAGTACATTCAAAATTCACTCTTCTGCAGGTTCAGCTTGGAATTTCTTACCATCTCGGTCACTGAAAAAGATTTAGCATGCTTAGGTGAAACAAAATAGGTTGTCATAGAAGCAGACACTGTAAATAAAGAAAAAAAGTCATGACTCTCTTCTAATAGTATAATACTTTCGAAAAAGTTAATCGTCATTCATACAAGATCATATGTTAAAGAATGATGTTAAATCATAGTATGCGTGCTGAGGCTTTCTGATGCCTCCTTTATCTCAACGAATGAGCTGGAAAGTGTGAATATGAATAAGGGGAAACTTGACTCGCATGCAAACCAATAACGAATTTTGAATTGTAACAGAAACTCAGAGTGATGCATCAGCCTATGTAATACATCTAATGACATCAATAGTGACATAGGGTGCCTCATCAATTTGTCAGATTCAAAATATTGGATATAATAATGGAGAAATGAGGCAATCTGAAAAGGTGGGTTTGTTCCAGCAAATTCGAAAGATAAAGTGAGGTTATGTACCAAGCGGGCGTGCAATCCTTCGATGGATGTGCCCCTGAATGCAGTTGTGCTATATCACACGATGAGAGAAGGAAAACTTACCATCCAGAAAAAACTGGTCAAAAACCGTCGCTAAAACTGATATTAGTATTTGCAAAATGTAATAAATTCTTACCCGTTGTTAATGCACTTCACCAAATCACCATCAGCATCACCGGCTCGCTTCAGCCTCACTCGCTTGCACATGCTTTACGAACAGTCACGAAGAAGCGCGTTGTCGCGGTGGAACGTGCGCAGGGGCTGCCCGGCTCAGCTCTCTTCGAGCTTAGTCCTATCAAAATTACCCTACAAGTGAGCGCAAATTTTATCCGGTTCCAATATAATTTTTGCGCAGAATATACTTATTATTTCATGGAGCAGAAAAAGTTATCGAACAGTGGTGGTAATTTTTCTCGACACTCATTCGCAATGAGTAGAGTGAAATGTCGGACGTCCCACGATTACCCTAACTGTTCCTGTAATTTTTATCGAAAAATTCTGCGTGTGTGGCTATGTATGCACGTGGTAGATTTCTATCCAAGTCTACATGCACAATATAAGCAAGAGGGGAATTTCCGGTGTACTAACAATTGCCTCGCAAATACTCGTATTCGGATACTCGATCGAATTGTGTAATTTAATCTTGAGCCCCGTGTTCACGGGTACAGCATGTGCCTACGTCGCATACCAAACACAACCCAGAAACCAGCGTGATTTTTCAACCTCTACATATCGAATCCTGGCTCTGGCATACAATTTTAAGGACTCACGAAATTCTTCTGTAAAATTCCATATCTCTGCACGACTTCACCGAGATATACGTCTCGCAAGAGGCAGAAAGAAAGCTTAGATCCGTCACCTCGCGATTCGTGAGAGCACTGTCGTATGGGCATATTTTTCCATGTGTCCCCATACGTGTGGCATCCTATTCATTCCAGCCACGCGAATGTTCCAACAACCCCTCCTCTCCCCGCCCCCTCCCTCATCCTTACGTTCATCTTCATGCCAAGTCACATTGATTGTCTTTCAAGTTCTTTGCTATTCGCCACAGCCTGATTTATATCTCGCACCACGCTCTGATCCAGCCACTCGCATCCATCCACAATGTATGATTAATAACCCTGTCATTGACCTCAGCTTTTTGAAAAACTCAACAATTTCAACGAAATAAATAGATCGCGAAAATTGTGCCCCGGATTCTCAAAGATCACTTCCGGACACCACACAAACGCAAAGAATCTGCATATCGAAAAGAGAGATGTCGTGCAGCACCAGATCTACTCATCAGTTCGAAGTGAGTTTGATCCATTGGCTTGATACATACCAGACACAAAAATCCTCTGCTGAAGAAAGAGATTGAAGCGTCCATCCAGCCTGTTACGAGCTCGCACGATGAGCACTAGGGAAGATGCTGGCAGACGGGGGAAGCGGAGTAGAGGATTGGCGGGGGGAGGTGTCACGAGCGCCTTAAAAAATTATGCTTACGCGGAACAAAAGCAAGAGGAGGCACGTAGTACATTGCTGCGCTACTCTCGAGTCGCAAGAATTTTTGCTCTTTAGCCATGAGAATAGTGAGTACCTAATCGGTCGAAACTCTCTTCACTCGCTCCCTCTCCCCTCATGAGGCTCGCCCTTGCAAGTACAGTTGGAAACCAAGCGTCGGGGTGGAACGCGCGCGCACAACTTAGACCAAAAATACTGCAGGAAGCTAAAATACGTTACCATGGGGACCCACGCTCTCCACTACACTATCTTCATTCATTCACTTTGTACCCCCCTTAATCTCCTCCGTTGCTGGCTCGTCCTTAGTAAGATCGCGTCTCTTTATGTACAAACATTTTGTTGAGGTGATACAATGGATTGGATTGGCAATAGCTTGCTCTCGAACTCTCAACCAATTCCCGAAATCATTATTCTGCTACAATCGAAATAAGCTTTATTTGGGGAAAGCACTCTGCGCTCTTGCTGGCAGAATAGACCTTCATCTCTGTGGTCTGTCTCTGAATGGAGTTGCTCGACAGGTGTGTGTCAACAACAGTTGGGGCTTATCATCGTCAGTCGATGTCAGTATCTAGAGGAAATCGAAAAGGGTCAACACTAATCGGGGGAATCGATGCTGAGATGACAGTTGAAGATGGAAAGAAAAATGTCACATTTGATTTTGAACTGGCACCAGTTTTCAGGTAGGAATCTGCGGGAAATTGATGGACTCTTGAATGAGTAAGTGATCAATTTTACATGAAACTTGCGGAGCTTCAATACCGAATCCTTCAGTCACTTGAAATTTATGTATCCCGACAGCCAAGTGTCCGAGCCGCGGGACCATGCCCATTTATTGTTCTATCATTTCCTGGAATAGAACCCGAAGATGCCAGGGTCCTGCCAAGATGCCAGCACTCAATCGAGGCTCGTCGGCGCGTGGTGACGTACGTCACAGAGGTATTATTCGATGTACGGAAATGTTAACTTCCATCCCATATGCCAAGAAACTATCTCGCAATACTATCGGTTCAAAAAAGATTGACACATAGAGAATTTTTGTCATCCTGCCTCCGAGAAAATAGGTAATTCCTCCGAGTGGAACAATGTCAAAGCTTATTTGGTTGCGGTCATGATGAAATTCTTTCGAAGTCGATCGAATGATAACTGCAGCTGGAGGTGTTATCAGCATTTGCGAATACGCAAGTATAAACCCTATTTCCGAAGTCGCTCGACTTTTGGGTGCTGCAACTCTGCGAAAGAATTCTCAGCGTACTGCAAAAGATATGAGGAATAGATATTTGAATTATCAGTAACCCTCAACAAGGATCAGCCGAAAAAAGTTATAACTTCTGGAGATTATCCAGTTTTTCTTATCTCGAGATCCACTGGAGTCAGAAACTTGATTCGAGAACAAACAAATCATGCATAAATTTTTGAAATCAAAAATGATAACGCAATTCCAGATTCCAGAAAATAAAGGAGTGGCAAGATCGCAAAGCTTCGATAAAGAAAGCGCTTATTGAAAGACATTTCTTGTCCTTCATGGCCGGGCCCTTTGAATCGTCGATCATGAAAGTCATGAAGTTTCAGATTCGAAGTCAATCAAGGTACCATCAGTCTGCTGCAATAACGAGTCTGAATTTCCAACAAAGGGATCAATAAAAGTGTTTCAAAAAAGCGAGTTTGACCTGGCGTTGCTAGCAAATATCTTTGATCCGTTGTTGCGAGGGTCATCAGTGATATATTAGATTGAGATACCCTGCACTTGTCCTCTGAACCCACGAACTCTTACGATATCTACATTAGTCTGACGGCTGAAGGGGTTTCCGTCGGGGTTTCGATGCTGAATCCGAATTTCGATAGTAGAATGTCGCAAAGTGATACAAAAAAAGTTATTAACAATTTTTTATAAATAATGAAAAAATTTATTAACCGACGTGAAGATTTTTTTTCATGTTGTTTAGGCTACTTGCGTCGGAAAGGTCTCTCGATCTTTTCCATGAAAATGCTTAGATTTCCCGGAAAAGATTCATGAAGTTTTAAAAAAGTCGAAATTTTCAATTCTTGAGGACCTGCAGAACAGACGTGAGATGAAATTTTTGGATCTAACAAAGCTTAAAAGTTTTGTCTATGTGTCCACTTCCAGTAAAACCAACGAAAACCCCGTAAAAATGTAACACGTCTTTGCCAGTTGACGGACAGTTTTCCATGTTTTTGATCCCATCAGTGCGTAAATTTGAGCGGTTCAGACCTTGTCGTTGGTGCTCACACGTTGCCTCAACCCATCCGCAGTCAACATTGGTTCCCTAGGACCATTTTCTACACCCATTAACATCCTTTTGCACCGGAAAATCCCGGAGAATTTGTAGGATTTTCCAAAATTTTCCAAGAATTTAATCTTTTAATAGAATAAATCACCATGCCATATATTCAACTTACACACAACACTGTGATGAATAATGAGATCACTTCAGGATACATGAAAATTTTTATCGTAATGAGATATGCACAAAACATGATACGTACGAGGGCTATCCTCTACTATAGTCCTTGCGAATAAGTATACCTTGCGAATCATTTTTTAAAAAATCACAGAGAAGCCCACAAAAATTGGTTGTCGTCGTAACGTGCTCAACTAGGCCAGGTTTTTCGGGAAAACTGACTTGGAAAACTGGAAAAGCTATTTTTCATACTTTCCGCACCTAACGTGCGGACCGCACACTTCTTGCGGGAATCTCCGCGCACGCCGCAGCTGCGGCGGGGCCAGCGGAATCTACGCCACGGCTGCGACTCTGGCGGCCCTTACAAGCTTCGGTATTTGAGCAGTTGCGGGTTGTATCATCGCTGTGGCCTGCAACGCTCCGAGTCGGAACAGCTTCTTGTCTTGCTGCAGTCCGTTGACGACCTGTTGGCATTCTCTCTCAAAATGGTAAAGTAAGACCTTGGAGAGAGGATGGCGTTGATTCTTGCGGTCCATCGGGTAACGCTACCTTCAACTGCCAGTGCGCGTTCTCGACGTTAAGATTTTGTTTGAGAAAATACTCATTGAATCTCTGAACTGACTCCGAGAATGACTTTAGATCGCCGTAAGAGTGGGTAGTGGATTGGGTATATGAGTGATACTTACACATTCAAGGTTCAATTGCGATCCGGTATTCGAGGTGCAAAACGGGATTCATTCTTGAATGGTCTCGGAACTTCCGGTCGCGGAGGGGGTCGGAAGGAAACTCACAGTGGTGGAGGAATATTGACGGCCAAGGCGTGTTCGAGTGTCGTGGAGGCAGCGTCGTGACAGCGAGCTGAGATCTGAATCCGAAATGAGAAATGAGATTCAGCAGTTTTCCCACATTAGATCAAGTTACAAGATTTATTAAATAAAATATTCCGATTCCGATTTATTACGACTCAACAAGGTTGTTACGAGCGCCCAGTCTTCAGTAACGAGTGAGTTGGAAGCTCAACAGCAGGCAGACAGACGAGCTACCTCAACTTTACGGAAGGAAAACTCAAAATGTATACTACTCTCTCAAAACTTATGTGCACTTCCAGGCAACTTATTGAGCTGTTCACAAGCAACTATGTTTCTCGGGTGAACCTTGAGCTCATTTGTTTCGGGAAGTATGGAACGGTACACGCTGATCCAACAGCTTCCGAGAATCTTGCGGATAACAATATCATTATGCATCACTGAAAACTCGAGCATAATATCATGAAACTTTCGACTAGTGCAATACACAGTTACGAAATTACCGACTATGATGAATTTGGACAAGACTCTTCCACCAAACTATAGTTCAACTGGAACAATCAATCGATGAATATTTTCGAATACAGTAGAAAAAAAGCTTCTTCACATCAGTAGCTTCTATCCATTCTTGGACGCATTCTCACATCATACTTAGGTGCATTATCAGAAAAATGAGTCCTCTCACGCATACTATTCTTGCATGACTTCAACTGCAGAGCATTTCGGTACCTATATCAAAAGACCTTGCCTCATAGGCCTGTTTTGTTCATATCCTGTAAACGACTGGTAAAAACAAGTCAATCGCACAATTTTTTCTACTCCTTTTTTTCGATTCCCTCCATCATCTTTCATTCATAGAGAATATTGAAAGATATACTCTGCTCCTAGAAATCTGTCTTGGATCTGAAAAATGCATGAATCAGAACGAGATCAAAGTGAGCACTTTCTGACGTATATTTTCGATAGAAACATGACTTCAGGTTTCAATTTTACGGACATACGCTACTGAAAACCGGACTGCAGTGACCCTACGGAATACATTCCAAATGATTTTTTCTGTTTCTGGAGTTGTTCTACCATGATTGGATAAGTCTGGAAAATAAGCATAGAGCCCTTGACTCAATTCTTTCGAGACTTCTTCTTGTTTCTTGAAAACGCTGGGTTATTCACCGTTATATCACTCATCCTTGGATTATGACACTCTCCATGCCCAAAAAAATGAAATTTCTGAAGAAGAAATACAAATTACCAGGGTCTGCGAGAGTTCTTGGATTTCCATTGCAGGTCATCGTTATATTGTATGTCTCAATCTACGGATTCAAAACAGATGGCCAAAAGTGGAGTATCGAGCTCGACTATTTTAAATATGTCGTTCTTTCGGGGGTTGCTCGTATACTATCAGCATTCCTTGCATCTATAGGAGAAATGAGATTCTCTTGGACTGAGTTTGACTAATCCGCCTGAATATTCCAAGAGCCGAGGAAATAACAACAACAATCACTATTTCATTAAACCATGCTGTTTATCTATTATTATAAACTGGGAGCTAAAAACCCCGATGAATTTCTCGCACATTCGCTGGAAATAATTGTATCTAGCGCTCAAATTCAGCCACACAATTCCAGTTACCTGCAGCCCTCGTCACAGCTTCAGGACATGTACCGCATTTGAGGAGAGTCTACAAAGTACAAATTACAGAGGAAAGTTGTGGACATTTTCTCCCCAACATCGCAATTTCTCTTTCTCCGTCTACCATTGCATTCCGCACGTTTAGCAGCAAACAAGAGAGACGAAAGGGAGGGAAAGAGAGATAAAAAGCAGAAAGCCGGTAAAAATGGGGAAGAACGTAAGCGAGGACTGCTGCGGTAACCGCAATTAAGAAGGTCGAGATTTCCGACAACACAACTGTGAGCGTGTCCCATTTAACAATTCCTCCGAGCTTACTCGGCTGTTTCTCTTGCTCACTCTCGTTGGGCTCAGTAACATACATTCCATCACGCCCACCTGCTTTTGCTTTATCTATAGATACATGCATAGACACTTGCGAACTACACACGAGCTGCACAAATTCCCGGTAGGAAAGCAACCGGCAGGGCCTATAACGTACGTACGTATGTATATCTTCTGCTAGCAAGTACAGAACATACGCCCCGGAAGCTGATTGGCGTTCCGAATTAATGCGCCTTGCTGAACAGCACTGTTATTACGATTGAGCTCTGTGTTGGCTCTGTGCGGATCTCGGTGCGAATGCTTCTTGGTTCCTTGAGATTTTGGTGGAACAAACGATCACCTAAAGACATTACTATCAACTGTGTCGGTTGGAGGATGACTCTTTGATGCAACAGACATCCTCAACTAGTTCCTTTCAGTTAAAGATAATCAGTGATATCTGAAAATGAAGTTGAGAAGGGAATTGAATTCAATCCACCGTGGGGGTGGAGATAGTAATATTCCTTCAAACCCGGGAAATGCTCGTTGCACAGAGTAACGCGCTGTACAGGAACCCAACTTCAACACACTACTTTCATCATCCGGAAAAATTACATCAGTGTATTTAGGGAAAGTTATAACTCTACCACGCACTGTCCCGAATAATTAATGAGATACTGTTGTGTAGTTGCCACGAGAATGTTCACATTTAGCGAGTTACAAATCTCTCGTACTCTGTGCTCACAGGCAGTCAGTTTCTCTCGGTCTAACTAAAGGCAGTGTTGCACTTCTCATGCTGCCATCTCATTTTATTGTACAGGAATTGTGATTTCATTTTGGATTAATATTTGTACATCTAATTTCAGAGTTTTATCCTGATAGTCACACAGCTATATTTTTCTCTTTCAATACTCGAGCTATATCGGTGAGCGATGATTCTGTCAGATTGTGAAGCTCCACCTTACTTCTGATGTTATGAATCGAGTTGATGAATTATGAGTAGCTGAAACAAAAATTTTACGCATCAATAACTCATTCTCCATTTAGCTGCATAAGGACAAATTTGTAATTTTTCAGTCCATCAATGTTGATAATTCCCAGATGAATATCTACGTGCAATAGTGAAATGGCTTCTCGACGGATGGATCACTGCCAAGAAATAAGGGATGAGAGAAAAGAACAAATAGTTGAGAATCCTCTACACGTGGGCACTGTATCCTTGGAGATCCTTGGAGATAGATGGATAGATAAACGCTTTATTCTGCTTACAGGCAGAATAAAGGATTCATCTATTTATCTATCTATCTATCCACATATTTCGGAAGATCCGAGGGAATATAACTCCCCAAGCCATCTAGATGGGATTAAAATCATCCACCATTCTTGCCTGCACGTATAATTTGAACCGTGGGCTCTAGATTTTGTAACAGGAGTTGGAATATATGACGACATTCAACAAGTGAAGAGGGTTTCACTTTCTCGTGACGATGTGGACTTCTCCATTCGATTGATATTTGAGAGATGATCAACACAACGACATAAAATATTTTTGAATAGACTTGCCAAACCAATCCTCAAAATTTAATTATTACTTGTTTTCCCTCCATCCTCGCAAAAACTTGTTGAATGAATGTTCGAATCCGTTAATGACCCAAAAACGTGAGATCTCATCAATTAAACAGTTCATTTCCACCATTAATCTCAGATTCCACATGACTTGGTCTCACTTACCTCCTTGAAACTTTATCTCATTCCTCCTATTCCTTCTTCTGACATGCAATGCCGATACGCATAACATCCCTTTGTTCTGCCCCCTTGATATTCTTGCATCCTAGCGCTGTATCTTACGCTACAAATCAGAGTTTTCTTCCTGCCGCGTTCACATTTATGCACATATTCTAGCGAAAAATTCCAGGGTTGGATCCACTTTGTCTCGCAATTTCGGAAATTCGGATGGATAATGGCACCACTATACGGGAAGAACTCGTTTCACTTGTTTACTAGGAACAAAAAAAATGGACTCATCTCAGAGTTTGTCCGATGACTCGAGCTTCAACGCCAATCCTAACTAAAGTTAGAAGTGTTGTTACATTCTTGATTCGCATTCGCCCAATTCCAAATGTTTAGATCGATTCTACCGCGGAGTGATCCGAAATCTGTGTTCACAGGAATGAGTTCTGAATAAATTTTACAGTTTAAACAGGTGCTCTTAATATAGCTCGAACCTAACGGGTTGAGCTCAAGGCTGAAAAGTTGACAGTAGGTCAGATAGATATTCTTGTAGCTGGACCTAACCTGCCAATATTTAATACTTCTTGGACTTCAGTTCCTCACGAGTAATCCCGCTTGAGTGAATAGTCAATAGTGTCCCACTCCTTGGACTTTACTTTTCCATGAAGGTCAATTTATTTGAGTGGATAGCCAATATTGTGGGCACATGACAAACGGGTACTTTCACCTTCATGAGTTGCTCAGTGACCAATCGATCAGGGGGTTGTTAGTTCTTCAATCCATTAGTTCAGCTGCTCTACTAAATTCAGTATTCCGTGTAACTTACGTCACTCACGAGATACAATGTCTATACAGATGGTCTATGTAACTCATGCAAGGCGGAGTTACATGAGTTACCGCGCGACAAAGAAATTCTGCTCACTTTGCTTTAAATACTTTACCAGAAGAGCGTGTGAGAATTGCGCCTCAAACTTTCAGAAACAAAATTGAACAGAAGTGAAATTTCAATCTTGGGTTCGTCTCTAGTTCTGTGGTGCACTCTCTAGAAGACTTCGAGTGCGATTTCACTCAAAGCGAGTTGTTTTTGATCCAGAACTTGAGTCAAAACGTCGCGAGCTGCCTTCGAATGATTTTTCGCCCCATGACTGGGTGAAAATTTCACTCCGACCGAGTCGTTTTTTTCACTCGATCACCCAGTCACTTATAGTTCACTGAATGGAAAAGTCTACTGATTTATCAATAGTTGAACGATTTCAGAACTGGAGGGATGTATGAGAACCATAAAATTCCACAAGGAAGAAAATGAAGAAAACTTGTTTAACAGAGTTTTGTGTTTATTCGTGATTGGTTGTTGCTGAGATTTGAACCTGATTCCCTCCCTTCATCTTCTTTGTGTTATGAAGTGTGTCCACAAATGAAGCATATGCAGTGCACACGTGCCCATATGCAGTTCATCAAATTTCAGCCGGAACCAGCCGGAATTCGTCGAGTTCTGCTTTGAATCGGCCGGTTACGAAGAAAACACACAAACTTTTTCAAGTCAGAGATTCTCTGATTTGAAGAATTATTCGTGAATTACCTCGAATGATTGAGTGTTTGTGTAATATAGCTATGAAATTCTGTATGAAGATACAAATCTCGTCATCATAATGAATGAATTCGATATGAATCATTGCTGTTTACGAATTGCATTTCAAAGTATTTGACGAGATATAGAATACAATTGGAGGACAAGTTCTGTTTGCATTGAATTGCACATCTAGGATCGATTCAAGAAGTTATCAAAAGTGCCATGATAATGATGTTGATTTAGGTTATGTCGGTTGAGGCAATGCGGTCACCATGCAAGCTGAAAATCATTCCCATCTTTCTCCTATTCTGTTGCGATTTGGGCTAAATGACGAGTGCACAATAGTACATTACGCGTCGAGTGCTGGAAACATTTTTTCCTTCGGGAAACCGGGCTGGGCGTGGGCGAAGGCACCGTCCAGCTTGGTTTTCCCGAAGGAAAAATGTTTCCGCACGAGACGCGTATGCAGTTTTATACGTCTGTACGCAGAAACAGCTTGTTTCCAGGCCTCCTCGCGTAGCGAGGAGGCCTAGAAACACGCTGTTTCTACGTATGGACGTATAAACACTTTTTATCATCTAACTTAGATTTGTCCACTCGTCGTTAAGCCAGAATTGCAAGAGAATCGGAGAAAGATGGGAATGAAAATGTGTGTATATTAAGGGTTAGGAGGTTCCCGCGGCCGAGTTATTCCCATTTTTCTCCGATTCTCTTGTGATTTGGGCTAAGTGATGGACGGAGGATCACAAGTTGGACAATAACAAGTATTTGACCACTCATCTCACACTCCGGATCATCAAATTTTTTATGTAAGATGTATTTTCAAGGTCCATGGTCACGGTGCACGGTGACCGCATCGTCTCAAATTCGCTCGATCGCCGAGTTATTCGAATGCTCGATCGGTCGAGTGACCAAAAATCACTCGAATGGTGTGTTATTTTTCTCAATATTCACTCGAAAGCGAGTCATTTGGCTTGATTTGGTTAACTACTCGAGCCTTCAGTCCTGAAAATTATTCGAATTCTTTTAGGGCGTGAGTTCAATGAAGAACAGTTTTCAACATAATGAGATTTCAGATGCATACGCGGCAGTATTCAATAATTCTACAGTTCATGGGTTACATGACCATATTGGTTGTTGATGATATCGAGTAGTTGCTCGAGCTTATCGTTACCAAAAGTTTACTTAAGGTAGTACCCATGAAAGAGGACAAGAAGTATCACGAAGATTACGCTAGTACTGTGATTAATGAACAAAATAACGTAACACACAGCCTGAGCGTCTACAACTAAATGTAATATTGCGATACGTAAACTTGCTCTCTTCGGGCTTCACTCGAGTTTAGAGCTTTCAAAGTTGCGCAAAGTCAAAACTCAGATTCCCAAGATGGTGAGCGAGCAGATTACATTCTGCGGGTACAACAGTACTTGATTGAAATTGAGACGCGGTGACGGCGTGCATCCCGGAAACTTGGGGTATTTTCTATTTCAAAGCTTCTTAATTGTCAGGAACTTGGCAGGCCAGCTTGTGTGGATTACAGTTGTTCGCAATGAGATTGCATCTACCGTTCAAATTCAGAGAACTTTACTTCTTTAGAATCATTCAAACGCATTGTCGTTGTGATAAAGAGACCGGTGAGTGGAAGTATTTACGTAAGAATTAACTAGGGGGGGAGGGGGGCAGGGAGCAATCTTGAATTTGTGCCATAAGCTGAGCACATACCAAGCTGGAGACAGCGTATAGCTCGGCGTGTCGCCATCGTGAATGTATACGTCGTCGTCTGCAATGTGTATGACAGAGTATGCATCAAAGTGTTAGAATCTCTTTCAGAATCGAATTCAAAGAGCAAAATAAGATTCACGAAAGGGACTCGCAATTTGCGGACACAAGTTAACATATCTACGGGGTTGATGATGGTGAAGTACTAGATGAGTATCATACGCAGTTGAGCTGTGGGTGCAATAGCCGAACTGTATCCGCAAGTCCATCGTTGTTTTGAATCACGAACTTAAGAAAACCTATGGACTCAGTGTCAGGGTCGGTGGAGGAATCCATACGAAAGTGTATACGTGTGACGACTAAGCGAAGAACTACCCGATCAAAACATGTGAGTCACGCGAGTAAAATGTACGAACCAGTCAAAGAGCGCGAAGTGAACGGTTCGAACAAACCGGCTTAAGCTGGACGAACCAAGTGAATCGAACGAAGCGATCGAGGCGAATGGAGCAAACGGCCCAAACGATCCGAACGATACAAGCAAATTGAGCAAACCAAACTCGTCCCGGCTTACCCGTTCACTCGCTTGCTCCTCCCAACTCGTTCAATTCGTCCGGACCGATTCGGTCCGTTCGGGCCATTCGCTTTGTGCGCTTTGCACGGCTCGCCAAGTTGATAATGATTTGGTTTAAGAGTGAATTCCTGGTTCGCCATCAGCGATGATTTCTAATGAAACTTGAGAACGAATGTTCCACCAAACCCCGGAACCCATAATATCACAAAAACAAAACTTGGAGTTCGTGAAGCAACTTCTAGTTTTTTTTGCTTCATGAATTCCACCGATGGATGAATTTTAGAATCCTGAAGATGACCGATTCACTTGGAAAAGAGTCACCGGAAACTACTATGCTCGAAGAAAGTTTGTTTTGTTTTTACATGAAAAGTAAGTCATGCGTAGATGTTGAAAGTCCACATCATTTCTCATATGCTAGAACATGCTGATTGGGCCGGGGACGATGAGGGTGACATTAACAAGCTCGGATACAACGAGATGGACAGCGTAGCCCTCAACTCTGCGAATTCGAATCATATGTCAGCCTGGGAGAATTGATAGAAGTAGGGAAACCTGTTTTGCAATTGAATAAGGAAGGATAATATCATCAAGTACAGGATCAAAATGCTGATACGATGTGGAATATGGTAATTAGGACAAAAGGTTGATGAGTTGAGTGAGATTACTATCGTCATCAGCTATGGGTGAAATTCCAGATAATTTACACATCTAGAATGAAACAACTAAATCTGAGAGACTTGATTCTCACCAATGTACTTGTGCGAATTTTGAAATCATGCAGCAGTTTTTCTGTCCAAAGTAAGAATACCTAAAATGCTCACCCCTCTGTGAGCAGAGAGTAGCTCATTTTGAAGCTTGTTTCGAGACCTTCGAACTAAATTGAGGTGCGCCTAACTGCAACGCATTCGCTCCGGCGGGGCCCACCGGTGGGCCCCGTGGTTTTCCCAATAAGGATTCTTCAAGGCGATTCACTTTGCTTATAGCATAAACAACGAGCCAAAGGAGAGTTAGTTCCCATAAAGACAAATTTGATAAAATGCGGGAGTCCAGTTCATGGTTGGAATAAAATTACGAAAAATCGGCCCCCGAGCGAACATGTCAACAAACTGGTGCCAGGCTATCTCCTTCTTTGCGATAGGTGATTTTGATCCACTCAAGGTGGGTCTCAATCCTACGACCTCTTTCATCGAGATATGGGATCAATTCTTCTGAGTGTGTCCGCTTTCGCCACGTCGAAGGCTCGTGTAGACAAGGCACTTTCCAAGCATGGAAAAGGCCGTAGGATTGAGGCCCACCTTGGGTTGATTTTTTTCATCTTTGATCTTTCCCTCAAAAAATGCTCCAAGTTATGGAAATTTGATAACGTTCCTTGGAGCGCACAGAATTCGATGCCTCTGATCGAATTTTTGAGAGAGCTGTTAATGTACAGCTTCATAATCAGTGTTAGCTCAGAGTGGCGGAGATGACGGATTCGGCTCGGATAACCGATATATACATTCTAATTATTTTATCTTTAGCATACTTTTTGAGTTGAGTAGATAGATTTGCAAGGGCCAGAGAGCACATCTAGAGAAAGATCATAGGGGCAGATTAGGTACACTGCGCTTTCTATAGTGATTTGAGCGAAAAATCCGCTAGAAATCGAATTTTTCGATTCCATAAAAAAGATCCTGAGGTTTAGATGAAGACGGAGAAAATGAGTTCAAGTTTGTTAAGATTGGTTGCACTAACTTCTCTGGCATAGTTTCTGGTGTCTGCCAAAAAGAGGTGCCCAAGAATTGCGCAACTCATCCAGGATCATTACAAGACGTTAGTATTTTCATATTTCAACGTAGAAGCATG
The DNA here is from genome assembly GCA_029851415.1 of Eretmocerus hayati. Lineage (NCBI taxonomy): Eukaryota > Metazoa > Arthropoda > Insecta > Hymenoptera > Aphelinidae > Eretmocerus > Eretmocerus hayati. The sequence goes on from CM056742.1 coordinate 136,430,330, forward strand.
TGAAAAATGCGCCACGAGGCCTGCAAGTGCGTACATTTGAGAACTTGAATGATGCCGAATCAGGGAATGATGCTAAATTATGCGTTTCTGATGGCGGAGTCATCTTTCGGCTGGGTATGTGAATCCACGCTTGAGAGTTCTCGTGGACACGGAGCTGTTGCAAGATCTCAGCGTTACCTCAACTCTGCGCAAGCGCCGCGCACGTAGGCATTAGCGTATGAGCATATATACCATATATTATACCTGCTAGCGATACACACGCATGGGCCATGCACATAAAGTACTTATATTTGTATCTCCACGATACTAAAAACGTTTTCAATCAATCGACTTTACCTTCTTCCGCAATATTCTAAATCATTACATACATTCAGTTACGGAGTGATTGAAAATTCTGAAGCAAACCTGGGAAGAATGTGAGAAATTGATGTTTTTGCCAAGATTTGTCATGAACTTACTCCATTTTCAACATGCGAGGGTGCTTTACAACATCAAGTCAATTCCAATTTTCTCAGAAGAAACGTATCTTCAAGAGTTTGGAGGAAATTCCTAGGGATTTTGCGTGAGGAAAATGCAATTCGTCATAAGAGGAGAATCACGAGTTACACATGAAATGATGCATAACGCAGAAAATTCTCGATGTATTTTCTCTGCTCGCTGAGAAAAGTTCTCAAAATCGGGGATAAAACGTTGAGAATGATCTTGTGAATGACTCTTTGCTCTGTACCTTTTCGGTCAGACTCTATGATTAGAACTCGAGCTCAGCGATATCATCATTATGAAGATCATCATTTCGATGTGGAATAGTTTGTTGATTAAGCATTCTAAATACTCGGGATTTTCAAATTTTAGTGATGCATTTCGACCCTCATGCAGCATCATCGTTGACAAACCTTCTCTCTACTCCCTGATGGATTACCAAACTAATATAACGTGGTTTCATCAAAGGACTCCGTCATCTATCGCGCGTTCGCCGGGACGCACAAATTTTTATATTAGATCGGTTTATTCATCCAATACTTTTTCATCATTATGAATGAAAGCGATGCGATAGATTCGCAGAAAGGTCTCAGAAATATGCAGAACGTCTTTTTGGTACAGAAAATTACGAAGATTTTGAAATATTACGAAGGACAATTGAGACGGGAGAATGTGCAATTCCTGCTTTTCTCACTTCCAACAAATGAGACCGTATTCATATGATTATCATGTCTCGAAATTCATCAAAACAAGCATATCTCTCTCACGTATCATAAGCCATTCGTGATTAAGAACCAAATTTTTATTCACGGTCCCATTTTTGAAAAGCTAGCAACCGCCTTCCACCTTTCTCCAAACACTCTCAAACTAGTATCCACCCGAAAAATTCCGCGTCAGCCAAAACGCCACCCTGGAACACTCAAACCCATAACCCAGTTCACATCTCAGCAAAATCTCTCACCAGCACGAGTTCCCAAAAATCGCTTAGCGCTAAAATCTGTATCGGCTTTCCCCTTTTCTCCCTCAACTCGAAACTGCGAACTGCCTCCTCGCGATTGCATCCACAGCGTAATGAATACAAAATGTAACGAGCGAGCGTACGGCTGAACAATTCCGCCACCCTGTATCTACCCTTCTCTCCCCTTTCGCGCAAGCGCAAGCTTATGAAACTGTATAGTATAGATAGAAATACATAGTCAGAGGGTAGTAGACCCCACCGGCTCAACGCCGGTTTCAGTTCGACGACTCGCTTCGTAGCGGCGTCGTAAACCTCTAACCAAACTAGGGCCTCTACGTTCATCTTTCCATGAACGCGTTCTGCGTTTTCCAACAGTCAGTGCTTGCGATCCACTATATGTATCACGTGTGTAAGAGTAAGGAGGACAGAGAAACGGTTTCTCTTCGATCGCCGCGAGCTTTAACGTTCGAGAAACCACCACCCGATCGATCGCCAGCGCGTGAGAGTGAATAAGAAGAAAATTGAGTGAAAGTGCAGTGGTGCGATTCTCAGGAAGATATATCCTCGTGCTCGTGGTTCATCAGGCTGTTTCACCACGTAGTGTGCGCGACACCCTTCGTCTGCTGAAAGAGAGATAGTGGTGAAGCCGGCCGGCATTGAGCGAAAGCAAGCAAGCTTTGAGCTTGCAACTTGCGATTTTAACGAGGCCACGTTCGCAGAGCCGCGTGGTGTAGTGTAATACGAACGCACGAGATTTGCAACTGAGTTTGCTGGACCACGAGATTGGAGGTGAGCGTATTTCGTGTCGTCTGCTAGATATACCTATATAGGCTATTGGTTACGGGATGTATCGATATGTATCGATTTTCGAAAAGCGGCCAAACTTCAAGTGGAGAAAGACTTTTGGCGAATTAATGGTTGTAGTATTCAGACTCGTTTGCCGAGCCATCTTGAGGAGATGCACCACGTGATGTATTATCTTTCGTGAAAATCGAGAGAAAGCTATAAGGGTAGTAGAAGTTCAATGGCCCGATATGTGGTTTTCCTCTGTGATGTGGTGTAGGCAACGTGCGGGTGGGTATACTAGTCGATGAGATTGATTGGTACATGATGTGTGTGTGTGTGCATGCGTGTGTGTGTAGTCCCAGATCGATGACGCTTGGAAGAAACCGAGAAATAGAGTCTCACGTCGGGCTCGTGGTTCTTACTGAGAATCTGGAATGTAACAACTTCATCATGTATTCATAAGTATCGAACGCAGCTGTAGAAATAATCTCGTGATAGTATGTTCCACTTTGATATTCGCACTGTGATAGATTCGTGACCAAATATGAGTTCTCGTATCGAATAATGGTCGGAAGGCATGTGGCGGACTTCTGTTTGGCTGAGCATTGAATGTTTATGAGTTAAGTAGAAGTTCTGACGAAGAACAATATCATAGAATCACTTACATATTTTGGCAAGTTGTGGTCGAATCAATGTCTAACAGAAGGTCGTGGAATCGAACACAAATACGTTTCGTTGTCGTACATGAGTAAAAGCATAGTGCTTCGAGTTTATTCGCTCGCGATAAATCTCGTGAAATAGGTTTCCACTACCAATTCTTCATTTTGTTCCATTTTATTTTCTCCTATTGAGAGAATATAATGGGTCATCACTACCACAATTGCACAATGAATTTCAAATTTTATTGTAGACAAAATAGTCATCAACTACTGCATCAACGGATATTTGGAATCCAAAGGAACACAGCAATGATGAACTGAAGTTCACCACCAGCTCTCAATTCCACAAATACTTCTTCAACAACACTAATGTCATCGTATCTAGAGCTGGATACGAAACTCATCACTCTCTGCTATCAAAGCACTCCTACCAAGTGACGAGCACACATAATTACGACTTCATGAAACATATATTTTGATGAAGTCGTTCCAGCCGCTGATATTTTAGACTGGTGTGGCGTTTTTTCCTTCTTTTCATCCCTAGGCATATCCACAAGTTAAGGTACCTTACTGATGTACTTGGTTGTTTTTGGTTCACTAGGATGACGATTATTATGCTCCTGGAGTTGCATCTGCAGCTTTTTAATATGCCTCCTTTGTTTTATAGTAAGATCAGCTGGTATAGTGGTGGGTCTCACAATTTTGAAATTGAGGGGGTGGGTGGAAGAAGGGCCTAAGTGCACTTAGGCCCTTTTTCCGGCCTGCGGTTTTTTTTAACCCTTGAACCATGATCTATCACCCCATGAAAGTTGTTTTTCCATAAACTTCGAAAACCCCATAGATCAGAAAAAGGGCCTAAGTGCACTTAGGCCCTTTTACATATTCGATAAAACGGCCTAAGTGCACTTAGGCCCTTTTACATATTCGATAAAACGGCCTAAGTGCACTTAGGCCCTTTTGTCGATTATATGATGGGAGTTACGCCTTTTTATCGGTTGTATGATGAGAGTTAGATCCTCTGTCTATTATCTGAAGGCAGTTGAACCCAGCTAGACTCCTTGGACAGCTAGTTGTACAGTTTTGATGGGTAAGAACCAGGGTTTGACAAATAACGCTAGTTTCGTTATGGTGCGTTATTAACGAAACCCTTGGAGATCTGTTATCATATTCGTTATTTCGCTAAATAATGGGTAGAATTTCGTTATGTTATTCGTTACGTTACTAGAATAACGTTAAAATCATAACGAATTGAATTTCGTTTCGTTATGAGTTTCGGTATTATTAACGAAACGTATAACGAAATTCATGTGGATAACGTTATTCGAAACTAACGAAACTAATAACGAAATTGAGTAACGTAATTCCCAAGACATTTCGTTAATGTTTTTCGTTACGATAACATAACGAAATTCTTTTCCGAGTTTCGTTACGTTATTTTTCTCATTATATTCACTGCCACTCATGAATTCTGAGTGAACGCAACATCACCCTCTCTGAAAATGACGGTATCTCGGATTCTATGCGTCGAGGGACAATTTTGAAAAAAGTATCTCCGGATAGTTGGTCATACCCATCAACCTAGTCTATTTCTAGCGCATTAGGAATCAGTCATATCCGATCTTCTCTACCTAAGACCCTCGTGGGGCAAAACTTCGTCCTGATCACTTGGCGTAAGAGAAAAAACGAAACAAAATACAATTTCCATTTCGTTACGTTACTCGCGGAAGTAACGTAACGAAATCAATTATAATGTGAATAACGTTACTCGAATACCGTAACGAAACTCCAATACTTGAATTTCGTTTCGTTATTAATAACGTTATTCACATGTAACGTTATTCACGTAAAAGTCGAGTTTCGTTACTACAGAATAACGTTATTAATAACAAAACGAAATCCAAGGATTGGAGTTTCGTTACGTTATTGTATTATGTTAGTCACATTACGTTACGGTATTTGGTTATGTTATCGTAACATAACGAAATTACCTCTTAGTTTCGTTTTTTGTCACGATAACGTAACATAACGAAATCGATAACGCAATTTCGTTATGTTATTTGTCAAACCCTGGTAAGAACGAATCGCCTAACTACGATGCTGCACCATTGGACACGAATGGTTCGTCAATCATTTTGAAGAGGAAAGCATGACCTCACTATTTCATAAGCTTTGAGTGGGGAAAGAGCTTCCTAACGTCCCAAGGTCATCTCTGTGTCGTACGGTGTTTTAAGTAATCCTCCAAAAAAGTTGAAAATCGGCGTTCCATGAGTAGAATCGTGTTCCGATGGATTTCAATGAAACAACCTGATTTTTTTCAACATATCTTCGGAACTCGGACAAATAGGAGAGCAGTATTCTTATATCGACAACCTGTGATTGAGGCCTCTAAGAAAATTCATAAAAGATAAGCACTTAGAAAAACATATTGCCGTCAGTACAATACGACTGTATTGTTACGTGGTATTGCCGTCAGACCAACACTGGATTGTCACCACAGCAAAATGATTTTGTTATTGCACGCGGATAACCTATGAATCTTTCGATTATATTTGTCTCTTTACCGGCACCATTCTGTGCAAAAAATTGGTAGCTTTTGTGGCAAAATAGCCGTAATGTGACTGTGAATCCATCAAGTATCAGAGCATTTGAAATATGTGGGCCACGTTTATTCATTCTGGTAGTAACACCAGACTGCCAAACCGATCTGATGGATTGGGGTGATGACAAAATCGGTATTGCTCTCCTGACTATACCACTTTTTGATCGCACGGCAAAACGCAAGGCTGTACGACCAAAACTCTTTTCTCAGTGAGAATTGATTTCTAACCATGTTACCTGTAATCAAGACGTTAGTTAACCACTTCATCGTGTTTACCGGGTCATTACACAGCGAAAACCGTTCCAAAAACTGACAGTGTTTGTGGTGGACAGTGGTCAAAAATGCAAGAAATTATCTATCAAACAAACTCCAATTCATTATTTGCATCTCTTGTGCATGCGCGTCCTCTGATGTCTCTAAAAGTCATTTCAATTGGTTGCCGGTGTAACTCACTTCAGAATGGTCACTCGAAGAAGTCGGTTTGACGCGTTAGATCACGAAATCTAGTCCAAAAAATGAAACACTCCAAGGTATCGAGTCCGTGAACCCGTAACCCCTCCGATGGACGCCAAGAATCCGAATTTTGAGTCGGGTCGTTCCCAAGACGTGAACATGTGTTATTCGTGTATTTTTTGATGTAGAAACCAAATCCGTGGTCAGGTTTGTACCCAATCTTCAGGACTATCTGGTAGGCTCAAAAGAAGTAAGATAGGCTAAAGTAGGCTCAAGAAACGAGATAAAGTAAGAAATTGATTGGGCCTCATTCACTGTGGCGCCCGAAAATCAGACTCGCAACGGGAGTCCGGAGGGTCCGGGTCATCATACCTCACTAAACTTTTTTCACAGTCTCGTACCACCTAGAAAATGGAGAATCCAGAGTGACTCCCTCAAATGGGCCTTCTGTCCAGAGCTACAAGCAAAAACGTAATAATTGCCCATATAGGCCCATGTCAAAAAGTGATATATATATATATATGGGTATACTGGCAATGCTAGCGTTTTTGCTTGTAGCTCTGAAATGAAAGCCCATTTGATGGAGTTACTCTGGATTCTCCATGTTCTAGGTGGTACGAGCCTGTGGAAAAAGTTTGGTGAGATTTGGTGACCCGGACCCTCCGGACTCCCCTTGTCAGCGTAAGTGTATTTCACGGGCACGATTTCTTCATACATAGCTATTTTTGGAAAATCATAACTCCGACAGATTGGATTTCTCATCTTATCGTTGTTTGACTGGGGAAACTAGACACCTCCGAATTCCTCTCAAAAGATTATAACAATGAGACTCCGGAAGAGAGTTTTGTTTAGGAATCGAATCTTAGCACGAATGTGACTACGTAAAAGGGTCTTATCACTGCAGAGAGAGGTACCCACAAAGTCACCAAGACCTCGAAGATTTTCTAAAAGAGCCCAAACAACAGGAAAATTTTGTTCGAAAAAAGGGCCCAAGTGCAAGGGTATTGTTAAAAAGAGCCTAAACGTAGAAGTACTGGCAAAAAGGGCCTAAGTGCAACAGTATTGGTAAAAAGGGCCTAAGTGCAACATTATTGATAAAAAGGGCCTAAGTGCAACAATATTGGTAAAAAGGGCCTAAGTCACCGGAAAAACTCGTTCAAAAGGGCCTAACTCCACTATCGATATCGGGATAAAGGGCCTAAGTACTGGGGTATTGGTAAAAAGGGCCTAATTTTTTACGAAAAAATTTTAAAAAAATTCTTATGATTTCCATATCTCTTTTCTACCAATTCTGGCTATCAAATCATGTTCTTTGGACTTCAAAAAAAGTATCTTCATACTTGCTAAGTGAATATTGGGTGACCTCAGTTTCACACACTCAATGGAACCATCTTTCACGTGCAGAATCGATGAAAATGCATTAAGACGTTGAATCGCAATTGGATATCTTGTGTGACACACCCATAGATATGCCGATGAAATTTGGAGGCCATTGAACTCGATTTCGCAACGTTATCTAACTTTTAGTGGACCAACTATCCCAAAAATTGACCCAGTATTGGGAAAAAGGGCCTAATTACATTTTTTCGAATGGCTGTATACCTCTCAAAATCGACAACTACCTTCCAATTCCTGTGCGGTTGTTTTGTGGATGCCAAAACCTTTGAAATAAGCCAGGTATGCGCATCGAATCATGCCACGGGCATGATACAGTTAGTTTTTATCGTTTTTCTCGAAATGGCCGTTTTGTAATTAGGCCCTTCTTCCACCCACCCCCTCAATTGTTCTTCAGTATAATTATCGCAACACGAGCGCTATCAAAGGTCACAAAGATAGGTCTCTCCTTATTGGCAGCTAGTTTCCCAAAACTTTTGCTAGTAAACACTGGATGCGAAAATTCCTTGATAGGTGATGAAATGTTCGTGACAGTCTCATGGCAAAATCCATTCTCAACTCCGGGAACACTGAAGATTACTACACTACCTCCCCCTCACTCCACTTTTTCCAAAAGTATAACTTGGCGAGGATGGCCATCCTTTCACCCTATCACTTCATCTGGGATCAAAAATTGAATTTCAATTCTTGAGGGTCATGAAATCAGGGGAAACATGTCGAGTAACTATTTAGCAAAATCTAGCAAAATTTAAACATGAAACAATTGGGTAGAAAATGAAAAATATTAATTTCAACTCTTGAGAGTCGTGAGATCAAGAAAAGTATGTCGAGTAATTGTTTTGCAAAATCTGAACGTGAAACGCATGGAAAAGAATTGATTACATTACGATTTGACTTTCTCGGTAATTTTGACTCAATTAACTTGAGTTTCTCACCATCTCCTTCGTCTATGAAATGTAATGAAAATGATTCATTCAGACCATTGAGAAGAAAAGGAAACCAGAAAATTCAATCTAGCATTGATCGGTTTAGTTTAAAATTCAGTGGAGATGGTGAGTAACTCAAGATGAGTCAAAATTACCGAGAAAGTCAAATCGTAATGTAATCAATCCTTTTCCATGCGTTTCACGTTCAGATTTTGCAAAACAATTACTCGACATACTTTTCTTGATCTCACGACTCTCAAGAGTTGAAATTAATATTCTTCATTTTCTACCCAATTGTTTCATGTTTAAATTTTGCTAAATTTTGCTAAATAGTTACTCGACATGTTTCCCCTGATTTCATGACCCTGAAGAGTTGAAATTCAATTTTTGATCCCAGATGAAGTGATAGGGTGAAAGGATGGCCATACTCGCCAAGTTATACTTTTGGAAAAAGTGGAGTGAGGGGGAGGAGATTTCAACACTTGGCTATGGTAATGACTGAATATTCTGAGATTGAAAAACACGCTGTAACCAGTAGCATGTAGGAAAACAAAAAAAATTCTATGTATCTCATCCATAAAAATCATTCTCCTAATTAACACTAGTGTGCTTCATTCCAAGATGAACATTTTTTGATCATGAACAAAGAAAAATCTGGAGAAGGACAACTTTGTATTTTTGATAGCAAGACTTTTGAAATTACTTCATGGAATTGACTTGAGTTGATGCGAAGACTCCTAACCCACTTGTGATGGTGCTTGCAAGAGAAAATTTTTGGATCACGAGGAACTTCTAGATTGTGAAAATTCCCCTGATGATGAACTACATCCACTCTTCAGCAAGAGAGCATGCTAACTATCAAAGTGAACAATTAATGACTAATTAATAAATTAAACATAGAATGATGACACTACATCTGTTGTTCAACATTTTCCAAGGACCAAAAACTGAAACAAATTCCATGTAGCACATTGGTAATTCATAACACATCAAGAAGTTAGAGCAATTCGTGCGAACTCATTCTGAGGGAAATGAAGGTTCAGTAGCATTATGTGATATGTGTTTGAATGATCCTCAACATACTTCCAGATAGATGATGTACGGATCCAGTTTGTTTAGTGATTGACAACTCAAGTAATAATTTTTTCAATTTGAACTTACCACTTCCCACCAAGAGCGTAAAAGTGCCTTTCTTTCTTCATAATACTCTTGATGAAACAGGTAAACCCTGTACAACTTTCTTATCCTATTCAGAATTTAGTGCCAAGAAAGTAAAATCCATATACCATATGAGAGTAAGAGTCTAGCTGAGACCTTTGGGTTAGAGTATTACGCAATGGACATATCATATTCAAAAGTAATAACCAGAGCAACACCAAATATCAGTGCTTATATATCACAACAACTGTTCTTGGACAGTCGTCAATTGACTGACCTGTCTTACAACATCTAAATGTGAGAGACGATCCCTCTTAATGTGTTGGACATTGACAGGTCTACGAAAAGCAACACGAAGGATATTCTATTGGTCACACTCTTCTTCAACTAGAGTGGTTTATCAAATTTTCTTTGAGATGCACAATTTTTCAGAGTTGGGTCTCTCTGAAGTATTGAGGAAACTGAAAGTCAATACACGGCTGAAATGTAGATTGACACTGGCACTCATTTTTCCTCACGATCAGATCCTAAATTTTCCAAATATTTTTGAAGATCAATTCTTGACACTGCACAACAGCGAGAATAACACACATTTTGGCCTTTGGCCTTTTATTCTTATATCACTCCAAACAAGAAAACCCACAACAATAAGTGGCTCTTATTCCCTCAACAATGAGAGCTGATTTCTACAAGCTCGCTGCAGGCGGTGCTACGATTGGCTTTCAATCTCTGCTTCAAAATAGTCAGAAAAGTTACATTTTAGTATGTTACTGCAACAACATGTTATTGCTGGAGCGGAATCAAGCGGAATAACGCCGTCTGCTACACATGCGGCTGCATCAAAACATCACCCGGACTCGTGTGTTCTCGCGGTCGATCGTCCCGCGTGGTCGACCCCAACAATCGATTGTGTTCGACTTCGAGTGTCGTAACGCGGCTGAAATCTTGACGCGAAAAAATTGGGAAGGGGCGAAATTAGTGAGTAAGATATTTTGGCACTAAACGCTGTCAGCGGCGAAATGACTTGCCAATATCCTTGTTGAGGACCGAAATAACGGGTTCAGAGGGAATGAGACCCTCCTGAACCCAGAAAAGCATGAAATAAGTGAGTTCGAAAAAATGTGTGAGGTTAAAACGGCCCAACTCAGCGTATATAAGGGACGGCAGCCTCGCGCGCGCTCTCTCTCTCTTTCTCACATGTTCTTCTCTTTCATATACTCGCCAGCAAGGCGCTGCCGCGCCTTTTGATTTTGCTACTTGGATGGCTCTGCCCACCTGTACGCCAAAGGCCTAGCCCGGCCTGGCCTTTCGTGAAAAGGCTGAACGATCCAGCCTCTTCACGAAAAGGCTAGGCCAATGGTGTGACAAAGTGAGAGGTATGGACGCTTACACGATCTGCCGGCCTTTCATGAAGATCCTAGGATTTCCACAAAAAGGCTGATTTCACCAAAAGCCCGCGACATATACACAATCGAGCGAAAACCAGCTTTAGATATTTAGCTCACTTTTGTTGAAGCTTAATAACTCAGTTCAGTGAGGGGTATTACAAGAAAGTGGGGCAATTCTATCCGTCAAACATTCGAAAGTCGAAGGATGAAATTCACTGGTATCTGTTCTCTTTCTTGCTCTACGTGCATTGTCGTATTCAATCTTTGGCTCAATGCAGTGCGTTCTTTTTCATCTCAAAATTCAAAAAATTTCGATGAAAACATTACATTCTTTTAACTTTCAGAATTTCTGTGATATTGAATAGGGAAATCGTGTCTGGGGCAGCTCTCTCAACTCAGAACAAGATATTTCGACAAAAATGATGGTTTCCTTCCTTTGACCCACTTTCTTGCATGCGGGCCGCTTACTTTACGAATGCAACAAGCTCAAGCGATAGACAGAATTTTCCGACTCAGAAATGTCTCTGAAGTTTCACGTAAATCAGATATAGCAAGGGGACTCGAAGAAATTCCATGAAACTAGGAATCCATCAAGATACGGCGCAGAGTTGAAGTAGTAAAGTTGATATAATATACCATATAATTACATTTTATCGATCAAAGATGATTAGTTCTAAGAACTACCCCATTCCCCTCTTCAATTCGTCATTAGAAATATATATTCCATCCTGGAAAAGATAGATCTGAGATTTGACCACTATTCGACTGCCTGATCTATCGTTTCTCGATTCGTTGTGAGAATTGGAAGTCAACCTCGCCTGTGTCTGACTTGAGAGTTTTCGTTATTGATTCTTTCAACGTACACTGCCGAGAGTGCGGTTGCTGTTGGTGGTTGACGTGGCAGTTGAATCATCATAAAACCATAGCCTACGTTTATCCACGTATCTCAAAAATGCTTAGTTTTGGCCCGTCAATAGGCAGAAATGATACAATTATGAGTATCAAGGAGTATCACAATACTGACACCTATTCAGCAAATTCTAAATTGAATTTCAGCGAATGATGATCGGGAGATTCAACAACAGCTTCATCTTACTGAATGTGAAAGAATCCTACTGTTTGATGACTGAAAGTGAGCTGTCGAATCAAATCAAGTGTAATAGGTCAGTTAATCGGAGGATCTAGATTTGAGAACCATTTATACAGTATTAGATCGGATTTTCATGAATATGGTGATGATCGATAAAACACTTTGGAGTGGTGAAATTCATGTGAAATTGAAGCTACATGAGTTTGAAATATGTGAATGACAATGTTTCCCATTATCTCATTTATGTCTCATTATGAATCCTCGTGGTCTCAATAAAAAACTCACTGACCTTCGATGTATACATTTGAATTTGTTATTGACTAACCAATAAATCCCCCACTTCGATTATAATCAATCAGATCTCTACTACGAGATATCGTACAATCTATCAACTATTATCAACACATCTGGGATTCTCCGAAGTTCTAATAGTCCTTGGAATTTGCTGAAACTAGGACTAGAAAACGGTTCTCAACGGTCGTATCGAATCTCTGAAACGTTGTATGCGCTGGTTTGAAGGTAATCAGAGTTTTTGACGAATCGACCACGGTGAAAAGATTTTCTCAGAACTAGGAAAAAATCGTACTTAATCACAACAAATCCTCTAACATTGTGATGGTAGTATTCAGACGATTAGTCTGGTTTCAAACACTTCTTTTTATAGTGACATTCGCAAGGCTTTCGCGACCTGAACCGAGAATCATCTCTTGTTAAATCTGTCAACTTCTGCCAAATTCAATCTGCGCCCTTCGGTAAGGAACTGATGCAAATAAGGCCTTATTGAGATCTATAAAATGTGATAATTATTTGGTACATTCTGCCTCTGAGACTGCCAAGGAATCGAATAAACATGGTTTCTTACGAGTTTTGGGAGTATCTTAGGAATTTGCCAGTAATATATGCATATGAAACCATTGCCAAATGGAAGATTGCAACGAAATCTACAACTTTGGTCCTCCGCGGCTTTTTAATTAACCCCATTTCGTTCGGAGAATTCAGGGTTTTAGCGTGAAAAATCCGTATGCTCCATTCTCTGAGAGGTTTCTCAGTACCAGCGCATCATTTCCCGTTCATGAAAAAAGCCTTAGGGGTCATATTTCTGTTGAAGAACCGATCTCCGTTGGAGCCGTGATGGTTCATTGAGCAAATTTCGAGAGAAATAGAAGTAACTGCGTTCCACGTGTGTTTTGAATGAGACGTTTCTCACTTACCACTAGGAAGCGTTTTGGTTTGACGGGGAAAAAATTCACATTCATCTTTGGACTATTAGAATAACTTGCAACAGTCCCTTTTTCCGATGACATAGTTGATCTTAGCTCCGTTCCTCATTCCATCCAGATGAAAAAACTCTTTTGTTTGATCTCGAGAATGATTTTCTGGTAATCGACATGGAACCCCAAGATACACGAGTTCTACATGTCATGCAAGAGTACTAAATCATTCAGATCCCGTAGAAAGCTATTCGCAAGCATCCCTAAAATGTGACTGACTTCCTTCGCACACATTTCCTCATGAATACATAAAAAGTTTTCTTGAAACTTTTCCGTGAGAAACATATGAAACCCGCTTTCATGCTAGAACTCTGAGCTCTTTTTAGAATTTGGACAGAAAATGACTTGTAGCTCTATAACACCACGCATGATTGTGCAGAGCAGTGACTAGAGCATACTTTCATTTACTTGTATGCGCACTCACATACCTATACATATATGTAGGTACATAAGAGGCGAGTGTGCAGTTCAGCGACCCGACTCTCCACTGTCGCAAGACAAATACGTATAGCCTCTTGGGCAGATATCGGTCGAAAAAAGCAAGCCTTGCTCTTTTCTTGCAGCCCGAGACATGTGGAAAAGAGTGCAAGGAGCTGTTTGGGTGAATTGAGGCGGATACTCGGCTTGCTCTCGGGCTCTCTTATTGGAGGGCTGTTCAGAAATGGACTGCGGAGAAAAGATGTCTCGTATAAGTCCAAAGAATGGGATGCAGTGATCTTTTAGACTCGCATGGAATTACGTTAGGCAGCAAGAGATATGGCGTAAGAGCAACGCCGTTGGCAATGCGGGCATTTCTGTATCAACGATGCCAATGTAATTTCAGAGATATTTTAGACCAATATTTTCATTGGATACAACTCACTCACCTTCTATCCATCCACCATTTGAGGTTTGAATAATTCTTTCAGGTCAATTACGGTATAAGACTCAATTGTAATGCATTTTTCATTACTCTAACCTAAAAATGCCGCGTTTAAATAGAATTTTAGGGTTCTCGTAATGAAAAAATATATCCGCACCTCGCTTGCAATCCCATTTTGGGCACTGGAGGACATGTCTGTCCTAGTACCCAAAATGGGCTACCGCGCTCAGTACGGAAATATACTATTCATTTGGCGTGATAATCTAAAACCGATCAACGATCATCACTCAAATTAACCCGTCATGACGTGACGCAGATTTTGTAGAGTAGAAAGTTCATTAAAAAATCATGATATCAACATGAATATACATTTCACATTTGAAACCATCTATGACCACAGATCAAGAAATATTCTGATTATTCTACTTGGACTTTTGTTCAGTCATCGAGCATTCTGAAAATTAGTGAAAGCTACATTTTTGCACCGTTTCTACTCTCTTTTTCAATACAGTAACTGATATCCTCCACATTGTGCTTTTTAGGAATAGCACCATGCACCCACGCCCTGCAATTTTGAATGTAGCTCAATGATTTCGTGATTCAAAGTAGAATGACATCGTACCTGCGAATTTCCATTTTCCTCATGATCAGGAAGCCTGGATACTTCAAGCTGTGGGCCAACTAATGTGATCAACGAACATTTGTCAGATGGTTGTGCCCAAACTCGCCGACTTGACGTGCATGCTTTAGATCTGCTTGGCTCAACAATTTTCCAAGTGTGACTGACTTTATTGAAAACCGACAAAATGAGCTGCAATGCACTCACCAGAATTTGAGGGGACAACAACGACTCTCAAGGTTCATGATGGCGTAACTATCGAATTTTTCATATCTTCCAATTTCCTGATGGTGATGATTGATCCCCTCATCATCGATCAGCTGGAGTCACGCAATAATGAATTGCGTGACTCTGTATCGACAATAGGCGCATTCGTAAGATTATTCCGCAAAACCTATGATGAGTCAAAAACTAATCATAGTATAGGCTTGAATGCCCATTCAAGAATCTGAGAATGATTTTCTCAGTTCTCGATGACAACTCCATTTTCAATCATCACTTCGAGCACTCAAATGTGGAATGTGGTACCACCAAAACAATCCCAAAATTAGCCAGTTTTAGCGTTTCATTGCACTCTGAAAATGTATTGTATATCTATCTCAATCACATGCTCAATATCAATCTACTTTATCCATCGTCCCTTGATATGCTACGTCTGATTATAATTCACGGCTCTGGTTATAGGTACATCGATTATTTTATAGATTCAATTGTCAAAGGCCAATAAGATCCAAAAATTTCAAATTGAGGGAGTTACTCAAGAATCCGATAAAATAGCTCATCCATCGATTTCTATGTGGATATTCAATAGTTTCCAGAATCTTGACTACTGAACAATCTCGTTCCATTAGAGGAGCTAAGACCTTTTGGGCTGATTTCATCAATTTTCCAGTAAAGTCAGAGCAGTCTCTACTCTTGATGATATATCTAATTAGTAAGGCTTTTGTTTGGAAACAGATTACGATACTTGATAGAAGAGAGCATCACATCATAGGATTGAAAAAATCAATAATTGGCCAAAGGGAAAAATCGCGAGCGCGTGCGCAAAATGCTCGTGATTCAATTTATTGGTCGAAGAGACAATTGCTTTCGGGTTGAATGGTGAACTATCTCTCGTGGAGTTCGAATTTATCTTCGCAAGGGTAGAATTTCTATTCATTCTTGCCAAACCCATCACCCTTCTCCAATCACCATGTATCGTTGTTAAATTTGTAATTTGCTTGCAATGTTTTCTTGAGTAAGTCAAGAATCCACTCAAAACTCACAATTTTTACCAAAAAATGATCCAAAGTTTGGATTCATAATTCTGTGATGATACAAATAATGATTGTCTATTAATCGACGAATTAAAGAACTTCGCGTGACCCATACCCGGGATGAACTAAATCGTCCTCCATCTCAATATTTCATTTCTATCAATTCTATGATTGAATTACCGAGATCATGAATCATGTACTAAAAATTGACGGTGTAAGCACATTTATCGAGTCCATCTGCTATATACTTGCTAATCTCATGGATTGTACCAACATCGCGGTATGATGTATCAATTACTTCCCACCAGGGTGGAATTTCATTCAAAACGCATCCGTTTTGATATTTTCCCTTCCCTTTGGTGGTGATTCTCCTACGTTGGGCTACCAGTCACATCCTTATTCGTTTCGTTTTGACTCGCGCTGGTATGGATCAAATGTATCGAAATTGTTAAAAACATGATAGAGAAACGTATTGTGTGCTTCCTAAAATGGCGTCCTAAATTTCTTACGCACGAACGAAAGGAAAATTCAAATCATTTATTTGTTCGATGAGAGCCAAAGCTGAAAGGATATTCAATGAATCTGTCCACTCATCTCGCTCAAAGAGCAAGCTGATGACTCACACTATTAAAAAAACCAACTGGTAGAAGTTTTCATTCAACCATTGGCTGAACGCAAAATTCAACCAATGTCAGGCGCGGATACAGGGGGGGCGATCGCCTCCCAACCCCCTTTTTATGCTTAAATCCCCCCCCCCTAAACGCATCGAATCTGACAGAAAATTCATGTTTTCTGAGACGTAAATCGAATTTTTTGTTGTTATAAATGCTAATTATCGTAAGCAATGAACAATGATTATCGTTAATCAATCCATCCGCGGATGCATTCCAATAGAATACTGCTTAAACTCAATTATTTGAATTGTATGCGCGCCTGACCAATGTGGATTATCACAATATGTCCGTGAGGTTCCTGCATATCAGGTTGCATACGTGTGGGGTGTAGAATATGGTGGATGGTCCCATGGGTGGATAAGGATGGATGGGTGAGGGTGGACTGATGGATGATGGATCGATGGATGGATGATGGATGGGGTCGATGAATGGATCGAAGAATGGATGGTGGGTGGGTGGGTGGGTGGATGGATGGAGTGATGGATGGCGGGTGGATGGATAGATGAATGGGTGATGGGTCCATCCATCCATCCATCATCCACCCGTCCATCATGCATCTATCATCCATTCAATTACACATCCACCCTTCATCCCTCTTCTCCACTCATACAACCATCACATATCCATCCATCCATCACTAATCCATCCATCCATCGCAGGATATAATTGCTTGGATGAAAATTCAACCAGCTGGTTGAAATGTTGGTTGAAAATCTAACCAATTTCTTACAGTGCACTTATGCAACGGTCCACTACCCTGATGATTGAGTATCAAGACACACAGCTCCGTTCCAAGAAGACATTTGCTAGAAAATAAGTTTCGAGTCTCATTTTGATATATTGCTGCATTATGAATCATCCTATCTGATTTGATCGTCGGCTGATACTCCAAAGCTCTCTCAATAGGTCCATTTTTTTCTTTGAAATCTCATCATCTTTGTGACGCTGATTCTTATTCTATGCTTGAAAGTCAACAACGTTCAGGAAATGAATCGCTCCTCGAGCGAGGAAGAATCTAGAATTATCGGTTTCCAATAATTGCATGCATTTTAATAATCCAGGAATATCCACAGAATTTCGCCCTCTTATGAATAATTCTAAGTCTAACTCGGGCCTGCAGTACTCTCTCCGTATCCATCAGTGAGAATCCACTGAACTTCAGTGCATTACGGATCAACTTTGACTGATGACTTCAGTGCACATGCACTGGGACTTCAGTGCATATGCACTGAAGTCATCAGTGACCCTCACTGAAATTTCAGTGACCTCGAGGGTCGGACGGGTCCTGATCACTGAAGTTTCAGTGAGGGTCACTGAAGAATCAGTGAGATAATTCACTGAAACTTCAGTGACGTCAGGGGTCGGACGGGTCCTGATCACTGAAGTTTCAGTGAGTGTCACTGAAGCTTCAGTGAGTATCACTGATTGATCAGTGAGCTTCACTGATTCACCAGTGAGAATTTCCACTGAAATTTCAGCGAGTATGATTTGCCGGGACCCTTAAAAAACTGAAAATTACCTTGAACTTGCTCGTCTGCTGTCTCGCTTTTGCTTTTTCTATTTGCATTGGCAATGATCAAACAGAGAAAAAGCATAATCCGAACCCCCAACGTGCCCTAGAAATTGATGAAAAATCGAGAAAGCAAGAGTGATGGAAATTTCAGTTACTATCATGACTTCATAAGTTTTCCAAGCAATGGTTATCCTTGTCAAAAGAATGAAGCTTCGCAACTATACATCCCTGAAAATTGCATCGAATCGGTGTCTTCAATCAGTTAGACACTTTACTAAATTGTACTTGCCGACATTGTCAGGAGTAGGATTCATTCTGATTATTTTGGAGGTATAAGATGAATTGAATGGGGAAAATTGAAGCAGGAGTTTGTCACTTATAGCAAAATCATAACTCAAGCATCCCAAAGGCAATTCATGATGTCAATTTCAAGTTCTACATAATGAAACTTTCATAAGAAAAAAAAGGTCTACATAATGAAATCGTAAGAAATTCAGAATTATATGGTTCTCAAGTCATGATTGTGCTATAGGTAAGAAATTCGCACTTATAGTAATAATGAAATACTCAGATTCATTCATGAACTTTATTATCTTGATTAAATAAATGTTGACAAAAACAAAAAATCAGTGGTGGCAGAATTGCTCGATGTTACTGAAACATCTGAAGAAAAAACACCTTGTCAAATCAATCAAAATCTGCATATGCATCTGCGCCATCAGATGCATATGCAACTCCTACTATAATGAATCCAATCAAACGCCTGCGAGAACACATTACATCACTTATCTATGACAAGTCCCGGATTTTCTCATTATCACATCTTAAAACAATAAGATAGAAAATAAAGAAATCACGAATGCTTTCTGTGAACGCAACAAAGTTTCATACTGCTGTTATCGACAGACAGTAAGCTTGATGAACTGAATGCATGTCCATCTGCCTGATACGCGCAGCAGGAGATGAACATGAGAAAATTGTACAACTTTGGTGGGTACACCGGATTTAGAACTTGATACAATCCAAAAAGCAATCAATTTCTCAATGAATCAATCATCAATTAATCAACTAAACAGCTCGTTTGGGACTATCGTTTGGGAAGCTCTAATTCGATACTTTGTGGATGCAGTAGTCATCTAAATCTCCGCTCTCTATTGTTCGATTAAAAATCATTCAGTCACTTCTCAGATAGAAAATAGACAACAATTGCCAAGAGGGCATTTTTTTCGAGGAATGTCTTATCTAGTTTTGGGGAAGACCCGGGTGATTGTAATATAAAATCATTTCATAAGAGAGCTGGAACATTTGAAAAAGCGTGTGAGCTAGACTGTGGTTGAATCTACCCAAACTCCACAAAGTATTGAAATTCTAGTTTGTAAGAGAAAATAGCTTTAAAGCTGGAACTAGAACATCAAATACTTTCTCTCATGGAAGAATAAGAGTTGTCGCACAAAATTGACACCGCTCTGCCAAACAAAGTCTATTTATGTGGATCAAATTTTGATGGACATTTTTTTGTGATCAATTTCAGAAAAAAACTTTTCCGAAGTCAGTTTCACACTGAAATCTGTATAATCGAGTGATGATTCCAGTTTTTTTTCAAGTATTTTGAGACAATCTACACAAATCTCGGTATAATGAATTATTCTGCCTCATGAGCAGTCAAACTCCTCTATTTTTCTACTAGATTATCATACAATATGATTTTTTCTTCTTTACTCAGAGCTAGTGGATAAAGTAAACAGGTGTAAATACCTGTCATCAATGGGTACAGTCCCAAACGAGCTGTTTAGTTGATTAATTGATGATTGATTCATTGAGAAATTGATTGCTTTCTGAATTGTATCAAGTTCTAAATCCGGTGTACCCACCAAAGTTGTACAATTTTCTCATGTTCATCTCCTGCTGCGCGTATCAGGCAGATGGACATGCATTCAGTTGATCAAGCTTACTGTCTGTCGATATCAGCAGTATGAAACTTTGTTGCGTTCACAGAAAGCATTCGTGATTTCTTTATTCTCTATCTTATTGTTTTAAGATGTGATAATGAGAAAATCCGGGACTTGTCATAGATAAGTGATGTGGAGTTTAGATCGAGCAGTCACAGAGAGCAGACGTGTTTACAAACGGTGTGCCCTGCGATAATTCGATTGTACCGCGGCTATAATTTTCGGCGATTTTCATGTCAGTGCGTGAATACCAGCTTGGTTGCAAAACCAATACCTACGAGTAAATTTTGTGCCTGTTGCACTTTTGGGCACGGTACCAGTATCCCGCCAGGGATCAGTGTGCCACAAGTGCAGTATGGCAAGCTCAACTACTCAGTCTAATCCTCGAGTTACTTTTTCTCGAATTGTGCAGCAAGCTCAGTGTCCATCAGACGAACAAGCAGTGATAGTGGATGCAGTTGGAGGTCACAGTATACAAGATTATGCTTTAGCTCTAGGCTCATTAATTAACCCACAGAATATTCATTACCTTTCACGTATATCGAACAACAGAATATGTTTCTATTTATCGAGTGAAGATCTTGTAAACAAACTAGTGGATAGCAAGACAGAAATCAAAGTCGGTTCTCAATCTCTACCACTTCGCCCATTGATTTCTAGAGCTATACGTATTATTATTTCCAACGTTAGACCCAGCATACCCAATGTTGTGATTTTGGAAGAACTCAAGAAAGTTGGGATAACTCCAGTCTCGCAAATTCCTCAAATCAAGTGCAGTGTACATGTTCAAGGTTATGCCCATATAATGAGCTTTTGGCGCCAAGTATTTCTAAACCCCGAGGATTTGGAAAAACTTCCAGGCAACATGAATATCCAGGTGAATAATTCATCGTTTTGGATCCACCTTTCTCACGAAAAACTTGTGTGCTACCTCTGCAAGGAGGAAGGGCACGCAGCCAGACACTGCAAGAATGTAGAGACCCCACCAAACGCATCATCAACACCCGAAAGATCAGAAGCAGTTTCCCAGGAAATTACTTCACAAGTTGTGACAGAGAATGTGAATTTGGATATGGAGCAATTGATAACCGGCATCAAAAGACCTCCTTCAGACACTGCAACTGTATGCAGTGCGGAGGACTTGAATCCAACGCTCTCCGATGAAACCCAAAAGGAGGCAACTGAAAGCAGAAAAAAGAAAAAAATCAAGAGACAAGCGAACAGCACCGACATCGATCGCCAACTAGAGCCAGCACGTAACTATATCATGAGTCAAGATTTGAAGCATCCTCTCAATTACGACGATTTTGCTTCATTTCTCCTCAAAACCCATGGGAATCCAGATGTTCGATCTACAGCAGCAGAATTCACCGAAAATTTTGACTCACTAGATGAAATGTTGAGTGGAGTGTACGATCACCTTACCGATCCAGTTTTGAAAAGCAGAATCACTAAAATGAAGAAAAAACTCACTACCACAGATTCCGATAAGAATGATGTGAATGACACAACATCCGATGGTCTCGAAACGAGTGAAGAAATACTAACGGACAATTGAAATGGCGCAATCATCATCGAGTAGTAATCATTCAACTACGGAAGATTCAATGGAGAACAAACCGATGCCTCTTCGAGTTCTATTTTGGAATGCTCGAAGCATCAAAAAACGTGTACAAGAACTTCCAAGAATTTTAGCGGGAGTGGACATCTTCGTATGTGTGGAATCCTGGCTTACAGAAGAAGATAAAACTATATTTGCAACTGGATACGTGCAGTACAAGAAGAATAGAGACTACTCGACAGGTGGCGGAATCATCATCTTAGTGCGTAAGAATATTCCTTTCCAAGAAATAAATAATATTCAGGCCCCTCATATTTCTGTCGAAGTTTGCGGTATTCGTCTCACACATACAAACCCACCATTAGACATCATAGCGTGCTATAGAACCCCAAGTCACATCCATCGCACTCTCAGCCAAGCTCAATGGGATACCATTATCAATAACGTAGATGACAACAGAGCGACTCTGCTCATGGGCGACTTTAACGCTCACAATGTTATTTGGAATTGTAATTATACCGATAGTAATGGTGATAGTTTGAAGAACAGTATAGAGAATCATGATTTATTCCTTCATAATAATGATGCAATTACTAGGTCTGACTTTAGACAAAACAAACACTCGAATATTGATTTAATTTTCTCAACGATGGATATAGCACAAGAAATTGATGTGACTGTGATGGATGAGACTTGGGGCTCTGACCACTATCCAATTATATGTAATGTAGGAGTTGTAAGAGATATTCATGAGAAAAAAACATTCAGACTCCACACCTTGCGCACGAACTGGGATAACTTCGAAAATTATCTTGAAGAGAATTACGAAATTTTCTTTTCTCTTGAATATGATGAATCTCCAGCAAATGAAAAGATGAAAACATTCATTAATATCATTACATCTGCTATTCAATTTTCAACTCCGAAAAAGAAAGAAGTCAATCGTAAGATACACAGGAATCCCGCTCCATGGTGGGATGAAGAGTATAATGGGGTAAAAGATAATCGAAGTAAAGCTTTTAAAAAGTGGAAACGTACGCATAAGTTGAATGATCTCATTGAATACTACAAATTAGCCGCGATTGCTACGAAAACATTCAGAAGAAAGAAACGGGACTCTTTTAGAAAATTTGCTGAATCTATAAATTTTAGAACTAACCCAAATTATGTCTGGTCAAAATGTAAGGTATTCAAAAACAGATGGGTGAAAATCAATCAATCGCACAGCGATAAAAATTTACAAACAGAAGAGGCAATAAAAAATGCCACGTTCAAAATCAGCCCTCCGTGGGTACATACTGATCCAAATAGAATCCCTGAATGCGCTGAGAACGAATTTCTTAGTGCAAGTTTCGATTTTGTAGAGTTCAATATGGTACTAAACATGGCGAATGACAAGTCATCGCCAGGCATCGACGGGATAGATTATTCGACTTTAAAGAGACTCCCGCTCCAATACAAGCTTTTGCTTTTGGATATATTCAATGAGATGTATCGAACTTATGCGTATCCTGAAGAGTGGAAGGACTCATATGTCCACTTCATTGAAAAAAGTAACAACGGTGTCAGGCCGATTTCTCTAACATCTTGCATTTGCTAATTATTTGAGGGACTTGTTAAAAATAGATTGCAGTGGTGGTGTGAGTCGTGTGATATTTTACCGAAAAGCCAATCAGGGTTTCGAAAAGGCAAGTCGTGCGCCGATAATCTTGCATATCTCACTTTGCATATTGATCAAGCCTTCGCCAAATCGCAGGACGTTTTGGCCGGCTTCCTCGATGTAAACGCAGCTTTTGACAGCGTTGTCTCCGGTTTACTCATGGATAAATTAGCAGAAATTGGTTGCCCGGAGAATCTTGTAAAATTTGTGAAATTTTTGATTCATGAAAGGAGAATATACACAGATTTGTTGGGCCAACAGTACAGACTCTCAGGTAAAGGCGTTAATCAGGGTGGAGTTTTGAGTCCCCTGCTCTACTCAATCTATGTTAAGGACATTGGGAAAAATTTACCCAAGAGTATTTCGATACTTCAATTCGCTGACGATGTTGCTATTTTCTTGAAAATGACACGCTCTTGCAAACCAGTTGAACTTTTTCAAAGAACTTCATCACTCATTCAGAATAATTTGTTTCAACTTGGATTGGACTTAGCGCCACATAAAACAGTTGTGATACATTTCAGTAAAAATAGCTTCACTCCTGGTCAAACTGAAATCCAAATTGGGGAATATCGAATCAAGTCGAGCGAGACAGCACGATTCCTTGGCATCATATTTGATTATAAATTGTCTTCCACACAACAAATTGATAAAGTAAAGAAAAGTTGTACTCGTGCTTCCAATATAATTAAATACCTCTGCGGTACTCGGTGGGGCTCATCACCCGATACCCTGCTTATTTTGTACAAAAGTTTTGTAAGATCTATTTTGGACTACGGATGTTTTGCTTACTTTCCAATAAAACAGCAAGCAATTGACGATCTTGAGAAAATACAACGGTCAGCTATTCGAAAAGCTCTTGGGTATCGTGTTAGCACGCCCAATAATGTGATTCTTGCTGAATCAAAGTTACTATTGATTGAAGAACGGGCGAAATACCTTTGTAATAATTTTATATGTAAATCTGTTTCCAATAAAAATTCGGTCATGTATGACTTCATCACGAAGGAAAGTTTGTGCAAACAGAAAAAAGTTCGATTGCTACAAGAATGTATTGAAGCGCTACCGTAAGATTCAATAGAATCCTTGGAAAACTATAATATGTATAGATATGAATACAGCACGTTGAATACATGTGTACCTGTTAACACAGAGTTAGGGCAAGAAATTAGAAACAGCTCAGATCCGAATCAGCTGATAGAATCATTCATTTGGTTGAACAATATACGCGCGATATATACAGACGGGAGTAAAATTTCGAATGAACAAGTAGGTGTTGCCTGTCACTGCCCAGACCTGGAGCTTGAAATCACGAAATCTCTTGATAACAAAGCCTCGGTGTATACAGCAGAATGTGTTGCTATATATGAAGCAATGAATATGATATACTCCAACCCTCATAATAACTACACAATATTTTCGGATAGTCTCAGCGTGATTCAGAGTATAAAATGTCCGACCACAAAGGTCAATGTGAATGAATTCATTCTTGAAATTAAGAGGCTGTACCATGAAATCAAAGCAGCACACCCTCTCATGTCTATTTCTATCTGCTGGATTCCATCCCATATCGGAATCGTCGGCAACGGAAGAGCTGATGAACTTGCCAAGCTTGCAACAGATTTACCTGTAGATTTATCAATTGCGATTCCATTCACAGACTTCCAAGCGTATCACAAGAAACAGGCTCATGAAGCTACTTGCAGAACAATAGAAGAAGAGGGGCAAAGAACAGGAAAATTATATTTTGAGTTGTTTCACAAAGGAAAGTCAAAGCCGTGGTTCACCAACGTAAATGCTCTACGGGAGATCATAGTCTCTATAAATAGATGGCGGTCCAATCATTACAACTTGGTGGCCTCTTTGGCCAGGGTCAAAATTATAAAAAGTTCTAAATGTCTATGTGACAGATATGATGAAGATCTCAATCATGTAATTTGGCAGTGTAACTTGTGCAATGATGAGAGACCGAATTTGCTTAAGAAATTACGAAACATAAATCTTCATCTACCATTACAAATTAAGAATATAATTGAAATTCCGAATGTCAAAGCATGTCAATATATAGTTGAATTTTCGAAATCTTGTAACAAGTTAGTTTGATTTAGATATAAGAATATGTACAGATTCTGTATAGCTGAATAGTCCTTCATGGACTCATATGCTTCAAATAAAAAGAAAAAAAAAAAAAAAGATAAGTGATGTAATGTGTTCTCGCAGGCGTTTGATTGGATTCATTATAGTAGAACTTGCATATGCATCTGATGGCGCAGATGCAAATGCAGATTTTGATTGATTTGATAAGGTGTTTTTTCTTCAGATGTTTCAGTAACATCGAGCAATTCTGCTACCGCTGATTTTTTGTTTTTGTCAACATTTATTTAATCAAGATAATAAAGTTCATTATTGAATCTGAGTATTTCATCATTACTATAAGTGCGAGTTTCTTACCTATAGCACAATCATGACTTGAGAACCATATAATTCTGAATTTCTTACGATTTCATTATATAGACCTTGTTTTTTCTTATGAAAGTTTCATTATGTAGAACTTGAAATTGACATCATGAATTGCCTTTTGGATGCTTGAGTTATGATTTTGCTATAAGTGACAAACTCCTGCTTCAATTTTCTCCATTCAATTCATCCTATACCTCCAAAATAATCGAAATGAATCCTACTCCTGACAATGTCGGCAAGTACAATTTAGTAAAGTGTCTAACTGATTGAAGACACCGATTCGATGCAATTTTCAGGGATGTATAGTTGCGAAGCTTCATTCTTTTGACAAGGATAACCATTGCTTGGAAAACTTATGAAGTCATGATAGTAACTAAAATTTCCATCACTCTTGCTTTCTCGATTTTTCATCAATTTCTAGGGCACGTTGGGGGTTCGGATTATGCTTTTTCTCTGTTTGATCATTGCCAATGCAAATAGAAAAAGCAAAAGCGAGACAGCAGACGAGCAAGTTCAAGGTAATTTTCAGTTTTTTAAGGGTCCCGGCAAATCATACTCGCTGAAATTTCAGTGGAAATTCTCACTGGTGAATCAGTGAAGCTCACTGATCAATCAGTGATACTCACTGAAGCTTCAGTGACACTCACTGAAACTTCAGTGATCAG
Source organism: Eretmocerus hayati (assembly GCA_029851415.1). NCBI lineage: Eukaryota > Metazoa > Arthropoda > Insecta > Hymenoptera > Aphelinidae > Eretmocerus > Eretmocerus hayati. Next base: position 136,456,712 of record CM056742.1, read on the forward strand.
GACCCGTCCGACCCCCGACGTCACTGAAGTTTCAGTGAATTATCTCACTGATTCTTCAGTGACCCTCACTGAAACTTCAGTGATCAGGACCCGTCCGACCCTCGAGGTCACTGAAATTTTAGTGAGGGTCACTGATGACTTCAGTGCATATGCACTGAAGTCCCAGTGCATGTGCACTGAAGTCATCAGTCAAAGTTGATCCGTAATGCACTGAAGTTCAGTGGATTCTCACTGATGGATACGGAGAGAGTACCTGGTGGAAGTACATATTTTCTGAGGCACAGCTTGCACTAATATCTTGATCGAAATTCCTCAAGACTCCTGAGCCCTCAACAAAAATGAGCATCCTCGAAGCATGGTGGACCTTGTCAAAGTACTTCCCCGCCCATCTCCGAAATTCAACCCACGTAAAATCTGTTTACACCCCATCCCTCCCAAATATCGATCAATGAATCACGGCCGTCCAAGCAAGCAGGATGCGCATAAGCCGGTCTCATTGGTTAAAAGAACATACAGCCGAGATTGGAGTATCGTATCACAGGGTATCGGTGCACCACACACGTCGAGGATATATTACTACCGGATCGATTGAGAATTTTGGAGGCAAAAGCCATTATGACGCTCTGCGGTAGAATTAGCACAGAGACGAGAGAGAGTGAGATTGGGAAAGCAGCACCATTGCACTAGTTACACCCTCACTACCCCACTACCGTGTGGAGCATTAATCTAATCGGTGCCACGTATCGGGTGATTATGGGCTCGCTTTGCGTTGCTCAGAGCCTATAGAGAATCGTGACAGTATGCATCGGTACCACTACCCTTGGGGGCTGACACAAAAGACAGAAACGGCTACGGCACTTTGCTTTAGTTTGATGAATGCGAACCGCAGCGACATACCTGTGATATACGTATATTCTGTATGCTCATCTTTTGGTATGGTAGGGATATGGTATAGGCCCATATTGTGTTGTGAATACGCAGATTTGTTCGCATAAGCTGCAGCGCTGATATGATTCAGAAATCGCTTCCTGCAGGCTAATTAGACTATCCTTGTCTCACCACACCAGGCTAATTCGAGCGAGCCGATACTTTGTGCTCATATAGATGTATTTAAACACCGTAATGACTCCCATTCTGGTGTACAGCGCATGTTACTGCGGTTTCGAATTCTATGAGTTCGATCTGATCCTAATCAGAATTTCTGATGAATTTTTCATCCGCTATCAGGTTGATTATAGGTGGTTGTGATACGCTCCGAGAAAGAATCCAATCGTTTTAAATTATGATGAATTCACAAATTTATCACAGAAGCGATGAATAGCGATGAATGGTGGTTTTCCCCTAGAGCGATTCCCTTGAAAACATCCGAGTACGATTTGATTAGAGGAACAACAATTTTCAGCGTTCTTTTGGGTCGATTGAGGCCAACCACGAGACTAGAGCGGCTTTCGGGTCCCAAGAACTCACTGACCCTGTGTATTTCCGTATTGAGAATTAGACAAACGCCAGTAGGATTAGGCAGCCACAGTCGAGCGGTCACCAATCCGGATAATGAATTGCGTAAACGATGCTGAACCTGAATTTTATTCTGAAAATGCTCGCGTGGCTGGCGGTGATGTTCATTTCTGTTTGTTGGTGAAAAAACATGATGAAACTCCTTTTTCGGACCCAAAAGTGTTACCCTGGGGCCACCTTTGACCTGTCTAATGGGCCTTGTATTCATTTCCATATTTGCTGTGGAAATAAAGTCAACCAGTGGTTGGATTTGATGAGCAACCAGTGATTGATCTGGTCTAATTAAACAGTCAACCAGGTGGTTGCCGATTTGGTGAAAAGTCAACCAATTTTTTACAGTGTATAAAATGTCATTGAAACTATAATATTTTGGAAACGCATTTGAAACCAGCTTCTCATCCATAATATCATCTTTATCATCTCACGAGGGGAGCACCAACCTTGCGGGTTCTGGATCTTGACGAAACTTTGAGAATCTTCTTGTTTTGGTGAGAAATGAAGGAATCAAAAAGGGTTTCGTCCAATGAGCCTCCTATCCTGCGATACAACTATGGAAATTAGCATTGTCAGTATATCTATATATGTGTCAATTTAACATGCGCCTATATGGACAGTGCTAATTTCCATAGCTGTATGTCGGGATAGGAGGCCCATTGGACAAAACCCTTCCGGATATCTTCATTTCTCACCAAAACAAGAAGATTCACAAAGTTTCGTCAAGGTCCAGGACCCATAAGGTTGGTGTTCCCCTTGTCAGTATAGAAGGCATATCAACTCATTACTAAGAGCCTCGAAATCCGACTCTACGATCCTACGCCATGAGTGCATACTCATATTCCATTCACATTTGAAAAGTCTACAAATGGTGAATAGAGTTTCCAAGATCCACCAATTTTTCAGGAGGATCTTATCCTCTGGCAAATCCAACGCATTGCAAACACTCTCTTCACTTCCATCTCCGCCGCCCATGCCATAGCTACGAGTGACCATCAAGCCTGTGCAGCTCGTCACACATCCTTTCCCGCAATCGAAACAGACCACCGCGTTTTCAAAACTGGTGCCAGAACCAACTCTGACGAAAGCTTCTCGGGCCGGACTTCTTCAGCACTACATGGTCGGGAGTCTGATCAGGGTCGGGTAACTCATACGGGCGCCGTGGTTTGCCGGTAATAGTTCATGCCTTACTCACTAGAATTACTGGCGCTAGCGCTGCACCTCCTCTCCAGCCAACACTCTGTCTTGGCCCCACCTCGCTTACCCCTACGCGACCATCGTGCAGCGCACTGCAGCCCCACCAAGCTGTCCACCGTAATTTAGAATGTTTTGGAACGAAAGGTCCGAGGTTCGATCCCCACAAAAGTCGATTTTTTTTTACCAAGTGAATAATGTTTACTAAATTGAACGTTCTCCAATTTCTTCGAAAATTTGACGAACCCGGCTTTATCAATGGTGATGAACAAATATCCCTATACATCCTTTATCAAGTCGATTGTTTTCCGCCGTCCTCCCCCCCCCCAAAAAAAAAACCAAAAATTAGCATAGAAGAGATAGGAAAATGCCTGTGCGTGGGTTCGCGCCACCTGCTTTAGTAGTCTAAATCGTTCACCCCTCCCCCAAATTAGACTGTGGGACCAGGGGTGACGAACGCAGAGCTTACCTTCCCCTCACCCCTCTAGACATGCGCAGAGCGCGCCGCGCCTAGGTGGAATCTTTCTGGCTATCGTCTGCAGATCGGTTAAGGAGGTTCGATGGTGTCATCGGACCTCCCATGGTGGGATCGGTGAGGGGGGAAGACGAAAACTAACCTAACCTGCCGCTCGGCTGCACGAAAATACACGGCGAGTATACCTATATGTTGATGATTTTCGACAACAATTCGATCATATTTCCACAAAATGCATGGTAAACAGTGATCACCGAAAGGTGTTATTGTTCTTTAGGAAATTCTCTATCGTCTCAATATTTTATGAGAATTTTCTCTACATCTCAGGAGGTGCTAGGCTTGTTTTGGTGGCGCCGTCCGTAAGAGCCCATGTTATTTCGAAAAATGTAAGAGCTTAGATCTCGAAAAAACGCCTGATGGTGAAAAATACTGAAAAAATTCACAGAGTATTTTTTTGTCTCAAAGATAATTATGCAAAAGGTTTCGTCGCGATCTCTACATCTTCGTCAAGACCGTCGAACCTCCTTAACGGGAGGAGCTTGAGAGGAGGATAAGCACTACGCTTGTCACCCCTGTCTGGGACCACCATGTGCTACTGGTCGATAGCGTCAGATTTCACCTAGTCTTCAACAATTTACATATTGACGATTTCATCATCATACTGGTCATCATCACTTCCGCCCTGACTGAATTTTGTAGTGTAAGGACTGAGAAGTATGTGTTACTTTTCCAAATCGGGGTAACTTGAGACCATTTTAATAGATCATACATGCTTCTCAGAAGAATGGTGTTACTTTGGAACACTAAAAAATATCGGAGAGCATTAGGTCTCTTCGGGAAAGCGAGGTAATTTTGAGACACTTCATTGAGCTTGAGGAAACACACAATGAGATTCAAAAATCTCTCTCACCAAATTTTCAATAGCACGGGAGCCTCACTGATACTAGAAGCATAGTCGACCACATTTCTAATGTTTAGAAATAAACGTAATGATGTACAGCAAACCAGTGTCAGAGGTTCTCACATTTTACTCTTACTGTTCTAAATTCACCCCACATGAGGTCTAACTTTTTAACACTGCTCCGAGCCTTCGTAGCTATGACCAGGAAAATTCAAATAGGCATTCATACCCGCCAATCAAAAGCTGGAATTGTACGTTCTCGATGTAGTACAGGAACAATGCGCTTCTCGTGTAAAGCGAATATTTAATATTCAAGAGAGGATTAGATTTTGTCTTGGACAAGACACGGACGAATTTAAGTTGACACGTTGGAAATCGGCACAATTGAATTTACAACATCGACGCCGTGTTATTGGTCTTCATTCCTGGGTGAGATTGCAGAGCTCGACAAAAGTCTCTCGTCACATCAGATGTGCTCAAATTAGTATTCATACGTTCCTCTGTCGATCCCATACACAAATGGACTTCTTGTACATGTATATCGAACATTCAGGATGCAAAACCAGTCCGCTCAAAAATGAGAATAGATAATCTCATGGTACATGGATAAGTAGGTACCAAAGTCCAATATAATCCGTTGTAAAGACAATAATGATCGATCAATGAGTGAACAATTTTGGCACACTAGTTGGGGGTACTCATTGTCTCTCATTCACAGCTCACTTCATAGGCTGTGACAACATCCTCTGACACACTATCCTATTCCATGTATGGCGTGGCTTGGAGCTGACGCATTTCGGCCTCATCGTTGGAACTGGTAGAATTTGTCAATGGGCTGTCACTAACAGCCATTTACAACGAAAATCAACCTAAACAATATGTACAACGTGAACACGAAGAGTTTGAGCGTGAACGCTTGATGAAAATGAAATACGCGCCAAATTGAAGAGATAAAATTGGAAGAGTGATGGTCAGTTAAAAAATGACGTGACGCATGGGCTATCGCGTTCAAATTATCGATCTGCAAATGGAAACGAAGATTTTTCACCATCAAGGTACATCGTAATGGTCGAGTCGTAGAAAAATCTGAATTGATTAAATGATTGAGCATTCTTTGGTGAATTCAGCAGAAAAGTCGGTGTTTGGTCAGGCATGGGCTGATGGGCCACAAGCTATCTCAATTTCGGTTGTACTATCGGAGGGATAGAAAAAGTTAGATCTAAAAGGTTGGATGTTTGGCTTGCTTTCAGGTTTTTGGGATTACGTTTAACATTGTGAGTATATAAGCCAAATTCACTTCGAATAATGGTAAGCTGAATAGAATAGAACAATTTCAAAGCAAGGTCTGTTGCTCAAATATGATACATGATTTGGCAGAATTCGGCGGCTCTAGATCAGGACGGTATAAGTCCAGCTTTTCCATTTTTCAAAAATCCGCCTCAAAGTTTTTGTGATATGGAAAATTCGAGTTATCATCTAAAGTAAATATTCTTGATTAACCTTGTAGTTAGTGTGTTTCACGTCATTTTTCACGTAGAACGTATCGATTTTGAATTGTTCATAGTTTTTACATTCCATTCTGCGACAGTCGAAAAGTCGAAAAATTGGACTTATACTGTTCTGATCCGGAAAATTTCTCGACTTTTGTTCCGGATCAGAACGGTATAAGTCCACCATTTTTGAAAAAAATTTACTTTTCATATCTTAGATCGGGAAAAGTAGTTAATATTATGGATTCCTACTGTCTCAAGTAGGAAATTGTCGAAAAACTATGAGTTTCCACCAGTAAGGTCAAAAAACGTTGGAATTATACCGACTTTAGCGAGAAAAAAGGTGGAGAAATTCTCCAGATCAGAACAGTATAGATGGAGCATTTTTTGGATTCTTAATGACTAGACTCCACTTTTCCTCTCAGTAAACAAAAATCTTCCGTAATTGAGGATGACTTTTATTAAATCTCACCGACAGCCGAGACTGATTTTTGCAAAGAGATCTCATTCAGGATATCATAACTAAGAATGTATTTTCAACACTGAGGTCAACAAGGGTCTATTTGGAAACGGCAGTCCGGTCAAGACGAGTTTACTCAACCAGCTTGGTCCGAAATCTAGTTTTTTAGGGACCACAGAGCACGCAGCTTGAGTTCAAAGAGTCAGAAGTAGTTTGAGATTGTATAGGAAAAGTCGTAAGGAAGAGACTTTAATCGGACAGGAAATCGAACCGGTGAATTCTGACTGATCCCCACTCAACAACCAAAAAGGATTGTGTTGATCAACTGTAGAATGAGGTTCAGATTCGTTGCAGCTGGCTTAATTTAGGGAGGCCAGTATCGTCACCTATGAGATTCACCCAAATGAGATTCACTTGTAACGAGTGGCGGAATGATCGATAGTAAAGAGAACTCCAGTTGATAGATTACAATCATTCATCGTGAACACGTAACCGAATTACTGTAATGAAGCGAGGAATTGTCCACCATTGGCATTGTTTCTAAGAAGGAAGCTTACAGCTGAGTTGAGTTTGGCGTATCATAGACGCGGTTAATCTTTCGTTTGATAAGATGCCTGAAAACATGATGCAAAATCAAATTTCCTTGCAAGCTCAGTACCGATCGCTCTCACAGCTGTGCTTTTCGAACCATCATTAAACAACTCGGTTATCAATTATGATGAGAGATAAGAAAAAAAGACTCCAAAGCTTCCAAGAAAACAATTCCAGGCCCATGGATTACTGATCGGAGGTTGTTTATTTTCATAGGGCTCGCCTGTGTCCAAACGTGTGAAAGAGAAGTGATCGGACTTCGGCTCACCTCCTTCGAAATCACTCGATGCAATCATTTGGACAACATAGCAAACCTAACTTGTAGTTTCTGGGAGTAGCTACGACTCCTAACTACGTACAAAAGTACGAGAACTAAACGTGAAAGATCCAAAAGCGATATTATTGAGTGAGAACATGGACCAATACCAATCTGATCCGGTAAAAAAGTCGAAACTTTCTTCGGGCCCAGAATGGCTATATTACTTGTGATGCTTCAGAATGGGTTTCTCTTCCAGAGTAGTACATGCATGTTTTCACGCGTATTCTCTATCGTTTTCCGTCAGAAACTCAATTTTCACAAAAATGGACTTATACCGTTCTGATTCGGAGCCGCTCAATTTATAACTCACAATGAAACATAGTTCTTTCCATCAATGCTACATGTCTGTAATTCCCGGTGGGACTGGAAGGAGAATTCTAGGAAAGCTATTGATACTTCCAACATACAAGCATGCAAAATGATGGAAACGAATAGCAGGATTGCATTTATCACTTTTTCAGGGGGAACTATCACTGCAAAACAGCAATTGATGATACACTTCGTGTGAAAGCTTACTTTATGCACACTTGACATTCGGGTGAGGAATGAAGTTTTCACCCCCTTGTATTGAAATGTATTATATCAATCGATTCAAACCAGACGATTTGCGAACACCCAAGAATCACAATCATATACAAAATTATTTGTCGAGTGGTTGAATATTCGACTCTGGACAGTTTTACATGTATAAACATAGCTCGTGCAGCAGAAGATATGTAAGATAAAATTCACCTGACTCTTAGACGATCAATCTTCATCGAAGTCGAATACTCTTGACATGGTCGCGTTCTCTGACATGAAGAAAAAAGCTGCTTCTTTCCATCTGATGGTCAGATTGGAACGAATGTAAGATGCCAGTAAGACACTACGGCAATCTGACAGTGAGGATTTTTTTTGTAGTGTTGCGCATAGAGTTGTGCCTATCACCGTGTAAAGGCTACGGCCTCTCATGTGAGTGTCCGTTACTCTTCGTATCGTTTTACCATCGACAAGCTAAGGATTTGGTGGTCGGTGCAATATGAAATTCAATCTGGCCGAGCTAACATCTCATTCTATGGACAAATACCTACAATCCTAGCGCAGGAACGATGATGTGCTGCGTTTCTACGAAAAATGAGATAGGTAACAAAAAAGTATATCCCCGCGTGATTCTGTTTAAAAAAAGCGTTTTTTGGCTGGTCATGGAGGTCTCAGCTATAAATTGTCTGGCACCGCGTGTGATCCACATACTTCACAAGCACATGTATCTCAGAGTCACACCGATCTTGAAATGAACCTGCGAGCAACGTGAGGCTTATGAAAATCGATTACCACGAGAATGTAATTTTTGACAGGTGAAGTTTCTATGTCTAATGCTCCTGGGATCACTTAGGGAGACTCTAGGAAACTAGAACTATCTTGCTCATTATTCTTTCACACTTATTACTCATTTAAATATGCATAATGGTCATGATTCCTTAATTGACCGCATCGGAAGATTGGTATAAGAGATGAGAGAAGGCTTCCCCGAGCGAGTGAATACGCAATCGCCTCGGTGGTCTAACTGGTTAAGGCGCCGATCCAAAGTACCGGAGAGTGCAAGGTTCAAATCCCGTCCGAGGAAGAATTTTTTCATCTCTTGGTCAATCTTTCAATAGAAAAATTAAAAATCAAGTTCTGCACAGTGGAATCAATCCTTTGTGAATCATTGTGTTACTATGTGGAAAATTTTGACCCACAGGTTATCGCAATCCATTGGACGCGTGTCGATGACGGGACTTTCAATGGATCGACGAGCCCCATTGATCATGCCGTTTGCTATTGCAGACGGACTCTACGTCGCATTGCATCCTATTCTCAACCGCTGATCCATCCGTTCGAGCTGGATCCTGTGCAGAATTTCTGCAAGGCAGTCTCGATGTTGAGCTTGATTCAGCTCGTGGATGAAGCAGTCGTCAATTGGTCGTGTGTGAGGGATGACAAGGGCTTCGTGACGGGCAAAAAAATTTGCGAAAATTCCTCTTCACGATCTCTCCATTAGAGGATATATGCGGGTAAAAGTCCAACTTTGGCCATGCGAATCAGGTGATGAGTCAACGATGAGCAAATGTGGTGAGCGCAATTGTCCCAAAATTTTACGGATGTCGGTAGTTTTGCTCAAGTATTTCTCCCGCGCAAATTTGCTCCTCAGATGGAATAGCAACCAAAAAGTCGTGCTCAGAATCGTTGAGAAACTCAAAAAATCCTCTCTGGGCGTTGATTTTATAGGTCAATCAATATCAAACTGAGAGCATATAGACATTCTATATTACCAAAAATGTATATGAATTATATATTAGAATCGTATAAAGATTCTGTATGTGAACTACATCGATTTTTTCCACTTGGGTATCGGGATATAACAACTCATCCTTAATGAAAAGCTGAATCCGTATGAGAATCCGAGTAGTGTCTACAGAATTTGAGGAAGTAATTCGGTAAGAGAGGGCTAGCTTGGAGTAGACTTCAGTGGTGCAAGAAAAACTAAACTTGCTCACGCACATTCTCTTTAGCGGCATGAAAATTAACGTATCCGTGGACTTCATGAAGGGAAGGAGACTATAAGTATTTCATCTTAAGCCTACGAAAAGTAACAGATTCTCCTCTACGTCACGAAGACTAATGGAATGAAAAGCAACACGTTCTTTTTGACGTGACGATGAAGGGTAAGTGATTGTGTTAGTCTTTGTCGCTCTAAGGAGAATGTGTTACTCTTCGTGGGCATAAGACGAAATAATTATACTCTCCGTCTATCCAGGAAGAAAACGCGCGAATGTGTTCATTTTCGTGCAGTTCGAGGAGTTAGTGTCAATCTTTGTGGCTATAACGAGCAAATGCTAATCTTCGGCCTCCCTGTTAGTTTTCGTTGACGTTAGCGGATGTGCTAATCGTCGTAGGAGGCGTCGATATTTCATTGGCAGTGGTTATTCGCACACATCCCGTGGTGTAAAAAACCTCAGGGATACGTGTAAAACGGATCTTTCATCTGCTCAAACTCAACAAAAGGGAATAAATCTGTTACGAATCAGACTAACCTCATCATTCTACACAGAATCTCTTCCATTATTCTACACCATGAGCCCGAATTTTAGCTCAATTTAATAAATAATTGAGTAGAAGCTGCTGAGAATGCTTCTCGCAGACGAATCATATTCATCCAGTAGGTTCGCCATTAATTTTTTCCCCGTAGGTAATGTAGGAAACATACGTATGTATATGCGTACATCGGAAGTGTAAGATATGTGTAATACCCTTACAGCATCAAAAACCACAGAATGTTCAATAAAATTTCATAAATCCGTACGTATTTGTTCTCTCTCGTATCAAATTTTCAATAAAATGGCGCCACAAGGGTATCTAACTCTAAAATTTGTTTGATTTGATATTGGCTTCCATCTCAAGAGCTCTGGTTATACAATCCTCTCAATACCTAACTGTAATTATTTGACTCAGTAATTCACGATGTACAAACAATGTATGAAACGCCGATTGCACAGATTTATCCGTGCGTGCACCCATATCGGATCCACTGTGCTAATATGGTGAGCTCCCAATATTTACGCTCTCGAAATATGGAAAATGTGTTCACGCGCTCCCTTCACACTCGGATATGACAATCGAATAGCAAATAGTATTCATCATATCCCGTAACTACCACGAGAAAACATCAGCCAAACGATATGAGCCAACACTCCTAAATATGCCTCGTCCGACAAAAAAAGGAAGATGAATATCCCGGAAAGACTTATCTGTGCCACCTATTTTACAAAAATTGTGCGGAAAATATGCACCATACATCCGTGAAACAAAACTTTTACCATCTGTATTCACATACGTGAGCTTCCTGATTCATCTGCTCATCTTCCGCTTTCGGGGACCTCCATATACGCTGATACACACAGATATGATACCCACAATAGGTACAAGAGAGGTGCAAGGAGTCAGAAAAAGCTTTGGTAATAATGATTGTAATAAAGGCAAGCAAAATTCGGTAATGATACATCGCAACCGCAGCGTGTAGCCCAATTCGCACTCTCAGGGCTGTGGGTAGAAATGTCGTAGTTTACCGACTATATGGCTGCAGAGGCCATGCATCATGCGAAACCTCGCAAAACAAAACACAAGCGCGAAAGCTCGCTCGAGACGCGGGAGCAGAAGCTGTACCCTTCCCACGGAGTTTAATCATTGGTGTCGTATACAAGAGCCTTGGCTCTGCGATCTTGTCCTGGACCACCTTCACACGTAGAAACACATACATGTACACATGTGTGCACGGGAGTCGGAGGAGGTGCGACTTTGGCTCGGAGGAATTCGTACGCCCGCATTGAATTCCGCAGTTGGATATTAGTGGCTGTGGAGGGTAGGCACTGCTGCCGGTAACGACGTCACCTAACGGCGACAAAACACACATGTCAGGGTGGTTGAGGAGGGTGAAACCATGAGAAACCGAGCTGTACATGCGGGGGGTAGCAAGCGAGTGACATACTTACATTTGCCAAGCGCGAAGTCACGATAAACGGCTGTTGAATCCAACAACGACGACGAGGACTCGACACCACCAACCAAGTCGCACAGATAAGAGTCTTGGATACCTGGAGTTTTGAAAGCAAAAGTACACGAGCCGCAGAGCTGAATTGGAACGATGCACGAATGCAGCGTCGTTGCCTTGAGGCGTGCATGGGGTTAGGGGGCGAACAAGGTACGTTCTGTAGAGCAGAGTGTGGTAAAGTGCAGTGGGAGATGTTTGGATGTTGGATGTTAAACGATTCGCAAGGGAAGGAAAGAGAAATTCATATGGAAGGGGGGGGGGGCATATTCTGCAAGATTATATATTACCTTAATGAGAATTTTGATGTGGTTGCGAAGACGGAGGTGCTCGTAATTTTGAGAGGAAATGCGAGCTGAGTCTATTAGAGTATCTCCACCGTAATATTGTGAGATATTGCAACGTCCAGTATTTCGCCAAATTTGAATGTATATCAGTTTCACATTTAAATAGCTGAAGCAGATCCATCGTGTGTATATAATCAGCATGTACATATATATATACCATCATCACTTATGCATGATTTTGATTGTAACAGTAACCTACCCAGACCCATATACTATAACTCACATCTATGGCATGTTTTTGGTTTTGAATGGTTGGAATAATAAGGTGGAATGGTTAATAACTGCTAATCCCGGCCGGTTCCCACACGTACGAGCATATACAATGAAGAAAACGGTACTATTACTAATGGAACAAATAAGCGTTGCGCAAGAAATTGAATAGAGTTAAACGAAAGTTGTCTTTCTGCGCGACATGCCTTTCGAGCCGCCGAATTGAGCTCTTAAGTAGGGAGGGACCGCGATCGGGAGTACGCGAGGGAGGAGCTTCTGCTTAGCTCAAGCACTTCGAGTCATCATCTGGTGGAACAAGCCACGGCTTTCCAAGAGCTTCACGTTTGGAGTCCTTCCTTACGTGAGAGAGTGAGCCATTTTCCACTCGAGGCCACCAGTTCATGTGCGTACTGCCGTGAATTTTCTTTGTGTTTTTGAATAAACTTTCATTTGGAATCACACCAATACATTCCGCAGGACAAAAAAAAGTAAAGGTAAATTTTGATTATATGTGAATATTAATAGCCCGCATGTGAGTTTTCCTCGGGCTACTCGCGTCGCGGGAGAGGACACCGATCACCTTCGGGCCAGGTGTCCTGTCCATGGTGCAGCAATCCCCATCAATCGGGTAGGAAGCCCCATATCCAGAAAGGGGAAATGATGAACACACCCCAGGTTCATCAATTCTGGATATGCGGCATGGCAAATTCGCAATTTCCCCAGTAGGGATGTTTGTAGAATCACCCGGGCGCGCCCCCCCCCCGCGATTTTCGCGAGTAAAATCAAATTTTTGTTTAGATTGAACGAGACCAGCCGCGATAACATCATTTGGGAAGTTATTTCATAAATTCAAGCCAAAATGATGGCTGGGTGGGCTAAAGTCAAATAATGCGTCATTTTATTTCACAGATAATTTTTTGCAGTACGAAAACATAGTGAAATAATGAATATCTGTCTGATGATGATAATTTGGTATAATTAATAAATATCTTATTGATTTATTTCTCAATTATGTGTATTTATTCATGAGATACCCACGAATATGAATTTCTATTAAAATATATCGACCATTATAGTTTAAAACTATGAAACTCGTTCAAATGGCAATAATTCAATTATTCATCATAATGGTCACCTAATACCATCATTTTAGAAGATGATAGTCACATTTTGTATATCAGATTCTCTTTAGATCTGGTTATAGACGGAATTTTTACGTTATGAAATAAACGTTAGAAAATATGCATTTTCGGGATATATTTCAATTCTAGCTCACTCTGATGGCACGATAATCAAATAATAAGCATACAGTCACTTTCGTAGTGAAAATATGAACAGTTTAAGCTATCGTGAGCTGATTTTGAGTATATAGTTCTGGAGTAATGATTAATTCATGCATGAATTTTCAGATAGAATGAGAATTATATTTGGAAATAATATGGTTTAGCTTCTTCGTTGAATGATAATGCTTATGCTTTAATTGTGGCAATTAATAGGTGCACCGAGCCTTGTTTATTCTTGAAACGAAATTATTAAGAAATTGGTACTATAAGAATGGATCCCCGGTTTAGCAGTAGAAAAGGGTTATATAACAGGATCAGCTGAGAAAAGTAAGTAATATCTCCGTGGGTTTTTGCCGGACCGGCATCTCATCGTTGATAGTATTTATGCAAAATCAATGCATAACTTTTGATAGTAGAAAATCCTCCGTATAGCCATTTTCTTACCCTATCAATATAACTTCGGTACGTGCCACAGCAGGGATAACTCCGGATCTCAAGCTCAGCTTGGAAGGATGAGAATCTGATCATAACACCAGGTTTTTTCATACGGATTACCGTACTTTACCTGGGTCTCATTTGATTTATCGAACGACGAGTCAGTTCCACGTGTTACTAAATAACATTCTTTTACATTTTTTGATATTATATCTGCTTCCAGACCATTTTTCAAGTATTTAAAAACAATTCGTTTGGCTTCACAAGGGAATTATTCAAATACCTATTTGATTCTGCATGATCAGCTGTCAAAAGACTCGATAAAATTCACAGTAGAATTTTGAAGTTCTCACTGAATTATCACGCTCAAAAAAGTCCAAACCAGGATGATACAGCTCGAAGCTATGATTCTGAAGGACTGAGTCAGTATTTTGGAAGCAGTTTGGCTTGACATGAGAAAATCGCTGCTATGCCGTTGAGATGAGTAAAATTCCTGAATCATATTATTTAAGATTTCTTGAGTTGAGATCTCAGATAAATTTGTTGGGGATTCAAAATTGAGTTTCATTAAGTATTGTTATCAGTGAACCTTTGGCCACTCTTATAATTTTTTAAAAATGTAAACTTCACGTGGTAATTTCCAAGCCTGCTGAGGTTGATGCATTAGTTAACGAAACGTTGCACTCAATAAAAACAGTGTACCGAAAAATGAGTTTTCAGCTCACCCTAGTCCTCTAATGATCGAAACAAGATTCATCAAATATGTTTTTACAACTGTGAGGACGAGAGAAGAAATTATTTCCTTTGGAATGTTCCATCATAGTTCAGTAAAAAGTGTATATATATCCACATGAGACATTTCTCAGCTTATTTGACAGGTTTTCTTTCCATTTTTTCAGATGATCCTTGAAATATTGCGCGAATTAGCCCGGTCCGAGTGAAATGAATAAGTTTGAAGAAAATATCATTGTGAGTCTATTCCCAATTCAATCAAAATTTGTCAATTTAGAGGGATATGTTAGATGATATATCAGTAAAATTCAATCGAGGTCTTCCAATGATATGTTTGCGGGGGGAATTGAAACTCAAACTTTGTCTCCTCAACAATTGATCATTTTGATCTTGATGACACATGACTGGTGATTACTACAGATTCCCGAGAGATTCCTGGAAAAGATTTCTGACCATATCCACTATTCTTTTCATGTTGTTCCAGAAAAACTTGAAACAAATTACTCCTAGCGATTGGAAAATCAAGTCAAAACGTAAAAGTGTGCTCGACTTTTCATGGGCATAGAAAGAGTTCATGGAGCTAAATATTCCATTCGAGTGATTATGTCACAATTCACACGCCTAGAAACATTAAAAGAACGATACAATATATTCTGATGAATCACAAGAAGGTGACTTTGGAGGTATGAAAAATCCGACCATTAATAATAGAATGTAGAAGAGAGGAGAAAATTTAAAATGAAATACAGGAAGTCAAATGATTGTGTAGGAGAGTTGAGTTATGTCTCACATTGCGAGAACTCAGGGCATTCAAGAAACTCGTTTTTGCTCAGAAGATAGTGATGCAAGTGATCAATTTCTCATGTTGTTATCGCCGGTGTTGGGATTTGGATTCAGGGTGCATTGTGACGAGAGGAATGCCAATTGATAATTTTAACGAACACTAATATATTGGGTAATAACTTGATACATGCTCGAGGTGGTGGAGAGTGTGCGTATTGTTCGAGATCCACACGATGACTGAGCCGGAGCAGAGCCGGTGGCCCATAGCCGAGCGGCTGAATGCCTATAGATGTACTGCAGCCGGTTCTACTGCCGGTTCAGCGTATCTACTGTCGATCGAGCGTCTACTGCCACTTGACGGCGATGCCAATGTGTGCGTGAGTGTATGTGTGCTGTCGCGAACAGTATTTCATCGGTGCTAAATAAACACATGTCATTCTTGTGTTTCGAGTTTTAATTCCATGAATTGGTGTGAAAGAAATAGATACTACTAAAATAAATATTGAGTTCTCAATTTGTAGATGTACATTGACCTGTATCTGTTCCGAGGTTGAGGGAAACGCTGACTAGTGAATTCTTCCGAACTACTCAGACATACCGCATGCGAGAATTTTGCGGGACTCGTTAAGTATTTTAAGCTGTTGCGGATGTCAATCAGATCTACATTAAGGGATTCACAAAGCTTCAAAGTATTGGAGTAAGCCCGGGACAGCAATGATGTCTTGAGCTCAGCTCATCGCATGTATACGACAAACTTTTCTATAAAGCAAGAATAAAACGAATGTACTGCTCCACACTAGCAATCCCAATACTGAGATATCTCAATTATAGCTGGTTTGGAATATTCAAAAGAGTGAATTCCTGGACAGTGTGTTCACTCAAACTCAAAATGACATGAGAAATTCGAAATCCCGCGAAGCTCCTTTTCTGAAAGTATTCATTCCGAGTAAAATCCATAATTCGGTTTCATATGGATCAATTGATTGATGGAAAAATACGCCAGGTGTATCGAATGAAGCTCAAAGTCACTCAGCTCTGGAAGTTACTTTGGCGCAAGCTCATTTCAGTGCTTAACGAGGATTGACGGGTAGTATGCAATCTCCTTAATAAGGCTCGTTAATTCTTTCGATACCCCTGGTTGCCTTTGAGCGAAAATTACTTTTGAAGTACATCACATGGCGGGAACAAGTTCTAATTTGAAGCTGGATATTTCAAACTTTATATTGCTTGTCTTGGAAATATTCTGGGCACGTCGGACCGCTTTGGATCCCATCCAAGAGAGAGGATCAAGTTTATTGTCGTGATTCCTAAAGGAGTTAGCCTTCTCGGTAGTTATTAATTAGTTTTGTGGCTATAACGGACGTAAGATTGACAATCTGTACATTTATTATGGCTAAATTTCAAACATATTCTACAAAATCTCTCATTTTTTGACTCTCTTGGAGTAATTGATAATTCGCAACGTAACAGGTGTATCTGATTGAACGGATTTCCAGATTTGAATTATTTATAAACGCGAGTTTATTTCAGCCAACCTGTTGATAATATTGATCAAATCTCTTGCATTGAAGCTCTTGTCTATGAAAGTAAGTCAAGGATAATTATATAATTGGGTTACTGCCTTAGCTAACCAGACTATGCTCTGGGAGCTTCCTTTTTCCCGTATTCTATATTATGTTCGCTGTGGCGGGACCCACCGGTGGGCTCCATATTTCATCAGATTCTAGTGTACATCCAACGATGCAGGCATTTCCAATGGGTTATTTAGAATTTTTTATCGTTGAGTATGACGCTAACAACATCTGTAAGGGCCAGTTTCGGTTCAGAGCTTGATCTCGACAAGCTAGCGCAGAATCCTTCCTTTTATCCCAATGTCTTGTTAAAAACATGAGATTAAAAGTCAATGTATGCGATTTTCCAATTTTACTTCAATATTATTAGCGTACCTTGGGTCATTTTAGAGCTCACATCAAAAGCTACAATTTGATCCCGAATACGCATGATTCAAGCTATTCTGAATTGAATCACGACAGGCTTACGTGGAATAGGATCAGTCATCGTGACCGTAAGAACTCTGTATAAATCTTCCACCTCCAGCTCATGAGTGAATGTAATAATGATGAAGAGATACTCAACAAATTTCGAAGCATGGTTGACTACCATGAAGTCAGAAAACAGTCAAAATATTGGATGAAATTTCTTCCTTTGAAATCCCTCTTACGTAGAAGATAGGAATAATATAGGAGGGTTGTGTATAAGATAGTGACTGAAGAAATTTTCATCAGGGCTTCACATATTCATTCGATGGATGTCGTCAATGAGGGAGTATTGATCTAAGATATTAATAATTAACTTCTCCGTGAGCTCATTGATTTGGATGATGCAGACAACGAAGTTCTCGACAAACAAGGGATACCTTCGAGTTCTGAATCACACTTTTTGCGTTGGGACTCGCAAGATGCAATCAAAAAGGATGTGTAGAATGCTGTAAGCACACGAGAAACTTGAGATATGGTATCCAGAGTTCTGCGAACTGACCCCTTAAGGGTTTGGGCTGTTCTCATAATATTCAAAAAAAAAGACGATAAACATTTCGCACGATGCAGTAACATACTATTAATCCACTATGCAGTGCATAGTGCTATATGGAATTTCTCTACGTATGCAATGTTTACGAATATCTGGTTTTCTTAAGTTGAATCTAACCAATATAGAGCTCAATATTCTACTCTATGGCTTTTGAACTCGATATTGATCATCCATACCATTTCCCTGCCTCTTAAAGAAATTTCCACGGGAGCGACTGGCGGGTCCCGCAAAAATTCATTTAATTGATGTCGAAAGATGTCAAATACATGACGTACCACACGGTTTGACTATTTTGAGAGCAGAAATACACTTTTGAGCTCTCTCGCAATATGAGCATAATCGCGATTTTTGCCTTCGCAGCGATTGTGTTTGGATATAGTTCTCAACTTGTGAGGTAATATTTTCTGGCTTCTCTGATAGAATGTTGGTCATCCCTTCCCACAATTATGGATTATTTTAAATTCAAAATATCCATTTGGGACAGTCTTCAGGATTCTTCGCAGGTCAACCATTGTTCAATCACAAAATTGCACACTGTTTTGCTTGGATGGTAGATTAAAACACAATTGCATGAATTATTCCCAAGCACTACGTTTCCAGCGTGATTATTTGATCCCTCGATCTCATATTATACGTTGGCCACTTTCAAAAGTTACTCTTTGTTGAGTTCCAGACTCTTCCGAACAACTTGGGATGAATGGATTCCTCAATCGGCAATGCGTACGAAGAAAGCTATACGAGTTGAAAAAACATCCCGATAATAATTCAACGTGGACGTTTTACGTCCAAAGTTTGCCGATACGTCTCCATCTAACCCACCTGGTTTTCAAAGCTAAGATATCGATGGTTCGAACAGTGACTCATGGCCTCACGTATAAGCACCAATTCGTATTGTACCCTGACGCTCGTAGATTGAAAGCTACTATACTTATATTCATTGAGCAAAATGAATGAGAGTCTTCTCTCTATCTCCTTTCCCTTTCTTTGTCATCATCTTATCTGATTTCAACTCTCTTATCCCTCAATCTCGTCTAATAATCTTCAACTTATTTTTTAATGTAACTTGTGAAATCCACGGCATATCACAAGTTAATGACTTACGCCAAGAGCCTCACAAAATGCAACTCTTACAGTTATGGGAAGCCGACTCCAATTCCCTTTTATGATACGCGACAAGAATGAGTTGATTTTCGTATTTTTTGCAATATTGTGCGCGGAATCATTCATCGCGCAGTGGATCTTGTCATGATATCTTCACGATATCTTATTGTTCAGTGGGTTGTGATCTGACAAGTTCCTTAACCGATCAGAATGTCGAGCACGGAAGAGCATCAAGAGTTTTGGCACATTGGATGATTTGAATTCCTCTCCTTCGCACTAGTGGACTGTGGACCTATTCTCTCGCTATTACCGAGTGTAATGGTTCAATTTCCCCAGACTCATGAAAGATGAAGGGCATGGAAGTAATCGGGATCCCTTTCAGCCATTTCCGCATTATCTCCAACTGACAGGAGTCATGACACTCTCTTGCATCCACCCTCATTTCAATTTACCCAATGTAGGATTCCATTAGAAGTTCATCCTCGTTTTCAACACAACGCGTGTCAACATCTATTTTTCTAGTTTAAACAGGAGACACACACAGAATCACCTCTTTCGAAGATCCTAGAGGTACTCAGGCCAAGTACCTTCTATCTAGCCAAAATATCAAGTCTCCGACTGGCAGGCAATGGTTTTAGAATTTCATGGTTGTTTTAACCACTGAAATTTTTCCAAGTTGGATTCACGTAATCTTGAAAAATATGATTAAGAATCGCGCAGAAAATATTCGACGACGAAGTACCCGAAAACCAAGAAATATTGGCAGATTTATTCCAAAGATCAGTTAGCAGCGTTTGATGTAGAACTTCACCAACTCAAGCAAGAGCACCAAAGAGTCAACTACCCTTTTCAGACCAACTCCACAAATCGATACTGAGCTGCAATTTTTTGAGAGTTTTCATTCCCTTCCCGATCACAACTTCTATCAGAGTTGAATCAATCGATCATACTACCACAAGCCCAATGATTTTCTTCTTATCATAGTTGTATAAATACTTCAACAGATCCAAGACGAGTATTGCGGTCAAAATGTCCCACTGGCAAGCAATAAATAATATTAAGAGACAAGTCGGTTCATTTTCCCCCACGGAATCCCTATATCAGGCTTGCCAACATAAAATCAAAATCAGTGTTGCCAACTTGAGTGTACGAAAAGTCCCTAGCTCGGCTCAAATGTCCCTAGGTTTTCGCGATCTATAGAATATTTTATCGCATGTATTAAAACGTTGATATTACATATTCGATTTGCTCCTTACACTTGCCGTGAATATGGTCGCTGATCGGTCTCACAGAGCCCTTTCGAACACAGCCCAAGCTTCCGTATCCGTTAGCGAAGGTCGGGAGCAATCGATTTTAAAAATTCTGTTTAATTTTCGTATATTATGACATGCAGGGAGCGATTTTAAGGCATTTTTTAATGTTTTTTTTTAAGAGTTCGAGACATCGTCATTGTCAGCATCGAAGGTAGCTGGGTAACTTTTCAAGGTTAACGCGGCCGCCTTACTTTCAGATGTGACATAATTCGGATGTTCGAGTTTATTCGATTATTATTATCATTCATATTTATTATTGTTTTGTATTCGAGTTTATTCGATTATTATTATCATTCATATTTATTATTGTTTTGTATTATTCGAGATGGGACAGACATTCTTTCAAAAAATTGATATCTGTGGTTTTCGAAGGAAGATTTAGTGATATCGAACAATTGTTCCAAATTCAACTGGTCTCCGAAGAAAGATTTTGTGTCAAATAATTGTACTAAATTTTCAAAATCATTGCGATTGGAGGAATGTTGATCCATCATCTGTGAATGTTTAGTGTGGTTTGGACAGTGTTCAAGTGGATATGTAACTCTTCATCTCATAAGTTGAAGGAGACATGATCAGATGAGACTGAAACGTCTTTCTGGTTTACCAGTGTCGGGCCAGAGCGATGCTCAGATCAGAGGAAATCCAGCAACTCACTTCTGAAGAGTGGCGTTAGTGTGATGTGTTGAATTTCTGTATAGAATGATCGATGTAGATGATGGATCATTTTAATTCATGGAATTTGCGTGGAATGACTTCGAGGGATAGGAATTTGATTTTGAAAACTAATTGTTAAATAATTTACTGAAATAAATCATTCCATCTTTCATTGTTTAAAGATTGTAAATTTCCTCTCAATGTTGAGTGTATCAGCCTAGATTTTTATTCAATTTGAATTGAATGTGTATTTGGAGTTTGAAAATCGTCAGAAATCGAATGTCATGCCCTCTCGAATATACATTACTCAATCAGTGAAGTGAATTTACGAGGGGCGATGGGTTGGTGAATTTTGCTAATGGAAACATAATTTTATCTCATCGCTGATGTTCTTTAAATTTTCGACGTTAATTGAAATTGGCTTTCAATAAGTTTGAGATTGTTATAATGATTCTTGTGAATGAATTCTCTATAACTTGATACATGAAGTCGTTCCGGAAGAGCTTGAATGATGTTCTGTGACACTTAATTATTCGTGAATATTCAGAACATTTATTGAGTTTTATCCACAACAAAAGTTGTTTCTGCTTTCGGACTATGATATAGGTCGTCGAAAAATTGTATCTATGTAAAGTATTTGACTCAATGAAGCTACTTTGATACGATTGTTGTTTGTAGAAGATTATTTGAATAGTTATAAAGGCGATTATAGATATTGATCTATCATCCCCATTATGTGTTTTTGAACTGACGTTGAATAGAAACTGGAGTGAAAAGTGGATAGTGTATTCTGTTTTGAGTGAAATTGTAGCTCTCCTCCACAAAAATTGAAGGAGACATGATCAGATGAGACTGAAACGTCTTTCTGGTTTACCAGTGTCGGGCCAGAGCGATGCTCAGATCAGAGGAAATCCAGCAACTTGCTTTTGAAGAGCGGCGTTAGTGTTTTGTTGTTTTTTCCAACATTCTTTCGAGACAAGACCTTACAATTGCGGTAGCTTGGCAACATGATTTCGTAGTCTGTCGATCTCAGAGATGAAAGTCTCGATCTCTATATGAGCCATGGCATTGTACAAAAATGTTGCAACTGGCAATGTAGGAATCGCTCTTCGGAATGTGGATGGAGTGGTGTGATTTTGAGGAGTTTTACGAGTATGTATAAAGGGGATGAATTGATCTTATCATGGAATGACTTCTAAATTGAATCATGTGAATAAAGATAAATATGGAAATATTATCATTTGAATATGGGAAATACGACTTCTTTCTCGAGTGATAGAGAAATTGATGGAAAAATTATCTATTCAATTTTTCATCCGTCTGAAATTGAACTCGAAGAAACCTTTCGAAAATGAAGATAGTTGAAAAAATCTATCATGGTTCGTTTTATGCTATTAATTTCTTAATACTAGAGGAAATGAATGGACACGAGGAGGTGGTTGGGGACAAACCCCCAACCATGTGATTATTTTATTCAAAGAATGAGATTCTAATATTGATTCATCTTGATACAAATAATATATATATGCTATCTTCGAATGATTTCGTTAGGGGGAGTAAATAGACACGAGGGATGGTTGAGGACATACCCTCAACCATATGATTTTTTTTATTCATTTCTATGGCATTCAAACACTGACACATCGAGTTTACGGTTACGATAAACATCATTTACAGAGAATGGAATCGAATTGATAATATTGTAGATTTCATCTAAATATCTTCATAATCGGAAACATATCAACCCTTTTGGAATCAAATGACAACCAATTTTCCGAAATTGAAGATTTCTTATATATATCGATATAAGACACTATAGATTCATTTTATTGTTAGAGAGAGTGAATAAATACGAATAGATGGTTGGGGACATATGTCCAACCAGCTGATTTCGTTATCGAAATATTCAGATCTAAATATTAACACATTATGTTCTGTTATAAGTTAAATGTGAAAACCTTACATACAACGGAAACCATCTAATGGTTGAACAGTGGTGGGTTTCATATCATTTCGAGAAATTTATGGTAAGTGTTGGTAATTTGGAGATCTGCTATGTTTTAGTCGATGAATTACATCTGTATTAACATAATCATTGTAGTGGGTCGGAAAGAGAAGCTTTCTCGGCCGTCGATAAAGTTTGATTACATCTGATGGAACGAATGGAAAGATTACTACATGAGTAGATGGAACTTCCAAGGACTTCTTCGATTAGATTGAAATATATTTTTCTATTGGCGATATTTTGCTGTTTAACAAATTGTTGAAAATATCAACATACTAATTCATCATTCCTGTTTCATGATTTCCAATTCATGTCGAGTATCAATGTGATAGTGTTTTTTGATATTGTGGAAATGTAACTCTTCTTCGCAAAAATTGAAGGAGACATGATCAGATGAGACTGAAACGTCTTTCTGGTTTACCAGTGTTGGGCCAGAGCGATGCTCAGATCAGAGGAAATCCAGCAACTTGCTTTTGAAGAGTGGCGTTAGTGTTTTGTTGTTTTTTTCAACATTCTTCCGAGACAAGACCCTACAATTGCGGTAGCTTGGCAACATGATTTCGTAGTCTGTCGATCTCAGAGATGATAGTCTCGATCTCTATATGAGCCATGGCATTGTACGAAAATGTTGCAACTGGCAATGTAGGAATTGCTCTTTGGAATGTGGAAGGACTGGTGTTGTTGTGAGATTCATTTGTGTGTGTATGATAGGAATACATTGATATTTTTTCATGTGAAAAGCTTTTGAGGGTATCCTAAAATTATCAAATCATCCTTGAAAGTTTCATCTAGTGAATGCATGATATGAATGATTTTATACCTTCACGAGAAGATAGAAAAAGCTGAAGTACAATCCGAATACGTTGTTTGAAAAATTGTGATTCAATTTGTAGAATTCACATATTTTTAGCTTGAATTTCCAAGTTTTATCATCTGTTAATACAGTAGCACTCACATATGAACATTGGGTGAATTCGTCGCATTCCACTTTACTGTTTTTCCATCGTTGTTCTTCAAAATTCTTCTTAATTCTGCCACCGCGATACGTGTTTTTATCCTTCAGATCTCCAGTGTCCCTCTCCAAGATTACTCTAAATGCTTGAAATCGGCACTGGTGTCAATTTGTCCACGGTCTACTTTCTGGTGGGTATTGGTCTGTGAATAAGATTAGATTCCATTTCAAACTTTTCTAGGAATCAAGTTTGGCTCATTTAAAAAATGAGCAGATTCATCTGTTGTTATTTACTGAAATGTGCACCGTTATATGTAGTGCGAAACGGGGATTTGAAAAAAATACCACGGAAATGAATGAGGGAAAGAATTTTTCTTAATTTAAACCTCTCAAATCGCGCAACGATTCAAGAGGAAATTTGTTACTGAGATTTTGTTCATTCTGGATTGCGCGGGATTATTGAACCAGAATGAATCATCTGTATATCTTTTCTAGGCTGCGTATGATTCGAAATCATTAATCCTATGCTAATATTGTGAACTATGACTCGAATTTGATGGTAAATTTCAAAGCTTCTCTAACTAGGATGATCAAATTATGGAATTGTAGTGTCAGGAGTACTCACCCTTGCTATAATTGCTTGGCTGCCATCTTCCGATTTCATTGTGATTCGCCTGATGGGGCAGTGCCTGTAGATTGATGCCACGTGAGCCTTATACAGCACGCTCAGCTCACCACTCCACTGCCGCTGCTTTGCTGTTGTATTCCGTTCGAGTGCCTGGGCTTCGATGTGCTCGCTAGGAGAGCACGCGAGGAACTGACGGCGCGAGAGCAAACGTGCGTCAGAGGCGCCTTTCCCCCTCCGCTCTTCTTTGCATGTGTAACTTGCTTCTCCTGGCACACGTGTGTTCGCGCGCGGAATGTATGCACGACTGCGGCAGGCAAGGGCACGCGCGAACCGATAGACTCTCCTCTCTCTCCTTCGCTAGCGTGACTACATATGCCGCAAGTTGAGAGTTACAAAAAAACTTTCAGGAAAAATTCGATGGAAAAATCATTTTTTATATTTTCATCCTCCTAGAATCGCGCAAGAAATATAATTTTTTTTTTCTGTAAATTTTTGAAGAAAAATCCATTTTTTTATCTTCATCTTCCCAAAGTCGCGCAAAAAATATAATTTTTTTCGGCAAATTCTTGATGGAGAATCAATTTTTTATTTCCATCCTCTCGAAATCGCGCGCGCAAGAGAGTTTTTTTTTTTAATCTTCGATAGAAAATCCATTTTTCTTATTCTCATCCACTTGGAATTGCGCAGAAATTTAATTTTCGATCTCTAGAAATTTTCGTGATAAATTCATCTTATTCCTTCTCATCTCCCCAAAATCACGCATGAGTTGAATTTTTATTTTTCCTAGCTTGGTACTTCTAGGATGAAATAAAAATCTGTAATTGTACTGATCTAATTTCCGTTCATGGACTTCACGGACTGATTGAATTGTGTATCATTCAGATCTTCAAAGATTACGACTTAATCACTATTTCGGATTTCAAAAATGCTTCTACTCGAATGATTAGTATTCTCAACGCGCACTATTGGGTGTACTTACTTTTGCTAAAACTGCTTGACTGCCATCTTCTGATTTCACCATGATGTGTGTGATTGAAGGGATGCGTAGAGATTGGTGCTGCTTGAGTCTTGTACACCACCCGCAGCTCCCCACTCCACTGACGCTGCTCCGCTGTGGTATCCCGTTCGAGTGCCTGGGCTTCGATGTGCTCGCTAGGAGAGCACGCGAGGAACTGACGGCGCGAGAGCAAACGTGCGTCAGAGGCGCCTTTCCCCCTCCGCTCCTCTTTGCATGTGTAACTTGCTTCTCCTGGCACACGTGTGTTCGCGCGCGGAATGTATGCACGACTGCGGCAGGCAAGGGCACGCGCGAACCGATAGACTCTCCTCTCTCTCCTTCGCTAGCGTGACTACATATGCCGCAAGTTGAGAGTTACAAAAAAACTTTCAGGAAAAATTCGATGGAAAAATCATTTTTTATATTTTCATCCTCCTAAAATCGCGCAAGAAATATAATTTTTTTTTCTGTAAATTTTTGAAGAAAAATCCATTTTTTTATCTTCATCTTCCCAAAGTCGCGCAAAAAATATAATTTTTTTCGGCAAATTCTTGATGGAGAATCAATTTTTTTATTTCCATCCTCTCGAAATCGCGCGCGCAAGAGAGTTTTTTTTTTAATCTTTTATAGAAAATCCATTTTTTTTATTCTCATCCACTTGGAATTGCGCAGAAATTTAATTTTCGATCTCTAGAAATTTTCGTGATAAATTCATCTTATTCCTTCTCATCTCCCCAAAATCACGCATGAGTTGAATTTTTATTTTTCCTAGCTTGGTACTTCTAGGATGATATAAAAATCTGTAATTGTACTGATCTAATTTCCGTTCATGGACTTCACGGACTGATTGAATTGTGTATCATTCAGATCTTCAAAGATTACGACTTAATCACTATTTCGGATTTCAAAAATGCTTCTACTCGAATGATTAGTATTCTCAACGCGCACTATTGGGTGTACTTACTTTTGCTAAAACTGCTTGACTGCCATCTTCTGATTTCACCATGATGTGTGTGATTGAAGGGATGCGTAGAGATTGGTGCTGCTTGAGTCTTGTACACCACCCGCAGCTCCCCACTCCACTGACGCTGCTCCGCTGTTGTATCCCGTTCGAGTGCCTGGGCTTCGATGTGCTCGCTAGGAGAGCACGCGAGGAACTGACGGCGCGAGAGCAAACGTGCGTCAGAGGCGCCTTTCCCCCTCCGCTCCTCTTTGCATGTGTAACTTGCTTCTCCTGGCACACGTGTGTTCGCGCGCGGAATGTATGCACGACTGCGGCAGGCAAGGGCACGCGCGAACCGATAGACTCTCCTCTCTCTCCTTCGCTAGCGTGACTACATATGCCGCAAGTTGAGAGTTACAAAAAATCTTTCAGGAAAAATTCGATGGAAAAATCATTTTTTATATTTTCATCCTCCTAAAATCGCGCAAGAAATATAATTTCTTTTTCTGTAAATTTTTGAAGAAAAATCCATTTTTTTATCTTCATCTTCCCAAAGTCGCGCAAAAAATATAATTTTTTCGGCAAATTCTTGATGGAGAATCAATTTTTCTATTTCCATCCTCTCGAAATCGCGCGCGCAAGAGAGTTTTTTTTTTAATCTTCGATAGAAAATCCATTTTTTTTATTTTCATCCGCTCGAAATTGCGCAAAAATTTAATTTTCGATCTTTAGAAATTTTCGTGATAAATTCATCTTATTCTTTTTCATCTCCCCAAAATGACGCATGAGTTGAATTTTTATTTTTCCTAGCTTGGTACTTCTAGGATGATATGAAAATCTGTAATTGTACTGATCTAATTTCCGTTCATGGACTTCACGGACTGATTGAATTGCGTATCATTCAGATCTTCAAAGATTACGACTTAATCACTATTTCGGATTTCAAAAATGCTTCTACTCGAATGATTAGTATTCTCAACGCGCACTATTGGGTGTACTTACTTTTGCTGGAACTGCTTGACTGCCATCCTCTGATTTCCCCATGATGTGTGTGATTGAAGGGATGCGTAGAGATTGGTGCTGCTTGAGTCTTGTACACTACCCGCAGCTCCCTACTCCACTGACGCTGCTCCGCTGTTGTATCCCGTTCGAGTGCCTGGGCTTCGATGTGCTCGCTAAGAGAGCACGCGAGGAACTGACGGCGCGAGAGCAAACGTGCGTTAGAGGCGCGTTTCCCCCTCCGCTCCTCTTCGCAGTGTAACTTGCTTCTCCTGGCACACGTGTGTTCGCGTGCGGAGTGTATGCACGACTGCGGCAGGCAAGGGC
Organism: Eretmocerus hayati; assembly: GCA_029851415.1. Lineage (NCBI taxonomy): Eukaryota > Metazoa > Arthropoda > Insecta > Hymenoptera > Aphelinidae > Eretmocerus > Eretmocerus hayati. The sequence continues at coordinate 136,484,513 of CM056742.1, forward strand.
GAGCGCGAACCGATAGACTCTCCTCTCTCTCCTTCGCTAGCGTGACTACATATGCCGCAAGTTGAGAGTTACAAAAAAACTTTCAGGAAAAATTCGATGGAAAAATCATTTTTTATATTTTCATCCTCCTAAAATCGCCAAGAAATATAATTTTTTTTTCTGTAAATTTTTGAAGAAAAATCCATTTTTTTATCTTCATCTTCCCAAAGTCGCGCAAAAAATATAATTTTTTTCGGCAAATTCTTGATGGAGAATCTATTTTTTCATTTCCATCCTCTCGAAATCGCGCGCGCAAGAGAGTTTTTTTTTCAATCTTCGATAGAAGATCCATTATTTTTATTCTCATCCACTTGAAATTGCGCAAAAATTTAATTTTCGATCTCTAGAAATTTTCGTGATAAATTCATCTTATTCCTTCTCATCTCCCCAAAATCACGCATGAGTCGAATTTTTATTTTTCCTAGCTTGGTACTTCTAGGATGATATAAAAATCTGTAATTGTACTGATCTAATTTCCGTTCATGGACTTCACGGACTGATTGAATAGTGTATCATTCAGATCTTCAAAGATTACGACTTAATCACTATTTCGGATTTCAAAAATGCTTCTACTCGAATGATTAGTATTCTCAACGCGCACTATTGGGTGTACTTACTTTTGCTAGAACTGCTTGACTGCCATCTTCTGATTTCACCATGATGTGTGTGATTGAAGGGATGCGTAGAGATTGGTGCTGCTTGAGTCTTGTACACCACCCGCAGCTCCCCACTCCACTGACGCTGCTCCGCTGTTGTATCCCGTTCGAGTGCCTGGGCTTCGATGTGCTCGCTAAGAGAGCACGCGAAGAACTGACGGCGCGAGAGCAAACGTGCGTCAGAGGCGCGTTTCCCCCTCCGCTCCTCTTCGCAGGTGTAACTTGCTTCTCCTGGCACACGTGTGTTCGCGCGCGGAGTGTATGCACGACTGCGGCAGGCAAGGGCACGCGCGAACCGATAGACTCTCCTCTCTCTCCTCCGGTAGCGTGACTACATATGCCGCAAGTTGAGAGTTACAAAAAAATTTTCAGGAAAAATTCGATGGAAAAATCATTTTTAATATTTTCATCTTCCTAAAATCGCGCAAGATATATAATTTTTTTTTCTGTAAATTTTTGAAGAAAAATCCATTTCTTCATCTTGATCTTCCCAAAGTCGCGCAAAAAATATAATTTTTTCGGCAAATTCTTGATGGAGAATCAATTTTTTTATTTCCATCCTCTCGAAATCGCGCGCGCAAGAGAGTTTTTTTTTTTAATCTTCGATAGAAAATCCATTTTTTTTATTTTCATCCACTCGATATTGCGCAAAAATTTAATTTTCGATCTTTAGAAATTTTCGTGATAAATTCATCTTATTCCTTTTCATCTCCCCAAAATCACGCATGAGTTGAATTTCTATTTTTCCTAGCTTGGTACTTCTAGAATGATATGAATATCTGTAATTGTACTGATCTAATTTCCGTTCATAGACTTCACGGACTGATTGAATTGTGTATCATTCATATCTTCAAAGATTACGACTTAATCACTATTTCGGATTTCAAAAATGCTTCTACTCGAATGATTAGTATTCTCAACGCGCACTATTGGGTGTACTTACTTTTGCCATAATTCCTCGGCTGCCATCTTCTGATTTCACTATGATGTGTTCGATTAAATGGATGGGTAGAGATTGGTGCTGCTTGAACCTTGTATAGCACCCGCAGCTCTCCACTCCACTGCCGCTGCTCTGCTGTTATATTCCGTGCGAGTGCCTGGGCATCGATGTGCTCGCTAGGAGAGCACGCGAGGAACTGACGGCGCGAGAGCAAACGTGTGTCGAAGGCACTTTCCCCCTCCGCTCCCCTTTGCATGTGTAACTTGCTCCTCCTGGCACACGTGAGTTCGCGGGTCGAGTGTATGCACGACTACGGCAGGCATTCCAACAAATTCATTTCCAACAAATTGTCATTTTATATTAGCCCTATAACAATCCTTCCTTGTTTATCTTATACAACATGACCATATGAAAGTGAGTTTCCGAGGAAATTCTAAAACTCCACTGATTCATTAAGTTTTACTGACCCGAAAGGAACAAAAATCGAAGTTTGGCTCATGAACTGAAAAATCGCATATCGTTTGTATAGATAAGTTTTAGACAAAACAAACTAATACGTATCTCGTTATTTTGACCCTAGAATCATCAATTTCAGATCAGGGAAGATCCATCGTATCGACCTTTTTGGCTGCCCCATCTAAACTGGATCGAGTAACTAATATTTAGGAACTTATTTTGGAAACAGAAGAACATGTTCTGATAGTTGGAACCCATGAAAATAAATTTCTGTGGCGAGGGGGATTTTTTGAAGAATTTTTCATCGGTAATTACGCTTCTCTTCTGAATCTCGTTTAACTTACGCCTTTCTTTGAAAAATTACGGTCTTCTAAATTGAATCAATCAGACTCACGCTCCTTCAGAATTTAGACATGGTGGGTTGAGCTATTCTTCCATATCTTTATAAGGTGATCGGAGGAATTCTGAGGGCGTAGTTGCGTTTACGTTCGTTCGAATTTTTTTTTTTGTAGTTAACTCGGTACACGTTCTGTGATTGCATTAGTGTGTTACTTCTAGAAAACTAATTTTATTCGATTTGCAAGCATTTCCAGGAGCCAATACGCCTATCTGAACCATTTACAAGCCGAGCAGCGCGAGGCAATGACGCTAGTAAATATTATTTCACTCTCAAACGAGACCGAGCCTCGTTGAAGCACGAACAATAAAGCTTCTCACGCCTCGATGAAAATTGTGCAAAAGTTTGGAAACAAGTTTTCCAAATGAAATAGACCTCGAATGCAACAAGTACAGCTTGGAAAACTCTCGGGGAAATTTCGACTCTCAGGACCACTCTGGACGCCTATCCCTATCTCGTGATGAACACTTGAAGTAGCGGCTCGAGCTGCGGATGCAAACAAAAGAGGGAAAGAGAATGCCAGTGGGTAAACATGACAGTTAGCAAATGAAATCTATATAGTTCTCACTGTGAGCTACTTATCCTTGTTATAAAACTACTTTGAAAACCAGAGAGGTAGTTTCATAACTAGTGGTTACTCCTGGACAGAGTATTAGAGCATGCGATGAGAATTTCCATAAAGTTCATCAGCCAATTCTCGCTTTGTCTAAATCTCGGTTCTCATCACATGGCAACATGACTATCCCTTAATTACTGAGGTGGAATGGAATTTTGGCATATTTAAATTTCCTTGCCGGTTGAAATTTCTTCAATCAAATGCCAAAAAAATTGGTGCATTGCCTTCCTGTAGCTTTTACTATAGGATACTGTGAAAGTAGACGTTCGAATAAGTTACCGCATTGCAATGGTTCAAGATTTTCAAAACAATACTAGAACTCTAAAACGCGCGCGTTGCGCGCGGATGGTTACGATGGCTTAAAATTCTGGAAGATACGACAAAAGGCTATTGTGTTTGACAAAAAATCATGCAGGTATATATGGTACCAGAAAGAAGCAAATATGATATAGTAAAAGAATATGGAATGGAAATGTCATCCATCTATATGTTTATCTATCTAACATGCCGCGAAATCTAAATTTATGGATTGCTGGTTCAAAAATTCACGACTGTCTGAGGGATTTTTCGAATAATCTCGAAAAACTATTCGATCTACAAAGTGCACGCGCTGCGCGCGCATGGTTCAACCACCCGTATGGTGTGGGGTGAAAAAGCTATCCAGTTTTTATAAAATATTATTGAGGGTTACCATCAAGGAACGAAGATCATTTTGAGAACTGGAGAACTGAGCTCAAATCCGAAGTCAATGATTCAAATTTATGCAACGCTTGTGCATGACAATTTCAATTTTTACGTGAAATATGTGGGTTTCCAATTCGATAATTTATAGAACCTCCTATAATTCGGAAAATACATTATTCACAAATGAAGAATTTCCTAATTTTTTCGGTCCAATTCAGTGCCATCCACCAACTGAAGAATTGTTTTACGCATTAGAACTTGAACAATTATATTCACAAACTAAAAATTTTTTCAAAAATGATGTAAGGATATTCAACTTTCACAAAGAGAATCTCAGTTGATCTATCTCAATCACAGAATTTTATACATGCATTTTAAGACTTATGTTGAAAAATTCATCATTCACGAACAAAATTCTAGCTAATCTAGCCCGATCAAAAAACAGTATAGATCCAACTTCGAAGTGGGTATGAATCATTTTGAGAATTTAGTTAAGCGTTCCTGAGATCTTTTCGATCGTTGAAGGACGATGAATTAAATATCAGAAAAAAAATCTTCAAATGATTACCATTAACCTCATTGTTACACGGGATATCTGATATTCCTGTTGCCGGTCAAGCAGCAATCTACTTTCCTATCACTCATTCATGCAGCGCGATCCGATTAATCCATGCAGGTGTAATAAAACCCGATATGATGCGCAGGCGCGACGATCACCTGCTCAATGTTGACAACGAAGCAGGCAGAACTGAATAGAATGATACAGTGTATGAGTTCAGATGCTTGAAAATCATCTTTACTTTTCTTTCGATAAATTGGAAATAATCAACAGATATAATAGTTCGGCTATGTAGATCGCGTAATTGAATACTTTCAGCTATATTGATCCACCTGTAAATACATTCAAACATTACAAATTCATTAATCCACAGCATCACACATTGAGACGACTCGTAAGTGGCGCGCGAAATCTCGATCGGAACGCCTCGAATCTCGAATATCGAAGTTATCCATTAATAATATAAGACTAGACGAAAATTGCGCGCTACGCGCGCGGTTTGCCAAAGTTGAATTTTGGAAACAAACACCAAAACATTTCACGACTTCAAGTTCAATCTGAGCCCCAATATAAGTGAATACGTAGAAATCGTCTATACCGACTTCGAAAGTGAAACAACAGATATATCAGTAGAATTCTTCCATACCAACGTTGATAAACAGAATAGGTAAAACCAAAATGGCGACCCCCACAGACAGATCGATCAACAGAATCGAGTCGATCTTCGAGTTGAAAAGAGCGATTCGATACATGTGAACACTAATCGCAGATGTGGATTAATAAACGGGGGGGATAAGTATAATATATCACATTAGTTATTGAGGGTTAAAATAATTGAATGTTCAGGCAACATTTCTTCATCCGGAGCCCCTTGACCGGCTTATCTACGTCGAAGGAGGTATGATGAGTGGTTGTATGGGTCATGGAGAGGTCGCTGGGTAGATGGGTTTGTGGGTGCGTGGGTAGGTGGTAAGTTGGATCGATGATCTGAACTGTTATGAACTGAGGTGGTTTGGAACGGTCTGGGACGATCTGGGACGTTATGGTACGATCTATGACGATCCGGAACGGCCTAAAACGGTATTGTATGGTCTGAGACAATCTGATCTGGTCTGGCACGGTCTGAAACAGTCCAGTACGGTCTGGTACGATCTGAGGTGGTTCCCGGTCTAAGGCGATCTGAAATTATCTGGGACAATTTGGTATGGCCTGGGTCGATGTGGGTCGATCTGGAACGATCTAATACGATTTGGGACGTTTTGGTCTGGTCTGGCATGGTTTCGCATGGCCTAGAACGATCTGGCATGATGTGGAATGGTCTGAAATGCTTTAATTCGGCCTGGAAAGTTCTGAAGGGTCTAGGATGGTCTGGTACGCTTTATAATGGTCGGATTTAGTCTGGAACAGTCTAAAACGGTTTGGTACGATATGGAACGTCCTGGCCCTGTCTGGAACGGTCTACGACGGTCGAGTCTAGATTGAGCTTGCTAAAAGATTATATGCAGCCATGTCGGTTATGGATGGGTCCGCGGGAGATTCCGTAGGTGGGCAGGTTGATGGATGGTGGAAGAGACATATGGTGTGCTCAATTGGTGAATGCGTTTCCATCCCGGTCTGCGCAGGGCCCACCGGCAGCCATCTTGGCGTACGAATTTCAAATTGCGACGAATTCCTTGTTAAAAAGTCTAAAATCGCGATTCGCGGCCACGAGCAAATGTAAGTCTTCCTGGTTGAGGCTCGGTCATCAACAGAGTCACTCGCCTTCATGCAAACATCTAAGACATCTTATTATTATACAATGATCAAAAATCTTGGAACTTGGCGTGCGGACGATTGAATCGGCAATCAATAATAACATTGCTACCAAATACTTCTAGATTAAGTGTGGAGTGGGATGGCGTAACATTCTTCATCATAGTGGGAAAAATCACAAGTCACAACAACTCCCATAACCCGAGCCTCCCTTGGGGGGCCGATGAATGAGTACAGCTTTTGAACCAAAATATTGGTAGTACAGCATAGCTGCGTAGATAACCTTTTGCCTCACGGTAAAGAGGTCGTGGGTTCGAACCCCACGTTGACCCAATTTTTTTTTTTTCTACTACTGTTTGATGCATCACTTCCAACTTCTTCAAACAAATCACTGGATATTTCCTCAATTTTTCAGCATTTGTCTCGTGTCTATCTCAGCATGAATTATGACATGTCTATGAATATCTCTTCTCTCAAAATATTTTGAGTCTTCCAAAATAGTTCTATAAACATATTCATGGAACAATATTCCTAATGTTTGCAAAACTCTGTAATACTCGTTCCGCTTTAAAGTTTTGAGCTCGAATAGCAAGCATATTTAAGAAATTTCTATGCACTCTTAATGGGAATTTGAGGCAAGATGGATAATTCCTTCTTAAGGTAGTACTAGCGGTACTCGAATTAGCTATCAGAAAATTACAAAAGTCGGCACAGTGGTACATTAATGCCTCAAACAGACACAGCTGAAATTTCGAAATTTTTAGGAGCCGCGGAGAAAAGTTCTGGGCAATTTCGTGGAAGCCGATTAACACGGCGTCTTATGGGAAATTATCGATACACTAATTTCTAACTATCAGATTTTCACAGGAAAGAGCACACAGGTGTAAGAGTACACGAAAAGTGCATAGAAACAAACAGATCAACGATTAGGAGCCTACAAAGGAAGATCTGAGCCAATACGTCACTACTCTTGACAGTTTCGGGATTAGGTTGTCGTCTGCTGTGTGCGTTACCCATGCGTTACCATACCTATATAGGCGGGCGGAATCGAGTCAAGCGAAGATCTAATCCGCGCTTGGACTCATCAGTACCGCTAGTACTACCTTAAGAAATCCCAATATTAATAGAAATATTCCAAGAATGGCTGAAATACATTCGAGAAAAATTCTCAAAGATATGAAAATGTTTACAAAGGGATTTAAAAGAATGTTAAAGAGTGGAGTATTAAAGTAATCCTTGCTAGAAAAAATTCTTAATTAAGGGAGGTTTTTGTATTTTTTGAAGAAATTTGCGACCTCTTAAGTTTAGCGCTGGAGGCACCGTGTATAGGTATAACTCGTGGAACAAATTGAACTCGGTTCAAACCATGTGAGCTATTAAACGCGGTGGAATTTCCCGCTATGTTGTGATTGGCCGGAAGGTCAAGATGGCGTACGATTGGGCCGGGAAACACACTGGCTAAGGTGCTCGCGCTGCGCGCGAGCACACCATATGTCTCTTCCGCCATGGATTGATAATTGGGCGGTTGGGTGGACAGATTAATGAGTGGAAGGCTAGACGGGCTGGCGGGTGTTTATAACTGTTAGCGGCATTAGTTCAAAAAAATATCATTCTCACAATCTTCGTAGAAAATCTCTTTCTAATACCTTCAATCAATCATCACGCATCATTCTACAATAGTACATTAAGTAACAAGGGCGCAAAGTACTTTTACGCACGAGTTCCCGAAATGAGTGCGTAAAAGTGAACTTTGCGCACAGTTGTAACTTCTGCGACGTGAGCAAAGGCCCGTTCTACATAGGATGCGCTGAGCGCATGTGCGTACGCTCAAGCGCTGAGCGCATGACGCCAAAACGGTTTTCGCGGCTCTGTGGTGGCTTCTGAAGGCTTCTCAGTGTGCTGCAGACCTTGATGATGCTACGTGGTGCATCGAGGCCTAGATCAGGGCGCTGAGAAATCAGTGGTGCTGATGTTTTAGCCTTCGGGCAGTTTTGTGTGTCCTGATTATTAGAGTCGCGTATGGTTGGGCGATCAGCTTTCAAAACAAATTTGACGAGCAACGAATTTTTCGATTGATGCAAGTGCCGTGAAAAGTTCTAAGAGTGAGTGAGGCGCCGTTGTCGTCCGTCTGATCAATCTGACAATTACCGCAGCTGTGGAAAGTTAGAAGGTGAGTTGCTTTAATGTCTATAATTATGAACAAGTCGTAGTAGATTTACTGATTGGCTGATTCCGAACCGAACTCGATTTACGCGAATTGATTCTGATTGTTATGCACTGAGCCTGATGTATATGCACATATATACACACACCCATAAGACTCCTCCAATATGCAATGCATATGTCGGCCATCTTGCTATAGCAAAATGGCCGACCTAGCCAAGCTCCACATCTCTACCCTTCCTATTCCACATATATGCTGCTGTTGGCTTGACAGCGCTTCTTACATTCATCCAACATCACCACTTGGGTGAGATGTTTCTTTTTTTCATTTTATCAATTGGCAATATTGATGTCTGTATCATATAAATCTGAACCATCTCATGGTACATTGCTTGCTAAGTTAGTATTTCAAAAATTTTGGTACAAATTTTGAAATGACTTGTTTGTTATGAATTTTCATCACAAGGAAAAATTCATCCTTTTGATGATTATTGAAGCTCTGATGGAGCCTTTTGATTCTTCTGAATCTGGAAAAAATTCTTAATCTTGAAGAGAGACTTTCATCTCTGCTACTCTTCTTCTTGCAGTATTTGTCGAGGATGAGTGACACGGGTCGACCTTGATCACAAGGGTGTGATACAGATGATCAATCAATAGGCACTTAAAGCACTCTTCACTGAATTACTCAAGTTCTAGAGGCCCTGGAAAGAACATCTTCCCACCTTTGAGACTCATCCATTGGAATCGAGGTACGAATATCTGTCTCGTACAGTACTGGTCTCATGCCATCAAATAGGTAAGTTACTCTTGTCTCACTCAAAATCCAAATTAATATTGAACACTGTAGTAGGTCCATCTGATTCAAACCAACCTCCTATATTCCATTTAAATTATTAGTTCAACAAATTTTTGAAAATGATTCCTGAAACTAACCTGATTCCATTACTTTCCATCAAAGGTGAAATTTGGTTCTTTTAACAACCAATGGCCATCTAGTAACACAAATTGACTTTCCTTGACCTAGAAAAGATGACTAATCTACAGCGGATAAGTTTCCTGATCAGTTCTCTTCCTCACAGCATTTTCTGAAAAAAAGAGAGCCGGATCGACCTTACTTGAAAGGTTTTGGACATTGAGTTGGATCAGTATATACACAGGCAGCTCAAAAACCAATTCTTGGGATCTTCAAGGCCCAGGGTGAATAGCTTCCCTTCTCAAAAACTCATAGACTGGCTCTGGCTGAGGAGAATTGGTTTCGTGTTATCGAATAGGTGAGTTACTATTGTCTGCTTCCAAGTTAAAATTCATATTAAACCCTGTAGCAGGGCAATTTGATTTCATCCCCCCAATCATGTCATCCACACTGCAAATTACCAATTTTTTGTTACCAATACTCAAAATAACTTGATTTCCCAATTCTTCACTCATACAAAGAATTGATCTTCTCCATGACTAGTTGAGCTCTGATGATGCTTCTTGATTTTTCTGGACCTGAAAAAAATACTCAATCTTGAAGTGGGTCATTCATTTCTACCACTCTTCTTCTTGCAGTATTTGTTGAGATTCAGTGACCCGGGTCGACCTTGATCACAAGGGTGTGATACAGATGATCAATCAACAGGCACTCAAAGTTCTCATCATTGAACTGCTCAAGTTCTAGAGGCCATATTGAGCACATCTCCTCTACCTTCGAAACTCATATATTGGAATCGAGGGAAGAATATCTGTCTTGTGCCATCAAATAGGTTAGTTTCTTTTATCTGACTCAACATCAAAATTGATATTGAACATTGTAGCAGGTTCATCTGATTCAAGCCAACCTTTTAAATTCCATTCCAATTATCAGTTCAACAAATTCTTGAAAATAATTCCTGAAAATAACTTGATTCTATTACTTTTCATCGAAGGTGAAATTTGGTTCTTTAACAATAATTGGATGTCCAATAATACAAATTGACTTTCCTTGACCTAGAAAAGATGAAGAATCTACAGAGAATAAGTTTCCTGATCAGTTCTATTCCTCACAGCATTTTTTGAAGAAAAGTGACCCGGATCGACCTTACTTGAAAGGTTTTGGACATTGAGTTGGATCAGTATATACACAGGCAGCTCAAAAACCAATTCTTGGGATCTTCAAGGCCCAGGGTGAATAGCTTCCCTTCTCAAAAACTTACAGACTGGCCCTGGCTGAGGAAAATTGGTTTCGTGTTATCGAATAGGTGAGATACTATTGTCTGCATCCAAGTTGGAATGGATATTGAATACTGTAGTAGTTCCATCTGATACTCTCATATCCATGTATCTTAAAATATTAGTTCAACAAATTCTGAATTAACCTCATTTCATAGTTCTTCATTAGAAAGAAAAATCAATTTTATCTGACTCTTGTTGGCTGTATTTTAATATTGATAGAGTTTTCTATACCCAAAAAAATCCTGAATTTTGCAAGTTCACACTCCTTCATCCTGTTCAACTGTTCACAGCATATTTTGGAGGAATGTCACCCGGATATACTATCATCACAAAAGGGTGTGAATACGAGAATGATGCAGCAGTCACTCACATGACTCATCATTTAATTCCTGATGTTTTCAAGGTCCTGAGAAGAGCATCCTCTCACATCTCAATATCACCAAACAACAACAAAAGAGGAATAAGTCCTTCGTGCCATCGAATAGGTGAGCAATTCTTATCTGCTTTGGAATCAGGAAAGATCGTCAAGATTGTAGCAAACCTGTATCACTCTGATTCTACTGAACTTAGAAAATTTTATATTTAGCGTGAGGAATTGTTTTTACTTGATCTTTATTCCTTCCAGCAGCAATTTGATCCAGTTTGATATCTGCCCATCAAGAAATATTTCCTGGATACCCTGGTTCTCAGACCACATCCATAGAAAAATCACAGCAACCGTGAATTACCATGGCCTCCTGGTTTTATCTCCTGTCCATCCTGTGGATAATAGTCCTTGATCGTATCTTTCATGTCGTATCTATGATGAAAAGAATCAGGATCAGGGGGTGGTGGACTCATCAACATGTCAATGGACCTTATGATACCCTATTCACGTACTTTAGTCTTGAAGATCACGAAGAGTTTCATAGATTCACTGGATTAAGTTTGGCACAATTTTCGTGCATCCTGGGTCATGTACGAGATGATCTCAATTCTCTAGGAAATAGGTCTGGTCTCAGTCCGGAAATCAAGTTAGCAGCGGTACTCAAGTTAGTTAACATGTTTAGATCGCTCATATGTTAAATGTTAAAGTATCAATTATGCGACTCTCGAGTTTTGCCTGTGTAATATATTCTTGCTTTTCTAGTTTCATGTTGTGTCGTGATAAGGCTACAACTAAGACATGGTCCCTGCAATTGGTTGCAGCACGATGTATAAACTCATTGCGACTGTGCCACGCATAATTCATAGAAGGCTCCCCATGTTCTTGGAGCACATGAATTGATGACTTGAAAAGACCTTTGACGTGTCTTAACACATGAAGTCAGTTCCCTCTCTTTTTTCTCAAATAAGTCTTGATGTGGATAATAGCAGAATGATATCTGTATCTTTTCCAATATATGCCATATAAACTACACTACAGCATTTTTTGAATAAGACAGTTGTTTGCCTTGGACTGAAATGTGAATTGCATCATCATTATAAGTTTTCTAGTTGAACATTCTGATGCTTGTCTATCTAAAATCGATCTGGAACCGGCGAGAAGAATTCATCCATTCTATTTCTTTACAGAAGGAAAAAATAGCCTAGCTCAATCTCAGCAATGGTTTCGACATGTTGAAAAATCAGCTCACAGTTTAAGAGCTCATATCCCAATCCCTAGTGCCTCGAAAAACCTGTTATAAGCAACTTCTCTCTGACGAAGCTCACAACCTCAGTCTGCAGACTTATAGTTTCATATTTATATCATTGATGACATAGTGGATGATAAAGTAGAAAATGAAAGAATACAATCAGTACAATGATTCAGTAATTTTAATTTTTATAAATTTTCAATTTACAACATGAATTGAACATGTAGTGATCATATACTGAACTTCCAGTGAATATACGTTGAACATAAAGTGGAAATGAATTAAATATGGAGTGGGAATATGCAAACAGACATTTTGATTCTTACTTGTTTGATTGAAAAGACAAATGATACTTCAAATTGACTAATTATCTAAGAGTTTATACTTTAATTCAATTGATTACATGTTTTGAATGATATATGAGAAAAAACAGTGAATAAATGGAATTTTGTTATTTAAACTTTCGAAGATCTTTTCCGCTGCATCAATACATCAATCATCTGCTGCAGAACTAAATTTTGACTTATTAATGACAAACTCCTAAGTTGTGCACAGAGGATTCTGCAGCGAGCTTTTCTATTTTCCAAGTCCTCAACGGTCTTCATTTCTTCGATCAATTGAGTATAAACTTCATTCACGGACTGATCGGCGATGGAAGCCTCGTCCATACGTGGCTTCTTACTGTTTGGCTGGTGAATTTTGAGCTCTAAATTGTCCACTTCCTCAACTTTTCGTTTGAGGTTTAAATCATCTTCATGAGCCTTCTGATTGTCCATCGGTTTCACCATGGTAGCCTCACCTGTATGTGATCGGTGAGTTTCGATCCCAAAATCATCGACTGACTCACTTACGCGGTTACGGTCGAGATCGTCTCGTTGGGTCACCTGATGATTTTCGAACGGTGTCTCTTCCAGGTAGTAAGTATCAAAACCTGTGATTGGTTTGTATGTTGTATTCTCTTCATCGATCAACCAAGTGAGATCTTCAATTAATACATTCTCCGTTTTGACTGCGCTCGCCCCTTCATACTTCATCTCCCAATCAGACTCTACTGATTTACTTATCTCTTCAAAATCTTTCAAAATATCATCATCTGATGATAGAATTTCGTAGAAATCGGTGTCGATTTTTTTCGTCACTGGTTGAGCATTTGATGGTTGAGCATTTGATTTTTGAGTTTGAGCCACCTCGAAGATTTCAATATTTTCACTTAATGTCGACATTGCTGATTGACAGCTCGACTCGCTGTGCATTGGTGACCTTGATTTCGCCATTCGAGTCGCTTTTTTCGACCCCAAGACGTCATGCAAAAACTCGCATCTGTCATACAATCTTTGCTGCTCATCAGTCACCGGTTTATTTGCATTGAGCTTCTTCATGGTTTTATTCACGTTCTCACGTAATCTCCTCCACCTTGCTACCGCTGAAGAAACTGAAAATAATTCACAGCCATGTATTTTCTAGCTCTGTAGAGTACGAGAGGTAGCGACAAAAAGACATGGCAGAGTTTTGCACGAAGATTAGTAGGCAATCTACACTTCGATGCCGCGAATTATCAACTTCTCCACACAGCGAAGCAATTTCCGCGAAATTCGACGCGACGACGAGCTCATCCATTCCAAGAACTTTGCTGTTCTCTAGTCAAATAAAACCATAAACTCACAATTGAAACGGAAATTAGCCATATGTATGAGCCACAACGATCAATCTTGAGCGAGGAATGGATTGCGAAGGATTTAAGCCTCTTTCAAAAGTTGAGATTTTGAAGAATTTGGAGATCGCGTTGCCATGAGATCATACGTAGATGTTACTATATTTTTGCGAGAAGTAGATGTTACTGTATTTTTGCGAAAAAAACCTACTCACCTGTCCAAATTTCCTGACCTGTGATCCAATGATTACGATTCAGATCATGGCACAGTTTCGATTCAAACTTGGAGCGTTGCATCGGCGTGCTCTTCGTCTCGCCATCCCACATGAACGGCTTATCTTCGTATTGCGAAATAATAAATTCATCTTTCTCGTCAAATACCATATTTCAGGGTATGACACTCTTTGCGATAAATACGAGAGAGTAAAGAGATTACTAGACTTCACGGGCGCTGCAACTGCTGGTGTACGAAGGCGCGCACAAAGACAGCCAAGTAATCACTGCGGCTGCACCGATTTTCAAATTCGTATAAACCGTTTATTCGAAAACGTTTCGCTGAGATTCCACGTTCCCGCGGAGCTCACAGAACGGCGGAACGTTCTTGGAACGCAACGGATTCTCCGAATTCGAAACTCGATGCAGCCGCAGTGACTCGCTGGCTCTGGCTGGGCGCGCTTCCGTTCTAACATTTTCTGGCAATCGGATCAATCGTGAAACCCCTCTGTCATTTTGCTTTTGGAAAACCACGATGTCCTATTCTAATTTCAAGCCATTGATCGAGAGGATTTGTGAAGAAGTTCAATTGAGAGCAGTAATTTATGATAAAACCTTGCAAGATTCGCACCTAGCAAAAAATCGCATAGAGACCGCCTTTTGGGAAATCGCATCTAAAGTATCAACAGGACATAGCACTATATCGCGTGAGTACGATTATATGAGAATTATTGAACTATGACTAGCATGTGGATCTGACCACCGCGTAATTCATTTTAGCCAAGTTGGTTCAATCGCAATGGGAAAAAAAGGTTTCTGATTTGAATCAAATCTTGATGAAAAGAGCGAAAGCTGGCAAAATCTCTCAAGCGTTGAAGGATGTTGAGCCATACATGCAATTCATGCTCCCTCACCTCGGATACGATATTCCCGAATCGATTCCAATAACGAAACAGGTATCAAAAAAAGGGAAGAAGAAAGGGCTCAAGGCAGATGAACCAATTTTCAAAGATATCAAAAGCCACTACGTGAAAGTTCCTGATCTCGATCCCCACGCACTTCCTCAACAAATGAAAATGAATAATTTGCAGAATACTCTGGAAGATTTATCTCACAATTTTCAAAAGATACAAAATTCCATAGCTTCACAACCAACTGAAACGGCTGATGATTATTTCACAGTAATTTTTCCATACTTCAAGGACCTGCCAAGTAGTGAGGTTGAAAGTGTTTTCTGTGAGCTGTTGGGCCTCATACGTAAACAGTTAGTGCAAGATCAAGCAGTTCAATCTAACACACAGTAAAAAAATCATAAGATTTTCCTAGATCGATTTGTACGACCATGAATCAGATTTATCACAATATCAACCTGTTTTTTTTCCGAGAACTATTCGTGAGGCATACTTTGAGAAAATTTCTGACAATGAAATGTATCGTTCATTGCAATAGTTATCTATGTATTTTTTAACTAATAAAATATCCATCCTCATGAAACGGTTGTGTTTCTTATCTATTTTTTTAGAATTCATCAGATCAATTGGTAAGGAGCTGAATATTTGTCCGATGGATTAGAATTCACATATTGGTAATCTTTGACATAAACAATTTCATTCCAAGTATTTTTTCCTCAAATCATAACAGACATTGTTTGCAATCGATATATTTTTTCCTCAGAGATGGAATCCTGGATAATTTTATAGAAATAATGATCACACGTCAACTCATGGAAATCAAATATAGTGACAAGAATATCAAACGTTGTTCAACATGGAACTTGGTATTGCTAAAAATTTTCAATCAATCGTAAACAGTCAACAACTTAACAATAAAGTATCTGAAAAATAAAATATTCAAATCAAAAAAACACTGATAAAATTCACGAATTTTAAAAGCATCAATATATAATTACAGGACGTACATACAACAAGTAATGAATAACGATTAATCATATTGTAAGGTATTTTTTTACCTCGGAAATCAAATGTATGTACAATTAGTCATGTAGATAATAATACAGTTCATGAAATGTACGTACAATCAACTTAGTAACTTGGCTTGAAACTATTCAATGCCAGATTCTCATTCAAATCGACAGTCAATTCGATGATGGCATTATCAGACAATCATTAATAAATAATCAGGTAATCAGGGTGATCTTTAATTGATCTAGAAGATCAGAGGATGATGAATTTGATCGTCGTGAAATAGAAAATTCCACCTATTCGGAGTAACATAGATATTTGTTCATCATTGAAATCAATCATTGACTAGCGTCACGCACGGTTAGCTTGATTGTCAAGGGAACCAAAGCAATCGGACATGAGATTTAGATGATTATTGACTCGATAATAGTAATTGGATAAAATTTCTTCTCTAAAGGCGTGTTTTTTGTTGACGCAGCTGTTGGTAAAGAGAGTTGGGCATGGTGATTAACACTTTCAATTCATTAAAATATATCAGACTCAACTTGATGGCAGGCTCTCGTAAAGACATATTATAGCAATATCTGAATGAGATGATTTGATTTCCGAGATTTGTCAGTAGCCCGACTGAAGAAGAAAATTTGAGACTTCAACAGCCGATATTGGTTGAATGCAGGGAGCTTGCTCACAAGTCAGATGGGGATATCATCTTAGTCGAGTTTCTTCCATTGCCACGCGACATCGCCGTCTGTGACGAAGTAGATTTTCAAGATATCGCGCAAGCTTTCGCCATCTGGCTCCTCCTGTTCTAGGTCCCTCTCTTGAAGCTCAACATCAGGGCTGTAACGTCTCCGATTTTCTTGTTCTTCCAAGATCTCTTGAGAACTACTGCTTGCATCCTGACTCATGTTGTTCCCTGCATTTTCACTCGAAGTTCCAGACACGGAGGATACTGACATCTCCTCACTAGACTTGTCTGAGTCACCTCCATCGTCAGAGTCACCTTCATTGTCAGAGTCACCTCCATCGTCAGAATCACTACCTTCATCTGCTTGGTTTCCAGCGTTCAGTCTTGAGGTGATGAGAAAGTTATGGAGAGTCATACAACACAAAATTATCCCTTGACAAGTTTTTGGGCTAAAATTCATTTTGCTTGCAAAGATTTGGAATTTAACGCAAAGTGTGCCGAAAGCACATTCGACAATTTTCCGTGCCTCTGTTAGCCTGATGTCAAATATCATTTCCTCGATCGACTTTCGCTTTGAGTCCTTGTAGGGTGTCATCACGTGTCTGGTCTGGGCAAATCCGCCATCAGCAATGATTGTGAATGGAAATACGACGTTCGAACCGGGTAAGGCTCGAGCAGGAGGCAGTTCAATTTCACCGTTGATTAATCCTCGTGCCAAACTGCAGTGCGCGAAGATCCCTGCATCATTATGACGACCTGAGGAGAAATTTTGATGCTCGTTAACTTCAAAATGGTGAATCACAGTATCCGCATTTAACACAGAAAATCGGGGTTCCACTCTTGATGTTTACCAAGAGAATGACGGAGGACTAGCTGCTCGAAATGAAAAAATTAACAAATGATGTGCCTTACCTCGGTTGCCTACAGAAGCATATGTAAATCGCCGGTGAGCATCGCACATGGCCATCAAGACTATACTATTGAATTGTTTGCGATCAAAGTATAGACTGCCCGAATTTGGCGGCCTTTTTACTTCGAAATGCCTTCCATCTAGAGCTCCGCAGCAATGAGGATAGCCGTAGAGCTTATAGTAGTCTTCCGCAATCTCTAGCCATTCGTTACCTTGTGGCATTTTAAAATATATGGGAGAGAGTCTTTCATGTAATATGCGCGGCACCGTGGCAATAAGTTTGTACATCGTGCTGCGCCCAATCAAAAAAAACCATGATTGAGTCGCTACCTTATCACCGTGCCGCAGAAAACTGAAAAAGCAACATTAACATGCGAGTGAAAATTGGAAATACTCTGTTTTTAATTGGTCAACTGATTAGTGATTCAAACTTGCATACTCACTTGAGTACAGCTGCCAACTTGAGTTCTGGACTAAGACCAGGCCTGTTGCTCATAGGAGTGAGATCATCACGTACATGATCCAAAATGTATGAAAACTGCGATACACTCATCCCAGTGAATAGATAAAATTCTTCGTGATCCCTGAGGCTGAAGTACGTGAATAAAATGTTATACGCGCCATACCGATCACGGTATTCTGGCATGAGATGTGGCTTAGTCCACCATCTCCTGATCCTCATTTTCTTCATCCTAGATACGACATCAGTCATACAATGGATGACCAGCCACCCAATGCGCAAGAGATGAAATAATAAAAGCATGGTGGTTTTTCGTTGCTGTGACCTTGTGCTACAGATGAATGGTCAAAGATATTGAAGACCAGGAAATCCGGGAGATTCCTCCTGAAATGCAAATACCATATCGTCATTCAGAATATTGGAAGGAGGAATGATATGGAAGTTTTAAAGTGAAATCATCGTTAGTTTCTAATTGGGAATTTCTTAGTGCTGACTAAAAGTTGCCTCTCCATCTTGATCGGGAATGATGGGAATTACGATAATTTGGAATTTTAAATGCGTATAGGATTGATCCACAAATTTGAATGACA
The DNA here is from genome assembly GCA_029851415.1 of Eretmocerus hayati. Classification (NCBI taxonomy): domain Eukaryota; kingdom Metazoa; phylum Arthropoda; class Insecta; order Hymenoptera; family Aphelinidae; genus Eretmocerus; species Eretmocerus hayati. Next base: position 136,503,018 of record CM056742.1, read on the forward strand.
CGAATTGAGGAACCAGGTAAAACTGTTACAGTATTCAATATCACTTTCAATTTCAATACAGATGACAAAATCTCACCTATTCAATAGCAGGCTAGAGTAACTTGTCATTCATTTTCATTTCGCAATCTTAAGATGTGCGGAGATATGAGTATCTGCTGTATCATTGTCTCGTTTAACCAATTGAGATTGAGGTCGACCGAGGTCACTTCTTTCCAAAAAATGCTGCGAGCAAAAGATTTACGATGAAACTCTTCCCCTAGAAATTTTTCATCTTTTGTAAGCAAAGGGATGTCAATTTGAATCACTATATAAGCGTAAATTGTTAGAAACCCGAATTTCTTCCCTCGTGAGAAGTTATACGATTGGGTTATTCAAAAAATCATTGAGAAATTTGTTGAACTGATAGCCTGAATCAAATATCAGGTGGGTTGGGACCAGATGATCCTATGCATTCATCAAAATTATTACTCACTCCTCAACAAATATGGATAACTTACCTATTCAATGGCACGGCACGGATATTTTTCTCCCAATTTGAACTGATGGATATCAGGATTGAAAAGAAAGCTTTTTACAGAACCTGCACAGCACTAGAAATTGCATGTTGAGTCCATTGACTGTGAGCTAATCCATGTCATTGTAGGAACTCTGGTAACTAAGGGGTCGCATTGCCCCACTAGATACTGTGAGAAGAAGTACGAGGCATAAATGAACCCTCCTTTGGAATTCAGCATCTCTGTCAGTCTCAGAGGAATAGACAACTGTGACAAGAGTGCAATGAATCTCTGAGGAAGTAATTTCCCACTTGCGTAGATAATAGGTAGGACTGACTTATTGCGGAATTGGTATCTGAAAGAATCAAGATGGCAGTGAGATGACATGAATTAAGGAATAAAATGAGATGAACCTGACACAGTATTGAATATTACTTTCGAATTCAATACTGACAAGAGTGGCTCACCTATTCGATGGCACGAAGGACTTATTCCTCTTTTGTTGTTGTTTGGTGATATTGAGATGTGAGAGGATGCTCTTCTCAGGACCTTGAAAACATCAGGAATTAAATGATGAGTCATGTGAGTGACTGCTGCATCATTCTCGTATTCACACCCTTTTGTGATGATAGTAGATCCGGGTGACATTCCTCCAAAATATGCTGTGAACAGTTGAACAGGATGAAGGAGTGTGAACTTGCAAAATTCAGGATTCTTTTGGGTATAGAAAACTCTATCAATATTAAAATACAGCCAACAAGAGTCAGATAAAATTGATTTTTCTTTTTAATGAAGAACTATGAAATGAGGTTAATTCAGAATTTGTTGAACTAATATTTTAAGATACATGGATATGAGAGTATCAGATGGAACTACTACAGTATTCAATATCCATTCCAACTTGGATGCAGACAATAGTATCTCACCTATTCGATAACACGAAACCAATTTTCCTCAGCCAGGGCCAGTCTGTAAGTTTTTGAGAAGGGAAGCTATTCACCCTGGGCCTTGAAGATCCCAAGAATTGGTTTTTGAGCTGCCTGTGTATATACTGATCCAACTCAATGTCCAAAACCTTTTAAGTAAGGTCGATCCGGGTCACTTTTCTTCAAAAAATGCTGTGAGGAATAGAACTGATCAGGAAACTTATTCTCTGTAGATTCCTCATCTTTTCTAGGTCAAGGAAAGTCAATTTGTATTATTGGACATCCAATTATTGTTAAAAAACCAAATTTCACCTTCGATGAAAAGTAATAGAATCAAGTTATTTTCAGGAATTATTTTCAAGAATTTGTTGAACTGATAATTGGAATGGAATTTAAAAGGTTGGCTTGAATCAGATGAACCTGCTACAATATTCAATATCAATTTTGATGTTGAGTCAGATAAAAGAAACTAACCTATTTGATGGCACAAGACAGATATTCTTCCCTCGATTCCAATATATGAGTTTCGAAGGTAGAGGAGATGTGCTCAATATGGCCTCTAGAACTTGAGCAGTTCAATGATGAGAACTTTGAGTGCCTGTTGATTGATCATCTGTATCACACCCTTGTGATCAAGGTCGACCCGGGTCACTGAATCTCAACAAATACTGCAAGAAGAAGAGTGGTAGAAATGAATGACCCACTTCAAGATTGAGTATTTTTTTCAGGTCCAGAACAATCAAGAAGCATCATCAGAGCTCAACTAGTCATGGAGAAGATCAATTCTTTGTATGAGTGAAGAATTGGGAAATCAAGTTATTTTGAGTATTGGTAACAAAAAATTAGTAATTTGCAGTGTGGATGACATGATTGGGGGGATGAAATCAAATTGCCCTGCTACAGGGTTTAATATGAATTTTAACTTGGAAGCAGACAATAGTAACTCACCTATTCGATAACACGAAACCAATTCTCCTCAGCCAGAGCCAGTCTATGAGTTTTTGAGAAGGGAAGCTATCCACCCTGGGCCTTGAAGATCCCAAGAATTGGTTTTTGAGCTGCCTGTGTATATACTGATCCAACTCAATGTCCAAAACCTTTCAAGTAAGGTCGATCCGGCTCTCTTTTTTTCAGAAAATGCTGTGAGGAAGAGAACTGATCAGGAAACTTATCCGCTGTAGATTAGTCATCTTTTCTAGGTCAAGGAAAGTCAATTTGTGTTACTAGATGGCCATTGGTTGTTAAAAGAACCAAATTTCACCTTTGATGGAAAGTAATGGAATCAGGTTAGTTTCAGGAATCATTTTCAAAAATTTGTTGAACTAATAATTTAAATGGAATATAGGAGGTTGGTTTGAATCAGATGGACCTACTACAGTGTTCAATATTAATTTGGATTTTGAGTGAGACAAGAGTAACTTACCTATTTGATGGCATGAGACCAGTACTGTACGAGACAGATATTCGTACCTCGATTCCAATGGATGAGTCTCAAAGGTGGGAAGATGTTCTTTCCAGGGCCTCTAGAACTTGAGTAATTCAGTGAAGAGTGCTTTAAGTGCCTATTGATTGATCATCTGTATCACACCCTTGTGATCAAGGTCGACCCGTGTCACTCATCCTCGACAAATACTGCAAGAAGAAGAGTAGCAGAGATGAAAGTCTCTCTTCAAGATTAAGAATTTTTTCCAGATTCAGAAGAATCAAAAGGCTCCATCAGAGCTTCAATAATCATCAAAAGGATGAATTTTTCCTTGTGATGAAAATTCATAACAAACAAGTCATTTCAAAATTTGTACCAAAATTTTTGAAATACTAACTTAGCAAGCAATGTACCATGAGATGGTTTAGATTTACATGATACAGACATTAATATTGCCAATTGATAAAATGAAAAAAAGAAACATCTCACCCAAGTGGTGATGTTGGATGAATGTAAGAAGCGCTGTCAAGCCAACAGCAGCATATATGTGGAATAGGAAGGGTAGAGATGTGGAGCTTGGCTAGGTCGGCCATTTTGCTATAGCAAGATGGCCGACATATGCATTGCATATTGGAGGAGTCTTATGGGTGTGTGTATATATGTGCATATACATCAGGCTCAGTGCATAACAATCAGAATCAATTCGCGTAAATCGAGTTCGGTTCGGAATCAGCCAATCAGTAAATCTACTACGACTTGTTCATAATTATAGACATTAAAGCAACTCACCTTCTAACTTTCCACAGCTGCGGTAATTGTCAGATTGATCAGACGGACGACAACGGCGCCTCACTCACTCTTAGAACTTTTCACGGCACTTGCATCAATCGAAAAATTCGTTGCTCGTCAAATTTGTTTTGAAAGCTGATCGCCCAACCATACGCGACTCTAATAATCAGGACACACAAAACTGCCCGAAGGCTAAAACATCAGCACCACTGATTTCTCAGCGCCCTGATCTAGGTCTCGATGCACCACGTAGCATCATCAAGGTCTGCAGCACACTGAGAAGCCTTCAGAAGCCACCACAGAGCCGCGAAAACCGTTTTGGCGTCATGCGCTCAGCGCATCCTATGTAGAACGGGCCAAAGTGTTTTGCGCTGTGCGCAAAATAACTTTGCGCACAGTGCAGAAGACTTTGCGCACCGCGAAGCGTGCGCAAAGTTACAACTGTGCGCAAAGTTTCACTTTTACGCACGAGAATTTCGGGAACGAGGGCGGAAAAGTTGCGCCCGTGTTGCTTACTATACTTTTTGATATTGGTGCGGAAAGTTGTCCTCCGCGGTCTATCCCTTGGAAGGCGGGGGAAAGGGAGGGGGAGGACGGGGTCCAGGGGCGGAGCCCCTGGTGGGGGTGCAGGGGGCGAAGCCCCCGCCGGGGGGTTCGGGGGGCGGAGCCCCCCGACTGAAAAAAAAGTTCTGAAAATGTATTATGAAAAAATCTTCATGATATATCATATTTTACCGCATTGCCAAAAAATTTTGATTTCAACTTTCAGAAGTACTAATAGAAGACAAATGTAAGATATGCAAGTACTCGCACTGAAAAAGTATCTCATAATAATTGAATCTCATAATAGTAAAAGCATATCATCCATATCAAATAAGAAGTTCTCATCTTTATAGAAAGCTACACCATTAAATTTCATGGCAAAAAATTTGATCCCCGAGTCATCTGAATGTTTGTAAAATTTTTTGAGTTCTTGCAAATATGGAAAATATCGACTGAAGAAAACGGATATATATTAGGAAAGAAATATTCAAAATTACTGGACAGGTATTAACAATTAAAGTTGAAACATTACATGAGTACGCTATGATTAGGATGAAATTTAGGAGTGAAATACACAAGAAACTTTCAACATTTTATTAATGAATAGGTGGAATTTTTGAGTAATTAGAAAGTTTTGAATACAAAAATAAAAATTATCCTCCAGGGAATGGTTGGCATCAACCATAATTTGTCAATTACCTTTGCGCACGATTATGGCAACTTTGCGCACGATCGCGACAACTTTGCGCACGATTTCAAACTTTGCGCACTGAAAATCGTGCGTAAAAAAGAATTCGCTCAACTTTGCGCACCGCACACTCACCCGCAAAGTACTTTTTCGGCACAACTTTACGCACACAATATCAAAAAAATTATTTAGTTGCGGAAGAATTTCAGGGGCCTTTGATTTATTAAGAACAGCCACGAAGCAAACGAGTGGTAGCAAGAAAGGCAATAACGCTAGTATAACTTGAAGATATTTAGCCGGTCGGATAAATTCACCAGTCACCCATTATTGTTTCTACCTCTCACTCCTCATTTCCAGTTTCGATCTCTCTTGGTCTTTATTGCACAAAAATTGACAAATCATGTGTTGACATTCAATCCTTGAAACATATTATAGAAAATATCTCATCGACTTTTGGATTCTTCCTCGGGCAAAAGCTTTGTAGTGATTATTATTGAAGCTGCCCACTCCAAACTCAATCGGCAGAACAATCTCTCATTTTGGAAGAGGTCAGTTTCTTTAGTACATGATCACGGGTCGCATCAGAACCGAAAACTTGACTTAAACCGTCCGCATGAGATGAGGGCCAGTTATTCCTGCTTAAAATCAGTATCTCTCTCTGATTGCCAAAATGAGATTAGACAGAATATTCAAATGGATGACATTATTGAAGCGTTGCATGAAATGAAGTCCCCATTCTGTATCCGCAGCCTGCTACAAAAATTTGCTTCGGTTGGATCAATTTTGCTGCTACGCTAAATACCCCTTTCGAAAATCGGACGACAGAAGTTTATCGCATTATCAGTGTACTTTCGTAACTCTAGTCTCGTTTTTGATTGGGGGAATTATTGAATGCCGATGCCAACCGAACACAAACCAATCGTCGAAGCAATCCGTATCTCCCAGTTTCTCTCGATCTCCGTGTATATTTGTCATCTCTCGTCTCCCCTCACCCATCTCATCCCCGCTCTCAATATTTTTGTACTGTTGCTTCACTGCTCCAATATTCCATCAATTTGTCTGCCACAGCTTGGGCAACCTCCAACCTCCTTTATGTACATAGTTGTCTCTCTCTCTCTTTCTCAGGCTCACAAGCCAGTTGTATTGTGTGCAGAATCTCAGTCACAACTTTGGTAGGAGGAGAGAGTATTGAACTAAACCACTCGCGAGATGCTCCAAATCTGGCCCTGTACTTTTCTACAGACTCGCGTCCAAATCTCTGTCTATCTATTTTTTTTCATTTCTTCTCCCTCTGGTGGAATGAAGTGGGTGAGTTCCAGAAGGAAGAGGCGATGATAAAGAGTACGAGAAGATGGAACAATGGGGTATAGAGGTGAAAAAGATGAGCAAAAGGCGATCCGCAAAGAGAAAAGCAACATCAGAAGCAGGTCGTCCCGGGGGCTGAATCTTTCGGGGCGGACTAGCCACAAGAGTATGTATGTGTCTGTGTGTGTAGTAGGTATAGCCGGTGATCACTCGGGCACGCTACAAGTAATCACAGAGTGTCTTTGATGCTGGCGGTATTTCGTCTCTCCCTTGTTTCGTACAGCTGAAATTCTGATGAATCTCAACGAGAGAAACTCAGAGAGTCTCTTCTATCAGCGCGCTTTGTGAGTCCATCTACAATATGCACGGGTCGCTAGAACTAGGTCTAAATCCATGGTGCAGACCACCCAAGGGATTGTTGTGGGATATCACTTTAGGCCCCTGTGGGATCATCTTCCAGCTAATATGGAAATCGCCACTTGGGCCGTTTTTTAATAAAGTCCAAAAAACGTGTTTTTTCGCGACCTTTCGACCTTTTACGCTCTATAGCTCGAACGGGATGCGTTTTTTTGAAAAATTTGTAGAGACCTTTTTTGTAGATCTAAAAAAATTAACAAAGAATATGTCCTTGTCCAATCTCAAAAGACTGACCTGTTGAAGAAATTAGAGCTTTTTTCGTGAAAAATTATATTTTTTCCGCTCTCTCGCTTCACAGCTCGAATAGGACGCATTTTTTCGAAAAATGTGTAGAGACCTTTTTTGTAGATCTTGAAAAATTAAGTGAAAATATGTCCTTGTCCTATCCCGTAAGACTCATTTGTTGAGCATATGAGAGGTTTTTTCACCAGAGATCATATTTACCCCGTAATTTTCCTCTATTTTATAGACATAATTATAAAATAATGTGTTCCCTATAGGATAACTTTTATAAACCATGATTCCGATGAATTTTTCCTCCAACTGTATATCAATATCTTAGAGGTTTTACATACATAAAGGAAGACGTGTGTTTACGACAAATAAATCTTGAAATAATCAAATGTGTTTTACGGCAATCAAAATTATCCTCGAGAGGCAAAAATACCATGTAGTTATTCACAATGCCAGAAAATGGTGCATTGTGAGGAAAAAATAAAAAAAATTGGTAAGCGTGATTAATGACGGTATGAGAAAGAGAAATTTGCAAACCAAGTCAATTTATTCACTTTGCATAATATTTCAAGGATTACGTGATCCGATCTTACACTCCAGATGAATCATTAAGTCATATTTATAATCGAATCGATTCCTAATGTAGCTAACATAGTCGCACTTTTTTTTACAAAGAATGAGTTTCATTGAAAACACAAAAGTATAAAGCATAATTTCTCTAAAGACGAGTCTCACATCAAATTCCTTGATCAATGGCATAGAAGAAAATTCATTCCGAGTGCTCGTGCACAATCACATATCCTGAGATCTCTTTTAACAATATATTAGCTTTAGACGTGGTGGCTATTATAGTGACAGACTGCCTTCAATAATTGCTGAGGATATTCTGGGTTTGTTTTTCCAAACTTGAAGTTGTTCCAGGTACCTTTGAAATCGGCGTGGGCTGATTCAACACTCTGTTCACTGTAGAAACCGAGTCCGCGGCGAGCTTTTTCGCAGAAATATTTTATATGAGTGAACACTGCGTGAACCTTAGGTGTCACACTTATATCAAGATCCAGATAACTGCAACGAAACTTTTCAATGTATTCTCCATAACTAGGATCCAGAGTAGCTGAAAAACACGAGTCCACAACTTTGCAAAAGTCAGAGAAACATAAGACATAGGGCAAGCACTCGACACTACCGTTAGCTCTTAGCCAATCCACCCTATTCAAGAGGATTTTACAAGCGTTTCCTGCGAACGATGGTTCCCCATATGTCATTTCTCTCGTCACATTACATACTTTGGCCCACAGCATAGCATCACTCTTGCTCACTTTCAACAGGTGTTTGTATATGTGATTGAATACACCAATCATCACGTGTAATTGTGGAAGAGGGATTGTTTCGATTATTTCTGACCCATCTTTTTTCTGTATGATAGGTTCATTCACACAGTTCTTGAATTTCTTCGCTTGCTTCTTATTGCTTCCGGACTTTTGCCACTTTTTGAACTGATCTTCACAGTCTTCCCAAGTGCGGTAGTTTCCGCATCGAGACAGATTATCTTTTTCGACATCGCACCAACAACAAGGACAAGTACTAGAATGCGACATCAATCCAGCAAGAATATTAGCAAGCTTCAAGTCAGTGGCGATAGTGAAATCTAATTCATCAAGTTTCAGGCTTTTCCACAATTTACGTACGTTTTCACTATTCTCTTGGGCATTCTCCACCACGGCGAGAATGAGTAGTTTTTTCACTCCACTATCTCGGAAATCCTGCGCTGCAATACCTTCCTCGTACGTTTGGCGTTTTCTTTTACGGCTAGGTTGCGCAAGAGTTGTACAATCCTCGTCCAGTGATTGTAACGATGCACAAATCTTCATAAAACCCCCGCCTCCATCTAAGCCAATTTTCTTATGAACTTTCTTCGTTCCACGCAACTGTTGGATATGACTAAATAGGCCTTCGATATCTTTGCAAATAACGAACTTCTTTTTCTCTATCGCTGTGTTCTTTCCTACACATCGCGTGAAAACGTCTTCTCTCACTTCAAAAAACTCGTCGAGTTTGTGATTTGATACGTCCAATTTAGTCATCAGGTTGGGTTCGAACATCCTTCTATTCCTCGAAGCCACTCGGAAAGCAGTGCTTATTCCCTTCATTTTTTTAGAACTGAGCCCAAACCGTGTCTGAACTTGTGATACATCAGATGAAGAAATTTGACGAACTTCTTTGGTTTTCAATTGGCCTACTGATACACGGAGACGTTTTCCACGTCTTTGAGGGAGGAGTATCTCCTTAGATTCATGTTTCTTCCTTGCTACCGCCTTTGTTCCGAGGGAATCCTTAATGTAGCTGCAGACCATCTGCTCTTTCTGTGTGAAAGACAGTTTTGAGTCTGCTATTTGTTTTATATTTCGATACCGCCGGGATGTCTGGCAGTTATGTCTCCTCCCCTTAGCTATTGTCATTGAGCATTTCGAGCAATTTTTGTTTGTGTTCAACTTTTTTTTAGAGACGGGTGCAAACTTTTTCTTCCTATTCCAAGTTTCTCGACCATTTTTTCGAGCCAAACAACACAAAGTGCAAGGACATATCCCAGCTTCTCGCGATGATAGTTTTTCTGGCGGTGGGTATGTATATTTGCTATAATCTGGGAACTGAAGTTTTACACTTTTCTCGCCTTTCGATAAACGATACACTCCAATCCTACACGCACTGCATATGGCTGCTGGCAACCTATCGTCTTCCAAATTGTAAGATAAGAATTTCTGAATCAGATTTTTCATGGACGCACCAATCACTTTCATAGAACTTTTTTTTCCTTGGCACAATACACAGATTCTTCGCCTATTCTCCGCGTGAGAATACGCGTGATCTTTAGTAAGCATTATCACTTCAACTCACTATTCACGTGTAATAATAATCGAAGTGAACGAGAAATTATTCAACCGAACAGCTCACATATCAGTGCGGATAATCCAGTGCTCAATCAATCTTTGATATAAATTACGAGACTACAAAATTGACACTGATAACAATACACAAATGACCCACGGCGAGCCAAGCCGAAAAGGTAAACAAACGCCTAAGAGAGAGCGAGAGAGGAGGGGGGGGGAGAAGGAAGGGACCCGAGACGTATTAGTATCAGTTGTGATAAAGGTTTGCTGGATTTTCGGTGCGCATGTGATCAGAAATTATTCAAACTGATAGATGGAAGTATACTATTCTGATCTATAGCGGGATCGAATGGAATGAGTCTCGCTTATATAGCTGGATCATGAATTCCACATAGCTTAGAGTAATGTTTACTCAAACGCTAGTTTTGATTGCCAAAAAGAGAACATTTCATCATTTCTAGATTCATTTGTCGGAAGCATATACGTTCTCCTTTATGTATGTGAAATTCTCTCTAAGATATTGAGATATGATTCGAGGGAAAATGCATCGAAATCAGCAATCAGCGACGAAGGTGCTCTGAGGAGGGTAATAGTTAGTCCTGTGCTTGTGTTTCGATGGTTCATGAAAAGTTATCCTATAGAGATGCCGATGGAACACATTATTTTATAATTATGTCTATAAAATAGAGGAAAATTACGAGGTAAATACGATCTCTGGTGAAAAAACCTCTCATGTGCCCAACAAATGAGTCTTACGGGATAGGACAAGAACATATTTTCACTTAATTTTTCAAGATCTACAAAAAAGGTCTCTACACATTTTTCGAAAAAATGCGTCCTATTCGAGCTGTGAAGCGAGAGAGCGGAAAAAATATAATTTTTCACGAAAAAAGCTCTAATTTCTTCAACAGGTCAGTCTTTTGAGATTGGACAAGGACATATTCTTTGTTAATTTTTTCAGATCTACAAAAAAGGTCTCTACAAATTTTTCAAAAAAACGCATCCCGTTCGAGCTATAGAGCGTAAAAGGTCGAAAGGTCGCGAAAAAACACGTTTTTTGGACTTTATTAAAAAACGGCCCAAGTGGCGATTTCCATATTAGCTGGAAGATGATCCCACAGGGGCCTAAAGTGATATCCCACAACAATCCCTTGGGTGGTCTGCACCATGGATTTAGACCTAGTTCTAGCGACCCGTGTATGACGCTCTAAGCAGCAGCAAGCAGTAGTGCATGGTAGGCTTTGATGGTAAATATTGCTTATTGATTGTTATCTCGTCTTTCTTACCTGAAAGTTGAGGAACCATTTCAAGTCTGGTTCTAATTAGACGATTGATGCCGATTTCATTTGGTTGAGTAAACTGTCAGTCTGCAAAATGATATATTTTGTAGAATATATCAATCGGCTAAACGGATGAAAATTGGAAGCGGGCAGTCAATTTTGAGCTGAAGTTCAAAAAGGAGCGCTCTGACTAACAAGGGACGACCGGGTCACCAAATCTTATTAAACTTTTTTCACAGTCTCGTACCACCTAGAGTATGAAAAATCCAGAGTAATTTCGCCAAATGGGCCTTCTGCCCAGAGCTACAAATAAAAACGTTAGCATTACCAGTATATCTAAATATATATCACTTTTCAACACGGGCCTTCATGGAAAATGCTAATGTCATAGGCTATAACTTCGGACAGAAGACTCATTTGACGAGGTTACTCTGGACTCTTCACATTCTAGGTGGTACGAAACTGTGGAAGAAGTTTGTTGAACTTTAGTGTCCCGGACCCTCCGGACTCCCCTTATAGGTACATTCTCTGTACCCGCCAATATAAAGTGGGAGAATATTCGCTTGACCACGATTTGTTTATCTTATACCACTACCTATGAATTCGATACCCTAAATACGGAGCAAGTTAGCTTGTTTACGATGCCATATAGAATCTGGCTCATTTCCCTCGGGAAAGAGAGAATACGTGAATGGATCTTCCTAATATATGAGGTATGAGTTTGAATAGCTTCAATTCAAGAGTTCAGTACAAATTTATTTTTGTTATCGTGACCATTTGCATCATCTTCTATCATATAAAGTACCCGCCGAAATGAATGGAACATTGGTTCCTTTACTATAACAGCGATTACGCGGATGTCCTTAGGTCTACGGCAATTTTACAAGAAGCATTTGAAAGATGAGAAAAAAGCTATCAATTAAAGTCTTCCAAAAAATTTCTCAACTCAAAACTCATGTTGTTGATTGGCTCCAAAAAGTGAAAAATTCTTCATTTCAACCAATCATCGATCATTTATCGGAAAATTACGATAACGTAAAAATCCTAGCGGGATCTTCTAGCTCTTTTCAAGACCTTCAAAATCGCTTTCTTATACATTACTCTACAGTTTTTTGCACCCGAGTTACGAGCGATCAAGCGAAATTAAATTCACACGCGTTGTGGGTATAAGCGGAGACACAAAATAATGCGTAATTCACGATTTCGACGTAGAATCTTTTAAAGATCATGAAATATGAATCAGTTATGTTTTAGAACGCACTCAATTCGACCTCAGACAGCTTAAAAAGCTCATACCTCTAGATCACCAGTACCCTCGACCGGCACCAACTTCTGTTCACCAGATCACTCGTAACTTGGGTGAAAAAAACCGTAGAGTAATGTATAAAAAACGATCTTATTGATCCTGAGAAGAGCTACAAGATCCCGCTAGTTTCCCGATAAATGATCGACGATTGATTGTAATGAAAAATTTTTCACTTTGCGGAGCCAATTGGAACCATGAATTTCGCGTCAAAGAATATTTCAAAGGACATGAATTGATAGATTTTTTCCCATCTTTCGAAAGCTTTTTCCAAAGTTGCCGCAGACCCAAGGTCGTCCGAGTAATCGCTGTATCAGTAAAAGGATCCGTGTTCCATTCATTTTGGCGGATACTATAACTACATGTATATACATATATCACTTTGTCGTCAGCAATCTTGAATGCAGACCGACCAAACGTTTTCACGTAGGACCACAGGACCGTGCGAGCTTACATAAAACGTGGAACAGCTCATGCTCCCTCGGGAAGTTCGAGTGACGACCAGTCTCGTGGGTGAGCAAAACTGGGAGAGAACCTTTGTGAGAGGCCTCGACTGTGGGCTTCCAAAGTCGGAGTCGGAGGGACTTCTAACATAGGTACGTAAACCCTTACTCGGGTTTGCTTGCGCGCTCAACTAATATTCCTGACATGAGTCGGCTTAGGGGGGGGGGGGGGGCTCATAGTTCGATTCTGGATGAAAATCGGACACCCCTCTTCCGAGGTGCATGAGCCGGTAGTCCACAGGTGGACGCGATGACAGGGCGTTTTCCTGTCCACGGGCTGAGAGTCAGTGGTAGTGGCCCAGGAGCGCGATGGTGTCGTTCCAGTTCAGTCAAAACTATACGAGTTAGAAAATTGGAAATAAAAGATCAATCAAATCTCATTCAAGTCAAAGATGTTCACACCCCAAGCTCATGCCGCGACACTGGCCGCAATTCACAAAATCTCGATGTAGAGTAGATTTGATTGCGGAAATTCCAAGACAAGCCACGTTCTCGTGCTGTTCTTTGGTCTAGAATACGGCCGTCTAAATGTCAAACAGAAAAATCGTGACTGATGAAAAATAGGTCATCTTTTTCATCCCACTCTGATGAATCGAGCTCTATGTTGGAAAAACCAATTGTGATCGGATGGGTTCATCTGATGAAGCTACGAAAAGCCCAAATCATTCGGTGGAATGGCAAACCTTTCCAAATGATCGCTCTGGAGTGCTCCAAGAAACTCTGGAAAATCGATAAAAAATGGCGAAGAGCTGGGATTGTTCACGTGATTCACGCGACGCCACGAACCGTATACGAGTTACAAAAAAGGATTTGCAACTCTTAATACTGCACAATTATGTGGGCAAAATTCCACAGGTATGCGTTGAGCTCTTTTCATTTTTCGATTTTCAACGATTTTCGCTGCAGTGTAAAAGTTCCAGAGAAACGCCCTCAAGTCGGGAGACAGGTAACTCCACTGGAATCAAAGCGGAAAGATGAATGAATATCACTCAGATCATGAATCGTCACCTCCACAATAATAACATCAAGACATGATGAGCGACCCTCGCCCCGGTTCACGGACCTTTTGCATATATCTGATTACTAAGCCGCGTCTTTAGCAGCTCACACACCTTCTGAACCGCGTTTCTCGTGGCTTGCGCACCACGAGCTTACGAAAACTTTATAAACCGCGCCCTTAACGGCCTACGCGACTTCTGTACACAAAAATTCAGTGGGTAGTACATTAAGTGGCTCGCGTACTTTCAACACGGGAAAAATTAGTAAGCCAATAGAAATAACCAATCAATCCGTGCTCCCGCCCTGGCCAAGGATTCTTCCCGTTTCACTCAAGTTTGCGTTCCAAGTACACCTTTTTTTCACCGTCGTCCGTGTGAGATCAGCCATATCATGGCAATATATGCCTCTAATCATCCAGCACGACTGCCATGCACAATCAATCACCTCACCTCCACATCGACCATTCACCTTAAGAGCAGGGAAGCTCAAGTACTTGCAGCGAGACTAGACACCCTCCCCACAATCAACACTGCCCTGGCTTCCGGTTATGGCAACGTGAGAGAATTGCACGCGTCAGCATGATTAAGACCCATTTGGATTTGTATAATCTTGAGAAGTCAGTTACACGGAGGATCGCTCCATGTCTCCTACAAAAACAACACATTAGCTTATTGGAGAGTCTGTTTGGCTTTTTGGGTCATCTCGGAAAACTGATGTTGTACCGGATTCTTGCGGGCTGTAACAATGTTCAGTATCATGGAAAAATTTCCAATTCACGATTTTGAACGGTCGTTGACTGCTTTTTTTCGGATCCGTCCGAAAAATCTTGGAAAATTTTCGAAAGGCTCTTTTGGTATAAGAAATGGATTGAACAGCAAAACCGCAAGGACAGAAAAAGTCAAAACCCAAAACATCTTGGAGCTCCGAATTTTGTCATGTATTTCCTCCACCAGGAAAACATAGCCTGTATGCCAAAAATACGTTTCGAAATTTCCCAGCCCACAAGAGAGAATTAATTCAAATACTACGAGCTCAAAGTATCTCTAGGGAGGAAATTATTGCGTGTCAACTGGTGAGAAGAATAATGTAGCGTTTTGCGAGATTTTTCTCATGTTCTACGTGAATCTGAATTTGGGATATCGCATTTTTTACGCTTCGCCCTCTATGGGAAAAGCTTTCTGCCATGATGATAACACTAACAAAATTAATACCTCTTTCAAGATGAATATTGCACTTCTTTTCTCCCCTTCCTCTCTTGCGTGAAATGCAAAGGGTTTGAAAATGCTGCTCATACCTCGTGAAAGAACTAAGTAAGTCTCGAAGAAATCCATCTCGGCGAAGGAATAAGAAAAAAGAGATATCAGCAGCTGAACTTTGTCTGTCTGAAAATTTTCTACAACTTGGAGAATAAAGGAGAAAATAGAGAGGAAACAATGAGAGTTACGAGATCCTGTCCTCAAAAACTTTCACCTTGCATATAGATTTACTGCCTACAATGAGAACAGAATCCTTAATGCGCCCATATTTTTTCTTCAAGAATTTTGAATCTGTCTTCAGTATTTCACAAACTTTTATCGAGGTCGGTTTCTTGGAAATGTACGTGAGTTTAAGTAGTGGAACTCGATCATAAAATACGGCAATTTTCAACGATATTTTTCGTATTTCGAAGGCAGCTCTATGGATGAAATGACTGTTTGGATGATATTTGAAATAAAAATGAGGAAACTAGTAGTCAGTGTCTTCTGGTTTGATGCTGTGACTCACACTATCTTGACTCATCTTGGGTGAATTCACTAAGCCAGAGAGTAATGATGTTGTTAGATGGAAAGAAGAAGGGAAGGGTGAAAAAAGTAGCAAAAACTGACTCTACGATAAGCATAAGTCACAAGAAGCTTTCTGTATCTTTGCAGTTTCTATTTTCTCTCCCTACCCTATAATTCCAGCTCGTCTTGGACTGTTCTTGCACTCTTCCACTCGCGTAGCTATCCTGGTAACTTACGAAGGAGTGTTCGACGGTTAGGCTTGCAGATGTAATCAAACACTACCGTGATGGGTAATCTCTAGTGTACCTCGGAGCACCTAACAGGAGCTGGAGATTCGACAAGAGAGACTCAGGACATTCATTTCGGTCCACTGACGAAACATTTGAGGATCGGTTCTGAAATATTACCTCGTTGAAGAAGAAATCATGAGTGGCTATTGGAGATATTACTAATTTATTCTGATTGTCACCAATCGGATAATGTTCCACTTACTCAAGCTCATGCGAGAATTAACTGTCTCAATTCTGATGATTCTTCGGAATCTTTGGATACAGTCATTGTGGGATCTCATTTTATCCACCTCACATGAGTTCGTGTTTTGCAGAAAATACCAAAAAGAATCAGTAATTAAACTATCTCAATGGAGAGTGATGAGCCTCAGTGTAATGAGTGAAATACCAGACTCCAAGCAAATTATTTTGGTCCTAGTCTCTATGTCGGGCAGAAAAATGACGCTGGAGTAAGGTGCATGAGATTGCTAGGCTTATGAGAACGTAGACTCAACTATGCCAGACAGAGCAATTCTTACGAGGGTGTGCCTATTTTACGTTTTCTGCGTTCTTTGTCCTCTACTCCCTTTCTCCACCCTCTTCAGCTCTCATTTGTTTCTCGCCAACCACGTGGTTCTTCTTTTTTCCCTCTAAGTTCATCCATCTTCCTGTGACTCGGCTCTTCATGACTTTTTTCTTTGCATTTACCGGCGTCTGGTTGGCCATATCAACACATGCCAATGTGATCTACTAGCTATCCGTGACCTGGAACGAGCAGTACATTTCAATGTGGAAACTTTTTCTCCCTGCACTTTTTACTCAGTACAAAAGAATCGGAGATCAAGTTCAACATGAAGTCTGGGCTCGTGGAATTTGAGGTCGAAAGTCTGGGTTGGGAAAAATTTGGATCCATTTTGATTGATATTTGATAGTTTAAAAATTCTTGCAGAATGGTATTAGATTCCACACTATTAATGCTGTCAAACATGAAATATTTTGTCCTGAAAAGTAAACTAGAGATAGGTTCTTAATCAATTCAGAAACTATTTTTAGGGGCTAATAATATCTCGAAACAAAACAGCGCAAACTATAGCAATCAGTCCGCGATGTCTGACTTGACATTGACATGTACTACTGGAATAAAAAAACTCCAGGAATACGCCCCAGTTCGGGTCGTTCTATCAAAGTTTATTCGAAGTACAAGCCCTATCTTTCTCACTGTTCTGAGGTAACAAATTATCAATTGGAAAAATACAACCCCATCAGTCTCGAGATCAAATTTTTTAGGGTTCACAAACTATTCTACCAAATCAATTTCAGTCTTGACATAAAACAGAACCTCTTGATCCATGCCACGGAAATATCTTTTCCCTCCTAGATCTGGATCAATTGATAAGCTTGTGGATTTGCTGTTCATTCATGTATCTCTCAGCTCCCTAAGCTCAGACTTTGATATTTGAGACAGAATTGAGAAAATTAATTAGCATCTGTTCAGCCAACAACCACTCACAGCCCTCACATCACTCATCTTTCAGATAAAAAGTACCCATTGCATTGATGAAAAGTATACCCCACTTTGATTGAATAGCGCAAGCCTACAAAAAATTAGTCGAAAAAGTAAAATTGTAATGACGAGCTGATCCATCACACATTCTCGTGCATTCTCATCTTCCAGTACTGAAAGCAACACGTCCACTGCGGAAACTGAAACCTGTGGTCATTCCTTCGGTCCGGCCAGGCCCACCACTATCAATTTCCCATGCCGAAATTCTCAGCGTAGGAGGAAGAGCATCCGGAGTCCGGGCATTCCGGAACCTATCGGTGAGTCCCATCACAGCAAATACATTGGATTAAATATTTCATTCATTGCATCTTTTGTTCATTTTGACAGCAGAGAGAAGAAACTTTCGATGCAAAAGGATCAAAATTTATTCTGCGACCTAAATTTTATCATCGTGCAACCCTAGCTTAGCCAGATTGGCTCAATTAAGCAGATCGAGAGACCTCGAAAGATCGAGAGACCTCGAAAACTATAGTCAAATCCCACCAGGATGTGGTTGTAATCATGTGAACGAATGTCGATCTGGCATTATAGGATTTCTTAAGCTTGATGTTGTTAGACAAATTTCCCCCAGTAGATGATGAGATATATACAGGAAACCTCTCACTGATATATCTAGAAAACCTCATGAAAAAAGTTGTACTATCATAAACCAAGAAGTCTGGGAATCGATCACCTCCTATCTCAAACCTCAAAAATTCCAAGGATTCGCACATTGGTTGAATATCAACTGAATGAATCAAGAGTTCTAAAAACGTTCATAATATACGATTCGCGAAAAATACGCCGTCCAAAGGCTTGAAAATACATCAGCTCTCATTTTCATTCAACCAAATATATGCCAAGCTCACATCTCGAAGCAAGTGGTAAATGGCATCATAACCACACGATATCAGGACGCACGGAGCAGCACCATGGCCGCATCGCAGCTCAAAATGTGCTTCGTTTCTCTCCACGTGAGTTTTCTAGCTTCACCGCGATCTGGACTCGTTAGCCTCGTGGTCGAACCACCGGTGTGTCCATGCAGATTCTCTGACGCTCGGGCCTCGCTTATGCTGATGCCACCTTTCAGTTGCGGTTGGCTCTTGCTCATACATGCGTACATACATACAAGTATATGTACACGCACATCGGTCCTCACGCTCTATATCTCTGGCGTCATATGAATCTTTGCGGTCATGTGGTTTTGTGCAACAGTCATGCAAACTTATTTCACTCACTTCCAGTTGAAATTCTTTCTATCAATTATCCATTGAATCTTTGACTTCAGACTTGGACATTAGACTGATAATCAACATAGTATTACGAATAGTCATTTCACTTGAATTGAATTTTAGATTATGAACATCATTCACCAACCAATCCCATCATTTTCAGAATATTGTGGAAGGTGGTAAGGATTTGACGCGATAACTAACACCCGTTGGGTATACCGTGTAGTGGAAGAATGAAAGAGATTAAAGTGGAAGAGAATGAATTTAATGCTTCAAGCTCCAAGAAGAGCCTTATTTCTCACTCTTATCTTATCTTTCACGTAACAGCACGACGTAGCGCTTTGCCATCGTTGTAATCTTGACGTGCACTGAGCTTGCTCGGATTCGTTTTTCAACTCGAGCATGAGAACCAAGCATGCACCTAGTAATATCAATTTTCTAATACAAAACAGCAGTTCCTTTACTCTCACACTATCCCGTTTTGAATTTCCACTCTGTACCTCACTGATTGAACAAATGCGGTTATGAGAATCATGATGATACTTTGAAATCATTTTGAGGAAAAATGCAACCTCAGCAACGACCAGGCACGGATATGCGCTTCAAACAAAGGTCACGTACGCTTAGTGGTAACAATACGACTGATGAAACTAGAGAAGCGAGTCATGACAACAATTCATTTCGCGGGTCAGTTCCAAGCACGTACAACACGAACTTCGAGTCTTACAAGTTGGATAATTGGAGTAGGCCGAGCGACTCTGCTCCACTACTTGTGTGGTTGAGAGACGAGAAAGAGGAGTTTCGTCACGTCACGCCGTGTGGTTGCTGTTTCATTCATCTTATTTCAAACTCATTGTCAGTGCGGTTCCACGCTGCATCAACACTAAACTATTTTTTGTCTTGTATCAGATGGATTCAGAATTTCAGTGATCGAAAGTCCTGTCAGAGCACGAAACAATTTTCAGTGGACAATTGCATTTTAACTTTGATTTTGATTCGAGAAAGAGCGAGACTGACGAATAAAATTTTGAGGTTGTATGAAAACAGTATTTCGGATACATGAGTCGATGACAAATTCCGCGAGACTCTGTGAGGGATTTACATTCTCTCAAAAGTTGAATGAATTAATGATAATATATCACAGAAAAGTGAGAAAAAGATAGAAGGGAACAAGATGGATGAAAGTGAAAATGGCTTCAGGTAGACATCAGAAGATCTAACGAAGCCGTGCTCGTCTTGGGGGAAAGAGGAAAAATTCCATCGTTTCGTACTATTCCCTTCCCCCATTTTTCTCACACTTATCCAGTGATGGAATGCTGCGCATACTGAGAAAAAAAAGTTACGGACGAACCTCTTTGAGTCTATATTCGCTGAGCAATTCTACGTCTTGCTCTCATTCTTTCCCTCCTTCACCCCGGGGTGTGTGTATTCAACCATCTTAAAACTCAATTCGTAGAAATGGAATTTCGGAATAATCACATTCTTGAATAGATACTATCTTTCAAGGACCATTTTTGGTTCATTACTCTATACAGTAATTCACTCTTGAGATGTGACATTCAAAGTCTACCTGCAGATGGAATTGAGAATTAGACAGTAACATCATCAATGCTCATCCGTGTGGATGTGGTGAAAAGTGCTAGGATCTTATGGTTAGTCCATGCAACATAAATCATCTCAACTCCGAACATTGACTGATATCATTCATCAGTGTAGGTAATACAATCTTCATCCTCACATCTATATATCACATTGAAGAATTAGGATATGATGAAACAATGAGTGAATGTAGCCAATTCATACATTTATACTTTGAAACAGATATTTGGTACAAATAATCAGCTGATCTTCGAGTGTAACCCCGAGAACCTCGATCATCGATTTTCGATTAAATGTGGAATAGGATAGGAACTAGGATGTATTTACGCGCGCTTACGCGCGGATCTTTTGGTTAAGGTTCGGATTGGAAAATTTGATTATTGGTTCCGATCTCACTCCAAAGTTTAATAATTCAAATCAATATTTTCAAAAACGAGATGGCCAATCGTCACTATGATTGATTTATTTACATCTATCAATTTAAGATTCAGTTGGAACTGTGGGAGCCACCACGACGTTCTAGAGCTAGCATCGCCATGATGAATCTTATGTATAGTAATACTGCGACGCTGGACCTGACTCCGCGACCCGTCTGAAGCTGCGCGAGACTAACTCAATCAAAAGAACACAGACGGAACACAAGCCTATATTGCCCACGCGCACGGGATCAGCTGATCTTCGATGAGTCTACCTGGAGCACGAGATCGGCTTTTGCCCATTTGAATACTTATCGCAATAGCTGGATCAGATGGTGGATAGCACAAACACATGTCTTAAATGGATCTGCAGGTAGTCTGAGTTTTGCGTGATAAGTGCAAGAAGAGAATCAATACTGAACGTACCTTACCGCATTACCTTGGTCCTTAGACAATTTTTTGGACAATTCCGGGAATATCTAATTCCTATATTCAGAGTGGCAGAGAATGTATAGACCCATACCTCTCATGATGTCGAAATTGGATTAACAAATAATGATTGGTCGGTAAAATGTTCAAAATGACATCACCATTCATAAACTTAGTACATTCGATCTCGGTATCAGCCACTTCATCATACCCCCATCAGAGATCGGAATAAACAGAAGAGGTACTTCTTTCAATATTTAACCATCGCAAATAGCGTCCCTCGATAACGTCACAATAAATTGTCCGATCCATAAATCAAGTCACAAATGAATCCATTGGCACTGATAGACTCCACCCACCACCAATAAATCAATTCATCAGCACACCGTTTGACCGCAGAAATTTGAAAACCTACCACCCCATTAAACCTTAATCCAAAGAACACCAGCATTCTGCACCGATTTATAGAATCAAGCGCCCCTAAAGGTTGGATAAAAAGCTGTACACATCATCGGTATCGTAAAATCTGTTGGTAATTGAGGGGGTGGGTGGAAAAAGGGCGTAAACACCATTATGCCCTCTTTCCGGACATCGCTTTTTTTGAGCCCCTATGCCAAGATCTACCAGCCCCCAAATCGGTTTTTCGTAAGACCCCAAAAACTGTCTAGCAGATAAAAGGGCGTAACTGCTATGATAGAATGCTGAAAGGACGTAACTGCTGTGATAACATTTCAAAAGCAGGGCTTAATTTTTTGCTCAGCCCAACAGGATTGGGAGAAAGGGCTTAAGTACCTGACTGAAAAAATTCAAAAGGGCGTAATTACTCTGTAACAGGGCGTAAGTGAGGGCGGATCTGGAAAAAGGGCCTAATTACCGAGGGAAATTTTTATAAAAATTCTCCAGGGACTGGATACGCTTTTTGATATGAGGATGAAAACATGTTGTTTTACCTTCAAATTGAGTGTTTTTACCCTTCCCTAGTGAAAAAAATTTCTCGTCATCTTCACACGAATGATGGAAACTTTTCGTGTCCATAGAACCGTGGAGCATGAATAGAACCACCCCTAGCAATCAGATATCTTTTAAAACATGCCAAGGAACACTCTCAAAAAATGTCCACTTTTTGTGAGGAAGAAAGGCCGAAATTTAACCCTGTATTCGGAAACACAGCGTAATTGCATTTTCTGAAACTGCTGAAAAAAGCTCAAAATCAAATTTCATCCCCAGGCTCGGGTTGGGCTATTTCGAGAATGCTATCTTCTTCGAGATAAGTCAGCTCAACTCGTCTAATTATGTCTCTAGCGGTTTCTATTAAGTTTCTATTGATATTCTCAAAATGACCGTTTTGCAGTCACGCTCTTTCTCCACCCACCACCTCAATTTTCATGCAGCTCAAATCACAGGGACAGAATGTGAGCACACCATGCATCGAGACGTCGTCATTGTTGTGGCTTCCCTCAACGCTGTACCTAAATTCCATAGATGGGTGTAGTGTATGCACGTGGCTACTCCGCGGCTGTTGACCGTTGCCCTCTGATCATACAGTCTGCTCTCGCGAGCTCATCAATCATCGGAGTTTAGAGTCGGATATGTAATTTCCGGGGTGTGGATGCTCGCTGGACTCTCCCTCCCCCTCCCCCTCGCAGTCCACTCTTCCTCGCCCTCAGCATCGCCAGCGACGTTGAAGTGCAGCCGGTTTGCCGATTGGCTCGCGCTAACTGCATCGGTAACTCACTATATCTACCATACCTCCCGCAGCTATGATTTATGAGTCGTTGTATTCGTTAATATGCTAGAAAACCCCCGTTTTATCCGTCTTTCTCTGTTTCGCAAACGTGTACACTGTACACATAAAGCTTTGGTGTACCTCTTCTTTTGGTACTGATAGCCCGCAGTCCTGACCGAAAAGGCATATATGGATGATCCCGCCAAAACTGCTCACTTTGGGGGTCTTAATTTGTCCTTGTGTTACATTTCCTACCTTTCTGACCATTCGATTTCCAGTCATCCCTGGTCGTCTTTGAGTCGAAATAATGAGTATGTAAGATGGGAGATCGATATGATAAATGGGCTTGTACCCAGCAATATCATCATCATCATCATCCAGGCAACCGACACTAGACCAACATTACGTTTTATCGGACATATTAACCGTGCCATGGAATGTATTACTCTGACTTTGAGAACACCGCACGAGCTCATATGTTCTCGGACCGACTCGGCCAAATATATACCTCTTAGTGCTACCAAACTACACTGGGAAAATATCAACCTGTGTGATTGGAGTCATTGATACGCTTTAATTCGTAAGCCATGGAATGTAACACATTTTGCTTTCTCTAAAGAGAAAGCTTTGTTTTCGACACAGCAAGTTTTTGATCAATTTTTCCATTCAACTCAATATTTTCTTCAACATAATTCATCTTATCACAAAAGTGCTTTAACCATCTTATTCCTCTCGCCAAAATCTAACGATTGTAAGTAACACTTTTCCCCTTATAATCCTCAAAAACCCCCCAGTGACTCATCTCTCCGGCCCTTTGTCTGTGTCTGTGTGTGTGTATGTGTGTTGTTTTTTTTTGCGCCACGCTTTCTCTTCTACACTCCACTTTATCGACTTTTGCTTTTCTACAAGTTGTATAGAATCACTCAGAAATGAGACCAGTGATTTGCGTGGTCTCCTCTCCAAATCGAATTCAATTTAAACGGTTTTTGAGGTAAAATCGCTGAAATTGTGTACTTTCATACTAAAATATCTCTTTCTAACTTTACCTTACCCCAATTTTGATTACCTAGGCTATGGTTTTTTTGGCTCAATCTATCTTTTGGTTAATACCGAAATTCCATTCAAACTCCATCAACGTAAATTTTTATAAAAAAACCAAAATTTCCAACAAAAACAGCAATTTGAGCATGTTTAGACCTATTCTATCGAAATTCTGTTTTAACCAAATTACACGTTTTGCTAAAAAAACCTCACTTTAAGTAGCCCAAATCCCGATAACTATTTCCCTCAAAAAAATAACTCAAAATATACAAAAATATTTTTTTCAATATTCATACTTTCCTCATATCTCTCCTCTAAACTACTTTATTCAAATTTTACTCAACTAAGTTGGTACTTTTCCATCGTTCTAAATCGATTGGTTGATGCCGAATTTTCTCAAAATCCGTTTTAATATATTCAAAATCCGATTTATTCCCGAAAAATCCAAATTTTTTCAAAATACTCCATTTTTATAATCCTTACACCAACTATATTAAAATTAACCCTCAACCATACTACACATATTCCATGGAAATCCCTAGTTTAGGTCATCTGAATTCCCCTAAGAGGCAATCTCCTTATAATAACTCAAAATATTAGAAGGAAATCGCATCTAAAATTCATTTTCCGCTATTACCCACCCCCTAAACTAATATATACAGATTTTACTCAACTAAGTTTATATTTTTTCATCGTACTGAATCGATTAGTTGATACCGAATTTTTCAAAATCCTTTTAAATACGTTCAAAATCCAATTTATTCCCGAAAAATCCAAATTATTTTTAAAAAACTCCATTTTTATGATCTTCTCACCAACTGTATCAAAATTTTCCCTCAATCAGACTACATATCTTCCATGAAAAACCCCAGTTTAGGTCATCTTAATTCCCCTAAAAGTGAATCTCGTAATAAAAACCCAAAATATTAGAAGAAAATTGCAGCTAAAATTCATTTTATCCTCATATCTCCCTCTACAACTAATCTATCCACCTTTTAATGGACTAGAGAGATACTTTTCCCTCATTCTACATCGATTGGTTGGATAGCATCATTGGATTGTGAGTGTGATATGAAATGCAATTAAATTAGATTAAAAACTAAAACACTATTCTGTAGGAATCCCAATCATCATTTTGGAATTTGATCAGTTTTGCAAATTTCTCATTAGTTTCAGTGAACCTCTTAAACTATTTCGCTAAGAGAAAGCATTCTGCTAATCTCATTTAGCAGCGTATTTTTGACCTTAAAAAATCGACGATTTTTGGCTCCGCTAACCGAATCACTTCAAATCAACGACCACGCCGTACCAAGAACTTCGACACAAATCAAAGTAGAACAAGATAGCACCCGGGAAAACGCCTTCCTCCCTCACAGGAAAACTCGACATCATGGGTTCGAGGTACAATGGAATGTGAATGCTCTACCTGAAATTCGAGTGGTATACTTGTGGATAAAACCACACTTCCAGATATAAGCTCATGGATAGAGTGCGGCAGAGATGCACATGTTCCATGCCAAAATTATCAGTTTGGGGATGGTTTTGAAGGGAGAACGAGCAAAAAACCTTGTTTCTGGTTGGAAAGTTGATGTTTAGAGTATACAAAGCAGCAAATATCGCCACTCAAAAATTATTATCTCAGGCTCCAAGAGAACATACCTCGACATTCTAATCTTTAGATCAGACCTATTTGACATCGTTTGGAAATACCTGCTCATGACATCAAGATTAGCACTCTTTGTGAAATCGCTCATACAGTATTGCAGACGCGGTATTCATTCGAATTCTACGGGGTTGTAGAGTATGAGGGTGAAACGGTGTCGAGAATCGGACCACAGACCGTATCGTTAGCGTGTGTGTTGCACGACGTCGTTTTGCGAGGATGTATACATACATACTCGAGCGAGCTACTTTATTGAGTCTACGAGCAAGTTTACGACCTCTGGGACTCTCTATGCGCGAGTATGAGCGGCCTGGGCAAAAATGAACTTTGACCCATTCATAAGTTGTGTAGTAATCGGCCGACCCGATCTCTCGGTCGAAGCCGACACTCGATATTGCCTCGAGTTGACTATATACAGAAAGTCAGAGCAAAAGGGGGACGAAGTTGACTTTCGCAAACTCCCACGTGATATAAGCTCGTGTGCGACGTTTACGGCTCTTTGCTGCATTCACCCCCCCCCCCGCTTTCCTCTACCGAGGACTCAGAGAGCAAGTTTAGAAACTGTTTCAACTGTCCGATCACCACTTCATATCTTGCAAGGGTATCGTGTTTGTGTTTGCAAAAATTGACTTAATCTATTGATTGCCAAAAGACGGGCCTCAAATAGTTGTATGAAATGCAAGATATATGTAATCTATTCGAGCAAATGAGTTTTTTATTTGATTTATGAGATCATGTGTTCGGTCACATTATCCTACACTCAGTGGGGGATACATTCTGGGAATTAACAACCACCAGATCCCTCCGCTCTACTCAGTTTTGATGCACAAGATGGCGATCTGTTATGGTCTGTTGTAAGTAGTAAAAGGCAGTATCTGTCAGACCGATTTGCGTAGCTAGTAAAAAAATATTCTAGAGATATTCTCTACCAGACTTCTTTATTTGCCAAATCCATCTTACAAGAGGAATTTGCCCAATAGACATTCTCAAAAAACATAGTAACCGGGTGCATATAAGATCATGCATCGAAAATCGTACATCTTACGCATTTCTCTGGCGATGAAATATATGATTCTATGGTCAAAATAACCCGACACATATTTTTCTGTTGAGCCTCAACTCGCTTCTCTTCAAAATTACACCCAGTAAAGTTTAATCATGGAAAATACGATTTTTCGCTAAAAAGATGGTAGAAATGACTTTATCACGAGCTCTCTAGATATGGCCACCTAAATGTTGTTGGACATAGTTGATCACTACAGAAAGGATTTCTCAAAGTGATTTCACTTCTCAAAATTGATTTTCTTCAAATGAGAACTAAATTCACATAAGATTTCTTCAATCGAGAACTGATTTCTCTGAATGAGAAGTTTCCTTCAGTGTATGAGAAAGACGTGAGCTCACAACGGTGATTTGAGAAATAATTGGATTTCTCAAGAAAATTGTTCTCGAATGGAGGAAATGAGTATCTCGTACAGAGAAGAAAAAGTTGGTCAAACACAAAACTGCCGTCTTGGGTTTACAACATTCGTCATTACGGTGATGGATTGTGATCATTGCAAGGCGCACCGTATATTTTACATATTTTTGAAATTGGACCAACATGAGTATTCGATGAAAGTTTCCACGCAGGAATAGAAAATATATTGGTGTCACATCGCAACTTTCCATTAAAAATTATGGGTTGCGACCAATGGCAACATCGAGACAGCACATCTACAAGGACTAATTGATCTCGCATTCTCACAGAGGTGTCGTGTCAATCCAAAAGTTATTATACTCTCCGAAACTGTTTGCGAGATCTACCTCCGAAATCTGGCACGATAACCCCCGACTATAGTTTAAAACTGGGTAAGCACTTGATGTTAACTAAAACCTCAAATTCGTGCAGTTCAACCACTCTCTGGCCACGTGACTATATAACCTCAACCAAACTGTTGTTTTCATTTACTCAAATGCACTTTGGCTTCCGCAATCAGTTGAAAAAATTCATTTATCGAATAAATATCAATGAGTTGTAGCTTGGTCACGAGGAGGACGAATAATCAAACTTGCAAGAAGGATTTCTTGAGACTGGTGGTTCCTCAGAGGAAGACGTTCTAGTTCTCGATCTGAGAAAGTTCTAGAAGAAGAAATTCGGGACTACTAAAATTTCCACGTACTCATCTTTAGGAAGATTGTTTCTCGTCCCAAGGAATCCTTTCTGTAATGATGGGTGGGTAATACATAGAGAATAGCAGTGAAATGATGAAAATAGACCTCAGGTTTTGATGAATAAGTACTTTGTCAGTAACGATCAAAAACTAATGATATTTTCGTAGCAATTAATGTTACACACATAAACTGTGAAAAATTTGTGGGAAGAACTTTAACCAGTGGTTGCAGTTTTTCCCTCAACCACTGATTCTTGGCGTCAACCACTGGTTGACTTTTTTCCCACAACGAATATATAAGAATGAATGCGGCGCCCGCGATATTGGTCGATGGTGTTCTCCGGGTGACAATTTTGAATCGGAAAAAGAAGTTTCGTCATGTTTTTTTCAAAATCAAAGAGGAATAAACATCGGCGCTGGTCGCGTATGGATGGCAAAGCGGGTTGCCTGTGCTGCAGGGGTCGAATACACGTCGTCAGGCTGGAGGGATGAATAGATGGACGGATGGGGTGGGAAGGTAGATGGGATGGATGGATGGAATGGAATGGAATGGAACGGACCAGAATGGAAGGGAGTGGAATCGTGTAGAATGGGATGGAACGAAGTGGAATGGAATGGAACAAAGTAGAATGGAACGGAATAGGATGGAATGGACCGGAATAGAACGGAATGAAATGGACCAGAGTGGAAAGGACCGGAGTAGAATGAAACGGTCTGGAATGGAACGGACCGGAATGATATGGGACGGGACGGAATAGTATGTTCCATTCCATTCCGTTCAATTCCGTTCTATTGCATTCCAGTCCGTTCCATTGCACTCCATTCCAGTCCGTTTCATTCTACTCCGGTCCATTCCACTCTGGTCCATTCCATTCCGTTCCGTCCGATCCCGGTCCGTTCCATCCTATTCCGTCCCATTCCGTTCCATTCCATCCATCCATCCATCCATCCCATCTACCTTCCCACCCCATCCGTCCATTCATTCATCCCTCCAGCCTGACGACGTGTATTCGACTCCTGCACGATAGGCAACCCGCTTTGTCGTCCATACGCGACCGGCGCTAATGTTTATCCCTCTTTCTTTGTGAAAAAACATGATGAAACTGATTTTTCCGTCTCAAAAGTGTCACCCGAAGACCACCATCGACCAATATCGTGGCGCCGCATTCACCCTTATATATTCGCTGTTGGGAAAAAGTCAATCAGTGGTTGAATTCCAACCAGTGATTGAATGTCATTCAGCTGGTTGATTTCGACAACCATCCGCTGGTTGTCGATTTTGGTGGAAATTCAAGCAATTTTTTACAGTGTAGTGTGTTCACTAATGTAAACTGGGCGGAAATTGGGAATGCTGGGTTTTTCCCAGCCCGTCACGGGAAAAATGTATTAGAATAATGCCCCCGGGAGAAAATTCCACGAGTATTCTTCCTTTCTCGACGAGTCGCCTCAAGTATCATTTTTCCCCGGACAAATTTCCAGCAAATCCTAGAATACCTTTCTGAACATGTTGCGGTCCATATATCTTGACTATAGTCAACAAACCCTTACTGTTATTGTAACTTCTAACCTTAGTTCAAATTCAAATTTTTTCGGCCACGCATTCAAAATTTCCCGTGTAAAGTTCTCGTTAATTATAAGATAAGATTCTAAAATATGGTTGACGTGATGTGGCATCCGAAAAATATTCGTCATAATTTGCATTTTTGAAACGAAATTGTGGGTAAGAAACTGCTCAATTTCAAAAAATTAATCGCACTTCAACTCATAGAACTTGAACCAAAATAAACATAGTACAAACTATAATCAAATGAAGAATGCAAATACTGAATTCAGATAAACAGTGAATCACTTGAATATCTCCTTATCTCTCCAGCGTTTTCGGAAATCGGGAAAACTGGCACGGGAAGTTCTGGTTGCGGGGAAAAATACCTCGGGAATTTTGGCCTCGGGGGATCTTGAACGGGGGAGTTTTTGCTTCGGGGAATTTCTTCCTCGCGGAAAAATTACCGGGGAAAAATGACTCGGGGAATTCTGGCTGGGGAAAAATTAACCCCTGTGAATATGTTGAATGTCCTGTGAATATCCTCATCAACATCTACATCAACCTCAACGACCTCCTCATCGTCCGAGTTATGCCAATCATCACCAGTGACAGTCCACTTCGTCACTTTGGCGCCCAACATGAAGGCGACATAAATTGAACTCGACAGATCACTTTGTCAATGCCAATTTTATCGAAACCTGAGATCTATCACCACAGTTTCACGGCTACTTTCCACGGGGTCATATGCAGAGAACTCGGAATAAAATCATTTTCACCAACTTTTTTTTGCAAAAGTCGTATTTTCCAAGGTTATACTTTATGGGGTGTGACTTCGAACAGGAGCGACTCCAGGCTTAACAAAAGAATGAGCGGCGGATCATCTTGGTCATCGTCAGAGGAATGCGTGAGATGGTGCGGATAATCATTGCGTGATCTTATATGTTATCGGTCTAGTATGACGAACAAGCGTTTCCGGAATCTGTCGAAGATAGAATCCGAAGGTTTTTCTGCTGCAATTAGATCAGGCTAGGCATTATCAATCTGCTTGAAGTTCGGAACACTTTAATTGGTTCATTCCCATTGATAATATCTACGATGTGAGTAGTTCTATCCAATGGAAAGGGTTTAGATGTTGGAATATTACTAGGAAATCAAACGTGGCTCACACTCGATTGTTACATATATCCATAAAGTTTCAAGTAAAACCCCCCAAAACCACCTCCAAAATCGTAATCCACTGAGCACTCCAAGCCCTCACTATCTGAGCTCCTTATTCACTAATCTCAATTTCGAACACTTGGTAGCCGATGTTAATAGACACCGGACTCCCGAAATCGACCCGAGATCCATATCTAACATTCACCGATGGTTACCACATCCACACGCCAGTACTACTATTCCTTCCTCAGCGAAAATCGCGAATCTAATCGAATTGGCCGGCTCAAGAGCAGGTGGCCGGGGCGCAACTGCGTTAACCCTCTAGAGAAGTGGCAATCTTTCAATCGCTTACATTTCTTCCCTTTCTTTCAGTAGTAGCAGCAGTGGTAGTGTACGCTACAACACTCCTGATGTCTCAGAACGGCTCGGATACCTCCTTTAGAATTCTCAACCGGCGCTCGGACGCACTTCTTCGTTCGCTCTCGAGAAATTTATCGCCGGTGAGCGTCTGCCCCTCTACACATTGAACTACACAGACCCAACATTTGGGGAGGGAAGAGAAAGTGTCAGAAAGATAGGAAGAGACCGTAAATTGGGTCTGGCGTGCGCGGCCAAGTGTTAATGAGTAAACGCGAAAGGTGGAACGAAATCACGAGGTGGTGGCGCTTTACGAGAGAGAGAGCGAGAATTTCTCCGCCTGCGCCTTCAGCTTACACTACGAGCTACATACATAAATATATATATTAGTATAAAGGTGAGATAGTCCGACCCTTCAAACTCTCTGGCGCGTCAGGACGGGCTCTGCTTTTCGTGAAGGGAGGTGCTTAAGCAGCCCGTTCACCCTCGTTACGGCTGGAAATGATTATTCACTCCCGACCCGGCCTTTCCTTCTCTATCTATCTTTCTTCTTCATTCTGAGAGTAGACCATGGTAATATGATGTTCAAGTAACGTTCCAGATTTTCCAAGGCTAATACCAATGAAAGACTACCGCTACGTGCCGATACGATAGGATTACCTGATTATAGCGATTCTTAACCGAATACTTCATACTCTTCGACTAATACTCTGTTTTCTACATGAGAAATGGCATTTGAGTTGTATTTCATGCAGATTTGCGGAAATGCGTGGATGGGTTTCTCTCTTGACGCGTAGGGCGGAAATAGTATTCTTCTTCCCTTTGTCGGGATACCTATCGCACAATGTTTTTCATTCAAACTGAATAATTTACATGCATCGGTTGCTCGATGATGTTGGCAAAAGGAATCCGTCATGGTATATCTCTTGTGTGAATTTGATTATTTCAAAGTCTATTCAAGACATTCAAATCTCAAATTGACTTTCGAAGAAAGTAGATGGTCGGCCAAGCATAAGAATCACAACCCTAATCATCAAGTCATGTGTCTCATCGATGATAATATCCTACGGAGGGATGTAACTCTCTAAAGTGATATTCGCCCTTCGTTCTTGAACTATGAAGGTGATGATATTAAACCGGGGAGAGTGCTCAAATAATACCTCTTAAAAGACAAGTACGTCGCGACCAAACAACTCTGTCACCTCGCATCAGAAACATCTCGTGTGACCTAAGAATCATGACTAGATCAACAATACGATTTTTACATCGGTAGATTATCTTATTTTATGCAATTCTCCAATGTTTGGGTGCTCGTAAAATTGCATAAAATAGTATTTGCACCTCGTTCTTGAAGTTCCCCGCGTCCAAGCGATTATTTCGATCCTCGCCTGCGGCTCGGGCCGAAAACCAATCGCTCAGAAGCAAGCTACAACCTCATGAACTTGGTGCAAAACATACTAATGTAAGCTTAGATCACGCGAGATGTACGTGTAGATAGCTGATTCGAGGTGACAGAGTTAAAGTTGAGCAGCAGTGCACATGGTTTCAGGATCCAGGGGTGTACCAAAGATGGACCGATTCGGCTGCTCGGTTGTTGATTTTTACTACTAGTTCTCAAAATACACGAGCTTTCCCAGAAGCTTAAGCACTGAGTGTGCTTCATATTCACGTGTCTGTGTGTGTTGGGATATACGATGCATGCCTCTAGTAGAGCGAGGTTTATCGCTTGTGCTGGCCTGCGCGAGTTGTTACGTGGGCATTTACACGCACAATGCAAATATACATAGACAGACAGACAGGGGGAGTAAAGCTCGCATGTGAAAGAGAAGCAAGAGTAAAAGCCGCAGAGCCGAGGTTATCTTCTGATCCTGTGCGATTTGCCGAGCCACGAGTAACACCAAGCAGAGCCGCGTTCTAGGGCCATTGCATGCAACATGATACACGTTTTATTGCACCCCCCTCACGCGTCAGCTACAGGGCTACCACCACATATCTTCCCTATGACCGGCGTGATGTGTGCCGGAAACGATGGCAGCTGAGCCTCTGTCCACCCTCTCTCAGTGAACGATTCGTTAGACTCGATTTTCGAGATCGCGGACCATGTCAGAAACAGGATTTTTTCCTTCCCGACCTTGATCTGCGTAGTCTTTCTGTGACCCTTCTGATTAACATCTCGATTGACGGTATCGTCAGAACCTCAATGAGCTCGTAGGAGACGTACTATGCTTTGCACTTGTTAGCTCTTCAAATACCCATTTTTTCCAATTTCCAAGGATTCTAGCTGCATTTACTGCAATTTTCATAAATTAGAGTATTGATTGGTTCAAACATTTATGATTCAATATACTTGAATGAACTTCAGCCGTTATAATCAAGATACAAAACAGAATTGTAAACTATCCAGGATGATTGAATGAAATGTACCAATCAATAGCCATGCCGGAAGAGGCCGGGGAAGAATTGAGTGCACGAGAGATAACTATAATGAAGAAATCCAATTTGCAACGAACGCTCTGACATCGAAAATAGAATTCTCTCTATGCATCGTCGATGAGATCTTCAGCTGAGTTCATTCTGCTTCAGCTGTTTAAGAAAATGTTATTCCTCATCGATTTTACTTGTGTCCGAATTCGTTCAGCAATGCTTTCTTACTTATAGTACCAATTTTTCCGTAATTATTTTTATAATTCCATATAACGAAATAGTAGACGTGTTCGCATAGAGTCTCTTTTTCGAACGTGTTCGTTTTTTTCAATTTCTCATGTAATTAGTATGGTAGGAAAAGATTGTTAGTCGATTTCATAACTTGCCGTCCCGAGAACAAAAACTGTGGAATGAAAAGAGACAGCAATGCCGTGTTCATTTTCGAATCAAACTTTTCTGATGTGAAATTTGGTTTGCATAATAGCTACCTAAATATCTCAATCAACGTTTGTTTTACTTTCACTCCATGGGAGCTAGGTAAGCTTCCGTGTGCAATGACAAGGTGAGTCCGGAGGGTCCGGGTCACCAAGTCTCACCTAACTTTTTTCACAGTCTCGTACCACTTAAAACATGAAGAAACAACAGTAACTTCGTCAAATGGGCCTTCTGTCCAGAGGTACAAGTGAAAACGTTAACATTGCCATCACTACACTACCAGTCAAAAGTTTCAATACACCTGGAAATCAAACTGATGACCTTCGGAGTTGGATATCTCTATTGATCGTAGATAGAGAGCTCTGCGTGGTCGCATTTTGTAGCTCATATCAAGCACTATCAAATCTATTTTCTGTATTTTCCATCCCGCGTATCATACCAGAGACACACGAGTCAGAAAAATAATTTTTTTCGCAATTTTACAGCCCAGGTACGAACGCCTGCAAATTTTGGAGAGATTGTTGGATCGCTATGAGACCAATGACATCTTCAAGCCCATGAAAAGACCTTCAAAATTCGTTTTTGAACGTTTCTCAAAGTGGTTCTGGTTTGGAGATCTAACTGATTCAGTGAGGGTGTTTTTCTTTCAAAAAATCCCTTCATAATCCAAAAATGATGAGAAACAGCCCACTTTGGGGCAGCTGACCCTCATTTCTACAAGAGTTTGGCTCAACATCGGGATAGCCATCGAAAATGAAGGCTTCCGACCTCAAACTGGGCTGTTTCTCACTATTCTTGGATTATCGTGTGATTTTTCAAGAAAAAACACCCTCACTGAATCAGTTAGATCTCCAAAGCAGACCCACTTCGAAAGATGTTCAAACACGAATCTTGAAGGTCTTTCCAAGAGCTTCAAAATTCATTAGTCTCTTAGCGATCCAACAATCTACGCTGAAGATATGTTGAAGAACATTTGTTTTGTTGTGATGGGCGCTCTCAGTGCGCATGATTCAATCTAGCTCCCGAACTCGGCTAAGCATATTCTGAAGGTTTGAAAACATCGATGATTTTTGTCAACAGTGAATGTAATATCTATGGACCACATTTATGGATCCCATTCAAAAACATTCATTATGTCATATGTATTACTCTGGAGAGCCACGGACTTCGAATACTTGGTCCAATTTTTCGTGAAATCCTACAAATATCGCTCTGATATTTAGCTTGCATTCTATTTAACACGTTCATGCGACGGGTGCTACCGGTGGGACCCGCGCGTCCTCTTTTCTGTACGACGGGTCGCACGGGTGAGACCAGTTTTTGTTCGAGTTCTCGTGTGCACCAAACGATGTAGACACACCCAATGGCTATGGAATATCATTCATCGTTCAATTTGAGATTTATAACTTGAGTGATAGAACTATTGCTCAGTATACCACACACACAAAAACTCTTGATTGCACGCTGGAGACTTAGTTCCTCAAAGCGCTTGCAAAAAGATGAGACCATTCACCTCTTATTAGTACTCACTCCTCTTTATAATCTGCTCCAACACTTATCATAAATTGATTCAAGAGTCAGGGAATGTGGTGAAGAGGAAGTTTTGGTAAGATCATGGTATGATTTGTGCGGGACCGCAGGCAGAGAATTGAAGAATTTAACAATCGTGGTAAAATTGACCGCACTCTGAACATTGAAAAACATGAAATTATCACAGTCACAACACTGAGAAGGAGCAACAGCTGAACACTATCGCGTTGCGTATTGGCCATTCTTTTATGTCCGTGGTGTTGGCACGTTGAAGAGGTTATCGAATCTCTCAGCGCACGGCAGCAGCAACAGGCACCTCCTACGCGTTTTCTTGAGAGTGCGAGAACATTGTGTCGTCCAATATTCTTAATCTCTTGAAGATTCAATTATTTTCATTTTCTTAATCAATACACAAACATTGACGAGCATCTGATGATGGGATATCGGCTGCTGCAATTTTCCTGCTGCAATTCATCATATGACTCGCAAACGAGAAAGAGAGAGAGGCCCGAACACGATAGCCTTTTCCCTCGATCTGCGCACAAACGCGTTTGCGTTCACACAATATTGAATCGCGCAGAGCTCGAAACTAACACGAATGCATGCGAACCGTAATCATTGACGCGCTCACACAAAGAATTTGGTGATAAGATTCCGTTCGGCCGCGGTCGAGTTCAATAAAAGCGAGTAAAAAAATCGATACATTGTCTCTTTGTCGAAAGAAAATTATCATAGTCCTTGACGATAGTCAACGGTTCACTTGTGAAATCTAAGAGCTGTAGAAGAGATAGCTGTAATCACAAATTCAGCATTTTTTCCAGCATTTGCGTTTCTCAATACTCACACCATTCCCTCAAAACTAACAAAAGTTATGATACTTTTACACCCCTCGGGATCACTTTCAAGCAATCGGAATAGCGCTATAAATATTTCATTGCACCTGAAATGGTCGGCAAGAGCCATACCTAAAAGTTATCGTACCACTGACCGCACCCGTTTCAGCACTAAGAAGTCACAAATTGTCGATAGGCAAGAATATCTGACTACAATGGCCGAGTACACATTAATTATTCTTTGTACTCATCCACAAATGATTTTCCTCATCCTCGGTTCCGGTACTCACTATCTGACACCAATCTCATTGTTTGTTCTCTTGAGAAATCAGCTCCCTACCTGTCTTATATCGATCGAAAAATCGCATCGTGGTCTTCCACTGTGGTGTATATCTAAAAAATCCGTACAATTTGACATGATAGAATCTTGATAGATACAAAAATCCTCCTCTCGTAATTTTTTCCTATCCTCAAGAAAGGAAAGAGGAGTAGGAAACCCGATATAAAAGAGAAGTTGAACATTTTCGCCTGCGATGATACAAAGTAGGATGTTAACTAAGTCCATGTGTCCCGCGTGCGTGCAAAGAGTCTCGCCAAAGCCCTTCCCTTCCCTTTCCTTGTATAACAGCCCAAGTTCATTATTTATACTCGAGCCCACAAGCGAGTGAGCTAGAAGCGGAATTGTACCATCGCTGTACTGTATGTTATACCACCCCGAGCGTTTTCTTCACCTCGCTTTATCGCTTTTCATCCTATTCCTGAGTCGTTTCGCTTCACCTTTTCTACCTCCTGCACACATGAATATTTTGACATGAGCTATTTTATGCGCTATTCAAAGTAGATGCAATATTTCGAAGCTCATTTCGAATGAATGTAAATGGTCTCAGCTCTTATGGAGGAATGATGATGTAGACGTCGGTGTAGCTTAATAGTATTCATGTTTTCTATAATCACTTTAAGAGTATGGGACTTTACTGGAAAAATTATACGGTAGGAAGGGTTGAGTGAGTTGTGTGGTGGAGAATCATCGTGGGGATAGGGTTATTTAGCAAAGACTTGCATTCAGTTCGCATGCGAGTCCGAATATTTTTTCCCAGCATTTTTTCACGATATCTCGAAAAAGTGAAAGAGAGGTATAGTTTAAGATTTTATGTGCTTTTCTCGGGAACTCATGCATTTCTACGTGAAAATCTTCATCATAATTGTACGGTCAACTCGGGTACCGTTGGAATACTCATGGAAAGATGTCTTTAGATTGTCTGAAAATTAATTTCTTCCCGCATTCGTCCACATATGTGGACACATCTTTGAATCATGGTTCTCTAATTTTCTTTGACTTTGGAGGAAAAATGCTTCATGCATTATCTTCCTTGGCCCAAAGTGGAGAAAGTTCCATGATTTTGATGAACATAGTCTCATCAATAGTTATCTGTTATAGCCGATGATTATGATGAACCATCTCACTTGACCATGCACTCTGATACGATTCGTCTGTTGACTGTTATAACTCACTAAATTTTGATGGTAGGATAAAGTTATTTGTCGCGTCATATTTTTCGATCCGAATCGATGTTTTGCCATGAAATTCATCATGAAATTCTCGATGCTAGTGCCTCATTCGTGTTTGATCTGGGAAAGTCCATGCTGCCATAACTATACATCACATCGTGTTTGGTTTCAAAATAATTCTCACGATCCCCACTATAGAATCTAGTAGAAAACGAAGGTCTGAAAGCACAGGAAGTAGGTGCGTGCATGAAGAGGTTAACATTACACGGTTAGGGCGTTCGTTGTGACTCAGTGCGATCTTCTCCGGTCTTTACGAATTTCTTATGAAACTGCTCAAGAAGCACAGCCCTTGAGCAAAGTAAACAGTAGGATGGAATCATTCTATATTCTCAAGTGCCTATCTCATTCGAATGAGGAACTGTGAATCGCCAAGACTGAAGCTCATCACATAATAATTCGGTGAATAAGTAGTATGGTAACTATTATTCATCAGAAGTATATACCTCCCTAACTGTTCTCTCCCAAACTTTCAAAAACAAATTCTTAGGAATCAGGTTTCTAGATTTCCGACTTTAATAGAGTTCAGAAAATTCGAGAGCATCCGCACGCCAAGATTTTCGTCACCGAGATGCAAATTTCTTTGCCTCGAAGACGCCTCGCGATGCCACTACAGAACTCTCTATGAAATGATTTGAAAATTCACCATGCCCTCATTAAAGCCGACCGTAGTGCCTTACTTTGCTCGACTTTTCGTCAAAGTTGAATGGTGTGAATCAGAAGTTGCAGTAAAGAAGGGGCATTACCCTCGGTAATCGCATCGTGGGAGGACTGCGACGCGTTTGTTATCATTGAAGTAGTAGCAGTAGCTCTTGGGTAATAAGAAGTAAGTTGAAAGTCTTGCAAAGTACAGTCTAGAAAGATGGTTCCTTCTCTGGGTTTCTTCCTTCAGGCTCGGATTAATTAGAGACTCAAATTATCCAAACTCCATTCGTAGGCTTTGAGAAGAGACGAATAGGAGGAAAAAAGATGAAGAGATGACTGGGGAACGGCTGAGGGTTTCCAGAAGAGAGACAGGATCTACTCCGAGATTTGGAATTCAAGTTTTCAATGGCTCGTCTCTTATCGTATTTGTGCGTCTATTGGGTGGACGAGTTTCCACGGAACACGGACACTATAAAGTATACTCGGTAAATACTTTCTCACTCGTGCAACCCTCGATATAGCTAAGAGCTAACTTCAGTAGAAGGTATAGCCGAAAGCTGAGTTTCTGTTTTCGAGGGTTCTCGTACTGCAAAAATAGCTCGGGTTTAGAGAATCCGCTGACGCTTCTACAATGGCCTAGAGCGAAATAGGAAGAGAAGGAGAAAAACGGATGGCACTGCAGTTTTGGTGTGCTTCGGTTGATAAACTTTCTGTAGGAGAGAGTAGTCACGCCACCTTATCGTTTGGTTTCATTACCGGAACAATGAGCGAGATTATCCACATCCAGGATTGTGAAAGCTTCCGATGCGTACCTATCTATAGATCGACCGACTGTTTGGATTCCCCTTCAATTATCCCAAAATCAGGTTTGGAGCGTAGAGGAAGAGGTAGACCTCTCTTCCTGGAGCTTCTATTTCATATGCATGAAAACATAAATACGGAAGCTCAGCTGAATTTGGAGTTGGTGAATGCAGTGAATCTATTTAGAGTGAATCTCTACATCATTTAACGGGGATTGTAAACGCATTCGTGTCATTCGTTTGGACCAAATAATTGCGGTATGCTCGATAACACATATTGTAATCGAAGTGACTTTTGAATCGAAATGCCAAATTTTGATGTGAAAGTTGAGTGCGCACATGGATTGGTAATGTGTAATTGCGAAAGCTTCTAGATTACTGTACCAAAAAAAAGTTTACGAAGAGTCTCAAAATATTCTCGATGATTACCCACAGAGAATACTGTCGGTTCTCTCATCTCAGATCTCTCTAGAGTCGGTTCTCTAATCTCATCTCAGATCTCTCTAGAGGCTCTCTGTGAAATTCCTCAGGAGGGCTGGCAAACTTGGAGACTGATGTGCAAGATTTCCAAAATCTCACCCTGATCGATGTTTATATTTTGTTTCAGATAAGAGACAGCTGCTACAGATTTGCGGAGGGTGCAACGTAAGACGAAGCGAGGTAAGAATTCAAGACCATAAAGTATTCTTGGAAATCATTGAATGCGCGTCAACCTCCAGAGGACGGGGATTTCCCCAAATAATACGACCTACAATTTTCATGGAAATGTTCATGTATAATGCTTGTACAATAAATCGTATCAGTCCGAATTCGTGACGAGGTACTATAGTGGGTAATTGAGCATTTCCGTCCTCCACGGTATAAGTGATACCTATGGTGGAATTTTTTTCTTTTAAAGCCTACAGGTCCGTATTTTACTGTTTTTTATACAGGCAAACTCCGCTACTCGCGGTCCCGGTATTCATGGATCTCGCTTATTCGCGGTTCGGACTTGCAGCATTTCACCGTATTTGCGATGCTCTGATTCGCTTATTCGCGGTTTGAATCTGAAATTTCAAGATAAGTAAGCTCATGAAACGTGACTTTCCGACGGACTTCATTCAAATGTGCCGTTTCAAAATAATTTTGTGATTGTGTTCATCATTTTCAGGGTGTTGGTATTGTTATCGTTTTCCAAGACTGATTATTTAGTTATATGACAAAATCACTAGTGTACCTGTGTACTATATGAATTCTAGTCATGACACCGTACATAGGAAGTATGCATATTTGTCAATAAGAAACCGTATGGTAACAGTAGTTCCACGTCAATTCAGCAAGGTTTTCTCCGCCCATTGTTTCTATCCCTCTATAAGTTCCATTCCCATTTCATAGTGTTGAAAAGAAATAGTTCCAAAAATGTATAGGGGCAAAAAAATTGTTTTGCATCACCCAGGTTGATATGGGTGGTTTTGCCATAAATCCAAGATTCGAAACATGTGTTTACTAATAATCATTTGAGTCATCAAAAGGCATCAAAACCTTGAAAAGGTATTTCCAAAGCACTTTTTGAACAGAAAATAGCCTCCCCAGCACACCCACTAGATTCTGTTGGCCTGAAACTATTTTAAAACAATAGCCCTTGGAATTTCCTCCAAAATGGCCTATTCTAGGAGTTTATTTGATGCACTAGGGGTGGATTTGTAGCCACTGGAATCAAAACAAAAATGACAAGAATGAAATTTGTGAGCCCTACGACGCCTCCTTATAACTTCAAAGACTCTTTGGCAGTTGTGTACCACATCATTCGACTGAATCGACTTCGGCTATACGTGTTTTGGAAGGAAATTGACCCAGCTTCCGATTGGAAATGATATTGAGAGCATAGAGTTCGTCTCATCGGCAGGAAATCCATCATTATGGAAAAAGAATAGAAGTGTTAATTGAATATTGTTCGTTGAATGGGCGGGCATGTTAGTTACCCTTACCTTAGTATCTGAAAATAGTTCTTGAGCTTTACGATCTTTGGACGAAATAATTTGGAACTAATCCAGTCGAGAATTTGCGTGGGATTCAAACTCTGTTTCCGTAATGAATTTTCTGGAATCAAGCAGCTCTATACCAAGTACACTAAGGGGATTCAGTCATTGAAAATAAGTGTATGGTAAGTTTTGACATCGCAAAGTGGAATTTTTCGATAATCGTACAACAGTTGATGCACTTATTATTGCAGTCATGATCTCAATCAAACAAAGTGAGGATGAATCTCAAAAATTGTATCACGTAATTGATCGTTTCACGTTCCTTCTTCGTGCTTGTCAATTCGAGCTACTCCAAACTCTCGAGAAAATATTCCCTCATTCTTTATCAGAAGTACAAAGACCAGCATTTCTCCAAAACAAACCATTTAGCAGTATGGAAGATAGAGAGCACCGGAGAGAATTATTTCTGCTCCTGCTAGATCTATCGCTTAATTGAATCAGCCCCGTTGACGTGCTCGATTCTTCGACAAACGCAAGCGAACGAGACAGGTGCAAAATTTATGTCTTTTTTCAATTTACGAGCTCGAGCTTGAAAATTTAAAATATGATCCACTATAATCATCGCATACACAGATTCTACATCTAATAAATCAACTCAAGGCGGATGTCGTGAGATTCGGTTCCCGTTAAATATTCAACGTCGAAATACACTGCTTCGATCCACCATCAAGCTGAGAATTACTATACTAACAGGGGATGCCGACGGTTGAGTTGCTTGCACATACGTAAGCGCATATATAGAGTGGCGAAGTAGCGACGAGCAAGTGGCGCTAACAACCGAGAGGCTATACAAAAACGTAAGCGAGGGGGAGGGGGTTGGCTCTAGGGTAGGAAGAGAGGAAGAGTTGACGGGCAGAAAAAGCTCAGCAAGCGTAAACGACATAGCACCGGCTCGGCAATGGTGATTGGCCGATGCGCAAAACCGGGGTTGCAGTATAGTTCCATCGACCTCTATCTTGTCCTCCTCTCCAATCTCTCTCCCGGACTTCATCCATCCTTTCCTCTCATCTTCTGCTCTGATCACTCTATCCATTCGATTTGCAAGTCACGTAAGCGGACAAAGTGATTCAATCAAGCGTTACCTTTACATCTCACATTGTTCCGAGTGCGGATATTACAAACCATTCGCCGTGAAAATCAATAATTTATGAGGGTTTTCTGAGCTCAGGCAGTCGATTGAAGTACTATTAATGTGAGATTTATCTCATTGAACTAATACTCGAAGAGCATTAAATTGACCATATTTCGGACCTCGGTCTGTAAAGTTCTAGATTGACTTCAAATTGATACAAATCAAGAGCTGGAAACATGATTGAGAAGCCTACAACAAAATGTTCATTTTCCGAGCACTATACCGGATTCAGGGACCTCTATTTTGATGAAACACACCCATCTATGAATCATTCAATTGAGGGAGTGAGTGGAAAAAGGGCGTAATTGCAAAACGGTCATTTTGAGAAAATCAATAAAACTTTGATAAAAACCAGTACAGACATAATTGGACATGTTGACCTGACTTATTTCGAAGAAAATAACATTCTCGAGATAGCCCAACCCGAGCCGGGGGATGATATTTGATTTTGAACTCTTTTCAGCAATTTCAAAAAATGCAATTACGCCCTTTTTCCGAATACAGGGTCCAATTTCGGCCTTTCTTCCTCACAAAGAGTGGAATTAAATCTCGCAATCAAATCCAATTGTCTCCAAATTTTTTGAGAGTGTTCCTGGGCATGTTTTGAAAGATATCTGATTGCTAGGGGTGGTTCATGCTCCACGATTCTATGGACACGAAAAGCTTCCATACGTCGTGTGAAGATGACGAGAAATTTTTTTCACTAGGGAAGGGTAAAAACACTCAATTCGAAGGTAAAACAACATGTTTTCATCCTCATATCAAAAAGCGTATCCAGTCCCTGGAGAATTTTTATAAAAATTTCCCTCGGTAATTAGGCCCTTTTTCCAGATCCGCCCTCACTTACGCCCTGTTACAGAGTAATTACGCCCTCTTAAATCTTTTCAGTCAGGTACTCAAGTCTTTTTTTCAAACCCTGTTGGGCTGAGCAAAAAGTTAAGCCCTGCTTTTGAAATGTTATCACAGCAGTTCCACCCTTTCAACATCTTATCATAGCAGTTACGCCCTTTCAACATTCTATCATCGCACTTTGACCCCTTTCATCTGCCAGACGGTTTTTTGGGGTTTTACGAAAAACGGATTTCGGGGGGTGGTAGACCTTGGCATAGGGGCTTAAAAAAAGCGATGTCCAGAAAAAGGGCATAATGGCGGTTACGCCGTTTTTCCGCCCACCCCCTCAATTGCAAGTTTGTATTCTGTGTCTGTACCTGCATTCCACTTCTTCGATGTGCAGCCAGTTACTTTCATGCAAATTTTGAGATTTAATGAAAAAAAATTTGGGTGAAGAATCACGATTTTTGGAAGAAAAATGAACTCATCTGCTCAGGAACATATTTGTGGGGAATTCTGACCACTGCATTCGAGATTTCAGGGATCGTTTCTTCAATCAAGTGTAGTTTGAGATTCTTTGATGGGTATACTTCATAGACGAAACACCCCTGGGACAAAATAGATAACACGCATATTCCATCATTGTCTCCCGAGAGTGATTGGTCTGCTCACGATTACCGCAGAGAACTTTTTCAAAAAGAAAATTGAAGGTCTCAGGAAGATACCTTCAATTCTTCAATCACTACAAGATCTTGTTCGGGGGTTTCGATCCGTTCACGGTGGTAAGAATCACCAGTGATGGATGCAAGCGAGAAAATTTTAACTCCTGACAGTCAATATTAAATATAAGGAATGCATGATAATAATTCCTGAGGTGCATAAAATGTGAACAATTTTTCAAATTTTGAGATACTTCTCTCGGGAGTGTCGTGTGACTTAACCTTCCAGCTTCCACCATCGTACAGCAAATAGATTCTGAGTAGACGGTGTTCCTCGGCCAGTATCGATTTTCCATCGTTTTCCGTTAGTGTAGTGGAAAAGTAGGTTGTGCTGGGAAGACATGCAAAACTGATCCTAGTACAACACAAAATGAGTCCAGTGAGAGCTGCGAGCTTAAAACAGATCTACTCAACATTCGATCGAATGGAAACTAAATCCTCAATAAGTATGCTGAAAACCATGAACTGGTCGATTCAAAGGGATAGATTCTTGAAGTATTAACTTGGCTTATGTACAAGAAACAGATTGGTTCTCCATATAACTTAACCGAAGGAAAATGTACAGGTCCATACAATTGATATGGTCGGAACCAAGGAGTGATTGCAACAAGGCAACCTAACCGTGTCTAGCGAGTAGGTCCAAACAACTATTCCTAATTATACATTCTTTATCGCTCCCTCCAGAAACCTAATGGAGTACACTGCGTACATGGACGTCCAATCTGGCTCAGGAAGTCAATGTTAATCCTCTCGTGGATGGAGAGATGCATGAATTTGATGCAACTTTTCAATAATCTCGTTCAAAACTCTTTTCCCAAACAAAATCACTCATCAATCGTTATGACGATTTTCATCAATCAATTTATGCCCTTTCTAACCATACTGGGGAGAATATGTTCCATTCTCATCACATGAAATTATACGCTAAAAAAAAAACCCTTCAAAAATCAACAAAGAAGAGGAAATTCTGAATATCAGTTTCAGCGAGACGAATTTTCTTAGCGATTGGTCTCTTAGTACGAATGTTCATGGCACGTTATTACGATACGCTAAAAAGTTTGTTTCTACAGAATAGGATTGAGGAAAGAGGAGATGAAGTATTTGAGAAACTTTCTTTAATTTAAAGAGAGGTGTCGTATTCCATCTGCTATTGGCGCGCATACTGTGCTCGCCTTATCGGAGGAAAGTAGAAGTTTAACCGGGAGCCTGACTAAGTTTCACAACGTAATTATCAAACTGTCTCCCGCTTGGA
This sequence comes from Eretmocerus hayati, assembly GCA_029851415.1. Classification (NCBI taxonomy): domain Eukaryota; kingdom Metazoa; phylum Arthropoda; class Insecta; order Hymenoptera; family Aphelinidae; genus Eretmocerus; species Eretmocerus hayati. The sequence goes on from CM056742.1 coordinate 136,547,890, forward strand.
TAAGAGAGATGTAGCGATTAGGAACGAACTCATGGGGTCTCTCTTTTTAACGAACCAGTCAATCCGGGAATAGTTTTCATCAAGTCACCATAGATTTTGAATTGATAACTTTTTCAAACCACAATTTATGTTCTCTATCGTCGAAATATATGATCTTGAATCTCCTGTAATTCCAAACTCAAAAATTGTGACAGATATTGAACAGAAATTGTCAACCCATTCACTCGTATTGTTCAATGGAATGGACAATGTTCATTTACGCATTTTCACTCATCAATGACAATCATTTTCGAACAAATCAGGGAAGACTAGAATCTCTCGGAGATTCCCATTGACAAAGAGATGAGACGACGGTAAAATACTTGATTGAAGAGAGATGAAAATATAGAGCAAGATAATATTTCATCCGAATTTTGCCATTTTTCGTTCTAATTACCCCAGATTAGAGTAATGTAATTATCAGAAGTTCGTATTTCGATGTCGAGAGCTCACGGCAGCCAATAGCTTGAGTTTTGAATCAATTTCAACTCCGAACTGACAATTCACCATCACTGTACTGACCAGTGTAATGATCATCATCATAGCAATGTGAAAATCTCTCGTGCTTTGAGAAGAAACTGATCTAGTCATTCAGTTGGTGTGATTAAAAGTGATTCATCATTCAGCGTTCTTGATTACTATTTTTCGAAAAATTTGAAGTAGCGTAGGTGAGCCACTAATACTCGCAATCTTGACATTTCCCCCCAATTCAAGGAAATTCTTCTAAACCACCTATTACGTCAGGACAGAGCTGACTTGATCTCAAAATCTCAAACCCTAGGTGCTGCACCCTTTCCTCCTCCCCTCGTTGATCCTCTATCTACTTGAATGTCGAATAATTCTTTCACCCAATATTATTGCCCTTTCTCCCTCTTTTTTTCTACATCTGTCTACCCCTCTTATTAGTAGATTACGAGTATGCACTGCGCACGCCACTAGTACTTCCCCATATTACCTGTGTGCACTTCCTCTAGATTTAGTGTTATTTTTGCATATATTTCCAATTCATGTATCTTGTTATTGCATTTCTCCAAAGAGTCTCATGGGGTCATATCCCCAGACTTTAATAAAGTTAATTTCAATCAATCAATCAATCGCATCTGGTATTGAGTATATATAATCTCTGATAAAAAATAATCTTACCTTCCATGCATACTTTTTCTTTATCGATCCACGAATACACATCTCTTTATGAAGAACATGACCTCCAGAGAATGTCTTACGAAAATAGTTATGTACCAATTAGTACATAATTATTTTCATAATTAGTACATAATTATTAGAATCGCCAACTCGTGAAGCATTGCGCTACAATAAAGTCCTGAAAATAATCGAACAAAAAATCCAAAAGAGCGATATAAACTTGTATTCTGAATCCAATATATGAAGTTAGATACATACAATAAGGAACAGACTGTGATACATGGGGAAAAAGTGGAGGAGAAAGAGGGTAATATTCCCTTCCGCATTGCCGCACAAGGTATTCTTCGCACGGCGATCTCTCAAGTATTCCCCGAGGGCATGTTGCAAATTGTTTTTTCTCTTTCCTCTATCTTGCCTTCTCTTTATTCTTCACCTTCCTGCTTTGGAGCCCACCATCACGGAACGTGACATTCTCACACAATGAGTGAATTGGGGCTTCATCGTGAGACACGAGATATTAAAAAATTAATAGCAGGATGATCCGAACAATGTGGATAGAGGAAAATGATATTACCCATAATAAATAGCCCTTGATATGGATTGAAAATGCTCAATCTTATCATTCAGGAAGGGTTACTCTTATTTTCATGATCTCTCAACTTCATCTCTCTTTGATCTTCGTATATTCTTTCCCTACGTTTCTTTCTTGCTCTCACAGTCTCGCCATCATCATTTCTGACGCTCCGTTTCACCAATAATTCAGTTGCTTTCTCCCGCTTTTCAGTTTTCCGCATTAAGATCATAATCACTCGAGGCCTCTGAGCCGCACAGAGACATAGGTAATATTTCTCCGCGTAACGATGAGCTGCATGTTTTTATTCATTTTTCTTTATCCATCTTATATACTTACTTACTCATCTGCTCTTTTTCATTATACATCTTTCGAGCAGATGCATTTATGTACCTGATCGAATGTACCTTTTGTGGTGTTGTCTCTATGGTAGCTTTGTTTGATACCTCATGCAAGCAGGCTTGATGCAACGCGGTTGCATTCCTTGGTGCAAAGGCGAGAAATGGGATATCTCGCCTTTACTCTTGGTCCAGGTGTGTATTCTTCTACGTTGAGAGAGATGATTTTCTCTGCTCGAACAGAGGCTTCTGAGAATTGACTAATAATCAAGTATTTTTTTCGATCGGGAAAATGTCTGAGATCTTTTTTGGAACAACCTAAAGCAGACTGGAATGTAAGTCTTGACCAGTGATGATGGGCGGGTTCATTCCAAACATTTATTTACTTGACTAATTCTAGGAAGCTTGAAAGGAATAACTCTGAACAAAAATAAGTATGATAAGATAATAATTCCAAGTAGAACCACAAACAAACACAAGATATGGAGATCATCTGACTGGGAATCTGACCCAATCCAAACTCAAAATAATGTCCAAGGTCACTGGTCAAGTTTTTCGAGACATATTCTGAGAAAGGCATATTTTTCTACTTGTTCAGTATAGTCTCATTTTGATCATGTCTTTAGATTCGCATCTAGTTTTCAGTTGAATTTGAATTTTTGCGTGCAGCCACCATTTTGCCGTAGCTATACTTCGCTCACTTCTGCTATTCTTCTTCAACGCGCTCGTCGCCTTCCACGCGGCTTGCGCCAGTTTTTGCTCGACCACCGACGGCACCACCTCGGTGTTGTGGCAGGCCTTTTAATTAATCAAATGAATATAGCTAATTTATTTATTCGAACTATAGAGTATACAGTTCACCCGGTCCCAAATCAAACACTACTCAGCATTGATCCCTACGACTTGAAAAAAATCACCCTGACCTCCCCATGTGAAGCAAATATCCACTTCACTTTCGAATAATCGATCAAGATTTTTTTGCCTGCCGTCTTTTCATGTAAGCTGAGATTGATTTCTTGATAGCTTCGTTTATTGTCAATACACATTCAGAAAAGATCATGCATCATCAAGCCACTTACATCCTGTCTTCAATCTTACTAGAACTCTAAAACGCGCGCGTCGCGCGCGGATGGTTACGATGACTTAAAATTCTGGAACATACGGCAAAAGCTATTGTGTTTGAAAAAGAAAATTATGCAGGTATATATGGTACCAAAGAGAAGCAAATATGATAAAGTATAAAAATATGGAATGAAAATGTCATTTATCTATATGTTTATCTATCCAACATGCCTCGAAATCGAAATTTATGGATTGCTGATTCAAACATTCACGACTGTCTGAGGGATTTTTCGAATAATCTCAAAAAACTATTCGATCTACGAAGTACGCGCGCTGCGCGCGCATGGTTCAACCACCCGTGAGGTGTGGGGTCAAATACTATCCAGTTTTTATAAAATATCATTGAGGCTGACCATCAAGGAACGAAGATCATTTTGAGAACTGGAGAATTGAGCTCAAATCCGAAGTCAATGATTCAAATTTATGCAACGCTTGTGCATGACAATTTCAATATTTACGTGAAATATGTGGGTTTCCAATTTGATTGAGATTTTCAAAGGTTTTTACACGTACCTGAAGCTAGCGAACAGTAACTCACAAATCGGGCCCAAACCAATTTCACTTTTTATTACTATTTTATTACTAATTTATTACCAAAGAAAAAAATTTATTACCGGTCATGGGCCCGAAATACGAGAGTTTTCACTAGCGGAAGCTTACGTTAGCGAACACGTGGCCGGGGAAAGATCGTACGGGAATGTGCAATAGCTCATTTTTTATTACTTTTTTATTACTCTCAGAATATGTCCTCAAAATATGCGTGTGATATGATTCAGCTGAAATATGATGGTTTTTCGCTAGCGTAAGCTTACGCTAGCGAACACCATATACAGGCGTAGCTTCGAGGACACTCAAAACTACACGGGATTTTATTACTTTTTATTCGCTTTTATTGAACTCGGCCGCGGCCGCGCCACCGAATTCTTCGTGTGAGTGTGTCACTGACGTGGAATTGCGTGGTATCCCGTGTATTCGTGTGGGTTTCCGAGCTCTGCGCGATTCAATATTTGTGTAAATGCAAATAGGTTTGTGCGCAGCGTCGGACCTCTCTCTCTCTTTCTCATTGCATAATTATGTAGAGGCTTATTCGCGCGATCAGCAAGGGCAAGAGCCTCGCTTTAGAATATCACAGCAGCCGACGCAACTCGTCGATTCTTCGCAAACCCTACAAATTTCACTCTTTCTAGTTTTGATTAATCAAAACATAATGATTATCAACAAATAGAAATGAGATGCCTATCCAATAACAAGTATAACAACTGCCTGTAGGACCCATATAACCTCCTCGAAGTGCTGCCACTGCCACGCGATGCTGTCCTGTCAAGCCTAAACTACTGCTGGCTGTGTTGCTGCTTTTTATTTAGTGCTGTTATTGTGATGATTTGATGTTTCTCAGTTTTCAGCAGTTTTCAGAGTGCGGTCGATCTCGCCCAGCTATTGAATTCTTACAAGTTTTCTGCATGCGGCCTTGCTATACCATGGTCTTATCAAAAGTTTCTCTCCACCACGTGTGACCAATAAGGTTGTGATTAGTGTTAGCAGATGAAAAATAATAGGTACCTGTAAGAGTTGAATGGTTTCATCTTTTTGCAAGCTCAGAGAGGAAGTTGAGGCCTCAGTGTGCAATCAAGTTTTGTGGTGTATGTACAGTAAGCGCGCTGAGCCAAAGTCCTGGTCTTCAAATCATGAAGCACAATCAAGGTGATGAATGATATTTCATGAGACACTGTGTGCTTCTTGATTTGTCATTGAATTCAGACTTTCTCCTCACTCTTAGTATCGCATGCTTCAAGAATCTTCAGATGAATGACGGAATGGACTACATTCAAGAGTAAAATAGTCACAGTGGCTCTACGCGTTATGAACTTGTTTATTTGAACCATTGAGGATGCTTCCTGTCACTTCTTGATGCATCACAGAGATTCAACAGTCTCTTTCGGTTGAATTTTCATGGGTCCAGCCATTAAAGTGTAGCATACCATGTTATATTGGGCTAAAGACTCATTCCATTTCTAATAAATTTCACTCTACTGATTTAGGAATATGATCATCCATGTTCGAGCTTTGGCATGTGATGTATCATATGATCTTAACGGATGGAGATGTCCTGATGATAAATTAATATATCATTGGATGTCTTCATATTCTAGTAATAAGGGTAACACAGCCTCTTAAATGTGATTTGACTGTAGCTTGTGAATTAATTCAGCATTATCGGTATGCTCAACATGAGATGAGAAATTATTTCTGGTAAACCATAGCTGACTCATTTATTCCACTTTTTATCAATTTGCACTCTGAAGCGCTTAAGAAAAAATGAATACCCAAAAAATCTTAAGAATAATATCTCAACATTCTGGCTGATATTAATATCCTTCATTCATGTTCTATATTCCAAGCGATTAGAATAAAACTAAAATTGACAAAATAAAATAATTTAAAAAAACATTTTAAAAATTCGCTTTTATGTGAACCGTTAAGCATAATTGCATGTCAAAATTTGAAGAAAATGAAAACAGTTATCTATGTTTCTGTCATAAACAAAGAGTAAGTCAGTTGACGTCCAGCTTCACGAATTCCATAATTTCAAGATATCAAAATGGTAAAAGCGTGGGTTGTGAACTTGACACATCAAGAGTAGTTTTCACCAATCAACCCACGCTTTTACCATTTTGATATCTTGAAATTATGGAATTCGTGAAGCTGGACGTCAACTGACTTACTCTTTGTTTATGACAGAAACATAGATAACAGTTTTCATTTTCTTCAAATTTTGACATGCAATTATGCTTAACGGTTCACATAAAAGCGAATTTTTAAAATGTTTTTTTAAATTATTTTATTTATTACTCTCGAAAGGTATAGTCGAGATAGTCCCGAGACCAAGAGGAAACCGATATTTGGGCCTGAGGCTGGACGAAAGCTGGAGCGGGGCGAGATGAGAAATATATGATAGACTGAGCTACCTCTGTACAATGACGTGCGAAAGAAAAAATTCCATCGCATACGGAAACCTGTCTGACGATGATCAGGGTACACATAAGTCTTCAGAGATAATAGGGAATCGATAACGAATCAGCAAACTCGATCATAGAGCCCAAAACAGGGGAGACCCTGCTTGAAGTGATTATAGTCGCAGTCGAGACGTCACGGGGGATGCAGAGGGTCCCAATGGACCCGAAACTATCAGGAACCTCAGATCGAGTGATCAGGTACCATCGGCTGAGACCAAAGAATTTATTACCAGCCAGCACCCTCGGCTACGGGGCCCGAAACGGGGCGGAATCGAGCTTGGAGCAGTTATCTGCGCAGTTATGACGCCACTGTGGGTTGTAGGATGTTCCAATGGACCCGAAACTCTACAGAACCTCAGATCAAGTAAATATGTACCATTGATGGTGCCCGGAGAATTTATTACCAGTCAGCACCCTCGGCTATGGGGCCCAAAAGAGGGCAAAATCGAGCTTTGAGCAGTTATCTGCCCAGTTATGACGCCACTGTAGGTTGTAGGATGTTCCAATGGACCCAAAACTCTACAGAACCCTGGATCAAGTAGTCATGTACTATCTCTGATGCCCATAGAATTTATTACCAGTCAGCACCATCGGCTATGGGGCCCAAAAGAGGGCAAAATCGAGCTTTGAGCAGTTATCTGCCCAGTTATGACGCCACTGTAGGTTGTAGGATGTTCCAATGGACCCGAAACTCTACAGAACCCTGGATCAAGTAGTCATGTACTATCTCTGATACCCATAGAATTTATTACCAGTCAGCACCATCGGCCATGGGGCCCAAAACAGGGTGAAATCGAGCTTTGAGCAGTTATCTGCGCAGTTATGACACCACTGTGGGTTGTAGGATGTTCCAATGGACCCGAAACTCTACAGAATCTTAGATCAAGTGGTCATGTACCATTGATGATGCCCAGAGAATTTATTACCAGTCAGCACCCTCGGCTATGAGGCCCGAAACAGGGAAAAATCGAGCTTTGAGCAGTTATCTGCCCAGTTATGACGCCACTGTGGGTTGGAGGATGATCCAATGGACCCGAAACTCGACAGAACCTTAGATCGAGTAGTAATGTACCATTGATGATGCCCAGAGAATTCATTACCAGTCAGCACCCTCGGCTATGAGGCCCGAAACAGGGAAAAATCGAGGTTTGAGCGGTTATCTGCCCAGTTATGACGCCACTGTGGGTTGGAGGATGATCCAATGTACCCGAAACTCGACAGAACCTTAGATTGAGTGGTTATGTACCATTAATGATGTCCAGAGAATTCATTACCAGTCAGCACCCTCAGCTATGGGGCCCAAAACAGGGAAAAATCGAGCTTTGAGCAGTTATCTGCCCAGTTATGACGCCACTGTGGGTTGTAGGATGTTCCAATGGACCCGAAACTCTACAGAACCTTAGATCAAGTGGGTATGTACCATTGATGATGCCCAGAGAATTCATTACCAGTCAGCACCCTTGGCTATGGGGCCCAAACCAGGGCGAAATCGAGCTTTGAGCTCAATGTCATGTCTCTGAAATGTTTCTGAAATGTTCCTGATACATTTCTGAAACGTTTCTAGATGGTTTCCAGGTATATTCACATGAAATTCTTCAGGAACATTCCCCAGCCGAGGACATAACTATATTCCAGAATTGTCCCACTGAAATATTTTTGATTTGTTTTTTGGAATGTTTCTAAGATCTTTTCGTGCTGTGTGGTCACTCTTAGAGTATAGGAAGAAGATCGACATTGTAAATGGGACATTCTTATTCTGGAATCTTGGACTTTTTTCCTGCAAGGAGTTGTCTTGGAATTCTAATCAATCACTTTCCAAAGGAATTCAGGAGAAGAATTTCGGCACAGCATGGCTCGAATCAGTCGGATCATGTTGTTACGTGGAGAGATCATCAGGATCTTGGGAGTGATAGCGATTGGAGGGAATACCAAGAATGAGTTCCTGGAAGAGCGACTAAACGAGGGAGCGGGTAATGGAAGTGTACCACCACCGTAGCACTCGTCACGGATTCTCTGCTGAACTAGAATCATGCCCAATGCATGAGTGTACCCTTATCGATGTTCACGATATAGCTACTAGGCATGATTTTAGTTCACGCGTTGACCGCCTCATGAAATCCTATACGGGAAAATTGGCACTTGAGTCGTGGGGCATATCGAATTCCTCCCTCTACTGGCATGATAGTTTCTATGCTCCCGGAAAGATTACAAGTTGCTGATGATTTGCAACGAGTACCGCTTACATCATTTCCGAACTGGAATGTTCAAAGGTCAGTGATAGACGATATCTACGGATGTGATCATCTAACGGGTCAGGAGGTAATGATGGGCTTTGAACTGCGGGGTCCATGATTGAATGGCGGGACACCCTTGTTCTTGGGCTCCAGTGTTGACCGGGAATTGATTCTCGGGCATCTGTAATGGTGGATGGGTATCTCGATTATCTGTTATGGAGAGTTGTTCACAAGTATGCGTATAGCTATGGGCGACATGTATGTAGATGAGCGTATGGACTAGTGGCGCCATCGGATGGACGAGGGCGCGAGGGAGCCTCGAGAGAAGTTGGCGGGGCGCGATCACCCAAAGCACGGACGACGGGAGACAGCCGTGTCCTCGTGGACGTGTATCAAGGGCTCCTAGAGTGAGGTTGTTTGGCAAGGCCCTTTTGTGTGATGAGTTTGGTGGCGAATGTGCGTAATAGTATTTAGTGGCAACGTACCGTTACCGAATTCATTGTATCCGGTCGAATGGCAGTGGTACCGGTAACAGGTGAACGATAATGTAATTAATTGCATCAATACGTTAATTTGAGTGAATCTCCTGTGTTAATCTTAGAGACAAGAGTGTCTCTAACATATCTTCCAATGGAAATATGAGCCTGTCCAGAGAACCTCCGGGCCGAATTAGGGCGTAAACAACGCGGATAACGAGTTTGGACACCATTTGTTAATTATTCTGGAGTTCTGTCGAGTTCTACGATTTATTGCAACATCAGCCAGCCCGATGGGTCTAAGTAGGATTTTCCCATGTTTTGGGTCCCAAGGCCGAGGGTCCGACAGGTGAAAGGATCTTGGGGCACTCTGAGAGGTAACTCCTCAAAAGGTCCAGAGTTTTGTGGAGTTGTGGATCTATTGGAATTTTCTACAACCTCCATTAAAGTCATAACTGTACGGAAAGCTGGATCCCGCCCTGTTTTGGGCCCCATAGCCGAGGGTGCTGACTGGTAATAAATTTTTTGAGCTCCGAAGATGGTACGTGACTACTTGATATATGGTTCTGTGGAGTTTCGGGCCCATTAGAACTATTTGCAACCCACAGTGGCGTCATAACTGCGCAGATAACTGCTCGAAGCTCGATTTCGCCCTGTTTTGGGCCCCATAGCCGAGGGTGCTGACTGGTAATAAATTCTCTGGGCATCAGAGATAGTACGTGACTACTTGATCTAGGGTTCTGTAGAGTTTTGGGTCCATTGGAACATCCTACAACCCACAGTGGCGTCATAACTGGGAGGATCACTGCTCAAATCTCGATTTTGCCCTCTTTTGGGCCCCATAGCCGAGGGTGCTGACTGGTAATAAATTCTCTGGGCATTATCGATGGTACATAACCACTTGATCTGAGGTTCTGTGGAGTTTCGGGTCCACTGGAACATCCTACAACCCACAGTGGTGTCATAACTGCGAGGATGGCTGCTCAAAGCTCGATTTCGCCCTGTTTTGGGCCCCATAGCCGAGGGTGCTGACTGGTAATAAATTCTCTGGGCATCATCAATGGTACATGACTACTTGATCTAAGATTCTGTAGAGTTTCGGGTCCATTGGAACATCCTACAACCCACAGTGGCGTCATAACTGCGAGGATGACTGCTCAAAGCTCGATTTCGCCCTGTTTTGGGACCCATAGCCGAGGGTGCTGACTGGTGTTAAATTCTCTGGGCGTCATCAATGGTACATAACTACTTGATCTGAGGTTCTGTAGAGTTTCGGGTCCATTGGAACATTCTACAACCCACAGTGGCGTATAAGTGCGCAGATAACTGCTCAAAGCTCGATTTCGCCCTGTTTTGGGCCCCATAGCCGAGGGTGCTGACTGGTAATAATTCCTCTGGGCATCATCAACGATACCCAACTACTCGATTTAAGGTTCTGTAGAGTTTCGGGTCCATTGGAACATCCTACAACCCACAGTGGCGTCATAACTGCGCAGGTAACTGCTCAAATCTCGATTTCGCCCTGTTTTGGGCCCCATAGCCGAGGGTGCTGACTGGTAATAAATTCTTTGGGCATCATTGACGGTACATAACCAATAGATCTAAGGTTCCGTGGAGTTTCGGGTTCATTGGAACATCCTTCAACCCACAGTGGCGTCATAACTGCGCAGGTAACTGCTCAAAGTTCGATCACACCCTGTTTTGGGCCCCGTAGCCGACGGTGCTGACTGTTAATAAATTCTCTGGGCATCATCTATGGTACTCAACTACTTGATCCAAGGTTCTGTAGAGTTTCGGGTCCATTCGAACATTCTACAACCCACAGTGGCGTCATAACTGCGCAGATAACTGCTGAAAGCTCGATTACGCCCTGTTTTGGGCCCCATAGCCGAGGGTGCTGGCTGGTAATAAATTCTTTGGTCTCAGTCGATGGTACCTGATCACTCGATCTGATGTTTCTCAGAGTTTCGGGTCCATTGGGACTCTCTGCATCCCCCCGTGGCGTCTCGACTGCGACTATAATCACTTCACGCAGGGTCTCCCCTGTTTTGGGCCCTATTATCGAGTTTGCTGATTCGTTATCGATTCCCTATTATCTCTGAAGACTCATGTGTACCCTGATCATCGTCAGACAGGTTTCCGTATGCGATGGAAGTTTTTCATTCGCACGTCATTGTACAGAGGTAGGTCAGTCTATCATACATTTCTCATCTCGCCCCGCTCCAGCTCTCGTCCAGCCTCAGGCCCAAATATCGGTTTACTCTTGGTCTCGGGGCTATCTCGACTATACTTTTCGAGAGTAATAAAAAAGTAATAAAATCCCGTGTAGTTCGGAGTGTCCTCGAAGCTACGCCTGTATATGGTGTTCGCTAGCGTAAGCTTACGCTAGCGAAAACCATCATATCTCAGCTGATTCATATCACACGCATATTTTGAGGACATATTCTGAGAGTGATAAAAAAGTAATAAAAAATGAGCTATTGCACATTCCCGTACGCTCTTTCCCCGGCCACGTGTTCGCTAGCGTAAGCTTCCGCTAGCGAAAACTCTCGTATTTCGGGCCCATGACCGGTAATAAATTTTTTTCTTTGGTAATAAATTAGTAATAAAATAGTAATAAAAAGTGAAATTGATTTGGGTCCGATTTGTGAGTTAGTGTTCGCTAGCTTCAGGTACCCAGTTTTTACTCATTCTCGGATGGAGACATATTTCTCTCCTCCTCCTCCTTCTCCTCTAATTCGGCTATAAAAGAGAAGGAGGAAACATTTTTCAAGGATATGCACAAACATCAGCCAATCAGCCCTTGTAAAGCGAGAATTTCTTGAATGCTTCTGTAGAAATTTTTTTTAGTTCACAAATAAAAAATTTTGGATCGATTATTCGAGATAAAATTGATCATCATCTAAGAATAAGAAAGTTATTGAACCTCCTACAATTTGAAAAAATACATTATTCACAAATGAAAAATTCTTCAATCTCTTCGGTCCAATTCAGTGCCATCCACCAACTGAAGAGTTGTTTTACGCATTAGAACTTGAAGAATTATATTCACAAATCAAAAACTTTCTTAAAAATGATGTAAGGATATTCAACATTCACAAAGAGAATTTTAGTTGTTCTACCTCAATCACAAAATTTTTTACATGCAATTGAAGGATCATGTCGAAACATTCATCATTCACAAAAAAAATTATAGTTAATCTAGCCTAATTACAAAACAGTATAGATCCAATTTCGAAGTTTGTACGAATCATTCTGAGAATTTATCCAGAGATCTTTTCGATCGTTGAAGGAAGATGAAATATCAGAAAATGAATGCTGAAATGATTACCATTAACCTCATTATTACACGGGTTATCCGATATTCCTGTTGTCAATCAACAGATGTAATAGTTCGGCTATGTAGATCGCATGTTTGGATACTTTCAACTATATTGATACACCTATAAATACATTCAAATATATACAATGTCATTAATCCACAGCAACACACATTGAGACGACTCGTAAGTGGCGCGCGAAATCTCGATCGGAACGCCTCGATTCTCGAATATCGAAGTTATCCATCAAGATTATTATTAACCAAAATACTCAACATGGCTTCATTGGTAATTCAATGCGTACTAGCGTTATTGCTCCACTCGCTATCGCTCGTTCAGCTCGTAAATGTTCTTGATTGGTCATAGTCCTTTGGAATGCTTTCGTAATCGAATAATCATGGTTGTGGAATAGTGATTGATGAATAACCGATTCAAGATGTCAAAGAGGAGTTTCTTATGAACTTTGCAGATGATAGTATGTTTAACTACATCTGTCGTCGATGGATACATTATTTTCCGGAAATCTAGATTAACCGTTCTAGATTTATCGTAACGGCTCGGTCAATCATCGGAAATCACCTATTGATCAATGTCATGAATCCCTTATCCATCCCCATATTCACGGGTGAATTTTCAACTTTCAACCACCAAATCCAGCGCAGCGTGGGTGCAGCGCGAGGTTGTAGAGTGAGCATCCATCTTTGAATCATCAAACTATCCACTGGCATTCTTTTTTTCGTGCACCTGCCTAAGCAACTGCTATCATTAACTGAGGTGGTATACATTCGAATTCTCCTACAAGTTTATCGTTCTGATAGTCGGTACCTTTCATGAATATGACGCTTGTAGATACCAGGAAATCACTGCAATATTTGAGTAAATGGTGCAATCTCGTCATGAGTAGATGGAAAATAGAAATGTCATTGCGAAAAAATTCGATCTCTAGCAATCAGCTCTGGAAATCTCAATTAAGTCTGAATTGAAGATGCTGCAGTAAACGACCAGCATCTGAATTCCAAATGAAATGATAACACATCTCAAACATAACGTGGTTAGCTCGAATGAATGCTGCCATCGCTCTGCCTAACTGTCTCACAAAATGAGATTATCAAAGTCCACAACTTATGAATTTGCGCTTGCTCGCATCTCCCCCACAGCCTCATTCAAATTCCGCGGCATTCCTCCATCCAAAGTCTCTCTTACTCACAAGTATGTTGTCCCAAGAGCACTGAATGGTAGAGGACTCTATGACCTTGTTGTTGAATCTATTATTTCCTGGCCACCAAGTACACTACCAGACCATTTCGTTTGAAGGATTTCCAGCACAAATTTTCCCTCTACTACAGCTCCTTCAGAGCAGAAACAATGTCATCGTCTCTGTACATCGGAAGGTTGGAACTCACCAGTAGCAGAAGTAAACTCCTTCTCACAGCTCCTTCTCCTTTCTTGCGCTTTTTTCTCAGTCAAACCGCTTTATTTCCTGCAAGGAGTACTAAGGAAAAAGGCACGCGCAGCAGCAGTATCGACAGGCGTTAAATTACGTGACAAATTGGAGCGGCAATGTTTAACGGTAATGCCTTGTGCAGCAGTACCAGCATACCGCGCTCCAATAATTGGAATGAAGATGTCAAATGGGTACGAGAACCCGCAAGAAAAATACACTCACCTACCACAGCGCAAACGCTGGGAAAAAAGAAGCGCCGAGGAGATGTCTTGCAATGGCGCCAGGAGTAGGTACAAGATTGAGGGATAATTTGTAGTGTGCGTGAGGCAAACGCTCATGTCGTTGATCGAGCTCGAAGTTATAATGGCTTAAGCTCTGTGCATGCTCTATCGAAGTCTAGAAAGTCGTAGACTGTATACTACACTGGTGGAGAGTGGTATCTTCCAAGAAAACGAATATTCAGCTGTCAGATTCAGTTGACGGGATTCTTTGTATGCTCACCACCCGCGCCGTGGAGATCGTTTCTCAAGATAGCATGGTTTTTTCCCTTGTGGTTCGCAAGCTTGCTGTAGGTTCTGCAGTCTTTGAACGGGATAATTCAAATAATTAACCTTGACATGCATTTCATGTGCTCTTATAGTTTTTTCTACAATCATTCTAAAGTGATCATACTGAAATCACTCGTGATAATCGTGACAGTTTTTATGCAATCTCGCCAAGTAAAATTATTTCTCTGTTTGTCAACTCTCCTGATTTGAAAACTTCCATCCTCACATTGAATTGCTATTATTAGATCAAGATTCATGAATTGGGACCAAGGGGTAAAATGAAGTAATTAATCTAGCTAATAATAGAAACGTCGTTGTATCCACTTATGGTATCGTTCAATATAATTCAAAAAACGTACATCATAATCGAGATTGTACTATGTCATGTTTATGATAGCCAAATCAATGACCTGCCACTCATATCATCTGCTGTTGGAGTTCCTGTATTCTCACCTTCCGTCAGAACCTGCAACAAATTATGGTTACTAGAGTTATTGCCTCACTCGCTAACGCTCGCCCGGCTCGAAAACATTTTTGATAAGTCAGATACCCCTGGAAAATTTTCGTAGTTCAATGATAATGGTTGTAGGATAATGAGCCATAATGATAAATTCAAGGTCTCGAGAAGGAGTTTTGCATGAACTTTGCAAAGATGATAGTATGTTGATCATTTTTCCTGATTTTTATATATATATATATATATATATATAATTGCAAAAAAATTCAGATCCAATCTTCTCAGTTTATAGGAATGATTCGGATAAATGTATCAGAGTCCCGAATTATCTAAAAATTGCAGTCAGTATGTTGGAAAAATTTCCAATAACGCAACTAAATCATAATGAAACACGCCGCATTCAAAAGCACTCACAACTCATGATGCACGACGCACAACGCAAGAAACCCAATCAATCAGTGGACGGTGCAGTCAATCAAATAATTAGATGATCAGTAAACCCTTCCATAGCTCTCACCTTGGCTCTCACGCCCAGGTAATGTGTTTTAACCGGACCAGATCGGACTGAACTAAACCGGGTCAGACTAGACCGAAATAGCTTGTACTAGGCCACACTCAACCATATTAGACCGTACTTAACCGGACCCGATCGGACTGAACTAAACCGGGCCAGACCAGACCGGAGTAGCTCGTAGCAGGCCACACTTAACCTTATTAGAACGCACTCAACCGAACTAGACTGTAGTAGACCGGAACAGACTGGACTAGATCAAACTAGACGAGACTATATTGAAGCAGACCGTATTAGACCGTACAAGACCTTACTAGACTGATCTTGTACTAGACTAGACCTGATCAGACCGAAACAGGCCGGATCCCATCATATTAGACCGAATTAGACCTGCTCTCACCCGGACAAGTGCCGTAGTGAGAGCAGTTTCTGGTCGTTGATCCATTCTGTGGATTTTTGAAGCATAAGTGTGGGGTCATTCGAATATTTCCTCATTCTCATTCATTCATTTGTCCCAGGAAGATGATGCACAAATCTTTCACCAATTGTGTCTCACTATCAATTGACTAAACGTTCATGCACGTTAGCGTTCAGAATATATCCGATTTATTTTTAATATCATGGCCCAGATATGATTATTTATGACGCCATATAGATTTCCCTCAAAATTAAAGCTCTCAAATAACTCCTCTTTGAGAATCTTCGAGTAAAACACTGAGAGATTGTTGCAACATACTTTCCAAACTCTGAGTCGCAAAAAGAATCTCATTTTGTGAATTGCACACTTCAAAGATTCAGACTAGTTCTTTATTGAATCCTTTGAAAATCTCAATAGATGTTGTTCCATATACTTTCCAAATTCAAAGTCCCAAAAAGAATGAGGTGTGATGATGCATCCGCTCGAAACTTTCAAGTGTGTTTGTTGTTGATTTTAATCTCCAGACTCAGGTCCAAAATAGATTTCACCCCTCCACACCTATTCTCTGAACTTCTAGATCTGTTCAATGGCGAGAATACTTTCAAATCACTGATCACCAATACATGATTCATCTGATCAAATGTATATTTGAAACTTTTGTTTTGTTGTAGACCGATCCTTAGAAATTCCAGTTAAATAGATTTGTTGCATGCAATATCGAAACCAATTCTCAGAGCTATTTGTTGATGCACCTACTGCCCTTTCTCCAGGCTCCAAGAGACATGCTTAACTCGTTGGAGTGAGCTACACTTGAATTTCACTCCAAGTGAGTCAAATTTGACTCACTTGGAGTCAAAATTGACTCTAACAGGTTTAGAGAGGAGGTTATATTTAGCCAGAAATGCTCAAAAGTGTGCAATATTTCGACAATAAGGGACGTGGAACACTGGAGAGATGTTATTGTGCACACATTCCGAATCAAGAGATCTTATCCATTCAAGAGGATGCTCACAGCTATGAAATCTGACTTGCGTGTGTTGTTGCATATGGCCGAATCTCAGAATTTGGGCGAGTTTCAGCTGGGGAGTTGAGAAAACTCTGAAATAGCTGCACACTGTTTACACAATTTCTTTCAGATGTCTTAGAACCTAAAAGATACCGAAATATTCATGTGATTCACTTTGGAGCACCACTTCTCGTATTCTAGACAAAAAACTAAAGTCCCTATGTATGATATACACAGAGCATCATTCAGTTGCCCAAATTTGGATTCTTATCCTTGAGCACATGATATCTAAAGTGTAAAATGATGGGCATTGAGATAGTTCTGGTACTCTACAGCAACCCTATGTGATCCCAGCAGCATGAGACATAGATATTTTACTTACTAAAAATCGCACTTTTGTAGTAACTGATTTTCATAAGCCTCGCGTTACTTGCAGGTTTAATTAACAATCGGTGCGGCTCTCAGGTACATGCATTCAAGGGTGATGAATGGATCACACGTGGTCCCATACCCGCCGGAGCTAGTACGTTTATGTGACACGCGTAAAACACTTTTTTGAGCCAAATCATGCAGGACAACATTTTTTTGTTCGGTCTCGCATTCTTCTTTCAAGTAGAACACACCTCTGTCCCTAACAAGGAGGGGCCAGGGAGTGCGGGTCACGGATCTGGCTGAAACTCTGGGAATCATCTCCTTTTGGCATCAAAAGATGATACCCAAAGCCGCAGAGTCTAACGCTCAAGCGTTCCCGAGCTACAGGCTGCGACCCATGTATTACAGTATATCTATATATACCATTTTCCCACATATATAAGATACTAGGTATTCACCGCGCGCAAGCGCGCGGATTGTCTTCGTTTTAATCGGTAATTTTTTGAATGCATCATGCAAGATTATTCTGAGGTTCTAGACATATATATACTGTAATGCATGGGTTGTGGTCTGTAGCTCGGAAATGCTTGAGCGTTAGACCCTGTGGCTTTGAGTATCATCTTTTGGTACTAAAAGAAGTCTATTTCTAGAGTTTCAGCCGGATCCGTGACCCGCACTCCCTGGCCCCTCCTGGTAAGCTAAATTTGTAGGTTTAGGCCCAAAGAATGAGATACTATGTCGAGAGAGATAGATTATTGATCGCACCGATCACCAAAGCATTCGCAGTGGCGATATTTGAAAATTTCGAAAATTATCGGACACTCACACAGGAAGTGACACAGCCCCATGCTCACAATATATGGCTCTCCGATACGTAATTAATCGTCTCCTGAATATTCAGGATGGTTATAAGTTAGTCGCACCAGAAGCTACGAGTTCAGCCGCGCGCGAAATTCTGAGCGGGACATGCGAAATTTGCAATTTCTGCGAACGGTATATGCTTCTGCATGTACCGTTCTGCGTTCATCTCGAGCAAACTATGAGCTCGAAAAGTATTAAATACCATGAACCATGACGGGATCTTTGCATTCTTCCAACGTAGAACACGAAATAACTCAAGGGACGATTGTCAGAACGTTCCTCGAGTCAAAACATCAAAATCGCCCAAATTGTGAAATTTGCCCATGTCTCAGAGAGGAATCAGATCAAAGAGTAATCAAAGTAGGTTCATTGGGATGATACTGTTAATATTTCCATTGTACGAATATTTATCATGAGTCGAAAAAGATATGTGGTGAGACATTAGTGTGAAAAATGAGAAAATGGTGAGCAGATTAACAAAATGGATGGGATGAGTCTCCCAGTTGTTTGGAGACCTACTTCACTCAGGTTCATTTAACAATTTCTGTTCACAAAAAAGGGCGGAGCGGCACCCTTGTTAGGCCATTAAGCACACACATGAGTCGAAAGTGCGAATGCGGATAGCTCTAGTGCCTCTAGTCTTTCATCCAATTTGAAAAAGGAAATTCAACTAACGGATTAGGCTTGGAGGAGAGACAGATTATCATCGGAGTTGTGGCAGCAATGATTTTTCTCACTCACTCGTCCCATTCAGTCTCACGAATGCATTTGTTCTACTTATAGTTATACATCCACGATCATTGATCTGAATTTAGGAGCAATTTTTCTCTTTTCTTTCTCTAATGAAGAGGTCAAGGGACAATTTTTTACCAATAAGACTAAATAATACAGGACTCCCCAAATTTTTGAATATAAATTTTCGAATGGCCAGTGTCTATTCGACAAGCTTATCATATCCCAGAATTCAAAACTCCTGAGATCGCTCAATAACGACTCCTGTCAGAAAAGTGAACTACTACTAATTTTTGATAAGAGAGAGATCAAACTGTGATTGTTCTCTGTTAGAATTTCCGCTTATTTTGCTCCTGCAATTCGATACTGGATTCTACAACATCTCTACCACGATTCCAAATAATTCTGTGCCTGGGTCAAAAGTTGGTATCCCTAACTTCCGTAAAATCTGAGCTCCCATCAATATCCCAAACATCTTTGATATGTTCTTACGTACTATCTCAAACTATGATAGTAACAGCGACTACAGCTTAAGCTTCCATCACTGTCAGATTAGAAATCGTTCATCCGGAATGATTATGGATATTGTGTAAGAAATCTATCCATATCTATGAGTATGCCAATCAAGATGCTAGGAAGTAATCAAAGAACTAGTAGGCTCGAATGGTCGTTGGACATTCTATTTTTATCATACGGAGACACTGATTTTCTTTTGTTATATTCGATAAAGAACTCACTCAACAACAGTACCGCAAAATGATGTACATACTCTTTCATAAGATCATTTTGTGTGAAAGTCAAAACGATTGGAATTTTTTATTCTTCTAGAGAATAATCGTACTCTGTAGCTGTTCTGGAGAATGCTGTTTTTAACCTAAGTTGTGTATGGTCAGAACTCAGAACTTTCCATTGTATCAAGGTTAGATGGATGATTTGCGTCTGAGCAAGTAGACTTCTGAATGTTGACAAAAATCAGACGAGTGGTACTCACAAGGGGAACACCAACCTTGTGGGTCCTGGATCTTGACGAAAATTTGGGAATCTTCTTGTTTTGGTGAGAAATGGAGGTACCCAGAAGGGTTTTGTCCAATGGGCTTCCTATCCCGAGATACAGCTATGGAGATTAGCATTGCCCATATAGGACCATGTTAAAAGACACTTATATAGATATACTGATAATGCTAACTTCCATGGCTGTATCTCAGGATAGGAGGCCCATTGGACGGAACCCTCTTGGGTACCTTCATTTCTCACCAAAACATGAAGATTCCCAAAGTTTCGTCAAGATCCAGGACCCCCAAGGTTGGTGCTCCCCTCGTCAGTTCAGATTCCGAATTTCCTAACTTTTTCCTAACAACTAATTTCCGAACTTTTTCTATATCGGATATGCAAATTCACCTTTCAGGTAAATCAAATGTGATCATTTGACATCCATGAAAATCCTGAATTATGGAGTCAATCACGATAACGGTGCACTTGCGAAGCGTATAAACTGATCAAAAATGACAGTGGACTTTGCATCTGCGGATGAATCACTCATTACTGTCGTCAATTACTGATGATAATGACCATCCTTGACTATCGATTTAATAAGGATACATGAATGCAGTTTTGGCTGACCTATCAAAGAACGTGGTAGCAGCCACTGAAAACGTTAAGCGCACTTTTAAACTCTTTCCACGATAATTATCGTAATAATTATAATTATAGAGTTTGACCATTTTGGACCTATTTTGGAGAGACATGTCACTTTGGAAACACGCTCTTTCCGGAATACTCCATGCCAATTACAATTCCTTCTTCACTGCAACGTGTTTCAAGTTCTAAGGAGTGTCATTAATAGTCATAAGCTCGGGAGTTGATCAAGGGTTAATCCGCTGATGCAATTTGGAAAGTTCATGAGAATCAAATTCTTACTCAACTTTACCCTGATCGTTAAGTAACCTGTGATGGAAATTGCTCTCGCGACTCGAGCAAAGTGGAACAGGAATAGTTCAGTGATAAGAACAAACATTCATTCTATGATCAAATCTTGGCAATATTTGCAAGAGGAATCTCATAATGGTTATGATTTTTCTATGGAAAATTAATGAAACCGTCAAAATGACAAGTCATTAAGACTTCATTTCAGAGACTATCTCGAAAAAAAGAGTACGGATACCTGAAATGAAAGGCCGTGATACAGGTGGCACAAAGATCTAATCTTATGTGGCTTTGAAACACGCCAAAAAATATTTACTGCTAAGAACAATGATCTACAGATGGTATTCACTCGTCACACATATCTATTCAAACTTCCGCAAAGCCTGTCATTAAATGTGAACTATTTTTCCTTCACCTCTTCAATGTGAGTGTAAGCTGAGTTTTCAGTTCATGTGTAGCTTACCATACAGGAATGTTTACAAGAGATAGCACACGGTCATTTTTGGATCAAAAATGAGCTTTTCACAGAACTGGAGCTCTTTTAGAAGTTTCACTGGGCGAGAATACCAGTTGATATAGGGCATCTGATCTGCGTGGGGAGTGACGTATGGTACGGTTTGAACAGCGCAATATGTGTCACTACAAGATATGAAACTCTTTGAAAATATAACGGAAAATCTCAACACAAGAAGGCATTGCGAGTTATCCATTCAATTCATCAAAATAATGTGTGGTTGTTGGATTACGTCAATTTAGTGAATTTCTATTCGAGTACGAGACTTTTTAGTTTATCTCCGATCCTAGTTTTTCCAAACTTTATGACCATGTCTGAAAATTTGTGAGTGAGATTGTGAGACTGGTAGTCAACTAGAGGTCCTGAATTTTCATAGAACTTCACGAGTTCATGTCTATCACTTCACGGGAATTCTCAGACGGTTGAGATCTTGGTCATTGACTCTAACCTTGGCCACTGGCTCTTGGTCAACATCAACGTTAAAACAAAGAGAATTCAATACGGATCTATGAGAATTTATTGAAATAACTCATGAAAAGTCATGGGTGATATTTAGCCATGCTCTATCGTGAGCACTTAATCATTATCCTCGTTCCTTCTTGGTTATCAATACTCAGCACTCCTTCAGCGTGAAAACATATTTGAGTCTAACGAGATTCATCCACATCAGCCGTGGCTTCAAAAATCGATCCAATAATACGGTGCTCCAAGTTTTGAACGAGCCCAAATTGCCGAGTCACCCAATACCAAGTACTCCATATCCAAATCGGATTTTGCCGAGACCGTCAAAGACGGTAACCCCAAGAATTCTGTCATTACAGACCCTGATAAACAGAGCCCTATCTTCCATTCGTGCGACACTCTCGACGTACCTTCCCCTGACACATATGTACATATTATTGGAGCAATGAATTCACACTCAAAAGCGAAACGTTTTTCAATGAAGTTGAATGTCAGCTGACTTGATGAGCAAGAGAATTTTTCACGAGCGGATCTCAGCCCCGACATATAGGCGAATCACAAGATACGAGCGATTTTTGGCTCAGTCGATAGAGAAATTTTAAAATGGCTGCACACTTCCCAATCTTTGATTGATGTATTACCACTTGAAGAATCATGAAATATTGGTGTAATTCATTTTTGAGCCCCACACTTGGTCTCATATCGAGAAAATGAAGAACTCAATGTATTTATATCCTCACGTTGCATTGCTGCTGGGTTTGCATATAAGTAATTCCACGCGAAACAGACTTACGAAAGAGGGTCATATGTCAGATTGTTTTCTTGCCCTTCTCATTCGATTCTATTGGAATAAATTATAGACTTTTCATCGACCATGGGATCCCACAAAAATGTATCTCCAACAACAAAATTTGGGATTTTTTTCAATTAAATTCATATTTCTCTAATCACATAAGAGATGCAAGGATGCGGTTATCGGCATCCAGAATGTCTCAAAAAAACCTATTGAAATCAGTCTTGTGAAATTGTTTTGAGGTAATGGGCGGCTCTTGTGGGCAAGGAAATGAAATATAAAAAAATATCAATTTCTCGAAGAGCCATTTCTTTTATTTCTTGAAAATTTGATATTTGATGTAAAATGTTGTCTTTACTCATAAGGAAGTGGTCCCGAACAATTCTTTGCACCCTAAGCCCTGTTTTTGCTCTTTTCTGTGAATATATTTCCTAGGTGATTGAAAATTGTCTCATTCCTGCACATGCGCAGAAATTCGGATTCCTGGAACCAATAGAACCATTAGAAAGCGCCGAGGAAATTCCCTTCAAAATGACCACTTGGCAAAGTCAATTCCTTCAACTGGGACTAAGATGAGCCCTCAGATAGGGTGCAAAATACAGGCGTACGCCTTCTTGCGCGAATTTCCTCTAGCACTCCTTCCACGGTATCTCCGACCTACCTCCTGAGTGGACTTATGGACGTTGTAGCTCTGGTTAAAATGCATGGAATTGACTTCATCTAGTAGTCATTTCGTAAAAAATTTTCTTGTCTTTCTAATGAAACTGGTGTCAAGTATACAAAATCCTGCGCATGCGCAGAAAACAGTCGATTTTCAATCGCCTAGGAAATAGATTTGCAGAAAATAGGAAGAACAGGTCTTTGGACGCAAAAAAATATTCGGGGTGACTTTTTTCATGAAAGAAGACGATATTTTACATCAAATTTTCAAAGCATAAAAAGAAAGGCTCTCCGAGGAATCAATATTTTTGTATTTTTCATCCCCTAGCCCACTAAAGCCGCCTACAACCTCAAAATCAATTTCACAAAATTGATTCCGATAGGTCTTTTTGAGGCCTTCCGAATGCCGCCAATTGCATCTCCGTATCTCACATGTGAATCGAGAAGTATGCATTTTATTGAAAAAAGCCCAAATTTTGTAGTTGGCAATAATTGAGAAGGATAAATCAAAATATGTCTCACACACCTGGAAAATTTTTATGGGGTCCCATGGCTGGTAAAAAGTTCATATTTTAGCTGTCTACGTCAGAAGCGCGATTTTCGACTCGTCCTCGCTACGCGAGGACTCGTCTAAAGTCGCGCTTCCGACGTAGCACAGCTAGAAAATGTCGTTTGCATATAAGATAATCCATAATATACTATTTTGTACCATAGAACCGAATGGAAAAGCCAAGGAAACAATCTGGGACATCGCTCTTTTTCATAGGTCTGTTTCGCGTGGAATTACTATTTATGTGAATGGATGGTAACTAGAGTGTGATGTACAATGAAATGAATAGCCTGGACACTATACATTATTTTTATATGGTCTTCATCGCATAAAGCACAGATATTCAACCTCGTCAAAATCTCATTATTGTGTTCATAAGCTTGATAAGCCTCGCGTTGCTCGCAGGTCTGGTTCAGGATTGATGCGACTCTCAGGTACATGTCTCGAAGTATGAGTAATGGATTACACATGATTCTTATAATTCCTTCAAAGCCAGCATTTCGATGTGCCATGAAAAAAACGCCCTTTCTTATTACGCAAGACAAATTTTTCTTGTTTAGTCTCGCATTTCACTCGGGTGCGAAGCACACTGCCGTCGGAAGGAAAAGGATCGGTAACTACAAAAATGGCCCATTTTGAATTATTTGGTATGGATAGTAATACTGCAGCTCCTCTACAATCTGGCATGCTCAGATTGGAGTAATTTCTAATCACTTGTCAAGAATATCAATTCAAAGAGTTGCAACTTTCCAACTCATCAACTTTTCGTGAGCAAGAAAGCCGTAATTCTTTGTTACATCCCTGATTACCCGTATTTTTCATAGCAACGAGGTATTAATGTTTCTTTTCAATAAATATTCAAATATACTCGTATTCAATTAACCCAGCTGAATTTATCGTTGAAAGCACGACTTCAAGTTTCCCGGTGATCAGATTCCCATTTCACGGTAGAATTTTCGTATTTTCTGGGTAGTTACGTCCTTTTTGCCGCGGATTCGGCTGTGTTTCTCGCAACACGAAAGGACATGATTGACTATTTCATTGCTTCACAAGCGATTTCGATGGAATTTCTCAGCGTAATTCGATAGAGGTTTAAAAGTACTACTAAATTCATATGTCATCATTAAAAGTCTTCAAATTTGGATAGTGTGGTGAATGTTCCAACAACCTTCTTCCTTCCGACAGCAGCACACCTCTGTACCTGAGCTAGATTTGTAGGTTTTGGTTCAAAAGATAAGATGATAAGACGTATTACAAGAAAAACGAATTTTCGATCGCGCCTACCTACACATCATTTGCAGTGGCGATATTTAAAAAATCAGAAAACTGGTGGCAACTCACCCAGGATGCCACCACTCTTACAAAGTAGTGAACATAGACTCATGCTCGCAGTATGACGTTATTGAATACCTAATCAATCATTTCCCAGGCTCACAGGGTGATTGGTCTATTGCACTGCAAATCAGAAGCTAGGCCGCAACCGAAATTTTGAATAGGACAATCTACCCAAAAACCACGGGCTCTTGGCTCTGCCTAGGGCAAACCATGCTTCTCCGAAATGTTCCAATGTATTGTCTATGAGTGATTCAATGGAATTCTTTGGAGGAGACTTGGAATAAAAGAAAGGTGGTTGACAGAACGAGTCTTGAGGTGAAACTATGATATCGCCCGAATTGTGAGATCAACGCATATACGATGCTCACGTAAGCGTTGATGAAAAGAATACCATCGCAATGAACTTGTCGCACTCGACAGAATTCCACGAAGTCATCGAAAAGTAATCCTCAGTACAATTTTCAAGTTCTACTCTTTTTTGCTCGGCGAACAATGAGAGGATTCCCCGTATACCTCTCTATCTTCTGCAGTCACACAGCGATCTCTTGAACTCTCCCCCCCCTCTCTCTCTCTCTCACTTCAGAGTGCACTTCGAATCACCAATTCAGTGAGTGCACACGCGATCGTCTTTTCCTCTTTTTTTTCCAACCCATCTCTCTTCCTCAACTCAAGTGAGATCTCCTCGCGTGTACTTCTTTTTTATCGAGCATTTGTAGATGCTTACATTGACGCTCTCATTCACGTTTGGACAGAAATAAGTGTGCTTCCACATATGTTCAACGAGTTGTATGAAGCTCAATTCAGTATCCCCGTATCCGAACCAAAAGAAAAACATTTCGAATCGTTAACGATCAAAAATGTAAGGACGCTCATATTTACCTCTTTTCATTCCTGAATTCCGCAAATAGGATTCCATCCGTCATTAATTCCTGGCAAATCTGCAAGCCCTCGTCCAGGTACCCTGCAATCGAAATGTTTCAGTTCCATCAGATACGAGTAAATCTTCAGGATGGCACATTTTTTGATCCATTTGGACTTTGGGACATGATCTTGAGTTATCCGAGACAGAGTATTATGGTTTTTGATGTTTCACGCTCGTGCATTCTCGCATTGGCTTCGAACTCCGAGTTTTGCCTACTACGGCCATTGAGCTCTTAAAAATCAACCTCGACCTAGAAGTTCGAAACTGAATAAATGTCCCAATAACCAAAACCTTTGCGACTCACCCCCGGGATTTTCTCACGGTTCTGGTCATCATGAGGAGTTTGTACTCACATCGTGAATCGCTTTTCTTTAGGGCGAAGCTGATTCTCCGGGCAAGATTCGCCGTGACATCTTTCACAATATTTGTGATATGATTCGGCCATGAGTATGTCTAATAATCGAAATGAATACGATCACTCCGCCAAGTGACCTTTTCATGAATGAATGATGAAAAATAATGATTTTTGCGAACATCTTTAGTTTCATGCGGGTGTACTTTCATTCGCCTGGATTGTTTTCGAATAGGGCTGCCACGGGACTCGAGACCAGCCTCGGTCTCGGGAGCGAGACGCTCGAAAGTCATGGCTGATATCGATCCCTCACGTCATACACCTCGGCTTCGCTCCAGACTATCTGGATCAGTCTCGCAAGACTCTCGGTTTCGTTCAATCTAACCAACATAAAATCTGAAATAGTTGGTATGTAGGCAAATCTCAGAATTTGGGCAATTTTGGTTGGAAAATTCGAAAAATTTCATTCAGACAGGACATCCCCGCGTAAATTTTTTTTCGATCAAATAGTACTCAACAATGATATGATAATCGCGTAATCCATTTTGCAACTTCGCCGCACCTATCCGGTCGAATAGCCGATATTCCCCCATGTATTTAAATGGGGACCTCGTGTTACAATTGAGGGGGTGGGTGGAAGAAGGGCGTAACCGCCATTATGCCCTTTTTCCGGACATGGCTTTTCTTGAGCCCATATACCAAGATCTACCACCTCCCGAAATCCGTTTTTCGTAAGACCCCAAAAACCATCTGGCAGATAAAAGGGCGTAACCGACATTACGCCCTTTCATCTGATCAATAAAAGGGCGTAAGTGCAATAATAGAATGTTAAAAGGGCGTAACTGCTATGATAAGATGTTAAGGCTAGTCCGGAGTCCCCGCAAAACCGCAACCAGACACGCACCGGCGTACTTTGAGGTTGCAGCTGCATCCAATGATTCTGAGAGCGGTATTATTGTTTATACGCTTTTGTTGGTACTGAAAGTGTTACTCAGATACTAGGCCACCTGTGAAATCTTATAACACGATGACATGCAAAGTTTCATGGCATTTCATTCATTAGGAATCGAAAAAAGCTTGAAGGCAATTTTTTGGTAGGGCAGAGCGCGTCCGCGACTATTTCGATTGATTCCTCAATAACAAAACAGTTTTGGCCAAAATTAGATACTAGGCCACCTGTCGATTGGAATTTCCTGTCGAATGAGCCCTTCCACGCCCGAAAATTCTGAATCTAGCTCGCAAAAACCTTGAACTAGTGTGAGCATCGGGCAGTATAACTTGCTCAGCGAGCCAAAGAACTACGATTTTCTGGAGATATAGAATGAATCCCCGGGTGTGGAACGATTCATTATATGGGAAATATCATAGTGTTTCAGTTGCCACATCTCGTTTGGGTCGGAAATGTGAGGTTGAAATACTATGAGGCAAAAAAGTGGTTCGTAATCTCCCATCGCACATGCAGTACGATCAAAGCGCCATCTATCGGGTAAAATATCCGGATTCTATACGGACTAGCCTTAAAAGGGCGTAACTGCTGTGATAACATTTCAAAAACAGGACTTAATTTTTTGCTCAGCTCAACAAGATTTGGGAAAAGGGCGTAAGTACCTGACTGAAAAGATTCAAAAGGGCGTAATTACTCTGCCACAGGGCGTAAGTGAGGGCGGATCTAGAAAAAGCGCCTAATTACCGAGGAAAAATTTTATGAAAATTCTCCAGAGCATGGAAACGCTTTCCCACATAATATAACGTTTGAAACATGTTGTTTCACCTTCAAATTGAGTGTTTTTACCCTTCCCTAGTTGAAAAAGTTCTCGTCATTTTCACACGACTGATAGAAGCTTTTCGTGTCCATAGAACCGTGGTGCATGAATCGAACCACCTCCTAGCAATCAGACATCTTTCAAAACATGCCCAGGAAAACTCTCAAGAAATTTGGAGACGATTGGACTTGATCGCGAGATTTAATTCCACTTAGCCACGCTCATTCTCGTGACGTTCACAACCCAACAGAGTTACGCCACCTCATGCACCCGGCCTCACCTCGGCTCTCGTTACTCCGGAACCTCTCAGAATCCCGTCGCGCCCTGTGTCGTGTCAGACCCGTACCACGAACGATCAACATAGTGTCACAATGATTCATATACGTGTAGTGTTCAAGTTCCACACTTTGTTTGTATCAGTTGATTCATCCTCATTAACATTCACGGCAACCTCGACATCCTCTTCATCGTCTAAATTATGCCTACCATCACCAGTGACAAACCGCCTCGTCAATTTGACGCTCAACGTGGAGCTACATGAATTGGACTTGACAATCCGCCCGGTCATATAAATACAAAAAAAATGAAATGCCAAAATAACTGATCTGATCACATCTCACAAATTAATTTTTAAAGAGAACATTTCATGCATGAACCGGCACATAGCTCTGCTAGAAGAGGCTCGGAACCGAAAGAGCATCTATGATCACGGACAATCAAGCCTGCTCTGGAGAAGAATATATCTACTGGTACAGAACACGGCACCATACAAAGGAAAACACGAGCGATCTTTGCTGAGGTTGGATAAGGAATCTCATGAATCTCCAACCTTTCTAGGATATTAGGCAGCGGCCACATGCAGCAAAACATTTGGCGCGAAAGCCCGATGAGCCATGAGTGCGACAAGGAGGTTAGAGTGGCGCGAAGTGTTGCATCCTTGTTGCACTCACAGCTGGTATACGTCCAATATGGCGCTCCCGCCTTCATGTGGCCGCACCCTTAGTATCCTCAATAGCTCGGGGGTCTCTAAATATTTGTTCAACTCTGATTTCCAACTTTCGTTAGTGAAACTTCTTGGAGAACAAAGGGATGGAATTTAACCGTGTTCCTGCAGTTAGTGTGACTGATTGCTTCGGCTTATACTTATCAGAGAGGCGATGTGGGGGTTTGTGAACGTATTCAAGTATTTTTAAATGTGTGTGGACTTGATTTGTGCGGGTATCCTACGCTCCCTGCGCCTCTTATGCAAGAATTTGCGCGTGAGAAAGACCAACAGTCTCGGACAAGAGTCTCGCCCGAGATCGGGATGATTCCGAGGCCGATACATGATACCGAGAGCAACGAGGTTTCTCGAGGTCGAGGCCGCGCCTCGCAAAGTCTCGGAAAGTCGCGTTTCGTGGCAGCCCTACTTCGGAGGGCGAAGAATAAATAAGATTGTTACGACCCGAGCGGAGGGCTCGGGGTAACAAATAAATTATTTGAGTTCGTGTGAACAGCTTACGGGCGGACTGCCCAGTTGCACCTACCTATTCTCTGTTATTGCGTTGAGGCTTCCGACTGGATATATATATATATTGCTGGTCTCTGGTTGCATATATATATATATGAATATTTCAGATTGAGAGATATTTGTTCATCAAAGTTGAATCAGATGAATTGTAGTTTTAAAGAAATGATTGAAGTGATTTTAGGAATTTGGAATGTAGATTTTAGAAGTAATCATTGATTGAATTTGGATTTTTAGAAATGATTAATTTGACTTTAATAGTTTCAATATGGATGAAATATTCGATTGTAAAATCTTCAGAAAATAATAGCGTATAATTAGCAAATGAGTTCTGGATTTATTTAAACCAAATTATAATGTCTTGAACAAAAATATATATCCTTAATATCTAAATACAATTTGCGTGACTTAAAATTAGACGAACTTACAGAATTACTCGAGAGATGATATTCCTCGAGGCAGGAACGTATAAGCAGGGCGAATTCGTAGCTGGCCCTTATGCAGCTGAGGCGGGTATCGTCGGCCTACTTTTCGACGAAGAGCGAATTCGGAGCTGGCCCTTGAACAGCTGAGACGGGTATCGTCGGTCTACTTTTCGACGGAATTAATCTGACTTATTGGTCCGCACTTTTTCGAACTTTGCTTTGTCGTGTGTTTTCTAGGCACACTTGGGCAAAACGGTACGTGTCTCAAAGACTCACAGAGCTTTACTAACTGAATCGAGTCAGTGACTAATCGAAGAATGAATGTTGTTGTTCCAATTTATACGTGCGGACACAAGTTAATTTTGATGATTCGACTGAAAAAATGATTTTGAAAGTGTTCTACTTTCGATTGTAACACATGTGTTACAATCGAATGCTGGCAGAGCTCTTTGTTGAATTTCTCATGGTCTGTTACTGGCTAATGCTTTGATTCTGCTGATTTACTGACCTGCTTATACGTTCTCTGCTGATCAAGTCGAAATAATATTTCTCCACGTCGAGAAATATTATTTCAACTGTTGCGTCGTCTGGGACGCCACAAGATCTCGATGAAAGCCGTTGAGAACTATACATACACGCATCGGCATGATAATCCATTGTAGAGTATAGCTGTTGTACAGTTTCATCGTTTTCTGAACATGCATCAATTTGTACCAAGGCCCTTTTTTGCATGAATCCATTCATGTGGTTCCCCGCTTTTGATCGGTCATTCTCACTTTCGTATGCGGCTCAGGCTGAAAATCATCGCTCAGAAGCGAATGTACTGTGTTACCTGAAATTGGTTGGCCCATTATCATGAAGAATATGCTATACTTAACACACGCCTCATTCATGATTTAGCTGGCATTATGCGAGTCAATGTAAGAATGTGTCAAAACCTTCTAAATGAGGAATATCCTCACTCCCAAGAGCGCCTCAATCTGATACTGCTCACTTTCGAAAATATTCACATCCATTTAGAATTTGTCAGAATTGGACATTTTTCTACAGAAATGGAAATCATCGCAGAACTCTTTTCAATCAGAATCTGTTACCAGCTGCCAAATTCCACGCCTTGCGCACGATCTCCCTTCCTCATCTCTTCTCCTCGACATAGCCTCGGGTGGCCCATAAGCCCGAGCAGTTCGTCACGTGGCGTCCATCCTTGCCAACCGAAACAAAGCACCGTGTTTTCAAAACCGGTGCCTCGACCAACTTCCACGACGGCCTCCCCGGTCGGACTTCTACAGCACTGACGTGCTCGGGAGACCACCGGACAGGTACCTAAGTCTACTTCTTCAGCGCTTACGCGCTCGGGAGTTCTTGAGACCTACTAGTAACAGTTCACATCCGCCCCTCGAGCGGATGTTTGCAGCTTCTTCGGCACTAACGCGCCCGGGAGCTCTTACGTCGCTCGGGCGGACTGCCTCTCGTCGGAGACCACCCTCGACCCAGGACCACCCCGGATGTCCGTGACAAGCTCTACGGACCCAACCGGATCGGACGACCGCAACGCTGATAGCCGAGCCTCCTACGGATCGAAGCCTCAACCCAGGATGTTGGGAACCGCCAGCCTCACGTGATGTTGGCCCCAATGGCGCGCGTCTCAACCTGGGGTTTCGATAGAGTTCGCTGGAGCGACTCCCACGATTTCAGCCTAGCTCGCTCAGACCAGTCCGCACGAGTACCATCTAAGCTTCGTCTCGGAGTAGACTCCGCCGGGAACGACCAAACTGCGACACCAGCCCTTTTCAGGGCTAACCACCAAACCCAAATCGGCCCTTTTCAGGGCCACCAACCTACTGACGTATGAACCACTGCTGTGGCCCACAAGGTAATAAATCAAATCAGAGATTGTCGTACTCATTCTCATCTACATGTATACTTTGAATCACACCTAAGCTTCTCGCGGCTCTAAACTGGACTCACTGTACCATTCCTCAAAATATCTTGGCTCGATTTCTAGAGAATCAATGAACAACTTGAAAATCAGCCTGAGTAGATTCAATTGATCCAAAATTGATCCAATGCAACAGCGAAACCAAAGACTAATTCCGGTGAGAAGGGTGGGATTCGCAAAGAAATTTTGGTCTGTGTATATTTCCCGAGCAATATTCCCCGTAGAGGGTGTGGAGCTTGGACCCATCTCTGATATCTGTTGTCGATGTATCCTATTCACATCCTGTCTCTCGAAGATTTGCCTGTAACAAATTGAAACTTCTTGAGCGCCCAATTCAGATTCGAGCAATCCCCATCAGACCTAGGTCACCACATTAAAATCACATGCCTCACTTCCACCCTTCCTCTGAGATTCTCTGTTCCACAAGGGTGTTCAATTCATCACTGATTGTTGAATTAGGCTTTCATTCGAATTTTGCGTGCGTCAAGCTCAGCAGGGCGCACTTTTTGTTAACAACAGTCGACCGCGTAAGCTCACCTTTCCTCTCTCTCTTTCTTTCTCTTCATTTCACAAACTCCTTCCTTGCTCTCTTTTACTAGTGGCACAGTGAGATAGCATAATTAATAACGGCTTGGAAGTTGGGCGAATAAGTTACTTACAAATTAGCGGCAAGCCATTGCGCGTAGTATACTCGGTATACAGCCTTGGCCAGATGCGCGACGTTATCTCGTTAAAGAGCTCCTCTAATTGCTGGCTGTTCTCATCTCACTTTCTGTATTATGGTGGCAACAATCGTATACGCGCATGGCTGCCCGGAAGCAAGGAGCAATTTCAGAAACCGAGAAAATGACGTGCGATGTTATGACTCTGCGAGATAGAGAATGAGCTTGAGGGGACTTAACGTCCTATCCACTCATGAATCATTCATGGTAGATGAAAGCTTTCGGGGTGAAGGTGATGAGCTTTGGGAAGCCCTAAGCTCTACTTCTGATCACTAGACTCTAAGAATTTATGGCTGTTAATTGAATCTCAGTTGTTGAGTTAGGGGGAGGGAGTGATGTTTTTTTTTTTTTTAATTCAGCAGGGAGTGATGTTAGGTGGGTCTCTAACCTTTGGTTTACTCGACATTCCTCGAATGAATCGTCCAAAATCAGCTCAAATAAACTTTTTCTCTGAACAAGTAGAACGGAAATATCAAGGGTTAATGGAAATAGAGTTTCTCTCGGAGATCGTGAGATTCGTGACAGCTCATATTCTGGCTTACCTCCCATTCTTGAATTGATTTCAAATCTTAATCGAAGTATCACTCGCAAGACTAAAATTGTCTCAACTTCCCAAGCAGAGTTGGATTTTCCTCATTTTACGATGAAAAATATTCTTTAAAATATCTACTATCTCTGCAATCTTAACAATCCAATATTTAAACGATACAAAAATCAATCCAAACTATATTCAAGTTAGGATGCCTCTGAAAATGACATTTGGTTCGTTATGACTGACAAGGGGAGTCCAAGGGGTCCGGGAGTTGGATCTGGCTGAAACTCTGGGAATCATCTCCTTTTGGCACCAAAACATGATACCCGAAGCCGCATAGCCTAACGCTCAAGCGTTTCCGAGCTACAATCTGCAATCCATGCATTACAGTATATCTATATGTATATGTGGGAAAATGGTATAAATAGATATACTGTAATGCATGGGTTGCAGACTGTAGCTCGGAAACGCTTGAGCGTCAGAAACTGCGGCTTTGGGTATCATGTTTTGGTGCCAAAAGGAGATGATTCCCAGAGTTTCAGCCAGATCCTGCTCGCGAACCCCTTGGACCCCCCTTGTGAGCTATGAAACTTTTCATTGTATCACCTTGACACTGAATTCGAATGAATCATACTTTACTGACCTTTGAATTTATTCACATTGGAAGTAAAACAATGCCCGCTCAAGTCTGATTCTATAATATTTACATCAGACAGCAGCTTCTCATAGTCGACAGTGAAGTACCTTTTTGATACAATCGGAAGGAACATGAACGAATCAACTTTTGACGATGAGTGACAAAACGATCATAAGCAATTTGTATCACGACAGCTCTTTTCATCGTAAAAATGTTGTGGGTAGCACGTGACAGGAATGAACATCTTAAATGTTACTTCTCACCCAACTGAAAAATGATTGGATTGCATGAGAGAGAAAGTTGAGAGAGCAACATCATGTCGGACCCTAGAGAGAAGCCCGACGGATATTACCTCGAGTACACGACGTTCGTCCTTGTCTCGTTTCATACTATCGCGCCATCTCACAACTCCTTCTCTGACTCGCTCCAATAGCATGCCTCATTCAATTCACTTCCATCTTTTCACGTGCTCATCCCTTACTAAAAATCTGTATGAATGAATGAATATTTATCTCCAGACAAAGGACTCATCGGTCCAACGTAGCCCATACATATACAAACAGTTTTACATAAATACAATTATGATCCTACTTCACGCCCCGATCATACCGGGGTGTGCTGACAAATGGCGTGGAACTTAATCTAATTAAAAATAGTAATGATGAAAGCTATCCCAAATATGGAGGGCTCAAGATTCATATAAAATATATTTTTTCTATCTAAAACTGATGACGGAGTCAGTTGAAAAAAAAAGAACAAATTTCGACCATATTTATTCTCTGATTTGCAGCCCTTACGTCAGATCTCTAAATCCATTCAACAATCCCTGCAAAATCATAAGAATTCTCCTCAGAAGGAGTTTCATGACAAAATTGTCAAGTAATGTGGAACTGGTTTCATTTTTTTGGGGTCCAGGTTCTGAATGATCACGTTATACCTCAGAACTCAAAGAATATTGATTATTTCGAAAAATCTCAGGAATAATTTCTAACTCAGATGGCAAATAAATCAAAGCGGTCAAGAAAAAATGCCACAAGTCAAGAAAATACAATACCGGTCTAAAGTTCAAGCTCGACCAAAATTCTTTGTTCAATTTTGTAAGTTGAACGAGTTGGCTCTAACCGACAGTAGAGGACTTCACATGGGCTCATTTTGAAGGTCTTTTTGTGATTCTTAGGATGGCATCATTCTTCTTTCAGTACAGTCTCATCAGAAGCCTGTGGTTTCTACCCCGATGCCGGGGCAGAAAGCCCCGTATTGCCGTCCAGGAGAGGAAGAAAATGACTGAGCATGCTCATCAGACCTCTCGCTGCGCCCTCGGTCTGCTACAATCAATGCATGCTTTGAAGTTTCCTAACCTGCATGGCGCCGCGGTGGTGCGGGACTTTGCCCCCGAAATCGTGTCAGAAACCATAGAATCTCGATAAAAGTGTACTGATCAAAATATACGCGCCTCGAAGCCCTCGCCTGGCGGCTCGTGCTGCAACTCATCCGGGTCGCAATGGGTCACTTTCGGTCTGTCGTGAACGCAGGTGCATAATATACGACATCCGCACAAATCGGGATTTTTTCCAATTTAACCTTGAAAAAGTGTCAATTTTGGGGATTTTCCGTGATCTGCTGTCTCGTGCAAGCTTGAGGCACATAGATATCTTGATATGGGAATTGTGAAACCGAAGATTTCAAATTTAGCGCTTCAAAATCCGTTTTTAAACGTCCCTATACGGCACTACCAGTTCGAGCTGTAGCATTCTCTCTGAGGATGGACCTATCGCGGAAAAAGCTCTTTAATTCTGGGAAGACGGAGAAGAGCATCTTTCATGAGATGTAATCATCAATATTGTTATCTATCATCTATTATTTGATCAAGAAAATGAGAAACCTTTGAAATATGTTCCCAAAGGTCAATCTTCTAGTGATTTTTGAATACACGTGCTAGGTTTCGCGAAAAATCTCCTCTCAAAAAAAATCTCATAACTCGGGCGGGGAGTGGCGTGGTTGGCCGTTTCACAAAGGATGTTGAAGCTCCAAATTTGTCCATTCAGATCCCACAACTCTCATAGCAGAACATTCATGTGCCTCAAACTCGTACAAGCTTATATATATTCAAAAGTTGTCGAAATTAAGACTTTTTCAAGCCAAAACGGGAAGACCCCGATCCGTGCGGGTGAAAATGAATAGAGGCCTAAAAGAACGCGTGAAGACCTCTATAATGAGCCCTGCTGAAGTCGACGAAGGTTGAGTGGAGCCGAGTGCTTCAACTCAATAAACGGAAAAAGAAGTTTTGGTCGAGCTCGAACTCTTGACCGGTAGGGTATATTATTGAAAATCATATAATTCATCACCTGTCAACTAAAAAACTCTACTTTTGATGTATTCTTTCAGTCATTCGTTATGTTTTTCTTATCACAACAGTTTTCATATGGATTTTCGAAAAAATTGATTTTTTCCGAGTTCTGGGACAATGTTTAGCGAGAAATTAAGAATTTCGACCCGAAAAATGGAACTAGTCCTTCATAACTTGAGGAATCAGCCTGACTTTTTTAAGGGTTGATTTTATGCTTCGGAACGGAATGTCATATGGGCTCAGTAACCCGTTGATAAAATCTCGATCCAAATGGAAATACGCTGCTAAAAGAGATTAGCAGAATGCTTTCTCTTAGCGGAATAGTCTCAGAGGTTCACTCGGATTGATGAGAAATTTGGAGAACTGACGAAATTCCAAAATCATGATTGGAATTCCCAAAAAATAGTTTCATTTCCCCGTTGGTCCAATCCATTTCAGACGCAACTCATACTCAGAAGTAGATATGATAAAAAAATCAATTTTAGATAAAATTTTGATTGTATATCTTGATTTATTCTCTCGGGAAACACTTTTAGAGTGATTAAGATGATCTAGACTCTAGTTTTAAACGATCGTTTGGTTAAGGCGGAGTTTTGATACAGTTGGTTTATAGATGATGAAAATGGAGTATTTGGAGGAAATTTCGATTCTTGGAGTGAAAATCGGATTTGAATCAGACTTAAAC
This sequence comes from Eretmocerus hayati, assembly GCA_029851415.1. Taxonomy (NCBI): domain Eukaryota; kingdom Metazoa; phylum Arthropoda; class Insecta; order Hymenoptera; family Aphelinidae; genus Eretmocerus; species Eretmocerus hayati. The sequence continues at coordinate 136,584,564 of CM056742.1, forward strand.
GTAGTTGAATCAAATTTGGTTCCAACCAATTGATGTAGGATGCTGAAAAAGTATCTCTCTAGTTCATTAAAAGGTGAATAGATTAGTTGTAGAGCGAAATACGAGCAAAAAATGAATTTTGCATGAAATTTTTTTCTCACATTTTGAGCTATTTTTACAAGATTCCCTTTTAAGGGAATTCCGATGACCTACACTTGTGTTTTCTGTGCAAGATATATCGTCTGGTTAAGACAAAATTTTGATATGGTTGGTGTAAAGATAATAGAAATGGGGTATTTTCAAGAAATTTGGATTTTTCGAGAATAAATTTGATTTTGACTGTACTAAAACAAATTTTGAAAAAATTCGATATCAACCAATCGATTTAGGATGACGAAAAAGTATCAGCTTAGTTTATTAAAATTTGAATGGGTCGGTTTGAGGGGAAGATATGAGGAAAGAATGAATATTCTTGTATATTTTGAGTTATTTTTTCGAGGAAGCTAGTTGGGGCGATTTGGGCTATCTAAACGGAGGTTTTTTTTTAACAATGTCTGTAATTTGGTCGAGACGGAATTTTGATACAATTGGTTTCAATATGCTCAAAATGAAGTTTTTCTTGAAAATTTGCGCTTTTTCTGAAAATTAAGGTTTGTGGTCATTAAATGGAATTTCGGTATTAACCAATCGATGGATCAAACCAAAAAAAACCATAGCCCAGGTAACCCAAATTGCCGTAAGATCAAGTTAGAAAAAGATATTCTACTATGAAAGTGCACAATTTTACCAATTTTACCTCAAAAAACCTCTGAATCAAACTCGATTGGGAGATAGAAGAGCAGCCAAATCACTAGTCTCATCTCTGAGTGATTCTACACAACCCATAGAAAAGCAAAAATCGATAAGGTGCAGTGTAGAAGAGAAAGCGTGGCGGAAAAAAACAACATACATACACACACACACACACACACACACACACGCAGACACATGCAAAGGGACGCAGAGATGAGTCCCTGGGAGGTTTTGGAAGATTTTAGGAGGGAAATTATTACTTACAATCGCTAGATTTTGGCGAGAGGAACAAGATGGTTGAAGCATTTTTGTGATGAGAGGAACTTTGTTGAAGAAAATATTGGATTGACTGGAAGAATTGATCAAAAATTTGCTGTGCCGAAAACAAAGCTTTCTCTTTAGAGAAAGCAAAAATGGTCAAAAAAATTATCCGACCACGCCATCGTTTTCATCCCGAAAAATTACTCTTGAATATAAATCATGAGCCCCTAACAATTTTTGAGGCCAGACTTCAAAATGAGGGTTGCACCTCCCCCCAACATATTCACTGCGAGATTGTATCGGGGTATGATCTCTCATGACTCAATGTTCCTGTCGTTGAAAAGGTAAATTACCATAACAGATTGTTGCTGAGAATACTTTTCTAGCAAATAAATGTCAATAAATATGACAAAATGGAAAATTGCAAGTCCTGCCGTTGGAGACCGTTGCAGTAAAATTATCCACGGGTATTGATAATCACAAATTCTAATCACCAAAAAATACTAGACGAGTTTCATTCCCACTCACTGCGAAAAGAACATTGCTCCACCCCGTGGCATATATTTAGTGCGATTTTTACGACAGTAGGCTCAATTTCAAAAGCTCTGATTGAAAATACCTTCATATAACTGTATAGATATCGATAAAATATATACATATGAATGCATTTTCAAGAGGAAACGAATATTCCACCGCGAATGAAGCTAAAGAGAGAAAATCCGATGACTGATTCGGGTGGTGATTTTCCGATTTGCTGCAAGTTGAGCAGGGGATCGCTGACGTCCCTTGCTGAGCGATTAACCTTCAATGAACTTTGATTAATCGCAAATGCTGTAATCCTTGAAACACGCATCAATCGCTAAACCATTCAAGCGCAGAACGCAAGCCCGATCGAACACTCAACGTCGTTGAAACTACTCGTCGTCCTCTCGATCCACAACCAAACTACTACACTTACACCGTTGTATCGCCGTCGTCGTTGGTTGGGACGAAAAGCGTAGTATCCACAGCTTTCATCGTCCCTCGATCGGGTGATTACGTAATTTCATTAGCTTTCGTATGCAAGTTACCATAAATATCAGAATAGTTCTGGTTACGCTCTCAGCCAGCTGTTACGATGTCAAGAATTTTGCCTCAAGCGTATTCCCTGCAGCGTAGTTTTGAATTGTAAATATCTTACGAGGATGGAATGCTCCGGCGGTTTTCAGAAATCCATCGATCCTCTCTTGTTGGTGGAATAATTTGAGGTATCGATCCCATGTTCATCAATTCATGTCATAACTTATAATCTCAACCCTGGAATTCGCGGTAAGCTACACTTGTTATCCACGGCTCCTCCATAAACAATCTCATTCATACGTAGCCTGATAGATTGATTCCATCACTTATTCTGAGTGGAAAGAAGTTCGATTCCATGCGGGCTAATGTTCATTTCGAGTCGAATGATTTTTCGAACAAAAACAGTGATTGATTATTAGCGTGACTGGTGATGCTATTATGGTCGATTTATACCGTATTGAGGAAAAGATCTCAAATCCTGGAATTTTAGTAGATGAAACAGCTGCAAAAAATCAAAGAAAGCGAGCTTGCCTCATATTCGAGGAATTTATATGAAACTTTGAATGCAATCAACCATGCTGGGGACCTGATATTAACATTAGGCCCCATCACAATTGAATTTTGGAGACAAAACACGAGGCTCAACGATTCTTTGCTCTATAGGGTAAGCTTCATACAGAGTGCATCAGGACAGCAGAACAATGTCAATCGATAGACTTCTTGAAAAAGCTATCGATATGAATTCAAATTCACATTTCAGTCGGTAATACATCGTCACAAGAAAAATCGACTTATCCCTGGTAAAATGAACACGGAGATTTCATTGCTGAAAATTCGAACCGAAGCAAGTTTTGAGGTGCTCGGAGTTTCGAGCCTGCACAGAGCCTCCCCATCCTCTTAAAATCTGATGTTTCGTCTTCTGTGGATCCATCATCCGTGGTGATTTTCGCGGACGGATTGACCGCATACGATTAGTTTTTCCTGTAATACATCGTTTCTGTTGGGAAAATCTTGATGGAGATTGTGTAATTACAGTTAAATCCAGAGGCTAGACCATACTTACGAACGATCCCACCGATTATAGTTGTGACATAATTTCGGGACTCACCTTTGAAAGCGAGATAACCCTCAGAAGAAACTCGAAGTGCATGTCTTCGACGGGAGATTGTCTGAACTTTCGAAATGTGTGATAAAAAATCCATTTGAGGCGATTCTGAGGAACTACATTCAATTTTTTGCAAAGCGACACGATTATTTTCTTTCAAAATCGTGTTTAAGGCGATGCGGTCACCGTGCAAGCTGAAAGCTATCCGCACTTTTGTCCGATACTCTTGCAATTTGGGCGAAACGACGAGAAGACGAGTGTTTATTATCATCTAACTTGAGTTCGTCTTCTCGTCGTTTAGTTCAAATCGCAAAAGAATCGGATAAAAGTGAGAATCACAATGTGCGTATATTATAGGTTGGAAGAAGCCTGCGCTCAAGTTATTCCCACTTTTCTCCAGTTCTCTTGCGATTTTAGCCAAACGACGAGAAGACGAACTCAAGTTAGATGATAATAAACACTCATCTTCTCATCGTTTGGTCCAAATCGCAAGAATGTCAGAGAAAAGTGGGAATAACTTTCAGCGTGCACGGTGCACGGTGACCGCATCGCCTTAAACGGCATTTTGACCCCCGACATTGACAGCTATGGCATTGGGAGATCAAAGCAAATTGATTGGATCCTAAACTACAGAATCTATAGGTCAGAAAAATTTCAAAATACAAATCTGGGCCCAAGATATTGACCGAAACAAAGAAAAGGTTTTGGAACGCCTTACCTCTCAACCTTTTCGATCTCAATTCTGATCATCAAGTAGCTTCTGAAAGAGATATCATATCATTTATTTCGAAGTTGCCTGTTCCTTCAGAGTCTGTAATTAGAATTAGGACACCAGGATAACATCTGAAGCGAGTCTATTATTATGGGCGTACTTACGTGGTCAGAAGCGCTCGTCCGATTTGAAGCTATTCCAGACGTCAATGCGGCATACTAACATTGTTATACTCAGGTACCAAGTCTGCAAATTCGATATTTCAATGTCTCGAGTGACATTGTATCGACTTTCACGATAACAATGGATTTGAAATAAAGATTATTCGAAAAACGATATATTTCGATAAAAATATGGACTCTCTCGCTTCAAACGTTATCCTATCCTAATTCTGATCACACAGAATAGAAGAACAGACGATTCCACCTTGAAATCATGTCTTGTGATATATTTTTCAGAATTTTAGAAGCTGTATATGCCCAGTATTGAAATTAGAAAGGGTGAGAGGTTTTAATGACGATGAAAAGGCGTTCCAACTCTTTTTGTTTCAGTCGATATCTTGAGCCAAGATACGTTTTCAAAAATTTCTCATTATACGTTTTTTCGACCTCTCGGAGTTATAGCTATCGATTTCGGGGGTCAAAATGCCGTCTCAACATGATTTTGAATTGAAACAATCGTTTTTTTCGCAAAGAATTGTTTATACCTCTTCACGATGGCCTCAAACGCGCGAAATTTTCCGTCACATCTATTTCGAAGTTCAGACAGTTTCACGTTGAATACACGCGGCCCGAAACTTTTTTTTCGAGGACTATTTTGCGTTTGAGAGCGAGCCCTAAATTGCAGCTAAGATTTTAATAGAAACCATGCACTACTGATCTATTTCCATAGCGAAAAATATTTCAAATCCAGGTTCATGTTAGTGAAAATAGTTCTAGAATCACAACAATGGGCGAAATAATGTTATTGCTCTTCCAAATTGAAGTAATCAGACGAGAATTGGTCACCCCAACGCACTGAGTTTCTGAGAGTTTGCGACCGTACATAAATCTCGTGAACGGTTTCTATATGACTTCATCGACATCATATTCCAGAACAGCTTTCATAACACAAGTATTATCCATTGGGGATTCAATTAGTACGTCGTACCCTCAAACATGAGCCACCAAGAGGGTTTGTTAAGTCTAAGTCTCTCGAGGATTGGACCTAGTTACAACTTGTTACAGAGCAGTAAAGTCCGAGTAGCGCAGGATTAGATACTCCGGTATAAGCCGTTATATACTACCAAACCAGTAAGCCATATCTGAACGTCAAACACACGACTTTTGATGCACCGTGACTCCTGCGCTATAGAAATAAACGCAAGGATTCCGTTGAGAATAAGTGATGATTCTAAATTGTTTGTAGCAGTTGAATCGTGACAACGTTTTTTATCATGAAACTATCCATGGAATCACTCGTAGGTAATCCTTACAAGAACAGCCAGAAAAGGGGGATAACTTTGCAAAAAGTCATTCAGAGAATAAACTCCGATCGGAAACCTGACCTTGAGCACTTTTTCCAGATGATTCGCAAACAGAATAGATGTCATAATCAACTCAATCACTTCAAACATTTAAGGTAGCATTAGTGGTACTGAATGAGTCAAGTGCGGAATATACCCTCTTCCGCCCTCTCGACTCGAAATTCTCTTCCACCCGCGGTATAGGTATAGTCAATGCACGCAGTAGACGACAACTTAACCCAGAAATAGACAACAGAATCTATATTTTTCCTTAGATCTCTCTTTATAGGCTCTGATGGAGCATCAATCTGATTATTGTTTGGTTTTTTTGTGCGTTCTCCCTACTGTGCATTTGATCTTATGAGAATCTGTGCGTCAAATATCACTGCGCTCATGATATTCCATAAGACGCCGTGTTGGATGACTTATACCAATACGCTCAGAACTTGGAACAATTTTTAGACTCAGAACTTTTAGCAGTTCTAGAAAATTTTTAGCTTGAAAAAATTGCAAATCACGCATTCGAAACGTCACCGACATAGTGCTTAAATAAAATTTGGCAGGGAAGACTGATAGTATCAATTCTTCAATCTAAAAACGCTCAGAACTTTTTTCTTCGGAACTTAAGGCCTCTGAAATTTCAACCGCAGCACTTTGAGATCCTAAGCTACAGCTGTGCCGAATTTCATAATTTTTTGTGCGCCAATTCGAGTACCGCCAATACTACCTTAATTATTCGAAGAATAGCACTGACATTGGTCAAAATTTCTAAATTCGGGCAAATTTCTATCAATTTTTTCCTGGGTATTTTAGAGGCTGTTTTTATTGGAAATCACTGTCCGAAAAAATCTCAGTGACATTATTTACGATAAAAGCGCACGGATACGACGCAACAATCGTTTTTACAGGATTATCTACCAATGAAAGCAGCTTCCAGAATACCAGAGCAATTTTTTGGAAATCAAAAATGACCTCATAACGTTCTGAACCGGAGCCCTCCACGCAGTAGTGAACTGAATCGCAAGTAAGATGAGTGAACCCAATATGCCCCCATATGTCGATCTCAGGAGTGGACTCCCGTTGGCCTTCCCGCAAATTGTATTTTACGTTTGTTATGTTAAAATCTGAGAAAATGAGTGGTTTGAACTGACCCCAAATAATTTTTGCGAGTCTCAGAAAATTTAAAGTGAGATTTTCATTTCCGGCTCCTACACAGTTAAAGAGTCACCAATGGGATTGCGTTTAGTCGAACCGGTACCAAAAATGTTTGGTTCAACCAATCTTAACGTACTTGAGGGCATTCGACTTATTTTTCCGGGTTCTCCAAAACCTTCTTCTCGGGGTTACAAAACATGGATTTGGAGCAATTTTCAGAGCAAAATCAGAAAAACACGGGGATCGGTTGCAAAACACGAAGGTCACATTTCTACTGTAAGATAAAATTCTTAAACTCAGATAAAAATCGTACTGAATCACAATGAACTTCCTAATCTTGTAATGTTAATTTTAGATAATTAATCTGATTCTGAGAATTTTTTCTTACATTGTCGCGTATACTCAACATGCCTCCCTACAGATATCTCGAAAGGGTTTGCCGTATGACTTTTGTACCATTCACAACTTGTTTATCACGTCAAAATTAACCAAAGGAGGGATTTGGATCGATGAAAGGATTTCAAATGTGGTTCCACGGAGATGAGAACGAATTTATCCACTTCATGGCCGATTTACATCATTTTGAAAGATAAAGACATGTTGGGTAAACCCTATGGTAAGCTCACCGTGAATCACTGTTTGAGTAAATTGTGATAGCTCGGGTCTGTTTGGTCCAAATTCAACTCATACTCGCTAGCTCATTCCAAATTTCTTTGATAAGCTTCACAATGAGCTGAAATGCGTTCAGAAATATTCAAGGGGCCGACACTATTGGCAAAATGCCTTGAGGGGGGCATGTTGGGTACACTTACCTCACCTACGAAGACGAGGTTTGAATGAAATTGTACTGAATGACTTGAATCATTTTGACGCAGTTCACATTTTTTAGAACTACTCCGAGAAATTGACTCAAAACGAGCAGTTTCCACCACAGGAAATTTTCCCTCAAAATCTTCAAGGCTAACTTGAACTTAAGCATCCGGGGATAAATGCCGTGAGAAATGAATGAAATTAATTACTCAAAGAGATCAAGAACTCGCCTGCGTGGAGAAGCTCTAAGGAGTTGAACTGATTCCTTGCCAGGTTAGGTAAAATAATAGAGCGTCTAAAAAAAAAAAATATATATATATATATATATGTATATATATACACAAAACTTTCTCGGTACTCTTCAAATTTCATTAGCGGAACAATGAAATAATAAGGATAAGTAGGAACGTCCATTGGCTCAGTCGGTAGACCCCTTGCGTCGTGAGCGGGCTGAAACAATGCGCTCGAGAGGGCGCGAGGTCGAATCCCTGTCGGGTTACTTAGGGTAACCGAGAACGCGCATCCTGGCGATTCGACAAAAAGTATAATAAAAAGCTTTGAGTGCTGAGCGCTCGGCCAAGGATTCAAATGAGCAATTGGGCTTCGGTAAGGGTTGGGGGTATCCTCCCACAGCTGTGTCGAGCGTCGAACTTTACTATGACTGTCTATGACAGTCCAGGAGTGTTTACGAAGAGACTGAACGCCTGACATAGAATTGATGGAATCACTGATAGTTGTCAAGTCTAATCAAGGCGGTGAGCATGGGCCTGCGAGAGATGCAGACCATACTCGAAAAATGTCATGGTTCTGCTGGAATTTTCATAGTGACTCTCCGGTAAGGTCCGCTCAAAAGTTCGTGCTCACCTGATTGGGAAAAATGACTAAAAATCTAGAAATACGACAATGGACTCTATACCAAAGTGGTTGGGGTAACACGTAAAAACTCGAAAGAGTGTACGTTACGAACGCCATACAATATAATACTGATAACGAAAATTAGGACGGGTTACGATTGGACTTTCTTTGTACCGGTCCAGTTCTTGGTAATTGCAACCTTGTAGAGAGCAACTGATTTTGCTCTCTTTTGCATTTTCTACCTTTCTTCCGTTTCCTCTATTTTTTTGGTAGTAATGCAAAGTACCGACATCCAGAATACGAAATAATTGGCCAATTTCGGGTTTGGCTGAAAACATAGGAACTTCCGATTCCGAGAAGTGTCGAAGGCAAATTGATTTCCCACAAATTCCTGGCCCGTGAATATTTGTAATTCTTGTCGTTTGAGTTCTGTCGGGAAGATAATCTTGAAAGCGATTGAGAACTCGGATGCATTGAAATTAAGCAACTATATCTCAAACAACATCGCATGTGATTGGCTTTTGTTCTACAAGAAGTTGCTCCAATTTCAGTTGTATTTATCGTATTGAAATATCATTCCATCCCAGCTGGCTTCCATTGCATATAGTTACATTTGGATCTACCTTTGGCAAGACATTACAAAATCAAGCGATAAATGAAGTAAATCACATATTGAGACACAAAGAGCGAGACGAGTGATGGAAATGTGCTAGACTACTTTGATGCAATAAACAAAACTTTTCAAATGAACACATTTGGCTGAACTTTTGATTATTCAACTCAAAACCTACCAACTCGCTTTGACTACCCACTGATTCTCGAAAGTAACATTGTCATAGTTTCCAGTGGGAGTATTCTCTGAATTTCCTTTCATCGTATACATACGCATTCCTCTATTTTTGAAAAACCACAAGAACTTTTATACGACTTCGCTGATGGCAAATTGGAATTCCATGTCCCAATCGAATTCCAAACTCTTGCACCAGTTTTTTTATTTCCTGTGGCTGACCAAACACGGAGTACTACTACTCCACTCTGAGCGGGTGGGAATTAAAGTCGCCAGTTAGTACACCGATGAAAAACCAGAACAGCGTAGTGAAGTTGGTTCTCATTTTGACTCCTTCGGACGATCTGAGCCGATAAAAATTATTCTCTTGTTATCTTCAATACCATCCGCTGATTTTTGTCTCGTGGAATTTTATTTTCACTGTGGGTCGAACGCTTTCAAATTAATCCTGTTACCTTTTTATCGTTCTATACTGATTGATACTTCGACGTTTTCTTTTCATACCACATTTTTTAGGAGAATTGATATAAGATATGTGTAAAAAATAGAAAATTGTGACCAGAACTAAGAAATGTGGAATTTTGAAGCTAGCTTAAAATCCTTCTCGAAGACTAGAACTCAACACAGCGTGCTGATAATTCTATGACTTTCAAGTTCGTTTGCATCAAAAATTAAATGAGTGAAATGGTATGGGAATGACCCTTGAGTGCTATAGAATTGTAAATTATGTTTCATAAGTTTCGTAGTTCACCAACTCACTCACGAATTCGCTGAATGGAATTGCTGGCGTTTTTTCGTGACAATAACACTTGAAATTCCTCAAATTATTCTATAGTTCTTATTTTTCCACCACAGATCTACACGCACAGAATTTTTCGATAAAAATTACGGGCACAGTTAGGGTAATTGCGGAACGCTCGACGATTCAGGCTACCCATTACGGATCAGTGTCGAGAAAAATTACTTTCTAGTGTCTGGTAGATTTTATTTCGTGTCAAAAATTGTATCAATTTTAGTGACTAAGTACGGTGAATTCGGGTTAATTTTACAGGCACTCGTGGGGTAATTTTTACCGTCCTAGTATAAATAGCTGGGTGCGCCACGAGCTCAATAGCTCATCGCAGAACGCAGGGCAAAGGTGAACGGAAATACATAAGTCCGTAAAATGATTCCACCGGTGTCATTGTTACACATTTCTATGAACGCGATGGTAACAATCTCCACTTCTGTACTCGATGAATTATCTGAATATTCGGACGAAGTTTTGCACTCAACCTTCAGCATTCCACCCAACCTCACAAGAATTTTGGTATACCTACATTGACAAGGAGTGCATTATTTGATTCGTTGTGATGGAGATGCCTCAATTTTGATTCGAGATCAGAGCATACACGCCAATGAAACCGTCTGAAACTTGCTGAATCATTTTCATTCTCACTCGTGGTGATATTATTTTTGAACAGAACAATACCACTATATATGGCATAGGAGACGCCATCTTCTTGGTACAGGAAAAAACTACCCTGCATACCCGTAAAAATTGGCGCTCTTACGTGGCGCATCCCACGATTGCGGGCATGCAGGGTAATTTTTCTTGGATCAGTCTCGTAACTTTTATCGAAAACTTTCGTGTGTGTATCAAGGTGCTTTTTAGCCGAATGAGCCTCAATAACTGTAGTGAAGCCCCTATGAGTAATTATTCTCGTTAACTGAGCTTTAAAGGCCGAAGGTCTCGCCACGAATTATACAGAATTGGCTTCATGCTCTAACAATACATCTTGGCACACTGAACAAACGTTATCATGCATGGGCGAAAAGTCCGAGGAGGTCCTCGATCTGAGGTATCTTGTCTCAAACATGCCCATGATGTCTCGAAGAATAGGATTATAAGACGATTTTTGTCAAATTATCGAAGCATAGGAAGAACATGTAGATCTTCCACTTGCCCCTACTTGAGCGAGTATAGCAATCTAATATTTTCGTCAAAAAGATCATGAATCATTATTATCACCGTTATCATCATTCATGACTTCGGGAACTCACTTTCAGTGAAGATATGATCCGCAGTTCTCATTAACAGTAAAGAATGAGTATTTCATTATAACCTAGTACAGATCGTGGGAGACATACAATGGCTTTATTATTGGCAACGTACAGACTTGTGAGCGTATTAGTGTATATGTATCAACCTCATTAGTGCGGACATCGTACGCTCACTGCGCCTCTTCTGCAAAGAATTGCGCGTGAGAAAGACCAACAGTCCTGGGCGATAGTCTCAGCCGAGATCGAGACGAATCCTAAGCCGGAACCGATACTCAATTTTCGAAATTTCCAAAACTGATACACAATACCGAGAGCAACAAGCTCTCTCGAAGCCGAGGCCGCACCTAGCAAAATCGGAAAGTTTCGTCTCGCGGCTGCTCTGAATCGCAGAGCAAAGAATGAATAAGATCTGGATAGAGGTCGATGAGAACTATATCATAGACCCATCGGCATGAAAATTCATTGTGGGGTATAGTTGCTGTACAGTTTTATCGTTTCCTGAACGCTCATCAATTTTCACCAAGGTTCCTTTTTGCATGAATCCATTCATGTGGTTCCTCGCTTCTGATCGGTCATTCCAACCTTTGTCTGCAGCTCAGACCGAAAGCCAATCACTTAGAAGCGAGCTACAACCTCATAAGATCCGTGTTGAATGTACTATTATACCTGAAATTAAGTGGCCTCTTATCATGAAAAGTGCACATCCTCCAACACACTTCTCATTTATGACAAATCTACCATTATGCGAGTAGACGTAGGTGTCAAAACCTTCCAAATGAGGAATATCTATCGATGATAATAACATACTATTGATAGAATATCTCCTTGTGATATGACTGTCATACCGAAATTTTCGAACGCCTACATCGAACAATGTCAGTCCGCAGTATTCCGACGGGAGATAAAGATATGCCAAGATATTCGTGTCGATGCCGGAGTTATTTCGATGGTGCAAAGCTTCAAAAAATGCGTGTAAAAAGGGTTGGCAGAAGCGCTCGTCGTATCTACCTTTATCCTGCTTCCATCATTCGTCAGACACACAGCGATTCTCTCTCGTGAGATATTGCTGGCAGCAGATGTACGGAGGTGCGCAATTCACGACCATTATGGATGAAAAAAGTTTCATTGCGAAAACCTAACGCTAGTCTCTCTGTCTCTCTCACACGGCTTTTTCCGTAGTAGTTGCGGGAATTACGCCAATAACTCTTCAGTAATTCCCATCTCCATCAATACCGAGCCAACAGGCGGATATTGAATTTCTAGAGTTTTTTTTTTATCACGATGGACCGTTTGCATCAAAATTTTCAGAATATTAACGTTTGGTTGATTGAGACAATCAGATTCAAAACATTAAAAGGGATAACAATCTTCTGATCCCACAATTCTATACATGTCACCTCTCTTCATATCCTCCCCTTGATGTACGCTGCCGATTTGGAAGCGATTCAAGCATATTATTCGATTCAGGGATCTCTGGTTGGTAAGAGAGTGGTAAAAATACACGGAACGAGTATTGATTGTTCGCTGTCTTTTTGTTTCAGATGCAGCGTGGATGAGCAAGCCCCAGTCATGCATTAAAAGATGTGAGTAGAAAATTGTTAGCACTCGCTACACTTTGCTTGCCGGCATCGACATCCCTAATAGTCAATATGAGCACAATGATCAGTGTGCTGAAGTGAGGATCAATATCAATTAAAATGAGATTTAGCAATTTCGATCGTCCCTGCGTGTTGTCAATATAATAAAAGTTGATTCCCTCAATAGCTTTGTTCGAATAATGCTGAGCAGAAACATTTTTGGTGGGAAATGGACCAAATAATCTTCCCACCGAGACACAAAAACCACTCTTGGAATCAGTGTCTCATCTCGTCCCAAAAGTGAGTGAAAATTAAGCAAATTCATGACAAAAGCTTGGGTCGTAACCGTTGTGTGATTCGTGTTGGATAGAACTCATAAACACTCTGTAATGATTAGGTTTCTTCTCAACGTAAGCTGACGATCGAACATAGTTCGATTTCTTCGTCCATGGTGGGAAGATAATGCTGAAAATTCCCAATTACCTGTATAAAACTGCATTCACGTGATTCTTTTTGCGAGACAAATTTGAGTCCAAAATATAGGAGAACAGGGGAAAAGAGAAATCTTCTCGTCCAAGCATGAGTAAGTATACCCATTGATGTATATGAATATGTGAGTAAGTGTACATGAACTCTTTGACCATCATCCAAGCGTGTCGAGGCTTTACGCTCACCGAACTGCCACTCCCTCCATTTTTCTATCCTCTACCTCTCTTCCTTAAATCGATATAAGTGGAGCGAGAAGTGAGAGAGGACAGAAAGGGGGAGGAAAAATGCTCTGAAATTGCCTAGGTATAGTATCGCTCACACAAACGAAAAGAAAGTGACGCTCTCCGTTCTTTAGCATTGGCCGAGATATTGCCAACTTCCTCTGTTCCTTGCGCTTTTGTTCTTTTCTCCCCTTTGCCAACTTATCCCCCTTCTTCCATTCCTGTATCCACTTCCTCTCTCGAGCTTTTCCATCTCGAAGCTTGTGAGAATTTGCGCCAATACCATTCCAGCTGTTTTTCGATACCAGTGTGAGATTGTGCTGATATTGGACTTGCACTTAACAGGACGTGGAACTCTCTTGGATTCAGGCGCGGATACAGGGGGGGGGGGCATCACCCCCAACCCCTTTTCATGCTCAAATCGCCCCCCCCCCCAAACGCATCGAACCTGACAGAAAATTCATGTGTTCTGAGACGTCAATTAAATTTTTTGTTATAAATCCTAGTAATTGTAAACAATTAACAATAATTATCGTTAATCAATCCATCCGCGGATGCATTTCAATGAAACACTGCTTAAGATCAATTATTCGAATTTCTATCGAGTGCGGGTATACATATATAAATAATCGCCCCCCCCCCCTCCCCCCCAACCCCGAATCCTGTATCCACGCCTGCTTGGATTATCAGGCGGGCTCATACTAGTGGTTTATTCTGAATGTAGATGGCAACACCTGGGATAAGATCTTGAGGTATAATTTGTAATTGTTGGTAACGCTGATTTCTTGGCGCACGAGTGGAAGTCTTGCGCTCGAAAGCCAGGACAAGATTAATTAATTTATTCATGCTCACAAGCGTGCGACTACTATTCAATAAAACAGATCTCAGCGTTCAATGTATCCACGTTGACAAATGTAAATGATTCGAAAATACGCTTCAAAAAGAGTCAGATCTTCTCAAATCAATAGTATATTACTGTACTAGGCGGGAAGTTGGATTTCCGTGACTGCGTGATGATAATGCCGAGGCGAAGCCGAGGCATTGATATCGCACTGTCATGGGCATCCCACTTCTCTGCCCTGATTTCCCTAGTTGAAAAATTTATTGTATAATCACGCGTGGCGTGCACTGAGAATAAAATATTGCCGTCAGAACCATATGAGTGTGACCCATTGTTACGTGGTATTGCCGTCAGACCAGTACTGGATTGTCACCACAGCAAAATGATTTTGTTGTTGCATCAATCTGGCACCAATAACCTAAAAAATCTTGGGATTATATTTGTCCCTTCACCGGTACCATTCCGCGCAAAAAATTGGTAGCTTTTGTGGCAAAATAGCCATAATGTGACGGTGAATCTATCAAGTATCGGGGCATTTCAAGTATATGGGTGGTATTAATTTATTCTGGCTGTAATACCAGATCGCAGAACCGCTCTGATGGATTAGTGCAATAACAAAATCGGTGTTGTTCTGCAGCAAAAACCATTTTGCTGCAGAGCAACACAGAAATAATGCGCAAGCACACGCACTTTTTCTATTGCTGCCGAGGTGGCAAAATGATGGCGCGCACTTTACTCGGTAAATAGCGCATCCTCAAAGCCCTCATAGGGAAGTGCAAACAGCCTCCAATCAGGCGCGCTTCCGTCATATTTCTCTTTTCTACAGCTGTAATGACATCGTTGAGTCGTAAGAAAAGTTGGTTGCAGCTCACGTACGTCGAGGAAAAGCCTCACTCGCGTTGGAGCTCAAGAGTTGTAACAGCGTGACTTTGAAAAGAAAATCATGAACGTAGGAAGACGGATTACTAGGATACCAACGGTACAACAGGATGAACGCCAAGAGATCGTGAGGAAGTAGACTCAGCTGCAAATGGGGCAGAGATATTCAGTCTCTGTACAAAGTTTTATGGCTGAATTTCTAGATAGAATTTATTACTTTTGGAAAAACTGGGATTCCTTTGAGCGAAATCTGTCGAACAAAATTCAACTACGGAATTCTCTCATATGAAACTTAGCTCGTTGACTTAGGAAGTGACACCCGGCACTCGCAAACACTTTCTGCTGGTCAAATTATCGAATATTAGTGATAAAACCGTGGAAAATGGCACAATGAGAGTCGGAAAATTTTACATTTTCATATTTCTTCTCTAAGATGGTCAACGATTGAGATCTAACTCTTGTGCTAACATATTTCAGCAATATCGAAGACATTTCTCATTTCTGCCGATTCTCCGTTGCTTCCATCAATCGTTTCCACGGAGTATCGAAAACAGCAAAAATCAACGGGTTGAGGCAATTGGAGAGATGATGTCGGAGAATTGATATTTGAAGAATTTGACGTCAAATTTGATAAGAAAAAAAGTAACCAATTGCAAGCTTTCTAATTCTCTAACATACATTTAGTACAAAATTATGATCTAGCGTAAAGTCAAGGATGAATATTGCATGTATGGATCTCATCCCTTCCATTCATTTCCCAAATCCTTCAATTCGATCCCCGACAAGATTCGAAGATAAAAGACCATTTCCAAACAATTTGAAACAACAGTATACTGTATTCAGTTGAGCTGCCAAAGCCGAATAAAGAAATTCATACCGAAATTCTTACTTCTCCGTCACAACATTTTGAAGATATTCCTAGTAGGGTTCTACAATATAAGGTCAGTGTACCCAACTTGCCCCCATTAAGCCATTTTCTTAATAACTTCGGCCCATCTCCATATTTTCCAACGTACCTTAGCTCATTTTAAAGCTTGTCTTAAGACCTTCAAAATAAGTTGTGGTACATTCAATTTGAACCAACTGGAGCCAAACTGTTTGAATTCTCCTAAAAGATGATTTTTGAGAGTTTACAAAAGTGTGTACCCAACTTGCCCCCAATAAGCCTTTTTCTTAATAACTTCGGTTTACTTCAACGATTTCCAACGTGATTTAGCTCATTTTGAAGCTTGTTTAAAGACCTTCAAAATGCATTAAGCTACGTCCAATTTGGATCAATTGGAGCCGAACTATCTCAATTCTTCCGAAATAAATGATGTAAATCGGCGATAAAGTGTTTTTCTCGCCGTGCACACACATTTGGAGCTTTTCGGTGGTTCGAAACACTATTTCTGACCCATTTTGACGTGATAAAAACGTTCTGAGTGGTGAAAAAAGTCGTTCTGCACGCCCTTCCGAGATAAACGTATGGCGGCATGTTAGGTACACTCCGATGTTGGCATCCTTGTTTACAAATCGTCTCCGTGTTTTGCACATAAAACAGCTCCATATTCAAATTTTGCAATTTTGGAAAATGGATTTTGAAGGTCTTGAAACAAGGAATCGAATGCGCTAAGGTACGTTAAGATTGGCTGAACTCAAAGAATTTGGCACCGATTTTACTGAACGCAATTCCCTTGGTGCTTTCTTAGCTAAGCAATCACGAAAAATAGAAAAATCACTTTAGATTTTCTGAAGAACGCAGGAATGATTCGGGGTCGACGCAAACTATTTACTTCCCCATATTTCAACATAACAAACGTAAAAAAAATTGCCGGGAGGCCAAGGAGTGCCCATCCCCGAGTTCGGCATATGGGGGCAAGTTGGGTACAGAGGCAGGTTGGGTACACTTACCTTATCTCAATTGAATCCAGAGGACTCATGAAATCTTCGCATGTAACTATGGAGATGACGATATTCAAGACGCAACATCTTCAGAACTTGGAGAAACACGACCCTCAAATGAGCCTTTTTGGTTGAATCATATTCATTTCAGTCGCAATCAAGAGGAGTCTTAAATGTATCAAGGACCTTACCACTTACTGCAGCTCAATTAGTTCACTTCAAATGAATAGAGATCAGTTGGCATAATTTTGAAATTAATAAGTAAAAATGAGTGTCGGCCTTTGAAGCCGTGAACTTATGGTCGACTAATAAAACTTTAGAGTGACTTTGATCTTAGCTTCTAGACACTTTCTAAACCATGTATGGTTTTCCTGGTAGCTTTCAGCTAATTTTCTCGAGTAATAGCGACTCTAAAATTCATCTCGTACCAATCGGAGTTATAAACACCAATCGTATAATTATAAACTCAGCACAAGGCTCCTTCTCTGATCTTCTCAAGTCTCTGCGGAAATTATTCGAATTTTGCCAAGGTGTATTCGCTGAGACATATCAGAAACTCAAACGAGCTTTAAGTGAAGACTAGAAGCTAGAACGCTTAAGTGCCAGATTGCTCGAGACATCGGTGAACGTATCGACGTTTCAACGTCTATTTACTACTAGCTTGGCCGTTTCCTCGCGCCTGTTCGGAGTAGACAGAGTTCCCATTAGAGCCACCTAATCTGGTATTCAGAGTTTCTACTACAGTCAGCGTGTCGACAAGATCAAGCCTTGCTTCTCACGGTTGCATTCGGGAAGCTCATTTACTTTCCTCTTTTGAGCCTAGACACTATCAGTACTCACTCATCGGATTGTAGATCTGGTTCAATTATACGTAGGGAATTTTTAACAAGGTTTCGCAATTTCCAGTGAAACTCAGTCATGGCCTATTAGATGAGATAAAAAATATGACTCATCCATCACTATCTTGATCTCACAGGTTTGGAAATTTTATTTTGCATGCTGTAGTATCAAATTCTTTAGCTCAACCTAGATATTCAATCTTGAGTTGTGAAGCCGATTAAATTTGAATCAGTACAGGCTGAGATTCGGTAAAATAGCTCAGAGAAAATGAGACCAGTTGGAGTCTATCAACGGATTTTAAGAAGAATAACTTCTTTGCGCGTTTTCTCCTCCCGTGTATAAGCATAGGCGCTATAGTTCCGTTACGCGCCACGGTCAGACAATGGCACTACTTCCATGAAGGGAAAGGAGCAAATGCGCACATTTTGTCGAGGCCCATACTTTCAGCTCCATTTACCACATAACCAGACGAAACAAGAACCTTTGCAAGAATCGATATTCAATGAAGTCAGAAAAATTTTTGCATCTTCGAAAAAATGAGTCAAATTTTGAACTTTTGCAATAACCCAGTATAGATGGAGCTCTAGCAATTTACAGCCAGTTATCCGTATGCGAAATAATATGGTCCGCGAAAAGACCGAAACTTAGAGCCCTGTTAAGAGCTGAGAGTGTGTTTTGAAATCTCGCGAGCAACTCGCTTGAAGAACGAAAATGTGGAAATCCTCCGGGTTCTACGTGTCCTACATACGTGTCGTGCATGCTTCATCTAGCTACCCGTATGGAATTTTTTATACACTCAACTCTTCGACTTCATAACAAAAAGGACGCTCATCCTAAAATTTCACTCGTGCGGAAACCTACGAAATCATACCACTACTTCACTCAACGATCGATCTTCCGGCTTTGACTAATACATTAACGTGTTCTTGGAAATCAATTCCGTACTTTGTCGCAGACAAATCGAGCATTTCGCGTCGCGCCTCGTGATTACAAACTACGTCACCTCGGATGTGATCAGCAATAACATCACTCGGGTTTCCCCACCAAATATATCAAACCAACGCGTCATCGCGGCATGTGACCACAATACCGGTCACACGAAATTTCAATAGCTAGAGTCCAAACATCTGCCGGGCGGAAAACCCCTGTGACCGATACAACGTCACCACTGCCGGGTGGAAAGACCTTGTGACGAAACAAACATCACCTCGGTCGGGTGGAAAAACCTTGTGACCAAAACAAACTTCACTTCTGCCGGGAAGAAAACCCCTGTGACCGATACAAACATCACCACCGCCGGGGGAAAATTTCGTGACCCTTAATTACATCATGAGACCCGTTATAACATCACGTGACCCCTTTTTCTCCCACAACCGTGTTATTCCACGCGTATATAAGTCCGTGCTTCCAAGCCCAAATTATCCAGTCTTGCCCAGTCTTGCCCGGCGCTCTTTCGCTGTCGCCTTGCACCGCTGCCACTCCCCGATTGGAAATAAACTTCAAGCCTTGATCAAGATTGGATAAAATACTTGATCCTTTTGATCAAGGCTGGATCCAGAAATGTGACACCTACTTGATCATCCTTGAACGTTTTTCTTAATATTTTTAGGGTCACTATAATTTTGCTTTCTCAAAAGAGAAAGCATTCATTCGGTGCCAGCAGAATTTTCGTCAAATTTTTTCTAAAAAAATTTTTTTCTCCTCCAGTGAACCTCTTGAATACATGAAATTGGTACAGTCCTCTTCCTTTTGCCAAGATCTATCGAATGTAGGTCACAGTTTTTCGTTATAACCCCTCACAAAATTACTACAGCCCCGTCTTTCGAGCCCTCTGTCCGTGTCTGTGTGTGTGTATGTATGTATGTTGTTTTCTATCGCTCAGCAAAACTCCTCACTGGTTTGATAGATCGTCCTGAAATTTTTATGCCATGTTCGGAGGCGTCTCTAGATGGGAATGCTAGATTTTGAGTGCCCCCCGATGATTACTTTTATACTTATGAATTTTTTTTTCATTTATGTATAATTTTTTTTCATCTTAAAAACTAAAAATATTCTCTCTTTCCTGCTCAAAAAATCTGAGGCTGTTGATTTACGCATTTCTTGACGTGCTTAATCGATTGGTTAATACGGAATTTCGATTGAAGCTCATTTTATTATATCTTTTACACACCTCTCTTTCGTTGGGCTATAAAACCTTTCTAATCACAATTTAACAAAATTCCGTATCAGCCAATCGATTCAGCACGTCGAAAAACTTCTAAATTACTTCCTCTACATTTTTCTTATGTAGTAAAATGGAATACAAATCATTTATAAGATTTGCTTCTTTCCGAAGAATTCCAAATTTCTCATTAAAAAATTCACAAGTCAAAAAATATTCATGCGATCGTGCTCAAAATTCACTGGCATCATCATCACAGTCTTTAAAATACACCTACAAAGTCTCAAAAGATTTTGTCAAATCGATCTCGAAATTTTGCGTTCCAAATGATACATTACTATTCCAATTTTCACGTTCACCGACAGTTAATTGCTTCCTTTCCTAACATAATCACCTGTTTACCAAAATTCTGTATCAATCAATCAATTCCTCGCGTTAATGAAAATCAATAAAGACCTTTACGTTATCATCACTCTGTTCCACCTACTGCAAATTGAAATTTACACTCCATAATTTATTCTTCAAATAACTAATTTGTAGAAAAATACTCAATTTTACTTGATTTTCTTCAAACCGATTCATTCCCTTTTCAATGTATACGAGTCATATTCATCAGACCATAAACCTGTTAACATAGTAAAATGTCAAACACAGGATGATGAATTAGAGCAAGATAGTAAAGAACAAAACATTGAGGAGGATATTGTGGATTTGATTGATGTTGAAGATGAAGATCAAAGATAAATGAAGGATCATGGATGTTTACCAATTGATATTACAGAAAGTCAGTATAAAGAAATTCGAAAAAATATCTCATGTTCTTGATCATGGTTAGGAGACGTTTTGATATTCTGGATGAATAAATATTTTAATAAAAATTTCATGAGGAGAATTGATTAATGTAACATATGAATGTATTTGAATTTTCGAGTGAATAATATGAGATTAGTTGACTTCTTCTATGGCAATGAGAAAGCATTCTGCTAAATTCTTTTAGCAGCGTATTTTTGGGGACTTTTTGCCCAGAATTAGATCACACTCATCAGTAATTATGTTGTGCGTGCGGAGTTATTGGCGTTAATGAGCTTCAAAACCGAGAGATCACGGGATCCCATTTCTCAGAATGATATTTACATCTCGATCTATATGATACTTGTATAGGAAATTCGTCTAGAATTTGAATTATTCACATTAACTCCGAACAAGTCCATGATTTTCTTTTGATCGCCACGAAGAGTTTCCTTATCAAGTTTATTTATTGTCGAGTATAAAGTGCAGAAATACAAGTTGTCCAGTGAAGTGACATGTATTTTTCCATTCTAATTCTGTAGAGACGTGATACTTTTCTCCTTTGATTCAGCTGATTATTTATAAAAATTTGACATAACCTATAAAACGTGTGCACTGATATGACAAAACTGCTTGCGACCGGCGGCGTGCACTGGTAAACATAAACACTAGCTCATCAATGTGAAGATTGAAATCAAATACGATTCTACTTCCTCGATTGAAATCAAATACTATACTATTTCCTCGAGTAAGAAACCTAACCTAAAAAATTCTGAAATGCCTCTCGTTTACCCATGATAATAGTTCCATGTGCTGTATGTACATGTTACGGCTCCACGCCTTCATGTTTGAGGAGTATTTTTTTCAATATTCAATGACACGTGCAAGCTTTGAGGAAAATAAATGCATTTGAAATCAACTCTAGAATCAACGACGAGACGTATTCTATGACAGCCGAGCGGACGACGCCACATGCCAAAATCAAGTAAAATGTTCAAGCTTGATCCAGTAGGCGTCACTTTTCTGGATCAAGATTGGATAAAAAACTTGATCAAAATTGGATCAAACTATCAAGTTACTTGAAACTATTTCTAATCGGATCCTCGCCTCGACGCCGTTACTCTGTCCAAATCGCTGCCACTCCAGGACCCGGTGCGCGCTCACCCGCCACCCCGGACGTGCCTCGACTTCCGCGAGTTCCGCGACCCCCTCGAGTCATGAGTCACCCCGTGTGTGTGATTTTCGTGTTCAGCACTTCGGTTTCCGAATCGCAATTAATATTGGAAAACATTCGTATTATTCGCCTTCTTGCCCAAGTGTCCGTTCCAGTGATAACCTTGTAAAATCTCGGAATTTCAATTGAGTCATATGCCGAGTGTGTCACATCTTGCAAACTCACGCATTTGGGAGTGCTTCAGGCTGCAGCCGCTGCCCAGCCATCTAGCTAGCCTCGCACCGATCAGCTCAAGGCCAAGCCGTCCAACGGGTGAATTTTAATTCACTCATTGACAGGGATCCCGAGGACTCGCTATACGCGTTCTCCCTCAACATTCACCTGTCGGGCACTGTCAACATCGTAATTCAACTTAGATTCAATCTGATGATCGAGCGAGATAAAACAAAAAATGTATCTCATGCAGTTGGATGTTCCTTTTACGACTCAGAATATTTGATGATGTTATTGTACTTTACTGAATATGCATCAACGTCGGCAATGAGAAAAATGTTACGTAATTGTTCTCATATTATTGAAAATGAAAATCATGGCCTTACTCACTACCTCTCGTTCGGCTTGTAAATGTTCTTGATAAGTCAGAGGCCCCGGAAATGCTTTTGTACTTTAATATTGATGGTTGTGAAATAGTGATTGATGACCCATTCTAGGTGTCGGTAAAAATTTCCTTATGAAGTTCGCGAAGATCGTATCACGTCGCAGGTGGAAATCGTATATATTTGTAATATATTTTTTTAGGTTTTTTGAAAGCTGGTGTAAAGGTAGGATTCGGCATGTATTCCCAATATATTTTTGAGCTTAAAACAGGCTTGAAAAAAGTTTTAGCAAAATTTTGAAAATTTTTCAAAAATGTTATAAATAAGCTTTAAAACGCGTAAAAAACAGAATTTCATCAGCATTGACGCCATTTTCTAGATATAGATCGACACAGTTTGAGAAGTTGCTTGCTGAAGCTGTTCGCCAACTCTTGGTTGGATGGACTTTGAAAATGCCTCGGCAACAATTGTTGCTGCCGCTGTTCTCATCGTTGTGACTTCGGCGAAGGATTTGGCATAAGCACACCCGACTAGCGGGTAGCACATTCACCCACACTGAGAAAAGCATTTTGGTCGTACGGCCATGCGTTTTGCCGTACGACCAAAATGGTTTTTGCTGCAGAACATCGCCGATTTTGTTATTGAACTAATCCATCAGAGCGGTTCTGCTATCTGGTATTACTGCCAGAATAGATTAATACCACCCATATGAGAGGTTCTACAGAACTTTTGACATTTGGGTTACTGCAGAATGAAATTTTTTTTTTCATGGCACGCGTCTGGAATCAATTTGAGTGGTAACTAGAACCTCAAAAAGGAGTGGAAAAGTGCGTGCCCACTAATTTGGGGGAATGTTATTTCTGTACCAACCAAAAACGTTCACAGACGTCCAAAGGACTTTTAGATACTCTCAGTCGAATGTAAACCCATCGGATCATTCGAGCACTGCTAGATGTGGTTATCGGTCAGATTTTTGAGTAATTCTGACTGAAAAGCAACGATTTTTCTGCCTCGCCAGCTCGTTATTACACCACGAGGGGTATTCAAGGAAAATGGCTCTGGAAACTAGAATCATTTCAACGCGTCTTTGTATGATTCGGGATCGTGGTTATATATATATATATATATATATATATTTTTTTAATACTAAGGTCCCAGAGTGTTTTTCAATCGACAGTATATGGGTGGTGCTGATGGCGAGAGAAGTGATAATCACGAGGCAGAGCTCCATATTTCAAGAAGATATGGCAAATGCTATTTTTTTTCTTTTTTCTTCTCCAATTGCTCCTCTTGCTCCTCTCGTTTAAGTCTCGATTTTTCCCTCTTGACTCGAGCATTGATTTCACTATTTTCGATGGATCAATAATATTGAATATCCTGTCACAATCGACTATCTAGCACCACGCAAGCTATTTCCCATGTATCTAATTTTAAAATCCTTTCAAAATGGTTATAATAGTCAATTTGCACAGAGTTGTCGTCAAATGCATGCCCGAAACCGATATTGATAGTAGAGCTCAGAATCAGGAAACAACTAGTAGCGCGAATCACTACAAGCCCTCCCCCCCCCCCCCCGTCGTACACAGTCGTCCAAAATTCTCTACAATGTTTACCTGTGAGCACAAACATACACATCTACAGCGTAATGCTGTGTCTATGTTTGATAAGCCTGTACGACAAGCCGGAGCTCTGAAATTCCTTCTGCTCAAGATCTGGCGCCTGGTCCGTAATTCTTCAATTGACCGTAAAATTTTTTAATAAAGTCTATGGTGGCATTTGAAGGTAGAATGGGTTCTCTGGTGTGATTAATCTGTTTCCAAGATGATATGAGCGATTGCAACCTCATAGAAGTGCTGAGACGGGCTCGATCACACCGATCCCTTCGATACAATTCTTGTAATGCTTCTCACTCAAATAACATTCCATATCAGGACATGAGAACTATGGGATATTGTTCAAAAATAGGTGGAGAAAAATGGGCAAAACATTCTAGGAGCGTGCCCCCCATCTCCCCGTCGTGCCGTGGAAATTTGACCATTTTGAGTCGAGTGGGCGCATGAACTGACCCATCTTCTTGATGCTATCATTTAAACGCAATTGGTCGCACGCACCCAAACCAAACGGGATATTATTGGTGTTGTTTCAAGCTATTGAAATCCGTTTCGATCATGTAACTATCGCGAATGTTGTTTTTTTTATAAGCTCAGTACGGGAGATCTCAACTTTTCGTGAAAACACGGTTACGCGACTTCGACTTTTGTTTATCAACGCCATGTTGAAGGCACGCGTCTGAAACCAATCTTTCCTCAATATATAGGGTGCCTAAAATGTCACTGAATTTTGGCAGAATTTTTCGAGCAATGTTATTTTTGCAGCAGACTGAAGAAATCAAAAAACGGCGCGAGTACGCTAAGAGATACCCAAAGAATGAGGGTTGCGGGCCGTGCTGTGGATAAACAGATTCTTTTGACAGAACAGCGAATAGAGTACACATTCCGAGGCCCTCAAACCTATTCAAATCAACTCCGACACTTTGATAATCTTGTGAAGGTTCAGAGATAGCGTGCAGTACGCCTAATGTCAAAAGTTCTGTAGAACCTCTCAT
Source organism: Eretmocerus hayati (assembly GCA_029851415.1). Classification (NCBI taxonomy): domain Eukaryota; kingdom Metazoa; phylum Arthropoda; class Insecta; order Hymenoptera; family Aphelinidae; genus Eretmocerus; species Eretmocerus hayati. Next base: position 136,609,682 of record CM056742.1, read on the forward strand.
ATACCTGAAATGCCCCGATACTTGATAGTTTCACCGTCACATTATGGCTATTTTGCCACAAAAGCTACCAATTTTTTGCGCGGAATGGTACCGGTGAAGGGACAAATATAATCTCAAGATTTTTTAGGTTATTGGTGCCAGATTGATGCAACAACAAAACCATTTTGTTGTGGTGACAATCCAGTACTGGTCTGACGGCAATACCACGTAACAATGGGTCACAGTCATATGGTTCTGACGGCAATATTTTATTCTCAGTGCACGCCACGCGTGATTATACAATAAATTTTTCAACTAGGGAAATCATGAAATCCTAGTCAAAGTTTTGGTGGATAACGAATATTTGAAAAAATGTGTGGAAAAATTTGTACACGATTGAGTCACGAATTTCGCATAAAGTCACACGCCATTCTTTAGTTTATCACAATGGCTAAGATCGAGGAGGCGCAACGAAAGCTTTTGTCTCAGCAACATGCCAGTTAGAGGTTATCGGACGACCCTCCATGTTTGCAACGATAAACCGTCGCGTTCTAGTTCGTCAGTCCAGGGTACGCTCCACAAGAAAATGCCGGGCGTCGCTGTAAATTTATAGGCACAATATTTCTTCGCCACTTCTACTTTGTCAATCTTTGTTGTTGCCTATGCTCACAAGATTAGTGGTTCCCAAGCTGTCTACTCCGTCTGCAGTTTATAACAATCCGATCGACAACAATCTTGCGTGCTGCGGGATACAAGCAGAATCGTAAGTTACTGGCTCTTAACCATGTGTATTCATCGTCTAGTGAGTCTATTTTTTGATTCAGCCAAGAAATCAACTATCATCCGATCCGAATTGTAGGTCGAGCCATGCGCGATGAGGGCTACCCGATTTCTCGAGTTCATCGTAGCAAACGTGAAGGGTCGTCCGATAGCCTCTCACTGCGACATGGTATACCATATCGCTGAGACATTGAAATGCTTTCGTTTTGCGCCTTCTCGATCTGTGTCATTACAATTGATTCAAGAATGACATGTGATGTTATGCGAAATTCGTGACTCAATCGTGTTAAAATTATTCTGAATATTTTCTCAGAAATTAGATATTTGCCAAAGTTTTGGCGAGGGTTTCATAATGTATTCCTCTGGTTAGAGAATTTGTTTGATGGTCATGACAAAATTTCCGACGCCGCAATACGGTTGAGGCAGTTATAATCTTCCTGTATACACAGCAGAAACCTCATGAGAGGACACCTTCCGAGCTCCTAAACTTTTCCTCGGACTTCTTACTCACCACACACTCACGTGTGACGTGGGTAGATGTGCTGTCCGCTGGTCAAATGTGCACAGTCAAAGCCGTCTTCAACTAATAGTTGACCGACAGCTTGCACGAGCAACTTCTCAAACTCTGTCGATCTCTGCCAATTCACAGGCTCTGAAAAATGACTCCAATGCTGATAAAATTCCGCTTTTAAGCGTTTTAAAGCTTATTTATGACTTTTTTGGAAAAATTTCAAAATTTTGCCAAAGCTTTTTTCAAGCTTGTTTTAAGCTTAAAAAAATATTGAAAATACATGCCGAATCCTACCTTTACACCAGCTGAAAAAAAAACTTTTAAAAATATATTAAAAATATATACGATTTTCACCTGGGGTTGGATTATACCTGCTGTTAGACATGCTATTTCAGGAAATTTAGATTAACTATACTAAATTTTTCTAGCTGTCTACGTCGGAAGCGCGATTTTCGACTCGTCCTCGCGTCTAAAGTCGCGCTTCCGACGTAGCACAGCTAGAAAATGTTTGCGAGTCGTGCTGCGCACTCGTCACATAATATACTAAACGGCTCAGTTGACTACATCAATGTTTCGGTGTCTTCGGAGATTTTTTTGATGAAAACTGCATGTGCTGGAAAAATGATCAATGAAACAAAGAACTCAAGACACATCACGGCATATTCAATTGCATACACAGCACATGTTGCACTACGCATAATGCGAAACGTATGACACACGACCGATCAGTGGGTAGTGCAATCAACCGATTGATCAGTCAATCAAAGGACCAAATCGGACCAGATCATATTACACCGGATTACCGAGAAAGACTGCAGTATACTGGAGCAGAACAAACTAGATCAAACTAGACCAAACACAATCGAACCAGACCTTATTGGACCATAATAGACCATACTCATACCCAACTAGACAGAAATGGACAGAACTAGATCGAATTACACCGAAATAGATCGAACTGGACCGGAGACCGAATGAAACCGCAATGAACTAGACCAAACTTGACCGAACCAGATCAAATTAGATGGGACTAGATCTAATTACGAGAGATATTGTAGATTTTTCGACCTCAATGATAAATATTGAAGAATATAGATCTCATTACATCGTACTAGAATGAATTAAACCGCGCAAATGAGACCAAACTACGGCAAGCTAGGTACGATGATTCTCATACATTACTATCGCGATGATTCTCGTACATGACTAGGACGCTGATTCTCGTGCAGCACTAGTACGATGATTCTAGCATGATTCTAGTGGAGTTTTAGTACGGTTCCACTACGGTACTAAAACCGTAAAAAACTCAAATAGACCGGACCAGACCAGACGATTCATTCATCCATCCATTCACCCGACTATCTACCTGCCGAGTCGCCAACCCATGCACCACCCATCAATCCATACATGCTCCACATGGCCACCCATCATACTCCAACCCTCTTACCCAGACAAGCCGATACGCGTGATCCGGACGGACGAATTTCGGCTGAGCATTTATTTGTTATAGTTTGATTATCGATTCAGAACATTGCATGTGCTCCGAATGTTTCGCCCGAATGTCGTTGGCTGAAGCGCCAGTTTTTCTTTTCATTCTGCATGCAACAGTCCGGATCAGCCGAGTAGAACGTTGCTTATCGTTACACTATCAGTTCGGGCGTAAGTTCAGAAAATGAAGTGACTGAAATGAGAGCGCCAAGGCGACTAAGTGCAAGCCGATTATGAAATTACCATGTGTGATGGGGAGTCTGAAGATAGCTGAAATGCACGGCACTGAGTCCAAGCTGAGATAACGTGTAAGACAAATCGTAAACTTATGCATGCACAAGCGGATTCTCTGCGATTAACAGACACGCCTACAAGTGGGTCACGAGGTTGAATTATGTGACAAAACTATTTTGCAAATCGCCGAGAACAGAATTCGCCCTGCCTACAGCCCTCATCCACGAGTATTTTTCAACGAATAGAGAAGGAGAGGTGAAGGGGAGAAGAGAGAGTGTGTGGCCACCGACTTGATAGCATTTATGACAGAATCTCTCAGACTAGCACATTTTCATCCACGACTGGAGTATCTTGCACATTCTTGCTAATAACACTATTACCAACTATATTATGAATACTCGTGCTCGAAGAATTGCGAAACCAACGCTCATGTGTTGAAAATTTCAATAGAAGTATTGTTCATCACAGATTGAAACACTTTGAATACTTTGAAAGAAATACTTTGTGAAAGTGACACTGCGAGTGGAAAGGGCTGATTGTCGACAAAATTTTGCATGTGTTTTTTTAGCAGTCAACTACCATTATTTTCGTAGTGACAGAAAATATTTATTCTGTCAGCGATACATGAGTAGGAATTCAATTCTTACAGTATTGGAATCAATTCTCAGTTCGAGAAACCGTTGACTGAGGAAGTTCGGGCCTCCAAACAGAGAACAAAACTGTATAATTTCATCTTCACGAGGGACAAAGCGCTCACATTAAAGCTAAGAAGTTTGAGGCAATTGTCGATAAAACAAAACAACACGAATGCATATATCTCTATGTGATATTCAAGGATAAGATCGATTTTCAATATAGATTCCACCTTACAAAACGTACAACCCCCATTTGAATTAGGATTCTTCCTGTCGCAGAAAGAGACGGAAATTCCAGAGCATCAACTTCGTACTCGTAGGATTTTCCCTCCGATCCGCTCAGATAGAGACTGAGGAATTCGGGAAATAATCCCCACATGCCCCGATGTTTCCCCCCGACCTTTTCTTCCTAGCGTCGCCAAAACTCTTCTCACTCACATTCCACCGCACATTTTTCGAAATTACAAAGTTTGAGAGAATTGACATTTCAACAACCAGATTTTCAAGATAATCCCAATAAAATTCTCAACCGTCTACCTCCCTCAATTCACGCCATACCTTCGTGAAATAGAATAAAAAAGTAAAAAAGTAGGCGAATACGAAGCACGTGGATAGTGGACGCGAGACTCGTCCGATATAACCGACGACGATGCACAGGGATCAATCGTTATGCAGAGCCATGCGTTACGTCGACGCGTGAGGGCAGAGTAGCGCGACGTGCATCAAGCCAGTCCGAGAGGCAGAGAGTGAGCTAGTCTGTATAAACTGTGGTGGCGTAGGGTTGGTAGCGGATGGCCAAGAGGGCATCGATCTCAGCATCGCAGTTGCTATTGGTTGCAATATACTCCACTGGCTGTGTGTACTTACGCGACGGTGTCGTCGGCTCGTATCCCAAGCCTCTGGAACCTCACCATGGCACTGCCCATCATCTTTCCACTAGTCACTGTACATCTGATGAGTGCCCAATGATGGGTAATCCTAGGAAAACCAGGACCGGAAAACCAATCAGAGCTTCCTATTTTGTTCTTTCCAACCGCGATGGAGTAACGGGGTTTCCATAGACTTGAATTGCACAAATGTATGAGCATTATCTTATCCATGTCGATTGTTTTATGTCTTGAAATGAAAAGTCCTACGCGACATCATGCCTGAATCCAAGAGTGGGGCATCATCCTTAGAAGGATGAGACTCAATATTTTCATCTGAAATGTTAATATGATATCATTTTTGGGAAGCGATCGACAAGTCAACGTGAACGTCGGTCTTCATTACATTGCCACTACGATTATAATTTGATCACGAAACATCCAAAACTGACACCCATTATCGGAATTACATCACATCTCGTCTGACACTTACTCGGGCTAATTGGAGAGTACATCAGTGATTTGCTAGAACGGACAATGTATATGCAAACATTTTTAAACCCGTACGTCTGGAAAGTGCGATTGTGTGATGTGCATCGATTATGAAACTGCCCAGACGCGCTTATTGACGGACTGTGAATTGTTTTTCCAAGAATACATATATTCTTGGAACAGACCGTTCACGTGGATCATGATCCTCCATTATTGAACGCTGTATATCTGGCAGAGTATTTTTAACATATCACTTCATCGATCGACAAGGAGATACAGAGCTCTCAAAACTACGAGTCGCGGATTTGGCTATTGACATGTAATGATTACGATGTCATTCTTGGATCGGAAGATGACGTCTATAGCTCCAGAAGCAAGGACTCAATAATTCCTTATCAAAAGAGTGTTCAGATGTGGGTCACGGATTCTGTTCAAACTCTGGAAATGTCTCCTTTTAGCACGAGAAAAGAAACCCGGAATTGTAAACGTTGTAAAGCGAGTTGTAAGGCGCCCAGGTATTTCCGAGCTACGTCCAAAGAGGTAAGCATTGTCCATATAGGCCCATGCTGAATAATGATATACAGCGTGTTCCAGAAGTCGACCCCCCCCCCCCCAAACAACTCGAGAATAGCTCCGGATATCGAAAAACCCCAAAACACGTGTCTCCTAAAATCGAGGAAAATAGAGGATCCCATTTGAAATACCCGATTTGACCTCCGAAAATCTTCGAAAGATCACATCCAAGGTCGAGTCTGAATCATTTCTGAGCCACGCCCTCGATTTTAGAAGAAACGTTATTATGGAGTTTTAGATAGCTGGTGTCATATTCGGGTTTTGAAAGTCAAGGTGATCTTTAAGATCAGAGGTCAATGGTGGAAATGAGTCCCTGACTCTGGGAATCTTTTCTATAAAAAACTTTCCCAAACTAGACTATCGCACTTGCTCTGATACACTAAACCCTTATTTAGATACTTTTGACCCCCAAATGATCCGTAGAGGTCATCTAGAGAGTTGGCAAAAAGTCATATTTGGGGGTGAAATTTTGTGCTCCTTCAGAATCTGGAGTCAAATAGAAAGATCCTATTAAGAGAACCAATTAGACCTTCAAAAAACCATCAAGGCCACATTCAAGGTCATAGTTGAGACCTTCTTTGAGCTTCCCCCTCGATTTTAGGGGACACGTGTTTCGGGGTTTCCCGATACTAAAGGCCGTTTGCGAGTTTTTAGAGGGGGGCTAAGTTTTGGAATACCCTGTAAATGGATATGTTGTAATTCTTAGGTCACAGCCTGTATCTCGGAAATGCTCGACCGTTAGGATCTACAATTTTGAACAGCTTCTCTTGGTGCTAAAAGAAGCGTATTTCCAAAGTTTCAACCGATGTGTCTAAATTAATCACTTCATAGTACATATTTGTTATTGACTGTACGTATTACATGGAAGATAGCATTTATTGAAGCACAAAATTAGCAATGAAGTCATATCTGGTAGCTTTGTGGTATGAGCTATGGGCTTTAGTTTTGTAAAGAACTTCTCTAGATGCTATCGGAGAAGACAGTTTTTGTAACTCAAGCCAAATCTGTAACCTGCAATCAATGACCTCATTCTTCGACTGTATTGTACATCATGATTTAACAGAATATGTAAGACACCACTGTATACATCTATAACATGGTTGAATAGGGTTCCACCCCAAAGCCCCAGTATATCAAAAATCAATCAATCAATTTTAAGATGATTAAGATACAGAGCTTACATTTCCAAATTCAAGTGCAATCTCAACTTTTCCATGATTCACAAGTAAGTATGCGAACATCATTTCACATTCCCTCAAATCACGTACGTCCTCTCCACAATAGCACAAACATGATTCATGCATTGCTACAATAAATCCTGTGGGTCTAGACGCTGTGTCAAAATATGACCATTTTGCTCGAGAATATCCAACTTTGTATACAGATGCACGTACGTCGAGGCAAACTGTTACACATTGCAGTTGGCCCCGACCGAGTATTTGAGGCTAGAACTGTGACAAAATGAGCATTCTTTCTTATTTACGGCAATATACAGGCACAAGATGTCCCAGACTGCAGTCAATCTTCATACAATCTTGTTCCAAATTTTCCAGTAGCTCATGTGTGGGCGCGAGATCAGATACGTTGCATAAAACTGCCGAGGTTCGTATATTTTGAGTAAGATTGACACAGGAGCCATGAAGACACTCTCAAGAGTGTGAAGAAGTAGAGTTCTTAAATTTTGATGTTGCTCATGATCAGGGCCGTACCCGGCATTGGTATTTGATGAAGTTTCATTTCGTGATTGGTGATCCTCACACTGTGATAAATTTTTTCGAAAAACTTTAACCAGCTGGTTGAATAAAAAGTTCAACCAGCTGGTTAAATGAAAAAAGTTCAACTATTTGGTTAAAAATTCAACCAATTAGGTTGAAAATTCAACCAGTTCCTTCAACCAATGAGTTGAAATTTTAATCAAATGGTCGTATTTTCCATTCAACTAGCTGGTTGAACTTTTCATTCAACCTATTGGTTGAAGATTTCGAAAAAAATTCTTACAGTAGAATACATCATGCGTGCGAGTTGTACCATAACCATTCTGAACTGTTAATGAAGAGCGTAAGAAGTAAAATACAAAATGAAACGAGATTCAGACATCTATCCTGGAGTTTATCCCTGATACTCACAGTGAAAATGGAAATCTTATTACTCATAGGGAAATATTTCCTCTCGGAGATGAATCATACAATTGATACAAGCATCAAGGTCATTATTTGTTCATTTCAACTAATTTGTCTTGGGCAAGTGCTCGCTTCCAGTACAGAAACAAATACGAAAAAAGCAAGAGATAGATGAAAGATGCCATATACGAAGCAAGAGAAAAGTGGCAAGTTGGAGCTCGCTGCTAATTTGAGTAAAATACACGTACCACAATGGGGTGGGGGGGGGGCGTTGGAAGAAGCTTTAATGTCTTGTCGCTGTACTGCATGCGGAATCTGAGACTCTTGGCAACTAGTTTTACTCAGATTTTTTGCTACTTCTCATTGCTCGTTTTAACAAGCTGTACAACAAATACCTCTGGGAGTCATCATTTATTCCACAGATTATGCGAGCTACTTCCGAAGTAAGATGTTCCGTTCAATTTTTCATCAACAGAATTCGATTGTCCTTCAAAGTCAAAGATAATGAAGTCGGATGCAGTTTTTGTAGGTCTCGATTGAATTTTTAATCAACTAGGAATTGGCGAAACACAATATCGACTGCGACAACGATGCGAACGTATGAGAGAAATTGTATTTCACGATTGTACCGCATTGGGAGGCTCAAAGGACCATAGAAGGAAGTAGGCAAGTGAAACTCAGCTTCCCACTCGAGAGTCTCTTTCCCGAGTAGTAATTGTGGTAGTCTATCCGTATATAGCCTATGTATGAGTTATTGCCACAGCGAGAGCGACGAGTATCCAATCGAAATACGTTCAAGTATTGTGTGTATCGACTGAACGCCGCTGTGCTACTGTGCCAACCCCCCCCCCGCTCCTCCACCCCTTTACGTCTCGTTTTCCACGTTTTCCTCCCTTTCTGGGTTTCGTACCTTGCACGCAGTCGGTCGTGCACAGGATTGACGGGGCCTCCTTCATCTCTCCGATAGCAAAGAGAAGAGTGTAGGAAAAAATTCGTCGAATAATAGCAAGTTTGATTTCCCGAGAGGCAAATGAAACCTCAAAGGCTGCGGGTTCTACTACTGCTTGGGAACGTCTTATGTATTTGCCGGGTGGCTGCAAAACACACCGCGATAGAGTCGAGTGTACGCAAGGTGAAGTCAGTTCGAGTGAGAGGAAAAGGAAGAGGGGTGAAAGAAAAAAGGGAAAAGGAAGAAATGGCGGAATCGATCGGATGTGGAACAGCCAAAACGATGATTCGCAAATCGCTTCGATTGCCCGAGTTTCAATATTCCCGTGGTGTGTTGGCGTCTCTCACGTATGCAGACACTCGTTTTACTACTCACTCGTCCACTCAACATTTCTGCATCCCTCCACTTATTTTCCTCTCTCTCTTTTCTTTCTGCCTTTTTATGGTCTCCATGGTCTTTTGCAGCCTGCCTTTGCCTTTTCGTGGAGGATCTTCACTCCTTTACACCCTTTACTCTCCAACCCTCACGTACGTTTTCTCAAGAACTTCATACGTTGAGCTCACCCAGTGGCTGATGACGTACACTTCAGCCTAGTGGATTTCACGACCTTTTCCATCGATGTGATTATTATTTTACTACTCTCTGCTGGGCCCTTCTTTGATCCAATCTTGTAATCATGCGCCTTCAATAAAAGCATTTCGAAGTAGTTTCGTTGAATCTTGAAACTGCTCCCAGGATTCGTTGTTATGTTATTTTGCACTCCGAAATGACAGTGTTGAGAAAAGGACTACACAATCGAAGAAAAACAGCTTCTGTATCCCATGTAGACAACATTGAGCAACAATATTCTCGGTCAGAATTAGTGCAATGGCCGGACAATAATTTTCTTGTGTATTTTTCAACGTATAAATTGAATCTAGTTCCAATTTGCGCCTACGCACGAGGAAAATTTTTTCTCAACCACAAGAAATTGATTCTCCAAAGAAGGCGTTATCAGCGTTCTTTGCTTGATTGCCAACTGGATGGCTCTCGGGATGGCTTTGGTGGCGCATTCTTGAAGTGTGCCGACGACGTTTCAGAGCGACGAATTCCTATGTATTTAGAGGGCTAGGATGCTTACGGAACAAGTAGTAAGCTGACTTTTTGAGTTGGTATTTCATGAATTGACTGATTTTGCAATAATCCTCAAAACGCTTGCAAAACTAAGCATATTTCCACCCAGCAACATTTTTTCTAAGCTCACGAGGATGAATTTTCTCCGATCTTGAGTGTTCATTGAATGAAAATTATTCGCAATCGCCCAACACTAGATCAGTCAAATATCCACGTATTACTCCAACTACTGCGTTTTCAGCATTCTCCAAGAAAAACTCAAGCCTTCTCGTAATAATTCAAACAAATTTTCTCCTCTAACATACGTCTTAAACTATACAAATGGCCCCCTCTAGTCATTCCAAGATGATAGATCTATCGCTAAGAGCGTAAGTTCAACTGCTTTCGAAACAGTACCGTTGAATTGCCCACATAAGCTTGGGACGGGAAACAATGTAAATATGATTGATTGCATCTTGATGATATATCGATGAGGTTTACACTTGATACACTCAAATCACTATGTTGATTATTCTTACCTCGATGTTAGCAGTGAAAATATGCCTGGAATTCCAATTATTACAGTCCACGAAACTGACATTTTGACCCTTAATCTTTGAAAATAAAAGAGATGGTTCCAAGGGTCGGCCTAAAGCTCTCGTGTCAAGTGCATTTCAACAGAATACGCGAGGGAAATTCTGAATGGAGTGATTCGAAGCTCACTGCGCGAAATGGGAGTCCGTTACACGGACCGTGTAAGTTCCCGCGAACTTGCCCATATACGAACCAAAGTCATCAGCGAATATGGATCGGAAATTCCTTTGGAGCTCAGTGACTTCTCACTGATGGACATAGAGAAAATACCCAGAACATCATCAAGAAGTGCACTAATCATCTGGTAACAACGTCGTCGTTGTCGTCGACAAGATAGATCGAGTGCACATTTGCTTCCCTCGCGGCTGTAGCTATCAGCTCCCAAAAGGTATACACACCCGGAGGTGAGAATGGAGCTAGAGTAAATCAGTCATGTCTCTCCTCGGCACATCAATTACACGCGATGAGCTCTATGCTCGCGTGCAAAGCTTCAGACTTGACGTACACCTGCATATATATCATGCTCCAAGCTCCGTCGTCATCGTCGTCGTCACCGTCGTCATGTCGTGCGAATTTGTGCCCTATATGCTGTACACAAGTACCATTATAGCTTAGCTTCAGTACTGATGAAATCGCTTTGCTTTGGTCCTTCTCAAAGCTTCAGCATACTCATACGCTCCAATGGCATTGCTTATGAATAGGGGGCTTAGATATTTTGAGCTGCTTTGGAAATACGGAATTCAGGTTTGGACGTGAGAGGGAGTTATACAGATGCAAGTAGAGTTTACCTTGGAGGTATTATCGCTGAGCAAAGGCTATTCAATCGTTTTATGAATCATCGATAATTCCATCAATTTGCACAATCTTATCTGGAGATTGGAGAAGTGAAATTCTAAGATAAGCGAAATACGACTGCGGAACGAATTTCTCGATCAAAGATGCTGATTTTCAATAGCGAATGAATGTGATGTCGAGTGATTATTTGGCGACTTTTATGGATGTTGATTTTTTCAAAATAACAAGACTTCTGCAATGAGAGGTTTCAATTTGGGCCTGATATCATAGAAGTATCTTGAGTAAAACTAGAAATGATGAGAAATCTTATCTAAAAATAGGTAAAAGGAATCATGTCAAGTGAAACTAACAGAAGAGATGAGGAAAAAGCGTTCTAAAAACTGGAACGGTTAAGGAATCTCAAAATAAATCAAATGAATTATTTCAGGTGAAGATGAAGAAGTGAGGAAGAAGTGAAAGAAATTCAAAAACAGGTAAAATAAACTGACAAGGGGAGGGCCAGGTGTCCGGATCACCAATCTTGCCCAAATTTTTTTCACGATTTTGTGCTACCTAGAATATGAAGAATCCATAGTAAGTCTGTCAAATGGATCTCCTGACCAAAGATACAGTCAGAGATTATCATTGCTCGTATACGCCCATGTTGAAAAGTTGTATAATATGAGTTATTTCGGAGCATTTCGGCCAGAGCCGTCACCAGGGGGGTCTGGAAAGAATCCCAAAAAATTTTTTTCATTACTCTAACCTAAAAATGCCACGTATAAATAGGATTTTAGGGTTCTCGTAATGAAAAAATATATCCGCACCTCGCTTGCAAGCCCATTTTGGGCAATGGAGGACATGTCTGTCCTAGTGCCCAAAACGGGCTACCGCGCTCAGTACGGAAATATACTATTTCCATTGGTACTGAGTTTAAATGGTACAAACATTTTTTTTCAGATTCTTTTAACCCCCCCCCATGGGTCCTAGGGCCCATGAAAGGTTCATTTTGGGCCCCTGTTTAGCCTATTCTCAGAAAATCATAGCTCTGACAAGACTCAATCTTCTTGGACGTACTTGGGCGCATTTGTTTGTGAGGACTAGTTCTTCTGAGAAAAAAATTGTCCGCCGCCGATTATTGAGTCTAGCAATTTGTAGGAGCTATTTGCTGTGAGCAGATTTGAGCGATTTTTGGGTCTTTTTTCGTGATCCAGATCCTACTAGACATGTGATAATCGACCTTTACTGTCATTTTGAAGGTCTTAGAGAAACCTACAATTTAACCACCGATAAAAGTCGATTATTGTACTTTTTATAGTATTGTAAAAGTGTCAAATTTTGAGCTCAATTTGCAAAAATCAATTTTTTCATTTTCGACCTTGAAACTATGCAAATATGTTTTTCAACACAAGAGCTAGCAATGTCGACAAGAATCTCGGTGGAGAAAATTTCTGAGCCCTCGCTCGCCTGCTCCAAAGTAGACGAAATAATGCCCAATTCGGACCTGATGGTTTGAACCTCCAGCTCGCTTCTGGCATGAGGCTCGCCTCCGGAAGTTCTTACATATATTTGGGGGTACTTTAGGGAGTAATTCCACCCAGATGCATATTAACTCAGATGGAGGCATATGCGAGCCATGCCTATGTTGGCATTTTAAGCAAAAAGTCAAAAAACTGTATTTCAAACGTGACCCAAAAATCAGGAGATGACTTTTCCACCGAGATTCTTGATGATATTGCTAGTTCTTGTGTTGAAGAACATTATTGTATAGTTATAAGGTCGAAAGTGAAAGAACGATTTTTGCAAATTGAGCTCGAAGTTTGGCATTTTTACAAAACTGCTCAACTTGTATCAGCTATGGCTCCTATAAAAAGTACGATAATCTACTTTTACCGGTGATTAAATTGTGGGTTTTTCTAAGACCTTTGACATGACTGCTGGTAAAAGTCGATTACCACATGCCTAGTAGGAGCTAGATTACTTGGAAGAAGGCCCAAAAAGCTCCTACAAATTGCTAGACTCGATAATCGGTGGTGGACAATTTTTTCCTCAAAAAAACTAGTCCTTAGAACAAAAAAAATGCGCCCAAGTACGTCCAAAAATATTGAGTCCAGTCGGAGCTATGATTTGTTGAGAATAGGCTTATAAGGGGCCTAAAATGAACCTTTTATGGGCCCTAGGACCCAATGAGGGGGTTTCAAAAAATCTGAAAAATCTTTTTGTACTATATGAACATAGTACTAATGAAATAAAATTTCTTGGGAGTTTTCCAGACCCCCCTGGTGACGGCTCTGGCCGAAATGCTCCGAAATGACTCATATAGATATACTAGCAATGTTAATGTTTCGGCTGTAGCTCTGAACAAAAGGTCCATTTGACCAAGTTACTCTGGATTCTTCATATGCTGGGTGATACAAAGAACAACTGTAAAAGAAGTTTGGACAGGATTGGTGTTCCGGAGACCTGGTCCTCCCCTTGTGAGTCAGATAAAATTAGAAAGGAGTTTAGGAGAAAAACGTCGGGAGGAGAATTAAAAAAAGGTAAGCAATCTAAAAACAGGTAAAATAAACAACGGCAGGTAAAATTAGGAAAAGTCTAGGGGAAAAGCGTAAACAGTAGCCACGCTACGCATAATTTCGGGTCAGGTCAGGTTAGGGTAGGTTAATATGATAGGGATATTATTCTCTAGAGATAAACTCAGGTAAGGTGGAGGAGGGCGCGTGTCCTTCCGCCATTGCGGCAGGGCCCGACGGTAGGCCCCGCTCAAGATCGAGTTCTAGCTCGCAGCACACGGTGAAGATACTTCGGAAAGATTGTATAGTGGTTTCTATATCTTGTTCATGGTGCTTGAGGGTGCCTTTTACGACGGCAAAATTTTTCCCCACAGCCCATCTCTCGCCGTTGGAGCGAGAGAGACAATCCCCTGCTTTAGGGTCACTGGACCAATAGTCTCTCTTTTTTGCTCCAATGGCGAGAGATAGGCTGTGGAGGAAAACTTTTGAGTCGTGAAAAGGCAGCCTAAAGGGTATGTGCGGGGCAGAACCAGTATCGGACTAGATTGCGAAGAATTACACCAGAATCAGTTAATTTTGATCATTTATCCTAACATTTTGGTCACTTGATGATGAACCATTTGGAGTAAACATCACCAGCAATCATTCAAAATCTATCCGTGAACTCAATATGCCTCGCAATATCCATGTCACCGCCAGGAAACCGTACAATATGAGCTGAAATCGTGGTATTTCAACAATTTCGAGTCCAGTTATTGTTGAAACGCGGGAAGAATAAACTTCAGGATAGGTTACAATATCGTGAAGAGCGTCCGTGGCTCAGTCGGTTTGGGTGCGTACAGAAATATGCATATGCACTGCTCACGTGCACATAAGCAGCTAAGCAAATTTTTAGCCAAAACCAGACGGAACTCGTCGAGTTCTGCTTTGGATCAGCCGGTAACGGAGCAAAGACACATGACAATTTTTAAATCAGAAATTCTCTGTTGTGAGCTCTCACTATAAAAAAGATTTCTTGAAGTGATTTCATTTATCGAAATGTTTTTTTTTTTCGAATAGAAACAAGCAGTTTTTCTTATTATGGCAAAGTCTTCTTTCAAGATGAGGAATAATTCATCAGAATGAGAATTTTCTTCTAGGAACGAGAAAAACATTTTCTCAAAACACCATCGTGAGAAAAAGTGCTGGAACTGATGAAAATTGGGATTCTGATCCCCGTATTTCTTCACCTTAATAGTTGATTAAAATAATATCTTTGATCTCATATCGAAAAAACCAAGGCAATATGTTCTAGTTCACTATTCTTCGTACCCTGGATCCGACTTGGAAAGTTAACTCGAAGATTACCGTACTCTTGCATCAATTTTTTGTTTTCATTACCACCCAAGTCGTATTCGTCATTTTCAATCTAGAATCACTGCAGCAGGCAAAATTTTGTGAATGACTCCAGAATTTATGCGAGGTCAACATTGCTTACAGAGGTTTTTTTTCGTCTTGTTCCAGGTAAAAAATACGAATTCTCAGAACGAGAGATTCCAGTTTTGAGAAATTTCTTACACGAGAAATGAAAAATTACTTGAAATCACGCGCACTCAGAATGAGAACGTTTTCTTCTGATTTCGAAAAATCCTTTTTGCTATGCTTCAATCTTTGCTCAAGTTCGATGAGCTGTACATGTGAACGTAGGCAGTGCATATGCATCATTTGTGGGCATACCGTTAGAGATTTTCAGCGACCTCCACCCGGTTTAAAGTCGGCGCTCGGAAGATCTGAGTTTAAATCCCGGTCGGATCAACCTCGATTTTTTTCCGAAGGGGCGAATTCTCCGGGAAGTTCCAGTGTCCCAAATTATTTGACAAACAACACACACAAAAATTTTACCCCAAATCCCGATTACTTGGAAAAATCTCCAGTATACTCAAGTCCGCTATGCGCACGAAAAAGCCTGTTGATGGTCTGAACGGAAGGGATCTCTAAGCTCACCCACTGGATTACAAATATCCACACACACACGCGCGCGCGCACGCACGCACGCACACACATACACAATATCGCGAACGCAATGTCCATGCTGCGTTAGGGCTTACAGCATTCGAAATGATCTCAAAAGTAAATGGAATGCAGAATTAATTCGTGGGTTCACCAAATTAATGTACAAGGGTGAATTTCAATGAGCTCAGCATATGAATTTGTTGAACGTAAAATGGATTCCATGATTGATCTCCGATGATGAAAGGAGGATTCCTTATATATACTATAACGAGATAAGATCAGGTGTGATTCAATTTGCCAAGATATGTAAGTCGCTTCAAATCAACACGTTCACTGCGTAGGCGAAATCGCGATTCCAGTCTAGATTGTGAGAGAGTACAAATGTGCGTTTTAGCACTTGCGGAAGTCAAAACTTTTGAAAAGTCATCAATTTACACCCAATCACAGTATTCCTATGAATTTTAGTAGGCCCACCGGTGGGGCCTATCGCACACAAAGTCGGCAGTCACTTTTTTGTGCGGCGGGCCCAACCGATGGAGCCCAGAAAATTTTCTCCAATATGAAGAATATCCCTGAGAATGATCAGTAGTATCGAACGAATTGTCAGAATCAACGTAACCAGCCTCTGAAAAGATTGCCTCCAGGCATAAAATTATTGCGACCATAATCTTGGCACGCCTTATAGGAATTTCAAAAAGATAGATTTATGAAACGAGAACTCTACTTATAGTATCCACGACCAGACAAACTCTACCCCCTCGATTTTTTTGAACTTAGCAAGAAACATGCTCATCCGAGCCGTTCCAGTACGCTTCGACTGTTGCTCGTATTGATTAGACTAGATAAACTCTACTCAATCTGAAAATTCTACCACTCCGAATTTTCACGTTTACCATCACTTTTTCCGTAGAGTGAGTTAATGTTCATTAGCATGAAAGCCTAGATCGCCTGCTCACAACATAAACTTGTCGTGCAGGAGCATGTGCGGGTAATATGTAAGATATATAGCTAGTGATCTGAAATTTCATGCTCATGAACTTCAACTGACTCGGCGAAAAAATTCATAGAAAAATGTGAAGATTCAAAGCGGTGGAATTTTTTTCAGATAGAGTAGAGTTTTCCTAGCCTAAGGGTGCATCACTACGAGCAGCAATCGAAGCGTACCGGAATGGCTCGGATGAGCATGTTTTTTGCTAAGTTCAAAAAAATCCAGAAAAGGTAGAGTTTTCCTGGTCGTGGATTCGGCGAGTAGAGTTTATGTTCCACCGATCCCTCTTTTTGGAATTCCTATATCTCGCAAGTTCGGTGCCAGGGTATTTTAGCTGATTTTAGGCTAGTGTTCATTGACGGGTTTCAAATTTTTCAAGCACAAGGAGTGATAAGCTCACCCCGACCATTTTTTTTCTATGTCTACAATGCAGAGAGTCTTGAAGTTCGCAATAGTACACATATGACAGTGCAGAGGCTATGAATCTTTTGATATAATTGTACATTTTTTCCCGCATAGATTTAAGACTACTCGTGTGACATTTTCCAACGTGTTTTGGTTCTGTTTGTGGGTCCCGCAATAAGCTTTTAAATCAGTTGAGATACGTTAAAAATGGTTGAGTTCAAAGTGAGTAATCTACTGATAATCGCTTGATCTCGCGTAAAAATCGGTGATTGTGCCAAAACTTGGACAAATCAAGTCCGATACTGGAACTGCCATGTACACACGTCCATTATAACATATACAGCCAATAATAAACGTGATACAAGCCATGGAATATGTTTCCGCTCTTAAGCGTAATCTGAAACTCAATGAGAAGTTCAAACCGGTTGAGCCCATCGCATACAGGGAAGGACGCGTGCATAGGCCTCACCCGTCGCAGTGAACGTGTTGAATGAGGTATATCTCATTCAACACGTTCACTGACAGATAAGACCTGGACACTACTCAAATTCAGTTGTTGAGAAAAGTATGGAAAGCGTGTCTCCAACCAGCAAGCGTCATGATGAGGCTGAGGGGAGGGGTCAGGGTGCCTCCGAGCTCGGAGAGCACAAATGAGCCTCTATCACATAATTTTATGTTCACATCATTGGTATCCTTCTTACAGTAGTACGGCTGCATCTATTTAGCGTGCTCGCTCAATCTTGAGTAGACCCCGCCGCACCCAAGGAATGTCACTCTTACTCCAGTGCGGCAGGGCCTGTCAGGGGGCCTTGCTAACAGCATTACCTGTAAATTATGCTCAAAAGCAGAGTAAGTTTTGGAGAGTTTGACTGTCATTGAAGCAAATATGAAGCAAAGCAAGCCCTCGCTATTTAGGACAGAACACCGATTTCAGACTTCGCAACGAACGGGTTAATACTAGGGCTTCACTCGAGCTCAAGAAATTCTCAAATCTCGTCGAGCGAGATCGAGTTCAACTGATTCTGGTTTCGAGTCGAGATCGAGCTCGTATATGCAAAACCCGATATGAAACGAGAACGCCCATGTTTCTTCCCCTATAGATGAGTATCAACTCAATTACTTATCTAGGAGAATTTTTCACTGCTATGAGTGAGGTAAGGTTAGGTTAAAACAGATTTAGGGACCTTTCCACTGGGTTACATTAGTATCCAGGGAAAATATTTAGTGGTTCCAGACACCGAACAGTCATCACGTGCTTTAATATTATTTAACTCAAAACAGAATATTGTTTATCATTCGAGTAAGCACCTCAATGATTTCCAGTGAAGAACTGAGCGAATGAAATGCTATCTATGCATGCAGCTGCAGGACAGAAATGTAGACACATACCAGCGCAATAGTTGCTATGGAACATGAAATGCCTCCGGCGAAAAGCTTGCTCTCCACTTTGTTGTCAATCTGTGAAAGGTTCGAGGTGTAGAAGGTTTCAGAACATCAGAGGCTGAGGGAAAAATCCAATTTATGTGGCCTAGAAAAGAGACTATTCACGAGAGCGAAAAGGGTTCCCAACCCCTTTAAAGCTGCAAACAAAATAGCAACTTTACGAGGATATAGTGCAGCCTGTTTCTACAACAAGATTATCTCCTAAAGAAAGTTTGCAGGAAAGCAAACAAATGTGCGAAGTCCACGAAAATGCATCAAGTATCACATTGTCTCAAAAGTGGAATTGAATACAACAAAATTAGCGTAACCAACTCTACGAACTACATTCTCAATAAAGACGTTAGTTCTTGAACTTTTTTGGAGTTCTCTATCCCTTTTCATGCAACGGAATGAGTCAATTTTAAGTACTAGAGGATCACTGGAATCTGAATTGTTTACTGACAATGTATCAAATGAGATCGCTACAGGTAGATTGCAGGCATCGGGTAGATTGTTCCAATGTTCTTCTTCAAAGTTTCCTAGTATTTTGAAATCATCATTGATAAGTTCACAAGGTAAATCTAAGAGAAGACTGTAATAGACTGACAATGGTTATCTTCGAATCTTTGATCCAAATAGGGATCCATTATTCTATCACAATTACTGAAAAATTGACCAATCGAGCATCTTATTGAAAATCATGAAACTTGTCGAAAAATTCTATTGCAAGTTTTTCTGCGTCACAGGGGATCAGAATTTGATGAAATTCATGATGAGATACATTTGAGGCAGGCGAACATGCGACTTGTCGCTAACGTGGTAGTAAAGTTTGTAATTTATCACACGCAAGTAAGCTGACACGTGTCACCAGATCGCGCACGCCACAATTTTCTGTTTCCCACTGCACCATTTTATGCTAGCAAAACTCGGGCAAGCATTTTCACCCTTTTTACACTCGAGTATTAACCTCTCTCATTTAAACAATTGTAGACTGACCATTGCCAGTGACATAGCTCTTCAATCATGATGAACCATAATTATCTTCATGTTAAAGATACGTTTTTCATGATATTTTTGAACGATTATGTTGACACACTGATTACAGTGGGGATTAATTGATGAAAATTGCCTCTATAAAGATTTTTCAGTTTGACTAGAAATGATTGAGCTCCATCGATGACACAGTCCACCCGAAACAGCACAATATTATACTAGAATAGTATTTTTTTTAGAGCAAATAAATTCACGTCAGACAAGCAGGAGAGTCCAAGGGGTTCGGGAGCTGGATCTGGCTGAAACTCTGGGAATCATCTCCTTTTGGCACCAAAAACTGATACCCAAAGCCGCAGGGTCTAACGCTCAAGCGTTTCCGAGCTACAGGCTATGACCTACGCATTACAGTATATCTATATATGTGGAAAAATGGTATGTATAGATATACTGTAATGCATGGGTTGCAGACTGTAGCTCGAAAACGCTTGAGCGTCGGACTCTGCGGCTTTGGGTATCATCTTTTGGTGCCAAAAGGAGATGATTCCCAGAGTTTCAGAGAGATCCAGCTCCCGAACCCTCCCGAACCCCTTGGACTCCCCTTGTGAGTGTCGGAATACGTTCTTCGATTGACAGGGCGAGTTGTTATGATGCGTAAAGCAGTGCTCGGTGGTCAGTCAGTTGATGAATGTTTGTTCTGAGTGAAAAACAAAAGTATTCATTCATAAAGTTTCAATTGTATGTCCACTAATTTCACACGATCTTTCTTACTCAAAAAGTTCTCAGCAATATATGGGCATTCTCAGAGTGTATAATCCCAAAGAAAGTGGGAAAGAGAAAAAGAGAGAGTTGATTAATGCGCGAGGGTGGTACAATCATCCCTAGGGATTTTGCGTAATGGCAAAACTCATTCATTTGCAAATCCACGGTGGCATTCTTGTGGACGACCCTTTTTTTCACTCCTCATGCCGCTTCTTCGGGCACTTTTCTCACTCCAGTTTTCAGAGCTTATAGCATGTGCAGGAAGCATCAGCTAAGCCAACGTTGGAGCTAATTCGTATAATCCCACTAAGATTTTCACCACCACGGGGGGGGGGGGGGAGGCATACTCTAGAGTCTAGCGGCTCCCAGAGTACTTCAGGACAGAGGCGGAGGCTGTGCAGTGGCACCAAGTTTAAGTTGATTGCGATTACGAGATGAGCGTGAGCCTTGCAGGGTCCTAGACCCTCATTTCTAGCGTTCAATACTGCACAGTCCTAGGGTTGAAGCAATTTGCCAGCTACAGGGGGGAATAAACTTTCTTATAGCAGGTCTGTAAACGCTGTATCGTTTACTTTCTCGAGAAGTAATCGAGGCTATCATCTATTGGTGACATGCATCGTCACGTTCCTGTCCTTTTCGTTCAATGTATGATTCACTTTTGTGTCTGTTGGTGGAGTGATTCAACTGCTGAGCGCTGATACATTAGAGGATAGGAGATCATTGATCCCAAAAATTGAATAATTAATTGAGAGAGCATAATTGAGAATGGTGGGGTGAGCAAAATTAATTCACTTCTTTTCTTAAATACTAAGCTTGGAATCATATACAGTTTTCATCCTTTTTCCTATTTTCTGACAAATGAATCGAGATTACAATGTCAGACTGAATTACGGTGTTGAAGTTTGAGAAATTTAAATCAACATGGTGGAATTTTTGAAAAATGCAGGATTATGAGGATCGATTCCATTCTTTTAGGAAGAGTTCGTCATATACCGATCTCTGTTTGATATTGTCAGACCGAACATACCTCAAATCACCCTCTGGGAACCATTTTTTGGTATATCTGTTCTCCCGTTGATCCTCCTTTAAAACTGAGTTGCATCTCTTTTTAACCCATTTTCTAACCCATTAATAATCAACTACTCATTATGCTGGTCTTTTGCATTAGGTTTGACGGTGAAAATTCAATTTTACCTATTACTGAAACGTGCCTATCCCTTAGCTTTCCCAAGAAAACTTGATTGACCTATTGCTTCGCTTGATATTTTATTCAAATTAAAGTTTATGGGCGAATCGCGGGATATTGTCACGAAACAGAGAAAAGTGAGGATGAAAATTGGATCGTGAAAACGAATCAATTATTCTGTATGCCACGCCAATTATTCTCATCGGTGTATGAATAAACATTTTTCATCTGCGTTATGAACCCACTGATGCTGGAGATAATCAATACGATTCCCCCTCTTTCCGAACTTTTCATCCAACATAGCCTCATTTATTGGTAGGATGTATAGAGTGTTATCGACTCCCATTATATACGGTCTGGTTTCCATGTGTTGCAGATGATGTTGAAGTATTCAAGGATTAATCCGATTTCAATTAGTGTACCGCATATCAAATGAATGTACAATTCACTCAAATTTGAAACCTTTGCTGATAAAATATTTCAGAATCCAAATTCAACCCAGCAGATGATCATCTCATGTGTCGACACATTGCTGTGAGAACTTAGTTGAATATTAGACTGTGAAAGATTTTGTTACCTCACAGAGCAAACGCCAAAAATGGCGCTCGAATTATTCAGAGCACCTATTTCTTGACTCAGCCTGAGCAAGCCCTGACTGCTCGTCGCCTGATTTCAAAAATAAGCTCCACGTCCGTTATTCGAGTCGTTCCATGAATACACAATAATTCACCCAGAGCAACTGATTAGTAAACCAGAACATATCTCGTACACCGATGTTTCCCGAAAATTTCGATTGCCAACTTTCTGATATCTCTGCGGTATTTTCGTCTTAAACAATTAGGCAGCTCATGTGCCAGTACTACTTTATCATGCGAATCGATTGATTATTCATTGATTCCTTGAGATATTTCAGCCGCCCCCTCTTCAATAGAGTTGAGGGAGAGAGACGAGTTATGTATCGGCTTATTGAACCGTGGTAATAGCTCATAAGTGGGTCCAGTTTACTAATTGAATGTCCGTCAACTATGTAAGTCAATGTAATTTAGCCTCACTCTTTCGGTAACATCGATTTCAACTAGCTCTGTCTGTTAATCAAAAAGTAAGCTGAAATATGCAAGGGGATGAGTACTCTATAATCCGATGTAGTAAACCTCCGCATATTTGCTGAACACTTCGAATTTCTTCTTAATCCTTAATTAATACTGTGATATATATACGATTTTAAAGATCTTGGACCATTTGAATGAGGTCGTAAGTTGTAACTTCTACTCTTGTGGTATTCTAGGGTCAAAATTATAAAAAGAAATTCAATGTTTCTGTGACATTTGATTGAGTAGATTTTGCAGGGGAATGAGATTGAGATGTGCCAAATATCCTACAGGGTTGATTAAGGGTTAAATTATTATTCTCACGGGTGCCTAAATTTTTCGTCGTAGCCGATTCAAAAAGTATTTTTGTGGGTGCATCATACAATGTGACCACGATATTTCTGGCAAAACATACATGCACAAGCACAGGGCATGGGAATAACCTCCAAATTTTGCCAGAAATATCGTGGTCACATGGTATACTCCGAGGGAGCGAGTATTCCGGCGAATTATTAAGGTAAACGTACCCAACATGCCCCCATATGAAGATCTCAGGAATGAACACTCGTTGTTGAGCTTCGTGCAATTTATTTTCATGTTTGTTATGTTATAATATGAGAAAATCAGAGGTTTCGATCGATCCCGAACCGAATCCGTTCTGCGTTTCCCAGAAAATTCGGAGTGATTGTTCCATATTTCGTGTTTGCACAGCTAAGAAATCACCGAGGAGGTCGCATCAGTAAAACCGCTGCTCAATTTTTTTTATTCTGAGACGAATCTCAATGTACTTTAGCGCAATAAATTCCTTTCTCCAAGACCTTTATAATATTTTTCTTATAGTTGTAAAACTTGGATTTGGAACGATTCCATGAGCGAAATACGGACACCGTTTGTTAAACATGAGCCAAAATTCGAGTGTACCCAACATGCCCTCGCAACATGCCCCCATATGGTTATCTAGAAACAGGGCGTGCAGGACAACTTGTTTTTGACACTTAGAACGTGTCTATCGCGTCAAAAATAGGTTAAGAATAATGTATGGGGCCCGTGAATAGCCCCAAATGTGGTTGCATGATGATGGAAATGATTCTTTGCACTTTACCATCGATTTACATCGTTTTTGGAGGGGGTATTCAGACAGCTCAGCTCCAGTTGGTTGGAATCAGACATACTTTAACTTATTTACAAACTCTTGGTTGAGAAAAATATTAAGTTAAGCCAGAGTTGTTGAGAAAATCGTTCAGTGGGGCCAAGTTTGACGGTACACTTAGTTTATTCGCTCCGAGACGCGCGCTTTTGAAATTCAAAACGGGCGATTGTGCGCGACCCGTGGCCACCCTCGTGGCCACCGCATTCACTCAGCAGACGGCGAATCTTCGTAAGGGTCAAACTCGAAAACCATCGCTCAAATGTGGCACCAATAAGCAAGAAAGTTGTAGAACTTGTGAAAACGAAGAGTTTGAGCGGTCGTGAGCCTGAATCCGAGCGAATTTGAGCTAGTTGAGGCGATTTCGAGATTTGGCGTGCTTTTAGCATAGGCGTCGCATTCGCCACACAAGCCGCGGGCTCGCATCCATTCTTTCGAGCTCCTTGAATCTTTCAATATTGCTCTGATTGATATCCACAACAGCTCAAAATCTTCGTAATTAAATTTCCAACAACTTTGTCGCTTACTGTTAGCAGGTTCATGCTCCGTTTTTCTCCCAATATCACGAAAACCCCGTCTGCGCCTATGCTGTTGGCGCTCCGCTGAATCTCGGAGCGAATATGTCCTGAACGTGAAAAGGTGAGAATTCATACCATCAAATATTTTTAAGGAACTGTAGTATGTGAGGCACGTGGTCGATGCGGTTTGATAGACTAAATATAATGACATTCGAACTAGATATTGTTATCGCGCCAATTCTATGGCTCCTGTTATATTTCATATGCGAAACTCCTCCGATATCTGTGTATAAATGAGGCAAATGCAATTAGATTGGATGTTGAGATAGTGTGAGATACATACTCAATACATGTTTTGTTCATGGGGCTAAGTAGCAATTAGTTAACGCATATATCCGCGTTGTCAGGAATGGTAAAAGGATAGGAAAAGGTAATAGATTATCCGGATTATCCTTGGATAAAATTTATGATCTCGCGATTAATATCAAGAGTTACACAGATAGATTTGAGATCGCTCTCCTCTTGGAAGCTAACTCATTGATCAACGCTCTCTGATATTCCTGGACGTTTGAAATGTATAGCCCACGAATGAGTTGTACTAACAGCCATCGACAATCCAAAATTAATGGCTAATGTCCCACAGTGACATGAGCTTTATATCTCTTATCATAGTGTGTAATACATGTCGAGTAATGGATGGGATTTACGTTTCGAAAGATTAATTAATCTAATAGTATTTCCGAACTTCGTTCATCAAATAGAAACGGAATACTCCTTTTTGAAGCAGCAAAATGATACGACAGCTGTTACTCTAACTTCAAATCCATATTTAAAGGTCCTGACAAGACATAACTTTTTGAGAGTATCAAAAAGTCAGGAACTTTCTCCTGCGTAAATTATCTTATCAACTAATCAAAAGCGCTCAAATTAGTGAACTGTAATGACCCACTCGAGCTGTTCAACTGTTAAATGCCGGACGAACCACTATATACCAACCAAATCGGAATCTCCCTCCCACCCGCATTCTCCAGCTCAGAGCTCCCTCCATTATAATCGAAATTACAATCAAAACCACATTCTCTCTCTCTCTCTCTCTCTTCCCATTGCGAAAGTGCAGCCCCCAATTCCCCGAGGTTGATCGAATTTTCGACCAAATTTCCGACAATCAGTGGTAATTCCTTGCACTGCAGCCCGATTTTATTCGACGATCGAGAAAATTCATCCCTTGTGGATCCCACCACAAGCACATTCTGCACACAACCCCTACATTTCAGGTATCCTCCATTCCTCCCCCTTGTACCCGCTGCCTACATTACCGACACTTGTCATCTTATCGGTTGAGCGCCTAAAAGCAGGCAACCCGACATCACCGACTGCATATCAGTGTTGCTATATGTCCGGCTGCTGCACATAATTTCTTTCTGCAACAACACACACGGTGCACCGACCTGCTGACTGCAGCGCTGATGATCCGCCCCCGCAAACATATATATTATATATATATATCGCGAGGCGCTCTCGTCAACTCTTCCATATATATACATACGTATGATGTACACACACACACACATGTATAATCACATCGCGTCAACATGGCTGCCCAGTGTGTCGACCCTGACGTCGAGATGCTCTCGTAAAACTCGTAAATCTTTTACTCTCGCGTCGCGAAAATAATCGTCCTCACCGGGGGTTCGCGAAGTTTATTTACATCGGCGTTTATATCAAAATACAATTACCGCGAGTTCGTAGTACGTAGTGTTTACAAATCAGAAGCGGCTTATAAATGCTCCTCGAGGACGAGGAGGAACATGTGCATCGAAAGCCGACGACGATCAACGACCCGGGATACTACCGTGGTTGTTCCCGTACACGATGAGCATCGAAATTCAAGGACCTCCGAATTTGTTGCTGATGATGATGAATCGTGTCTTTTTTAAGACGTGGTGAACCGGCTTCTGCAACTTTCCAGGATCATCGGCGTCCTCATCTCGGTACTGCAGATTCCGTGGGTGTATTGTCATTTTGCGATAAAAGTGAGTGTGCGGTTTTGGTTTTCGCGAAGCAACTCGCGAGTGCATTAGGTATATAGTCGGTGTCGTGTGTCGCGGAGGAGGTGTTCGAGGATGTGGGAGTCGATTCACTATATATGCGTAGGATGACAGCACATCCTTGGCCTGTTAGGCTCGTTTTGGAGGAAAAGCAATAATGACAGATAGAAGAAAGGGCAGAGTGGGTTAATGGCATAAATACAATTTTGACAGTGTCTTCCCACGGTGTTTCCCGTGCCTTTGTTCGTCTAATTTTTCAAAAACTTCTGCTGTTGTAGAAATTACAATCACCAGTGATTTTGCAATCAGCTGACAGTATCGAATTTTGCAATACCTACCCCCAGCACAGCACCAATCTTTGACCTATTCTTATCTCAGTGCTAGATGCTCTTGGTTCTTGCATATTCACACTAATTCTTGGAGATTATATTTGTCATTCTTTGTGATGATCACCACTGTTCCACTTGCTTGCATATAAGAACATTTTTTGCTCAAAAATGTACTTGCTTCTGAGAATTTAAAGAACAGTTCACATCTTGTCTATTATAATGACACAGCTATTTGAATAAGCATATCATATTTTATCATTTCACTTGGCCCGGACCACTTCATGTATGAAGATACTTTCCACAATAGTGAAATGATACGGTTTAATGAAATGATTGTGTCCATCCTGCCAATTGAAACCACTTGTTATCTTGAATGAACACAGACTGGTTTATTTCAAAGTATGAGATTTCGAAACAAAATGTGGGGACAGTGGCTTAGTTACAATCTCACATGTCACCCAACCATGATTCGATCTTCTCCAACTGCTGTGTGAAAGAGATTCTTGTACTGGGCATCAGATTCAATTTTGTATCCAGGTATTCATCAAGTTCAAAGGTATTGACAGTTCAATCAGTGTTTGTAGATGCATTCAATATGTTCCAGGAAAAATTCTAATGTAAGGTAGATTTCAGCTTCTGCCAGTACGTTTCATTATCTCTAAATATTATTTGAACCAGCGACATGATCTCAAATATTGATCAAAATATCTCCTTCCACCACCTGCGTGCAATCTCAGATACATACCCAAAACATGAGAACCGATAGAACAGTAGAACTAGTGCTTTTGGGAGGGCTCAAAATAATGGAAAGTTCTCAAATCCGAATCATTATCTGATGAAGTAACGGGATTACTGTGTTGTACGAGAGATGGTTTGTCATAATGAAGGGGCTTTACTGTAAAACAGGCTCTCATAGCCAGAAGACAGCTCTGCCAATCAAACCTGTTTCATGGTCCTAGCTTCAATCATAACTTAGTTGATCTCATCCCTATCCTACTGTAGATCTCAACACAATCCTGTTGGATTAGTTGGTTTGGTAATATTTATTCTCAATTCTAAGTCTAGTGACACAGTCACTGTATAGATGAACTCTTGATTTTGCTGATTTGTGACCTCAGATGTAAATATGCATTATGCAGGAGTTGAGTGAATTCAGGACCGCATCAGCAAGATACTTCTTGCTGATAGTTTTTGCTATCATGGTCTCAGAGTAATGCAATACTTCCATTTGAAAACAATGTTTCCATACATGAAATCTAAAAGAGATCTCCTCATCGTCTCCTAAGGATCTTCCCATCACTCATTCGTTCTCAAAGACTCACAAATTTTGAATATTTATCAGGTTTCTGAGTAAAGCTGTAATCCAAAAAAGAAAGAGTCTGATGTACATAACTAGTTGACTTACTGAACGTGTCACTAACTCATGAACTTCTTCTGCTATGTTTCAGAGAGAGCTGATCCTGACGGACCACCCTTGAATTTTCATTACACAGGTTTGCATACAATTCTTCATGTATGAATCATATCTGACAACAGACAATCTCAGCAACCAATCTCTTTCCTGCATGTGCCTCAAACCAATTGTTAAATTTCGTGGAACTTGGAGGTTGAGGGTTTCCTTCCTCAACAAAAAATTAATGAAGTTTTGATAATTTTGAGATCAAACTGCATAAGTAGTTTCCTGACAGAAATATCATCCAGGAGTCATCAGCACAGATATTGACTGGTATGCAAGAACATTTTAGTAAAAGCACTCATTACTATGGCGATCTTGACACAGCGCACTCAACTTTGAGCCATAGGATAACAATTGCAAATGAGTTCATCTGGATTAGATTTACATCAGTCTTGATACAAAACATCTGAGTTTTGGTATGATCTGTATCCCTAAAATCTTCATAAACTAGACTGGAGTTGACACAATCTGGTTGACAGATAACTTTCTCAAATGAAGTCATTAAAAGAATGTGATGATCTCCATTGCTATTCTTACACGTTTCAATTGAAAATATGATCAATTCACTCGAGATACCATGGTCATTATGGATATGGAATCCCTGAGTTTTCCTCAATCATTAATTCAACTTTTTGAACCCTGTAAGTCTGCACCATCACAGTTTTTCAATTCACTATGTTCATATTAAATTATACATCAAAGAATTTTGGTGCAGATCATCGACGTTCGTGTTTTTATTCATGTTTTTCGAGTCATCCGCCAAAAAATACCTATTAGAGAAGAGTCATTTTTCTCCAAAAAAACGAATTCTCAACAAATTTATGACGCATGAAGGAAATTTACACTCGTCTTACAGTATTCTCGAAGTTTTTATACAGGTAATTGGCTTTTTTTACTGTAAGGGGAAAAGCTTTGGAATTGTGAGGTAGATCTATCACATGAGAATGAAATTGATTTGTCCTCTCATGCAGCATTCTGTATTACGTATGAAGATACTTTTCTAGATGTCTACATCGCAAACGCGATTTTCAACTCGACCTCGCTACGCGAGGACTCGTTGAAAGTCGCGTTTGCGCTACTGCTAGAAAATGTCGTTTGCGGCTCGTGCTTCGCACTCGTCACATGATATACTACTGAGATTGAATTGAAATCATCACTAGGATGATTTCAATTTTTATCAGTACTACGCCAACATCATCGGGTACGTTTTCTAAATCATTTGTGTCAGTTTGCACCACCGTTCAAATTATTTATCTGAAATTTGAGTCTAACACTCAATCAGAATCCCAGAAATCATCGTCAAGTATGAGAAACTAGGGGATTAAGAAATCGATTTTTGATGGAAATTCATCAACCAATTCCTCGCAGAAAATTGAGAGCTTGTGCCTCATTATCTCTGTTGGACAAGAAAACAGCAAACTATTGTCGATAGTAAAGTGGCTCAAAAGAGTATCTATCTTCACTGTTTTTGATCATTTGATTGAATGGTGGTTTCTTAACCAAGAAACCGTTATGGCAAAATTTTGAAACTCATAATTGAAGCGATAGCCGTCTCCGGGTGACCTGCAACTCGAATCAGTTCTGTGATTCTTGATCACAATTACAGTTAAATAGCGAAATATTTTATACAGCGTATTCTCAAAATTTTTCGATTCGAGTGCTTGGAAGATTTTCGGGAATCTAAGCTGCTTGTTACCAGCTTCACATCCTTTGGTCTTCTGAATTCCAGATGAGAAGTTATTGAATGTACTTTCACAGCAAGCTACTGATCGAGTTATTATTTCAAAATAATCTTACTAGCTGAAGATTGTATTTTATTTCAGAATAAGAAAGTAGTTGCTCAAGAATGAGGCATTCACTCAAACCATCTGAAGTCACATTGTTTTCTCAGTATCTTGCTATATTTGGAAATTATAACAGATATTAAATTTGATTGTATGAGGATTTTCATCAATCGATTTAATGAGCCAAAGCATCGTGCAAATCGTGCAAATCGTGCGAAAAAAGTTGGCTTTGAATGAGCTTGGCAGAATTCCCTAACAGTTTCTGTATCAAATTTACAATAATTCCATCGAACTTGCACAGACTGAATTCTTTACCTCATTTGATACGGTGGTAGAAAATTTTGCTAGTATTCACTGTCCCAGGCATGCCTTAAGAGTCAAGTTCGACACTGCTGACATTGTTTGATTTGCCAGGACTTCTCAAGAGTCATGCAAAAATCTCTGAAATCTTATACTCATCATTCACTAATGAAACATGAGTAGATCAATTTATACTTGAAAATCAAGAGACATCTCCGAGGGTTTGAACTCAGCTCGAATGAAAGCTTGCTTCAAGATTGCGTCCCATTTCAGATAGCTACAATCTGATTTTGCGGAAATTGCGTCTGAATCGTGTTGCATTTGAAACTGACAATGAGTTGAAACCTGAACACAATTCGAGATTTCTTTCTTACAGTCAGGGTTTTTCTACGAACCACTTGCAACTGTCCGAATAATATACTGCAATCATGATTCACGAATGATTGAGCATGTCTTCTGTCACCTATCTGTTTGTTTTTTTAGTGAGAAATCCGGTAAAAAATACAATCGAGCCTTGTTATCAGCAATCTAGCATTGTATGGAAATCGATCTGTTGTAGTATTTATGTGAACCCATGATAACATCGACGATAAGAAAGTGAGTTACCATGCGCGGAACTCCCTACCAACCAGACTGTTACCAACAATTTCATCCCTCCTACGTTATCGACGAGCGCAACCACCCTTATCATCGTGCGCTACATTCTGCTTGAAAGGGTAGTTTCCCGTGGCCCGCCGACGTTACATACTTCCCGATCAAAAACGATCGTCAGGTTTTGTTCAAATTTGGGTCAAATGTTGGAAGAGAGTGATCCAACCTTGATCAAACAATGTAACCCCTATTCGGTCAAATTTGATCAAATGCCTTGAGAATAACAAAACATTAACCTCAAATCTGAGTGTTGAAATAACGACAAGTTAGCCCATATAGGGCTTCATAAAATGTGTAACAGAACTCGTACACACTTGGAAATCAAAATCATCTCATTTCATGGATGGAGTCACTTGAGATGTTATTATTCAAAGATGAAATTTGAGTATATCCCCTGCAGATTTTTTTCCCCCTATGTAGAACTATTCTTAGCTATTTTTTCATGAAGTTTCAATAGTTTTGGCATCAAAATTTGCTCATTTTGATATAAAATCATCGTTGTTACTTGAATCAATAATAAGGTAAACAAAAATACGTCGATACAACACACGTGTTATTGTCGATACGTTAGAATGCCTGAGCGCACCTCTGTCACTTAACCTGTATAAGGATAAACAATGCTATTTTCAAGATTCTTGCGCTCAGATTTGTAGCAGGGTATCCTTTCGTCATAAGTGAGGATGAACAAGGTGGCTCATGATGAGTCCCTGTACCCAATATGTATGGTTCATGTTTCAAATCAAAGTTTTGTGATTGGGAAATAACAGCCATAGCAGACAACTTACACGGATTTGATCAAATTTGATCAAAGAAGCCTTACATAGTTGGATCAAACTGTGATCCAAAGTTGGGTCAAATTT
The DNA here is from genome assembly GCA_029851415.1 of Eretmocerus hayati. NCBI lineage: Eukaryota > Metazoa > Arthropoda > Insecta > Hymenoptera > Aphelinidae > Eretmocerus > Eretmocerus hayati. The sequence continues at coordinate 136,641,208 of CM056742.1, forward strand.
TGATGAACAAATCAAACGTTTTGAGCTTGTATCTGGTCGGGTTGGTTTTGAGTTATCACTTCGTGCATCCATAACTCGTCATCATGAAATATGAGACCTCTTAAGGCGATGCGGTCACCGTGCACGCTGAACTTTGTTCACAGAACTCTCAAAATCTTTTCCATTATGGCCTAAACGGCGAGTTATCCAGGCTTTATTATCATCTAACTTGGCCTGGATAACTCTTCGTTTGGCCCAAATCGGACTAGATTTTGAGAGTTTTGTGAACGAAAATGTGCCAATTTGTAGGTTAGAAAGTACCCGCGGGTAATTCTCATTCTCGTTAATTAGTGATAGTCTTGTGATTGGTGACAAGTAATGAGTTGTCCACCACAATTCAGATGATAATACGTAATGGACAAATCGTCTCCGACTTCGTTTCGTGGAAATTTTTTGATTTACATCCAAATAAGATATAATTTCCGGGTTGCACGGTGACCGCATCGCCTTAACAAATAGGAAAATCAAGCCTCTCTTCGAAAATTTACGATTTGGTTCATGGTGGTAATTTTTTTCTCAAATACTCTGCTCATTTGGCTCAAAAACCGAGGTGCTGAATTCATATTCACAGAAGAGCGATATTTCTCCATCCAGTACCTGACCAAAGCCAATCAAACGCCCAAGATCACTGAGAAGTAGTTTTTCCATACCCGTAGTGATTTTGCAGATTTTATTGCGAAGGCTGGAATGAACTTTTCCATTCTACCTGCCCTAAAATATTGCTAGCGAGTTTTTCGATATTGCTACTCTGAATTGAGGAGCTATGGCTCCTTATTGTAATTTCAGGACCAACATTCCTCATGCTTCATTCACAATTATTTTGAACAGACCGATGAAGTTTCAAATACAGGCAACTATGAGATCAAAGTCAAGTTAATGCATCGGCCAATAAATTTTCTAAAATATTTTCACATTCCAATTTGTGATGAAATACTTGAATACTTCCCTGCAAAAATGGGAAAGTTCATGGGAAGTCTTCATTCTCTCATTAATGATAGGATGACCTAAATCCTCACGTAGAACAAAAAGTGTTGAGTATTATAGGGAGAAAGAGAAAGAGCGCTGGTACGTGCGGAGAAGTGAGTGGTTTGAAGCATAATGATGGAGGATGAGCCTAAGGAAGTCGACAGAGCTGTGAAAGTTCATAATTTAGTCACGATGCTTTTATCCTAGTTCTATACGATACTCTCATATATCTCGTACCGCTTTTCTCCCTTTTCCATAATTCTCTCCATTCGGTAACACCGCATTATGTTCATTCTCTTTCGGGCTCATAATTTATTGAACAAACCTCTTTCCAAATAGGACTAGATTGAATACTCCTCGCAAATAGACTGCAAGGCTTCATGTTAGAGAGATTAATCTGGATGTCCCCTGAATCTAATCTATTGATGGACATTCTAATTTTGTGCTCTCACTCTATATAAAATCGTGTTCTAAATTCATCTTATTCTTCGAAATTGACGCGGGAAAGTGTTACGTGGAAACATCAAAGTTGGCCCTCTATCTCATCACTCACTTCACGATGGTTCGAAAGTCTTGTGAGTTCTTGGATTCAAAATTAAGAATATAAGCGTTCTATGGCTGATAGGAGACCGTTCCAATTTTATAGCGAAGTGAACTTTTCCATACGCGGCATTTTGATTATCAAAATCGTCATCGATATTTACAACATAAGGAAGGTTTTTAAGCGCTGTGAACTACTATGATTACTCATAAACCTAAATCTTTTTGTTTTCGAGAATCTAATCGTTGAAATGTATATATGAAAATGTTTCAAAATTCTGAGCTCATGTCACCTCAATAAACTGGTAAGAAATTCGTACATTTATCCAAGATTTAGAAAACTTGCACAATAACAAGTTTTTCCCTGAAGTTTCACTGGGTAGCCACCAGTATTTCATGAATAATAGTCAATATGGAGTTATCAAATCCTAAGAATAAGATTAATTTCCATCGGATAATGAATTAGAAGAATTAACCCTGATATAAAAATTCTGGATTTACCCGTGACTTCATGCTCCGCTTTCATTTATTAGCTGATGCAGAATTGAAAGATTTCATTTTATTTTCTAGCTCATAACTTCTCACGTCATGTTTAGATTAGCATTGTTGTGCTCATGATAATTCATGTTATAACTTGTAATTCATTCAGACTCGGGGACCAGCTCATGAATTTTTTCAAGTTGAAATTTGAAAATGCGTGGAAACTGGAATTTTTTCACACATCGCAATGGCAATCTCTCTTGATAAAATTGGAATAAAGAAATATTTTTGGAATAGGGAGATTTCCTTCTGAAACATCTCAGGTATAAGAATCATCCAAGCCAAGAATAATCAGCACTCCTGGCTCAAACCTTCATTTCTACATGTCTGCGCACATAAGTTCATGTATGACAGGATCTGGAGAGAAACTTCAACAGCAGAAGCCTTCCTGGCAACATTCAACCGTTTCCCCTGTCTTTGTTACGAACCGTGCCAACGCTGTTCTGGCTTCTCGCGGAAACCACAGGGTCTGAGTTCGCGAAACAACTTCTCCAGAACGCGTTTCTCCCGCAAGCTTATACGTATATTTCATAAAATTCAGAGAGATAGTCCAACTAGTCTACGTTTCAACATATAAGAAGTGACAAGGATTAAATTACAAGAAAATCCATGATTACTACACTGGACGTAGACTCAGTCATTTTTGGCAGAAGCTATAGTATGAGAAGTTTCTTCCTATGAGAAAAAATCCAGTCAATGAAGTAGTCAAATCTTCCTCAAGTACGCGCCCAAAATGCAGCACAATCAGAAAATTATCATGATTCCGATCTAGCATATGTACTGGGAAGTGAGTTTTGCTTAATAAATGTGTCAAATAGCCGTCTTCCATTTACTAAATTCCCAAATTAGTCGCTTGTATCGAACCAGGGTTTGCACATTGAAATATGGTCTAAAATGTTGAAAATCGTTGCAAATGTATTAAGCCTGATATTGAGGAGTTCGCTGTAGAAAAGTGAAGTGGGGGATGAAGAGCCAGCAGTAAATCACGGTTGGACGTGCTAGTCTGGCATTATGAACCATTTGCATAGGTACGTTATTACGGACAGAAGCTGCCGATGCTGTGCAGGCTATATCGCTTTTATATGCAAGAGGTCTGACACTTTGCTGGAGCTCGACGGATAAAATGGATGACGCGAATCCATCTTGCTGCCAAATACCAAAAATTATACCGCTGCATCAAAGTCAAGACCTTCATCCTCTATAGTTTTTGGATGAATTTGTTCTTTCTTCAATCTATAGTGAAGTCGAAGTGAAACAAAGTAGATCGATATTTCAGACTTACTTTTTTCATTGTTGGGTGGTTCCGAAACCATCCAATCTAGATCGTTTATCAGAAGTTGAAATCTAACCAATATTATTTTCTCATACTGATCCTATGATTTGTGACTTTGATTTTTATCATCTTGCTAATGAAATCTCAATACTCTGGTCGTTGTTTAATCACAACTACTTCGCCTCCAAAATTGGAAGTTTGACAGAGACACGAAAACAGTCATTGACTCGAACTTTTTCCCGGAAATGAAAACAAGTTCAGAGTCAGAGAAATACAACTGATAAACTTTTTCGAAGATGCGGAAGAGGGGTAGAACTAGTTGATGGAGAATATCAACTTAAATTTATCTTTTTGCATTTTTTTAGCGAAATTATTTTATAATGCATATAGTTTCTCTCCGATCCCCGAATTGATGTCTCTTATAAATTTCATTACCAAAAGTTTCTATAAGAATCGATTGGAATATTTCATCCTTTCTCTTCAAGACTCCATATGAAGATTAACGTGACAATTTTTATGTAGCGCCACAACACTGGTGGTTTATTACTTCTTGAAGGGAAGAACAGAAGCGCATTTTTACTGGGCGTCATTCGGTAACAAGATAATCTCGCACGAAGGCATGACAACGGAGAAAAATTGAGCACCCATGAAAGTGTAATATCATTTATACTTCGCTGACACTCTGATGTATTAAGAGATCATGTGTTACTTTGAAATTTTCATTTACTTCTTCCGAGGACAACATCTTTGTTTGATGATGCATTATTTTTACAGAGTTGCGTGGGAGTTGATTGCGTTGGTGCGCTTTGTTTCAAAACTGTGAGATTGTTGTCAGACAACGTCTATGCAATTCATTTTAGGACTGAGGTGCAGATGAGGGCTGAAATGATCGCTGGAAGGTGTTATAAAAAATTGTTTGGGTTCTCAACCAGCTTTTCAACCAATCGGTTGGAGTTTCTTGAACAAACTTGTTACAGTGTGGGAAATTTCTCTAACAAGTAGCAAATTATTTTCATACTGGTTATTCCGCGCATTCGAGCATCACAAAGTATAAACTAATACCATGTCATTATTGAATTCGGAAGTGCTTACCGAGATGGATTTTTTTCAGTTTCATACTAAGATCTTTTCCCAAATGATCATGGCATACGTTTTTCTGATCCAGTATGGAGAATGACAAACAGATGTAACTACTTAAATGCACAAAATTATGAATTTTATCAAAAATAGGGGATTTCATCAGCATCTCTATATTGGACGTTTCTAAATCAATCAATCATGCATGGGGAGAGACATAATACCGTCTTTCAGGTCACGCACAACCGACATTACTATAGATTGAATGTGTGTGTCGTGGGCGATTGTGCACCTTGATTGCATTCATTTGATGAACTGACTAGTTTCATTCATTTCATTCACATTCAATTCAACAATTTTATGGTATCCATCAAAATCGAAAGCAAATGACGAGTATTTATTGCTACCATAACCATGCCGTACTTTCTATCCGTTCAAGGCAGTGTGGTCACCGTACATACTGAATTCAAATTTGCACTTTTCTCTGATAATTTTTCGATTTGAAGTAAACGACTAGGGGTCGAATACAAGTTGGATGATCACAAATATTCGACTTCTCTTCATTTAGCCCAAAAATCGCAAAAGAGTCGGAGAGAAGTGCGAATCAAAATGTGCCTCTGTGATAGTTTAGAAAGTATCTGCTTTCAAATTGTTCCCATTTCTTTCTGTCCTCTTTGACATTTGGGCTAAGATACGAGCTCTCGATTACAAATTGTACAATAACAATTATTCGATAACATGTCTACAACCTCAAATCATCCGAGTTTTTATGTGAGATGCGAATAAAATTCCGTGGTCAGGGTACCCAGGGAGCGCATGCCTTTGTTCGTGTGATTCTCTTTGGTCGCTGAATAGTTTTTCTGTCTTTCAAGAAACAATGATGAGACATTCAGTCATTCATAAATATGACATCGAATATGTCTTATTTATCACAACGATTAGACTACTTTTTGATTTAATATTTCAATTTTTAATTGCATTGGAGAAATTGGAACGGAATCCCCATCAATTCTGCTTTGAATTCATGTTATGATCGACGCAGCAGTACAAGTATTCCCCCAGAACATGTTTCGACATCCTCCATCCACCGTTTCCTATTTTCATGACTATCTCATTTATATTTTGGTTCGAAGATATAGAAAAAAAGAGAATCTAGAGTAGACTGCCTCGCGCACAAAAGCGCGGGTGCGAAGCATAGTGGGACAAAGACGGAAGAACGGTATTGTTACCGACCCTTGTTATACGGTTGATGTCTCAGAAGAGGAGTAAAAGTACCAGCGCGTCACTTGCTTGTTATATCTTTTTTTCTCAAACTTCTTTATTTTGTCTCATCTCTCTCCTTGCCTCCATTCTCCTTAATTCCATCTCTTTCTTCTCCATTTCGGACCTACTATACATTCATTCGACGAGATATTCATTTGAATATCCTGTACTATAATTGTTCCCAGTTGAATATGATTACTGCGCTTTTTTCTTATCCCTGAAATTTCCGGAGTCGCGCTGATATTTTTTATCACACCTATCACAAGAATTCTTTGGTTACTATTTCGCTTGAAAAATTTGACTAGATTGATAATGCATCCGCATTCGGTTTCGTTTTTGCTAATGAATCTTAATGAATTAAATTTGACTTTTCTGTCAAGAAAAATATCTCTAAAATTTCGAAATGACTATTTCATTCTACATTATTCATTATCCAATGCCATGCGCATAGACTTTTTTCCATTAGAACATACGTTTTTCGAGTTAAGTGTAGCTTTGAGGGGGTTGATTGTTCATTTGGATATTTTGAAATATCATGTTTGCATAAAAACTTCGGCCTAATTGCTCAGACATGTGGACCTTTGTGGAAGTTCCAACAATAGTCAGTTGCGTAAGTCAGGGTCAATTCGAGATCCGATACTCTATTCACGTTCATCGAAGACTGTTTTACTAATTTCATCCAATCTTAGAAGAAGGTCACTCTCAATCCTATGTTTCAATATGGCTCAAAAGCTAAATTTGGAGCGCCACAACGTCAAATTTTCAACTTTCTTTGAAGCCGATCTAGACAGAAATGCATATTTATTTGTTTAAAACTTCATACAATGCACCTTGCACTTCTCCATCTAGCTAAAGCAAATTTGCATATGAATTCATAGCGATCATTTTAGAGGCTAATTCCACAAAATTTGTGTGTAAATTCAGCAGAATTCATATTTGCAAAGTTATAAATCCGACTGAGCAGTTTGTACCTGTGTTCCTGACGAAAATTTTCTGGGATGACGTTCAAGATGAGACTCGCTCATTTTATGGATAATCTTTCTCGCGCATTTGCAGTGAAGTCATAATTCGGACCTCATTTTCTCCTCAGATCAAAATAAGAGAATCTTGAGCCAAAGACTGGACATGTACTGAGATCTTGTTATCATCTCTGTATAGTTCTCATACTTCAGGACGCATTTAACAGTAGCTATGTCTAAAAAATCAGCCACGAGATCTCTACTCAGACCCAGTTCAATCTCGCTCATCAAACTCCACTCATTAATTTTGTTTCCTAGAATGGACATGCCTCACTCTCAATATTCATGATAACTTCTAATGAAGTCTTGATGATGAAATTCTGAAAATAAATATACCAATTAAATATCTAACCATTTCGGAAACGTAACCACAAAAATGGAGTCCCTATGCTTCTACTTCGGAGTAAAATTAAAAATACCAGAGTTTTGATCATTTTGATTCTTTGTCATTTTTCAACTAGTTATCGGTTTTTTCGTATCAGAAATTTTTTCGAAACGCAAAAATGAGGCCTAAACTTATAGTGATCAGATTCAGGATAACACCGTAACTTGACCCGATATTTGATTGTCAATCTTCACAAGGACGATACTTCCCTGTAGCTCTCTGTCGACGAAGATATTTCATGAGTTTCAACCTCTACAGTAAGAAATTGTTTGCACATGTCATTCGATCTTCAATTTTGTTTCCCTAAGAACCTAGACCACGCGTAAAGATCACTTTGGAATTTTCTCTCATTCAACCGTTTCCTATTGAAATAATGCACTTATTTAAATATGTTGATCAAGCATCCACTCACTACTTTTGCCCCAAACAGAAATTCAAATGAGTCAGATTTGCTGAGGCTAGAGCCAAAAGTAAGCGGAAAAGAGCTTGTAACTTTCGAATGTTTGCTCACGCGTGTTTGCTTGTGTACATGTGAATCCAGCGAAAAGATTCAGGGAAGCAGAAGTCGTATCAGCGTATTCGGAAAGCTGAATTGAACGGAGCAAGCAACGTGTGCTTGCTTTTCGTATATAGTCAGTACTATGTTGAACTATCACATTTTCTTTGATAGCGTATGAGTGTAGCCGATGGCTAAGTATTACTGTTCCGAGGATGATTTTCAACCGCTATCTACTCATTTTACCCATTTTAAGGTTAGTTGTACACTAAAATACAAAATATCCCAGAGTGTCACCAAATTTGGTGATAATTCAGTTCGAGTGTGAATAAACACCTGTGCAAAATTTCAAAATGATTGACCGTTTTGTTTTAGATTAGTAGCCATGAAAATTCGTCACTTTTAACATTGCGAGTCCACGCTCTGTCAAGTCTCACAGGGGGCCGATTTTAAACACTGGTCGTGGCCACTCGACCACGGACACTGGCCGTGTGACCAGCGCAGACAGGTACATATGCGCGGAGAGACGCTCCGCGCTGCGTTCCTTGCATCCTGCGCCGTGGTTAGGTTAGGTAGTACAAAACTTGTAATATAAGCAGATTTTGCAGCAAAACAGTACACGTTTTCGAGATAAGCTTAAAACAATCATACGAGGCACGGGCAATAATTCAAATCACCACCTGTGGGAAGACCAATAAATTGGGAAAATTTGCAATAGCGATAACAAAATTATGATCGTTCCTTAGATATTCATCATTTCATCGTCTGCCACTAATGACTTTTACAGTTTATCTAACCTAATCAGGGCGCAGGATGCAAGGAACGCGAAATCGCGGAGCGTCTCTCCGCGCATATATACCTGTCCGCGCTGGTCACGCGGCCAGTGTCCGTGGTCGAGTGGCCACGACCAGTGTTTAAAATCGGCCCCCAGTCAATCCCATATAAGCGCAATGTTGAAAGTGACGAATTTTCATGGCTACCAATCCGAAACAAAACGATCAATCATTTTGAAATTTTGCACAGGTGTTTATTAACACTCGAACTGAATTATCACCAACTTTTGTGACATTCTGGTATATTTTGTATTTCAGTGTACAACTACCTTAAACAATAAATTTATTGACGTCATAAATATATTCCTTCCCTCATGTTCAAAAGATTGGGTCAGATGAATTCCGTTTGATACAAGATCAGAGTATCGAATGTCTCGTCATTTTTATCTGCAGGAGTTTAAGATATGGATGTCCAATTATGTGAAAATCAATCGAGTTTCTTGAACATTTACGCCAAAAAATCCAATCATGATTTAAACGTAACTGATTCAGAAATTCCACAATGTTTGAAGATTCTCTTGTCACTGATGATAATCATGTCGATGGCTCAGAGTAAAAAGGAACTATCTGTAAATGTCTGGTTAAAAAGAACTATCTGAAAATGTTTGGTTGAAAGGAACTATCTAAAACTGTCTGTAAAAAAAACTATCTATAAATTTTTGCTTAAAAGAAACTATCTGGAATCATAAGAGTTGAAAGGAACTACCTGAATTCGTCTGATTTAGAAGGAACCATCTGAAAATGTTTGTTTTAGGAAGGAACTATCTAAATTCGTCTGATTTGAAAGGAACTATCTGAATTTGTCTGATTTAAAAGGAACTATCTGAAAATGTCTCGTTGAAAAGGAACTATCTGTGAATTTCTGGTCAAAAGGAACTATCTGAAAATTTTCAACCGAAAATTCACGAATAGTTCTTTTTAAACCAGACATTTTCAGATAGTTCCTTCCAAACCAGACAAATTCAGATAGTTCCTTTCAAATCAGACGAATTCAGATAATTCCTTTAAATCAGACGAATTCAGATAGTTCCTTTTAACCAAAAAGTCACAGATAGTTCCTTTCAAATCAGACAAATTTAGATAGTTCCTTTCTGAAACAAAAATGTCCAGATAGTTCCTTTTAAATCAGACAAATTCAGATAGTTCCTTTCGACTCTTACGATTCTAGATAGTTCCTTTCAGCCAAAAATTTATAGATAGTTCCTTTCTCAAACAGACATTTTCAGATAGTTCCTCTTAAATCAGACAAATTCAGATAGTTCCTTTCAAGTGATCAATTTTAGATAGTTCCTTTTACAGACATTTTTGGATAAATCCTTTGAAGTCTTACGATTTCAGATAATTCCTTTTTACTCTGAACCATCGATGTTCAGATGATGGAAATCGCTATCACAAAAGTAGTCGTGTGGAAACGTTTTCCTTTCCTGTATAGTTTTTCCTTCTCGAATATTCTCTCAAATGTAGGATAAACCAAATTTCTCCGAGGAACGATTTTCTAACCTTTTGACGGATATGTAATAACCATTTTAGTATCTTGAGGCAATCGCTCACTGCGTTTGCAAAACATCAAATTCTCTGATCCACCAATTGTCACGTTCTATATCTCATTCCGATTACCATTTTCATTCATCAGAAAAATAGTCTTTGATGGACCAAAAATGCGTCATTATTATTTGAGTGCTTTGACTGATGGTTGAAGAATACCAAGTGCGAGCCGCCCACTTCTAGCATTCACATCATATTTCTAATTATTATTCTGCTGGCGATGCCTCAACCACATGTGCACGGATGAATTGCGCTTTCGTGCCAAAATACATGTGCAAATCAGTTGCGATTGTAATCCTGGTGCAGGTGTCTAGTTCCAGGAAAAATCACTGGGAATTTATTTTTCAGGTTTCCATAAGAACACTCCCCACATTCTGAGTTTCGTATGCAAACTTATTTTCGATCGTTCATCAAGCTATGTGTGATCTATGAACCACAATTCCTCGTATCAAGTTACTTGAAGAGTTCCGACTGAGATTTCGTTATTCGTGTCACAAGAGAGATATGATGTGAATTCTATCAAAATAGTTCATCTGCATCTCCTCATACGCGTCTGATCGTTCTTTCTGTAAGTGGTACAAATGATGATGACCGGCTAATCCGGGCGCTAAGGATTTTTCCTACATCAGATCTCACCAAAAAATTCTGAACATCCTAATTTTTGGAGACTGAGAGTAAATTCTATCTCAGTATATCTTTTGCAAACATATGAATCCCAGAAAATGAACAGTAAATCGATCATTAGAGAGAACTGAGAGCGGTAATCTAGATATATTTATATCATTGACTGCATCATTCCTTTCTATTATAATTTGAGTGCTCTCCCAGTATTAAAATGTTTCTCGAACTATTTCGAACAAATTTTGGATGTAGACAAAAAATCATTTTAGAGAAAGGAGTAGAGTATGAGCTTATTCTGAGTTTACTTACCGCTGAATAGTTCATTGCTAGTTGAAACTTCTCGACCATAACAATGCCTCGTTGATTGTTAACGACTCCACTTGGTATTTTGGATCACTACAAATCCGTACTGCGTCGTGGAGTAAATTAACTTCAAGAACTGCCACATTGTGATTGAAATGTTGAGCATAAACTTTGTGAATTCGTCTTGTTTACTTGTTCTTGTTCGTCCAACTTGAGTTGAGTTGAATTTGTATAGTTCAACATAGATCAAAGATTATTATATCTTCTGAATTTTCAAAAAATTACGCGTCAACGTATTCAGCACTCAATTCTTTTGCTATTCTGGCGGCTTATAACGTACACTTCATTATACTTGATACATGAATAATGGCTATTCAAACAACTGTCAACCTCACAGCTGTTCTCAGTTCAGAGTCAGCTGTCAGAGTAATAGTTTTGTATCATCAATCCCTTGCTCTACTTTCTTCGATACATCCATCTCATTGATACAGTCCAGTCTGCACATAATGTAAACGACCAATTCCAAGTTTTTCCCTGTCACCAAAATCACTCCACGTTCTGAGTCGAAGAAAAATATCTCTTCCATTCATAAAACTGCCTTGCCCCTCAGTATCTTGTAACCCACAAAAGTAAGCCATTGTCACGTCATCGCTCCACAATTACCTTTTAGCCACGTTATCTTTTCACTTACCGCACCAAAAAAAGACAAATATAGCAACCACCTGAGAGCGCGTGTAGCTAAACTTGGCGCGTAAACCGGACCTCGTGGCAGTAAACTCTACGCCTTTAGCCTTGCGCGAAGTAGCGAGCACTAAACTCGCGAGCGCCGGTGCGGGCACTGACAGACTCTATAAGCTCGAAAACTGAACGCGCCTCCCTCGCTAGTCTGCAGCGCCACCTTCGTCCTCTTCTTCGACGCATGCGTGCTCATTTACTCAACCCCTTCCCTTCCCCTCGATTCACCTCTCTTCATACTCATCTCCTCACATATAGAGAGGGCACAGGTGCTCCAGCTCTCCTCCTTCTTCTCCTCTTGGTTCATCCTTTTTTTCTTCCTTTTTTTCACCGCATTCGCTTCCGCTTGGCATGGCTCGTGAATAAACTCGGCATCATTTTCGAGATGTCTACGCCACGGAAAAATAGTATCTCGCATATCGCAGCAGAAACAACCTTGTATCTTCCCATCTCTCATACACATCTAATTCCAAACCACGTCCGACCATACGTTGACTCGATCACTGAATAGTCCGCTCGTTAGCTTCTTTTTCATCGATACTGCAATCATATCACCCTATAACCTTACCGACCTTACCTTTCAAGAAGGGAAAAAATAATATCACATACCCTGCAGAGTTGCAAATCACATAGCACTCGAGTTTACGACCCCCCCCCCCTTACGATCGAGCGTGGTCTATGATAATTCTCAGTCGATCGGGCTCTCACGTGCGAGTGGCTCTCTCTCCCTCTGGCTTATTTACGAGAGAAAAGATTATTGCCCGCGCGTTCGAAGCCCTACCTACCTATATTCTAGTCAGGATTGTGAAAGAGAGTAAGTGCATGCGAGTGAGGTGAAGTGCAAAAGCCGCCCGGTGCGCGATAATCACGCATGCGCTCGCCCAAGTGAGTGAGCGAGAGAGCAGGCCTAAGGGGTCGACGGAAGGGGCACGAGCCGTAAGCACCTGCAAGAGTAAAGTCAGTCAGGCCGTGGCGCGGGCTACGTTAACCACGCGCCCTGCGCGCGCGAATTTTCTGCTGCATTTTCCGGTCACCTCGTTGCACTCACGCCCCGGCTTTCCTCCTTGTGTGAAATTTTCTCGCCTAAACTATTCAGCCAACTGCGCTGTAACAAGGCTCATGTTCACATCTCGAGTGACGGTCCAGTTACCGTAGAATTACAGTGGCAAAACGATTTTCCATTTATTAATGTTGGAAAATCCTCTGAAAATCGTTACACAACCGAGCTGATCATGGAGAAAATTTGGATAGGAAACGCGCAAATAGTCGAGGTGTGATTGACCGAGTCGGTTCGTAGCATCCGAGCCAATAGCCGATGAGTGCAACGGTCGCGTTACAGCCGGCCCGAGTACGAGCTAAAATATGGGATGGTCGTGGAATCACAGGAAGAAAGTGTCGCTCCACGCCTTGCTCGTTTTCTCAGGCTGTAGTAGCCTCGAGCGCAACGTGAAACCAGATATATCTAAATCTCCAAGATGATGCGCCTGACTACTCATTGATGTATACTACTGTAGAATTCCATTCGAATAGAAGAGAAAGTATTTTTTCTACACGTTAAGCTTCAAGTTCGACTGTGCTGATTGTTTAGAAGAATATTCTTCCGAGTAAAGATTGTGTGCAGATAATCATTCAACCCTTACACTCTTCACAAGAGAAATCAAGAAAGTTTCGAAAATTGGATCGCGTGGAGAGTACTGAGTGTTTTCAGCGCCCAACATATCATCAGTGTGTTAATCCGCGTGTGCTCGTATACATACATATATATAAAGTTACCACTTGCCATCACGTGCAAACGCCGTCAATTCGTTTTTAATTGTTCCACAAGCGAATCGCTCCTGCTGAATAAATCGCAGGATCGATCATCTCTCTCTCACTCATTCCAACCCATGCTGTGTGAAAAGCCCCTCAAGCCTCCAAAGTTCCACATGCATAACGGCCATGTGAATAATCGGAAGATCCCAAAGTGGTTATGAGCTATATATATATATCTCCTGACAGAGGTGAATTTATTGTTATCCCATAGGTGGCTAAAATAATCACGGCAACGACGGCGACCTAGCTCAAAGTGGTGCAGTGAGAAAGGGGGTGAGAGGGAGATAGAATTAGAGCAAAGATTGGGCTGTCAATATGACTCCCATCTTCCTCGTTCTGTTGGTGGCAATCGACCCTCTTATCGCTCAGGATAGTGGTGAGTAATAATTTATACAGAAGTTGAGAATTCCACGAACGTGAAGAGAAAAGAGACAATAGGAGGACTCGAATGTTGTGCGCGATGTGATGTAGAAATGATCACTACTCGCTGACGTGGACTTTGTGTGATGAAAGTCTTGATCTGATCCCGATAATGTCGTCCAATGATATCGCAGAATAGTGAAATTTGCATGGATTCGTATTGGCTATGTGACGACGAGATGTTGAAGATTCCAAACCTACTCGCATCAATCCTTAATCGTTAGAATCTCACTTCAACACCTTCGCTGCGAGACCAATTTTTCATAATTTCATTCCAGCCATGAACTGAACTTTCGTATTCCGAAAAATATGTCGTTTGGGAGCAAACTCTTTCTTGACTTGTTGTTCGTGCCCTAGGCAAAGTTGATCGCGTTAGAAGATTCTCATTGGGAATATTCTTCGAGTCATTGCGGGTTATGGTTAACATTGAAAAATGGAAAGTCGCGGGGCCCACCGGTTACAGCGAACGTGTTACAAAAAAGTGATTTCTCCCTGGATTTTTTCTGATTTTATGAAATTCCGCCCGAGTCACAGATATCCTTTCTTTGATGATTTGCATCAAGATCTTATTTCTATAGAAAAACTCTCGGGAAATTTCCGAAAATTAATGAGCTTTTAATTGGTAAAACGTCATTAGCCCTCAAAAGAATCAAGGTTGAATAAGCTTTTGATTACACATCAGACGTGATTTTGTGATAATAAATCCAACGATGATAATAATTACCAGCGTCGGGATTCTCTTTGATGTTACAAACAGGACCGCAAGATTCTCAAAATAGTTGATGAACTAGCGAGTAATCCCTCAGCTTGCCAGGCGGAATACCTCAATTAAGTTTCCTCTATGGCCCTTGAGCAACCTAAGTGTTCCTGAGAGCACGAGAATCTATTCTCTTCTACCACCATCCCATGTTTTAGGTGTAACAGAACACTTCCATTAGAGGAGGATCTCTGAAATAACATTTTCCGAAGAGGCGTGAAAGAGTGTATAGTAGAAAGAATAGAAGTTCAAGAACCGCGATCAAATACATCCTATCCACAGCTGAGAGCGAAAAACGTACAGCGTGGCTGTTATTGCTCTTTATGCAAGTGATGGCGCCAAGTGTGGGTGCACACGTGCTGGAAAATGAAAAAGCCGATCAAACGCCCGAGGTCGTTAAGGTTTCCCGCTCTTTCTACTCTATTCTCGTATACATACATGCTATTGTTCGCTATCGGAAAGCGAATGCTACTAGACGTACGAGTGCTATCGATCGTATTTGTACACAGCGGCGTGTAGTTCTCAATTTTTCTTACTGTCAAAAATACTACAAAACGCCCAAGCTATTTACAACTTCGTCATTCATCTCGCATAACATGTCTTGAGCGTTGGAAATCGTTGTCTTAGCTCACGTAAACAGGGCTAAAAGAATGACAAATTGTGTACGGATTCAAATTCTTGAATGCTCTCAATAATTAGTGGATGTAACCTACAAATATAATAGAGGTAATCTTCTTTGAATTCGTTTGATATCTAGTATTCCATCTTTTGTCCGATCAAAAGCCAATTCGAATATCTGCTAATTCCACCAATGAATGCGATATGAAGATCCGATAATACGGAAGAAGCATCGCACAAAGAGAATTATCGAAGTGCTCCATGATGAAGACATTGATGAACACTAGAGACTGCTGAAGCCCATCGTCATATTACGAGAGTCCAGATGTTCAATACTGCCTAATCCTAACAATGTGCTCTCAGAAGCTCGAATGGCTTTGAAGGGCTCAATAACTACCCAATTATCCACGCAATATTACAATCTATATATCCTTCCCATTTCCATTCTACGATATAGATCGATGAAGAGCTCATATGTCCGATAGGTAAGCCCCCTTCATTTATAAATTTCTCGGTGCTCTGTCAGGATCTCATTATAATTATGCCAACCGTGGAAACTCAATCCAAGATTCAATGGATGCTCCTAAAATCTATTATTTCCATGGATATTAGAGTTTACCACGAAAATACACTGGTTCAGATGAAATTATCTTCAGTCTGAACTCCCTGACTTGGTCATTCACGTCTGCAAGAATATTGAAGTCCAAGGCAAAGAATAGGAAATAGGAATTCCTTGCACTGCTCGTGAATTCTTTCGTACCACGGTAATTGAGAACAGACCGGGACTAAAAAGACATCCAACAATTCCAAACAGAGGAGTGTCGGATGCTTATAAACTCAGATGAATCTGACTTTACTGTCCCGACTTCCTTTGAGACGGCCGGTCTCTTATGAATGTGCTTTGAAGTCTCTTATTTCTGAATTAGGGCGAACAAAGACGTTTATTTTATCTTATCTCCGAGTTTCTCAATAGATTTCTTCGAGAAGCGTAATTCGATTTGGTGCTGCAGCTTTGTTTTGAATTTCAAATAAGATCCAAGTGTTCTAGTGATTCTAGACAATTGTGTTAATTAAGATACACAGTTTTGACGTTTTCAAAGTGGACCAAGGCTTCACTTAATACAATCCCATCTCCAGATGAGACAATATTCTTGCTTCTGGCAATATTGAAAAGAAAAAAAAAATCATCTACAAGATGTCAGTAGTCGCAGTCAGGGTATGGTCAGACAACGTTACCCTTCACTCGTGTGGGAAAACTCCAGTGGAACTGGCTTTTTTATAGTTGCAACAGGCAAGAGGAATGCTTGGAAGAAGAGATCACCAGTCATTTTCTCCATACCTTCTATATACGAGCATAACTGGTGCAACTTCTGACGTAGTTGGTCACAATGAATTGAGGAAATACAACAGTGCCAGCAAATTTTGTATAGGTACCATCTGAATTTTGCATAGAATTCTTCCTTCCGAACATTCTGTTGACATTTACTCGTACTGCTTAAAAAACGGAGAGTTGCATTCACTTCTCTATACTACTTGTGGATTAGGATAGTGCTATATTATACGTTCAGTACACTTCGATCAGAGTAACAATCTTTTAATTCAACCGTCTCTCAAGATCGACAAGACACCAACTTTAATACTTTTACTTCAACGATATTTTCTTCTTTCGTGCAAGTTGCTCTGTACGATGAATTTCCATGCCTAAGCATACGCCTGTATGAACCTCGTGCGTATATACTATTTAATTCGCTGCAGTATACTCTTAACTAATATTTTGTGCACAAACAGTGCAAATAGAGCAAGACACTGATATGGAAGTGGAAATACATGCTTACCAGGTGTGAAAAAAATGGTACACTCAAGTTTGGCCCAAGGCTCTTTCCAACATCTCTTAGTTTCATGATATAAGTCAGTGAAAGAATCGACCAAATTCATTTTTTTCGACCTTTGATCTCACTCTTGAAGACAAGAATAACTCCACGATCACATACAAAATGACATGATATCAGATATAGCTGGAGTATCAAAGAGTCCAAAAATCTCGCTGAAAACAGCTCATCTCCCAAGCGTTAATGAAATATTCTCGCTTCAGCCCTTTCACGGGTCGTAGGATATTGACGAAAAGACCTAAATTGCACGCTCACGCTAAAAAGGAATACTGAGAGAGAAATAAAGCTTTTGAAATCAACTCATTAAATTCGTTTGCTGACTTACTCGTTTGTGCAATCCATGTATGTATGAGAATGTGGAACCTACTTTTAGAACGTATGACGAAAAATAGCTCGTGTAATTATCGGATTCCGCGTATTCCAAACAGAAACTCGATCTCGTGTCACAAAAAATTTAGATTCAGAATGATGCATCTCAATATGTTGTAACTTTTTACTCAAAAATTTGACCCTTCCGTTTTGTGGAATTTTACATAACTCCCATTTAAGGAATGATTCATTGGAATGATTGTTCTCATTTTCAAATGTGAAGTGGGTGCTTGCTGTCCATTTCCATTTCCGTACCATTTCACATTCGTCTGGTTACATACACTCAATTTGATTGTTATTTATCACATAGGTCGAGGGATCAATATTTTACATTCTGTCTCGCCCGTACTCTCTCTCTCTCTCTCTTGGTCGCTTTCATTTTTTTTCCATTCATACAGTGGCATGTTGCATGTGTGACGTTTCTGTTAATTCCAAGCACGTCCAGCTGCATTGTTCATAATTGACGGATTTGATCTTGTCGTAAAAATCAACAGAATGTGAACGTTGTCAAAGAAATTTTCGAATCATGATGAATCGACGTTGTGCGAGATACCCTAGAAACGAATGACATGCTTTCATATATCATCATGGAATTAGTTTCATCAGAAAAATTTTCCCTTGTCTGTTCAGTCAGTGCGTGACTTTTTTTCTCGACAGGTCGAATTGCTATTCAAGTAGTACGAGTCAATGTAGCGTCAGACCGAATATAAAAGTCGGCTAATATCTCCCTGCTTCTTCCTCCCTCAGTCTCCCCAATTGTGGTGTACTTTCATCTATTTCCGCGATTTGACTTGGATTTGGTTATTATTTTATTTATTTTGTCGACATTTATTCGTTAGCAAAAACTTTGCATAATACAATTAGTGAGATGAATACTTTTTGATTTCCAGTTGTTGTTAGTCAATGAATTTTCAGCTTTCTAATGATACAGAAGTGGTGCATTGTAAAATAGTAGTATCTTTTCCTCTTGATAGTAGATTTCATGAAAATTTTTGTTCACCTTATCGATGATAGACAATGTTTTTGTATGGTAAGTGCAAAGTGTAGAGTGGAAGTGCTATTCGCTGTTCGCCGATCGGCTGATTCTTCATCAAACATTCACTCCTATCCTATGTGATTGACGTATAGATTGAATTCTATATCTATTCCTGGAGGAAAAAAAGTGAACAAAGAGCGGAAACCCACTTTATAATGATCGCGAATCGAGCTTCTTCTCCTGACTGAAATGCACGTAAATTCTCTGTCTGACTCCAAACGTATTGAAACTGAATATTTGTCGTTTGAATGAATAGAATGGCGATTTTTTTCTTCAAATCTTGATGATATTCTGCAAGTCTCGGTCTTACATATTTTTATTTTCCCCTGATAGAAAGTTTTGACACATATGCAACGACCTAAACAGAAATGCTTGGACAATTTTTGTTCGAAATCAATCAACTGTCTCACAAGAAATTACCTCTCAAAAACCGTGATGAAGCCCATCTTGCGCTTCACTTATACGTCAAGGGTCTAATCTTTTAATTTCTAACCTTGATCCTATTCGTTCGATCTTGCAAACTTCCACAGGTGCATTGCTCTACAGGCTCAATTTTTCAGAATTTTGAACAACCTAATAAGATTCGAAGTTCTAGTATTACAGAAGATGAAAATAGGGTATTCGGTCCAGTACGTATACGCCTTGGAGAAATTCATACTTTCAAGAAGTAACATATTTCCTACAAACGGTTAATACCAGGCCGAGCATTTACAATTCATTGAGTTTTCATAAAGTTAGTGTCTGTTGACTTTCGCAAAACTCTCTCTCACTCATTAATTATTTGGTGAGATCTAAAGATCTCGAAAATCTTTGGTGCTTTGTAACTAATTTAAAGATTTCTAAGCCTCACCGATATGATTCCAATCAACCATCGGTCACTACAAAAAGGATTTCTCATAGTGATTTCACTTCTCAAAACTAATTTTCTCGCAATAAGAAGGAAATTTTTGGCAAATTTCTTGGATCGAGAGCTGATTTCTCGAAACAAGAAATTTTCCTTCTGGTATGAGAATCATGTCTACTCGGAAGGACGATTTAAGAAAAAAGCGAACATCTAAAGAAAACGTTTCTCAAATTGAAGTTATCAATGTCTCATGCGTAGAGAAAGAATTGCTCACCCCCCCCCCCCCCCCAAACTATTATTTGTGTTCACGATATTCCGTGGCATCGCTGATAGGTTATGATTAGCCACAAGCATACTTGTTTACGTTGCTTCAATATGGGTTACTTGGTGGTTGCATTGCAAACTGGTCGTGAATGATTGCCAGTTAATATTGTTAAATATGTATCGTTAAAAGTGGAAAACGCGGAAAATTTCTCCCTCCAGCTGATAGGCGAAATTGTGTTGAGGTTTGTACCTATGATCATTTTCCCGTGCCGCTGGAAAATCATACTTTTTCATGAGCTTCTTTTTCATAATACAAGCCTTGTTGAAGTCACAACACCCGTCTCGCTCCTGGTTAGTTTGAGATTTTGAGAATAATCAACGTCAATTTCGAATAGCCTGAGGTGAATTCACGTGAATCAGACTCGTCGAGCTTTGAGTACACTTGGAATCGAGTGCGAATGCAAGAATCATATTTTTGATAGGTTAGTTGCTGCTTGGGTGTAAGTTTAATTATTCATTCCATCAAGATATTCGATTTCTCAGAAGGAGAGACTATATTTTCGGTTTGAGTTTAGTCCCAAATGAGAGATTTGGGATTTCTCAAATTTGCACGCACTCATCTGTAGAAATTTCGTTTCTCGTTCCAAGAAATCCTTTTTGCAGTGGTCGACGGTTAAATTTTCTCAACTTCTTATAATCTTCGTCAATGACTTGCACATCCCCACAACGATAATTATTGGCCTAGGTTTACTCCATTGAGGCTTTTTTTATCGTCTTTCATCGTCATTACTCTTTTGTATTCTTTACACAATTCTGTATTGAATGGCAATTTCCAGATAATTATAGACTGTCGGGTACGATTTCCAAGAAGATGATAACTACAAGCGTATTGTAGAAACAGATGAACACCGTTGGCTTTTATAATTTGCAAACTGAGTTTATCCTTGGTCATGAAGGAACAAAATAGACTCGATTTTTCTTGAAGTTTTTCGGGCTATTCGTTTCGACGATTCATGCTCTTGGTGTTCATAAAGCTTATAAATATCGTTCTCTTCATTACATACTTCTTTTTTCGTAAAATGACATAGCACCACAAGATTAGTCAATCCTGTGAGTCGAGCTACATTTTCCACCACCTTTTATGAGTATCTGATTACTTTACACGATGTCCCTTTAGAATTTTTCTGCTCACACCCTCGTTTCTTTACTGCATTTTCTCTCACTGTTCTACCTTTGCAACGATAGTCTGCCTTGTCTTGCCTATCTTTTGAGTCCCCGAGGGAGCACATATCACTGAGAGCTGGACCAAGTTGCGCCCACAGTGGTAGTCCTTTTTTTTCTCTCCTTGTACACCTCCTATTTGTCTGATACTTTTTTTTTAACCTTGTCGCACACCGGCCAACAGATTACAATTGCTCCGACTTCTTCGAATCTCTTACTCAATCTTACCATTTTGTAGTCTTTTTCCAACCAACATATTCCCCAAGCTCAGAAATTATCTTGAATACTAAATATTTTCGAACCACAAAATGTTTTCAAAGTGCCGTTAAAAATTCTCAAAGTAAAGAAAAACGAAACGTTAAACGTGCATCAGAATTTCTTTCAGCTAAACACACACTCATATACAAAACAACACGGCTCTCTGAAAAATGTATCAGCAAACACAACGGTCACCGCATATACAACACATGACGAGGCGTAGTATGAAAATGGGAAAGATGAGTTGATATGCTCACTCGGCTTCCATAACGGCTTATATACTTATCCATGTAGGTATATAATGCAAACACATTGGTGTATTTCATATATAACTATATACACTTTCCTGCTCACTCAACTTGTAAGCACACTCATTGCTCACTTTTTCATCCGACGCGTTCACTATAGCCGCGCCGCTGCCACCACCGACTTACAATCACATTTTTCGTCACGCTATTTCGTCATATGAATATCGCGTGCAAAGAAGGTTACATCGACCAAGCACACCACCACCAAGTAGTACTGTGTAGCTTTTTTTTTTAACCGTCATGTTGTTATTTGGCTTTATGGAAGTTATTTCGCCCATTGAAACTCCTATAGATAGGTACATACTTTTTGACTGTCATGTTAATGAAAGGGAGAATCCATCGTTTGGGTTGAAATGTGCGAATTTGCGAATACGCTCAAAGAGAGAGAAGAGCCAACTATTATATAGGAAGTACTTTAAGACAGGCTGATTCATGCTACTTAATGGAATAGCAAAGTACCGAGCTAGAGAATACTGCTGTTTCTGTAGCTATCAATGAGCCCAATAAGCGTCGATTTTACGCCAAAAGCCCTGACGCTCGTTTGCGCCCTATCCACTCTTCCCATGTATATGTATATATTCAACTCTGTTTCTCTACAACTCGATTCGAGAGGGGATCGTTTTCGCTTCTGCTTTGAACAGGTTTGTTAATACTGCACTAGTTTGTATTAAGCTCTCGTTCGGCAAACAATTTTCATTATTTTCGCACGTGAATTAGTCTTATTTGCGTTATCGATGATGAATCTTTGAATTTTTAATAAAATTTGAGTCATGCTTACCATATTCATTTCATATTTTGGCTCAAACAATTTTTCGTTTACTCGCTGAGCATTGAACTATTTGGATCATTCTTGCGAATGTTAAACCTTCTTATCTCACATCATGATAAGTTCATTATTGTATCGAGCTAGTCGGTCTACGATCGTTATTTTGGTACTTTGACCCAGAGACCACCAATGAATCTTATCTTTAGTAAACTTTTGTATCGCCCTATCCTTCTTTCAATCGTGCATGTGCACGCACACCTTTTTTTTAATCGTTTTTACTTGCACTAGCAGAAAATACGAGTGGGCGTGACGAAGTCTCATTATAAAACTCCGCCAAACAATTCTTTGACTTCGAAATCCGCTAACTGCTGCATACGATTTAGAAATTTTCAAAACTAGTTCATTGGTTTTAATTTTATCCTCGTCATGTTGAAAGAAATTCAGCTCTAGAATTATTTTTCATACATTTGTGAATTTTCAATTTCGCTAGAGATATGAAATTCAAAGACAAATGGCCTTTAGAATATTCTGACTTTGTGAAAGTAAAATAACATATGAGAATATATTTTCCGCTAGAGATTCATCCTAAACAAACAAACGTAACTAGAGAAATGTTTTTACAGTATAATGACGTCGCTGTGGCGTTTGAACGTTAGATATCTCATCAAGAATAATTATCCATGCGAATCTCTTTGTGGTACATTACACACAGGGCAAATTTTTCCTCTCAACACTCGCCATTTCACTCTCCACCCCCTCGCTCCTCCAACGTTAAAAACCTCATTTTCATTTAACCTCGACTCATTTTTTCACTCAATTCCAAACTCCAATCTCAAACAAGTGGGGTAAGAGATAATCGCCAAAATGAAATTAAAGGTCACCTGTGAATCAGGCTTAATTTTTTTTCACTGCTCACCCCTTCGATTTTTAATTTCCTTCCCAGTCCAGGTTTAAAGAATATCACATAGAGATATACTTCTCAAGTTGAAAGATTGAATTCAAGCGATTATAGGTTTTAATTAAAAATTCTATAACGGTTAAATCACTACGAGGAAGATATGCTCCAAGCAAAAAGCCTCAAATCCTGTAATAACCCCATTCTACAAAAACGGAAGCCGAAAATTAATCTGGATATCCGGAATTTGCGGCCTCGGCAACGGATGTGTCTCTCTAGTCTCTCAAACTCTATATCGTACCAATTTTACCCTTCTCCATCTCCTCATAGTTCAACCTTCCGCTCATTTGCCAGGTAATTTCAAATGGGAATTAGTGCAAGGGGGCCGGAATCGTCGCACGTATGGAATTCTCAACCAAAACTTGGCCTCCTCGTCTTTGAATATATATTAGTTTGCCTTTTCTCAGGCGCTACACATTCCTATCTCTAGCCATACTTGGAGAGATTCACACAGTCGCAGACTTCCTCATCTGATTTCATGAAATCTCCCGCGAATGTAATAATTAACCGCGAAATACGATTTGCGAGATAGGTGCTACTCCTTCTGCTGCTGCTTCTGCACAAGCTGGAGTAGTTCGTATCAAGATAGTATATGGTAGAAGGTAGAGTGTCGAGTAGCGTATAGTAGAGACTTTGAGAGTGAGAGAGATAGCAAGTTGCTTCAGTGAGATAATTAATGGGGAGAACGTTTCGGTATCGCGGATTCTATTTCCTACTACTATCAGTAATACATAGCACAGCATATGCTCTTAATAATTCACTTCTACTTCATTGCAAGATAGCATAATTGTCGGTGAGATTTTCGTTTTATTCATTGGTCGATTTCTACGTGTACTTACACCAAGTACTTGAAATCATCTCATTTCGGAGGATCGCGTCGAAAGTAGAATCTTCCTCTTTCCGAAACTCATTTCGGTTGATTTGTCAGCCTACCTTCTTTCCCCCCTTTTTTTTGGTCGGTTATCTAGATCAGCCAAAGAGAGAGTTGGCAAAGTTTGTATAAGCGTGGAAAACGAGATGAATATCAGATCTGATTAAAGTGGACATTCATTCGGCAAGTTGCAACTTTTACCCGGAACGATGACAAAAAGAATCTCAATCTCAGCCGACTACGAGATTCTGATTAAAAGTCGCAATCTTGAGGGTAGGAAAAGCGGAATAAGTTGAAGCATCATCGTTCTGCCAAAGTGTGTAACTTTGGATGGATAAAATTGAAAATCTGTGTAGAACGATGCTATGCGATGCGATGCTATAGAGGGGATAGTTCAAATATCACTTAAACGCAACAAGAGCTTTTTGAATGTGTAAAGATCGAACGGTGGCGTGGTGTTACCGATATTCTAAGCAAAGCTTTACGGTATGGTTTACCTTACAATTGGTCGCATAGCTTTGATGATGGGTTATGGGAAAGCTTGTTTGCCCTTCTCGTGGGTATGAAGTTACCCGTTAGCATGCGAGACCTTTCGCATATCCATACGTATATAATGTCGGTGGATAGAAAGATAGGTATAGGTACCAACCACCCTTCGCATCTGATTCTCAAGATTGAAGAGGTAAGCTTTCGTACATCAGCGTGCCAGATCAATTTCCATGGCTCGTTTCCTGCATGAGGATCTTCTCGATTTCTATCGTACTGTTCTATCTGTCTCCCTTTCGACGTCGTAGTTTCTAACCTCTTTACATGTACGTATTCACACACACACACACACACACACACACACACACACACACACATATTCATGATCCCCCGAGACCTTATGTATTTTCGATTCTAACCTCCTCATCGACGACGATTGCTTCTCAGTAAGATAGGGATAGTATTTGGGATGAGAGTAGGAGACAGAGCAAACTTGGCTTTTGTCTTGTACAACCGACGACGACGACGTGTAAATCAGGCAAAGGAACGTTTGCTCGTTCGGTTTGCTATGCGATAGAATACACATGGGATAATTAACGTCGTGGAAATATAATCCTTGGCACGAGTTTGAGGGAATATATGTGTAGGTAGAGAGTACTTTACGGTGAAACTACTCGCACAAGGTTTGCAATTCGACCAATTAATTCCCCTTTTGGTTGTGACGGTTGAGTGTCATTCATCCCTCGTGCCGGGAATATCTTTGAAATCGAGTTACACTCATCGTATACACTCTGGATTTTCCTCATCGACAGGAAGGATGTTTTGCTTAGTCATCTTGTACCACAAAAATTTTGCTCGTTCCCGCGTGGAAATCAACATAATGACCTCTTTACAGAAAAATAATATAAATAAGTACATTCAACTTTGTCGAACAATTGAAAAACTATCTTACGCAACAAATGATAAATATTGTAACGATTTCAAAATCTTTCGTATTTCAAAAATCGAACGCTCATGAGAATTATCACAGGAATTTCCCCGATAAAACTGAAGGACGTGCAATTTTTTCTAGGTCGTAAAATTTTCGCATCATTTTTATAGCGAAAAATTATCTTAAATTTTTAAAATGTAAGCCACAACAACACCATTCGTCGCCCACATTGCAAACAACAAATTTTTCAGCTCTTACAATTTCTCTAGACCTCGTTCTCCACCAGCTTGCAATCTCGCCTGCCATCGACAACTTTTTTCAACTTTTTTTTTTTTTTTTTTTTTTCGTCTTCCTTATCCATTCCAACATCTCTGCAAAATCTAGCTCTCTCACCCACTTACTATCACACATGTATATATAGGAGATGCCAAAAAGGCAACACTCGAGACGCGAAGAATGGATGCCGGTTTCAGCCTTCCTCTCCCTCCCCTTTTTCTCTCCTTGGACACGTGAACATCGCCACAACGAAGCACTACTCCATTCTCAACACTACTGACTGTACAGAGCGAGTCGATTTGAGTCAAGTTGTACTATCCCGTCGGTCTATACGAATAGTAGCAAGCTTGCACAGAGAGAGAAAGAGAGATAGGTATAGTAGTAGAGGAAGTATAAGGATACCAATTTCGGTGAGCTTGCATTCGTACGTGTACTACACAGCTTGCCATCCCCTTCCTTCTTCAACCAGCTCAATTCCACAACCCAGTAGTTGAGAGTGAGAGAGAGAGAGCCGAGATTGCATCTAGCGAACTGTCGAGCTAATGACCGGGCAGTATTGAAACTGCGCGAGTTGTGCCCCGTCGCAAAACTAGCGTTATAACGGTCCACGTTTCTCTCTGCCTCACGCTATTTCTCTGCTATAAGCGAAATACAAGTTCAAACCATATTGGAATAACGCCACATAGAGGTGGTTGTTGTGGTGGTGGCCATTTCTGTCCGGCGCCGTAACAATTACATGCCATTCTGTTATGTCCAACCGAATGGTTTGCTCGTTCTCGTAGCCCGCTTTCTCCGATTCTTTGCCTCCGCTTTGGCTTCCCCCAAACTCTCAATCATTCTGTACCATTTCAAGTGTGACCCATTGTGTAGGTGTGTGTGTGTGTGTATGTGTGTTAGGGTGAAGAATATATCGATCATCGACCCGACACCGAGTGTTTGGTGTTTTCGAATGCTCCTCATATTGTTTGTACATTTAGGTTACTAAAAAAAAAAAAAAAGAAAAATCCGGTGCATCAGAACAATCCTGCGATGTCAATTTTCTCTTTGATATGTGAAACTCTGACCTTTCCTGAAACTCAATAAGTCCGTAAAGTGATAGTCAAGTCGCTCTGTTCTGTTGAAGAAAAATTCACAATGGAGCTTGATTATCTACGATAGTTTCATGAATTCTACAAACAGATGGTTTAAATTTGAACAAAAAGTTTGAAAAACATTGAAAAATTTGCAAATTGAATGCAACCAGAAGTGAAAATCGCGCAACATTTTCAAAACTGAATTATAAGATTGAGGAAAATTGATAGAAATCTTTTCAATTTTGGTCTGAAAATCTTGTACTTCAAAGTTAAGAAAGTTCAAACTTCATCCAACTGTAACTTCCAAAACTGTACTTCAAGCTCATGAACTATCCCAACATCCATCATCTCAGTCAAAAACCACCACTTCAAGTTGCATCCGCACCAACCAACCAACCAGTCAGCCACCCAGCCAGCTTCAACAT
This sequence comes from Eretmocerus hayati, assembly GCA_029851415.1. Lineage (NCBI taxonomy): Eukaryota > Metazoa > Arthropoda > Insecta > Hymenoptera > Aphelinidae > Eretmocerus > Eretmocerus hayati. The sequence continues at coordinate 136,668,422 of CM056742.1, forward strand.
GATCTGGTGTATTATTGTATTCCGCTCGTCGGTCCACGTCGCATTACGTTGAGATAAACAGGATCTCGTATAAGTTGGAGGCGCGCGACCTCGATGCAAACTTGCGCTTGATGCAGTAGTATTACGGCGTGTGGTGTGGTTCTCTTGCTGCTTGCCGCCTGTCTTGTCACAATAGTTCGCGCGCTCGCGCCGCCGCCGCCCGATATACACAGTTTCTATGCTATACCTATAGTCTTACATTCTCGGAGATGTCTCGGTGTCTGACGCTACGTGTACCTCGACTACTTGCCACAAATATATCTATATTTGAGCTAAGAGTATGTGATTCCGTTAGCGTTACCCGCCGGATTCGCTTCACTGGCCACGACGACGACTACGACAAAGACTATATAGATATATTTAAGTGACGTCTCGACAATATCGCGAATCTTCATTCCGAGTTCCGTGCGTTTATCCGAGTTGGCTGTTTGTTCTTGCCGCAGTCGTACTCGTCGACCAGAGCTTGAACTATACATATATAGAAACTAAAGCTTAGCATTTGCACACAGCTTATACCTACATGCCTTCATCTCTTTGCTCACCTCGTTTCTTGCAAGCTGCAGCTTTTGGAAATCTTCATCTCTTGCTCCCACCTAATATCGCTGTCGTAAAGAATGAGCTCCTGCAGCAGCACCAGTAGCAGGTTGGAATTATTATGTTGTCTCTTCTGATTTAGGTGGTAAAATCGATTGAGCATTCTAAAATTGTTCTGGACTCACAATTTCTCTCCAAGAATGGATAGAAGTTCCTTATCATCATTTGAGAAGTTGAATGATACGAGAATGGAGATTTATATATTTTCGATTAATTACTGGATACTTCCTCATCCATTCAGCTGGTGAATTATTCTAATCGACTGGCTCTCCAATCGACTTCCAACCCTCACTTACATTGGGTCAAAATGACCCCAGATGGAAATCTAACCTTTTTGGCGATGTCAAAATCGGCGGAATCTGACAGATACGAGTCATCAACTTCCAGTCCAAGTCTCCAGCTATTGTGCGATGGCCTCGCTGCTTTGTTAATTTCCCGATAATCTCTGCTAAAATTGTCAACATTCTGGCTGAATCGGTTTAATGCAGAAATCTGCCAATCCGTATCGAAGGGCTTTTGCATCAAATGGTCTCTTGAAATTATTGAGAGGATTCTCAAGACTTCAGTGATGTAGCATTTTTCTCTAAGAGCCTTTAGAGATAACTGGAACAAAATTTAAGTCGAAATATTGGTTACACTTCGAGGAATATCCAAATTTTGATTTGGGTCAATTTGACCCCAATGAGTTTCATATGATTTGAGAAGGAAGTATGTCAAGTAAGCGGGTGCAAATGAATGATCGAGTTATCTGATCTACCTGTTGAAACTTCCACAGAAAAATCCTGTAGAACCCATCAGGAAGAAATGCAGCATAAGGTTTTTCATTTTCGATATCTCTAGACAGACTAGTATCAAAAAATGATTCACAACCATCAACAAAGAAGATTGAGTACATGAATGAGAATTAACACCTGTTCCGATGACTTTCTTACATTAGGCAAATTTTCACCAATTCAACAAGTTACCTTCCAGGAAAAAATCCACATAACCTACTCGTGCGTTGTTCTTTTGCCTACCCATTCAAAATTTTTGAACATCATAACCTTATCCTTCCAACAAATCTAAAGTGCTGTGCTCCCTCTCAGAAATAAGCCATCAAGTTATGTAAGCTCGAGGTCACTTACCATGGATTTAGGCTCAAGTTCGTACAAACAGAGAAAAACGATATGTATACTCGTAGTGACTTTTTTCCACTCCTCGTGTAAGTATGTACGCGCCCATTCTACGATTGCTCACTGCTTCGCTCGTTCGTTCGCCTAGTTGTTGAGGAATGCACAGCATTGCAAAAGAAAGAGCTTCGAAGTAATGAAAGAACGAAGGAAGTAGAAGTAGAGAGAGGGAGGAAGGGAGTGAGAGCGAGAATGGAACACACAAAATTATGCCACATGCTCATGTATATTTATGAAGCACAAGCTCGCGCGGTTGCTCGCGTGATGTCGTTGTTACTCTGGCGCGTATTTCAACCTCGTCTCTTACTCCGTCTCGTCTGTCTTTTTCTCCGGCTATAGTGTTGTAGTACACCATTGCTACTGCTGCTGCTGCTGCTGCTTTTTGACGGTCTGCTTGCTGTTTTTTTCCCCCTTCAAAGTGTAAAACAGAGCGAAATGCAAGTCATTCGTTAAATAGCACGAGCTGAATCCCAGCTCCCTTCATTCAACTCTAGATCATCGCGTGCTCTGATTTTTTAGGTCACCTCAATTTTTCTCATACACTCGAATTGGTACTCATCCCAATAATACAGACTCGAATCGAAATATACGTATCGATATCGAGAGACGCATGAATCATACGCGATTGCCTGTGGGAATGATACTACAGTATAATACCCAGCACAGAGAAGCGAAACCAACTGTACGTATGCAACTATTCGAGAGAGTATTATGGAACTGAAATGACGCGTATTTGACACTATAGGCTACGTTTCAAATATATATCTATATGCATGTTCTCGTTCACCCATCAATCGATTTACATCGATATATATCGAAAAGCTTTCTCAATAGCAATCCTTCACAATTCCACACTCAACCACAGAAATCTACCATCGCGTAGTAATACTCGAGAGCAATCGTGAACTCGTATTTGAATTTCTTTGCTTTCTATCCAAGCCATGTATTATACACTTATACATAGTAGGAAGCAATCGTATGCATATATGTATCGTAGGTTGCAATCTCGTTGAGCCGACCAACCAAGCGAGTAGTACAGCATGTATAGCCAGGCCAGTCAGTCTATCGAGTAGAGCTTGGATGTATATAACGAGCATCGAATGTAGGGGTAGTTATCTCTCAGTTCCAGTTAATCTTTGAGCCAATTCGAATTCGATCCAGTACTATACTATACATATGTATGCGAGAATCGACGCCGAATAAGCGTTACACTTGGTGGCTTTCTCTCGCCACGCTGGCCATCAGTCGGAAATCGCCTATTCTGGTTACCCCGCAACTTTCGATTGCTTATACGGATACACGTTGGCCAAAACGAGAACACGCGAAATTTCCTATGCTATTGTTTGTAGAGTAAGGCTAGACAGGCCATCAAGCTGACAATGAGTTCGGAAAACTAGCTTCTTAAATAATCAAAGCCATCACGTTTTTCCTCAAAGTACATCCATGGATAGTACCCCTGTTGGGAATTTATCGAAGTTCCTGAAGGTGATACAATTGTATTTCACAGCTTACATATCTCTATGAATGTACATCAACCGAATTTTAGAGTCCTAAGGAAGGTCTACAAACCCTCTACAGTTGTAACATAATTCTTGGTTCAGAAATGTCACCGTAGTCAATCACTCAAGCCCTGAAATTAATAATTTTCAAGTTTGGAAAATGCGAAGGCCCAGAATAACATCACAATCATTGTGAGACATTTTATCGGGCCAGACACCTGGATAGGAATTTATCTTTTATATCCCGGGTGCTCGGCTTTCGTCTCCACCCCGGTTGCCCTCATGAGCGTGGGGCAGGAATACGCCCTGCCAGAGCGCGGCGTCGGTTTGGAAAACGGTCACCACCAAACCACAAGTGATTCGGCAATGGCCCACTCCTCCTCTCCGACTACCGAATTCCGGGCTCGGTCCCGAGCACAAGGCCGAAACCCACTCCTCGGAGGGAGGTTTGGGACTTTTCTAGGCTTCCTCGGAGCGCATGATAGAGATGCGCGGTCTCCGCGCTCCAGCGGGCGCTGACTGGGGCCAGAAGCCCTTTAGACTCTAGGGATGAGGCACCAAGTTGCCCCAATCCCCCTTGCTGGTCAAACGCATATACATGGGTACTAATTAAATAGGTTACATTCGTTCAAAAACTTTACAGTTGTTTTACAGCTGTTTGTTTACCCCTATTTTACCAACTGGTGCCGGTATTCGTTGCCTGTGTTCCCAAAGCGCATCCTATATCCATACCTTGCATTCCAAAGAATTAATATATTAATAGCGGTATAGAGGTTAGAGTTTGCGATATGAGTGGAGTCTCCCACCTCAAACGACGAGTTTGCGCCTCTTCGTGTGGCTCACGTTGTACTTAGTATAGAACCCGAGAAACGTGCTGATACGCCGCTCGAGACCGGAGCAATTTCCGTTGAGACTAACTCGAGTTTATTAGACCGGCGACTAAGTTGCCGTCAAAACTTGTACTCTTCCCCCTCCCTTCTCCTTTTCCTCCAACAAGCTTCATCCAACTCACTCTTTCGCAAGCTCATCGGCCCCGTTGTGTCCGCGCTTGAATTAATTTTATTCCCTACTCTTTTTTCTGTCCCTACTTCTACTTCTTCTTCTTCTCTCATCTGGAAAGGAAAAAGCTTTGCTATAGAAAGGTGTATATAGATTACATCATCTGCTTATGAACGCCGCAAAAGTTTGGGATGTGGTTTTCGGTAGTGATGAAGGTAGTAGTAGCGTGGTGATGGCAGGGTGTTATTTTGCACCGGTGAGATAGAGAGAGAGAGAGAGAGAGAGGAAGTCGTCGAGTAATACCAGTAAAGTACCACGGACATTGCGGACAACAATCTCATAAATATTCACGATGAAATCTACCCTTTGATAATAACGGTCCTATCTTGGATGTATAATATACAATAGATATGATGGGCTTGGCAAGAGGATCTCCACGGTTTTTTATGCAACGACGACGCTTGTTGTAAAAGCATGTATCGCAGGAGTAGAGTACTGTTTGAGTGGACAGAAATAATTTAGTGGTGGTCAGTCTTGAGAGATTCACCGGATTCACTAATCTGACATATTTACAACGAGTTGTATCCGCCTTCCTGGATTTGCACTCTCGGGCATTCTGACTAAATCTGTAGATATATTGGAAAGTCCAGCTCCTTCACTTTGCTGATGCACAGATCGACGTATTTTAGAATATGTATATAAACACGCTATAGCATGTAGTAAATGCACTCTGCCGAGCAACATCTCTCACTTTGGCCGATGCTGATGTTGCCGGTTTGGTACCTAGTCTCAAAACGCCACGCTCTTGCGTCGTGTCAGAGCTGAGTGTACAAGCTCCCTTGCCTTAAATATTATATCGGCTCTGCGCAAAGAGACTTGACCCTTCTATATACCACGCTTGTGAATCGTAACACTCAGTTTCCAGAATTTTAAAGATTTATGAGCTTGCAAATCGATCGAAATGGATTTAGAACATAGTGCACTCTTGAAAGAGCTCTAAAGTTCCAGGAAAAACTGATTGTGAGTGAGAAAATTATTCGTGGTCTGTTGAATCTGTCGGTTAGTTAAAAATTCACCCGTTTACAAAATTACCCCGTGCGATTCAGTAATCTAATTTATTTCTCCATTAAATCATGATAGTTTTTATCCGGAATATCACTTAAGGGCATCCAACAAACCTGATAAATTCGGAGAATTATGGGATATATTTTGCGCCTCAAAAATTTGGAAAATCGGCAATCCAACACCTAAAGTTTAAGTTCAACAGAAATCCTTAAAAGAGGATATTGGTATGAGTATAAGCGGAAGAAGCTTCGCTCGCACGTTCAAGCGTAAAGCAATTCAGTCATTATTGTGAGTAACGTATCTATGTGAAATTTGACTCTGTGTTTTCATTAGTCGATAATTGGGTCTATTAACGATCGCGGTTTATTGTGACCAGATTAGATCTATACTCGTTTCGACTTCTTCGAAAGAATCTTGGAAAAATGACCTAATGGGGTCTGGAAAACCTACTGAATATCTGGAAACTGGTGTTGGGATTGTTTTTGACATCCTGTGTCATGATGAGCGGAGTATGATTCGGGAATAGATCAAAATTGATTATTATCATTCTTGATAATAATTTTACTTCTTCCAAGACAAATTTCAATATATTTGTGGGCCAGCCCTGGCAGAAATATTTTTTTGGACACCTATGCAATATATAGATATAGTAACAATGCAATTTAGGTTGAACTTGGCCAGTTTCTGGCCAAAGAAAATTCGCTTGACTGAAACATTGAGACCGGCAGCTGTTTTCTCTTAAGGCCGTGTCGGAGTCTTGCGCAAACGAGGCTACATTTTTCGCAATGGTGCCTCAATCAATCGAGACGGAGTTGGTTGCAAATGACTTGGAATTGCTTCAGAAATGTACCTCTGGTACGATCAATGAGGACATACGTCTCTATCTCCCTGAAAACTCGATGTAAAACGCAAGGTGATCTTGTGCGTGACGCTTTCTGCGGATCAGAATTGGTAAATCTCGCGACTCACCGATTCCTCATCAAGAGTGAGAGACGTTTATCCTCTTGGGTCGTACCAGAGGCACATTCCTGAAGCAATTCCGAGTCATTTGCGACCACCCCCGTCTCAATTTGTGTAAAAACATTCGCCTAAGTTGTAACTCTGTTTTTGCCGCAAAACTCCGACATGGCCTTGGAATTTTTCGATACAATAATAGTTGGCCTCGCAAACATCGCAAAACGAATATGATTTCTTCCGAGACGTAAAGTTGACCAAACAGTCACAAATATACTCTAAACAAGCCTCATGAAACTTCATCATTTTCAACAATACTCACTCAATAACGTTGAAAATGAGATATATTCATGTTCGAATCTAAAACCTGGACATTTTCATGTCCAAGAAAGTTTTATTCCGGAACAAAATTGTTTATGTCCGGCTCAAATTAGGCTTACCACCTTATTCATAAGAATAATTGCAAAATCTTGAGATCTCAAAATCTTAAAAATTTCATTTAAATTAAAATCGCAATAAGTGAATCTCTTTTAGCCAATTACATATCTCCCGAAAATGCGGAATTCATCATAAGTAAAGTAATTCACAACGTGAACTTTACACATCATTCTCCAAAATTGCTTCAGTCACCTTGCAAAGCTACACATTGTAAAATGACTAATTGTTTCGTCATTCATTGATAAAGTGATATGCCCGCGGTAGCGGTCCAATGAAAACGTGAATAGCGAGAACTATGAGAGGGCTAGGTACCTAAGGTTAGTCAACTGACAGACTTGTGGGTATTCAAGCTGAAAGAGAGACAAAGAGAGGGAGTCAAGCAGCTAGTTGAGCTCAGTGCGCACCATTTGTCAAACCTAAGAGCGAGCCGGATTTGGTTGCACTTGTGGTCTGACCGGGCGCAAGTTGAGACAGTTCCACTATCAATAATATTGCCCTCTTGCCCACAGAGAGACCAAAGCTTCTACCAAGTAAGACGCATGATATAATGTCTATATTGTGTATGACTCCAGCCATATAGCCCACACATACATACATACATATATACCTGTAAAGAGATATCTTTTGACCTGAATGGAACGTCCAACACCAGATTACGGGTATAACGCTCGGAAACAATATCGGAATTTCTCCCAAACGCTGACATTGAATAGGGTAACATATATATATATATATATATACAATGGAAGAAGAGAATGGATAATTTCTCAAGGTGTTCTCAATTACTGAGTAATTCCAGTTGGGAATCTGAATCGTTTTCGCTGCGTATAGCTTCTCGGGGTAAATGTCTTGAGAAGTTTCTCCCAAGCTCAAAGAGAGAAGCATTACATTGTGTACGTGATCTTTTACCCTGTTACGCTTACGCTCTTGCAGAAAGATTGAGTATAGCACTGCTATACTACTGTGGCTTTTGTACAGTTGAACGGACGCACACCTCGACGACCGAGAGAGTATCTCCAGAAGAAGAAAAAAAAAAAGTTGAAGAAAAAAAAAAGGAGTGAGTCACGTGGTAGTAGAGTCTCAGTCTTGGCTAGTACAGCACAAATGGGGAAATTGAGAGACGACGACGACGACGCAAGAGTAAATTGGTAAAAATGTCCAAGAAGGTTGTATGTATGTGTGTTTGGTGTCTGAACACGAACGATCTATTCCTTAGTCTCTTATACAACCCTCAAACCTCGTTGCACACTCGTGTTTTCAACTTACTGCTTCTATCCTATCGTATTTTTTACCCTCCACCCCTTTTTCTTAGGAAGGATTTTTTTTTCTTCTTCTTTCGTTTTTTAACCTCTCACACTCTATTTTTGCACTTACTTAGCTTGGTACAATTTTCTAAAGTCCTCCTATCTTCAATTTCGGCACTCGAGAAAAGTAACCGACGCGCGGTGGTTGGAATCGCCTTAATTGCTTTTTCTCCTGATTCCAAAGCTACGATTGTAGTAGAAGTCTATTAAATGGTGTCGGAGATCGAAATCCACCCTCTAACATCGAGAGAGGTAACCGATTATTGAAACCAACGTTTTATATCTATTCTTATCAGTTCTTTATAGAACTGGTGGTGCTCACTATTTGGTTTGTACAAATTACTTCTTCAGATCTTTTCTCGGTTGCGGTGAACGATTTCAATATTTGAACTGTATCATTATGAGATCAGACGGATCTTGATAAGATTTCATTGAATAAATAACTTGTCAAAGTGTGAAATTTCTTGTAAAAATATTGAGCTACTCCTTCGTGCGAACTACATAAGATTTAATCAACTCTGAGGAATCTGTTACCTCCAAAGTTGAGTATTTGTCGGGATTCGTCTGAAGCTTATACTTCTTTTTTTTCAGTTTTCACAAAAACGTGAGTTTCTGAACAAACAGCTTTCTACAACAGCTGTGAAGTTTCGTTACAAAAAGCTGTAAGCCACCACCTCGGTGGAAATTGAGAGGATTGGAAGTTGTAATCTCACCAAGTTCCAACAAAACCTTCCTAACGTGCTGTTACACCTCTTTGAGACAGTTTCACCTATACCGTTCAAAAATCATTTTGTCAAAACTTGGCCTAACGAAAATCATCTTCCACTTTTAATAAATGATTTCATCAAGAATGAGTGATTAGCAAAATTTCTCAATTCCTATATGGAGGTGAGCAAATTCGTGAGTCAACTTGAACTTTATGTAGTTAAAAATCCACATACTGAAATTTTCAAATCAGACGGAGGGAGTTGAAGAGACTAAGTAAGGAAGACGGATCATGCGAATGACTCTCGACAGAGTGGCATGGCGCAAATCTCGAGAAAACGAAGTGCGCCGCGCTCGGTAGAAGACGGGGGCGTTGTTGCGACCACTGTTACTTCTTCGACAAAGATACACAAGTAACACAATACAGGTTGTTTCCGAGTGGCTGCGACAGAGTGAGCAAGAAGCCTTTTCACTCGTACTGTTATTTCTCTTCGTCTCGGCTTTTCTCTCTCTCTCTCTCCATCTCTTTCCACCCGGTCTGACTCCTCCAGACACTGAATTAGGTACTCTTGGGCGTAGTTTCGCGCTGGCTTTAGCCTCGGGACATCGTTACACAATGAAGATGCAGATTTCCTTCTCACTCTTATCTTGCTTGCTTCACCCCTGCCCTCCCTTAATTTTTTCACCTCTATCTTGCTATCTCACATGCATATCCGGCGTGAAAAATGTCTCATCCTTTCAAGAAAAAATAATTGCGTCCTCTGACAATCTCTTGTCGTCACTCTACTCTTCTCTTTTATGTTCGTGAATGGAGTTGGTCTCTGTAGAGCATTTCATTTTCTTAAATTTGTGGTTGGTTTTATTGTAGAAATATTTATGAATATTTTACAAAAGAAGAATGAGATGGGAGTAGACGAGATGTTCTCTAATTTGCATCTGAAATGGGCATTTACGATAAATCAAAGTATGGAATTGCATCTGTTGTGCCATTGATGGAGTTCTCCCGAGTTTGAGTAGAACTCTAGTTCATGTCACTCTCAATTTACAAGTCCAGGAGATGAAGCATTCAAAATCAATCTCATGATTTTATCTTGATATTTTCCAAATTTTGATCTTTTCTTTGTAATGTTCAAAATTTCTGACGGAAAAATTGTTTCAATATTTGCGATATTCTTTCATGAACGCATTTCATTCGAAAAGCAAACAGATTTTCTGTTGATTCATTAACCTTTTTTCGTTTCATCATCTATACGTGATGGCTCGTAAACCACTCAATTTTTACACTGATGACATGTACAAAAAGAGTAGTGGAATTCGAGTGTTCAAAAAGTTCTCCAAAATTATAATTGATGTACAAAATTTCCACAATATCCAAATAATACTCATCGTCAGTTTGAAAAAAGGCTTCGGCTATCCTAGTTTTCCTTTCAAGTATCCGTAGCATTCATTGCATCAGACTATAACTCTTACAATTTTGAGAATTCACCAACATCATTCAATTAGAAATTCTACATCTTCCATACCATTTTCATCGGAATCGTGCAAATGAAATGATTTTTTCAAAGAGGATAAACACAAAAAAATTGATGAAAAGTTATCGCCTTTCAATTGCTAATATCATACTCCTAACCCATCAATCGAATATATCTTGACACTGGCTTCGAATTAGCATGAAAATACAATTTCAAATTTGATTTTCTTCGCACTCTACAGATCAAGACATATTCCAATACTCAAAATTCGACAGTAAAATCTAATGTATTTGCACCGTATCTCTAGAATCCACCTCTCAAAACTTCCGACAAATTCTAAATGCCTGCACACGAATCACCAAGTCGTATTTAGCTTGCCTTCGCGTTTCAGCTCATCACCAGATTTCATTGCTTCTCCAGACTCCTGCAGAGCGAACGATTAAGACAGCGTATCATATCGTTTGACGTTTCTCTCTTCTTCCCCACAGATATTATCCTATATAAATCAACATCTACAATCGGTATCTCGCTTTTCTGTTTCGCGACTCAATAAGCACGTCCTGCTTCTTTTTCTCTGCTTTTGCCGGATGATTTTCGCCAAGTTTACAAAAGTTGGTTGGGCGAACAAAGAACAAGGCACGACAGCAAAAGGACAAAGAGCGTCTCTCTATACTCCTCTATCTTTCTCTTTCTATACGTCGCGTCGCCTTGGGGTGGTCTGATTGGTCGAGCAAACCTGCGACAAGAGCTTGCTGCTGCTGCTGCTCTAACTTGAACTAACCAATATATATATATATATATATATATATATATATATATATATATTTCTATCGAGAGAAAGAGAGAGTTGGTAGCCCAGTGTATAGAGTTATGCGAGTGGCCCGCGGCAAAACTTGCTCCGTGTCGATCATTCTTTTGCTATATATCCAACCAAGACACCCCCCCCCTCTTCAGTATACCCTCAATCTTGCTCGGATCTTCAGATTGCCTCGTCTGTTTCTTAATGTGCTTATTATCGTTTCGCTGTCTATATTCGCACAAAGTCCAACTTTTGCCACCCTCCTTTTTCGTCATGAAGCAAGACTCTATTTCTATCTTTATCCATCTTTCTCTGTCTTTCATCGGATCTGGTACGGATTCCACCGCGAGTCGAGGATAATCCCCTTTGAGGCGGCCGCGAGGAGCTTATCTCAGAGCTTGAATCCTCATCTCTCTCTATCTATACAGTGCAAAAGCTTCCACAGTTCGTGTAATATATGTGCGAACTTAACTAATAATGGACAGCGAGACTCTCTCTCTCTTTCTTTCTCTGCGTGTGCTCGCGCTTATGAGAGCATGAGGAAATTGTTTTTCTCTCTTGCTTAATTATTCAAGTTTTAGGGTGAGATCTTAAGGAGTATAGGTATATGTATAGCGATGTCCCGCTCCCTTTTCAAACTTTTCGCGCGCTCCGTGAACCGCAACTTTTGCCAGTGTATGAATTCGCTTAATCTTGAATGAGTCAATTGAATCGTGGTGGTATGACGCTGCATGAAGAATGTTATTCGAGCCTCATGAATCATGCATCAGTCTTTGATATTGCATTTTTTTGGACAGCGCTTTGTTTTAGGTTGTTCGGAATTTCTTGTGTCTTACACATTTAAGGCGATGGAAGCACTGATGAGATACCGGTAACAATAAACCAGAATTTGTGTATATGCTTCTCTCGTTTTCTTGTATTGCTTCTGGTACATCTGATCGACATAGTCTAACAGACCCACAATTCAAAAGTCAAATTGACTGTTGGAATGAGATACTTTTTCCCTCCACAAGCCTCAAAAGCCGAGGACTTTAATGAAAATTTAGTTCTCCCACGTATGTTCATTTTTACATGCAATTGACCCTCCCCCCCCCCCCCCCGGACGGTTGGGGCCCCTCCCCCAAGATCCCAACCGTCCCTCAAGAACATTTTCTGCGTCCGCTTTTGTTCCAAGAAAAGGAAAATGTCCATTATTCATTGATAGTGTAATCTCCTCGTGTGGTGGCAATTGATAAGATGCTCAGTTTCCGCACTCTCGAAACTCTGGAACTTGAGCCAAAGTATCGAAATGAGTGGGAATGTGTGAGACACCACTTGGTCTGTCTATGCGTTCACTATGAAAAGTCAATGATATTATGGAAATTGCTCTTCTTCCTGATGGTGAATTAGTAAATGTTGAGAAAGCCAATGAGGAGTTGGTGACCACTCCCGGCTTATTTTGTTACCTATATATCAAAATAACTATGATTTAATTAACCACCATGAAAAATTTTAGTTCGATGTGAAACTAGATATTTCTTACATATTCAAGTTGACCGATCGTTTCAGAAGAATTCCTTATGTCAGTCAATGATAACGATTTGAGGATGCTGTAGCTCATTTGACGACAATCTTTCCCAGAGAAGCTTGGATGCCTTCTTTAAAATACCTACTTTTGAGTTCAAGAATTTGAAAATAATAGGGCTGCCGCGAGACTCGAGAGTAGTCTCGGTCTCGATGCCGAGAGTCTCGGAAATCGAGAGCGAGCCCGAGATCGAGTTGCATTGGAATTTTTCGAGGGCGAGATCGAGTCCTTATTAGACACTCTCGGGTTTCACCGAGAGTGCCTCAGATACTCTCGTGAGAGTCTCGCTTTCATGAGTAAAATAATGAGTAAGTATCTCAATCATGCGTAATCAGTCATTTAAGTAAAATTTAGATAATTAAAATAGCAAATGTAGTCGAAAGAATGTCCCATTCTTCAAAAGCTCAAATTTATTTCCACAAAATGAATCAAAATTCAAAATAAAAATCTCATTCCATTTCACAAATTTGTTTCCTGAGCAAACATTTCATCCATGAACTGACACATAATTTTGCTCTAAGAAATTCTGCACTAATCGAACATCTCTTGTCTTGAGCAACCAATCTAGCTCCCGAGAACATTCTCTCTACAGGAACACAACTTGGCATCATACATAGGAAGTCTTTAGCCATTCGTGCCAACGATGGATGAATACTCTCATTCATTTTCCACCAAATCAAAATATTCGTGTCTTCTGTGGCTCTAGGAGTTCCTAAATATTTATTCAATTCAGATCTCTAATTTTGATCGGTAGTATTTTTACAGAACAACGATGTGGAAACGTTTCTGAGGAGTAAGAAGCCCTTTTTCTTGGTTCAGATTCTGATTCCACTGAACTAACAATGTTAGTATTGAAATAATTATTCTCAAATATTCTTTCAAATTTCTTGCAAGCTGCAGCTTACAACGATTTTCCCCGATCACTATAATCAAATGTGGACACTTTATGTCGAGGATCGAGAATCAACGAAATTACATACACCCAATTACGTTGCTTATAATGTTTCAATATTTTATCTCGACTAGCTCGAAATGCTAAGATGAGCCTTTCATCATCATCGCTACTAGTTTCAGTTGTGTCCAACTAAATCATATTTTTTTTTACAAAAAATTTTTTTTAAAAAATTTTACAGAGCGAGCGAGACTCTCGGAGAAACCGAGATCGGGGCCGAGAGTCGGGCCTCCGATTTTTCCAGGATCGAGAGCCGAGACCGGGACCGGCTTAAATTTATTCGTATGAGACCGAGAATCGCGAACTTTCGGAAATTCTCGTATCGCGGCAGCCCTATTTAAAAAATAACTCTGTTGTTTACTCGTGAAGGTTATGGTCCTTACCTAGATGGGTAACGATATTAATACAGTCTAAGAATACCTAAAATACAATCATTTCATCATTGCAGAAGATGTAGATCTGGCCATATTTGCAGATCTCTCACAAATTCGCCCGATTGTCCCCGTCAAGTAATTTAATCCCTAACGATTCCAACCGAATTCCCTCATTAGAATTCCACGCATAACACACTTGTCGCGCATGTAAATTTCAAAATCTCACCGGCGCATTATTTCATCAGCAGCAGCAATCCTCGCAATCACGCAATTTTCAAATTCCCCATGAGCTCGTTCTCTATCTCTCGCATTTGTGTATATCGTCGATACTACACGGCTACAAATCGCAATCGCCAAGCTTACAGGTTAATTAGCGCTAAATACGAATTGGCCATGGTTGGCTTTCAGTAATTCGATACGAGTAACTATATATACCACATTACCCCTACTATAAAATAAGAGAGAGATAGAGAGAACCACACAGTTATCAGAGGGCTCGGGTATTTGCTATGACAATCCGAATCTCGTCGTCGACGACTAATATGTTATACCTCGCGCGTTTGTATCAGAGTCCGATGTTGTAATGTGGCAGCCATGCAAAGCATCTGTTGGATGCAAGAAGTCGAATCAGATATAGAGAGATACACAGCCGGCTTATGTTTCTCGTTTTGCGAATAGCGTATTTCTGTGTATATGTGTGTCTATGCTAGTTTTTGTCAATACGCTTGCAACATCAGGGCTACATGGAAAATGCATAGGTGCGCGCATGTACGTGCTAGATTAGATTTTAGCTTTGTAGTTTTGGATGTATTGTAATGGCTAAAGTCTGACTTATTTTTTCAAGTTCGACGCACTCTGTTTTGGAGAATCCTAAAACAAAAATTGGATAGAATTTTTTAGAGATCTTAGCTTTTTGTATTCGAATTTATGAACTGAATTTTTGGACCAGTGACATCTTTCATGATTTGTTCGAGTTGATCATGAGTATGATTCGAAGAGTTCATCTACGCAAATGATGGGAACCAAAGTCGTATGGAAAACGATGCTATCTTTCGCTATTTGAAGCGTGAATCCGTGGGTGCAAATTTAAATGGTTTCAAACAGGACCAGCGAAACATCAATCGCGACCATCGTAGGATATTGCTAGCAGTATCCTATCTTATCTCTCATCTAGATGTCTGCATCTGATATCTTTGAGAGAGCAGATATTTCACCAAAAGCAAAACTACGGAATTCGAATCCAATTTCAATGTTTTCCGTTGAAAAAAATTTTCATGGACCAAAAATTTTCGATCTCAAACTAGTTCCAATATCACAATAAACCATAATATCTGCGTAAATCTTGTGCGATCTAATCTTATAGATTTACCACGAGCCCACCCCGGTAGACATTTTTTCTGGACACCTATAGCCAGTAGCAATGTCACTTGGCTAATTATTGGCCAGAAAATTTTGACCATTTTTACCAGGGCAATTTATCTTGAATTTGTGATGTTTTCCATTGTACACGCAGATTCAACCTCTCAAAAAAAAGTTCTTCAGAAACACCAAAATCCTTTCTGAATCCATACATATCTCAAGTCATTGGGCCCAACGTCAACAAGTAATTATCAACCATCACCAACCTTGCTCATATCAAGATGTCAAACTCCATCTCGTCACTACATTCTATTCGATATAGCGTGACTTCCTCTCGGCTTCTCACCCTCATCTTGTATAATATAGTGAGGAAATTCTCGGTCCGGCGTTGCTCATTGGTTTCGAATTAAAAAGCTATTGGGCGCCTTCTCGTCTCGTTGAACTTGGCCGAAAAGATAAGGGTGAACGTTCATTTCATGGTCCGTCAGTTCACACTCCAATCACTCGTGGCTAGAGACGAGTAATTTTATCCAAGAAACGTTTCCACGGCTCTAATACTCTGTCTCAATTTCTCGTCTTGAGTCTGGCTTAGAGAGAGCATACACGAGACTCCAACTTTGAGACTCAATTCGTACGAGTATATATCCCAACCTATCAGAGTTACTGACAGGTCAATAATCTTTGGGAGTGAGGAAAATTCTTTGAGGTATACATTTTTCTCTCACCTCATCCTGTCTCACCGACTTCAATCTTTTACATCCGAATGATTTTGATGCGTCATGATGAGAAATATAATTCGAATATCTCACTCTATAAGCCGTTATAACAATCTATTCGATGGAATTCGAATTTTCATCATGATTGTCCATCATCATGTTTGAGGTTTGACTGTGACGAGTTACGTATATTTCTGAACAAAAATGTCTCACTTTGCTTGGGATTATCCTTTTGTTTTGTGAGACAGGCGACTTATGAAGTATAAGATAGAAAAATATGAAGGGGAAAAGGCTGAGCTCTAGAATTGTTTCTCGACATTGTGTTGCCCTAAGCTCACTAATAGATATTGCTTTCGCCCATCAAATCCTCCTCTTCTTTTTTCGCTTCTCTTGGGTATTCGCGAGGTTTATCTCGGAGTTGGCATCGGAAGAGAGAAAAAAAAGAAGAAATAGCGAGTCTGTACTGTCGTGCGCGTTTGTATTCGTTAGGGAGATTAAGCAATCCAGGTGAGATTTCATCCTCTTTCTAAGCCTGAAAAAAAAAAAAAACGTTCGATGCCAATTTTTTACATTTTGATGGATTTTACTTTGCAGTTCGTTGACTTTTCAATATCTGGCGACTTTTTTAGACTACGCAGTGCTTTAAATTCAAAAAATTGACTTTTGTCGTACGTGAAAATTTCCTGTGCTCTACCAGTTGTATTCGATCCAGCACGGTCAATTTTCTCTTGGAACTGTGTGCTTTTTCGTTCCAAATATTGAGTTCGAAGAATTTTGAAAAAAAAACGAAAAGAGATTCTTTACGTTTTTTCGTTTTGTTGCATGCCCTTTCCAATGGACAACTTCGTTACCTAGCTTTTCGTCCTGTTTATGTAGAATCAAGTTCTGCTGAATTCTAAACAAAGTCCCAAAATTTATTAATTCTCATTTCACCACTTGAAAAATAAAAACTAGATGGAATTTCTAAATGTTGCATAAAATCGAGTTGGAATGAACTAATATTTGATCATCATTCTTATCTGAATGTGCAGTTACGACGGATAAACTTTACCTCAAAGGGAGTATAAATTCCTCCCTGGAGTTATGAAATGGTACCAGAATATTTGAAAAGCTTCTTTCCAGTTTCATACTTCGTTCATTGCATCATTACGAATGAACGTAAAAAGTACCTCATGGATTAACCAAATGGATAAAGCTCGCAGAAAGAAGAAATAGCCGGTATACTCTGGGTTACCACGAAAATTTTTGAAAAGAGCAAAAGCTCGCGCTCGGTATCTTTATCAAGTATTAAAACTTTTTAAATCGACGCGGCAGTGAAAGAGTGAGAGCAAGCAAGTAGGGAAGGAAGAATATATGCCAGACACTCGTGCAAGATTTAATGCCATTTCCCTCTCTCTCTTTCCTTCTCTTTTACTTCATTTCACCCTTTCCGCTTGCCTTTTTTTGTTTCCATCCATCCCTCCGTTTTTTTTTCACTTGTTTTTTTTTACCTCCAAATGAACGACTCTCAGTTGCTCTTGTAATGCAGGAGGTTGGATTTTTACCCAAGAGCTTGCAAAGCTTTTGACATGTGTATCCTGGCCTTCCTCAAGGTATACACACAATAGGTACAATCGTAATATTTTTCGTACTTCAAGTTGTGAACCTTACGTAAGAAATAGTTCATGGAAATCTTGAGGGTGTAAAGTATCTTGAAAAAATCATAGTCCTCTTTTTTCATACCATCAAACTTCACAAGTGTCTTATTCGGAATCGAAGAAGTGAAGCTTCAGAAAAGGACCATCTTCAATTTGCCGAATGATTTTTACATATGCGGACGAGACTACGCAGATGAAACGTGCAGTGCAAAAGGTAGAAGCAAGAGAGTAGAATCTGGCTTTGGAAATACATAATCTGTTTTGTAAATATTATCGTGATATACAAAGTATAGCGTAGAAGCTTCGTGTTTCGCTCGAGTGGAAAATGAGAACTGGCTCATAGCCTCTCAAAAAAACGTGCACAGTATAGTAGCTTTTGAGCGACGTAACTCATTAGTACGTCAGCTTGGATCTTGTTTTTTCCTACTAAAATACGAAACTTCCAAAATACGAGAAAGTAATAAGCCATCCGATCTCTCAGAGTATAGAAAAAAAATTGCAGCCAACCTTCCAAAATGTATCACTTATCAAAATACATCAGCCAAAGAATTCTCAAAACTAACCTCAACCATTCATATATAGTTTCTTACGACACTAGAGAGAGTTGATGAAGCTCGAACGATGCTACTGGTTATCAAGCTTTTCCTCTCTATCTATATGTACAAACTACCTACTACATACTACCATCACGAGTGCCGAGAGGGTCAAGAGCCGCTTCAAACCACAGGAATAAGGTTATATATATATATACCTATTTGGTCAAGCTTTCATCCGCTCACGTCGCTAGGGTTGTTTCACTATATATATATATTATCTCATCTTGACCATAAAGTCCGATATTTTACGGCTTTCACCGCGCGCGATATTTAATTTTTGCCTTGGGGATCGCTTGCGAAGCATCACATCTGTGTCTCATGCGTGTATGCCCTATATCATGTAATCTAGGATAGTATAGACCTTTCTATCTTTGCGGTAGGTATTATATACACGACTTATACGATTCTTCTTTCTTTCTTTTACGAGGCAAGTTGCAGTCGACTGGTGATTCTTTCTCTCTGTCTCGCTTTTCGTAAGACGTGCGATGACAATCGTTTGCCCCAACTCTCACTTCCTCGTCGAAGCTCACGTAAAAGCGCTACAATAAAAATTTCAGCTTCTTCGTAGTGTGTATAACCCTTTTGCTGCAAGCTCAGCAATCGGTCTTCTACATATGGAGAAAACTAGTAGTAGTAGTAGTAAGAAGAAGAACTTTTTCTTCATACTAGGGCTACTAAACTCTTAAGTCAATTCTTTGAAAAGAAGGTAAAAAGAGGATAAAGTTAGAGATAGAAAGAGGCCGGCAAATTACCCTGGAAAGTGAATTTTCATCGGTTCTCGAAATTTACTATATCAAATACCTTAGAGTATCCCCTATTTGAGCAGATGCAACGGGGAGATTTTTTTTTCTTTACAGAATAGTAGCAGCCGGTGCACGACGGATTCGTTTGGTTATTCCGAGAGTAAACGTCGTCGTCGAAGCGACTTTTGACTCTCATACCTAACCTATTCGGGATATAGGTATCTCTTTCAGTTGGGGCTACTACTTGGGCTGTTTGTATCTCTAAGGGTGCAAGCATCGATGCTTACTCGTGTATCTATATTTGTCTATATCCGTAGACTACTACTACTACTACTACTACATGATGGCTCGCGTTTCAAACTCTCGGATGGACCTTCTCGCTTCCCTCCGCGTATAATAAGTACTACGGTACACCAGCTTGTTTGCTCGAGGTCAGCGTGGATATTCAATGCAGACTTGGTCAAGAGAAAAAAAAATTAGATTGTGTAACTTCCTGGCGTGGTGTCCGTATTACAGCTCCTTCGTGATTATTCCTACAGATCGCAAAGTAGTCAAAGATACGAAAACAGTTGGGTATTTTGCTTGAAAAAAATTTTATGGGGATTTTGTGCGTCAGGGATAGTAATGAGTCATCTGTAAACATTTTGCTATCTCTTTTAAGTGTATTATTTTCATGTGGAATTTGTGTACGAGAGACGAACTTTCAAATGGAAATTCTTCCACAAATAAAGAGGTAATTCAGTATTTTCTAAAAGTATTTCTTCCTAAATTGTGACCAAATCTGTAACTTCGGATCAATAAGATTCTTCTATGGTCATTATTCTTGATCATTCCCATTAAAATTCAAAGTCATTTCGTCAAGAAACATTCTCGCTCTTTAAAAACTGAAATCACATGATTGAATTTGCCGTAAGTTGAGTATTTGGGGGCCATAAACGGCGAAGATCGGGTTCTATTGAATCCAAAGTTATGATAGGGATATATTGCAAATCGCACATCGATGAACATTACTCAATCAATTGTACTGACGTTCACACACTTATCTCGTTGCAGATCAGAGAATTATTCGGCTAATTATAAGTTCAAGTAGAGATGAATTGTTTGCATTTATATCTTACTTGCTGGAGTGAACCGTAGTTTTTTGGCCCTCACCCCAAAGTCATACAATAGCCGCGATTAAATAACTCGAAGCTCAGACCATTGTACACGTGATCAATTCTATAACATGTCAAACCAGTAAGGAGGTCACTCCATTTATACCTGAAAATTCAATGGACTTTTGGCAATTACAAGCAGCTATACAACCTCAATATTTGATTCTCATTCCAATCGTACGATCGAGCACACCTGTTAATTCTCAAAAGCTTCAAATGACACATAAGAGTAGCCTCTCGATGGGAGTTTAGAGAGAAGCGAGGGATAATCTATTTACCTACAAATACGTGCATATTCTCGAGATAACGCAATAACTCATCCATACACTGTCACTATATGTATGGTATACACGCGTGAGCGAGCGTACAAGCATCAACTCGCGAACTAAATGCATACATCTGTCGCTCGCTCGCACTCACTCTTCGAGAGTTCATATACGAAACTTGTCCGCTTCCTCGACATTTCGCCGTAGTATATGAATAATTCACGCTCGTGCGGAGAATATTTAGACTTGTCTCACGTCACGTATAATATAATACAAACGTGTATTTCAATCGCTAAATGATCCAACGTTTGTCAACGCCTAATATGCTTTACCCATTCATTATATACCCCTTCCTTCCTTTCATTACTTCTCTCTCTCTCTCTCTCTCTCTCTCTCTCTCTCTCTCTCTCTCTCTCTCTCTCTCTCTCTCTCTCTCTCTCTCTCTCTCCTCTCTCTCTCTCTCTCTCTCTCTCTCTCTCTCTCTCTCTCTCTCTCTCTCTCTCTCTCTCTCTCTGAATTTTAAACTCGTTTCGTACGATTCCTAACCTGTCAAAGCATCGTGAACGATATAATCCATCCGACTCCCGATTTCGTGGTGTTTATTCCTCCTATAATCCTACCCCAATAACAAAAAAGTATCTCACCATACACAAACATATATGGGTGATTCCGCCGAAAGTGGGATTTCTTGGGGTTGAAATCGTCACCGCCAGAAGAGATTGTTTTGGGTAGAAGAATTATTTCAGCCCCAGACGAGTTTTGGTCACTAGTTTGGGTATAAGATTGAAGCACCTAGAGTTACGCATCTCGAGAATGAAGCCAGACGAGGATATTGCCAAGTATAAGAGGTTGCGGAAAGGACGGAATGGACATTTTGACTAAAAAATTATTCCTACGACTCGGCAACTAATCGTTAGACTCTTTCCCGCATAAATTTGCTCTGATGCAACCCAATACTTTAAGAAGGTGTGTTTATATAGCCATATGACTTTACAGGGAGGAGCACAACATGGGGACGGAAAGGACAAAATATTTTGTACGCCACTTTGAAAACACGTTCATGTGGTGCGCCTGGATGCGGATTCGAGTTTTTGGCTACTGTCGCACATTGATCAGGTGTATTTTGGACTCTTAATGACAAATCTCATTAGTGAGAAAGGTTTAAAGGATGATTGGGGACTTTGAGAAGCTAATCAGTGCTGTGCAAGCAGTTTCGATGCAAACCCGTCTTCAAAATGTCGGGTAGCCGTGCGCGAGCTGAGGGCTTAATTTGGATTCGCCAATTGGTCGAATTGAAGTGCATAGCAACATATGGAGATTTTTGACTCCGCATACATGCGTCGTAATGAATTCAAAAGTTGGGTTTACTACACCGGACGAAAAGGACATTTTAACCCTTTCCCCCCTACAAAATACGGGGACGTTGAAATCGCCTCAAAAACTATCAACATAGTTGCACGCCAATAGACTACACTCTAGAAAATTGCTACAATGCACATTCCAACCCTCAGAACTTTGGAGGGACTTGAAACACAGAAAATCACACTTTCGACGGAATCCTGTCATATGCAGGATACAGGCGACCAATGCGATAAGTCCACGAGGACACGACCACCAACAACGAAGCTTGAAGATTAATTGAGCGGCTATCGAATTTCCATATATGCCGGTATTATATATATACAGCAGCAGAATGAGAACGAGTGCTCGATAAGGCCTCTATTCGCATATCTGTATATGCATACAAAGAGGTTAAGAGAGAGCATAGAAAACGAAGCTGCAGATGCGAAATTGCGAGGCCGCGCGGTCAACTGGTGCGGTCGTAGGTGTTTCCCTTCTCTATAAGCAACGTTGAAAAATGGACGCTCGAGGGCTACTGGCTTCTGTGTTACTGGAAATACTCAACCTACCTCGTAGTATACAGTGTACAGCTTCCTAGCTTGAACTCTCATTCGACGTTGGAGGCGATTTAGTGGCAATCAGGAGCGTCTCTGGACACGCTACCGTTAGCTATATACTTATACGGTTTCCTCTACGAAACTTCAGAGAGCTTGGCCTTTGCTTTTCGTCCTTTTTAATTTGATTCTCTCGACTCGACTTTTTCAATCCTGCTTCTGCTATACTGTTGCGTGAGTTGTCACTGTTGCAGTGCCTCTAAGGGATACACTCTGAGTTACGATATGGTAGTGATTTACTGAAATGGTAGTAATGTTGACCATTTTCTCAATTGGTTCGCCTGCAGATTGGTTTGTGCCTGGTCATTTGTGGAGTTATCCTCGATGCGATATTCCAAGTTGTGTTTTGGTCTAAATGAAGTTTTTAAATTCTATCATTTTTACGTAGATTATCGTGTGAAAACTTTGCAACTTGCATAGAATGTATTTTGGTAACCATGATTATTTTCAAATATCTACCAACTCTCGATGACATCACATGGATTGGAATATAGAGACAAGTTCAGGATTTTATCACAATACATTATACTTTATTACACACTTGGTAGGCTAAAACACCAATAGAATCGCCTACCTGATACTATTCAATCTACCATTTCAATCCCTACTGACTATTCCTATCCAATCACACTCAATCTCTTTTTTGATGATTTTAACGATTAATTGTGTATAATCATCGCTTGTCATTATTGATCGTGTTTACTATGAAAAATTATATGATGTATTCCATATAATCCTGGAATAGATGAATGATTCAAAATTTTCGTGTCTGCGCGCGCTAGATTGAAATTACAATTTTAAAATGAAACTGTCTAGATGTACATCATGAGCTTCAAAAAAATTCTTGGTAACCATTCCATCAAGTCGACTCTAGTTTATTCCCTCACGCGCTACGCACGTGTTAGCTTAGTAAATTCACTCTCTCAGTCTGTCAATCAGAGTGTCATACATGGATTACAATATTTCAATCTCTTATACGTGATCGATACAGTTCTTCCTTTTTCTCCTTCCCTTCTCCTTTCACACGCGCGCATCTCGACTTCATTCAACTTCATCAACGCGCTTTCACTTACATCATATAAATACGAGGCATAAGCTTCATTTCTATAGCAAACTGAAGCGTCAAATTCACCCGATGCCTCTTGTCAAATCGAACTTTTTCGATACTTTCCCTCGATCCACATATATATTCCAACATAATCCAATATAAATACATTCAAAAACGTACCGTTCACCCGTCCGAATATTTCACATAGAAAATCGTTCACATCTTTTCTATTCTATTTTATCTTAAATTGTGTACCGCCTGTCGCTGTCATCCCTTCTTCTTTCCTTATAACCAAGAAATATTCTCCCACGTTTTGTGTGGTGTGCATGTGACTACCTCAGAATATTCATCTTCCTATTCTAGATCCCATTCAGTCCAAGCTCTCTCTGAGGCTTTGGTGTTAAATGAGACAGAACGCTTTGCTTTCTCGGTTATATACAGGATATGAAGAACCACAAGCCTTTAACCACCACGAGACCATGACTCTGAATGCAAATTACTATCTGGCACATAATCAGTTCTCGTCTTTCGCTCTAGTTATTTTTCACGTCAATTCATCCGTGTAGACGCCATTGACGCATACAAGAAGGTGAACCGCAGCTTTGTGCCCTCTCTTAGAAAATTTTGAATGGATGAATTATGCTCATTTTCACCGAAACTAACGACGAAATTGACATCGCTCACGAGCAAAGATTGCATTTTGAAGACAATGGGGCCCTAGTAGATGTAAGGATCGACAAACTAATCATCAAATTGACTTCAATTCACATCACTCCATTGTCTCAAACGTATAAACGAAGGGTTTATCGACCCGTAAACAAATCAAGCAGACATCGTCGGCGCATCAAATTGTCTAATTAGTCAAATTGAAGCGTCGCTCTTTTAACGCAAATCCCACTTCTTTCACCAAACAAAAAGTTCCACAACTCTCACTGTAACTTCTTACAATCCCCCTTCTACTCTCTTCCCACATTTTGCATTTTGAAAAAAACAACTTTAAAAGTCGATGATTCGGTTACTGAAATGTGTAGAGAAAAAAGGTTATCGGAAGCTTATTCATGAAAATCAGTAGGGGTTGCAACTGCGAAAAAGAAAACATCAATCTATAGAAAAGCTAAACGTGCATGAGAGCGTGCGACATCCATTACAATAATTACCGAGAACCGTGGCTGCTCGCTTCGAGCTTTTGTTTGCACCGCATTAACGGCAGCCATTCCCCTTTTCCCTCTTCTCAAAATTGTGAAAAGCTTCCCAACCTCGACTCTTGAAGCGAGAGAAAGAGAGAAAGAGATATATGAATGAAGGGTTCCGAGAAAGCCACACCAGCACGCTCTCTTTTGTATGTATATATCCGTTTGCATCGGTTTGAATTATACGCAGATTCTGTGTGTACATATACGCGATATATGGGTAAATGCTGTGTATATATACAGAAATTGAGATCCCTTGCGAGTGAAGCAGCTTCTTTGGAGAGAAGAGTTGATACTGCTGCTGCTGCTGCTGCTGTTGAACGAATGCTTTGAAATGATTGAATCCCGCGTGGCGCTGAGTTGGGTGGTTCTCTGTATACCTACATGCTTGGAAAGATGTGCATAACGTATCGTTGGGTATTATCTCTGCACGACTGCGGATATTTGTTTCACAATTTCTGTTCGAGTCAACTGGCATGATTCTGCTCTTCTTTTATCGCTCATTGCTCTGATTTTCTGCCTTTTTTGAGCAGAGACTGTATTCTTCGAAATCGTCGCTTACTGGCTTTTATTGTGAACAAAATTTTTCGAGTCGCCGCATTTTCTGATGCGCCAAGTCAGTGAATCGAACTCGTCATTCAAGAATTGCTTATTTTTTCTGCGTAATTGGTTTCTCAAAAATTTAATTTATACAAGGGTCAATCGAGATGATGTCGCCGTCTTCTCGTGAACGCCCCTGGTCTCATCTTGTCGCCACGGAATTGGTCTTCCGCACGCGTGTGTCGATCGCAAGATGTATTTCGCTCTCAATGCGCAGCTTTTTGCCACTTTCTCCCAAATTCATGAATATAACTGCACACTTGTACGTATCGCTGGCGAGCGACGCGATGTTCAAAGTACACCGTCGCAATAGAAATGAATTAACAATCATAGAGCCTGAGTAGTTGAGAAGTGACGACGATAATTGTGGTGAACGCAATTTTTCATCCCCGCTGAAAATCCTTCCTCTCTCACTTTGGCAAAAGAGGGAAATAGCGCATCACCGGTCATCAGAATTTCAAATGGAATCCATTCGAACCGGCACATATATACAGGGTGTCCGAAAAGTAAGTACCCCCCATTTTTTTCAGAAATGGTTGGGAATCGGGAAAAACCCCGAAACAGGTGTTCCCTTATTTTGAGTGGGACATCCGATGGTGGCCTTGTTTTTCACCTTGAAGGTCATTTTCAAGGTCATTTGGAGGTCACCTGGATTTTATTAATTGGAAACACCTACTTTTGACCTCGAATTCTGAAAGAACATAAAAAATGATGAAACTTTTGTCTGGAACTTTTTTTGACCCGACTTGACCTTCGCGAGATAGATGGGGGTCAGCACGGGTTGACGGTAACCGCTGTCGCTCCAAGAGTGAGCATTTCATCGAAAAATGTTTGGGACAAAAGTTGTTCATGATTACAGTAGAGAAGAGCTGATGACCTTATTCCCGACCTTGGAGGTCATTTTCAAGGTCATTTGGAGGTCAACTCGATTTTTTCGAATAGAAACACCTAATTTCAACCTCAAATTCTGAAATTACATGAAAAGTGATAAAACTTTTGTTTGAAAATGTTTTTGACCCGACTTGACCTTGGCGAGATGAAAAGTAGGTGTTTCCGTTAGAAAAATCAAGTTGACCTCCAAATCACCTTAAAAATGACCTCCAAGGTAAAGAACAAGGCCACCATCGGATGCCCCCTCAAAATGAGGGGGCACGTGTTCCGGGGTTTTTTCCGATTCCCAACCATTTCTGAAAAAATGGGGGAGGGGGGTACTTACTTTTCGGACACCCTGTATATAGACAGAGTATATATGAGAGCACAAGCAGGGGTAATTTTGCGCACTCACGCGCGCAAACGTGTGTATACATTCAGAAAGCGTACCAACAAACGCTCTGATCCTCCAGTATTGAGACGCAAACTCTCCATTTTCCCTCTCTCACTCTCTTTCGAGTGGCCCTCTCATCGAAAAGCTCGCTTTGCGCGGTGGTGGTGGTAGCTGTACTTCTTTTGTTTTATCGTCGTTCTACATTCTCCCCCTCTCTCTCTCTCTCTTTTCAACGCAAACGAGGCATGCTCATAGTTATCGGTATGCGCTTGAAAAATCACTCGAGTGTGATTCCCCGAATTTCTACAAACAAACAAACCAGAAAACAACGTAGCTCACAGCAGCACTCTTTCTCTCCAAAAAAAAACTCTAAAGACGCATACAATGACTATTACATGGATATAGTGTACATAGGTATACTTATAACATGAGGAGAGAAAGGGGATGAAGGCCTAGTTTGGCGAATTAGCGAGGGAGTTGGAGAAGCATCGATGACAGCAGCTCGACACGTGATATCGCGAAGGGACACGAGAGTAGGTTGGCTTTGTATACACACACACACAGAGTATAGTGGTAACACTGCAGCAAAGCTAAATCCTCGGCAAAGTGATTGATGCGCCGCTTGTTTTCACGCTAGCTTGGGAATTTCGCGTCCGATCGTCCCTCTCTCTCTTGCGTGTACAACCCATCACAGGTAGCACTGCAGCAACATATACAGCTACTCTCTCATGCAACAGTACAGTGTTGTTTCGATTCCCGTAGGCTATAACAAGAGTCCGAAAACGTCTATCTGCTGGCTAAAGCTCAAAGTGCGCGTGGTTGTGTGTTACAACGCACTCGTGTTTCTAAACTAGCGATCCTGATTCTAAAGCTCCACTCTCTAATGGAAATGATCATTTGAGAGACATTATTACCGCTGATGTACGAAGAACTTTGTATCAATGCTAGAGATATCGTTTTTGACCTTTCGTCATCGTCCGGTGAAAGTAGTAAACATTGAGCGTTGTTACACCACCGAATGAATAAATACTTTTGGCAGATGTGAAAATTTCTGCGAATTCAATCCGGTCTCACTTATCCTCGGCTCAATCATGAAAACACACTTGATTCCATCCCTCGTTCGTAAGTAAATCAATAATTGTACCTATCTTTAACCTCAAAATACATAGCTCACCCTCTTGTTCCATGATACCTCTTCTCTCCATGCAGATAGCGACGTCGAATATCCGAAATATCCTTGCCATCATCACCCCCCCCCCCGAGTGGATGATAAATTTTAATCTCACTCTGCCTCTTTGTACCTCTATTTATACCTCTCTTTCTTTCTCAGTCTGTCTTTTTTTTCCTTATCCTCCGCAACTCAGTCATGATTCACTAACTATATATATATAAATGTATTTGTCGTGGACAACGAAGTAGGAAGGATGAACCAAACCACGCGACATAAATGGCGGCATTATGCTTGGAAACGCTATTCGCTCGCTCTTGTGGGCTTAGATGATGCGCAACGCGGCGGCGGTGCTTCTTTGGCTTTCAATATTTCAAACACTTATCGTCTCTCCAGCTCGACTCTACCCGGACTCTCTCTCTCTCTCTCTCTCTCTCATTCGATTTTCATCATGGCTGAGTAGAGATAGATAGAAAGAGCGATGCGCGTTTCGTATAATAGTCGCATTT
Source organism: Eretmocerus hayati (assembly GCA_029851415.1). NCBI lineage: Eukaryota > Metazoa > Arthropoda > Insecta > Hymenoptera > Aphelinidae > Eretmocerus > Eretmocerus hayati. Next base: position 136,696,554 of record CM056742.1, read on the forward strand.
ATATCGCTCCACCCCCTCCTTTATTCCAAAAGGATCGTTGTATAGAGTATAACAGCTATACGCTTTTGACTTTATAATTTAATGCGCCCGAGAGGTTTGGAGGGCTGAAGCAGCAGCAGCAGTCGTGAAAAGGGTTGAGAGATATGGAGCTGCGCTTGAATTACGACATGACGTATGAGTCTATCTACTACTGCTGATTTCTCTCGAACATTTTCAGATCGAGAGTCTTAACCAAATCTGCGTTTGCAGTCTGCTCAATCTTCGATATGATTCAAATTTCTTGCTCATTGCTCCTCGCGCTTTTACGGAATTTGTGCGTTCTGATTTCGGGAACGTTGAAGAATTAGTCCGCCTCGCTTTCTAAGAATGTTCATCTTTTCGATCAATCATAATTACACTTGATGTTTGATAAATCTTTCTTTTTGTCACTTTATTTTGTTTCATCTGAGATCTGGACGTAAGTGTGAGTTGAGCGGGAATATCAAATACACTGTATTATGAATGAACGCGACCGTCACGGAAAGAGACGAGCTAACTTAATTCAAATTGAACGAGAAAATAAAAGATATGCAACTTTTATTGAAAATTACATCTTTGTTCTGATTTTATTAACTCGAGTTCACAACTTTCGAGAATGCGATACTCATATATTTTTCGTATCATTATGACTCGGACGCATCTACGCATGGTCAAATACTTCCAAGTGCTTTCATATGTGGAATTTGAAAAAGTATTCGAATGTTCTCATTCAGATTCTTCTCATTATGCAATGGAGATACAACATAAGGATAATCTAAAAGAAAGAAAATGGATAATCAGATGATCTGACAAATGACTTTTCTAGCCCAGAAGAATTTCGATCGAAATAAACGTCACTCTACCCATCGATGATTTGGAGATTCCCTCACACGTATCTCGCATTTATCTGTACATGGATCCTGGGACGAAATACTTGCGATTTTATTTTCTCATGCTCCATGAACTCCGAAGAAACTTTCTTTTGCAATAAAATGTAAAAGACTATTTCGGCTTCTCTTACAAACATCAAGTACTCCTCCACAATAACAGAATTCAAAATATCATCAAGATCCATTCCTGTAACACTTTTTCACCCAGCAAATGAATTCGCTGATAACGCAAATATTCGCAGGGGCAAAGTAATACAATATATCCAATTCTCGATAAATCAAATTACTGCCGATTAAACTCTCTTTCCGTATAATTAAGTTCCGATACCGTAATTATGATTGATACAGGCCAACGTCTCATTTAACCTTCCCGCGCCCTTTCAATTACAAATCTCTTCCTGTTTCTCTTTCTATCTGCGCGATTACTCGAATGTGTAATATACTTCCCAACCATTAAAGTCATTCATGCGAAGTACTTTAACACAGTCTCTGTACAGAGATATACATTTACCGGAAAATTCAATAGCTTCCGTTCAATATTTGTTTACGTAAAGCTTACAAGTGGCTGATTCTGCTCTGAATGTATGAAAAATCATCCGTTGATGCAATTTATCGAATAATTAATTTTCGCAATATGCTTCACAGAGTGATTGAGTGAGTGGCCATCTAGCTTTACGAAGAATCTCTTCAAGTATTTTTCATTTTTTATTTTTATTTTTTTACCTCTACTCGTCGTAATCACGTTGAAGCGTATACGAGCAAAATAAGAAGAGTGCAAATGATAACGATGCGCGCACGCGCTTTTATTCTTCTTCCTCACCTCGCTTCACCTCTTCTATGTGGGGAAATTTTGCAGGCAGGCAGGCAGGCAGATGTTGGCCGCAGTGTACGGGACATTAAATTTCGCGCCCGCTATTTTAGAGCCGCATCCCCGGCTAGATATGATATTAAATAACAGAGAAAGAGGGTAGGCGTAGAATACGAGGTGAGTCACGCAGGTTTGTTGTGATAGGGGGGGGGGGCGTTTGCTCGGTGGCTTAATGTTTATTGGTGGCTCATTCGGGCATTTATTTATTCACGCAAGCTCTGCTCTCTCTTTCTGCTATCATATCGCAAGCGTTGAAATGAATTTGAGTATCATAAATGCAGAGGTAGAGTGTGACAAATACCTACTGCGTACCAACGCATAATATTTTTCCTCTTTTTTTTTACTCTTCAAGTGAAGCGATAGTGTATATTGATGTGTGTATTTTGTACGATAAGATAGATATTCGATAATACTATATAGACAAAGAATCGATGCAAAACGAAAACAAAGTCAATCGATCATGCAAAAGTGGATACGCTCGAATAATTTGACGTGTGAGATATATACTATAAACCCAGTGTTGGTATATATAGACAAGTCGAAGTCTATTCCGAAGTGTAATTGAACATATTTGACGAGCAAGATATATAGAGAGGAAGGAAGAGTGTCTCTAGAGACAGAGTTGGTGCTTGCATAGACTGCCGAGATGCAACGCAGCCTCTTGAATGCATGTATGAGTTTCGAACCAGTATCTCTCGTCCTTGCGCGCAGTACCTATACATATGTTCCAGATACTAGCAAACTCGAATCTTATATGGCTTTCGATCAGAATTTATTATATCTCTGCGTTCACCTGTCCCTCTCCCTTTTTTACTGCCCTTATTCATCCAATTTTTATGAACATAGCCTCGTGTATGTAACCTATCTTGAAAAAGAATCCTTTACAAAATAGGGTGTCCTTTGGATTTATATAGCTAGTTCATAGCTTGGTCACATCATTTTTCTTGAGAAATTTCATTTTTTTTTCCAACCTCCAACCACAAAATTTTTTTCTGCACAATTTTTCTCGAGAATGATTCATTTCTCTTCCAAACTTTGTCAATCCTTCCTAATCAGATCAATGATGAAATTTCCTCAGTAGTCACAGATCTAAAGATATCCGAAATTCATAATCCCTCAAAACGAGTTGTGACTCTCATGAAGACGATCAGATGATGTAATGAGAAATTCTTGAAAAGATGTCCTTAAGTGGAAATACTCAAAAGTCCGCAAAAGTAACAGATCAGGACTGTCAATTCAAATCAGCCAGTAGAAACTCGACATCCTTCGAAGCTATTTTCCAAATCATTCTGAATGGCTTCCCGGTGAGTCCGGTGGCTAAACCTTGCTACAGAAATCTTTTGCGACGATAAATTTTCCTTTGCTCAAGAGCACCATCCAATCGGTCGTTCTCGTGGAAGGAATTCGATCGAAGCGCGAACAATAGCCTGTCGCCTTTAGTTTTCACCACGCGCTCTCAGCAGCATGAGAGATTTTCCTCCCTTCCTTTCTTTCTTTTCGTTCGCTCCTGTAGACAGGCAAGAGCGTGGAAAACTTGCAGCTCTAATCTCGCCAAATACATTTCGATCGGGGCTGGTGGTAGCCAAACAACTCGATTAAACGATCGCCGACGTGCAGTTTTAACCTAAAATCTTGGTAGTCTCGGGAATATCGCTCTCCAGCCATGCAAATTCTCTGTCTGCGTACTTGAAGTATATCCACGAATAAACCAAATATAATGTCAAAATCTCAAATTCAGGGACCTTGTCCTTGCGGGATCTTGGGGGTTACCTATACACCAGTGCATCAAATGGTCCCCGAAACCGTAGAATTCTCATCTGAAATGGTCTTAAGACCATTTAAGCGTGGCAACTTCAATTTTGGCAAACTAATTAACAAAAACAATAACAATGGCTACAAATCGAACATACGCTCAATTAAGTGCTTTCAGTTGATTCGGAATGCCCCATTCGAACAGCGATATCATCGGGAAATATTGTTCCAAGGTCTGAGTTACTTCAGAAATCCTGAATCAATCCGTAAATACGGGGGCTGAAATTCCAAGAATACGAAGGAATGCCGCATTCAGGAGAACTGCGGATATCGAATATGTTGAATACAGGAACCGCGAATACGAAGGATTGCCTGTATTCAAAAATCTAAATAACAGCGATGAGTGCACCTCTTATATGAAAGGGCATACCCTAACAAAAATAAAAATATTCTATAGCTCACATCGTTCATCAGACGCGTCACTTGCCGGACGAAATACCGCTTTGCTCATCTTTGCTTCCTTCTGTACAAAGAGTAACCAAAGCTCGAGTAGCATATAAAACGAATGAAGAATTGCTCGAATAGAGATAAAGCAAGCCAGGCTCATTATCACCGAGCGACACAATCGCCGCGACTCTTTCAAAATTTAGATGGGTTGCTTCAGTTCATCGGCATCATTCTCGGGGCGTATATGTACGTCCTTTATATATCCTAAACAGCTGCAACGGTTGGTCGAATGGGACGAACAGGAGCAGTAGAGTAGCTAAAGCCAGGTCGAGCAAAGGACACAATAGCTCTGACGAGAGAGAGAGAAAGCCCTGTACTCAGTATGAATGCACTTGGGCGATTTCGGTCGATTTAGCGCTTTGTCGTCGTGTCGGTTGCTCGCGCTTAATTAACCTTCCTTACGCTTTTCAACGTAAAGCTCCTTTATAACAATATGATTTCCTCCCTCTCGATCTTCGTAACTCAATCGTATCTAATGAAAATTATACCCTAGCTATGTTTCAATATATCATGGGAAGAACGGCCGAATTGCGAGGCATTCCTTATCGAAGCTAGATCTCTTGACCGAGCTTCCGTCACTCTGATTGTCTGGGGAACATACATCCCCTATAGAACCACAGTGTTTGTAAGGCTTGCCATTGCGTTCGATTTTCTGATGGCGTCGCTCACTTATTGCTTACGCCGTTGGTGATATACAAGAGAGAGAGAGAGGGGGGGGGGGAAGAGAGGATAGTATATATCGAGAGTCCGTTGATAGTGTTTCCGTTTTCACTCTTGTATAGGATACACGAATTGGCGTGTAAAGAGACGCGCGGCCGTGTTTGCGGTATCCGATGAAACTTTGCGCTTGTTTGCCTGAGAGTGCCTATAGTATAACCAAATGAAGAGCCAACTGCCGTAGAGGTGACTCGATACGGATCTATTCATCCAATAATTAGCTGTAATGGACATCACCACTACTGCTACTACACTATTTCGTGATTCGAATGTCGATCAGCCGAATTACCAAGTGAAACAGAAGAGTCATTCGATACTATACCTAGTAGATACGAGAGTTGTAATACGAAACTCTGTTTTGTATGCAAGTTAGCCAATCGGCTTTATATAGTATATGGAGCGTCGATTTTCGAGTCATCGAATACCATTCATGTATCGGTGAGAGTGGGGCAAAATTGGATGGATTTTGCAGTGGGGCTATTTGACGATACTTGGGGCTAGGCGCGCTATGGGGCTTCGAAGTTCAACTGATGAATAGATTGTAAAAAGAGTTTCAGACCTCTAGGTCTCAGCGTTCAGTTTTTCTTGAAGTTGAAAAAAGAAAATCTGTCCAAATTCGTCCCGAGCTTGGGGGCACTTTTGACAAGTTTTGGGGGCAAATTAGGACAGCCTTCGAAAATTGAGGTATACTACAATATTCCTCAACTATTAGAGTCGAGTTTGCTCACCAAAACACATGGTAATAATCCAGAACCAAGAGGGAAACCCACCTAAGACTTTTACATCCTCCCATAGTCTCAGCAAGCGAGCCATTTTTATGTCATTTTGGAACATTATTGGAATAGGCGTTTTATTGGTGCACTATCGTCTTCAACAATCAGCAATCGACTCGCGGCTTCTAAGAGTCGGCTTTCTTTCTTTTTTCTTCATATTGGAGGTACCCGATCTCGCCCCAAGCCAACGATTCAAATGGTAGAGTGCGACAAAATCAACCCAATATCAGCGAATGCAAAAGTCAAAATGCGTGTAAGCAAGCTTTCATCAACAGGGATTTTTGACCTCTAATCTGACTTCTGAGACGGCCAATGGACTTCGTAACTTCACTTTCTCACCCATTTTCAATCACGTCACTCAACCTCAGCCTCCCGCGCTTCGAAAAGTCCTCCCAAACGTATACGCGCCTCGATATGGGCAATTATTATCGAAAAACGTGTACACGGATAGATGATCAGTCGACCGATTGTAGATGGGACTTAGGATTGTCCTAATTCGCCCCGTCCAGTTTGTCCTAAAATGCCCCCAGGGGTTTTTTTCGCATAATTGCGATAACTTGGGTTCAAGTCGGTCGATTTCGACCCACGATGGCTCAAAATCTTTGTTTTGTGACCCCCAAATGACTATTAAGCTTGTCCACTTCTGCAGAAGCAGAGTGTAATCTTGCATTTTCAAAATAAACCACCCGAGGCCCTCGAAAAGCACTCCTATGTCAGCAAAGACTCCCAGTATCGTTTCGGGACGTCTAACTGGGATAAAAACCATCGTCTTCAATGGAATTGAAAATGTTCTCACGCGTTAAAGGCCTAGACTCATCACTCAATAACGGTTTCAGCTAATAGCCTAAAATTTCAATTTCTTCTACAGTCCAAAAACTGTTGGGTTGTAGGTTAGACATAGTATCAAGATGTGCATAGCGTTGAATTTCAGTGAAGGATGTGATATACCTCTGCATTGCTTCGTAGATATACATACATACACCATATCAGCGTAGCGTAGAATATCTCAAGAGGAGTCAACATTCGCAGTTGGCATCGTGTCTCCTTGCATATAATTGCGTTTGCGAGTGGCATATTTGTTCGTCTAGAGTCTTGCTTGCTTGCTTCGAGATGATGCATCCTTTATTTGCATGGAGCGTATAAATATCAATGTATACCTCTGCGTCTCTCTCTCTCTCTCTCTCTCTCTCTCTCTCTCTCTCTCTCTCTCTCGTTCTCTTTCTCTCTGAATGTAAGGTAACGCGTTCAAGGAATAGCTTGAATACTCGGTGTTGTATTATGCACTCGCTATAGAATATCGTATTGCGCTGCATCCGCGTCTTACTGTACGCAACCCCATACATTTGACATCGAAAATCAGAATATAACCCTCTATTCTTGTTTTCTCTTGTTAAAATACATACCATACCTCTTACTGCTCACACAATTTTCACATCGCACCTCGGTCATATCTCTCTCGCCCGATGTTTCAACGTCTGTATAATCTCAATCTCGATTCTGACAAACGGATCAACGAGCAAAATGAGGATGTGTTTGTGTCTGTGTAGAGTAGAGTATGGTCAAAATCGTTCAAGCTTGACTAATCAAAGGCGAAAGCGAGTTCGATTGGCTATCGGTCCGTCTCTTCAACGCTCAACGCTGTGCCTCCGCGCCAAGAGCGACATAATGCCAGTAGTACGAGTCAAGCTGCGATCAGACGTTGCGACCGCTGCTGTCGCACTACGACGACGAAAACGGCTCAGCGCGCACCAATAGCGAATTTGGGCAAGTATACCCACACCTCTGTGTGCTCCTCTCTATGGCACTGTGTGTGTGTGTGTGTGTGTGTGTGTGTGTGCGTGAGTTTTCGATAGGTACGTATGGGTGTAAGCGCGTGCATCATCATCGTCGCTCTCTATATACCTACGTAGCGCCCATTACGCTCTACTGGGGCGTGCGTGTGCAATTCCTCCCATAGCGAAAGCTAAAGAGAGAGAGAGAGGGAGAGAGTATATATCGAGCAATAGCGCGTATATGCGCGAACGTGCATCCGCAGATAAGGACCCCGTTCTGTCTAGCCGATTCTGGCATCCCCAATAGACACTCGCGACACTACATCGCCGAGCTCTATCCTCTATATTAGTGATTCCGTTGAAAGTGTGATTTTTCGTTTTCCATGTTCCTCCAAGGTTCTGAGGGTTGGAATGTGCATCGTAGCAATTGTCTGTGGTGTATCCCATTGATGCGCAACTATGCTAGTAGTTTTTTTTAGCAAATTTCAACGTTCCCGTATTTTGTAGATCTTCGGAAAAGGTCGAAATGTCCTTTCCGTCCCGTGCCCACCTTCGGCTTTTGTTGAGCTATACACTCCAAATTGTAATACTTCAAACAACATAGTCCTCCACTTTTCCAATCCAAATCAAACCCTCAGCCCGCGCACGGTTATTCGATATAATTAGCTCGGTAAAGCTCCAAATCGGTTACGAGTTCTCCCAAACTGATGAGGTTGTTTATCTAAATATTCAAATACACCTAATCCATGTGCAACAGTAGCCAAAAACTCGAATCCGCATAAACGTGTTTTTCAAATGGCGCACAAAGTTTTCGGTCTATTCCGTTCCCATGTTGTGCTCCTCCCCAACGCGCCATATCGATTTGTGAAACACATTTTATCGAAGTATTTGTCTGCATTGGATCAAATCTATGCGGAAAAGATTCTACGATTGGTTGTCGAGCCGTGGGAATATAATTAAGGCGAAATGTCCATTCCGTCCCTGTCCGTTCCGTCCCCCTCTGCGACCCCTTAAACTCGATATATCTTTCTCCAGCTTCAATTTTGAGCTACGTAGCTCCAGGTACTTCCTTTTTGTACTAAGACAAATGGAAACCAACTGCTACGAGCCAATAGAACTCGTCTCGGGCGGAGATAATTTTTCTACCCAAAAAAATCACTCCTGATGGTGACGATCTTGGGCTCAAAAAATCCCTTTTCAGGCGGAATCACCCATATATGTTGGAGCTTGCAACGAGCGAGCGAGATGCCCGCATATATACACCCATATCCTATCCTTCCCATATTTGCCTCTCTCACTCTATTCAAATTTCTCGCGCTCTTGTAGCCAAAGCCCCTAGCGGCCTTCTCCGCTATGCGATACACTCGATCTCGTACTACTATACTTACTATCCTAAACTGACTTCTCACATTGAAAGCTTGTAATGGTTAACCTATAAACTCGATCGGTTCTCAAAGTTTCGACTTACAACAACGATAGAATTCGGATTGTCGGTTATCATTTGAACAAGTTGCCTTTATCGGTGTCCCGAATATCGTTAAGAATTTATTTGGAAACACTATCGAATATTGGAAAATTCACTAGTCGTAGAACTGACTGAGGAATAGAGAATCAAGTTTTGATATATGTGTACGTGAATAAAGCATCACTCGATAAATTCTATAATTGGAATACTTAGCCTCGTGTCTCTATAGAGATTAATCGGGAAAACAGTATTTTATTCCCTATGTCAACGGTACGCTCATAGCGCATCATCTCTCTATCCGAAACCAATCACATTAGAGTATTAAAACGCTCGCTATGTGCATACAATATTGCCAGCACGCTATACAGCTAAATTTTAGAAAATCATGTATGTACCCAACCGCTCTCCGTTTTGAATATCTTATGAGCACCCAAAATCTATCGCATACCCTGCTTTCAAGCACATGATTCGAAAATCAAAGCACAAAATCATCATTCATTCATACAAATCTATAACTCGACGGCTTACAATCTCAATTTCCATCTACAAACTTGAAATATTCAATCGGTGGTCGTTACAAGTACGTTCCATCAAAAGCTCTTAGAGTAACTTTAAACAATACGCTTCAAGTTTCTCTAAACTCGTATAACGAATTCTTGCTAACATTTATACTCCATTTCCGTCGTCATTTCCCCAAAACTACTTCATCTAACCATTAAAATTGGCCCAACCTACCATAACCTATACATCCATAAATACTTGTATCCCCCATTCTATTATCTCAAAGTTACACATCTTCCCAGAAATTCAGCTTCCCCAAGATTGTTTACATTGCACGCATCACTGACGTCGTCGTACATAACCTCACTCTGTCACTACAACCCCACTCGCACCTTACACTCTCTCCGTCATTAACCAAGCTCTCCAAAGCAATGTTAGTGTAATCCAACACGCATTTATGCATGTATACCTAACCTACACAAGCTACTCAACAACCAGTGATATAAACTTGTCCCCCAAGGCCATGTTAAAGCATTAAATATAGTTCATCCTACCATAATACACAGCCATCTCTGTGCTGACCCCACAGCGTCGAATCATTCGTATCACTTAGAGAGAAAGAGAGAAAGAGAGAGAGAACAGCAACAGCAGCATTGTGGTATATTATATGGTATGGACTAAAGGTAGCCCCTTGACACCTGACTCGCCGCCTTCACTATACCGTTATACCGATGCTGTTGCTTCTTTCCCAGCCAAGCTCTTTTCTACTGTATATACCTATAGTTATTGTATTATATAGTTAAAATGGTAGCGTCTGTTGACTGACGGGTAATTTTCTAGCCACCCCCGTAGTGCAATGTGTATCATGTAACCCCCCCTCTCTCTCTCTCCCATCACCTGTATACATCTCTCTAATGTTGCAGCAGCATCTTTTTCAATTAAAATAGCGAGTCTCTTGGCGTGTGCAAAATTTTTATACCCTCCTAAAGGTGTCTGCTGTATGTTACACTAGTGCGTATGTGCTCGTGTACAATGCGATTCATGGCTCCCAACATCTTTTTTTTCTACTCTTTCTTTTAACGCTCTCCCCCCCTCCCCTTCTTCTCTTTTTTTTTGTTTCTTTCATCTTAGTTTCTCTCAGTGTGATAGTGTTTACACATAGAAAGAGAGGTTAGGATCTACCTTGGTGAAGCGAGCAAAACGGCTCTTCTGCAACCGGAAAATTAATGCCAAGTCGGCGAGTGATGTTATTCGTTTTTAGCTGTTTTTGTAGTAACCGTATACGCCTCTAGCCTTAATTTAATGCCAGTACTTTGTTTGCTCGCAACTTTGCTCCTCTTTTCCTATCTCTAACCACCTCCTCTCTCACTCTCCCCCCTCTCCTCTTTCTATATTTTAGTCTCGTGTCTTAGATAGGAGAAAATTTTGAAAAATGAAAATTGCACTGCTCCATGTAGAAAGAGGCTCGGATTTCATTCCTCCTCATCCTATACTCAACGAGTTGAATTACTCTATTCTCTTGAACTAAGTACGAGATTTTTCTTACCGCACGCAAAAAAGAAAAAATTAGAAAATAAATTTTGTAACCACTAACAGAACACGAGAATTCATTTATCTTATAAAATTTCTCTCACCACATAGTATAGTGTGGCAACAAAAAAAGAAGTGGCTTTTTCTCATTTTTCTCATCGGTCAGTCGACGGATTAGCTCGATAGCGTGAAATTTCTATCCTTATATTATCCGCTTTTCTTGGGAGACGAATATGAAAAAGAAAAAAATTCAAAATGTCAATGTGCGACTTTCGCTCTATATAGCAAACAGCTCAAGTATGAATTTAACATGGATATAAAATGATGCAGTAGTGGTGTGTGTTATATATAGCTCTATATATACCAATCCCAAAAGGTTTTTTTCATCAGTCAAGCCAAGAGTGACTGGCGTAGCAATTTTTCTTCGTTCGAAAATGAAACAGGGGGAAAAAACTCTTTCCCAAATATGGCAAGATTATATTTCCTTGCTTTTTTCTTCCTCGTCGCAGGAAAAGAGTGAGAGAGAAAGAGTCTCTACCATATCCTACACTTGCAGACTCGTCGATCCGCGCTCATAACTCTGGTGTTAAGACGAAAAGCTCTAGAAACGACAGTAAAAGAGAGAAATAGAGTCGAAGATACTTTGGCCAGTGGCCAGATGAACTGCTTCAAATCTCTCGACCACCGAGATGCTATTTACGATTATTTTCACGGTCCTGAGCCTTTCTTGTCATATAATTGCTTCGAAAAATGGAGACATCCTGAGTTAGATCTACATGTTTGATTCTGTGGCAGGATATTCTTCAGAATTTTTGTATAGACTCATTTTATTGGTTCATTGAGCACTAGCAAAATTATTGGAACTGACTCAACCCTCCCCGCGAAAACTGGCATCATTCCTTTCATCGTCAACCTTTTCATTAAAGTTCACACGTATCTTTGAAACACGTTGAATTTTTCTCAATTCTGTCCAAATTAGACTTTTCTGGTTCGTTCTGAAGTTTATTGAAAAATCTTTGAAGTTTCGCTTCAAGAGCACAACTTCATTGAGATTTATCGGCATGCATCAACGTTCTTAAGAAAGAATTTCGCGGTGTTAGTGATTCCAAAGAGAGAATAAAGGTTGGATTGAGTTTTTTCATTCAAGAATGTAAAGGGGATAAGTCTTTTTTCAATCCTTTAGTATCAATTTGACACTGCCGATTTGTGCATTATTGATATAAAATTATCAGCGTTTCATAATATGACAAGAAAACCCGATAAAATCCATTCATGTAAGAATGTTAAGTTGAGACATGTCTCGTCTCTTTCCTTCATTTTCATAAACCTCACCCAAAAAGATTTCCTTGGAGAATCACAATTTCGATACTAAACTCCTTTCAATTGGAAACCAAATTCTCATCAACTTTCACATCACTGCTCATTTTCGACTCCATCCCTCATAATCTGGAATCCTTTCAAAAATCCAAAGCAATTCAAAACGTCTCAACCAAGAGACCCTCCTTCCTCATAGAATCCTCCAGTATACTCTCAAAAGCGACGCCAAAGGACCATTTCAAAAATCAGTAAGCTCAAAACACACGCTACCTCTAATACCTAGTAAAATATTCATTCGTCATCAAAGCTAGTAGCTACCACCAATGTAATGATACGATTTCAACTTTGACGTAAACAAATTTTGTTAAATTCACAGAGGGAAAACATGCTAAGAGAAAGAGGAGGAGGGTGTACCAACAACATTTTCATCATGAATAGCGTACGCAACGTTGAGCAATGCAAAAGCTTTTCACGGTATATACTTGGAAAATTCACGATGTATGTCAGTTTTAGGGCTCGCACGCACTGTACATTCGTTTACTATACAGCAAATGAGTGGGAGAGGGATGCAAGAGCATCTGGCTCCTTTGCCTCTTCATTATTCATCTTGTCTGATAGTATACGAAGATCCTACAGAGCAAGAGAGAGATGTAGTAGTAGATATATACCGAATAGGTGACTCTGAATGTGTACATAGAAACGTTGCTTTTGGAGGTGTAGGATTTTGGTCCAGCCAAATATATGTGTGTGTGTGTGTGTTTGTGTGGATATGTGTCGAGTCGCGTTTTGGCTATTGTCTTCGCGGAGAGTCGGAGCTTGGAATTGCGACGCTTACAATACGACGATTGTTTTAGCTGCTGCTGAGCTACCCGAATTTCGTCGTGCTATCGTACCCCCAAACCTTCTACTATCTATCTAGCCCTCTCGCTATGCTATTTCTTACCCTCACGAGCAAGCTCAATCTACGTCTCCTCTCTCCTTCTCCTTCTCTGTACCATAGGAATTTCCTAGCAAATTCTTGGACTAAATGTGCCTCTAATCTAATCATTTCGTGTGTAGTGGTTCGTCGTAGCCCATTCCCTTACGCGACTTTACTACGATTCGTATTGCCAATAGTGTACCTTTTGACGACATTTTTTCCCAAATAAAGTGAGCGGAGTAATAATAAAAAGAAAAGTTGAAGGACTTGTAGAGATGAATTTTTACATCAACAAGCCATTGGATGAATCATGAATATTCAATTCTACTTCACTTTATGGTTATAAATATTCTAGTGCTCTCTTGCAAGAAAAACGATGTTGACATTCCTACATTTTCGAGAGCCTCGGTATATTCTTCATCTCACGCATTACTCTTACGAAATTCTCGTTGAAAATTGTCATTCGTTATGAAATGAGATTTCATGGAATAATGGATAAACTTGATCGTACTCTTTGCTGTATAATTGATGCAAAATTTCTTAAAAGTATGGGTCGTTCTCGAGCTAGATGAGGTAATTACTTCTTTTTTATCGAATTTTGTGATTCTATCGCAGGAATAAATAGCAGGAGAAACCGATACTTGTGAAATTTCTGAATACTTCTTTTTTACTTTTATTTGGTAATAAATAATATTCCCGTGAACTACTTGAGTAATGAACTGGACATTTATTCATTAGGTCTACTTGTATATCAAACAAACTCGAATGAAGTGCATCCGATTTTAAAACCAAATAGTCGAGTGATGACTGATTTGTGCAAAAGTAATAATCCTGTAAATTCGAATGAACGACGACTTGGCAAAACTAGTGTCATTGGAAAATAATACTCCCAATCATACTGACAACAATGAAATTTTACCATCTATCCTTCCGAACGAAATTTTTTCAATAACAAGGACTTATCGAGTATCACTTTACACAGTCACTCAATAAAATGAAAAACATCCCTTTCACGAATTTACCTGTTATTCTCCACACACCCGATAACAGAACCGATACACGATATTGTTAACGAGTGCCCTAAGAGCCACGCTCAATCACCCAATAATCTTTATTTTGACGCGCAAAAGTGCTTTCACCTAAATGAAATCGATAAAATAATAATGATATGAACATATCGCTATTATCGAAAATTAAACTACTCATCGTTGTGACGTGTCAAGACTCCATTAATCCGCTCTTTCAAATCAAAATTGCTGTACTCGATGTATAGGGACGAAGGGAGGGATATAGGCTCATAAAGTCAGAGTGCAGCCCACGAAATTGATAGATCCGAGTGTTCTCTCTCGATCGGCTATCTTGACGCGTCATTACATGCACGTTCGCTCTCTCTTGGTTGGATATAGGATATATATTTGTCAGCGCAAGCTTGCCGCGTCAATGGACGAGTAAAAGCCATTAGGAAGATTACGCTTTGGCTATGGGTCCTTATGGGGATTGAAACAGGTCAGCGTGGTAAATTCGTGCAGCTGAATAATCACAAAATTCGATCCCCGAGGCTTTTCATGTGATTGCCGTTAACGAAATGTGTATCCCAAACTTGCACGATATCTTTATTATCGTTATGCAGTTCTACAAGTATTTTTTCATCACATCCCCGGGAAAAAATTCATTTCAAACCAACATAATCATGCTCAAAGTTTGGAATTCAAATGTGCAATTTTCAACCCACCGGATGAGAAAATCGACCATTGTATTCCATTATTGGATTTATACACTTTACAGAATTTTTTCTAAAGTTGCTATACAATTTATTTCGGTAAAAAATTTTTTGCATTTAGCTATTCCATCACATATACAAGAGGTTCCGCTCAATATGACTACATCGGGCCGAGAAAATTTGATTCCAATAAGCGAGCGATTCTTATATCCGGAAATGGTTGTATTACATTTTTCAGTATAGAAGCAAATCGGGACCAACGATTCTGATCACATTAATCGATTGATTCTATTATCCGTGATCACGTTGAGCGGAAAATACTGTGCATCAAAATTACCATCACGATATTGATCAAATTAAAATCTGAGTGAGTCGTGGGCCATTGACACGGTGTAATGTAATTTTCTCCCTGAGAAGCTAGCCGACTTTAAGTATTCCATGTCATTCTGTAAGTTATTAATTTTTATTAAAAATAAAGATTGTCTTCGGCAAAACCGACGGAAATTTTCCTCATGCCGCGATCGACGATGAATTAATCACCTCGGCAATTTCACTTCGATTCCAATAAAAAAATCATGAAGGGAAGTCATCATTCTGAACGATGAAGATAAAGTATCGCACGAAAATCGATCGTTATCTTCCCTATCATTATTGCAATAACCGTCATATCGATCTCCCAAGCTTAGCAAGTCTCTTGCATGAAGCAAATAACTGCTTCGTAAGATAAAAATGAAGTATAAAGAAGAGCAGTAAGTATACATACATATATAGGGCACATGAGCTTGTGTATATAAAGTAAGGATCTTGCGCTGGGTAGCAGCAACTGTGAAGCAATAAGGCGCTATATATCTCGCGAGAGACTTGGATTTCGATTAAAACGCAGAGGCTGTAATTTACGTCGTCTACGAAATCTTCTTTCCCACCCCCTCTCTTACCCCATACTGTTGAAATAAAAGGAAGTGAGTAATAAATGGTTCCGGACAAAACACGAATTACTAGCTCGCTGCCCATCCCACGAGTATCTATAACCTGTGTACAAGAACCAAAATTAAATTGAATTCATCGATCTCTAACCCTATACACTCGACGATCGATTTCGTTGCGGCTGTTCGACTAATGTACAGCAATTTAGAAACGATTTATCCGTTAGATTTGTTGCGTTCGTTGTTCCCTTATCGTAGTGTTCGAATCAACCTATTAGACTATCATTTTGTTGGCATGAAAAAAAAAAAATAAATAAATAAATAAAGAAGAAAAATTAGAAAACTGTACCTGAATTTCAAATCTATTTCCGCTCTTGAATGTATTCGACTCATCTTATTGATCAGATGTGAAAATTAACATTCTCACGTTCTTGTGGGAATTTATGCATTTTACATCTTCGCCAGCATTCCGTGAATACTCGGACATCTTTTCGAGATTCATCTCCTGCAAAAACATCTCAATAACAGAAGAGTTATGACCATAAAGTGAAAAGCTATCAAGTCGACTTTGCAGTAAAAAAGACTACCCGTACAGTGCATTATCCCATAATTGATTCACAGGAATTTTCAACGCTTCGCTCATTTTTCATGGTGTTGGAGGGAAAAAAACTCTCTCGATGAAGTTTGCGTTATACATTCCAATTTTGCGGCAAAAATTCTCACCGCGCATACATATATCAGTAACTTTTGTATTCACGGGAAAACTCGGAACTAGACCCAAACTCTCTCTAAAAATGAAAAAAAGAAAAAAAAAGAAAGAAGAAGAACTGCACACAAAACTTTGAGCAAACACCCTCATAGTGTACATACAACGTATAAACGAAGTAAAAAGCACCAAAATGAGTCTCTGTCGAACGAATACAAGAAGAAAGGAGAAGAAAGAAAGGTGTGTAATATGAGGGGAATAGTGGAAACATCGGGGATGAATACTTACTTCTTTTACGAAACGAAAAGAGATGGAACTAGGATTTTCCACCCATGGGTCTTTCTCATCTTCTCGATTCGAGCATCTTCCTTCCTACCCCTTTTCATTCACCTTTTCCTCCCTTTATCTTTCTGTCTCTATCTTGTGCACTAGCCGAAGCGCACATTTCCCTCTCGGAGGCAGCTCTATAGAGAGAAAGTTTCTCCCAGAATCGTGTGACGCCAGGCACAATAGCTAGTTACGGGAGAATGGGCTCTTTGGTGGGGGAAATTTGGCCGAATTTAATTATGAGAAGACGCCTTGGGGAGCCCATCCTCTTCTTCAAATTTCCTTCTCTCTCTTTCTCGTATAGCTTATCCTGAGGTTTGCGCTACAAACCGACCTGCAGATATAGAAAGAGTGAGAGGGAGGGCTACACCCGTGGGAGAAATTGAATACGGACTAATTTTAGACGCGCCGATTTCATTCGTAATACGAGTATAATCCGGATTTTTTAGATACCAGCAAAAATTTCAGCTAGCCAGCTGCTGGATTTGTCTCTCTGGCGCTCAATTTTCTTTCTTTTTGCCCTCGCGTAGCCGTCCCGCTCTCGAATTATTCGCTTTGCAAATTTCAGCAGATTTCGAATACCGTCCCAAAAAAAGTCTCTTCTATGGTTTTTTTGAAAGCTCTGATGCAGGATGGAACTCGGTTCAAAATTTGAATGTAATTGGAGTGTCTGTAAGTTGGACAGCACTCGAATTTTCGTGACGAAGTTCTACGATAAAATCAGGATTTTGAAATTTTGTAACATTCGCAAAAGACACATCTGTACCATCACAAGATTTGGCGGACGATCCTCTCATTTTTGACTGCGGAGGACTTCATCTCATTCTGACAACCTGAATCTGAATGGTAAAAAATGTCGAAAGGCTTTACTTGAATAACAGCGTAAAGCAAGATTTAAAATCACAGATGACTCGATCGCACAAAGACATTTTCTTTTCATCTTTTTCATGCAACATTTTTCGAGAAATTGAGAATGAAGCCCGCCGCGATCAAGAGTAACATTCATTTACTGTATTTTTTTCAACAGAATGTCGAACCCCCAAATAGTGTCAAGAATTGGATCATGAGCATCCGATAAACTACCTCTCAAGAATATCTCATTCTTCATCGTCAACTACTAATTGAGGTCGCTTACACCTTTGCAAACCATCGTGAAAACGCGTTCAACCCTCGTTTTGTCTCTAAAACTCTCCCTCTCTCTCAGATCCACTGGGAATCACTCGACTTTGGGCACCCTCTTTCTTCCAAACGGCCATAGCCGAAGAAAATGAAAAGATGAGGTAGAGAGGCTTGGTCAGATAAAGTAAGATAAGGAGACCGCCGACGAGAGGAAAGACTTGCTTTTCAATCTTTTGCTTTTCACCGTCTGGTGCTGCTGATGCCCATTTTGTCAGAGGGGCAGTTTGCATGCATCTCTCTCTCTTTTGGCGTTCATTAATCAAATGTTGCCCGAGAGCCTCTCATTTTCAGCCACGACTCGCTGTTGATGAATTACCCTTGCACGCAAATTCCCACTTGGAATTGTGCTCACGAAAACCTTCTTGTTTTGTGTCTACTCGAAAATTGAGAGTCAAAGTGTTCTCCGGTAAAGAGTAAAAATGAACCGGAATTGAGAATGAGTTCCTTCCTTCATAATTCTTCACACCGAGTGGACCTCGGTTTTTATCTTATTACTGAAGATCAATTGTTTACTGAAGCCCAATTTACCGCTCGTAATTGAAGAATCTCGCCAGTGATATATATTTCATTCACATCTTGAAGCAATGCAAATTTTGATTAATGCTGATATCCAAAGTGTTACCTTTCAGAGCTTACTGAATTCCGAGACGACTTTGATAAACTAGTAAGCGCCACATCTCATTTTCATCCATGTCCTTTTCAATGAGTCATCGTCTCTTGTCTAGACTCTTGGATCATTCGTCTCGCGCTCTCTAATGACTGAATCATTTACCCTACATTTATACTAAAGCTTTCCCTTCTCATTCACCCTACAATATACATCACCGCATCATTCATTCCAATAGAATGATTCATCAAAAATTCACTTCAACCCAGATTCTTTACACACTCCAAAATGCTGCCCGACTACATAAAAATTTCAAAGATAATCAACAAACCGCCGTCGTAAAATGAGAATCGACCGTGAGTAGAATATAAAACTTCTAAAAAGGAATAGAAAAACAAAATATTTTGCAATTACTCAGCAAAATAAAGGTTGGCGTGAGCTAATAATACGTAAAAAAGAGGGGGTCAAATAACGTGCAAAATCACCTTTACAAATCGCTAGGTGTGCAGACTCACCTCCTCAACAACAAAGTAGAGTAGAGTAAAGTAGAGTAGTACCAAAGTGATTAATTGTCATCAGTAAGAAGCGTTGACTTGGTCGAGCTTCCGTGACGGTTAGTTTACGCCCTAATACTACGGCCAACAGCTTCCATTTTACCTACAATTTTGCGGTAATACTCACTCGAGTAGAAAATTTGCTACAGCCCTTTAAGCTCCCTTCAACCTCACTCTTTTCTCACAGTAAACCCCAAAACCATCTGAAAAGCCTGCTGGACCAAAAAATTCAGACTTTGTGGACTTTTACGCATCTAGGTATGTACATTCTACCACGTTGTTGTGAGATGAAGATATATCTGCATCACGTTCTGACCGATCCGAGATACACCCTCTGAAAAAAAATTGGAGTGTCCAAAAAAAAGAAAAAAATAGAGAGTGTAGGAAACGAGTAAGAGAAAGAGGGAATGAGGTAGAAAGAGTAACTAATGGTCGTTTTACCTCCTTAATTATACACCCACCGTAAAATATGAATAATTGCCAAGGATTATGGAGAGCCTGGATTTGAGCTCGCATTCTACCCTCTCCATCTCAAGCTTTTGCATAGGATATGGGTGGTTGTATGGATACTGATGTAGACGTCTGCCACATGTAAAATTCTCGTACATATATGTACCTGCTGCTTCATCGCTGAAGCTAACCTTTTTTTTATCTTTGCTATGTATGTTTCTATACCTACCCTACAACAGGGGTAGGTAGTTTATACGAGCAATAAAAGACGTTCAATCGCTCGGAAGTTTTCAAAAAAGCGTATACTGGATGATGAATATACAACCAGATTGCGCTCTCTTTGATTTTTCAGAAACCCTATATCATACACATTGGGCATGCACTTTTTCACTCCTCGTAATACACGAATCAACCCATACGTATGTATCTATCTATCTATATGTTCATCGCTTTGAGTACTGGGTAAAATCCTCATTCAAACTTTTCGATTTCATTATTTCATCAATCGCTCGAGTGAAACGTATCAGTGGTCCAAAATCAGTTCGATATACCTTTTCAATCCGTATGGGGATTTTTTTTTCACTTTCCACGAATTTTTTTGAATTCCATTCAAAGAGACCGAAAAATCTGGCAGCTTATTCCGCTACCAAAAGAAGTCCAACCTTGAATGCAAACAGAATATCTATCCCTCCACACGTAGATATAGCTAGATAGAGAATAAAAAAGAACGCTAGCGAGTGATTTTCATATTCACACGTAGCCACATATCCGCGATGGCTTTACTCTCGCTCTTTCTCGCTCTATAGCAAACAATTTCAATTCAAACGGCATATCAAAGCTCGGTTATACTATATATGTATGTGTGTAACGTTTTAGCATGTATAGCTCGGCTAAATCCTTGCAAAATCCAAATCGACCGGTATATTGACGCTTTTTAGAAAGCGATCTCGTGGTTGTGAAGTTATTCATCGGTCTCACGAAAAAAAACCCTTTCTATGAGCATCGTACTATAAAAAAAAATAGAATAAAATAAAAGTCACTCCTCTCTTTTTCGTCTTTTTTTTCACTCCACTCACACTGTGATTCCATTCGAGAAAGTGAGAAAGTTTCGCATCCTTTTTTTCACTTGAGCACGATAGTTCGGGGCCATTTTCTTCGATTCGCTCTCTCGAGATTCTCCTTTTTCTGCACTTGTCCTCCAGGGATTTGGAGAATGCAGCTCCCTATCACAAGCAGAAGCCAGTTTTCTCACTCGTTCGTTCGTCGAAAGGGTATAGAATGTCTTCGGGGCACATTTCACGCCTGTAAGTATCCATCACTAGGAACTGGATGAAATCGACAAACTATCGGTATTCATTTGTCGGCTAGAGCGAAAAATTCATTTTAGCTATCGTCACCATTCCATCGTCCACTTGAATCTGACCCAATTCAATTTTTTCTCATTATCGTTTCGTCTATTTTCCAATATTTCTCTATGATCATTCTTTCATAATGATTGAATGTACGAGCATTTCTGTCCATGAAGTGGTCAAAATTGAATGGTGGAAAAGCCACAATAGAGCACGGAAGCACTCGAAATCATAACCTCGCTCACTTGCAATGCTTCAACAGTCGACTCAAAGTAGCCCCCCCCCCCATCTCTCTTGCGGTCACCGTTATATTACAAAACGATTTTCGAGTGTGGGCGGAAGGTTGTGTTCGTATGTTAGAGAGAGACAAATAGAGCCCATCTGGAAACCAAAGCGACCAAACCCCAAAACCGTAGCGAGCTTCCGACTATTGTCAATCGTTTCATCCCTCTTTTCATCTTCCCTCTCTCTCTCTCTCGTTCTCACATTTCGCACAGGATATTCGTCGAGCTACAAAATTTAGTGGGCACTGGAGGTCCTTAATTACTCCAATACGCGTCTATCTTCCTTTAACAATTATATCGCAATGAAATTAGAGCCACTATATCACGCGTCCGACAAATCGTACCATTCAGTCTCAGCGTGCGAGTGACTGTGAAACCGTTGCAAAGTTTAGTCAACGTAATGGCAACAAATTTGTGGCTTTGTTTTAGCAATCAGTTATTTACCAATGGAACTGTTTGGTTTCTCTTTGTCTCGATGTTTACGGAAGAATTTGTTCAAGATAATGAATACTTTTCTTGCAATGATTGAATGCTTGAAATTTTAGGAAGATGAGTATCAATTTTGGAAATCAGGCTCCTAAAAATAACCAATTTTCATGCTAATTTCTTCCAAATGCAGCTTTTTTCACATGATCTCAATTGTAAATAATATGTGCAGCAAAAATTGCTTAGCGAGTAACTTGGTCTAATTATGAATTCCAAGCTCATCTCACTCTGAAAGACAACCTTTTCGACAACCTTATGATAGGAAAAATTTCAGTTCCTCCTTAGATTATTTGAATGAGTAAATTTATTCACTATCAAACCTCAATGTCCGTCTCACAGTATTTCATATTTATTAGAATACCCAATTAAATCATTAAGCTAATTTCCTCAGGTGTTATTTATTCCATTCCAATAATTATCCATTTCCTGCTCTCTTTATTCAATTTGAAATCGAATGAAAGGTATTGATTGAATCATCTGTCCATATAGTGGAGGAAATCCGAATGAACGATGGCTTGAATACAAATAAAATAAAGGGAAATCTAGATAGCCAAATGGAAGAGCTCAATTTCTCTAAATTACTCCACTGAGAGTGCGATTGACTGAAAACCACATCAGTTATCTCTGTGATTTACGTTCAAATCGCTTCAAACAAAATTATCGAAACTTTTTGTGTCCACTTTTGTGCACCGCACGCTTTCATCTTGTTTCTACAATAAAATTATCACACAACAATAACTTAGGCGTATTTTTATCAAACGCTTTTATTGCACTCGACCATGGCCCGTCTAGTGAATATCTGGGGGAATTAGCACAGCTCGCACACGCGTTTCGTGGAATCGTTCATGAGTGTGTGTGCGTGTATTGTGGAGGGCATATAGCTATAAGTGAGAGACATACAGGTGTCTGCCAAAGTGTCTACTGCATTCAATTCTCAATGCAATTTCCGAAATCTGAGTGACTCACGACATAGTGGCGCCATATATGTATGGGGCTTATGCGAGCTGCCCAGCACACGCGTCTTCGCTATAGTTTCTTATATGCATCGTTTGTCGTGTATAGTGCAATTTTTTTCAAGCAATTTTCACTTCTCAACTAAATTCTATCTCTCTCACACTCTGCCGAATTCTCCCGCAAATTCTACAACGCTTCTTCGCGCAGTGAATGAAAGCGTTTCTTAAAAATTCCTATTTAACCTTTACTTATTTCCATGAAACTGAAAAAAACCACAATATTTCTATTTTGTCATTCCCTTTACATTTTATAATCTCGATAATCCAACACACAATTTCGATCCAAAACACCACTTCTCAGAACACTCATCAATTCCTCATCAAAAGATTAATCAAATTCCAAACTCCATCATCGGCTCATCGTAATAATGTCGTCGCCTGTACATTTGGAAATTCGTCTCATAAACTAATGACAAGCTTCGTTACTCATGTCATCTCTATCTATCTCTCCCTCACTCACTCTATCTAGTTGGCTTGAATACACATGGACGTGGAAGCATTCAATTTGCAGTTGCGCGCCTTGCGTTTCCTGTTTTGATAGTACGATGACGAAGAGGTAGATGAGTAGAAGGTGGGGGGGGGGGGGTGTCTGGGTGAACTAGTGCAAGGAAACGCGTTGACGATTACGCGATTGCGACACACAACTTGGGCGCGTAATTAATTCGCGAAACCAAATATATGTGTATCGTATATATATAGACCAGTTCTCGTATTTACTTCGAGACGAAGAGAGTGCCTTCGATATCATTCGAGAATGTACTTGGGCAAGAGCTTGGCGTAGCAAGATGTGATGAGCCCAGATGCGCCTTATCCACTTAGCCTAGAAGCAGGCAGCCTCGAGCAAAGCGTCGTCCCCGCGACTGGAGACGGAGAACTTCGATGCGATCGATCATTTCGTGAGTTATTGTTGATCAAAGTTGTCCTTCGACATGTCATTCTCGCTCAATGCCAATATTCATCGAAAAATATCGATAATACAGTTTCTTATTTTCTTTAACACTATAGTGCAAGGATCGCGTAGAATCTTGAAATTTTTTTACTATTTCGTTGAAGGAGCCGGAATGCAAAAATTATCATTGCAATAGGAGACTGACATAAAAGTTTTGAATAATTTTATAACAAAAATTGAGGTTCGAAGAGGTACGCTGAATATGTGAAACTTTTCCACCACGAGCATAATTCAAATTGAAATCTGAAGTCATCGGGGATTCGAATTCATACCATCCAATGTGGCGAAAGTTGCACTTGAGTCACGCGACTTGAGACTTTATTCAATGATCATTTCGAAACAGGGCTGTGGGTTAGCGCTTTTACCATTGCGAATGCTGGTCCTGATGAAACTATTGCCGCGTTACTCGGATGAAAATTTCCTACAACGGCAATTTGCGTGATTCATGTGTAGCTGCCGCCATGGTGGAAGGCCCCAATTAAACTTCTCAAATTCTCATTGGTCGATCGAAAGTCCTTGGAGCGATAAAAAAATTCCAAACTTTTTCCTATGCCATACTCCTACGAACTTCCAAAATACAACATTTTCTCCAGGATCAGGCCGGTCCTCTATTTTTCCGTTGGTACATTTGTGATTCGTGGAATTAACACACTGATGGTTTTTCAAAAGCTCGGCCATCTGTGGGAAAATGTGATTCCTCTCCAGTTTCTTTAATCAACTTTTAGAGCAACCATCTCCCAATTTATACCCCTCACTAGACCAGCCGCTAACTACTTTTTTCCGATTGCATAGTGGAAACGATAGTAGAAAGGCAGGAGAATAGGAGATTTCAATTCTTACGGATGAAATCAAAAGCTCGTTACACCGTTAATGAAGTCCATTCCTTCACGCGGCTTTGAATCATAAAAAAGGTGAACGCCAGCAGTGCCTCGGTGCTTTTCTGCTTGCCAATTACACCAGTATCGAATCCTCGTTAAGTACAAGTCATCAGCGTATGTTATGATGCGCTGCTCCTTTCTTTTTTCTACCATAACCTTACTTTTTCCAACGCTTTTCTCTCGCAATCTCTTGAAAAGAATGAGTTTCGTATAGACGTCTCTAGAGTCGAGTTGAAAGTAAGATCTCGTGAGCCTCTTTATTATTTCTCTTTAAAGTATCTTGAGGAAACTATTCTCAGAGCAGGTTTACGACTTTTAAATGGAGATACTAGATATGCCTTTGCTTGTGTAAAACAGTGCCCATAACTCTGTTTTACTCTTTAGAGACCATGCGTCTTCTCATATATGTGCGGAAGCCAGTGGGGAAAGGCGTGAAGTATTGTATTCAGTATATCACCAGAGTATTTTCAGTCAACCCTCTCTCTGGAATCCACCTCAATAGCACAGCACTGTAATATTCATGCTCTTTTCTCGATTCCGGCTCTTTTCTTTTTGGTTCGACCATATCGCCAAAACAATCGATCTTATTATTTGTCGTCACAAGTCATTACGTAGATTCTTGTATGGAATTGAGTATTCTGTCAAGAATCAGGTAGGCCAATCCATGAATAATATTGAGAAAATGGCCCAGATTTGGTCTGAAAGATCATATACATTCTTGACTGATGGTTTCTCACAATGGAGTTTCCGATTATGAAAACTGTTTTCTAAAATTTTGATGGAATCTATGAAAAAAAAAATGACCATTATAAGACCAATATTTCCAAACTGTGATGAATCAAAGATGTTTTCGTAGTTTACTGTTAAATTCGAGTACGAAAATTCTTTTCCTTGACAAACCAATTTTACCTGATCAGTTAAACTACAAAAAACATGATATTTGGTAACCAAATATTTAATGAAAAATCATCTCAAGGAATGTCCAGTCTTACAATTCTAAGAAATTTAGAATGTCATCAAAGCCCATTCACAACTACACTCAAATCTGTTTCTAGCAAGTACTCGTCACATTTCTCATTACCCAAACGCACTCAGGGCGATCTCGCACATAACGATGCTTGCCCACTCCAAGATGACGACGACGACGACGACGACGTCATTCATCGCAAAATGTTCATATCTTGAGCATGCTCTCGAGTCACTTACGTAAGATTAGTTCACAGTGATATTTCTCTTTGCAACATATACCGTCGTAGTCGTCGTCGTCGTCGTCGTCATCTCTACGCCACTCTGTCCCTTATTGAAAACGATAATGGTTGCTCTCGGTCAAGGCTTGACACGACGAGCACTTGCTCACCCGCTTCCTGGGGTTTAATATTCCAAAGTCTTGAAAACTTGTGCAAGGGTACTGTATATGTATAGCTCAGGACATTATTGAAGTATGTGATATAGGCCTTTTGCACAAGCTGATATAGCTTACGAGACTCCTGACGGCACAGCTCGCACAAGGTTCATCCTTAAATGGCACTCATCTCCGTGAAAAACGTATACCATATTTCAACTCTTACCGACGCAGCAGCAGTGGCAGCAGTGGTGCTACTTACTCAACATCTCTATATCTCTTATACTACCACCCGCTGCGCCAACCCCTCGTCTTGTGCGCACTTCATTTTTTATCAACATTTTTCCCGCCTTGAAGATTCTGACCCGAAATATGTATCCTCGTCTGAATATTCTTCTAGCTGAGGTTGATCTGTCTGCTCGTCTGAAATACCTCAACATTTGAAACATTCTTATTATAGATGCATTTGTCAAATTATGGTCGGCCGAATTCTATGACTTTTTTAATTATTGAACAGTAGTTTGAATGCTACGAGAAAATTGGTAACGATCTCCTGCAACCGAAGCTACGGTCTTCACTCTACCGCTTCAATTTGTTTCTATGTGACTTCAGAAATTTTTTCCAAAGATGATGATCAAACTACGAAACCTTTGAGATACCAAGTCAGCCACAATGAATTCACGTTCGCTGCGGTTGCGAGAATCGCGGTTCCGCCCCTGTATGCGGTGCAACCTACCGGTGGGTCCCACGCAGTGTTTAATCCCATAAGATGAAAATCTGCCGCACACAGAGAAGGACAAGCGATACCCACCGGTGGGTCCTGCCGCAGCAAACGTGTTGAAATGGGAGTCCGGAATAACGACTCCATATGGAATAAGCCTACACTTTCTTTGTATTAATCTGTGGGAAGTCATTGAATTTTAGTGTACTTTGGATCAACATTAATGGGAGGGCTGAATCTTCAGTATGATCTTAGAGATCGGACGGGTCCTCGTCACTAAAGTTCCAGTGAACATTACTGATGTTTGAGAGGTGCTACCTGATTTGCCAGTGAAGCCACACTGAACTTTAGTGATAGAGACTCGTCCGACATCCAAGGTCACTGAAGTCTCAGCCCTTTCACTGAAATTACAGTGTATATACACTGAAATCATCAGTCGAAGTTGATCCGAAATACACATGAAAGGTCGGTAACTTACCACTGATTGATCCAGAGATAGTAGAGGGATGGATCGGAATCCGTCCTGAAAATATCTCAAGTTTCACTCAACTAAACCACGTGAAATTTTGTATGCGTCAATAAAGTGTATGTCAAAACTACGCTACGGGGGAGAGTTCCATAAAAATGGAACAACAAATTCAAAATGCCGTCAGACTCCGTCCTCGCTTCCTAGATCTGTGAAACAGTATTTCTCAGATATATTTCACATCAGCCGTGTTTATACTACTTCCTTTCGACAAACATGTTATTAAATTCCAAAAATTGTTCCAAAAGCAACTGATTTGAAGATACAAGGATTTATACATGCGATTGCAACCTGCTGAGCCAAGCTTTCGAGCATTCCTCAAAGCCAGTATGGCATCAGAGCCGCTGAAAAAGCTTATTTGATTTGCAAGCTCAGGCTCACATGAAACGTTTCTCAAGTTCAGGAAAGCCATTACCTCTCGTAAACATCATCCGGAATACGATCAGCTCACACAAGTGATGAGGATCAGCGTATTAGTGTCTCTTTGAGTCCAACAACTAGCAGAACACACAAAACGTACGTGCGCTCACAAAAGTTTTCAGACGTTCAATTGCACCGTTATCGTGTGTGAATGTCTACTGTTCATAGAACTGCAATAGATAAGTGAATCGGATTGTGAAACTATTTGTTTGTGGTTAAAGTTCAAACTTCGCCGTGGAAAAGGATTCCACTATCGATTAGTTTGAGTTCGAATTGTCCGTTTCCTGTCATCGTCCTACGAATTTCGAGAAAATCGTCTCAAAAAACCTTTGAACCCATTTCAATGCGAATAATTATTCAAAAAGACATGAATTCGAAAATTGCCGTCCTTTGTTAGATTAAAATCATATTCATTCCCATGTAATTTTGTGTAGTTTATTGCATGAAATTTTTTTCCAGCAATAACTTGTAAATGTACTTGAATCGTCTCCGTTGGTTAATAATTGAAATCCCTTGAATTGATCATGGAAGACTAAAAGAGCTCGTGCGAAGAATGTTGAAGCACAATCATTTTAGCAAATTTGTGTATTTGCAGCGTTTCGTCAACGATTCCCGTTGACTCCATCAGACCTCATTTCTTCAATAGATACTTCAATCCAATTTGATTTTCTCCAATGTTCCTTCTCCAAGTAATTTTGAAGTTTCGCAATGTTCAATTACGTTACACATACGATACCTACATATCTACTCACCCAAACGCCAAGATAATGCACTTTCAAGCAACATGCAATGGCGATGTCTAGTCGAATGAGGTGGACGAATGAGAGATTAGAAAAAAAGACTACAGAGGATGAGAAAAAGAAGGCTGCCGAGTGGAAGCCGGGCTTGGCTTGGCAGCGGCGGCGTTGGAACGAGAGAAGAGAAGGAAAGAGTATAGCATGAAAACGAGTGAGTGAAAGAGAGGGATGAAGGGAAGCGGGTACCCAACGGAGAGTAAGGCTGCAAGTTAATTTGATCTCTGGGCTAGCTCCGAAAAGTTTCGTATCCTCCCTCGGCTACATTCACTCTTTGCGTGCCACGTTTCCTCTCTCTCACCCTCGGCTGTTCTGCTCTTCCAGTTTTGACTTTATTCGCGCTCCAACAACTCTGCCCTTCACTTCCATTTCTCTCTCTGTTTCTATCTCTCTGTCAGTCTCTCTCTCTCTCTTTCGCAGCTTGCACTTCGTATTTTCTTATTTTTTGGTTCAAATACAAAATAAGGATTGATTAGTCTATAAATCTTTGGTCTGGGCTCAAGCTCAGCTGCAAATCCAAACGAAATTAAAAGTTGATAAGCTCAAGAGATTAACTTAGCTTATAAGGCTTGAATTCGGAATATGATTTGTTCGGAAACTTGGAGTAGCAGGAATGAAATCAAGATTTTCTGATTCTTGAGATTCTTTCCGTCATGTATCAAGAACTCTAAAGCGTAATGAGAACAATTTTTAAGGATCACAAGAATGAAAAGAATCTACAAGAAAAGTTGAATGTAATACTTGTTAGATACTAGATGAGCTTCGTAGTAGTTGCAGAAATTAAGTGAACTGAAGAATCTTGATGCGGGCTCGAAAGTCTGAGTCAGTTCTTTCCAAGAGCAATATACTCTTTCTCAAACTTTCTTCTTTTCTACGTTTCTCGCTATTTACCATCTCTTGTAACCTCTTTAAAGGCAGTTCATAAACATCTGTTTGAATTGGACTCAGGGCCTTTGAAACAAAGAGCCCTATCTATGAAAAACAAAAGTGATCATTGCCCTATTGCATTGTCTTCTAATAATCTCACTTAAATTTCAATAAATCTTCGTTCTTGGAGCTCTGTTCTTTTGATCTATTCTCGATGTATTACTGAGTTAGTCGAAACTGGGAAATGATTAGATAACGGGACAGAAAAAAACAATTAGTTTCCTCTAGTTAGCCCTACAGAAAAACTCAATGCAGAGAATCAATGATACAGGATAACAAAATTTAGGCCAGAAACTTGTGCGTCAAATGGGTCGTGATATACCCGTGTGATTTTCGACGTAGAAACCAAATACGACCCCAATTTCGCCCTTCACGACAGGATTTTCTTCAATCGTAAAAATCGAACGTCCCTAAATCAACGGTTTTAACGTTCCTTCCTAATTTTGTGAGAAAGAAATCTCTAGGTTCATCCTTGTAGTGGACCAGGAGCATATCTTCCCCTCATAGTATGTATAAATCGATGAAAATGCACCCGTGTGAGATTAAAAAGGATGTCTCTGATCTATTTTGTGAGCATTTTGAGATTTAAAAGCAAAATCGGTCAAATCTTGCTAAAAGAAACTCAAAAGATCAGTGTGTCATTCGTTTTAGGTGCATCCTAGCATTTTGAAAACACTGCCATCGTGTTCAGCAGGTCAAAATACGTGAGAAATTGTCTTTCCGAAACGCCCTAGGCACACTACAAGAGTTGGGGTCGGTGTCCACGCCGAAAAATATACAAGAAAATCATCACCCGGACAATGCGCCATGCCTAATCCAGAATTTTGTTGTCCAGTGTTATTTGATCATAAAAAAGCAAATTCAATATCCAGAAGGTGATTCTCAGGAGTAGATCGTATGTAGTGATGGAAACGAAATTTGATTTTTCACTTGGAATGAAATCCATAGCTCTACCCAAATGAATTCTTCAATGCCACTACTTCACCATATACTCATTTTAAAAAGGCCTGTGATAAACCAGGATGATCATCATTTAGAGCCTTGTCGAAGCTCTTTGGTGGCATCTAATGACCCATCAACCAGTCAACAAATAGTTCTTTCAAAACTTTATAATTAATCTCGAATTCTCGATGTTCCACAATCATCCATAAACGTGTCATCATACTTTATGAACCCCCTCCTCCCTTTCTTCCACCCTTCAAACTCCTCTGAAGCACTTAACGATTGAAATGATCATACTGCTTTTACGGCATCTTCAAACCGCTTGTTTCATTAATCTCAAGCATCGCGTGACACCAAGACAACGCCTGCTCGTCGCATCTTCCAAGTCCTGTTTTATGCGTTAGATCGAGTATAATACCTTGGTACTCGTGGATCACTTAGTTCGGGTATAGCAATACCTCACCATCATGAACGATTTTGTGGCTGAAGCCTCGAGCAATGTCAAACTTATCAGGACTCGCCTGCTCGCGTTTTACGAGTCGCCATTAAAAATTCTACGCGTGTTAGGGTATATATAACATGCCTCTACCTACTTTTTAAGATTTCGTAAGGCGGGCCCCTGGCTGTTATAAAATTGCTGTTGAACTCGCGAGATCTAGATATCAGTAGGTTCTAAAGGGTCTACTGGTTTTCAAAGTTGACTTGGACAAAAGACTAATGCTACTCTTGGAGTACGTTGTAAAGTGGGTGCGTTGAAAAAAGAGTTTAGTTGAAAATTTCATTCAGTTTAGGAGTGAGATAACATATTATTGCCGATACGAAAATTGCTCACAATGGGTAACAATAGAATCGTCGAAGCATTTGATGGTCGTAGTTATGTTGTGCTGTCAAAAAGTGACCGAAAATCTGTTTTTAGAGGCGAGCATTTATTGAAATCGTGAATCAGAGTCAAATATGCTGATACAGTAGCAAGATTCGTCAATAAATCAGTACCGTGTGTCCAACTGAGTATAGTGAAATAGAAGCAATTCATCAGTTCCTCTTGAATTATAATCCAAATTGAGGCACAAATAGCCGAAACATACTAAAATCTCCGATAACCTCATTAATAACATATTTGCCAAAATTGAATCTCATGATAATGATGCACTAATTCTACAGAGAATCGGTGTACGAGTCAGGATTAAATTGAAGTATCGAAAAAAAAGTCTGGATGCTTGCAGTAAAAATATCGTTCAGAGGTAACCAAGAATGGAGTAAACGAGCGAGAGTACGCCGACAAGTCAGAGAGAGAGAATGAGAGAGGGAGAAGAATTTTCGCGAGTTGAACCGAGGTAGTTTTCCGGGCAATTACCGTTCGGTCGGAATTGATCGTAATATGAAGATAACGGCTAATAGCTGTCTAAGAGGAGGCAGAAGCGCGCTAATGGTGCATCGCTGCCTACATCTACCTCGATTACCTTATGCACCTCTAAAAAGTCGTTGCTATACTGCTGCTGCTCTTCAGAGTTGAGTATCGTCTCATTTCTTTTTTAACGTAGTACAAGTGCGCGCAGACAACTTTTGTCCTGAACTTTCATTGTATCTTAGCCCTTTACAGAAAATTGAAAAATTCCTCTACTACTTTGCCGGCACTAGTAAATTCATTCACATTCAAGATGGACATTCTTCTTGACCTCATCAGATTCATTATTAGACTTAACCATTTCTTGGAGCGGGTGAAATATGTTCCAACTTTTACAATGATGAGGTTTTTTTACAAAATGTATGTAAGATTTATGCAACATCTTTATTCATAATCTTTGTGAACAACGCAAAGGGTGTGAAATGTATCATGAATTATTCAAAACAAAATTGAGAATCTCCTTCCTGATACAATTTTTGATGAAATACTGCAGTGTAATATTTCAGTGTCCTGAGGGCCATGGTGATAAAAAACTTTGATTTGTGGTAAATACAAGAGTTTGAACTTTTTAGTGAGGAGGTCCTCGAGGTTATAGGAACTTTCAGAAGAACGAAAAATAGTCGTGTAGGTAAATCAACTTTTTTCTAGGATTCTAATTGTCTGACTTCAATTATAATCGAGTTCTGATTCGTGATTCTTTGTTAACATTGTATGGACTCACATGAAACATTTTCGGAGTGAACGTACTGTAGCATTTAAAATCATTCTTTTTGACGAGGAATGAAAATTATTTCTTTATGACCCACGCATTGGCATTGCCTTTCCCCCCTCTTAGGATTCTCATAAGTCCCTTATTATGCCACCGCTAAGAAAGTTGATCAGACAGCCAGATTGCAAGATTAAATCACGAAATTTATCGTTTCGATGAGCTAGAGTGCATAAAAAGTCATGAGTCTTGAATCTTCGATCGATTTCCTTTCATTCATTATGTTGGTGGTAAATTCAACGGTTCCCTAATGATCATACCTCTCACGAATGAACAACATCCAATATAACTTACTTTGAAATAATTCAACCTGTGTAACAAGATTGACATACGTCACCAGTCAATCAAGCCCACAGTAAACGTCCACCTGTCCAATTGTCAGAGCAATTTCTCATTGTACAAACCGTACAGTCAATCCCCAACCAACCACCGCTGAACATATAACCATCGAATTCATGCTCAGATGATCTCAACTCTAGAGTCCTCACCCTCCCCCCCCCCTCGCTCCCCTCATCATCCCTTTACCCTTTACTCTACCCACATACATTGCTCTCTATGAATCAATCAGAGTATACGCTGAGAGTCGCGGTCTAATTGTCATTCCTCTCGAGCGACTCACTCGCGTCGCAGCCTCACTAGCACAATATATAACATTCACCCGTCCATCCGTTCACCACTGTGCCGCAGAGAGACAAATCCTGGAAATTTTCCGGATGCAGTCATGCGCGACGCGAGCCACATCGAGCTTTTACTCTCTCCCTCACACTCACTCTTCCCGAAAGCTTCCCGGGTATCGTAGGAATGTGGCTCGTCGTCGTCGTCGTCGTCGTTGGTGCAAGGAGTAGTAGGGCGCTATCAGATGGCCAGATAATGTAAACTTATGCGAAGCACGCTCGCACTCCCTTGAAATCGGACAAAGTGAGAGAGTATATAGTATAGAGATCCTAGAGTAGCCCCCCCCCCTTTCACATCCTTCCAAACTTTACCGGCTTTAAATATATCACTAGCGCCATTATGGCTTAACCATATGCTCTTGCTTTCTATATGTAGGAAAATCCCCACAAGGTGATCCTACAATCTCTATTTCCTTCGTTGTCTTATATGTATGTACATACCTTGGTCCCGTGTCTGGATAGCTTTTGGCTCTGTTTAGGATTTAGGGCCCGTACGAGGCTGTTTTTATGATGGCCCGCCCGTTCTCGACGAGATTTTGCTGCCTTATACGTGCACACATACTGGTCAGATATTATAGTAGAAACCCCCTATGCTTACCGCAAAATATACCCAGATGTTTCTCGTAACGAGAGTTTCCGCGGTCGTTCTCGTATAGTCGTTGGCTATGGGTTGAGTTGTGTTACACAAGCAATAGCTCTGTATGTGACTTTGGACAAAAATGGAAGCTTTTGTAGGTCTCCAGAGAGTTTGGCTTCGATATTTCGCGGTTATTGCACGAATGAATTGATGATCGCATTGCAACGATGAATCGCCTGCGTGATGTCCATTAATTAGAAACGAAATCCGAAACCGTGAGCCAAAGAGAGAGAGAGAGAGAAAGAGAGAGGTATGTGTACGAGCCGGTTCTCCTGCTGCGGCTCTTGTAATTAATTTTCCGTCACAATGCCCCAACAGGGACACGCGTGTGCTGAAGGTAAAATTTGTTCCATAGATCCCTCAAACCGTGAAATTTCAAACATTTCTATGGCGGTGATACATGTGCGATTGGTATCGTAACTGATACTGCTAGTCGATACATAAGTAAATATTGTTCGGTGAAAAAGTTTGTTTGACATCAACATTTTTCATCTAGCCCTTTTTTAACTCACATGTGCATCGCGAGGAAATTGTTTAAATTCACTTAATATAACCTGTCACGTAGTTTCTGACTTGGACAATTTCACAGAATGGAAACCGAAAAATTCCGAAAAATCGTGTAAACATTTATATGATGTCTGATGTTCTTCGAAAACTGACAATCC
This sequence comes from Eretmocerus hayati, assembly GCA_029851415.1. Classification (NCBI taxonomy): domain Eukaryota; kingdom Metazoa; phylum Arthropoda; class Insecta; order Hymenoptera; family Aphelinidae; genus Eretmocerus; species Eretmocerus hayati. The sequence continues at coordinate 136,730,827 of CM056742.1, forward strand.
ACCCTCGGGATATTTCGTGAAATTCTTCAAAAATCCCATATTTGAGTAAAAATGAGATTGACCAAAAGACTTCAAACAATGAATAAAAAAAACTTTACATTTTTTATCCAATAGTACAAGACTCTTGAGTAAACCAGAGTATGTGCATTCAACAGATGTTACGTCGAGTATCACTTCATCTGATTTCATACGTTGTTCAAACAAGGAGAGAAAAACGACTCTGTGTCACACTGCAATGCCTGCGGAGGTTTAGAGTGCCACTGAACGAGATGGTGCGAAATGTGCACGCACGCCCCTTGAAAATCCACACGCGTCACGGTAGAATGAAAAATGTCCAAGCACTCGAGAGCTTTTTGATAAATTTCTTTGAAATTCGTGCCGGTCAGATTATACGAAAGCTAAAAAGAATGCGGAGCTTTGATTTGTGCGTTGATATTACGGAACGAAAGATTGAAAAAGAAATAGAGGAGGAAGAAATTGCTCAGAGACCTCCTTTGATGTTTATTGACCTTTGACTTCTCCTATCCACTTATACCAGTGCTCATTACACTTGGTCACAACAGGGTATGTATTTCGTGCACGCAATTGCGTAATTACTTTGCAGCCTTGTTAAGGGTAGAAAATTTTTCCTTCTCTATTTTGCTTCACCAAAGTGGCTCTAATTCTGGACAATAGCCCAGCGGCTCTCAAATTCACCAATGATCTCATCAAACATTATTGCACGTCACGTCGGGACGTTGAATGCAATATAACTCAGATGAGGAGTTATTACTAGTAATGACAAGCGCCTTGTCTTGATGAGATTCGAGGATTACACGAGAAGCTTTTGTTCTGTTATGCAAACCATAACAAAGCTAACGTTCCTTAGCTTAATTCTCGCTGAAATTTGCTGCAGGAGAGTGATCGATACGTTAGGCCTCTAATGTGTACGAACAAGCCTCTAAGATTGAGATTAACGTGGACAATATTAATCTAGATGTAAATTAAATATGGTTTGATATTGAGAATGCTTATATATTTTTTTCTTGTTGCTTGCAACTTCCTTTGCTTGATTTTTTGGCATGAAATTTTCGAACCAAATTTCATATGAACCGGACAATTTCATATTCCCTCTAATAACGTTTAAATCCTGTCGAACATTCTCAATTTTCCAAACATTTAACTTGTTATGCAAGAACTGAAAGTGATTTTGCAAGATTTTTGACCTTTGCTGCTCATTGATATCAACATTTTCAAAAAGCTTTTGCAGTCAAAACTCGTTTAGTGGAAATTCAGAAATGAATTCACTCACGTCCCATATGTCCTCGTTGACCCTATTTACCCACTTTATTCCGGTCTCGAAAATTAAATCATGCACATAAACGTTCCCTCCATTTGAACGTATTTTGTACAACTTTCGCGTCATGAATGAGTTTTCTGATTTCAGTGAATGAAATGTATAATAGAATAATATATCTTTATTGAAACATTTTTGGCACATTTTGTGCATTCCTCCGATTCGTTATTTCTTATATTGTGATCACATTCAAGTGTTGTGAATTGTACACCTCGCATTCTATTCAGTAGAAGTACAGATGACAAATGAAGATCCGTTTTCGATTTTCTAAGAATCCAAAGACTAAACATAAACAATGATTCCAATCTCGAGTATACTAACAAGGGAAGTCCGGAGTCTCGGGGTCCTGAAATCTCACCAAAATTTTTTTACAGTTTCGTACCACCAAGAATATGAAAAACCCAAAGTAACTTCGTCAAATGGGCCCTCTATCAAAAGTTACAGCCTATGACATTGGCATTGCCTATATAAGTCCATGTTAAGAGTGATATATATATAGATATACTAGCAATGTTGACGTTTCTGGCTGTAGCTCAGAATGGAAGGCCCATTTGACAGAGTTGCTTTAGATTCTTCATATTCTAGGTGGTACGAAATTGTGAAGAAATTTTGGTGAGATTTCAGGACCCGGAGACTCCGGACTCCCCTTGTAAGTTGAATATCTCAATGTGGAGCAGAAAAACTCGTGGCATGGGCTCCAAAATTTCCTTCAAATGAGTGAAATATTGTCGAAAAATTCAAAAGTTTAGATCTTTTATTATTACTATATTTTTCTATTTATTGACATGGCGCTTTTTATATGAAATATCGAAATCTCAATTTTTAATTCATCAGACAAAGTTACTTTTGCTAGAGCATCAAAGGTAAAGGTCAAGATGGGAAACTGTGAACAATGATTCCCTAACGCATCGAATAGAATTGAAATGAGCCAAAACAGCTCAAAAGTCTATTAAAAAATCTATTTACGTGCTCTAAAAGGTGCCCTTTACCGTTATTTCTACCACAATCTCAATGTAAGTCTTGGCAATGACAAGGACTTACATGTGGATGTAGTGTACACAAAGGGACGAAACCAAGCATAATTTCTCTCAGTGACAGCGTGACGCACTAGCTTTTCAAGACCCTTTTATAATATCCTTGGCGTTCTTTTCCTCGGAACTTCACGCGCTGAATATATTTCCATGAATTTACTTCTTTCCAGGTTTACGTCTTTCGTCCCATTCCACACCTTGAATGTTATTCTCTACCCTGCGACTCGTTTGAGAAGCGACGTTTTTGCTTAACTAGCTAATGTCTCGTTTTAAAACGTGAATCCCTTCTTCAGATCTTAATACCTCCTCGCTTCAGAATGCCATCCCAATAAAAATCTCATTCTGTTGGTACCATAAATCTCGAGTCAGATGAAAGGGTTCTGCTGGGAAATCGTTTTCTTCATGCAAAATAGTTCCAAGCACAAGACTTATTGCAAACGTCTTTTTCTAGGAGGCCATGCAATCAGACGAAGCCTGCGAAATATCTACAACGGAACGTTACTTAACTTTTTGATGAACACGGTTCTTCGTTAATTGAGAATGGTGAACGAGTAAAGAAAATATTTTGAACTTTGAGGATCTTCATAATCCCAGTATCATTTAGATGGAGTTCTTCAACGTACCAGCAAGATGTAGATCCGTGCCTTTCCACTCATTTTATTTATTACGGATTCTAATCTACACGTATTCCATCCGGTTTCAATTTCAACTTGGATTTGAAGGTGAAAATTGCCCCAAAAATAGGTCGAAATGACCGTTTTAAATAACTAACTGAAATCCCAAAATTGCACTCAGCTTCGTTGAAAGACCGGAATATGGATCGACCTAAGCACCGACAAATCCAGGCTCGCTACGACTCCTTCAGAAACTCGGTTCAATCGTCTTCACACCGTCTCGATCAGTTTACTCATTCGGCCACGCTATCACGCTCCAATAATGATTGCACCCAACTCCCACTTCTATCTACCCCCTCCCTCTCTCCTCGCCCCATCTCTTATTTCCGCTTGCTTGTTCCATTCACAGTAGGACTCGTGTTTCCGAAAGAGTATAGATCTCAAACACTCTTTAGCCCATCGCGGCTAAAACTAGTCTTATCTCATGGATCTCTCTTTTTCGCGCCTCACACGCTGCAGTAGTAGTGACACTACAACTACTACTTCTGTTCACAGTAGCATTATATGTGGGTCGACCAAAAGAGGAGAAGTGAGGGAAAAAGGTAGATGGTATCAGCAAACTCGTTGCGGGTGTGAAAGCGAGAGAGAGCAGGAAAATGCTTGTGAAAATCCCACGCACTGGGGCGTTACCTCAGCCTTCAAAGAGTTGTCGGCTGTGGCGGCGTGGCCGAGTACTACTCTTCTCTTGAGATCGTCGGTTAGAAAAGTGGGAGCTTACAGATCGTCGTAGTGCACGTATGTCTAGCCGACAACGATGGCAGCTGAGAAAGATTGGATATGATGATAACTGGAACAGTAGAAGAAGCTCTACTCCAATTTTACTATCCATCGACGGATAAATTTTATTCCGGCTGCTTCTTAACTTTCACTCGATCCCTATCTGACCTCGATCTTCTTTTCCTCTTTCTTCTCGCGATCCTCGTGCCATCCATTCTTCTTTTTTCTCAGACTTCTTTTTCCTTTCTCAAAGCTTTTCGCCTTCTTTCTGCGCCGAGCCGTACTCTTGACTCGAGTGCCATTACCGGGCGATTCGAATAACGATAGAGATTGCGCTAGAGCACGAATCTTGCATATGTGAGCGCTCACAAAGGGAGCTCACTCTGGAAAAGCATATGCTGGCTCCCGTTTGTTTTCCGCCCTCTATGTTACATTTTTGCACAAATACGTTTACGCTCACTGTGGTTCACTCACCGTTTGTGATCCGAGTTGCATGCATTGAAAATCGTGCTCGTATTGTAGCAGGTGTATTGTGGTCTCGAGATGAAATGGAATGGAAAGAATGAGGTGAAAAAATCTGGTTATTTTTACGTAACAATGTCAAACGAGGTTTTTTGGGAGGTTTTGATCTGATATCGCTTTCTTGGATATATTCACTCTACCTGTCATTCTTACAGAAATTGTGCGGTGTTTGACACATTACTCATTCAAATTTATAGCCGTATTTTTACTGACCTGGGAAATTCAAATAAATTGAAATGATTTGAGTAGGGAATATCATAATACATATATCTTACGAATATAAATGATCTAATTCATCCCATGTATCCGCTCCCCCAACATTTTTATCTACAGTCTCCACATCATCTTTCTTCTATCATTCTAAGATTGAAAAAATCTCGCTTTTGTCTGACCAATCACTGACTCGCACTACTGGTACCAAATTATTTCGCTTTTACTCTTTTCTAATCACAAATAGATACCATCACATGCGTTTGATCCAGTGTTGATTCACTTTACAAGAATTGAAGTGGTATTCCTCATTGAATTTCAACTGTGGGAGAAATATCCAGCGTCTGACTGAATTCTGACTCATACTACTGTGATGAAACATCAACTATCTCGCATGTCACGTTAGTTGGATCAGGGCTGGTGTATACAGCTGATATTTAACCATCATGATTCATCTGATGGATGCAAAATGTATGATATCATTGGCTGTACTTGACAGAACACCACACTGCTCTCCACATTCAATTTTTGATTAAACAAAACAGTATCATGAATCCATAAAACTGTTAAATCAGCACTGCGTGCATCCGATTTTCATTACTGGACCTCATATTTCTCAATGCCTGACCAAAGTCTGATTAATACTACTGAGATTCAATCATTATTGTACGAACTCGATTTCTGGAACCAGATAACCTCAAAATTGTCTGACGCAGTACCGATTTCTATCACTGATATTGACTTCTCATGCGCTAAATTTTTTGATCTCGTCTCACGTGAGTATATTTTCCGCTATGCTGCCAGCGTTCCACATTGATGTACTCAACTTCAAGATATAGAAGATTTTACATCCATTTGGCCGACTACACGTTGATATGTACTACTGATATCACTCAATTGCTCCGTATGATCTCATTCCTAAGATTGATATAATCGAACGCTGATCCTTACTACTAGCACTCTTCAAATCTTCCAAATTCTTAATCAAATTTTACTCTTTTTTAAATTTGTTCCTGTCTCACCTCCCATTCTATTCACGATTCACTTCATTTCCATCCCTAAAACACTCTACAACTGCATTCACCTTGCAAAGCGCATCTCACTTTGAGCCATCACGTTCTTCTACCGCGATAAATCACGCGACGCTTGCATTCCTCGGACGATAGCTTAATTTCCCAGCGCGCATCTCTCACCATCTTCAAAATTCACTAGAATGAAAAATTTCCTTCTTCCCTTCACCACACCATACAACAAAACCAACCACCCCCTTTCTACCCTACATCCATCTCATAGCGCATGCACGCACGTAGAAAGCCAAGAGAAGAGGCACACCGCAGCATCTCCTCACGTACTCGCTCACAAATCCGCGTGCGTTTACGAGGGTAACGGTGGTAACGGTAGCGGTGGCGTCAAGGACGAAGAGCATCGGGAACACAGGTGCGCTCGCACGGTGGCTGCGCGAAATTGCAACGAGCTCCCGCCGGTGCTCTTCGTCATCATAAACCCCCTTGTGTAACCACCATCACCACCACCATCACCACCACCACCACTACTACCAATATAAAATCATATATGAATGTGTATTATATAGCCGGGGTCAGGTGTCGAGCGTGCGTTGCTTGAATATAGACCATATAAGAGAATGCTCTAACCCCTTATAGTCCTAGCTGTTTTTGCGTAGACTAAAGCAATGACGTTCTAATACGTATTTACGGCAAAAAGTTGCCTCATTCACTACCCTTATATAGATAATATACACACTCACACATACTATTATATCGGTGTACATGAGGATGACAACGAGGATGTGGATATGCCCATCGGGTGCCATTGTCCGTGCGTTCACCCGTTTTAACGCGATTAGCCCATACGGCCAGTACACAGCGAGCGAATGAACACAGCGAGAGAGAGACAGAGTCAGGGCATTGCGCGCGCATCATGCAAGTTGACCCCGTGGCTTCTGCATAATTATCACGAGCATAATACGTGGAATTACATCAAGCCGTATGCTGCCACTTGCTACTACTACTGCTATAATACATATATACCATATGGTGGTGTATGTATGTATGATGCCATTGTTTCATATTCGCTCGACGAGTTTGTTCTCTTCTGCATCGAGTTTGCTTTTTGCTTGGAGCCCGGATATTTGTAGAGAGCCGCATCACGCAATTAGATGAGGTTTCTTTTGAACGAGATGAAATAAGCTATGTTCAAACATGTGACCAACGTGGGAATTTCTTCATTTTAATACATAGGAGAGGGTAGCTCCCTCGAGGCTGATCAAATTTCTCTTTCACTCTGAATTGGAAAATCCAATTATTGAGAAGCTGAAAGGAAGAAAAAATAGTAGGTTATACCCATGTCCTTGTCGTGATTGGACTCGATTGTCTCTATTCATCTGATTTTTCCTAGAATACGAAATCGTTAATCATTGGCTCAATTTGATCCAATCAGTGTACTTCATCGGGTAAAAAAAATTTTCACCCAATTGAGTATCTGGTAATGATGTATTCTTCTAGCCCTCATATTCGAATCATCTAGGTTACCCCGACGCCTGCCAAAGTGATACGACTTATCGAATCTAGATTATCGACAAGATCATATAGTATATGAAGTGGATATTATTGGAGTTAAGGTATAGCATAGCACGGATTGGTTATGGAAAATTTTCTTCATCGAATGATGCATCTGAGAATTTCCAATAATTCGTTCTAGAAGTGTGTATATAGCACATTTTGCCCGAGAAGAGGTATGACCCGTACCTTTCGAATGATCCAACATATAATACGATGAGAGAGTGAGAGAGAGTCTCTTGTGACTATTCTTGAGATTGGAAAGTAGGTCGTCGAACCACGGGGATCCTTTTGCTGCTTCTGCTATACTGTTACTGAATCCAAGCCATGTTTCTGCATACGGCATGACCGGGTAATACAAAGTGAGAAAGAGTTGGGTATAGGGGATCGACTTCGTATGCATGAAGAATATTTGATTTACGACTGAAATACGAGAATTAAGCGGCTCCCCATCGTTTCGATGTATAATTTTACAATGACCTCTCGTGGAATTCATTAGCATCTATTCGTTGAGCTACTTTACAGAGATGTACGAGATAGTATAGAGAGTGGATCGATGCATTTTGAATGTTTCGATTTAGCTAATCAAGGAGAGCGGGTAGAATTTGATAGATTTGTACTTTGCTCTTTGTAATAATTGACCAGATTGGATGGAGAGCAAATAGACTTGATTAGTAAATTGTGGATTTGTGTCGGTCTGAGATTCTACTTTGAAGTAGGTTGTCAGTGGCAAAGTGACACGAATATGTAACCCTTTTTAGACTGTTTTTCTTGTGTAAATCTCATTTAGAGCCCAAACTTGATTACTATGCTAATTTAATCCTCGTTCGTTTTGGAAATTTTTGCATTTCTGATCTACATCGTCGAATTTGAATTCAAATCCTGAATGTGCTATCTACTCAAGAGAGTATAGTTACGAACGAATTGAAGTGAAATTTGAGGTTAGAAAGATGAATTACTTTGGATTCGACGTTAACAAAGAACGGTGGATTTCCCTCGATATGAGGCATTACAACTTTCTCAGCTTGAAAATCTGGAAAAGATATGTTTCATTTTGGTCCTGAAATGGATGGAAAATGGATTGAAAATCATGGTTTTATAAGAGCGAGTTTTTTGCCGAATGTTCGAAAATTCGAGACAGTATGATTTGGAGCTCAAATCTTATTGTGTCAGACCCAGAAATAGCCCACCCAAACTCGAAATTGTGTGATTGTCAACGCGCATTAAACGCGAAAATATTACTTTCCTTTCTATAACCATCAATTATCGACAACAGATCTTATTCAAGGTGTACGTAACTTGCTATCAACATATCTCGATCATACTTTTCAGAATACTTTCATTGAATTTAAACCAGTTCAAGCCGAGATAGAATTTTCGATTCCAGGGTGGAAAGTTTGGTTTTGCTTTTCGATTGATTGCTTTCGGCCCGAGCCCTGGCGAGGGTCGAAATTAGCACGAGTAAAGCAAAAAAACTTCACGCCCGAGTATCGAAAAACGTATTTCGATCCTCGGATCGGAGGGTTTTTTGCTTTGCTCGTGATAATTTCAACTCCCACCTACGGCACGGGCTGAAAACAATCACTTGGAAAGCGAAACCACACTTCCCACCCTCAAATAAAAAATCACTATTTCGATCGACTAGGCGTAGAGCAAATAAAAATCGGCGTGCGTGAAGCAGTGCTTTACGCACAGTCGATCGAAAAAAATCTTCCAAGTATCAGATTGTTTTAAATCATTTTCTTATCCATACTGAACTCGAACTTCTTCCATAACCACTCTCAAACTATATACCGTGACGGTATCTCAAACCTCAATTCCTTTCAACACCTACTGTAAGTTTCCATCACGCACACGCACACAAACTAAACGCTAAATACTTGAAGGTTGAGGGGAGGAGAAGTGATTCTACTCGAGGTGCCGAAATGATGAAGGAATTAATGAGCCTTCGCTCGTGGGAGGTCAGAAACAAACGAGGTAACGGCGCTCTAAAGTCAGTTGCCACTATACTTGATTCTTCATCCACGCATGCTACCAACTAGAACTATCATATATCTATATATGTATCATACACACACACTGAATCGTGTTGACTGTAGTAATATGTGCATAAGCTGCATGGAAAACCACTCGAGCCTCCTCCTTCCCCATACCTCTTGCACCCCGTATATGCAGACAGAGAGTGAGAGAGCTACGGGCCTCGCGTGCCCATCGATCCATCCTATAGTCCTACATAACCTCTATAACCTATACCTTGCAATTTCTTGCGCCTTCCTACCTAGTTTTGCACGCACACCTCCACATACATCATACTATATGCCCTAACATAATACACAGTATTGCTCTAAAAAATGAAGCTGCAAGTGAGTTTGAGAGAGAGTTTGGTTACTCAGATCAAGGCCTCATATTGCCCGGCCACCAGTCTTGGCTATTGTATTTTTTAGGTTATGTGTACATCTAGACTCTCTGATTCGGCTAACATCAGCTTCTTGCGGATCTCACGTACCGCGAATTCCTCTTATTACAGAGCTTATGGGGATTTATCCAGACCATCCTAACCTCACATATACTCACTCTTAAACATCGGCCGGATTGATTCACGAGGATCATTTGTTTAAAGCCATCAACCCCTACTCCCTATTCCACGTATCACACTCTCTTAGTAATATGTCAAGAGAGTTGGACGGATAACGCTTTTGGTGATCGATAGTCTCAGCAGAGTAGAAATTATGCTGAAATATTACCGTAATACGTCCTTTCACGTTGTACAAATTTGGTGTAACAATTAATACTCCACGCGCTCCAGTTGTTGACTTCTTCAACCATTTTTATAGTCGATTTTTCAAAACTCATCCACCGCAGAATTGAATGCAATCGTCAACAAAGTGCACCTCGTTCAAGAAAAGAGTAACCAAGTGTCGACTGTTTTTTTCATCCACCTCAAAACGATCAAGAAATGAGAGAATCTTGAAAACTATTTTAAACAGAGAATCACCATCAGAAGTTAACCTCAATATCCTCATCTTTCGCATCTTTGCGGCTTTTCATCGCACGTGACCAAAAAACAATGAGCATTACAGTCGGACAGTATAATACCACTATAGTGAGAAGCAAGTCAAAGCTATGGTGTACATGGTGTGACGATGATGACGCGCAGGAGCAATAAAATCCAGCAAAAGCGAGTGACAAGAGGACAATCCAAGCGGTACAATTGCTCGGGGATTTGCCCACTCTCTACTCTTTTCCTCCAAAACATCCTCTCTCATTTCTCTCCGAGTTTTCCTTCTTCGTCAGCCTTATATACCTAACCGTTTCTTCCCTCACTATATACTCTTTATCCTTAAGAATGTCACCGGGGGAGTGTGTCTGTGTACACTATATTCCTCTGTTTCACCGCGGAAACCTCATTTTCCGAGACCACATACACCAACATACTCGCACACATCTTGGTTTATTTCACTGTATAAGAGAGAAAAGCCCGTAACGGTGGACTTCATAATTGTCATTCTCTCTCTCTCTCTCTCTCTCTCTCTCTCTCTCTCTCTCTCTCTCTCTCTCTCTTCCTCATGTGTATCTCCGTCAAAGAGCGTATTATACTCTGCTGTAGCCGCGCTTAATCTCCGGCATGTTATGTCAGCAGTCTCTGAGTGACGACTACTACTGGCCCATCCCCCTTCCCCTACCCTCAATCCCTTGGTGTATCCTAATATAGTTTCACAGAGTATATATTTTCATTGTATAGAGCTCGCGCAAAAAGCGTTCACGTGTCGGACAAATTCACCTCTCACGCTTCACAAAATATTGTAAAACTCGATACCTCCTCTCGATCATTCAAAATTTGCATTTTGTATATACGTTCTCTTGATACGCGGATTATTTTCATTGTATGTATTGATCAGGATTATTGTAATCTTCATCTCGTATTCACTATTGATTCAAAATTCTCGTTCTCTACACGGACCACGTTCTATTCATCATATGAATTGTTCAGATTCAAAGTAGACTCTTACCTGGAGAGGTCTTTACATTCGGATCATGGATTTGTTTGAAATTCTGGGAACAGCCTACGATATCCAAAGTTATAAGCTCTGCAAGTGTTTTTGAAGTATTTTTTCAGACATTAGTATTGTTTATACAGGTTGAAATTGAAAAATGATGATGGTATACTACAATGCTTAGGTCGTGGATGATCCGTAGCTCGGTCATGCTTGAGCGTTGGATATATACTTTTTGTGTGCTAAAAAAAGACCATCTCGAAAGTTTCAGCAGAATTCGTGATTCAGATTTGAAACACTTTCCAGGTGAGTCCACTCTTGAAATTTGAGTTTTCCTGATCTGTGGATTCAGGAAAAAAAATCCTCTCTCAACATCTTGTTTGCATCTTTACCATATTTTTTGTGTCTGGGCTTCATTTTGGAAAATCAAGGTGGGAAATTTCTTTAGATAGGGAACATCCATCTATTGTTAGTCTTCCACCATAATTTTGAACAAATCATATGTGTGTATAGGTTAAAGGCCGATACATTTATGCGATTTCTCATAACCAACAAGAAATCAGACCGTTTAATTGGCTCATCTATCCTCCTCTTCCGAACGATGATGAAATGGCAAAATACGAAGCATTAGAGAGAGACAGAGAGAGAGAGTGAGAACGCGTGCATGCTGTATTAGAAGCATCTGAAATCCCCGATAAATTTAAGCGGCATAACCTAGACATAAACCCGTAAATCGCCTTATCTCTCTCTCTCACACGGTGTATAGGACACATAACCGCTAAAGTGCAGGAGGCTCTTGCATCTTCTCGGCTCTCGGATTAGTAGTCAAAACAGCCCAGCTGCGACACATCGCGACCTAATAATTTTAACGGCTCAAGAAATTACACAGAAGAGAGAGAGGAAGAGAACGCTATCCATTCGGCCATACCAAAAGCAACGCTCTTCTCTAGCTCTGCTGACGGGAAATTACGACGCCTTGCTTTTACACGCTTCTCCACACCTACCTTCGTAGGGCCCAGAACCTTATATCTCTCTCTCTCTCTCTCTCTCTCTCTCTCTCTCTCTCTCACTCTCTCTCTCTTCTGTGGCTCTTGGTTTGCTTTTGAATAAAGCACAATCAAGTATAGGTTAGCTGTTGTGTGTGTTGCATGCTTAGGAAGATTTTCTGCGTGGCCGTAAACCGAGATTACCGCGAGAGCCCTCAAGAGAGAGAGAGAGAGAGAGAGCAGAGAAAGAGCGTTATTGCTACGTCGACGACGACGACGACGACGAAGCTACCACTACAATATAAGCGTTACACCGTAAATTAGCGGTGAGGTTAAAATGCGATATTGCCTTTCCACGCTTTCTTCCTCACTCTAATTCGCCCCAACAATGTAGCAGAAAGCGAAGAGATCGAGAGAATCAATATATTATAGGATACGAAGAGAAAGAGAGAGAGAGAGAGCAGAAAGTTGGTGAAGAGAATAGTACTTATAACCCATAACCCCCCATCGTTTTGCAATCTTTATTTATCTCCTTAATCGCAGTTATCGGCTCGTTACGATTTCCATTCTCGCTCTTTGCAATGCTCGTTCACTCGTGAATCCGCATACATCATCGATATAGAGAGTGTATAGAGACAATATGAAGAACAGGAAGGATAGCTGCGACTGATGGTTCGAGATATATATATATTTGTAGTACCACTGCTGTCATGAGTGCGCGCATCTATACTGTATCAGATTTTCTCGATAATGTTTTATTTACGTTAGCGAAAGAGAGTTTCGAAAGACTAGCCGCAATCGCTCCCGCGAGTCTACACATAAATTATTACCAACTCTTGGGGCGGTGTTCAAAAAAATCTTCCCAATCGTATTTTATTCACTCTCCTTTTCGATATAGGTGCATGTGTGTATTGTGATGAGGAGTGAAATTTACGAGTTGCATAGCTTTCGATTTCTCGATTATATCAGCATTATTTTTGCAATTATCGATAAACGAGCAATGCAAATGAGTAAATGCGGAGAAACGATGCACACAACTCGATCATCGAAACTCTAATCCGTGTTGAAATTATACATCGTTAACATCATCGACTTCGCGTCATTTATGAGCCCATCTGTTGATCAGAATTTATTGAGCTGTAATCATCCCAATATCTATTAGCTGTTTTAAGCGAAAACCGACTCTCTGCGTGAAGCATAATTTTGAACATAGCCGTGAATCGTAGTGAATCGTTTCGATTTGTCTACTATCCATCTGTGCATATTCTATGAGTTGATATAGGTTGAGGTCTAATGTATTTACAGAAAAACTCGAGAGCTCCAAATTTTATACGGGACCGAAATTACATGATTTTTTTTATCAAATTCATAATTGTTACCATCAAATTCGTATTTCAAATGAGACATTTTTCTACATTCGGATGATAGATTTTCTCCACTGGAATCTCACGCTTCGGGGACATTTCGATTGCCACCGATATCCAATATGCTGAAATTCGATTCGGAACTGCATATTCAACTAGATTTCTAAAATTCATCTTCACCTACATGTGAACTCTTTCGAGGGCCATACTTCACGTTTGTTCGAAGTGAATAATCGTCTCGTGAAAAAATGTGGATAAATTGAGAAGCGTTGTCCTGAAAATCAGTTTTATCATATTTCAAATTGGCATTAGAAAAGGAATGTCATTGGGCGCTAAGTTCATTTGTCAATCTTTATTCAGGATCTAATTTTCTCCTTACTGATCGGACTTTCATCTACACGCAAGCATCAAATTGAAGTCACCAGAAATATTTCCATCTTTCATTAATATGAATTTGTACTTTTATGTATTCTCAGTCAAATTTATGAACCCCGTCTCGAATAAATTCTTGTAAATCAACGTTCGTGTTCGACAAAAAATTGATATAAAATCACAAAGGGGAAAAGGCCAACAGAGTATTGAATTACAGTATTGAGAGGAAGTCCCCGAGAAAGTAAGTCAAAGAGATAAGTTGTACACCGTCATGCGGACAAGAAGTCCAAAGTGTGAGAAAGAGTCAGAGAGCTTGTACGTTGTGTAGGCCGTAAAATGTGAATAAAATCAACCGCTGACTCGATTGCGCAGTACAAGAAAGAGATTGAGAGGGTGGATATGCGGGGCTTGCGATTTAAATCATAAAAGTACAATAAAAATCGGGCATCGTGCTAAGGAAGAAAGAGACTAGCGCCTCGTCTCGATTACTCCAGATTTCTTGGATTTTGCCTTCCGCTCTCTTGCGAGCAATCTTCTTCTTCTTCTTCTTCTTCTATGATCGCGTGCTTCACCTTTTGCCACTTCTATACGCCATCTAATTTCCGTTCGGCGCGTCAATGTGGCGAGTACTCATTCGATTGATTGCCTAGATTCTTCAATGGAATATTTCTCCCTTTATTTTTTGGGTGAAATAGATGAATTTTAATCGATTCATTTTCACACGAGATTCCTGTTATCCCTTTTCCTCGCTCGTGAATATTTATTTAAAAAATCTGTAGAATTTAAATGATCAGAAATTGATTCCAAACTCAAATATCAAATTAATATCGTCTCAACTCATTCAGATTCCCATGCATCGTCAGTTCCACAATCAATAGTATTCCAAGTATCTATGGTAGTAAAGTGAAAATCGATTGAAAATCGCTAGAGTTTCTAATCGTCTTTCGATTGAAAATCAATATCCTTCGACTCCGGCATTGTTCCTTAAAATAAGTTTCTCTCCCATCCTTTTCTCTTTCCCGATAACACAAAATACGTACGCACTCGTTCACCCAACTCAACCACACATCCAACCATCTTCTCTCTCTCTCCATTAGATCCTCCGCAGCGGCTTTCCATGTCACAGCCCTCTATACGCGTATGATATTGATGATCGAAACTGTAAATTACAATTCTGCTGAAGGAAGAATCGAGTGGAAAGGTATGCACTGCGTCGCGCTGCTTTTCTCTCACCGCAGGGTAATATTCATGATGGGCCTTGGCAAAAGGTTGGAATACGAAGTGATAATATTTCTTCCACAAGAACCGCACTACCATTTTTCATCACTTCGGGAGAGGCCTTTTCAGACGCATGTGCTCGCTAGCACATCTCTCTCTTTCTCTCTCTCTCTCTCACTCTTTTCTGCTCACCGGATCTGCCTTGTTTGAGCGTCAACCTTTTGCTCATATTATTTTTTCTTTTCTTTTCACATGACTCGCGACTCTCACGCCCCATCGGATGCCCTGCGAGCAGTAAATTCCTGATGCAAATGAAATTTCTGATATCTGCGACGTGAGCACCGAGACAGGGCGCCCCACAGAGAAATATAAATCCGCAAAATCCTGATGATATTTATGCCCATCATATGCGCCACCGTGTTCAAGCCAAAGATCTCCTGGCTAAACGAACGTTTTGACACTCAGGTTCACTCGTTTGCCACTCTATCGTGTCAGTATAAAGCAAAAACGAAATCAATATGGCATTTTCTAATTTTTAGAATATGTTGATGTGTATCATTGTTCTATGTCTGACCGAACGTAGGTTATACTACTTGCCGTATGCAAGTAACCTTTTTGTACTACGTGATAGGTTCTTAGATAGGTTCTTAGGATGCAGAATAATGCGCTCAAAAATTCTTCAAAATTTCTTCTCATTCAGAATCTTTTTAACGTCTCAACACTTCGTTGCCACATCGGGTCATAATGACCCCAGATAAATTTCCAACACCTTTTACTTTCGAAATAAGCAAAATGTGACCACCGCGCGTCATTACCTTCCAGATTGAGTCCTCCAACTATCTGTTGTTGGAAATGCGACAGCCACTGCCTTCTCAATTTTTCAGTGGCAAGCGCTGAAATCGGACAAAATCCTACCCAAAGTCACTACAAATATTAAACATGCGGGTTGTAACAACTCTCGCTTTGACTGAGGTTTTGGGATTTTTCTGAAAACTAAATAAGCCTGGAGAAATTAAGCCCTCTTCTCAGGACCTTTCATCTCAATGGAAAAAGTTTGTCGAGGCAAAATATTGATTGTACTTCGAGGAACATTGAATTCTTTAATCGTATCAACTGACCCCGGTGTGTAACGTATGCTCGGGTATGGAAGTCTGTCGTCTAAGGGTTGAAAATACCCATGACCCTCATTATGAAATTAAATTTCTCAAGAATTAATTCGATTCACTATCTCACAAGATGCACAATTCTTCAAAGACTTCGCTCAAATATTTCAAAGCTACGAAGTACAAAATCTTTTCCCTCTTCCTTCTCCTTTCAGACCAATACTTTGAGCCATGAAAAATATTACGTTTCACGAAAGATGAAAAACTGCGACATTCAGGAGTAGTAGTGGTAGGCCGAGAGTAGTAACTGAAAAGCAGGTCAGCGTCTTAAATACGGCCATTAGCCTGATATTCAATAAATGCCAGGCTGCTGCTGCTGACTTGGCTCAGCTTGGCTCAAGAAAGTCTCATTACGTACTAAAGCACATAGAGCGTGTTGGCGCCTCTTATTTGTGCGATACTTGTGTATTTTAGTGTGTGCACTCATACACATACATGCATACTAGAAAGCGGGAATATATACATGTGATAGGTGAACGCGCGCGCGGAATTGCACGTCAGGAAAGCAAAGTCTAATTAGTATGCTTGCCATCGTTGTGTGATCGCATGCCCATTATCATGTGTAACGAGTTCATGAGAAAGAAATATCACACGCGAAAACTTTACCGTATGTTCGAGCAAGCTTGAAAACACATATTGACGCTCTTGTCGATTCTTCCAATTTGAGTTTGAAAAATGTGTATACGGTATGCCAACTCTTCACTTCTTCAAACGAAGCTTCGTTTGTATCTTTATTTTGACGTTTGATCGGGAGTGCAGTACCTTTGTGTGTGTGTGTGTGTGTGTGTGTGTGCGTACCTTCCACTTTGTTTTCTGGCATTACTGCCTCTTCTCATTGTTTGAAACGGGTTTTGAATTAGAATGTAGTGAGTGAGTGAGTGAGAGAGAGATGGATTGGTGAATTGAGCCAAAGCTTGCGTCGTCGGATATAGAAACTGTATTCGGTCTGAAGGGCTGATTATTTAATCAATTTTACTCTCCGTCATACGAGGCTTTGCATACGAGATAGAGAGATGCAGCTCGAGGCAGGTATAAGCCGCAGGGACTGTCGGTAATCACAATCAAAGCCTCTTTGAGCACAGGAATATAAAGCCAACTTCCGACTCGATTCTCTGCTTTGGAAGCGCCTCATAACTGACTTTCATTTTTCGCCTCTACGCTTCGCAAATCAAATATAAAACCTTGTCGCACTGCTGAGACATTTTTGTCACGATGTTATGACTCGCGTTACTTCGGGCTGTACACGTGAATGTCTTGACATTTTTGAAGATCAGCTGATTTTGATTCATTGACGTTCTATTTAGATGCCTTCATTAATTTGAGTTGATAATTTGCTATTTTTTTTTCATGAATTTCTCAATTGATTCTAGGAAAAATGATGATTCAAGTATTGATCATCTCTCTGATTGTGAGAGTTTCTTGGTTGATGCAATTATGTCGAGCTTTGATGCTACTGCAACGATATTCTATTTCATTGCTAAATATCGACCAACAACCATTGAATCTTAGTGACCTCAAAATCAAGAAGCTTTCTCACAATATCGAAAATAATTAATGATGGCAAGTTTTCTTGATTCGCTGTCTTACCCAAGTTCTTTAAGCTGAACTTTTTATCATTTTCAAAGTTCGATGCTCCAATCGAAAGTTTTATCAGAAGTCTCGAATGAAATTTTTAAGCATTCCAAGTGACGACTAGTGTAGAGGTGACAACTCGATTGACGAAGCAGAAAGAAAAGACTAGGGTGAGCTTGACGGTCATGTCGCGTTTAATTGTAAGTAGAGAGAGTTCGAAATGTTCCGGGTGTCTGGATATATATAAACTGATGAATAGTTGAGTCTCCGTGAATGCAAAATTTCTCATCATGAATCTTTCGAAATGGATGAAAATACCTTTGATTGGTCGATACCCATGTTATTCGCAACAAAAAGTATCCAATCGAAATCAGACTGCTTAGTATTGTAACAAAAAAACGACGTTCAAATTCTGTGGGAATTTGAACGATGAAGCACTATGTTCTCGTCTCTTTTTTGGAAGAATTTACAGAGCTTCGCTGATGAAAGTTAATAACCCAAGCTGGAGTCAACTCGGAAAACTTCTCTAATTGAATTTTGTAGTTTTATTCATTTCAAATTCCATCAGCGCTCTTATATAGGTTGGCCAGAAGTATTGCAATCCTCTCGGCTCAAAATTCAATCGTAACTACCTGAAGCTCATCTTTCTACATTAAAAAAGTTCTTCCACAACCTCCAAAAGCACGTTTTCAATCAATTTAAATTTATGGAAAAGTGCTGTCAGAGTATGACTTTCCGTCGATGTTACAACCGGCAAAGATGGCATGATTTTTTAATCCTTCTATAGTACTCGAACATTGTTTATTGCTCCGGAAAACAAAAAATCTCACGTAAAAGATGTATGGGAAAGCTCACCGTGCAAATAGAATCCTTAGGAGAATGTACTGCAAAGAGTTTACCGTTGAGGATCATACTTTTTTTTGTACAAGCTTCCAAGTAGAATAAGGGGAACAAGTGCAGAATAGTTCCTAGTTGATCGATAAGTTTAGCAGTAGCTGTTCTAGGGAATGTTTTCGAGGCAAGTGCGATCACTCTCGACACTCTTTTTTACGAGGCAATCGTAGTATCCTTCATCAGGTTGCTTTGCCTCTTGCTGTCTGAGCTTATGACAACTGACGAAGTTATAGACAAATCTCTACGAGTAACTTTGAAGCTGATTTAGACTAACGTCTTTTTCGTGAAACATCCCTCATATTTCTACGGCACCCATGACGTTGTTAGAACTAATGCAGCATTTCAAAAGGGTTGACGAAAAAAACAATCCGCTTTGTTCCCAGAATATGTTTCAAGATCTTGGTAAAGGGAAATTGCCTGAAATTTTCAGTAGAAGTTTTTGCATTACACGTGACAGAATGTGCCAGTTTTCTCAACTCAGAATATAATAATACTCAATGAGTCAGTTGATATCATTCCTCATAAACAATCGTGACGGCCTGATACAAACTTCAGCTCATGGAAATACGTTGGCCATTTTCTGAAATTTGAGCACCCGTTCAGTGCTTTACGAATAAGGTAATGGACAAGAGTGATTCAATACCTAGTATCCTCTCACTGCGCGAAAAAATTTTGATCTATGTATCTTTGAAATCTTCATCTAGTTTCTAGCCATGTAAACACTCTTGTGCTTCATGTATCATTCATTCCTGTTCAGGAAAAAAAAATTTCAAGTTATTTCCTCAATCGAACAAGATTGTATTTATTAATATCCAGATTCTTTCCCAAATATTCAATTTTATCCAATACAGAGCAGGACCAACCAAAAATTGATCCATTCACAAAGAGATTTCATTAAAAATCCGAACAAAATGAACTATAAGAACCCGTCTTTCAAAATTCTCATTATAGAACTTGAAAGGTTCTCAATAAGTCCTCAACTGTCCTGTGAAAAATCTAGTAAACATCCTGAATGTGCATGCTTATGAATCATCAAAATTTCTCCCATCTCATCAACCTATTACGTGAAATGTATGAGAAAGTAACTGAACCGACTGGCGCTCCATTCGCAATCATAAAGAAGCTGAATTATATTCCCAAGACGAATCAGGGTTTCTGCAATAAATTCACGATGAAATATTAGCTTCTGGTGAATCTGATTTGTTGCAGAGCACAAAATACGGGTGCGTACAAAAGCCTGCGTTAAATTCATTTTCAAGCTCGAGAAATCAGGCTTCAACGTTGGAATTTCCCCCATGGCTTGAGGGAAATGAAAATAGCGCTCTAATTGTAACGGACGTGTACGCGAGAGATACGAGCTTGGAAACTGTAGAATGGCACCTTGGTCGCACAATAATGAGACGTACACCGAGTTGTGAGTGTAATAGATCCGCATTAGGCTGTATTAGAGCTGACCTGACGAAGCTTACCCTGATACATTGCTTTGAGCTTTGCTCAGTGTCGTCGCTTGTCCGTTCATGCTATATAGAGATATGTTGCTGGGGTTTCATTTAGCTTGGGATATTTCGTGAATCTTGACCAAGTTTGAGATGAATGTCTCTCGTTGTAAGATTGTGGAAATCCTGGAAAATTATTTGAACATTGAGTTTGGATCAAGAGTTCGATGGCTTTGTGAAAAAAATAGTACATTTTTTATGCGCTATTCTTTCACAAAGTTATTGAAATATACGTATACTACCCTCAAACTGTGGAGATGAGGTGTGCTACTCTTGGAGTAGCATGCCTCATAAGGAATCAATGTTATTTTTTTACGGTCGAGTTGATTATTATGATCCACTTTCTAACATTTATTCCACGAGATTTTAAGAATACGATCTCTCTCTCTTCAGCGTCACCTTACACACTGTGTAAAATGAATGAACACAGATTTGCAGAGGAGAAGTGACTCCTTGAGTATCTGTTTTCATCCATACCATTGTTTCATTGCAATTGTTTGCCTCAGTAATAAGGTACGAAATCATTCTTTTATCAGTCCATGAAACACGCGCTGAGAATTCTGTCTGGAGGTAAAAAGAAAATCCTGCGAAAAATTCAACGATGTACTCTCCCTTGGAATTTTGCTGCATTTTCAGGACTTCCACCACCGGCAAATCCTCTTTTCTGATAAAGCAAACTCACCTACTACCACACTTTTTGCCTCCCAAGAGAAGGCAATTTTGTTGCTTTTATTTACCGCTCGTCTCCAATCTTTCCTTTTTGAACCTACAAACTTTGTCCCAGCTCTGGAAGATTAAATAAAATATTGCGTGGAAAATTGTGTTAAAAATGGCAGATTTTGAACAATTGTGACTCTCGTAATATGATATTCAACGAGCATCTCGACTCATCACTACTCCTTCCAGAAAATATCAGCAGTTCCGGATTCATCACGTACCTGTCCAGTAAGTATAAGTATGGATGGTAATTGAAACTGTACTAGTCAAACCTCGTTATTGGACTGTTATTTTCACGAATCTCCTCCTTGATGATTGATCAAGAATTTCAACATCATTCCCCACCGATAATCAAGATTCTGACAAAAAATCATCACAGCTAGAAAGTACGTATAGAAGGAGGGGAGGGGAGGGGGTGATTCTCACAATTTCTAGCTTGGTATCCATCATCCTCAAAATGTATGTCTCCCTATTCCCCTGGTTAGGCAATTCGCGACGACAGTGCGCTAGCTGTGGATCACGACATCAATCAGTCCTGTGTACAAATGAGACTATACAAGGCAATACTTTTTAAAATTTCTCGCTTGAGTATTGAATCGATCATATCATACTCCGAGAGAAAACTGTTCTATCTAGCAGGATTACTGATCATTATTTCATCAGCATGAACTTTCACTGTAGACTAGAATATCAATGACTGTGTCCCAATTTCTGAGCATGTGTTTCTCCATGGTCTGCAAAGTTCGATGATGAGTTTTGAAGTCATATTCTCGGCATCTGTTGCACAGCACTCTGTCATATTGGCTGGAGTATGACTAGATCGAGAGTTGATCAGAATTTCGTAATCTCCAAAGGTAACATCAGTTGAGGCTGGGTTTGCCGGTCTTATAGGCAATAGGGCACAAAAACTCGAATCAACTTCCCGTGTTTCGTGGAACTAATATCATGGAATAGTACTTTCGGAGTATGGTTCATACTCTTGATCACTTTGTTATTTCTTGTTGCACCTGTAGTGTACTTTTTTATGTTTCGAGATAGTTGGACTAAATTTGGGATACTCTTACTCTGAATGTGGGCTCAATTTACTGTATAATCAATTATTTGTATTGTAAAAACTCGACATTCAGAAAAGTTCTTTTTGGAAACGGTCCGTTTTGGAAAACTTCCTAGTATCTCTCAGTTACAAATCATTCATCCAAAAAAGAATTCATTCCGTATCCGTATCTCAAACATTTTTTCCAAACTCAATATGGGTTGATTCTATTATGACTCGTTCACTTTTATCAAGCACAAATGTTACTTTAACGGCCATTTTCATCAAAACTCGATCATTCTTCCGGATACCCGTAAAAGAGAACAGACTACCGAGTTGACCGAAAAACTTTCTAAAGCATTCCATCTTTTTAACCAAAAATTTCACGAATATATTTCCCGATTCCTTCAGTCAAATCGTTCGCAAGAAATTGTATCACATTTTGCAGTCATCTGCGACAGATTCTACAAGGGTATATCCGCAAGCTTCTGTAGTCGTCGTCGGTAGTAGAATTTTCTGAAGCTCTATCTGATGCCACCACTGCGCCGTCGCGCCGGTGACTGCACAATTCTGAATTTTAGCATTGTTGTACCGCATGGTGGCCAACACGGGCAGTAAATTTAAATTTCAGATCCTGGCTAATGTGTATTTTTGATCTCCTTTGTCGTAGACCGTGGTAGAGTGAGTGAGAGACCAGGCATTGCATTGAATTTCAAATTTTTGTACCCTTAGGCAAGAGACGAGGGCACTGCGAAAGTGAGAACGTCTAGTAGTGAGTCTCAAATGTTTCGTATTCGCTGTATTTAGTAGAGCTTGCGGTTTTGTATAGCACAAGTTGCATCTTACCGACACTTTGTACCGACACAAATTCAGTTTCTATTTATAGGTCGGACCGTGAACGAGCTGATGTACGACTTTGGCGTTGACCCCCGATCGTTCCATTTATCTTTTTTCTACCGAAAAATCCTTGCCGTGTTCCTCCGAACGCTTTCTAATGTATGCCACCATTTCTGATCCAATAATAATTTTTCAATGCAATAATATTTTTATGATCCTGTTTTTGATCTTCAATTCATCCAGCATCGATATCTACTCCTGTAACGTTTCTTTTGATAGAGAAACAATTATTACCACTCAGGATTCCAAAGCCTCCCGGCATTTCTCAATTCCCCGTCTCGTCAACTATAATTAGAAGCTCTAAATATTCCAAACAATTCGAATCGCACCATCAAGGATATCAATCGACGCGAAACAATTGAGAAACTGCGTCGAGATCGAACCTCTCAACCCAGACAAGGCACTTTCAATCAATCAATCTCCCCCTCCATCTCAGAATCTATCAAGGTATTAATCCCCAACCATCTTCTTCCTTTTTTTTTGTTTTCCCTCAGCACAAACCAAACTCTCTCGAACCACCATCGCTAAGACATAGTCGTCTCAAAGCTCGTAATGAGTCTTGTCTCTTCACGAACGGAAAGCTTCACCAAAGATCGTCTCTACTCCTCCACCTACTTCTCCTCTCGAGGGCATTTCTCGCGCGTTTCAACAACAGTGAGAGATAGATAGATATAGAAACCATGACAGAATATCCTGAACATCGTAGTAGTTGTAGAAGCAAGATATAGGCATTAAAGCAGAGAAGCGGTGGTGGTTGGCTGAACCTACTTATTTAGAATATCGGTGGCATACATCTGCATAAATTTGGCACAGGCTCGACTCATTCTAGATATAGAGGTACATACAACTACGCCCGCATTATACGAACGACAACGATGCCAGCTCTTCTCACAAGAGAGTGAGACAGAATCTTTGAGATAGAGATAGAGGAAGGTCTATACCCTCTTTGGTAGTACAACTTCCGCAGTCTCATTCACTGTCACAATTACTGTCGTCGCGATGCTTCGCGAGATCTGCCTTTTAGGTAGAATGGGTTGCACCTCTCATTTTATCTAGATATATATATAACTATATATGTATCAAGAGGTAGAATCCATTTGGAGCATCTGCAGGCCAACGAAATCTAATGGTATGATTAACTTGCAAAAGTTTCGTTATCTAGATCTGAGCTCTTCTCGGCTCTTGGCCAAAACAATCTTTTGCTTCTACATTTAGCCCCTCCCTCAGTCTTTTTTTTTTCTCGCGCGTTCTTGTTTTATGTCTCAGACTCTGCCGTCTATTAGTTTTCCCGGACGCTACCGCTGTTTCAACTACAAATGCCATCTCCGTAGTCTTCGTCGTCATCCGAGAACCTGGTTGTGTACCATTGCAAAGAATATTTGATGAAAATTGCTTTCGGCAGAAGAACTCTGTCCTCTGTGAGCTTGAACTCGTCTTTGGGAGTGAAAAATTCAATCAGTCGACACTGAGATAAAGAATTCTCATTACAAAATGAATTCTCTATTATGTACTTTTTGGTCTTTGAAAACTTTCATAGATACCGATTCGATTGAATACTGTAGCCGCGGTTGGTTGAGTTCAATTTGGAGCCCATGAAATTGTGCTGGCAAGATTGAGATTGATGAAATCACAGTTCAGAAGTCGAGACTGGGGCTCATTCATCGTGGAGCTTGGAACTGGTTATTGGTATAGAATTTTGCTTCGTTATCGAGCATCCAAACTATTTTTGTAACACCAAGAATAAACCAAAGTTCTAAAATCCAGGTTAATCGAATCATTCTTCGAAGTCATTCGAATAATTCAGTCGAAATGAATGTCCTGCTCAGTCGTTTGACACAAATTCAAAGAAAATTCGGACTAAAATTATCTCATGTTCCAGTTGCGGTAATGTAAGCGTCATCGATATTACTACTCCATACGATGCATTTTTAATTTGACCAACAATACCCGGTCTTTATCGCCGCAATGATGAAAATAAACACGGCAAAATTTCCAGCTCCGTGAAAACCTTATATCAATAATATTCTGAAAGCACCGTATCGGATTTATAAGTTTGTTTTCCATTATTAAGAACCGAATTTTTGTCAAATCTCGTCGTGGCTGTCGACCAAACGATAGAACTGCCCAGAGACCAACACCAGCGCATCACTTCGCAGCAGCAGCAGCAGTTGGTCGGTTTAAATTTACACTGAAAACGGTCAAACCTCGACGCGCAACGGGACGTTCTAGACTGATGGAAATACATATTCAAATTGAATTATTCGCTCTACCAGTCACTCTGATTTGAAATGATTCGATGGACAACTCGTGCCACGAGACGCTTGGACAATAACACAGTATATACCAACCCAATCTAATAGAAATTCTCAGCTTCAAGTTGGCTTTGCCAAAACAGGATCGCTTTGCATACGTATCGAGTAAAGAGAATGAGAAGGAAGGTGACGGGGGTGTTTGGTACAAAGGCCCGAATATAGCCTATAGTCACTGCACGGAGGTGTGCATATCTCGAGAGTCGGCCTCGCTGCTATAGCAAAACTTGAGCCTTGTTTCGGGAGCGTGCTCGCGCGGGAGCCAAGCGTCACGCCCTAAACGAGTCCCTGTGTTTCCACGGGGCAGTGCATTTACTCCCATGGCGCCTATTTGTCCGTCAATGTCCCCGAGCTGACTTGACGTTTTGGATTTGCTCGAGCGTGCCTTGTGGTCTACCTTTAGCTCCATCGACTTTCTGACCGCCTCTCTTGAGATATTGATTCTTGGACAACATGCGGCCTCTGATTCCTTTTCTCATTCCTGTTGGTTCATTTTTTTTCTTCTTTTCATCCAGTGTGAAGGGTAGTAAATCTGAGTGCATAATTTTTTATCAAATTCTAATGCTTTGTTGCCTGTAAAAAAACAAAGAATCGCAGCTCGGTACTCTCTTAGTACATCACAATCTCAATCAGTGAATTTCACCGTGTGTAGTGAAATTTTACTTAAATGTTGTGAAATTTCTCAGAAGTATCGTGTGAATGCATTGATTTGGATACTTTTTTACTGATCAGTACAGGGGATGCATTTAATTATAATCATGGTATCATTCGGCTAAATTTCCATTATTACTCAATAGTACATTGAGCACCGAGTTCATGAGCTTGCTTTTGAGCGATTCGTTTTCGGCCCGAACCACAGGCGATGGTAGCAATCGTCGCTGGAAAACGGGGAACCTCGTGGACGAGGCGCGAAAGGTAACATTTATTTTTCCCAATAATTACTTTCTCAAAAGATCCTACGAAATTTCAAATTTCAAACTTCTATGAGATATCACAGGATATTTGCGACAATCGCAAATATTAGAAAACTGCGGAAACTAATTTTATTGAATTCTTGATATTGTTATCTTGTAAAGAGCTCTTCAAATGTATGTGCCAGCATGAAATACTACTGTGAAAATCCAGTGCAAATATTTACATCAGATACGTTTTACGCTAGCGAAATTTTTCGCTCTATCAAAAAGTCCGACAACTCATCTACGAGAAAGGAAAAAAAACGTATAACAAAACTATTTTTCCCGTCATCTTAGTCTCGGTTGTTTATTATGCGAGCCAACGCTCGGGTCATTAATATTATCAGAGCAAAGCCTGCGCGTCAAAAATGTTATACGTACATTGTCGCATATCGCATATCGAGTTTTCCTCATCCAGGGCATATACATACGCCCTGTTTCATTCCATGTAATTCACCTACAGTTTATCATAAATGATGTATTACTCTGTATTCAAAAGCGAGTGCGTGCTGTGACTCTGATCAAAGCTTTTCACTGGTCATATATAGCTTTTATCTCCACATAATAATCTGATTTTTCGCTTGTATAGACGTCATACATTTTGGACTTTCATATTCAACTGTTCTCGCCGACTCTTTTCAATTTTCGACACTTTGGCGCGTGTTGTGGCCTTTTGTACCTCAAAATACATCCGAAATTCGAAATATAAATATTCCCATTATTCCATATGATGCCAGAATTTTCAGGAATTTTGAATTTCGAGATGCTATCATTCAGAATCCTCGTACACAGAGAATTGCGTAGCACTTATCGGAGATGATAATTTTCTCTTTCATACGAATTCCACGTAAAAGTACAATATCAAGTGTTTCAATTATTGGAGTTTGAATGTAAAATTTGAGCAGTTCGATATCGCAGCAGTTTCTACAATTACAACAATCGAATATGCCTTTTCATCAAGTTGAGAACAATGATATTCTACACACCATTGCTACCAAAAGTTTACAATTCAATTCAGCTATAGAGTATCGCTGTATTGAGAAAATCGATATGGCCCTAATTAGAACTCGTCTCGATTCCCAACCGTCTGCATCTAAATTCTTCATTGTTCCATCTCCATTGCCGTAAAGCCTACAAAGTGACCCTTTCGATGCAACGGAAAACCGAGTTTTGCAATATACATCACTATACGAGAGAAAGCCTGAGAGAAGTGTCAGGATCAATGCAAAATAGTTGAATCAATCAATTTTCTCGTATCCGGTATCCTCGGTGGCAAGCAATTTCCGATCGCCTCTTCTAACTTTTACCGTCGCTCGCATTTACCATCGCCACCGCCATCTGCTGCTCTCTCTTTCTCTATACGCTGTAACGTTTGAAAACAAAAAGGTTGCGCTGATTGCGATTGGCCAACGCGTCGCTCCAACACCATCATACATATAGATATCCACACACACACACACACACACACACACACACATTTACGAACACGCATTTCGCTTTTCCGGATAGGGTATACAGAATATGGCAAACGCTGCAACAAGTTTATCATAAATAATTTTGAACACAAACCTTATTCACATTTTAGCGAGCGACACACGCGTGTGTATATATATATATATATATATATATATATATATGTAAATTCAAAGAACGTATACCCGCATACGCACCGATGCAGGACAAATATTAATTTAATTTAATTCAAACGGGCTTGTAGAGTGGCCATGTGTTTACCCGCTATCATACGTCGGTTGGTTGGTTGGTCTCTGTGGCGTTTGCAAAAAAAAAGAAAGAGAAAGAGAGAGGCAACATATAGGTAACAGAGCTTTTACTCTGCGTGTGCGATTTTTTTCGACGCTGTGCGATTACACGCCTAGTGCGATACATATTTTTTCTGTCGCGTTTTGGTATACACATACATATACATATATATATAGAGTAGTGGTTGGCTCTGTCCGTGGACAACAGTGGGTTAACATGCGAGCTGTGTCAATAAACGAAAATGGAAAGCTTCTGGTATGGATTTCGAGTTGTGCGATAGTCGATTATATTCCGCATGGAGTTGTTGATTTTGACGAAAAATTGAAACAGTCATCCGAGCTGTGCTTTCATTTATCTCGTGGATCAATTTCTCTTTTGCCGTAACGAATACCAAGTAAATGAGCTTGAAAATTGTCATGAGCAGAAATTTCAGACAGATTTTTTTTACGGTTAGTAGAACTAAGGAATTCATTCACTATTCGAATTAAAAATGGATTTACTTCGACAGGAAACGTTCCGGCATTCTTTACTTGAATGAACAAGATACCATTTCATCTGTACTGCAACCCTTTGAAATATCTTACACTTTGCTTTTTCATGTCCCTGGTAGAAGTTGTGAGCATTTTTTGGCCAAAAGCTGTCCAAGTCTAACCAAGTCGCATTGCTTCTATATCTATGTATTGCATGGGTGGCCAAAAAATTGGTCACATTTCTACCAGGGATGGGCTAAAAAATACTGCATATATGAGAATTTTAAGCTTAGGTCTGAGACTAGGCTACTATAACACAAAATAGTCAAAAAAATGAGTGATAATCAAACTTCAATGCTCCACGACAGCTAACCAACAAAGAAAGGAAGTGAGCAAGCAAGCAAAAAGAGGAACCGACAAAATCTATATGGATACTCACATGATCTCCAAAAGCTTATGGCTATATGGCTCGACTTTATCGCATGATATTGTCTATATCCTCATCAAAATTCATGTTAATCCAGAATTTTGCACCTCACGAAATTCGAATCTGATCTAGAATGCCACAGCGGTTTCGTCGGTCATTACCGTGTCATCGTTTTCTTGCCACGTGTATATAGTAGTCGGTATGCATGTCACGCTCCGGAGGCAAAAGCCTAAGGCGATTTCTGCACGGAACGGCTAGAGATATGCGAGGATCAGACACGCTTTGGTGATGCCATGAACCAAAGCCCACAGGTATGTGTAATGCTGAAGGGGAAAAATATTTTGAGTAAACAAAAACAAGATTAACTTGAAAATTCTAACAACTTGGAAATCGTTGGATATTTTTATTGGTAATCGATTGAAATTCCTTAGAGAATCTTCGGGCTGTGGAATTTTTTTGTAGGATTGAATTACTATAGGTCAATGGGCTTACTTGTCGAACAAAAAATCTCGAGATTCACGTCAAATATGGAAATTAAATTAAAAGGGCTAATCGATCATGGTAATTTTCTAAATTAAGCGCAACGACTAGACAGGAAATCTGAAACGTAAATTTCATGAGTATCGAGCCGAAATGCCAGTTAAAGCAAGCATCGCTTCATAATCATACTAATAAGGGATTTAGTCGGAGCGTTTGATGGATGTGCATATACGAGAGAGAGATTCTCGTCTCTGTCTATTCCTCGAGTAGTGCACTACAATGGCATTACAATCTGAACCCAAATTTACCCATCTATCGATCGCTGCCACCGCCGCGCCGCGCCGGCTTGTCCTTTAATTCGGGTAGCAATAAATTATGCCGTTCAATCCGGCTTTGCGGTAATGTCGCTACTTGAGCTATATACCATAGCTTGCATTCATAAATAAGGTAACTAAGCTCGCCCTTATGCAGTATTGAGTCTACCATATCCGCTCTTGGTTTCTTGCAAGTAGTAATGCTCTGTATAACTCCGCGTCAAGCAGTTTCATTGTCGTTTCCATGTTGATTATTAACCGGACCTATTTTCTTTTCAATGAGATTCATCTTTCGGTACCTCATTGTGCCTTTTTGCGAATGACTTTTCTGATGAGTTTAATTGTGGTTTCATAAGATGAAAAATTCAAGTGAAAAGTGAATGATGAATGGGCAAATTAATGATACAAATTCTACGTCTCCAGTTTTAAAATTTTGAGAAACCTTTGACTGTACCCATTAAAACTTACGGAAAAATAACTGTAATAAAAAAGTGGATGTAAAACACCATCATGGTACCGACTGAAATTGAAGTTTCTTCAAACAGTGCTTCAAAAGTGCCAAGTTTTGCAATTGACCAACACTGAACAAAGTCGAGCTCGGTTACCAAGTACATTTTCATCCAGGTCTCACTATCAAATTATTCTATATTTTCAATTATTTCCCTTCTCATTCTATCCAAACAGGAAAAAAAGTACTCAAATTAACTGGTGTGAAAATTGTAAAAAAATTTCAGCTCCCTCATCAATCTCTCTCTCAAACTCAATTGTATTACTACCATCTCTCCATTCCAACTATCTTTTTCTTCTTTTTTTTTTTCCTCTCGCTCGCTCAGCCCTTCCATTCTCCTCGTTCAATGCTCTCACTTAGCCAAACGCATAAAAGGGTCGTATGAAAGTTCGTTAATTAATAATCGTCATCATGTATACCTACTTCGTATCCTTGATACGTGAGGTGATGAAGATAAAAGAGCAGAGAGTGTTTTTGTGGCTGTGTTTGACAGTTTGTTCAACTTTTTAATTACAAGCGTGATTTATTATGAACAATCGGTGTGAAATTCTCCTTTTTTCGAGAGAAACGTCGAAACTAGATGTATCCAATTTGATTTGATCATAATTCCTGCGGAATTTATCAACACCTCTAATGAACCATCACTTGGGCAATTATTTTTGAATCGTTGAGAAAGTTGGACATCTGTCTCAGTAATCGTATCAAGTTTTACGAATCCGCCTAAATAATCTTTTTTGTTATTCTGTGCGCAAAAATGGCCGTTTAGACGCAAGTGTGCGTGTGCAAATGGCCCATTTGGGCACGGATTCTCATTTGCACAGTGCGCAAATGACTCATTTGCACACGGTAGTGCGCAAATATCCATTTGCGCACTGCGTAAACGATGAAACAGTGTGCAAATGGGACGTTTACGCACAGTTTGCTTACCAAATTTGGATTGATGGTTGATCATCCTATACTCAATAGATATATTTGACTAGAGTGAGATTTGTAGATTTATGGCTGTAAATATGTAGAAAAATAACAAGAATCTGGATATGTTGAAAATCATGCCTAAATGCAAGTAGTACAAGCAAGTAAAGTAAAAACTGCTTCAGTCTTTTTCAAGACTTTTTTCTTATATATTTTTCAAAATTTTTTTTCAGTCGGGGGGCTCCGCCCCCCGAACCCCCCGGCGGGGGCTTCGCCCCCTGCACCCCCACCAGGGGCTGCCGCCCCTGGACCCCGCACTGCGCCCTTCTCCACGCCCTAACATCATCTCCGGTCAAAGGAGTGATTAACCGACATATTGTGGATATTCAATTTACTTTGGATAATACTAGACATTGTGAAACCATAATTATATTCAAAATATGGGTGTTTCAACGTGATGACGATAAGCTCTGTCCCGTTCAAAATAATACATGAAGTATACGATTTAATGGATGTACGGATCAATTTCTCGTAATACTCAATATAACTAAAGAGAACAGAAATTAAGAGAATTCCTTCACCCCAGAGCAAAAAAATCCGCGACTTTTTTCTAGGGTTTTGGGCGAGTTACATTTTTGCTCACAGCAATAACAAAATAGTATATTATGATACAAGGGCGCAAATGACTGTTTTCGCACTTCGAGTGACTTTTTTAGGCCCGAGCCGCAGGCGAGGGTCTAAATAGTCACGAGAAAGCGAAAACCATTGCGCCCGAGTGTCATACTATGGTTTTTGATCTTCTGTGAGCAAATGAAAAGTGAAAAACAGTGTGCAAATGACTCATTCGCGCACAGACGATCAAAAAATATCGTAAGCAACTCGGGTGCCGACATTTGCGCTCTCGTCCCCGCACTCGTGTGCAAATGGTCCGTTTGCACACGGTTGGTCCGTTTGCACTAGTGCGCAAATAACTCATTTGCGCACGGCGCAAACGATGAAACCGTGTGCAAACGGACCATTTGCACACTCGTTGCGGGGACTCGTGCGCAAATATCTGTTGGCACCCTTGTTGCTTAATATACTATTTCGAAATATGATGAGTTCTATACTCGAAGTTAATGGATAAATCATAATATTCAAGAAGTGCAAACATGACAATTTAGTGGAAAAAGGCTGATGCATGTCTTGATCCCAGCTACATTCGTATGCGACGAAATATTTCTCTGGCGTCAAAAGAATATTCTCCCGGTATCCCAAATTTATCCCTACAAAAGTAGATGTCTTGGACAAATGCTCCAGGTTATCCTAATCAGTGCTGCAACTTCTAAACATGGAACTAATTTTGCAATTTTTTCCTTTTCTTCTGTTATTAGGCCCACCAACGTTCCTGGTCAAGCCGAAGTCGCAGACGGTGAAAGCAGGGGGCATCGCAACGTTCTTCTGCAGCGCCTCGGGTTCTCCACCACCGCATATCTACTGGCGCAAAAACAATAAAAAGATCACACGTAAGTTTCGTAGTATTTTGGGTGATTTGATAAAATTCATACTCATATGAAGTTGGAAAATTCATTAACAATTCTGATAATGAGTTGTTTGTTCCATCAAAAATGTTCTGGGAACAATGAACCTTGAATCATGATAGTGAAGCTAAAAAGCACGAAAATTGTTTTATTAGTCTTTCAGATTTGATTCTTTTCTACCACAAAAATCTCTAGAATGCATGATTGCTTCAACTTGATCTCATGTATACCAGCCTACAGAATCTACAAACTCGAATTTCAATGGAGTCCTCAAATCATAAACGTTGAATCAGCGTCCTTAATATTATGAATTCATGTGTATGGACAACTATGGACTTCACAGTATACTTGAATCAGAATTCTGAGTAGTTTCTCTGATTCATTCAAGAACCGTATAAATGGTGGTTTTTCAAAGCTACCTATTTTTCGAAATTTTAGTGTTTTGTGCAAACTGGAATGGTTTCTCGCTTCATAGTCGAGTTTCTCCAAACCGTTCTTCTTTTCGTGTATTTTTTAGCTATAGGAAGAGATTCTATTTCATTTACAGAATCGCAACCAAGATTCTTCGTGACTCCGTACAAGAATGGTACCCGCCTAAGAATCGAGCCAGTCAGAGCAGGACGAGACAATATGGAGTTTGAGTGCCTCGCAGAAAATGGTGTCGGAGATGCAGTCATGGCGACAGCAACTCTGACAGTTCATGAAGGTGAGTCTTTCCCTATCTTTTCTTTTTCTTGTGTATCCTCCCAGATACGTACGAAAAAGTTCAGACATCTTGAACCGAAAAATCAAGGATCCTTGGTATATCAGCACCTACTCATCTGTGAGTCTACACTAAAATAATCAAATTTCCATAACTTCAAAACCTCCAGTCCTCATACACGAGTGACTTCAACTTGGAACCTTGCGACCGATTGCAATGACATCATCTTCTACGAAGTGTACATAAAAATACTCATAATCAGCATTGATGAATATTAAATTTTCTTCATGAACATTTAATTCCGACTCTGAAAATCCATAGACTGTGATTTAAAATTCATCTAGTATCTGCTCACTGATTTATTACACGCCGTAGCAAACTCAGAAATTGAATCGGAAGCTCATAACTTTCTTTCAACAGTGCTCGAATGGAACGGTAACAGAGTAATGAAAAGGGCCAGTCCATCATTTTATGAAGCGAGCTCGAATGCCAATGTTCAAGCTCTTACTCTTGAACGTGTCACCTTTAATCTACTTCTTACTAAATACAGCGATTAACTCGTGCCTTTAGACTGACTCCTGTCGTCGCAAAATTAAATACATCCCCCTTCCTTTTCCTTTTCGAAGCTCGCTCCTTTTTCTTGCCTTTGCGCTTCTGCTCTGCCATTTTACGGTAGAACGAGCATCTGGATGGCGAACAATACTGCAAAGACCAACTACTACTACGAAGGGGCGCTTAATGGGAAACAAGTATACTGCACAGGCGACCCAAAAAACTTGCTTTTCTCCTTTGGCGACGAAGAAAAAAGACTGCACATGATCTCTGTTAAAATGACTTGATCATGGAGGTTTCTCGGGATCTAGACTCACTTGTCAGATTTGAATATTTTGAAAATCAAGATTCTCTCGTCAAGAATAGTAGTTGATTAGAGAACATCACTCTACAAAAGTGAGTTTTTACTAGTTGCGAAGAGAGGACTTTGGTCCTCGAACATCAATCTTCACCAAAATTTTTTTTGTGATTTGAAACCTCATTAAATATGAAGGATAAGGAGATTATCTCGGTCAGATCGATCTCTGGATCAGAGATACGGTCAGAAATTGTAGCATTTCGAGTAATCTGTGTAAATGACATTTTTGACGTAGTGCGACTAAACGGCCGTTTTCTCTCCCGGCTCGAATCAGAAAATTGGCTTTTAGTCACTCTGATACCAAAAACTAGTATATGCACCTCGTTCGTTGGACCGTTTTGGGGCACTGAGAATCTTTTGCCCTCGTTACACCCAGAGAAAATTGATTCCCATGCCCCCAAAACAGCTTAACCTCGCATCGGTGCATAATGTACTATTAAAAAGGGGTCAACAGGGTCAATGCTCAATTGAAACTTGCAAATTCTTGCCCATATTTTTGATCCAAAGGTCTATTCAATCGAGTCATTATGAATTGTCAATATTCCAGCGGGTCGTAAAAAATCTGGTCAGGGTCGGTATTCCAGAATCTAAGTCCCTCTCTTATTAGTATGAATCGCATTTTGAATATGATCTTTTCAAAAATGAAAACAAATTGTAACTCATAACTAGTGACATGAACTAGATAATAACAAACAATAGCAATTTACAATTGAAAGACTGCAAAGATAATAGAATTCTGAAATGGTTCAGATATATTTCAGTAACGCATACACATCGGTTTTGTAATACTATCAGTACTTTACTACACGCAAAATGTCTTTCGACTCTGTACACAGCATAAACGACACTTTCCCAAACAGATACAACTTCATCCTCCCTTTCATTCTATTCTTTCCCTCTTGCCGTTAGATGGAATCGGTTAGTATCCACTCTCGGCGGCGTACACAGCAGGTCGTTGAATTTGTTGCTAGTGTTACCTCTCCGGTAAAATCGTGTTCTCCTGCGAATGAAATGAGGACAAGATCCAATGCCGTACGCTTGATAACGAGACTGAGGAGGAGGAGAAGAAGAAACAGCAGCCAATCTTCCCCCTTATTCAAGGACGTGTGGAAAGGGTTAAGACTTTCTGCTTGATTGCAAGATTGTACGAGAGCTGATAGCTTGAGCTTCTTTACTCGTTTCTTTGACTATATGTGTATACTCACGGATGTTTCGCACACAGACAATGCTAACGATGTTTGGTTAGATTCAATTTTCTCTCATTCGGCTTTGAGTTGGCTTAACTACTTGTGAACAGATTAATCTGTTGAATAGGGCTGATCTTATGCTTACTATCAACACTCGTGACAATTTCTATTGATCTTCTCTGATGTCCCCGTTTTTGAAGAAAAAGAATTTTTCCCAATAAAATATGTTGTTTTAGTGAAGATTAGGGGGAGAATACTAAAATCAAGAATATGAAACATCTCACGTTTTTTCAAGTATAACATGAAGTTATAAATAGTTTCGAATCGATTCGTGCATGTGGGAACTTGATTTTTAGATTGTGAAATGATTTTCAGAATCAAATTTTTCATCGTTGTTGAACTAAAGCTATCGCGATTTATTGAAAGAATCAAGTGTTGCAAATATGTAACAGTGGTCAGTAAGATGTTAATAATGGGGAATTTTCTTCTCAGTTTTCTGTTTTGTTGGAAAATTGAGAAATTATGCTGTCTAGTCCCCTTTGTAACTGAAGGCAAATCTTACATCAGAGTTCTGATCTCGGAGAGTTTTGAGGACTCTCCTAGTTGTTCTTTAATTATACAGTAATGAATTACGAAGACTCATGATCTTGCCATTTCATTCCATTGACACACAAAATTACAAATGCCGAGTTTCGAACTCTATTCACGATACCATGAAATGCTTGAATACTCACTTCTTCATGAATATCGTACAATTCTGAGCCTCGAATGCTTAATTAGCGGTATCTCACCCTCGTCTGTAAAGATTCCGTTACAATTTCTGCCTCGATTCCTCTTTTATTTTCCATCTACCTTACATTTCTTTACACGAAAAATTTCTCTGCTCGCTTGGTGCAAGCTCAGCCGGTCGGTGCCGGCAGACCCACACGAAAAAGAAGCTAAAGAAACAGAGAAAGAGAGAGAAATCTTTCTTCGGTCGAGGGTATATTTTGAATGTAACGAAAAAAGGAGATGAAAAAAGAAAGAAAAAAAAATGAATGAGTGGCATTGTGCTCAGTTTTTCAGGCGATGTTCCTTGATATTTTTTTTTCCACAAGGCATTGGACTGGTGAAATAAAATTTCCGCTTTCATCCGTTAAAGCAGAAATTTTCAAGTATTATATCATGGCAAGGTGAATCTGTGCCTGACTTGGTGCTCTGTATGCTGTCAAGGAGTCATATTCCTTTCTTGCTTCCAATATGACCTCGCATGAATGCGAATCTTTTGAAAAAGGATTCAAGAGGTTATTATGTATGCGTACGTTCGATCTCGATTCACAACAATAAACTCGAGCACCATCTTGTGGTTTGAAATTCATACTACTCAGGAGATACTGTGTGACGATTCGAAATAGGAAGATTGACGTATGGGAAATCTTACTCGAATCCATATTTCGATTCAAGAATTCAAAAAATAAGTTTGGCATGGTAAAAGGAAGCGAAAATTTTTATCTTGACCCATTTGCAAGTCCATTTTGCGAGATTCACACTTTTGAATGGGTCTCAAACCACCGAAGCCACTGAAGAAGGTACTCAGGGAAATTCTATTTAGTACCTACTAAGAATCGAATCCTTGAATCGAGAGTGTATTCATGATATGTACAGTAGGTAGCGGTCGAATACTCATGTTATGGTTGACAACCAAATTTTTGCAAAGCATCGAAGCATCATGTTGAGTTTCTCTAAATTTTCTTCAAAATTTATCTCCATGGTAGAATTTATCAACCTCTGCCATATTTATGATCCCGAAAATCCTTTTGAATTCTATCTAAATCAAATTTACATATTACACACACTGTTTGAATGAATTAAACGTGATAAAGGTGGTAGCAAACGATTTCCAGAGGATCTTGAATGTTGATCGTGCATAATTTGTTAGATCCGCAGGACAAATGTCCCAATTTTCCCCTACTTGGAATTTTTTCTACAAGTAGTCGCCCCATCAAAATTGATTCTTTAATCATTTGTTCATTCTGGTGTTTTTGTTCGTATAGTCCCATAAATTATTGGTGTTCAAAAGTGAGACGACTGTGAATAATCAATCCACACACAAAAATAGTGTTTAATCAT
This sequence comes from Eretmocerus hayati, assembly GCA_029851415.1. Classification (NCBI taxonomy): domain Eukaryota; kingdom Metazoa; phylum Arthropoda; class Insecta; order Hymenoptera; family Aphelinidae; genus Eretmocerus; species Eretmocerus hayati. The sequence goes on from CM056742.1 coordinate 136,768,163, forward strand.
TTTCCTTACATCGTACTACCCTCTATATTCAATTTTTCAGTCTGAAAAAGGATTACTCCCTCGTTTTTGTACAATATCTCTTCAAGCTTGATCAGACTGTGTAGCAGATGCGCCTCAGACTTGGTCGGAAGTATCTGTCATTCATTGTCAGATGCAGGCACGCACTCACATTTTTCTCCGAGGCATTTGCTCATTCACATTAAAAGGGTTTCTTCGGTACTGTAGCGGTTTTTCTACCGTTGAGAGATCCGCTTCTTCTTCTTGGCGCTTCCTTTTTCATTGATGCCTTGTTTGTCGGAGAAAGGAGTACAGAGACAAAAGTCGCGAAATGACAGGCCTGTCGCTCCCGTCACTCTTCTTTGTTTTACAAGCTCAAGGAAAAATCGCCTTTCCGTTTCCTCTATCAGAGCTTTTATTCCTTTTACCTCAGGAACTCCCACTCTCACTCTCTCTCTCTCGCTCTCTCTCGCTCTCCGAAAAACCATCTTCTTTCCTGCACCTCCGCGACTTACTAGCGGTTTTTCTATTGAAATTATTTATTGACAGTGCTCACCTTTGAAAACACAGAAACGAATTGAAATGTAATTCCAAAGTCACGTCGTGAAATTGTAGCGTAGAAACTACCAAATATTATATGCCTATTGTGCAATTAGCTTGAACAGCAATGAGGAAACGAAGCACGAACAGAACAATTAAAAAGGGTATACACTGAAAAAAATGAAGGTAAGATCTGAAATAAGAAAACTGAGCTTTTGAATGCAGCTAGTCTTCGGATGAAAAATATACCAGTATTTTCATCCTGGCTAGAGTTCCCTCTCTCAACTCTTATTTTGACAAGATTTTTTGTTGAGGATCTAGATATAAAAAAAACGATAATTCCTTCTTATTTTACGGGACGAATTTTTTTTTTGGAACAATATCAAAAAAGGAAAAGCCTAAACGTGAGTAAGAAGCCTCGCAGCTCATCGTGGCATGATTTGGTGGTTCTCCAATATTTTATTTTATCATGGTCAATCATCAAAATTCACTCACATAAGTACCCAGTTCTGATCGATTCGAATTTTTCATCCATCTGCTCAACTTATTACACCGCAACAAGGGTGATTCAGGGCGCCCAGCGTAATTTGAGTTTTTCTTACTCTTGGTAAAACTTCTTTCATGAATACTTTGCAATAGTTTTAGAGGTTATATTTGACGGTAAGGCTACTTTCTGATAAACATTCAGCTGTTTTGTTCTAGAATACTTACCTAGAGTAGGGTGACTTTGGCACTCTTTTCCACCGTTTTTTGCCTATTTTTCATTTATAAAAATTCTAAATGCTGTCAATACCCCAATGTAACGATGGTTTCTTCAACATGGTGATACATGTGGTCAAAATGTACCGTATCTCACCCGTAATTTGTTCCGGAACAGATCTTGCCAGGTACACTAACTGGACCATTCGCGTATCGCTGCTAAATCAGCCTTTTCGAAAAAAAGCTCCAATTGAAAACCGCAATCATTCACTGAGGATCTACGGTGGCTCAACACATTGTTTATGTGTGTGTCAAGAGGGAAGGCTAGAGCGATAGAATCATTTACCGTGCCGAATGCAGCTTTGAAAGTCATTCTCCACGGGAGCACCAAAGTTGCACCCACTCTATCAAAGTCACCAAATTTAACGGTATTTTCGATGAACCGAAGGTTCTACTCTTTCCCTTGACTTTGGGATAGATATTTCGTTTCCAGTAAGTAACGAGACCAGTAGTAAGGTAAGTGTGCCTAATATGCCCCCATTTCCTAATATGCCCCCAATCAAGTTCTCACATGTACGAACCCGCACATTGCCGCGCATTTTTTTCATGTTTATTACGTTGAAATATGAGAAAATCAACGTTTTGAACCCATCCTAAACGACACGTGCATTCTTTAGAACATAAAAAGTGGTTTTTGGTACTTTCGACTTCTTTTTTGTTAGTTACTAAAAGCTATGCCAAACGAAATTGATGGGATCAATTCCAACGTACTTCAACTCATTTTCTTGGTCTTCGTCCCAACTTTAGAATGCTTGTGTCAGAATCGCAAAATTCTATTTATAGCTGATTCTACGCCCACATTACTAAAAAAAAAGCAGTGTTCCTAATATGCCCCCACCCTTTTATCCGCATGTAGAGGGCTTCGCGCAATGCCGCAAGTACTTTTAGCACTTTTTTGTCGAGATAATATTTGTTTTAGGTGTCTTCAGCGCCATCCAGCAAGCTGGGGCCTTCAAAACGCACCAGATCTTGAAAAATATGCTAAAAATCGATTTTCGTGTTGATATCGAGGTTATGTGCGCTCTAAATCATCGACAATACCGTAAATCATGACGATTTATCCATTCTATACATTACCGTTATGCTCCAAAACCGATATCGCTTTTCCAGAGCTTCAGAATCGCGAGATGACTATGATGGGGGCATATTAGGAACACATTGTTAAAAACTTGCAAAAAATCTTTTCTCGCAAAAATCAAGATAGCTCGGCTCCAATTTCTTGAAATCAAATGTTCTTCAACTCATTTCAAAGGTCTTAAAATTATCTTCAAAACGAGCTAAGATACGTTGAAAACAATTGGGATGAGCCGAAACTATGAGTAAAACAAAAGTAGTAGGGGCATATTAGGCACATAAAGTAAGTTATTGGATGTTTGTAATATGATTTATTTTGTGCCTAGTAAATCTGATGTCGTTTGTGAGGATGTGGACATGAATCACGTTCATCGGGGTCTTTGACGATTAGCTATATGTTCCTCATTTGAAATTGATGGGCTGTTATATGAAACTTTTCACATGTTCGTGCTGACTGCTTCAACGGAAATTCTCCATCGTCCAAACAAAATTAATCGTTGAAAACTCTCTATAGCTCAATCCGTCCTATTATTCGTTCAGTGTACCTTGATAATAGACGAAATCATATTGTGCATAATGGAAAATTCGGAAGTTTTTCCCAGTAAATGTAGAGAAAACTTCAACAGCCTTGGCTTGACTAATTATAAACGAGGCAAGAGTTGCGAATTTAATTTGCCCGAAAAAGTAATCACCGTAATTACGAATTAATTGAGGCATAAATTATACTCGCGGGTACCCATCGTCGCCGTTCACCGGATAATTTCGTCCCTTCTTTCAGCCAATGATTTTTACTGACGCTGTTCAAGTGTCTTGAACTATTTCGTCATTCTATCGCCGCAGACAGGTGATGGAGCCACCATAAAACCTTTTCACAATACTTTTGTTTGTGGCATAGGAAACAGAACATTTCATACACGTTCTTCTGGACTTCTGATGATATTTCTGAGGAAACTCATATTATTAAACATTTAATTGGATTTGCCATCAAATTTCCAATAGATGTCTCATTTTTCTAGATTCAAGGAAGTCACTGTGACTGTTGTTCCTTTCAAAGTAAAAAAAAATGTGATCATGTGTAAGTGCACTAAACGACCCGAAAACTGTTTCTTACATTCATCCACTCAAGAAGAAGATAACAAGCCAGGACTATGAGTCCCAATGACATGTATAGAAGAATCAAAATAAAAAATCTTGGGCTTTTGAGCTCAGATTGACAATTTCCTCTGTGTTTTTCCCGATCAGGGTCGAACATGAGAAAGGAGGGTAAGCGGGCAGAACTAGCTATAAAAATTTACACAAACCATCAAATGATTGATATGTTTATCTAGTAAATGAACGTGAACATGATATCCAAAATCTTATATTATTAATGGATAACTTCGATATCGAGATTCGAGGCGTTCTGATCGAGATTTCGCGCGCGTTTTACGAGTCGTCTCAATGTGTGTTGCTGTGCATTAATCGCATTGTAGTATTTGAATGTATTTATAGGTGGATCAATATAGTTGAAAGTATTCAATCATGCAATCTACATAGCCGATTTATTATATCTGTTGATTATTTCCAATTTATCGAAAGAAAAGTAACGATGAGTTTCGAGCATCTGAACTCATGCACTGTAGCGTTTTATCCAGTTCTGTCTGCTTCGTTGTCAACATTGAGCAGGTGATCGGTCGCGCCTGCGCATCATATCGGGTCTTATTACACCTGCATGTATTAATCGGATCGCGATCCGCGCGCTATAAATGAGTGATAAAAAAGTAGATTGCTGCTTGACCGACAACAGGAATATCGGATACCCGTACAGGGAATATTATTACACGTGTAATAATGAGGTTCATGGTAATCATTTGAAGATTTGTTTTCTGATATTTCATCTTCCTTCAACGATCGAAAAGATCTCAGGAACGCTTATCTAAATTCTCAAAATGATTCATCCAAACTTCAGAGTTGCATCTATACTGTCTTTTGATTGAGGGAGATTAACTAGAATTTTTTTCATTTTTGATGAATTTTTCAACATAATTCTTAAATTACATGTATAAAGTTTTGTGATTGAGGTAGATCAACTAAAATTCTCTTTTGTGAATGTTAAATATCCTTACATAATTTTTAGAAAAGTTTTTCATTTGTGAATATAATTCTTCAAGTTCTGATGCGTAAAACAACTCTTCAGTTGGTGTATGGCACTGAATTGGACCGGATGGATTGAGGAATTTTTTATTTGTGAATAATGTATTTTCTCAAATTATAGGGGGTTCAATAACTTTCTCATTTCTGGATGATGGTCAATTGAATATCAAATAATCGATCGAAAATTTTTCATTTGTGGACCAAAAAAAATTTCTACAGAAGCATTCAAGAAATTCTGGCTTTACAAAGGCTGATTTGCTGATCTTTGTGCATATCCTTGAAGAATGTTTCCTCTTTCTCTTTTATAGCCGACTCAGAGGAAAAGAAGGAGGAGAGAAATATGTCTCCATCCGAGAAAGAGTAAAAACCTTTGAAAATCTCAATCGAATTCGAAACCCACATATTTCACGTGAAAATTGAACTTCTCATGCACAAGCATTGCATAAATTTGAATCATTGATTTTGGATTTGAGATTAATTCTCCAGTTCTCAAAACGACCTTCGTTCCTTGATGGTCACCCTCAATGATATTTTATAAAAACTGGATAGTTTTTCTCTTGAAAAATTGGAGTAATACAATATCGATCTATGTTACTTAATCAACAGTTCCGTTGATTAAAATCAGCTTTCATTAGCCGAGTCATGTAAAAATATGATTTGGATAGTTTTTCAACCCCACACTATACGGGTGGCTGAACCATGCGCGCGCAGCGCGCGCACTTCGTAGACCGGATGGTTTTTTGAGATTATTCGAAAAATCCCTCAGACAGTCGTGAATTTTTGAATCAGCGATCCATAAATTTCAATTTCGAATAGATAAACATATAGATGGATGACGTTTCCATTCCATATTTTCATACTATATCATATTTGCTCCTTTCTGGTACCATATATAACTGCATAAATTTTTTTTCAAACACAATAGCTTTTGCCGTATGTTCCAGAATTTGAAGCCATCGTAACCATCCGCGCGTAACGCGCGCGTTTTAAAGTTCTAGTGTAATACTGTTAAGAAAAGCGTATCTCCATTCTATTTTTCATCTACAATTCGAACGTTCTCAACAAGAGCACCTTGATAACCCCATTCTCTGAAATACCTTGAATAATCACAAGATCAATCAACTAAACATCAACATCACAACTTCAAAGTACTACAAACACAAACGAAAATGAATTTGAATGTAAGAAGCTCACCTCTAGAATACTATCAGAACATCCAATCTCACATTATATATATCTGAAAAATTCTGCATTCGATTCTCCAAGAAAGGAAGCTTTCTGCAGACTCTGGGTATTATCTTTGACCGAAATCACGACGAAGCCAGGCTTCTGCTGCTCCTCTCTCAACTAAGGCAAAAACGAAAAGCCCAAAGGAAGTCTGCATATATACAGTGAAAGAAGAATATAGACGGGGTGGTGAAGCTCAAACGCGCCATCATAGAATAGAGTGTAGAGAAAGAGAGAAGCGAGGTGCGATGAAAAAGTAGACCGATAATGGAAGGCTAAAGTGGCAAGGGCGCTTGCTCGCTCGCGCAAGAAGTCGTCTTCGTCGTCGTCATCTTCTGGAAGCTGCGGGCAAAACAAATTGAACCCGGCCCAAGCTATGGCTGAGAAAGAGAGTGTATATAAACCCGCTTGCCGTTCACCACCACCACTGCCCGCGCCCGCAGGGGCCCCGTGTGAGAAGAGATCGGATAATGCCCGGGCATTTAACAATAGCGTTTTGCCGCCTTCCTTCCTTCCTTCCTCCCTACCTACCTACCTACCTTCATCCTATCCTTCCGTCTTTCCTTCCTATGGCTGGGTATAACTGCTTTCGATGCGGTGGTTTCCATCCCCCTTTCACAAGACTCTGCTTTATTCCTTGGAAGAGGCAACAGCAGCAAAAGCAACCGATCATATTTTGGATGGATTGAGCGCGACGTGGTTTCTCCTACTCGGTGTGAGTGTAATGCCATCGGTTAGAAGGTAGAGTCGAAGGGATGCGGGCTCTCTTACTCACTCGTCGATCTCCTTTTGATTTTGGGATTATTTCGGGACGAAGAACCATGATCTGTGAAATCGACTAAAGACATTTTCTGTGAAGTGCACATCTTTTCCTCTTTGATAAATAGATTGCTGAGTCAATAATTATACTACATACACTTTTTGGGCTCATGATTGGTTCGAATTCTACTAGGAGTGTTTTAAAATCATTTGCATTGTAATAACTGCTAGGTTGAAGTATTAAAATATGGTGTGACGCAAGATATGAAACTCGTGTTTTGTGTCATTTGCCACTACTCTGATTCTTACGAATGGTGGGCTTGGATTCCGACCGTGAGATAGAATTTAATAATTTCCACAAGAATAGCACTTGGATTCTTGGAAACTCTCGAGATCGGATTCTGATTCTTCACTTTGCTAGCTGGCTTTGACGCATTCCTGGAATTGAACCTTATTGAGAAATGAGCCAACTCAGTATAGGGCGGAATCTCTCAAGGGAGAATTGAAAATGAGAAAAGTCCGTGCTGATTATCAGAATATGACGTAGAGAGCTCATTTTTACACTCTCACATCTGTGACAAGATCCTTTTGATGATTTTCACAATCCGAAATTCTGTTTCGTGATGAACTGTTGGAATCTTGACGTATAATTCATTCGAAATTCTGAAGAAAAAAAATCTTCGAAATTGCTTTGAGGGTCTTGGGAGCGATTTTGCAATATAAGGTCAGTGTACCCAACTTCCCCCCATTAAGCCATTTTCATAATAACTTTCGCCCTTCTTCATATTTTCTAACGTATCTTAGCTCATTTTGAAGCTTGTCTCAAGACCTTCAAAATTAATTAAGGTACATTCAATTTGAACCAACTGGAGCCAAACTCTTTGAATTCTCCTAAAAGGTGATTTTTGAGAGTTTACAAAAGTGTGTACCTAACTTGCCCCCATTAAGCCTTTTTCTCAATAACCTTGGTTTACTTCAACGATTTCCAACGTGCTTCAGCTTATTTTGAAGCTTGTTCAAAGACCTTTATAATGCACTAAACTACGTCTAATTTGGATCAATTGGAGCCGGACTGTCTCAATTCTTCCGAAATAAATGATGGAAATCGGCTATAAAGTGTTTTTATCGCCGTGCACGCACATTTGGAGCTTTTCGTTGGTTCGAAACACTATATCTGACCCATTTTAACGTGATAAACATGTTCTGAGTGGTAAAAAAAGTCGTTCTGCACGCCATTTCGAGATAAACATATGGGGGCATGTTAGGTACACTCCGAAGTTGGCATCCTTGTTTACAAATCGTCTCCGTGTTTTGCACATAGAACATCTCCATGTTCAAATTTTGCAATTTTGAAAAATGGATTTTGAAGGTCTTGAAACAAGGAATCGAATGCGCTAAGGTACGTTAAATTGGTTGAACTCAACGAATTTGGCGCCGATTTCACTGAACGCAATTCACTCGGTGCTTTCTTAGCTAAGCAATCACGAAAAATAGAAAAATCACTTTAGATTTTCTGGAGAACGCAGAAATGATCCGGGGTCGATGAAAACTACGTATTTTCTCATATCTTAACATGACAAACGTAAAAAAAATATGCGGGAAGGCCAAAGAGTGCCCATCCCCGAGATCGGCATATGGGGGCAAGTTCGGTACAGAGGCAAGTTGGGTACACTTACCTTATATAAATGGAAACTCGGATACGATCGGAGTAGAAAATAAAACCAAAGTAGGTTTCAAGAGTGTGGTTTCTTTCAACTCTCTTGTGCGTAATTCGAAAAGCGAGCAAGACAAGAAACGAGCTCAAGCAACCACGGGAAGTCATTTGTGAGCCGGAGATGGAGGTTATAAGAAGGAGCTGGCGTTTCGAGCTTCGAGTTTCTCACTCTCCCTCTTCTATTCTCGGATCTCTCAATTTTCCACTCCTTGATTCTTCAAGACCCTCATTGTAAAAAACCTCAAATTCATTCTTGTAAATGATTCAATTACCCTTAACTCGTACCAGTGAATTGACAAATACTAGCTCACAGATTTCAATGCTCTTTGACCATTTTCATTTTCAATATCGATAAGGGAAGTATTCTATACCTCTACGATACACTTTATATCTTGTTAAAACTCATTATCCGCGATTTTGTCTGACGATTTTGCTTTTCCGCCCGTGAGCGCTTCGTCGTGTACTTGTTTTCAACTTCACTAGTCCGTCTAATAGGGTGATTGAATTTCAAAAGAGCTCCCCGTGAGTTTGAGGTAATCATATAACCATGCCGATGAATTTTTCTCTGCTTTCTCCATAGCTGGATGGTTAATTGTGGTTGGATTTCACTTTTAGTTGGTCATAATTAGATTTTACCTGGTAAATTCTGTGATGGACAAGAGAATCATGGTAATTGACGATACTGTCGATGAAAAGATGAAACGGAACACTGTGATAGGTTATCAACAAATGATCACAAAATCACTCATGACCATTATTTTGTTGACGCTAATTAATACTTGGCGAGAATTTCTTTGAAATCTTTTCCATTATTTGTCTCTTCTTTACTCACCAAAATCTTTAATACTCAATTCTATCTCTCATTTTTAGGCCCTTATAGTCGTACATGAATCAAAATTTTGACATTTTTCACCAACTTACATGCTTCTAGTTATCGACAATCTCGTTCAGTCTATGATTGGATTCAGACATCGCTGTACATAATTAGCTATTTAAAGTTGTTAAATCTGGAAAACTTTAAAAATGTCAAAACTTTTTCTTACATCAATCAAGATTCAAGATATCAAATATTCCTAATCGTTCCTTATTCCAAAAATCCTGCTCCTGTAAGATCTAATGAAACTCACATGCTCGTTATTTTCTTCTGCAGCCTCATAAAATTGAGCTCCGAAGATTTTTTTCACTTCCATCATAAAAATCTCAAGATTCAAAGTCAGTTTTCTATTTTGAGCAGTCTTTCATAATCCCTTGTGCATAATAAGCGTGATTCTGACTCCTTTGGCCTCAATAAAATTACAAAAACCATCCTCATTCTACTCCCTACCTTCATCATCCATCCGTCCCTCTTTATCGTGCCTCAGCTCCTTTCTACCTTACTCGAGCTACACCCATATCTGTCTATGTATACCAAAAGGTCTCCTTTCTGCCTGCCGAGCCGAGCACATCTAATGCGGTGAGATTAAAGGGCCAATGTTGGGGCAGTGTCGACGTCCTCCTTCCAAGACTCGCTTATAGCTTAAAGCTTACATAGAAGGGTATAGATGGACAGGTTGGGTCAAAGTTCAGAACCGCAACGCCGTTATTCTAGGCAGGTTTCAAACTACTTAATATGCCCGTAGATGGCTAGTTCACCATATTGACTATCTGCTGCTGCTTCTGTACCTTCAATCATGTATATCCATCCACTCGATTTTACCCTGTATGCATACGTGCGTGCAAACCTATGTGAACATGAGGTATATATAAGTATCGCTGGAAATATGGATATTTCAAAGTTGAGCGTTGGCACGTGTATGAAATACTTTGACAGATAGAGGGCTATCGTTCTCCGAATCTCTGGTTTACTGTCCACATGAGTGAACAGAACAATTTTATTAACTCATGAAATTGAAAATGAGTTCAAGAGATACGATAATGATGTGATTGATAATCCTCAAGTTGGTAGTCAAACTTTTCATCAAATCTCCAAAGTCTGTGACTTGTAATGAGAATTCTCTTACAAGTAGTACAAGCCAGCTGTGGTCAGACAATCGACTCGTTTTCTCAAGTGTCTCATCGATGTATTCCGATGATCGCTTACTTTTTGACTGTAATTGAAGCATTCTACCAGCTCATGACTCACTTTGGTTCGCCCATGACACTTCATGGAGACGATATTTATTACTTCCGTCAACAGTGAAAATAATATAATTATTATATAGAGAATAGAGAAGTGTCGAGAGACGAATTGATGAACCAATGGTGATTAACTCGTGAATAGACTATGATATTCATCATGGCCCGAATATATAAGCATGGGATATGATTCTAGTTATGGAGAATTTAACTCAGAAAGGAACGTGATATAGTACTTCCATAAATTTATTGAACTTCGAGTTTTCGTTTTGAAAATATTTGACAACGGTGTTGCTGAAACGTTAAACCCATGAAATCCGCCTCGGTTGTAAAGTCCATTGACTGAAGACGACCACAGGAAAAAAATTCGCTCGCAACACCTAGTTCTGAATATTTTCTATATGGCTATTAGCGGGATAGTTTACCCGGACATGTCAGTTCCGTGCATACCCCTTTATGGCTCTGTAGGCCACGGGAGTCAACGTAGCGCTTTCATCTCGTAGATTTCGTCTAATGCAGTAATACTACTTTGAAAAAAATTACTACGATATATGTAGCTCACTATTTGGTAGACTAAAAGGGTATGCACGGAACTGACACAAAGCCCTCGTAACACGCCTAAAACCACTTGGGTAGGGGTCAGTCCACACATTTAGGACTTGGAACCTATGAGAAATAGTTGGTTCTGCGTACCATACTTTGATGGAAAAATGCGAGCATAATTATTTACCTCGCTACAGCAAGTCTGCAAGCACAAGACTACCCCTTTGACAAATGAGAATCGTGCAAGGAACTCACATTTCGACCCTTAATCTTTAAAAATAAAAAATATGACTGGACGGATCGATCTGTAAAAAAAGTGCCAAGGGTTTTTCAATAGGATACGTTTAGGAAAATTGGAATAGAGTGATTCGGAGCTTGTTCGTCGAAATGAAAGACCGTCACAGGTTCCGGGTGAACTATCCCGATAATAGCCATATGTACGGAGAATTTGTTCAAAAATTGTGAGAGATCTTTCAAATTCTCTGGAAACTGTGTCGATAGTGATTCAAGTTGAATCAAAATTTGTAGGAAAATTGTTAGTTATCGAATGAGTTGGAAAGTAGCAACATTTCTAAAGTGCCCAAAAAGTGAATTTCATAAAAGGGAAATTGAAAGAGAAATTTACAGAGAATAGGCAAAGAGGAGAGAATTTTACAACATGGTTGCAGTCTGCAACAGCTCAAAAGATGTTTTAATTCAATTTGATCCCACTTGTGCACGGCTCATCGAGAATTCTGTCACAGGCTGCAGCGATTCCGAATTACATAGGTATCTTGTTTGATTTCAAAACCCAATATTTGAGCTCAGTGATGGTTTCACGTGATATCTCTGAAAATCGCGCAGAATACTTGGAAGCAGATTACCTAAATTACTCTTTCTTTGCTCTTCTGGATGAGGACATTCATTCAGAGCATGGCATGTATCCTATAATCAACGCTATCTTCCAATCGGAATAGATCGATTTCAGACTCACTTGGATCAGTTCCTAATCCACATTGACTCAATTAAACCATTGGGAAATTGTGGTAGCATGATTCAGCGTTATTATTTCTGCATCCATAGGTATGAGTTTTCTCCTGTATTTAATGTTGTGGCCTCATGCGAAATTCATAAAATTCAGTACGGCAATGACAGCCTACTGCTCCGGACTCACTTTATTTATCTCCTCCATGTCTTAAAACGCCAACCATCTCAATTTCTCTGTGGAAACCCGTATCGAGTGCCACATTTAACGATAAAGGTTTGCAATTGAAGGAAATCAGAAAATGAGTCGCTGCTGTACGTGAAGCGTTTATTAATCATGCACGCAGTTTGACCGTCGATGTCCGTAGTCCTTCTTCAACTCTGATTTGAAAATTTTTTCAATCTATTTCCATTCCTTCGCTGCAGTTTTTTATTTTCATTTTCAACTCAATGGAATCATGAGAAATTATACTCTGAATGATCAATCAGCATCGAAATGATCTTGACACATCGCGTGTGTCAAAAATTTCTCGTCGACCATCCCAAAACAAGCAGGCTCAACAGAAACACTCGTCTCATATTGGCATCAAGTCATCAATCAGAGCATAGAAGGATAGAGTTCCCGAACCTTATACCGTTTTAATTATATTAACAGCAGCCACAGAGCACAGCTAGAGGGCAGAATCATCGGCAGTCTCGGATTGCGGTTGCTTGAAAACTCCATCCAGCGTGATCCGTGGTTTGCAATTCCATCGGCCTCGTCCAAACCTCCCCAAAGCTCATAGCTCGTCGTTCTCTATATCCTTCTCTCTTACCCTAACAAGCAAATCACTCTGAGAGCGCCCAAGCCGGTACTGGGGCATCTAAATAAGTAGTGCTTCGCCCTCTTGCTTGCTTGCTTGCCCTCTCTCAGAGAGTGAGCCCAGTTTCAGCTCATCACAAAGCGCTCGTCCCGCATCCTTGACTCACACTCACTCACTCACTCTATAAAGCTTCTCTCACTCTTGTAAGCTTCGGCAGTAGTAGTTAGATATATGCGGGTATCAGACAGACATAGTCGCGCTTTACGGCAATTATACTAATGGACAAGACGCAGACACCGAGAGATGAGGCAAGCCCTCCCCTCCAGAAAGGTTTAAAAAAAATTCATCCACTAGTGCTATATACGTCGGTTCAAAAAGGAAAGCAAGAAAAAAATGAGCGAAAAAGTGAGCGATGGATGCTGGCTGTCTGGGCATGCTGCGGGTTAAAGCAGAAGTTATATATGTTTCTGCCAGCTAAAAGGGCTAGCCAAGATTTTTCTGGGAATTGTGAGGTGTTGGAGAGTGTAGGTGTTATCTGCTGCGGACTTGAAAATGGATAACGCTTGGCAGGCAAGTTCTCCACGAGGCGGTGAGAATGTAGAAAGAGAAAGAATGAGGCTTGATGGGAAGATGCGAAAGGATGAAAAGTCCATACGTTTCCAACTGCTTAGGTTGAGGTACTCGTATGTAATATGATTTTATAGAGCTTGTCTGGATGAAGAGGAATATTGGCTTTTGTATACCGGGTCCCTGCCTTTCGGCTCAACCCCGGTTGCCCCCATGGGCGCGGGGCAGGGATACGCCCTGCCAGCGCGTCGGGTTGGAGGATGACCAACACCGAGCCAGGCTCGGTGATGGCTCAGTCCTCCGCCCCGACTACCGACTTTCGGGCACGGCCCCCAGCACAAGGCCGATGCCCACCCCTCGGTGGGGGGTTTTGGGACTTTTTTAGGCTTCCTGAGAGCCCAAAGAGTCCCTCGGGATGATGGATGAGTCATACGGGCTCGCATTGTTATCGCCCGAGGGCGATCCCAATTCGAGTCCCTAGACTCACCCACTCCCGTGGTGCCGGATAGAGATGTGCGGTCTCCTCGCTCCGGCGGGCGGTAACTGAGGCCGGAGGGTCGTCACACCCCAGGGATGAGGCGCCATGCCCCAACCCCCCTTGCGGTTTCCGGGAGAAGTCAAAGCGCCGAGCACCAGTCTCGGGACCAGTCTTCTCCCTACCGGCTTCGGGCCTAAGCCCGGGTACGGTGTCCCAGTAACTGGGACCGGAGGGTCGTCACACCCCAGGACATGGTGTCCCCCTTGCGGTAGTGTCTGGATGAAGAATCTGGGACTGTGTTGTGATCGACGACTGAATGCTAGTGTGAGAACAGCTTTAGGAAAGTGCCGTTTTCAATTTGACCGATCTGTGACTATAAAAAAAGATTCAATGATGATATTCACCGTGCACTGAATCTACAACAAGAATCTAGGGTTTGACATATTTGCAATTAAAATCACTAGAATTTTTATCACCGAATTTTTATCATCATTTATCTACAACAAAATCTATTTTCGTGAAATTTTGTCACAAGTACCGACGATTAATTTTAAAATTTCACATAAAGTTACAAGTAAGATGGGGCAGTTCGTTTACGGAGTTGAATTTTTTTGAGTGCATGTTCCAAATAAGCCAATTGGAGCTCAGATGATGTGAAATAGGACTTGAAGTTTGAGAACTTCAACTGATTATCTTGAATTAGTCATTGCATGACTCGTCATAAATGTTTATGTCGAGAACATCACCACCAATCGTCTGACAATTGATTTTCCCTTTTGAATAGAATTCAAATAAGTAGATAGTGGACATTTGACCGAAACATTTTGCAATCAACCGAAACAAGCCGAATCCATCCTCTCTCGAACGACTTTATTCATTAAAACGAGATCCGAAGACAGCAACAAAATCTCATCACTGTTGAAGTCCTCAGTCCAAGAGAAAGAGTCAGAAAACGTCTACGAAGAAATTGATCAAGTTCCTCTCTCTTTATTCCTCTTAAAGACTGAGAAGATTTCTTGATAGCTCTCACTCTCTTTCTACCTCATTCTCTTTCCTCAAGAGGAAAGAAGTGATTCAATGACTAAACCACGAAACCTCGAGAACACAGAAGAGCAGTATTCTAAAGTATTGAAAACTCTAGCATTGAGTTTCATCGACTCAATAGCTATCCTCGCAATAGAGCTACCCAGATTCAAGAGAATCGCAAACTCTCAAGCCATAGGCCCTCATATATCGTATGCCGAACTTTTATCGGAAATGTATAAAGAGCATGCGAATCCTATAGATAGCTTTTGGGCATGCTCTATAAGAAAGGGGCGAGTCTCTTAAAACCGATGAATGAATGGACTACGAGTGAAATAAGAGCTAGCTGTTCTCTTTCATTCTTTTTTTCTTTTTTATATGGCGTTGCTCAAGAATGTGCCACATGCGAAAACCGCCCACTGATTCTCTAATGAAAGGTGTACTTAGCTTGGTACTTTGATCTTGGAAAAAAGTAAAGTGAAAAAGAGGATGCGTGGAGTTTCAGCCGTCCTTCCTTCGTACGGGTGCAAGGATATCGTCTGGGTTTCCTGACCACTTTCAGCGAACCGGCTATTTCAGCTCGTCTCTTCTTCGGATCATGCAGTTGCCTCGTTTTTCTATTTTTGTTATACCGCTTGCGAGATATATGTGGCGTCTCTAATGGAAAATGTTTCAATTGCTTTTAAGTTTCTGAAGAATATTGCGGTGGTTGAAAGAACTAGTAGGTGAATTAAAAACTTGTATCTGGAATGATGGAAACAGAATCAGTCGGTCTCAATATCATCATATTCCAGTACCCCTCTTCTAAAAAATAGCTGTAAAACAGAAACCTATCGGATAATCATATCAGTCGATTGGTGTTTTTTACGAATAAATGTTGGCTTTGCTATTTTTTCTCTATCACCTTTTGGTAGTTTGTTGTAACCTCAACGTTTGATAGAAATACTTTGAATTCCTTCAAACCGCATCTCGAAGATCTTCAGGAACGAAGGTCTTCCAGATTCGAGGAAAATCCAGGAAACTCGGAGTTTTCGCAGAAAATCGTGACACTGGGAGCAGCTTAGGATTTTCAGAAAAACTTGAGGAATATTTCAGATTGTGTGACGATCTCCTTAGAAACCTTGAGCTTAGCATTGAATGGTAATTGTGCCCATAAATGTTTTCTGAAAGTCAAAAACAAAAAGGTCGTTGGAGAGGTGAAATCGTCCTCCTAGACTTCAATTTTTCAAAAAAAATATCTGACTTTGAATCCATGCTGAGTTGTCTACCGGAATTGTTGAACGAGAAAGTTTGACCCCAAATATCGCGCGTTCTTTATGCTCGAGAAGATGATAATTTTGCAGTAGTTTCACAACTCCGGTCATTTTTATTTCAATAATAAATTTGCTTTAATCTCTTTCTTGTATAATCAGACTCGACGACATAACAAATGAATGGTAATCTAATGTTCAGAGTGAGCATTTGAGCCTTAAGAAATGATCACAAATCCCTTCTGTAGTTTAAAAATTCTATTCTGAAAAACACAAGTGAATGTTATAGAAGTCTACATTCAGATTTCTTCAGGCGTCCTGAAAATGCATGAATCAAGCTATTGATCCCATCCGATTCATGATGGAATTCATGAAGATGTTCGAATTAAGGAAGCTCACGACGATCACACAAGTAGAATCAAATTTTTGTCGGAACATAACTTATCAATTATGAAACAAGTAGCGAATCTTACAACTCGTAACGAACAATTTTTCGCAAAATATCTCTGTAAAATGATGAGTCAAGTGTGGATATTCATCTCCAGCTTCCAGACGATCAAACGGTACAGTACGTTCGAGTATATCACCGACCATCACATGAGCGTGAATAGCGCGTACCTAGACCTCGTGAAACCGTTTCTCCTCATCTCTATGAACTCACCTCCTCCCCCATTTGTATATATTGACAGGGAGAAACCAGCTCAGCCTCAAGCTCTTCATCTCGTCATAATATGTGCTTGCAAATGCATCATATGCGTTTACCATACTAGTAACGCACTCGATAGAGAGATGATTCAAGGAGATGATAAGAAGAGGCAAATTTGTTTGTTCAGATCCTTTCCATACATGCATATTTGTACCCACTAATTAGACAGGGACACATGTGGCTTATACTCGTTTTGAAGCATTGCTTTGCTCCCTTGAATCGAAGGTAGAATTCACTTGCACATACACATAGTATTAGTAGTATATAGTAGTAGTTGGATAGTGTGGAACGAGAGAAGTACAAACTTGCCAGGCAGAGTTTTCTCTGGGAATCTGCTCACCAGAGATCCGAGAATTTCTCCTAAGGGCAAATTTGCGAATGTGTAAACTTGGATATAGTTGATATATCTATGTGTATTTCGATTCAAGGCCCATTATAATAACTTTGGCAAGCAATAATCAGTCGAATTCGAGTAGCGATATCGTGTAACTATCGTCGTAACAACTTTGGCTACGTGCGACTGTAACTGCAGAATTTTGAATTTATAGCGATACAGTTTGTATCATTAGTACAAATCGATGATAATTTCATTACAATATTATATTGTAATTATGTCGAGAGGATGGAAATGAAGGGTAGACTGAATTGGAGGGAATCGTATGGTTGTATGGGATTTATGCCTCTCTGTGCTGAATGTACTTGATATGAGAGAATAAGGTATTAAAAGTTGAGGGCATACTTGAAAATTGCTTGATTCATGGATAATTGAACGCTCTCAAATTTCAAATGGTAAATCATTACGATACTTTCTCGACGCATGCGATTTTCTAGAGCAGCGTATAAAACTCACTCATTGTTTCAAGATGAGTTCATTTTCAAACTTTCAAGAGAGCAAATGCGCACGAGAGTTGGGTGGAATTTAAAAGCTAATTGGACATTGAAGAACTACTTTTTCAAAACAACTCATTCCCTTCAAATATGAAGCAAAGTTTGTCCATTAGTTCGTTTTCATACTTGTGGAGAACAGAAACTTTTACCTCTTGCCCCAGCTCACTCGGCCACTCCTAACTAATTACATGATATTTTTCCATGGTTTTTATTTTCAGTTTTCGATATCGAAAAAATCTCGAATCCGGACAAAATTTTGTGATCAAATAGTATCCATACCAACACAATAAGTTCTTGTAAACCTCTTCAATGCAATTTTGAATCAATATTAATTCATCATCTAGGTATTTTATTATTCGTGTAAAATCATTGCTGAAGGGAGAAAAATTATTAAGCTTTCTCCTTTGACGAGTAATATTATCTTTTTAAAAACTCATATCTTCACCAAAAAGTCATATCTATGATATCTCTTCTCATCCAGCCCTATTGAATACAATTCGTCGAATTTTTTTGCTCCTCTCGACATGGTCATTTTCACGAGAAAATACGTCAAATCGCGATCAAGGAGCATACACTTCACCTAGAGAAGCTTGGTTTTTAATTTGTTTGAAAGGTATAACGCTTCAAGCAAACCTTCCGTAACTTTGACATCGCCAAGATAGATGCTCGGAATACTCGAAATTTTCAACTGTTCCTGCGGTTGTTTATTCAAAATCTACAATAACATCGAGATTGAGAATTCGCCAACCGACTGAAAACTTGAATGAAGCTAATTTCAGACAACTTTTCTTCCTGTCGCTCGGGAACTTGGAGTTCTGTTCCACTACCGACTGTTTTTTTTGTGTGATCCTCTTTTACTGTCTTGCCGTGTGTTTTGCTTTTGCTTTTTTGAAGAGTATTGTATCGGTGCGGAAATTTTCGCATGAAAATTTTTTTGAATTCCTCAATTTTGACCCCTCAACTCTATCGCTATCCGAATGAGAATTAATTCATCTTATTCTGCTCGCCGAAATCTATATTTGGTACCCCTATGCATTTGTTTTACATCATCCAACTCTATCCGTCAATTGTTTTGAACTATACCTTGTGGGTGTCCGTACGTATGGACATATGTGTATCTGTGTGTTGTCTTCACATCGTCGCGCGATTTTTTCCTGAACCCTCCAACCGATCTCCATGGAACTTTTAGGATTTGTTCTAAATTGATGAGCGATGAGCCCAATCTATCGACAGCTCCATACTGTTAACACGCCCCCCTTCCACAGAGAATTAGTTACCTAAATTCCAACACAATTTTCAGACCATGTTGGTCCAAACAATCTAGCATCTACGATTCTCAGGATGAATTGTCACTCATTTTTATTCAAGTTTTTCTCGATTTTTCTGAAGAGATTGGTTAACGCGTTCGCTGCGGAGGCTGAAATCGGTGATCTTTCCTCAGGTACGGTGGGCCCCACCAGTGTCCCCGGACAATGTTTTTCCCCATGAGGCCAATCCAAAAAGAAATTGTTCAATGTCACGTTCTACGTCACTCGAAATTTGGTCAACGCCTCGATGGATTTCTTTCAAATTTTGAGGCATTGTTCAACTCCCTCCGTCTATGGGCCCAGTCATCTCTGACGATTATTCGCCGATTGATATTAACGCAAATCATGTTCAATTTATTTTGATTTTTTGATCGACTGTGCGTAAAACACTGCTTGACGCACGGCAGTTGACGTTCACTTTACGCCCAGTCGATCGAAAAACGTATTTCGATACTCGGGCGTGAAGTTTCTTTGCTTTACTCGTGCTAATTACGATCCTCGATAGGGCTCGGGCCGAAAGCAATCACTCAAAAAGCAAAACCAAACTTTCCACCTTCGAATCGAGAAATACTATCTCGTGCTGAAATTTTTTCATGGAAATTATCCGAATTCCTCATTTCTCACCTCGCAATTCCACATCTACCCAAATAAAAGTTTATGTCCGTATGTGTGTGTCTGTATGTTGTCTTTTTAAACGCTTTTATTTAACTCCACTTCGGCCTAGCGCTTTGTAACTATAACTAGTGGTGCATATTTCAAGCATCCGGCCCACCGCCAACAGCCAATCATGATCATGAGCGGCATTTCAAATCAGCCAATCACAGTCATGAATATATAAGTTCTGGGGATATCTCGGGAATCCCCCCGGTCTTGTCAGCAGTCGCGAGTGACTTTACCGGCACAATTGTCAGATCTTTTTGGTTATATTTACGTCCAGTTGCGTCAGTGTCTGATGACTCTGATCAACTGGAGCTCATTAATAGACCGCTTTTATTACGCTTCACCGAGCTCACATAGTTTTCTCCGGACTTGGCTCGTCTATTGCTCCACAAATTTTCGTACTCGACCACATATTTTTGAACACGTGTTCGTGCAGGCTCAGGGCCCGGGCGCGCGTGAGCCAGACCGTGAGCTAGGGAGGATATGGGGAGATCGATATCGATGCGACTGATCTGAAGTGAGCAGCGCTCATCACCCGCCTCATTGGCGCCGAAATTCGAATACGATATTATACGACACCCATAGATCATTCTTCTCCAAGCACCGCGTTTTCTGACATTGTACTTTTTTCCCCGATGATTTTCATCGTTCTACCAATTTTCATCTCCTTCATATCATGCCAAGGTTGACAAAGTTTCTTGGTATAGTTCATAAAAGTGTTTCTTGAAAATTCTTTCTACCCTTAGTTATTATGAGTCATCCTATCTTTCCTGAACCCTTAGACCAGTCTTCATGGAAGTTCAGAGGTTTGTTCCCATTGGCGCCGAAATTCGAATACGATATTATACGACACCCATAGATCATTCTTCTCCAAGCACCGCGTTTTCTGACATTGTACTTTTTTCCCGATGATTTTCATCGTTCTACCAATTTTCATCTCCTTCATATCATGCCAAGGTTGACAAAGTTTCTTGGTATAGTTCATAAAAGCGTTTCTTGAAAATTCTTTCTACCCTTAGTTATTATGAGTCATCCTATCTTTCCTGAACCCTTAGACCAGTCTTCATGGAAGTTCAGAGGTTTGTTCCAAATTCATCTGCAATGTCCCCATTCCACTCTCAGCTCCTTACTCTCAATATTCCCTCTTTCACGTCCAACTGATTACTATAATTTCAACATTATTCTTAAACGATGTTTGTACAAACGATCTAGCATCCAATATATTTAGCACGTGAATCTTTCCATCATCGACTTGAAATATTTCTGGTCATTATAGAGAGATTGGTTAATACCTAAATTTGATTAGAATATTTATTTTCCAAAAAAAGATATTTTTCAATTTGAGTTCTATGTCACTAACAAGTAATAGAATGTGAAGTGGTAAGTGAATCCCCACGCCGTTAATTGATACGAATTAAGCATATTTTATTCATGGAATAACACGATGAATTTCTAGATGAGAATTATTTGGAAAACATTTCTGATGGAATTTCGATAGTGCTATTGATAGTTGTTATCATAAAGCCGAAGAAATTAATTTCGATGACGAATGTCAATGACAAAAATTGGATTTGGATTCAAATCTATATACAATGATCATTAATACAAGTTTTCATGGTTTTAAATATTTGAATGATTCACAGTCACTGGTAACGAAAAAGCATTCTGCAAACCTTATTTTGCAGCGTATTTTCCATTCAATTCAACTTCTTAAGGCCAATGCTACGCTCCGATTTGATTTGAAAGAAAAAAGTTCAAAGATGGCTCTCACCACCATGCAATAATCATCAAGTGTAGCTACATGTCTCTGCACTCTGTTTCCAAGTATACAATCACTTTTATTAGATTTATGAAATTCTGAATGTTCGGTTGGGGAGGATTTGAAAATCCTCAAAATTGACAACACTTTCAAACTTGAATATGAATCATCGGTACTCGTCTAATTCAAACCTAAAATTATCCTTGATATTCTTCCATAAACTTTGTTCATAATATCGATCAGTCATGATAAACTTGAAGCCAATACACGTTAACTTTGAGAAACACAAAGTGCTCCTTCAAATCATTGGATGAAAAATTATTCAGCAAAGGGATCGTTACACGATGCTACATCATACTAAATAGTCTCACGGGAGAGTCAAGCCAGCGAAGGTAGTAGTAGTATAGTCTCTCTAGGGGTTCGAGAGTCAATATTTTCCTCGTCCCTTATCGTAAACCCAATATAAGCATCTTACGTTATATACGCAGTAATATATAGCGAAGTGGTACGAAGGAAACACAACGTTCTGTACTGATATTCCATATAAGTCAAAATCTACTCACCTTAATGACTAGCTTCCTATCGCTCTTTGGCTTTACCCGTCAGACAGGCACTTTTACAGTCTTGGTATATTATCTATAGTAATGCGGTCTCTCCCTTTCCTTTTTCTCTCCATGTATAGCATCTCTTGCTCGTTTTTCACTTTTCAATTTGACGAGCTTGTGTGTGAATCAATGTTCATGTGTTTCGTTTTCGAGCTTTTCCTCCCTTCGATATTTCGTTTTAGAAGGTATTCGAAAGAAATAGATGGGCACTGATGTAAAAGAATTTTTAAACCATGTAACTTTTTCAAGTGATGCATCGGAAACGAAATTGAAGCAGACAACCCGGGGGAAGATAGATGAATGCCACTTTTTGAAAATATTCCTTTCTCTCTGTTTGAAAAGTGTCTTTCAAACTCGATATGATTACTATTGCCCTTGCCAAATCGATGGTTTTGAAAATCTTGTATGGAATACGCTTCTCTCGGTGAATTTTGGTTAGGCGAGGATATTCTGATATTCTTGTCTATTTCAAAACCCAAGCTCCTCTGATCCCAAATTTAGGAATTGCCATTCACGTTTTCTTTGGCACATGGATTCCCAGCATAGAACTATCAGGAAGAAGTTGAGCGAGCTACACAAATCGAAAGAATACTTATCAGATAATGATCCGAAGGAATTATAGTATGATTTTTGTTAATGATCATCAGAATAGAGTTGTAATTCTATTAGAGATATTGATGTTATCTAATCACTCGTTCAATTTTCTGTTGCAGGTAAGCTTCATTTGATTCCTGGTGGTGTGAGTACAAAATTGTGTAAGCACAACTCTTTCCATCCTTGATTGAAAATACAAAATGAGAGGTAAGTTCTTACTCGGATGATGACAATTTGACCCTCCATAATTGGCGAAATTTTGATCTGACATGACAAAATATTTTGGTGAGAGGCCTCCCAATCGCAGCTTCATCTAAAATTTTCGTAATAATGTCCCATAAACGATATATTTTTGTTGTGTGCTCAAATTTCTAACCGAGGAATGTAGATACTTCACCTCACTAGTGAAGCGAGGGAAATGTATCATCTCGTCCAAAATCTATTACGAGTCAATTCTAAAGATGTACTTATTCATCATACTTAGTTGAAATTTTCGCGTACGAGTGGGTTTCTAAGGCCTTTTGTAAAGTGATTGTCCTCCTCGAAATCAGCTTGTGAAGGGTCATGTATAGTTCAACTATGAAAATACTCACAAATTGGGGATGATTAATTTCAAGACATTTATCATACAGATTTTAATAACAATCTTAATTCTACATATCATCAGTCTTGTAACTTCTGGGAATGAAGCTTTCTAAGAATCTCATCGCAAGAAGTCAGTTATCTACTATATGGAAATTTAATTCATTGAATACCGCACACAATGCATTCGAAATACTATAATCTCACAAAGTGTTCACTAAAGTCAAATAATTGAATCGGGTAGCCTACTCCATTGCAAAGTATCAACTATTAAGCGGATTCTAGATGTCTATTGTCCAGCTATTGCGTGCAGATGTTCCGTTCGTCTGACCATGCGACTGCACATATTGACGTTCACGGAAGTGTAAGAAAGTTGGACCCACAATCCGAGCGTGTTTCCTTCCGATCGAACTCTTCCTCTTCTCCCAGGGGCGATGTTGAATCCCTGAGGACGTAGAGCAGAAAGAAAGAAGAATAGAGAGTCCCCCGATAAAGATCGATTTCTTTCACAGACATTTTGTTGCACCGAGCCATGAAGAGCTTCTAGAGCTTTTTCCTTCATTGCCGTGTGCGTCACTCTCCGAACTTCGTTTTCAAACTGCTTTGAAAGACCCAGGCGCATAGAAAAAAGCGCGGGAAGGAAGGGAGGGGGGGAGGAAAAGTTCTTACCCTATGTGATTGCGCGCAAAACGTCGAATCCGACTGACGAAAATCACAGGTAGAATTACCCGCTTTGGTTGGGCCCCTTTTTCAGCATACGTAAACTTGTACAGAGCGATGCGGGCAATCAATGATGGCTGCAATCGTTCTTGGATTTAACCCTCTCTTACTTTGAAAATCTTTTTTTAGACTATTTGTTCAATCGATATGTGCTCATCTGCTCACAGAAAATGTGATTTGCGGATCATGGTAATAGTAATATTATTAAAAAAATTTTGCGTAATGAAACGGCGAAACTCGAAAAAAAATTCCTAAAATACAAAAGGTTAACTTATCCTCTATCTTTGCAAAATGTACTCTTATCATCTCGTATTTTCATCGGCATCGAAGTGCATCTATCAACCGAAATAAAGCACACATTTTTCCCATCTAGTTCTATGAAATTTTCATCAGTGTAGATTGTCATTTTATCAGAGTACTTTCATCGGTTTGAACTTCAAATCTGAATGAAACACGATAATCAAAAATTCTCTGAAATTCAAACGCGAAACAATAATTGATAACATTCTATACTATATAGAAACATCACTCAATATTGCCATTCGAGTACAACCTGTCTATCCAAAAATGGACATTTTATGTATCCCAGGTGTAGAATAGAGTCATAATCCATCTAAATATTGAGTGCCTAAAAAGTTACCCCATCCTTCGAAGTGATGCATATCATGAATATGAAAAACAACTCGCTCAGGTTTTCGTGCATATCAGTTTGAAGGGCCCTAAAAATTCGTTGCGCAATATTTCACAGGGTGAAACGCTCGCTCGATATATAAATCCATCCTGTTCGAAAATCCGGCTCTGTCGATTTTACCACACCTACCACGTATATATCTTGTTGCCAGGAGTACGGCGACTGATGGCCAAATAGATAGAGGTAGCTCTGAAAAATCTCCCTGATCTCGTAATTTTCAAAGGGAATAATGGAAAAATACTTCGTGTTTCGACGGATATATACGTTGAGCATTTCTTCGCGAAAAATCTTGAAGAAGAGGCTACGATTGTAATTGTAACTTGATTTGCTAGGCGAGTGTCGAACTTATCCTTACACCCTCAGGGACTAGATGCTAGTATCTTACGCGTGGGGGGCCTTGACGCATCGCCGACAAATACGAGTGGAAAAAAAAGTGAGTGAGGAAACGATCCAGGACGAATAATGAAGGATGAAATTCCACTTTCTTTTACTCTCGTAGCTATATATTATATATTCTTTCTCTTTTTCGCATCGTCTTTGGCCCCCCGTTCTTGAAGAAGAAATGGCGATATAATTGGCTTATCCGTTTCAATCGTCGAGCTTTCTCTCCCGCTATTTCTACTTCAGACATCGCTCGAGAGTTGGCGTAATTCACTTTCAGACCCCTCCCTCCTTTACCCACAATATTATTTTCTATTTCTCTCTTTCCCTTTTTTCTTCCTTCTTGTCTGAAGGGTCGAACTAAAAACGGGACCCCGGCTTCATACTTGCACAAATGTGGAGTGGAAAAGTTTTCCGCTTCAAAGTGTGCGGGATCAGTTGAGCCTCTCTCTCTCTCTCTCTTCCTCAATCTGCACTCTGCTTCTTTCTTTCATCTTTTATCTTTCAACTGTGCATCAATCCCTCGATAACACGGCGTGAAGGGTTTATCAAATCACAGATATTCATATTTTTCAGCTTTCAATCTAAAGTTTCAATGAGTTGATCTCGAGTGATTCCACTTCATCACAAGTAACATGTCAATCGGGCCCCGGTTATTCGCAGTCGTCGATTCAGAGCTCATTATAAGTTGAAAGGTTATGTTTGAAACATTCAAAGACCGAGCTCTCCTCACATTACTCACATTGTCATTGTTCCCAGCCATTTTCTTGAGACGATTTTTTTGTAAAACTGAAAACGCCAAAGTGATCCAAGAATAATGATCACAAATTTCTGTGATTTAAAGAGATTAGGTATTCATAAATTTATCCGATAGAGGTGGTAAAAATCAATCAAATACCTGCGCGGTCAAGCACGAAATTTCATGTCTTTGAAAAAGTTTGTCTTCCCCCTGGCTTTTTGATCTCTAACTCTAATTTCAATTCTCCACTGATTTTCTTTGTTGGCTGGACTAAGTATCATCAGCGAACAGCTAATTTGAAACTTACATGAATTGATTGAATCATTTCTAAAGTAGATCTTGCAAATGTTTCTATGGTTTTTTCAAAAGTTATGAATTGTGTTAACATGTTGTTCTACAGAGGTGATTTTTCGATTTTTATTTTTTTCCTTAAAGATGGTCAACTATTGACATCCGGTTTTAGGCCAAGATAATATATCAATGTCCAAGAAATTTTCTGATTTTTGCAAGTTTCCCCGATGCTACCATCTAACGTTATCACGAAAAATCGAAAATAGCGCTTGTCCAGTATACTGATGGACTGCGAAAGTCAACTGGTTAACCAAGGCATAAGCTCTCGCTCTATTTTTGATCTCCAATGAATTTTAAAACAGCTCCGCGAGGTTCTTCAGGTATCAATCACTCGGAATATCAGAAATCCGAGTAGAGATATTGAAGCAGAAGAAACAGTTTGTGAATCGCGATATTCATTCGGCAACTTTTCCTTCACTCTCCTTATACCCACAGCGCGAAACGGAATTTATGTCGAACTGTGAAATCTGAAAAGTTGCACTTCTCAAGGAATGATATTACCTCTCTGGAGAAGTTTTCTCTTCCGCGTCGATTGAACGACTTACACAGAAGAGTCGAAACGGTGGAGAAACATTGTATCAGCAGTAAAAGAGGCATATCTTGATGCATTGCACAATGGAGAAGAAGATGCAAAAAATTACAAACTAAAAAAGGAGAAATACCCGGTGAAAAACTTTTCTGTAGGACTCATTATCGTCATTATTGTTTGTTTTGAGGATTGAATGGATGATTCTAATGCGTTTGCACGGTAAAAGTTGGTAGCATCCGGTATAACCAAACGGATAAAAGTAAAAGAAGGCCATCGTAATAAAAAAGAAAAAAAATGGTTTGGTATCAGGTAGATATCTGAAAGAGTCTCATTTCGTCGGGAGCAACCTCTGAGAGTTGGAATTCGGTCTTGTGACGGCATTCAAGAGTAGAGGGCGAGAAGAAGAAAGTCTGAGGGGTAAACTTTGATGTTGCGTTATTACATTTTTACGAAGATGCTATATCCATCTTTACATTGGCATCGCATTGACCCACGTTCATTTCTATAGCCTTCGTTCGTATTCAATCATATTCTCAAGAGCTGTGCAAAATATTCTGCGCTATAATACGCAATTGCTTCTATCCTCAAAGTTTGCATGTAAGGTTCGAGCTGAGACTTTAATTAAGCCCGGACACGGCTTATTGAAATACTTCGTGACAAACGACGAGTTACACTGCAATATGAAGATGTTGCGAGTTTTGTGCGACGCCTTTACACGAGAGTCTGAAATCTTATCCATTTCATTTTACTAGACTTTCATCAGGTTGTAATTTTTCAAGAATTTTGAGAAGAGATAAAAATTATTACTACTTTTGATTTCGTGGGAACCTTTTTTTCAACATGTATTGAGAAAGAGTCTTCTATCCCTGCATGGTATGAAATTGGAAGATATTTAATAGATACTCCTAAGGTTGTAATGAAGAGGCCAAATTTGAATATTATTCTTATGCGAGATGATTTCAATGAGTATGAATTTGCTCAAATGAAATGAAGAATTTTATTTTCAAATTGTCACTTTAATACAGACGGTACAGTCCTTGAACACAAGTACAACTTTGTTCATCAAGTCGTTTTTCCAAGAAATGCCTAGTCTAATCGTGGATACCATCTACCATTAAATTAAAATTCCTATTAAGCGGTCTTATAATCTAATTCTGCAAAAGTTAGTACAGTGCATTGAAATTTTTCCCAACAATCTTTTCTTCGCGCGCAAGGTCTTTTCCATGTGCACCATCATCTAGGGTGTCTACGGGGAATTTACTGGATAAAGTCAGGAATTCATCAGGAATCCGTCATGGGAAGGAAAAAGTCGAGAAAACATCGAGAGTGTCCTCATCCTCAAATTAGAACAGGATTAGAGAGCAACTGATTATCAAAAGAAAAATTTGGGCTTGAAATGATTGAGTTGAAGATTTTTTACCGTATATTTACACGGAAGAACCGAATCCGCATATACATTGGCCTCTACACGTCAGGGTTTTTTTTTATCCCAAAGAGTGATTTTCTCATTTAGCTTTGATGGTGGCGCATCGTTGTGGTGCCGAGAGTGTTGTCTTGAAACTATGATTTCCTATGTATTCTAATCTGCTGAATACGAAGGCAAGAATTTTTGAGAGCTCGAGTGCGTTCAAAACGAGTGACAAACTGATTTTTCCAGTTGATATCGGCAAAACTTGAAGCTGGCGAAAGCGCATTTTTTGTATTTAAAAGCATCAGTTTTCTGCGATTCCGAAATGAGTTCTGGCCTCTGAAGGCGAAACAGCCTGCGGACTTGGTTTCTACGTGTCTAGTATATTACTGTACTAGGCAGGGAAGGAATTTAACTTTTACATCCCGGGTGCCTGGCTTTCACCTTCACCCCTGCTTGCCCCCATGGGCGCGGGGCAGGGATACGCCCTGCCAGGGCGTCTGGTTGGAGGATGACCAACACCGAGCCAGGCTCGGTGATGGCTCAGTCCTCCGCCCCGACTACCGACTTTCGGGCACGGCCCCCAGCACAAGGCCGATGCCCACCCCTCGGTGGGGGGTTTTGGGACTTTTGTAGGCTTCCTGAGAGCCCAAAGAGTCCCTCGGGATGATGGATGAGTCATACGGGCTCGCATTGTTATCGCCCGAGGGCGATCCCAATTTGAGTCCCTTGACTCACCCACTCCCGTGGTGCCGGATAGAGATGTGCGGTCTCCTCGCTCCGGCGGGCGGTAACTGGGGCCGGAGGGTCGTCACACCCCAGGGATAAGGCGCCATGCCCCAACCCCCCTTGCGGTTACCCTAGGCAGGGAAGTTGGATTTCCGTGACTGTGGGATGACAATGCCGAGGCGAAGCCAAGGCATTGGTATCACACTGTCACGAGCATCCCACTTCTCTGCCAAGTGCTGTATACTATTTTTCCTCCTCTCGGCCCGAAAGTACGTCGAAATTTTATTAATCAGTACAAAAATACGCGTTAAACCTCACTTCTGCATTTGTTTACAATTTTGACTGGGCATTCGCCGGCGGGGTGTTCAAGCAGACAACCTCGCAGCTTTCATTTACTACTTTTGCTGCATAATACTTGTGATGCGTGATGTACTCGTCCGCCCGACTTTTGCGAAAACGAGGAGTCAGACGAGCTTTTGCTGGTCGGGGCGGACGTAAGCAAAAAAATAAAAATAATGAAGTGAACTGTGTTGTGAGTGAACGCTAAATACTCGCATGATTCAATTTGGGTCTTGATACGAAATGTGTCCGCACCAAGCCATCATGGCCCTAAGCTCTTGTCACCGACGATGAGTTTTTTGTGTACCTTATCGATTTATGTCATGGGGCATTATATAGAAATCCTGCCCTACAATCAGCTGCTGAGAGTTTTCTTTTTGAGCAGCGATATTCGTGAAAATATACCACCTGTCAAGTATAAGCATACATGATAAATAAACACATTGATGAACATAACCTCGATAGGTTATGTTTTGCATGCATGTCTCATGCGCTCTCTGCACCGCAGAGCAGCGCAGGCAGCGAAAGATGCATCAAAAATCGACAGCCAATTAGAGCGCGAGTTGACTCGTGCCGGCAGCAAAAGTCGAGCTTTCGTGACCAAAACGAGGCGCGGAAGGACGTACTTTCGTGCCGGGAGAAAAAAAAATGAGCGAGAAAATTATGTTTTGGTGAATGCACACTTGACCACGGGGAATATTTCCGAACACGACGGAACGGATGCATCCAAAGTGCTTGGATAACATTGGAGAACCTCTTCTAACGGTTATCCAAGCATTTTGTATGAGTCCGTTTCGACATCTTCGGAAATTATTCCTTGTGGTAAAGTGGACATACCATTCCAATCTCCAAATTTTATTGATCAGTGTCATTGTTCACGAGCTGGCTTCAAGGCCAGTCCGGAGAGGATCCGGATATTTTGCCCGATAGATGGCGCTTTAATCGCACTGCATGTGCGATGGGTGATTATGAACCAATTTTTTGCCTCATAGTATTCCAACCTCACATTTTCGACCCAAACGAGATAAGTCGAGAGAAACGCCATGATAATTCCCATCAAATGAGTTGTTCCACACCCGGATATTCTTCCGATATCTCGAAAAAATCGCAGCTCTTCGTCTCGCTGTGTTAGGTATCCTGGTCGATGCTCTCACCATTTCAAGTTTTTTGCGAGCTAGATTCAGAATTGTCGAACGTGGGAACGAATTATTGAGGAGTAAATCGAAAAAGGCGAGGACGCGCTCTGTCCCACCAAAAAATCGGCTTCAAGATTTCCTCGGTTCCTAATGAATGAAATGCCATGAAACTTTGCATGTTATCGTGTTATGAAATTTCACATGTGGCCTAGTATCTGGGTAACACTTTCAGTACCAACAAAAGCGTATAAACAATAATACCGCTCTCAGAATCATTGCATGCAGCCGCATCCTGAAATTATGCCGGTGCGTGTCTGGTTGCGGTTCTGCGAGGACTACAGACTGGCCTTAAAGAACGCATTTCAAAATTATCAATTCCTCAGTTTCCATCCATAGATAATAATTATTCTGGCAAGTATTCGTAAGATGCATCTAGGATTGATACTTTTCTTGGATCTTCTTTGAAAAACGTTCAAGTCCATCTAGAGGCGTTGATCCCTCTCCCATACGCATAACAACAAATATGTCAGTTCGAAAAAATGTAGGAAAACATCGGAAATTCGTCGGGAATATTTCTCTAAGTCCCTTTTTTAGACACCCTACGCGAGCATTTACATCCCTCAGTTACGACGAACACGAGTTGAAGCGAACGATTCGCCAAGCGAAATCTCGACAACTTTTAGGCTTATGTTCGTACCGTCTTGGGCTCTAACACCAGGCATTGGGCTTCCAAATGGTACAACGGTAGTCGAGGCTACACCAAGCTATGATATTCAAATCAAACCGTGCGCTCATCGGGCCAACGCCGCCACGCGAACGTCTCTTTTTCCGCTTGAACTCACTCACCGCGTACGGCAAACTTTAATCGTACTCTCGAGTCATATGCTGTGTTTTGAAGTGAAATTGCGTGGCTGGTAAGAATTACACGAGTCAGCGTGTGTTTTAGGACGTTAAATTTTGCTTTTAGTCGTATGATTCAATGAGCAGATGTCTAATGGATTTCTCATATTTTGCTGACCGAATGTGATTTCAGTTTTGTACTCCAAATCCATTACGTATTCCAGACTCAACTTACGCTTTGTGATCAGTTCATGAGTCTGTAAGTATCAAGAGAATGACATAAAATTGGAACAAGTCTTGTGGGTGTTGCTACACAACTACTTTTTCGTAGAGTAACGCCAAATTCTAAAGAAAATTCGATACCGTTCAAATTGTGTATATAGTTTTGGCACAGAGGTTACAACAGTGGTACACTCCCGAAAACTGACTTTCAAAGCTACCTTTGGCAAGGCAAATACTTCTATAGCTCTAACACCTGTTTTTCTCACTTGGGGTTCGAATGAATAATGTTTTGAGCCGATTTAGATCCCGCGTGAATGCTTGGTGTTATTTATTGAGGCTTTTTCCAAAAAAACTGATTCAGCAGCGAACAGCGGATGTTCCACTGATTTGAGCTAGCAAGGACTATTCCAGGACGAACTGCGAGTAAATAGCGCTACATTTTTATCACACATTAAAGAAGCCATAGTCACATTGGGGTACATACACCTTTGAGGATTTCGAAGATGCAAAAACAGAAAATAGATGATTGATCATTGATTAAGGTACGATTAGTCGATGTATGTTGGAATTACTAGCCAAATGAAATGAAAAGTACCGAAATCGAGCCAAATTGACCCAGTTTGATGGTACCTACAAGAAAATTCTTGACTTCAATTATTGAATATTTTCCCCCTTAAAAAACTCTGAAAATGTTGTGTTGAAGATTTTGAAGTTTAACAATAAAGCTAGACAAAATCGAATGCCTTGAATCTCATATAAAACAAAATTCAAACGACTGCATGGCGCTTACAAGTTAAAACGACTCCTGCTGTTATACAGGGAATGCAAGAACAAGGAGAGCGAGCTGCACAAAAGACTCGACAAAATGAGCGAAAAATCACTCTTTGTATAAAATGGGTCTGCCTTTATTTCTTCCCTCTTTTCCTATGTTTTTCTCTACTCGAGTGTCTTTCTTCTTCCAGTCGCACCGATTCTCCGCACAATCCCGCAATCTTCTTTGTTTTCTCTCTTCACTCTTAAACAAGATTGAAGAGGTTGGATTCAAAAGAACGAAACACGACTTGAATTGCAAGAGCACAATATATTCGATTAAAAAATGATCAACTCTCCTCTTTGTGGAGTGTAGTATTTTAATTCACTTGATCGTAGTTTATATCACAGTGGTGCAATCATTTTGCATCATGATTCTACCGCTGAACTAAAAACAAAATAAGAAAAAATCATATACTTCAACAGTGCACTTTTAACAAGTAATCGATCTAACTGTACTTTGCACGTCTCCTGATTCTCATCTAAGAATTGAGCAATTGACTCATTTAATCAAGTTTGCGATAACGAGACCTCATCAATTAGATGAGGGAGCGTCGATTTTTTCTCTGCGCCATGAGTTGTTGTTTTCAGCAACAGTTCATTTTGAGAGTTCTTCGCTTGTTTCAAATGGAAATGATTTCCTCCGACTAAAGAGTAAACTGACTTCTTCTCTGATTGTGAACTCAATATGAAATATTTATCCAGCGTAGCTAACGATACAAAACAGTATTCGAAGAAAATCAAGCCAAAAATGTGCACAAAGGCGTATCTTAGTTTAGAGGGTACATGTGAGAGAACATGATAATCCAGGGAAAGGAGATCGCACCCCAGTATTATGTTATCATTAGAGCGTACTTTCCAATCCATATATCCTGGATTTCGATAACCAAGTCTCTATTTTGTATCCTACTTCCAAGGCAAGATTTCAGAAGAAAAATGCACTTCCTCTTCAAGAATACGCCGTTGAGACCTTCCCAAAAGAATGAATCTCGAAGAAAAACAAACAAAATCAAGGAGTTGGGCTACCTATCTAAAGAGCTATTTTTAGATCCTTAAAAGGAATCAGCATTCAAGCATTGGAGAAGATCCCTCATTTTGAGCTATAATTGAAAAAGTTGCCTCAATTGCTGACAAACTTTCAACTCACTTTCACAAATTTCAGAATTTTCCAAGAGTATTGAATGCTTCTCACCACTTTTTCAACCACTCTAATCCTAACCCAGGAAATGAAGTAACACTTCCGACCCATGGAAGAAATCAGTTTTTTTTCACTACGAACTAAATGAGTCATCGATATTATGTTGGATCGAGAGCCATTGAATTTTCGTAAATGGAAATAGTCTTGTAAGCTGCATTGTTGCTTCTGACTTAGAGCTCTCAAGAATCAGATGAAATTCTCGATATGTGTGCTTCAATCTAAGGGTACCTCAGCGGGAAAAATCCTCCCTCTCTGCCTCTCCCCTACTTTTCTCTTATTTCGCGAACTCAAACGTAATCCTTTGCTTACGTCGTATTTGGAAAATCCGTCGTGAGAGCGTATGCACATATAGTTCGAATCATGCTGCATGAAAATCGAGATGCAAATCGAGCTGAAAGGATATTCCATCCCACATTGCGCCAACAGGTCGCTAGCGAATTTTATACGCAGCTGACGCTGATGCTGCTGAGTGCAGAAAAAACTTCCATGAGAATTACTCGAGCGAACTTGCTTCTTTTCCTTTAGTTTGTCTTTTTGCATTAAGCACTCGTGCGAATCCGAAAAGGATGCGTAAGATACGGATTTCAATTCAAATTTTGAGCAAACACCGTGAAAGATTTTACCATTAGAATTTTCCCCAACGGATTTTCTCTCCGCCAAATGCCGCAAAAATACATTCCGACATTTTCCAACCGCACGAGTCATTTTTTTACTTTCAAGCATTGCGCGAAAAGCAAATATGCTTATTTCCATTTGAGTGGTAAATTTTTGAAGTATCCAAAATAAAAAACCTTCAATATTGGAATCTTTAATGGATCCGTGCTGTTCACTACGTGGTTCGGGAAGCAAGTTTGTATGTACGAGTGCATGTGTTTCGCAAACGAGTTGAAGCAAGGGATAGATGGCATTCATAGCCCTATGCATAGCTTGTGGGCGTGTGTGTGAAAGCGAGAGGGCTGTTTTCAGACGGGTAGTGAGGTAGTTGCTTACATTACCATACGAATGGCCGATCGATCCTCGTTCTCTGCTATGCTTTATTCTGTCGGGGGGCACTTACACACACCTATGGGGAAAGGAATAGGAGGAGCCCATTGGGATGACCCCAGCAATTATATTGAAATAAAGGCTTTTGGCTTTGTGTCAGTACCTCGTGAGGATTCAATGAGAATGTTCAAAGTTGGTTAATCCATGGGTAAGATGGTATAGATGTAGGCGGAAAATTCTTGTTATCGAATAGGGCAATCTCACCATTCAGATTATGGTCTGTTTGTATTAATGAACAAATCTTTTGAACCCTGTGTAACAAAATTACCATTTGTGAGAATAAGTTAAAAAAGCAAATCAGACGCTGGTATCCCATACAATTCTGGTCAGATCTTCAATTTTCCGATTCAAATTATTTTCCACTTTCGCATTTGTTCTTTTCTCGCGAGATTTCACTGATAAAATCAAAGTCTGTTTTAGGATGAATAACAATGTCTTCAAAATTAGTATTTTTGAGAGATTTTTTGAGAAACAAGTGAGTTTTGTACCATGGCTTTTGCATCAACTCTATTTTTGATCATCGGCCAACTCATACATTATAGCTACAAATTCAATGAAGTAGATACTGTATCATATTCTCATGCATGATTCTAGCGTTATTTCACAATATATTAATAACGAAGGACAAAATTTAGATGCAAGGAATATCTGTGTTCCCAGAGCGAGGCTTTCTTGACGTAGACAAAAATTGCGACGTAGTAGATTAAAACAAAGCACGGGATGCTCACTCAGGCGGTCATTTTGCTATAGAACAGCATATTCAGACACTGTGTGCAGATGAGAATTTCTCCAAATTTCCGAAGTGCAGAGATTCTCGCAGCGAAGACTGCTGTTTTGGCATGTTTTGGGGGTCAAAATATGCCCTCTGATGAGAAATGGCTGTTTAAACACGAGACCGTGCTTCGTTTGGAGCTACCACGTCGGGATTCTAGTCAAGGTCAAGAAAGCCTCAGAAAAGGCAGGTTTCTTGCGCCCAGCAAAGAATTTTGATACGTAGGCGCAAAACGAGCTGTGGATTTGATGTCTACGTCAAAAAATATACGAGGCAATCGTGGTCTGGTTATTGAGACACTCCAACCCCAAAATTGAGAGTTCTTTGATGTTATCAAGTCGATAATTTTCCTCGTGTAATTGCGATTTTTCCTGCAAAATCTATACCTACAGCCCTTTTTTGCAGTATTATAAGATAGATACTTTGTCATCAAGCATCAAGTTTTCATCAACATTTACTTCTTTTAGTCAATGTTTTCCAAAGAATCGCTTATTCTGAGCAATGCGACTTCCTGCACAACACGAAGTCATATCCTCTCGTCGATATTCTACAGAATTATGAACTTTCATCTTAAGTATTTCCATCGCAGAACAAGTTGCGATGTCCGATACTGAAAAGCCATTAGAAATAATACCTCCTCGATAGAGTCGAGCAACTTGGTCATTGATAGGTCACATTGGCCCGAGGCTGTCGTCGCAGCCAGCCACTTCTCTCGAATTATGTGCACGCATTTGTGTGTTCCACCTGTGTATTGTTATACTGCCCTGTGCGTATATATATATATGTGTGTGTGTGTGTGTGTGTGTGTATACAATATCGGCAAATTCAGGCTTTGCAAGCAGGTAACTGTGTTATCGTGCACTTTACCGTAGATAACTGAATTTAGTCGGGTCGTGTACTCGCACACATGCAGCCTATTGTGCGACGTTGCGTATCCTTGTTTTGTTTGAGTGCACTTGTAGTCGTCGATCTAACTTCCGCTTTTCAATTTTTATTCTGCTCCTCCGTGTAGAATTATACGAAGATGCTTCCCCTGGCCAACTGCGTTTGAAAACGTATCATTCACCGATGTAAAGTTTTCCTAAGGAATTCCTCTTCTTCGATTCCCAAATTTCTCTCGTACTCTAAATCATGAACAATCTGGAAATGTCTAATTGAGCGTCATATTATTAGTGAGCTCAAGCTAATTCAATCGGGAGGGCTATTTTAATTTTACATGAATAACCTTCGAGTGTATTTGCTCTGCATGTATCTTTCAATAATTGATGAAATGTATCTCTTTCTGTAGGTCTACCACATCAAAAGTAATTCACTCGGTGTTCGCTGAGGCGAGTCTAAATACACGTGTAGCAAAAAACGAAGATGCTGTGGAATGCAAATAATCGTAAGGACACGAGTACATAGTATAATTGCCTGCCCACATGAACTTCTCTCTCGCTTACCCGCACGTGTTTCATTTTAATCGAGTTTCTTCGTACTGTCCTTTCTGTCATACAAGTGCCTACGCGTTCACAACCTCTCCATTTATGGCTTCGACCCTGAGACGTCCTATGAGAATTGACTCTTCCTTTTTGTTGATATATCGATATCTAAAATTTTATCATTGAATAAGTGCCTCAGGAGCTTTATGGCTTTTCATGTCAATGACAAAGAAGAGTGATATTGACTCCCACTCTCAGAACCTTATGTTTCTCCACTACATGTAGGAGAATTTCATTCTGGCTATCACGTAGGAAGCTTTATTGAGATGAAGATTTTTTCCGTCTGATCAGTCAACAGTCACGTAGCTTGGTATCAATTTCCTATGATATCGCATCAGTTTGGACATTCCTCGAGATGCAGTGGCAAAGAATATAATAGTATCTCATCATCGTTACGAATGTATCAATGTTGGCCTGATCATCGACATGCAAAATGTTTCTGATAATTTCTACACGATGGCGTTCGTACTAAGAATGATCTACTTCCCGCGATTCGGACACTGATAGCTCCTTCTTGGAAATTTTCCATCTTCCAGAGTTTTCAATTTTAATCGAATTTCAATCTGTGAGCCGTTCCGACAAATCAGGTTATCCCATAATCTGTAAAAGCCATTTTTCATTTCCAAATTAAACCTGTGGCAATGCAATTACCAGGCAAGCCGAAAAACTCTCCCATTTTTTTCTAGATTCTCTTGCAATTTAGACTAAATGACGCATCCACGAATACTTATTATCATCTAACTTGAATTCGTCCACTCCTCATTTAGCCTGATACGCAAGGGAATCGAATAAAAACGGGACTGAAAATGTGACTATATTGTGGGTCAAGATAGGTGCCTGCAATTGAGTTGTTTACATTCTACTCCGATCCGCTTGTGATTTGGGCTAAATTTCGGATTGTGTAATATAATTTGGACAATAACAAGGTGTCGACAACTCGTCTCAAAGTTCGAGTTATCAAAATTTTTATAGGAGATGTGTTTCAAAGTTCCATCACCGCGGTGCACGGTGACCGCGTCGCCTTAATGCATTTTAGAAATCTCGAGAGTAGGTGGTATTCTAATCATCTTCACAATTTCGTGAGTGAACAAAAATTTCCACTTGCACAAAAAAAAAGTACTACCGAACACCAGAAACAGCAAACAGGCAAACTAGAAGAAACTCTGAAAAATTACATTGGAGGGCATAAAAATAGTGGTTAACCGATAACTGAAGAAAAAAAATAACTTGAAAATAAATATAGCTCACAGAAAAAGCTTTGTACGTATGTTGGCGAGAGAGCGCGCAACGTCCCTATCCCTGTGCACGAACTCAATCCTCACGCATGCGTGGCCGTATGTACGCGTTAACGAGGCCGAACGCGAAAGAAAGAGCCGAAACAAAAGGGTAAAAACCGGCTATCCGGCACCGGATGTGAGGCTAGAAGAGATGGCAGAGGGAAAAGTGAGTAGAAGGACGAGTGGAGAAAAACAAAGAGAGAGAACGCATCCGCTATCTCTCGAGTGGTACGAATCAAGATTGCGTCAGACCTGAATGATGTGTGTGTTTGTACGTTTGAAAGTAAAGATGGTGAGCCAACGTGTAATTATGGCTGATTCGTGGTTAGGAAATCTATCCATTGAGAGTAGCTGATCAAATAGTTCTTGATTATGAATCGGAGAGGATTTGCAAGATTATAATTGGCTTGGGAATGCTGAGTCACACTCGGGAATAGTGGATCCGTCTACTGGAATTCTTTGAGCTTGTCGAAAGGCAGTCCAATTATTTTCAAGGCTCTGACGCCAACCAGAGTTTTATTTGAAGCCTCGTCGAAAGTTGGAATCCCCTGACAAGATTCTGTATCTATAAAAGTATTTTTCGAACTATACGTACACTTGAAAAACGGAAAACTTGTTCAGTTGTGCATTACTATAAATCTATAGCAAACCTGAAATTCCAACTTTTTAAAACGAAGGTATATTTTGTGGAGACGCAAATGCATAATAACAAGATTGAATTTTACACATTCGCTGCGGAAGCTGGAATCGGTGATCCGTACCTGGGTCCACCGGCGGGGTCCACGTAATGTTATTTATATCACTCGTGCTGGAAACCACTCCGTTTCCAAGCTTACTGGCGCGGGTGGGGAGGCTTGCAAACACGGGTTTTACCAGGCGGCTGCGCCATGAGTAGACAAGAAAACAAGCCGTTTCCACGCTTCCTAAAAATCACCAAATATTACTAGACGACATCACACACACACACACACACGCACACAAACACACACACACACACACGGGCGCGCGCACTCAGCGCCACAACTTGCTGGCGACTGCCACCACCGTAGGTTATGTATGGAAAGAATAATAAATGAAAGCGTTCAAAAATGGACAAAAAAGAACAACTTATGACTCCACCAGACTCCACGCATAGGTTCACAGTTGCAGCAGCTTATTATGAGTCTTCGCAAAAGATCAAAATGTGCCAACTCAGTCTAACGATTTTCTGATGACTCTCAACTATACTTAGATTTAATATCAAACTTTTGAATCAGGCAAGATATTGCAAGTTCATGGAGAACCCTTGGTAATACAAACAGACAAAAATGTTGAGAAGTCGAGGTACAGAGAAAGTTATAAGATGAAGTGTGAAAAAGGTATGTCACTTCCCACGGTGATATTCCTAGATTATAAGAAAAAGGCGGTACCAAATGGGCATGCC
Organism: Eretmocerus hayati; assembly: GCA_029851415.1. Lineage (NCBI taxonomy): Eukaryota > Metazoa > Arthropoda > Insecta > Hymenoptera > Aphelinidae > Eretmocerus > Eretmocerus hayati. The sequence goes on from CM056742.1 coordinate 136,807,299, forward strand.
CTGTTACTAATCTCAAAAGTTACTTAGCAATCAAGATATTAGAGATTTCAGTCCACGAGTTCATATAAAAAGGACTTGATCGAGTCCACGAATCAGTTGGTATTCTCAAAAATTACTTGTTATTCAAGATGAGGAATAAGTGGATAGAGAGAACTGATGATTTGAACGAAAAGTAACAAAATAAAATAAATGGAAGTAAAACAAATAATTGTATCATAGCTTCATGATTAAACAATATTGAGAACTGAAAAATGATCCTCCCAGTCCGTGGAATAGTATTTTCCATATTCTCCCTTGAAACATTCCAACAAATGATCAAAGATGCTGAAAACATTACCACCTTGAAATTCATAAGTCATGAAAGTGTGGGGTGGCCAAGAGATAAATGCTGTACTCCTCCTTTACATGGCACCCCACGCTTTCATGACATATGAATTCAAAGGTGGTGTAATGTATTCGTAATCTTTGATCATTTGTTCAAGAGTTCCAAGTGAGAATCTGGAGGATACTATTACACGGACAGGAAGGATCATTTGTAATTTCTCAATATTGTTCAATCATGAAGCTATAATATAATCATTTGTCCAACTTTTATTTAGATTTCACATTTTAGTGAGTTTAATTATGTAAAAAAAAAACTTATCGTTTGATAAATAGTAGTTGTGTAATTTTGTTACATGGACTGGGAGGATCACTTTTAAATTCTCAATGTTGCTCAATCATGAAGCTATGTCACAATCATTTCTTCTATACTTATATTTATTTTTCACTTGTTCGTGAGTTAATTATGTACAAAAAACCTCATCGTTTAATAGTAGTTGTGGGATCTTGGGAATTATTGTTAAATCATGAACCTGTGATACAATCATTGATTTTACTTTTATGTATTTTTCACTTTTTAGTGAGCTGAATTATGTACGAAAACACTCATTGTTTAATAAAAGTTGTGTAATTTTGAGGGTTATGTAGCGTTCCCGTGGCGATCTTAGCGTGCGTAAAAAGAATTAGAAAGGAGGAGACGCGGAACCAAACACTAGACAGATGAAACGAGGGCCGCAGCAGACGACAAAAATGACAATTTAAAAACACACTAATTAATAACAAAAGACAATGATAATGATGGTGGAGCACTCGTGACATAAAGTAGCATATGTCACTTGTGCTGGCCACTGCGTTTTTTCCGCGGAACTCGTGCTGGAGTCGTCGACCGTCCAGCACTCGCCGCGGAAACACGCAGTTTCCAGCACTCGCCGCATAATATACTATATCTGTCCAGCCAAAATTCTCAGCAGCGAAGGAAAGACATGCGGCACCCACGTAGGTGGGTCCCATCACAGTAAACGTGTTGATTTCAGAACCAGTCGAATGAAAACCAAATCAATTGAATACAAAAAAATTAACACATGAAGAGTGAACGAGTTAGCAAATGTACGTGCGTTGCAATTCATTGAAAAGCAAAATTTCGCGTGCACGATACCCAGCAGAATATAAATCAGCTTAGTTGGTATTGTCTGGATTTTTTTCATGCACCACGAATTCATTGGTATGCCAGCCTTCTGCCTAAAATTTTCACGAAATATTAACTTTTAATGGCTTCCCGGTCACAATATCATACCGAGAGACAGAATGAGAGTCAGTCATAATTTCCATCGATACAACTAATCTGATATAAAATTGAGTCTGTTTCATGTTTGCTATATTGCCCTCGATAGGAGAGGACCGTTGGAGGACATTGGAGACCACGATACTATTATCTCCTTCATCTTTTTTCCCTCTTTTCCGTTTTTTCATCTCCTTGTTCTCCTCCTTCATCGTCCTATTTTTTATTTTAACCATCTCTTCTCAAATAATCCTGATATACTTCTCTCTCACTTAGTCTTGCTCCTTACTGAGTGTCGCTATTTTTCAAATTAATCTGGTCTTGCAGTGTGTAGAAAACAGCCTCTCAGATTCTTCCTCGTGTGGAATTGTCACATTATTTACAGCCTTTGGTGCCTAATTATTTCTACAACGATTTTCGATATGTCACTTGGTTTCCATTTTTCATTTGGCCTTTTATTACTGAGTAAAATCGAGACTTGAGCACAAAATGTTCGACGATCTCTTTCGTCAATCATTGTCCATACATATTGAAAATGACACCTGCGGGAAATTTCTCGATGCGTCTCATCAAACGATGGGGTTGTGTCAATTTTGCCGATAATACCGGATAATATCGTGGTTTTTTCCGACTCTTCCTAGTTTAATCAGATAATTTGTAAAGATTAGAAAAAAAGTTGATACATAATTCAATTTTTCCTTTCTTGGTCATTCATCCGATACATACGGCCTTGACAATTTCCATTCCCCTGACACCCAACTCAAGGGAACCAGAATCAATCAAAATAGACTAAAATTAACGCAGTACCGGCAGATCCATCAATAATTAATTTTGAAATACAATTTCGACAAGGCCACTCTAAGAGCTCTGTCTCGCCGCCAAGAGAATCCGATTCTATCAAAGTCTTGAAGACGAAGAAGCTTGTCGGCAACAGCGTAACTAACGGTCACCACCAATTACCCTTACTTATATAACCCCATCCCCAAGACTCACCGTGAAAGTACAAAAGTACGTACCTTGCTGATGGAAAAAAAAATACACCAAGGCCAGTAGAGGTCCCGTCTCGCAAATATACCAGCATAGAACCACTGCGACGATGGTAGAACAGGGTAGAGCTCCTGCAGCAGAACAGAGGTACATAGGCAAACTGGAAAAGAAATGGAAGATGCTTAGATAGCGATGCCGGATCTGCTGCGCGTCGTTCTATACTCTTTCTGTACTTTTGCCTGTCGTGCGGAACGGCCGTAGTAGAACCCCTTCTCCGGGTGCCCGCGCGAAAAGCCCTCGTTTCATGAATAATAAAAAGGTCGAAGAGTGTTCGTCGGTTGTGGCCTCTCTGTACTCTGGCCCTACCCTTCCTTCCGTCGACCCCTTCTAACGCGATCGTTTTCCCTGAGAGGGCAATGTTTTCTCATTTTCGTACGAAAGAGAGAGAGAGAGAGAGAGAGAGAGAGAGAGAGAGAGAGAGCCCTGGCGCGAATTCACAATATGCGCGCGTGTGCATCATCTTTAACGTGACACCTCTGTGGCTACTGCAGACATCGAGACCTCCCCGAATTATGATCTTGGCACCGTCGACGCCCTTTTTGCTTTTTCCATCTTCTTCTTCCACCCTTTTTTACTCTTCCTTCGTGTCTTGACTGTACAGATGTGGCCCTCTTCCGCGACGAAGATATTTTTAAAAATTTGGGATTTAGTCTATTCGTGTTTCCTTTTCACACCTATTCGAAAAAATACTAAATATCTCCACAGAAGCATTATCCGTTGATTTTTCAGCATAATTTCTTACTTCATACTGATTGTCAGTTGTTGGCTTTCATTAAGATTCTGAATTCACACATCATCTCAGACTTGATGAGTTTTACGTCTATCCCTCTGATTGATTTCATTGAATCTTTGATATTTTTGATTCCTCCTGTTGTACTGTTTTCATTCCATGTTCTTCCAAAATCTTCCTAGCATTCTCCGAATCAACAAACATTATAATCACTTTAGCATCATGCAGTGATATCAATGAATCTCATACACAGTATGGGTCTGAAATCTACCTCCTATCCCGCCTTCCTTAGTTTCGATTGGCTTTCAGTCGCCTTCCGAGTCACACGACAACTTATCAATCTAAACCATTGTGCAATATTGTCAAATTCCTCTTTACTGTTATCTACTCCAGGTACCTTTTTATCTCATATAAACTGGAAAAATTTTCAAAAAAAGAGCGCATAGAGTATGAAAATTTTTCCATTCTGTATCACATTCAAACTATGAATGAATATGAAGTCATGAAAGTCTTTTAGAGCGGATGAAACACTTCATCAGAATTTTGATAGGCGCCCAAATCGTAATGGCTGAGGTATATTTTTTGCCTCGTAACTCTAAAGCAAACTCATAAGTCATTGTTTTGCCGTGCGCGCATCTACATTACTCAGGGAATTCCGCGCGTTTCACAGCAACATAAACCGCCTCACTCTTGCTTGCAATTGGGCCGTTGAATCATGGACACTGTGGTATCTTGCTGCGGCAAGCGTTAATGAAATTTGCGGCTCATATAGCCTTTTGCGTGCTTTCTTACTCTCTCTTCAACTCGCTATAGATGAGAAGACGAGACCCCGGCCAAACTACTCGCTTGCGTTTTATCGTTTGAGTTGCTCGCTTATGATGCAGATGCTCGTTCTAGTTTAGTTACAGCGTATGCTTTTATGTATATACGCTATCTCTCTGCTGATGTGCCTTCCTAAAACTTGCACTCTCTACCTTTTTGTTTCATCACAAAATCTGACGTATCGAGCTGTTTCAAAAGATTTTTTAGTGCATTGAATAATGAATATTCATGGAATCAATGTATGATGCATCAATGTTGACTTTTATCGGTCTCTCTCCGTTTGTTACATGTAGAAAATTCTCAAATCCTTTTAAAAGTTGACGAGAATTTTGTGTAGTTTTATTACACTCCTAATATACTAAATCCCTTGCTCTCAATGTCATCTACCAAAGGCTAATCAGATTCTCAGCCTCGGGCAGTACTTCATATAGCTTAGAATCAATCAATCAAGAAATTGAGGAAATCTCAGAAAATACCTCCTCTTTGAAAGATAAAGTACCATGGCGAGGAAAGCAAAATATTTTTGCGTTTGCGAGATGGAACATCGAATACCGAAAATCAAAAGCTGAAAATTTCCCAGCCCTGTCTATCATCTTTTTCGGCATTTTCTACACCAATAATAACCCATAAAAGATAATTCTACTTAATCATTTCATCTGAATAGTAAAAAGTAATATTTGCTCCTACACAATTTTTAACCTGTCTTCGAGCTCATAAAAATGAAAAGAGGAGAGAATGTACACCACCGCGGTAATTGACTTCTGAAACCTCTTGAAAAACTCGGAATAGTTGAGGCATTTCTCCAGTGGCAGGGCTTGTATTTTTTTCGTAACTCCCATTCATGAGTATTATTCATAGGCTACCTCTTACGTTTCAACTTTGCTCTCTTTCATAATCGCACGCCAACTGTTTTACTTTCAGCTCACCATTCGCTCCAAACTGCATTGACTTTGCTTCCGCGTACGAGCGCGTGGATGTTTTTCTTCACCCGAACTCGCGGCTTTTCATTCTAATGGCCTTCATGAACTTCCTCCCCTCTTCTCCAGGACTTGAGAATTTCGAGTGCTGGAGGCTGGTGTTATTCTCCTTTCATTTTATTGGAATTACTGCATGTGACCCAAGCTTGATGAGTTGCGAAGAATCAGTTTACTATACAGACCAACAAAAACCCTCTAAAATTCATGATCCATGTTGAATTTTCAAGAAAATGTCCAAACTGATCAACTCTAGCTCTGTCAGTCAAATCATCTTTGCTGACCAGATCATGACATCGTCTTTGTGATTTTTGTCAGTTATGAAATTAGTTTTCTCATGTTTCAATCATTTACTCTTCGTGAAGCCTCCAATATCTTTTTGATAAATGAAAAATTATTCGAAATATTACATTGGCCCTTGAGCCAGTCATTTCTTCATGCATGGTTTTTCCTTTTTTTCAGAATTGATAAGCATAGAAAAAAATTATATTCTGCTCTTCGAATGACATATAGTACAGCTTTGAAAAGATGAAAGTATACTCTGGGTTCATTCACGCTTTGGAAAAAAAGATTAATGAAGAAGTATGATCCATTTCTGCGTATAAAATTTCTCGTACTTCCTGATGTGTTTTTCATTCCGAGCTTCATCAATAGCCATACTGTGACATGAATGCAACTGCAAATGTCGATAGCAAAATGTACACGAGCACGAGGCACACTAATCAAAGTGAGACCGAGGATGAACATGAGTATTCAAATATCAACATAGACCATCACCAACTTATCTTCCATTTATATGCTCCAAATTCATCACTCATCCACAAGAAATACTTGATCAAAATAATTTTGTAGTGATGCTAGAAATCTTCTCAAGTTATCGTCAATATTATTCACAGTCAGATGGAGGCTGTAAATGCATTGACACTGCAGAAAACTGAATTTTGTCACTCTTTGCATCTTTTCACTTGTAAATCAATCCCTGAGAGCAATACACATTCGAAACTCGAAAGAGTAGGAATAAAAAGCCTAGATTTTCTTCTTGCCAGATAAATAATGAATCAATTGAGTCATATACATCTAATCAGCCAAATAGACCTGCATAAAGTTTGAAAGACTTAATAAAAAAATATATATATATACATCTAACTTTGAAAGATCTTTCAATCCTGATGAAGCTATTTATCGCAAATATACGACGTGATTCAGCTGTTTTGCTCACTCATATGTAGGTATAGTTTTCCACACTATTCGGCTTCATCCTCAGATATTTTTCCTCTCACTTTGGAAATAAATAAACCATTCGATCATAATCGTACTAAAATCAGAATTTCGCTGCAACTGACCTCATTTCTTTCTCTATTAAATTCCACTATTCCTCTAATTCTTGATGACGTTTCTCATTTCAAAATTTCAACCTCGTACCTTTTCCATCTCATAAATGTGGCAGGTCTGGGTAAACATAGTCTCAGCGCAAAAACAGCAGCACTTAGCCTTCGTAATTTACTCTAATATTCTCTCATTGCTGTGTATTTTTGTCCGGTATTTCCGAGCCAAGCCATATGGATCTTTATGCGAGACTTTGCACGCGCGAGCGCTCGTCCGTGCCTTCCGGATGAGCAAATAGGCTGGCCAGGTCACGAGTGAGATGTGCTCAATTCACTGGCTGTGAAAATGCTCGAAATTCTGCATGTCCATTAGTTCAACCCTCTCAATGAAGTCCTTTAACACCTATTAAAACCTCTCTCTTCATACCTGTATAGGTGGTTCGCCGCGTTCATTTTTCGTTACATTCCAGCTATTTTCAATATTATTCTATGATTTTATCATTGTAGCCGTGATAAATATTCGACAATTTTCGACAGATCTTTTTGAATCGAAGCATTTCCTCATGCATACTTCACTCCAGAGATTATATTGCATCGGATATGTTTTTCATGGTGGTTGACAAATGAGTTGAACGACAAGTAAATTTATCCGTAAAATTTTGTTCGATGAACCCAATTTCAATTAAAATTATTTTATTCCATTTCCCACTTGGAACAGACATTTTTGAAAATTCAAATAGGTTGTCATACTAGGTTTGCGAGAAATTAGTTGTTTGTAGAAATGAAAATTACATTCTGGAAAAGCCGCATTTTTATAATTACCCTCATGATCAAAGAGAACCAGCACAGAGTCAACTTCAACTCTCATGCAACGTTTCTCTCTCTCACTATTTTGCCTTCTACTGTCTCACAGCCGCAAATATACGCACCTATACGTTTACCACACACGAATCCATACATATTCACACACGAAGTATACAACCACAAACACATACACACGACCACACGAGTCAACGCATTTGAAAGGGCTTATACGCGCATTCGCTAGATAGAGAACGTATGCATCCCGGCGTATGAATCGGTTCAAGCTGCAGATACCATTAGCCATCACCAACGATGTGGGTGAGCATCGTCCTAATATATATCAGTCGTTCCGCCGAAAGTGGGATTTTCCGTGTTCCATGTTTCTCGCAGGTTTCTAAGGGTTGGGATGTGCAGTGTAGCGATTTTCTGGGGTACATTTTATTGGTCTGCAACTATGCTAATAGTTTTTGAGGCGATTCTAACGTCCCCGTATTTTGTAGGGGGGAAAGGGTCGAAATGTCCTTTTCGTCCGGTGTAGTAAACCCAACTTTTGAATTCATTACGACGCATATGCAGAGTCAAAAACCCCTATCGTAATAACATAATGCACCACTTTGCGAGTCTAAATCACATGCTGAGTTTGCGCACAGACATCTGACATTTTGAAGACGGGCTTGCACCAAAACTGCTTGCACAGCACTTATTAGGTCGGAAAAATCCCCGAACGTCTATTAAGCCTTTCTAACCAATGAGGTTGATTTTCAGATACCCAAATACACCCAATTCTTGCGCGACATTAGCCGAAAATTCGAATCCGTCGCCGAGTGCACTATATAAACGTGTTTTCAAAGTGGCGTACAAAATATTTTGTCCTTTCCGTCCCCATGTTGGGCTCCTCGCTAAAGCGTTGGATCGCTTTGTCGAACACATTCCCTCGAAATATTCGATTGGATTAGATGAAATCTGTGCTGAAAAGAGTACGATTAGTTGCCGAGTCGTGGGAATATTTTTTGAGTCGAAATGTCCATTCCGTCCCCCTCCGCAACCTCTTAAACTCAGCATATCTTCGTCCCACTTCAATTTTGAGCTACGTAGCTCCAGCTATACTTTCTTTTTGTGCCGAAACAACTGGAAACCAACTAAACCGATCCACCAAAACTCGTCGTTGGCTGAAATAATTTTTCGACCCAAATCACTCCTCGTGACGATTTTGATCCCAAAAAAATCACGACTTCGGCGGAATTACCGATATATACACACTCATCCCAAATATATAGATGGCGTATGAACGCTCAGACGGACTGGAAATAGCAAAAACGATGCGAGTAATGAACATTGCCCAGTGTAGGGTTTCCACCCTACATTTGATAGTGCACGTGAATACCAAATTCTATGTGATTTCTCTATTCGACATTACATACATACTATTACTATATTCTGTCGTTTACAACGAAGAGGCTGATAAGCAATGTGTGTGTGTGTGTCTGTGTCTATCAACTAATATAGCATATAGCTCTCTGAATGTGAAGATTCTGGAGCGTAAATTGCCTCGAATACGGAGAGCTAGTTGATGAGGAGACTGGCATTATGGAGCCGTAGGCTGCAGGGCCTACCTATACACGTCAGTCAATTCGGGTATTAAGTTACATTGACATATTGTTTTGATATCGGTATTGATCCCGCTTTGTCACATCTGGTCGACGATGCATTATCCTGACGTGTCACGTTTATTTGACGAGATCAATTACGAATTCTCATCATTCATGTTTCGTGTTCGCCTAAAGCTGGAATTGCATTTAATCCCCTTACGAGTCCTATATATCTCATCTAAAATTGGGACTCCTGGAACTGAAATATTTTTGCTGATCCATCTCAATTTTTCTTCTTTCAAACAGTAATTTTCCACTTTTGCTGACTTCAAAAGCTACCGGATATTTCAAATTTTGCTTCGTTACTCTCGAAAACTGATGATTCAGAATGCCATATCCTGGATTTTGGATTCTTTTCACATGTACTTGTAGATTTTGCGCCAGTAAATTGCAGGCAAAGTTCCATGGTCTATCTTATTCGTCCATTAACTTCGCATTCAGGTTGGATCACAACCAATACCGAATCCGCTCAGATGATGCTTCATCCCCGTGTCCTTGCTCACACATGAAATTCTGTATCGTGAAAACCAACCTTCCGGCTCGATCACATAATTTCGACATTTTCTGTTCTATCAATGGGCAATAGAAGATGATAATCAGAGCCCCAGTAACAAAATTTCCAATCTAATTCACATTTGATGAGATTAATTCTCCTCGTTGATCCCGAATCTTACAGATAATTATGATTTATAAGAAACGTTATTAATCGGCTGAATGCTTGAATCTTAACTGGTCCGGAACAAATTACTCCCTTGAAAGATAATGAGAAAACACATCGACCTCAAATCTACGCTTCAAACTTGATATGAATAGTGAAACCGCACTGCGGAACCTCTGGGCCCACTCAGTATTTTTCTATCATCCTATACGTGCTCTGAAATAATTAACTAATGAACTAATGAATGCACGCTTCAGAAAATTCGATGACAGGCACTCAAAATGAGAAGAGGAGGCTCGGCTCGTGTAACCTCAATTCCGATGCGGAGGCCTCAGTTTTCGCTCTTCCAAACGAATATTACCGCATGGGCTTTGGAGCCCTCCATCTCCAGCTATCGACCCATGCTTCTATCCGTTTCTCTCATTCACCTCACCTATTCATCCGTCTCTCTCTCTCTCTCTCTCTCTCTCTCTCTCTCTCTCTCTCTCTCTCTCTCTCTCTCTCTCTCTCTCTGTTCTTCTGTGCTCCTCTCCTCTTCTCTACTCATCTCGTCTCGCCTGCTCCTTCGTCATTATTATCATCATTATCGCTACTCTGGTTACAATTATAATTATCGCCTTCATTATCGTAATATTATCAGTATAACTATCCATGTGGCTTTGCCGTCATCGTCCTCTAGATCTTTCATCTGAAAATCAGATTAAATTATAAATTGCTGAATCGGAAGTTAGAGAGTGCGAATGAGGCTGGTGTTTTTGGAGTTGAAATTCAAAGATTATTTGTCGTGAGTGAGAAAGAATGTCGTCGGAGCGTTCATATTTCAACATTCACAGACTCAAGACTCATCAGGTTTTAAGGATGAATGAACATTTTATTCAGAAAATACCTGATGTGATCATGGCGTAAGCGTCAAATTCGTATGAATTTTTCTGCTCTCAGGAATAATTATTTTTGATGAAAAATTCCTTTCATCTTTTATCATTTGAAGAAATAGATGTGTTTCAGGATTACAGATAGGAATTTATGTTTTATAACCCGGATGCCCAACTTTCGCCTCCACCTTGGCTTGCACCTATGAACATAGGGCTAGAATACGTTCTACCAGAGAGAGGCCATCTCGGGGCCACAGTAACCGAAAGATTTCTCAACCCCTGGGTCGACTGCCAACTATTGGGTCGGCTGCCATTACACAGTCGTAGACGCCTCTCAGTGGGGAGCTGGGGATTCATCTAGGATCCCTCAGATTCCAGGGAACGCCTCGAGTCATCGAATAAGTCGTCCAGGCTGGCTTCGGAATCGCCGTAGATGAATAGAGTCCCTAAACTCATCCAGTCCCGGGCATTATGGTTATCGTGGCCACCAGATGGAGATGTGCAGTTTTCGCGCCCCGGCGGCCGCTGACTAGGGTCGGAGGTTCATCGGGTTCTAGGGCCGTCGGAGTATCTCAACCCTTTTTGGGGGCTTCCGGGAGGGAACAAGGCAACGCCGAGCACCAGTCTCGAGATCATGCTCCTTCCAACCAAATTCGGGTCGAAGCCCGGCTACGGTGTCGTGCTACCTGAGGTCTGAGGGTCTTCATATCCCAGAACTTAGAGTCTTGTTTGCGGTCTGGATTACGGATACCATAATATTTAGAGCATGGAATCATGATTATGATATCTGTATCACTATTTGCGATGTTTGAATTAAAGTTAGAAACTTTTATTCTCCGCCAAAACCTCGAATCCAAGAAAATCTCACATTGTAATAGATTAAAACACCGATCAACCGTAGGAAAAAATATCAAAAGCTCCGTATCGGGTCTGACAAATGTTTTAAAACGAATTAGAATCTCTCATTCATGCATCGTTGCGCTCGTCTGAGAGATGAATCAAATACTTACGTCGGTTTAGGAAAAAAAATCCTCCCATTGGCGGTCGCGTACCACGGTGCAAAGCCTCGTTGGCTCTGTAGAATATAGCAGTGCTTGCCACATAATAGGGGCGTTCTCAGTCATTCTAGTTAGTTTGCACGCTGGCTGGATCGCCGTTTTAATAGCGTGGTTGCTCGAGCGACCGCGCATCATTCATTTACGATTCGGCCAATTATCTGCGCCGCTTCTCATCCATTTGCTGCGCCAGAACCCACATTCGCAACTACCTGGAGATTCAAAAGATTCAGAAATCTACACTGCGTAGTGGTGTAGAATGGCAAACATTTTTTAAGTCATAATTCAATATTTTCATGAGTAGTTTGTTGAGACAGGATGAATTCTGATTGAACTTCTAGAATGAAAAAAAAAAAAAAAGAAAAAGAATGGTCTAAGAAAACCATGCGTATCCCCAATAAATCGTTGATATTTTATTCTGAATAACTCGAAGAGAAGAATCATCTGGGAATCGAAATAGCCGTCGAGGTGCAGAGAGAAATCATACTTTCTGGCTGGGAACTTTTTTCATCAAATCTTTCCTCATGAAGCTGGTTCCTACAACCGATAATCTCCGAAATTTTTAGAGGTAAGTTTTTTGTGAGGTCATTTGAGTATCTCACCATGAGGGGCGCCAACACCACAACAATGTTTTCTTCTATATATTTATAGGTTCTCCGGAATCACACCAGATTATTATCACCATTCGTTAATCAATACAGAATTCAGCATCTAATCTCCAAGAATTATTTCATAGATAAATTCATGCAATAAGACACTCAAATACAGGGAGAAGATTTTTGTGTGATGCGAAACATTCAATTGAAAAGTGGAGAATGCGTTTCAACAACCATCTATTTCGTCTTCCTAGAGTAGATTCCATAGTCCAGTTTCACTCTTTACATCTCATATTTATCCAAAATGAACTTTTTTGCATGTTTGGAAGCCTGCAAGATTGCAGAAAATATTATTCGCACCTTGTTCATGAGCTTTTCCAACTTTCGAACAATCCTTTTGACCTTCTTCTGCGGCTCAGGTCGAAAACCAATCGGTCAAAATCTAACTACAACCTCATGAACTCGGTGCAAAATATACTAATATGACATCGAGCATTTTTGATTCATGACCTCTCAAAAGAAGATCAATGATTTATCCAGAATACCAGCTCAGCATACAATACAATGAATTTGCCACTATACAAGTTTGTTGCTCAAAACAGAATGGCCCAATCCATCAAAAAGCTGAGCAAACAAACCCCGCGCTGAGAGCCAAGCGTATAGAACTTGAGAAGCTTGTTATCATCAGTGTCAGTTGAAATGTAGTATATCTGATGGAGTGATAGTGATGACTATTATGAGATCAGAAACTGGAATGAGAAAGAGAATGAAATAAGCCGGGTGGAAATGAGACAAGGAAGATACTCGTGAACTTTCTGAGTATAGTATAGAACCTCCAGGCGGTTTTGAAGAAAAAGGAGAGGGGGAAGTGACGCTTGATGGATGAGAGGCCCACTTGCGCCGCGTAGGAGCTCGCCAGAAAGATAAAGGTGTCTTGCTAGCACGAGCTTTCGCCTGGCTCAAAAGTAAATACATTATACGTCTCTGTGTGGCCGGAGCTTTCTGCGCTTGGATGTTTAATAACGTCGTTAAAAACGCGGAAGGTGCTCGTGATTTTTCCATTAAGAAGCTTTTAAAAAAAAATGTCTAAGACCTCACTGACTCTTCGGGCGATCATTTCACTCATCTTGCTTGAATAAAATTTGCTCTTCTTTGGCTCATTTTTTTGTCATTTTTGTACTAAAATGCACGAAAAATAAGCGAGAGACTTGAGCTAGTTTATCAAAATGTAGAATAATGTAGAACATCTCTATTTCACTATTAGCAGCACCATGGTGAAACCTCATAGAGATTTCATTATAAGACTGTCTGTCAACAAAAATATCTGTCTATTCGGATCAATTTATTTCTGGCATGTGGCTTATCAGCTTGGCTTCCTTTAAAATCTAACAAAGAGGATATCGAGTCTAGAAGAAATTTACCTTGACTTTGATTAGGTTTACATCTTTCCTTTTATTTTAGTAAAATACCATCATTTTTCATTGAATGGAATAATGGAATAAATCTCAAGATTCTCCATTGAGTGGGATAATGGAATAGATCTCAAGAGTCCGGAAAAATTCTCAAAATATCGAATGATTATTAAAAGCCCCAATTTTACCGTCAACTGAGAATAAATCGATCTACAGACTAACTTCCTATGGAATATGATGTTACAAAATCCAAACCATTGGATTGTGTCCAAATTATTAGAATTCTTGCCCTTGCAAAGGAAGAGATGACACATGAGAATATAGCCTATTATACTTTTTTTCAGCAGCGAGATTAATGTACCTTCATCCACCAAATGACCGTACTTTATCGAATTATTCTAACGTTTATCCTTTATCACCTATCCAACGATTACTTCCACGTCATTGCGCATCAAATCAGTAGTGCAGATTCGCATGTCAGGTTCCGGATTCAATCATCAATCTTGTCAAATCATGTGGCACAAAGATACGCGAAGACCGGACGCAGCTTTGATATTTCTTTTCAGGTCGAGCTCATCTCACACGTGTCCCTTCGGAGGGGAAAAATTCGTAGCACTATTCTTCTTCTCAGACTTGACGGATGTTTCATCTCTTCATTCCTTTGCATGAGTATTATGTAACGTGATGCTTCAAAAGTTCACTAGATGATTTGGCAAATCCACCGATCGTCGCTGATTTGGGAAGACTTTTCATTCGCCTATCAAAATCACAAGAATATCTATTTTCCATCATCCTAACCTAAAAATGCCGTCTTCAAACCCAAATGCGGTTTAGGATTCTCATGATGAGAAACCATAACCACCCTGCAGGCCCATTTCGGGCAAGGAAGACTTGTTTCTCGAGCGAAGAGAGGGAAATAAACTGCCCTAGCGCCCGAACTGGGAGTACGCGCCCAGGGCAATAATGTACTATTTCATAGGAATTATCTCTCTAGGAGTTTTCTTATTTTCGTTCCCATAAATTGGGTTACCTTTCTCGACACTGACAAAATTCATGTAACGCTTTTGTAACTTGATTATTGTTCACTGACAAGGAGTGGTCCGACTTTGTGGAACACGGATCTTAATTAAACTTTGGGAATCATCTTGTTTTGGTGAAAAATTAAGGTAACTCCTAGGGTTCAATTCCATAGGCCTCCTATCCTGAGATGCAACTACAGAGATTAGCATCGTTAGTATATCTATATATACGACTTTTCAACGTGGGCCTATATTGGCAATGCTAATCTCCATAGCTGTATCTGAAGATAGGAGACCTATGGAATTGAACCCTAGGAGATACCTTCATTTTTCACCAAAACAAGATGATTCCCAGAGTTTCATCAAGATCCAGGACCCGCAAGGTTGGACCTCTCTTTGTGAGTTCAAGTCGGCTGTGAAAAAAAGTTGACATGTCGTGACTTTCACAAAGATCAGATCATTGAAAAATGTTTTACAGATGCCTCACCCTCGTAGTTGTGAATGAGTTTCAAAAAAGGCATTGTAGTTTCTCATTCCTGTTATGAGTAAAGGAGACAGTGTAGAGTCCTTATTTCATTCTCCAAGGCTCTAAATTTCTTACATCTCTTCCTTCAGATTCTGTTCATGATAGGAGGTGAAAAAATGTGAATCCAACCTACCATTTCCGATCCTGCGCTGGATGATCACAAAAAGTTCTACAAGTTTATAAACCAGGTTCAGTAAAATAATGCGCTATTGTTATTGTATATTGTGGAAAAAGTCTTGAATAGCTGAAGCTAACATATAAATTCATAATGGAAAGTTTGTAGTAATGTTGGAGCATGGAAGCAGTTGGAAAGGGTCCAAAAGTGAAAGCAAATGGTAAGACTGACAGTGATATTGAACGGATTTGGTCAGACAGAATCTTCTTGGCTTTGACATTGCGAACATTACGCCTCAAGGTTTGTGATCTATACTCTGCGCCGACGCGCTAATGGGTTCAAGACAAAAGCATTGTGCAGTGTCTCCCCTCAATCCTTTTACAGCAAAAAAAAGTCTGTCGCCGGAGTGTGAAAAATGCAGAATCCATTATTGCAGTCTCCCTGACTTTGAAATATCTTGCTCATTTCTTTGAAAAAGTTCATCTGTTTGAAGTTTACCTCGATGAATACTTAGTGCGAGGAAAAATGCTTTCACACATGGGGAAGATGAAGCATACTCATGCAGGAAATATTTAAAGGGAAGCTCCAGTGAATCCCACGCGTTCAGGACTCTGATCTTATCTCATCTTCTGAATAAGTGCAGACTTTTCCTTTGTAAAACTTACCTATGTAAGTGTTTTTCGGCCGGAAGTTCCGTCAGGAAGTACCCTGAACAGTATGATATTGGATTTTAAAATGAGTACCTCTTATTAGCTCTGACTCTATACACCCTCACAGAACGTACACCATAAATCCCAACCATAATAATAGCATCGCATCAACGCAACTTTGTTCTCGATCTTTTCTCTTTCGCACTTTGGCGTTTTATACGTATAACCTTAAAATTTTCGAGGATCTCGAAGAGAAGGCTCGGCTCTTCCAGTTGCGGCTACTGCGATAATCCCCGTCAGCGTTTCTCTCGTTAAAAATACGGTCTAAGATGAAGAGAGAAGCGCCAAAGAAGAGTATTCTGCGGTGGTGGCGGCGGCGGCATAATTGAAAAAAGTTTGATACCACCCCATTGGCCGAAACTCTTCGCAAGGCCCCTTCTTCTCGATCATAAATCAAAACAACGGAGAAAAGCGCTTATGCACATCGTGGCTCCTGTAAGCCTTGAGATTCTAATAGAAAAATAAACAGCAAAAGTTTCGTAACGCCTAAAGAGAGTGTTAGAGTGAGAGAGAGAGAGTGGGAAAAGGAGGATGCCTAAATCTCATCGACTTAGCACGAGTTTCTTCGCCACACGCATACGTCACACTCTCAAGACTTTATCAAAGTCAAATTTGCCAAGTTTGCTACCGGCTAAGTGAAAGAAAAAGAGCAGCAAGAGGTGGGAGAGTTGAGGAAGTGAAGGAGGAAGGCGTAAAGCGCCACAAGTTAGATTATGGTTGCGAGACATTTAAGATGGTTGGATTAGTGTTAGCATGTGAGAATGAGGATTGCTCATCTTATCGTAGAACCTTCTCGTAATATTTTCAGTACTTTGTCGTCGGTTGAAAACTGTAGTTCAGAGGTGGATTCCAGTAGACCACACGCGTGCATAATCTGATCTAGACCCTATTTCAGCAATCGCTCTATATCTAACATAAGATCATTATCATTTCACGAATCAAGTACCTTAGGAGAATGTGGAATGCCGATAATATCGGACTTCCAAAGATCCTTATAAATTATCAAGCGGTCGTGGCCGATACAAGTTACACCGCTTGTTCCTCGTGACTCATAGAATCAGTTTTACCATTCAGATTCACAAAATATCCAAAATTTGGGAATTCAAGAAAGGACTCCGACACCCCTCGATGAATGAATAATTTTCATATTGAAATTTAATCCAATCAAAATTTGATCACATCGCAATTTCGGAGCAAAATGTACTGATCGGCGTAAAAATATACTTTGCACGCAGTTTGCCGACTTTCACTCACAGTTTATCGAAAATTATAGTCCGATACAATGGGGGGGGGGGGAGTAAACTTATTTTCAGACTGACGTATCGAAATGTACTATTTTTATACACTATCCATATAAATGTACTTTACACATGGTTTATCAAAAAATAATTCGATATGTGGGAGTAAAACCTGGGCTAATATCCTCGTATCAAAGAGTACTATTCAAGCCAATAGATCCAGAACAACTGAAGCACGTCTCATACGACTTAAAATTACTCTTTATTACGTCCAAGTTTTGGTAGAAAGTCATTTTGGTGTAACACATTGAAATGAATTTCTACTTGGGAGCGAGCTCTACCAATTCTTGCACTAGTATTGTCCATACAATCCCCCATGAAAGGTATCAAGAATCATACAACTCCCCATAACTCCTGAAATAATTTTCAATGACTTCCGTCCCAAATTTTGTCATCAACACAGGTGGAAAAAATTAACCAAATCAATCGACGATAAAAACGATCGACAATAATTGAAGTTCTAACCAAATCAATATTTTTGTGCATTACAGCGGACAAACTACCAATGGGTTTCCCAATGATAACTCAGGCGCCAACAACAAAGGTCGTCGAGAAAGGGCACAATGCACTGCTCTCGTGTTCGGCAGTCGGTTCACCTCCGCCCATCATATCCTGGATGAAAGATACAGTTCCAATCGATACGTCTAACCCACGTTATTCCGTCCTAGATAAAGGTGAGTATCCTTTTACCATCAACAATATCCTCTTTCAACGTGGTAACACGCAAAAATATCAATAATTCCTTTCCGGAGTCAGAATTCAGCGTTGGATGCACTCTGAAATTCGATCGGAAACATTCCTATATTTCTCTATGGAAAGAACTTTTCTTTCAAATCCTATTTCTAGTTTTGAAAAAATGAAGTCACCAAGCTCTATATCATCAATTTTAAACCTGAAAGCTTATTATACGAATAACATCCTCAGACTTCTTTCAGAGAATCCAGAATTAAAAAATAATTTACTTTGAAAAAAGTCGGTAACAAACACTCAAAGCATTAAATTGAAGACAAAATTCATCATATTAGGTCTAGAGTTTAGACGATCTAATACGAAGGAAGCCACTGTCAGCTCTCGACAAAGCGTTGATCGAGTGGTCATACGATTCAACGAGGGCGTGGCGCATAAAGTTTGCATAGCGGACCGACTAGCTTGCATACACGCGGGCAGATTATCTTCTCTGATATATGACTGAACTCGAACATGGCTTACTCGTTACTACTCCTAAGGTTCTCTCTGGCATCGTATATACTCTTGCATCTTCAAGTAGTAGTCGTATATGATTGCTCTACAGTGTCTTGTGCAGGGTCTCTCCTTCTGAGAACCCCCCCCCCCCCCCCACCCATCTAACCCTATATCGAATCCGCTCACGATATGGCCCAATTAATACCGGCCACAACATATTAATTGATCGCGTACGTTATCATATTTCGTGAGTTGTATGTAGCAGGTGTGTAATATTACAAGATGTATCGTCTCATTGTTATGACCATATTCCATTTCTAGCTTATCCCGGTATATGCTTGAAATTGGATTGTGATACTGAGAATTTTCGCAAAATGTTGATGTCGTTGTGTTATTCAAATGGATAATCGGTAAGCAATACAAGTTTATACTATGAATATTATACAAGTAGAAATGAAAGTTTGCCAGAGCTGCTATTAGAAAGCACCAGTTTTGTTGAAAATTCACATGGGAGGATGTTATGGAAGTCATTGAATCTTGATGATGCGCGATTCCTTTCGAGTCATAAGATTTTATGAACGCCAAGTAACTTGCCACACATTGACTTATATGGTGACCTGGAAGTGCGAAGGTAATGCTCTCATGATATGACTTTAACCTTTATATGCAACAAAATGAATCGTAAACGATCTCAAATGTCGTTGTTGCCTTTATGTGGATACCCGATCATCATATTGTAACGATGATACTCTGCAAAGCTATCTTACTCGACTTGCTCATGCTAACCGTATCATACAAAGAACTTTCTTAATACTTTTTGTTCCATCTTGTGATCTGAGCCTTTTAGGTTTGCCAAATATTTTTGTGCAAGTTGGGGTTGTACTCATTTCCCAGCATCTAATGCCCACTTTCTGAAGATATTTAGGATTTTATCGGTTTTTCTTGCATTTTTAAGTGCGAATACGAAAAACAAAAACGGAATCCCGAAGCTCGACCTGGAAGCTAAACAGTATATTGAGCGTTACTAAAATGATGAAATGTCGTTAACTCTCCCGACTCTCGAGTGCGAAAAATAATAACGCCAAAGGGCATATTTTGTGTGGATTTTTAGAGCTTTTCTTCTCCACGATGTACTGGAATAAACATGATAATTGTACATGGATATGTCAATTTTTGCGCCCCCACAGGATTTTAAACAGTCATTCGAGATTTGGAAACGAAAGCTGTAGCTCTTGCATGGAATAATAGCATTTTAGGTATCAAGGATTATTGCCCCATCAGCCCAGCGAAACAAAAAATAAAGATCATCTTTTGCCCGAAAACTCACTGAAAACAGTAATTTCCTACTCATTTTAAGAGAACTCATTTGAATCCAATAAGAAATCAAAGATCAAGTTCAAAACATTTTATTCAGAAATGATCACCATGACCCAAAACAGGGAGAAAAATATTCTTTTGTTTGACCAAGATAAAAGACCCAAATTGAAGAGTTTGAGAGGACAATTGTATACGTGAACACCATGAGAAATAGTGCAGGCAAACAATGGAGGAGAATGGGCAGTACAGTAAAGAGAAGGTGGAAATGAGCCGAAAGTAACTGTAGCAAAAGAAAGTAACAACTCCAAGAGTTAGTGGCAAATGTTACAAGCTTGTGCTTTTAGTAATCTCGGCGGCTTTTTCTCAATGTCTGAAAGATTACACGCAGAACTCCCATTGTTTTCAAGACCAGTGGTGGAAAACTCCTGCTTTCTCATCTTGGATGCGGGAAAAAAGCTAAATGTTATTGTTTATACCGTATAGATGATGATGAGAGTATGAATATGCAACGAGAAACAAAAAAACGACGGTGCATTATTTCTTCCAAGTTTATTTGAAATAAATTTTTGTATGAAAGTAATTTGCGAGACTTTTCATTCATACGGTTCTTTTCAGGAAAATTTCATTTCGTTTCAATCTTAATCATCGAGAAAATGATTCAGACAAAAAGAATCGATACGGAATCTGTCACCCGATGAGTACCTATCAAATTTGTATCAAAACAGTGGAAAAAATTGTTTATAACCTACTAGATTACTGAAATGATTTGTAACCTTTGGTCAATGAATGGTAAATTGAAAGAATTTTTCAATCAACTTGAACGAGCAGTTGATAAAAACTATCTCCATATTTTCAAACTCGTCTGCAAACTATGCAACACTACCTCAAAAAACCACAAATAAATTCAGAGTCTGAACCAATTGTTCTTCTTCTCAAGTTCGAGACTCATACCTCGGGTACAAAAGTCACATTTCAATATTCCCCAAAATTGTACTTAAGGTAGCAAGAGAGAATTTTGACTTAGCCCCGAGGGTATTCATTGAAACACAAAGTCGTAATACGTATAGTTGAGAACCCCAAAAGTGTAAAGGTACTATGAGAGACGGATTAGTAAGCGAGAAGTCGCGAGATCACCTAAATACTGGTTCGCCATGCAACTACGCGAAACTTGATACATATTCTCTCATTAAATTCAACTTGAAACGAAGTCGAGCGCGAGCGCGCGCAAATGAAGGCACGTTTAAATACTATTCTACCGTTCGCTCAGTTCTCTGTCATCGCGTAACTCGCATTATTACAACGACGTCGTGAGCATTTGTCGAAACTTGCAAAACGACTGAGAGAGAGAGAAGCGCGGCGAGGACTTTGCACTATGCTCAACTGTTTTTAAACTAACTGCAACTATTACGTTAGTTGAAATGTATGCCTGTAGCAAGAAATTTTGTGAAATTTGCTGAACACGTGACGTGTTGGATGACCGGTTTCATTGCACTTTGCCACTTTCACAAACTGAACCATTATATACATCCTTTCGAAAGGTCGCTCAGAGTTTCTGTTACCACTTCAAAACAAATTCTACTTCATTTGAATGAGGCGATCAAATTTTAGAGAATATTTTATTGCTTAAAAGTAGAGCAATCGTGCTGAAAATGCTTTGGAAATAGGATCAATAGTTTAACTCAACTTAGAACAACTATTTGAATCATTATTAGCTTATATGAGAATTTGATGAATTTTATCGATTGATCAGTTCTTGGTCGAGAATTCGATGTCTCACTCTAACTTGATTATTTTACCCAATAACCAAGTTAGTGATTAGTACATTTTACATCACCTTCGATCTACACTCAAATAACGAATTACTAGGTATGTATGTAGTATACTTTTGTCACTATGCATCTCTTTCCCAACTTTATCGACTCACTAAATTGTGACATCTTCCAGATATTATTGATCTTTAATTTTTTGATGTAATTCAATTTTGATTCAACACCCGCATGAAAATTGTAAAGTTCAAGAGCAACCATGTATTCTGAGAACTGAATTTTTCATGAAACCAACAATTCTGACTTTTCTCAATTCAGCTACGTCCCATTGCCTTGGAATATTCACGAGTTTCAAATAACTTGTATGCGACGATGTATACAGAAAGTAGTCTCAACGGTGAAAAATGTTTCGAAACGCTGACAAACAGAAGTATACAACTTTTGTTTTGAATCGTAGATGGCCGCAGGGAATGACAAGACAGACTTAAGGTTACACTTACTCTTCTGTTTACTATATCTTTTCCATGTAAACATATTTCCCACTGGATGTTTGTATTCTATTTGGCCTGGAAACTCAGTATATCTTGCCTTTATTTCAACGATCTGACTTCCACTCATCTTTCTTACATTTCATTTTGATATTCTGTCTTGTCTCTTGTTTCATCTTTTTGCATTTCAACTTTCAAAATAATTGTATCATCCTTCGAGGAATTTGCACAATTTCTGGATTCTACCATTATATGAACTCTTTAGTGTTGAATTATTAGAATACACTTTTCTAATTTGGATATTTTCGAGGGTTAAATTTTGAATCCAGTTAAAGGAGGGAGGGGTGGAATTATCCTATGAGATAAATGAATCTCAGTAATGGTATCTATCACGTTATCTTTGAAGATCTGCTTCCATAACGATTATTCCTTCATTTTCCTAACTAATGAGTCGTAATTTATCAAGATCTTGTTGAGGGAAAGATTTTTTGGCTCTTCGCTGTTTTCAGTATATTCCAATTCTTCACAAGGAAACCGACAAATCCTATTCGTGATTAGCTTCAAGTGGAAATGAGCTAAAATTTATCCAGAATTCAAGCTTCTATAGGAATCTGTCTTTTAGTGTACACTTTCGGAACAGACATGTCTTCTTTAAAGTTTTTCCTCGCTATTTCATCAATTTTCAAGTTTTTATAGAGCCACCAAACATCACAAGTCGCATTCAAAAGTAAAAGCTCTTGCTCAGTCTCACACCCTCTCTGGTGTGTATTTTACATTTACTCGGTGCGCATATTTCACTAAATATAGCAGAAGATATTTCAATATTGGCTCAGGCAAACAGCAGCCTCTGAGAGGTATATGAGGATGCGCTACAGCCACACCATATACACACATATTCTCTCATGACTGTACATTTATATACTCACATGAATATATGGTTGTGAGCACGTACGAGTCGGCTCTTTTTCTTTTCCTCTTTCGTCTACTACTAGAAGAGGCTTGGCTTCGCTCCGAAGATTTCTCTTGATGTTGCCTCGCCTACGTATTTTATGGTACTCTCGGCGCCAAGGCTTACTCCTGGAATTTTGAGTGAGTTTGTAGATACGCTTTTATTACAAAGCATAAGAACATGGGGCTCATCTTGCCGACAAGACATACACTGACTTGAATTGCGCAGTGCAGATGTTAGCCTGTGTCTAACTGAAATTTTGATCACTGTGAAAGTCTTGAAGAAACCCTACGTTATTCCACCGATATTCAGTTTTCGATGAAGTTCAGCCGATAAAATGTTGATAATTGATTCCGTCTAATGATGTCTGTTCATCCCAATTTCATCCAAAACTTTCAAATTCAATCAACTCTTGTTGTACTTGAAACTTAGTTTTCTAAAATACTCCGTACTTAGCGTGGAGAAGATCATTCATTTTTTTCAAATGATAGCTCGTTGTGTCCAAATATCAAAATATTTTCAAATAATTGATCCACGCGAATGAATATTGCATCAAAAAACAATATAATTATTCAGTATTCATTGCAAATTGAAAACAATCTAAAATCACAATTTGCACGTTGAATGTCCACCTTGTATTCCTTCTTTACTCTTGGCTTTCTCATAAAAGTGACCGAAATGATGATATACAATATGACCGCACATTATACTTATTGAAATGAATCAATTTAATTGAGTCATAGTCGATTTTCATCGCCCAACAAAGTAGCGTCCACAGTATCTTAGCTCAACGTACGTAATTGAAACTGAGTTGGATAGTGAGACATTTTTTCTGTTCTATTTTTCCATCCCGGAATCGAATAAGTGCAAGGAAAGATACGAGTTTCATTACACTGTGGTATATTATGAGTCTCATTCTCAACCAGGATTGTACCTTACCCACCATCAATCTTTCAAAGAATAAAAATCTTTTCTCTAGTGGTACGGGTGGCTATGATAAATTCCTTTTAATTAAAATCGCCATGTGCTACAACTTGAAATTAAGATCAAATTAGACTTGGTGATAAAGTATTGAATATTCAGTCTTGAATTCACCTCAAATATCACTAGGTTTTACCGGGTATCTCTTCTAAAAAGAGTATTGATGCTGGGAAGGTATTAAGACTGAGTTTCATACGTTTCACGAAGTTAGAAAGTTGTGCAGCTGACGAGAATTCTGCAGCTTCTACTTGTGGATCATGAATATTTCTCGATTCGGAATTAGATGAGTCATAATATTGAAGGAACTCCAACAGAAATTCGATCCGTGAATTGCGACGCGTCATATTGTTTTCGCGCGCTATATCGCCATACGTAGCACTAAATCGCGATGACTGCAATATTTAAAACAAGCGTACATGATATTATATTCTCACAAAAATCAGTAGAAAAGCAGATTGAACTGCGCCTCCGAATGGAAGGAGAGACAATCTCCTGTTCAATCGTCAAATCTATCTGAGTATAAGAAAGATACCAAAAGTAATCTAGAGTGATAACCAACCCAATGTTACGTTGAATTTTTGTCCGAGAGTGTACCACTCGCTTTGAGAGCAGCCTTGTTGACTTTTTCGATGGACATGATTGAAAGGTTTCCTGTTCAGATCAAAATGAAGTTCAAAAGATGCCATCACACTCGGCTATCTTTCACGAGACTTGACAATGATTATTTCAAACTTTTCCATTTCCAAGTGAGTATTTTACCATGAATCAATGCAACATAACCATCTCAAATATTGGGGAGCATTTCAAAAATTTATCCATGGGAGGTCAAGTATCATCGATCAAGTATTTTGTCCATTGTTTAGAGTCTAACTCAAGTTAAGATCCGAATGAGTTCATCGTCAGCGAGTGGCTCATGTCTGACCGATCATTGTTTTGCACCACTGTAGATAGCCAAAACAAATTTTTGTCCCCCGACGCATAAACGAGCGCATGAACATCTCTTTCTTTCATCTAAGTGGATTCTTTGATTCATGTCTGACCGATCACTGACCTGTACCACTGCAGTCCGATGAATCAAATTTCTTCCCCACTCGTCCCTTCATTTCTTGCATTTGAGTGCATTGAAATATGTTCGCTGTGGATGCTAAGATTGTCAATTTTTCTCCAGATTCAGCGGGGCTTAACGGTGGGTGCCGCAAAGGGTTATTTCCCATAAGGCCAGAATCTCTAGTACTGACCGACCCACCGGTGAGCCCTGTCGCAGTGAGGATATCATTCTACGTAATGTCTCGCTGATCATTGACTTATATCACTGCAGTGGTACTGAAGAAGTTGATTCCTCAATTCCTCTCTCGTCGCTCTCTTTTTAGTTAAACGCTTTTATTGCACTCAACCATGGCCCATCTAGTGAACATCTGGGGGGGGGGGGGGAATTAACACAGCTCGCACACGCGTTCCGTAGAATTGTTCATGTGTGTGTGTGTGTGCGTGTATTATGGAGGGCATATAGCCATAAGTGAGAGATATATGTCTGCTAAAGTGTCTGCTGCATTCAATTCTCAATACAATTTCCGAAATCTGAGTGACTCGCGACATAGTGGCGCCATATATGTATAGGCCTTATGCGAGCTGCCCAGAACACGCGTCTTCGCTATAGTTTCTTATATGCATCGTTTGTCGTGTATAGTGCAATTTTTTTCAAGCAGTTTTCACTGCTCAACTAAATTCTATCTCTCTCACACTCTGACGAATTCTCCCGTAAATTCTACAACGTTTCTTCGCGCAGTGAATAAAAGCGTTTCTTAATAATTCTTTTTTAACCTTTACTTATTTTCATTTGAGTGGACTCTTCTATGCGATGCCTGACCAATCATTGACTTTTATCACTGCTTCCCCATGAAACAAGTTCATTCCTCATTCGTCCCTCCATTTATTGCGTTTGAGTGCATTGACAAAATTGGTGATCCTTTCCTAGATGTAGCGGGGCCCATTGGTTGGTCCCGTAAAATTTTATTCCCAATAAGGCCAGAATCTCCAGTACATTGCCACCGGTGGGCCCTATCGCAGTGAAATTGTTACTCCACGCGATGTATCGCCGATCATTGGCTTGTTTCACTGCAGTGACGATCAACAAATTCATTTCTCACTCGTCGCTCTCATTCTTTCATTCTAGTGGATTCCTTCGTGTAATATCTGGCATATCATTGACTTGTATCACTGCTGTTCCATTAAACGAATTCAATCTTCACTCGTCACTACCCCCCTTGCATTGAGTGGATTTTTCTATTATCAAGACAACTTTGGGCTTCTATCTTGTGATCACCAAACTACAGTCCCGCGATCATAAAAATTCTGAAAATATGCTTGCTAGTTGTTTTATCGTTCTCGTACACAACTTCATCATCCTAAAAATGTCCTTATGTCTCATTTGTCATCAGTTTCCTCTGAAGTTTACTATGCAATATTCTAATGGCAAGTCTTGAACAAACTTCCGCGTTATACTCCTAGTACGCAAGTCGTAGAAAATTTAATGGTCAGCGGATACAAGTGAGGTAACGGAGTAGCGTTGCGATTACATATTCCGATTCAAGCTGATACTGTCATACTCACTGATGAAGTACCGGACTCGGCTTCGTATATGAATGCAGCATTGCAGGTCTACATTCTAGTTATGACGCTCGATCCGTTCTGGAGACAAATGTTCGTTTGATTTTCAGCTCATGATAGCATCCACTCTCTAATAGAGGCATACATCATGAAAGAATATCTTAAGCATATGACTGGTCTTATTGGAAGAGTTTTAAATTCCAACACGTCGCAACTCCCGATGATGCTTGCATCATATTGCCCAGCTTACTTTTCATAACTTGCGAACTTGGATTCTCAACTTCCTCAGAATCTGGGTAATTATTCCACTTAAATGAAACTATTCCAATTGAATTTTTCATAGTAGCCTCACGAAAACGTGTTTTGGAAGGGATAACTGAATAAAATATTTGGTCTATTACAGGAAAGGCCACTTACTCTTAGAAAATGTTCAAACTCGAGCGATGAGTGGTCAATAACTGCATCCACCCACTTCTTCTTTGAATATAAAAGAAAAATCGTCAGTCGAGCCAAGTAAGCGCCATTGATGAAATTGGTCCATCGAGTGATGGTATATATGTAGCTTCCGATGCGCACAATATGGCCTATCTGATCATCTTTTTTGAAATGCTACAAGGGCGCAGTTTTTGCTCAAAGGAAAATTGAAGTTCTTATGGGGATCCTTGAAACGTTGGATGATGTGAATATGTATATTTCAAAACTGTCACTTTGAAATTCAGAAATACTAAGGCTCACTCTCACTTGGCATTTCCATTTTTCTTCTGGTTACGAATATTATTTCGACTTCATGGTGGATACTTCTCTAATTTTAATGCAATATTGTGATGTCTGCACCAAGTAATTTTCATACACGTTATCTTAGATCAATCAAAACCTTTTCATAGCTATTGCATCATATAACCTTTTGGTCGGATAATATGGGTTGGTAAATCCATATCGTTTCCATTACTTGCTCATTAAATATTTTCAGAAATTTTCAGCGATAGAGATTTAAATTTTTTGAAAATCTTTTTGACACTAGATGCCTGTGAACGTCTTTTGATCTCTCTCATCACATAACAAATCTTCGTTATAAATATAAACTAATTTGGTATTATCCACCAAGATTCACTTCATAAAATCATCTGTTAATCCTAAAAGACAGTTTGCTTCAGGCCATTTTACCCATCCACATTTTGAATCTGATAATTCCGATGCTCTCACGCGTCACAGCAGTCAATCGAGGCAGATGAAAAGAGTAAAAGAAGAATGTGAGCGTAGAAAAAGTCGTCTCGATTGCATTTAACTCTATAAACGACGGCTCCGTCGTTGCATTTATTTCCATGCTATTGACTCTTGAGGAAGCGTACAAAGAGTTTATCTCTTTCTGTCTCGTGTGCCAATCTCTGCTATTCCCTGCGAGGAAAGAGACAACTCGAGTGAATGGAATGCTAAACGAATGAACATGTTTGATTTCCCATTCATCATTCAGTTTGCATTCGAAACAATCTCAAGTGGATGCTCGATTATGCTCGTCCGTTAAAACTCATGAATTAAACAGAGATGCGCAATGCTGAATTCTGGCTCGAGAACTTTTATTCAACCCATCGTATTTCCTCTTATGCATTATATTATATTGATCCTCCATTGTTCAGAATTTAGAATTATATTATAATTGTTATTTTGAATTCTAGGATCGCTTATGATCATGGAGGCCGAACCAACGGATCAAGCCAAATACGAGTGCGTAGCAAGCAATTCCGTCGGTGTCGAATATTCAAAGTCTACCCTGCTTTACGTCAAGAGTAAGTCAACCTTTTCACCATGATTTCTCGATAGTGAAATAATAATGTTCGACTGAATGATTCCTGCTTGCTCACTAAGTAATAGAATATGAAGTCAATTAGAGGATGATGATCAATTTTGATTCGACCTTGCTCTCGAGTATTTCATCTTAGACTTGATTTCCAGCCTCAGAATCTGTCCCGTTAGTACCACTTGAATCGTTAGAAATGATCCGACAGAATCATGAAAAATTCGCGTGTCCGAGTGACACGAGGTATAATTTTTCTACTCTATTTTCATCTTCAGTTTGCCACACGAGACTCATGAATAAAAAGCTGAGTTTTCTAGATTCCGTAATTGAATTGAAAATTAGTGAGTCAATTTCAGTATCATATCATTCGTTTTAGTTATTAGTCGTTATTATAACTACAAAAATCTAGAAGATTTCTTCAATTCCATTCATGTAAAAATCTCCTGAAATCTGTAAATATTTGGGTTCATTGTACGCATACTATCAAAGCCACAACTCAACTCCCTCGATTTTTGCGAACGTTTTTTTTTGGATTGGCTGACTCATTAGATTCTTCACGGAGATTTTATTCAAAAAGCTAAAAGTATCCAATCTCATCACTAAACTTGACAATCACCGTCAAGCCAAACAAAACTTTCCCACTCGATCGATCAATTCTCTCATTCCTCATTCCTATCACCTCGTTTCGTTCTCAACCCGAATACGATCAAGATCCACCTCGTCGTCAATCCAATGGCTCTCCGGAAGCGTCCTGTCAACGATTCTGCTATACATATACCTGCACAAACACAGCCATATCCTTCCAAATGGTTTCATGCTCGAAAAGATAAAAAGAAAAAAAACAAAAAAATCACACGTATCTCTCTTTGTGTGTCGATGCTTTCTCTCTTGTTGGGGCATCAGTGCGACGAGTGACGCCAAACTTTTCGATACCACCGGTACCCGTGAGCGAGGTGACGCTTGGCTCTTCGTTGAACCTGACATGCGTCGCCGTTGGTGCACCCATGCCGTATGTCAAATGGCGTAAAGAGCCAGCCACGGATTTTACGCCCGACAATCAGCTGCCTCCTATCGGCCGAAACGTCCTCGTTCTCAACAATATCCAGGAGTCGGCCAATTACACCTGCATAGCCCAGAGCGAGCTTGGTGTCATCAATGCCACCACCTTTGTCAAAGTTCATTGTGAGTATGACATTTTCTTGCATCTCTTTTTCTTGCCTCCTTCGCTCGAAATTTCATGAATTTTCGTCGTGTTTTTTTTTTTTTGTGGTGAATCCTTCGTAGTGTTACGAACTTTAGTCGCAATAAAACAAAATCTAAAGACTATTCTCTGTCCTTAATTGTGACAAGGAGTTTTTCCCTATAATCATTATAGAAAATTCAACAACCTGACCTGCTGATCCCACTCTGAACTGTTAAGTATCCAAAAATAATCAAATCCTCAGCCCGTCAATCAGACTTTCGATACAAATTGAATTGAAATTTTCAAGCTCGAAATCGATAAGGATAAGTATCGAATACTCCTGCTTCACTAGCAATTTCTCGGGAAGATGTAAAACAAGCCAAAGTGAATAATTCGATAATCGAATAATCGATTTATGAAGACGAGCCAAGACAGAGCAGAGCCGATGAAAAATTCATAATCCACTACCGAGCTTGAGATAAAGCGAATAAAAGCTCTATTGAATTTGATGAATCGTGCAAGTTACACATACGAAACGGTTGAACTGCTCGCGTCGAAGCGCGGAGAATCGTATCGCGTATTCATGCCTCAAATCACATTGAAGCTTCAGTCATCCCTCTCTGTCTCTGTCCGTACGCTCGGATGACCCAGTGAGTCAAAACGAGCGTTAGAGCTTGAAAAAGCGCAGAGAGTTTAGGCCATCAGAAACGTCATATATCTCCGCCCAAAGCATCCTCAAAGAGCGTCGAGATAATGCATCTTTTTTTTGGTCAAGAGATAATGCATCTGGATTCATTCATATGTACAAAAGGAGCGCACACGATACATGAAATCTAGCTCTTTATCACTCATTTCTCAGTATAACGGTCCGTCCACAAGGCTCGACTTGGAATGATACCCAAACACTGAGGGCAAATACACACGAAAGATCCGGTTACGCAACGAAACGCGATGTCTACGGTATAGAAGAGACAATGCGATACGACTCCTAGGGCTCAATAAATGTAGTATCATGGTGCGAGTGTCTTTTGGTGTGAAGTAAATTACATGCTTCGATGGTTTGGAAACACCTAAAATTTTAGGTCCTGTAGAGACTTAAATTTCCTCTTCAAACATTTCGCCTCAATAAAAAAGAAGGGCTTGAATATAGAAGGTCTCACATAATTGTTGTCTGACATAACCCCGCTCTTAAATCGTGTCAAACGACCCTATGTGGACTCACCCCAAGCCTCAAAACCTTCATCACCAGAATAACACGGTCTTCATTAAAAAATATTACAAAATTTTGTGTCACGCCGCGTCATTCTACTTGCAACGTGTGGTCTGTGAATGCACCCTAATGAAGAATAATATCGTTGCAGCTCTACCACTAGCTCCGGAGAACGTGCAAACGTCCGAGATCACTGCAGAGTCTGTGAAACTCACATGGTCGTACAAGGGACCGGAGGAGCTTGCTTACTACGTGATCCATCACAAGCCGAGGCACGCTAACCAGGCATACTCGGAAATATCTGGCATAACAACGATGTATTACCAGGTCCGTAGCCTCGGACCCTATACCGAGTACGAGTTTCTTGTCTTTGCAGTCAACAACGTCGGCAGGGGGCCTCCTAGCAATCCCATCTATGTCACCACCGGCGAAGCCAGTCAGTATACTCTATAATATATCACACAAATCACTATTTCAAAATGCATTTTCTATGTTTGACAGTGGCTCAATTGAGCTTGTATCGTATCGATCTGGTGGCGGATAAATATGATCGACTCCTATGTCGATACATTTTCAATTATGGTGAAGGGTTTTTCGAGTTATAGGTTTGTTCTGGCATGGATATTATTAGTTTTTGCCAGTTATTCGGTTTTCTTGCAAAGTTTTCTAAGGTTCCAGTCAAGGTAATTACCTTTTCAGATCAATTGGAGGAGCCCAGAGATTTTGAATCATCGACATCTATCAAGGATTCTGTAGATTAGTTACTCATTTTTGAAACGATGATAGGTTCTTGAATTTCTTGAATCATGATCAGAGATATTTCCGCAAAGGAATTTGTTTGTAAATTACCTAATGCAATTGCAATCCAACGAAATCTTGCGCAACAATTTTCAGACAGTCATCATCTCAGATTATCCCCACAAACCCCCCCCCCTCCACCCGTTCATACATATTGTGCTAATATTGGATAAACTCTTCGAAACTAAATCTGGCACTGTCGACAATGTGCGTCGAGCTCGCTGTTTGTCTTGTTCAAATTCAACAAATGTCAAGACAAATGTCTCTAGTTTCGAGCACGAGAATGTGTGTTCTCTCTCGTAACAGATCCAAGAATTAAGGAGATTACAGATACAATTACGGCTCCATATATCCTTTACACACAATGTTCTACCCAAGACTATGAAATTGATGATTTTGTGCACCTAGAATAGCTTTAACACTAAATATATAAATCTCGATGGATTTTTGATGAAACGGTTTTTGAGGGAAATCATTTTTGCTTTTTCCATGCCGTCAAAATTGGCGAACTCAATTTGATACATGTAAGTGGTTTATGGAAACAATAATTTTTGTAGCAACGAACACTTTCTCTCGATTCTCTGTCTTCTTCACTGTCTGATCACATAGATGACTGGATGTTTTTTCGATATTTTGTGTGTACATATTTTTTGCACTTACAAATTTTTGTAATAGAACTTTTTCTCACTTCTCCTGTTTGAGAATCAATGATTTCACCCAGGTCTCGGCCCTTGTAGTGGGCAAAATTAAACACTATCTTGGATAATAAGATGACACTTATTTTCCAAGCTTCGATTCTTCTACGGGCTCATGCTTGAAGTGTCCTGATTCGGTGAGTATATGATGAAAAAAATTCCCGGATGGATTTAGAGATGCTTCTATAAGATTCTTTACACATCAGAAAGATTATACTGAAAAATTTGCCCGCCCGAATAATCCGTGACTCTTCAATCGCGGTAAATTATTCATGGTAGCCCTGGTTACGTTATGGACATCTGAATAGTTATATCATTTTGACGTTACATTTCACGAGAAACACAATGAAAAAAGCAGATTTGACAAGTTAATACCTGCATGGTGACAGTTATTTTTCAAAAAATTGGGACTACCGCACAAGAGGCACTAGATAGTTCAAAACCATTATTCTTATTGTATTCTTCGTGAAGTTATACATCCAACTAGTGTATTCAGACATTCTCAATCCAGAGACTTTCTGAAAAATTACAGCGATTGTAGAGGTTTATAGGGTTAGCCAAGAGAAATTTTCAGAATGAGTTTCATAATGTGAACATCGAATTTGCGTAGCTCTATTAGGGAATTTCCAAAATGTTTCCAGACGAGTGTTTTCGTCATATGCTCACAAAATTGGGGAGATTCAAGTTTAAGCCTACAGGAGAATCAGAACTTGGGGAATAAGTATTACCCTATTGTATATATCTATGAAAATTGCACGAATCGATTTATTCAGCACTTTCTCCATAGTGCTCGAATTCACTGCACTCACTCTAGACAAGAGAACGTTATTTCCGTATTCCACCATTTAGCACACAGATTTACTGGATTTCGCACCAAATGCACCACTTTTCACGTTTAATCTTAGAGCACATTCTCAACCTCACTATGCCTAGCGATTTTGATGAGGAGATCCTCAGTTGAAGTATTTCAAAACTTTTAGCTATACTTGTCTAGGCGTACAGACTTCTCTCTTCCAGAATCACCTTATTTTGATTCTGTACTAAGAGATATTTAGTATCCAATTATCGTATCAATACTAGGGATCCAGAACTTATCTTTCAGCTAGTTCAACTGAGAAACTGTTTATCGCACATGCTTGCACAAACAATTTTTGAATGGAAGTTGACGCACAATCCATTAGTTGTAAGATTAGGCCGTATATGACGGATATTAGTTGTTACAAGATGACCAGAGATCATTTTCTAATCCGCTGTTTCTTGAGATATACCTATTAACGCACATGGTTCTGTCGCATTTAGTACAGAACTATAAGCCCGTGGTATCGATGTTTCGTTCTAGGAATCCAGATTTTTCAATATAAAAGGTGATACACATGATATTTTCTGCAATCTATTGCAACAAAAATATTCAGTGTATTACACGAAGTAGTTTCGGTCATTCCCCTACTCACTCCACACGAATATAAGTAAGAATCGATCCCATTCAGTGCAGTTTCCCTAATTCCTCGTGAAATTTCATTAAAACTGAGTAAAATTTGACTCCAAATCAGTGAAATTTACTGATTCGGATCAATTGTTACTGATTCATGCGGAGAGACTGATGCATAGATTTCCACTTGAGTCAGAGTCTTGATTGTTCACCGCTTTGGATACTAGATCAACCAGCACGTTCAAGTCAGACTATGATCAAAACTATAGTTTCGCGAATTACTATGATTCGGAAACCATGTGTGACGTATCAATGTTATGTATTAGAGGTGTACACGTTTGTATGTCTATAGATGAACTCAGTGTACTAGTTGATCGAAACATTCCTCTTTTTAGAAAAGGAGTGTCATCAAGACTCTATATCTTTCACGCAAGCTCTTTTGCCTTGTAAATTCATGAGAAATGCGAGATATTTTGTTCACTACTCAACAAGTCTTTCTATAGCACAAAACTCTTGAAGATAATTTAAATGATAGAAAATTAATGAATTTACTTTTTTCATCTAGCGGATTCAACTAATGGAGGCGCCAGTAAGTCAAAGTCAAGTTTTAAGAGTGCCGTAGTCCTTTGGTTTGATTTTCTTACACTGAATTGTTTGATAGCAGTAGTATGTACATTAATTTATTTACAAAATTTACTGTTTTGACTTATCTATAGATAACAATTTAATGAATTTTGTTCTAGGCACTTGTAGTGTTTGACTATCACCTTGTTTAATTATTCGTTAGGTTTGACCATTCTTTCTTAACACGCCATCATCGTTTTATTAAATGAACACTCAATCATTAAGTTGTTTTTTTTTTTTTTTTTTTTTTTTTTTTTTAGTTTGACCTTTCTTCTCATTGAGATGAAACAGCTAATTAGTTCGGACTGATTTTCTCATAAAATAATCATGATTATGAGTATTTGGAATTGGGAAAAAATGACATTTGATGAATATTGATACTCATACTTCATTGGACATCGATGCTTTCTGTAACAAAGTCAAGCTTCGTAAATATTTCGTATTGAATTGAGCTCATGGCTTCGAAGATTACTGATCCTTTCATTCTCATTGCTAGTGTTACATGATTCCCCGTTTTCGGATTCAGAATTACAATAATCATGCCAACAGAAATAGGAGTTTTTATTGAGTTTGGCTCTGATGCAGGAAACTCTGCTTGACAGTAGGCTGTAAAAAAATTTTTGTTTCAGAACCGGGAAGTGCTCCTCGCAATGTATCGGTGCGACCATTGAGTTCAAGTACGATGGTTATCCAGTGGCTTGAGCCTGAAAATCCCAATGGACAAGTAACGGTCAGTATTTCAATGAAAAGTTTATGAAGACTTCTTGTAACTTTAGATCTTCTGTCCCATTCAATCTTGGTCGACAAAAAACTCTCTGAATTGCTATTATGCTGACTGCGGACGTCATCTTTCACGGTTCCAGGAAGACGTAATCGTACATTTTTCCTTCAGCTGACTTGACAGTATCGGTGTTGATTCTCCTTCGGCTCATCAATCTTTTTGTAGCAAAAGGAATCAACTGGATCAAATGCCGGTTTAGCATGTCGGTGCTAGTTTTAAGTGACTCTGTACATGACAATTTTGATTGCAGTGAAACTGTTGACAAAAAATGATGTGTCTTTGAGGATGTTGTCGGAGTGCCTTCGGTTTACTTTTTTCTACATGAAATCTCTAAATATTTATTTCTAGAAGCACACGATCTCAATCTTCGTCACTCATAAGGAGAGCCCGGAGTCTCCGGGTCCTGAAATCTCACCAAAATTCTTTCACAGTTTCGTACCACCTAGAATATGAAGAACCCAAAGCAACTCTGTCAAATGGGCCTTCTGTTCAGAGCTACAGCCTATGACACTAGCATTGCCCATATAGGCCCATGTTGAAAAGTGATATATATAGATATACTAGCAATGTTGACGTTTCTGGCTGTAGCTCAGAACAGAAGGCCCATTTGACAGAGCTGCTTTGGGTTCTTCATATTCTAGGTGGTACGAAACTGTAAAAAAAATTTGGTGAGATTTCAGGACCCGGAGACTCCGGACTCCCCTTGTCAGTAAGATTTGCGCAGTCTCCACTCCAAGAAAAAGATTTTGATGGTAACATAACTCATCTCGTTCAAGGAGTTATCGCCTATAGAGACACTTTCTAAATCATCTACGTTTGAATACCAAAATTTCCATACCGTCGCGTGTGAAAAACTTGAACTTTGGTCAATCGAGACGATATAATAATAATTTTTCAACTTTTCAACACAGGGTTACAAAGTGTACTACACAACTGAGCCAGAGCAGCCAATGTCAAATTGGGAGTTTCAAACAGTAGACAACAGCCAGCTGACGACCATCTCGGAATTGAAACCGATGCACATCTACACGATCCGAGTGCAAGCTCTTACAAGCGTTGGTTCGGGACCACTCAGCGCTCCGGTAAAGGTCAAAACTCAACAAGGTGTTCCAAGCCAGCCAGAAATGTTAACCGCGGTGGACGTTGGTGAGACTAAGGTTACCCTCAAGTGGAACAAGCCGGTTATCAACGCGGAGAACTTGCTCACCTACGAGCTTTACTGGAATGACACGTATGCAAATGTAAGTTTTGCCAATTTGATGCCTCTCTATTTCCTGTGTAATTTTCATCAGAACCGTAGAATATTGATGAGAATAATCGACCAGCAGTCACTCCAAAGAGAAGAGTATCTCATGATATCGGCAGCAGTGCCTTGAGCGTTCTAAATATTTTCATTTTAGTTGTGTATCATTCACTGAGTGACAATTTCAGCACATTAATTTGAAACCTGTTGAAGGTTGAAGCGGTTCCAATCAAATATTGAATACCCAGGTTGTGACTGAGAATGAATACATTAGAGGGTCACTGTCGAGCTTATCAATTTGACCAATCAATTTTGCATTGCATGCTAGAGCAATAAAGAATGTAAGTCAGATTCTATGGCACTTTTCCATTTCAAATGTTGCTGCAATGATAACTTCATCTCCTAAAAACAACAGAATGTTATACAGAGTATTTTAGGGCGAATAATGGTTAGAAATGGAAAATGATTATATTCATTGACCTGAGATTGAGCAAATGATTTTGCCTCATTCTGAATCAAATTGATTCGGGAATAATTGGACCCTTGTTTTGGGGATCTATCTGTACGGAAACTTTCTGATCCAGAGCGCACGCCTTAAATTTACCTCAAAAAATTCATTGAGCAGGCTTGTAGGGATTGAACATGAGTGTCAGGTTGCTGTAATACATGCGCCCCCCCCCCCCAACGTGGCATTGGGTGCATAGATTATTGTTCATAATATTAAGTTTCTACCCCTTCCCGGTCGTCAAATGTCCATCAGACGCAAAATCGAGTAAACACGCTCAAACTGTAGTGTTTTGTGCAAGACCGAGTGGACATTGCCGTGAATAATGCAGAAGCCCTCGCCCTGCCAAAGCTTAATTTAGTTCCAATGGTAGCCATTGCACGCCTGTACGCAAACAACCGGACAACCATGTCCAACCCTTATAGTTCTTTTATCTCTGAAACAGTCTAAATTGTAAGGATCTGAATCAATTTCTCTGGAAAAAGCTTAAATTAATCATAAAATTGAAATGAGTCGTGGCTCTGCTTTCATTTCACAGGAGAAACACCACAGAAAAATCCCGGTAGCTGAAAACTACACACTAACCCAACTGTACCCAAACACCTTATACTACATTTGGCTAGCGGCGCGAAGTCAACGAGGCGAGGGAGCCACAACAATTCCAGTTCCCGTGCGCACCAAGCAGTTTGGTAAGAATTGGCTTTATGCCTCACCCTCAATTCTCCCTTCAGGCGATACCACGCTCGTTTTGTCCCAATTTTTGATATTTTTCAATGCATTCTGAGCAAACCGAGCGTGGCAATTGACTGAAGGAAGCAACAGGTAGGACCGTCACCCTCCCAAAGTGTCGGCTCTTGCTCATATTTTTCGCACATATACATCAGTCATTCAGCACTTTTTCGACGTACAAGCTTTTAAATATAACTTCGTGTAGCTGTCGCGCGCAGCACAAATTTCTTCACTCGATGCACCGTACTATATTCAAGAAAGAAAAATATTCGCACGCTTGTAGAATTATGTATATCGTATCTCAAAATTGCTACATATCAGTATTCACAAAGCACTTTTCTTGCATATTCTCGTATGTCACTATGTAGAGTCGCAGAGTAAAAGCAAAATCGCGTATGATGTGTAAATTTGCGGCAATTATAGTAATTATTACGTCGAGAGCTGTAATTTTTGCCAGAGAGTTTGACGTTTGACTACAATACGGAAGAATTAGAATGACCGCATGTCTCGATGCAAACAACTGCATTACCCACATTTTATTGAATGCCCTATATTTCATATATCTCACAAATTATTGTAACTATATATCGTGTCTACACCGTGTACAATTTTTTCTACATCGATCCATCTATATCAATGTTATATGCTACGTACTCATTAAGAAATATTGCACCGAGCACTGCATCCGTCTTTGTATGTGTGCATTTTGCCACTTTTCGTATTCACTTTGCCCGACAGTGGCGATTTTTTTTTCCTCTTACCATTCTATATTTTCTCTCAACAAGTGTCGTCGTTGTCGTCGATACGCCTACCTTTGATACCTCTCAAACATTCATTCACAATTCACTTTTTTTGCTTTTATTTTTTTTTCTCGAGGCAACGGGTAAAACTATATTGACTGGCAGTATGCGATACCTCTCGAAGCCATCAACTCTCCGAAGCTCGTTATAATTAATATAACGAGATTCACGTCGAAATCAATACCTACTCTTCAATTTTCTCTCTGTACATTTATACCCTCTTGGGTCAATACGAAACGATTTGGTCTTGCTTGAGTTAAGAAAGGTAGAGAGGAAAAAACAGCAGAGGCCACTTGACGTGCAATCGTCGAGGTATTCTCATTAAATTAGCGTCCAAACTGCTCTCGAGGCTATTGAGAAAACTCAAACATCCGACGATAAGACTCGCGCGGGCCACTCGAAGTAGAAATGTGTAAACAGTCTTGCCCTTCTTGCAGGTACTCTATCTTTCTCTCTCCGTTAACTTTGGGTAAAATTTTTGGCCACCAAGAAACTCACTCCAGCCAGTATGCCACGGCACTTTGGCTAATTACGATTTTTCGTACCTTTTACCGTGCAAAGTACTCTGACACCAATTCCTTTTGATGAAAATCTCAAGGTGGTAAATAGCAGTAACGAAGCGCGCAACTATAAGTAAAATTTGCACGAAGCAAACGAAACATTTGCCGAACGTCTTTTCTCGTTGAAACCAACTCGTCTCGTATTGCATCCCTTTTTAACCCTTATAAATCGGCTAAAAAAAAAAACAAAAAAAATTCTTGGCACGCTGTGATAGCGTATCAAGAGCCGAAACATAGATAAATAGCTTTTGGTATAATGGGTTATTGCTTAGTCCCGGGTCTGCCACCACGCAATGTGACTGGTTACCCAATCAGTCCAACATCAATAAGAGTCAAATGGGAGCCACCCCCAATTGAAAGGGGTAATGGAAGGATTGCCTACTACAAGCTATATTGGGTTGAAAGTGGACGAAGTGACTCAGAAAGCGTTGTGGTAACGCTTAACGGTACTGAATTTGTTCTGGACGAGCTACGAAAATGGACTGAATACAGAATTTGGGTTGTTGCTGGTACAAGTGTTGGAGATGGTCCTCCTAGCTATCCAATCACCGTCAGGACTCATGAGGATGGTACGTAATTTATTCTGAAGCACACTATATATATATCTCTCTCTGCTGCTGGTGTTTTGTTATTGGGGTCGCGCGAAAGGGTGCGACTCGTACCTCGCGTGGAAACTCGCTTGGAATTTTCGAGAGTCTATTGCAACGATGTGTTGCTGTGTTGCTTTTGTTGGTATTTGGCTCTTCGTCACTGTTGGCCTGCCATTACGGCTATACGAGCGGAGTAATTCCAACGCATTATCATTATCACCCTTGAGGTGCTAGCTTCTTGAAGAGTTGCAAAGTTTAGAGCTTTCTTCATGCACGAGACTTGATGAAAATATACGTATAAAATGCGGATGCGTAGAATAATTTGTTGAAACAACATTTTAAGGATAAATGCATTTCCATCCGAGGTCGAGTCGCAAACGAAAAAACAGCGTTATGACCGGTTCCATTAAACTACCAAAAATATAAAAGTTCGCCAAAAGTACTTGTGACAATCAGCGTGGTTCTTTCAGCCTCCGATGGTTGCGAAACGATAACGAAGTCACTCAAACATCCTTGTCTGGTAACAAATCCTATTGGATGATTAATTTCTCAGCCGTATGTAAGAAATTCGTTTGACCTCAACACGTGATGCTAAATAATTGAGTGATCCACAATTCTGATCTCAACTCATATTGCTATCCCCGAGGTTTTTCCATTCCTTGTAAATAATAATTCAAGCCTCCCTCTCAAAACTATTGAGCTCACTTTCCTATGTGATTTATATGCACATAGCAACCTGTTCGTTTTGAAATGACCTTCTTTGAGCGAAAAAATGCTCAAAATGATATATTTTCTCGATTAAAAAACTGCATTGCAAAAAAAAAATTCGAGCAACACAAACGGTCCGGATAACTGATGAATTTGGGAAGATATTTTTGACATGTTTTTGAAGGAGAACATTTTTTCACGCGTCGAGAGAATATCTTGATGCCAAATAGTTGAAAGCCTACTAATTTTTGACTGGCGACTTTTTATATTTTTGGAATTTTTGCGATAGACTTGGGTATACCCATACATTTTTCCCCTAAATGAATTTTTTACAGGTCCTTCACAAGCAGGAGTTTGAGTCGCTGAAAATCTCTTTTTGAATTCAGCGACGTCTTCGGGTCATGAATTATTTTTGCAGTTTACAGGTTTTTCAGCAGACGTTCTCGGCCGCTCCCGATATTCATAATATTTTATGCTAGATAAATCTAGATCATGACAGTCACAATGAACTTTTCATAAGATTGGGCTTTTAAAAAGATTCATTTTCTTCACAAGCTATTCTGGGGAATTCTCGAACATGTTTTCGAGAATTGATTCAGAAGCTGACTTAGTTTCAAATTTAAGAAAGAAATAGCTATTAAGAACTCACTCATCTGATTCAAATACTCATCCTACCACTACAGAAATGATTTAATTTTGTAGCTTTTACTCTATTCTCACCATAATATCTTACATCAACCTATTTCACTATTTCATCATGCTTCCAATCAATCTCCATGCTAATCGTAGTATTGCATTGATTTCTAAAATAGACTCAATTATTTTCTTGCATCTTTGAGTGAATTTTGATTCGAATCTTTTCATTTCCCCCATTGCATGAGTTTTTCCTGCAACAGCGAGAAGAAGAATTATCTCAATGATATTTTTCATCCCCGATTGCTTTTCATCACGCTTCTTATACTTTGATGATCGCCACTCCTTGATCTTAATCTCATTGTCGAATATGAAAGATTGACTTGGTTTGCTCTCCCTCTTACGTCTTGGACGAGCTTGAAATTTTCATCTTCTTCAGAGTAGTCTTGGGTTGAATTGTTATCGTTTGTACCATCTCACAGCATGACAATTTTTTCATCGTTATAATCACAATCCACTTCATGTAGTTCATAATTTGAATAGTTCTTTCAAATTTACCATTCATTCCGTCCTTTCCCGAATCCGAGCACATCTTCACCTTCTGGTTTGAAGTCATTTGCCAACTCAGCTGAGTCTACATGCACGATAATTTTAACTATCCAGCATCAAAATATCATGCTCACCAAATTTTGCCCAGTTAATTGTTCAATACATTCTCATTCCAAATTATTTGTCCGGAGTATTTTCTCGTTGAATATTCAATTGCAATCATATCTAGGATACAATTTGAATGAAAATTGCCGGGTATCAAACGAGCTTCAAGAATGTATTGAGAACGAATGTTATTCCTTATTTCCCAGCAAATATTGAATTTCACGTCAATTATTTGCAATTTTAAATGAATCACAGGATCTCCTCATTGTTCATTGAAATTCTCACAATATCAAAAATTGAGTAATTTATGCAGAGTCTTTAGGATCTTATATGGAATTATTGAGCTTTCTCCGGAAAATGTTCTGAATTTCCTTTTTTATTCAATAGATTTTAACAGCTTATCTGAAAAGTAAGTCACTTCAATTCATATCGATCAAAAGTGTTCAGAAATCCAACATTAAACTTTGACATTGAGTATTCGAATTGATTTGTAAAATCTTTGAATCAGTACTAAGAATCCCCTGAAAACATCTTAGTCTCACTTGATAAATTTTTGAGCACTGGCAGGATTCTCATTGACAGATGAAACTAGCTTTCCCAATCACCGTTTGATTCTTACTCTCATATAACCGCATAATTCCTAGTAAAATATTCAAACTTCTGGATCACTACTCGAATTCATCCTCTCTCCCAGGAGAAAGTCTCGCGAGTGTCCTGAGTACGTATAATAATGCACAGTGAGAGAGAGTCAGACCCGCGGAATAATGAATTCTGGATCCGCGGAGACAAAGAGGAAATGTCGAACTTGATATCCGAGTGTGTGCGCGCATCTCAAAGTAACGTAATGCAAAACGTTCTCGTCTCCCTCTACCCCACTGCATTTCTTTTAGCCCGCCCAAGGGTAATCCGATCTACATTCGCATCCATTTCCCCCCTTTTCCCAAGAATGTAGACTCAGCTTCGAGTGAAATGGCAAAGAATATCACCACCGTATAATGCACAAAAACACACATATATGTCTGTGACTATATATACACCCGACTCGCGGGTGGAAGCACCGCTAAAAGCACCATCGCATTTACTACTACTACTATTACTACTACCACTATATCGCATATAAGATCGCACTTTGTGAAGAGTCTCAAGCCAATTGCCTTGGCAATATTGCACAATTTTTCTTCACGTATATATCGTCTTTCTCACCATCACGACTGAATCTAAAATTTCACCGAGCCGTTTCACATTATTGTTATGGCACCAATATCACAACGAAATGTCATGTATCAATTAATTAGGCAAAATCACAATGTCTCAAAGGATATTATATTAACTCGCACATCAGTATCTATGTGAAATGTTCAACTAAGGGGAGGTGCAACCTCAACTTTGATGCTTGACTTGGAAAATCGTGGCATTGGGTGAGCGGGGGGGGGGGGCTGGCAAATTTTATTCGTATCATTTTTTTGATGAAAAAACACTCTCACAATCATTGATTCTTTGAAAAAGCTGTTTCTTCATATCTCTTTCATTTTTAACCTTGCAACTCTTGCAATGGATCGCCAAACTCATAATGCATCTTGGTCAAAGTCATAAAAGGAACTTCACAAGAAAAATTCAGACCGATTCGTGAGTTGTGTAGGACTGGCTCGTTTTTTGGACCATAAATTCTCAAATTTCTCGTTAAATTGCCTCAAAACTCGGGAAATATTGAGTTTTTCGAAAAAATTTCAAGAATACTTTCTTGATTGGAACAAAAAATACAATAAAATAGTCAAAAAAAGAGTTGCACTTGGATATATGCGTATTCATATGATTTGTCCCTCTTGTATTTTACAATCCTTCCTGGGCTTTTGTGTTTTCCTTTTCTCATCCAAACATCAAGTATTCCTGTGGTTTTTCGAGAAAACCGATATTATTCAAGTTTTAAGGTATTTTGAAGCAAAAATTCAGAACATTGATCTGGAAGACTGTAACCTATAGTCTTATGTGTAACTCGACAAATTAGTCTGAGAAATTTTGTTGGAAATACCTTCGATAATGCTAGACAAGATGTCACATGGTTTTTTCGATCCGTTGAGTGTTGCAAGATGAAAAATGAAAAAAGTGAAAACAATTTTTTTTTGAAAAACCGATTAGACGACTGTTTTTACATAGAAAGAGTACATGGTCATATAATTTTTAGACCCCCCCCCTACCCCCAACACACAGTTTTCCAGGTCAGACTTCAAAATTAATTTTGCACCTCCTCTTATAATTAATGTTTCCGAGCGCACTCTCGCACCGCACACCTGCTCTCAACCACGCGCAAGCGACTCGATGCGTTTCTCTTATTTTCTTAATTAATTCGAGCGTTGCATTCTCCTTTTGTACTTTCCTTTTGTCCAATGGCTGAAAATCTCGCTTCCAACAAGAATTTTCCCATTTTCGGGATAACAATACCGATAGCCGTATTCTTCGAATCGAATATGCAATTATGCAGATACACATAAACTTTTGCTTTATTATTCAAGGAAAAATTTTGTTGCGTCAAAAAAAATTTCACGCCTCGACTCGCTTGCCGATGCTGATACGTTTGCGTCTGCACAAATATTTCGCGAAAATCACAAGCATCAGATATCCTGCAGATATATCTTTTCACGTATACGTCTGAGCTTATATTTTTCTCGATATCTCTCGCATTTCGTTCAAGATTTTCTCACCCGCGTGTATATTTGTGAAAGCCTTTGCGTACAAATCTGTCTGCGTCTAAATATATCGCACTCGCCCACATGTCTTGCGCGTGAGATGTTTCGAGCACAACCAAAAAATAGCACCAAATAAAGCATATACGAGAGAAAAAAAAAGTATCTAGAAAGCAAACATATAGCACGCGCCGCACCTGCCGACTGCACTCGTGTTAGCACATTTGCGCGCATCCGTTCTGATCTCACGGTACGAAAGAAGGGCCTTAAAAGGTCGAGTCTGAGTGTTAGCCTGGATCTATGTGCGTATGTATGTATGTATGTATCTTTATTGTGGATGTGGTGATTTTGAGTAAATGTTGTGTGACGTTTAAGGGTGTGTGGGTACAAGAAAAGGGATTACAAGATAGGGTAAGATGGGCGGAAGAAGTATATATCTTGTCCGAGATGGACTCGTCAAAGAAGTAACGGCGGCCTAGAGTGTATGTAGGATTCAAGAGAAAGAGTGTTGAAAAAAATTGCACAGAGTAGGGAAGAAAAGGTGCAGAGAGCCAATTGTGCAAGAGTCTGCAGCACACGCGAAGAAAAA
Organism: Eretmocerus hayati; assembly: GCA_029851415.1. Taxonomy (NCBI): domain Eukaryota; kingdom Metazoa; phylum Arthropoda; class Insecta; order Hymenoptera; family Aphelinidae; genus Eretmocerus; species Eretmocerus hayati. The sequence goes on from CM056742.1 coordinate 136,852,008, forward strand.
ATAAATTCGTGGCCGTGGCAGGCTGTATATAGGGCGATGGTAGTAACCCTATAGTAGGACTTGTGGAAAGGATATCGGACGAAAAGTGGTCGGGAACAAAGAGGCTGGGCGGATATGTTAGAGAGTACACCAGAGTATTTTATGTATCCTTTCGATTGTGCTCACGTGTATGTATACACACCTACCGAACAAATGGACACTTTTATTTCTCCCTCGTTGGTGGTTTGTTACAAGAGAAAGACACTCAGACTGGTGACTCGGGAATATTGGTTTTTTTTCTCGGATTTCCTTTAGAGATTCAAAAATTAGGAGGGAGTATAATTTTAACTCAATTTTTCTGTTATTCAAATCAACCGTTTTTGGGTATAATGATAGTGAAGAACACTCATCTATAAAATACTTACATCATTATAATACATATCAGCAAAGAGAAACTATTTCAAGAATTATTGAGATAAATGATTTCTAGTCCTGTTCTGCTTAAATTCTCGACATACCTTCTGCAGTCACATACACGCGTGTGCAAAAAATAAGAAGAACTTGTGCCACTTTTATCTGCGTGACAACACAAAAACTCAATAATATTAACCCATTCATGTATCGAATATTTTCAAACACTATTTCTACCATTTTTCATCCAATGTGTCATCCTTGAAGTTATAGTTGACCGTGATTCTGATACAGATACAACCAACCATCCATTCACAATATTGCTCTTCCATCCCTATCCCTATCTACCCAATTCATCATCGACTTTGGTACACTTTTCTGTGTTAAATTCAAAATCGCTCGTATCACCATTCGTAAACTCTCAAGTGATTCAATCTTCGAACACAAGCGGGTCTCGCGAAAAATGAGTGACTCGTTTCTTAAAAATCCACAGTCATTAATCGTTCCATCTAATTTATAATGTGTAAAACCTTCAAAATGTAAATGTTTTCTACAAAGCTAGTAATAAAATAGTAAGGTCCCACATTCTGTACTGAGAAGTTTTGCAAATCATTGTCTTACTTCGAATTTTTTCGAGAAAATTGGCATTTAGACAGGAATGATATTTTCCTACAATTCTTGAATTTCAATTTATCCGAAAGATCCTCTGTTATAATGAGGATTTCTTTCAGATTGCAGAATTTTCATTATTAATGAAGGTCTTGCACCAACTATTTGGGTCAGTGGAGGATGTCTCTAGAATTTCAGAGGCTTCATTCTCAAGCATGGTGATACGAGTTGAATGAACATCACATACCATTCTGATTTTGATACTCATCTAGTAGTGGTTGAGCATGAGAAAAGTTATAACCAAATGAATATCATTACTCCTCCCAACACTCAACGAATAAAATTAAAAATCGATAAAAGACCCTTTGACACATTTTTTATTTTCCATGAAGCCTCGTTTTGCGCGATGTTTTTGCATGGATCGATTTAATATTACACCATGAATATTATTGAATAGCCATTGAACGAGTTACGCGTTTCTGTATTTGAATGAGTCGAACTCATTTAGTAAATAGAAATATATAAAAATTAGAGAATGAAAAATTTTTTGCGAAAACATATAAGGCCCACATCCCTAAGATGATTGATTTTTGTGAATTGAAGACATTTTTATGAAAAAATTATTGTACATACACACAAATTTTGACGAAATCTTTTTTACTTTTTCAAAATTTTTGGGGACTTTTTCCAGCACCAGTTTTTGACAGTGAGTATTCACCACCATAATTTTGAAAATTTTTGAAAAAACTTGTCTCTGTTGTCTCTTTGTGGTATTTGATTTTATCATTCAATTTTTGGAATGCAATTTTTGTGACTGATAAAGAGAGAATTTTTATGGAGACAAGATTATTTTTTGTATTCTTGTTTGATTTTTGATTTTTTGAAGCGCACCATTGCGCATATGGCAGCAATAAAAGTGTGTATGGAACAGTTTTTTTGATGAAAAACGAAAATTTTTCGTTTTTTCGACTACGTGAAATACCTGATAATCGATTAGTATCATATGGGTCTTGGTGAATTTTGAGTACCTTTCATCCTCGAATTTATCACGTGATAGCACATTTATGAAGAATGCCATTGAAAATTTCCGCTCATTTTACTTCATTTAATCTTCCAACCAATCTAAATCGTGAGTGAGGGATGACGAAGTTGCGGTACACGCAATTCGTTGGAATCACATCCATTATGGATTATTCATCGTTTGTCGCTGAAAAATAGACCATTTTTGTCAAGAAATTCGATGGAACAAGTGGAGCACACTTATTTTCTATGAAAATCCTTGCACTGGTTGAAAAATATTTGAACAATGAAGATACTTCAATAATTGCCAAAATTTCTCACGATGATCAAAAAAATTCGTAATACGAAGGATCTCTTCCGTTCTGCTCATCCAACATCATCGGATCATGAAATTCTCGTACGGATAAAGAATTTCATTTGAATTATCAAAAATGATGGTCAGTGTATGAATATTTCAACGCCTCTATCATTATATTGATAAACTAAATAAAATTGAGTAAATGTTCAAACTACGTACCGTGAAAACTTTCTTTATTCCATCAATCGTGTTGAGTAATTTGGATTGTGTTAAATACGTATCGAAGCTTTTACGAATACATGATAGCATTGATAGCGCATAATTAATTGCTACATAGATGGCTATCTCATGGGAACAAATGAGCGCTGACAACAAATTTGGTACCGATTATCGAGTGAAACGATATTTTGTGCTCTGTATACAAAGCACCCTCTCTCATTCAGTTCAATTACTTATCGAACTTTTGCACCCTCGGCAGATTTCTACGCAGTTTACGAACGCTGTTTATTGGAGCAAATAATCATCAATGGTCAATAATTGTTTCATTACAAAATACATACTAAGTTTTTGGTGAATATGATTAAACTAGTCAATGGAAAAAACTTGTGTCGATTTTCTTCCATTTTTGACCAACAAAAATTGTAATTGGTAAACGGAGTTTCATTCAAGGGGTTGAATTTTCTTCAGAAGTTGGTTTCAGAGTTTTGTTGGTATCCTTAACATCGTTTGCAATGTATTTAGAACTGTGTGAGCGTGATGTGAGTGCTTTTCTAACTTATTGCTAATTCTTCTTCTGAGTTCTATCTTATTTCCTCACTCTTAAGCCAGTACTTTTGGTTACAAACTTTTATTCTCCTAATTTAACGGTAATATAATTTGATTAGTTAATTTTATTCACTGCAATGTTCTCGACGATCATACCGCTGGATTCTTATTTCAGGCGAATTTCATCAAATGGACTACTAAAATTTATTTGACTACCAAATTTCAATTTTTCTATTCTCTCTTCTTAAACCAACGGTATGATTCGTCCAAATAAGCAGATCACTAATTTGATTTTTATTTCCAGCTTGAAGTACGCGTTACCGTTATGATTTGCATGTAGTTTATATTATATTTTATAAATTAGTTTAATCAATAAAAATATCGCTTACTTTATTACAATTGATTTACATTTGGAGTATATTTAATGCGCTCATATTCATAATCGTATTATTTGTATTAGCGTATGATAGTTTGACTGTAATTGAGCGAATGTGAAACGTTACGTAAAAATGAGTACATGGTAATGAGAGCGTGTGTGCGTTATGATAAGCTTAGTTGAGCCTGAATCACGTTTGAGCATATATAATCTTGAGTCGCACTGATATATATTTTAATGGGTGCATTTACAGTGCCAGGAGATCCTCAAAATGTAACTGCAACAGCAATAAATTCAACCACTATACATGTCGAATGGGATCCACCAATAATCAAAGAGCGTAATGGCGTCATTCGTGGCTATCACGTTATCGTACAGGAGTTTAACGAAGAGGTCAGTATGTTATTATAATGTAACAGTAACATATACGTATACGTATATATTTTAACACCAACTTTAACTGTAAATACTCGTAAGGTAGTAAAATGTACAACAACCCTCTCTACCCTCGCCATTGTGTATTGCCAATACAATGTTTTACAGGATGCGGAAATAATTTTCACGGGATTACAGTCAGACATCAATATTCAAAAATACTTGAGAACGAAAAGTACTTTAACGTAAACGAATGTTCCATGCATTTATTTTCCGCTGAAAATTTTTAGTATTCGAGTGATTTCCGATCAATCGACATGCGATTTTGATTTTGGAATTTACGTTTTAAAAGTGAGAATTTATTTTAAGTTGGGCATAAGCCCAAAAGCTTTCAAAAAACATGAAACGCCTATTTTCTGTAATTCTCGTTTGTTTCAACGAATACGTCGATCCGAATGAATTAGCGAAAAACATTCGAACAAATAATTCTTTCCCCTATCTTCATCACACCATCCTTATTTTTCGTGAAGCCACTCAATACTTAATGATACGATTCATCTGATATTTTGACTACGTTTACTCCAAAAAAAAATTTTTAAACCAGACGTACTAAAATATTTGCTTAATCCATATACTTAGAGCAAAAATCAGGTGAATGAGCCAATAGTAGCGATTCTCGAAGAATCGGCTAGCCACGCAAACATCAGCAGTTTACAGCCCGATACTACATACAACGTACAAGTATCAGCCCTAACAAGAAAAGGTGATGGAGCAAGATCTAAACCAGTGAAAGTCAAAACTCCCGGGGGTGTACCCAATAAACCTGAACTCGACGTCAAGTAAGGATTCAATCGTAGTATACATAATATACGCTTAATTCATATTGACCTATGAACCAAAGTATACTAAGGGATTTTCATTGAATCTTTGAATATTTCAGAACCGTCAGACGAGAGGATCCAATTATTCTTGAATTGGGATGGAGTAGGCCAACCGAAACGTACGGACAGATATTGGGTTACAGAATACGTTATGGGGTTAAGGATCAGCCATTGAAGGAGCACATAATAGAAGGCGATCATCAGTTTAATTACAGAATTGAAGATCTGGGTGAGAATTAAATATTCTGGTGGATTGTTCCTTTTTGCAAACTACATTAGTTTCGATTATTAAACCGGGATATTAGCCAGACGGACTCCAATATCTATCGTGATTCTCGGTATGGTTTAGTTCAACTGATTGATGTAATACTCCACTTGCAAGATTTGGCCCCGTAATTGATTCTGAGTTTCGCGAATTCGGCGTCATTTTTAAAACTCGATCCAAGTGTCAATCTCAATCGCCTTAATTTAATTGAACATGGAAGCCGTCATCGGTTATTTGAGTCCAACCCTGAATAATCTACCAACCAAAGGCTAAATTTTCGAAAATTTTATCGTTCAAAGTAAGACAGCTAAGTTTATTCTTCGCCGTGGCTCTGGTCAAGAACTACACTAGAAATTGAGTGTAGGTTACTCTTTTCACACATCTTTGGTAACCACTTTTCCTTAGTCGATGATACTTCTTGCTAATGAATCTCTCAAATTCCACCAAAAGACTACTCACATTTCACAAGTAGTACCGCAGTTTAACGCTCAAATTTCTGGGGAAAAACCAATGTTTTACACGCAGTCGATCAAAAGAAAAGATTTCCATTCCAGGTTTGGAAGTTTGGTTTTGCTTTTCGAGTGATTGTTTTCCGCCGGAAGGTCGAAATTATCACGAGTAAAGCAAAAAGCCCTCCTACCCGAGTATCGAAATATGTTGTTTAATCAACTGGGCGGAAAGAGAAAGAAAATCGGCAGTGCCTTACGCCCAGCCGATCAAAAGATGGTACATTTCGCGACATTTCGATACAAGGGTGTGAGAACTTTTTTTGCTCCCAAGTGATGGGGTTGCGACCCGACCCACAGTCGAGGGTCGGGATCATCACGAGGATGCGAAAAACAGGTTTCACTCCCGTGTATCGAACTATAATTTTTTACAAGCTGTGGTGAAAAATGTCTTTTCCGCACTGATTTTCCACTTTCTCGCACAGTTTGTCAAAAAACACAGTTCGATACACGGGTGTAAAACACGGTGTAAAACTGTGAGTAAAAGTCGCCAAACTGTCCGCAAAGTACACTTTCCCATACAGTGTATAAAAAAAATTTGACTACCTCGACTGAATCTTATTAACGAGCCGTCTCGATTAACTGCATTTACAGATGAGCGGGGTGTTGAGTACGAGTTCCGAGTTGCGGGCAGGAATGCAATGGGTTATGGACAAGAGATAATACGCACTTGGTACAGCCACGAGAGTGCGCCAACGGGTCCTCCGACAAACTTGGCTTTCAGTTTTCAAACCCCGGATACTGTTTGCGTCACGTGGGGGCCACCCCTGCCCGCTCACCGAAACGGCAAAATTGTATCCTACAATGCGCAATTCCACAAAAAGAACGACCATACTAGTGAGGTAAGATCATGTTGTTTCTTTCAGCTTGCGGGAACCTCGTACGATGTGCCCGGGGGACTCGTAAGCAAGTTGCCCTCGAGACGCTTGCAATTGTACACAAGTTCCTATTTCATGGCTTAGAAATGATCTTTTCTATCCTCACTCTGGGATGTATTCTATGGCCATCTTGTACCCAAGTGAAACTTGACCAACACTCATTTCATGGACCCCTTGTGAACGATATCTCTATTTCAGGGTCCTCAAACTCAATTCACTGTAGAGAGCCTCGCTAGTCAAACTGTTCAAATGAAAAACCTGGCAATCATCATTAGCTCGCAAAACTATAGAGAATTACTCTTCCAAAATGGATATTTACGACAGATTTTTTAATTTTCACCAGCAGCTTCGAGAAAAAATCGATTAGGTATATATATCGAAAATACTCGATGCGTTACGCCATTATATACCTATTTCAAATGAGATAAGCCTGGTTGAATCAAAACAACGGCATGGATTGAAAGGAGCTAATGGATTTTCAATACAAACAAAGAACTTTCTCGCACAATCGTAACCATCGCTGATCTTGGTGTAACATGAGATTTAATAGAAATGGAGTGATATCGGATATCTTCCATGTAAAGGGCATATGGAAATTCATCACGCTCTGATCGTATTGATAGTTTTATGTTTTATAGTTGCATACGGACTAGCCATGCCATGGATTTGCTAGTGTAGAATGCATCTTTCACTTCTACAAATTGTGGATTACGCTCTCATAGTTCGTATCCATTTGACAGAAGCTATTCCAAGTATCTTCGTATCGGAAAAATTCAGACAATTTGCGCACCAAAGATATCATTTGCCGGATATCAGAAAACGATTTTTCAACCATAAATATCTCCATTTCCTTGAATTGCATTAATTTTATATCTTATAGAGTCCTTCTCGTGCGGAAACTCCTGAATGCTCAACCATCTATGATCTAGATTCGCCAACATTCAAGATGCTCCGTGGATGTAATATCCTACTAATCAAATCCCCGATACAATTTCAGTTCGATGGAATCCTAAGTGATCCGATCCACTTAACTGCCAAATTGACACAATTTCCTCCCGGATCTTAATCCTGTTCATCCATCATGAGTGTAAATAATATATCGCTGGATGACGCGCTTGTTCTTTTTGTTCTCGTAACATAATCAACATCAATGCCATTTTATCATTTATAAATATGAATGTAGGCTAATTATAAATGATGAAGGATATTGTAATGAAAGAATCGGCATGCTTTGTGATATAGGTATCAAGAAACATCACAAAAATGAGAGCTGTATTCACGAACCTCGAAGAGAACACCGAGTACGTATTCCACGTCAAAGCATACACGAAGCTCGGAGCTGGACCATTCTCTGAAAAAATCACCATCGTCACGCCAAAGGATATAGGAAGAGCGCCCATGTCTGTCCAGGCCGTTGCTACGTCGGAAACCAGCGTTGAGGTTAATTTTATAGCTTGATACCCCTCGTACTAGTAGATAGATCTCACCTTCTCATGATAATTTTACCTCCCTCAATAAATGATTGGTCAAGCAGAGTCATCACCTAATGTATTTATAACTCAAATACATCTCAATAAGGAACACACCGCGATCACAGATGGTACAAAGGATCTCTATCCTGCAGTTATTAGCATTAGCTTTCACAAAACTCATTTAGATAACCAATTTAAACAATGATCGACGCTCTTCGGCAGAATGCGCCCTTACATTGATTAAAACCTGCCATTGTCCTTAAAATCGGTTTGCATATCGAAAGGCAAGTGTCGACGGATGTTAGACTGGGTGAAAAAGAGCACGCCCGGGGGCCGATTATATCACGCAATCATTGCGGCAATAGGTTTGCATATCAAAAAGTGTCGCCCGTTCAAAAAAGACAACACGCACTGGACAGAATCATTTTAGTTCAATATAGTGCTTGATTTTGTTATGATAAAGTTAAGAAAGTGGGTATTCGCAGTGGTTCCGTGCGGATTTCCGTGTCGAAAACGGCGAAATCGGGTAAAATACGTGCCTTTCCCTTTAACTTCCGTGCACTAAAACGGGCAGAAAACGGGGGCTTCTTAGTGGGCACCCGTCGAAAAAAACTCCGCAAGCTCTCCACCCGTGAGCTGCCCGTGCGATCCGTTTTTTTCCGTTTCCCGTTTTTTTTCCGTGTGCCGTTTTTTCCCCGTGTGGCGTACTTTGGCTGGGGAGACCAAATGGGCTGCATCCGTGAGCCACCCGTGCGATCCGTTTTTCTCCCGTGTGGTGGACTTTGTTAACAATCTTATTTACTGAAGAGTCGTATGAAAATACGATGCAAAAAGTCATTTTCGAAATGCTTTCCCTTCTCCCATTCATGTTAGAATAATTGTAGTAATAAAGTCATTTTTTCAAATAGTCTTTTCACATTTCTTCTTTAATTATGAAACTTTTTCCCTGATTTCAACCAATTCTTGGTCAGTACGGTGGTCCATATTCGAATTGGAGATTTCAAATATTATTATTAATACTAGGTCCTTCCAGATGATTCCTGAGTTATATAGGACTTTGAAGTTGTTATGGTAATGGAGTTCGTATGAAAAATAATTGATTTTCATTACTCTAACCTAAAAATGCCGCGTTTGAACAGAATTTTAGGGTTCTCGTAATGAAAAAATATAACCGCACTTCGCTTGCAAGCCCATTTTGGGCCCTGGCTGTCCTAGTGCCCAAAATGGGCTACCGCGCTCAGTACGGAACTATACTATTACCTTCGGGGTCAGGATTTGGATCAGGCATAATGTTTTGAGCAAGATAACCAATATACCTCTCCTCGAATTGGATCAGATCTTCGAAATCTAGAAGAGAAAGTAGTGGTTATTCATAAGAATTGATTGAGGAAATGTTATTACCTTTATATTCTTGGACTTGACGGTTCATTTTTTGAATAAAAAATTCTTCTGGAGCCAGAAAATTAGGTTACCACTTGTTTGTTTCGGCTCAGGATATCATTGAAATTGGGAATGTACTGTACCATGGTGGAGACACTATGATGTGCCATCTTTGCTATTGATTGGGGGAGGAAATAATAGCCATGACATTATAGAAAAATTGTCCAAAAATTGTAATGAAAGTAACATGCCGTGTAGAAAAATATTCTCAGGATGATAAATCACATTATTACACAACATTAGGGTGCTCATTCATAGAATTTTTTTGGGAGTAGAGAGCGATGGAGACCGTGGACGAATCGAATATAGCAAATTTTTGAATTATGAATATAGAGTTTAGTTATCAAAAAGGAATTCCGATCACAGGAAGGTAGGAATGATGTCAGACTGTGTACATTTTATTGGGAAATAAAATTTAAAAGAAATCAGAGAAATTAGTTGAACAGTTATGGAAATATGCAAAGGAAAGGAAATATCCATATTAAAATTCAAGGTAAAACAGTCTGTGGGGGGCGAAATGAATAAGTCGATGAGGCTCAAAAGGGACTGGGACCATTGCCAGAGGAAGTTGAACAGTGCTTCAAAATTTTAAAGAGATCAGTGGAAGTGGTATCGAAATTTCGAGTGACATAGAAGGAAAAATGGGAAGGATTTTTTTTTTAAATGGAAACACTAATCAAAATTCTGTATTAACCAATCTCTTCAGAACGATCGTGGAATACTTGGACAACAATGAGTGGTAGTTTGTATTAAGAATCGAAGGTATTAGAACGTTTTGACCAACAGTGTCTTAAAATGGTGTTGAAATTCAGGCGATCATTTGAACGTGGAAGAAGGTGTGATGAGAGTATGGAACTGTCAATAGACTGGAACCATCACTGATCGATCAAATGTAAACCCTCGATATTTTAAGGAAATTGATCCAGAGGTTCAGGAGAAATCGCGTGAGAAAGACAAGACAACATACAGACACACGCACATACGGACATGAACAAGGTGTTTTTCAAAACAATTCACGGAGAGCGTTGTATATGAGATGGGGAAAGTATAGGGGTACCATTCGATAGATTTTAGCGAGTAGAACAAGATGGTTGAAGTGGATTTTGGATAAAAGTCAAACTAGGGGGTGAAAAATCAGGAAATCGAAGAAATTTCAAGCGAAAATGTCCGCACCGATACTATACTTTCTCTTCGAGAAAGCAACAAAGCGATAATGGTTGTATTTTTTGCTCAGATTTCGTCGAAATTTATTACATAACTTTCTCAATCACTTTAAATTATTATTGACCCTCACAGATCGCAATTCTTCAATTCATCACTATCTCTATCTATCATCAATCAAATAATAACCTGCGTCAACGAAATATTTTGTTTAACCAGGTATGGTGGGAGCCAGTACCAAATCGTGGAAAAATATCTGGTTACCAGATTTTCTACACAACAACCGCTGTGGAGGATCTAGACGAGTGGAAAAACAAGAGCGTCGGCCTGACTGAATCTGCTGATCTTCTAAATTTGGAAAAATACGCAACCTACGCCATCGCCGTGTCAGCTCTCTATAAAACCGGTCTGGGTCGTCTGAGCGATAAGGTGACGGTTAAAGTTTGGCCCGAGGACGTTCCGTTGAAACTCAGCGCTACCGATGTCTCAACGCACTCGATGCAACTCTCGTGGGAACCACCGATCAAACTAAATCCCGTCCATTACAAGGTTTCATTCGACGCGATCAAGGAGTTTGTCGACTCTCAGGGTATAACGCAGACACAGATTGTTCCAAGACTGACTTTAACAGTGCCAGCTACAGAAAATCATGCCGATATCAAAGAACTACAACCCTTCACAACTTATAATGTCAATGTTAGTGCGGTGCCAGCAGATGGTTTGTACAGACCACCCTCGAAAATGGTCGTTACCACCCAGATGGCTGCACCGAAACCCATGGTCGAGCCTGCTTTTTACGGTGTCGTCAGTGGAGAAGAGATTCAGGTTTGTATCTGTCCCATTTTCCTACATAATCCAGTATCAAATTACTGCTTTGCTTCTTCTTTGTATGGGTTAGTTCTAGAAACCGATAAATGACGAGATTTTCTAATACGAAGTTCTATAGTATTCAAATATCTTGCTGGACATTCCTGGTAAAACCTTTGAGAAAGGCCTTGAAACTGAATCAGTCATATCTGGGTGTAGTTTTATCAGCCAAGAATTTCAGTTTCTTGCCACTAGATGCCTCAATGAAGAGACGCATGGCTCCTCTCATCTTCTATCTTATTGATATATCGAATTGTATCACGCAAGAAACGATTCCATTTGTTGGCTCATCTTAAACCCGATTTTTTATCTTCATCACAAAGTGGCAAATAGAAAATGTTCTCTTTCATTAATTTATCGGGAGAAATTCCCTTCACAGCTTTATCAGACTTCTTGCAAGTGCTATGAAAGGAATTAACGCAGAAAAATGTTTTCTTCTCACCCTAGGTGATCTTGCCACAAGCATCAGAGGAGTATGGTCCAATTTCACATTACTTCCTGATCGTGGTACCGGAGTTTCCGGAGACCGTGAACAAAATTCCAGACGAGTTCACCGATGACATGATCGTCGGTCTAAATCTGAAGGAAGGACACATATTCCAACCCTACGTCACTGCCAAATTTCCACACAGAGATATACCTTACAGTTTTAATTTGGGCGATGGAGGCACTTACGAAGGGTACCTGAACAAAAAGTTGGACAAGGGAAAGAGGTATAGAATATTTGTGAGGGCGATTGTCGACACTCCTAGAAAGGTAATGATCTCAAATCACCTCATTACTCTGATGAAGCTAATCATTACATCTGATCTTTTACGTTACAATCTGAAGCTAATCAAACTTCAGCATGCATAGAAAAATTCTTATGTTTCCGACTTTTTTTCAGCACTTATTCACATCATCGCCGTTTTCGGAATACTTGTCACTGGACATGAGGGCGCCTCCCCCTGGTGATCCTCCGCGAAGGCCTGACCCTCATGCAGAGATGGACGGCAATCTTGAGGTGTCGGTCAACAAAAGTAGTCACGAACCAGGAATGGTATGGGTGGTGGGTCCCATTATCGCTGCGCTTATGGTCAGCGTGTGCTTGGTTCTGCTGTTTGTCGTCAAAAAGTGAGTACATACTGCTTTGGGTGATATTTATTCGTGTCATGTCGCTGTCACGTTTGGAATGCTAATCAAATTTTTGGCGAAGTGCAGAGTAAAATTGCGCGTTTCATTTTATGAATAAAGTGATACTGTAAGCTTATCAGTCAAGTAAGAAGTTAAAAGGTGAATTTGGAAGGTTTGTAGTGAAAAATAGTTACTTTTAACACATGTTGAATCGAAAAATTTTAATGGGTTTTTAGAATAGGAGATTTTCAAAACGAAGATTTCAAACCAAAATTTATTGTATAGAGAATGTACCAAGGGTAACTTCATAAGGAACCGTAATTTCTCTGGAAAAAAATCGACATAAAAATTCTGTTGAGCACTATCTCCCATCGTTAGATGACCATATCTACTTCCATACCATTTCGATGAACGCGTAGAACTGAATTGCGAATGGTTTGTGTGTGACAGGCGTAGACAGCCGTGCAAGGCTCACGACCAAGCTGCAGTGACTCGTCCCTTGATGGCCGCCGACGTAAGCTCGAATCACGCTCCGTCCGATCCAGTAGAAATGCGCCGGGTGAATTTCCAGACGCCCGGCATGATTTCGCATCCGCCGATACCCATAACCGAGCTTGGCAATCACATAGATCGGCTCAAAGCAAATGACAATCTCAAGTTCAGTCAGGAGTACGAGTCAATCGAGCCCGGTCAACAGTTCACATGGGATCACTCGAATATGGAGGTACGTACATCGCTTCCTCGATTTTCACTCATCTTATACTATATCTCATCCTCATTGCATCGCATCGCTTTGATTGCTACTTGGCCGTTAGGTCGAATTGAACATGATCTGAGTGAGGTGCACGATGACATTTTTTTAGCTCTCCGCAATATTAATCTCAAATTGTTCGAATTTTGTGAGACTCATGAACTGTGATGGTATTATGTCTGCAGGTGAATACCTCAAAGAACAGGTATGCAAATGTCATAGCGTACGACCATTCGAGAGTAATCCTGCAGACGATCGAGGGCATCCCAGGCTCGGACTACATAAATGCCAACTATTGCGATGGCTACAGGAAGCAAAACGCGTATGTGGCGACGCAAGGACCTCTCCAGGAAACTTTTGGCGATTTTTGGCGCATGTGTTGGGAGCTCAGGTCGAGTACCATAGTCATGATGACAAAGCTCGAGGAGAGGACAAGAATAAAGTGCGATCAGTATTGGCCGACTCGAGGAACCGAGAGTTACGGACAAATGCAAGTGTCCATCACGGATGTCCAGGAGCTTGCTACCTACTGCATCAGGACGTTCCAGGTTCGTCTTTTTCAAAATTTCGGTTCTAACTTTATTTTAATCTAAGTTAAAAAGGAGCGAGTGAGCGTAACGATTGAAATCAACAAGACTTATAATCCATAATTTTTTTTCTGGGCTTTTGACCCATGAAATTAGTAACGGTTCTAGATGACATTCCATTATTTATTCTAAGCGTTAGAATTAACGTCACAATATTCACGAACTTAAAATTATCGATGAATACATTCTGAATATACAGATCGAATTTGTAAATTTCATGTTTCAATCTCGCACTAGGTCTCCAATAGTCTTTATAAAAGCTCCAGAATTTAAAAAAACGAACCTTTTAGATAATATGCGATAATTTCTCATTTCTTATGACGCGTTGAATAACGGCAAGAAAACCAATTAATCGTGAATTATTTTAAATCAGATATGTCGACACGGCTACTCGGAGCGCCGTGAAATCAAACAGCTGCAATTCACTGCATGGCCGGACCACGGAGTTCCAGAGCATCCGGCACCATTCCTGCAATTTCTGCGTCGGGTGCGCTGCTTGAATCCTAATGACAGTGGTCCTCTCATAGTACACTGCAGCGCTGGGGTAGGGCGTACCGGATGCTTTATAGTCATTGACTCGATGCTCGAGCGTATTAGACACGAAAAGACTATCGACATCTACGGCCATGTCACCTGCCTCCGAGCACAGCGCAACTACATGGTTCAGACCGAGGATCAGTACATTTTTATACACGATGCTCTTCTCGAGGCCGTCATCTGTGGTATGTAACCGTCTCATCCTACAAATATCTAGACCTATAAGATGGACAGTGTGCCTTTCTTCTAATTTACAATTTGTGCTTGATTCACTTTTGATGATAAAAGATAACATAAGGATTGTCCCATTCAATGAGTTGCATACCCTTTTCACCGCTATCAAAAGTATCTATCGTTGAGCTCGTCATCAATTTATAGAATTCATTGGTCAAGATTTAAAAAAAAGTTTGAAGAGTGAGTGCTCGATAAATGTAATGCAAGGGAATGATGATGCCACGCTTCATGCAACATCTTCATAAATTCAATTGAGATTGAAAAACTTACTATATCAACCGATGACTTATCCATTGGCGAAATAAGAAAAAATTCATCAAAAGTTTAAGACTCAGCGTTGAAAATACATAAAATTAGATTTTGTTGTACTGAGTAACTTGTTCAGCAGCTGTCTCACTTTATTCCTGAAGAAGTCTAGTATTCCGCAAATTCCGTCAAAGAGTTGACTCAATCATATTCATGTTTCTCTACAGGTATCACGGAGGTGTCAGCGAGAAATCTACACTCGCACATACAGAAGCTCATGTCGCCAGAAATCGACAATATCACGGGTATGGAGTTGGAGTTCAAAAAGCTATCGAACGTCAAGGCTGACTCGACGAGATTCATTTCGGCAAATTTACCCTGCAATAAGCACAAAAACCGTCTTGTTCATATTTTGCCTTACGAATGTACCAGGGTATGTTTACAGCCTCAGAGGAACATCGAGGGTTCGGATTACATCAACGCTAGCCTCATTGATGGTTATCGCTATCGAAGCGCTTACATTGCCACCCAAGGTGCGTACATTCACTAAATTTTTGTTTGTGTAAATCACCGAGTAAGATTGGGGTGTTTATTCAATTGGTTCGTTTTGAACATCTACAGGACCTCTGAACGACACGACCGACGATTTCTGGCGAATGCTGTGGGAACACAACTCGACGATTGTCGTAATGCTGACGAAGCTGAAAGAGATGGGTCGGGAAAAGTGCCATCAGTACTGGCCTTCAGATCGCTCAATTCGATATCAATGTTTCGTTGTGGATCCGATAGCCGAGTATAATATGCCACAATACATTTTGCGCGAGTTCAAGGTTACGGACGCTCGTGATGGTGCAAGTCGTACAGTGCGTCAGTTCCAGTTTATTGACTGGCCAGAGCAAGGCGTACCCAAATCTGTCGATGGCTTCATCGACTTCATCGGTCAGGTGCATAAGACGAAAGAACAGTTTGGCCAGGACGGACCGATCACGGTACACTGTAGCGCAGGTGTTGGTAGAACCGGCGTATTCATCACTTTGAGTATTGTGCTCGAGCGTATGCAATATGAGGGAGTCGTTGACATATTCCAGACAGTCAGGATATTGCGAACACAGCGGCCGGCCATGGTTCAAACTGAGGTAAGATTGTTTGGTGATACTTGTGTATCTAATTAAATCTATCTTAAGTAATTAGTTATTGCTACATAATTCATTCAGATGATCTGTTGTCTCACTGATCACATTTTGTCAGGTATTGAATGACTATAATATGTGATTTCAAAAAGCTTGATAGCTGTCAAGCTTTTTGAAAATATTTGTTTACGAAACGTATTTGTTACTTATGAAAAATATTTGTTGCATAGTTCCAAGTCAAGAGCAAATGGCCAAGAACTTTTGATTTTCCTGTAGGGAATACGATACAGATGAGTTGAAATTCAAATCGAATATATCCTCAGAAAATAGTCAGCGCAATCTCACGTTGAGAGTTATTCAAATCGTATGTTCCATTGTGTCTTATTCACAAAACTGATAGAGGTCATATTTTCTCATCAACAGGATCAATACCAGTTCTGCTACCGTGCAAGCCTAGAATATCTTGGCTCATTCGATCACTACGCCAACTGACAACCAGAGCACCGAGAGGCCACGCCAACGAGTCGGGATCGGCCTCGTAGCCGCGAACACACGATCGAACGCGGTGCAACCAAGGTGCGAAAAGTCTAGTGGTACGATGAGTCGTCGTCTTTGCCACGGCGAAGTCTTCAGCGCCATCAACAATTTGCCTACCCGCCACCTTCATCCGGCTTTTCCGCGAGCGAATTCGACGATTCATAAAGAGCTTCTTTACAACTAGACCAAAGCAGTGCAACGCTACTTATATATCGAAAAAAAAAAAACGAGTGAACTCTGGCGCACAGTGTCCCGCAGTCCCCCCTTATACATATGAATCATAGTGTCCAGATAAACGCGAGAGCCACGTATGAACTTTTTAGAAGTGACTGATCTCGCGCGCGTGTAGTATAGTATGATGACTGCGTCCGATCGAGAATCACTCGAGCGTGCGATTTTAGCTGTAAGGACAAATTTCATATACTCAATCTATACATATACATATCGAAAATCTGCGAGGCAGCTCGTTCGCATTCAACTCTTCTTGCAGCAAAGTTTTTGTCGATTTGATCGAAGTTGAAGGTATTTTGTTTCGCGACCCTATTTAAGAAGATTACTTTTTTAATTGTCAAGGATCTAGTGACGTCCAACTTGTGATTCGATGTGCTCTCGATTTTTTATATTTTTATCAGTCCCAATGACTATCAACATGAGTTTTATACATTTGAACATTATGCTCTACTTGCACAGGTTCGAACTGATTTTTAGAGGAAATTTTGAAAAACAATTATGTACTTACCGCAGTTTCTTGCACAACGCAATCGTTTTTTAGTGATTTTATATGAACTGTTTGGGTAGATTTTTGAGAAGAAAATAGAACTTAACTAGGTGAGGCAGCTGCATTCCATCTTCAAACCTTTTTCCATAATGGATTGTGTAGCTAAAAAAATTATGGTTTCAATTATTCAATCCATCCAAAAGACTTGATATAAGAGAGACTGCATTTTTGAGATTTGATTCTCTGCAATTGTGTAAAGTGATTTTTTCAGACGAAAAAACCGTTAATCATGAGAAATTTGACTCGTACCTATAATATGATCTCTTAAGAATTGGTAGCTAGATACAAAAAATAATTTTACGCGCGGCGAACAAGAAGCAAGAAAGAACAATAACAATCATTGTAAAATGTTTATTCGGCGAGCTTCGTAACAGACGATGAATAATGATACTGTACCATTTAGCTGCATTAGAAAAAAGTTATTAATCGGTTGAGTGTAGAAATCGCAAAAGCTCTGTAAGTTCGAGTAGATATAATATAAGCTTTTAGTAAAATGAACAAACTTTCAATCATGAAGAACATGACAAATGAAACAAGTAGATGACAATTTTAGCAGGAGTTGCATAGTTTTTGTGAATATAAATAATTGTATGTTGCGAATTGTGGCGCTAAATGAGCAATTGTTGTTGTCCCGTGACTCATATCAATCATCACATGTACAAAACTACGCTTCATCGTGCAAATCTCTTTTTTAATGTTCTGGGCACATGTTGACCAAGTCAAAAGTAAACCGATTGTAGAAGATAGTGTATATGCATGATAATTTGATAATTATTCTGTCTGTACGTATGTTGCCGTTTTATTGTGTGGCTCAGTATTATAAGACGTTAGTATGTAGTGTAAAAAAGGAAGATTTATTCTTCATGATTTCATTTGTCTGCATTTTTGGGGAATTTCTTTGTGAAGAGATGTAAAACTCCTTAACTTCCATTACTGGCAACATTTTTCTGAGAATACCGATTTTATTCTGTCCATTTGTGAGTATTTTCCATTTTCATGTAGTTGATGTGATTAAGTTTGGTTTTCACGTGAGTGCAACGATGTCAGAGATATTCTCACTTGTACATGGGTAACTAAGTTCTGCAGCTCTTAGATCATGTGTACATGAATGAAGCAAATGCGTAATCACGGGAATGCACGATTTGTACATAAACGCAACATCCCACCCTTGAAAACATGAACATAAATGTAGCATAAGAGAGTGAACAGTTTATAGATAGATTTATATCACATATTATGGAGAGCGAAGTATGCAGGGTTGAAAATAGTGAGAGACTTTGGACAAGAACCAAGAGAAGTGTCGAAACAACTTTCCGATTATTTTCCCACAATTTTGATTCTCGTGCGAAGCTTTCGTAGTTGTTCGAGTAAATCTGCGTTTTACCCAACTGCCCCCCATTTCGCGATGGGATATTGAACATTTCTTCACTGCCGTTGTTTTATACAACCTGGGTTATTTCTTCGACTGATTTTAGTCTCGTGTTATACGATTAGAAAATTGATTTTGATACCAGTGCTATATCGAAGGCCATATGAAACCATTCCATTTGCAATGGAATTATTTCGGCATCACCCCACGAGTCTGTAGTCGGCAAATTTTAGTCCCAGAGATTCTACCGCGGTTGTAATTCTGTTAGGACGAATTGCTTCACAACGTTGTCAGTCCTGTTCAAATCCTTATCTAGTAAATGTACATAAGACCGTTGTCAAGGTCGATTTCTAGAATTTCTTGATAGAGTTCGAAGCACTGATTATATTGTCACCATCTTTGTAAAATATTTATCCCTCATGCTTCAATTCTGTATCAGTAGATATTCACCCGAGGAGAGACTATTCCCCATATTTTCATCAGTATCACTCCTGAGAGACTAATTTGAGTTATCTTGACAAGTTCGAGCATGTTATGAGATAGAATCAATATCGGAAATTTACTATTTATTTACATTTTACTGTCTCGCAAAAGTTGGAAATGATTCCCAGTCCATACTAATAAGAGATAACTTGTAGTTGATTCAGCTGAAAGTTTAACATATAGATAAAACAATAAAGGGTGATGTAATATCGTCGTTTTTAAAATGAACACTCAAGTAAGTCAATATATTTCGTCATTCAGCTTTTGCAATGGGATTCAGTTTTAATTGTGGCCTTCGATTAGCATTCTTTTATTGTGTTCAAACGAGAAATTATTGACGTCAAGTTTGCAGAGCAACCATGAACTCAGTACGAATTTAGTAGAATCATTCGTTTTTCCATAAGTCTTAATTTGCATGAAATGTCTGTAAGTCAGGGCATCAAATATCCATGATTAGCCTCAAACTTGATGAGCAACATGATTCATTCATCATTCATTCGAGAACATGATTTTGGAAGTGTTATCTTTCTTTAATACTTCTAAATTGAAGAACCGCAGTAATCAGCCTTTTCCAAGATGTTTAATCGAATTTTCAGTAGTACTTGGAATCGTGTGGAATGGAAAACTCATCTTGCGCATTTGCAAGGGATGTTGACAATATTGTTGAGTCGTTAATTTTCGAGACGTGAATAATATGGTGATTTTTCAAGACGTCATGATTTCCTGCACTATATAACTCTTATATCGATTATCTCTTCTAATATAAACAAAATTCGATTGATTAGGTCCGAAGTTGTAACTTTGATCATCATCCGTGGAGTTGTTTTACTATCAACTTTTGTAACAGCGTATTATTCGAATTTACACAGAATTAAGTGATGAATCGATGTTCAAACCGTTGAAATATCGAACCTAACTCCCCAATCCCTGCGTTGTAACAATTCTGAAGAAGTACTGTGATTAGATGATCTAAGTATAGTTCAGCTTTACGATTTTATTCCAACTTTTTGATAGTTTATCGATCATGAAAGAAAATGCACATATTTACAATATTCACCGTGTTTCCTATTGTGTTATTGTACTGATGTTTACACTGATCATGACTTAGAAAATATTATCAAATGAATTGATTCCTATTTCTATTCTCTCTTTAATCAGTAATGCTTTCGATGCTCTTGTGAATAGCGAAATCGTGAGATACGAATTTTTACGAGTTCCAAAAACTCAGAGTTGAGATTTTTTTGTATTATTTTCCCTTACAACACAGTGTATTCTATACATTGTTGGATCAGATCGCTTTACGATAATGATTAGGAAAACTTGGAGGAAATTAATAAAACAAGAAATGACGATACTCATGTAATAAAATTTGTTGCGTAAAAATAGTATGTACATTGAATCTTGCCATGAGGCACCAATAAATTAGTAACCAATGTGAATTATGAAATGACCAGTTTCTTTATTGATTTTCAGTGCCTTCTCGTCAAAAGAAACTTACGATGGAAATGAATGCCGAAATCACAAAGTCAAGTTAATCACTTTTAAAACTAATTTTGCTCACGCAGCGTTCGCAACCCCTTTTCTGAAAAGCCGCATTCCTTTTGCTCACCAACTTTTGCGATACGAAAGTACTCATATACTTACGTACAAGTACATCTCGAATGTTCACCTACAGAGCATCACCATGCTCTCAAGTATGAAATTGCAACTCGTTATCGCTTAGGAACTCTGGTTTGTTCAAGAACAAAATTTTTTACAAGTGAGTCTCGCTTTGTTAGTTAGCGTCACCGCTGCAAGATTAATACCATGAGAATGTATGTTCTCAATACAAGAGCGTGCGTCAGAGCTTGTTTTTGTCAAGACCTTTGATAACTTTTGTGACAGCCTTATATGCTCGGATCGGAACTATCGTTTGGATTCAAAAACTTTACTGTACGACCTCGTATGGAACATGACTCAAAAAGGGTCGCCACTGATTTTGTTCAATTTCAAAACTACAAGCACGCACTGATAGGTATGTACAATACATCTCATTGGAAAGGTATGGCGGTGTCAAAGAGACTGCGTTATGATTTTCATGTGAGGATTGTAAATAAACCACAGATGGTCGACGGGAGAAAACTTATCAAGAGTTTATCGAGACAAAACGAAGTTATCGTTAACGTCCTCTAAGATAAAAGATCAAAGTAGATCTGCGAATGATTGACAACATCAATACTATCAACAGTTTTGAAACAAAATTTATACAATTTGCATACATACGAAAACACTCTCACTTATACTCCATTATTTTTACACTTACAAAATAAGTTTCAATCAAAATCACATTGCTCCAGAGCATTTATATAACATTTGTTGGTTGACTGCCTGTTGGCGGGCTCCTGGTCATCATTGTGGTCATCTAGGAAGGAAAGGAGATAGGATCATTCATCATATCGAAAAAACGATGTTTCGTCAACTGCATAACATGTAAGTAATTAAACTGAAAATAATACCAAGAAATCTGATCGTGTACATTCAATACAATAAATTGGACTTGAAAGTGTCGAATGAAAAATTTACTGACGGACTTTATGAGAAGAATAAATTGATAGAAGCTTAAAATTTTCAAAACGGAAAAGTGATTGTCGTGTGAAACTTCGGACATAGAGCAGACCAAGTCCTCACCAAGCAAAAAATCTAGAATTGCTGCACTTTTGATCTATTCACCGTTATAGAATTGCGGAATCCGTTTCTCAATACTTGACATGTCTTATAGGTAATGATATAATTCAAACAATTTCTGAAGTATTACTCTCAAATTAAATAAGTATTCTGGATTTATAACAAAACGGTGATTAGCCTGGTCTGACTAGGATATCTCTAGTTGATCACATTTGATAGAACTTGATTTGGATTGAATATACTAGATCAGATGCAAAGTAACTAAATACAACAAAGGTCCTCAAATTCTTCTTACATTTTGAATGACCTGCCTCTTGAAGAAGTCGGAGGTGGCTGACGAAATATTTTTATCTCCTCCCATTTTACACTTGACATACCCATAGAGATTCGCTCCGTTCAGTATTGCAGCAATAGATGCAAGTAATAGCCATTTTGG
This sequence comes from Eretmocerus hayati, assembly GCA_029851415.1. NCBI lineage: Eukaryota > Metazoa > Arthropoda > Insecta > Hymenoptera > Aphelinidae > Eretmocerus > Eretmocerus hayati. Next base: position 136,874,176 of record CM056742.1, read on the forward strand.
TTTAACGCTAAACAATGCAACCAAAACGAAGATGCACCACAAGATTGGGCACAAGATCAATGCAAGCCAAAATATTCTTGCTTCAGATGGATTGATCCTATTCTGTTGAGAACCCTGAAAAACAGGGGATCCATTATTTAGGAAAATGAATTTGTATGGTGAAATAGTATTTAATCAAAATTCTACAGATTGCTAAGTACATCAAGCTCTATTCTCAGTATTTGCACTTTGTCATTTAGGGGGATAAATCTTTTCGCGCACGGTGAATCTTGGTAATTATGATGTTGAAATGTTTTCACATATCTACGTTTCTGAACAGATTTTTCCAGAATATTTGTCAAAATTGCACAGGATGAAGATGACTCATTCTCATCAGGTTAACAGGCAAAATTTCAGGCACATAACAAGATGAAAGCCAATATTCTCATTTGGTATTCCAATGAGAATCTTATACTTTTTAAATAGTATCACATGACACAATTACAAAATGACTTTAGAGAGCAAATTTGATTGATTAAGAATCATTGAGAGAAACATAGATCAAAGATCAATGCATGAAAATTTCCTGAAGCACTCAATAACTAGAATATATAGGAAGCTCTAGGTTCAGGGATTTATTGATAAATCAAACCTTTCTAGATTCGAAGACCCAATGACTGACTCCGTTATCATCAACATAATTCCAATACCGAAGGCCAACCATTAATCTTCCAGTGATGTTCTTGACTGTCCAAAAATCCATTGACAATAAAAGTATAATTGTAACAAAACTAGCTATAAAGCTATCAGAGAACCACCCACAAAGTGTATAAACAATTATAGCCATGGATCTGAAGAGAAGATGGAACATTGTAACATATGGATGCCTGGAAAAAAATTACTTCTTGGGTCATGATCTTAAGGTGGAATAACCTGATTTTCCACTAAATTCAAAGCTAGGTGATAGCAAATCATAAAACTCACGTAAGTTTTCCAGTCTGTGTTTCATCTTCTCCAAAAGCTATTGTGTCGTCATCCATGAGCAAGGGCACCTATAGTTGCAGAATACATTTATATTGAGTTTTTTCTGCATAACCAAGAGATATCAAAACAATGATGAAATATGAGATCAAAAAAGTTTTATCAATGGCCACTCTTAGGATGGAAATGGGAAAATAATTACTATGCAAGGTAACTTTGCTAGGTTCAATGAAGTCACAGCATTAAAATTCCAACTTTTATTCAGGACAGTATGTTTTACTGATTCGATAGTATACTTCACTGATTGACTTGAGAGTTGGAGAAAATTACGCAAATACTCATCAAAGAGTGCAAGCAATCTCTCAAAGGCATACGGCCTATCTTTTAGCTGTGCTTTTCTGTTTATATGCCTTATATGTTGGAGTCTCTTGCTGCATATGTTACCTGAGTTCGTCAACAAATATCACACTATTCACTAATCATTAGCTGTGAAACACCACGGTGATATTTACTCCGATTTTTGTTGAGGATAATAAGAAAAAAGAAAATGCAGACAGATAAGAGCTAAACTATAAACACAGGTTAATCGGAGCAAGCTGCATCGGGCGAGGTCGAGGGAAGTGGATACCGCTCGTTATTTTCAACTCATACGTACTCGGTATCAGAGTGATTCCACGTATTTTTGCAAGCTATAAAAGCAGAACTTATTAAAAAAGAAAAAAGGCGATTCGGGTAGCAGAATATTTTGCCACACGTACCGAAGCAGACGCCATCACTGTCACTGTCGTTTTCGTCTGCTACGCGCATGCGCGATGTTTCATTTTTTTGATTTTTTCATGTTTTTGAAAAGTTAAGGAATTATGTAGAGATTGTCCCTTGATGCAGAGTCATATGATCACACATAAGATTTCCAGTGTTATTTAATACCTATTTCGAACAAAAACCACAAAATTCATCAAAAGACAATAAAAATTTCAGAACGTTGAAAAACAATCGTCTCGCAAAGAGAGTGTGCGGGTGCGGGAAAGCTGTGTCAAATAGATATCGCAAGGTGGAATACTCGAGAGAAATGTACGATACTTGATAATTTTACCATCCTCAAATTTTTGCGAAATGTATAAGCGGACGTATCAGAGCGAACATCAGAGATCCTAATTTCTACATATATTTATGTATACACACCCACAGTCACACACGAGACACGAGACGCCCCCGCCGCGCATGTCATTTTCAACTTTCGTGGCATCAAGACTTCGAACAACCCAGTAGTGGAACAACCAGCCAGTTGAAGTGAAGCAAAGTGAAGACTGCGTGGACTGACGGGACAGATTTGTAACACGTGTCCATCGTAACATTTCATTTTAGCTGTCAAATAAATTGTTAACAGATCATGCATTGTATGGTGAAACAAGATTGTGTATATTGTGACGTGAGATTGACAGTATCGCGAAACGAAATATCTAACCACAGCTGATCGATGAAAGCCGGCCGGCAATTACCTCATTCGTGAGACTTGGGGAACAAGTTTTATAAGAGAGAGAGTCGGTCGTGTGGCAGCTCCTCGAAGAGCTTATAGTCCCATCAGAGGGGGAGGCATGTATTTGATGCTCATTGACTATCTGCGACGTCACAACGAATCAGTTGTGCAGCTGCAGCAGCTTCCATCATCAGAAACGCAGTGGTGAAACCGGTGCTATTGCAACTTGTAAACATTGGTCTACATCAGCTGCTTCAGCAGGACAACAACAACAGCGGTATAGCGTCGGCTGCTACGTCTGACGTTTGCACTCTTACGGGTATTCGCTAAAGTGCAAACGGAGGCCATCAGTGTATTCCCTGGCTCAAGGATTAATTTCTTTTAATAGGGGGTTGATTGTGCCTTGAGCAGACTATACGTACTATAACCATGCTGAGGGAATACTCGCCGGTGACGCAGGCGCTTTTGGGCACCTTGCTCACCTGGGCGCTAACCGCAGCCGGTGCCGCCGTCGTCGTTCTTATCCAAGGCAAACAGGTCAGGTCAAAAAAACTAAGAACATCAAAGACTTTATCTGTAAAAAAATTTATTCCTTATTTAGACACGGTCTTAAGATATTTTTGTTATTTCGATCTAGAATGTTTGTTTATAAGGTAATGATAGACATCTTACTGTTCCAAAGGATTTAGATCTCTGGAAAAATTATTACGAGGATCATTAATAGTCTAGCCATCGGTTGACAATCCTTTTCCAAACAGATCTAATGAGACATATTGCAGAAAAAATTCTTTTTCAGTTTCAAGTAATGACTCATCTGCTGGAGGAAAAAAATTATCGTTTTTCGTTTCATATCAATATTATCTTGTACATACACCACGAAAAGTGTTTATGATTCATATCAATTCCAGAATTCACTCTCATCATTACGATCAATTCCGTAAGTCAAGATATATGTATTTCTGTCTTCACAAGTGCTCGAATTGACCTGTATTCAAACTCAAAAATTTGAATCTATTCAAATGCCTCACTTTCTCAGTTCCGCCGTATGATCAAAATGATTCGCTACACTTACTTCTTTTTAAACTCTCGTAAGAGTGATTACTTGGACATTTCTAAAACCAGGTAGCAAAACCATCATTTTTTTAAATTCATCTTGAATAGAGGATTGAGTATCCTTTTTTCCAGGCTGCATTGTTATATTACTCACCTCTCGGCTGAGTGGTTCCGGTAATCTGATGATAAACTTGCCAATCTGATTAGGATTGTAATGAGAAGTGTTTTTTCTATTGATTTTATCAATAGACAGAACTCAGAGATTAGCTATAGGTATACAGATAACTTTGTTCCTGTGTAAAAATGCATATTATAAATCTTTTATCTATCCTATATCTGAAGAAGATAATTAATCATACTATAATTCAAAATATCACGCTTAATTGATCCATGCACCAACTCCCTCACTCGTTGATCCTAAACAAATAATACACAGGACAAAAACTGTCGCAAAAGTTTTTCTTCGAATTTCAAAGTTTTACTTGCTAATCGAATGATTCGTATTGGATTTGACTTGTTGAGTTATCATTAAATTTGGTCATTCCAGTCTTAAAATGTATGATAATCTCGTGGCTCGAGAACAATATGAATGAATACGACGATTATGATCGATGAAAATCGATGAAATTTCTAAGATCACGTTATAATTTTGATATCTGGCATTCCTTTATGGAATTCCCAGACTAATTCTGAATCCTGTGGTACAGAAAAAACCTCTGTGATATAAAAATACCAGCTAATTTTTTCCGAATTCTATGAAACGAATATGAATTCAATCGACCTTGTCAGAGGCTACAAATCAAAGGACATCTGGTTGAAAATTATGCTCTATTTCTTATACATTCTAAGAGATATTTTGCATTGAATAATATAATTCAGAGTTTGAAAGAATTTCACAACATTGCTCTAATGTATACTAATTTTGGAGAAAATTGTGCCATTCCTTGAAAATTTTTCTCATATAGTTCATGGCAATGGTAAAGATTTGATCACGTTTTAAAAACCTAGTGACGCCCATCTTTCTCCATTTACAGTCCGCTTACTTAGAAAATATCGGATATTGATTTCTGATGAATGAGTCTGGATCGCATTTCTCTTTTGCTCAGTTTTGCGAAAGTTGTGGAGATATATGGGCGAGGATTCAAGCTCGCTCTCTCCTTATACAACCGCAACGTATTCTTTGCATTTGGGGATCATTTTAATCCATTATGGCTTACGTCATACATTCGGTCTCTGCTTCTCTTACTCCCGAGGAGAAATTCTCAACAGTCTTTCGTGGCTATATGTGGAATGACTCTTTGTCAAACGGTGGAATCACATAGATTATATTGGCACTGAATAATTTTAATCGGTGGTCCTGTATGCAAATGAATTACCGATTAGCCTCTGACAATTTTTCGTACTTATATCCAAACTTCTACTCCTGCGACATCATACAAAGTCTAAGATGTAGAAGGCCAATTGATTCCACACAAATGGAAATAGCTAGACTACTGTTTCGTCTAGTTGGCACAACCACTGAATATTTCTTGAATTTTCGGAAAGGTGGTTTATGTTCGAAGAAAAGTAGTTTTTCGAATATTACAAGAAAAAATTGTCATCTGTTCGTCAATTGCAGGAAAATGTACAAGCTATTGAGATGCCTGTTGATTTAATACGTGGTTCTCAGTTGTGAGACCAAAAAGCTTATTTGACCGCGAAATTTGTTTTTTTCTCATATCACTCTGAGAAATATGTTTTTCTAATCCTATAGATTGATGATGATGAATGATGAATGATTTCTTTATTGAGACCGAGGACTCCAGCTCCTACATAGTCAAAACTTTACCGATCTTTGGCGATATTGATAGATAATACATATACAACGCACGCACTACAAGTAGAGGTGCTGGTGATGAACTAATACAAGTGAATTAAAACCTATAGAAAGATAAAAAGAATAGAATGGAGAAATAGTAAATCAAATCATTCGATGCCATTCCAGGAATTTCAATTTCTCTGAAGTTTATCTATTTCTGCTGTTTCGAAAATTATATGCTTATCTAATATCTCGTTAATGTTTTGTACTTTTAAATAGTAACTTGATCAAGATGATAGATTCGGCACACTTTATGGCACAGGAAAAAATCCCGAAGCCCTTTTCTCCCATTATCGTTGTGAAAATCACCTATTCAACAAGATATGTATATGGACATGTTTGAATTTTTATTCAATTTTCTCCTCAGAGGAAGCTGCTGGACGTCAGCCTGGGATTTGCCGCTGGAGTAATGGTCGCAGCGAGTTACTGGTCACTTTTGGAGCCTGCAATCGAGATGGCCAGTGAGAGCGGTCTATACGGTCCTGAGGGCGAATATGCCTTCCTACCAGTAGCAGTGGGTTTTCTCATCGGGGCACTTTTCGTTTATGGAACGGACGCCCTTATAACGAGCCTTGGCATACAATCACCGAACGTACTATTGGCAATGCAGTCTGTGGGTACGCAGAAAAAAGAGCTAAGCCTAGCTTCGAGCCGAGATACTAAGCTAAAGAGTGACAAAGAGCACAGTGACGAGCCGACGAGCCGATTGAATCGCGACTACCAATTCCAAGCTGGCCAGTACGACCATACAACCACAATTGATGGTACCTAAAATCCAGCCAAAATCGCCTTCACAAAACCAAATGATCCTTTTTCACTTTGCAGTCTCTTGTATATGTTTACATCTGCATTTTACATTCACACCATATCTTATTCATATCTTGTCTCTCATATTTTTATTCCTGTATTCCCCTTCGTTGTATCATGGTGTTCGAGATGGGCCTTACTAGGAATCTTTCTCAGTAATTGGCTGACATATTCCGGGACTAAATGTGGTTTTGAATATTTATTCGATCTTCTTTCACGAAAATGCTTAGACAAGAAAATTCTTTTTGGCTTTGAATTTTTCTGTCTTAGGTCAGAACTTATGAAAGGAAGAGGTTGAGAACACTCATGCTTGAAAATTAATTGTCTCACAATCAGTACAGCATGTAAACGCCTACGGTCTAAACAATCTTGATCAAATTTGGATTACTACAAAGTAAACTTGGAATTTCATCAACTGCTTTGATCTGTGACCATCATTCGGAAAACTGTCTCCGTATAATAAATTTTCGTTGCTCTTCTTGAAATTACCGTTGAACTTCTTGAACGGTGATCATACATGCAAACAAAGTTCAAAATACAGAATTGGGGTTTTAAAACTCTACAACTGACTGATACAGTTTGGGTCTTTCCAGTGTTCTACAAGACACTTCACTAAGAAATCCTCGCTCAACTGATAATCGGTGAGATTACCTTCAATAAGATCTGTCATGAAAGTAAAGTTAGTTTATTTGGCCCGATTGACAGCGTTTTGGACGAAATTATAGAACAAAGACTCAATGATTCTTATGCAAAATCTCATCAAAAACCATACGCACCTGATGATCATAAGGCCTCGACGGAAATCTATCAGATTTTCCTAAGCAAAATAAATCCATTCAATTATCATGTACGAGCCTGCATGGTTGCAAAATTAAAGAGTGGTCAGCATGCGCAAAAAATTGAACACTTTATTCCGATTAGAAACTGTACTTTCCGCTTTGCTTAAGCCACAAGCATCTTTTCTTTCTGATAAATTAAAATTTCAAAGTAACTTTAGTTAACGGTATGTTTCGAATGCAATTTTTCATCGTGAAGATCCGGTATGCCAAAATCTAATGGAATTAATGAATTGCCAGAAATTTCCATATATCAAACATGACTGTTAGCAAGAGCCTCGGGAACACTTCTTTCATTCAATATTCGATGGCTCTTATATCTTTTAGAATTCTCTGCAAAATCTAATCAGTTCGAGGGCTTGAAAAATCTCTTTCGGTATTCAATTTTGAGAGAAAATATACATTATTTCTACTGGACATGTCAACTAAACTAACTGATATATGTACATATACACTTGTGGTGGTTGAGGGAGTTCAAGGTTTGCACTATATCCTTAAACATGACTGTTTCGCAGATATCTTCTATCGATCTTCTGACTGACATCAGCAACCTCTGTCAATTGCCTTCCATAACAAGGATGCGGACCATTTCATATTCACGAGTTTCCGCGATTATCGTCTCGATATCAAATCAATAGCTCGTTTAAAGAAACATCAGCATATCGATTGGGTGAAAATCAATGGGTTTCTTTTGAAATAGCAATCTTTGTGTGCTCCTTCATGATAATGGGATTAGAATTTATGTAGACCGTCTTTAAAGAAGGGTAAATCGACTCGACTCTTTACACCGATTCTTCATGGATTGCGATTCTTGTATGAATTCACTCATCGCTCTGCTTCGTTATGTCTTTTTCGCTCTTATGCTCTGAACTTCCTGGAATAGACGAATTCGATTAAAAATGAAGTTTCCTTGGTCACATGATCATTCTAGAAGATTATCAAGTTTCTTATTGTAATGAAGTATCACATGTTCCGGGAAGCTATCCTTATACATATGGAGTCGTAAATATCTACCGCGCTTGCTTGAAAATACATCTTTGATTCGACCATTCCAGGAAGGTAAGCTCTATGATCTCAAATCTTCCTGCATGGATTGTTGTCTTCAATCAGTATGGGCTATTCATTGCTTCCTTCATATGAAATGTTTCTTAATTCAAAGTATACGGCATTTTTCGACCGCTCGCAACTCAAAATATGACACACTCTGATCAATACTAGAAACATCGAAATCAAATCAAAATTCTGTACTCTGAAACGAAGATTCTTGTGCGGAAGGCCTCATTTTGTTCGATGATGAGATATAGAGCTAGATCGTGGTCTGAGGACAATCTTTGTTGTATTAAAAAGTATTGAATCTGGGCTAGACTAGTTTTGAATTGATTTCAACTATCCATAGCTTTGTAAATTTTGTTGTGTGCTTACATCAAATGAGTGTTTAATAATAATTTCTTACTTATTCATTCATTTTGATTTTGGTTGTAATTACAGGTTTTTACGAACAGAATACAAGAAGACGACAGCAGTCTGGAATGCAGAGAACTAATAATCCCAATGAAGTTGGCACTCTCTACGAAGATCCAAGCAATGAAATCAAGAATAATCAATGGAAGAGAATTTTGTTACTGGTAGTAGCAATTACTGTGAGTATAATTCAGCAGACACTTCTTGAATCAGTTATGATTCGATTTCTCTCCTTGAAATTAACTCTTCATTGTAAAATCAGTCGAAGATCTCGAATGCTTTGCGTATTTTATAATTGTCCTAGTTAGACCGAGTTAGACACTGTATAAAAAGTTACAAAAAATCATTGTTCTGAATTAACGTTTTTATACCTTCTATGCAGGTACATAATATTCCTGAAGGCTTAGCAGTAGGAGTCGGTTTCGGTGCAATAGGAAGTAGTGCCTCGGCAACTTTCGAAAATGCAAGGTCAGTGACTGTTTTTACCCACGCAAGCGTTTTTTGACCCATACTAACAATGAATCAACAATCGTCGAGCTTGGATTCAATGAATAGCAGTATCAGCAAACATCAAATGTTAGGATTGCTCCTTTTAATTGATATTTTTAATCTCACTGAATTAATCTCCAAATCTTTATCGATGTGGGCCGCATTTCAAATTCTGGTATTGCCTACAAATTTTGCTAACTCAGGTGCTCGTATCCACGGCAAATCCTTCCGGAATTTTAAAGTGCAGGAACGAGCTGTTCCCGCAAAAGTTAACGATTAGAACTTGTTCAGAGGAAGTCCGGGGAGTTTAGCGTTGATATGTAGCTATCTATGCCATTGATTTGTTATCGTTATTGGAACGTCATCAATCCTATTCATAGAAGTAGTCGCAACGCTTTTTCCATGAAATAATGAATTTTGACTCATCATAATCATGTCCAAATATTAGAGTATAAGTGTGAAAATGAATTAATTTCATCATTAGTAAGATGAAAGAATATATTGTTATCAACTTTACATAAGGGTTGCTAGAATTGCTTCGAAAGACCTTACAGCTCAGATGTGACACTTGTGACTAAGATTTGACTCACCAAGGATCACGTCGAGCTCCATAGGGTAAATGAATGCTCAGTTTGCAAAATTGTGAGCTCCTCGATACTTGGAGAAGGTGAATCATTCTAGATAAAGAACAGTTCTAGAATAGAAGGAAAAATTACGAGTAGTCCGTGGCTTTTACAGTGAGTTGCTCAGTCAAAACTTGATTTGTTTAATGTGCGTATTATACAGCTCTGATGAGCCGTGATTTTGAAGAATTGAAAATTTAGTCAGTATACTTAGATAAGATAGGATTCATTCCCCGTCGCTTCGTTGACTGCTTCCAACATTCAATTGTCTTATGTGACGATCATAGGTGCATTTTCGTAATTATGTCAAGAATTGAACAAAAATTTTTCACACAATCATTGGCTTCATTCAAATTTTGAGAAATGGGATATTTTTAATTTTAAATCGGAAGCTGTTCCGCAGACGGTGTTAGTCACGAAACAAAGTAAATACTTGATCAATTTGAGTTTCTCACGCAATAAATGGATGAGATGATGGGGAAATTTGAAAGTGGTTTGGATTCTAGGATGTGAAATGGTGGTACTATTTTCGGGGGAAATTAAAATATGATTTTCGCTAATCTAGAAATATATGACTCATCAGGTGGCAAAATTATCAATTGAATCTAGCGGAAGTCATTGAGTTCGTAATAATTTCCTATAGAGTTGCAGCACTGTCAGTGCATTCGATCCTGTTACGTATCATGCTTTCAAATTGTTTTAGAACAAAATGAATTTATTTGCAATTCTTAAATTTGTCAGATCCATAAAACTGACACACAATTGTGAAATGATGCAAGTTTCATTATTTATATCATTTTTGTTCGTGTCAAATTACGGTTGTTAGTACAAATTTTCCTGCCTTAGCCCAATTTTAGCAGTGACAAAAGAACAATTTTCAAGTGCTTGCAGACTTTTTTCAGCTATTTGTCCATTCATTCAAAAACACCTGTTGCTGCATAAATAAACTCTCGCCAATCTCTGTAGTACCGACGCGTGCAGAATATCCATTCACTGCCTCAGTAGGTATATAATTCGCAACTCAACCTTCTGCAAAGCAAGTTTGCTAACTGGCCATCAGACGCCGCACCGAGTCAAGACGCTATATACCACTTTCAGTAGATACAGTCAGGCTATGGTACGGCATATCGTCATCCGTATCCAAAGCTCTTGCATGCATGCAGGCAGCACGAGGAGGCATCGACTCTACAAGTGGGAGGCATGCACTTCACGAGAGAGTGAGAATAAGTGAGAAAGAGTGGGGAAAAGAGGGGAAGGAGGTTATTCTTGCTCTCTTGGAGGTCCGCATGAATGAGCTGCATGCACGGTGGTCGCAGCAGCAGCAGCAGCAGCAGCAGCCTCGCGGAGGAGGAAGGGTTTTATTATATATGTATATTGGGCCTATTTTCTCTGGCGATCCGCATCATCTCCGTGTTGCACCCATCTCTATGGTTGCACCGCGAGTATGTGCAGCCAGGCAGCAGCAGCAGTATCATGCACGGAAAGAGAGGCCCTGGAATCCGGTGGGGCCCCAAGCGCCGCGCATTCCATCCCCTCCTATTGAAAGCACATACGTATATATTTCTGCGGTGCTTGGAGGATTCTGAGCGTTTGCTCAATGGACATTGTCGCTGTATTATGTGCCGCCGCCGGCAAGTAATTTCTCTCGATGCAACATTGAGATCTGTGTGGTATAAGTTGCTGGGGATTTAAACCTGAATCCTGCGTGGACAGATTGTGCGGAGTGCTTTTCAGAAAAATTGACGCTTACTTGATTTTGATGACGTTAAAAAAACGCTGGAAGAACCTCACTCCAACTTTTTGCCACTTAACAACCGTTAGGTCGCATCGATTCCCAAAATATGGCCTGTACTATCAGCCAAATTTCGTACCCAATGAAATAGTAAGAATAACCAGATATCGAACATAATTCTCGGTCATGATTAATGGATAAATACTGGTGATAAAATAACCATGATCTGACAAAATCCCAGCTCCGCCATCCATTATTCACTGCTCGTAAATAGCAATGTCAACTGTCCGAATTTGCTTGCTCCGACATTTCATAATCATGCGTTGCTGCTTGTTGACTGACGCTGATTGTTTCGCGGTGAGTCCAAAGCCCGATGAAGTGTTATTTATTGTTTAAGGACATGTGAAAGTCAACTTTTACCGACACTCCAAATCCTTACTTATTTAATTATTTCCACAAAATCTACGAGATATATCAAAAAAGTGCTTCCAAGAAGCCCTGCTACAGCTTCAGATCTATCAGTTAAGAAAAGAAACGAGTGAATTGAGTGAATGTAGCCTCCACGATCAACTTTTGAAGATTACAATTCAATTGAGAAATCTGCACTTTACCGACACTCCAAATCGCTACTTATTTAATTTTTCCCACGTAATCTAAGAGATAAATCAAAAAAGTGCTCCCAAGAAGCCCTGCTATGTCTTCAGATCTATCGTTAAAAAAAGAATCGAGTGGATTGAGTGAATATTGCCCCCACAATCAACTTTTGAAGATCACAATTGAACAAATTCGACTTTGACATCCCCTTAAGAATAGCAGGAAAGCCGTACCACTGACATCGATGGAAAGTCTTAGACGAGTGAGGCGAGTCGAGTTGAATGATGGCTCCCTCTAGTCTTGAGGCAAATCAAACATTGATGAACAAATTTGTGTCTCCAACTGATGCTTGCTATGATTTTGTTAGTAACGCTACATTAAAACTTCGTGATCAAATCGATTCTCAGCTACTCCGGTAGACGCTATTCTGCTCCAATTGATAATCCAATCCTGATTCCAAATCACATAACTCTCAACGGTACAAGTTCCCAGCTTCGGAACTGCTTCGGACACCGAAGTGAACATGAGTCATTCTGATGTCATGTTCCGTGCTCCGAATGAAAGACGGAGTAGAAAACACACTCAAAATACGCATGAACACTGTTGAAGACGTGATATTCCTCGTCTGGACAGCGGGTCCTCGCAGTTCATACAATGCTACATCGTTATACCGATCGGTCACATACTAATGGAGTCCATCACGGCGTCTTGCCGCCCCCGCTCAACCCTCTGTACAGTCAGCACTCCAATGAATCAAAGACATGTTTTAACCTTAATTTGGCCATCATCCATGGCTCCTTACACATTTCAATCTCGATTTTAACGATCGAAACAGTTTACAATTATAATATGTTCTAATTTTCAACCATTTCATGGGCGTCGTCTGATGTCTAAATGCCGTGACCAAAAATGACCATTCTTTGGTCATCAAAAGTACAGTCTATAGTTTTGTTATTATTTTCGCCTTATTCTAGCCATTCGCCAACCATCAATTCTAGACCATTCTGACTAGCTGCTATCTAGCCTCCAAACTAAGTTTATTGAAGGAATTTCTACCAGGGATGAGTTTTGGCAGTTCTTATTTGATTTATAAGGTCGAATGATTGATCCTTTCCCATGCCATGCAAAAATGCACCTCTATACTTTCACGTACGGCAGACTTAGAGACCCTGAATATTTCATACATGGACTTCCTTGTGGAACTTTTTTTGGTCAAAGTTCATTAGGCCCTAATAACATTTTCCACGTTTTCGTGGAGCGCAGAGCTTGAAAACAAAAGTGGAGATCTGATAACTCAGTGTCTCCCAGTACTGCGCTACTAAATGATCTAATGATGATACTAGATTATTAAATGAACTATTTCAAACCCAATCACGAATTTTTCTTGTTCATCGTCACCTCATGCATGTAAATTGCTCCAACCTACAGTGGCACGAGCACATTCTTAAACCTTCAAAAAATTGTTGGCTCTCAGTTAGGTATATACCCCTGATTGAATTTTGGAAGTATTATTGATTCGAGGGTTACATTTCTGGATGCATAAGCTTTGTAGGAGGGAGATAAATTATCTAAAAATAGAGAGAGACCAAAAATCTCGATGCAAATTGTTTGCGTAGTAGAAGTCACCGCCTTATCATCTCAGTCGTTCGTACTTTAAATCGTTTTTAACGTCTCTGGCATGGATTAGCGGTATCTTGGATCGACCACATTATCATCCAAAAAGAGGTACGAAAATGCATGATTACATTTTGAGCATAGACATGTGGCAACGAAGATTGATGGATATCGAATGACGTCAAAGGACGTCACAGTCCTTTTATTCTACGACCCGCTGTGCTACATCGTGAAACACACATACAATTGTATGGCATACAAGATACGTGTAAAGGGGGTTAGATGCACGTCGGATCCTCGATCTTGAATACCGGTTGAAAGAAAACGGAAACATTATGCTAGAGAGTAATCCTGCAGCCTTTCACCTTGTTACAGATAAAGACACGAACATTTCGATGTGCAAACCATAAAAAGTTTATATATGTATAGGTGAACTGGATAGTAGGCCATGATACTCGCCAAGAGTTTCAAAATTAACAATCTATCTCTCGAAAGATGAATAGCTTTAGCCTTGAATCTTCATCAATGAAAACCGTAATTTTTCAACTGTGTGTAATTTTCATCATGAAGAATGAAAACATCGCCGAAGATAGCAGAACAAACACGTGTTTGGTCCATTTTTTGCGTGTCAGACGAGACGTCGGGTCATTTTGCACAAAAAAACTTCCGAAGCGCGCGTAAATTTCTCCGAAATCTCAAGTGTGGAGTTCGAAAACAAGTCCGCCCGGTCAAGGCGCGAAATGCGTCCGGTCGCACACCCCATATTTGCGCTGACGCCGATTGCAGACGCTCCGTTCCAGGGACCAACTGCTTAGCGAACGCGCTTTGACTACCGCATCAGCTACGTAATCGACACTTCACAGCCACTTGGCTTTGACAACCCTTTTCATACAGTACACATTTCAAAGTTCAGACAAGTCGATTCCAATGACTCTTGCAAATGCTGTAGTCAAAGATTGGCTTTTACGCGTTCGAATAAATTTTTTTCTGTACGAATATGAATCTGTGGAAACCTGAGATGTTTGGTTCAAAATAATCTAGAAAATTGCGATCTAGAGGAATTAATCGAAAAAGGTTTGTGAGTTCCAAATTAAGGTTGACACATTAGGAACTCCATCGATCTTTGATTGAAAATGATGAGTTTACTCACAATGTGTTTCTCAGCATCCGTCCTGAAATATATACTTATGTACTTCATTCAGCTGATGATATGGTTTTTGCTCTGATGAATTAATTTTATACCTACCTGATGACAGTAGTGATCAACTATCCATAAGATTCTTTTGAAAGTTATGCAGTCATTTACACGGTGACCTCTTTTTTCCTTTCATCTTTCGACTAACAAAGACCTTGCGGTAGCCGTGCAAGCTGAACTTTGTTCACACTTTAATCAAAGCGTCCTTCGATTTGGGGTAAACGGCGAGTTGCCGCACTCTTGATATCATCGAAGTTGAATGCATCTTCTCGTTGTTTAGATCAAATTGGAAAAGGATTCGAATAAACTGTGAACAAAAATGAGCTTATTATTTCATATTTAGGGTAGGATGTACCAGCCGTCCGGTCATTCTCGTTTTTCTGCAATACACTCATAATTTGGGCTGATCAGTGAGTCATCGAATATGAATTAGACAATGATAATGATTCAAAAATTCATCTGAACCTTTGCACCACCCACATTTCAACATAAGATATGAATGAAACTCTATACGGCCACGCTGGGTGGCTACCGCATGCCCATTGAACCTTCAGACCTTCATTGTCTCATTTCGATTCATAATATCTGAATTTGAGATTATTGGGAGGGGGGGGGAGGATTAGAATCGCTCTTGCAAAAGTAATTAAAGAATTTCAAATCTTTCTGAGCAATTTCTTTATGTAGGTAACCCAAAACCCATAGGTCATTCGGTCAAAATCCGGCACATTGCCAAGAATTAACAAGTTGACAATATTATTGCCAAGCTGATCGCAAAATATGAGCTATAAATTCTTATGATTCCGATGGCTCAGTGGATCAGAGTCGCGTATTTTTTTCCTTCAATAGACTCGTCATCGATTGGCAGTGCATAATCATCGCATTCCAGCTCATACGATCTGGCACCGCGTATTAAACATACCAGTCGCGAATAGACTCAACGAATGTTGCATCGTCGTCGTCGTTGGCTTTGAGCTTGGCAATGTACGTACCTAAGCCAGCTTTGCTCGTGGTCATCTGCTTATACCACTGCTTATATATACAACTTCGTACAGTTACAGGCTTTATACGGGCAAACCTCGTCGCATATTAGCTTGCGCGCGTCATTTGAATGCATTGGAATGCCTTGTGGTCTCTCAACTCTGACGAGCTGTTAAAGATCAAGCATAATATCATATTATCCTCGTCGATATATAAGACTCTCTTTGCTTTTTTCTATGTTTAAACCATTATTTGCACAATTTCTGTGTCGATGGATCTTTATACGGATGATTTCGGCGTGAATTAGGTATCTTGAGGCCAAAAACAGGAGAGGTCGCGAATTTACATAAAAACCGACTTGTCGAAGTATAGCCTCAGTGTGATATTTCATAGAAACTCACAAACTCAGGTAACATTTCGAAAAGATTCAGTGATGATCCTGATTGTTCCCAAACCAATGTCTCGGATATGAGCGATTTTTTCAGCGCTTTTGCCGCGGTATTAAAGACAACTCTTTTTTCTAAGGAAAAAATTTGTCGAAAATCATCGTGCGCCGAGCTGCTCATGTGATCTCTGACCCAACTAATAATGGGGATTCTAATACCAAACTATCATTACAGAACTGCTTAAAGCGATATCACATCCTTGCAAAATAAGTACCTCGTGATCATACGTTACCACCTCCAATGATCATGACGATGGAGTCATAAGTTTCCATAGGTTTGCATACTCACAAGGGGAGCACCAACCTTATGGGTCCTGGATATTGACGAAACTTCGGAAATCATCTTGTTTTGGTGAGAAATTAAGGTTCTCGATAGAAAGGGTTTTATCCAATAAGCCTTTCATCCCCAGATTCAGCGATGGAGATGTGCATTGTCAGTATTCGGGGTGGTCACCGTACCATCAGCGCCCCCAACGGATGTTTCTGAACTGGCCTGGAGCCGACCACGCGACCCCTCAAATCGAATCGCGTCTACAAGCTGAAATTTGGTTCCCAAGAATCAAATGTTCTTATCGCGTACAGGAATCGTTTCACAAAGTTCGATTGGTTTCAATAGCATAAGTGCGCTTGTACAACACGGCTCTCCCTGTTGTGAGGCATATTTTGCATTATTTCTCAAATGAGTAGATACATCAAGTCCTCCATGTGCTTTTGTTGAAAAAATAATGCAAAATATGACGCCCGTCAGGAAGATCCGTGTTGTACAAGCACATACTTATGCTATTGAAACCAATCGAACTCTGTGAAACGGTCCCTGTACCCGATAAGAAAATTTGATTTTTTGATCCAAATTTTAGTTAGAAGACGCGGATTGATTTGAGGGGTCACTTGGTCAGCCCCGGGACAGTTCAGAAATTTCCGATGGGAGCGCTGATGGTATGGTGGCCACCTCGAATATCTAAATGTGCGAGTTTTTAACGTGGTCCTATATTGGCAATGCTAATTACGTTAGCTGAATCTGGAGATGAAAGGCCCATTGGACAAAACCTTTTTCAGTACCTTCATTTGTCACCAAACCAAGATGATTTCCAAAGTTTCGTCAAGATCCAGGACCCGCAAGGTTGGTGTTCCCCTTGTCAGTCACAGATGCTCATGTTGAAAATCAAGCGCTTCATCGCAGACTCCAAAAATTTTCTCCGCTAAAACTTAGGAATAAGGTCGCTCGTGTCTCTGACTGCTAGGTTTCTATCTGAAATAGAGGTAACCTCCTATACCAGACCGATTCCAATACCCCACGCCCATTGAGGGAGATGTCGTACATTCTTGTGTCGCAGGTGGTCATATATGAATACAATTTAGCCAGAAACATGTTTATAGATAGTGCTGCCGCGATAATCGATAAATTGTCGATGTCGTATCGCGATATCGATAATAACGATATCGACATCGAAATCGATAACCCTCATTGTTTTCGACGTCGATAACGACATTGCTCGAGCGACATTAATTGTTGATCGACATTATATCGCGACATATCGCGATATTATCGATATCGAGGTTATTTTCCTCAATCCGAATAGAATCATCCCTAGAATGACATTCGAAGTATGAATTTTGAGAATATCGAAATGAGTGAGAGCGTCAACTAGTTGTGAACAGGAAATTTTATCATATACCACAATACCCTGCCTAAAATTAATGACTCATTTGGAATGACTCAGAGATTTGGGATATATTTAAATGACTCATTTGAAGAATGATCCAATAGGAATGACTCAATTAATTGTTTCTTATGTCAAACGAGTCATTTCTGGTATCCCAAACCCTGAATCATTTCAAATGAGTCATTTATTTTAGGTAGGATAAATAATATAAATTATAGATAATCACTAGAACTCTAAAACGCGCGCGTTGCGCGCGGATGGTTACGATGGCTTAAAATTCTGGAACATACGACAAAAGGCTATCGTGTTTGGAAAAAATTTTATGCCGGTATATATGGTACCAGAAAGAAGCAAATATGATATAGTAAAAGAATATGGAATGGAAATGTCATCCATCTATATGTTTATCTATCTAACATGCCTCGAAATCTAAATTTATGGATTGCTGGTTCAGAAATTCACGACTGTCTGAGGGATTTTTCGAATAATCTCAAAAAACTATTCGATTCACGAAGTGCGCGCGCTGCGCGCGCATGGTTCAACCACCGGTATGGTGTGGGGTCAAAAAACTATCCAGTTTTTATAAAATATCATTGAGGGTGACCATCAAGGAATGAAGATCATTTTGAGAAGAAGATGAAGATCATTTTGAGTAAAGAATTGAGCCCAAATCCAAAGTCAATGATTCAAATTTATGCAACGCTTGTGCATGACAATTTCAATTTTCACGTGAAATATGTGGGTTTCCAATTTGATTGAGATTTTCAGAGGTTTTTTACTCATTTTCGGATGGAGAAGTATTTCTCTCCTCCTCCTTCTTCTCCTCTGAATCGGCTATAAAAGAGAAGTAGGAAACATTTTTCAAGGATATGCACAAAGATCAGCCAATCAACCTTTGTAAAGCGAGAATTTCTCGAATGCCTCTGAAGAAATTTTTTTTAAATCGACAAATGCAAAATTATTTGAAATTCAATTGATCATCATCCAGAGATGAGAAAGTTATTCAACCTATTCCTCAATCCATTCGGCCCAATTCAGTGCCATCCACCAACTGAAGAGTTGTTTCACGCATTAGAACTTGAAGAATTATATTCACAAATTGAAAATTTCTTTTAAAATGATGTAAGGATATTCAACATTCACAAAGAGAATTTCAGTTGATCTATCTCAATCACAAAATTTTATACATGCAATTCAAGACTAATGTTGAAACATTCATCATTCACGAAAAAAATTCTAGTTAATCTAGCCCAATCAAAAAACAGTATAGATCCAACTTCGAAGTTGGTATGAATCATTTTGAGAATTTAGATAAGCATTCCTGAGATCTATTCGGTCGTTGAAGGACGATGAATTAAATATCAAAAAATGAATCTTCAAATGATTACCATTAACCTCATTGTTACGCGGGATATCCGATATTTCGGTTGTTGGTCAAGCAGCAATCTACTTTCCTATCACTCATTTAGCGAGTGAATCGCGATCCGATTAATTCAAGTAGGTGTAATAAAACCCGATATGATGCGCAGGCGCGACCGATCACCTGCTCAATGTTGACAACGAAGCAGACAGAACTGGACAGAACGCTACAGTGCATGAGTTCAGATGCTTGAAACTCATCATTACTTTCCTTCCGATAAATTGGAAATAATCAACAGATATAATAGTTCGGCGATGTCGATCGCATAATTGAATACTTTCAACTATATTGATCCACCTGTAAATACATTCAAAGATCACAGATTTATTAATCCACAGCAACACACATTGAGACAACTCGTAAAACGCGCGCAAAATCTCGATCGGAACGCCTCGAATCTCGATATCGAAGTTATCCATTAATAATATAAGATGAGGCGCTTATTTTCGTTAGGGGACCGGCAGTTTAATTCCCTAGACTTATCCAAAAAATTGCAGAATCTGCTGGGAATATCTAATCCGTTCTCAGTAACAAAATGCTCTTTCGAGTTTCCGAGTTGTAATATCACCATCTAATGCTTCAATGTCGTATTCTGGTGCACCCTAATCCAGCCGTGTACTTCCATGCAGTTCATACAATCCGTACGTGAAAGCAGAGGAAACACTGTCCAAAGTTATGAGAAGACCCGCGTAAAAAAAGTTGAGATAGGAAAAAGATCAAAAATTGATATATCTCGATTATGGCACTTTTTAATCAATCTTGAGACGATTGCATTTAGCATGCTCTGAGTGACGATTTTGAGATGATTTTACGAGATCGAATTGCGACGTGTTAGAGATGCTTGATAATGAGTCGGGGAGTATGTGGAGATGATCTAGAGATTTGTTAATAAGATCATCGTTTCGTCTCAGACTCGTCAAAAATACGTTTTTGAGATGAAAAATGTGTATCTCTTTTACGTTTTGTTTTAATCATTTTGAGACGTTTTAGAGATGCATCTGAAACACCAATGAAAGATGATTCCGTGATCGATGGACAGAATCACTATTTCGTCTCGAATTCATCAAAACAATGTTTTTTAGATTGAACAGTCTTTTTGATTTGCGCTATTTGGATATCCTAGAAATGCTCTGGAGATGATTTCGCACGATAAGCGAGAGATGATTTCGAAATGAGATTGTTGAACTTAGAAATTGCCTTGAGACGAGCCCAAGACGATTAAAAAACGATGAAGAGACGATCTTGAGACGAATAGATCATAGTTCTGTGACAATTGAGGTGGATTTATTCATGCTCATTTTGGATACAGAATTGGTCAAATAATTACGCAGCTGGAGAATCTTAACTCCACGCTCGTCGATGAGAAGAATTTGTAAGAATAGACGGACAACGTTACAATTCAGTTGTAAAAATCTCGGCAAAGATTGTCGACTGGAAAAACACTATCGTATACACGCCGATCAGTGCCAGCAAACTCGATGCGGAGCGGAGCACTGTTCGTGGATCATCTCATGGAATTATCTGGTGTTCATTGGCAGATAGTTGTGCAGGCCATACGATATTCTCCTCGGGGTTCATGTTTGGTCGGCGAATAGAATTTGTCTTCTGAAATGTCATCACAGGGCCACCTCTCAACGTCTACCCCTCAAAAATTTCGTCGTTCACCTGGGCAGACAAAAATCACCCACAAATAATGAAAATCGTCAAAATCGAAGTAACAGTTTAGAAGCATTAGGCAAATTGTCACGACGATATTTTAAATGCGGACACACAATCGAGTCAGAGAGGGCAGTCGATGGATACAATATCAACAAGCGATGAAGGTTATGTAGGTGTTTCGATAAATCATCACATCTAGCCGGTGCAATGTCGATGTAGAATGAGTGAATACACTTATCTTCCGATAACATTCTTGTTTTAGAGTCGGTCAGAGAAGCTCTTATGCCGTACGAGATGCGCGTTCAGACGATTTGATGACGGAAGTTTTTGAAAAATTCAGCTCGAGCCGATGCAAGTTAGTTTTCTCCACTCACTAATGTGGAGCAGACATTGTCTGAAGGTGGTTGTTGATGCCATATTGATCGGTATACAACACGATGACAACGCTCACCGAGTGAGATCGGTTTGAGTGAGCAACGACAGCTCCCTTGAAAGATTTCCAAATAAGCAAATTTTTGGCACGGCGAGAGAACCCTCTGACCGACTCTAAAACAAGAATTTTATCGCAAGATGAGTATATTCACTCATTCTACATCGACATTGCACCGGCTAGATGTAATAATCTATCAAAACACCTACATAACCTTCACCGCTTGTTGATATTGTATTCATCGACTGCCTTCTCTGACTCGATTGTGTGTCCGCATTTAAAATATCGTCGTGACAATGTGCCTAATGCTTCTAAACTGTTACTTCGATTTTGACGATTTTCATTATTTCTGGTCGATTTTCGTCTGCCCAGGTGAACGACGAAATTTCCGAGGGATAGACGTTGAGAGGTGGCCCTGTGATGACATTTCAGAAGACAAATTCTATTCGCCGATCAAACATGATTCCCAAGGAGAATATCGTATGGCCTGCACAACTATCTGCCAATGAACACCAGATAATTCCACGAGATGATCCACGAACAGTGCGCCGCACCGCATCGAGTTTGCTGGCACTGATCGGCGTGTATACGATAGAGTTTTTCCAGTCGACAATCTTTGCCGAGATTTACAACTGAATTGTAACGTTGTCCGTCTATTCTTACAAATTCTTCTCATCGACGAGCGTGGAGTTAGTGCAATAGTCGTTTCACTTTAAGCAGCCTTCTACTTCTGAATACTATAGTTTCTGAATATTCTGACCATTAAGATTCTCCAGCTGCGTAATTATTTGACCAATTCTGCAAATGAGCATGAATAAATCCACCTCAATTGTCACAGAACTATGATCTATTTGTCTCAAGATCGTCTCTTCATCGTTTTTTAATCGTCTTGGGCTCGTCTCAAGGCAATTTCTAAGTTCAACAATCTCATTTCGAAATCATCTCTCGCTTATCGTGCGAAATCATCTCCAGAGCATTTCTGAGATATCCAAATAGCGCAAATCAAAAAGACTGTTCGATCTAAAAAAACATTGTTTTGATGAATTCGAGACGAAATAGTGATTCTGTCCATCGATCACGGAATCATCTTTCATTGGTGTTTCAGATGCATCTCTAAAACGTCTCAAAATGATTAAAACAAAACGTGAAAGAGATACACATTTTTCATCTCAAAAACGTATTTTTGACGAGTTTGAGACGAAACGATGATCTTATTAACAAATCTCTAGATCATCTCCTCATACTCCCCAACTCATTATCAAGCATCTCTAACACGTCGCAATTTGATCTCGTAAAATCATCTCAAAATTGTCACTGCGAGCATGCTCATTGCAATCGTCTCAAAATTGATTAAAAGGTGCCATAATCGAGATATATCAATTTTTGATCTTTTTCCTATCTCAACTTTTTTTACGCGGGGATGAATCCAAGCTTTTAAAATCAATCAAAATCTCGGACTGAACGGTCACTGTCACAACGTATCAGGACACCAAACTAAGCGCGTACATCTCAATCGGTAGTTCTTTTGTAATTTCATCCCACATACCAAGATCTGTATAACTTAACACCATTGAGATTGAACTGAACTCAGATGATGATGATCGTAGAATACCTGTAGACAAGTGCAGAAACGATTACTGACACATATCTAATATAATGAACGGCATGGCAAACCTTGCTTTCCTTGAAAAGGACGCCCGGTGAGGTGTTGCGCAAAATCAGCTTCCGTTAGTAGCTCATACGTGTGACCTGTGCTTGAGCGCGTGACCGTTTTCCTTGACCCGAACAAGTCGCTTTAAAAAAGATCCAGCTGGAGTGTCGGACTTTTCGTTAGTGAACTCGTTTCAGATGAATAATGTCAAGTTTTTTTCTAAGCCATACTGTCGCTTGCAGCGAAATTCTGTAGCTCGCCAAGTGATTGATATTTGCGTCTTGGTGACATCAGGTATTGCCTATTAGTAGACCGGATATGCAACATGTGACTACTTTGGTAAGTCTCCTTTATAAATATATGTACGCATGACATTTACAATAATGTGAACGGGAAATCCAGCAAAGTCCCAAATCCAAGCTTCAATGTGATCAAGTTTTCATGTGAATAATCCCAAATTCCCAAAGCTCACGTATTTTCATCATGAAAATTATTCACATTTGACCCTTTTTGTACATCGTTCTTGATTGTGTGGTTAATTTCATATTGACAATGAATCAATTCGATGGCCCTGAAAACACCTTGATTTTTTCATCTAATTGACGTGCACTGAGAAGAAAAAATTGAACAATTTTGAAGAAAATATTCCTGATTTGAATAAATATACTTTCATATCCTCCTAGGCAAACATTTATTAATAATGAATGAACGCATTTCTTCGGAATAAATAAATATTTATCAAATCCGGAATAATATTTGATAAAATCTGATGATGATTTTATCGTAAGTAACACATTTGAACGATTCGCGATGCTCGAATGAATAAATGATATTCGAAATGAATAAATATTCCTTCACTATGAATAAATATATTTATTGAATTCCAGTAATTTTTTCTTCTCAGTCTGCATTGACGGAAATAGAATTCATCGACTAGAGCTAGACAATTTTGAATAACCTTCATTTCATTATCTATTGTACTTTCCTCTACATCTTGGGGTTGATTCTTGATTGGTCTAAACCTAATAACAATTTGAGGTTCTGACTTGCCGAACGGCAAAATCTTGAGTTGCACGCGACTCGACCACTTCTTATTCGTTTAATTATGTTTATCGTCTTCTTTCGGTGCATGGCGAAAACTGACGTTTTCACTGTGAACGACAAAGACTTCGAGGGTCACTAGTCCTTCTGAAGATTTGCTCAGGATGAAAACTTCTCATTGATTCGTTGACACGCCGGCTTGTTATTACTTTTTGCTGCGAGAATACGAAATAACGCTCTATTTTAGAGTTTCTATTAGCTGCCTGTATGTACCGTCAACCGGGGTAACTTTGGAACAAAAATTGCATTTTTTTTCCTTAAACCTCGCGAAACTTGTACGTCTTACATCAGAAGTGCACTGTATCTGTGGTCAATCGAAAGCTCACAGTTTCAGCTTTCGATTGCGGTGCTTATAAGGTCCATTTGGACATATCTGGTTGGAGCAATGAGCGCTGAAAGTCGTGTTCCAAAGTTAGACACGGACTGGGGTAACTTTGGAACAGAAATTGTTATCATTATTTATTCGTCAACTAATCCATAAACTAGGTTACGCAATCGATTTTCACCATCAGTAATCGAAAGATGAGTGTCTTAGCTTTCCATTGACCTATTGTAAAAGTCCATTTGGTTGAATTTAACTTCTACAATCGAGCATAGACACCTTCAGCATACCTCACTGTCTGCACCATGGCTAACTCTCGGGGAGAAAAATACCTCCACAATCGGGTTCTGACAAAAACTGCCATAACTTGTCTTCCATGGGTCGAAATGAGACGTTCTTTGGCTCATTTTGAAGCTCTCATCAACGGATACTCAAGTATGTAGAATTCAAGGATGATATGGACCTTGGGGAATGATTGAGAGTACACGAAGAAGTGTTACCAAAGTTACCCCAGTTTCCGGCAAAAAATACATACTTGTCAGTTTTTACTCTACAAAATTGAAACTTCGTGGAAATACTCCAATGTAACAATGGATTTGTCTAGATATGTATACAGACAAGTGAAATCGAGCTCATGGTCAGATACCTCGAATTCGACCTACTCAAGTCGGAACCACACCACTTTTTCCGAGAGACTGTTTGTTGGGTTGAAAACGCACTTCTGAAGAAGTCAGCTTATAAACGGATTAATACCTGATGAAGGCCCTCGCACCGATGCAAAAAATTGTTTATGTCTCGCCCAAGTGGAGGGAACCGGTATTGAGGCCTCAGGATCATCTGCCTAGCCAGCTGTGCGTGATAAACACTTTTTCCTGGGTTGTTCCAAAGTTACCCTCCGTGTTCCAAAGTTATCCCGGTTGACGGTATTTGAAATAGTCCTTTCCAATTTTCCTATACCATGTGCTTCTTTTTCTATCGTGGACTCTGGAATCATTCAATCATCCTGTTGTGAGTATAAATTTTGTCTATTCTTCGTTGCGTCTTCCCTGATTATGTATATTCTCACAGAATTCGTTGTAGAAAAAACTGACTTCACTTTTCTAATCAAAACATCGAGAATGCATTCATAAAATAGACCCCCAAAGCAGAATGGCTCATAATTCTGTCCCATTTCTATCAAATTCTTAAACGATGAGTACTCGCTACATCAAACAACATGCAAAACGAGCTTGGTTTGATAGTCACTCAGAAATAGTGATTGATGATCTCATCGATATAATCAAAGCTCAGCAACTCCGCATGAATGAATATGAAGATTTGCGGTTTGTTCAGCGGCTCTTGATAATTTCTATACGGTCTCATTGCAACAGGTGTACTCCGAGTTAGCTCCACGGTGATGCAAAGCATTCCTGTCGGAGCTAGGTACAACCATGCACCAGCTTTATCTTTTTCACTCGTAAGTGCAGCCCAAGGAGACCAACTTCATGACTCATTGCGATGTACTGTGAGCTGCACTTGCTTGGCTCATCTATATCCAAACAGTTCATCAGCTCTGTTTTATACATCTGACCATTTTTTATCACCGCATCCGCTTTTTTTATGCGCGCATTCTATCCGATAAGCCATTGATGGCCTGTTACAAGAGCGCTAAAACAGTTTGAAATGGAAAAAAGTCGTTATGCATGATTAGAAGAAGAAGCTGTGCAAAAGTTGTGGTTATCGATGAATAATCAAAAAATGCAGATGGCTGCAATTGCTAAAGTTCGCGCGGTATTTAATTATATTAATTGTGCGTTATTTCATTCCTGTAGGAGTCCCTGAGCATGCCTAGAGACTCTCGCTCAGCCAGATTGATAAGGAATTGAATTCACGGCAGAGGTAGTCCATGTATTTCCATTATTGTCCTATCCATCGATGTTCATTAACATACTATTTTCTTGGCGTATCAAATCGGTTGAATGGTATCATAATGTCGTCACCCCCAAAGGAGAACTCAACATAGCAATTTTCATTAGAAGACTAATGGCATATTTCGATGCTTTGAAATTGACGAGATGAGCTAGTCTTCTCGTGAAAAATCAACATATTGGGTTATTTGTAGAGGAGAGACTTCGAGCTGGAGGCACCAATTTCTGTTGAAAGTTCCTTTTCGGCAGAAATTTACAGATACCGTCAACTGAGGTAACTTTGGGACAATTTCGACTTTTTTTGTCATTGTTTTTCGTAAAGCTCGAGAAGGTTACGAAAAAACTCACCCCAGCCAGTAACCAATCGAAAGCTTGAGATCTTAGCTTTCGATTGGCGTAAGCTAAAGCTCGATTCGAGGATTCTATTCGAAGATGCGTCGTAGAAGCAAAACACTTTTTACGAAACCTGGGGTGGGGTAACTTTGGGATACTCCAAGTTCAATTCATGTTACTTTTGTTCTGGAATAGAGAATCGACCCCCTCTGTTCGGGAACTTAAAGTCGAAGGCGTTAGCTTTCAATTGCCTTTTGGAACATCCCGATCGAATGTTTCCACGCCGAGTAATGCTCATTTGAAGTGAGTCAGCTATTCTAACCAATTTTCCGAGATTTGGCAGAAATTCGTATGAAAATTGAAAATTATTCCAAACAGCTGATTAATTTCAAATGAGCATCACTCGGCGTGGAAACATCCGATCGGGACGTTCCAAAAAGCAATCGAAAGCTAACGTCTTCGACTTTTAATTCATGAACAGAGAGGGTCGGTTCTCTATTTCAGAACAAAAGTAACATGAGTTGAACTTGGAATGTCCCAAAGCTACCCCACCCCAGGTTTTGTAAAAAGTGTTTTACTTCTATGACTGTATCTTCGAATAGAATCCTCGAATCGAGCTCTAGTTCTCGCCAATCGAAAGCTAAGATTTCAAGCTTTCGATTGGCCATCAGCTGAAGTGGGTTTTATCGTAACCTCCCCGAGCTTTACGAAAAACAATGCCAAAAAGTTGGAATTGTCCCAAAGCTACCCCAGTTGACGGTAATCCTTTTTTTACCAAAAATAGATAGTTCTTTTCTAAAATCAGAAATTGCTAGATTGTTCTTTCCAACCAAAATTTGTTGGATAGTTCCTCTTAACCAAGAGTTCACAGATACCTCTTTTCAACCAAAAATTCACAGATAGTTCCTTCTAGATCTGACACTCTTGGATAGTGCCTTCCAACCCAAAACTTTCAGATAGTCCGTTTTACCAAATATTTTTGGATAGTTTCTTACAACACTTACGTTTTTGAATAGTTCCTTTTCACTCTAAGCCATCAATAATCTTTTTCACTACTGATAAATTTCTCAACTACATTTTCTGGCCCTTGCCGTATCCAGTATGTAAATATAAAGGAAAATTACCAACTTCTATTTAAAAAATTGTTCTCAAGAAATCTTACCCAATAGTTCACGAATCCTCACTAAGCACGTGGACTACCATCAGTCAAGTCAACGAATTTTCGAGATCCATCAATGAGCCATAGAAAATCGTAGAATTCATAGTCTACGAGTTTAGGATTCATATGATTTCTAATTAGTACAAAGTACATACCATTAATCGATGGAATGCATTCTTTCCATTCCTTCTCATATCTAGCTATGTAGAGTAACTCATTAATGAGTTCAATTAGCAAATTCTGTTCCCATGATTGGCGCAAGACGAGCTGAATCATGAGATGATTCAATCCATCACTCATCGAGGCATGTAAATAGGTATGATAGGCATGTAAGTGCAGAAGGAGAAAACTGAGAGTTGGTACACCCAGTAGATATCGATCAGAAAAATGAGATGATCTCATTATTGAGATTATAAGTCTTGAGAGGTGCATGTAAAGTCTTGAGAAGAGCGTATAGTGTTTTGAAAAGAGCATACTTTGAGGTCGTGAAGCTCTTACTTCAATCATCCGATGATTACAAAACATCTCGAGCTTATGATTCTATCACGCAGCAGTATGAAGTATAGCAATCACGAAAGAAGAAAAAGTTGAAAACCATGTTGGCGCTATCAAACCGTTATTTCAGCAAGTGAATCTAGAGGTAATGGTTGGTCGCACATGCAAAAATTGCCCCAGATGAATTTTTTATAGGTGGTTTTATAAGTCTTCGATCCATTTCACTGTGATGATGATGTTCCTCAGTCATTCAAAGTGTTTTTAATGTTGTAGACGAGAGAATGAACAAGAAGTCTGAGCTTCCGGCTGTTTCTGACTCAATATCCTTCTTTCTCACTGGCAAATCTAGCAGAATCATTCAAATATTTCCTCCCTCACAAATTATCAAAAAATGAATGAGTGAGTGTGAAAAAAATCTTCATTTTCAAAAGGCTGTACAGTCGCTTACAAGATTGAGTGGACGCCCAAAAGAAATTTTGGTCATTCCAACTCGATATCTCAGAACTAGATGATCGCAGAGAATTTTAGGTTAGCTTGTGTAAAAGCACTATTTTTACGACATTTCAGATGCATTATCGTTGGTTAGCGACTTGATCATTCAAAAAATATATTTTTTACGATTTTTCAGTCTGTTTTCACTTCTTAGGGAATTGATCAGAAAATAGCCTGAAATATAAGAGCTTTAAAATCACTTGATCAAAAGTTTTCCTACCCGCACCTGGCCCGAGCTATATTATTGTATTTCTCAGGCAAGATGTGTTTTATGAAGGAGTCATTCATATACTTAGAAATGATTTAAAAGTGTCAGATTCGAGGTGTGAAACCTTGATTCTGCTCACCGTTTTTTGCTGTATCGTGCAGAATTAGCTGCAGATACAGTACCTGCCAAAATGAATGGAACACGGGTTCCTCCACTAAAACAACGATTACTCGGACAGACTTGGGTCTACGGAAATTTTGAGAAAAGCGTTCGAAAGATGAGAAAAAAATCTATCGATTTATGTCCTTTGGAATATTTTTTGCCGCAAAATGAATGGTTTCAATAGGCTCCGAAAAGTGAAAAAATTTTCATTTCAGTCAATCATTGATTATTTATCGGGAAATTATGATAGCGCAAAGAACCTTGTGGGATCTTGTAGCTCTTTTCAAGACCTTCAAAATCCTCTTTTTATACATTACTCTACGGGTTTTCCCACCCGAGTTACGAGTAGTCTGGCAAAGAGAAGTTGGTGTGGGTTGAGAGTACTGGGGATCTAGAGGTATGAGATTTTTCTCCTTCAAGCTGTCTGAGGTCGTTTCGAGTGCATTCTAAAACATAACTGATTCATATTTAATGATTTTTAGAAGATTTCACGTCAAAATCGTGGATTACGCATTTTTTTGTATCTCCGCTACCCTCAACGCGTATGAATTTGCTCTCACTTGATCGCTCGTAACTCGGGTGCAAAAAACCGTAGACTAATGTATAAAAAAACGATTTTGAAGGTCTTGAAAAGGTCTACAAGAGCCCGCGAGAATTTTTACTCTATCGTGATTTACCGATAAATGATTGATGATTGATTGAAATGAAGAATTTTTCATTTTTCGGAGCCAATCAAGAAGATGGATTTTTGGTTGGAAAAATTTTTGGAAGACATGAATTGATAGCTTTTTGCTCATCTTTCAAATGTTTTCTGTAAAATTGCCGTAGACCCAAGGACGTCCGAGTAATCGCTGTTTTAGTGAAGTAACCCGTGTTCCATTCATTTTGGTGGGTACTGTATATAACAAGAAATATTTTCTTATTCTCTGGGCCGCTGTATAATCAGAGCATTCATCACTGCACTCACGTGCTTGCTATATCATGGCTTATCATTGCAGTGAGTAATATAATCAATCAAATTATTTCAGGTCAGATATTTTTGAAAAACTCTATTCAAATAATTATTGGCCTCTTGAAACTTAGTATCTAAGCATACAAAATGCTTCTCAAGTACTGTGTTTTATCGGAGACTTCTATAATCTGCGAGTCAAGAACACACGTGACACCTCAATCACTGAATTGCGTCCTAAAAAAAAAGAAAAAAATAATCTTCCTTTGGTCCTTCTCTCATAACCTTAGATCGAGTCTGGGATGCAAAAGGATGAGAGGTCCAAGAATCTTATAAGATACAGCAATATAGAGAGTGGGTAGAAGGGTGCGAGAGTGAGAGGATAGCTGATTTGTATACACGCTTGAGGCGAGAATCGGTGGCTCGCAAAATATGCGGCCTTTTGCAGGCTCTGATGATACTGTAGGGCTGCTGTGTATCTATATCGGACATGGCGCCGGACAAAGCTGCCGACGAGAGACCATCTCATTTCATCGTGCATTGGCTTTGGCCAGTCGCCGATGCCGCCGCCCCTTATTACTTATACTCTTACCGACATTCGTCGTGTATAGCTCGAATCCTCCTCCTCCTCCTCCTCCTGCTCTTCATAAGATACATATAGGTACCTTGGCGTGAAGTGAACCTCTTTCGCCCCCAACGGTGGCTCCTTGCGAGTTTCAGCTCCTTATTCTCCCGGCGCCTGATTTCACGCTCCTCCTCTTTGCAAAAGTTGTAACCTCACGCTTCAGTTATATATACTTTTCGCATTCCATTGCCTTCGCCGTGCAAACCATTTTAGAACACGTTTCAGACCATGAATGAACGATATGATATTTTGAAGAATCAGTATCCATGGTCTTTGTTACAATCTTTCAAAATTCTACCCTTGCATTGTTCCAGGTAGGATTCACATTGATGTTCAATTTTTCAGTGTTTTGTCGCGGTTAGTTCTTAATTCCTGAAGAATGCATTATCTTACATAATATTGGTTCGATCGAACATAACTTTGGAAAAATAAGTAAAGGTTAAAAAGAATTTTTAAAAAGAGAATCTCAACCCAAAATTAAAAAGAATTTTTAAAAAACGCTTTTATTCACTTTCCAAAAAATGTTTTAAATTTGCGAGAAGATTCTGTCCGGTGTAGTGCAGATAGAATTTGGTAGACTGATGTAAATCACGTGGGAAGTAATGAAATATATCACCACTATTATGTCGCGAGTCACACTCATCTTCGGATGCACCAGACAGTGAAGACAAAGACAAAAATTGTCTTTCGATATCGCTGATATCGGTTCATCCTTCATCATACACGCATGCAAGTGATTAATACTTATAAACTGAGTATGCGCACTTCCGCACACTATAGATCCAGCACAAGGTACTCGAACTTATCAAATGGCACTGATGGATAACGATATCCAGTCGAAGAGTTTGGCATTTACTCAACTGCACAAAAAACATGCGACCACAAAGAATCAGAAAGTGCAAATACTAAATGAGCTAAATGGCAGCGGCAATAGAAGACTGATGGTGCATAGACCATAGCAGACGACAGTAGGAATTTTGGCGATTCGGGCGGGGTGAGGTGCGGGCAGATCAAGAAAACATGTCGCAGCCTGCAACAGTTTCATAAATGCGAGCGAGCTCAACGAGTGACGACACTTCCGGTCACGCAGTATAGAGTAGTATGCACTTTCACGTGACATTCTAACTTTGTAAGTTACAAAGTTGGGAATTGCCGCAATAAAAAATTTTGTTCGATTTTCCATTTTCTCACTTTGTAATCCATTTGTCTTCGAAAATTTGCCGCGTCATCCCTGCGCGCTCATGACCTACCCCCATAAACGTGTCGTAAAATCTTTCCAACCATTTTTTGACTTATTACAATAATTACAAATTGATGATTTTTATTGCACAACTCGATTCTTGGCACGAAGAAGATCATTTAGAAACTTGAATGGCAAAAATCGGACGACTTTGAGCATCACAAGTAGTATGCGGCGTTATCATTTTGATTGATAAAGTGATACTCAGAGTCATCCGATTTTTGCCATTCAAGTTTCTAAATGATCTTCTTCGTGCCGAGAATCGAGTTGTGCAATAAAAATCATCAACTTGTAATTATTGTAATAAGTCAAAAAATGGTCGGAAAGATTTTACGACACGTTTATGGGGGTAGGTCATGAGCGCGCAGGGATGACGCGGCAAATTTTCGAAGACAAATGGATTACAAAGTGAGAAAATGGAAAATCGAACAAAATTTTTTATTGCGGCAATTCCCAACTTTGTAACTTACAAAATGTCACGTGAAAGGGGCCGTCCCTACGTCGCACTTGAACAATGGATTACACAGATATATATAAATGCATGGCTACATCCACGACGACATTCATTTGATACGGGCAGTAAGGTGAACGGAACGATGAACCGAATCTAATCATTTGATGAGGGCAGTAACGCGGACTGGACGGTGGACCGGATCTAAGACGTTCACTGGATGTTACTAGAGTAAGAACTATGAGCTCTGCGAAGATCAATAAAAGCGTTTAATAAAAAACGCTTTTAATCACTGATCCAAACGGCGTGGTGGAGCTCGGCGTAGTGTATTAGAGATAGAATTTGAGAGACCGATAAAAAAGAATCGTGCAGAAAGGAATTGCACGGTATATAAGAAACTATGCGTACACTGGGTAGCCTATATAAGCCCTATGGGTGTCTCGTATTAGAATGTGGCGCCACTCTGTGGCGAGTCACACACTCATCATTACGTGCAGCAGATACTGTAGTCAAGGACAACCTCCTCCCCCCGCCCCCACCGTGTACGACCGCTAACACTCAATTGATTGAAGTCGTCAATCATGGGGTCCCTTAGCGAACGAGAAACAGGAAGCCAAAACTTTGTTCTAGAAATGGGGAAAAAATACCATGGCCAACAATAAGAACTATGGCCAAGGCGAAGTGGAATAAAAGCGTTTAATAAAGAGAAAATTCCTTCCTGTACTTTTCATTATACACTTCACATGTACTTCCCTACCTTGCATTACTTTTTTTTATTCTTGGTCCTTCTTCTTCTACAACTTCTCCACACTATCTTGGTCTTCTGCATGCCAATGCCTAACGGAAAAGAAGAAGGTATCTTTTGTTGGCATGCAGCATACTACTTCAAAGGCAATTGAGAACAACAAAATCATTATATATACAACACCATTCTCAATCTTGGAAAACATTCCTCCTGTCTGCTCTTATCCTTATCGTGGAAAATAGAGCTTTCGGAACCCCTAACTCTATTATCCTATTTATTTACATTGGTTCAGATGTGAGTTCTTTCCTTGCAAATACATTGACATCACAATGAATGGATAACCTCTAAAAAGTAGTCCTGTACAGTATATGGTCAGACTCAAACAATAACTTTGTAAGGTGATGATAAGATCCAATGTGGATTGATTTGAGAGAAAGTTATCTTCTAAAGCCTGCCAATCTGGCAAATCTCAACAAGTTTCCAAGTGCCCTACATCATTTCTAAGGTCTTGATATGAAGTTTGAATTGGACTTGGATAACTTGAAGTTTCGGTAAAATGTACGACCACCCGTGTGCCTTAAAAACATGGATTTAAACTCGTAACCTTCCCGGATTTTATTTAGATAGCTTTTTTCCATTCACCTATTGCCAACATCATTCGAGGTTATTTTGCAGGATATGCTTCTTTTGGCGGGTTCTGATCCATGAAAACTCATCGAATCAATACTTATGAACATTCCTCGGGTAGTGGAATTCGGGTGTGAGTCGAGATTCGAGAATTCGGGCCTTCTGCGTTCAGAGCTAAAACTTTCCATGAGGCCACATGGGCTTTCAACTTATAGCGTTTCGTGCCTACACTGAGGAACACAATTTTAGGGTCAAAATGTCTCATGGACCAGATCACGATTTTCTAGTGTACTTTCCAATGCAGTGACCAAATCCGCTGCTCGTTTTGCGCCTCCACGTCAGGATTCTCGGCTAGACGCAAAGAGCTCGATTTTTAAGAGATTCCCTTGACATAGACGAAAATCTTGACATGGTATGTACTTCGAAATGGAGCATGGGATCATGTTGAGATGGTCCTTTTGCGTCGGAAAAACAGATCTAAATACCCCGTGCAAGCGAGAATTCGCTACCTCGTATTTTGGGACAGGTATTAGGATTTTCGCAATAAAGATGTTTATTTATCTTGTATAGGAGCCAAAGACACCCGTTTTTGCGAAAAATCCTGACTGATCAAGAACTACGAGGAAGAGAATTCTCGCTTGTGCGGGGTATCTAAATATGCTTCTCCGACGCAAAGAGACCATTGAAAGGTGATGAAAGACGGCCCGCTACGACACAAATCTCACGACACGACACCGCCCGATACGACACTAAATTCATTCCTGCTCTCTCCGCCGGGATCAGTGAAAATCGCTCTTAACCACTGATTTTCAGTGAATATGCACTGATTCGCAGGGAATTCACTGCGAATCAGTGAGTTGGGAGCGATTTTCACTGATTCCGACGGAGAGAGTGCGAAACCAACCATTGTTGGATTTGATAGCACCCGTCATGGGTTATGGAAATGAATCGAATCCATCGATGGTTGGGTTCGCAGGAATGAATTTAGTGTTTTGTCGGGTGGTGGCGTGGCGTGACAATTCTGATGTTGTAGCACTTCATCTTGCATCACCCTAAACATCATCCCGTGCTTTGTTTTGAGTTACCACGTCAGGATTTCTGTCCAGGTCAAGAAAATCTCTCTAAAAACGAGATTTTTGCATCTAGAAAAGAAGCCTGACGTGCTGACGCAATGCAGGTTGCGGATTCAATTTCTTCGTTGAAAAAAAACCCCAAAAAAATCGTAGACTGGTCAACGAGACATTCCGACCCCAAAATTCTGTTCCTCGGTGCTATCGACGATTGTTTGAGAGAAATCAACCCCAAGACTTACAAGGGGAGTTCGGAGGGTTTGGGTCACCAAATATCACCAACTTTTTTCACAGTCTCGTACCACCTAGAATTAGAAGAATCCACACGGAAAAACTTATGGGCCTTCTGTCCAGAGCTACAAGCAAAAACGCCAGCATTGACAGTATATCTATATATCACGTTTCAACGTGGGCCCATATGGGCAATGCTAACATTCTTGCTTGTAGCTCTCGACAGAAGGCCCATTTGACGGAGCTGCTCTAGACTCTTCATATTCTAGGTGGTATGAAACTGTGGAAAAAGTTTGGAGAGCTTTGACGATCCGAACCCTCCGGACTCCCCTTGTTAGTCTGGTACGATGTCATAGATTTTCTATAATACTTATGAAGAGAGGTATCTTTACTGCAGTATTATCTGCGATTTTCAACCAGAGTAATTCCATAGTAAGGTAAGTGTACCCAACTTGCCCCCATTAAGTCATTTTCGTAATAACTCTGGCCCATCTCAACATTTTACAACATACCTTAACTCATTTAAAAGCTTGTTTCAAGACCTTCACAGTGAGTCAAAGTACAGCCAATTTGGACCAACTGGAGTCAATCTGTTATAATTTTCCCAAAAGGTGATTTTTCAAAGTTTACAAAAGTGTGTAGCCAACTTGCCCTCATAATTTAAAACAATGTAAATCGGCGATAAAGTGCATAAAATCGCTTTGATCCATTTTTATCACCGTGCAGCGACGTTTGTAGCTTTTAGCTGGCACAAAACATTGTTTCTGACCTATTTTGATGAGGTAAACACGTTCTGAGTGGTTAAAATAGCCATGCTGCACGCGTTTCCGAGATAACCATATGGGGGCATGTTGGGTACTTTCCGATGTCGGCTTTCTTGATACTCAAATCATCTCCGTGTTTTGTACATAAAATTGCTCCAAATTAGAGTTTTGCAACTCTGAAGAGCGAATTTTGAAGGTCTCGAGACAAGAAATAGAATGCGCTAAGGTACGTTAAGATTGGTCAAATAAAAATAAATTTGCTCCGGTTTTAGTGAACGCGACTTCCTCAGTGATTTCTTAACCGTGCAAATACGGAAAATGGAAAAATCACTTTGAATTTTCTGGAGAACGCAGGAATGATCCGGGGTCGATGCAAACTACGCATTTTTATATATTTTGGCATAACAAACGTAAAAAAAATATGCGGGAAGGTCCACGAGTGCCCATTTCTGAGATCGGTATATGGAGGCAAGTTGGGTACATTTACCTTATTTTTAAATCAGTAGTTGAGCGGAAACTTCGATATTTGGGGGTGAAAATGTGCCAAGCCCAATTCGCATTGACTTTTTGAAATATATAAAGTATGAATAAACTCGCGGACGAATGTAAATTTTCCCACTCATCAGTACCGTAAGGATAACATGAAGTGACGCGGTAGCGTCACACGGACCTGACATTTTGACGAAACACACGTACCTGACATTTCGCCACTAAAATTGATCTCACGGCCAAGCGGTTTGGGCTACAGCTTTGAGGTTTTGGAACTTTGATTTGACCATCAAATACTTTGGAAAAAACTGACTAGGACCTCTGTAGTCTCGGATTAAGGGTCGCACTAATACCACACGGACCTGACATGAACATTTAGCAAAACTAGATTTTTGCCTAAAACTACTCCGCAAAGAGTGAAAATAAATTTTTTCCGATACCTTGACGTATGGAAAAGATGCGCCTGACAATTTACTTTGAGAATAAAGTGGTGCGGGAAGGCCTGGAATGAGACAAATTCAGTTTTATCGAGGCAAACTGAGCGAGTAAAATTTTAGGCAAAACTGCGCCACAAAATGTATGTGCTTAGCGGGCACACAAAAAGTGGTCTTTGGACTCCTATAGTAATGGAATTTGATGCTCCGTATCATTACATTTGATATGTTTGCCTGCACGAATCCTCAACGAGCTTCTTCGTGGTGCTACACACTCACAAAACCCGTAAAATGGCAAAACCACATCATACGGACCTGACATTTTGACCCCTTGTCGTTGATAATTTTTTTTGTGACCCTGGATCGCCAAACTAACGATTGCGTCGAAAAGAGCACCAAAAAATACGTCGAAAATGACCTGAACACATTTTTTCCCAAGTGTTTTAAGGGTTCGTACAAGCAGGTACACATTATTTCAAAGTTTCCACGGAACTACCCGAATACTTTCAGATAATAGTTATAGAAGAATATAGTTAAAAGTAAATGTAAGCACAGTGCAGGAAAACCTGCACGAATTTGGTCTCATTCAAGATATGCGTGTACACGTGTTGCTCTTCATTAAACGTTTTCCTTATGCATCTAACAACTTTTCTGCGTAACAATAAAATGCATAATAGTTGTGGGATCTAATTAATTAAAAATGTTGATGAAGACGTTACCTGTACTATTATGTATGTGCATGGATGAACCTTGTACGGTTTTTAAGTAAAAACGTGACAAGAACATGGTTATTAACGGAAATCTTAGGTAAAATCTACACACGAAGAGTGTAAGAAAATGAATTAACGTGACAGAAAAAAATCGAAAGAAATTGTATCTGACAGGAGGAGAACACAAGAATGGCGAGGAGGATGATGATGAGAAGGGGAGAAGAAACCGAGCCAAAGGTAAATCCGGAAGTACTGATTTACTCAAGACTTCCTTCGCCATTAGGAAACACCTGAATTGGCTCGCTGAGCACGATAAGCGCTTTCTATCCTTCTAACCTTTCTCTCTTTCCTCTCCTCATCTGTTTCTCTCTTTCTTGCTTTTTCTCAACTTATAAGTTACAACGTGTTATATGCGATTCACGGCGCGATAACAGAACTAAATTACCGATTTTTTCCACCATCAAGTGTATATAAACGCTCATATGGCGCGCCATGGCGTCTGCAACTCGTGTCCAATGCTTTGTACATCAGAGAAGTACAGTTCCACGTGTTACGCATCGCAATTGCACCTGTTCAACAGTTTATACTGACATCCGTTCGTAGCAAACGGAGGCTTTTTGTTCTGGTCAATCTAATATTCATGCGAGCCATAACAATTATGGATCGTACAAACTGTGAATTTTTATACAGGTGCAAATGATGGTTTTTTGCTACATAAAATCAATCACGAGATGAGAACATCAAACTTCCCTGCTTTAAGATTTCTGGTTTAAGAGAACCTCGATAACAGCGTTTGATCTTTGGAGCTTTCCCGAGCATAAATTCATGTTTCGCTGTGAGCAAAAATTCTTAAAGTTAGTCAAAAATGATACGACACCACATCAAACCCCCTAACTTTGAAATGTTAATTTTCAGATCATCAGTCTGATTTTAAGAGTTTCTTTCTATAGAGTTGGTGGTGCCATGAGAATACTACATGCCAATAGTCATTAATTTTCAACTGTTTATTTGACATGCATTAAATAATCTGAGAAAAACTGCGCTTACTTTGAAAGATGAAAGAAATATTTGTGCTGTATCAAGGAAAGGATGTACACATTTGTGAGATTTTACCCTATTTCAATTTTGAAACTCATAACTTTTTTTCTATGAAGATTTCCACATAAATATTCTACCTATTGGCCATTCTGATTGCTCAAATATTCAAAGTGTCGAACATAACTTCAAAAAAGAGCGGGTGCGCGCATGGTCACTCGATAGACATGCTGAGTCAAAATCTTGAAAGGATTTTCAGTAACAATGCTATCACGAATTGACAGAAATGATTGAATTAACAATCTTCAAAGACTTGGAGTTGATGAAACTCATTATTATCTCAATGCGGGAAGCTGCAAAATGACCCTTCGAGCACACATCTCCAAGATCACATTCATTGAATGAGTACATGCTATTGAATTTTATTTTTTCAAGGGTTCTTAGACGTTGTACTCGACATTTTGTGTATCTTGACTATCAAAATGACTAATTCAGCTTCAATACAAGATATTTATTTGAATATTTCCTTAAAATCTGAAATATGTGTCTCAAAATTGAAGGAGGTGCTCAAAGAACTCGCTCAGCCACAGACAATCTCATTCTATCTACTCGCCTTCGTAGGGTCGCCGCTTACTACATATAAGCAGAATAAAACTCTTGAAAATGTGTTACCCCCTTTCTGAAGAAAGTTGAGGGTTGAATGATATGTTTGAAGAAAATCTTCCATGAAATTAAATTCTTTGACGCCTCATATTTTTCACATCAAAACTATCCTAGAAGACAAAAAGCACACGCGGAGCAACCCTAAGCACAGTTAGTATCAAATGGTATATGATATGGATGAATAGAAGCTTAATGCATCAATCTCAACTAAAGTCATACAAAGTTCATCATTCTCCTTTGCTCCACTCCAATGACCACATCGGTTATGAAAAAGATGTCAATCTACCCAATTGTGTATCTATTGCACACTTTACTTAGCCATCGCCATAAAAAACATTGCAGTATTGTCTTTAAGTATGGCAATCGACCGTATTTATTTTAGTTCGGACCGGCCGAACGTTTGCGATTAGTGAAAATTGTAACCTTTGCAAACCAACAAACGAGCTGACGTATAGGTACCTACATAAATGATACGAAAGAGGTGGTTCGACCTTTTGAGGAATAAGCAAAGAAGGAAGTATAAAAGTAGAGACTGAGAGAGAGAGAGAG
Source organism: Eretmocerus hayati (assembly GCA_029851415.1). Classification (NCBI taxonomy): domain Eukaryota; kingdom Metazoa; phylum Arthropoda; class Insecta; order Hymenoptera; family Aphelinidae; genus Eretmocerus; species Eretmocerus hayati. Next base: position 136,913,883 of record CM056742.1, read on the forward strand.
AGGGCCGATTGCCTCGTTAATCCTTTGAGCGCAAAAGATAACCATCTTATTCCGTTTGAGCGAGCGCGGTCTTGCGCCTTATAATCATCCACAGGCAAATCCCTTTCGCGAAGGAGTTCCCAGAACTGGACCCCTCCAGAGTCCTCTCTCTCTTTCTCACTCCCTCTCTTAAACCCTTTTCCTCTTTCATTCTTTATTATATGTATAACTCTGGTACCTCTGTATATGTAAGCCTAGTGACATTCCATGCCGATACTTTGCTCATCTCGTGTTTCGCACTTTTATACCAACTCCCATATTCTGTTTTCCCTTACTTCATCAGGGAAGCTGATATATCCTCTTGTTCCATCATAACCTCTCCCACTGTATAAAATTTGAAATTTACATCGATGCCTTGAAGATTTTCAAACTGGACATGCTATGTCTGAGTGCTTCAAAATAATGAAGTGCGTTGTGTTTCACTGCTTGAGAAGGTACATAACTGATTTTCTCTGTATATGAGCATTCTGAGTGATGAGTACCTTTGAAGAACGGCTTCGAATGATGTACGTCTTGATTCTATACACCAACTGGGATGTAAGACTTCAATTGAAGACACGACCAAGTGAAGTCACGAAGTCATTACGGAGCCAATATTTTGCTGCGAAGAGAGGGAGAAAGAGTTGATAAAATTGAGTGGTGCTTCGCGTCAATAGAGGTTATTTGTGAGACGAGCTGATCATATCTTTCAGCTTCATTCAGTACATTGAGAGTCATGATTCACCTTTACAACAACTTATCGCCTCGACCAAGCTTTACAAAATGGAGTTAAAGATAATCAATTGGACTGATTTATTCAGTTCTTTTGATCAATCAGGCAGTGTTTGTTGCTCAGACATAAGTATTTTCTATGTCGTAGATGCTTTACCGAATTTTTATGTTCCCATGTTATAAGGTTTGAAATTTCATTCAATATCAGAACTAGAGCACATCAAATCGGTGAGAAACTCAAATTGTCTACCATAACCTATAAACCATAACATATAAATACCGAAAATGACAAATTTCTCTTGGTTTGTCTTCATTTTCAAAGTTTAACTTCATGGCGGGGACTCCAGATCTCAAAAAGTAAAGCATTTAGCTGTCTGGGCTGGAGAGCGCAATGACTCCTCAAGACCGGCACTATATGTATATATAATGCGAGTGGGTGGATGAAGAAGGAGTCGCGGTAACTCGTGCCGCGAGACATTCCATCCCCTCCGTCCACAAGTCCAGCGCAGTTCTTGCTCCAAGCTCTTTGTTTGTACTTGCAGAAGAAATTGTTTTGTGGTTGTCGGAGAATTGATTTTACTCATCCTATCATCCTATCAGAAGGGTTTGAATCTCGTGCTTTGGAAAGATATGATTACAAGTATATTGCATTGTGTCACTGATCTGGTAATATCATAGCAAGCTTCGTCGGAGAGTCGGGAATCCTCCGCGATTGATTTCTAAGCACCTTCACGAACACTTTCCCAAAAAAATCAACCAATTCTTCGACGGAACTTGGAATAAAGTTGGGTTTTTCGATGTTCCTATCATGAACGGTGGGTAAAAGTTTGTATTTTTCGCGATTTCTCGTCCTCCTTTCTGGTTTTTTCGTAACAACTCAGAAGGAATGAAATTTATTCGAAAATGTGTGGAATAGTTTTTCGTACATTTTTTGAAGATCGAAGAGCTATTGCGCCCTTATCTATCCAACAATGGGGTAAATCCGCTGTAAGGTTTTCAGATGAAGGAAAAAATCGAAAAAACGTATGAATCCCTTCCATTTTTTCTTTCAAGTTTTTTTATATTAAGTAGCATGGATCCAGTGTTTTGATGAACGTGACCTCATTATCTTGTAGATCTTCCAAAGTCCCACAAAAAATAATTGCACAAACTTTTTGATAGAACCAATGACTTCGGACCTACCACAAAGAACCGAAAAAGCGACCAAAAATTGAGAAAAATACAATTTTTCATACACAATTTATGATAAAGTTATTCAGATTTCGTCGTCGAACTTTTTCCTTCATTTTAGGGACGTGACCCTGAAGGTACGTGAAAATCAATCGCGGAGAAATTTTCTATAATGTTCAACTGTCGACTCCCCGACTTTCCGACGCAGCGCCGGCGTATTATAGACTTGAAAAGATGAATCTATCGAGGAGAGCGCTGGTCTGATCCAGCATCGGCGTATAGTTCACTAGATAACTGTGTTCAGGATGCATTTTCAACATGAGGAAATCGGTCTGAGCATTGCTGTTTAGAGGAGTTTCACACTGTAAAATGCATGTGTCGCGCCAACGCTGGTCTAATATTTCGTTTTTTGTCCAAACACTGAGTTGAGGTTATAACCAAGCTTCAGTCATGCTCGTAGCAAATTGAGAAATTCCTCACCTTTTCGTTTCTGAAGTATGATGGCGTGGTCTTATGAAAATAACACTTGGATGTCCAGAGAAGTTTGCATAATGTGAGACAAAAATTTCTACAGAAATCTTAAGATGTCTGAAGAGAGTTGTCTGTGCTGTCATTCTTCGGAAAACTGGTGTCTCCTCACCTTTGTTCCACCGTAATTTGATTCCCAAGATCTGAAATCGTAAGATGAATACTGACAATGTACTGTGAACCAAAGATTGACAATATTACCTCGTTTGGGAGTCAATTCAGAAAATCTAAAGATGTCCGAGTCTTTTTCATCAGTGCTAACCCCGTTGAAATTTGACCCTCTTCGTCATCCAAAATTTTTTTTCGGCCCTAACATCATGATGCATGATTTGGTGATCAAGTTTCAAAGGGATTCGATCATTGGCTGGTGAAGCAACGAAGAAATGAATTGGGAATCAAAACGTGCAATCTGAAAATTAGGACTAAGCAAAGTTGAAGATCAGTGCTCATCAGGACCTCAGAATGTTTTCGTTCACTCGAATAATTTTCCATCGCATATTGAGACAAAAGGAAGCAAATTGCTTGGCCATGCGAAGAATGTGTGAACATTAAGCATGCGCCCTGCGTGTGCGGCTTTATACTTGGAACAGTGCAGACGGTGGCACCGTCGAGAGCTTTGCCGTTACATCGTTCTTTGCTGCGTATGCTACGCTAACCAGTTCTGAGTTCTTCAAGAATCGCCCGGAATTCTTCTGTTTTTCAACACAAATACATTTACCTCACAATTCCACCACGCCATCCACGCCTGGACATCAGAAGATGGAGAATAGGTATCTTTTTTCCTCTCAGACAAAACAGCGAGTACTCAACAAGCAATTTTGTTCGTCAGATTACCTCATCCGACAGCGCTCATCACTAATATCACCATCACTGCTCCCATTCTGCTTAAGTAATCAGTTTTCATTATTCGTCAGATGAAATCTGTGATTCATAATGTGATTGCGACTGAAAATATTTGGTTCCATCGATATCACTTTTTAATTCTGGTAGGATTTTGTACGAGTTTTGTGATTTAGGTAGATGAGCAACTGACACTGTACGTAAATGATCCATAGTTTATTGACAAGTATGTACAGATCATCATTCGAGAAGTTTCTGATTTACAGACTCAGAATCTGGTCAGGAGCAGTCCGATATCATCTTATTACGATTACTCTCTAAGTTATCAATCATAATAAATGCTCGCATTGATCTTTCCGATTTGTATTTAAACCAGTCCAGTTTGCTGATATTCATGACATACATAGGTATTAGAAGTTTCTAATATCGAGCTAATATATACTTTCAAGGCACCTCACAATTTATGTTACATATAAGACTAATTCAGAGGTTTATTACTGTCTATTTGTCTACTTTCTGTGTTTGGTAACACGTACGTATCCTCACCGCTAGTTACTCCACCGTACAGCCAATTTTAGTTGATAGAGCCACGTAGCCATATGTGCCATAACATAAAGTATACTGAAAGGTTTTGGGCGATAGTCCAGCGAAAACTTTCAAAATTAACACTGCGCACACTACACAGTGGGAACCCAAACTATTTTGACTCAAAAGTTGAATACCTCAAGTTAATTTTAATTTTTATCCGAAAATCCTTGTGCGCTTGAAGCCCAGCTTGCAGAGAGCGCTTTTCATATTATAGCTGCATCGTATTCATAACGATATCTTGTGAAAGGTGCTACCCACCAGGTGGCGGCACTGGCGGTCGCAAGGGTGGCCCATTGAAATAGCATTAGCCACCCTTGCGATCGAGAGTGTCGTCACCTGGTGATGATGTGGCTGGTAGCACCTCTTCAACCAGTCATCATCGCTCCACATCGTTAACGTCCTTGCGCCCACGTAAAAAATACATATTGCGACCATGTACGTTTGGTAAAATTCTGTATACATATATGTCATTCGATATCCATCACAAACAACGAGCATCCAAATAAATACTGAAAGCCATTCTCTTGTCAAAATACTTCCCTAAAAGGTAGGGACCCTAGAGTCCCTGTGCCGACCCTGTGCTAAAGAGTTGGCCAGCATGGTGATGGTGATCCCGTAGGATTAACCTGGAAAGGCCGCATTTCTGTCAGCCTCCGAAATAGTGGGAGATGGAGGGGAGGCGCAGAGCGAGAAGAGGGAGCTGGGGCGCAGGAATGCATGGGAACGAGCTCGAGCAAGCCGTCGATTTACCCGTCTCGCATTCCGTGCCGAGTAGGAGAGAAAGAGTGGAAAGAGCATTGGCTCGGACTTATTCGCTACGGTCACGAATGTGCTATATAAAAAAAAGTGGACTGCAGCGCCGCCAATGGCAGAAAATAACCTCAAACTGCGGTGGGCTTAGCGAGTTGCGTGGCCGCTGCGGGGGAGAGCGGGGAAGCCGAGATAACACGGACATGGAAACGTTGAATGTCTGTGTGAGGCCCACCACGGCGTAATGCGCGAGCTAGCCACTAGATGTCTCGCGCAAGCAATTTGACCATAGCGAATAAAGAGCCAACATTGCTGTATTACCATAGAGATATTATACTAATTGGTATAATCTCTTTGTGTATTACAGTCGCTGCCGGGCCACCGGCCATGCATGCACGCTGATCTGATCTCAAACGCCACCGCTGTGCAAACTCGTACGAATATACCAACTCTGGCGCTACATAATATGTGCACTGCAATGATCTTAGAACTGTTTTCCCACTCACAATCGGTCTGGAGCGAACGGATGGCCGAGCAGTGTCTAATTATGAATCTTTGCATCTTCACAAATGAGCAATTCGTCTTGTAGTACAGATTCTGGCTGGACGCTTTGGCATCAGCGCCACCACGCGACCACATGTAGAACCAATCCCCGAGAAATTAGACGTATGGTTTCGTTGCAGCTTTGTGTACATTGTGAGGGTGACCGTGATGACTTGACAGATCAGTAGTAACAGCCGAAATGTTCAGACAAGGTGGCACTCACACCCTGATAGAATATCAACTGCCACCTTCTCGATGCTTACAGATACAATACTTGCGGTTGAGATGCACATCCGCAAAAATAAGGGAACTATGAGGTTAGTGGTACAGCTTGCACCATCAAAGTGTCTTTCCACTTATAAGAGGTTTCGAATCGTTTTGCTCGCATAAATCTCGCCATATACTGAAAAAAAAGATTCTTTGCCAACGCCCGCTCATCTTTCATCTAGCAAGGTTCCAATTGTCACGATATTTCTCTATTTTAGGTTTCCAATGATGAAATTGAAAATTACATCTGATGGGCATCAGACATCATTTTATTCAAGCCCTTCATGAATCCAGTTTGGAATTTTAATTGGGAACCTCTGCAACCAAATGTTGTCATATGTGGATGATCAGAATACGGGTTAACTTCCCATCTCTTCGACGTACACTAAACTGTATAAACGGTAGTATAAACAGCTCGTGTATAATCAAAGAGTGTGTGAACATTATAATTCCCTAATAATCGCCAGGTGATGATTGAGATGGCATTCTCTCAGTTTATTGTGTCTCGGTCGATACTCTCTTCCAGAGCAAAATTGCATGGATACGCCCATGTTACTCCCAGATGCATTCTACACTTCACAAAGATGGTACACTTGGAACCAGCTAATCCAGTTTCTCGAACTTTTTCAGCGTCGCCTCGACCTTTACTAGTATACCAGTTCTAATTCTGGGTAGCCTTGCCGTATTCAGAACCCGGAGTAAAGAAAATTCTTGCATTGCAAAACTCGTTGTGCATTCCTGCAAGTTCAATGAGTTTCATCAGTACAAACACGAGAACAGTAAAACTTTTCTATAAACGATACTTCCAAACAATCTTCATCGCCGCTATTAACTTCGCATCCTCTGGTTCCATACAAATTCCATCAATTGCATTCCTGAAATTTAATCACGTTTACTTCCTACCGGGTTACACAACTACGCGCAAAAAGTTTTTGCAAAATTTGTTAACAATCTGCAAACTCTCAATATTTTTGAGAATTGAAATGAGGCAATCGGGACCCGTACCTTTGTTACTCAAATTTGACCACCACCAACCCAAAAAGTTCGCGCTGGGTACGATTAATTGCAATTTTTGTCATTCTCCGGTTGAAAAAGCTTATGTTATGTGGGTGTCACTGAGGGTCAATCCACAAATGAATGACATGCCACGCCACGAGGTCTCACGCAACGAGATGTCTTTCCGTTTCGGGAAATGCGTCAATTTATATCCAAATAATTTCGTTGTATCTAAAAGTTCTGCTAGAAGGTAAAAGTCGCACTTTTTGAGCGAAAATAAGACTTGCCACCTGCCCCAGGTCACGTAGCATGACATTACTGCCAGAGACCGACGAAGCCAACGTCGGCAGCAACGTATATAGCATACATCACGCATCAGGCTATGATGATCTAGCTCTCGGTTTCTCGTGATACACTCACTCTCATGTATGTACGTATTGTACGTTATGCTCTGTACACCTTCTCTGGTGAGAGGAAAGACTTTGTGATGGCTATATAGCTAGTGACTAGGAAAAACTACTCGAGAAGCAGCAGCCAAGAGTAACAGCAACAGCATCAGCAATAGCCGCTATATAGAGAAGAGTGAGAGAGTCGCGCGACGAAACTTACATTCCGTTCTCACGAGCGGACGTTGACCGGCGTTTCGCTAACGCAAGAGTTGGCTGCTGCCGACTGATCCCGAGAGCTCCTGAGCCCCCCAAGAGAGAGAAAAAGATACTTCCACGCGCCAAGGTGGCTAGTTTGGCAGCCCACGATGAGATTCTTGCTCTTTCTCCCTCGTTCTGCTCTCCTTTTCCTCCCCCACACGCCCCCGCGTTTTCCAATCCCGTTCAAGATGTGTAAGAGGTTATGTGTTGCTCTTGCGCTTCCGACCTCTTACTTCTCCGAACCAAGAGTTTACAACAATGAAAGCATAGACTGTAATCCACTGGGAATCAGAGTTTTTCCTCCGCAAAATATCTGTCGCAAGAATATTTAAAATTATCTAGTGAATTCCAAAGATATAATGAGGTCAGTGTACCCAATATAACACCTCTTCAGCAGTTTTGCCCATAGCTTTGGTCTACTTAAATATTTCTCAACGTATGTACTCTAACACCTTCATTGTGACGGAAAGAAATCGCGTTCTGGTCCTGTGAGCGATGGACCTCATCAGTGGGTCGCATTAAGTAGGATTTTGATCACTGACGCTTACCAAGTTGGACGCGGCGGCTCCACCGGTAGGGTCTAATCGTAAAGGAAGTGCTAACTCATTTTGGAGTTCAATCTCAGACCTTTAAAATGAGCTGAGTCTGAGTCAAATTTTGTCCAATCAAAGCTGAACTACCACATTCCTCCCAAAAAGTGATTTTTTCAGGTTTGCGAAATTATGTACCCAACATGCTCCCATCCTTTAAGATAATTTAAATCGGTGATAAAGTGGATCAAATCATTTTTATCGGCGTGCAACCACATTCAAAGCTTTTTCATCCATCCAAATCACTACTTTCGGCTTGTTTTGACGCAATAAACATGTTCTGAGTTGTAAAAAAGTTATCATGGAGACCCTTAAGAAATAACCACATGGAAAGATGTTGGGTACACATCAAGTTTAGCCTTCATCTTCTGCAAACGATGTCCGTATTTTACACATAAATTCGCTCAGAATTCAGGTTTTGTTACTCTAAAAAAAGGGTTTTCAAAGGTTTTGGAAAAGGAGTTGAATCCGCTGGAGTTCGTTGAGATTGATCAAACTAGAGAAATTTGGTACCGGTTTTACTGAACGCGATTCCCTTGAACATTTCTCAGCTGTGTAAACACAAATGTGGAAAGATCACTTTAAATTTCACGGAAAATGCAGAAATTGCTCGGGGGCAATCAAAACCTCTCGCAAACGTAGAATAAATTTGCAGGAAGGTCAACGAGTGCCCATTGTTGAGATCGGCGCATGGGGGCAAGTTGGGCACACTTACCGTGGTATGAATATGACCATCAATTTTCATACGTCCGAGATATTTTCATGATAAGGATATTTCCGATGAGTCATCATTAGGTTAATCGATGCTTATGAAACGAACTGTCTATTTCACCCGAGCTTGCGCGTATAATTGCTTGTGAGCAATCATTATTTTCAAAAGCCCATTGCTAAATTTGCCGCAGACTAACAGTCTGGGCTCAATTGTAGGCGCTGAAAGACGATCACCAATGCTCTCGCAGAAATTTATGCATAAAATCTCAGTTCGAATTTCCGTCAATATTCACGATGAATCATCGAGGGCAAACCAAGAATACCTCAAGAATTTTCACTCTTGTGAGTGATTTGAGTCTTAACTAATAATCACGCCAATACACCAATATCTATAGATATCAGGAATGGGCACTCGTTGACATTATCGCAAATTTATTTTACATTCATGAAAGGTGTCGATTGACCCAGAGCGATTACTGCATTTTCCGGAAAATTCAAAGTGATTTTTCCATTTTTGTGTTTACACAGCTGGGAAATCTTCAAGGGAATTACGTTCAGTAAAACCGGTACCAAATTTCTCTCGTTCGACCAATCTCAAAAAACCTTAGCATTCAATTTCTTTTCTCAAATCTTTTGAAAATCCTTCTGTTAGAGTAACAAAACCCGAATTCTGAGCGATTTTATGTGTAAAATGCGGTAACCGTTTGCAGAACATAAAGGCCAAAATTGATGTGTACCCAACATCTCCCCAAATGGTTATCTCAAAAGTGTCTTCGTGATGACTTTTTTGACTCAGAACATGTTTATCGCGTCAAAAAATTCTTTTTTTTCAGGTGTGCACAAACTTTTGACCGGTAGTGTCGGCTTACTTGTAGAGTCACATATGTAGAATTCTCTTTAGACGGATCTTATTCAAAATTACGTTGTACGATTGTATGCGACTTTACTTCTTCTTGAGACTTATGTTATACATGAATCAATCCTCATACATGAAAATGATGATAGGCAATCGAGTCATGGCTGAGTTTTGAGCTTAAGGTTGAAACTTTCTTAGTCAGAATGATTTGGGGAGTGTTCTTTCGAAAGATAAGCTAACTTCTGTCGCCCCACCCCTCATCCGAATGAAGACCTTGTAGCTCAAAAAGGTCATCCTCACGTAAAAAATCTCGTTTCCACCCAGATCGAAAATCTCACAAATATATATATATTGTAATGCGATCCGATTTCAGATAAGACTAAAATCTCTCATACGTTCGACTAACCGAATTCCATATAGGCAGTATCTCGTACTCGCTGTGTGATTCGCCGAAATTCAAAATTCTCACCCCAACACCCATAGTTCATCTGCCTGCGTCAAGATAGAAAGCTAGATCCTGATGTGCACAGGAGGGCTCTATAACGTGAGGTCCATGCCAGCCCAGTTGCGTTGCAAGCCTCACACATACATAGTCCTATATGGTCACACTAGAGCAAAGAACGTATAAGCCGGTGATTCCGCGACGCTTGCCATATAGGCCCAAACAATGTAGATCGAGGCGCGGGCCGGTCAAAGGGCGACAAGAAGACAACGGGTCTCTCTCGCTGGTGCTCCCGATATTGTGTTGCAGCAGCTGCAGGTCTTTTGCTTTACTTCCCCTAAAAACTCATATGCCCAAGGCTTGCTTACTTGCTTACTGATGCCATAGACTTTTCAAGCTCCCCATTTCTTTCATTGCTTTATTTCGCGAGCCACACGGTCTTCTTTTGCTCCTGGTGTTCCTGAATTTTTCCCTAAGATTTGGCCCTCTGTCTCGCTTACTCTCAAAATGCGTTTACGTAACATCATTGGCAATACGAAATGTTTGTACGCGCTGAGATCGATAAATTCACGAGGCGGTGATGGCTCAGTGCAAAAATCTGGAAGCACGGGGATACAACTAAATACATATGTTTAATGAGGAAATCTTAATTTTATGAGTTGAATTTTCGCTTAGGGAGACTTGTAGATTGTCGTGACAGTCACCATAGTATTGAGTGAGACTAGACCCTCAAGGTTCTCAACACAAAGCTCCAACACCAATCCTTTAAATTTTGATAAATTTCACCCATTTCTACCCGCTTAGTAAAAATTCTCAAGCCTATTCGTTGCTTTTTTCATGAATCGGTAGCTTAGATCAGGACTTCTCAAGACAGAGTCGTTCGTCAGGAATTTATCAGAGCGGATCCAATGAGATAACATCAAGTGTCTCTTGGCTCTTCAGACTCTCTAATCCTCTGAAGTCTAAGCGTATGCGCGTAGTTTGATCTGGAAAAATTCTCTCAATATTTCTAATTTATTGTGCTGGTTAAAATACTACCAAATATTTTCCAGATCTGGTCAACTCAAAATTGTCACACCGTTTTGGTAGCTTGGTAATTTTATCCGGTTAACAATTTAATCCTTAGTTAACACTGTGGAATTTTGTGATGCCCCAAGTGCGGTCGTAATCTTTAGGCACCTAGCCCTCAAATTTTCTTTCTTTTGAAAATTTCTGGAGGAAATGATATAAGAAAATTATCTTGATGAACTCGAATAGCATGAGAATCAGTATGAATATAATTGAACCGTAAAAAAGTGTTCTGGTTCCCGTAACAAACTCTTTAAAAAAATCTCTGTTGTAGGTTAGGCTGATGAGAAAGTTTATAATTTTCAAAAATATTATATCAAAAGTTGCAAAATTTACTCTTGAAATGATCCTCTGTCAACACTAGTAGGTCTCGAATTAGCTATTGAACCCCAAACAAAGGGAGTTTTCTCAAAAATGGACTTTATGACTCTCGCAATTGGTGGATTTTAGGTACTCAATTTATTGATATTTTGACACAAAAATCGCTCAAAAAATTTTCGAACAGTCAAATTTGAAAGAAAACGTGATAATACGAGTTTGCGTATATCTACCGAGGCGCTGGGAAGAAGTTTCAGCGTTTTAGTTGTTGAACAAATTTTGGCGGTGTTAAAATACTACTGCATTATCAATTAAGGGTTAAATCAATACATTCTATTATCCCTTGAATATTGCTATTTTCTTTGATTACAAGAATTGCTTCTTGACACTTCAAAATTTTTTCCGCACATTAGAAAAGTGATTCATCCCTGACTGGAAAATTTTGAATCATCCATACGCATGATGCTACTCTACAACTTTTCACACCAGCAACAAGCATGCTCCATGAAAATCTTGATTTTGATTACGACAGCAATTCCTACTCTCCGCATTCTGACGGTAAAGGTGGTCTAAAATGACCAGGTGCAATGTTTAGCATTTTACATCAGTCTTCGATCAATAAAAAAGGTCATCGAACCAGTAGCCCTTCTTTCATGGTAAGAATAGTTCCGATGTCCACACTTAGGCAAGATGTTTAGATCAAGAGACAAAAGATCACAAGTGTATAGTTCACAAAAGCGATCGTCAGTCAGTCCAATGACTTTCCACGGCATTGAACTTTTGGTCCATCGGCCGCGCACAAACCCCATCGTAATTCAGATTTCAACGAGTGATTTCTCATCGGTTTCTATAATCGAATGATTTACAATTCGATCGCTACTAAGCACACGCGTACACCAACAACTATCGAGGGATCTTCCTTCAAAACCAATTCACATTTTCTTCTGGCCAACCCATCACGACGATAGCACCGTATCTTTATACGCTCTTCACTTCGTCTTTCCAACTCTATTGGAGGCTCTTTGCTTATTTAGAGGTGAATTACGTGGTGATACTCTCTGAAGCGAGCCAAATTCGAATGGTCCGCGTTTCTCGGCTGATTCGGCCAGTTTTGGTAGTACCTATACGGCACAATGGCACGAGCGTACCCATAAATTACTGCAAAATACAAATGTCCCGCAACTATGGTTCATCCTCTTATTCTTCGGCCTTTTGGCTTCTGTTTCTCCCTTCCTTCCTTTTCAAGAATTTTCATCTTTCGAGAGTACCTATAACGTGCCCAACACAGAAAGTCCCATATGTATTTACTGATGTTACCAGCAGAGATGGATCTCAGTTGGGTGTTTCATAAGTCTAATGTGTACGTGTAAATCGTTGTGCTAGTCTCTTTTTTTGAACGTTAATGTCTCGTCTAATCGATATAGCGCGTGGTCAGACCGTAGTTTTCACGACAATAACGAAGCGACCCGTCTATTGTAGTTGAAAAATCTATTGAGGGGATGACTATAGTCGATTTTGGTGCAACAGAGTCTCCCTTATGCGTGTGCTTGTGCTCCCTATTCTTTTTTGTCGCAACGACGATGGCCGTAACTCTTGTTTTGTATTGCCCTTTGAATGACTCAAACTGATTTTTATACCATTCCAAATGGTTATTTTATTGATAATGCTCACTCGACTGAATTTTATGACTATCAAGTACAATCGAGCAATCGCTTATGATTGGGGTTAGCTTTTGTCGGGGGGGTCTCAATCAGCAACATTTTATGATCGCTGCGGTTCAAAAGTACACACACAGCGATGCAGTCCTTGTGTATTATATCAGATTGCATGTACTATGTTACTTGGTTATAGTTAGATGTGAAGCTGAATGCCCAATTGAGCGATTCCTCGACCATTTTTGACGAAGACTATCACCCTATCTCAAATATTTTAACAGATTTCCGGACCAGCTACACAAGTAGTCTCTTTCAAATCTGAGGCATCTATTCAAGATTACCAATGGAATTGGATTTTGTTGAAATGAAGAATTCGAATTCTGAGTTGATAGATCAAATGCATGACAAACAATTTCCCAAATTACGGTCAATATCATCTCTCAATTTTCTCAGCTTTTTCTACAGTCATCAAAGATCGTGATCCTCAGAGCTTCAAAAATTGTCAATGACTTTACTCACGTACTGTCGCGACATTCCTTAGCTCTTTGAAAATGAGACTAAGAATAACAAGCTATAATATGATCATGCTTTAACATTCTTTGTGTATCCAAAAGTAATCATCGAGAAGTGGATAGAGAGAAGTCTAGGTATTCAGTAAGAGTATACTTAAAGACCGTTATGCGTTGTTTGTGCGAAATTCCAACACGATTCGGCAGCGTAAGATGTATGCAAAAACAGTCAGGAGCAAAGTCAATGGATTCGGGTTCGTTTCTACGAAAATGACACAACAGCACTCAGGCCCGTTTGAGTAAATTGTGGGAGGGAATCCGCATTCCAGTCGTTTTGCAAGGCTGGACTGTGAAATTCGCGTGTTTAGGTCAGGTCAGAGCGTGTTTGCCAGAGGACCTCAATTCCGGCGTAATATTCAGAGATCTAACAAAATATGTTGAAGAAGAATAAGTGCCTTTATAATTCATTTTCTACATCTCATCGCAAACTCATTTGCAAAGTTGTTTAGAGCATTAGCAACCACTCCATTCTTTACGCCGCGCCGGCACACTCGTTTTTTTTTCCTGCTAATCTGTCGACTCAAATGCTTATACTGCCCATTTTCGAGGGTGCAACAAAAAAGGAATAAGGTGGGTGAAAACCACCCTCAACAACTTCGTAAATTTGAAGATCTATCTGCATACGCAGTGTAAGTCTCCAATAGTGCAGAGTCTTGCTTATATTGGGACTGTTTTAAAGCCTGATTTCTCATGTTGAGCCACAGTTTCACTAAGATTTTTGAAATTGCTTGTGAAATTTCAACAGAATTTTCTTTGAGTGGCCTACCTTCAACTAGATCAGGGCCTTCAATGTTCTAAGAATCACCTCCAACAATATTGGACATGGAAGTGGGGACTTTTTGGACAGACTGGGATCGTAAGATGTGCATGATTTGAGTAAAACAATCGGTGAATAGACGGTAAAACAATGAACATTTGACCTCTCAAAGTTGTTGGTAGTAGATTTATGACGTTTTTCAGCATCTATGTACTCAATTTCAAGAACTACTCTGCGTTTAGTCGCTTGCATCTTGTAATTCTTCTCTACTGGTTGAATTTTCAATCAAGCAATTTCATTCCATGATGGATGGATGGATGGATGGATGGGTGAATAGACGGATGGATGGACCCATCACCCAATGGTCCTGCATCTATCCAACCATCATCCATCCAACCATCAATCCACCCATCAACTATCCATTGACCACTCATCCATCATGCATCCGTTCATTATTCACCCATTACCCATCACTTCATCAATACATCGATCCGTCCCCTCACCATTCATTCCTTGATCCATCCACCGACCATCGATCCCTCATCCATCAGTCCACCCCCCCCCCATCCATCCTTACCCACCCATATGACCATCCACCATTTTCTACCCCTCAGACACAGGCAAGCTGATATGCAGGAACCGCACGGACAGATTGTGATAATTCTCATTGGTTGAATATTCAACCAAACTGGTTGAATTTTCAACCACACTGGTTGGATTTTTTCGGAAAAATTTTTCACAGTGTAGATATGTAATTTTACTATTATTCCCAGAATCTTCATAACCATTACCCACATCAGTCACGCCCTAATTAATTTTTGGACATGAAAATTCAGACTCAGCCTTCATAAGAACCTTCATTGATGCTGCGTCTAGCTTTTCAAGTAGCTTCGAAATTACTTCATAACTAAATTCAAGATTCTCAGAATTGTCGCAGCTGTTAAACGTCTACGTCTGGTCTGGCGACTTGAAACGAAACGCGCGAATCCATTGCAATTCACGCTTGGTGATGCTGCTGCTGGTACATACACATATACTTACACATACACAAATGCAAGCTCTCCACTCATCCCGCGGATTGCCGCATAGGTTCACGCGTGCAAACGATGGCCGAAGCCGATTGTAGTTCACGAGTTATACCTTGGCTGCCGTCTGCCCCTCTCTCTCTCTCTTTCTGATGGGGTTTTACCCGAGGTCTTGCCTCTGATGTAGTGGCGCATATCCGCTCGTTCATTCACCTGCTCTCTGAGCTCTTTGGCTTGTTGTACCTACATACTAACTCGGTGGGATCGACATTGGTACCAAGAAATTGCAGTTTCAACTTGGTCCCTTGCATGACTCAAGTAATGCACCAGATTCTTTTTGCATTATTTTTTAGGGGGCTTTTTTTGATTGATGGTCGCATTGGCATGGCGAAGAAAGAAATTATGTAGATTGCGAGTAGATTTGGCTTTGGGTGTTTAAGATTGAACGCAAAATCATAGTAATAGCACATAATAGTTTGAGATTAGTCGAATGTGTGTGTGGTGAGGCTATTTTTGATACGCGGGGATCCAATATTGTAACACATCATTAATTTTTGGGAAGAGCCAGTACCGGTACGGTGATCTAGTCTTTCGTGTTCAGTTGCGCTCTGGTAGGTATCTAAAGAACATCGCACGTCATCGAAACTTCTAGCTAATGGAAGAACCATGTATCGAGCTGTGAAAAGTTATTGTACACAATCAAATGTACTATCAAGAATTCTTGGGAGCTCTAGGTCGATCACGAAGTCGAATGGTTCACCATGGTTCTTGGTAATATTTTATTTGAAAATGACGTCAAATGTTACCGCACTTCTAAGTTTCTGGATGCCTTTTGAGGCGATTGTAGTTCCGAGAACTGAAAGTAAATATTATCTTTCGCGGAATTCCACAAGGTTTATCCGTTAACCTCTTCTGCGACTTAGATCTACAATTTTCAAGACAACATAGACTGCTAAGTATAAGTGTGATTGTCTCTGAAAACTTCTGATCGCCTAAGAAGCTTCAAGATACTCTTGACAAAATACTACCATGATAAGGAATCCCAACAGGAATCCCCAAAAAAAATGACAGGAATGTGTAAATTGATATAGAGAGCTGGTCAGATTCGTGCATTCGCGCACTATTTGTAACCTGCGAGTCGCGCATCTCCAATTTCGCCCACACGATCTATCGCAATGCAGTCGCGCATTCACCACAGCAATATACACTCGATGGCACACATTGCACATATATCCGATTATGTGTGCTAGAACCTATAATTATACATGTCTGGAGTCATAAGTAGGATGCCAAGCGCGCCATGTATATAGCAAGCTTCTCATCATAATGCGAGCATTGCTGCGGCGCGCACGATTGTCTCTTTACTTGTCTCTGGTCTTGTTGCTCAAGCGACTGACCCATGCATGCATTCGATTATCTTTACTCGTCTCGGGTTGTAATTGCTTGTGACTTACGAATTATGCAGGAATTTATGGAATGGATTGATGAAATACTTTGATGAATGACTGCAGCAGGCAACTCAATTGATGAGACTGTGAAGTGTATATGATTGCATTTATGACGACCATAGAGAAACTGCTGGTTGACATTTTTTTCACAAAATTTTTTTGGCAATACTATGCAACTGATTTTGCAATGTTCGAATGGTTTTAGACTGGTTCATTTAGTCATTGATCTCATCATATTCAAAGTTGGCGACAAGCAAATCTTTGAAACCTACTATGTAATGTCTCGCTGCACTCGGTGATCACAAGTTTGCATGATCTGAGCACAACTGTAACTACAAAACATGCAAGTTGGTTCACAAGAATTGATGGATCAAGGCCCTTGCGAGCATTAGTTGAATTGTTAAGTACCTTGATTCGTGAAAACTCTTACAACCTGTCGATATGATTTGGATGATTCATGTTTATTCTAGAAATTATGAAACCCTTTCGAAATGAGTTGTATGTTCACCATGGAAAGTATTTAATCTGATATAGAAAAAGTACTTTTGATTGAATAATGACTTTCCATACTTTTGTGTTGCTGTTATGACCATTTATTCCAAAAAACTTTGTCAATCATGCAACACAGTAAAAAATCCTAATTATATCATAGATTGGCGTGGAGATGTAGTTTACTGGTTGTTTGACGAGTCTTCCTGAAATAAGCTGGGACCTTATCATCAGTGGAAGAAAAGTTCGTGCAAACTATCGTACGCACAAGGTCTATTCCCTGGTATATAGATCCTTGGTATTTTTGAAGAATTTGGTCTTTGTGTGGTCACAAATCTCACGCACTTGTACTTGTTCTGTCTGTTCACAGGAATCTTGCACTGGGTATAGGTATCCAGAACTTTCCAGAAGGACTCGCAGTGTCGCTACCTTTGCAGGCTGCAGGATTCAGCACACTCAAGAGTTTCTGGTATGGCCAGTTGTCGGGTATGGTAGAACCCTTAGCTGGTGTATTGGGGGCTGCCTGTGTCACTTTGGCAGCTCCTGTGCTTCCTTACGCGTTGGCATTTGCTGCTGGTGCCATGATTTACGTCGTCATCGACGATATCATCCCCGAGGCTCATCAAAGGTTCGTTCTCTTGGCTCTTTAAAACCCCTTTTTTCTCAAGAATTTCCTCACATATCATATTGAGTATTTTAACAAAATATCGAGAAATACTTGACTTTGCAAAACACTTCATATTCTACTAGTATGACAACAATCAACTGACTCTTGATCATGCATAATTTGATCCAATACTTGACTTTCCATATAAAGAGTTCAGATTTGACATGGACTTGAGAATAGACTGGAATGCATTGTTCAAAGTTTCTTACAGATCGATGATACAATATCGCATAAATTGATTATAAGTGAATCTCAAAGTCTGAAGGATGATAAGGAAAACAATGGTTCACTATTTGCTAGAAACTTTTTATTGCTCCATTACACTTTGAGCATCTAGGAAGTCTTGTGGACACATGTTTCTATTGAAGAAATCTTAAAGAGTTCTGAGTTCATACAACTTCTTTCGCAACCTTCCAACCAACCAGGACAGATGATACAGTGTTGAATTGGCTGGAACTTTAAAAGTAATTCTTCCGTAGCATCAAAAATAGTATCTGAAGCTGCTGTCGCTTATATTTTTCCTAGCCACAGACCATAGAAACAGCCTTGTCCGTATGCCATTTCCAAGACATCACAGTTGTAATTTCAAATCATTTGAGCGTTAGACTATGCTGCTCTGAACTTGATTCTTTGAAGCTGAAAGGAGGATTCTTTCCAAATTTGGACCAAATTATTGACCCGCACTTCCTGGAATTCCAATGAAAACCGCCAAACTCCATTTCGTACATGTGTCAGTCGAAAATTGATTTGCTCACTCCTGAAACCAGTGCAACCTCTTCACAATGCAGTATGAAAGAGCCAGACTGGATATATACTTTTCATTGATTCAATCCAAAGACCCAGGCTCTCTCCAAGCGATCCAAGACTACAAGTACCATGTCAAGAAGTGAGGTTAAGCATAAATCTTGTTAACAATGCAAAACAGAGGGCATGCAGAGTCTCTCATCCTAGTTCTGCAAAGCCAAGTTTTGTGCAGTAAATTTGACAGTTATGAGAAAAACAAGGCTCTCCATAAAATCAAATTATCATAACAGCATGCTCGTTTTTTTACATGTGGCGTATAATAATGCGTATCGCACGCAGACAATTAAGAGCGTGCTACATAATTCATCGGATAATTCATAAAAATCAGGAACAATAATTCACTAAGCACCTTTCTCTCTCTCTCTCTTTCTTTTCTTGTCTCACTTCCTAACCTCGAAACTGCCTGCGTCACCCTATAAAATCCGACAATTACTATCCAACAATAAACGCATAGAAGACCGAGTTAGAAGCACTCATACACATATGTATAAAGACCATAGAATGATAAGAAAAAAAAGTTGGAAGAATGTACAGAGGAAGGAACAAACAAAGCCAGTAACGAGTTTAAAAAAAAAAAAAAAAAGGAAAAAGATATATGCATGTAAAAGATCGGCGTGCGCACGCTCGACTCCTCGTTCACGCAGTTTTATAGAGGTAAATCAAACACGGAGGAGCCCACCATCACTTCATAGTTATACTTAGTCTCTAAGTAGATGCGATTTTTCAGCGGTTGCGCGACACCCCAACAAAAAAAAAAGAAGCATCGTCAGTGCAACGACATGTATATAACCGTACTATTACCTGTTGGTTACCGTATCATACATACTATTCCTGAGATGAGGGGGGGGGGGGGGGGGGGGTTAGCAGGTCCGAGTTCTCTGCGAGGTATTAAAATGGAATATAAGCTATTGTGAAATTTGGTGGAGGGAGGGGAGGAGGAGATAAAAGGGCAAAAAGGGTCGTTTCGCCAAGCGGAAACAAAACACAAAGCCCGGGCAGACGTTCACGTTTTAGCAGGTATTTGCTACACCTCCTAAGCAAAGCATGTTATATAGAACTTGAAAAGTGGCATCGAGCTTTTTTGGTTCATGACATAAGAGAGAGAGAGAGAAAGAGAGTAAGTAAGTAACTGGTTTAGGCTTCTTTTGCAGGCGTTCGTGCGGATTTAGATTCGTATAACAATTCTTATATTATGCATCACACAGATAGATAGGTGTACACTTTGGGCTAGTTCTTAAATAAAACTGGTCGTCGTGCGTTTGGAATAGAATAGATTGAAATCTACTTGGTTTTCTATATAAGAGTCATGGTTAGCTATAGTTGTCTTGTTGAGCCAACGAAATTCTCTTCTGTACACATGAAATCTATGCAGATATTCAGCTTGAAATCGCTGAAGTGAAAAGGTGATATACCTAAAATACTATAGTGCGATAATCTTAGACGAATAAAGATTATTTTTATATGGGGGTGACAAACCGGTTTGTCACTGGTGATGATGGTTGGCAAAACTCAAACGATGAGGAGGATGTTGAGGTTGATGTGGATGTTGATGAGGATGAGTGAATTTACACATCTCATCATCTTCTCATCGTCTTTCATGTGTGGTGAGTGAGGTAAAAGATTTTGTGCGTCGTGAAATGGTGAGGTCCGTTTTTGGGTTTTACTTGGCGCCGTGAATGGAATCCGAAAATGGGTTGTATGCTTGATTGAGGTGCATTTTTGGACTTCATGAGGTATAACAATGTACCTCATGAGTGGAGCGCGGTTCTGGGTCTTATGACGAGTGAAATTGTCAAGAGACTCCG
Organism: Eretmocerus hayati; assembly: GCA_029851415.1. Classification (NCBI taxonomy): domain Eukaryota; kingdom Metazoa; phylum Arthropoda; class Insecta; order Hymenoptera; family Aphelinidae; genus Eretmocerus; species Eretmocerus hayati. The sequence goes on from CM056742.1 coordinate 136,934,166, forward strand.
CGAGGTTAAGGAGCGATTTTTCAGATGTCACTCTGAGTTGAGGTGAGCTTTTGTATGTCTGAATATGGTGATTCGCAAAAATTGCTTTGTTTTGAATTGAAGTCTCTTTCGCAGTTCATGAAATCTGGAGTAACTTGAAAATGAATGAATTTGTCTATTGAAATAAATAAGTTTGAAGAGTGCACACGTCAGAGGAGCTTGCAAGATGGTAGCCATTTTAGATTTTTGAAGGGGACAAAATTTGCACGCCAGGTGCTCTATGCTACAAATGGACAACTCGTAAAAATTATCTAACAATGAAGAAGAGCAGAGCTACACAATTCTCTTTCCTTCCTCTGATATTACACGAATCGCTAAGCATCAAAAAGCTTTTATTCAGCTTGAGGCTACAAAGTAGCTTCCAACCACGTAGCCCACTTATATATAAAACACACATTAGATACATATTCCTATATAAAGTAGTGTAGAAAGATGGTATATACATTTTTTATTATTTGCAGAGTATAGCGGCGATTCTATGCACTTGCGCTCGTTTCCGTCTCACGTTTCAACCCGAGGCAACATAATTTCGCGAATAAAAACTAGGCTTTCCCACCAGCACAATGCGTCCCCCATCTAAGCGTTCTGAATTTAGGGCCTCCCCCTAACCTCACTCTCAATCTTTTCTGCATAGAACGATGATCCAGCAGTGAGAGATTCATCTAATGCTTGTGTGTGTGTGTGTGTATGTGAGATGTCCGGAGGGGCTCGTTCCGTTTCCGATCGGACGGATGCGAATACATATAGAATATGAGAGGATGAGGAAGGAAGGAAGGAAGAGATGAGACCGGCTGCTGCTGCTGCATGTTATATACATGTGATGCTTTTAATACGTTCTATAGCAAAAAGCTCCGCCTCGGATGTGCGATATGGGTGCCGGGACAGGAAGTACGAATAGATCCGTGTCGGTGAGAAGGAGGAAGTATAGAGAGTACATATATGTAACTTGTTGCTCTCGTGCAGCCGTGCGACTCTCTATGGCCCATCATACACATATATTTTTGATGTATGTATGTGTTGGATATAGTGGTTGGTGGTGGTGGTGGCTTTCATCCCTGTGGGGGTCCTCGCGTGCTCTTGGATGACTATAGGGCATCATATACATTGTAACAAGCAGTTATATATGCGAAATGAAGCTCATCCAGTGAGCTGTCGAGCTATTTATCCGTGAATAAATGTCAATCTAACTCTGAGCATGAGTGTAGAGGCTTCAAACTCACATGTTCTATTATTGTTGCCTGTCTACCTGCTTCTATATGACTCGACAGTAGACGTGTGCAAATCAAATAAAATAGGACAAGGGAGGAATAAAGAAGGCATAACCATAGCTCTCAAAAAAATCCATACTTGGAATGAAGATACTTCAATGGGAATATGTAGAATACTTAAATTCTGGGTAAACTTGGGAAGAAATTTCATCCAGAAGATTGGTGCGTTCTGTAATATAATAATGAAATAACTATGTTATGAAAGAAAAGGTGAATTTATTATCCGAAAAGATGGAAAAGTTGCGTTTCAATTGATACTTCTCCAAAAGGAAAGACCACTAGAAAAAACAATCTTGAGGGTTTTTTCATCTACTGTGTTCGATTTCAAAGAAGAAATGAAGACTTTATTTGATTGGATTACAATAAAATCCTACCTCAGATCAATTGTTGTCTTACTGCCCCAACGATTCCGTCAATCTGTTCTCAATGAAGAGAATTCCATGAATCATGCACAATTTTTTGTGTTGCGAATTGGTCAAGGTTATGAGCAAAATCGTTTGTAGCTCAACAAGCCAAAAAACGGCCAATGTAGGTCTCATAAAATTTTAATCTCAAAAGTTGACGAAACGTTAAAAATAACTGTGAAGAACCGAATTCCCTGTATTACCCTGATAACAAAATAATGGCCTTAGAAAAATAGTTTATTCCCAATTCTACCATCTTTGAATGTTTGCCTAATACGAAATTGCAGAAAGTAGTATGTATTTGCACCTTGTTGATGAGGTTCCCCACTCGCGAGCGATTGTTTTGACTTGGTCTGCAGTTCAGACCGAAAACCAATAGCTCAGAAGTGAGCCACAACCTCATCAAGTCATTGCAAAATGTACTGTTATTGATTATTTGGGATTTGTCTTTCAACTCATAAAAAAGTTTCATTATTCACTTTCATTAGCCCGTAGAGTAAATCGGCTTCGATTGAATGGTCTGCAAATAACTGAGTATTTCCATTGATTAGCTAGAAACATTGTATCACCTTTTTAGAATAATTGAGCGAAGTTATTCTAAGCAATTGGGTCCTTTGACACACATCGCGAGCACAGGAAAAATCAAAGCTGTGAAAATTCAGAAGGTATTAAAAACCAAGAAAGGATTGAAACTGTGAGAATCAATTTCCTTTGTTTGGCAAACAATATTGAGTTTCTTTATCGTTTCTTAAAACCCAATTAATGACCATCGCGATTTCCATCATCCAAGTTCGTTGCTCTTGAATTGATGATGGATTATGGTGAATCCCGTGAGATATTGTAGCGTACACTTAGTGGCGAAAAGTGGCCCAATTCAGTCTCACAAAGTGCCACGGTAGAATTGTTCAACGTGACAACACAAGTACTGCTTCGTCAATCTTAATTAACCCGAGTGACGTGCGGATGAAACGAGGTGGAAATTGACGCAAGGCGCGAACGAGGGAGAGAGACGTCGCCTTGCGTGGTAAAAAAAGAAGGGTGCCACATTAGGGGATGATGCCACTCAGTCATACCTGACGCAGCCATCATTAAGCAATAGAAGTTGAATTTTAACTCATCCTTGGGCTCATTTGCCTCATTTAAATTGGCTTATCCGCATCGTCTATTTGCCATTACCGAGTGTGCCTTTCCTTAATTTCGTACAAGAATTTTTTTAATTTAAGGCAGTGTGCAAGAACGATGAAAACAGGGATTTTGTTCAGAAAGATGATAACAGGTTTGAGAATTAAAACAGTTCAAAACCCTCGAAACCCCGATTTTTGTTCAAAGTTTATAACTAGACACAACTCGACACGTACAGAACTCAACTAGAACGATCGCAAGTATATATCTTTGTCGCGGATAATTGATAGAGCGCATAACTCATCACCGCAAGTATCGTGACCATACTCAAACCATGTGATTCTTACATAAGCGAGAAATCGCATTTTTCTAGGCGGCAAATATTCCCCCAAAAATCGAGGATTATAACTCAGCCCTTATACAGAGGGGTATCAACAATTGGAACGCGATCACATCGTAAATCCATTCACGCCCTTCATTCGCTGTATTCTGATACAATGTATCCTATACATCTCCGCGTCTATCTATCTATCGTGGAAAAAAGTAGCCTCGAGTAGTCCCCCAGGACTTCTATACATAGAAAAAAAAATAGCGTAGACCTTAGACAAAGTGTATACCACACTAGTTTCCCATAGGGCGTCTGTCCCCCGTCATTGTCATTATAATTGTTAGCGGCTTTGTGTCTCTCGATGCCGCGCAAACCGATACATGTATTCCTAACATAACCTATATATCCCACCACTTATACCTGTGTTATATCTATTCCAAAACTAGAGTAGAGTATGAGATACTGAGTAAGAGAGCTCTCCCTAGGGAACTAAAAACGCAAAAATGAAAACAGTGGGACGGCCGCCCGCTCTTAAAAAATGACTCCTCCTTCTATTTTGCCAATCGAGCGCCCTCTCGTGGCCTAAGGGCTACTATAACCTCTTCTAACTTGAATCACGTGTCATGTACATACATAGACAGAATGCTTATACTATGAGCGAGGCAAACATGTTAAACTCGAGGGTTTCGGGTTTGATTGATCTGACGGATCGGTCATGATTCCAGGTTTCATTGTTCACGATAATCGGGTGGGATTGTTGACTGCTCTCGTCATAGTTTGCTGTACTGGCAGTCTGTAGCAGCTTGTCCATCTTCGTCACCCTCTTAAACTTGGTCTTGTGCTCTCACAGCAGGAGCTCGTTTTTTCTCACTATTCTATTATATATGATATGGGCGATGCTGTTTCATTTTCAGGCGTGGCGTGAGACGAGATGATTATTTTTCATGCCCCAAGAAAGATGGATAAGTAGTAAAAAAGAGGGGTGTCACTATAGACGCGCGCACGCAAGGTATTAGAATAAAACGGGGGTTGGTCCCGTTGACGAGTTTTGAGTGGTCGTGTTGGATTACTTTTGGATTGCGTTTCATTGCGTCATGTGTGGTTTTGATTATGATTGATTGTCTTGCGTGTTTTTGACGCTGGATTATCTGTCTAGCTTGAATCACAATATAAGATTCGTGACAAGTTTTGTATCAAGTGACTCGTTCGAGTGAGTATGAGCGGATTTCTTGGCGGATTAGTGGTCGAAACGTTTGTTCCGACCCTCCTTTGATATTTTCTGACTTAATTCACTAAGTTCGAATGAAAAATCCATAAAATATTTGAAAGAATCCATATCTTATCTGCTTATACTAAAATAGTATCTCCGTGATGAATAGGATGCCAAATTATGATAGCCCTTTGATACGGGTTATCCAGACGTTTGAAGAGGCATCAGAGTTCTATTTAATTTTTTCTAATCACTGGCTGTCATCTGATTCACTAGGACTGACACTCTGGCCAAATCATAGTAATGCCTTATATCAGAACATTTTGAAGATGAACCTTCATTATCTCACATCTGTGATGGGAATATTCACATTTTTGTGTACCAAGTGAAAAAGTTTATACCCTGTGATCGATGTTGATCAGCATCTCAACTCCCTTACCTTCTTGATTCCTTGTACTCTTGTACATTGTTGCAGTTTTTCTCTTTGTAAGATGAAATTTTGGTAAATTTGCCAACTTTTGAATGACACTGTCTCGATTTTTGGAAAACCACGCTCTGCTACCAAATTTTTTTCATTCTTTTTTTTTATGTATTAGGCACTCAATATTCATCAGCCAATCTGAAATTTTACTCTACCTAATTTGCAGAGACCACAAACTCTCATTCCAACATCGCTTGAAATACTCCACTGTCTTTTGAAAGATTAAGTGTTCCATGTACGAAGATCGAAATCCATCAAAACCTCGTTTTGTATAAATTGGTCGAAAACCGCTGGCTTCTTGAAGTAACCCTCGAAGCTACTCGTTCTCTTTACACCAAGTACTAAGGCTACTCTTTGAGCATGCATAGGCTATGATCAGGTTTGAGTTGTTTGATACTGCGTCATGGGCATGATTGATGCGTGAAAACGCCCACTGATGCTTTCCGCTTGTAAAAATGTCATCCATCCGCCCCCGCGCCTAATACTTACACGCTTGCTCAGCTCGGATTGACGGCTGCGGTGTGATTTGCAAAATCAACAAGCCGTGACGCACGCGTCGCCATCAGTCCCTTTGTACTTTGATTGTTGATACCTCCATCAGCGCTCTAATGTACATATCTTATTTTGCCGTCAAAGAGCATCAGACACCCATGCACAGCGCTGAGGTTCTGTCATCAGAGCCGATTCGATTGGACATCGGTCCAACAAATCGTTGAGGATATATTCGAGCTCCTCGCGGAAGTGACACATCTCATCACGCTATTCGTCCTGCTTCACACTCATTCTTTTTTTAATTTTTATAAAATTCTCCCAAGAAAGTATTGGCGATGACACTTGGGGATGAATTTAAGGATTTTGAATTTTCATCTTGACGTATGTCACATACGTCACTACATGCCGAGCCTCATTTAAATGCAATGCGGGGATCTCCGAACTCCATCGATGAAGGGTTGAGTTGATGAGTACGACAAAAAAGACGGTCGTGGTCCAACGATTAGGACACTTGGCTTCTGTGAAAAAGGTTTCGGGTTCGAATTTCCGCGATTTCCATATCAAATCGACCGCTTCCTCCTTCATAAGTATCTCGAATACCCTCCAAATTCTCCCGTGACACGTAGAAGAAAAATTCCCTGAGATCTAGTGATTTGACTTCCATCAAGAGTGCTCTCTACTGTTTGAAAACTTGTGACGCCTCCAGCGGTCGAATCGGTATATTTTCAGTAAGGATTTTTGAAAACAGAGAGGAAGGATCCAACTGGATGAAGAAACTAATACTTTCGCTGACCACAGAGTATTTTTCTGCGAATTGTAAAAAAATTTCATCGAGGTCGCTACAGAATTATGCTCAAAAAGCTGCGGGAGAAATTTAACAACGCTAATGAAATTTTTCCGCAACTTTTTGGGCTCAATAATTTTGCACCGATCTCGATGAAATTTCTTTTTCAATTTGCAGAAATACTCTCCGCAGTCGGTGGTATACATCGCGGGTTGCCATCCTACGTTTTTTGGTTGATTTAATATTCACAATAAACCAATTTGACCGCAAGATGGCGCTGAAGATAGGTAGAAGAGCACTCTTAATCAGTGTAGGAGACATGGAATAGATGCACTTGCAGTTTTACCAGTTAAGCCTTCGATTTTCCACCGATTGCATTAGTGTTCCACATGAAAACTGTCCGAACTTATCTCACACGTTCACACAAACTCACATAGGATTATCTTGTAATAATTAACGTTTTCTGTTTGCAGTGGTAATGGCAAATTGGCTAGCTGGGGTGCAGTGGTTGGATTCTTGCTCATGATGTCTCTTGACGTTGGCCTTGGATAGTCTACACTACTTAAACAGAGTAGCCCTACTTCCAGAGAGATACGCTGCCAACTTGATGATCATCAATTTAGCGCACTAACAGTTTTTGGTAATTTTATATCTCATAAAACTCACTGCAGAACTTGATAAACGATGAGCAAAAGCGTATTCGGATCCTCAGCAGACCAATGAAATTCTAAATTCGTTTGAGGAACCCAAAAGACAAATTTTATGAAAATATGATGAGTAACTTATGTTACATGATGAAGTATAAATAATTTTAACTATTTTTATGACAATCGTATTAAATACTTGGTTTCATTTCATCGAGATACCCAGCGTTTGGTGTACCGATAAACGGACTGAAGTGACGAGTTGATCTTGTGTCTGACATCAAGCCAGAGAAGCATGCAATAAGGTCAACTAATGTTTGTCAGTTTGAACAATATTTGGTCTCTATGGCTACTTTTCATCATATTGCATGCTCCTAATCAAGATCTTGAGCAATTTCAGCCATGCATCTAACATTTTTGGATAATCTAGGAATAAAATAAATGATGTACAGTTTGAATTCCAATATTCAATAGAGGGTAGATTCAAGAGTCTTGACATACTGAGCCTCTATTTTATCATCCTTGACGAATTTTGAGATCACTGCCAATTTTTATTCCCACAATATATTCCAACTTTGTCAATTACGCGTGGGATATATCATATAATACAGAACTGTGACTTTGTATGTACATATGTAATTATGAATAGTTTCAAATCGCACACTTTGGGAACATACTGTAGCATTTTATCCACTAGATTTGGATATTTCAAAGTTTGACCGGTTTACATTAAACCTAAAGTATGAAAACTCAGGTTGAGAACTTGGAATTATGAAGGAATACTCATTCGAGAATAATCATGTATTGTTCATTGAATGAAACTTAGCTAGTGAATCATGAGAACTATTATTGTACGATTTGAACTTTGGTTTTTTCATAAGAGTTTTGGTGCTGTAAATCAACCTAAGGTTGAAATTTGTTGGAATTGATACTTAGGATAGTAAGTAGTTTTAGAATACTTAATTTCAAAATTTGAACCGTTTGTTAAAATCTGACCTACGGAATAAAAAAAAATGAAATAATGAATTGTCATTGTACTCACTGGATTCTACTAATAAGAAAGAATAACTAACAGACGAAATTATATAATTTTGTTAGCTAGGCTTAGCTATTTTTGGATTTATTAGGAGCTTGGAATATCATTTGGCGAAACCAACAACTTCAATCATCTTTTTTCAACAGCAATATTCCAAGTTATGGTGAGAATCATGTTTATTACAATTGTTTTACTCCAGAATTTTCCCTCGTTTTCAAAACAAGTATATAAGTAGGTTCATATCAGCTCAAAGAAAGACAACTCTCGAGTACTATACGTGCAGGTAAAATTAGATGAATTTACCCGCACTATGCGATTACTGGTTAGCATTACGTACAATGTAAAAAAGGTGGATAAAAAGAGGGAGAGGGGCGTTGCACCGGCCGAGGGTCGCGCGCGCCGCATCGCTTGTGGTGTGAACATCCCTTATTTTTGCTAGAGTCTCGCTCAGTCACTCTCGCGACTCTACAACAGAAGCTTGAGCACGTCTTGATTGATTGTATATTGTTTACCCATTATCTGACCGTCATTTTTGTTTTTGAAGAGTACTATAATTTTCATTTTCGTGTGTTGGCTTATCAAGATTTCAAATTTTAAAATAATATGGTTTTTGGTAAAGATCGTGATTCTTTCATGAGGCACTGTGATCAACTTCGTTTTTAACGGAACAAGTGGATTTTAACTTACCTCAGATAAGAAAGTTCCAAAAATAATAAAACTTTCTCATCTTGATGAATCAAGACTAGCCGTGATGTTGACTCAAGTTTCCTGGTCTTCTACTGAAACTCCTGAAGGAATAACATGAAGCGATCGATCTATCAAGGATCTATCAAGGTATGTCATGCATGATTAAGTTGAGACCCGACTTCCAAAAGTGCCGATGATCTAAGCGTACATGATATCCATTTTGCTTCTATCACTCGTTTTGTAGATCAATAGGATGAAAAAAACGGCTGTTTAACGAGTCAGTTGATTTCATTTAATTCGACGACGTTTCGAAGACTGATTTGCCTCCTTCTTCAGGTCTGTTAATATCATAAATATCATGTGTAATTTATGACTACAGTCCGAAAAATGACTGTTTAAATAACTTTTATGATATTTAACAGACCTGAAGAAGGAGGCAAATCAGTCTTCGAAACGTCGTCGAATTAAATGAAATCAACTGACTCGTTAAACAGCCGTTTTTTTCATCCTATTAAGCGTACATGAGTTTCTAATGTGTAATCCTAAAAAATTTTGAAGAACCCTATATAGCTTTCGAAAATATCTCAGTAAAACTAGTCAGATAAGAAAAGAAGAAAAGATTCTTCTGTTTTGCGCACGCTCTATTTGAAACTGACGCAGCTGAGTCAGGGATCTATGAAAGAAAGCCGAGGATAATTCAAATGAATTCAAAGTCTCATGCACTTTGGAAGCTTTCGTGACCGCGATGGTATCGTTAATGTTATAGCGCAATGCACTCATAATACACACTGGTTCTATCCGCAATGGTTCGATAGCACGCTGCGGGCGCAGGCGTTGAACTGACCGTTGCATATATCTATAAAATGCCCTCTGCATCATGAACGACTATATACTTGCCGAGAATGAATTGTCTTCAAAACCGCAGTACTCATCGGGGTGAACTACCACCCAGGCATTGCTAGCACTCGTGCGAAGAGCTCGTAACTGCGAAAACTGGAACGAGAATTTTGTCCGCAATCCTATCTTTCTCTTTTTGGCTCTGATAAAGATACGTCTGCGTTGTAATCATTTATGAATTATTCTTGCCAACGTTTTTGGTCTACGCTGCTTAGTTGCACGAAGAATCATTGGATGAGATATATTTATATTTACATAACGATGGAGCTTTTGGATTATGATTCCCTGGTGGAACCCATGAAATGATAGGTGTTGATTCCGAACGGAATATTGAACAGGTAACAACTATATTACAAGAAAAATTCATTCTGTGATTGACAACACTTTGAAGAGAAAAAGTTCTGTTTCGTTTGTTTCCATTCCGTTCCGAGGCTTGAAGCTCACTTTTCGGTAGAGCACGTCGACAGATTTTGGCAAACGCCTCCCATCACTAACGGGGACAGAATCATCGGTGTCTGCAGATTTTGCCCTCGAGGGTCCACGTAACCCAGCCGTATCAACGTATTGGATGTTGGCCTTTTTCCAATGACCTCATCGATTCGCAATAGCAAGGCATTACATCGTAAAGAAGTGTAACATATTAGTTTCAATATATTTTGTGCATTATATCTTGTACGCTGATGGTCTCTTGGATCCCCAAAAATCACTTACGCTCGCACAAATTTTGGTATTTCCATTAAGGAATATAACTTTCACCATTTAAGGGCCACGATCGTTTCTGGGATATTTAGAGTGTTTTTATTGGCATTAAATTGGGATTGATGCCGGCAAGGTAGATTGATAGTCTTCGCAATGCGCTTAGTCATTTCCACTGCTGGACTCAAATTTCAGAGCTCTTCAAAATGACGTATTGAATAATATGAAATTACTGAATATATAGTGATGAATAACAATATTTGAACGCGCGATCCTTAAGGTATGTCACCGGGTTTTTTGAAATCTAGAGAATCTTCCGGGAATTTGTATGGTGGTTCAACTATCTAATACAATTTCTCGTGAAATTCCAATGAGCCTGTCCATTTTGTTTCCGAGCATTTAATACTGAAAGTTCGGGCTCGTAACATGCGAAGGATAGGAACGGCGCAAAACTCTCCATCCTGATTGTCCCAGGAGACATATCTTAAGTTCATTTTGATAACTCCCAATGTTTCTATGAAAGCCTGATCAATGGGGAATTTGGTTATGAGAAGTGCGAAAGAACCAATTTTGAGGAATATTAGCAATGATTTGAAGGTCCTCATTCGGTAAATAAAAACAGAATTACGTTCCGTCTCACACCGAGAATTTGGATTATAACTGTTCACCAGGTTTGATAATTACCATCCGTTCGATTTCACTTTGCAGTACTGTCAAGAAATCTTCGTTTTTGACTCATTGTTCGTGAAAGTGTCCGTTTCGCATGGATTTTCCACTCTTTTACGACAATAATTTGTAGAAGAATAGCATACGGTATGCGACCGCACAGTTCCGGATCTTGCATACTCGGGGTGCGAAATCCAACTTCTGCACCCTCGTATCGTAATCTACTATTTTCCATCATTTGTGAAAAGCCTTTTTTAATACCAGATTCTCAGTCCTCTTTCTGACGCAAAAAGTTCAGCTTTGGGTTGGTTTAGTTCTCGCTTACTGCACTCGCCAAACTAACTCGGGCCATAGTAACGTTATGTGCAACTTCAGAAACCAATATTCCGAATATTCCGACACTCGTTCAATATTTGCTACGCGGTAAACTGTGTGGGAAATTCAAAAAAATTTTCTAACACTGTTCATCAACTTTATTTTCGAATTTCGTTGTTTAAAACATAGCATTCTATACGCATGACGATTATTCATATCTGCCAGCCCTCGGCTCGGACCTACAACTACCTTGTGGTATAACGGAGAAATCACTAATACCTTCCAATCGCATAAAAAATTGCATTATATTAAGAAATCATATCACTATAAGTAAGGTAAATAGAAAATAGTACATTATATATTGCCTTGGGCGCGTACTCATAGTTCGGACGCTAGGACAAGTCATTTCCCTCGTTTCGCTCAAGAAATGAGTTCTCCGCGCTAGAAATGAGCCTACGAGCACCGGGCAATTATAATTTTCCATTACGAGAGCCCCAAAACCACGTTTTTCAAGTAGCATTTTTATGTCAGAATGAAGAAAAAAGCTATTTGGAACCACATGGTACAGCAGCAACAGATTGATGTGGTTATGGGCGAACGGGGGCGTCGATCGAGCTCGTATACCGATCGCGCTTCCATCTCGGGTATTGAGCTTGACAGTTTCATTGCGTCACAGCTGATGCCGATGATGCGACGAAAAAGGAGTAGAGGAACTCTGTCGCTCAGACCGCGTCATCGTGTGTCTCCGGCGCGTTGACCGCCACGTTGAGTGTACTACTTCCGACGACGACGACGCACGGCGACAGTGCACAAAGTCCGCATCAAAGATACCAGTCGGAACACGGGGGAGATGCGAAGGAAGGGATTTTGCCGTTGCCATACGAAGGCGGAAGTCGTAGGAAGTAGTCGATTAGCCGCGTATAAGTCACGCCCGTGCATGGAGATGAAATGCTTAGGCCACATTTCCTTTCCTTCATCCTCTGCCTACCTTTTTCATTTACAGGACGATTACTCAGTTTTTGCTGATCTTAGGTTTGTGGTGATGGAGCACGTGTTGGCGGATACTGTTTTTATTGTTATCAGTGGAAATTCATCCTAGATCTGCACTGAGAGATTAGTCATTCTTAGTGAAAATCAGAGAGAAATCAGCCAAGATCGGTAAGATTTCCGAAAGTAGGGATCAATTTTCACTGTTTCTGGCGGAGAAAGTATCACTTGAAAGATGAATGTCTTTTCTGGCTCTGTGGATACATCAAATGGAAAGACATTCAAAAGATAATGTTCCGAAAAGATTCTTCAGCGCAGAAGGACATTTGATTGATTAATAATGTATATGTGCAAATTCTCAAATCCTCTCAGATTCCTTTTCTGGTCCTGGTTGGTTTTCAACTCCCTAGAACTTAGCTTTTAGAAAACTCTTGCCGCGCATTATTTCGATCAGAACATAGATTTTTTATTTTCAATATCCTGAAATCATAATTTTTCTAAGACCTTCACTGCGATGGTCCCAACCGATGGACTCAAGCGTCTAACGTTGAGTGCGACCGCGATGACAATCGTATCAAATGGGCCCCACTGGTGGGACTGATCGCACAAAGGATTCAACGCGATTTCCGCTATCGCAATGAATGTGTTAACATACCCGTATCAAAAAAACTAAGTTTTCATTAAGTCAAGTTTGGGCCAAAACGTAATTAAGTTTGGCAGAAGCTTGGCATGAAGTTAATTCGAACTTTGCCCAAAGTTGGACAAGGTTTGGCTAAACTTCATGCCAAGCTTCTGCCGAACTCAATTACGTTTTTGGGGGTTGATGGCACAAGTTTGGCTCAGTCTCATGGGTCAAGATCGGCCCAAATTTGACCCAAAGAAAACTTACCCCAAAGCTAAGCCAAACTTGATTTTTTTTTACACGGATAGTATCGAGTTTGCACCAGAATCTCAGTGTTACCAATGACAGAATTGCATTGAGCATCTTTTATTGGGGCCAACTTATTACATATACTTGGCCACTCAAGTTAGTTACACTCAAAATTTGTGATTGAAGATCGTTGTAAGACATCAGGAATCTGGTCTCAATCCAAGGCGCAAGGACGCTCGAGTGCGTTGAGGCGAGACGAGTCTTGGAATGTGACCCCGCAATGGAGCTGCAAGAAGTAAGAAAGAAAGGAAGGAAGGAGACAGTCGAGACATACTTGCGTACTGAAACTGCATCAAGGTGGGGACAAATCGCCTCGGATATCTCCAGCAATGGCTGTATATTCTGTACAACCTTGATTCCTTGCAGAAAACAGCCTTCGAGTACGCGTCTTGAGCGTCTTGTCCATGCACGAGAAGGTCCTATTTCCCTGTTCGTTCTTACCTTTGGAATCCGACTGCAAAAATGCAACTTCCTCCCATCAAAACTCGTAGTTTCATAATTGGATCACGCAGATAGCTCAATACGACGTTCTGCGTGACTAAAAAAAATCTATTAGGGGCCAGATTGAGACGAAAATCAATAAAATTGATAGCGACCTTATCGAAAATTTCAAATAAGTGTTTTCAACTTATCGTCATCACCTTTGAGTGTATCACGTAAAGAATTATTTATCTCATATCCGAATGATTTTTCTAACACATACACGAGAATATCACCTTTTTTGTCTTCAGGCAAGACATGAAACATAAGTGTAACACCGAGTGAGCTGTTTATAATACCCATGCGCATGTGAGGCCTGTAGAGCGAACAAAGGGCCCGACTTGCTTTTCTGCAGAGTTGACCCTGTATGAAAAAAGTACGTGTGCTACTGCGGCTCCTTTGATTATGAGCTCAATCAGTATGCAGCGTCGCATCGTCAAGTATTATGCATTAGCCACCGCCTTGCGACATCATAGCTCGGTATACATCATATTTACTTAGTCCTTACAGACGCCTCAGCTGCGTGCAAGATTGCCACGAGGGGTCTACTTGTCACTCTGCACAACTGGATATCTTCTTCGTTGGGGGTAGATTGACTGTGGTATATGCAATTTTATGAGCACATCTGCAAGTTGCTTTGCTGCGGGAAGAAATATTTGTTACATTAGAGAGGTTGGTAAGGTATTACTTGTGTCTGGCTCAATTCGTCTGTTACCACTGTGGCCTGGAGCTCAGATCCCTAATAGGCGACATTTTATTATATTCCGTAGGGGTTTTCAGTAAAAGCATTTAACTTGACGAAATAGTCTTATTACAAGTATCGGAGAATTATATTTTTTTAGTCGAGAGTAATGAATTTCTCGGGTAGGAATATGAACAATTTTTCTGGACACCTGTTAGCCAGTTACAATGGAACTTGGCCAGTTATTCGCCAAAGAATGTTCACTATTTCTACCAGGGTTGTAATTTGAATGATTTTGCAATTTAAATAAATGCAGGGAAGGGTAGAAAACCAGAAAATATCAACTCTCTGGTTTTGTTACTTCTCATCATTTCGACGTCTTTGGCAATTTTGGCTCTGAATAGTCAGTGTAAATTCCGAAAAATGATTTTGCAATGCTGGGATAATCCAGCTGTTCATGAATGGTTGTTTTAATCTTCATCCAGATCATAAAGAATAGCATATAATATATTGGCCATATAAATATTGTGTATATGGCTATTTCCATGCGTGGAACCTCGACTTTCGCCGAAATTTGCAGAGTACACCAAAATTAATCCAAAGACAAGCCATTCTCTTACAGATTTAGATTGAATTCAACTCCATTATTTGGCTGAAGTCACTGGGTTGATATCTTTGCCTCCCAGGGAAACTCTGATCACATCTGTCAACATTTAGGAGAAACAGAAATTTACCAAGGTGACTTGCCATGATCTCCTCACGTACTTTTACTTGATGCTGAAACCGAATCCGAGACCCAAATTACTCCAGATGGTCAGGGTTTTTTTTTAAATCGCAAGGAATCTTTTCTTCATCGGTTGTTTTTTACGTAAACGAGAATCGTGTCGTAGTATCTCAAAACGGGCCTTGGGATCGTGTTCAGACGGTCGTGTTGCTTTGGGAGAATCCATTTGAATACCCCAAGCAAGCGAGAATTTCTCTCTTCGTACTTTTGAGATAAGCTAGGGTTATCGCAGAAAGGGGCACTTTCGCGTCTTGTGCGTGTCAAAAACACCTGTTTTTGAGCTAACTCTTACTCTTCAAAAGTCATGGGGGCAAAAATTCTCATTCGGGGTGATTTTCCGAATACATATGCTTTCCCAACGCAAAATGACCGTGTGAACACGATCTCGAGGTTTTTTTTGAGCGAGCTTTTGAGCTATCACATCGGGGTTTTGTCTACATCAGTAGAATTTTTTAGAAGAACGAATTTCCATTACTCTAACCTAAAAATGCCGCTCTCAAACGCATTCTTAGGGTCCTCGAGATGGAAAATCATAATTAGCTTGTGCTTGCAGGCTGACTTCCTCCGCGGAGGACTTGTTTCCCTCGCGTTCCGGTCGGGAATTGAATTAAACTGAGCGTGCGCGCACAAAGCATCAATGTGCTATTTTGCGATTTTGATGGATCTTGACGTTCTGGAGCAATTTAGGGCTCAGATTTGGTTTCAGCGTCGACAAATACGTAAGAAATCCATGGCCCGGTCAATGTGACATTCCGACCCCTAAATTTTGTTCCTCAGTGTAATTCGAGAGTTTGATCCTGGAAAATCACTTCTGATGTGGACATTTGAAATTCTTGGGATGGTTAGTTCGATTTCCTTATTCCAATAAACTCTATCCATGATCGAATTTCAGTCATGCGCCTTGATCTTGAGGGTCCACTTTCTTCCATACTCAACCAATTTTGCAGAGGATAAAAAACTTCATCATAAAACTTTCCTATCAATTACACCATAGCTTCAAACTGGTATAATGATGTTGTTCTTCGGCCTTGATACTGTCAGCGTAGTTCGATCACACCCTAATAGTCTCAAGATGATATTACCCATCTATACACACAGAAGAGCCCGTTAGTATAGTGTCTACAGCCAATCTTGTGGTGGCGTCGGCTACTTTTCGCATTCCTAAGCTCAAAAGGGGTCACACAGCCAAGATGTATAATATATATATAGGTACAAACTCTAAAGCGATCGGCTCAAGCTGCACGTGACGTAGATCCAAACCGTTATACTTAGTACATCTTTGACCGTAAAACCATCATCACAGAACCCGCATCATGCAATACTGAATACAATTTTTTTTTATTAATCCTCAATTCTCTCGCGCGCGGGCTAATTGAAAATCCATTTAGGCACCCGTGAGAACTTGTAAAATTCTAATTCCACGCGGTGCATATTGAAGCCCCAACTTATAGATGCACAAGAGATGACGAGCTCTTGCCTTCATTTTATAACATTCGCGACCCCACACTGCGAAAAGTATGCCCCGTTGTATATCTATCTAAGCAGAGAACACACCTGGAGTATCGGTGAAGCGAAAGCTGAATATATGAACTTAATTGCGCTATTGTGAGGCCACCCTGGCGACACGCATTGACGACGTATTGTCTGTGCATTACTATCCACGTACCAAACTAATATCTAACTCTCTCCCTCTCTCTTGCCACAAGCGTTCTTCTACGAATTTTCGTATTGTATCTTTCGATGAGTACATTGACCGTCATCGATTATAAGTATGAAAATTCAACACTAGACTTTGATTTTTGTGATCTATCAGGGTCAATAAAATTGTAAATAGTGCCATTGAACTGAATGCTTGATGCTTAAATCGTAGATCAGCATTGGGAAATTAATTTTATTTCTTTCATCAACCTCAAATTAGAGGTACCTAACTTTAACGAGAAATTAACGATCGGGGTTCGGACGTCAAGATGTAAAACAATAAAAAAATGCATACGACTGACATTGTGAAAAAACATTGCCCGAACTCAAGATTGAAATGTGAGCTCTCATCTTGTCGGAAAGAGGCTCTGCTGATTGAGCTATCCGGGGCTTAGTACACTCTTGTCTACAGATATCACTCAATGAGGAATAAAATTAGTCCTTCAATGCCGATTTACAAATTTAATACCAGTATTTGATACGAAAGGACTCATCGAGTTCGAAAAGCTTAGCTTGAACTAAATCCAGATTCAGTATCCTGATTTCAAATCATCACCACTCATGGGTAAATCGCTCACGACTCATTTCATATTATACTTTTGAAGATTTCAACCGATACCGATCCAACTTTTTTTCGTGTGACTGGCGCAATTATCGGGTTCCCTTGGCTCGTTAGTCCACGAAAGGATATTTGAACGAAGGCAATTACGTGGAAGTACCGTCTTCTTTCATATCTTGTAATGATTATGAGTTCTATTAATTAGTAATTTCTCCCGTGAAACAGGCGAGTTGCGTGTTCCAAAGAAGTTTACAGACTCGGTGCGCTGTGTGCAAACGATATAAGTTGTGTGGTAAGTGAATAATCATATATACATACCATAATTTGAGGGGATGTGATGCTTGGATAAGATGCTTTTTGAGATGCACGTGTTCACTGTGAATAAACTTCCCATCGCTCACTGTGAAATGATTACGGACGGATCTAGTTCTTGCTACTGAGATTTATAGGATCTTTAAGAACTCCCGTATACAAATTATGCCACGATCTTTTCGACAGATTTTTAAAGTTGCGTTGTGATGAGAAATCGAAGGATCATCTCAATCATCATTATGTTGAAAAAATGTAAAATTCGTACGTATCACACTGTGTTATGCGAATTTTACATGAAGGATAAGCTAAATAAAGTATCAAAAAATGCGTTCGTAGCTGGTGATAAAAGAATTCTGCTATCTTTTCTCTTCTGCTACATTAATCGATTCTAATCAGAATGGTCACCTTTGATCATTGAACCCTCAAAGATTACCAACCGGGCAAAGATTAATGTGAATGAATGCACCTTTGAGTAGATAATTCGAATTTTTAGATGAAAAATCGAGTGAGTGTATGCCCCTTTTTCCATTTTTGATCTTAATTTGCAAAGCAAAATTTATTCATCAGGATACTGAATTAAGAATGAGAAGCAAATCTTTTTGAAAAATTTAACATATGTACTTCTAACAAAAGCTCGCGTCATACTTGAGTTTTCTAGAATTACAGTAGAACTCGGTTGTAACAAGCATCGGTTATAACGAGCAAATTTTGACGGTCCCCTGCATGGAGCTCGTTATACCCGAGTTCTACTGTGATTCATTCTTTTTTTTTTTCACTTGAAGCAATGTTTCGAAAATAAATTTCTTGGCCGAAACGTTCATCACATCAATTCTGTATCGTTACGAAATGAACCGCATCTTCAAATTTGACTCGTGTACAATCCATATGAATTTCTTTCACGAGGAAAAAAAGAGATTTCTGGAAGCTTTTCCTCAAATAATTTTGTCCCCGACTCAAACAATAATGCTCAATGTATTGCTCTCGTTCTCAACAGAAATAAGTGTAGAATATATATGACACACTCAAGCCCTTTACATGAAATCACAATTCTCAATCCAGCCAATTGTGATGAGACCCAAAGAATTTCCTTGGAAATGCTACAGATGTTTGACTTCTAAGGACAGAAATCATCAAATCACCACGAGTTGCAAAATAAATCACGCCCTCATTATTCATTCATGGCGAGATTAATGCTCAGATTAATCGCTGAAGCTGAACTTTATTCTGTTGTAACTCGCGGATATGAGCGTAATCGAAAGCTCAGCGCAACATCCGCAAGCCGATCATTTTATCGACAATTATGAATCGGAAAAAGATAATGTAATGAGCTCTCGCATCTTGGCAAAGCCTTGCGGTATCGGATCAAAAACAAACAAACGCAGTTGATCCGGTTTAGTTTCGGACTCTGATGGATTTTGCGCCACGTGATCGCGTCGTACCGTTATCACTGGCTGAGGCTGTGAAAGCAATGAAATCGAAATATTCTGTTTTTCCGACCGAATACATTCCACTTGCTGCGATATATACACTAGGGTGGGCCGAAAAACCACTTTTTTCGATATCGATACGCTTGGGGTCGGAAAAGTTGGGTTTCAACTAGTACATGTGGAAGTTTTTTTGCTGAGCACTAAGAAACCACATCTTCAGTTGCAGCAAGAGCCGTGAAGGTTTTTTTCAAATTAACACAGGTTTAAATGGGAAAGTACCTTTTTTGCTCATTTTTTCTTCACTATTAAGCACGTATTTCTGACGCATCTTGACATTTTTCGACTTATCTTAGCTCATTTTAAAGCTCGTGCCAAACACTTTAAAATGAGCTGAAGTACGTTCCATTCCGTGCCATTGAAGCCGAGCTATCTCAATTCTTCCAATAGTTGAGTTTTAACGAAAAAAGCGGAAAATTGCGATTTTGACCTTGTGAATCTTGCTGAACGATCGAAGCTCCGACTGATTGGACAGCTCATGAAGTGTTATGTTCGAAAGTTCCCTCAGATCGTCTGCCACAGACCTCTCAGGCTACATCTATTAACATAGCAACCCCTCCTCTTTTCTCGTACAGACTTGGGATCTACAATAGCAGTGTCACGTTTTCTTGTTTTTTTTTATTTTTTATTTTTCTTCCTGGATTTTGTATTTTCCGATTTATTTTGTAATCTTCTAACTTTCATTTTCTTGTCTTCCCTGGATCTTCCATCTTATAATTATCTTGGTTCCATTTTCATGTTATATTTACGATTATTCCCCTATCTCTTTGAAAGATATTCCATGTTTTCAATAGATTTTGGAATCATCTCAAAGAGGATTGAAATCTCTCTTCGGATCGAACTTCGACAACTAATGCCTAGATCGAAGCGTTGCTAATATATAGTTTTCCCTATTTTCCCTACAATAAACTTTAGAAAATGAGTCCGTTATCAGTTTCAAGCGGTTCACTGAAAACGGGCATCCACCTAGTGGTGGCGCGCCGAACTAGCGGAGCGGGTGCTACTACGAAGCCCGTATGAGAAAAGAGGAGGGGTTGTTGTAATATCAGATATAGCCTGAGAGGTCTGTGGCAGACGATCTGAGGGAACTTTCGAACATAACACTTCATGAGCTGTCCAATCAGTCGGAGCTTCGATCGTTCAGCAAGATTCACAAGGTCAAAATCGCAATTTTCCGCTTCTGTCGTTAAAACTCAGCTTTTGGAAGAATTGAGGTAGCTCGGCTTCAATGACACGGAATTGAACGTCCTTTAGCTCATTTTAAAGTGTTTGGAACGAGCTTTAAAATGAGCTAAAATATGTCGAAAAATGTCAAGATGCGTCAGAAATACGTGCTAAATAGTGAAGAAAAAATGAGCAAAAAAGGTACTTTCCCATTTAAGCTCTTGCTGCAACTGGAGATGTGGTTTCTCAGCGCTCAGCGAAAAAATTTCCACATGTACTAGTTGAAACTCAACTTTTCCGACCCCAAGCGTATCGAGATCGAAAAAAAAGTCGTTTTTTGGCCCACCCTAATATACACCCATTCAATGATTTATAATCATCCTACAGCTCCTTGCTTATCAAAGGAGTCCATGGAATCCAGAGGGAATCCTATGATAGACTTTTTTCGAATAGACTCATTGGAGGTGATTCTACTCACTTAAAGTCAGATTCGGATTATTCAAATTTGACTACAGAGAGACGAGCCGAATTTTACTCATGGCGTGAGTAACTCAATTGAATGAATTTCGAGGTTTGAAAAATTATTTTGCCCTCTACATTTTTACCGGCAAGCTCAGTCATTTGTCTTATTCGATGATGTTCGAAGTAACCATGAGTTTTTCAGATTCCAATATGGCTAATTCCTTGAATATCACATCGTAGTCACTCCCCACGATTCTCTTGGATAACACAAGACCCTGGTGAGGTTTCATCCTATGAAACCCAGGAAATTGCTTGATCACTTCGTCGAAAATTCCCATTTTTCAAACATCCAAGGAAATTTTTTCAAGTCGCAAAGTCAGTTCTTATCTGCGAAGGAATTTTTTGTCTTTTTTCAATAATTGCTACCCAAAAGAGGACCATGACCCTTGGTTTAGATATTGGGTGAAAATCAAGCTGATGCCTCAAGCAAAAATAATATTGGATTGATCCACATTCTAGCAGTACGTCCTCGTGTTAGTCACATTATGAATGGACTAGCCCCGAGTAACCAAGAAATTTTCTCGGTGCATGAATTATCATTTTACGAGTACATTGTTAAAAAAAAATTGCATCCTCAAGAGAGTGAGTCGACATAAAATGTCTCACTGGCAACAAAAGTACAGATGTCGTGCCGGTGCAACTGGGTCGTCGTAGTTGTCGTCGTCTCAAACAAGTGAGGTACTATATAGGTATATAAGAAAGAATTCAGAGTCGTGGCACGTGAATGCGCAAATCTGGAGTGCCATGCCGTACTCGAGTGATCGCAGTCCCAAAGTGAAGATAACGGCCTGTAGCATTCCAAAGAGCCAATCGTCGATCGATAAGGAGTGCGAGCATCGCGAAAAAAGCCGCACAGCCATCCAGAGAAGACGCGAGACGAGACTGCGGCGTGTAAAAGTCCATTGAGGAACGCGCGAACGATGTATGAACGTGTATATAATATACCATAGTCTGCAAATTTGTGTTAGTTAAGAGAGGGCAAACTTGTGAATGGAACGGAGATTCGCACATGGAAGAGGAGAAGCAAACGCATTGAGAGTTTGAGAGAGAGACAGAGAGGTGGAGAGGGAAGAAGTTTGCTAAAGTGGCTGCGCAGCTTGCGATTCGCTTTGGAATGCGACCGCAAGAATCAGCAGCATCGGATCAGGCTGCCGCGTCGACGTAACAGTCGATGATGATCCATCGTTCCGAATGTGATTTTCTGATTCAGCACTGAATATTGATTTTTCGATATTTCGTTCACTTCCATACCATTTCATGAAAAATTTCTATTGGAATCAACTTCTTCGCTTTTCTATTTTTGAATGCTACTGCAGATCATCGCTCGAAAGTATCAGTATCCTTCTAATCGATGATTGTCACTATTGATTCCACTGAGGAACAAAATTTTGGCAAGGGGAATTCTCATTGGATAGACTACGATTTTCTTGTGTGTTTTCCGACGGACAGACTGAATTTGTAGCCTGTTTTGCGCCTGCATGGCAGAATTCTCTGCGAAGGACTTATTTCCCTCGCTTCGCTCTGGAAATAAACTGCCCTAGCGGACGAACTGAGCGTAAGCGCTCAGGACAATATAATCTATATACTACGCTTTCGTGAGCTTTTTTAACCTGGAAAAAAATTCCGCCACCGTGACTCAAAACGGAGCACGGGTTTGTGTTCAGGCTCGGACGATTATTTTGCGTCGAAAAAGTACATTTTTGGTTTGTAATTGAATACCGCGTGCAAGTAAGAATTTTTTCCTTGACTTGTACGTCGAGGGTTATTCCAAAAATTTGTAATTTCGCATGTTTTTGAGACCCCAAAACATGTGTAAACACCTGTTCCTACAATAATTTTTGCTGTTCAGAAATCACGAGGAAAAAAACTCTTGCTTGCACAGGGTATCTGAATATGTTTTTTCAACGCAAAATGAAACAACCCCGTTCTCTATTTTGAGCTATCATATCAGGATTTTTGTCTACGCAAAAATACTGGCAAACAAATTTTGTGATTCAAAAACAGTTCTGATGCCCGGATTCTACGTCTAAAAATATCCAAGCAAATCGTGATTTGGTGAATAGACATGCATTTTGGCCTCACCATTTTCTTTGCCGAGCGTTTTCATCGGCTATCAACCCAATCACTTTGAACCTCACTCACCGGTCTCGAAATAATTTTCTGACACAGAAAATATTAATTACCAGTCAAAAAATGGCAAGAATGTAGAAATGACAAAATTAAACTTTTGTGTTTTTTCCATTTTCTCCCAAAATAGGTATATGTAGAGATATATAATTGTCAGAAGACTGTACTCTTGAGGTTGCCAAAGATTCTTCGGAATTTTTCCAGATTTTTATTAGGTGGTTGTTAAAAGTTATCACAAATATCGGTTTTTGGCCAAGCCCAGTGTAGCGGACAAAATAAGTGAGGGGGTTGAAACATTTTGAGGTCCAGAATGTTTGAACCAAGAGATGAGTATGATTTTGATTTTCTCAAATCTTACACTCATCTGTAAATATCAATATTGTTGAAGAGATATTTAAACTTCTTCCACAGACGGTTTTTCAAAGTTAAGCGTGCTCCACGCCAATAAATTGATGTATCTGCTAAAAGTTTACTCTGTTTTACTTGAATGATTAAAATTCCGCACAATGATCATCTTCATCGTAAAACCTAGAGAAAATGATATCGGAGAAAGTCATAAGGACGGTAGCTTATAATTGTCGAGATCTTTGTCGAAACAGTTTCAATAATGTTAAAGGCAACCACCCATTATTCATCAACCACAATTAAGTTATCCATCTTCTAAACGAGAAATGACTTTTTCGCGCGGTTTTTTTCTTTATTTTGTTCCCCGCAAAGCTGATGAAAAGACAGTACTCGACACTCAGACGGGATGGTTTCCACATTCTCGTGATAATTCCGATCCTCGCCTTCGGCTTGGTCCGGAAAATATCACTCGTTTTGCGGAAACCAACATTCCCACTCTTGAATCGGAATGTATCATTATCTGTTTTCCTAATATCCTGATAAAAATTTCTTCAAACTGGAAAAAATTATGAAGTATGCTTGGTTGATTTCATGGTAATGACAGCCTTACGGGGCTATTCGTAAATTACGTTAGGATTGAATAAGGATTGGAAAATATCCCAATTTCACACGCTTCGTATAAGTCAGTTACTCTCCATTACAATAATCTCACGAAGGGAAGAGGGGGTGTTTGAAGCCCATGAAATTTTTCCTCACGTAATTCATGGATAGCCTCTAACTCAACTACCGACTGCCCTACGTTGAAAATCTTTTTTGATTCTGTTATTCTATTAGTTCTTATCAGTGACTTTTCACCTTTGTTGGCAATATCGTCTCCGAAGACGATAGGATAGATTAATATGAAGTTGCGCTTCCCAATTATTACCTCACTGCCGAATTCATGTATCTCTAAAAAAAAAACAGGCATGAGTTTGACTTATAAACTTTGCAAGATTCAGATTATCAGTATTAGATCTTTGAGGACTTGATTCGCGATGGTATAAGACCAATGACGACCGGTTGACGACCTCTCTGTATCGAGCTGACCGATTTTTCGTTGTGCGCGATTGGAACTTGGGATTTGGAGGGTCGTCGACTTCCGCAATTATATATACAGCCCCGACGACGTCTACAAGCTAGACAGGCGACTACATAGCTTCAAGAATCAAAGAGTCTGCTTCCAAAATAGCTGCCCTACGTCCATCGCCCTTACACCTTACACAAGTGTAACCGGACATCGGATTCGTATAGCAAGAGTAGCTACTCTATAATACACATGACCGGACAGAGGGAGACCATCCCCGCGACTGTCCGACCTCCATTCTTAAACGCCGGCCGCCGCCGTTGCCTGCTCGTCGCTGATGGTTGCAAAATATATTCTATTTTCTTGCGTCGACCGTTATAAAGCGTCTGCGATATTTTGAGAGCCAGCGAGGCGCTAAGAGAGTAGACCAGCTCTGGGTGTTGCACTTCCTCGAGACGCATATATATGTAGGTATATAAAGAGAAGCCTAGGTAAGTTGCAAAATCTCACTTCATTCGTATGAGTCTTTTTTCCGACAACTATTCGTTAGAGCATTAGCTCTCCCTCTATGTTGGAGTTAGTCTAAAGTCTGGGGCTCGAGACATCATCAGGCTGCTGGTGGGGGGGGGGGGCACTGGGCTAGATATATAACTCTTGTAGACGAAATGAGCTTACTCTAGTCTAGGTATGCTATATATATGCCGCCCCCGGACGATGTCGCTTCCCGGAAGGATAAATGCGCCTTGATCGACAAATTGTCGCAAGACTTTCCTCCTAGGCCCTCTTATTCCGAGATGCTACTCTATATAACGAGAGTACATATCTTCCGGATACTATGCTGCTCCTTGATTGCGTCATTTTTCGTCGGATACACATATGATTATTATGAATAATACAATTATATATCGAATCAGGAGTAAAAAAAAGTCAAAGTTTGGTAGTACCCACTGCTTCAACACATAGGATTGTTACATGTTTCCCGCCCCAAAACGCAAAACGTTTTTACAAGCTTGCATGACCTACGGAAGTGTTCTTCTTTATGTTTTCGGGGTTGCTGAACACGAATTCTTTGCCCAAGAAGTCATTTTCGCATTCCGGAAGCGGTACGGCAGTTTAAAAGTGAGGTTTTGAATGTCAAAGGTACGTGGTTTGCGCTAATGTCTACGTGAACGAGATGAAGTTAGTGGAGCGAATTTCGTCACATGAATGGCAGAAGAATCTTGAAGTACATCACTGCTTGGATTAGTGAGCTCATTTTGGACAGTCAGGCAGTCCATTTTCCCGTTAAGCGAGGGAAACAACTGGGAAAGGTCGTTGCGCCCGGATTGGGCCCGCATACACAGAGCAGTCATGATTATCCCTCATAACAGCTGTATTGGATTTGATAGCAGCATTCATGAATTATAAGCCTAGGGTTGAATCTATATTTTGCATCTAGGTTGTGCGCTTATCAAGCGATTGTATCGCGCTCATGAGTTTTTCGCAAAGAGTTCACCGCCCGAGCAGCAGACGAGGGCCTCAATGAACATTTCAGTAGACGAAATGCGATGGGAGCTCTGTTTTCACAACTCATTGATCTGAAAATCCGCCATTCTCGATTTTTAGTATCTGAGGGCGGATTCGGATTCCCCAACCCCGAAAACCCCCGAGTGATTCATTCAGAAGACGAAATGCGATGGGAACTCTGTTTTCACAACTCATTGATCTGAAAATCCGCCATATTGAATCCGCCATTTTGGATTTTGATTTTCTGAGGGCGGATTTGGATTCCCCGATCCCGAAAACCCCCTGAGTGAACATTCCAGAAGACGAAATGCGATGGGAACTCTGTTTTCACAACTCATCGATCTGAAAATCCGCCATATTGGATCCGCCATTTTGGATTTTGATATTCTGATGGCGGGTTTGGATTTCCCGAACCCAAGAACCATTCCGGGTAGGGAATTTGAGCTGAATTCAAGCATGTCTATAATTTTGTTCCTACATAGAAAACTAGACCTCCAATATGCATAAAGCTTATGAATTTTCAAAGTTTTCCATCGCTTTTCTATCATATTAGCAACGAGTTATCGAGGATTTTAGTTGCACTATCTTCAAGGGGAACATCTCAGCTTCAATTTGCGCTGTCGCACGCGTCTTGAAACGCAACGAGTCAAGATTGATTGGAAAAAAGGTTAGGATGAGTATACTCGTCCTGGCGCAAAATCAACACGCTTAGTTAGGACGAGTATACTTGGCTTTGTGCGCAGAAGGATAAGGGATGCAAATGAATCAAAGTCACGGGAATAATTCAAATAAGATAATCAGATGGATTTCTCTCGATCAATCAAATAAAAGAAGTACGTAAGATTTCCCCACGAAAAGATTCTAATATTCTAGTTTTAGTACATTAGAAAGCTCTTTATATAATATTCAATTTACAGAATAATTGTGAGAATTCATGCGCTGTAGTGACGTCACTTTTCAGTTGTCGTGATTTTTTGACTGGTGTGGAATGATTTAGCCACATACAAACACCGTAATTATTTGCAGCTCGAGCTATCCATCATCAAATTGAATGCAATTATCATAAGAGTCTGTGGGTCGAATGGTTGAGCTTGACATATTACAATTATTCAATCAGAATCTACGCATTGCGTCTTTGGAAAGCTATTGAAATAGTTGGTGAGAACCTCCTCGTTCACGAGGCTATTGAGAAGTGTGCAATTGATCGAATGATCGTTCGAATTCTACTTACAAGACCTTCAAATCATCTAGCCTAACTTCTACAAATCCACATTATTTGCTAGTCAATGGATTTTAGAAAAGTGTTTTGGCAAGATAAGGACTGCGGTTGCAATTTATCGAAGAAAGTGAATTAATTTTCCATGGATACACCATTTGAGGATTTTTTACCTTGATTCTACTAGAGCAACGCTAGTTCACCTTCTGTATCAACTTAAAAATCCAAAAATCTTCTGAAAGATCATTCTATTGAACATAAATGGAAAGATGAAAATGTCACACTTGTAATCCAAGATCCAAGTATGTTGCATTGGACAACGCGAAGCTAGGAATCACTCATGTTCCTCCGTTGATCAAAAATTCATCAAGAAGAATCGAAAGATATGTGAAATATGCCCACAAAACTCCTTCAATGGACTTTTCTTTTTTTCCGACTGTTCTTGATTAACGACACACTTTTGTTCTTCCTAATTAACTTTCAAGCACCTGATGGGTTTTGCAAGAGCCATGAATGATTTATATTGCAATTCATAAAACTGAATGAATATTTGCAGCCCCATATAGTTCAAACATTTCGTTTCAAGCATTATCTAAGTGTTTTGTGTAGTAATTGAGTATCAACAGACTCCAAGTTCACACATTACTTTCAAAAAATCGTTTCCTCAAATTTTCAAAATGGTAAAAATGACTCGTCATTGTACAATGTACACACAAACCGTATTTTACGTTTTCTAATGAGCTTTTGGTTGGGTTTAAGTCTACGGAACTTTTCAGTTACGTAAATACACTCCTCTGACCAGCAATGCCCCGTGGAATATTACTTGCAATCATCCAAAATTATGAGAAATTTCATTATGACGCTCCAGATGACCGGGACACTGAATGTTTTACGGGATTCTTCGTGCATAGCGCCTGATCGAAACCTTCAAATGAGTGAATTCATTGAGAAATTTATATATTCACCCGTTTTTTTACATGGCCTGAGTTTTATGGGTTAAATAAAATAGGTAAGACCCTGGAAATTGTCAATTTTTGGTTTCATCCAAATTCTTGCCACTACTATCAGCATCACGTATAAGAATCACATTGCAAGACGATTGCGACAATGTAGTTTTTAAATTTATTTATCGCCTTCCTTACGTACCTCGTGCGGAAAACGATTTTCTTATATATATTTTCAATTATGCTTTTGAGTGCTACATATGTCCTATTCAGCGTCTAAAAAGGGAATGTTTCCACACCCTTCATTTCCAGGATTTTCTTGCAAGTTTTCCAATTCACATAAAAAAATGAAAATCTAATTGATCTCGAATGCACTATTATTATTCAGTAAACGCATCGATGTGTAAATCAATCAATGTTACCAGGTATAAAATTGACCTACACACTAATATATACACACAATATCCCACACAAGTCAGTCAGGGGAGGATGAGAAGGGGCCATGAGTTATATGGAGGGGATAGAGGTTGGCTGGCTGCGGCGCGCCAACATCATAGACAGCAAAAGCAGCCGATCAGAGCGCCGGGCGCCGTCGTCGGGGTTGCCGATGAGTGTTATATTAGCAGCAACTGCTTTCATTCAGTTTTATTCATCATATCGAGTCGATCCCGCTGCAGCAGATCTTCTTCTTTCAAGCCCGTGACACAGTGATCGCGTGAACCAGTTTTCCACCCTTCTAACAAAATTTTTTCTGCAGTTCGCGATACGTGAGTTATGTATTATACAAATATACAGTGTGGAACAATGAAATCGACGAAAACACGTGTTTGTGATCTTATTATATCGTGGAACGAAGGTGATAATAGAAATCGGTATACCTCAGAGGCTGCACGATTTTTTTGTGATGGACTTACATAATAACGACGAACGAGAGAGTGACACTGTCTAAATTGTTATTACGAGGAAAGGTGCGCCATTAGTGAAGCTATAATTATCAGTTGGATGGATCATGGAATCGACTAGAGCTTGCGATCATCGTGATGGTGGAGTTTCCTGAATTCCGATTATATTGCTGATGTAATCCTATGGTGCAGTGAGGGAACGTCCAAAAGGTAAGACATACCTAACCTATACAGATTGTAAAATATTTTGATAGAGCCAATAGGTAGAGGCCTAAATTTCACCATTCTCGGCTTTCATCCGATTTTCCCGTAACTGTTGTAACGGCCGATTTTTTGCATTCAATCTCCACGAAAGTTCCGTCAAGATTTTTGTCATTTGTTTGGATTTTGCCAGAGCTTGTTGTCTCTTAATACTTATCGACCTCACTTTCGAAAATTTTTCGAGACACATTCTCAACTCCAATACTGCCAATGTCAATCAATTCGTGAGCCAAGTTGAATCCTCGCACACGTTCGCAATCCTCGTATAATAACCCGGGAAACTACGCATCCAAGCAAAGCAGCATATTCGTCTATATCTTAGGGTGATGACAGATAAAGCGCTACGCCACGATTTTGCGCCACGCCACGACGCGCTATCGCACGCCACGGGTCCAAAATTCATCCCAGCGAACTCGACCATCGATGGATTTGATTCATTCTCCTAATCCATGACTGCTACCGTAACTATAAAATCAAATTTACTGAGGGTTGCGTTCGCTGGAGTGAATTTTGGACCCGTGGCGTGCGATAGCGCGTCGTGGCGTGGCGCAAAATCGTGGCGTAGCGCTTTATCTGTCATCACCCTTGTGCGCACAACAAATCTCGGATGCCGCGAGATGCCGTCTACCTTGCATGACCTCTAGCTTCTCTCTATATCCTTGATGATGATGCTCTCGAAAGAGAAGACGTTTGCATGTATCGAGATTTACGTCGATGATTTGTGATGCCACATGTTTCAAACTCATTCATCTCTGCGCGCCAATCGCGAAATCCTGTCGCCTCGTTTTCAGTGGCTAACAAGATAGATGTAGGTCAAATAGCACCACATTCTTGTGAAAAATTTTCCGAAGAATATTACGTGAAATCGTGGTAATTTGATTCCCAAAACGATTCCCACAATACAGCGTGAGTTGTACAATTTTGTCAAATGTATACCGAGTCCGAATATATCTAAATTCTACTCTGCCCCAATCATGAAATCGGGAAATCCTCATTTTGCTCTATTGGCTCAAGCAAAATTGCACAAGGAACAACCTCAATTTATCAAAACTGCACGAGGAAAGGGTATTTGCTGAGTATTCCGTCCAGACACACAGCCCGTCCGCGCACTCGAGGATTTGTGTTTGAAATTGATCGATCAGTTGCAATTTTGTTTGATTAATGAAAATGCCAAGTTTCCCCAGAAATATTTAGTTCACAAATCCATCTATCGAGAATCGTGACCAAAAACCTGTCCTCGTTTCTTCCGGTTATCTTGCAAAGTCTATAGATGACCACCGCATCACATCAAAGTTCCAATCTCCCGCACTGACCATATCGATGAAGCGTATAGTAACTTTGTTTCACCTTTGATGTGTACTCAAGCTTCGTACTTATATTGCACTCTTCGGCACAGAACAAAGGAAAATCAAATCGGCTATGAAACACTCGTCTTACCGATTTCCAAGAAATTCTCGGCCCGGTTGATGAGAGCGCGCGCCCGGCGAGCTTCGTAATTCAAACAAACATCGGCTTACAATTCACAAGAGTGAGCCGCGTTTGATTAGACAGGACAGACCATATAGCGCCGGAGCTTTCAAGATACAGGCATGGTGATGATATCGTTATGGCCATGTGTTATGTCTTTGTTTTGGCGCCATCAGTAAACCCGAGAGCCGATTTCCGGATGTTCTCCCGCGGTAAAGTGCCATGTCTCCGAAGCTCGAATAATCCTTTGATTGTTTGCCGCATTCCTTAGCATTCTCCTGCATCATTCTTTTTTGTTTCTTGTCTTCTCAAGGAAGTAAATTTATATTATGCGGAAGACGAAATGAGTATTCCATTCTAATCCGCTCTATTCTATATTCGGAGGTTAGCCACCCCCGCCACGTGGAAGTAGTACTGAAAATTCTTTAATGATCCAATCCGGTTTAATCGGTACACGATGATGGTATGCCACTGCCAAAGATGCTGGACAAGGTTCATTGAACTTTAGGTTCAAGGTCTCTCGTCTATAATTTGAAACTCCTACAATCTCGTGGAAAATCGCTTCTTGAATGGACTCAAGATTTGTGCTCAATTTTCCTCGTGAATGATGCACAAGGATACTTACATGCATAATAACTGGTGATGCAATCGTTGTCCATTTGATTCATTCGTAATCATACACATTCCAATAATCTGAGTCATGAGTTTTATCGTTGCGAATAATTACGACGACTGGACCGCAAAAACGGATTCATGATGCCAATGATGAATGGAATTTCGACCTCGATTTCGACAGAATAAGTGTGAAAGTAGCTATAATGATTTCTGAATCAATCAAGTTACGAATGTTGGGTAGTTTCATCGCAAGTTTACAGCTGTATAGTAGCAGAATTTATACCTCTCAGTAGCGCCGTGACATGAAATTTGTGAATGATTCTGATAAGAGCAATGACCGCGATTCTTGGCCCATCATCGCTTATCTTGAATTTTTTTCTCGGTTTCTCCCAAAATCAACATTTGCGATTCTCAGCCGTATGTCTACTTTGCTTTATAGTAATGAGATTTCACAACATTTTATACACTTCACATCACACTTGAAAAGTAGACTGTACTTATTTTTAGTCTTGATAAACGAAATATCTCCCTCGGTTAAAAGTGATTTAGATAGTTTCGAAAATTCTTATCTAGTCGACTCATTTAGAGTTTTGGGAATTATGAAACTTGAATCAAAATTATCATGACGCCAATACTCATATACACGAAGATAGCCCTCTTAAAACACTGTAAAATTTCCCATTTAGAATTAGAAACTTTTTCATTTGAAATTTTGGAAAGTTTGTTGGAATAGAACTCTCAAATGATTGCAATAATCTTCAATTGAGAACTTTTTTGTCCAAATCTTGAATGTTATTCCTTGAAGAAATTTCACGGCAACATTTTGTATACGTTTCTTGCATCAAAGTTGTCATGTTGGGGCCTTTAATCAGAGCCGAGCGGAGTAGTGTCGCTAGATAATTTTTTCATCTCCTTCCTGTTTTTGTGAGACCTTGAAGATTTTTCGCAACAAATATCTGAATTATCATGAGTATGGAGACCCTCCTCAATCCACTGCGCGTCTAAGTAATCTTCGCATGAAATGAGAAAACTTTCACTCAACTATCACCGCAAAATACAGATCGTCCTCATCCCGTCGCGCTCATGATAACTTGTATCGATCCATGATTCAATCTACATATTCATTGCCTGTCCGCCAACACCCCTTTCCCCCCTCACTTTTTTTTACTCTTTATACTCTTTGCCATTGCACGTATTATACATGTCAATCGACTCTGAGGCCACCCATCTTTCAAAGCCAACTCGTTATATTATGACGATGTCGACTACATACATACTTTGAACACGAAGTTCTTCAAAGAGGATTCGATCAAGATAACTGGGATCATCTTTTTCCTTCTTCTATACGTTGGCAACGAATAATTTACCGAACGCGTTCACTCAGAGTCTCGCTTCCCAAGCAGTGTAGTTTCAAGAGTAGTTGGTACACAGGAGTTTCCAATTCTATACTTTATAAGCAGCTTGTATCAGTGATGAAAACCCATGTTCTTAATCTTCTTCGACCGCCGAATGATGAAAGACTTCGGAGTTTGATGAGCAAATTTGATCTGAAATTCTGAACTAGATTCGATTCTACTACGAGGAAATTTTCTTTGACAGGAATTCTTGCTAAGATTTTAGTGATCAAATGTGTGTAACAATTTAGCCAACATCGAATTTTATCTTCAAAAATTTCTCCTAATGCGGCGCAAGTCTTCTCTGAAGGAAAAAAACAATGGTCAAATTAATCAAGCTTCTTCTTGTGTTGCGACTCGTTCGGGTGCATGTATACGAGCCAATAAGAGTCGAGAACATCGATATGACATTATATATCACTCATTATCTCTCATTCATTTTGCTCATTTGCTGATCACTTGCCGTGCGGTGCGTGTGTCGTATTTCGCAAGGTGTGCGCGCGCATGTTCTTTCTCCATGCCTTTGCAACAGCTGCGATTTGTTCAGGTAACGGTTCAGATTCCACGTGTCTTGGAGCGGTGTTGCTTTTGATAGAGAGACTATTTCTTTTTTAGTCAAGCCCAAGATGTTACGAAAACTCGATCGAAAACTTGTCAAACGAAGCTCTCACAACAGAGTTCTGCCGTAAGATCTGACACTGAATTTCAAATGTCCCTAGTTATCTTGAATATGAAGGAGGAATTCCCAAATATCAGATCTGCTATGGTTTGCACTCAGATCCCGGTAGAAATGATTCCGTGGGACCCATGAGACCTAGCCCTAGGAAAATTTTTGATATCGACATTTGCGAATTCAAGCATCGGAGACGTGTAGCATTCAAAGTTTGACCATAATCCCCCAAATTCGACATTTTGCGGAGGAATAATGGTCGAAATTTGTAAGCTGCACGTCTTAGATGCCTGATTTCGCAAATGTCAAGATCAACCATTTTCCCGGTCCACGGGGTCCCACAGAATTATTTTCAGCGGAGGAGAGATCAACCACCCACTTTCATCAAGAATCGTCGTATGATCTGACATTCGTCTTGTGTAAATCTGTCGACAGCTACCTATTTTTTTTTTTTTTGTTCCTTCAAAGTCTCTTGAATTTTGGATGTTTGATCACTTGTTATTTGTTCTATTTTTCATATGTGAAAAGTGAAATTTCTTTTGCTTATCAATTCAATAACAACTTTGTGGCACATTCAAGGAGGTGGGTGAGTTGTTCTAAGCATATAACATCTTACTCAAGCGTAAAACAGTTCAAATGAGCTTTTTGGGGAAAAATTGTAGACGACGCGGTGTCTCCAACCGCCTAAACTTTCGGAACCACGTCGCACGTGCAACAGGTGGTACTTTATTCTGGTCGATATTATACCCACGAGTCGGATAACCCAATTGAAAGTGTCAGTATTTAATTAT
Organism: Eretmocerus hayati; assembly: GCA_029851415.1. Classification (NCBI taxonomy): domain Eukaryota; kingdom Metazoa; phylum Arthropoda; class Insecta; order Hymenoptera; family Aphelinidae; genus Eretmocerus; species Eretmocerus hayati. The sequence goes on from CM056742.1 coordinate 136,968,139, forward strand.
GGAGATTCGGCTTGAGGCATAGACACCTCTGAAAGTGATTGTGTTCCATCCGACCAAACATCACGACTTGAGACTCGATCGAGGACTCGATCTTCTTCAAAGTTGGAACAAATTTATTCTGGAATTTCCAATTTGAATTTCACTCTACCGTGGAAGCTCAATTTCAAGTTTAGAGCTGAAACTTCAAACGTGACCAGAATCGATAGATTTCTGTGACTGTGTAATTCTCTTCTTTACGTGATGTTGGTCATACTGCTCACGCAGTTTTCTCTGCTTAGTTCATCATAATTATAGGGCCTTTGGCATGATGCAAGCGTATGAGGCGGAGACGAGGATTGTCGAGCTGCGGGAGGGCGACGGAAGAGGAAGAAAGAGAAGTTGTGCGCTTGCAATGGAATGCGGAGCTGCAAGTGTGCAAGAGCCCTGTCTGATGTGCATGTGCATGTAGCAAGATCGTTCGCTTGGTAACAGCCCCAACAGCAGCATAATATAACAGCTCGGTTGCGGCTGGCAGTAGGAAAGAAGGTGGGCACTTCACCTTCCATGCAATCGAAGCCCATGCATGCATGCAGTTGGATTTGCTCACGATTGGCAAGCTGCCCTCTCAATCCATTCTAGACGTTTTATTGCTTTTCAAATTATTTGGCTCACTCAGTTTGTATTTGAGTAATTCCGGATGAAAAGTGTTTTTCTGATATTGTTATGTGGAGTTTGCAGTGCGAAAGCCAAGAATTCATTGGACATGGTCATTCGATGAACATCTTTTTCACATGAATGCACATGTACAGTAGGTACACATGACTTGTTTGGTGCTTTTTCACTAATTATCACTCAATATCTGCAGTTTACATGTTGGAATGGTTTTTTCGCTTGTCCATTGGAAGGGATAAAGTTCTGATGTGTAACTTCATCGAATAATATGAGTATGATCATACTCTGCAAGTTAATGGCTTCGACATTTTATTATAACCTTTAAATCAAACTGTATTCGTGTTTTTTCAAATTACATTGACACGAATAGTTCCAACAAAGTACATGTTGAGCTTTGATAACTAACAACACATCTTTTGTCATACAAACTGACATCCGATAGACATGTGTGTGGTCTCAAAATGGTTATGGAGATTTTTTGATGATATCAAAAGACCAGGGAATATAACTGAAAGTATGTCAAATGATGATTCATAGAGAATCCTCATGTGCACTCGCTTGCTGTAGTCTCATATAGAATCTATCCTGTCAGGATTTAGTTTCAACGCTGCATGGAAAACAGCTACATATCAAGCGAATATAATGAGCAGGGCTAGCGGTGAGTGAGTATGAAGGGAAGGGTATACACATTTTCGGAATTTTCACATAATTAGTGATTTTAAGGTTCATATTACATATTTTATGGAAGTACCCATAAATATATCTTATATTAGCACTATGCTAAATTGGCCATTCTGATAGCTCATATACTCAAAATATCAAACCTGACCTCAAAAAAGCACTAGATACCAAAATTGAGCTTGGTGCATACTCTATCGATGAACATATCTGTGCTTGGGGGTGTGTATTCGAAGGGTCAGAAAACAACTTTGTACTGAGATAATGGTGAAATTCTTCTTGGAAGGTGATTTGTTGGATGATTCCCATTAAACTATTGTCAAATTATCAATAAATTGGACAATTTATTCAATATTATCCCAGAGTTAATAATAGAATGGATTACATCATTATCTCAGTACAAAAATTTGCCTTTCAACCCTTGGAATAAATACCTCCAAGCACAGATATGTTCATCGATAGGGTATGCGCCAACCTCAATTTTGGTAATTAGTGCTTTTTTGAGGTTAAGTTTGATATTTTCTGTATCGGAGCTATCAGAATGGCCAATTTAGCACCAGTATAAGATGTATTTCTGTATGCTATCACAAAATATGTAATATGAGCTCTAGAATCACTAATAATGTAGACATTTCGAAAATGCATAAATGTAGTGCCAGACCCAACTAAAGAAAAGATTTGAAATTTTTTCTCAAATACGGATCACATGATCCTCTGTTTCTAAATTTGTCTTGTAACTTGGATGTGATTGTATTATGGATACACCTCAGGGTACACAGTAACGAATTAATCTCTGGTGTCCATCATACAAAGTAACCGTTACCTGTCTGCATCTTCTAAATTTTGCACTCGCTTTTCCAGATCCCTCAAAGCAATGTCACATACAACTATCAAATCGCGTAGATATCAATCAAAGTAGCATTGCATCTTTATTGCGACTAATTATTCTAGCTTATGGTTGATTTTAAGTATCTACGGTATTATATAGTAAGTAAAGTCGCGGTTCTGTAGAACAGATAACGAGGCAAGTCTACAGCTTAGCCAGACGGCACGCTCTGTTGCCCCTCGACCCCATTGTCGGCTCGGCTATCAGCATCACCGTGTGAGAACGCGTTCGCTTGCTTCCGCTCATTGCACAGGAGCATCACGAAGTTCTCTTTCTCTCATTTTACCTCTATACATCCTTGTTTCTTTATTATCAATGTTCTCGTGGTTCTGAAAGTGCATCTAATTTCTTCTATCTTCGAACTATTTGATATGAAGAATACTGTAAGAGAATCGAAAGCCTTGACGTACATCCAGATTATTTTCGACTCGATTGATCGTGTTCCCTATATCTGAGAGTTTCAAAATGTTCTATAGTTTAACAATTGGAAGCTTAATCTCACAGCTGCGCGAAATGATTATTAAACGCTTTTATCCTACTTCGCCTTGGCCATAGTTCTGATCATGGTATTTTTTCCCCATTTCTGGAACAAGATTTTGGCTTCCTGTTTCTCGTTCGCTTAGGGACCCCATGATTGACGGCTTCAATCAATTGAGTAGGGAGGGTAGACAATTGAGCGTTAGCGGTCGTACGCGGTGGGGGGCGGGGGGGGGGGGGAGGTTGTCCTTGACTACAGTATCTGCTGCACGTAATGATGAGTGCGTGACATTCTAATACGAGACACCCATAGGGCTTATAGGCTGTCCAGTGTTATACGCATAGTTCCTTATGTACCGTGCAATTCCTTTCTGCGCGATTCTTTTTTATCGGTTTCTCAAATTCTATCTCTAATACACTACGCCGAGCTCCGACACGCCGTTTGGATCAGTGAATAAAAGCGTTTTTTAAAAATTCTTTTTAACCTTTATATTAAAAATGTCAACATAGAGATTTGAGCGATGGTGCCTAGCTGGGTAACAGATTTAGCTATATTTGGTGTAATCTCGATAATGTATTCTTTTTTAGGAGATATTGATATTCGATCATTAATATGTATTTTGGTATAATTTTTTCCGGTAACCTGATTCGCGGGTGTTCTATCTTTGTAAATTCGTTTCAATATCAAGACAGATCGAGTTTTTCTATCAAAATTTGATTCAAGTAGTAAAGCGTCTTGGATTTTTTTTAAAAAATTTTCTTTCGAGCTCTCGAAAAACTCGGAACACTTATTCCTTGTCACTCTTGTATTATCCTATTTTTTAGAAATATACATCATTATCATTTCAAAATTGTGCGTAAAGTCGTGATTATCTTTGTGACGCGCGAAAGAGAGACTGAAAACAAATTCCCACGCTCGGCTTGTCGCCTCCCCGCGGGCCGCTCCTCGCGGGCGCATACTTGTCGCGTGACGTAGACACACGCATTATGTATGTCGTCTCCTTTTCCAGTTTCTTCGCGGAGGGTGACACATTTTTTTTTCTGTATATTCGTCCTATCATCAATGAATAATAACGAACCTGGCTCAGTGTTCTTTTTCATAAGCGCAACAGTGAATCAAGCTTTGATAACCAATTACAGTCAATTTGCAAATATTTTACTGTATACACTATCAAGTGGGGGTAACTTTCGAGACAGAAATCGCATTTTTTCGCTTGAAGCTCGTGTAACTTGTACACAGACTTGTACATCTCGCATTGCATCTAGGGTCAACTGAAAGCTCACATTCTCAGCTTTTGATTGCGGGGTTGATGAACTACATGTAGACATCTCTCGAGCATCTCCGGTGGGAGCTATGAGCGCTCGGAGTCGTGTCCCAAAATTGAACCGGTTTGGAAACAACTTTGGGACAGAAATTATTGCTTATTGTTTATTCGTTGTAATCTAGATCATGCAATCGACTTTTATCATCATTAGTTGAAAGCGGAGTCGAGTGCCATGGACCTGTTGCATGTAAGAGTTCATTTGGTCGAATCTATAACAACTATATGAAGTAAATTCGCTTTCAGCATACCCCACTGCCCGCACCACAATTAGGAGGAAAAAATTTGCATTAGCTCGGCTTTCGTGGGTCGAAATCAGACGTCCCACAGTTGAATTTGAAGTTCTTATCAACGGCTACTTGAAATGATATAAAGACGTTGGAAAGTCATGCAGAGAACGTGAACAAGTGTCTCGAAGTTACCCCAAATTTTGAAAAAACACGCTTTTCTCACTTTTTACTTGATAAAATTGATACCGGGTGGAAATATACCAATGTGACGATGAGTTCGTCGAGGTATTGGTAGAAAATCTGTCTGAAAACACAATCAAATTTCCAATATTTCCGTTCTTTTATAAAATTACGTGATCAAATAATTATTTGGTCCCATACGAATAATAACCCAAATGAGTCTTGGATATCGATATCAGAACAAAATACGAATGAAAAACTGTCCTGAGTACCGACAGTTGAACTTGTGATCATTGACTCGTTATTATAACCGTGCTAAACTCGAACATATGGTATTCTCACCAAGTACCAGAGAATAATAGTTGAACCCGTCGTGCCAATCTTGAGATAGCATTGATGAAGATTCTGCATGAGAGTACAACTCTGAGCAAAATTAGCAGGATTAGCAAAGTAGCCGTACTTTCGGTTCGCCGAGCAACAATGAGCACCGCTGGAATGCCAAGCTCGCCACACAGTCTCTCGCACTTGTGGCGCTTTAAAGTTTAAAAGCCAGGCACGCACGCTGATGGTATATATAGGTATAAAGACCAGGCTGGGATCGCTGATGCGCAACAACTAAGAGCAAAAGAAGACTATATGCTCTGCGATACTTTTATTCTGTGTGGTATCATCATGCCCACGACTTGCCGCAGTTCAGCATTCGAGAAATGAGTTTCACCTTTTTCTACCCGTTCGACAGTCCGCTTTTGATTTATTATTATGACCTTTCCGATCACTTTTTGCGATTATTTTTTGGGGATTTCTTCACTTCAATCATCCACGAAGCCCAACCATTTATCAATAATGGTTGAACTGCCTCAGTCACAGTGTGTAACTTGACTTTTTCTTTGTTTCAGATGGTCCTAATAGAGCTGCTTGCTTGATGTATGAACATTCTCTTGGATGTAAGTTTGAATTCACTATTTTCATATCAGTTTTTGAGTGTTTGCACTATATATACTAGTCCTATCAAGGAGTCTTTTTGATCCTTTTGTTGATTTTTTGATTTTGACCCTTGGGTAAATACTTCTGAATAACCGTAACAGTGCACGGTTCGAACAGATACAACATTTTGTATATAATAATGCCTTCAGAAAGGAAAACTTGGAATTCCCAAAATCATGCCAAACTTCTCACCATATCAGTCTTCCAACGACTCTTCGCGTTATTTGCGCAAATTCAATCAGCACAAATCGAATTTTTGAAGCTTGTAAATGATAACCATGTTCGACAAGGCAAATCTTGTTGTCCAATGCCAACCTTAATACGCATCTCGCGAATCATATTAAAAAATATACGACAGTTTTGAAAGTGCTCCCATATATTGTTAAAATATATCGACGAGCCTTGATGGTAAGCGTATTAGAGCGAGTGTCGAGAGTCGAGCATCGTCGGATGAAGAACACAGAGAGCGACTTTACGATTATGCAAAGCAATTATTGTGGAATGCGGTCAGCTGTTTTCAGTTGACGTGACGTCACGCACTATGCTCATCGTGTCTCTCCGCTGTTGCAATTGCTGCATGCATGCATGCATGCTTTTGTACATGTCGATATGTAACTTATAACTACGACACGTGAGTAATTCATCATCCAAATGCCGGAGCTGTAGTTCGTCACATCGTCGTGTTATACATATCTCGCTTCTAGAATGACCCGTTTTGTGGGTGGTTTCAATCGGTTTCTCCTCGGGTCATCTGCGATAATGAGCTTGCTCATACATAGTCGTTAAAACGATTAATATCAATGCTATAATGAAAATGACTACGTTGACGCCTATAGGCGATATATCTGAATGTTATCTTAAATCTCTGCGCATGTCATCAGCACAGGTGTTTGAGGTAGTACTGTCGTAACCTCACTTTTCAAGATGATGGAGGTGTTTGAACCTCCACCAATTTAGTCCCAATTTTGCCACAGGCTTTGTATAAGTCTGTTCCTCCTTTATTCAAAAGTTCAGGGACCTATGATTTGTGTAACCGGAAGGTGCAAGCCGCAAACATGGGCATTTTTGTCTTATTAGTGACATATTCGTGACTTTACGACGGCTTCGGGTAAACATTGGCAGGCAGCTGATTCCCAAGCTGACCAGGCTCTCTGTAAAAACGTCCTATTGTGAGTTTATTTTCTGTCATTATCAATCAGAATATGGAAGTTTATCAAAATCAGGTCAAACATGATGAATCGAAAATGATGTCTTTTCCTATAAAAGCACATGTTGAAATCACAAAAGTTGGGGAGCTCAGAAGTTTTTCCACAACCAACCCAAGCCTCCGAAATTTCATTTGAGTAATCTGTATGCCAAATACTATAGCTATGTATATGATCTCATCATCAAAATTCCCATAAGGTCGATTGATTCACGGCAGTACTTTGAAACTCCTTGCTGCTAACGTTTGATGAGGATCTGGCTGCGTTTATACCAAGTTTTTTCCCAATTACGTTCTTGAATTTTTCCAAATTTATATTATGCTACCATTGACAGATGAATTATAAATAGCATGATGTTGAAGTGTTTGATATCAAAGAAATGGAAAAGTAGACACTCTGAAATGGTTTTTAGAGTCTAGATTCGGTGTGTATAATACCAAACAATACTTAGTGTAATCAACTAGCTGCTTTAGGTCAGTGAACAAGTCAGTGAATCACTCCACAAAAATTCTTAATTTTTCTAAAATTTTATCTTTTTTGTTGATCTTACACGTTTCAACCTCCAATACCATCGAAAAACTACGGTGTTGACTCTACTCGTTCCTAAAGTCTCAATTAAATTGTGAATTTTCTAATTTATTCCCTCAGGCTCAACTCGCTACGAATCTTCGCAGCCGGAGTTCGGGCTCTGACTATGTCCTTATTATTTATCAGCATAAAATCCCGCATGAAATGAGTTTTGCCTATCCGACACTTCTGAGTCTGAGTTCCAGTCATTTCATTGAATAAGGAATGATTCTTCAGCGTATGATCTATTCTTGATCACTGTTGGACAAGCAATTGATAGATCTCGATTTTTCAGGCGAAGTACAAACGCCTGCCGATTTTGGAGAGATTTTTGGATCGCTATGAGACCATTAAGATCTTGGAGTCCACAAGAAGACCTTCCAAATCCTTTTTTGAACTTCTATCAAAGTAGTTCTGGTTCCGAGATCCAACTAATCCAGTGAGTGTGTTTTTTTCTCAAAAAATTACACGGTCATGCAAAAATAATGAGAAACAGCCCAATTCAAGGTCGGTAGCCTTCATTTCCGATGGCTATCCCGATTTTGAGTCAAATTTCTGCAGAACTGAGACTCAGATGCCCCAAAGTGGGGCTGTTTCTCATCATTTTTGGATTATCAAGGGATTTTTTGCGTCTATTGAAGGTCTTTTCATGGGCTTGAAGATGTCATTAGTCTCATAGCGATCTAACAATCTCTCCAAAATCGGCAGGCGTTCGTACCTTGCTTGAAAAATTGCGAAAAAAAGTCATTTTTCTGACTCGTGTGTCTCTGGTATGATACGCGGGATGGAAAATACAGAAAATAGATTTGATAGTGCTTGATATGAGCTACAAAATGCGACCACGCAGAGCTCTCTATCTACGATCAATAGAGATATCCAACTCTGAAAATCATCAGTTTGATTTCCAGCTGTCCTCAGACTTTTGACCGGTATGAGTATTATTGACAGGTTAACATCCTGCTTAGTATGTTCTGGATAATCTATTGCAAAATTGGCGAGGCTGTCTATTACACAGTTATTTTGATAAAATGTAAAGTCATTCATCATGCAATTTCTCACTGTTTACAGATGGTTGCCAACAAATTTTACTGGTATTGGGTATCCTAAACTCCAATATCTAACCACAATCTCCTATCTTTTTTGCAATTTAACACGGAAATTGTTCTAGGATTGACGAAGTTCTCTCCGTTTTAGAGAAGAAAAGTACGTCGCGTCGTCTCCATCAACTAATACGACGCATTGTGGTTATGTCCCCAGAGCTACCTACATATATTGTTGAATTATAATAATCACAATTGAAGTCCATACTGATGATATCTTACCTCTCTTGTCACATGCTGCAAGGTTTCTACTTCAGCAGGAGTACATATTAATGTCAGTGATGAATACTCATTTTTCTGCAAGTTCTGCTGTATCAGCTTCAATCGCCTACTCGATCTATAGAGATGGGTCATGTTGATGATACGGCAATTGCTCTATTATACTTACATTATCGGTAACCGTACACCCACATTCTCATCACGGTCTCTCATGAGCGATCACAAGCACCGCCAACCGCCACCCAACATTTTGCACGCGATCTTGCACAATACGATGAGGAAAAACTCATGAAATTGGATGGGTGAATGAATTAATGAGTCTCTTTCGTTGAAGCCATCAGCAAGATTTTTATCACTAGTTGTGGTAGCTCGCTAATTCATCTAGGCCTCCTAACTCTTTCCGCATTCATACATCTAGAGGTTATCCGTATCTAAACTGGCGAATTCGAACTGACTGAACACTTGATCGATCAATCTTCGATAAATATATTCCTTGGAGCATTTTTAATCAAGGTTCTCGTGATCAAATATTTGGACTGGGAAAGAGATCAATTTCCTCCAAAGTCACTCATCTCATGAACAGCACCGTGTCGGTATCTATTTAATTACAGATCTCAATCTTGCGTTTAATCGTTGCTTCTTTTTCTCAATCCTGATCTCTGTCTAATTAAAGCCCGCAAGACACACTTGAAACGGGCAATGATCGTATCATCCCCACGATCTAGCTCCTCCTCGACGATCGAGGGGTAACCAATTTCTTCTCCCACTAAACACGACAAAGAAATACTGGCCCATATCTACAGTACCATAGCGTCTCTCATCAGTACGTGCCCATCATGCCGCGTACTTGAACTCATTTGAGTCCGAGTATGTTTAGCGTATCCGCGTTCTTTTGTCCACTCGGAAATTTCCCTCAAATAAGAAATTCGCACTATGGACTGTCTCTCGCGTCGTTCCGAAGATAAATCTCAATTTTTCGAATGATCGAAGAATCGGTATGGTGTACTGGATAGCCGAAAATCGAATCGGTAACAGCATATGTGGGGAAGAAGGGCAAGAGCGGTATTACGAAAGCCAAGGAATGAAAAAAAGAGACGAGCACGAGAAATTAGCGAAGACGCTGCCTCCACCGCCACAGCCGCGCAGCATGCTGCATCAGAAAATCATTATGCCGAAGCGAGCCCAGCACGTGGGTTCGTTCAACTTTGAGAGTGTGCCTCGCCTGAGCGCACCACCAACACCACCACTATACCACCACCACTGCTATTATATGCTCGTTCACTGACGAACCATGTGTGTATTGCACGGAATGTGAGAGAGACGTGGCACCCGAAAAAGTTCGACGCAACGAGATTCGAACTTCAGCTCTCCGCCATTTCGTGTAGTAATCGTCTCTGGGAATTTTTCTCGCCATTGAAAGCTCAATTGGAGGCCATAGAACACTCGGAAAATTCTCATCTGAATTAGGAAATTTCGAGGGAAATTTTCTAAGATCGCCTAAATATTACTGGATTAAGATTTCTGATTGCTTGCTGGACCTCGCTCTGGGCAGAGTGCACGTCGCTGCTTTTGTATTGAATGACTGTGTTCCGAGGGCTCTCTCTATCCGAACTAGACAACGTGTTCGAAACCAAATTTTTCCCTTGACAACTAACATCTGAAACAAGTATCCATGATACATACTCACTCAAGTGCTCAGCATTCTATCCCACGGTCCGCTTGAAACAACTCCAACCCAAAGGTGCTTGCGCATCGGAGATTCTTTTGCTCACTTAAACTAGATGATAAATGGAAGATTTTCCCGTAAGAACGAAAAAAGTCGGTGGAGGGGTTTTTGAGAAAAGTCAAATCGACGATTCTCCCATTCAATCCACTGTAATTCTTCCCGTTGAGCCACTTCTGAGCTTTTCGCGGTCCTAACTCTGAGTCGCTATATATTTTCTCAACGTAACTTGGCTCAACTTCAAGAGTATGAGGAGGAGGACTTGAAGATCAGCTGGAAGGAGTTGAAATTCGATAATGTAAGAGCTGATATATCCCATCAACATCTCATTTCTGGAAAAGGCAACTTCAACAAATCGAAGCTTTTCGAGGGTCTTGCGTATTTCGATATTATCCTCCGAAATTGGGGTCGTCATTTTACATACGAAAATCATGATCGCACAGTTGAAGCGGAGAATTCCTTTCTCTTTCAAGATATCCAATGCGATTTTGTTAGCAATTGCCTGACTTCCATCCTTGTCCACTTCAAATCAGATGTCTCGAGTGTTGCAGATGATCTAGAACGATTAACGTTCTATTCAATATCCAGTTTGATCGTACTCACTTACTCCGCGATCCTATCGCACCCATTGCTGCGTATCATTTGTGTTACATTAATGTCACGAATACCACATTAATCGCTGGGAAAAAGTAAAGAAACTCGGATCGATTATCGTACCCAGATATACCAAAGGAATTTCATCTTGAACAGATCACGTCTAGAGCCTTCTTCGCCTCTCCTATGTCAGAGTTTCAATATCTTTGCCGAAATTTTGGTATTAAGACTTATCAAACCTATTTTCTCTTTCGTGTGTACTACAAATTGTTCCGATTCAACAAAAAAAGGCCGGATGATTGATTTCCCTTCCAAGAATTCGAAAAATTTTCTCACTTCCGTTTTCCTCTTCGTTGCCCCAGATCATCTTTTATCGTTACTGCCGCCACTACTCTATCAAACGACGATTTAGATCGCGCTCGTCATTCACATTCCAATTGAGAAATCTCTTTGCTCCAAGGCATACCCACTTATCTTTCAACAACATCATTCTACGATCTCACAGGCTGTTCATGTTCTTTTGAATTCTTTTCATCACTCACTTCAATTTCCAAACGATCGTGGCGTGAAAAATCATCAGTCTTACAATGTAGTCATTCACAACAATTGGGTGACACAAGTGGCTTTCCATTTGATTTGTGGAGATGGAAATTTCCAACGAATTTTCGCCAGAGCGATTCGATCACGCAGGAGGATTGAGCAAGAGATCTTGCTATAAACTCACTGAATTCTATTATCGACTGTAACTCCTTTTTCTTGGAAATACTGGCGAATCTATAACTTCTCTTCGTCTGAATCTCTATCTTTTTGTACATTGAGCAAGATTCAGCGGTTGAAAACTGACACCATCTCAACTAACAAGAAGAGTTACAACCTAGCGGAACACGAATTTTGAAGATAATCTGGGAATCATCTTGTTTCGGTGAGAAAGGAAGGTATCTTCAAAGGTGTAACCTTCAAATAAAAATGATTCTCAGAGTTTGGGATGGATTCGGGAACTGCAAGGTTGGTTCTCGTCTTAGAAGACAGAGGCGATGTTGAAGAATTGTTGGTACCGTCAACTGGGTTGAGTGAAATTTTGTATATCTCCACTACCAAACCAGGTTCTTCTCTTGGTGCCACTTTTGCCTACAGTGACATGCGTGGGAAATGTCTTGTACCGGCGTGGAAGCCCTGATCAGCCGTGTATTCGTTTTTAATTAACTTTTTCGAAAATATGATTTTGGAGTGAAAAAAGTTGTTCCAAACAATCAGTAACGTTCAATCATTTCCAGGCTGAATCCAGGGTAATTAATGACTCAGATTCCACCAAACCATACTTCCACGATTTCATTGTTACATTTGGTGTATCTTTGCCCTGACTCAATTTTGTAGTGTAAAAAGTGAAAAGTTTGCGTTTTTCGGGCGAATCGGAATAACTTTGGAACATAATAGAATGGGAAAATATATGATTTTTCGACGAATAAGGCAACTTTGGAACACCTCAGACAACCGAAGAGAATCACGGTTATTCGGATATCGGTGGGGTAACTTTACAACACTTGATGATTTAGCTCCATAAAACACGCAATAAGGCTCAAAAACGTTTCCACGAGATCTACCATCACTTATGGAAGCCTCGATAACACTGTGAGCATATATTCAATCGGGTGTTTGACGTTTCGGGGTGAATGTAGAGTCGTTAAGCGAATCAGTATCAGAAATGTTCACGGTTAACTCGTATTGTTCCAAAGTTACCCCAGTACGATTCGAACTTTGGAACACTAATTAGAACACCCCTAGCTTCGACCAAGGAGCGTAGCCCACAGAAACATTGCACTTTTGCTGTAAGAATTTGAAAAAATTACAGAGGAATTCCAATGAAAAATTTTCCATTCAATCAAAAATTCTCCGCCTCGACTTCTTGTGAGATTAACCTAATTTCTTTTTCTTGTTTCACGTGACCTAACCTGAGAGCATACATCTATTATGTAGAACAGAGTTTTGAAGACTCTGAAGATCGGAATCTGGCGACAGTGGCGAGATGAAAGAAATGTAAAGTGTGATTTCTATAACCATTTCCCAGGGCAATCAGATGATTTTGTATTTCTCGGGGTATTCTTGAGGATGAATTAGAGACCAATTGCTGCCAATGCGAAAAGCTACTCTTTCTACATATTTTGATGAATCTCATCTGTACTGTGGCAGATCGTTTCACACGCGAAGTAGTGCACAAAAAGTCACATCAATGTATGAATTATCTTGGTGGTCACCCAAGACTTAGTTTCTACCAAAAGCTAAACTTTCTCTTCTTATCTTTCATTCATGTGTGAATTCGTCGATACTCGCACATAACCTTACATTTCTGCGGTTATGGTGGTGACAGAGACGTTGATGATGCCGTTATATCTTCTTTCCTCAGCTTTTCATTCAGTGAATCATTTCATACTCTGTCTGATAGCTCTGTAAGGCACATTTTCTATACCGCAACTTCGCACATTCGTCCTCACCTCATGAACAAACATAACTCTGATTATGAACATATATGACCAGAGATCACGGTATCGTCTAGTGTAATATGCACACCCTTATCGAGTAGAGCATCAACGAGAAGAGATCATCAACGTACCTATTGCACTGCACATCGCCCAGCGGTGGCATAATACACAGATAGTAGAGCACCGTGGGAAAATTTACCTCTCTCATATACCGCGGATCTTTGCGCGACTCGCGATTCCAGTTAGCTCAGAGTCTACTCTCTGGGCTTGTCTCATATAATACCTGATGAAAACTCTTGTCTTCGTTGATGACGATGCTACGGATGGACGACGCTGCAGTTCTGCAATTTTATTGGTCTGATGTTCCGTGCGTCACGACATTACAGTTGGATGGTCCAGGCTTATTCTCTGTACACCACTGTCGACCCAGAAAATGATTTTGCAGTTCGAAGGCGAGGTTACGACCTTTTCTGGTATGGTTGAATTGGGCAATAATAAGGGCAAAGGAGGTTCTTTTTCGAAATTTGTGGAAGTATATGTAGGTCGAGAACCTTGAAAAAGAAACAACTGTAGGGCTTGAACTCGAGAGGGACTGGTTGAAGAGAGCTTAGCGTGGGAATATCTCTGTGCGGGAAGAAAGAGAGAGATGAGAATTTCACGTGGGAAACTCGGTACGTGATGCGCCGCGGATGAGAAGAAACCTATGTGATCGAGAAGAGAAAGAGAGAGAACGCATTCCTCTCTCTCTCTCGTAGCACAGATTCCCATGTAATGGAAGTGCACTCGAGCTTCAAGATTTGGGAGAAATAGTAGACCATTCGGAGGCTTATCGACATATCGGTATTTGCTTTACCGTTTGTTGACGATTTCCATTCAGTTTTTCTCGATATCAAGATCGTAAGAGTTGAGGTTTGGAATGTGACTCCTTTTCAATCCCTTTTCTCGATCTACTTGATATATGGTTTCATTGACTTCCTCCCCCAACTGAATTGGAAAGATTCGAAAAATTTTAAAAGTTTAAAGTGTGGGTACCATCAGATTGCAGAAACTATTACCCAAGCAATTTTGTCAAATTTCATGAGACATGCTACACCGAATCAAACCTAGTCGAGATGTTCCACAACATTCGATACCGAACCGAGACACTGTGACGTCCGTGATTGGTTTAAATCATTTGATCATGTACGTGCAGAATTTTGTTTACAAAAAACCAAACCAAATAGTTAACTAACATCTGAACTAGATTCCAAAATTGAATCTGGATTTTCGTTTGAGTTGATTCGAATAGGATGTTCGATTCATCATCAAACTTCCCTTATACTCTTACCAATTTTACCATCCAGTTTACAAAAGTCATATTTGTGTTTACTTTCTGTTTCAGATACCTCAGATAATGAATTGAAACTTGAGCGCTTGCGAAACGGATGAAAACAATTTCCAGGTGAGTTTATACCATGTATATTAGGGTGACACTTATTTTCCGACTTTTCTGTATCGGTAAGGACGCACCCCAGATTCCAACTTTATGATAAAAGAAAATTAAAGAAATTTTCCTCAGATTTTTTGAGGCAATTCTAGTACTGCCGCATTGCACTTGTATTTTCGAGTTTTGAGACGTTTTTTCACAAAATTCGTTAACTTTGCATGGCAAGCACTTGCATTTCCAAGAAAATGGAGCAAACCGAACTGGATAACATTGATTGGGAGGGCTGAGGGAATCTTTTCACGCGCGTAGCGATTAGTTTTAGTTTAATTTCAGGGTCAGAACCGAGCCAGAATGGCAGAAATACAGTCCTAAAATAACCTTTCAACGCAGTTTTCGAGTTCTCCTGCGCATGCATAATTTTCTATGGCTCCGAAAGTATTTTCAAAAGATAGCCCGTGCGATTTCCTTCAAGATGACCAGTGGTACAAGTCAATTTGATGCATTGGAACCGGAGCAGTGGATGATTTTGAATGAGGTGGAGTCAAAAGTGCAAATCCGTTCAAATCGGCCGAGATCACCTGCGATGCTTTTTATCTTGTACAGCGCGTTTCTCTGGTTTCTCTGCGACGAATCGACTTTGCCGAAGGGTCATTTTGAAGGAAATTGTCTGAGCTATCGAAGTAAGTGGGCTACGGAGTGGCGCATTGATGGTGGAATACGGAAAAATAGATATTTGATCATTTTTAGTCGAATAAAAAGCTGTTTTGAACTGTTCTGCGTGACTATACTGTAACTCACCATCACTTTACCACTTCGCAACCTACTTATTCCAATAGCTCGGACAATTTTCTTTAAAACGACCCCTTGGCGAAGTTGATTCGGAGCAAAGAAACCAGAGAAACACCCGCACAAGATAGAAACCATCGCAGGCAATCTCGACCGATTTGCACGGATTTGCACCTTTGATTCCACCTCATTCAAAATCATCCACTACTTACGGCCCCTTGCATCAAATTGACTTGTACCAGTAGTCATTCTGAAGGAAATTGCATGGACTATCGTTTAAGGCCAGGCCGTAGTCCGCCGCCATATTGAAAGTAGCCCTGAATCCGTTCGGAGGATAAGTCGAATTTTACTCGACCAAATGATTTGAAATTTCACATACATCTATAGAATGCATGTCTCAATCGCGCTACGAAGCCAAATATGTCAATTCCACTCAAAAAAGTATCCAAACGAGATGTACACAAACGTCGTCTGCTAGAGAGCGGCAACTTACGACGTCTCGAGTTAACCTCATCTGCACACTTTGTTTCAGTGAAATTGACATATTTGGCTTCGTAGCGCGATTTAGACATGCATTCTATACATGCATGTGAAATCCCAAGTCATTTGGTCAAGTGAAATTCGACTTATCCCCCGAACGGATTTACGTCTATTTAGCGGACTACGGCTCATCTTGAAAATACTTTCAGAGCCATAGAAAATCATGCATGCGCAGGAGAACTCAAAAATCGCGTTGAAAGGTTATTTTAGGACTGTATTTCTGCCATTCTGGCTCGGTTCTGACCCTGAAATTAAACTAAAACTAATAGCTACGCGCGTGAAAAGATTCCCTCAGCCCTCCCAATCAATGTTATCCAGTTCGGTTTGCTCCATTCTCTTGGAAATGCAAGTGCTTGCCATGCAAAGTTAACGAATTCTGTGAAAAGACGTCTTAAAACTCGGAAATACAAGTGCGATGCGGCAGTACTAGAACTGCCTGAAAAAAATCTGAAAAAAGTTCCTTTCATTTTCTTTTATCATGAAGTTGAAATCTGGGGGGCATCCCTACCGATACAAAAAAGTCGGGAAATAAGTGTCACCCTAATGTATATTAAAGCATACAAAATTTAAGAATTTCTACCTTCTTCCACAACATGATGTGATCCTATGGTGAAATAACAACAGCTCGTCTGAAAATCTTTCATCAACGCTTATTTAGACATGATGAGATGATAACATTGCTTTGAAACTTGCAATGCGAGAAGACAGCCGTGTGAAAATCGAAGGAAATCTTCAACCCTTACTTTTTGGAAAGTAGAAGCGTTCTTTGAATGGCGTCGTAATAGTTGCACTAATTGCCATTGAATTTCTTTAGAATCAATAGAAAATCATTATGATATACCAAGATTATCGAAATCGCTCTTGATCCATTTGATTCCCATCTTCACAAAAATTCTTTTTCACCGATGAGGTTCCGGATCCTTCCATTTGATTGTGGAATTCAGTGACATATTGAACGGTAGGTCACCGACTGAATCCGTCGTGAATCAACCATATAAATATTATTGGACTATTCTAATGTCTTGGAAGTAAATTAAGAGAGATATCGAAAAAATGTTTGAGGATAAGTCGTGATTGCAGAGGTGTCGCCGTGAAAAACGAGGCAAAAATATTCGAAGACAATAAATACGGTAAAAACGAACTTTTTCAATTTTTCCTTGTTTAGGCGTCTACAAAATTGTACATAATCAATTTCTGGCCTCATTCACGTGGTTGCTCACTTCTTCGATGGTATTCCAACCTTTGCTTGCGGATCGAGTCAGTATCTAATAATTCAGAGGCGAGCAATAACTTCATGAACCCGGTGCTGAGTGTACTATTGTTGCAATATCAACTTCCATTTTGTAGAATTAAGGCTCGTTTACTCCCAATTCCTTACAGTCCCTCAAATAATCGATCCGCACATCGTTTCCTATCAAATCTTGTCCCTTTTCGCTAAAAATTTGAATCACACTAGACTCACGAAAGCCGCCGTGATGAAGCTTAAACCTTGGCTTCAACAACTGAAAAATTTTCAACTCTTGAAAATCATAAGGAAAAAAGATGAAAACTCACGACTGCGTCAGTGTGCAATTCGTGGGTGGGGGTCTTTGCCTCGCGCAGTCTAATACACTCAAGTGTCGGCTTCTATAATGTAGCTCATGTGGGCTGCGGTTGCGGCGGCTCGAGAACCGAGTTCATTCAGTAAAAGCGAAGCAGGCAAGCTATGAATGAATGAACGGTCCCGCCGGCAGTCACGCGGCCGCGTCGTCGTGTCGTCGCCGCAGCAGCTCTCACATCATCAGCCGCAGTCTTCTTCTCCGCGTTCCGGTTTTATAAACTAAATGTATCATTATCAGTAAGTCCAATAGAGTTCTCGATTATGTGTGTCCACTATACTCTGTGAGTGTGTCATTGCTGAAATACTGCCACCACCACTGTTGTATGTACAAATTGACAACTATATCATCTTGGTACCCGTGGGGTATCTTCAACAAATAGTCTTTTATCGTGATCGCATAAGGTAATGTTTGTTATCCACATGTAAACTTTTCCATTGATTAACTCTTGACCCTTTTATGAGTGTTTTTTATTTTTTATTTCTGAGCCAAAATTCTAATATAACCAAAGCTCTCTTCTTAACTAATAACAATGATTCGCTATCGAGTTGATGAAGGAAAAAGCTTCACTTGCGTCTGTCGCTCGAATCCATGCATGCTTGATGAGTTCGTTCGTGCGAGGAAAATCTTCACGATGACGTCGTGTTTGACACGTAAGCGTTGTTGGATTGTAGGTGCTGAAATCTTTGAGACGCCTTTTAGACGTATTTGATTATATTTCCCTCGTCAATTTGAGGGATTCAAACCTTATCTTATCCCAAAGATGAATCTGAAACTGAATTTTGAGTTGAGTTGAGTTTTATTTCTGATCGATTGCGTCAGGACTTATACAATTTTCACACCTTTAATGATGGAATTACCATGATGTACCAGGTTATGAATAGTTCTAGCAGGGATTCCGTAATAAGTTGTAGCGGACGCACTAGCAACCAAATGAAATGAAATTCGAAAATCAGGCAATGGTCGTCACAACACGACTGGGTTGTCCAATTTTCTGTTCTGGCGAATATTCTCTGAGAACTTTGAACTCACAACGCCCGCAAACAAATCTTACCAGAGCTCAATCAAATCAAATCATCAACGAGTTGTAAATTACCGGAAAGAGCACTATGACGATCTATCCTGTCGCAATAAGACACACTTGTAGAGGGCGGCAGTATCCAACGCTTTCGCAGCTTCCCACATGTGCTGAGCTCCCAGCTGCAGCTGATTTCAAGGCGCAACTGCCGCGTGGGTCGCCCCTCCATCAGAATCTATATCACGTTCATACACCCATACAGATATATTATTTCTGCTATATGAGGCGTCGCGCAGAGGAGACAAGATGTGGGTCACGTCCTTTCCATACCCAACTCTTGCCTCGGCTGATTCTTCCGGTTGTGGGGCAGCCTCTACGATGATGTTAGCGTTGCGTCGTCGACCCGGAGCCAAAAAGACACTTCCTTACTCTCTTCCTCGACTCGATCCGTTCGCTCGTTAACTTCCGCTCTCGCTTCGTTTGTACAGAAATGAACCCCGTATTATAAATGCTCTTCTGATGTTGCAAATTTCATTTTGGTGTCGTTACCAAACTTTTTGCAGTTATTTTTGGTTCACTTTGGGCTTGACTTGTAAGGGTGTTGTAAGACTTTTTAAATCGTGACTAGAAATGCTTGGTAGAAATGTGGCTATTTTTTCACCACTTATGGCTAGTAGCAACGCGTTTTGGCTAGTTTTTGGCAAAAAAATGTTGACCATTGCTACAAGGAAATATGATATCATTATCATCTTCTCAAAATTTTTCAATCACCATTATAATTGCACGTCAATTGTTAGACTGCAGAATTTATGAAGTCCTTGCCACTATACAACTATTGACTAATATATGTGAGTGTCAAATTCTTGTCCAAGTCTCGAATCTAAAATTATGTGTGTGCTCTATATCCAATTAATAGATAGGAATGACATCTATAAACACAGTTTGTTGGTAAAATACGAATTGAGATTTAGAAGCGTTCACAATAGGCAAGGATAAGAGATGTTTCTCAATGAGTCTTGAATGTCTATAGAGCAAGATATGATGGGATTTTCACTTATTTTGCTATTGTGGATGAAATGGAATGATGTCAGTAACACGAAACAGATGATCCAACTCAACTTGGGATTTTGAAAGTGTTGGTTGGTGATCAGTAGAATTGATGAAATACTCGACTGTTGATATCTCCAAATATCAATTTAATAGATGAGACTTAGATGTATCATCCGTGCAAAAATGGGAAGAATAAGATCCTTTGAACAAGTCATTGTACGGAACTATCATCACAAATTTCAGGGTATCTACAGATCCTTGAATTCCTGGAAATTCTGGAATCTCCTTGAATTTGCCGCCGAATCCTTGAAATCCTTGAAAACTCCTTGAATCAGTTTTTAATCCTTGATGAAATTTTCATAAGCGTTCTTGAACCTTATGTTTGGCCTTTTCTGGTTCCGGATGTGACTGTTTTGTAAACAAGAATGTGTCTCGAAACTGGAAAACTCCTTGAGTGAGACTTTGAAAATGTCATGCTAATTCATATCATGCATCAGACTAGATAACTAAGTACAGCGTTAAAAAAGTCCGAGCACTATTCCATAGGGCCTATAGGACAAGACTGATGATTATAATCAAGAAGCAGTTCGGGCCCAAATGGAAAAGAACTCTCGAGAGAGATCACAGCCCATTTATCATCAGCAGCAACATTTATGCTCGAGGGCGTGAAATTTGTCGAGATCGCATGCGCCACCTGTTTCTTGTCCGTTTGTCCTTAATATGACGGTTGACCTGTGCGCATAAGTTCTGGAATCCTTTTGCCCTGTCTCTCCTGTAATAGGTCGTTGTATGATGCAAATGGATGATTCTCGTTGATACATGAACCATACTAATTTCCCCACAATTGATTTGGATTGTTCGTCCATTTCCCGCCTAGTGAGCAAGCAAGGTTTGGTAAATATTTGATGGAATCACCAGAACAGAAAACGATGTATTCACTGCTTCACTATATGTGTAATGATCTCTAACAACCAATCATATCAGTGTCATTTTTCTCAGATATTCGATACGTTTTTCTAATAGTCTGGGCGCCCACCGATGCTCCCGTATGCACTTCAATTGCCCCGGAAAATCTTCAAGTTTTCCTACGTATTTTGCAGCGCTGAATCGATTTTTCGAGGTCACTTTCCCAAATTTGAGTAACTTTTTTTGTTATTAACAATTTTGTGTGCAAAATTGAGGTTTTTTGCCAATATCTCAAGTAATATGCATTTCCCGGGGAAGTCTCATCGGATCAAAGTTGTAGATCGTAAGATTTTCCATAAAAAAGGTCCTTACAAGTTTTCTGGGAAATGAAAACCCCATTCGGAAAGAGCGCGAAAAGCGCTCGGTGCGATTAACATGCGTTTAAATGGAACCGTCGACAGTGCGCTGTTTGATGCACTGCCATTTTCACAATTTTCATTTTTTTGCGAAGCGACCTGGCTCATGTTGAAGAGGAACAAGTCTACTTTGATATGGTATGAATTAGATTTAGAAGGAATCGAATAATTTTGGACTTTTGACGAGACAGAAAAAAAATCGAGCGGAGGGCATACATGTGTGCGTGTGCGACAAGCACACGCACATAGTGTATGAGCCTATCGCACACGCACACATGTATGCCCTCCGCTCGATTTTTTTTCTGTCTTGTCAAGAGTCCAAAATTATTTGATTCCTTCTAAATCTAATTCATACCATATCAAAGTAGACTTGTTCCTCTTCAACATGAGCCAGGTCGCTTCGCAAAAAAATGAAAATTGTGAAAGTGGCAGTGCATCAAACAGCGCACTGTCGATGGTTCCATTTAAACGCATGTTAATCGCGCCGAGCGCTTTTCGCGCTCTTTCCGACTGGGGTTTTCATTTCCCAGAAAACTTGTAAGGACCTTTTTTATGGAAAATCTTACGATCTACAACTTTGATCCGATGAGACTTTCCCGGGAAATGCATATTACTTGTGATATTGGCAAAAAACCTCAATTTTGCACACAAAATTGTTAATAACAAAAAAAGTTACTCAAATTTGGGAAAGCGACCTCGAAAAATCGATTCAGCGCTGCAAAATACGTAGAAAAACTTGAAAATTTTCCGGGGCAAATAAAGTGCATACGGGAGCATCGGTGGGCGCCCAGACTATAAGTCCCTCTGGTGGCCACATCATGCGATGGGCGTATTCTACGCGTGTGTTGAACTTGATGAACGATAGAATTATTCATGACGGGAACATATCGGGGAGCAGTAGGGCGCATGTAGTGGCATCAGTAGTAGAGCGAGAGTTACGTGAAGTTGGCCCGCCACTTTGAGATGAATATACCAAAAAATCAAGCAAAAAATCTCGAATTTAATGGTGCAACTCCTTTAATTTGAACAATTTGACCATTTGAGCAATGAATTTTCAAAGTGCTGAAATATCACCCCCCACCAAAACACAATAAATACTCATAACACCGCGAATATATGCAGTAGAAAAACCCACGCGGGCTCAATTAGTAGCACTTAATTTGACCATATCGATTCAATTATCAGAACTTATCACTATTCGCGCGAAATTGTTTGAAAAGACTAGGAGAAGTTCCCATGTATAAGGTATGGGCAAGTGCCGACTGGTGAGGACTATGCGGACCATGCATGCTCCCCCTTCGCTGCCTCTCCCCTGCCGGCCCATACCTTATACAAGGGGACTACTTCCAGTCTGTTCAAACAATTTTGCGTGAATCGTGATGAGTTCTGATAATTCAATCGATATGGTCAAATTAAGAGCTTCAAATTGAGCCCGCGTGGGTTTTCCTACTGCATATACTTGCGGGGTAATGAGCGTTTATTGTGTTTTGGTGGGGGGTAATATTTCAGCACTTTGAAAATTCATTGCTCAGATGGTCAAATTGTTCAAATTAAAAGAGTTGTACCATTAAACTCAGGATTTTTTGCTTGATTTTTTGGTGTATTCATCTCAAAGTGGCGGGCCAACTTCACGTAACTTAGAGCGAGTGACCTCGCCGCAGGCATGACTTTTCATGAGCTGCCACGAGACTCTATACGATCGGCCAACTAATATACAAGTTCATCACAGTCGTGGGAAGCTCTGCCGTTGCTTCTCATCCGCGTGTAATAATGCTGGCCTTCTTTTTTATGAACTCTGCTCGCCAAGTAGCTTCGGGCCAAGGTCATCGTTTGATCAGTCTCATATGAGTGCGTTGGGTGTCTAGAGATTGCACTGAAGTAGATTTAAATTTTGAACTCCTCTCAAATCTAATCATGATATATCATGGATGTATGATACGGTGATTATTTTAACCCTTAGCTGGCACCCTTCTGCCACATAACATAGCTGGCACACCTGGGTGGATTACACCCACGACGAAAAATTAATGCTGTGGCTACTATAATCAATCTTTCGGTCTCAAAATTCTTCTGTAGCCTCTTTGAAATGTTTTGAATGGATCACCGTATCGAGATGGTTGCCAAGGTCGAATGAAAAAATTTAAAAAATACAAAAGTCCAAAAAAATGCGAAAAATCACCTTTTTCAGTAAAAAAATTCTAGAGGACGCAATTTTCATCTAAATGAGCTGAAAATTTAACTGAGTCATCTCAAGATGAGGCCAACTCGAGAAAAAATAGCGCAAGAGTAGACCTTGGAAAAGAGGTATTTATTCTGACATATTTCGACGCATGAATTGAGCATTTTTGTTCTCACCTAATATGCCGGAATGAAGACCTCCATTGAAAAATCGACCACTGTACTATTGTTTTCTCATATCTATTTGATCTTGAGATGGCTCAGTTAGAATTTCAGCTCATTCCATTGAAAATTACGTCCTCTGGAATATTTTCAGTGGAAAGGCCTTCTTTTGCAATTTTGTGCAATAATTTATTATTGCATTCAAAATGCACTCAAAATTAGCGCACATAGCTGGCACACCTGGGTGTCGAACACCCAGGTAGTTTTTGGCTCGGCTGTGGCGGAGCAGCGAGCGCGCCAAAACCATAGAGATACAAGCCAAAACTAGCGCTCTGTGCGCGGTCGGTACGTGGCAAGTCTTGACTACCAACAGAGATTACTATGAGCCCGGGAAACTTTGAATTACGAGCGTGGCGTACTCATGAAGGAGGCCTTGGGTGTACTCCACCCAAGTGTGCTAGCCGAGGGTTAAAACCAGGACAAGACACTTTGAAACAGGCCGAACATCATTTCCAGCGAGATTTCCAGTGACTCTTGGGCTTTTAGCTGAAATTGACATTTCAACTTGAATGACATTTTACTTGAATCAGGTCCAACAGGTGACAACGTGGATAGCTAAAAAATTCCTATCACGTCTATATAACGTCAATGCAAAGACAAACATCTTGACGTACGTCTTGTGCAAGGTATTGCGTCAGAGAACGCTAGTTTTCCTTTCCGATTGTTCAACTCTGCATACAGTTGGAAGTGTAGAAAATTATTACTTTGGAAACTGTATTTTGCCGCTGTGTATAAACAGGCTCAAGAGTTAGGTCTGATCAGTAATCTTGAGAAAATATGTGGGATTATCAAGCTCATTCAGCCATATTCTTATATTGAGCTCAGAGTTGGAATTATCCTCATTGTAGACAAATTGCTGATCTTGAAAGAATCATTTGAGGCGTAACAAATCTTCGTGACTGTCCAAAGTCAAAAAAACAACAAACGTCTAATATCTAATAAACAACAGAACTGTGTTTCTTGGTCTTCAAAAATTAGAGGAATGTGAAGATGGAAAAAGGGTGAATGAGAAAGTGACAGAATCAGAGAGCAAATGGCAATTTGCAAATCGTAGACAGTGTATACTAGCAGACTATTGACGTCATTACAGTAAAAATTTACACGATACAAGAATAAGAGCGAATAGTTATTTTGTCGACTTTGGCGAGTAGGACAGTCACGCAGCAAGAGTTGAATGCGTGTCCGCCCACTCTTCGCCTGAGAACGGAAAAGATAAACGAGCACCGCGCATCGCTATCCGCATGTCATGAAATGAAACTAGCAAATGCCGATTCTTACGGCTAGCTATGTCACGCTAGCTCCTGACACAATCTAGTTAAAAATCAATTCGTACCATTTATTCAAATTTTTTGTCAAGTGTTCGATGATTTTTTTTTCTCACAATTTTGCTACCAACTTCTACTTCTTCTGACAGTCTTGCATCATCTTGTGGTACCTGATTATATTGTGGTATTTGAGATGGCTCAAAAACGAGTTTGAGATGATACAAGGTGTTGGTCGACTTCTGAAAATTTCTTCTGAAAATTTCCATGATTATTTCATTGTCGAATATTCTTCGAGACTTTAGCCAGCAATTTGATTGAAAGGTTACATATTGGTGGTGCCAGGGTAAAATATTTACAAGCTCAAATACGTTAATCGAATTGGCAAATCTTATCAAGAAAATTATCTTCTCTTGGAACAGATTTTCATGTAAACAAGAAGACACGACAGTATTTTGAGAGTGTCTGTTTTGAAAGTTATCTGGGAGCTTTGAATAAAACAATCACCAAAATAAGAATTACAAATTGTATACTCAGATCCCTCTGAATCATCTAATATGCACAGATATTCTCCTTGGTGCCTTGTGCAGCAGTGCAGAGTTTTACCCAATGTCGAAAGTTTCAATAACTAGTCAGCTGATTCTAATTCTACTGTGCTTCAAAATGTTTAGGTCAACGAACTGGATGGAACTTGGACAGGATAGAACACCAGAGCTTTAGAAATTTGAAATTACAAAAAATAGCTCCGGGAAGAAATTCATCTGGATGTCTCGCAATTTTCTTGATGAGAGCTAGAAAATATCCCGACTAGAAACGTTCCAAAACGTTATTCTGGAATTCTCACTCTCTAATTTTTAACGTTGATGGATGATGATGATCCACCCCCAACAGAAAATATGCCAAAGGATTGATATCCACGCGAGTTTCCATGTCCCGCACCAGTGACAGATTCAAACTAGAACAAGTTATAATCAGGCAAGGACCCACCAGAGTCCATATACCATACTAATAAGAGCAATCGACAATTCATGTCGTCCAAGAGTTGTGCGTGCGGGGGAGGCAAGTATATAAGAAGGAGGTATTTCCTGCGTGGAAGTAGCGCCACATGAATGCATTAGTTTACGCGACGTAAAGTACATGTTCTCCCAGATATAGATGCAGTCGTTTTATAAGAGAGAAAGAAAGAGGGATAAAACAGGGAATGTAACATCAAGAGAGAGGAAAAGAGTGAGTAAGAGGGAGTTTTTAGTACGTATATATAGAGAAATGCCATGGTAGGTTATACTATGTATAGAGGAAGTCAACTTCCTTCCTACGTGCAATGTTACGCGGCGCGCGCGCCATTTATATAATCCCATCCTGTGACGTCAGAACCGCTGCTCAATTCATTCATTACTGCTCTGCGGCGTTGAATACTGCTCCTATTTCTTCGTTCCGTCACCTCCTTCTCTCGCAGCATCCTTTTCTCTGGTTCCTCGTTGCACCAGCCTTCTCAGTTTAGCTTTTCATGTGAGTAGTTCCGCGGAAATTTTGATATTTTAGGGTTGAAAATGTGCCAACCCCAAATCTCACTTCCGAAGGTTTCAAGATGTATTTTCCAACTTTCCGAAACATATGAAGCATAATTCAACTCGCGCACGGATATAAAAATTCCCACTCATCAGTACCATAATAAGGATAATATGGAGAGACGTGGTAGCCTCACACGGACCTGACATTTTGACACTAAAGTTGATCTCACGGCCAAACGGTTTGAGTTACAGCTTTGAGGTAATGGGATTTTGATTTAACCACCAAATACTTTGAAAAATGCCTAGGACCTCTGTAGTCCAGCGTTCAAGGGTCGCTGTAGTACCGGACGGACCTGACATGAAGATTTTGCACAAGTGTTTTTTTTTGCTAAAAAGTACTCCGCAAAATGTGAAAACCAATTTTTTTTTTGATACTTTGGGGCATGGGAAAGTTGCGCCTGGCGATCCACTTGAAGATTAATTTGGTGCGGAAAGGTCTGGAATTAGGCAAAGTCACTTTTATCGAGGAGAACTGAGGGGGTAAAATTTCAAGTAGGATTGTGCCACAAAATGTATGTGCTCGCCACACATTAGAGATAGAATTCTCTATGGCTCGCCATCTTGCCAAGCACACAAGAAATGGTTTTTGAGCTCTCATAGCAGTGGTATTGTCATGTATTTGCCCGACCCGAATCCCCAACGAGCTTCACTGCGGCGCTTCACACTCACTTTTTTTCAACTCATAGGTTTTTCCGAGGGTTTTTCCTTTTCCCGACAAAGGTCAGAATAAGGAAAAACCACAGCGGACGGACCCGACATTTTGACTCGTTTCTTTGATGATATATTTGGATAGCCCCGGATCGGAAAAGTAACGATTGCGTCAAAAAATGCACACAAAAAATACATCGAAAATGACTTGTAATTGTTTTCTCAATCGTTGTGAGGGTTCGTGATAGTTGGCACACATTATTTTAAAGTTTCCTTAGTAATACTCATATATCAGTGATTCCACCGAAAGTGGGATTTTCCATGTTCCAAGTTCCCTTAAGTTTCCAAGGATCGGAATGTGCGCTGTAGCGATTTTTTGGGATGTATTCTGTTGGTGCGCAACTATGTTGATAGTTTTTGGGGCGATTCTAACGTCCCCGTATTTTGTAGATCTTCTAAAAGGGTCAAAATGTCCTTTCCGTCCCCCTCTGCGACCCCTTGAATTCGACATATCATTGTGTGGCTTCAATTTTGAGGTAACTAGCTCCAGATATTTCCTTTATGTGCCAAAACAAGTGGAAACCAACTGGACCGATCCACCAAAATTAGTCGGTGGCTGAAATAATTTTCTGACCCCAATCACTCCTGGTGACGATTTTAAACCCAAAAAATCCTTTTTTCGGCGGAATCAACCATGTATGGGTCAGACTGTACCATGGAGCTATGTATGTATGTGTTGGCCTGATTAAGAATTTTCACCTTACCCGTGTTTTATTTTGACTTATCCTTGGGGAAAACTGAAGTTGCTCTCCTAATAGTGCTTGCATCGTTTCGAAGCTTTGGACCTCGCTTTGCGTTGGATTTTTATGGACACACGAACTCAAGTTTGTGCACATTACGTGCTGAAGAAGTGTGAGAAATTTGAGACTTGAACAACGACACTCTGTTCATACGAGAGAATTTTATATTTTATGATCACGAAGGCGCCGCGTTTCCGCTCTATCGAGTCGGGCTGCGACTTTATAGTTCTAGAAAAGTGCGGGCTATATATTTTCTTAGTACTTTGAACGAATATTTATGTGAACAACCAAAAGGTTCTGGGATATCTTTGATGTCTTTTCACCATGCAAGTCGCATTGGAACATGGAAACAAGCGCTGGGAGTGCTTGAACTTTGCTAGCGCAGTTGCCACGAGTGAAGTACCAGTAACAGGTCCGGTAGTCACTTTGTCCCATTTTTCGAGTCGAGTTCAGCTAGATTTTTCCATAGAGATGGATTTTTCATTGTACCAGGGAAGATTCGTCATTAATTGAGTCTACCCAAGGTGGAACCATCCTGACGAGATAGAACCTTGATTAAAGTATTCTGAATCATCTATGATACTCATCATTCCAAGTTACGGTCTGATTAACCCAAACGAATTACCAGAAGAGCCGAAATCTATCACTATGGATCGTGTCTCAAAAAATATTCTTTGATCATTCGTGATCACCTGAATGCTGATGCAGGTCCTTGTCACTGTCGAAACGAGTCCACAAGTCCAACGAAAATATACAACAATCCTATTGAACTCCTTATCCACAGTCCATTGTAAAACATAGTCTCACCAAGTGATTCGGTAAAGTCTAAGTAAGTCCCACTGTTCATCTTAGAACCCGTGCTGACGGTTTTTAAGGATGAATCATAAACGAGAATCTCTTGACTCATCAGAATCTCGATGGACGTGTAACTATGTTCGCATCTGATGACGTTTTGCTCGTTGCCATTATCTGAGTGCCTTGGGGTAGAAGACATCACACGCGGCTGGCGTTAAATTGCGCGTGTACGCCACTCTCGGGCGTCTGGGACGCGTCTGCGGGTCGACGCCCGGCCAGAAATAGACCCGCCGCCGTCTTATGTCACCTACAATGCCCAGCCCAAAATACACCCGCCGAATGCACATTTTATCTATTGGAGGAAGCATGACCCAATGCAGCTCTGGTTTCCCGAGCTATGACGTCCTTTAAACCGGGGAAAAGTTCTATTCCAGATTGCACAACCGAAAGGTGTTGTAAGAATTATCATGCATGAAACAAGGGGATTCCCCACATTCTACTATGATTCACACATTCTGCGTGATGATTTTTTATTTATGTTGATTGTTCCATTCGGGAAGTATCGGAAAACAAGTGGTTTTTTCAAATCAGTGACTCATTGAAGAGAGAAGGAATGAGAGGAGCTGTTGAAATCGGTGAGTCATCAGCGAGTTCAGTTTTTGTAGTAAGTGCATAGAATTTCAGATTGACAAAATCGATCAATTCTAATGACTTCTACTTTTTTCGTTCTGATCTGGCCCATTTTCAAAATAGTTTTCGAGCTCATCCTTTTCCTAGATTTTTGTTCTTGTTACTTCATTTGGTGATGTCTACCAGACATAGTCAGGAATAGCACTGCTGTCCTGAAATTTCTGCAGAATTTAGAATTTCGAATTTTAGAATTTCAGAATTGAGAATTTGGAATTTTTTTATTTCAGGGTACTTTACATACGGAAAAATCATGGAAGATCCTCTATCACACTCTCTCTAACGTAGCTGAGTTTTCCAATATGCATCTCAATAAATTGTTGAAATACCATTAATCTGGTACATCAACAACACTGATTTTACGAGTTTGTTAGATTTGAAGTTATATTTTAATAGGTTGAAAATTGACTCCTCCTGTAAGAGTTTCTGTGATAACAGCCAATTAGAGTTTGTGTCTCGCAAAGCGTGCAAAGTTAGTGGCTCATTGAGTACTTTTTAACCAAAAAATTCTTGAAAAACACGGGTTTTGTCATTTTGACCATGAGAATCATTTTTTGAATGATGCCTGAGAACCATACCTTCCACCACTGATATTCAGCGGTTCAGAAGCGATTTCAATTTAATTGAAGTGACTCAACGAACTTCGACTGTCGAATTATCTCGACGTTTATTGTGCTACCTGTTATATGAAAAAAGTTTTCATGTTTGTGATTTTCAACATGATGGTTAAATATTCATAGCCAATTATGCTAACGAATGTTTTTTCACCTGGTAATGTAACCGTAACGAGTTTGTTCAACTGCTTAATTTATTAATTATAATTATAATGATTTGAATTGGTGCGATGGCGAATCAGCAGAGCTTATCAAATAAACGGCAGTAGTAAGTTTCATCTTCCGAGCTTCACTTTAATTATGTTCATTTCACACCTCGTACACTTCTTCCTCGCAGGCTTCTTCTCTTGTTCAGTTACTCGCAATCGCGTTGCGTTTTGTATTCAATTTTCTCAGTTTTAATCTGATGCTTGACAGCTCGGCTTGATTTTATTCATTTGTAGTTCTCAAGCTCTACTATTCATGAGTCGACGGAACACGATAATTGGTTTCAAGGCATTTTCATTACAGTAAATTTTGCAGATTAGTTTCTCAGATTTTTAATATGAAATTTGTTATACATCAATAAATACAAAAGGGCTTAATAATAATCGAATTATTAGAATCATCCAATAAGACAATCGCTGTCATAATGAATCCGTCAAGACCTCGGTGTGTGTCAAGAAGATTACAATAACCTGTCAAATTATGCAAGGCTCTTGAGTTTTTTTTGGTAGAATAGCGTTATCAGCTGATTAGTGTATTTAATGAATATTGCGATGACAATCGATCAAAAAGTACATATATTTTTATCAATGTCTCATCGAATTCATCACTGACCATTTTTAATTGATACGCGTGTTGTGTGCTATATGGTATTTCAATTGTCGATACGAGTGGAGAAATTCCCAAGATAATGATGAACGTGAGGATTGACCAGACGGAGATTTTTCTGACCAAGTTCATGGCCAAAGAATGGTTTTTTTTCTCGGTGACTTGATTAGGTAGGACAATTAGAGATTTTGTATACCCATTTTTAATATTCAATAACCATTTTTGTCGTAAATTATAATTGAAGAGCCGAGTGAAAAGCTCATAGTGCGAGGTGCAACCTACCAAACGAGACTCGAAACGAGACAATTATCAATTTTTCTATTGTAATTTCATTGGTGTTTGATTGTGGCATACATCAGAATAAATTGTATACTCTTAGCCACGCACCAAACTTATGTTCAGTGGTTAATTGTCTGGTCGATGGTCAGACGCGATAACAAAAATGAAATGAGCAAGTGCATACATACATATCCCCTCGGCGGCATACACGCGACCTGATTTACTGCTAATTTTACGATACGCAGCTCTCCCATAAAGAATTCAAAACGAGGCGTTCTATTCCCTTGAGAGCTTGTGAGCCATCGTGCTATTGCTTGCACATTATATGTGTACGTGATGGACATCCGAGGAAGCGAAAACTCGCACACCTGCCTTCCTTCCTAAGCATCATCGAAGCCAGGATAGCCCGTCTTTTGGATGCCTCATCAAGTTTGGGTTCGGACGATAATGTTGGTACGGGGCATAAATTGACGATATGATGTGAAGCCTAAGTATATATGGCAGATCAGGCTCATTGCGCCAGTTATGCCACGTGTTTATCGACCCTCAATCTACCTGAGGGTGCTTGTAGTACTTGTTGCTGCTCTCTTTGTTCAAATTTATGGCGTAGATCACTTGACTGCCATCAAGGATGATGATGATAGACATCGGACATTCCGTGCCGTTGATTCGACGCGTTGAGGAAAATACTCTTGGAGCAAGTTAGGTTAGTTCATAATTTTTGAGTTGTGGAATTGGTGACGCGTTTGGATGAGTTCTGGAGACGCCCCGAAAAAGTTGGATGAATTGCATGTCTGTAATGAGAGGGGCGAGTAGCTTGGGGTGCAGTCCACCCGAATCCACCTGTATTACTGCTATGCCCCATAGATTTTAATCTTGAAATACACTGTTGATGGGTGTTAAGAGACTTGATGGAATTGAATGGTCAACAAATTTTCCATCGAGAGAATGCCTTGAATTTTTGCTAAGAACTCAAGCACACCAAAATGGACGAAACGAAAATTCTGTTCAGCG
Source organism: Eretmocerus hayati (assembly GCA_029851415.1). Lineage (NCBI taxonomy): Eukaryota > Metazoa > Arthropoda > Insecta > Hymenoptera > Aphelinidae > Eretmocerus > Eretmocerus hayati. Next base: position 137,000,055 of record CM056742.1, read on the forward strand.
TGAATAAATGATATATGTAATCAATTTTGTACATGGTTGACCTTATGCGTCAAATGCTCTGAAGCGCGTTTTTTCACGAAACAAGTGCGAGGTATAAACGCCAACGTCCAGAATAGGGTTTCCGAGATCGAGAGGAGATGAAATTTGACGTCGTCTCGATCTCAGCCCGTTCGAGATCTGGAAATTTCAAGATTTGTCTCATCTTGGTTGAGATTTTTGGAACCAAATCTCATCTTGTCTCATCGAGATCGAGGCGTTTTGCCGAGATTCCGGGAAAAAATGCTCAAATGCATTGTGTGCCAGTCCCAGAAACAACATCGTTGTTGATTCGTTATGTCGAAATGTAAGAAGAAATACCATGATATCTATCGTGTGGATGATACTCGAATTAATGATTATGATGATGGGATAGAGATTGACGAGAATAATGGACTGAATTTGAATAATCTGTTGAGCCCATCAGCTAAGCATCCTACATGAGGTTCTGGAATGGATCTCCATGTTCACGGTGCTCGGGAGAGGACGATAGGTTGAACAAAATTGTCACCAGAAACTGAATATGTGGTGATTTAGTACTATGCCCGAAATGGAGCAATCCCCTTTTTTGAATTGCGAGCTTAATTCGTATTTTTACATGTTAATCAAATAGATCTGTTTCAGCACTTTTACTTGTCAAGACCATAGCAGCTCCCAAAGCTCATAACTCAAACGTATTTTGATTATTTCTAACGTACTTGAGCTCATTTTACAGCTCATTCTAAAATCTTCAAGATGATCTAAAGTGAGTTTGTTTTCACTAAACTAGAGTCGAGGAACCTCATTTTGAGTCGATACCCGAGAATTCCTCTTCTAACACGATTTGAGACTTTTCGAGCTCCTAACTCCTGACATAGCTCAAGTCTAGTGTGTTGAATTCAAGCTCACATTAGCTCATTTTGAAGGTCTTTGAGTAAGCTTCAAAATAAGTTGAAGTACGTTGGAAAATATTGAGATTCATTGATGTTATGGCCGTTGTTGTCTCGACAAGTATGTTGCTCAAGATAGCTCCATTTGATTAACACGTAAAAATGCGAATCAAGCTCGCATTTCAAAAAAGGGGATTGCTCCATTTCGGTCGAAACGGATTTTGATCCTGGGGCATGGAAATCCACGGTGTCTATAGCGGGAAAAACGGGAAAACATCTGGAATTTGATTTAGCCGGGAAAAATCGGGAAAACCATCTGGAATCCTGGTCGAGTCGGGAATCTGGTACCTCGACGTTTAGGAAAACGTCCCCACAAAGTAAAAGCTCATCCTTTGTTATCGACCGAGAGACGTTTTTACTGAATGTTTAGGAAAGTATTTCCATTACAATTCCAATTTTGTGTTATGAAATAGTACATTTCGATACAAGAGCGTAAAACATTTTATTCGCGTCCGAGCGATGGGTTTCCGGCCCGAGCCGCAGGCGAGGGTCGGAATCATCACGAGGATGCGAATAATAGGTTTTACGCCCGTGTATCTAACTATACTTTTCGATAAACTGTGAGTAAAAGTCGACAAACTGTGCGCAAAGTGCACTTTTACGCACAGTGTATCGAAAAATGTTTTATTAGTCTGGTGGTATTTATTGTTCGTATTTTTCTAAATGAAGAAAATATCATTCATCCAACATATCGAGTTTCTTCTCAAGTCCTCAAAGTCCTTAAAAAGTCCTTATTTGATACGAAAAATTCTTAAGTCTTTGAAAAGTCCTGAATTGCGGAGCTCGGTCCTCGGCTTGACCCTCGTTATAGACACCGTGTAAATCACCACGTGTTCAGTTTTTGGCGACAATTTTGTTCAACCTATCGTCCTCCCCCGAGCACCGTGTGTTCGAGAACCAAGGGACGCTCCCAACGTTGACGTTTCGAATCGATGGAGACGGAATTCCTCGAAATGTTCTCTTCGATCCAGAATCATTAGAGATATATTAGATTAGCGATTATGCCAACTCCAATGCCAAGCAAGTATTAGTCAAGTTGGAATCTAGATTCTCGATGTATGATTGATGTTTTTGAATATTGTCTTTATGGTTTTCTTTCAATTCAATTCAAAAGCATTGCTTCTATCGACCCGTGATTTTTGAATTCATGAATTTATGGTTTTCTGATTGTTATGATCGAAAATATTCATCTACACTTTGGGTGTGTTCATAGATGATCTCATCTGATCTCTTAACTATTTCTTCGTGATTATAAATTGATCTATCGATGGATGTGAAATATCAAAAGTCGTCAAGATGTTTGCAATTCTCATCGTGATGATGATGTTACAGACTATATTTTATCAAGGTAATGAACAACAACTTTGAGACGAATCTGAAATCTCGGAAGCCCTAGTCCAGAAGTCTTCGAGTATGATTACGATCCAAAGGACAATACCTCCCAAGTATTAGCCCCGGCCATTCACTCCTCCACGAAATTGCTGTTCAATTAACCAGTCAGTTTCCAAAAGAATCTTGAATTTGAAAATATCTTCGTTTCGAAATATTCAGGTCCACTTGAGTTCTATTCGAGAATCTCAAAAATCCGTGTTAGAGACCCAACTTTAAAAAAAAAAAAAATGTCTCATTGTCAGTATGATTTCTTCTGCCGAGGCTCCTGTGAAGCTGAATCTCCAGAATCCTGACTTCTTCACTAGACCCTCCAATAACTCCATTGGTTATAATCGAGGTTATAATGAAAAAATTGAAGTTTTGGTGGATATCCAACTACTTCTCGGAGAAGTAATTGGATATTCACCAAACTTCTCGAAGAAAGGATTCAACAGGATGCCTGTGCAGAAATGGGCCTTCAAGTTGTAATTCTTTGACGAACGCACTTTTGCTTTCTCTCGGGATGCAAAAATGTGTGCACCTTGAGAGACCAGATGCCACGTGTATACTGCACAAAAGCAGTGGCTCCAACAACTGTTGCTTGCTCCCGAAAAAAATATCGATCGTCGGCGGCAGCAGCTGGTTAGCAAAGCAATGCTTTTGCAGAATACAATATTCGCAATTTGAAAAGAAACAAAATTGAAACGAGACGTATGCTGCAGCGGGTCGTTTCATGGGCAGTATCGCTTTCGGGTTTATAACCAGGACCTGAGCCTAGTTATTCATAATACTCATAACGCAAGCGTTTCATCCTCGATCCAAAAGAAATTATTGAAGGTTTGTCGACATGGCTTGAATGTATATCGATCTTTAAAATTATCCCAACGACAATGGAACCGTCGCTTCACGAGCCCTGCTAGATATATTAGTTACCGATGTGGATTTGAGACTGATGTTGCAGTCTTGCTTCTGCACGATTTTGTGTCACACACAATGACGAAAACGAGCTGGCATGCGCACATATTGAATCAGCCCTTCCGTAATTCTTTTGGAACCCCTCGCTTCCTAAAAGTATTATACCCTTGAGAAGTGTGCGAGTGTCAAAAACTGGATCGAGGACCGTTTTTCTTCCGCTCTGCTTACTTCGCGGGGCCATCTTTGCGCACTATTTTCTCTAGCGCTCTGAAGAGCTCTTTTTCTCGCGCGACCCCGGACACTTGCCTAATACCTTTGTTGCTTCTAAGCCAGAAAGTGCACATCCCCCTGACAGAAGCTTCACGCGATCTACCCTTCGCACTATTCCTCTGGGTGCAAGCCCAAACTCGCACAACGGATCGAAAAGTGAAGAAATTTTTTGGCGTCAGAATCCGGTTGACTTTGACGAGATGGAAATGTACACCATCAGATGCTAAGTCAATATGACTAGAACCGTTAAATTGAGTAACTTTAGTACAGTGGGTGCAACTTTGGTACACCCCTGAAAAATGACTTTCAGAGCTGCGTTCGGCAAGGTAAACGATTTTATCGCTCTGAAACCTATTCTCCCCTCTTGGCACACGCATAAACAATGTCTGTGTTGAGCCACCGTAGATCCCGCGAGAATGATCTTGGTTGGTTATTGAAAGTTTTTGCAAAAATGCTAATTTAGCAGCTTTACGCGAGTGGTCCAGTTAGTGTGACTGGCAAGAACTGTTCCGGAACGAACTACGGGCGTATAATGCTACATTTCCATCACATATATCACCATATTGAAGAAACCATCATTACATTGAAGTATTTACTGCATTCAGAATTTTAATGAATGAAAAATAGGGGGAAAAACCATGAAGAAGTGTACCAAATTTACCCCAATCCACGTGAGAAGCATTACGGCAGGCAGGGTGTCTACCAACACTGGAAAACCGGGAATACCGGGAATTGTCATGGAAATAATTTATGCAATGGAAAACCGGGAATTGTCATGGAAATTTGAGATGAAATATGGAATTTTGCCGGTACTTATCTCGAGACAAGAAATTATTCCAACAGAAAGCCTTACAAGTGAGATATGGGCCACGCAAATCAGAGCGGAGAGTAGACGGGAACTGAGCAACCAAAACAAATGTCGAGGCGCGTGCGAGACACTTGATACGGGTCATATGTTATCAGTACGTGGAATACGGTTGATCGAAATCTTGCGCTCAATCCCTCTATAATGGGTCTATTCAACCTCCGCGATCGAGGCGCTCAGAGTGTCACTCCCTTCCTTCATTATGAGATAAAGAGGGATTCGAGAGCTCTGTGTGCTCTAATCAGTTAAACCGAATGAACCTTAACAGTCATGATCAAGTTTCTACTCAAACTCTCAGAGAAATCGCCCTTGAAGTATCCCATCGTGAAAGGTCTATCTTGTTTCGACCCTTTGATTTCTGTGAATCAATATGAATTCGACAATCGTCTCTCTGTACTTTTGGAGAATTTTGTTGCAAATAACTTGATAACCTTGAATAATGCTGATATGGTAGAAAGAGAGTTCAAAAAAATAATGCAGTTTGAAGTCGTCCGCAAGAAATGTGAGGCATATGAGAGAAATGAGTGCAGATTGGACCATTTCTGGATGAATGTTTTAGAGAGCCTTAATCCTGATTCATATCCTAATTTTGCTGAATGTTTGAAGATAGTCATGATTATATCCCATGGCAACGCGGACGCAGAACGGAGTTTTTCTGTGAATAAGGAATGTTTAGTGGAAAATCAAAAAGAAAGATCACTGATAGCACAGCGAGTGATCTGCAACGCGATAAGTGTGATGGATGTTCCTTTAACCGACTATGTCATAACTAGAGATCTAATCTGAAAGTGTCAAAACTCATCGACCGCGTATAAAAATTCTCTGAAGCAAAATGAAGCGAAGAATGAGAAGGAAGAGAATGATAGAAGAATTGCAAAAAGGAAAGCTGATGATTTGAAGGAATTGGAGGAAAGGAGGAAAATCATTGAGCATGAAGGTTTAGCGATAGAAAAAAAATAATGGCCCTGAAAAGATCTTGAGATTTGTCTTGTTGAAAAGACTTGGAGTTTGTCACAGTTTTTCTGTACAATTCAATCGTACTTGTTGTTGCAACTCTACATCTTTTAAGATACACACATATATATCAATAAAATTCGCCTCAAAGCATACTTTTTCTCTACTTTTTCCTTCCAAAATTGTCCTGGAAAAACGACGGAAATAGTCTGGAGAACCGGGAATTGTCATGGAAATTTTTCGGAGAATATTGGTAGACACCCTGGCAGGGTCACTTTGGTTCAATTCTGTATATGACGGCATTTTTGGCTGATCTCGAATCAAGTGACCGTCCGTAAGGTTCAAAATATTCCAAACAGCTGAGAAAAAGATTCTGAATTATGAAAATTGATTTAATCGCATCCCGATGCCTATTGGGACTAAACATGCGATAAGCGCTCTTATCTTTCGTCCGTGTTATTCTTATGGAAGTCATCCCTAATGCCGCCATATTGGCGCTGCAGTCCCATTCAAATTAATACAGAGTTTTACTCCCAATACTGAATGATTTTGTAAGTGCAATTATGCACCAAAGTTGCCCCGTCGGGGTCTAACTTAGGTACACATCGTAGATTGTTGATTAGCTCCGGCTAAACACATCAAATTGAACTTTGTTGACCGCTAATCAAAAGCTGAGACTTTGAGCTTTAGATTGACTACTAATAGAAGTGGGTTTCGTCAATGTATGTTGGATTGCCGAGCCGAACAAGATAGAAAATGATCCAATTTGACGGTACTTCTTTCAGTACCTTCAAATATCATTTTCTCATTAGAGAACTGAAATAAGTTTATGCTTGATCAGGACACTCTGATAGGTAAATGGAGCAATTTTTCTCGCATTTTTCTTTGGAATACTTGCTTGGAAGTCGAAACCGTTTTGAACTTGCGTCAAAAACTATCCTTCCATTGCTGGGACCAAGTTTCTTTCCATGTTTGTCTCATCTAATGGATGCATGGGTGGACTTTGAAGTGGATGGCCTTGGATTAGGATGGCATAGTTCCAGGTTTGCGAAAAAGTATCGTCGGTGCTTTAAAGTGAGCTTTAAAGTTTTTCAAAACTTGATTCGGCATTGAGTGACCGGGCTTTTGTCTAAAGTATTACCCGCCGATGAAATTGCCCTACAATGCAGCAAAGGGAGCCACACTGGCCCTCGTGGGAAGGGGATAATCTCGTGTCCTTCAAAGCGGAAGACCATGGTTCAAGATGGTCCGACTCTCGACCGGCCGCTATGTAGATTTTCATAAGAATCTTTTTCGACGGCTTCGGTGGTTCGGAACACACCTTAAATTTTAGGTTCAGTAAAATCACCCCAATAGACATCGAAAAATAGTTAATGATGAGAACGACAATTTCTAAGGTCAGAAGATGGTAAAACGTATTTTCTGAGGCCTAATTTCCTCAGTTTAATGAGTTGATTAATCTAACTCTAAAGCCCTGGACTTCATCAGAGTCCATCCATCAGCAGGGGGCTTTAGCATGGAAATCTATCGCTATTTTCGTGCGAACGAGTTTCGAAAAGATTTCGAGGATCATTTTCATTGTGTTCGATGTTCTATAGGCCATTTCAAAAGTGAGCCTGTCGAGCATGATGTGATCAGGTGGAAGATGTGATGGTCGATCTATCTGTGCGGTCGCTTTTTTCGACATGACACTAACGCTTCATAAAGACTCATCATTATTTTCTCATTGCCACGAAGCACTATAATGCCCTTTTTTCTCTCTCTCTCACGGAAAACGTCATTGTCGATCACCCTCACCGATGTTTATTGCCCCTCGTAAAATCTGGCGCAAATCGATGTTCGATCTGTCATCGCTATATAAAACGCAACATAACATCGGAATCGTGATCGAACGCGTTCCGAATAAAACGTGTTGTACACCTATTCCTATTCAAGTACCAAAGCTGTTTTCCGTCCCGTACGAGTTATTGAAAAAGTATTGCATCATCGTCATGATCGTTCGACAGGGGCACGTGCCGAACAAAGACTTCGGATCTCCACATACGAGGCGTGTGTATCTGTCTAATGTTCTTCTGCCCAGGTATTATACACTACTATAGACTAAACATATACTCGCAATCGTGTTCTTATAATGGTCGATTTACAGCATCAGACCAACATCGTCTCGGCATGCTTTTGACCAGAATACATCCAGAAAATTTCGACAAGAGGTGGTCCCCATAGGACGGCCGGAAGGCCGAATTTTTTTTTTTCCTCAAGAAGGAGGTCTCATTTTAATCGCACAAAAGTGCTTCTAATGCAGTCTTGAACTAACCCAAGTATTTTATAAGATGTTTGATGTGTTGTACGCACTGGCTCATTGCACAGATGTGGAATCGGGCAGGTGCGTAAAGCGCAACACAGGCCCAAAAAAGCCCGGCCAGCTGCCTATATAATAAAACAGACTAATACTTGAGCTTCCTTCGACGGATTTTTCTGCGGGTGTACAGTGTAGAGTATGAGGGGTCCAAAAGGTGGCACGCGACCTCGGCACTGGCCGCAATATTGTATATTGGACGTATGTACTCCAATTGAGGCGGAGGTGCAAGGGAGGGTCTCTCTCCTTCTCAATTTTGTACGATGCAAGGTATATAAACTGGCGCACGCGAGCAGCCCACATAATGGGTCCTTTTCTTCGTTTAGGGCATCAAAAGTATCAGCGATGGTGGTGGTGCTGGTGCTGGCGGTGGCAGATGTGTCGCGGACACGTGGCTCGAGTCGTCGTCCCCTTGATACTTCTTGTCTGATACCTTGAATTCGTCTATACCTACTTCCTTCTTTCCTTCCTTCCTTCCTTCCTTCCTTCTTCCTACTATTTCTTGGTTTTTGTGCACATGAAGCAATGTCACATTGAACTAGGATGGATTTACGCTTGGGCGCGTGACCCGTGTCATCTTATTGGGGGTACCAACGACGATGATAGGTTTTTCAGGTATTATAATGTGTGAAGGAGATATCCTGTATTGATTTGAGACATGCGTTGCTCGTTGAGGTGCACAGTGTTGAGCGACAATTGCCGGATTTGAGGAAAATCGTATCGCGATGCAACGGGCTAACCATATGATTGACGCGATCCATCAGTCCCGCCCTTAGCGTTCTTCTATAAAGTTTGGGGGCTTGGCACATGGGACATGTGCATCCGTTCTCTCTGTTGCTTCAAATTGACAGACAAGACGCCTATTGATTGTTTTCGGTTTTTTTTCACTTTTCTTAATTCTTATTCGATAATAGCTGATGATAAGGAATAGACACAATTGGAAAATAATTATTTTCAAATTTTATCTATTCCTTACCATCAGTTGACACAATCTACGTAACGGCCTGATCAAGAAAGTGATTGGGACTCGTGAAAACGGTCTTCCTTGAAGAAATGAATCCATGCTCTGAGATTCAGATTGAGAAATGATCAATGTAAGAATCACCTTTACAAGAATAAGAGTGAAAAAATTCTCTTGGTTCTGCTGCAAAGAAACTTTCTCCGAAAACTCTTTAGATTTCGATCATATCTTGCCCATCATTTCCTGAATGAAAAATCCTGATGTGGATTATTTATTAGGCTATAGAGTTTCTCACATCCACGTGGTTGAAATTTTTTTCTCGAAATCTGAATTTGGAATCTTTTATTTTTCCTATAGCATTGCTCCGAGATTTCAATAAACCCTCATTTCTGGTAGCGAATTCTCTCAAATATTTTTTTAATGAAAATTTTATGAAATAATTTTGTCGTCGCTTTCTCGTACATCTGGCGAAAAAACCATCTCGCAAATGTTTATTCTTATTCTCCGTTAGGAATTGTAAGGTTTCCACAGTGTCCTACACCACATTAGAAATCTATTAATTCTGGATTTGTTTCTGAAACTCTTTTGCATATTCTTGATGAATCTCTGAATAAGTTCTAAATTCAGCCCACATCACGCACTCAAGAGATGCCTTTTGTTTTGCGCATAATTGGAGGCGTAATTGTTGTTGAGGAGTTTCCAAAATCAGGCCTATACCCACCCATTTCATTAACTTCTGTAAATTGGTCAAAGGATATGAAGCATGCAAAACGAGAACAACTTTTTGGAAAACTTTTCCTTGTGCCTCTCTATTTGCACTCCAATTGATTATTATCCTATTGAAGAATAAAGCACGGCTTTCGTATAAACATGAAAGATGTTTTTGTCGAAACATGATTTTTTTCACAATTTATCTGATACGGAAACATCAAGCTGTTAGATGCCTCCAACTTTTGAATAATCTTATTTATTCGCGTAATCCGCCCACCACTGCAGCCAAGACTGCAGCATAAATAACTATGTAAATAACGATCCTATACTGTCCTTCGATTCTGAAAGTTGGGCATTTTCCGCAAAATGCATAGTGATACATCACTGGAATTTCCATTTTCTATTCAAAAATTCAAAGTACACAAGAGGGTCCAAGAAAAGAAGGCGCCAGGAGCCCTTCACATACCTGCCGTTGTCTGACTATGCTGGCACCCAACAGGGCCCACGCGTGCGTTTTGTCGAGTTCATAGACCCCAAAGCTCGAGGCCCATCACATAATATCCATATATCCATGGATGCATATATGATATACCATCAGAATCGAGCAAAGCGCGACCGCGTGCACGAGGCATCGTCGACGAGCGAATAAGCTTTGTACACGCGTACATACTCGAAAAGAGTATTACATATAACACACATGCATGGATATATAGACCACATATTCCCGGCATGATGATGAAAAGCGCCGGCTCGAGGCGCTGCGGGAATTTCATACCGATGCTCCACTTTATTCCAATCTGAGCGTGATGGCGGGGGAAAATCTCAGGGATGACGACATGGAACAGCGGTGGCGTTTCCCCCTCTCTCTATTACTTATATCGAGCCGCCGAATTGAGGCAGCTGTTGTGTGTGTATCGTAGTATTGTAATGTTCAGTTTCGTCTAACCAAACTCTCTTCATTTCATTGCGAGTAGGAGACGAGAAGTGGACTTGGCATCAGAGCGTCTTGAAAAGTGCTAGGTAGTTGGTCTTGCCTCGTGGTGACTGAGTTTTTTAAAAAAATTTCGTGGTGTCTGTGGATCTTGATTGAACTCTAGGTGACGTGCTCTAGTGCAATTTTTTTAAGCTTAAAAATGTGTGAAGAGTGTGATAAAATGAACAGTGCGGACTATTAGTATATCTGGTCACTTTCCAGAGAGGTTATGAGTGAGTGAAACCTTGTGCAGTCGTCATCGAAACAATGGTAATCTGTTCACTGGTATTTCAAGATTTCAGTTTGTGAACAATGATGTACCTACTAGGTAGTACCTAGTTGGAAATTGTCGTTATTTCTGGATTCATTCTGCTGTGGACAAAATATTATACCATTCAGCACCTACCAATGCATCAGGGAATCTAACATCCTTCAGGGGCATCAGTCGTGGAACCATGACATTAGCGTCCATCAGTACATGCAATTTAGGTACTCATTTTCTATATCGATTCCAAGAAAATGTATGAGACCAAAATCCGAACGAGATGGTCACGCTTTTCAGAGAGGCAAGCAATTTTCTAGATTAAAGATCGTTTTATTAGGGAATTGTATTGAGTTAACGAAAAAATTGCAAATATAACACGCTACGCAAATTATTTGTATGGACTGTGAAAATTAATCACAGTCAAACATTATTTCTTGATGCTTATTATTTATGCCGATGGCCAATCTTGGTACATTCAAACATAAAAATTCTCTTCGACAAAATATCGGGACAATTTTTAAATCGAATCAAACGATTCTGAGAAAAATTTGTCTGAAACGATTTTCAAGGTTCTTTCCGAAAGTTGGAATTATTGCCCTCGATGCCCCCCCCCCCCGCCCTCTACTACATTTTTGTCCAACTAAATCCTCAATTACATCCTGATCAATACGATTCTTTCACCTTGATTAACTTTATTCGCAGACTCATGATCAAACGTTTTATGTTTCAGATCTGACTTTCGAGATCAAAGCTGCCATACCCTGAATGAGCATTTTTAGAAAATTATGGTGAGTTTACTTATATTTTCATGATCTGATCCATACTAATCCATAATTTCTAACCCGTATAACATGATTTGCTCGACAATTTGGTACAGTGATATCTGTAAATACAAGAAATTTTAACCACACCAATAGCATTATGGGCCGAATCGTGATGATGATAAGCCCGTAGTATGTCACACGTGTTACACGTGCCTCGTCGTGATATCTCTCGCAAGCAAACGTCAGTCGCACGTCATTGTTCAAGCACGACTGTATTAATGCAAAACATTGAAGCAATGCATAATTTTGATGCTGTGACGAGTTTTCTAGGATGCACTCATGCATTGCCTACATTGCTTTAAATCTTACTAACATCAACATAACCTTGAACACAAGAGGTTCGAATGAAATTTGTCGATCAATGTTTCCATTTGAAATGATTATGTTGTTTTTGACATTATTCAATTTTCACACAAGATTTTCCCGACTGAATCACACAGAGTAGTGAAATTTTTCTTTCGGATGATCGCGTTTTATAAATCTCATGCGAGTAGTGAGCACCACTGATATGCCGGTGCTCTCTTCTCGTGCGACCTCTTGACTTGTACTGATCCCACGCCAAAGAGTCTGCTTCAGCATCGCTGCATCTCACATCACTTAGACTTGTTTATAGATGTTCGCACGATTCTGACATGTTTCGAAATACCATTCATCGCCAATATCACGCGTCTCTATGACCCGATTGTGTTCTTTCTCATCTTTGTCCGTGTAAAGCATATATACTCACTTTGAACGTCTCCTCGAGATGAGTATTTTATATTAGTATTTTTGCATCAAAACAGAATTCCATACATACGTGAATAATCCTAAACGTGTAAAATTGTTGTGATTTTCAATAGAATTTATAAACCATTTTGATGTTCACGCTGTTACTGTGATGCCTTTCAAGTTCTCAATTCCGGCTACACGTGACATGGATGAATCGAGATTAATACATTTGCTGAACCAGCTCTTTGGTTGTATGAAAATTTTGCATTGCGTTATGGCTTTGAACATGCATCTGATCATTCTGGAATTTCATTTTTTACCTTCCAAAATTGCGCATGGTTGCCATATTTATTTTGCAATTTTAATCGTCGAAGTTACAGTTGGCATGAGTGAAGTTGAAAATTTTGATTGCATGGCTTATTGTTTTCGCTGGAATCATTTTTCCAATCAATAAATGAGTTACCATGGCTCTATTCCTCGATTTGAGACTGAAATCAAAGTAATACGGGCATGTGGGCTTTACGCGTTCTTACTGCGGAAGAGTCTAGTTGTCTATTTGAAGGCTGGTGTATAGAGAAGAAAGAGACCGGTGTGGGACGCGATCGAAATTTTCCCGCTGGTGCCGAAAATAGGTCTCCCGCGTGCTCGAGATTCTGTGACCTCGAAGGACTGCCTTTCTTCTTCCTATACTTATACCCACGAGTTGTATCCGATACCACTCGTCAGATTCCTCCACGAAATGTACGACCTTCTTTTTTTCTCTCAGCGCGGCATCTCTTCTAATGTATACCCACTTGTAGCCTATTGGACTATCTTACAAACTACAGTGGCGAGTGACTTCTCCGAATTTAATATGAGTTTAGAAACCTATATACGACTTTTGATAATTTCGAGCTACTTAATTGGCTTAATTCTTCGATGACGGTGACAATTGTGGACGATTAATTAGCAATCAGTTGCCATACAACTGATTGCTTCAAGAATTCTACCCCTCATTTCTCAGTTTTGGCAAAATTTTGTGACACGAAAAATGACAATAACTAGTTTGACAATGACAAAAATCGTCAAAATTACTTCTCCAAAATAGAAACATGTGGAGACTTGATTGACAGAAGAATGTGTTCCTTGGTTCGGCGGAGGTTTTTCAGGATTTTCTTAGATTTTTGCCACGCGGCAATCAAGAGTTGTCACAAATACCGGGTTTCAAGAGTTACCACTATAATGCCAGTAATTAAGAAAGGGGGGGGGTCAAGGTCATGAAGAATGGAACTCACATGATTGTTCTGAATTTGACCTGCATTAGTTTCTCACATCCCGATCATTTTGACCGGGCTTACAAATAGTTTTCCATTTCTGTACAAAAAATGATTAATCTCCCTAGGACGTAGCGCTAAAGTCGAGGTTAAAGTTGGAAAGATTAGCTTCGAGTCCAATGTACTTAAGAGAGCTGTTTTTCCTTTTTCGGATCAGTCAACGATTGCCTCCAATGATTACTTGTGACGTGTTTGAAATTAGGTCTCAGCTGTTATTTACCAAAAAAATTCATTTAAAACGTTGTAAAACCATCGAGCAATTTGCAAAAGTCTAAATTTATCCTAATTTTTAAAAAAGGAAGTAATTCAGAAACATGAATGAAACATCTGCGTTTGGTTTTTCGATCTCAAATTTTTAAATGATTAAATCTTTACTTGTTCATAATCTAAATTTTGTATAGGTTATTACTTCATTGCTTTAATAAAATAAGCCAACATCAGAGAACACAAATCCAATGATTCGATACTTCTTTGAGTCTCACGACGGGGTGTTGACATTTTTGTGTCTTGAAATACCAGACGGAACCAAAGATATGAATGGAATATTCAAATGACTGTTGAAGTATGATGTAAAAGTATACTAATAAAATGAGTTATTCAAGAGTTAAGATGAAGTGTTTAGACCCAATCCCTCCTCAGGCCTGATCACTCCAACTTTGGAGGGACCTGATGTCGAGCCTGATATGAACACTAGGAATAGAACAAAAATTTGAAAAATACGAAATTTGTTCATGGAAATTTTGACTGGCATTCGAAGCATGGAAATGTTTGATCTGAATATGAGTGTAAACTGCTCAATTTCATTTATTATTCATATTCAAATTTTTGAAAACTTGAGGAGTTTTGAGCTAATTTGAGCTTTTTTGACCATGAGTGCGTTATCGGCATTGGTACCATCAGCTGGCTGGTACTGCGGGTGAACACTTTAGAGACCGAATGTAACTCGATATGATAAGTAGACCGCTTGAACGTCGAATACATTCATGACTGATGGTGTCATATCTGTCGTGCTTCTGTGTACATTTTTCACAACTTATAACCAATAATACATTTGTGAACATTAAGTCAGGCTTTAAAATTCCAACACTCTCGTCAATTAAAGAGCTTTTCGTTAGCCAGACTCGTCAAATTTGTATTGATTTCAACATGCGAAAGAAATTAGCGATTTTGATCTATCAAGAATCTTTAGAAAAAAAAGCGTTACTCGACGTTTAGTTGAGAAATTTTCTGTAACTCGGAAGTAATGATGACATGTCCAAATCTCTTCAATTCTGTTTGACGGTCTCTTTTGCTATCTGTGCATCTATATGCTAGATATGTATGTAAAAGCGTAACTGCAGTAACAGTAAACATGCCTTTCGATGTAAACTCGCCAAATTCAGCCCATACTGTTTTTTAATCTCATGCGAGGTTCAATGAAAGCTTTATCATCAAGAAAAAATTCGGCCCATACCACAAGCTTCGATTTCCTTCTTTTATCTTCGGTTTCCTTCAGTCTTCTCTTCCAAGGATTTCAAGGTACCGAAATTTTGACTGGATTCAATCACCTGTCTCCCCAAGACAAAAAATCCACCACAAACTTCTCAGAATATCAAATAATTCACGGAACTTGATCAAGCTCATGAATAACTATGCTTAATGGGGGACGAATCTCTACCAATCATGGAAACTTCCTATACTTTTCATTCATCCATGAATATCATCCTTGGTATCATCACTGGGCTGTTTGTTACTTTTACTCATGGGTATGTGTGAATGGGCTTTTAATTTCTTGAGGTGTGAATGCATGTGCCCATTCATAGACCACTGAAATAAGTGCAAACGGTCGATTTCCATTAGCACCAGAATACACTGCATACAAAATTCCATTCCTGTAACGTCCTTCAGGTCTTTCAAAATCACATATTCCATTCATCGTCTACCACCTGATACCTAAAGAATTTAATAGAAGAATGATTTCTCATACGTCACTAGCGTTATACCGGTTCTCTCAACGTATCATGGCTTACTTATCTGAGAATCTTTTTTGGAATTCAACCGTATCGAAATTCCGTCGTTATGGGTCCCTTATTTTAGAATCTATTGCATTCCCGCATAATAATCTTCGAAGAGTAGCGCCGCGCATCGAGAGTATTTCATTGAGCCACCGGACTCTTTATCCATAATAATTCAAATCAGTCGTGGGTCGAGACCAAATTCCTTACGTCTTGAAGAGGCAAGCCATTAAAATATGATAATTTTTCGATATTATACAGACTTGTTGTATAATTCTGTGTGAGCCTCAGCTAACGCCGACATTCGTCGCGTGTCATCATTGGCCCCCTGAGGTATCTCCATATGCATAATGGATAAGTCGACGAAGCTTTTCAACACTATATGTTCGACATGGCACATCGACGCATCAGTAGTGAAGGCTTGTCGTGAAAAGACTTTTACGTTCAGTTTCGAGTTTTCATGAGAAATTGAAAGTGTTGGTTCCTTTTCAAACTTATGGCGAGGGGATAGCGCCAGGAGAAGTTTGCCACCAGAGAGGTCATGAAAATGGGTTATGCTTTCTGTTTCATTCTTCTGGTTTCATAGTTGAGGACATAACGAGTTTATCATTACTGGTTCTACTTAAATCTGTTCGTTTGTATATTGGAATTTTTGCCGATAGCAAAGATGCATTAGCCAGTGTAATGCAAATTGAAAAGAAAAACATTTTGAATCAGTGAGATTGGACTAATGCTTTCTTAAGATTTCGTCGAAGGTCAAGAGCGCTAGGCTTGTATTCTCCTAATTTTCTAGTTATTTAACTCGAAAATTCGAGAACATTGCTCTTTTTACGATTCTAAGATTTTGAGAAAACTATTGAAACATGCCCTCGCAGATCATATGCTTTGAAACCAATCGAGTGAAATCTTTCATCTTCTTTCACCAACATGTTTCTCGTATTTTTCCGAAAGAATAGCAATTTTTCACCTTGTCATAACTCTTGAAGTTTTGCTCGGGTTTTGTGCTTTTTTACATTAGAGGTATTTCGACAAATTCTGATCTCTTTGACCATTTCACAGTACTACTTTCAGTTTCTAACACATCAGGGTAATCTTAGGCGATTGAATCATCTCAATAGGCATCTTGCATTTTTTTGACCCCCCAAAAAAAAGGTTTGGCAAATTCGAGCAAATCGAGACGAGTAGGGTCCAATTGGAAAGAAATCCCCAAAAATTGTTTTCATCTTGGGCAAATTGTTTGAAAATCAGACGATTGTGTCCCTACGACGTCACACGGTGCAAGTCACCTTACTGTCAAACAATTTGCGCAAGACGAAGAACATTTTTGGGGTTGTTTTCAATTGCATAATACTCGTCTCGATTTTCTCGAATTTGCCAAACCTTTTTCTGGAGGGATCAAAGCAGTTGCAAGACGCCATACAATAGCGACAGTCGACGACTTTGTCGGAGTGACACGTCACACAGCGCAAGTCATCAGACTTTCAAACAATTTGCGCGAGATGAAAACCATTTTTGGGGATTTTTTTTCCATTGCATCCTACCTATCTCGATTTACTCGAATTTGCCGAACCTTTTTTCAAAAAAATGCAAGATGCCCATTGCCTCTGAATAATATTTTGAGCAAGATTCCTAACGCTTGTTCATTAGAAATTCAATATGGCTATCTAACGAATGGACGTTCATGTCATTTTTCGCATTTCCATGTTCAAAGTCTCAAATGCTTTTAAAACCCAGAGAATCTATGGATAGATCAGCTCTCATTTTCCCGAGTGATTTATCTTCTGTGGATGTTCTGAATGGGTGCAATACACGTGAGAATTCTCGTAAAATGAGTCCACAATTTTTGATGATTGTGAGTATTCCTCGGTGAATTCTTCGTCAAAGGAGTCCTATTTGCCACCAGTACTGGAAAACCCCGTGAACTCGAACCCGATCAAAAACTCAGCAAACATAAAATATTGTTCGTACAGTGACGAGTCATTTTAATCACTTAAAGAGTTCGACCTTGAGGCTAGTTCGTAAAGAATCCGGATATTTTGCCCGATAGATGGCGCTTTGGTCGTACTGCATGTGCGATGGGAGATTACGAACCACTTTTTTGCCCCATAGTGTTTCAACCTCACATTTCCAACCCAAAGGAGATATGGCAACTGAAACACCATAATATTTCTCATCGAATGAGTTGTTCCACACCCGGGGATTCATTCTATATGTCCAGAAAATCGTAGTTCTTTGGCTCGCTGAGCAAGTTATACTGCTCGATGCTCACACTAGTTCAAGTTTTTTGGGAGCTAGATTCAGAATTTTCGGGCGTGGGTCATGGCGGGGGGGGGGGGCATTCAACAGGAAATTCCAATCCACAGGTGGGCTAGTATCTGATATTGACCTAAACTGTTTTGTTATCGAAGAATAAATCGGAATAGTCGCGGACGCGCTCTGTCCCACCAAATAATTGCCTTCAAGTTTTTCTCGATTCCTAATGAATGAAATTCCATGAAACTTTGCATGGTATGGTGTTGGAAGATTTGACAGGTGGCCTAGTATCTAAATAACACATTCAGTACCAATAAAAGCGTATAAACAATAATACCGCTCTCAGAATCGTTGGATGCAGCTGCAACCTCAAAGTACACCGGTGCGTGTCTGGTTGCAGCTGCATCCAATGATTCTGAGAGCGGTATTATTGTTTATACCTCGGTTCATACGCTTTTATTGGTACTGAATGTGTTATTCAGATACTAGGCCACCTGTGAAATCTTATAACACGATACCATGCAAAGTTTCATGGCATTTCATTTATTAGGAATCGAGAAAAACTTGAAGGCAATGTTTTGGTGGGACAGACCGCATCCGCGACTAGATCTATTCCTCAATAACAAAACAGTTTTGGCCAAAATCAGATACTAGGCCACCTGTCGATTGGAATTTCCTGTCGAATGAGCCTTCCCACGCCCGAAAATTCTGAATCTAGCTCGCAAAAACCTTGAACTAGTGTGAGCATCGGGCAGTATAACTTGCTCAGCGAGCCAAAGAACTACGATTTTCTGGAGATATAGAATGAATCCCCGGGTGTGGAAAAATTCATTCTATGGGAAATATCATGGTGTTTCAGTTGCCACATCTCGTTTGGGTCGGAAATGTGAGGTTGAAATACCATGAGGCAAAAAAGTGGTTCGTAATCTCCCATCGCACATGCAGTACGACCAAAGCGCCATCTATCGGGCGAAATATCCGGGTTTTCTGCGGACTAGCCTTAAGCTGTTTGAAAAGTGGTCTGAAAACTCGAAGACCATCAGTAGACTTCAGTCACCTAAAAAATAGTCAAAAGTGGGGCCTAAAACGAGATTGAGGAATATGAAGAGGTATGAAACATCGATTCAAATGTGCGAAATTCAGCATATGGTCAATTAGTCCTGCAGGACTCATCAGGTTATGAAGGGTTAATGAACTGAATCCGGCTTTATTGAAATACTGAGCAGTCATAATTTCGATACATCCAATTCGACATTGCTCCAGTGAGTGAACGTGTGTGTATCCATGAGCTTGAACAGAGCTTGCAACACTTCAATTGTATTCCCAGTTTGTAATGATATAATGATTTCATGCAAATTTATGTCATGTTCTCCACTTTTTGGTTTTGTCAGCAATGGTTTCTTTCCAAAATACTCTGCATAATTTCATTATTAAAAAGTCGATGGAACAAAATTTTGTCGCAAACCTGCAAGTTCTCAGGTAAGAAGCATAAGCAACTGTACCAGCTGTGATTGGAAAAATATCTTTTACTCTATAGCGGAAGGATAGAAAAACGGTACTGAAGAATGGAATGCGCATCAGCAACCATCAGCAAGCGTGGCTCATAAAATCAGAAAGGGGCATTATATAGCGGTCATGTGGTGAACTATAGTAGCAACACTTTATATAGCGGAAGCCATGAGTAAACCGGACTCATTTAATTTTTGCGTCTCGCTTCTTTGCTCGTCGTCGCGGTTTGCGATATTCTCAGCCTTCCGGAGTTGTATAGTATATAGCGGTTTATAGAGTCTATCTCATTCCATTGACGAAGAAAGATGTCGTCTGCTTTCTCGTGGGTCCTAAGCATAGAGGTAGTACAGATTACCGTATTACCAGATTACCGTATTACCTCTATGGTCCTAATAGTCTGGGCGCCCACCAATGCTCCCGTATGCACTTCATTTGCCCCGGAAAATCTTCACGTTTTCCTACGTATTTCGATGTGCTGAATCGATTTTTCGAGGTCGCTTTTCCGAATTTTGGTAACTTTTTTTGTTATTAACAATTTTGTGTGCAAAATTGAGGTTTTTGGCAAATATCTCGAGTTATATGCATTTCCCGGGAAAGCTCCATCGGATTAAAGTTGTAGATCGTGGAATTTTCCACAAGAAAGGTCCTCACAAGTTTCCTGGGAAATGAAAACCTCAGTCGGAAAGAGCGCGAAAAGCGCTCGGCGCGGTTAACATGCGTTTAAATGGATCCGTCGACCGTGCGCTGTTTGATGCACTGCCATTTTCACAATTTTCATTTTTTTGCGAAGCGACCTGGTTCATGTTGTAGAGGAACAAGTCTACTTTGATACGGTGCGAATTAGATTCAAAAGGAATCGAATAATTTTGGACTTTCGACGAGACAGAAAAAAAATCGAGCGGAGGGGATACATGTGTGCGTGTGCGACAAGCACACGCACGTAGTGTATGAGCCTATCGCACACGCACACATGTATCCCCTCCGCTCGATTTTTTTTCTGTCTCGTCAAAAGTCCAAAATTATTTGATTCCTTCTAAATCTAATTCATACCATATCAAAGCAGACTTGTTCCTCTTCAACATGAGCCAGGTCGCTTCGCAAAAAAACGAAAATTGTGAAAATGGCAGTGCACCAAACAGCGCACTGTCGACGGCTCCATTCAAACGCATGTTAACCGCGCCGAGCGCTTTTCACGCTCTTTGCGACTGGGGTTTTCATTTCCCAGGAAACTTGTGAGGACCTTTTTCGTGGGAAATTCTACGACCTACAACTTTGATCCGATGAAGCTTTCCCGGGAAATGCATATAACTCGAGATATTTGCCAAAAACCTCAATTTTGCACACAAAATTGTTAATAACAAAAAAAGTTACCAAAATTCGGAAAAGCGACCTCAAAAAATCGACTCAGCACATCGAAATACGTAGGAAAACGTGAAGATTTTCCGGGGCAAATGAAGTGCATACGGGAGCATCGGTGGGCGCCCAGACTATAAGTCGTTCCAGTCCTTAATCGTTTCCAGACATTCAATTTTTCCCTCCACACCTTTTGTCAGATGACACATTGTTATAACCAAATAGAAACTATGTATACGACTGTTTGCCCTCTTTTCAGAGCTGAATCGTTATTACTTGATACGAAGTTATCATGTGTGAAATTATGTCGTGTGTCAAATGACGCAAGCTGGCAAGCTCCGCGCTTTTTTTATCCGAGTATACTCGGCTGTGTACCTAATAAGGGGCTATCCGTAAACTATAAGAGAGTTTCGAAGGGAAGTCTCTCAATTTTTTGAAAGTAGGGAGGATTCTAAAAATTTTCCCTTACTATCGTTCGTGAATGGCCCGTGATTATAAGTGTCGTTAACTCTTTTACACAACGTAGCTAATATGATGTTGATGCCATCCGCATTAGAGACCCACTCACGAGTGCAAGAGCTTTCCCAGGAGGTCGATTTGAAAACTTCTTTGTGAAGAAGAAAACCCACCGGATTCTCTGGGGCGGGTTTTCTTCTTCACAAAGAAGTTTTCCCCTGCCTCACGGGCTAATCAATCCCGGGCAAATGCAGAGGATTCTACTCTGACATCTACACAGTTTACACACACAACACGTACACTTAACAAGTCCGCAAAATAATCCCGTAGAGAGATTGGAATTGCGTAAATAAAAAAAAAAAAAAAAAAAAAAAGGTCGATTTTAAATTTTGGTCTAGACTAGGACTAGAAACTTCCGCGAGTCCACGCGTTGACTCGCGATTCCGCGATCCCTAGCGCTGTGGGACGGGATCGTGGAATCATAAATCAACGCGTGGGAATCAAGTGGGAAATATATTAAATCAATATATTGAATCAAGTGGGAAACATATTAAATCCACGCTGAAATGACTAATCGCTGTGGACATCATAACCTAGACGACAAAATAATTTTAAATCACCTGCAAAGGACCTATCGTCCCGTTATCGTCCCGGTCGTCAAACTAAACTTTTGGCTCGGAACTTGGGCATCGAAGTATAATAGGAACCTTTGGTCAAACTTACACTTACTTGGTCGTCCTGCGTTACAACTTTGCCGCGATCGTGGAATTCGCGGAAGAGCGCAAGTAGGCCGTAAGGGTATTCGCACATATTTTCTTTCTCTTTCTTTCTTTCTTGCTGTTACTTACTCGCATATCTCTGGTTGCCGTACATATTTCCGCGGCGTGGCCAAGGCTCACCTCATGCTCGTATCTCACGCGTATATGCTCGAGTATACATATTCTGCCTCGGCCGCATTCCTTTGCGGCGGTGGAGGAGAAGGTGTATAGGTTGTACACTCAGCACGCGCACCTACGCTTTCCTTTTTATATGCCATGGCGGTATTATGGCCCCCCGACGAAGACGACAACGACAACGACAACGTCGATGACTCGCAACAACGAGACCGATTACTGCCTACGCGTTGCTGGTAAAAAATGGTGCTTTACTCGATCGTCTTTGTTCTTCTTCTTCTTTTGGTTATGAGGGAGCTTGCGATGTTTGAAATACTACTACTACTAGATTCTGTGTGTATCGCAACTTGCGAGCTTGCAGAAGAGTATCTTTGAGCTTCTGAATTTGTGTTGGGTTTAAGTTTCATTTTATTTCATTTTTTCTCAATTTCATCAATACTGTGGAACTTATGACCAAATGAGTGTCAAATGAGCTTTTTCTTTCACAATGTCCGATCAAGATGGCGTTCAGAATATTATTTTGGAATTTCGGAAATAGTTGTATACTACATCTGATCAATAGTTTAGCCGGATACGAAAGAACACAAGCTTGGAAAATCCTTAATTTCAAGTTAGCATTATTGTAAATGTTTTTTGATAAATCAGAGGCCCTTGGAATACTTCTGTGGCTCAAAAGTAATATTTGCAAAATGATGGATAATGATCAATGATTGATGACTTTGAGAAGAGGTTTCTTACAAAGTTGGTAAAGATGACATTGCTTGGTCTGATGACGCCAATAAGTTAGTTGTAACCACCCACCAGCCCAGCTAGCCACCCACTCATCAACCCACCAACTCACCCACCTGACTATCAACTTATAGGTATACCCACCTACCGAGCCCCCACCCATAACCCACACGGTCATGTATATTTTCGCCAGTCTAGCTTAGACTATACCGTCCCGAATCGATCCAATTCATTCAAGACCGTATCTGACCATTCCAGTCATGCCGGACCGTTCCAAAAACGCCCCAGATCTTACCAGACAGCAATCAGTAATGCAAGTGTAGTCAAATAGCTAAGTTACAGTCAGGTTTTCCTCTGAATATTTTATGCAGTGTAGACCACTCATGCTAGCTATTTTCACGAGAGAATGGAGACTACGAATTTTTCGACCCCGAACCTTTGACAATTTTGTACAAAAATTACGTGCGTTCGATCATGGACTGTGCATGTTTGGTATATTTTCTAAGCCGAAAATATCTCGAACATAAGCTTTAAAAAATACAGAACATTTCCATTAGAATAGCCCTCGGCTACAGGATAAGCACGCTTCTGAACATTTTACTCGCTGAGTCAAAGTTGAAAAGCCTCGAAGATCGAACGGTTTATCTCTGTAATCGGTACATCGCTAGGACCCTGTCAAACACCAGTTCTTCTACTAATATGACAACTATACAGATACTTTCAATGCTACTAGAGACCAGCCAAGGTTGTTGAAAGCTATGCTAAAAAAATGCATCAACAACAGTATGCTTCTACGAGCCCAGATTATATCAAGTGACAAGTTAACTGTTTACAAGCACGAATACAAAGTCCTGATGACCTCAATTCCGAACGATGTCAAATTTGATGAAGAACTTCAAGCTTCTCGTAACGCTAGTCTAGATTCTCATAACTTCAAAAGTTTCCATCAAGCCTTGATGATTTTCACGGATGGTAGCAAAGTTGCCGAGGCTGAGGCTGAGGTGCAGCTTGTCTCTGTCGCTATCTAAACATTTCAGTCAAAATATCTATTGATATGAATTCATCCATTTAGACGGCTTGATCGCGAGGTGAATGATGAATAATTGTTGATAATATTCTCGCACAATAGATGGAATAATTTAGAGGTGGGATGAGGCGCTCAAAACGAAGGGGCAGTAGAAGCTTATTATAAAATTATAAGTACACTCGGTTGAAACTGAATGAAATAGCACTTTAATCACAAAACTAGTGTGTTAACAAAAGTGTAAAAAGATGAGACGCGGAGAGAGGTGAGGGGTGAATGAGTCGCGGAGAAAACAATTGCGGGAGCTTGTGGCGCGAGATCAGCCGAACTTGTTGTCTTCCCGATCCATGGTCAATTGTGGTCAACTGACTGCTAAATCGCTTACGGATGATTGACAACGGCAAGGTGCGAGGTGAGATGCGACGTTGCCCAATTTCATATTTAAATGCACCAATAGGCGAAATTTCGAGCGATCATCTGACTGATCGATATATATATATAGTTATGTCCAAGGGGGTGATCGCTCTGTTCGTCGCAGCTCGCGTTCTCGAACATTCGATATTAGCTTCAACATTCTCGAACATTTCGAGCTGAAAGGAAATACTTGCACATTTCCGAACACCGCTGAATAGAATACATCGCACTTAACGACGCTTTAGCTGGACATTGCTATAGCCAATCAGAGTCGTGACATTATCCTCAGTGACTCTCTCAGCGCATTACAATCACTCAGACCTACCAAATGTGACGTTCAAATCAATCCCATTGTTCTAAATATCAAAAGAAGATACCTCAATTTCACAAAGAACAATCCATATGGCACTAGCATTAAGGCCAAGCCGTAGTCAGCCGCCATATTGAATACTAGTCTTGAATTCGTTCGGAGGATTAGTCGAATTTTACTGGACCAAATGACTTGAAGACTTGGGATTTTCCATGCACCTACCGAATGCATGTCTAAAGGGGGTTACGAAGCCAAATATGTCAATTTCACTTTAAAAAGTATCCAGGCGATGTTTACTTGAGACGTCGTATGTTGCCGCTTGTTAGCAGACGACATTTGTGTACACCTTGTCTGGATACTTTCTTGTGGAAACTTGGCACATTTGGCTTCGTAGCCCCCCTTCGACATGCATTCTGTAGGTGCATGTCAAATCCCAAGTCGTTTGGTCCAGTAAAAATCGATTTATCCTCCGAACGGATTTGGAGCTTTGGGCAGACCTTACCTTGAATTTTACTGGATTCCCTCCCACAAGGGTATTGCAGGTAACGAGGAAGTAGACAGCCTAGCCAAATTAGCATACGCGATATTATCTCCAGATTTCAGATATATTTCTTACTCCGATTTCTTTGAATCATTCTAACACGAAGTATTACAAAATACCAAGAATTCTATTTTGGAAAAATCCGCGAAAACGGGCAAACTTCATTCTCATATGTTCTACAGCGGCAGTAGAAAACCTTGCATTCCAAGAAGAGATGGGCTAGGGACCTCGTAGTAACTGTTAACAGGAGCCGCGCTTATCACTATGGGCTTGCAGACTCTCTATGTACGGCTAATATAAGCATGCAACTTTGGGTACCCGAATCAAGATCTCAACTGTGTAAATCTGTCAATGTCCCTTATACGACTGTTATCGACCAGATCTTATGAGATCTCTTTTGTCTTTAGGTCACAAACTACCCTTGAATATTGTCGTAATTGCTTAGTCGGATATTAGCGCGTGTCGTTCGGTACTGTCATTTTCAAATAGGTGCCAACTGAAAGTTTGAAGGAGTACCTATTATCTTGCACTGATTCTGTAGATTATAGCACCTTTTATGTACAGTACCGTGCAAAAATTCCTGGACGGGGGTATGAAATCCTCTCTTGCATAAACGTCGATTGCTCGAGCCCAGATCAACGTAGAGGAATCTTGAAAAAAGCATCTTAAAGATGAGAAAAAATGCTAACTCTTTATGGTCTTCGATTTTTATGATATGAATTTCCCACGTTCCCGGCTCGATCCAGAACAAAACTTTTGTTTGGTGACCGAAGAAGATGGACGATCCCCTTCGGAATCCATATCACTCGTCGGCCGAAATCCAATGAGCAGCGCACGGCCCACACGTAAGGATGTGTCCACAAATGAAGCGCATGAGCCGTGAGCCGGCGCACGGCTTATGCGCCGCTCACCAAATTTGAGCCCGCTTTTGTGTTTCTGCATCGGTTCGCTAAGAGATCGTCTGTCATTTTTGATTGCTAAACTCGAGTTCTGTTTTGGATTAGCTGGTAACGTGAATAACAACCAAGTCGGCTCAAATTTGGTGAGCGGCGCATGCGCTTTCATTTGTGGACACACCCGAAGCCGTGAGTATGCGCTGTGAGCATAGAGATATACCATAGTATTATATCTCTATAGCTGTGAGCCGTGAGCAGTGCGTAAGCTTCATTTGTAGACACAACCTTACACTGAAGAGCATGTCAATATTTTTGTTTGACGATTGGTCCGTTTATTGCGAAGAAAATCCTTGTTCCATTATAAGAGCCAAATTTCAGTATGATATACGATGTTCCACTATATATTTCGGACATTTTTTTATCGGAAAAATACTTGGAAGCAGAGTCCATAAACATTTCGAAAAGCCTCGCGGAAAACTCATTTTTTCACTTTATCGATCATGAAAGAATGGGTGTTTATCTGACAGATACAAATGTACTTGTTTCATGCGTTGGCACATGTAGAACCCTGTCAAATTATCTTTTTTCTGTATCGCGTTGATTACTGGTAAGAGAAATTCTTGAAAATCAGATTAATAGTCTTGAAATTAACATCACAAGGTTGAAGGGTTTTCTGCGATTCAGTGCAAATTTTTACTTACTTTGAGGATTTCTTTTTACAGTGGAAGTCTTGTGTACCTTGAGTACAGGCAGAACCCGTTATCCGCGTATTCCGTATTCGCGGTCATTCAAATTGAGTCCAATATCCATCATTCCTATCTTCCCATCCCATATTCGTGGTTTCAATCTCAATGTTTGTAAAATTGATCAAAAGCCTAGAATTTTTACAAACCTGAATCGTCACATTGACTCACACTCGTATGATATCGCAACCTCCAGTCTATTCAATTTGTTGACATTTCTTCAGTCTGTTGACATTATTCCTTAGAGTTAAAAGAATAGCTCCAGAAGAAATCGGAGAAATCTTAAACCCACCCCCGGAACCGTCAGAATCTGACCAACCTGATGAGGCTGTTCTCACCACTCAAATTCTTTCGAAAGCGATAATATCAATACAAAATGCAGTTGAAGATTTGCTGAATTATGATCCAAAAATGACCAGGAGTCTTCAGTTCAAGATGAATATTGAATCTTCATTGGAGTCTTACAGCCAAAAGTTTACATTCTGGATCTTCTCCGCCAAACCAAGTAAACCCAAATAACCAAGTTATTTTCTAAAAAACCATCACATCGTATTTTATCAGTTTGTATATCGTTTCGTAGTATATTATTCATATGCTCTTTATTATAAATATGATTCTAACTTTTGAGTGAACAATTAAGATTTATCACTACTTGGAAATTGGCATCTTAGGTAACTGCCAATTACCTAACCCCATTTTTCCCATAAGAACAATACTCCCGTATTCGCGATTTCGGTATTCGCAGTCTTATCCGTTATCGTATCTACCGCGAATATCGGGCCCTGCTTGTATCCTATCAAATAATCCACCAGACTGGTTCCGATAGACTAGGGCCCGAAGTAATAGTCGCGTTGAGTCAAAGTTTAGCCTAAGCCGGGGCGCCACAATCGTGTTCAACTCAAGCTAATCTTTGACTAAACGCGACTATTACTTCGGGCCTTAGACTAATGTTTTCCTCACCGCGACTATTACTCATAGAGATATCTCTATGCTATTACTTCGGGCCTGTAATTTCTTGTTGAACATCTCAATGCCTAATTTTGACCCTTTCCACATATTTCAATATGGAAAAAGACGCAACTTCCTCTGATGAAGAAGAAAACGATCGTCTCATGAAATTAATACGAGCTAAGTCGATGATTGAATTGATGGCTCTACTCTAATATAACAGTAAAGCGCGGACGTATCGTCTCAGATGCTGTGGCAGACCTCGCACCCGCGCACATCTGAGAATGAGCTTGTAATACCACCAAGCGCCAAGGAAAGAGCACGTGAGAGAGGAAGAAGGGCCTGGACTCGTACCTGCATTCCATTCCCACTGGTCTCTCGTAAGCCCTACTTGTATACCAGCACATTGGTACACACAGAGCAGCATCTTTCTCTTTCTGATTCGAATCGCTTTGGCTTCATCCTTCTCACCCCACTTGATCGTCAAACAGACTCCGTATATCCCTTCTCTACCCCTTCTTTCTATTTATATCTCTTTATCTCGATTCCCCTTTTCTTTTTTTTTTTATACTATGCCTATTTTCCCAAAGAACCGACGGCGCCGCGAGTGAGCTTTTTCTCGGAAAACGAGAAACGCGACTCCATTCTTCGACTGGTCCCTTTTGATGTGAGAACATCCCACGAGAGCACCGATCTCTCAGCCATTATAATATATTCAGTACTGTGTGGGCTCTCTTTAATTGCGTTATGGGGAAGCTGGTGCTGTCAGAGCTACTACTGCCTCATAGTTTTTCAGGCGTGAAAGAGATTTGGTGGTGCAAAACGAAAAACCCAGTAAAAAAGATTGGAGTTTTTTTTTGGATTTCGTGCGCTCGAGAAGAGCTGGCGATCACGACTTTTTATTGGCTGACAACTTGGACTTACATCTAGTTGATTTTTTACTGGCCCCATTTGATAACGTTGGCGATCTTATCAATGGCTGAAAGAATACAACATTCCGAGTCATGAATGAAAAAATGTTGAGTTCGGAAAATCTTAAAAGAGCTTGCGAAAAGCTCTTGATATTTCAAAGACCTAGAGGTAGTTCGAGAGGTAGTTGATCTGTAAAATTAATTTACTACAGAACTCTTCGAAACTTACGGCAAATATTTGGTGGATATCCGTGCAAAATCTCGGGTCAATAGACCGTTCCGTTCGGGAACCCTTAGCCATAAAAAAACCGATTATTTTGGTTTCATTCAACATCGCGCTTATGGGACAAAGCACATAAAACGGCATGAGCCTCGCCATCGGTCGCGACCATAAAAACTGATGAGATTGCGGGAGGCAAAAATTGGTACACTGATTAATTTTTCGTCCAAGTCTGCTCAAGATTGACGGTTTAGTTTTTCCGTGAGACTTATCGGAAAATTGAGATTGAAGAATTTCTCCGTGATAACCTTTGTCGATTAGCAAATTATCGTCTGGTTCGAGCGGATTTGTTCATGTAAGAATATTACGTATCAACCCGTTTCAGCTTGCTTTTTACGAGCAAACTCATCGAATACGTCGAAATTATCATTTTGATTTCAATGAAATTGAGCAAAAAAGATTGAGGTTATATAACCATTGACTCCAGCGTTGGGCAAAACCCAGTGGATCGCAACACAACATCTACATTCAGACCGGATTTTCACATGCAATTTTTCTATCTGAACGAAGCTCTCGTGTTGCTTTCCACTGGGTTTTGCCCAACGCTGCTTGACTCACGTAGTTGCAGTTGCAGGACAAATACCTCAGCCCGTTTTAACCATTTCGTTCTCTGCTGAAGTCAATTTTCAAATTCCACTTTCAACGAATCCTGACATCCTGAGACTTATCTATAATGGTGTGCCTAACTTTTTCTATAGAGGCTTGAATGACAGGGGAAGCTTGTTTCCATGCCCACTGCTCGGGTGCGAACACGTTTTCATATGATGAGTTCCATCGAAATCAATCAATATGGTGTTGCATATTCCAAAATAACAACGTTTTTCCATTGCTCTGACATTTAGGGACTGAGGTAACTTGAAAAACTTGCGAACAGATGAAGAAAATGTATTAGGAGTGCGTTGCACTTTTCACTCATAATTTTGCTGCAATTTGAGAGATGCAAAAATAACCGAAAATCACACAAACACTAGCTTTGAGTGTACATATTTTGTATAAGAATCTTGCGTTAGCGATGTTTTTCAATTACAACAATTAGCCACACGTACAGAACTTTTCGATGAAAATGACCAGACTGGTAAAGGAAAAATTACCCTACATGCCGGTAATCGTGGGACGCACCACCTAAAAGCGCCAGTTTTCACGCGCATGTATAGGGTAATTTTTCCCTGTACCAAGGAGATGGTTTCTGTCATGCCACTTGGCAGTGATATGGCTCTGTTCAATATTATCATCACCACGAGTAATAATGAAGATAATTCAGCAAGTCTTGAACGGTTTCATCGGTGTGCATGCTCCCACCTCGAATCAAAATTTAGTCATCTTCATCAGAACGGGTCAAATAATGTACTTCTATACCGAAGTTTTTGTGAGGTTAGATAAGATGCCGAGCTGGCGAGCTCGCGGCGTGCGTAGGCGCACCCAGCTCTTCTTTATACTGGTACGGTAAAAATTACCTTACAAGTGCCCGCAAAATTTACCCAAATTCACCGTACTTTTTCACCAAAATTCGATACAATTTTCGACCTGAAATAAAATGTACCAGACAGTAAAGGTAATTTTTCTCGACAGTCATCCGCAATAAGTAGACTGAAATGTCGGACGTCCCACGATTATGCTAACTGTGCCCGTAATTTTTATCGAAAAATTCTGTGCGTGCACCCGCGGTGTACTGTGCAGTCATAGATGCGCTGAGGTCCGAGCTCGGCCGAGCTCGTAAGATTTGCAAAATCGCAATTGACGCAATTCAAATTACGGTCATCGAAATGGTCGTATAGTGTGATTCAAAGTTTGTCCGCGAATATGTCTATGAGATGAACATCTCATGGTAAAAAGTCTTGAGATAATTCAATTCGAGCGTCTTATTTTTTTTTATAAGGTGGTGATTTATTTTCATCCATTTTTCCCGCGCTTTGCAATGCCTCTTCCTGTGAACTGCAGTTTAATAGTGCATTACGCGTCGAGTGCTGGAAAAATGTTTCCGCACGAGACGCGTATGCAGTTTTATACGTCTGTACGCAGAAACACGATGTTTCTACGTATGGACGTGTAAAGATACTTATTGCAGTAATCATGAACTAAATCGAAACGAGCTTTTAATTCTACTAGCTTTGAGTCAATAGTCCCACGAAAAATGCCATGTATAACCGAAGCTCGAAGTTCGCAACATCTTGAGACGACTTTGATTTTTGGCTCTCCTTTGATACTGGTCATGCCCCACGATTGGATTGGATTCCAAATTCAAACAAAAAAAAAACTAAGGATGATGAAAGATAATTCGCTACGACACGAATCTCACGACACGACACTCAATTTTTTCCTGCGAATCAAACCATCGATCGATTGGATTAATTTTTTTACAGTGCTAATAATGGATTATAAAAATAAATCAAAGCCATGGTTTGCCAGAATGAATTGAATGTCGTGGCGTGAAATTCGTGTCGTAGCTGGTTGTTGTCTGACATCACCCTAACCTAGAATTTCAGAAAACGCTGTCGAAGAAGAATTCCATAAATCTCTCTCGTGAATTATTGCCATCATGAACGCAAAACACATTCAAACCTCAATTCAATCTTAAAATTATATTTACATTGTATTGCGACATGTGTGATTAGATTTTTTAAAGTTGAATATGATTATTACCATTGTAACGGCTTGTTTGCATTTCCGGTATATTTTGATAAAGATTGTAGACTTACGCTCTTGAAATGTGAATACCACGGTCTTATACACGTAAATACACATTACAAAGTTCATAGTATTGTACTCGAATCAATATTAACCATAATGGATAATTAGAGGTGTAGCAAGTCGACTGTCTTGATGATTACAGAGAAAATTACTCGAGCGTAATGAATTGCTGGCGCCACAGCATGAGGGAATTGTCCCGATACGATGTCGTCCTGCGTGTTATTGCGGGCTGTCGCTGTCACGCTTGCCCATACTCTCTATAGACTCGTAACCACCTGTTGCATTGCCGCACACTGGACTCGTGATAATATACCTGTTGAATCTCTTGTGCGGAAACGTAATAAAGACAAGCCTGAAAGTACGACACACGATATGTCTGAAGTTTTGGAACGGAGTTCCTTTACGCTCGTTTGAGTGAGGAGTGAAATCGTGCGACCGACACCGCCCCGCGTAACGAGATTCGATGCAACCCGCTTTACAGATGCAACGAAAAACCGACATACGATATAGGTATACTGCATAGGCTGATTAACCGCGTGTATTCTCAGTAGCGATCCTCTTCTCAGCATATCACAGATGCCGCCCCAAGATCCGTCTGCTGTCTGCACACAGCTCATGCACAGCTCGACTGACAACAACATATGATTCTTATTGTTATTTAGTATTGTTGCTGCATAATGCTGGAACAAGTAATGCTTCCATCGCTAATTTTAGATTGCTAAATCGGTTGTTTATACGGAAATTCAGATCGTGAAAGTTTGGTGATGTGATCCCGATAAAAAGTGCGCAGTGTTGCGTGTGGTGGGTCCTCATTTTGCCCTCATTGCGTGGGTGATGAAGGTTTTCCGAGTTTAAACAAACGCTATATAAACACAATCCGTACTCCCAGCAGAACGAGAGTTTTTCCGAACTCTCGCTTGTCCTGCTTCATTTTAATTTAAAGTATTCAGCAAGCTCATTTCTATCTGTTCTAACCCTAATTTAGGAAGTAATTTCTTGAAGCAACCAAAGCATTACTGTTTTGGATACATATGGGGTCTTACTAAAAGATGTGGTTATTCGTGTGCCACCATTTTTAACCCATACATGCCACTGTTCCACATTTAAACATGTTCAAATCCCCAACTAAATTCTGAAACATGATTTGACAAGGAAGGGCATACAATGCTGTAATTTATTGAGTTGAGCATTGACTCACTTAGACGTTACAACAAAAGTCTAAATCCTCTAAGACCTCATTGTCCCCCAATATCAATTTTAGTCAAGCCTAAATGCATTCAACCATGGCTGCATGCAATACACTTCTCCTCATTTTTTTAGAGCATAAACCTACTCTTTCTCAATTAAAGGAGGTTGTTCAGAAGCATCTCAGCATCAACTTGTGAAACTAACATTGTTGTCGTGAATCCTATAACCTGCTTAGATGAAATGAGTGTATATTCTGTACAGCAGTTAAACTATGATCTCGCTAATCAATAGGATAATGCATTTCATCCTATCCAGTAAGTACAAGATTGCATCAAATCATAAAGAGTTCAATCCTTGGTCATCTTTGGCCAAGAGTTCAATTATGGATTACGCGTATCATCACTTCCACCCTACAGATGTTGTTAGGCACTCCTCACATTGACATACATTGAATATTTATTTGAAAATGAACAGAGAGTACTACTAGTGATCCTCTATGAACCTCAAATAAAGTGAAGACAATCTAAGAGAGTACATCACTTGATATAATGTTGTAAATTGTTGAATAAGGGCATCAATTCAAACAAAAATTTGAGACAGAAGTCGAAATTCCCCCATGGTTTGTAGAGCTATTATTGTCAATTTTAATCCTT
The DNA here is from genome assembly GCA_029851415.1 of Eretmocerus hayati. Lineage (NCBI taxonomy): Eukaryota > Metazoa > Arthropoda > Insecta > Hymenoptera > Aphelinidae > Eretmocerus > Eretmocerus hayati. The sequence goes on from CM056742.1 coordinate 137,033,289, forward strand.
GTGCTTAATTAATGGGTTCAAACAATTCTCATCATTTTTCTAGAGCTCCAATTGAAGAGTGAAATGATATAAGTGTGAGGAACCATCAGAATCTAAATTTGTTTAGAATACACATTCATCGTCGAAAGCCTCAATCAGCTCCAAGAAGATGTTTGTCTTTTTTGGGCAAAAAGGAGAGTTTAAATGAATGAGATATTGCTTTTCACTCTACTAAATGAGTACACGGATTCATTGGATCATTAAAAATTAGTCTCAATGATCCAATCAATTCCAATGAAATTTTCTTTTACACCTTTCCATCATGTTTTTCACCAGCTATGATGTCTTTCATGAGCAACTCAGTGTTGATAATTGAGAATCATATTTGCTAACTTCTTTTAAATATGTCTCCTATCATAACATTTTGGGGAGTCCATCCCAAGCTAAACTCATAATTCTATTTGGGTAATGCATGGTATATTATATTTGAGAAAATGATGTCAACTATCTCAATTACTCAGGGGGTTAATACCGTAATATCTTTTTCAAATACCGTTATGATGAGCTTCGAAAATCTCGAAAATCAATTATAACTCATCCAAACTTCCAGATCATATCGATATTCAATCATCAATCCAAAGACAGCCTTGGAACTCCGTTCCTCACGCGTTTCTCAAACGCACACGAATTTTTTTTTTCTTAAATTGTATCGTTTTCAGAGTATGTACGGAACTTATTACATATATTGGTCGAGATTGGATCTTCGAATCTGTTGTGAAAAATATAATGTAGGGGAGAGTGGGGCGAATTAGGACAAGCAAGATAGCTCGGTTGTAGGCGAGTCTAGGCTTCCGCCGCGTAAAAACATTTTCAATATCATCACAGACAATGGTTTTTATTGCGGTTAGACCTCCCGAAACGATACTGGGAGTCCTCGCTGACGTAGGGGTGCTTTTTGAGGGCCTCACGCGGTTTATTTTGAAAATGCAAGATTACACGCTGGTTCTGCCGAAGTGAATTGGCTCAATCGCCATTTGGAGGTCAAAAACTACATTACAAAACAAAGTTTTTGAGCCGTCGTGGGCCAAAATCGGTTCACTTGGGCCCAAATGATCACAATTCTGCGAAAAAAACGCTTGGGGGCATTTTTGGACAAACTGGACGGGGCGAATTAGGACAATGCTAAATCCCATTTAAAATCGGTCGACCGATCACGTGCCCGTGTTTTTCGATAATTATTGCTCGTATCGAGGCGCGTGTGCATCTGTGCGAATCTTTCGAGGCGCGGGAGGTCGAAAATGAGTTAGATTATTGTAAATGGGTGAGAAACAAAGTTACGAGCCGTCGAATGGCCGTCTTAGGAGTCAGTTTACAGGTCAGAAGTCGCTTTCAACGTGTTCGAAGATAATGCTCGATTTTCACAATTTTACTGTCGCATTCGCTGATATTGGGTTGATTGTCGCACTCTACCATTTGGATCGTTGACTTGGGGCAAGTATGGGTACCTCCCATATGAAGAAAAACTAATGAAAGTCGACTCTTGGAAGCCGAGAATCGATTACTGGTTGCTGAAGACGGTAGTGCGCCGACAGAGCACCTGATTCAATAATGTTCCAAATTGACATAAAAATGGCTCGCTTGCTGAGGCTCTAGGAGGATGTAAAGGTCGCGGTCGAGTTTCCGTTTCGATTTAGGGTTACTACCACGTATTTAGGTGAATAAACTCGACTCTAATAGTTGAGGAATATTGTGGTATACCTCCATTTTCGAAGGCTGTCCTAATTTGCCCCCTACACTGTCCTAAAGTGCCTCCAAATGCGGGGCGAATTAGGACAGATCTCTTAAGACAAGTCCCGTAGCGCGCCTATCCCCAAGTATCGCCAGATAGCACCACTGCAAAACCTGGCCTAATTCGCCCCACTCTCCCCTACCTATCGCTATTGCAAGCTTGAAGCTTTTGAATGTGATCGATCACTTTTTACCTAGACAATTCACTTTTAGGAACAAAAAATTATGATAGAAATGCGATGAATACATTGTTCGGTGAGAGATTTTCTTCAATTCTACAACCTAATCTTGAAACTTGCTGGTAGAATAACAAACATTTTTTTGTGATTTCTGCAGAAACGCATCCCTCGGATCTTCCTGTCAAGCAATAATTTTTCAGAATCAATTGATACGATTCTAATTCAGTAGCGGAGAAGCATGGAAACACCCAGTTTCCGCGTCTCACCGTATAAAACGGCATATACGTCGAGTGCCAAAAACTTTGTTCTTCATGAAAATAGCCAACGTCCAACAAAGTTTTCGCGGAGAACAAAGATTTTTGGCACTCGACGCATAATATACTATATTGGGGACAATTTTGATTTACAGAAATTGAATTTAGACACTTTTTTCACTAATAATATCATTGATACGAATATGACGGGTATTGGTCAGTGTCACCTAGAATCCAATCGCGTTCATAAAACTATGTCGAACGAGATGTCGAACAATCCAAGCCCTTTCCGATTTCTGATTATTACATTGCATCAATAATTTTCTGTTACAGTTTTCTAATCTCAACATAAACATCTTCGCTTTGGACGTCAACATCCGATTCTACCTCACTTTGGAATGACGCCGATAGAAAATTCATGAATGAAGAAACAATCAAGTATATCACTTGGATGAGAATGAGTTTCCTCGTACACCACGTGGCAGAATATCTGGACTCTAAAAAAAAATTCAAGCTTTCCGGATGGAAACGTATAGCACGTGGAGAGTAGTAAGTCTCGTGGTGGATGATGGTGTTGGTGAATACGCCAATGTATTTAGACGTATCCATGGCACACGAATGAGAGAGGAATTCCCCCGCCGCCGCAGTACCATCATCAGGGTCTGTCATGCGTACAAAATAGCTGACCTCGCTTTCTTCCTCTTTCGTTCTTTTTCGTGCCACCGAGTTCATATGATCTTTCTTTCTCTCAATGGAGCGTATATACATGCGGCGAGCGAACTTTTGGTGAATGGTTTTTAGTAGTATTTCCCTTGATGCCCCCGTATGTAGCCCATCATGCTTGTTGTACCTATTTTTCGAGATTTCTGACTCTATTTCACAAAATTGTAATACACTGTAACGGTCTCTACTACACGTCGTATTCCTAGCTCTTAGTTTCCTTTTTGGGCCGTCTAGAAATGATTTGATCTCATTTTCCTGTGCTTCTCTTACGAATACAAGGTGGAAAATGAGGCGGAAAACCACGTTCGAAATGGATTGCAATATATTTGGTAATGAAGAGATTCACGCATGATAGAATCGAATGCTTCGGCATATTAGTAGTCTATAGCTCAAAATGAGAATCACAATCAAATTCGATAACCAAAATTTTGAGACGAATTTCTTGGTGATATGCTCTTGTTTTAAAGATATTGAACATTTATAAGATTTCAACACTAGTGAAATTGAATTTTTTATTCTCTTTCATTACTCAAATTTATCATACTTTTTTAGCACTCCATCATAAAATCACATTTAGTTTGTTATCCTGTTATTGATCAAATCCATTTTTTTATTTTTGAAAATTTTCAGGAAACTATGTTTTCATAATTCATCTAATTACATTCGAGATCTGATGAACCTACGAAGTAGAAGCTTTTCTTTGATCGTTTTTCAGATTTTACTCGAGTTCTTTTACATGTACATTTTACAATGATATCTTATATTGAAATTTCAACAGTGTTTGATCACCTTAAAAGGACCATAATTTCATGAAGTGCAACCCCAAAACTGTTCCAACGAAAAATATTATCGTGAAATCACCGGGCGATTCTTGAATTCCATCAATTGGTTCCATCGTCGAGCCATATTTGGTTTTTCACCCATGCTGTCATTTTTCTATCTATCCTGCTACTTCTTATGATTGTACTCATAAAAAATTTTGGTTCATGTACATCAAATTACTTTTCTCTTTATTCCGGTGGTTATACATTTCACACGCAATCAGTCGAGTTAAAGACACAGTACAAAATTTTTTATTCTCTGGCTCAAATTCGAAGTCCATTCACATGTTATCGACCAGTGCAGCACCAGTCTAAGCTCATTTTGTCGTATTTTGCTAACTTTTTTTAGGCTTTTCTCTCTCTCTCTCCCCTATTCTCTTATCAATTCTTTCCCACTGTTAAATTACATTTAAATATCACTATACCATTCCATTGTTCATCGTTTTTTTTCCGTTCAACTCTGAGCATTTACGCACGCGTATCCGCTGAACATCGAATTTTAATCGCTTCGTTTTCTTGAATGAAACTAGTACAGACGCTGAGTGAAATCGTAATGTTTCGATACCAGATTGTATTGCTTCATGAATGGAAGCGTGAATCGAAGCGTAAATTCAAACTCGTGTGCGCGTTTTTTTGTTTTGAGAAAAAAGCTTATCAGAACTGATGCCTGAAGTGATGATCTGCTTCCATTTGGTTATTTGTTTGTATGTTATCAATGTTTCCTCTACAATCTTTGAGAGCACGCTTGGATCGACTATTGCTTTAAAATTTATGTTCACGTGATTGAATGTATGATGCACAGATTCGTTGAAAACATTTTTTCGTTTCGAGATATATGGATTGATGTACTGATACCGACCATATTTGAGCTAGCAAAAAATTGCAAGTCGCTCAGTAGATGTACTACATTGATAAATTTGTCTTTAACTGCATTTTACGGAAGCCGATTGACGCGTTTACGATTATCTCGTTTGTTTGACGTGTTTGCAAAACTGCTTGGACTCGACTTGATCCTATCCATATGACGCTTGATTTCCGTCTACACTGTGGCATATCTGTATACGTTTATGCAATGCATCTTGTCCATCAATGAACTTGATCGGGAATGAAATCCCACGAACTCTTCAGTACATTTTATCGAGACATTGTATCCACTTTTCAGATATGATGCGATGAAAAAGTAAATCGTTCTGAGCTATTTTGTCAACATTGAATAATAATATACTCAAGGATTGTGAACTACTTCACATGTTCAAGTTTTTTGTTCGCAATCGCGTGTCATAATATTTCCGTCTGAGAAAAATTATCAGGATCTTATTTCGACAAAAATCATTAGTTCGTATTGCTTAATAATAGTTGGTTGATCATAAAATCGTAAGGTTGATGTAGAAAAGATGTTGATAAGGTTGTATGACATTGATTGTAACAAAAATCAGTTTTTTTTAACTTTCGAACTACTTTGACGAGCATTATCGTGTGTCGGTAACGCAGATTTTCGTAGGTAGAGTAGGAAGTTTACATACCGGGTGATTTCTGTAAATTTCTTCCTTGCCGATTCAAGTAGGTGTGAAGAATTTTTTCGAGTTCGTCGTAATTACTAAGCATAATGATTTCGGACTGACGAGTTTGTGCTAATTGACGGAACCATGAAGTGAATGTTTAATTGATGTAGTTGATCCTTCCAACTTACAATAAAAATTAGTTTCCATTTCTATTGATGAGATATTCTGCATCACTTCACATCATCTTTGATTCTATTAACCACTTGTAGTTGAAATTTCTGGACAATGCAACCTCGGAATATTATCGAAACAGCCACAGTTTAGCCACTTATCTTTAGCGTACTTTACCGACTTGCCGCAGATCATTGCGTTGGTGATCCATAAATTTTGGATGCCCACCGTCATTGTACGTAAATCTCTTGGATCGCAGTCATTTAAAAAAATTCGACTATATATTTTGGATGGCTATTGAATTGCAAGGCGAACGCTTTCCTCCTTATTGGATTTCTCCAGTTAGAATTCATTCAACACTTCGAAGTATTTGAATCACTAACGAAATAAGTATCCTACACGCTAACGATCACGTGTTCGTAGATTATAAACAGATCATCTGAATGATTGAAATTCCAAGTATAGAATATATAGCTAAACGATGTAGCGAGAATAAGCCTATTAGTATATTTGTAAATATTGATGAATCTTGCTTCTCAAGAATGCCGTAACTGTTCATTGAATATCCGCACTACTTTCTACACTAAATTGCTTCCATCAGTGATCTTCCAAACGTGGCCGAGAGCTGATTAGAACAAGTGTAGTGATAATATCATCCGCTTGATTGGTTTCGTTAGATTTCGCCTTTTGATTAGCTCCGACTGTCTTCGTGAGGGAAAAGTATTGTGAAAGATACGTGAGTTATAATCATTATTGAGCTGGAAAATTATGAGATTAATCTGCCTTCCACTCGTTGGAGTTCCGAAATTTAATTACTCGGCGGTCGACTATATTCTGTGGACTACTTTTTTCATGATTCATGATGTTTCTTTACACAATATAATTTCATAGTTGATTTTATTCAAGATGAATGGTTGGTCTTACTATCATTGGTTTAGTGGAATTTAAAGTATTTATTCTAGCAAATTTCTTGATGCCATTGTATTTTATATTTTCAGACATTGCAGCAGAATGAAGAAACGAAGATGTTGGAATATGAGTATCATGCGGCTTCTTCTTAGACGAAACTGGTTTTCACAGTGGTTTGACAGATGTATTTGATTCTGAGATCATTGTGAAAGCTGATTTTGTTCCAATTCAACGGGAGAATGACGAGACGACAGTCCTGACCTGTTCAACAAATGTTCACCGTTCAATCTATGTTGCTATCACTTACTTGATTTGACGATTTTCAGTACTGAATTCCCAATTTGTCAGTGAATTAGTCAAACTTATTTTGTATCACTTACGAAAAATTGGAATTCCACTCGACACAAGCTGTTTCCTTTGTAAAATTTTCTTGCAATTTCACCATTGATGCGGTATATCTTCCAAAGTATCATGATGATGACCATGTAATTTTTTTTTCTAAAAGTTTGTACATGGAGTTATGTCAAAGTAGGTTATAACGCGATGGATGAGTGTTGGAATGAGACATATGTTATGTTACTCCTGTGCGATAATATAGTATGAATATATAGGGGTTCACACTGATTCTCGACTAGATTTTTGAGAATCCGAATTCGTATTTGATTATTAAAAGAAAGAGTCCTATTCTCATGGTGTTCCGTTTTGGTGCTTTATTGTTGATGGTTAAACTCGTGAATCTGAGAATTTCGTTCTGGTTACCTTTACAGTCGAAAATTACGTGGAATACGGGGAAACTTTGATGAATACCTGATGGTAGTCAATGTAAAACTATGAATTTTACTTTGATGGTGGAAAATAGCCAGTGTCGGAGGATGAATGTTTCATTCGATCGAAAGTATAATATCATTTCTGATTTTCGATTAAGTCCAACGTGTATTTGTCGAAATGATGAGAGCTATTCATCATTGGCTGGCTCTACAACATTACGCTGCATGCCCGGCGCTGAATTTGTTGGTTGAACACTCACCCATGACTATGATTATGAATATGAGATCCATGATCTGATGGATCCTTGGGTAGTGGTCTCCGGGTGAAATTTTTGGATCAGGAAAACGAGGCTCTTCGTGTTTTTCCGTAAACAAATGGAAATGAACGGTGGCGGCAGCGCTGAGAACCTTTTCGGTCTGAAATCCAGGTTAAACAACGTTTGCGGCGGTGATTGAATCCTGATGGATGATCTCTCGTCTTAGTTCGCATAGCCGAGTTCATTTGGAATTCGAAACAAGGCAAACAGTAGATGAACGGTCACCCATTCGGGTACGAATCGCGAAAACTTTGCTTAGCCTGATCGAAAACGCTCTCATCAGTGACGCTCTTATTTATTCTTATTTGTTCATGGAAAAGCAGGAAGAAACTAGTTTTTCTGATTCGAAAATGATACCCGGAGACCACCACCCAAATATGCATCAGCATGGATCCCATATTCATAATAATCATATTCAGGCGCGAGTTTTCAACCACCAAATTTAGCGCAGGACGTGCAACGTGAGGTTGTCGAGTTGGCCTTAATCTTTCTCCTTGTAATGATCATTTTTTGAGACCCCAAATGAGTTTTCCGACCTTACTATACGAAAAGGTTTGGCATTGTTGTAATAATGCGTGACTTTGAGAGAAATCTATCAGCCACGTACGTTTTTGAAACCAGTTGGACCTCCTTACAATTATTGGAACTATCGAAATCTACGCTTAAATTTATAGTCACTGATGTTCGTAGTCATGGTCGTGGTGAAGACACCAAGATTTATTTTGCTTGCTTCAATATTCACCAATAATTTTTATAGGCAAAACGATACTACAAATTTCCGTCCATTCGAATGTTAATCGTTAAAACTATGTCATACCTGAGTATAATTGATTCGTTGCACGTTTGTAGTTTTCATAGTCTAAACATTGTTACTCTATGCGCGTAAGAAAAAGGCATTTTTTTAGGCCCGAATTTATAGTCGTTGGTGTGGTTGTGGTTATAACCAATGACACCATCTCGCGCCTGTAGTTCCAGCGTTGGTAATGACAACAACCATGACTATAAAGTTGGACCATATAATCTTTTTATTGGGTTACTGTTTTTGTTATTTCGTCCTTGTCCATTGATTATACCTCGGCCAAAACTTACTCACGGGCCTAGTTAGTAAAAGTACAATCAAAAGTAATGACCTCAACCACGATGCTGATCAGCGGCTACAAATTGAGGCCTCATATCTGGTCAATTTTTCCGCGTTACTGTCGAACACAATCTAATTATTGGAAATTATTTTAATGTTGCGCTCAAACAGCACTGATCAATGAGCAATTTATTTTTTCCGCACATTGGTAATATCTTAGAATGATGACCCAAACTGTACATTCGTTAATTCTCGAATCTTGAGTCCTTTCAGCAAGATGACAAAATCCAGATGAACTTTATTGTGAAATATTTTTCATCGCTTTTATTCATCGCTTTTATTCTACTTCCACGTCTCCCCACTCGACGCTCGGACCACCCATGTCTCACCCTACTCCGCGATTTTCGGCGTTTTTCCTAGAAAAATCTTGTACGGTGGCTTGTGTTGGTGACGAAACTTGTGTCCGTGTGAGCGATAAGGTAGGGTCTCTTCTCTACCCTCTCTACGGTGAATCTGGGATGGATTGGCTGTACACCGCGATTCCCCGTGGTCGCCCCGCCCCCTGCCAAGCTTGACGAAACCTGATGCATCGTTGCAAGTAGTAAGAGCAGGGCAAGGAATGCACATATCATATCGTGCATAAGCTTTCCTATCCGCGCGGTGGCATCAAAAACATTTCAAATGGTTTCGATAGCGGGCAGCGTGCCGAACTTTTTGCGGTCGATTGTCACAACTCACAATGCGTACACGAATTCGCGAATGCCCCATGCAACACTCTACTTTTTTTTTCTTGAACATTCCTAATACGTGCTGTATTAGAGAGACTATCTCGGACACTAACTGTGTGGTTTCAGACATAATTAAATTGGAAACGATTCAAATCGAAGGAGATATCGTATGCACAGAGTATCTTTGATCTATTGGTTCCTTCACTCAATAATTTTAATATCAGTCAAAGCGATGTCTAAAACTCGTTTTTACCAATTTATTTTATGGAACATTGTATGAGAATTTGAAATGTGACTGGAATGTCCTGCTTGAAAATTTAGGTGTAAATGTCTCTAATCGCATAAGGCCCTTGTTTTTAGATTGAGCGTCTCAGCTGGCCTCTAAATAGGCATGTGCTAAATCGCCAGTAATCAAGAAGGTTTAAGAAAAAAAATTCAAAATAAGGATGACGTTTCGTGACAGTATGCAGAGCTCACTCATCGATGCCCCATCTGCAAACCTGGGGTAGTCCTCTTGAGGTACGAGGTGGAGTCTAGTTCACTCGTTCCACAAGAGTGTTGAAAGGCTTTGAATACAAACGGGCCATCAGAGTAATCTGATGGTGGCGTCTGCCCTAGGTTTGCAGATGGGGCATCGATGAGTGAGCTCTGCTTACTGTCACGAAACGCCATTTTTATTTTTTGTTATTCTGTGCGCAAAATTGGTTATTTAGACGCAAGTGTGCGTGCGTAAATAGCGGATTTGCGCATTATTTTGGAACAAGTGTGCGCCAAAAATTTTTGACGCAATGCGTAAATGAGAATCAGTGCGCCAATTTTTTTTCGATACACTGTGCGTAAAAGTGCACTTTGCGCACAGTTTGTCGACTTTTGCTCTCAGTTTATCGAAAAGTATAGTTCGATACACGGCCGTAAAACCTATTATTCGCATCCTCGTGATGATTCCGACCCTCGCCTGCGGCTCGGGCCGGAAACCCATCACTCGGACGCGAATAAAACGTTTTACGCCCTTGTATCGAAATGTACTATTTACGCACCGCTTTTATGAACTCCTGTGCGCCAATGAGGCATTGGCGCACGGTTCAAACTTCGTTTGCGCTTTGGAATCATGTTACTGGCTGATCATGGGGTATGATTCAAGATACGCCCCAGAACACTCACAAACTGCTGGCAAAATCGAGAATTTAGCGCTTTTCCAGTTCATTCATATTTTGTGACTTTTCGTCATTTGAGAGGGGTTTATCTACTCTGAGTAAGAAAGTCAAAATTATGGATTCCTAGCTGTGGATGTGGATGATTTAAAAAGTAGTTTGGATTAGGCTGTTCAAGATTTTGTCGCTGAGAAAATATAGAGTACAAGTCAAATGAACAGTAAAAATGAAGTCTGATTGTTGCAATAATCGATGAACCTTTCGCGAGAACAAACGGAAAACCGATCCACAAGTTCAGTGTATCGATATTTAATGATAGTCATCATTTTATTCACAAATTGGCGCGAGGATATATTGTACATTTTCTCAAAACTGAAATTGTTATTGTTATCCATAATTAAATGACTGACCATCTTTCTTCAATTCAACCTCAATAAATTGTATTTTTCGATGTGTTACACAAACAAATGTATACAAAATATGCCAATGTTTTTTTTCAGCTGGGGGGCCCCAGCTGAAAAAAAACATTGGCATACATCCCGCTCTGCTCTCTGCCGCAGCCCCATCTTACCGTGGCACTTTGAATACTTGATACGCGTTGGTCGTATAACTCGCAAGGACTCTTCACTACCCGTATTCATAAAATTTTGATGGATCTAGTGTATATCAAATGAAGATGATCATAACTCTAGCCAATCCAAGATTAAAAATTGTTGAACAACGTTGACAGATCCATCAGATTTGGATCTCGAAATTGTCCCTGTGCAAAGTTCACGATTTAATTGGTATGGAACAAGGATGTAAAAAAATCATACACACGAATGCGGGAAAAAACAAAGCCCGTCAACTCTCGAAACGAAGGCCAGCTGTCGCAGTATCTACTATCCCCTCAAAAGCGAGTTTTAGGCGAGTTGCATTTTTTGCTCACAGAAATAACAAAAAATATCGTAAGCAACTCGGGCGCCGATATTTGCGCACTCGTCTCCGCACTCGTGTGTAAAAGTTCCATTGGCGCACAGTTTTGTCGTTTACGCAGTGCGTCAAATAATTTTTGGCGCACTGGATGGAACTTTTACACACTCGTTGCGGTGACTCGTGCGCAAATATCTGTTGGCGCCCTTGTTGCTTAATATACTATTATAATTTTTTCAGACCTTTTCGATCACTGTCGATCTAATAGCACATGCCTATTTGGTGGCAAACTGGATCGCTCAATCTAAATATACGGGCCTCATGCGATTCGAGTCATTTACACCTAAAAATCTCATTAGAATGTATAATTTGTAAGAGTGAGATAATTTCATCCTAGAACTTCTTTCAAGAGAGAGACGAACTTTATAAAACTTTTTTTTTTTTTAATATATCAACAGAAACACGAAAGTGCGACAAGGTTAGTGATCATAATGAGTGTAATATGTTGTCAGTGTTGGAACCATCCTGAATGAATCTTTACTCATTCTTTTCTTCGGAAAGTATGCCTGATTGACTGATACATTCCTTCTTATAGTGGTGCTATACAAGACTTACAAGATGTAAAATCTGACTCAAATGACTCCATTTGGGACTGCTTATAAGTTCAGGTGTGAATGACTCGAATCGCACAAGTTTCTTGTATGTATTAGATTGAGCGATCTAGAGTTGGCCTCTAAATAGGCATGTACTGGATCGCTTGTAATCAAAAAGGTTGAAAAAAAATGAAAATGGCGTTTCGTGACAGTATGCAGAGCTCATGCATCGATGCCCCATTTGCAAACCTAGGGCACACGCCACCATCAGATTACTCATATGGCCCCTATATGTAGGCAGAGCCTTTCAACACTCTTGTGAAACGAGTTAGCGAGACTCGACGGTTGATAAAATTTGAAAGTCCCAATCAGAACGATTCTGTAGAATCAATAGCTGATCTGCTCAATGATAGGTCCATGAAGTAAATTCAAAAACTTAATTTGGTGCGATTGGCGGTTGGTTGCCATGATATAATCCAAGTTTTGGATATCTTCTCAGTCTAAAATCAATCATCAATCGGAATTGAGATGAAAAGAAACCACCCTCTAGGTTTCGAAAATTTCACCGCCAAAGTCATCAAATGGAATGAACTTCATTTCATTTGATGACTTTGACATTTTTTCTTTCAATGAAGTAAGATCCAAGAAGATCGAATCGTATAACTGAAGGGAGCTTATCATGGAATGCCTACCAAAGAAACGTAAGGAAAAAAAATACGCCAGTATTCTTCAAAATCATAAATAACTCGTCGCAAAGAGTAGCGCTCATCTTGATCTACTCTTGACAACCCAATCGTCATTGAAGCGATAGGCATTACGATGATCCAAGGAAGTAATGACTCTTTTCTCGATACGTCGCCCGATAAGTCGAGGCGCGCGCCCCTCGACGTAGCGTAATTGTTGACAGATAAATAAATGCTCATCATATGTATGTACGGACAAAGAATTCACTGTCTGCGCTCGGTGGCTCGTGCGTGACGCGCGCCATATATACACTTTCCGAGCTTCTGATGATGGCAAAAGATGAGCCAAGGGCAGCTTTTGGTATGCTTATTCCAGCATCAAGCTATATCGTTGATATGCAAAAATTAGCAAAAGAGGGCCTTGCCCTCGCTGATGTCCATCTGCTCGTCTGCATCTATGAAGGACTTTTTGCTCGTCTTTGAATCACTGTTGTAGCTTTCTGTACTTATCCTGACCCTCATTCCGGCATTTTCATCTACGGCATCCTCAAGTTAATATTGAATCTTTTTTTTGTAATGGACTCTTGCAATTCTTCGAAATTTGATCACCATCGCGGTGAGGGACTTTGCTCAGAATACCAAGAAAAATGCATAAGGTTGCGTGCTGAAAATTTGTATTCACTTTATGAGGTCATCTGGGGTCGATCCCAAGATTTTCCAAATCATTTTACAATCGCAAAATGCCATCTTATTTACTTGATCTCAGTGCCTTATTTCGACCATGACCGTCTTACCTCACATCAAACGTTGTTGGAAAAACTAGAATTTATGGAAGCATCCATAACAGTGATTGCAACGAATGAATTATTAGATTCAAATAGAGCTGGGTAGATCAAAAGTGGTACACATCAGATTGGGTATTTTATTTTCTTACATTTTTTGACAAACATATCACAAAGCTTTGAAATTTGACTTTATTAATGAAGATAACAGAAACCACCAAAAATTCCAAAAGTCTCAACGCAGTGCAACAGTTAATTCAAGACCAAATAGTTGACAATTTGGGTAATATAGATTGACGAAGTGAACCCGGTCGCCATTTCTTAAAATTTTCAAGAATCTCGCGAATGAATACCAGAATACAAATAGCATAGCAAATAGACAATATCAGATACAACTGTGTGGCCAAGAGATCCTGTGCCTTATCCTCTTCATCATCCTCCATATAAAATTTTCGTCTTTCCTGCTTCATATAACTCTCTTCAATACCTGCTTCAATAAGCCTCTGTTGTATTTTATCAAACTTTTCAACGTAAGGTGACCCCTTTTCATAAGTAAATGCAGCATAATCTTTCAAATCCGTAGCTTTTGTCAATTTAATTATCCGTTTCCTGTATTTTGCATAAGCTGTATCCACGAGATATTTAGAAGTTGGATCCGGTGTCAAACAAAATCGATCCTTTTTCTTGATCAATTCCTTCGTGCAATCGACGTGGCTCATAATTTTCAATTTTGGTTTTATCATTCTTATAAATTCAGTGGTATCGTTGTAAGATTGCTTTTGAATGGATGGAGGAATGTAAACGTAAAAACCTTGCTTGAGTATTTCTTCAGCTGTATCAAAAATCTGTTCACCCTTTATACATTTTACATCGGTCAACCTGCTAAATGCATCCGATGAATATTTAACAGATAGTAAGAGTAAATTCAAGTATATTACACGCGTGGTCAATCTACTGGGCATTTTTTTCTCAGGTACACCCAAAAGAGCTTTCAGAATACATACTGTTTTCCATTCGCCGTCTGAAAGTTTCATGACACGAATTGTTACCACGTAAATAATTACAATCGAAGGGAACAATGCTAAGTATATGATGATCTCTTTTGTCAGGTTACTTTTTTCAATTGGCAAAACTGGTGCTACTATTCTAAATTGGGTCTGACTGTGCATTCTACCCAAAACGACGCTATTGTTGAACAAAATTGTACCAACTAAAAATTGGGTGGCCATCATGTTCAGTTCTCCACTCTTAAATTTTTTGAAAATCTTTTGAAAAAATGTGGGATCGGCTGGTACACATGTTTGAAGATGAAGCTCTGGAGAAAAATTGAGTTTTTTTGAAAAAATGTAGAGGTATGTATCTTCATAGCTACGAATCTGAGGTTTGCTTTTTGTGAAATCTTTTTCTAATGTCATTAGTGAAGGATAATTGTATACTGGTACTTTGAATGAATAGTTGTTCATGTCGATTAATTTATCTGGAAATATCGCGGTAGTACTGTTGAGATTCTCAGAATGAATGACTCCCGTGAAAGGATTGTAATAATAAATTATGGGTTTTTGCATGTTACCAGTCTTCTCTGAAATTTTGACAATTGTAAAATCCAGAAATTTTAATTTCCACGCTGATACTAATATTTTATTCAAATAATCGTATTCTGTTTTAAGAATGTCGCTGTCTCTGTTGAACAGCATCAACATACACCTTGGTCTCGTTGGTACAGGGGACAAATTTATTATAAGCTCCAAAATATTGGTCACTGTTTCAGACAGAGCTTTGCTATTATGATCACGCAAAAGTATTACGTACAAAGCTATAGATCTGGGATATTGAAATATACTCAATCCAAACAATCTATTTTTCTCATGCTCAGTAATTTTCTGCAGTTTGACAGCAATTAATGATGACTCACGCATAAGTCTTGCTATTATCGAATTTTGCTGAGGTATGTCATTGTCTTCATTGCCATTCGTGAATATAACAGTTTGTGAATGCTTGAATTGAGAACTTGTTCGGGTCACGAGGGTATCTAGCCAATCAGATCTATTAAAATCATGTAGATGCGCATCTTGAATTATCAAAAAAAAGAAAATATAGAAGAAAGCATTTCCCATCTTTCTCACTTTCATATGAGGATCATTCGATCGCTCAACTCATCCAATTTTCTTTTTAATCTTCGAATGGTTTTGCCTCGATGTTCTCTGCAAGATGAAGAGAAACATTACTCAAATTCTGGAAGTATCATTTGAATGTTCATCAATTCAATGAAAAATGACTGATCGTGGAAATAAAAGCTGCAGCCGTCAAATCACATTGATTATTAGCGCATTTAGGAACTCACTCAGTAATTTCAATCTATTTTTACGTGTATGAAGACTGGCACAAAAGACGTCCGCGCCTGAGGAGGAGGGGGTGGGTGTTGCAAAATGTGACACTTTCAAGGAGGGGGGGCTGACTCGCTGTGACGTCCTGAAAAATGAAAACTACACTGTAAAAACTTTTTCCGAAAAACTTCAACCAGCTGGTTGAATGAAAAATTCAACCAATGAGGATTATCACAATCTGTCCGTGCGGTTCCTGCATATCAGGTTGCCTACGTGTGAGGGGTAGAATATGGTGGATTGGATCGATGGTCAATGGATAGTGAATGGATGCACGGAAAAAATAGTTTGTTAGATTCACAAACGTCTGTTTGTAAAATTTGTATTTGTTGGATTAACAAACTAATTTGTTAGTTTTACAAACTAGTTTGTAAGATTTACAAACTACTAATTTGTAAACTAACAGATGTGTGTTCTCCGCTACCCAAGTGCAGATTTATACTGGTACTCGCGGCAATTATCGATGAACCTAGTTCACAATGAGAGATTTTTCAATAGTTTCCATCGCACGGTACCTCATCGAGTTGATGTTCACAAATGTATAATATGATAATACGTCGGTCAAACGCCGTATGCCGCGGGAAATACGGCGCGAAAAAATTTACCGTGAGTACGGAAATCCGCGAATACCAACGTATCCGCGGGGGGTATGCTTCGGAAAATTTTACCGCGAGTACGGAAATTCGCGAAATAATTTTTGAGTTGGTGAAATCCAATCTTTACAAACACTTTACAAACTTAGTTTGTAAATTCAACAAATACAAACTTTACAAACAGGTGTTTGTTTTGCCAGTTTGTATTTGTTGGTACAACAAACTAGTTTGTTGGACCAACAAACTATTTTTTTCCGTGTGGATGATGGTTGGTTGGATGGGTGAATGGGTGATGGGTCCATCCATCCGTCTATTCACCTATCCATCCATCCCATTCGTCCCTTCCATCTCAACCTGTCTATCCATCTATCCATTCATATCCATCCATCCATATCCATCCATCCATCCATCCATATCCATCCATCCATCCATCCATATCCATCCATCCATCCATCCATCCATTCATTCATCCATCCATCCAACCATCCATCGATCACGGAATATAATTGCTTGGTTGAAAATTCAACCAGTCGCTTGAATGAAAAATTTAACCAGTCTGGTTTAAAATTCAACCAATTGGTTGAATGTCCAACCACTGTGGTTGAAATGTTGGTTGAAAATTCAACCAATTTTTTACAGTGTATAATTGCAAAGCGTGATAACAAAGCCTTGTGCTTCATGGAAGACAGTCACATAGATTCTGAGGATATTGGGTGGATTGATGTGAGGAAGATGTATCAACTGAACATATCCGCATCGCAGTGATCGAAGATGATCCAGCATTGAGTCAGTGCTTGACTAGATGCAGAATCCACGGATCGCGGAAGAACATGGACGTATTTTCAAATTACTATTCATATAAAAGCCACGATCTGATGAAATGACGTCTGTTTTTGCGGTACATTTTTGTCAAGAGAATTGAATATCGACATGGATAATTGAGAATGTTGAATAGGTTGTATGTTCTCTTTCCCCTTATCTATAAGTTGTGCAAGACCCCTATTTTCTGATGAAGCTTTGATTACTCGATTAATGATCTGCATACCTAGTGGTATTATAGGATGATTGATCGAACTCATCTGATTAACGTAAAATAATGGTTGAAAAATTGTATTGCGAGGTGAAAGTTTTTGGAAAGTGTTTCATTGTGTAGAAAAGTGATGAAACTTCCATTCTCGATATGTAACTTTGATAGACTAAAATTGACCTTTTGATTATTAGCATTATTGAATAGAATCACTTATTTTAATGTGTAATTCAACGCCATGATTATGAAAGTTCCAACCACAACAGCCAAGTATCAAGTGCAAAGGGTAAATTGCATCAGAGAGAACGAGTGCGACTTTTCTCGGAAGATGAATATGCGTTCATTCCGTGAGCTGCTGAACAAGAATATCGTTGCTATACACGCTTCGACGTGTGCCGGCGACGAGTTGCCAATTAGGCGTTCAAAATGCTTGCACCGGCTGCAATTTTTTTGCCAGCAAATTTCCTGTACTTGGCTATTTATCAAACAAGTGACATTTGTATCTAAAAGTGAGATGTCGTAGGTTTGTTGATGTGAGCGAAAGAATATGCCGGTGAGCATGAGAATCAACCATTAAATTCATGATTGTTATCATCATCATTGGAAAATTCCTTCAGAAACCACGAATGATCGAAAACAGATTTTGAGACTGCTATGTTGAATCACAGCACACCAATTAGTAGTGTTCTGAATTCTGAATTGACAAGTTCGATCACAGACACAATTTATCATCAAAAAGAATATCCTCAGAGTATTGCGGGAATGATTAAGTTTGTTGAACAACTGTTTGGTTCCAGAAAATTTAACATAATTCTTATTGAAAAATATTTTGATGGCTTGACTTGTAGTTCAATTCCTGATATTCAAATCGTTATATTCTACATTCAAAGAAGTTTCTCGTTGACAAGAATCACTTCAAGTTCATGATCCGTCATGAAAAGGAAAAGATTCTATTTCAATCCACTTTGAAAAATAAAAATTTTGAGACAACTGGGAGCTAACCTCACGATCAATCGTACCACGAATTCTCTGATTCTGCAAAGCCAAGATTCTCCGTTTAGGGGGATGGAAAAAAAATTTCATCAAAGCAAAACCTCCGTTTTGCCAGCTTTGGGTAAGAGAGCGTGCGGTACTGCTGACCAATCTGATGTTCATCATCTCATCGGAGTCGAATCTTCCAAGAAGCTTCGGATCTGAGCCACAAGGCAAAGACATCCAGAAAACACCATAGATATTATACATTTATTTTGGGGAGATGCGCCTTCTTGAGTAAGGTCAAAAGTGCAATAGTCCACTACAGCTTTGTACGTCCGATATCGTATATCACAAAGATGCCGCATCGCCATAGCGCACTTAGGAAGGGCATATCGAGGATTTGAGAAGACGCGAGATTCGTGGGGATGTATGGACGAGAGACCACAGCTGCCACGTCAAAAAATTCTGACGGTTCGAAGAATACTTTTTGAGGATTGAGCCGTGTGCGATGCCTCCGCAAATCATTCATGGCCCATACTTGATTAAATATTAGGTCATATTAGGAAAGTGTTTCGGGCTTTACGACTGATAAATGGTTTATTACACGTCGAGTGTTAGAAACATTTTTTCTTCGCGAAAATGTTTTGGTGCGGGATGCGTATGCAGTTTCTTTAGATATATGTACGGAGAAATAGCCTGTTTCTATACGTACTGACCCACGAAGGTAATTTGAAGATGTATTGAAATATAAAATCCCTTTTTGGGAATCCTTTCATCATGTATTGACATGATAAATGGTTTCCCTAGATTCATATCTTGGTGATTCAAGATATTCAATCTTTAGATTTAATGAGAACTAGCGTTATTGCCGCACTCGCTACCGCTTGTTCGGCTTGTACTCGGGCTTGTAAATGTTCTTGATAAGTCAGAGGCCCCTGAAATGCTTTTGTAGCTCAATGATGATGGTTGTAAGATAATGATTGATGATGGACTCAAGGTGCCAGAAAGAAGTTTTTTATGTAATCCGCAAAAATATAATTAACTTGAATGATACCCGCTGATAGATATATTATATTAGAGAATTCAGATTTATTGTTCTCAATTTTTGGAACAACTGAGTTGGCTAAATTAAAGTCCCGAACTCTTAACACTGGTATTGATAGTCGTTGGTAACCTGAAGGTTAAGAGTTGTTCCATGGGTTGGGCACTTTAGTCGGTGTGGTATAAGGATGAACTGAAGTCTCTGCATCTACTTTAGATTCTTTCAGTACACTAATGCAGCAGAACACCAGAAAGCCGGACTGGTTCTTTGGCCACAGTGACTACAGCGCTTGAAGCGCGGAAGGACACGAAACCGCAAGTTATCAATGACTATGAATAGCAGTGTAAGAGATTTTTCTGTTGAACTGATTTCAATTAGACCGGACTAGACCGAACTAGGCCGCATTAGACCAAACTAGATCGCACTGGACCAGAATAGACCTGAATAGCCCAAAAACCCGAAATGAACCTGACTACATCGAACTAGACCAAATGAGGCTCGTTTAGAGTGAACTAGACCAAACAAGAACAAACTAGATCGAACTACACCGGATTAGACCGACCTACACTAACCTAAACCTAATTTGACCAAACTTGACCAAATGAGATCGAATTGGGCCGAAACAGACTCAACTGAACCAAATTAGACTGAACTTAACCTAATTCAACTGAACTAGACCGAATGAGACCTAATTACCCCGAAGTAGACCGAGCAAGACCGAGCTGGAATAATTAGACCAAACTAGACCGAGTTAGATCGAATTGGTCCGATCTAGACCAAACTGTATCGAATTAGACCGAATCAGGCCATTCTAGACCGAACTAGACTGAACTAGACGAAATCAGACCTAATTTGACCGAACTAGTGCGAAGTATACCGAATTAGACCAAGCTAGCCTTAATTGGACCGAACAAAACCAGATTAGATTGAATTGAACCGAACTAGACTTGACTACACCGAACTAGACCGAATGAGACTCATTTAGAGTGAACTAGGCCAAACAAGAACAAACTAGATCGAACTACACCGGATTAGACCGACCTACACTAACCTAATCCTAATTTGACCAAACTTGACCAAATGAGATCGAATTGGGCCGAACTAGACCCAAGTACGGCAAACTAGATGGGACTAGACCTAGAATGGATAGAACTGGACGAAATTGAATCTAATTGGACCAAATTCGGACTGACTACAGCGCACCAGACCGGACTAGATCGGACTAGACCTAACTTAACCAAATAAAACAAAATTAGATCGAATTAGACCGAAATTAGTTTAACTAAACCGCGACAGACCGAACATGATCTAACCAGACCGAATCAGACAGAGTTTGACTGAATTAGACAGAACACGGCAAAATTACACAGTACCAGACCGAACTAGATTGAACTAGACCTGAGTTCACCGAATCGCCATCCCCATTTCCATCCCCATCCTCATCCACGGACCTAGACTCACAAGGAGCACCCAGGGGTTGTGGGGCACGGATTTGACTGAAACTCTGGGAATAGTCTCCCTTTACCACCAAAAGGTGAATCCTAGAGCCGCACTTGTAAATGCCGAACAGTTTTTAAGCTACAGCCTACGACATTAGTATTGCCCATATGGGCCCATTTACAAGAAAGATATATATAGATACACTCGTAACGCTAATGTTATAAGCTGCAGCTCGAAAACGGTTGGGCATTTGCATGTGCGGTTCTGGGTTTCATCTTTTGGTGCTGAAAGGAGACTATCCCCAGAGTTTCAGCAAAATCCGTGTTCCACAACCCCTGGGTGTTCCTCGTCAGCCCCAGCCTCAGCTTCAGCCCCAGCCACGACCTCCAGCTCCAGACCCAGCCACAGTCCCAGCTTCAGCCTGTTAATTGATACTGAGGCAAAACATATACATATCGAAAAGATACTAAACAGACTCTGAATATTTGCTTTATGAATCCAATCCCACTTGTTATTTGTACCAGAATAAGAGCGAACTAGACCGAACTAGACTTACTTAAGCCAAACTAGACTGAATTCAATTGAGTTACACCGAACTAGACCGATCTTACCAAATTGATTCAGTACTTCTCATTCTGATCTCCATCCCCATCCGCCCATCCACCCATCCATCCATCCATCCATCCATCCATCCAGGCATTCACTTACCCATCACTCATATACAGCCATCTATCATACTGAACTGGACCAAACTAGACCGAATTACAGAGGTGTACGAGATGATTTGCACAATAGCTCAGCTTGATAGACCAACTCATCAGTTGAGTAATTGGTAACTTGATAATTGGTAACAATCAGTATTGGCAACAGTCTATAGTCAACGGTCTATAATCAACGTTCTGAAGTCAACTGCCTACATCAGCTGCCTTAATCAACTGCCTGAGTAAACTGCCTTAGTAAACTGCTTTAATCAACTGCCTAAGTCAACTGCCTCAGTCAACTGCCTTAATCAATTGCCTAAGTCAACTGCCTAGGTCAACAATTGACAGACATCTTCCACCGTGCATAATCAACCGTCAACTATCGACACACCAACCAACGCATCCACCCGACCACTTACACTCCCTTCCATCTATCTACCCACCTGAACATTTACCCAGCCACCCAACCACCAACTCACCCATCCACCCACGTATAACCCACCCACCCATCGACCCACTCATGACCCATACGGCCACTCATCGTACTTCACCTCCTCCACATAGGCAACCCGATACGTGGGGTGCTGACGGACAAATTTTGGCTGGGCTTTTAACTATTTTAATTATCTAATAAGAAGACCGAGGTAACATGGGAAATATTTCGAGTCATAATCATGATTCAGACCTGCATTAGATGAGATAACGCTCATAATATTTTGATACAAAGCACTTCTGACTTTATAAAACTTCAATCATTTTCAAGGAATCTCTCCCAATTTGCCACAGAATTTTCAAATTTCGGCCTCGGTAGAACTCTAAGTTTTGGAGGGTTGGAAAAAATCTATAAGATGGCTGGTGAACTACTTGTCGTGAACGTCGATTTGATGCGAGACTGTGAGACTCACTTCACAAAGTTACTTTTGTTGCTTCTAAATTCTGAGATGAATCTAACCCAATAGTCTTAGCTAATATCAGAATAAGAGAAAATTAATGACCATACCCCTGTGCACTTTCGTGTTAAAATGCATAGAAGCCGATTTGAGAGAACTGGTGAGAATGAGTGATAATTTTATTGTGCGGAGTACCCACCATATTCGAGATAAATATCTCACGCGTCGATTTGGTAGGTTTAATTGATGATATAAATTTCATGATCAACAAGTTCTTACCTATTCAAACTGTGCACTTTTCGATTACACTATACTCGGCTCTAAACTCTTGATATGTTGGTTTTTCCCCGCGAACAGAACCTTTTCAACTGAATTTCAAGCAGCTACTATAATAATCGTCCTGAGAGTGAAGGAAGTCAGTATAACCCAGAATTTCCCTTATTTTTCCATTACGCAATGTCATTGAAGATTAAAGGTGGTTAACAGTATTGATCCCCTACATAGCTCATTGGGGCATGACGTGGTCATAAATGGATTTCACGAAAATGTCAAGATAAACCTCTAAACGACGGTTTATTCGCCCAAGAATAGAAATTGAAATTGGAGAAAGGAATTAATCATCTAATGTGATAACGTGATTCACAGCTACAGTCGGTTGACAAAGGGGATGGGGGAAGGCAGGACTACGCTGTGAAAACTGCATATGCAGAGTCATGGAGTGCTTAATTCGTCAAGCACACAGATTGCCTACCTTCAAGTATTATTTTCATAAGACTGTTGCTGTGTTGACGTCACTGTTGCTGTCGTACTACTGAAAAAAATATACTCTCGTAAATCACCAAAGACACAATATTATAGTCTATGATTGGCATTTTGTGGAACAAAGAAGATCCATCGTTGACGTCGTAAATCTGAGCATCTCTTACTCACAAGGAGCACTCGGGGGTTGTAGGCCAAGGATTCGGCTGAAACTCCAGGGATAGTCTTCTTTCACCACCAAAAAGTGAATCCCAAAGCCGCACTTGCAAATGCCCAACCGTTCCCCAGCTATAGCCTATAACATTATCATTGCCCATATGGGCCCATTCTCAAAAAAGATATATATGGATATACTCGTAATGCCGATGTTATGAGCTGCAGCTCGAAAACGGTTGGGCATTTGCAAGTGCGGCTCTGGGTTTCATCTTTTGGCGGTAAAAAGAGACTATCCCCAGAGTTTCAGCCAAATCTGTGTTCCACAACCCCTGGGTGTTCCTCGTCAGGTCGAAAATAGAAAATAATCGTAACATTATGAACTACAACGTATAACCATGCTGTTGCGTACATCCCTACTCTAAAAAAAGTCATCTCTCGATTCAATTTTAATGACTTCAATGATTTCGTAATATCTACAATTTTCTCAAACCTTTTTCAGTGGAGCATTGAAGCACGGTGCGGGATAAATACATCTTTGAATTTCATTCTTCATCGTGCACCGTGCACACTGAAAGTTATTCGCACTTTTGTCCGATACACTTGGGAGCTAACATTCGATAAGCGTTCTTATCTTTCCTCCGTGTTATTCTTATGGAAGAGATTCAGGATTTGGCCATATTGCTTTTTTCTGCCATCTAAAATAACACGCATGTTAGTTCCCACTTGCGTTTATTCCTCAAAGACTTAGTTATAACCTAACGAAAGGTTCATTACCACAAGATCGCGTTACTAATAATACGAGTCACCAGTGCCTCGATCGGAGTGAACGTGTTCGATCGACTTTTTCTAAACATCGCGAATCTGCCTACATGTTTGTCTTATGTGTTAATTAGATCCTAGTGGACTCCCACTCAACTTTGCATAAGCATCGGACGCATGAGTTATGAGATATCGATCCCTAATTATCAGCAAATTTGTCTTATTTGTGACTTGTTCGTGACTTCACGCTGAAAATTGACCAGAACTTCTATCCAAGCTAACTAAAGCTCAAAAAAAAGTTCGAGCACGTTCTTTGTGTAATTGTGTACAAATGAGCGTCATGAGGACAGAAACTGATCTGTCAGTCTTTTATAGTGTAATAATCATCGCGATGCCCCATAAGACAGCGTGTATATAACCTCTAAAAATGTTAATGCTGATGGTTTGACTCAGAGGTAGCTGAGGCTCGTGAAATTTTTACTGTATCTATTTGACATGAAAACATACCTCTCTGCAGAGTTTGATCGAAATTTAATCGGTAGATCTTCTAACCGAGGTTACTCCCAAGTATGACCATGTATTACAAAGAAATTGAACCTAAATTTTTTCATAAAAAATTTTTTGTGCTCCTTGGCTTATCATTTTTGATGGAAAGTGTTTTTTTTGTGGAATAACGAGTAATCAATATTTTTAAAACCAAACTAAAAGTTAAGGGCATGCGGTAGCCGTGCACATCGGCCGTAGAAATTCATTCACATATTATAATATGTTGAAATTTTGATGATATAAAGATTGAGATGCATTTTGGAGTCATTGTGTTATTGTCTATCTTATACTCGACAACTTGCTGTTTAGCTCAAATCATAGGCTCTGTAATAGTCAACCAGTGACTTTTCACTGGTTTATCCAGTCCAGATCCGTTCACTGGGTCTTCAGTAAAATTCACTGGTTCAAACCAGTAAGAAACTACTGGTCACTGGTTACCCAGCTGAGTGATTCAGCCAGTAGAGCTTGGCGATTGTGGGACGGGAGTAGAGGTTGCGGATATATATCCAATGTATAGCTAAGCGAAATTCTGAAATCCTTTAGGTTTGATCATTTATGCGAGGGTTATTTATATCGAATCCAATCGTCCGGAATTTAGTGGATTAGACTGTCACGTTCGAAATCCCCTTCAGAATCATCACGATTAATGCCCCCCAATTTAGATGCCGAAGTATACAATTTAATTGAGGTCATTCGATGCTCGAACATCGCTTCGCAATTAGAGTAACAAATTTCTTAAAATTATCATCACGTCTTAAAAATACGATTTTGTTGAATGTAGTAGTAATATTCGCCGTAACGGAGACAAGAGCGTCATAGAGATAAAGGAGGGTGAGCGAGAATATTGATAAGCTGGTTAAATAGTCGATTGCCGATGAATAGACAAACGCACTGAACGATTGAGATGATGCGCATTACATGTATTGAGGGACATACAGATAAGGTTCCATCGACGACAGCTGTGTTTTACGATCCTTTATTGCTTGCGTAGAGCTCGATCATCATTTTTAGTAATATAAAAGTACTTCAGATCGGGAATGAGGCTTCATCACCCTTAGACTTAATCGTTCAATGCTTGAGTTGTCAAAATCTATCGACATCACAAATAATGACTGACACTCTATGACGCTTACCTATATTATTTTTACGAGAAGATGTTGCGCTGCACTGGTATTCGTCACCCCTAGGGGCTAGTCATTTTTGACACTAGAAAAGCATCCTGCATTCAATCGATCTGACTTCCATATTTGTCCATAGCTGTTTATCTGAATTGTGGGCGCATTTTCAATCTATAGATCGGATTATAATTAAATGAATCTTACGAGGCATTTTAAAAACTTTACAAAACTAGACTTGTAGATTAAAATGTTGGGTGAGTGTGCCCAATTCGCCCCCACTGTTCTTGTTTTGCTCAGTAATTTGAATCACCTCAATATCTTTCAATGTACATCAGCTCATTTTGTAGCCTGTTATAAGACCTTTGAAATGCGCTGAGGTAAATCCAATTTTGACAGACTGGAGTTGAGCTATCTCAGTTCTCACAAGGGAAGGTTTTTTGTGAGTTTCTGAAAGAGTTTGCCTAATTTGCCCCCGCTTAAGTAGCCTATTTCCATGAGATTATATTGCCTTCCCAAAAAACGTCATGAGATCGAGATAAATCTGCTCCAGTACATTCAAATGAGTCATACGTTAGCTCATTTTGCAGTTTTCTTCACGCCTCTCCAAACTATTTGAAATAAATGGATGGATTTCCGTGGGGCGAAGAGCAAATCTAGAAAAAGGTTATGAGTTATGCAAATTAGCGACTTTGCCCTTTTTAGCAATATAAGCGTAGAATCGGCTAGAAATCGCATCTGGTAGTTCTGCGAAAAGCAATTTAGATTTGGGTCAAAGACATAAAAGTGAGTTAAGGTACGTTAAGATTAGTTGCAGAAATTTTTTAGGTATAGCTTTTCGCGACTATCAAAAAACGTCAGGATTAGCCAAAATAGTATTCTCTTTCAAAGATACGCACAGGTCATTTTGGATCACCCGAAAAAATTAATTTTTTCATATTCTTATGTCACTAACACAAAAAAAGTGTCAAGTTCTGCGAGATCTTGAGTGGGGGAAAATTAGGTAGGTACTCTTACCTTAGTCTTTGAAATGGAACAAGGAATTGTCGATTGTTTTTCTTGGATTTCGAGAGCAAGTTTTCCCTTCAGGCGGGCTTTAAAATGATTGAGAAAAATAAATAATGAGGGAAAAAGGAAGTCGATCGTGGGTTTCTAACTTAAACTTGCGATTTTGCAGAAGCGAAACCTGGATGGTTGGAGCTTTGATGCCAAATTTTGCCTAAAGATGGTCATAAAAATATCATTTTACCTACTTTATACGATCTCTTTTGCCAATTTGGGCACTTGAGCCTCCTGAACTATTAAAACAATGATTAAATGTATGCTCTCGGAGTACTTGTACAGTGCACGAAAGCAGATTTTTCATCATCATTATCATCCGAGTCCTTGTAGTATAAACTTAAAAGACGAAGCAGCTTGCAAATCTTGTCGCGAACAGTCTTTTTTGCAATACGTGTATTAAGATCATACTTACATGAAAAACAAAGATAGCCGAGAAGATAGCCCACGCTTCCGCCACAAGAGACTCTTCCGAGTGCTAATCCAACACACTACCCTCGCAAGCCAAGAGGCCCAATTCGCATTACTTTCCCACGGGCGGATTTGCTTGGAGTAAGTATAGTGTTTAAAAGAACCATGATAAGTATCCTTGGCAAAAGTGTGCGAGTGATAAGCTCTTTGGTTGTGTTTAGAGACTCCACGTGCGTTTGCGGATGTGCCTGGTGTTAGAGAGTCACTTGGTCCATAAATCGTACATAACATCTTAGACCTAAATACAAAGCGGAACTGGCACGAGACCGGAATTTCATTGCACTGCGCACCACTGCCGCCTTAGGGCAAACATAGCCCAGATTACAGAGAACCAACGACCCACCTATATCGTTTCCGGCTCTCGTTATGAAATAAAAGTCTTCCGCCTTGCGAAATGGGATAACATCGTTTCTTTTTTTTATTTTTATTACCCGATCAACCTGACGAAGTGACCTTGTTATGTATTTGATGACACTTTCATATGTGAGCCCTTTGCAGCCGAAGTCTGCATCATCTGAAATACCAGGTGTAGCTGTTCCTTCCTAGATAAAGATCCGGCTAATTTTGATTCAAGTTTCGAGTCCATGGAATAATAAATTACGCAGATTGTGATGATTTGCAAAGGTCATTCTGCTTGCTAGACTCATATGCTTGATTCATAGTTACCATATTGAATTTTTCTATGTTGCACTCATTCAGAAACTACTCTGTCTTGTGAACATCATGATGAAGGAATAGTGAAATATAGCTTTTAGCTGAAAATGACTTTTATTGCTGGTGACGACCACAGGTCATACGGAAACCTAATCAATAATGCTGTTTGGGCGGAAGTAGTCGCTTACAAGGAGAGGTCATGGTCTGTGGGTCGTGGATTCGGTTGAAACTCTGGGAATCGTCTCATTTTGGCACCAAAAGATGATATCCGAAACGGCTTACTTGAATGCTGAAACGTTTTGGAGCTACAGCCTATGACATTAGCGTTGCCCATATAGGCCCATGTTGGAAGTTGATATATATAGGTATACTAACAATGCTAATGTGATTGACTATAGCTCTGAAACGTTTTAGCATTCAAGTTAGCGGTTTTGGATATCATCTTTTGGTGCCAAAAGGAGACGATTCCCAGAGTTTCAGCCGAATTCACGACCCACAGACCATGACCTCTCCTTGTTAGTTTCGAGTACACTGCTGCGAAACCAGATTATTATTTCATGACATATAAAGGGAGCTCACGCATTGTAAAACTCGTGATACTTACGTGTGAAGCAAGGAGCAATTTATCAATTCATAAGATTTTAATATTCACACTAGAGATTTATTATGCCTAAAAAATATTCCAATCTATGCTTCTAAAGCGACAATAATTGTTCACTTGTTAACCATTATCTGGAAATAAATACGTCACTAAGTACAAAAGCAAAGCGATTGAAATCGCGGCATAACAGTTGTTACTTTTCATTGAGAAGTGGAAACTCAAAGCAAAAAATCTCAATTTTCTTCACATGCATAAATTTATCAAAATTCAACATGATTAGTGTTGCATAAGAATATTTCATAAGGAATACATAGTAATTATAAAAAGGAGTGACCAATCTATTCGTCGTATACAGAGATTCCGATAAACATTCCTTATGTCTTTATACATAGCTTATAGTCTACTGAGTTTCCTCCATCACTTGGATTTGATTTTATACATCAAATCTGCTCATCCATGCTCAAATACTCAAAGTCATCAGATATTTGTTCTAAGGGCCCTGGGAGGCCTAATTTGTGGTCCCTTTACTATTCCTTATATTATAGAAAAATTCTCAAAAGTGAAAATCTGATATGAAACCAATTTCTTTTTGGGATAATACTGTACCAGATTGTGTTTTTCCTTCTTTCATCAAAGATAAAAAGTCTATAATGCAAATCAATCCCCGAAGATAAATTGAGTTTATTTTAAAAATTGTTTGCGATAGATTTGCGCAACGTTAACTCTCGTTTATATGAAGTGAAAAGTTTATGCTATTCGATCACTTCAATCCCACTCTTTTTATTTCAACTGGTATCTCTCCTTCACCGGGATAGCTGGGAGCATGTGAAGATTTGTTTGGCCTGGAAATCTCTGTCTGGCTGTCATAGAATGATGTCATGGATTCTCGGTCATGTGGTGCGATCTTTCATTTTTTTAATTCTCTTTTTTTAAAGCTGTCAGTATTGTTTATGTGTGCATACACGTATGGACGTATCGCGACTTTCAAGTGCGTACTTTTTTCAAAGTTTATTTATTTGATCAATTGGCATATCTTATATAAGAGAGGTGTGATTTCATGGATTCATCAATATCATGCTAAATACCAAAGTGAAGGATTTGCACATCAGATATGAATTCAAAATATCAATGAGATGACGTTGACTTTGCATCGAAAATAAATTAATCAAATATGACAGTAACCTATTTCCATGATGGCAACTTGTGGCAACAAGTTGGTGGCTCAACTTGTTACACTGGCACCGTACTTTCAATGATACTTTCAATTAGAAAATATGCACAAGGTATTTTGAGAATGCATTTAAAAACTATGTGATTGAGTGGCAAAAACATTGACCGATAAGTAATTCTTCGTGTCATTTTTCAACAAAACACTCTCAAAATATGAAAACTCCAAACCGAAAGAGGGTAAAGATTGTCTTTGCTTTTCTGTAACGGTAAACATTTAGGATTATTTTCACATGAAAGTTATAATTCATCCTTTCATAAGATATTTATGCCTAAATTCTTCGATTTTCCCTGAACGATATTTTCCTAAATGTAGGATATCTATCAGACTGCTCAACTAAATATTTGGTCGATTCGGCTCCTCTCGGTGTATCAGCTGTACCATCCTTCCAATCATACATTCATTCATTTTTCTTTCATTTGTATTCGCAGAATGTACTCCCGTATCAGCCTCAGCTTGACTATCTGGGCTTCTAAACTACTTTGAAAAAAACTCGTGGAAGTTTCATCGACTACCACTCATACTCTATTTTCTCAAGACTAACATGATCACTTATAATATATTTATAGAGGAAAAATGGAGATATGATACATCTGCAGGACTAAAAGTCACAACATATATCGATAATCCAAAATCGTATTATTGTGGAATGATCCAATTTCTTGATGTAAATTATTCTTTGGGTGACCAAATTGCCCCCTAGTGACGTATCTTTATCGTAAATGTA
The DNA here is from genome assembly GCA_029851415.1 of Eretmocerus hayati. Lineage (NCBI taxonomy): Eukaryota > Metazoa > Arthropoda > Insecta > Hymenoptera > Aphelinidae > Eretmocerus > Eretmocerus hayati. Next base: position 137,063,750 of record CM056742.1, read on the forward strand.
ATAAATTATCAACAGTACGGGTCAAACTTACGCGTATTGTCATGCCACGGGATCACTTCTACTAGGTGTTATCGCAATAAAATATAATTTGCATCATGGAGGCTTGCTCTTCGGAACTGACCTTGGTATTTCTCTTTCATGAGAGACTGAGAACTGCTTTGACGACTCAGATAGGCTTGTTTGCCAGGTAACCCTTCAAAATTACCAGAACTAGCCATGGAAAATTAGGTTGATTTTCAACTAACTTCAAACACATACTTGGCTTTGAAAATGAACATCTACAAAAAAGTAAAAGTGTATTTATGAATCATTTGATTTGTAAAAGCTTTGATGAAATTATTCTTTCTTCTTTTTTGTAGGAATCTCTAAGTTTTTAACCCCATTGAAGTTAAAAAATGACTATTAGTTTCCATTCAGATCGGATAGCTGGCAGTCCAAGCCTCAAGCTGACGAGGATAGTTCGCATAGGGGTTAGTATGCGACATGAACTGCATCGAAGGTAATCCAACTCGTGGTTGCAAATTGTGGTAGCTCGTCGCCAGATCTTCGCGATTTCGCTGCTGCCAATGCAACTGTATCAGATGTTGCTGGTCCGAATCCCAACTAGAGTTCTCCATGATTGGCTCCTGATGAGGCGAGCCTAGGCTCATCGATTGCTCTTGTTGGTGTTGAGGTTGTTGCTGCTGCTCTGGAGTGAAGATACGTTGTCTCTCATCCTGGCAATCTACGCCAGTCTCCGGTCTCCTGTAAAATTACAAGCATGGCATGTTGCTTTGCAAGGATTTTGTTTGACCACGATCATCTGACTCTTTGAATGAAGTGACTTCACTCAATAGAACATGGGGGAGAACTTGAATTCCTCAAGAGGTAGTTTTGCTGAGAAATTTTGATCATTATTGCAAAGTTTTTACGGAATCATCTGTTTCGATGTTTATAGAGGCTTTCGCAGAAATCGGACTTTGTTTGCATACTTCCATGGGTCTTAATACGCAATAGGGTTGTGAATTTGACGTCCAGGAGTGAAACGTGAAGTATTTTGGAGGCTAGTCATAAGTGGTATCCCGCAAGGACTGGATGATGGTAGGATTTTTCACAAAATATATAATCCAAAAAATTTTAATAATTGAACGACATTTTAAAATTTGTCCAACCGGATCTCGCGTATTAGGTTGCCTCCGTGAAAGGGTCAAAGTATAATGGGTGTTCGTGTAGGTCATGAGCTCATCAGTGGGTCGATGGGTATGTGGACGGATGGTCTGGGTATCGTACGGTCTAGCTTGGTCCTTATACGATCTAGTCCGGTCTACTTCGGTACTAGTACGGCTCTGGTATGATACCAGTACCGCTAGAAACGCGCTAGGGTCGCATTTGTACCGCACTAGTACCGCACTAGTACCCTACTAGTACCTTACTAGTACCGTGCTAAATTTTCCGTACTGGTCTGGTCAAAATGCGGTCTCATTCGGACTAGTTCGGGCTAATTGGGTCTAGTCTGACTTTTTCGGGCTGATTCAATCTTGTTCAGTCTCATTCGATCTAATTAGTGCTCTTTCGGTCTAATTTGGTCTGAGAAAGTCTAGTTCGGTCCTCGCTTAATTTTTCTGAGCCGCCCCCCCCCTCTTTCTGGCAACACGGCAAAGAGTGAGATTCACTCTTTCGGAATGAAAATCCTACTCTTAGCCGGGTGAATCTCTCTCATTCCGAGTTGCCACAAAGAAGGAAAAATTTAGAGAGTCTAGTCCGGTCTAATTCAGGCTAGTTCGGTCTTCTTCAATCTATCTCGGCCTTTTTTTTTTTTTTTTTTTCTAAGTGGAATATAAGGAAAAATCTGATGACAGGCTATCCCTAATGGATCTCCCACCGGCAGACCATAAGCGCTTTCATTTTGCTCACCCGGTAAACCGGATGAGCATGAATCCAACGCCCGTGTGCCCTGGGGGCTAAAACCTTCTGCTCTCAGCCCTACGATGTTGGCAAGCCATCATTGCAGAACTGGGGGCAGCTAACCACTATCTAACCAACCCACCCCGGAACCGCGTTAGCATTACTTCAGGGTGGGAGGCGTATCGCGCGCCATGAGGCGTCCCTCTTCGGTGTGTCCGCTCTTCTGTCTTCTCTCTTCGTCGTCAATGATCACTCTTCAAGTCGTCGTTGTTCGCTATGCAGCGCCCCTTGCTTGACGCTGCAATGCCCGTTCTCGCTCTTCTTTTCGGGTGATCGCCGTCTTGATATAGGCGGCAATCTTATCCCATGTCTCTTTGTTACGGAGCATGAACGGCAATAGATTCTCAGGGGTGATCTGATTTCCAAGCCAGTTCACGAGCTCCGCTCTCTCCGTAGCTGTGTTCATGCAATGGAAGAGTGCATGCTCCGCATCGTCCCAGTCTGCCGCACACATCTGACAGACCGGGGTCTCCCTCTTCTGGAACCGCTCCAGGTACTCTCCGAAGCAGCCATGCCCACTAAAAGCTTGCGTCAGCCAGTAATCCAGCTCTCCGTGAGCTCGATCGATCCACCTGGCTATGTTGGGGATCAGCCTTCGCGTCCACTTCCCTTTCGTTGAGCTCTCCCACTCTTTTTGCCACTCTTCAACGGTCTCCCCCCTCTCGACGTCTCGTATGAGGGCCTTGCGAGTGGGGTTGAGCACGACTCCATCGCTCTTGAGGGTTTCTTGGCGTTTCCATACCCGCACTCTCTCGGCTACAAGCAGTCGAATGGGTGGTGTACCCGCAAGCACACAGGCTGCATGGTCAGACACCGTGCAATAAGCACTGATCGTCCGTAGCGCGAAACGCCGCTGGACTGGACCTAGCTTTGCATCGATTACGGACCCTCTAGCTACCTGCCCCCAAATTGGTGCACCGTACAGCATGATGGAATAGCTCACGGTGCTGAGTAAGGCTCTTCTGTTTGGCTTGGGGCCACCAAGGTTTGGCATGAGCCGCTGCAGGGCGCCACCGACCCTGTCTGCCTTCAGCGCTGCTTCTCTGGCTTGTGCCTTGTAGCTCCATCGGTCATCAAACCAAACCCCAAGGTACTTAAGTTCCCTCTTGAGTGGAATTTCGTACCCGTTGATGGAGAACACGGGAGTTTCGAAACCCCTCCTCTTGGTGACTAGCATCGCTTCGCACTTGTGCTCGGCAAGCTCCAGCCCGTTCTCAGGGAACCATTGACCAATGCGGTAGAGAGCTTCATTGGCCACACACTCCACTTGCCACGCGGTTTCGGCGACCACGACTAATGCCGCATCGTCCGCGAAGCCAATGAGTTCTGCCCCATCTGGAAGACTCATGTTCAGGAACTCGTCGTATTGCGTGTTCCATTCGAACGGTCCTGACACGGATCCTTGAGCTATCCCTGCAGATAATTCCAGCTCAACCCTTCCCTCATCGGTGTCACATACGAGGACTCTGTCACGCAGTCCATCGCTGATGACTGCGAGCAGGTAAGGGGGGACTCTTCCATCTAGGGACCTATAGATCCGTTCCCAGCTTGCTGTGTTGAAGGCGTTCTTCACATCCAAGCATATTATGGCACAAAACCCTCCTCCTGGTTGGGGAGCCATTGTATGCGCTCTGTGAACTCTGTCTTGTACGCTTTCTATTGCGTGCATTGTACTGCGCCCCTTGCGGAAGCCAAACTGCATCGGGGACATCCCTCCGCTACGCTCATACTCTTTCTCCGCCCGGTTTAGGATCATGCGGTCATACATCTTCCCGATGTTGTCCAGCATATTGAGTGGCCGATTCGATGATGGCTCCGCTGGTTCTCCACCCTTCCCCTTGGGGATGAGGACTAGCTTCTGCCGTTTCCACACTTTCGGGAACACTCCCGCAAGGAGACACTTATTGAACAGCTTCAATAGTAGGGTAGGCTGCTCTCGAGCCACTATTTTCAGGGCTTCATTAGGGATACCATCCAACCCCGGGGCCTTACCATTCGCCAGTCTTGTAGCGGCTCGTCTTAGAATCTATCTCGGCCTAATTAAGTCTACTTCGGTCTAGTTGGGTCCAACCCGAATCTAATTCGGTACTTGTACGGTTCTGGTACGGTACTAATACCGTTAGAACCGCACTAGCACCAGTAAAACCGCACTAGTACCGCACTAGTACCCTAGTAGTACCATTCTGGATTTGCCGTACTAGTATGGTCTCAGTGCGGTCTCATTAAGACTAGTTCGGTAGAATTCGGTCTAGTTTGATCTAGTCCGACCTCATGAGCTTTAGTCTGACTTGTTCGGTTTGATCCGATCTAGTTCGGTCTAATAAGCTCTAGTTCGGTATAATTTAGTCATTAGTACGGTCTCGCTCGGCATATTTCAGTCCAATTCAGTCTAGTCCGGCCTAATTAGGTTTAGTCTGACTTGTTCGGTTTGATCCGGTCTAGTTCGGTCTTATTCGGTCTAATTAGTTCTAGTTCGGTCTAATTTAGTCTATAACACGGTCTAGATTGGCCTATTTTAGTCTAGTTCGGTCTTCTTTAATCTAGTTGAGTCTTTTCTCAGTGTGATTCGGTCTAGTTCGGCCTAATTTAGTATGCTTCGGTCTAGTTAGGTCCAATTCGGTACTTATACATTTCTAGTCCGGCACTGGTGCCATTAAGACCGCGCTGCAGCATTAGTACCGCACTAATATCGCACTAGTGCCGTACTAGTACTATACTAGTACCGTTCTACAATTGCCGTACTAGTATGATCTCAGTGCGGTCTCGTTCAGACTAATTGGGTAGAATTCGGTCTAATCCAGTCTACTTCGGCTTAATTAGGTCTAGCCTGACTTATTTAGTTTGATTCGGTCTAGTCCAGTCTAATTAAGTTTAGTGCGGTCTAGTTCGGCCTAATTCAGTCTACTACGGTCTAGTTAGGTCCAATTCGATTTAGTCCAGTACTTGAACGGTTCTGGTACGGCGCTAGTGCCGTTAGGACTGCACTAGTACCGCGAGGACCGCGTTTGTACCGCACTAGTACCGTACTAAATTTGCCGTACTGGTCTGGTCTAAATGCGGTCTCATTCGGACTAGTTCGGCCTAATTGGGTCTAGTCTGACTTTTTCGGGTTGATTCAATCTTGTTTAGTCTCATTCAGTCTAGTTAGTTCTAGTTCGGTCTAATTTGGTCTAGTACGGTCTAGTTTGGCCTGATTCAGTCTAGTTTGGCCTAATTCTGTGTAGTTCGGTTTAGATCGGTCTGGTTCGGCTAAAATGTATTGCGCAGTCGGATGGGTTGTGAGTTGGACTGACTGATCAATTCAGTGATTCTCAATATGCTATCTTTCCCAACTCCATATAAAAACTCTATTTTCAATATATCATCGATCGATCATTACTCATCATTTTACAAATACCATTTTTGAGCTGCAAAAGCATTTCAGAAGCCTCTGACTTATCATGAACATTTCAAGCTGAACGCGCGGTATCGAGTGAGGTATTAACGCTTATATATCAATAATATAGCAGGATTGAAAGCGAGATTGGAAGTGGCAGGAAGATATTCAATTGATGATGGACTTACCAGCAATGGGACCAGGGATTTGCATTGGCATCACCACTATACTGATGCGTCGCTTGAACCAATGAATGTTGTTGCTGTTGTGAAATGTATTGCTCGAGATCGTTGTTCTCGACATCACAGTCATGCATATTCACGGGAATGTTTAAATTTAGATCATCACCAACAAGAAGTGACTCTGAAACATCTTGATAACCTCGCTCATCCATATCTAGGGGATGGTGAGGATGGTGATGCTGTCGCTGTTGTTGCTGATGGTACTGCTGGTGCTGATGCAGCGTGGCAATGTTTGAGGGTGATTGCAGATGGTTCAACGCAAGCTCTGGCTGCTGATGGTAGAGTAAACCATTCGCATGATGCTGCTGGCCCTGAGTAAAAAAATTAACGAAAACTCTAAGATTTGATTGTTGAACACGAGATGCCGAAACTGCTAATATTTCGTTTCCTCCGAGTTATGTCTTATAAACTGTGAAACTTTTAGAAAAAGAGTCCCCCAACATTCAAGATCCTAATGGAGTTGGGACGGGTTTGAATAACTCTTCAATATTGACTTCCTGACACAGGATTTCTAATGTACAGGGCTGAAAGTGATTGCTTTCAATAAATATATATTATGGAAAAGTAAAAACATAAAAACAGATTTTGGACCCTGTGATGACAAAATAAAGGCCGATCTCGAGGATCTTGTCAAAAAACAATTATTTCCAGAGCCCGTGACTGAGTCTGCAAAGATGTAATTTTAAAAGTCATGGAAATGAATCTATTAATGCAAAAATAGAGATGAAATGAATTCACAACTAAGGGTCCAAAAAATTTTGTCCTGCGAAGAAAGTAAAGAGTCCAACTCACCTGTCCCGCAGAACTTGCAGCAAAGTGAGAGTGTCCACGTGGTGTAGTCGGTGGTGTTGGTGGTGTGGACATGCTGTGTGAGGGTGTCTCCGATTTGGGTGAAAGCGAACCCAAAGAGCCGTTGGTCTTCTGATGCGGTGATCCAATCATCGAGTCGCAGCAGCTCATGTCCTCTTGTTTCAATTTTGTCTGATGTGGGCTCAAATGTTGCTGCTGATGCAGATTTTGTTGAGAAGATGGTGAAGAAGATGACCGGGATGAAGAGTTTCTAGCATTACTGCTATTCGAAGAGCAGGGTTGCTTTTTTCTTCGAGGCTGATACTTGTAATCCGGATGCGTGGCTTTATGGATGTTTCTCAATCGTATGGCTTCCTCGATGAAGGGTTGCTTGTCGTTGTCTGAAAGCATTCTGAACAACGTTGACTCGTTTTAGTGATTGATCGAATTGGTTGTCTTAAATTTGAGTTTTAATTCAGATTTCGGTTACACAGTTGGTGGGGTCACTGGGTGTCGGCTCGGCCGATCATCAAGTTAAGCATCGTTGGGCGCGATTAGTACTTGGATGGGTGACCGCCCATCTCGGTCTAATCAACCTTGACGAGCTGACTTTTCTGATCGATTAGTTGACACTTACTCTTCAGCAACGTGAGCGGAGGCACGAAATGTTACAATTGCGGTGTTCATGCTCACGAAATGTGGCATGAGCACCGTGTGGGTAGCATGATAAATGTGCCGAACTCTCCGGAACAGGTTTTCTCCCTCCGGGAGTTTTTCCTCGCTCAACGGGCATGACTCCCGGGCAAATGCGGAGATGATTAGGTTAGGGTGAGTGGCCGGATTTCAAACACGTCACGATAAAACACGGAATATTAAACCCACGAGATCCGCCCTGGTTACAACAGTTCATTGACTGAAGACGACCGTTGATCACGTGTACAAAAAAAATATAAATTCAGATTTCCGTTCAAAACAGTGGTTTTAGTTGAGTTATGTTGAGCTGGTGGTGGTTGACTTCTTTTGAATTGAGGACAATCGGGACCAATGACAGGCATTGCTTTGGACCGGTACATTTCGTATGTAATCAAGATCCTTAAAGTAATTAGGTATCGGTTCAAGTATTTAGAGCTGTTTTATCATCATTTCATTGAAACGATGCGTTTTTATCAGTAAGAGGCTAAGATTAAAGATTGTTTAGAAATTTACCAATCAGTATCTCGAGGTATTAGTCCCTTCTCGTGGAAGGTCGGTTGACAATGGCCTTATGATCTGTTTTTGACGTGAGTTATACACAATTTTATCAAAAGTATCTTATCTACACGTGTTTGCAAAACCATCAAATTGTATTCATTTTGTCAAAATATCGTGACCACGTTTGACCTTCTGACTCAAGCAAATATGACGAGGTTCACTGAACTTTACCCGTTGACACTAAACTTGCAAGTTTGCCGCACCGGCTGGCCATTCGTTTACTCGCCGGGATCGATGTATTTGCTTGATATTCTTACAGTTTAGGACTGGCATGTCACGAATCTATCTCCTAGGTTTAGCAAATATTCGATAATCTAAAGTAAACTCGATTGTAACTATATCGAGTGGTATATTCCGTGGACACGTTTGCGTTGCTCATGCCATCGTGTTTATGATACACTTGGAGTTACGAATAAAATATACGGATAACTGATGGAACCGAAAACGTCAAGGGGATGTCGGACATCGACATTGTTTAAATCTCAAATGCCTTTGGGATTTTGAGGAATATTGTAGCGATTTAGAGAGACGCTGATTCTAAAAGAATTGAAAAATCGGCGTTACTTCCCAGATTTACGATAACTCGAAAGTTCATCCAAATAATGGAAAAAACTCAAGTCATGTCGGTCGGTGGGCTCGCAATATTCATAGGACTCCGACATCCCTTTAACGTCTAGCTTTTTAGCAATCGCCTTAGAATTATAATCATGAAAAGTCTTACATGGTTAGAATGTGAAATCATTCGAAATTTCCTTTTATTGAAACGTTAGACGAAGCTCTGAAGAAATATTTCGATAAGCCCGAGCAGAAGCGAAATCATCGATGAATTTTTGACCTTACCCTTCATCATCTTCCGTCGATATATCTTTGAATAACGATACGTTTTCAGGATATAATATCGTAAAATTATCCAGTCAAGTGGACGAATACAAATATCCAGATCATTTCCAGTCTTATCTAAAATCGTTTTCAAGTATCTCTCGTCAGCAATGACCGATTAAATCTTTCCGCACAAAGCTCATAAAATTTAATTCGACGAGCTTCTCATGAGATTCTCGAGCATTCGATAAGCATTTATCAACCTCGGTCTCGCTCACATTTATGGTTAAAAAATTCCAAACGCTTGAAAGCACCAAGAATTTTGCTCCTGATCGAGATGATGAATTCCCTGCATCCGTTCCGGTCAGAACTCTCAGTCTCGTCGAGATCTTATCTCTAACAGATCTGGGTTCTCAAATAGTTTTCCCATAATCAATTACCGATACCAAAATGCTAACATGGGTAATTACAAGAGGTCAAATCATCCTCACGGTACGGAAATCCGTTATCCGAGCATACCAATTTTTTCAATATCGCATACCACCGCTGCCGACGTTCATTATACCGCCCCCGCTGAGCATCAAATCGGTTCGATTTTACGAGACTGCTGTCCGATCGGATCGTTTGTTTAGAGTCGACCTACTACTGTGTCTCGCACAGCTCAGCGTATTTTTAGGGCAGCCAACTCGTCTCGTCGCATAAGCATGCATTGCAGGCGCCGACAAAGAGTTTCGAGGGCATGACTATTGCACTCGCGCGACTGGTTTACTCGTTGAATGTTCCGGATGATGATGTTACGAATTTTTTCTCTGATGCCTTTACCCATATTTACAAGTATACATGTATTCACCTCGTTGTGGATCATTTCGTGTTACGCATTTGTTTTTTTTTTTTTTTTTTTTTTTTTTCTTCAAGCATGAGCTGTTGACAGATTTTGGTACAATTTAAGGATGAAGAGCTTTCATTTCTGTAACGGATGAACGAGAGTGAGCTAATTTTATGCAGTAAAAAGAGATTTTATGGTCCTTGGAAATCATTGCGTCGAGGCATGATAGCTTATTTGGACGTTTTATTGGGAATGTCCATCGATACCTATCTCAAATCAAAATCTTGTTCTCGACTTTATATTTATCTTCTCGATAAGTTTCGATCCATCAATCTTATTCTCGGATATTCACACATGTAATACCGGATGAGCTTCAAGAGTGGGTCTCTATTAGTAGCAGCGGATATGTTGCGCAAGAAGATTACAAAAACGTGAGAACTGTGAGGAGTGCGTATGGAGAATAAATTATTTGCGTGCCAAAAATTACACTGACATATGCTGTCAGGACAACTCGAACTCGTGGGATAACCTGCTCAACTCAAGTGATACACTTAATCTTTCTTCAAAAATAATCCACTGATGACTTTGAATGCACTAGGTATTTGTTTTTTTCAAATGCACAACCTATGGACACGACATCATGTAGGATAAATAAGGTAAGTGAACCCAACACGCCCCCACATGCCGATCTCAGAACTGAGCACTCCTTAACCTTCCCGCAATTTTTTTCACATTTGTTATATTAAAATATCAGGAAATAAGTGGTTTGGATCGAACTCGGACGATTCCTGCATCTCCCAGAGAATATAAATGAGTTTTCGCATTTTTCGTGTTTGCACACTGAAGAAATCGCCAACGAAATTGCTTTTAGTAAAGCCGTTGACGAAAATGTTTGAAAATTTTGGTTCAATCGATCTTAATGTAATTTAACACATTCGATCCTTATATACAAGTTGAATATTTGGTCTCATCGATCTTGAAGGACGGCGGGGAACTAAATAAATTCCCAAAATTTCATGATGGAAATGTTATTGCAACGTTTCGTCCACTAGGTTTTGTGGACCTCATCAGGCTTCAGGATTGTTATTCTTTAGATCGTCATGATATTTTTTGAACGATCTTGTAATAGAGCACAGACATAACGTCTAGCTCCTGTCAATACAAGTAAATAGAGTCAATACAAGTAAATAGTAAATACTCTATTTACTTGTATTGACAGGAGCTAGACGTTATGTCTGTGCTCTATTACAAGATCGTTCAAAAAATATCATGACGATCTAAAGAATAACAAACCTGAAGCCTGATGAGGTCCACAAAACCTAGTGGACGAAACGTTGCAATAAAATTTCCATCATGAAATTTTGGGAATTTATTTAGTTCCCCACCGTCCTTCAAGGTCGATGAGACCAAATATTCAACTTGTATATTAATCATCAAGGACGAAAAAATCTACCAAAATCACATATGACATTCGATCCTTATCTTCAAGACTCTCGAAGGCTTTTTCCAGAGTCGCGGAACTCCTCCCCCCCCCCCCCCCCCCCAAGTGGTCTCGAAAAGGTTCGCAGTACGACTGTTTTGGACCGGTTCAAAGCCCGAAATGTGGTTGCACATCGATAAAAAGGATTTTATGCACTTTATCGTCGATTAGCATAGTTTCTTGGGAAAGTTGAGACAGCTCCCCAGTCCAATGGGGTTCGAGTCTGTTGAAAAATTTTCACAGAAATATCAATTTGACAATTATTTGCAGCTCGAGTTGCAGCTTCTTGGCCGTCTTGACGGTATTCGTGTTGTTACAGCGTGCAATACGAAGCCCACTAACCTCGCCAATAACCAACCAATTCAAATGTCAATCATCTTACGTATAGATATGTTTACTGCATATAACATGGGAATGCAATCCTCGTCTCGCACTTCTGGTGTATATGTAGCAAGACGAATCAAGAGACGAATTGAGAGTAAGAAAGCCACACGCATCACTGGAATAGAGGCTGGTGGTGGGCATGTTTGACCGTAGTAACACAAACCAGACAACTGGCGAGTCGACCCCGTGATAGCTAGGATGCTTATATCTCGTGCTCTTCACTTAGGTCGAGACATCTCGGAGGGTCAGGGCAGCAGAGCGCGAGTCAAGCGAGTGAACACATGTGCACTTTTTCAGACATGCTCCTGGGTGCACTCAAGCATGCATTCAGCATCAGTAGAGTATGCTTGCATCGTACAGATCAAGATTGCAGTATACATAACATACTCACTTTACCGTAACTCTCAAGTCCAAATGAGCTTGCGGACGGACCTCCGGCTGAGATTTGTGTTTTTGGGATGACTCGAAGTTTTGTTACTTGATAATTTTGTTTCGAGATTTATTTGCAACAAAAAACGCATCATCAATTTTTAGAATTTTATATTTCATAATTTGAGGAACTTATTGACATTGCGAAAATTTACATTAATATAAATGTATGAGTCTCGGTGCATGTCTAGTGACATATGGCTGTATTTTTTGCAACAGCTGATGTATAATAATCCAACTTCAAACTTAAGAGGTCGGTTCTGAAAACCGTATTCTCGTCAAATGAGAGGTGCTACCAGCCGCATCGCCATCAGGTGGCGACACTCTCGATCGCAAAGGTGGCCAACAGGCCAATGCTATTCAATGGGTCACCCTTGCAATCGACAGTGCCGCCACCTGGTGGGTAGCACCTCTCATTCACTAGCAACCAACTATAAGATTTCGGCTGAGCGGAAAAATAGGGTAGGTTGGCCGAGTGTATTAAGTACATCAAGGGTTGATGCGCCACTCAAACTTGCAAGCAAGAATCTCCAAAGATCGAATCGGACTCTGCAAATGTGTTGAATCAGTGAACTGGTGGACGTCTTGCACGCAAACTTACGCTCATGCTCATACCGATTACATCGGCGCGTCTGGCATCACGCATGAAAAGCGCAAAAAATCAAGTACCTACGGGGTACGATGGTCAACCATGGAGAAACTTTGTTAGTACTTGCGATAAATCACGCATGAAGCAAAACCATATCGAGAGTCATGGCTACAGTTTTTTCAGCGTAGTTGATGACCAGCTGTTGTTGACTCTTCCATTTTTTCGCAAAATCTACGCTCTCAAAGTAGTACGGTCTATGCCAAGGTCGGTGCACGCTTAGAAACATACTTTTCATCTGACTTGGATGGCCTTTAGCGTGTCTTATAATCAAATGAATATGTTCTTTACAGTGTGTACCGATTAGAAAAATAGTTTAGAGGAAACTGGAAATGCGGCTTATCCTGAGGTGCTCGTAAGGAATAAAACCTCATATCATCGAATCGAACCAGGCATACCAGATTACTAAATACGTCTACGTTTTGCAACAAAAATTTTCTTCGTCAGTATAATAATTCTTTATCTCTCGTTCAGTGAACTTTCAATTATTGGCAACAGAAAAAATTTCACCAAATTTTGTATCCGGTCTTGACGACTCGTACCTGAAATATCCAAGTTTAGGTGTAAAATTCATCTTTTGGCAATTTTATAGTAATCGGTTGGGATCAACGGATTCTCGTTCAACTAATTGCAGGTAAATTTTTCAGCTTGGCAATTTTACAAAATAGCGTAAAATACTCACAAATCATATTGTTTTGATACTACCGACTCTGTTGCAAGCCTTTACTGCCACTAAGTGAGTTTTAATATTGGATGCGTGAGCATATCTCTTTACTCCAACAAGAATGAAATTTAGGTAACGATTCCAGGTGCACAGCACTCGCTCTCGTATTTGAAACTGATAAGTCTCCCCATGACTCGTATCAGTATATGTGCGCAACAAATGTTGGCCAAACGAGTAAACGTGATTCTCTCGCATCTAGGATAAATAGCAGGGGAATAAATTATGCTCCGGTAATATTTCCAGTAGGTGCCACGTTGCTACGCAATATGCAATCCTTAGATGCAGCTGCTTCATCCGGACGTGAAAGGGAGGAAAATATACTCATTACGATAAGAGAATGCAGACTGAAAGATATACAGGACAAAATTATTGCTTCATCTTACGCTGATCTAGGCTAACCGAGGGTGTTTTCATCGAAATGTCTAAGGACCTCCTGAAGTCAGGTGAATTTATTTTATCATCAGAAATTTCGGAACTTCCTTTGTATTGTTTAACCCCAAAACAATCTCAAAAGAAAATATAATCTGTATACAAACCAAAATGCTTATGAAAAATTCGAGAGACGTGCCCTTTTTGCCATATAATCAGATTTACCTGTCAATCCCGAATACATCTGTTTTTTTCTGAAAAATGTTCTATCTAAGAGTGTACGGATGTTCAGAAGAATATTATCAGATTACAAGAATACATCCTGGCAATGCATGCTTTAGCTCGGCTTCTGCAGCTGTGATAGCAAATGGATGTCTGCAAACTACAGTGAAAATAAGTTCTCAATTTTTGAGAAATTGGCTATCAAAACTGTGCAACAACATTTTAGGATCGGAATGTTACATGGACTGGATCATGAGTTCCGTACATAAGGTAACTGTGTCTAATATGCCCTTGATATGCCCCCATTCAAGTTCTCAAATGTATGCACCCGCAGGTCTTGCTGCGCATTTTTTTCATGTTTGTTACGTTAAAATAAGAGAAACTAAACGTTCTGGACCAATCCTCAATGGCACGCGCATTTTTTTACAACAAAAAAATGGTTTTCGGTACTTTCGACTTCTTTTTTGTTGGTCACTAAAAGCTATGCCAAACAAAATTGGTGAAACCAATTTCAACGTACTTTGGCTCACTTTCTTTGTTTTTGTCCCAACTTTAGAACGCTTTCTGCAGAATTGCAAAATTCGATTTTTAGCCGATTATACACCCATATCACTAGAAAAAGTGCAGTGTTCCTAATTTGCCCCCAAAGTCTTTTTTCAAACTTGTTCTTCACTCCATTCGAATACATCAATCTCGCTCAAAAAATTCAGGAAGAGGTAAAAAAGCTACAAAATGAGCTCAAGTACGTCTTATTTGGAGGTCTCAGAGTCGAATTATCCCGATTTCACGAAAAACCCGTATAATCTCATGAAAATAGGCATCTTTTCAACGTGGGGGCAAATTAGGAACACACTGTCGAAAACTCGCAAAAAATCTTCTCTTGCAAAAATTAAGATATCTCGACTCTAATTTGTTGAAATTGAATGTACCTCAGCTCATTTTGAAGGTCTTGTAACAAGCTTTAAAGTGAGCTGAAGTACGTTGGAAAATATAGAGATGAATTAGAATGGCAAGCAAAACAAAAGTAGTGGGGTCAAATTAGGCACACTTACATTATTTTTTGACGTGGAAAAGGGATCGGAGCCGCAAATTGCCACAGAAGGTCGAGATTCGTTTTAAATCGCGATCAACTCATTTTGCAGAGATTTTATTTATCGTAGACGGAAATCCTGACGAGGTACCTCAAAAGAGGGTACAGAGTCGTGTTCGGACCGTCATTTTGCGTCGGAAAAACATAGTTGGATATCTCGCTCAGTCGAGAATATATTTCCTAAGTATTTTGAAACAGCAAGGATTATCGAAAAAAAACAGGTTGATTCTACGTGTTTTTGGGGATTGAAAACACCCGTTTTTGCAATAATTCTTGCTGTTCAAAAATTAGTAAGAAAAAGTTTCTCGCTTGCGCGGGATAAGTCCCAATATGCTTTTCCGTCATAAAATGACATCTGAACACGATCCCGTGCTTCATTTTGAGCTACTTTGTCAGGATTTTTGTTTACGTTAAAAAATGACTCTGAGGAATGAGATGCTTGCAATTCAAGGAAACCTCTGACGCTCTGGCGCAATTCGGGGAGCTCGGACTCGCTTCACCGTCAAAAAATACGTCAGGATTCGTGATCTGATCGATGTGTCATTCAGACCCCACAATTTAGTTGAACAGGGCAACTCCTAAATTGAACGGTTGTCTGTCAAAAAAATTCTGTGAACATCGTTCTAATGTACAATATTAATCTTTGCATTTGAAGAACTTTGCAGGATGGGCTAGTTTTGAATCCATAAGCTCAAAAAGAAGCAAAAGAATTTTTATAAAATCAGAATGAGTTTACTTCAATGGAAAAATAAACTCATTTGCAGCCGTTAAAATGTAAGTTTGCGTCGAATTACCAACATTTGTAGAGTTTATCCGTATGCGTGTACAATTGTTGGAGAATATTGTTTCGTTGTATGTACTCATTCTAACTTTAAATCTCAATCAAACAAGCTTGAGATTGTTGAGGTATGTGCTTTAGAGATGGGTGTGCTATACCAACGAAGAACGACTAACGATTTTTATTTTCTTCTACAAATGCATTTTTGCCTTCTCCAATGGACTCGAGCACAATTTCCATTGATAATAAATTGTATACGAATGATATCTCTATCTTGATTTTCAATGCACTTCTCGTGTCAATAACAATAGTCAAATAAAACTAAACGCTTTTGCAAGTAATTGAATTAGTAATAAGGTCAAATATGACGACAAAAGATGGTACAAGAGTACGGATTCGAAAATATTACACATTTTCAAAGACAATGGTAGTTATGATACAGAGCCCACTACAAAAGGCCGAACCAACTCTGATAAGTCAAATGCTTCTGCACGCGCAAGGAGGTTGGGCGCAACGAATCGACTCTGATTTATGTGAGCACCCTTTTTTTCTCGTACCCCTTAAAAAATAATAACCCACTACCGTAGAAGTGGGTTGGGCATGCAAATTAACCGAGTCATATTTGTCACACTCTAGTATTTAATTTCACTCTAGCATTTTACTCGCTTTTTCTGAATCTGGATTTGAAGGTCTAAATGAAAGTAATAGAGAGAGAGCGTGCGAGAAAGAGATGGTTTAGTTTTCACCATGTTTTTACCTCTTGTTTCGAAGATATGAGATTTGAGCATAGGTTATTTCATGATATTTTTTGTGAAACGGATACAGGCATATGAGTGGCAGAATAAAATCTACAAGGATATGTATATGTAGTCATACTTGACGAATATTCACGCAAGTTCGCTTGGTCTCGGTCAAATATAAAATTGACCAAGTTGAGGAGTCTGACCCGCCGGTCACTCAATGACATAAATGTGTACAACCCAATCTCTGTAAGCCAAGACAAACTGATCACGGTCAACTCTTAGAAATATGAATTCAAACTCCGAAATTACTTCGTTCATCAATAAAAAAATACCTGCATATCGAAGGGCCTAAACCGTAGTAGCAAGAGGAGGATTTGTCTTTCACGCGTTACAGGTGCATCCAGTTGAGAGCTCTCTCTCTTGCAACTCGGAATGTTGCTTTCTCACGCCTCGTCACCTTTGTGCAAATTGGACGTTTTGAGCGGACATTCGCGCAAGACTATATAGCATTCTTATGTTTAACTTTAACTCGTGAAATTATACGCGCGAATACACGAGCTTTTAAATGCACTTAGTCGCCTGATGTGTGCAGTCGAGAAAACTTCTTTTTTTTCTCTCTTCCACGCTTGACGCCACTTTTTTTTTACAGTGGTCAAAGTAAACGTAAGTTGGCTGAGTAGTAGGAGACTTCCGAAAAAAAATCTCTGCTAAATGTTTTCAAAATTGAATTACATCGGAGAATGTGAGCGTGACATCGTAAAATTTGATTTACTGCCTGCTATAATATACGAAAAGAGAGTTGACTGCCCGAAGAAATACGCCTCTTTTTTTGCTTTATTGTGCCAAAACTCATGCCGAACTATTAATATTAGTGATGTAAGCTGGCTGGTGGAGGTAACTAATACGTGAATTTTTCCATTGCCGAACACGTGACATTATCATACGTGTTCTCTACTAACTCCCACTTCATAGGGCTCAAATAAATTCTGATTGAAAAAGTTCTAGAGCGAGTATTATGTTTCATTAATTTCATTATCACATTACACGATCAAAGACATTGAGATTATATTGCTTAGAATCTGTTCAGTATTATTCTTACAGAATGTAGCATCACACTTATTTTTCCTGCGTACAACATGTATTTCAAGTGAAATTTTCGACGGCAGTGATTAACACATTGGCTGGGGCGGTTTCCACCGGTGGGACCCGTGACTTTTCATTTTTCTCAATCTCTGCTCGGACTCAGACTTGCTCGGAAAATTCTCCCAAAAAAATCTATCGTGGTAGTTTACTTCCCCAAAGTTGTGAACAATGAGCCAAAAACGAATGTAGCTCCATATGGGCTTTTCTACCCAATTGCGATGGCGCAGTTCATGAACGACATAAAATTACGAAAGAAACAGCATCGTAGCAAACATGTGTAGTAATGAGCCAGTGAGCTTAAAATTCAACCTTATGCCTGGATCATGTGGATAGAGTTTGAACAATGTGATTAAAATTCAATCAGTGGAACTTTTTCCACATAACAGCCACACATCCTCTGTCGACCTCAATATCCTCCCGAACAGATGAATCACTATCCTAAAACCCCAGGAAGTCTATCACACTCGAGAATAAACGGAAAACCACGCTGGTAGAAATTTTTTTCAACAGGTGGTTAAAAGTCCATAGTATATTTTTTACAGTGTGGATTGCATAAAAAGTCAATTTTTACAGTAATAAAAAATATAAATAAGGTATTGATGAAGAAGAGAACAGTACTCACTTCCAAAGTTTGCCAAGGGTCTTTGAGAGTTCGGCATTGTGCAGCTGGGGATACTGATCAGCAAGACGTCTGCGTGCAGCCTGAGCCCACACCATGAACGCGTTCATCGGTCTCTTGACGTGCTGCGCCCTTTTGTCATTGACACCCCTGTGAATAGCCAAAAAATTATCTTCATTTACGAACCCTTGCCCCCGACCAACAATTTTTTTCACCCTTCCCATTCTGAATCTCATGTATCGTAACATTGAATTCCAAGCTTTGCAAACGACATTGCTCGCGTTGATCGAATTTTTATGCTAAAGCTGAGTGATGTTCAGACCGAAACGCGATCCAAATGTATCTGACGATTTCTTTCGCGTCATTTTTTTAATGTCACATCTACATTGTTCCGTGTCTTGGAAGATGGACTCTGCATTTAATGTCTCAAGCATAAGACTGAAGTGATTTGATACAATCTATAAGTTTGAAGGGTTTCGCAGCAATAAAATTATGCAGAGAAATTTATTAAATAAGTGTCTATGAAGATCCTTTGTTTGTGCCTTCGAAAAAAATACACGGCCACGACGGTAAGGATAATTTAAGATGAGTCATTGCTGATCTAATTATTGGTTGATGAATTACCAGAAATCAAATTTTTAGATAATTTACTGAACGAGGATCCGTGTAACGGGTAAAAAATTGTGAAATGTTCAAATACCTGTGATGGAACATAATGAAATGACTTTATAAACCTAAAAATTTTCCTAAAATAGTAAGCTCTAAGCTCATCAAAATATGCAGTACAATGAAACGCTCGATGAAACTTCTCAACCACGTCTCAACCGATGAATGGACGTAAGCCTTTCAGTATAATAAGCGTGGAAAATAGTTCACTTTTCGTTTTTGAGAAATCGAGTAGGTTTTCTCGAATTTACTCAACCGAAAGCCTATTATTAAAAAGATTATATTTGAATCGTTCAGATGTAGATGTCCATTTGAATGTAAAAGCATTTTTTTAAGAAAATTAAAACCCCCAGTGTTGGGTCACTTCTCAAACCATGGGCTTATCTTTTTAGAAAGCTAACAAAATAATGCCTCATCCTCATCAGAGTTTGCATTGGCTGCAGACATTCAAAGTGAATAAATTTTCGCATACAGCAGTTTTCGCCCAAAAACTAACATGTGATTCGCTATAGAGAAAGTAGGGCCGAACGAAACACGCATAACATATAAAGTGCATTCACTTTTAGAAAGGGGTGCTTGATGACATGAGCAAACCGAGCGTATCGGACCTCTTGGATGCTGAAAAATTTTGAAATACCGATGAAGAAGGGACAGACGCTGAAATAGACGGTCTCTCAGCAAGCGCCCGAGTCTCAAATGCGTGAAAGAAGCCACGCGTCGCCGTGACAAGCAAGAATCTATAATATGTGTTTCGGGTGTATCTGGTTTCCAAAAGGCACGCGTATGCTTTCTTCGAGATCTCCACGATCCTACATATGTATAACAAACGATCCTGTAATGACATCGAAAAGTCTCTGAAGCCCCTCATCTCATTTTTTCAGTACCCAATTTCTTGAAAGTTGGCCGGATGTGGAGAACCTACTTGACTGACAAGTAAGTGTATCACAGAATTAGTACTATTAAAGCTGTTCATCATTCGAACTTGTCCCGCTAACTGAGCACAAAGTTTTTTTAATATAGAAATATGAGTAACATGAATTCGACCTGTCAAATATTCACGCAGTTGAGCGTGGAGAAATCACTTTCGTAAACAACTCGACTGATTTGGGTGACGAATTAAGTACTAATAATAAGAATGCAAGATATTTTGATTATTTTCTCGTGAAAGAATTTACCACCTTGAAAAAAATTCCAGCAAGTACACTATCGGGTGAAAATTTTCGCAAACTTGTGTCATCTATATCTTCACAATACACTTTTCATTGGAGTTCTTCCAATTCTCAGTTACCTCACGAATATCCCGACTCACATAATCGTAGAGCATGGATTACATACATGGATGAGGAAAAATGGAGTAAGATTTTTTTAAAACAAAGAGTATTTTGGGATTCCAAAATTTGCCTGATGTTCTTATCAAACGTTGCATATATGGGGAGTTCACCTCACCGCATGAATAACCGAACAAAAATCAAATCGAGATCAGCTACTTAGATCAAAATAATCTGTCTCAATATATTCGATGAATAAATGCAAAACAAAATGTAGAACATTGGGTCTGATTTTTTTTCTTCGTTATTTCCAGAAGTTTTCTAATCAATTTTGCAATCAAATATAGAACATTGATCCAAACGTTGATACAATTAAATTGATCCTTCATTCAGAAAATACTTAGAAAACCATATTTCAGGATTGGAGACAAATTTTTTATTGTTTCTGTGGGGGGGGGGGGGGGGGGCGCCCAGCAAAAACAGCTGTTTCCGTGCTTGATATAAGTACTTTACTTGAACTCTTCATTTATAATCTACGATATTTTTGTGTACTTCTGAGCAAGAGGAAATTATTCCCTTGGCGAGTTGCGAGTCTGCGCCATCCATTGATTCTGGGTAATTCGTAGAAAAATGGAACGCAAATGATCGCATTTTGAAATCGCGATTGAGTTTTCCCACGATACAAAAGATACAAGCGAAGTGAAGATTCTCGTGCATTGCACGTATCGACCACAAATTAGATAATTTGCGTTAATGACAACACGAGGACAGGCAGATTTTCCCTGCGTTTCTCATGAGCAAGGGAAACGAGTGCGTCATAATTGAGTTAGCACGTGCCCAGAAGTAGCAGTGGCAACAGTTTGCTCACATTTTTATTTTGCGATTTGCAAAGAGAAAAGAAAAAATCGAGTGTAGCACATGAGTTGGTAAGCTGGTAATGCGCAGACACTTGCGAAGGAAAACAAGTTTCCCTGGACAAATCACACGGGCCATGAGAACTTGACTCCTTCCCTTACTACTTTCTTCACCCTGCCTGCTCATTTTACTTTGAGGGTCGTCTAAGGGCTGTTTGCACCAGCTAATACACGATTTTCACTTTTAATCGTAATAAACTCATGTAACGGATGAAGGTGAAGGTAGACCTCGAGGTAGACAGTGAAAATATTTTCTAAAAATTTTCGATGCAAATGTAAAGAGCAAAGAAATTACCAATAAAATATTTGCGTTTTTGTTGTCAAATGGACAGTTGAAAGAAATCCAAGTGCATTTTTCTTCAAATTTGTGTCTTGAACTTCTCAAAATTTCGGACTGGATTGTAAGAAACTGCGTAACACGATGATGGCATCGCCTCATTTTTCAGATTTTGAACATCAAAGTTTACAGGATGAGAAAATAGTACAGCGAACTCTCCCTCTCAATAATGGACAATTTTTTTCGCAACCGGCAGAAGGATGATCACAGTAAATGAACCTCTGATTAGCGAACACTTCCGGATAGTGGACAATCTTGATGCGAACGAAGGTGACCTTCGTAACAGGGAGATTTCACTGTACTTAATTGGAATCATCTATCATTTTTTCGCGTGATGTCATTACTCTCGACTAGAAAACTACGAATCTAGATAACCATAGCAAAAGATTCGTGAATCGAGCATCGACGATTAGAATACCACAACCTCTGAATTTCAGAATCACACAGAGAACAAAATTAGCGCGTGTCTACTACCTGCCCCGTGCCATCAGACGTCGCAAGCTCGAGCGGATAGAGCTTTAAATTTGCAAAAAAAGTAATTCAGTCGACTCCACATGACGTTAGACTCAAATTTGGGATATCAAATAGGGATAGAAATTACGAGTTACATGGCCAAAAAAAAAAAATAAAACAGTAGAAGAATACTCACTTGCTAGCGACGGGTACGAGCGTCCAATCGTAGCCCTGTAGCACCTTGGCGACGGCTGCACTGATGCCACCCTCGGCATTTTTGCCATTGTTCTTATCGTTGTTGTTGTTGTTGTTGTCGTTGCTACCACCCCCAAGAGCTGCGCTACTGGCCACGACAAGTGTCTGTACAAGTCCAAGGCTGGCCTGCAAATTTCCTGGTGACTCGCCGATTTCGTCCACGCTCATGATTGCTTCTCTGATGGAATCACGTTTTTCATCAAAAAATCAGTTTCTCACGAACCAAATCACCACCCCGAGAGTCCAGAGTTAATAAAATCAGCTACACGCACTACAAAGTTCACAACCACTCGAAACTGCAATCAATATCACTTCATCTTACCCCTTCTAAAACACTCGCAATTTTCACATTTCGGTAGATTTTAGTTTTCACAGATAATTTTGTCAAGTGTAAGAAAATCGCTGGTTCGTCGTACGGGGAAGAAAAACTCCGCTCTACGTACAAATAGTCGAAGCAGAAGTCGCACATACGATCGTATATATAAATCGCCAAACAGGAAAGCGATTCGAGCAAGAGTGCGACGCGAGGTGGTTGTGCCATCTGATGATGGCAAGCTTTGAGAGAAACCCTCGTGGTAGATCGAGACCATCAGCCGTGCCGTGCGTAGCAGCAGCCGGCTGCGCGGGCGCCGATTGCCGCAGCGGGGGCGGAGCATCGTGCTCACAATGTGTGTGATATGTAGATGTATCGAGGCAATGCGCACATGTATAAAACTAAATTCCATTCGAGACCACTTGTTGCTTCTTGCAACGCCAATACATCCGAAAGCTTTGCTTTGCAAAGCTTCGGTTTTTTACGGCACGCGACGATTACGACCTGAAAACTATATTTATTACTGCAAAAACTGGTGAACAGTAACACTTTTTTTTTAATCAAGGTCAAGCTTTCCATCAAATTTTCCATGGAACTCGAATTTACCACGCGTTTTATTGACTAGCAGAAAAAGTTCGGAAATGTCTGAATGAATGTTAGATTTAACAATCAAGACTGGATGATAGCTGATCCCATATTAATTACCTAAATTTTCAATCGTTTAGCCATTGAAAGTACAATTTTCAAGATTTGTATGTGAAGCAATAAACTTGAATTTCGAGCCCCTTGCCAGGGAAGAATGAGTTGCTCGGGGTACTCGGAAAGCAGACCCGCCTCTCCGTCCTCTCATTTCATACCGGAATCTACAATTTCGATCGAATGATCTGAGTAATGCTCATATAGATCGCAACACACAGTGGATTTTCAAAAAATGTCAAGAGAAATTGGATTTATAACAGACTTTTAATAAAATTCCACAAATTTATTACTCGAAGTCCCGCGAACAAGTCGAGGAATTCAGTATTGAGTTGTAAGTTGGTGACTATATAGATTATAATTGATCTGCTTGAAGTCTATTAAATACACCATCTTCAAAGATGTCATTTTGCAAGCAGTTATTACAATCAAGGTGAGCTATTGAAGTATTTACATTAGAGTAGCTGTGTTCATTTAATTATTACAAACGCATTTTGTGATTATTTATGCTTCCTCCTTCTCAAGCTCACGGCCCGAAATGAATTGAATCATCACAGAATCCAATCATGCTCCGAAAATAATCGTGAGTACCCCTGGTAGAAATCCGTTTTCATTTATGGCCAAAAATTGGCCATATGGATTTTTCTATAGCCAAAAAACGGCCAAAGAATTTGTCCATATTTCACCCGAGAATGAAACGATATTTCCGCCATAAGTCGTCCATTTATGGAGTGAGTCTATTTAGCCATTTTTTTATCTAATATTTGGACATATTTTCCTACGAACCGAGAACAAAGTTTCATGGCCTAAATTTATCTAGACAATATTTGGGCTTATTATGGGTCAGATCGTGATTTAATTTTGAGTCATTCGATAAATAGTGACGAGTAGAAAAGCATTTAGATACATTATATCTTCAATACTAATAGATGATGTAAGGGAGCACATGTGCTCAAGCAAAATTATCGGTGTGATCAGGATACAATCATAATCTCCCCTTACAAAAGATGTGTCAAGTTCCCCTTGAGGACTTGCACGTGGAAGAGATATCCAGATTTGTGGTCTCTAAGCCAGTGGCGGATCCAGGAATCGATCTTGGGTGGGGGGGGGGCGATCGGGTCTTGGGAACGGCGATTTGCCGAATTTTCCGTACGCGCGCGCTCTGTGTTCGCAGTGCAAATTTTTTTCTTTAGGGCGGGGGGGGGGGGGGGTGTTTGTCGCCCCCCCCCTAGATCAGCGTCTGGCCTAAGTTCGAGGTTGCTAAAACTAGAGTGGGTAAGCAAATCCTGTCACGGCGCCACCTACCGATCAAAGTCAAACCGTTCAAGCACAAAAAACAAGTCCATTATTTAGCCATTTTTGGGAAGTCAGATTCAGGGGGAAAATTTGGCTTTAATTGTCAGACTCTATATTTGCTGAGAGTAACCTCGAATAATGGCGTCCAGTCTTTGTCGACAGCTTGCGCCATCGACATGGTCCGACGTGATTACAAACCGCGTTTGACTCGCGAGTTTATCAGTTGTCGTTGATTGTTAATTATCGAGGGGGTGATATTCGCGAGGTAACGAAAATCTACCGATTTCGCGGCCGATTTTGATGATGTGGGGATGGCGGCGCTGTGCCACGCGTGAGAAGCTGGAGCGGAGCAGTTTTGAGGCTTTGCTGCATGTGATGTGAGTGTGGTGAATTCGCTCTTATCGTAGTGCATAAGTGACTCCCAACAAGCATCGAAACTTGTCAATATATTCCTGATATTTGTGTGCTAGTTTTGTGTTCAGATCTCGCGTACAATTATATTTCAGTGTATATTTGACAAACAGCGAGCGATAACCTTAGTAAATGGTCACCCCCAACGACAATGATGATGAAATCATAGGTTTTCATAAGTCTGCATAATCACAAGGGGGAAGCACGGGGCCCGGGTCGCCAATCATCCCCAAAATTTTTTCACAGTTTGGTACCATGTAGAATATGAAGAATCTAGGGTACCTCTGTCAAATGGGCCCCCTATCCGAGGATACAGCCACTGAGATTAACATTGTCCATATAGGCCCGTGTAAAAAAGTGATATATATAGATATACTAGCAATGTTGACGTTTCTGGCGTAGGTCAGATTAAAAGGCCCATTGGACGGAGTTACTCTAGATTCTTCATATTCTAGATGGTACCAAACTGTGAAACAATTTGGGGATGATTGGCGACCCGGATCCCGTGGTCCCTTCTTGTCAGTCATAGGTATTTTTGTCGAAAATCAAGTGCTTCATTGCCAACTCCAAAAATTTTCTCCACCAAAGCTTCGGAAAAAGGGCACTCGCGTCTCCAACTGACAGGCCTTCATACAAAATGAAAAAAAATTTTCATACCCTCGATTATTTCCGCAGCTACATAAGGTGCCTTCGCGAGCTTTCGCATACCTATGACTTATTGTATAAGTATGGAGACTTAATATACTTTCTTAGGTCATAGTTGGTCGTACATATTATTACAGTCGAGCCGAGAACGTGTTCATACGATCGTCAGGCACTTATTCTTACTAGGGTATGTCATTCATAGGATATGGTCTCGTTTTGCTGCTCAAGTTCATTCTCTCTAGAAAATCCAAACGAGTTGATCGTATAAATTTATCACGATTGCTGGATTATGATAATCGCAACGTTTATTTACTTTACCACAATGCACTAAATTTGAATTGAAGTTGGAGTTGGCTCAATCATCTAAACCAGAACTTCTCTCAATAAATAATTAATCAGTCCATTTTCATATGTATACAAATATCATTTTACAAGCTCGCTTATTCTCCAGCTTTTGATTTCGCTGATACTGATATCTGATGTAGATTTAAATTTATTGGCTGAAAATTCGAGCGGCTTGAATTAACTATCCAATTTGAATAGGAGTATTTGCCGTTCTTTTACCACTTAGATCGCGTTAGAATAGATCGCTGTCCGTCGGTGTATATGTACATTCGAATGCGTTGTGGATTCGTCCGACGGAATAGCGCACCACCCGCACCCATCACATATGCGCTCCATGCAGGGATCCCCACAAATATCTCACAAAGCACCGGGATTTTTTACCACAGCAAAATTTTTCCTAGTCAGTCGTTAGCTCAAATCTCTGAAGGTAAGTGAGCCTTATAGTTGACCAACACTGTTTTTGTTTTGCTCAAAACTTTATGGCTTATCTCAATATTTTCCAAAGTATACCTTAACTCATTTTGAAGCTCGGTTCAAGACTTTTTACCCTCATACTGATGCAGATGTTCAGGATATTGGACAAAATCGATTTCCAATATTTCGTGATAACTTTCAACAAAAACATCGGAAAGTTTTGAAAAAATTCAGAAAAATTTCGGAATATTTAGATATTATATTAGAAGTTTCAAAAAAAAATGAGAATCGGAAAATTTTTGATATTTCGAATCAGACATTTTGTACCATTTTCACGCTAATACTCGATGCTCCGAATATTTTTTGTCATTCTGAAGGCCAGAAGCAAGTTCTGCGGTTCTGCAGTAAGATAAAATGAGCTAAATAGGAGAGTTGAATTTGGATCAAATTAGACTGAGCTATATTAATTCTCGCAATAAATGATTTTTCTCGCGATAAAAAGATTGTGTGACTGCCCCCCCCCCCCCCCCCCCCCCCCCACGTATATTATGAGAGGCCTATTTTCATGAGGTGATGTAAAGATTTTCTGTAGAATCGGGATATTTCGGCACCCAAACTTTCAAATGAAAAGTTTCCTTATTCCATTTTGCAGAATTTTCCAATTTTCTCCTAACTTTTGGGTTACATAGACAAATTTTGATGTTGTGCGCTCAATAGCTATCATAAATGTGCGAGAATGTCCCCGGTGCTGAATCGTTCGGTTTATCCACATACTGTCCAGTGTAAGTCAACTTTCAGTAAAACGACTTGATTGTATTTCGACTCAAAGTCGAGAAACTCAAAGTCGAGAAAATTGTACCCGAGAAAACATATTTTCATTACTCTAACCTAAAAATGCCGCGTTTGAATAGGATTTTAGGGTTCTCGTAATGAAAAAATATATTCGCACTTCGCTTGCAAGCCCATTTTGGACACTGGAGAACATGTCTGTCCTACTGCCCAAAATGGGCTACCGCACTCAGTACGGAAATATACCATTTTCTACCGAGATTCATGAATAAAAATACAAATCCTACTCTGTAAGCCGTGGCGAGCAACTGGACTCAAAACGATTGTGCTGTCCCAATAGTCAGGGCTCAAATCTTAGTGATGGAAAATTGTAAGTGGGGAATCTTGCAGTTCAACTTTGTGATTCAAGTCTGTTTTTCAGTTTCTTTTCCTAAAGTTGGCAATACAGCTTCAAATTGATTTCTCCGAGTTGAGATAAGAAACACGACAGGAAACAAATAGAAAAATCTGAAAATAACCATCTAATTTTGATGGTTTTATCAGGGTTTCATCAACCCTGGAAAGAGAGAAATTGGAGTATGAAGATAAAGATACTCCCTGTATCTTTTAGATGATAAGTCTA
The DNA here is from genome assembly GCA_029851415.1 of Eretmocerus hayati. Taxonomy (NCBI): domain Eukaryota; kingdom Metazoa; phylum Arthropoda; class Insecta; order Hymenoptera; family Aphelinidae; genus Eretmocerus; species Eretmocerus hayati. Next base: position 137,091,048 of record CM056742.1, read on the forward strand.
TTCTTAAATTATCACTCATTTTATCGGCTTCGACTGGTATACAAGTATGGTCCTCATCAAAGATTCATCAAATTGGTTTGATTTAATTTTTTGATCAATTTATTTAAGAAGTCATGTTATAAATCTTTTATGATCAAAAATCATCAATTAGGTAACATTGTTTTTCTCCCGTCGCGAGGAATCGACTCAGGTATAATTAGGTCACTTTGTCTGGTACATCATCCATTCAATTTCCAATGTGGTGAATTACATTTTCGAATAAAATTGGCCTATCGAACTTTTGCCAAAATCTCTCATTTTAGAAATTATTTGACACTATCAAGCGTTCGTATCAATACCGTGCAAAAATTCGTGAACGGTGGAACCAAATTCTGACTTGCTCAAACGTCGATTACTCAGACCCAGATCAACGTAAAGAAATTTTAAAAAACAAAATTCCGTGGGTACCCATGGGGAGTAAACGTAGAGCAGTTTCACAAAAAGTATCTTGAAGAGCGGAAAAATTCCGTTTGCAATGATTTTTTGATTATTTTTTACGTCGTGCGTGCAAGAGTGTGAAAGCTCTCACAGTATAGCTTAAACTCTAGGTTTTCACAGTTTTCTCCGTTCTTCATTGAGAATCCAAGAATCTGGCTATTTTCAGAGATTTCAAATTCTTGCTCGGGTGACGTGAAAAGTCATCGAAAAAATCATTGCAAATAGGAATTTCTCCGCTCTTTCGGATGCTACTTGTAAAATTGCTCCATAATTATCCGCATTCACACGGCAGCTGTTATAGTGAAAACATTTCCTTCTCAAAATTCTCGAAGTTGCGTCAGCTGCTGGTGACACCAGGAAGGCTTGAAAAAAATCAAAAACCATAGAAATTTAACATTCTTTTCCTTCTTTGAATGTTTTTTGTAAAATTTTTCTACGTTAATCTGAGTCCGAGTATTCGACGTTTTAGCAAGAAAGAATTTGATTCTATCGTTCACGAATTTTTGCACGGCATCACATGCCCTGAGAAATTGGTTCTTATCATATAAGAAGGGATGACTCGTCGCATCTTTAAAAACGAGTGGAGGCATGTCCGACGGTTGTTGGGCTCCACCCACGGCTAACCGGTTCGAGTAGTGGCCCCCCGCGGATTGGACATAGCGAAGACTCGTCCCGTCACCCATTGGCCACTCGCAAGTATCCGATTTGCTGCCCCTCTACCTACACTTATCTCTTGAGCCAAAGTTTGCAAACTATGCAGTTGCGTTCTTACTCTGACACTTTGCCGCATTAGAAATGAAATAGAAATCCCTGCATATACTTGTCCAAGATGAAGTACAGAATGTATCCTGTGGAGCATAGTATCATTAGAGATGATAGGAGCTTCAGGAGACGAGAAAATAGCTATTGTGGTCAGGCCCAATCGTCTATGAGACACTATCAGAGATATGTATGGATATGATGAGTAACTATTGAAGAGTCGTGAAATTCGAAAAGTTGACTGGGTGAGTTGTCGAAGACTCAACTCATTGCAAACTACCCAACACTTCAAATCTCGTAAATTACGACGATGAATTCACATCCATAGATGAATATATTGGAATATGATACCGTTGGGGCCCATCTATTGGAATAGCTAGGTGTAGTCTATTCTTGAATCCAGAGAACTGCATGAATCGAACCAAATCTATCTGAATGTGTCGGTGAATTTTGATAAAGACCAAGTCAAATGATAATAAAAGAGTCAATATTTTTGTATACTGTATTATCATGGTTTACAATTATCATATTGTTCCGATTGTGTTATAGAGCTTTTTAAAAACTTTCTCGCTTTTCTGATCCGTATACTTACTACCAAAACCATGAAAAAAGTGGTGAAATATGCCCGGATGACAACATGTTTCGTAAAGCAGAAGAACAGCCCGACAACAGCGTTGCTGCTTTTGTGCTCAAAATCCATCTTCAGCCAGAATATACATGTTATATAAAGTAACTTTGACATATTAATTTCTCATTCGTATTTGCGTTACATATTCGGTATTCGTTTGAACAGATTGGATTAGTTGATTATCTATGAAATTCTGCCCTTGAGATCCACACATCAGGAGAAAAGACAATTGTCGTACAGTTTCCGGTATGAAAAGTTTCCAAAGCCCATCATCGAATAGTTTTCCAAGATCCATAAAAATACAAGAATGATATTAGATACATCTATTGTCAAGGCCACTCTCTTAACTTTTCCGAGTGAAATCTCACTTGGAAAGAGTGAGTTCTCACTCGGAGCTCGGAGTAAAATCGTGGCAACTCGGTACCGAGTGAGTTTCACTCGGAAAAAAGAGTGAGATTTTTCACTCCGGGAATCCAAGTGAATCTAAATGTTGTTTAGCTGAAACTGAATACTTTTATTTAATCAATATGTTGCGGGCTATAAAATTAAAAAATTATTATTGATGATCTAAAGGTTGGGAGAGAAAAAAACTACTACGCCCACAGTGGCATGAGAATTTCAATTTTTTTATATTTTGGGGAGTGCGGGGAATCGAGCGGAGGTGGTCTTGCTTGAGAATCGGACTGCTTCTCCACTGGACTACTTCTGCCATGAGGACCCGTGGTTCCATAGAACCGTCTTATGAGAATGATGCACCGTGTATCTTTATACTTGTATGTGAAAATGAAGATATGAAAACTAGCTATTGTTCCGAGTGAAAAGTTACAAAAGTGAAACCCTTATTTCCCCGGTAATAGGGTTTTGCTTCCATATTAGTAGATTTATGGATTTTTTGACCATATCTAAAATGGTATAATATTTGGGCTGTATATTTTCACAACTTATGGAAGTGGATATTCATACTTCTTCGGTCAGATTTTTAACAAATTATATTGCAGGGTACCTACCAGTTAACTCTTTGTAAGCTACGCGTTGATTCATCAGTAACAAACTGGCGGCAAAGCATAACCTAAAATTTGATTTGAGTGTCTCACTCTTGCATCCGAGTGAAATCTCATTCGACCTCTCGAGTGAGATTGTTGATTTTTCAATTTCTGACTCTTTACCAAGTGCAGAGATGGATTCTCACTCGGAGAAGTTTAAAGAGCAGAGTAGAAAAACCATGTAAGTATCAAATTGATGACTGTGATCCGGAAACATAAAAACTCAGATTGTAAGTCACTAGCATTTGCAAAGGTTATTCCACCCGATTCTAGCATATTTGATCAGGTACGCATAAATCCTTTCGCTAAAAAAACTATACGGGCTTGAATTAGAATTCTCAAACTAGACTTTTGCGTCACAAGAATTTTTATCTAAAATAGCTCCATTTTCCTCTATTGATCTCGAAGGAGTGAATGATCAGTGAAATGCAAATATTAGCAAGTGATCAAGCTATTGGAGTTTGAAGTCATACTGTGTTAGCTGTCATACTTTGATAGTATTACTTCAAATATTGACAGATTCCCTAGCCTACTTATCTGGATGGGCTCTAATATACAATGAAATTATTATTCCTCGTTCATCATCCCGTCATCATCGATGTATTCAGAGATGTAGCCTACTTCTGAGAACCACAAGGTTTTCAGCAGTCAGCAGTCAGCACTCCAGTGGTAGCTATTAGGTAACAACGTTAAACTTTGAAATATTTTGTTCTTGTAACATTTAATTATAATTAATACGCCGTAGATTTTAGTTATCGATCACTATAAAGTACAACCAGGGGGTGGTAATGGTCCACTGATAGAGAAAAATTTTGGTCTTGTGTGATTGTACTTGAATTCAATTATTTATTGATTAGGCTTGAACAGAGAATGATTCTGTCTTCTGAGGCTTAATGCATGAAAATCGTCACTTTAAAGTTTCCACAAGAAAGAATTATGAATTATGAATCATTAGTTTATCAGGATTTCATACCATCGAAAATTTGACTTCATATGGAATAAGAAGCCTTACGAAGTACAATTTTTATGCATCTTCGAAATTCTTTCTGCTGTGAACTGATGAAAAGATCCGATTCTGCACATGCCATTTTATGTTTGATTTTTCGAATCTCTCAAGAGTAATGATATCATTTCAGACAATCATCATGAAACTCTCAACCGCTCTCATTATGTGCGTAGCTCTCCTTGTCAATGAATTGAAGGCGAGCCAAAACGATTCTGAAATCTGTGAGTATCTTCGGCTTATATATATGTATGTGTGCGTGTGTGTATGTTACCGGCAAAGTCCAAAATTCAGGCAATCCACGAACTGCCTAAGCAAACTTTAGGGTGTGTCCACAAATAAAGCGTACGCACTGCTCACGGCTCACAGCGCATACCCACGGCTCACGTGCGCCATGCGTTACTCATCGGATTTTAGCCTGCGAGTGATATGGATTCCCCTTGTTACCGGCTCGATCAAACACAGAACTTGAGGTTAGCGATCGAGAATGGATGACGATCTTCCGGGAAATCCATGTCCCTCGCCGCGGCTAAAATCCGATGAGCAGCGCATGGCGCACGTGAGCCGTGGGTATGCGCTGTGAGCCGTAAGCATTGCGTACGCTTCATTTGTGGATACACCCTAAGGATCGACTGCTCTCTTGCAGACAGTGTGCGCGTTGCGTACGGAGGCTGTATATAGGTAAAGTTGAATAATGTCCCTGAATGCCAGGGATTTCTATTAGTTTTGTCTCTTGATAGTGCGAGTAATCGTTCACTGTATTTTGCCTCAATAAGACATTCATTGGAGATGAGCATGTAAAAAAAATATAGAAAGTTGTGAGGATATGGAAAAATGACAAATTGTCAGAAAAAAATTCACAATTCAGAGAATAATGATCGGGGAACGCAAGAAATGTAGCATTCCCATTCACAGATGCTACCAAATATGTGTGCGAAATTTCAAGGAGATTGATAAAACCAGTGATGAGTTTTGCTGAGCCATAGTAAACAACATACATACACACACACGACCAGAGAGGTGGAAAAATTGGGTTTTAGTAATTTTATGAGGGGATATCAATAAAAATTGTGACCTACAGTCGATGGATCTCGGGGAAACGAAGAGGACTGTACATATTCTATGCATTCGAAGGGTTTGTTGAAGAAGAAGAACATTTTTTAAGAAAAAATCTGGCGAAAAATTTACCGATATCAAATGAAAGCTCTCTCTTTTGAGAAAGCAAAATCCGTTTCATTCGCCATTTGAAGGCGTGAACCGATACGATTTGGTCAAAACGGATTCTTACTGTATAAAGGCTCCGAAAAAACCATGAGAAAACATCTCATAGGTAGATTTTTATCTACACGAGAGTAGTTAATGCGCGGATTGCCCAGGCGAAGCCCGGAATGAAGCATTTATTTCGGACTTTGCCGGAGTCGTTGCAGGCAATCTTACACTGTAAAAAATTGGTTGACTTTCCACCAAAATCGTCAACCAGTGGTTGGTTGTCGAAATCAACCAGCTGGTTGGAATTCAACCACTGGTTGACTTTGTCCCCACAGCGAATATATAAGGATGAATGCGGCGCCCACGATATTGGTCGATGGTGGTCTCCGGTTGACACTTTTGATTCGGAAAAACAAGTTTCGTCATTTTTTTTCACAAACAAAGAGGGATAAACATTAGCCTCGGTCGCGTATGGACGACAAAGCGGGTTGCCTGTCCTGCAGGAGTCGAATACACGTCGTAAGACTGGAGGGATGGATAGATGGGGTGGGAGGGTAGATGGGATGGATGGATCGATGGATGGATGGATGGATGGAATGGAACGGAATGGACCGGATCGAAATGGAACGGAACGGACCGGAATGGAACGGAATGGACCGGAATGGAACGGAATGGACCGGAACGGAATGGAACGAAATGATATGGAACGAAATGGAACTGAATTGTATGGATGTCTCCCATCCATATAATTCAATTCCATTCCGTTCCGGTCTATTCCACCCAATTCAACTCCGTTCCATTTTGCCCCACCCATTCCATTTTGCCCCATCCGGCCAGTTCCGTTCCCCTCAATCCAATTTGAGTCTGTTCCATCTTGCCCCGCCCGTTCCATTTTGCCCCATCCGGCCAGTTCCGTTCCCCTCCATCCAATGAGACTCCGTTCCATTTCGCCTCATTTCGTTCCATTTCGCCCCATTCCGGTCCGTTCCATTCCGTTCCATCCATCCATCCATCCCATCTACCCTCCCACCCCATCCGTCCATCTATCCATCCCTCCAGCCTTACGACGTGTATTCGACTCCTGCATGACAGGCAACCCGCTTTGTCGTCCATACGCGACCGGGGCTAATGTTTATCCTTCTTTGTTTGTGAAAAAAAATGACGAAACTTGTTTTTCCGAATCAAAAGTGTCAACCGGAGACCACCATCGACCAATATCGTGGGTGCCGCATTCATCCTTATATATTCGTTGTGGGAAAAAAGTCAGCCAGTGGTTGTATAGGTAGTCAACCACTGGTTTGTGCCAAAAATCAACCAGCTGGTTGATTATAAACCAGCTGGTTGATTTTTGGGATAAACCAGTGGTTGAGGGAAAAACTGCAACCACTGGTTGCAGTTTTTCCCACAAATTTTTTACAGTGAGGTTTGCCTAACCGATCCGAGGCTTGCCTGCGTTTCGGACTTTGCCGGTAACATTAAGCATGACAGAACACTGTAACAATCCGAAAAGCTATCTGCAACATAAGTTGCGAGAGAGTTGAGAAGAAACTCATCTCAAACTCATTGAAAATTCAAAATCAAGCAATAATTATAATATTATCAAGTTTAGTCGTGAGCTCATCATATGATCACAGATATAAGATTGTCACGCTCATAAAATTAAATTTTTCCACTATTTTCAACTGTTTTGAAAAGGAATTGAGGCTCTTGCTCTTGAAAAGACTTTGTAAGAAATAAATGATCTGATCTATTACTGATCCATTAGTTTCAGATTCAACCGGTGCGAAAGCATGTCGTATTGATAATTGTGAGAAATATTGCAAGGAGCATGAAGCGAGTACAGGATCCTGTGATGGAGACTACTGCCTTTGCTACCAAGGGCTACCAAGTTCATGAAACCATCATTAAAGGAAGTTGAAGTCTTCTTGAACACAATACACAATCATTCAGTCTTTGTGGTAACTGGTAACAATGTGTGACGATTTCGTGGAAAATGTATATACCATATGTTATCATCATTTTATTTCATAAGCAAATATAGTATGTAGGGTGTCGCTTATTCACCAAATGTTGATTCTTGTACAAATTTGCGCTTAATTAAGTCTTTCTTATTTGGTGAGAATACATATAACAGAAGGCTCTTCCGGGGAAGTTTTTGGAGTTACGCAATAATAATAGTGCTACGCAAACACGAATTTTAATATTGAAAAACCTATTATATTTTCAAATTTTTCTGCCCAATTATTCATGAATCTATCATCCCGATGATTATTCGTAGTGTCTAATACCTGAATACATCGTTTCGACGTAGAATTTCGCGAGAGACCTAGTAAAAATAGCAGATTGGAACGACAAAGTGTCTCTCACATGGTACTTATTAACAATTTTCTCAAGAAACTGACGAACACCATGCGCAGAATCTTGTAGTTCAAACCTGATTTTTTATCGTAGCCTTTGTGGAATTTTACGTCAAAATGATGTATTCAGTTGACGTTAAAAAGCGCCCCGTGTGCTGGAAAGCGTCTTTAAATAAATTAAAAAAAAAATGATGTATTCAGGTATTCATAATGCAACCAAAGTCACTAAGGGAAATGACGGGCGAATTTTTCAGTGCAAGCTTTCTGATGTGAAATAGTACATTACGCGTCGAGTGCTGGAAACATTTTTTTCCTTCGGGAAACCAAGCTAGACGTGGGCGATGGCACCGTCCAGCTTGGTTTTCCCGAAAGAAAAATGTTTCCGCACGAGACGCGTATGCAGTTTTATACGTCTGTAGGCAGAAACAGCTTGTTTCCAGACCAGCGAGGAGGCCTAGAAACACGCTGTTTCTACGTATGGACGTATAAAATCGTGTTTGCGAGGCACTATTAGGGGGTATCTCGAGAAGCTTCCCGAAACAGCTTTTCTGTTATACAATCACCAAATCAGGAAGAATCGAGCTCATAGGAAAATCGAAACTTGGGGAACAAGTGTAGACCTAATGATATGCGGAATACGCTATCTACTTGCTCTTTTTATTTGTGTAGTGAAACGCACCTCAGTTTATATTTTGATGATTCTAATGAGCCTTCAAGCGATCCAAGACACGGTTGAAAATTTTAAATAGAATAAAAGTTACGGACAAAATGGCCAAACGTTATCAATCTAGATCCACTCATCTTATATGAGCTGAAAATTCGGGAAAATTGCAGAGTGAATGTACTGCAATGTGCAACTCATCAAGGACGATAGATCTTACAGCAGAGGTACTCGACGATGTTGTGGCGGATTTTTCACCTGATTAGCACTTGTTCCGCTATACGAAATGCAGCCTGCAGGCAAGGCGATTCGAATCTCAAGATAAGAGTGCATTAGGTGCCGAGAGGCCTATGATGGACCAAATTCCAAACGTTCTGAAACTCTTCGAGGCGACTCCACGCCGCGAAATGCCCTCACAATGCCAGCAAAGTCACTCGGGTCATCGTGTGCGAGTACCATTGATTCCCGGGTGGGCTTGTACTTATATTGGTGCATCGCATGACTTTTGCTTTGATCATCCTGGTTTGACCCCTAGATTGCGGTACAACCTCTCACACCTTTCTTATTGGTTATGGTTTTCAAAGGTTTCTAGAGTTCTGTGTGAAAATACCTCAACAGTTGACTTTTGTATCCTTCATAATGGAGTCGATATTTAGAAAGGGGAAAGCGGGATGAACATAGGTTAGTGCCATACATACCTATATCAAATATTTAAGAAAATGCGTTTGTCATTGCGATTGGTATACATTTTCTTAGACGTTGGCTCTCGCATCGGATTGATTCATCATTTGGAAAGTGTCGTGTGACAGGCTCGATATACTCTCCAGCTGATGATGACGACACCAACGGCATTTACCGTTTGGTCTGTCATCGTCGTTGGGTCTAAACATTTTACGGTTTATGGTCATTGAAGCGTTCTTGATGTTAATCGTGCATAAGAGTATGACAGCTTCCTCGCTTTTGTGTGTCGTCGCTGTATCATCTTCGTATCAATGTTTCTCTCCACACTTCACTAAGTTATCATAATCAGCCGTGTCAGCGGACAATCTGATGCTACAGATTTTCTCAAAATTCCACGTGAATGGGTTAATCTTTCTTGTTTTAACAGTTACATGGATTAGTAGTTTATGACACTACTGCGCGTTGACGGGTAGTTTTGTATGAAGGACTGGCTATGACACGAGCAAAAATCGTGTTTCTAGCTGTCTACGTCGCAAACGCGATTTTCGACTCGTCTTCGCTGAGCGAGGACTCGTCGGATCTGCGCTGTAGCACAGCTAGAAAATGTCGTTTGCAACTCGTGCTGCGCACTCGTTACATAATATACTGTTGAAAGTCCAATTTTCAGGTACTAGTAAGTATTTTTGATCATCCGTGCGAGAAAAGGACATTTGTCCGCGGATTTCTTATTCTCTTTCCTACGCCGAATGTGAGAAAATAAGGTTTGAAGCTCGGGCAGGATGTTTTCCGACGAGCTTTCCGCTCTCGTCAATGATTTTGATTCATGACAAAGCTTAGTCCGAAAATACACGGAGATTGATCTTAAGCATCGGGAAATTATCAAGAGTTTTCATGATAGCAGAGGAATATCCTTCTGGAGATCTGTGATTTTGGATGGATAACTGTCAGATTATTCCCCGACTGTTGGGGCCAGTCTGGAGTCCCCGCAAAACCGGAACCAGACGCGCACCGGCGTACTTCCAGGTTCCGGCTACATGCAATGATTCTGAGAATGGAATTATTGTTTATACGCTCTTATTGGAATTGGATAAGTTGCCCAGCTAGTATCCCGCCTTCTAAATCTCACTTTATGGAGCCAAACGAAATCTCATAACATTCTGCTCACTAGGGAACGAGAAAACCGGGAAGGCAATACATGGCCCAACCCGGCGGTGCCTCACCTATTTCTACTCATTACTCAACACGGTAACATTTCCAGCCAATATCAGATAGCATTTTTCCTGTGTATTGAAATTTCCAATCGAATGAGCCCTCCCACGTCCGAAAATTCGAAATCTAGTTCGCAAGAACCGTGAAGGGGTGTGAACATCGAGCAGTATAACTTGCCTAGCGGATCGAAAACTACGATTTTCTCGAGATAAAGAAAGAATTTCCAGGCACGAAACAGCTCATTCGGCTGGAAATATTTTGGTGTTTCACTTGACATATTTCTTTAGAGTTTGAAATGTGATATTGAAATACTATTGGGCAAAAAATTGATTCATCATCTCCGATCGTATGTATAACACGATCGAAACGCCATCTATTGGCCGAAATATCGAGATTCCCTCCGGACTGGCCTTACCAATTTCAGGCGTGATAGTTTCTTTTTCAAAATGAACTACTTTGTATAGATTTTATACATTTCCAATTATATAAAAGATTTCTGTGCTTTCTTAGTAGGTGAGTATTATAATAAAGCAGTGATCAACGTAAAATTAAAAGACTTGAAAATTTTCATTCAACTCAATCTTTTATGTGTACAAAAATGAGTTCTTTCCGAGGTCCTTTCGGTTATCATTTTTAAAATTTCACATCACCATATGTTCGTCAGTTTTTTACTACATTTCCATAATAATCTTGACCGAGATCTTGACCATGTGAATATCTCGTCCAATCCGATAACAATAACACTGATGTTATATTCATTTTTGAGAGTGCCAAAAATAACAAAAATGCAAAAAAATCACACGCTATCTTTTCACTAATACACACGCAAGACTCCGTTCTCGCCGTTTCCTCGAGTGCTGACAACTCACATATCGTCAGTCAAATAAATTTTAACTGAGCACCTTTCCTTATCGTTGATTAGAATCAATCGAGTCAGCATTATTCGATTTACAAGTCCGATTCCGCATTGCGATCGCATGTAATGACTCGAAAATTGTCCAGATATCGATTGCCCTGCATGCATGGAGCAGGAAGAAGACACGATGTGGCGCTTCGACGACCAGTACACGCATATGGTTCAACATGATCCACCATCACATCGTCGGCACACCAACAGCACCATCAGCATCCGAGTCAAATGTTGTGTTCGTGATGCGGGTGGCAAGAGGTCAGGTATACATCGTAAACGCGCTAATGACCGAAGACCAGCAAGATGACTTAGCAAAATTATTCCCAAAGAGTTATAAGTATAAGGCCACTGCAGGGGGGCCCCGTAAGGCCCCGGGCGCGTGCCAGTAAGAAAGAGATAGAGAGAGCTTGCGAAGCCACCTGTGCGCTCGTTCCCACACGCATCGAACACACACACTCTCTCTCTAAGTATAATACCAAAACATACAATATCAGTGCAACAATATGTGAGAACTTATGGACATGGTTTATATCGATGGTCGATCGCCTGTTGGGATGATTTTGAGACGTATATCAGTCTATACAGTATATAACGATCGGTCGAGCGATAGAGGTCGATCCATCATCGAAATTCGCTGCTGACGCGCGATAGTGACATCGCGCTATCCACACAGCCACTGCATGGTATCATGATCATGCCATACGAATATTTGGTACCCGAAGACAGATGTACCGAAAACATTGGACCAAATCGGTGATGTATCTCGAAAATAGTTCGCTGACATGGATTTTGAGAGTCTAAGCTGTATGCTAAGAGGTTTTCATTCCTGTAAATTGGTATATTAAGGGCCATCTGCATCATTTATGAGATGATCTAATGCGAAAGGTGTATTTCACATACGTTTTTTTCGTATATTTGATAACACAGGCCCACGAAAAAAAGTTTCTGATCAGAAAAGGTAGAAGTCATTTTTGACATTTTTTGAGCTGCCAAACACGAATCCGAACTTGGGGCAGCACATTTTCCTGTCCATTTCCGAATAATGACCATATTTATGAGTTACAATATACATGGGTATACGTTTAGGCCACTTAGAGCGAAATTGAGGGTAGAATCGTTCTTGCGATCAAATTTTGCGTCCAAAACGTCTTTTTTGCGAAAATTTTCCTCCTTTAGAGGGCGAGAAAGAACCCTAAACGTGCTAAAATCTCCTTAGCGGGGTATTTTCGTGCTTGACCAAAATGATGGCATGGTTAGGTCAAGACTGAGAGCGGGATTGAAATTTACGGCAAATTTTACGTCGAAAACGTATTTTTTGAGAATTTTCAGGGATGATGAGGAGCTGAAAAAAAACGCGAGCGAAAGATCACACATCATATCGAGCTCCGTATCAGCGTATCGATGCCTTGTAATTTTAATGATTTTTATGTTGATTTCTGCTGTGCTTCTCATTTCGAGCTTCTAGCATCGCTCACAATTCCTAAAATTGAAAACCGGCGTGAAATTTGACGCAGAATTCGATCCCGTCTTCAGTTTTGCCTTATCTTGTCACCATTCTGGGTCTAGGCGGGAAATATTCCGCCAAGAAGATTCTACCACATCTAGAGTTTTTTCTAGCTCCCTAAGGGGTACAAAATTTCTCTAAAAAAAACGTATTTGACGCAAAATTTGATCGCAAGAACGATTTTACCCTTAGTTTTGCTCTGAGAGGACCAAAATTATTCATCAACAGAATTTCTCGAGATTCTGCAGAGAGATAGTTCCAATATCGAAGAGTACGTGTGCAAAATTCCAGAACGGCTGACCATCCCGTTTTAGAGTATCGATCGTCACAATTTGACCGGTTTTGCACATTTTTAACATTGCGCTTATGGGAGCGGGCCCCAAAAACAGCACAAAAATGGGTCCAGCGCAAAACCTGATCAACAGAAAATAGTAAGACTGCGAGAGATCCGAGTTTATGTATCAATGAATCATATGGCCTAGCCTGGAGATGATGGACCACGTCGTTTTTTAGTAATTGTTCATACAAAGCGTAGAATGCAAAAAATGCGACACGTGATTTCGATTTTAGGGTAGATAACTTTGGAAACCATGCCTGATTCTGTTCAGGAAGGCTTAGATGACCGTTTTTGTTTGTTGTTTGATGGAAAAAGTGCAGTTATTAACAATAATAATGATTTCGAATATTTTGATGTGGGCGAAAAAGTGAGGTTAAGTCTCTTTGACTCACGTAGTTGGTGTACAACTACCTTAAATCCATACCCAAGTATTTTTATAACTCATAACAACGGTCATAAATCGAAAACAGACTGGACAAACGGATGATGAGTGATTTTTTTATAATGAGCCAATTTGATTCGACGATATTAGGAGTTTCTAGGGTGGATGTCGTGGAAATCTTGGAATATAAGTAGACGCTCAGAATCAATTTCAATACAATTTATTGATTTCTATCCCAAGTCTATCTTACGATACGACAGAACATTCAATACTTATAAAACCATATATACATATATGAGGGTTTCCATGGAACATTTGACTATTGACCCTCTAAAATAAAAAAAAATTTTTCTCATCGCACACGTTTAAGATGGGTTTCATGTGATTCTTATACCTCGAAAACATGTGAAAAAAGTGGTGCCACTCTCTTCCAAGCCGAGGTATCTGGTTCAGAACGAATTGTACGGAATTTCACACTTGAAACATTCGTGAATCAACTTCAATCGAACAGATTCGATTCAAAACATTGTCTAGACGATAGATACGGATGATATTTTGTCTGACTTGACTTTAAGATGAATTTCATCATTGATTTCTCCGAAATTCGATGTAAATTTCCAAAATCGAGTCCAGAGCTATGAGTCTCATTTCAATTTCTAGAATACACTGTGGTGTTATTTTGTTCATTTTTCAGCCGTATACTATGTAAAAATCAAGAAAATCGCGATACCATCACATTTAGCGGCTTATTTAGCTTACCATCCGGATTCAAATATTTCTCCTCAGCTTCTCACAGAAATACCGATCGACAATTGCAACTCAGAACAGTGCGGTTATATCCCTTTTGCGATGAAGAAAAAAGAGCACAACATTCCAATCCTGTGCTTTACGTTTCCTGAGTATGCCATCAAAAAATGACCGTTTTGAGAGCCAGTGGCGCGATAACTTTATGAGCTTTGAAGCTTTATAAAATTTGTCCGGATCAACGCACACTCACAAACCAAACGGGATTCGATTCGTCTTCTTCTTAACTTCGAAAACTCATTGCTAAATTTTCCGTTTTGCACAAGGTATTTCATCAATTTCGTAAACAATAGCCAGAAAAAGTTTTCCCACAAAACTCAGTTACATCGATGAATGAGAGTTAATATCATAGCCAAATCAGCGCACACCTCTGAATCAAAGATTTTCTCAAAATATTAGTAGATGGAATCATCAGAATAGATTAGTAGATGGATATATCATTCCACCGAAGTAGTTGAGGCATAGGTATTTTAGCTACAGCCTTATCAATTCAAAAAATCGCGTTGGTACGTTTGTAAACTACCCAAAAATCATCCTTTGCGGTCTGCTATTGACAAATCAGGATGCGTTTCAACAAAAAAGAATATAGTCCATATTGAATGATGCCATATACTATAAAATACCACTCCTGCGCACTCCGAATAGTTCAAAATACTCTTGGAACACTGCAGTAACACAAAAGTTAAAAGTTCCGTGGAAACTCTCATATATCAAATCTTAAAATATAAGTAGACGCTCAAGATCGATTTCAATACAATTCATTGATTTCTATACCAAGTCTATCTCACAAAACGACAGAACATTCACGTTTGTTTATCAATCAAAAATATGCCAGTCAAAAAAGATCCTGACTTGTAGGGGCAAAGGCTGCGGATTCGTTTGTTTCCTACGCCAAAAATTATGATGAAAATCATGTTTCCTGCACACAAAATTTTCTCCCTCAGTGATTATGATTGCAAAATTCAATACAAGTATGGATTGGGCAACGGAGTAATGAACTCCTTTTCGCCATTGTCAACGAAGACATACACTATATCTTTATCATTCGAACTAATTATTCTTTCCTCAGATCCCCATTCAATTATTTCATTGACTACATTACAGATGTGATTTTTTCTGACTTTCAAAATGCGACAGACTGTTTTCTCGGAATTATCGTCAAAATCGTATAAAAATTAAACAATTTGAATGAATTTACTATCTTTTGTTTTCGCGTAGTAGTTGCAGGATCTTTTATTCTCTATAGCTGTTGTCATGGAGATGCGTCCATTGATGACAGCTCTATCAAACATCATTGTGCCCAGCGATACATGGAACCGCTGCACGTATCGACAGCATACCTCAACTCCAGATCCAAAATAAGTTATTGAAGCTGGTTTGAACACCTTTTTTCTTTTCGGGGCACTCGATTTGTTATTGTATGTTCTTAAAACTGCGGGCAGATCTGGATGAACGAGTGATTCTAGTACTTGCACACAGCGGTACAAGTTCATATGCCTCATAATGATTTGCAAAATTACCCCTTTTTCACTGTGTGTAGCAGCTAACAAATGGCGATTTGTTGACTCAAGGGGAAATGCCGAATGAGTGAAATTTGGCAGACCTGATGCTCTCCTTGCGAATCCGGATTCGTATTCAGCAGCTCAAAGTACGTCAGAAATGACTTCCACCTTTCCTAATTATGGAGTATTTTGTGGGACTGTGTAATAACCATTTCTGAAGCATCCCTGCCCACCCTATTTTGTTCACTACAGAATCGCTCCTGGCGTCGCAAATGCCCCCTCTTTTATTATCATACATATTTCCAGGGTAGAAAAATGTCACCGGTCGCGAATTTAACATTTTTGAAATGATTTCGATTTCTAACTTTTCCTTAGCTCATTGTGTTATTTGTATCTCAATAAATTCTTTAGAACTTATTTAGATTTTTTCGGTACATTGCAAGAAAAAATTTGGAAATTGGAAATTTTCTTATCATTCATTCGATACACATGCCATTACAAACTAACGATACTCGGACGAAATTCCAGTGAAAAATTCAGAGCAATCGAATGAAAAAGGAATATTGAAAAGGGATTCGACTCCAAAGTACACATGCCATTACCACGTGAGGATGTTTACTTGTCCGGGTAAAATTCGCTTCCGCCAGAGATCAATATTATTCTTCGTTTCGGCTAATTTTGAGTCTGGCGCCTGAACAATGCGCAGCGCCTGATTGACGTGGCGCTTAATCCAACAAGACGAGGTCAGAGTAACATAATCAGAACGTCGAATGAGATGGATATCACTCGGTTATATACGATGAAAGTTTGCGGTCCGAGTAAGAAAATACGTGAAGCATCTTGATCGCCTCTCGCATTCTTTATTTACTCGATTTTTGAAATATTTTGTGCTTAATTTTCGGACACTTCTTTCGGTATGCCCAGCTGCAATCGCGATTGTATGTATGACATAGAGTGAGCTTACAAGCTCTATCAGTGATAGAAATTCGGCCCTGAATCCGCTATGTTGGTACGGCATGCGTGGTTTTTCCCTGAATCTTTTTTATTTTCTCAATTTAATGGTCTGACATCATAGATTCATCGGAATCAAAAGATCGCCAGTTATTAAATAAGGTCAGTGTACCCAACTTGCCCCCATTAAGCCATTTTCTTAATAATTCTGGCTAATCTCAATATTTTCCAACGTACTTTAACTCATTTTGAAGCTTGTCTCAAGACCTTTAAAATGAGCTAAGATACGTCCAATTTGGATGAAGTGGAGCCGAACTGTTTGAATTCTCCCAAAAGGTGATTTTTGAGAGTTTACAAAAGTGTGTACCCAACTTGCCCCCATCATTTAAAACAATGTAAATCGGCGATGAAGTGAATAAAATTGCTTTGATCCGTTTTGATCACCGTGCAGCGACATTTGTAGCTTTGAGCTGGCCCAAGACATTGTTTCCGACCTATTTTGGCGTGATAAACACGTTCTGAGTGGTAAAAAAAGCCATACTGCACGCCTTCCCGAGATAACCATATGGGGGCATGTTGGGTACACTCCGATGGCGGCCTTCTTGATTCTCAAACCATCTTCGTGTTTTGTACATAAAATCGCTCCAAATCAGAGTTCTGCAACCCTAAAGAGCGGATTTTGAAGGTCTTGAGATAAGGAATCGAATGCGCTAAAGTACGTCAAGATTGATCAAATAAAAATAAATTGGCACCGGTTTTAGTGAACGCGATTTCCTTGGTGATTTCTTAACCGTGCAAACACGAAAAATGGAAAACTCACTTTATATTTTTTGGAGAATGCAGAAATGATCCGGGGTCGTTAAAAACTACGTGTTTTCTCATATTTTAACATAACAAACGTAAAAAAAACTGCGGGAAGATCAACGAGCGCCCATTCCTGAGATCGGCATATGGGGGCAAGTTGGGTACAGAGGCAAGTTGGGTACACTTACCTTAGATAAAGTGATAATTTTTCATCAGTTCGAGGAAAGAAACCTATGTATACTATACCTAAGTCAATTTAATTGTGTCAAATTTAACACGTTCACTGCCAAAGCGAAATCGCGATTCCGGTCTAGATTGCGAGAGAGTACAAATGTGCGTTTCAGCTTTTTCGGAAGCTAAACCTTTTGGAAAATCATCAGTTTGGCATCTACTTACAGTATTTTTATGAATTTCAGTGGGCCCCACCGATGAGGCCCAAAAATGTTCTTCTGATACGAAGAATACTCATGAGGATGATCAGCCGTATCGATAAAGTCATCAAGTTCAATGTTATGAACCTCCAAGAGACTCTGTACTTCAATATCTGTTCCACCCAGAGAATAACTATGTTTGATCATGGTTCTAGAGTGCTTCAGCATTGCTGAGCCTGATCTTGGTCTGCGGTTCATTGACGTTTTTCAAATCGTTTCAAGCATAAGAAGTGACAGATTTAAGCCGATCATCTTTTTTCTATATCTCCAATACCAAGAGTTTCACAGTGTATGACAATACACATACGACAAAGGCAGTGCTTGAAAGAACCCACGTTTTTTGATTTAGCAGAAAGTTGTATCCGCGCGTGAATGGAAGATTACTCAAGTGGGGTTCGATAATTTCCAACGTGTTTGGGCTCTGTTTGTAGATTTTGAAATGAGCTTTCAAATGAGCTAAGATACGTTGGAAATTGTCGAATCCAAAGTAAGTGGTCTGCTGATAATAGCTTAATTTTATGTAATTAATGAATAAATTGCGTAAAAAACGAAAATCTGGAAAAACTCAGCGAAATCGAGCCCAATACCAAAACTGCTGTGCACACATGTTCATTATAACATAAACAACGAGAAACCATCACGACATAAGCCGTTGGATATGTCTCCGCTGTTGGACGTGAGCTGAAACTCAATGAAAAATGGGTCCCACGGGTGGGGCCCATCGCACACAGGGAAGGACGCGTGGGTCCCACCCATGAGGCCCATCGCAGTGAACGTGTTAGAGAAGAAGAATACTTTGTAGAAATAGGGTCGAAATCGTTCTTTTCTTCTTCGAAGAATACATGAAAGTCTTCAAGATTTAGAGATAATATCTAAAATTCAAAATTTTTATTGACCATGGCCTATAGAATGTGAATGACTTCACATTATAATCGTGATTGAATTTGTTTTTGCTTTTCTGTACGATTATCCTGTAACGAGAAATGCAGGAAATTTCAGGAATTTTTGTTATCAAATCAAATGATAGTCGTGTCATGGTCAAAAAACTAAAGTCCACAGAATTCTCATCGTCTATTAAAAACTGTTTCTTATGTATACTTCTTACACTCGTCGAGGTTTTCATGATGATTTGATTTACAACGGCTGTTTTACGAGTCACAGTGCAATTTTATTGACGACGTTTCGGTGACAATTTTGTCACCCTTATCAAGTCTCTCAAAACAATACAATGTGTCTACTTAAACGATTTTTCTTTCACCTCATATTGGTGAGCGTCTAATCTCTGGCTATTTTGGAAATCATGGAGTGTTGGATGTGGAGTTACAAATGTCATATTTTTTGCTATTATTAATTTATCACAGTAGTAGGTGAATTAAAACTAATTTAAAATGTAAACAATAGTTTGATCAACCGCAAATTAGTTTTAATTCACCTACTACTGTGATTAATTAATAATAGCAAAAAATATGACATTTGTAACTCCACATCCAACACTCCATGATTTCCAAAATAGCCAGAGATTAGACGCTCACCAATATGAGGTGAAAGAAAAATCGTTTAAGTAGACACATTGTATTGTTTTGAGAGACTTGATAAGGGTGACAAAATTGTCACCGAAACGTCGTCAATAAAATTGCACTGTGACTCGTAAAACAGCCGTTGTAAATCAAATCATCATAAAAACTGTTTCAATTTGATTGATAATCTGATTAAGTTGTACTCACAAATAAACTACTATATTCTAATAATTGGTCGTAAGGAATTTCAACAAGAGAGGGAGGAAAGAGAGAAAGAGATTATTGAGATTGTCATACATTTAGCGGTCAATCAGGCGCTAATCGGTGGTGAACAAGGTAGCGTTGATCAGGCGATCGGTCGAGTCGCACCGATAAACAAAACGGCTCAGAGTTCGAGCACAAGAGCGTCACAAAGCGCGACTTTTCGGAAGCTGCCTCGTATTAAAGCACTGCCTTCAGCCCATGCAAAGCTCACGGTAGCTCGCATCCGTATAAAGACTCTGATCACTCCATCAGTTCAAGACAACGAGTCGTTATGTTATCACCCGATCACTGCGACTATCTCACAGTACTCAAGTTCCAAAAGCCGCAAGCTCGCTTTGCGCGCGAAATTCAAATTCCACGCTCACCGATATATCTTCAGTCTAACTTCCAAAGTATCTGAGATGAATTTCCAAAATTGAAACGGGCACAGAAGTAATCCGCGGGGGAGTATTATAAGGCTCGATGCAATGTGCGGGCGGGTCGCATAACTCAAGTGCGGCCAATTACACGCGGCCGAAATTTGTATGAATACACCAACTGTCGTGAAAACAGTGGTCCCGTGTATTCAATGTCGTAGACTGTACCGAGCTTTTCGTGGTCCCGCGCGAACTTCAAACGGATACATGACTTTGGAAGGCGCAGCTGACTGCTGTACGAGCTTTGCCATTGAGATGCGTATCCTCTTTGGAGATGCTGATGACTCGATTTTTAATGATGTGGTGCAGCTGTCTTCACTCGTTGACTCGTTTTTCATGGGTGTGCGAGTGTAAGTTAAGGGGTTGATTTTTCCGACAACGCGCTCGAATGGTAAGATTTACGGCTTTTAATACTTATGTACTCCGAGCTTTTGAAGGGGGACTTGAGATTTGTGCTGACAACTAAATAGGTAAGAGGATTGAGTATAGATTGAGAGGATGATGAGCTCGATGGTAAGATCAAGTAGCTGATCGTTAGCTCGTGGACGTAATATAAGAGCGTTGAAATGGTCGTTGGGATTGGCTGGGCGCACTTGAGTCAAGTATGCGACGATGATCTTCAGCATCAGGGTGATGTGAAGACAATAAACTGATAGCGTCAAATGATTCGTCGCTCATATTCAATGATTTGTTTGCTCAATTTTATACATCCACTTCTGGATAAAATGAGTCTCAACACATATGCATATGGTGGCCAGTTTGGCTAAAGTAGTCAATCATCAACCTCCGTTGGAAAGATCCGATGTCAGGTAATCCTGATGTGTAAGAATAATGAAGACACAGAGAATGGGCTGTGAATTAATAATTGAATTGACCGAATCCTTATAATCCTTATCAATCATTCTGGCTCATAAAACATGAGAAATGTCATGATCAGGATCAATAAATGTTTTTTCGGCGTAAGTAGCGAATGTATTAAGCCGCAAAATGCAGCTGCAAGTTCAGATTTCAATTTAAAATAGTGAAAACTTATTTTAAATGAAATGGCATTGTTTTTAAATATTCAAGTCGATGATCTCAGTCGTGCTTCCTTTTGCTGATCGGAAGATCATCCGGTAGTAGGATGCTGGCGCCGAGGGTGGCGCGATGATCACCCCCTTGAGGAAAATTTCCCAGCCATTACTTCTTCTTTTTTTTCATCTTTCTCATCACAGACGCAGCAATTTTCTACAAGAGTAAGTAACCATAATGCAGAGTCACACCACACCTGCGAACTTTTTTGTAACTAATTGGTGTCTTCTGAACCATCGACTAGATCAATTAAAAAGTTCTTGAATGAAATCCTGCAGTATCTTCAAGTAGTGAGGAAGTTGAAATAAATTTTGAAGCCACATAAGAAACAAATAGCAAAATAGAGGAAATCGTTGCGTTTCGTTGAAAAAATAATTTACAGAAGCTGCTTTCCAATTAGCCATACAGGCATAAATATTGCTGTGAGTGGTTGATAGAAGGAATGTAAGAAAGAGGGAACAGACCACATAGAGCAATGACGATATGACAAAATTGTGTATGATCGTGATTGCACCGAATTCTCGAGAAACTTCAATCCATAAGAGACTGTTTTTCATTGCCAGAAGTTCAATCCAATTGTATCTTGCAATCGCCCAGCGATGCACGAATCATATTCGAAGCTCGCGGGCATGTCATACGACGTATATATACAGTGCAGTACGGTTACGGTCAGTCGAGCTCGTTTTTTTTTTTTCCAAATACCAGATACTATACATCGGTAAAGTGCAACTCTTGCATTTACAATGGGCCGTATCAAAGTGTTTGACTTGAATTAACACCCTACCGTGAGTCTTATTTGCATCTCATCCTCTTCAGTTGACGATGCAAATGCTAAGAGTAAGCGGCCTTTCAAGGATCTAAAGGCTCCAAAGTACACATCTCTTCTTCTCTGACTCCGGCTCCGTCGGTAGCTGGTTTTATCTGTTTATCACTTTTACCACTTCTTGTGTCCTCTGCTTTTTATTTCTTTTCAACTGATGGATTTTCTGATAAATTATTCAATACAACAGAATTTTCGGAGGAATAACTAGCCATATTTACTCCTACGCTTATTAAGTTTCTTATACTGAATCTTGATCTCGTCCATTATTTTTCATAAAAGTCCGCGATTTCACGTTGCAGATAGAAATACTGTGTGTGAATGGTACAATTCAATATGCAAAAGCGGAATAGTACATTACGCGTCGAGTGCTGGAAACATTTTTTCCTTCGGGAAACCGAGCTGGACGTGGGCGATGGCACCGTCCAGCTTGGTTTTTCCGAAGGAAAAATGTTTCCGCACGAGACGCGTATGTAGTTTTATACGTCTGTACGCAGAAACAGCTTGTTTCCAGGCCTCCTCGCGCAGCGAGGAAGCCTAGAAACACGCTGTTTCTACGTATGGACGTATAAATGTTGTTTTTTGCACATCGAATGATATTTTCGATGCCAGAGCCGAAGGCAAGGGTCGGAATTATTTATCATAGTTATTTCAGCCAAAGCTAATTCGAGTTAAAAGTTTGACTAAATAGACCAATAAAATAATTATCGACCCCATCTATTAGTTGTTCGTCTTGCCTTCACTCCAAGATAGTTATAAAATTGCCTTCCCCGTTAGCGATGAATCATTGAGCATAAATAGCAGTCCTGACCAAATAATGCAGGTCGTGATTCGTAGCTTACTAAATGAAGTAAGTCTTGAGAGCGTAAAAATTCAATCAATTTTGCTGTAGTATATCGAAATATGGAAGATTCGTATTGTATTGACTTATTGAGGTATCCGAGCTAAGA
The DNA here is from genome assembly GCA_029851415.1 of Eretmocerus hayati. Classification (NCBI taxonomy): domain Eukaryota; kingdom Metazoa; phylum Arthropoda; class Insecta; order Hymenoptera; family Aphelinidae; genus Eretmocerus; species Eretmocerus hayati. The sequence continues at coordinate 137,113,738 of CM056742.1, forward strand.
CTTTATGCAAAATCTATTCACAAAAATTCTACAATCCCTACCTTTCCGATACGACATAGATACATCTTAGAATAGATAACGCACACAACAAGAACAAAATTTCTAATTTGAAGAATCTTGTAGACATTTGTATTTGAAGAAATGCCGACGGGGCCTTCACTGGCTTTTCATTTTAGTCCTCCCATTTAGTCATCCTCTCGCGTGGTTCATCCCTGGCGACCCTTTATCAATCAATCATCAAAATTCTTGAATGATCATACCGTTCTAGCACCAAGCTCATCTGCGTTGAGAACGTATCCATACGTCAATGGTAGAGAGCAGCTTTGACCGTCTACATCGGCCAACAATGTTTGGTTGTCTTACTAATCCGTAACGTGAGTATATGATAATAGACCAAAGAGTACAGTGCATAGGCAATCCCATGATTTTCGAAGCGGTTCAATTTGAGGGTGAGGATTTAAAGTTGAAATAAAAGTTGAATAAGGAATAAAATATATGCAAGTGGAAAATTAATTGAAAATTCCTCAACTAACGTGATCATAATAAAAATCTTTTGAAACCATACCGATGGCTCAGAGTAAAAAGGAACTATCTGAAATCGTAAGACTTGGAAGGAACTATCCAAAAATGTCTGTAAAACGAACTATCTGAATTTGTCTGATTCAAAAGGAACTATGTGGACATTTTGGTTTCAGAGAGGAACTATCTGTGAATTTCTGGTTTAAAAGGAACTATCTGTGACTTTTTGGTTAAAAGGAACTATCTGAATTCGTCTGATTTGAAAGGAACTATCTGAATTCATCTGATTTAAAAAGAACTATCTGAATTTGTCTGGTTGATACGAACTATCTGAAAATGTCTGGTTTGAAAGGAACTATTCGTGAATTTTCAGTTGAAAATTTTCAGATAGTTCCTTTTGACCAGAAATTCACAGATAGTTCCTTTTCAACCAGACATTTTCAGATAATTCCTTTTAAATCAGACAAATTCAGATACCGTCAAATTGGGTAACTTTGGTACAGTGGGTGCAACTTTGGTACACCCCTGAAACATGACTTTTAAAGCTGCATTCGGCAAGGTGAATGATTCTATCACTCTGAAACCTATCCTCCCCTCTTGACACACTCATGAACAATGTGTTGAGCCACCGTAGATTTTGCGTGGATGATTGTGGTTGTTTATTGGAGACTTTTTCAAGAAAGCTGATTCAGCAGCGATACGCGAGTGGCCCAGTTAGTACACCTGGCAAGAAGTGTTCCGGAACGAACTACGGGTGGATAATTTGACTACATATATCACCATACTGAAGAAATCATCGTTACATTGGGGTATTTACATCATTTGGAATTTTAATGAATGAAAAATAGGGGAAAAAACCATGAAAAAATGTACCAAGTTACCCTACTCTAGGTACGAAGCATGAGGATAGGGTAACTTCAGAACCTCTTCCTATGACAGTTTCTTTCCATCTCATCTCGAGTCGAGTGATGGTCTATAAGGTTTCAAAATGTTTCAAACAGCTTAAAATAAAACTTCTGAACGATTAAAATCAACTCACTCGCATGTGGGTGAGCAGAATTGAGATATTCTGTAAGTGTACCAAAGTTGCCCCATCGGGGTCTAACTTTGGTTCACTTACAAAACTGCTAATAGCTCCAGTTCAGACGCATCGAATTGATTTTTGTAGCCCATCAATCGAAGGCTGAGACTGTAAGCTTTAGATTGACTACTGATAGAAGTGGGTTTTCTATATGCATGTTGGAATGCCGAGCCAAACAAAATGAAAAACACCGAAAACGTACCAAAACTACCCAATTTGACGGTAGTTCTCTTTAAACCAGAAATTCACAGATAGTTCCTTTCTGAAACAAAAATGTCCAGATAGTTCTTTTTAAATCAGACAAATCTAGATAGTTCCCTTCAACTCTTACGATTTTAGATAGTTCCTTTCAACCAAACATTTTCAGATAGTTCTTCTTAACCAGACATTTATAGATAATTCCTTACAAGTCTTACGACTATAGATAGTTCCTTTTTACTCTGAGCCACCGATACGAAAGGTAATATTCAACCGATTTCACTGTGTAAGAGACAAACGTGATTCTTTGTTCACGGTAATTTTGTCCTGAATACTCCGAGTTTCCATACATTGAACTTAGCGAATGATTCACACTTCTGATTTATCGATTTTCTTGTTTTGAAGTGGAATGAGATTCATCAATAACAATAAGGAAGTCGAGGGATTAACTATTAGACTTGATGTGAGATTCATCCTGACCATTCATCTTCGTTGCAGACTGTTCTCTGGGCCCACTTGCGATTAACAGCTACTCAATTTATATGATCAGATTATTTTACTCGTGGCAAAGTGATCATATGAAAAACTTGTCAATCAAATATATAGGCGATTCCTCAGATCAATTCATCAAGTTCTCAATGTTGGATAAAATCTCACACGGACGTTTAAAAATTCGTTTTTCTGAGAGTCAAGATCCCGATCTTGCAGATCCAACAGTGTTGTGAATTTTTGGGAGGCAAACAAGGTGTTGGAAATCTACTTTTACAACATTTTCGAATCATATTCGAATAAGCGCGTGTCTCCTGTCGACGACGAAACTGTTTTGGTTGCTACGCCGCACTACTGTCAATTCGAGTCAAATTGTTCTGTCATCACTTTGTTGTGAACCTTGATTACGAGCAGTCACGTCAATACATAACCTCAAGAGATTTTCCGCTGTGTATATCGTGTATTGTGCATAATTGATCCACGAGTGATCCAGAAAACAAATTACGAGGGTTTTCTGCTGAAAATCCCTGCCGTGCTCTCACAAGGCATATCGATAACTTTGTAAGATCTGACTGGTTTCAATCAATGCAATAAGTATGGAATTATCCATCAGAATCAGCACCTGTTTTCCGAACAAAAAACTTCATTTACCGTCAATTAGGGTAACTTTGGGACAGGGGGGGGGGAGGCTAACTTTGGGACCACCCATGAAAGAGTCACTATCACGCGCAATCGGCAAGGCAGATAATCCCGAGGCTTTGGTACCTGTTCTCCCTATACTTGGAGTACGCATGAGTAATATTTTGCACCAGTGCAAGTTCTTCCATCAGCTTTGTATTCGTTTATAAACATACTTTTTCAGAAGTATATTTTCAATCCAACAAACAGAAGCTCAGAGAAATTGTTACGGTTCTAACCTTTGTCGGACGAATCCAACGTAACCGAGCTAGATTTCACTGGTCTGCACACAAATCTGGGCGAATCGATCGTTACATTATTGGTGTATTTTACCCCGGTTTCAATTTTGTAGCGTGAAGACTGGAAAGTATGAGTTTTTTGCAAACCGGGGTAACTTTGGGACACATCTTTTAACGCCCATAACTCTGACCAAGAACGTCTGGGTGTCCTTTGACACTGTCAATCGTGAGCTGGAACTGTAAGCTTTCGATTGACCACAGACACAATGCAATTCTGATGCGACTGGTGCGAGATGTACAGGTTATATGAGTTTCAAGGAACAATGCGATTTCTGTCTCAAAGTTACCCCCAGTTGACGGTAGCCGTGGAATCCCCCATACGATGTATGCTGTCCCAAAGTTACCCCAAATTGATTTAACTTTGGGACACGGCTTGAAGCTCTCATAGGCTCGGATTCGTAGTCGTTAATCCGAGATCAGGATCGGTGGATTAGGAGCGCTGCAATCGCTGTGCCCAGATGTAAAATGCTTTGCCGTTGCAGTACCCTAAATCCGCTGACTCTTATCTCGGATTAACGTCTATGAATCCGAGCGTTAGCTTTATCCAGAGATGTCCAAATGAACTCTAACATCCATGCAATCTAAAGCTGAAACTGTAAGCTTTCGATTGTCAACATATAGAATGCAATCATGATGCGAATTGTTCAAGTTACACGAGTTTCAAGGAGAAAGATTTGGTTTTTGTCTCATAGTTACCCCAGTTGACGTGTCACGTTGGACTTCGAAATTTCTCAAAATTGTGAAATTCCATAGATAACTAGCTCAACAAATTCCATTGAATAGCTAATCTTCAGATTTAATGATTAGTTCATCAGTTTGTTTGGGTACCCATACGATTCATACTGCACCACAAACACACCTGACATTGCCACTAGTCAGAATTTTAAAATACAAAACTCTGTAGCATGGGAGGGAACTTGTTTCGAGGTAGTGCTTTGCGGGGGTAGGTAATAGAAGGAGGATGGTCCATCGAAGTCGCACCGCCCGCCTTTCTCATCTGTAGTGATGCTGTGTTGTATAGGTAAGTATAGAAGATGGTCCACGGGCGGGCACGTGTCTGAGACAGGGCTGGCAAGCTCTCTTAGAGTGCATCGTGGCCAAGCCCGAATACATGACGCTGCTGCCGCTGCAGTTCTCATCGCAGTGCAACAGAGCCACATCAGACGGGAGACAACCAGAATAGTGAGAACTGCAGTGTCAGAGACGAATTCGATTGGATATCATATCTAACTTTCATAACTTCGGTCCAAAACTCTCTCGATTTCAAACTACGAGATCAAGTGGGAGTGTTTTGGTTTTTTCTACTTTGGCCAGTGATACGATATGTTATAGTGACAAGTGTATTTTTTTGCACAGTGCGAAAACCAGTTTAAATTTTGTAGACTGAATATTTGTAAATGATGGGGTTGTGCCTGACGTAGTGCAGTATGACATGAGCTTTACAATAACTGTGAAAGCTCGGAACGTGAGATGTTCTCTAAAACTGAGTGATTCGACTTGATATTACTACAAAAATAAGGAATGGAACCTAGCCGAGACGGAAGAATGGGTGTCAATAGAAGCACTGGTACCTGTGAAAGAATCAACAATAATAATAACAACAACAACAACAACAGCACGAGTAACGACGAGGACGATGACGAGGTCGTTACCGCCGTCGGGGTCGGAGCCAGGCCTCGAGCTACGTCCAGCTCGGCCACGCGTCCCGAACATCATCACTGCGGATCGGCAACCCTCGATGACGCAGTCGGCAAACTTCTTCAAGGTATGTGAAAAAAAATCAAATCAAATTTGATTGCGTGACGATTTAGTCTTGGCCCAGCCAACAATTGAAAATTTTCTCAATTCAAATGATCAACACGATGACTACATTCACTGAGTGCTTGCGTCAAATTTTTTATCAATGCTGGAACTGATACGTTTGAACTATCTCTGGGACTCATTTTCAATAACTAGTTGGAAGTTTCATAACGAGAATTCCAAATATCTCTCCAATGTGATTATCAGTAGTTATTTGATTTTATGATCGACAATCATTTGAAAATCACGTTTACCAGAACTTTCAAATGATCGTCGTTCATCAATTTTTAGTACCTTACGGTGGCTTTGATGGTTCAGAACTCACCTTGGACTGTAGGTCTCGCTGCATAATTGCGAAAAAATGATGAGAATCCTCTAATGAATCAATAAAAATAAATTTAAAAAACCAACTTTTGTCATCAGAGTGAACATTTAATTTCTCACGGGCTGAGAATTTTTAGTTGCCGTTATAACAACATTCTCAGGACTCGAACTAATTCCCATCGAAAATTGTTCGGCCAAATACATCCGAAACACTTCACTACAGCATCATGACTCATGAATGCTGGCAGCCTCAATTAATTGTCCACGTGGAATATAAGCACTTATCCCCGGAAAAATTCACAGAGCAACACGTAAAAATTCATCAACCATGGCAAAGACAGAAATTATTCCCCAAATGCAATTTTTTAAATCACAGTTTCAAATAGCTGTGACCAGCCCCGAGAAATTGGTGCTTGTTAAACTCAGTGTGAGGAACTGAACAACACGAATTTTACCTTGTTTCTCCGTTTTCGAATCAAAAATCTGCACTGAACTGCTGCAGCTGCACACACCTCCTTGAAAAATAAAATCGTAGGAAGTAATCATGCCGATGCTCTATATGAATGGAAAAAAAATCAAACATGAATAAGCTAACTCACCTCATAACTCACCCAGACAGATATTTAGCCATGGATCTTCACATGGGCCTTGGGGGTAACATCACACGAGACATTTTCTATCGCTTTCCAAGAGATTTTCCAAGAGAATCGTAAAGGATTGCTAGCATATTTTCTGCGTGATCTAGTTTGATCACTCCTTATCGGATTTCATTTTACTGCATAAAAGTGCTCGAAGCTCATTTGGAATGAAGGACCCGTAAATGACGAAAATTCGTCGTAAGGAATCGGGTGAGAACTGCATTCGAAATTCGTACAGAGCGCTCAATTTTGCCTCGCGCAATGAAGTTGTTTCTTTGAAGTCCGAATGGCCTCTTCTCGGGAATTGATGTGATCTCGTACCCAAATCGATTATTTTTTGAAATCACAGGTCCCGTGGAGTTTCTATTTTCATGTTTTCCATCGTCTATGCTGGACTGTAGCATTTCGGCACAGTTTTTTTTTTAATGTTTCTCCACACAACTGATAGAAAAATAGAGCTCGACACTCGGAAAGTCTGATGGTTTTTGCATTCTCACTAAACAATGAAGAAAACGTGTTTTCCACACGAGGTACATACATACGTTTTTTATAGACTTGTACGCAGAAAATCGCATTTTCTATTTATGTAGAAGACTATACAATCAATATTACTGGCCTCGTATTGTAATTTCTTATTTTGAAAGTCTATCGGAATTGGTCCTTTGCTGTTATTCATATTAAAGTATCCAACAAATACTTATTCCCATCTACTTTTTTCTACTTTGAAATGTTTGCTAATAAATGTAAGACAAAAGAAGAGTCGTCACAGGTCTTCATCTTGAATAAGAAAAATATAACGTGGGTCCACCGAGATCTCAATTTCATTACCAAATAAACGAAAAGGAACCCAAGAATCTAGCTCATGTTATAAGGAAATCGTCTTGAATCACTTCCCATGTTCAAGCAACAAAATACCATTTTACTTTCGGTATAAATGTATATAGCTGATGGCACCACCAGTGGAACCCACAATTTTCCACAGCTCAATGCTTCCTGACTCATATTCGCTCAAAGAATATCCTCAATGACAGTCTTCCTTGTTGGTTTAGATTATTTCTGAGGGCCTTATAACAGGGAAAATCCACGAGGATGTCCCTGCGACATAGTTACCTTTGATTGCTTAATTCCTTCTATTCCTTCGCAAAACTTCTAAAGAAATTAATCTATAGATTTGGGGACTGCTTTTGGGTATGCAGTATTTTTTCAGGAATTTTAGCAGATATTATAGAAGAAATCAGGCAAAGTAAAGTAACCATGTCGCACGGACGCTTTCGTGGATTTGCCCAAGAATTAAACGCCCTGGCAAAATTTGTCCGTCCGGATTACGCATATCAGGTTACCCACGTACAAGGGGTGAAGTATATGTAATAATTGGCCGTAAGGGTCATGGACGGAGCTATAGGTGGATGGGTCCGTGGTCGGGTAGGTGAATGATCTACTACGGTCTGGGATGTTCGGGTACGATGTGGGATGGTCTGGCATGGTCTGGAACAGACTGGAAAGGTGCTACATAGTCTGGTACGATTTGGGACGTTCTGGTACGGTCTCGAATGGCCTGGAATAGTCTGGATTGATGTAGAACGGTCTAACATGATTTAGAACCGTTTGGAATGATGTGGTCAAGGCTGGGCTAGGCCGAGCTGGCTTGAATATAATACGTGAACGTGTCGGTCATGGGTGGGGGAGTGGGAGATTTAATGGGTGGGTATAGGTTGATGGTCGGGTGGGTAGATGGACAGGTTGATAAGTGGGTTGCCAAACGAGCTAGTGGGCAGTTATAAGTATCAGTGGCATTAGTTCAACAGGATTTCATCTCGACGAGTTTCATGAAAAACTTCAATTTGATACCACCGAGGATACCATCAACTGGTCATTACCCATCTTTTCACAAATATCATTCTTGAGCTAGAAAAGCTTGTTAGGAGTCTTTGACTTATCAAGAACTTTTTCAAGACGAACGAGCGGTAACGAGAGAGGCAATAACGCTAGTAAATAATGAGTCACAAAAAAGGTCACCCCGATATGCTTGCATCAATCGAAAAGTAAAGGCTGAGATCTGATGACCAAATGAAATTTTTTACATGCCCTCGCAGTGAACGTGTTGAGCTGAAAATCAAATTAAATCGAGACAAAGATTGACAGATGAATCTGCAAGCTGATTCAGCCATTCTTTTAAGAACGAAAATACGAGGCGTGTAAGAATTTGAGGGAGTTGGGTTTATGATGGATCGTGGAAATCGTGCATATTTTTACGTTCATGTGGATATGTCACGTCCATGCAGCTTTACCTACTGCGATCTAGTGTCAAATTTTTCCATTCCATGAGCTACATGCCTTGAAGCAGTGCAACCAGAACAACAATTTGGTATGCGACAAATAGGTTGAAGACTTAGAAACACATGAACGCGATCGAATTCTCTTATCTAGGAATCTCAACCGGGGCTACTCCTTATTACGTCAAGTGCACCGAATTCACTCTGAAATCACTTATATTTAACTCTTGAAAAATTGAGTCCCCAACTTGAACATACGGCCGCCAACTATTTAAATTGAAAAAAGAGACGTCATAAAGACAGAAATCAACAGACAGATGAAAAGTTCCTCATTAGACGAGCACTCTGAGCGACTAGGTGTTGCCGCAAGTGTCGTGAGATTCAACGGCGCGAGATATAACAGATGCGCAGCAATTAATCAAGATCTCAGGGACGTAGAAGCCTGATACCTTCGATGCACAACTTTATCGTTCGCCTGAGTGTCATAATTCAGCAAACGGAGTACCAGCTTCAAATATGATGTCCGACTAGACGCACTGGCTCACTACTGCCACTTTCGGAAACTTCATTAGCCCTGGCTATTCGAAAATTGTAGACTACTTTCTGTCGAGTCTATTTCATGCAAGTCTTCTGGTGTGGAAAGGAACACATTTACACGCTCATGAGTATTTGCAAATATGTCATCTCGAAGGGTCGCTAAACATCAAACAGGCCGTCGTATACATGTGCTCACAGGATTCGAGCCATCGACAAATAACGCGAAAAGCCTCGCAAAATATCGCAGAATAGGTTCAAAAGCGAGGGCTTATAGGAAAAAAATGCAGAGGGAGTGAGGTGCATCGTGTATCTATGTATAGATCACGACGATGCATCTGAGAGTCGATTCGGCGTGTCGACCAAGTAGTTTTGCGTCGAACGCATAAATGCGAGTATTAGTCGCTTTTGAGGCGAGAGGGAGTCGAGAGACCCGTGCACGGGGGCTCGTTTAGCGAGGACATTTTAATTGGCGCTGAAAGCTTCTCTTGCTCGTCCGCCTCTTCACTTCATGTGCACGAGCGTCAACTGTGACACTCGTTTTCTTCTTTTGAGCCATTCTGCAACCGCAAAAGTCATTGCATTGCAGTCGGATTTATCCGACTGATAGACTTCAACTTTTGATGGATCTTTTGTGGAGTGAGGTTTGCCCGAAGGTTTGCCTTTCACTGGATCATATACATTACACTGATATGACAAAATCCGTGGAACCTTCAATTTTTGTCTTCGCGTTGAAATGAAATTATCTTTCTCTGTCGCTCCTGAAACTCATTAGATAATGTTTTAGTACCTCTATAATATATGAAAAAAGTCTTGCCCATCGTTTTGGTTCGATGTTATTTTTTGTATTAGTGAATCTAGTGTAGGCTGGCAGATTGGCTTCCCAAATTACCGCATTCCTTAGATCTTGCGGAAGATATTCCGTGGGATTTACCTTGGTCTATGAGTTTATATACGTCGCATTCAGTCATAGTATTGTCATGGAGTTCTATGTAACGACGTAGTCAAAATCAAATTTTTTACTCGAGCTCCTAATATCTCGGATAACAGTTACGATAGCCTCGCCGTCAAAGCTGAGAACAGTTTTCCATAATCAAATGGAATAAGACCAATGATTTTCACGAGCGGCATCCGCTAAGTTTTTGAATGACAAAGGTCTGTATTGATTTCCGAAGTATATTGGGCGCGACAACTTTTCCAGATTCAACATTGAAAATTTTCTGCCCGAATGATGCGTCGCTCTCAATCCAAAAGGTATTTTGATCGTCTTGCCTTACTCCACAAATGCAATCTTTCCTAGCTTGAATGTTACTTTTTATTCAGACAAATCAGCGAAAGGAGCCAGTATTTTCTTAAGGGCCAGCTACGCGATCTATCGAACGATTATTTCTCATCCCGGACGTCAGTAGCTGTTGGAACTAATTGATAATGAAGATACGAGATTTTAACAGTCGAATAATACATTCCAAAGATCTGGTCACAGTACGTGACCAGATTTTTTGGAAGAATGTTCTTTTCCTCTACGAGCTGAAGAACTTCGAAAAATGAGACAATGACTCTCGAAATCTGCCAAAACAGTCAACATTTTGATTTTTATCGGCAAGTTCTGGTACGTATCAACAAAAGCCGGCTAACAAGGGGGGACCCACGAAGTGCGGGTCACCAAATCTTACTAAACTTTTTTCACAGTCTCGTACCACCTAGAATATGAAGAATCCAGAGTAACTCCGTCAAATGGGCTCCTTGTTCAGAGCTACAAGTCAAAATGTTAGCATTGTCAGGATGTCTCTATATATATAGACATGGAGCTAAATGGGCAATGCTAATGTCATAGGCTGTAACTTCGGACAGAGCGCCCATTTGATGAAGTTACTCTGGTTTCTTCATATTCTAGGTGGTACAAGACTGTGAAAAAGTCTAATGAGCTTTGGTGACCCGCACTTCGTGGGTCCCCCTTGTAAGTATTATTTTGATCGCCACAAAAACAATCAGGAAAACTTCCTTACGGAGCACGGCAGTCTCATTTTCGACTGAAATACTGTGTGGTATTATAGAAGTTAAAGGTTCCATGGGATCCCCTCATACGTTTAGTACTTTATCGTGTTATTTATTCATTCAGATGTGATAACGATTTCATCATAATGTAAAGTACTAAATTTTTTGAAATCTGCTGAATGCGTGTCTTCCAAGAAGAAAAATAACATCCTCTGTATTTGATCAAATGACGATTTACAAAATTCTCGAAAATTTATGCACTTTCAGTGTAGTTTGTAAATACGCGATACTTCAAGATTGGTGAACATCAATTAGGGGCTTACTTAACAAGTTCACTGCGACGCCGAGAATCGCAGTTATTTTCCTGTGTGCGATGGGTCCCACCGATGGGATCCATTTAATGGGATTTGCATCATTAACTGCTTACACAAAAGCACGAGCGGATCTCACCGGTGGAACCCATCGCATCGAACGTTTTAAGCCTATCTTGTAACAAATCCCTATGAACTAGATTCGAAAGCCGTAATCGATAGTGGAATGAGTCTGTTCATGTAGTGCTCTGGATCGTGATCTTTTGAGCTTTGGAACCACCACCAGTCATAATAACAGTTGGATGAGATGCGAGTAAATCAAATAATTCGCGTTTCCAGCTATGATACATGTGGCACTAATTGGCTAAGATATAGATCAAAATTGTACAAAATATAGCTGAGTATTCGAAAAATTAATTGTCATTAAAATGGTGAATGCAATTTGCTATGCTAAATTTTCAATGCCGAAACTGGCGTAGTATACAAGATTGAATATCTAACACTATGCTCCATCACGTTCACGCGCAAGAAAATAGAAGAGCTAACTTGGCATGAAACGTATCTTTTTTCGCATCAATGAAAGCGTTCTATAGCCTCACTCAAATTTAGAACAACGGAAGATTGAATCGGTTAACAATGTGCTGAAACGCTAGATCTCATATTTTCAACTTGAGTCTACAATGTTTCAGAGATTAAATCGTACAGGATGAGTTTGGTTTTTGGTGATATTTCATTGAATGTTATGAGGTGAACATTCATCCTGATTGCTACGTAGAAAAATCCAGAATATTCATAAGCAACAAATGGAGTTGTAACGATTATAAAGATTGTCATTTAGTACTCGAAAATTTCGGATTATTTGATGTTAATTGTCCGATGTTTTCACATAATTTCGGAGGATTGAACCAAACTAAAATTTTTGCCATGCGTGATCAATACAAAAATCACACAAATGAAAAATTACTTGTACTGGGTCGATACCTCTCAAAGTAGTATACAAATGCAGTTTGGCAAGCTCCCAAAATAGTTTTCCGTTTCAAAGAATAATAATCGTCGTAGAATTACCTCGTGGTATTATTGTGAAGAAACTTGCGGATCAAAGAGTGGCAATTTTTACAAATCTAAACTCAAAAATTTCATAAATTTCATCATTTTCAGTGTCATTGTCTCTGAGCTCCAGAGGTTCAAACCTTTTGAAATTGTACGCCAATCTTCCGAAACCGCCGAGATGCATGACTTTGTTCGAAAGGGCGAGCTTGCGACTCGCAAGGATGAGCTTACACGACGATATATTACGCCCGACTTGTCGGACAGTCTTGTATCATGATGTATGAGTCTCACTCGAGGATAACTGCCATGTAATGAGTAATAACCGACCCGTTCTTACCCGGCGACTCAGTACATACCCACAAATTTTACGTATCTATTTATTACAAATATATTAGGAAAGTGGCGCTGCGTCGGACGGGTGCTAATGATTGAGCAAGAGAGGACCATGCATTATTACGTTATACACATTTATGAAGTTTATATATCAAACTTGGGACTGTTCATGAGATCGCCGTCATGTGAAGCATGTCGTAACAAAGTGTCGCCGAGTACGAGCTTGCGATAAAGCGCGGGTGATTTTGGCTTATGTCTATATAACCAAAAGTTTCAGATCGGTGCAAGCTCACATCAGATAGAGAGCAGGGATACGGCAGGTGCTGCGAGCCGAGCGAGACTACGTTGACCACTAATTACGCCTCGAAAAGCTTGCAACCGGTATACATATATGAATTCCCATTTTGCTATACCCGATTTAAATCCGAGCGCGACTGGCGGATTTATTGCGTCGGACCGCCGCCGCCACTCTCCGTCTTGCTCACCCGATTTTGAGCAACACCCGCGCCCCGTCAAGTCAACTGAGTATATTTCCCGCATGCCAAAATAGCCCCTTTGCCCGATCTTTCTCTTGGGCTTGAGGATAGCGCGTACTAAATTTGCCCTGAAACGTAAGCGATTCGCCCGATCGCTTGTTATTCGCTGACTAGAGCTCTGATATGCTGAGAGAGCGGTGGCTTTTTTTCGACGCGTGCCGATTTGTCGAGCCACAATAGCAACGGGACCGCACTCGCCCGTCGCATCGTTCAAACTGAATCGAGCGCTTCTCATTTTGGACCGCTGGATGGCATTTTCGGATGTTGCAGAAATAAATGGAAGCTTTTTTGAAAAGACAAGATACAAAATGTGTTGAATGTATACGTGTAATCATCCCAAATCAGCCACCCTTCTAGTTTTTCGACGGATGAGACTCTTCTGCAACTGCCGCACAATGAGAGGAATTCGAATTTTGGTTCTTGGTTGGAAATCGTCTTTCATTCACATGAATCTGACTCGAAGTTCATTTCTACAATTGTCGATCCATGCCCGGGTGGTTCAAAAGTAGTGGGTTTCCCCAAATAGGGTGAAAGTTCTTTGGATTCTAGAGAAAATGATGTTTTTACTCTCTGAATAGTGAATGGATTTTGTTGAAATCAGAGGACTTTCGGGAATTGCTTCCCCTCCAATACCCGATTGAAGACAACCAAACTGCAAAGAATAATTAGGCAGGTACGCGACTCTTCTTCAGGACTTGAATGGTACCTCAATAGAACTAGCATAGCATTTCCAGTCCATCAGTGACACTTCTCCAAGACTCAAATGGTAAAGCAGCAGTATCAAGCCAAGACTGGCATGAGCGGTTCGTGAGACTTATGCGATTGCGCTAGTACTCTTGCAGTACTGTTGGTGTCCTGGAAATGTGTCGTAGAGCTTTAGTATTAGCTTCAAACCGGTAATACTGCGCTGGAACTCGTGCTGTGCCGTTTAAATCCTGGAGAAATGCTGCAGAGCTTCCGTATCAGTCTATTGAGCTGATACTGCTACGATAGTACTTTTGCGGTACCATTAGAGTCCTAGAGAAGTGCCAAAGACGTGCGATATGAGCCTTGAACCGGTACCGCTGCGCTTGACATTTGAGTCTGAATGGGGGAGGGGAAAGCCATGTCAGTCTAGATCGAGTACAGTTGCGCTAGTACTATTGCGGAGTTCAAGTCCCGGAGAAGTGTCACGAACCTGCCTCATCAGTTTTGAACTGATACTGCTGCGCTAGTTCTATTTTGGTACCGTTCAAGTCTTGGTAGAGTATCGCTAACCGGCTGTGTTAGTCTTGAACTACTGCTGCGCTTGTACTGTTGCGGTACCTTTCAAATCCCGATGAAGTCTCGCTGACCAACTGGGTTGGTGTTGAACTACTACTGCGCTAGTACTGTTGCAGTATTGAAGTCCTAAAGAAATTTTGCGGTGCTGCCGTATCAGCCTCGGTCTGGTACTGCTGCGCTTCTTCTGTTGCGGTATACTGTTCGAGTTCCGAAGAAGACTCCCTGACCAACTGGATTGGTGTTGATCTACTGCTGCGATAGGACTGTTGTGGTCCATTCAAGTCTCGCAGAAGTCTCACTGAGTAACTGGGTTGGTGTTGAACTGGCACTGCTGCACTATAGTATTTTTGCGCTAATCAAGTCCTGCGGAAATATATCGGAGCTGCCATATCAGTCTCGGAATGGTACTGCTGCGCTAATTCTGTTGCAGTACCATTAAAGTCCCGAAAAAGTGTCATCCACCAGCTGTGTTGATCTTGAACAACTGGTGCGGTGGTACGTTTGCGGTACGATCCAAGTACCGGAAAAGTCTCGTTAATCCAATGTGTTAGTCTCAATTTGGTGGCATTGCTGCGCTACTTCTGTTGCTGTACTACTCAAGTCCCAGAGTAGTCTCGCTAACCCACTGGGTTGGTGTTGAGCTGGCACTTCTGCGCTAGTACTTTTGCGCTGACCAAGTGCTGCAGAAATGTCGCGGAGTTGCCGTATCAGTCTTGAACTGGTACCGCTGCATTGATATTGTTACGAAATTCAGATTCTGAAGAAATGTTGTAGAGCTGCGGTACCAGCCTTGGACTAGTACTGCTGAGCTTCTTCTGTTGCAGTACCATTCAAGTCCCGAAAAAGTGTCATCCACCAGCTTTGTTAGTCTTGAACTACTGCTGCGCTAGTACTGTTGCGGTTCCGGTCAAGTCCCGGGAGTGTCGGAAACCAGCCGTGTCATTCTCGAACTGCCACTGGTTCTCTAGTTCTGCGGAGGTACCATTTAAGTCCCGGAGAAGCGTCACTAACCAGTTGTGAGATCCCTGAATTGAATCTGCTGCGCCAGTACTGTTCCCGTGCAATTCATTACAAAAGAATCTCGCTTACCCAATGTTAGTCTCCGATTGGCGGCCCTACTGCGCTACTTTTGTTGCTGTACCATTCAAGTACCAAAGCAGTCTCGCTAACCAACTGGGGTGTTATTGAACTGGAACTGCTGCGCTAGTATTCTTGCACTAACCAAGTCTTGCAGAAATTTTCCGGAGCTGTCGTATCAGTCTTGAAGTGGTACCGTTGCATTGATATTGTTGCGAAATTCAGATTCTGAAGAAATGTTGTGGAGCTGCCGTATCAGCCTCGAACTGGTACTGCTGCGCCACTTGTATTGCAGTATCATTCAAGTCCCGGTAGAGTATCGCTTACCGGCTGTGTTAGTCTTGAACTACTGCTGCGCTTGTACTGTTGCGGTACCTTTCAAATCCCGATGAAGTCTCGCTGGCCAACTAGGTTGGTGTTGAACTACTGCTGCGCCAGTACTTTTGCGATTTCGTGCAAGTCCCAGAAGAGTGTCGGAAATCAGCCGTCTCAGTCCCAAACTGGCACTTGTGCTCTAGTTCTTCAATACTGCTGCCCTAGTACTGTTCCGGTACCATTCAAGTCCCGGAGAAGTCTCGCTAACTCGCTGTGTTGTTCCGGAACTGATGTCACTGATGCACAACTGTTGCGGTATTCTATAGTCCGGGCGAAATGTCACGTACCTCCCGTCTAAGTCCTCAAACTGGTACTGCGTTAGTCCTAGGTTGGTGATTCTCTAACTGATTTCGGAGGAGAAGCAATCTCCTAAGGAATTCTGATTTCATCAAAATCCAGATAAAATTAAGTTTAAAAAAAAAAAATTATCATTCGATCTGAAATTCAAAATACTCTTACCCAACTCGGGGAAATGCACTATTCTTGAAACACCTCGGACATTTTCGAATTTCAAGTCGATTGAGTTTGAAGTCGCTTTCATTTATCTCAATGAAAGTTTTCAGATTATAGCCCAATATTGACCATCCAAATTGGTCCAGTTTCTTCATGGTAATTTCATCTCTTGCCTCTAAGAAGATTGGACAGAATTGTGTCAGAATTTTTCCGGTAACTATAAAAAATAAATGGAATGGAGAGCAGAATCTTACATGCCCATTCGGGTGTCATATTTTTACTACCAACATCTCTCGCAGTATCTATTTAGTGCCTGAGAGTACATTAACCCTCCTGCGCACAAAGCCGAGTATACTCTTCCTAATAACATGATATCTCTGTGTAAACTCTGCGCAAGGGGCTTAAAAGTGATAGATTGTGCTTCAAACCATCTCATTTCAACCATGAAAGCCGAGCAATGCAATAATTTATATATAAGGTGTTAAATAAGCCACCGTTGACCGTTTTGTAAATTGTGATAAATGCATATACTCACGCTGCGTTAATCTGAATGCCAGGCAAGGGTTCAAAGAAGATTTCTCTTTCTCTCTCAAACTTTTTACATGACTTACCAAAGTCATGGCGAAAATTGTATCACTTGGCGCCAATCTCCAAATACAGTTCAGAACCAAACCAAAGTTAGCATGTATGATTCTTCATAATTCAAGAGCTCTAAAGAGGCAACTGATTCGATGTCAAAGTTTGCAAAGTGCAGTCCTTCTCTTACCACTGAAAGGAGGAAATCATCAGGAAATGATTCGAAGTTATCTCACCGTGCAGTCATTAGAAAGTAGTCCCGGTTTCGAATATTTGGTTGACTTCTTGGTGAGCCTTGCAAGTTCTGGTTGGATCCTTTACATTCAGCTTTTGATTAGCAAGTGATGAAAAATCAATCGGTGCGATATCAGTAGATCATCTGTAATATCTTATCTAACTCAATCCTCGACTCAATCGGATGCGTATCTCTTGTTCTCCCAAACACAATCAACGAGGCCATAATCGTACCTTCCAGAAATTGCAAAACTGAAAACGAACATTTTCACGAAAGCAACGCTGCCTCGAGACCCACAAGCACACCTCTAAGATGAGTTATTACATAATCATAAAAGATCTATACGTAATACGACGGTCGAGATACGCCTCCGCTCGCCGACGGGAGCGATATATAATGTTAGGCGCCACGCGGTCTATTCGAAATAAGTGTCGAGGCGTGAATCGCAGCGCGAGTTGCAAATCAATCAGCAACAAATGACGAGTGATGATTCAAAGCTCGAGCATAATAAGGGCCTCACAGTAGATTAGCTCGATGACGGTTAGCATATCGGACCGATGCAGCCCCGAACACCGCCTCATTCAGCGAACCACAACACAGGCACTGTGTATCACTTGTTCGCAGTAGCAAAGTCGCCTTGTATTCGTACCATGTAACCGTCCAGCGAACTGCTTTTTGCTTTGCAATGTGTTCGTGCACCTGTAATTGGCTCGTTAGCCCCTCGCTAACTTGCTTCTAAATCGTCATGTTTCTTGGTCTCCCGTATACGATGTCAGTGCTTTGTGTAGGTATACAAAATTGTCAATTTTTACATACTAACATTGCATTTCTTACCTGTGTAAATGGAATCTACGTGGCCAATGTTAGGTTCCTTGAAAATGTCAACAAAGTCTGAAAAGAGTGGAAGAAATTTGGTCGGTGATGAGAGTTTCACCGTTGGTTGAGTTTTTCATGGTTCGAGTCATTTTCCAGTTAGGGTTAACTGTCAAGAGTCTAATACTTATCTGTATTGATCATTATAAGATGAAACAGCCAGATGATGTTTTTGTTGTAGCTATGTGAGCTCGAGAGACGCATCAAATATTACTGTCCATGTTGACCAACAATACTACGACATTGTATATCCAGAAAATTAATCAACATCTCTACTTGGATCTAGAACAAATTCGCGAGTTCTGGATAAATTCTAAAGAATGGTATCCTTGTCGGGTAAAGTAGCAGGCCTGAGCATGTCTTACTGTATTACCAAAAGAGTGTATTCCGAAATTTTTGGTCGGATCCAAACTCGACGATCATTTTTTAGTAACTAGAAGGTATTTTTCTTTAGCTATCAGCAGAATAGGTTCCCTCCGAAGATAACTTTCAAGCAGAGATGAACCACCATAGGTTAGAAAATAAAGAAGCGTATTGAATGGAATATTTTCAATTAAAAATCCCCGATACCAACTGATAGTGTTAACCTGAATAGATATGAAAATGGATAGTGCTATAAATCAATATAAAAGTTGTTTATCGCCTTCCTCATGGTCACCGACATCCAACACTTCCTTCATGTAGAAAATGTGGTTTCCACAACTTGGTACATAATGTATCCATATTACGGTTTTATGAACACACAAGCCACCGTGGTCATCGGGAGTTGTCAGAAATTATGCTCCATTTGAACAGGGCTACGAGCGTATGATACAAATTATCACGAAATGAATTCGGTAGCTACTCATTTAGCCCTAAAAACAAATTTGTGGCACGCGTTACAAAGTTTATATAGCAATGTTTCTGCAGTTCACAAGGACTCGTAAAAAATTTCGGGAGCGCTTGGATCACAAGCATGCCGCTGCGCCGGAGCGTGCATGAAGTCACTGGCGATCAAGCGCGGCAGGGCTGCGACCTGCGACACTTTTTTCCACGAGTTGATGCGTGCTTGACAATGTAGATCGGGCATACGAATAATGACGAGGGGTCAGAGAAAGCCGCTTGGGCGCAAGCTCTTTTATTCCCGAACGATTCCTGGATCTGAAAGATGTGCTTCGCTGGATAGTTCTGTCGAAAACTCGAACGGGGTGACCTCTTTATTCCTCGATTCTGGCTATTCACATCTACCAAAACTATAATAATAGACATCAAATGGTAATTGAAAGATTTGAGCACGAGCAATGCATAATTCTTTCCAAAACTTGGGAAGATACAACGTTTGATCAAAACAAAATTGAGACAAAATCGTTATCAAGACGGATAACTTTTGATAAGATTCGTTGCCCTTTTTGATCGAAATCGAGGGACTTTTGAGAAGTATTTCCAAATGTCGGTTGAAGTTAGAGAATCCACCAATGTATATATCAGAGATTTTAATACGAAATTTTTGCCATGTCTCATGTATAAAAATCTCAAAAAAACGTTTTCTCTCTTCAAGTTTTGACAACCACAAAGCCAACTCACTTGTGTTGATTGGCGGAAAAAAAA
Organism: Eretmocerus hayati; assembly: GCA_029851415.1. NCBI lineage: Eukaryota > Metazoa > Arthropoda > Insecta > Hymenoptera > Aphelinidae > Eretmocerus > Eretmocerus hayati. The sequence continues at coordinate 137,133,235 of CM056742.1, forward strand.
TTGCCGCAGGCAATAATTGACTTGTTTTCGCAAAGGATACGACTGGACTCTGCTACCGGTGACATCCCGAGCCGGCGGCAGACGCAGCGCTCACGTCAAAAGGCCGATGAACGCATTTATGGTGTGGGCTCAAGCTGCTCGCAGACGACTCGCCGATCAGTATCCTCAGCTGCACAACGCCGAACTTTCCAAGACCCTTGGCAAACTCTGGAGGTGAATATACATCTTCAAATTTGCTTTCATTATTCCGTGACCCCATCAATCCATAATTCATTAACTTGTTTTCGATATTTTTATCCTATCTCATCGCTACTGAGATCGCTCTAACTAGTTTTGACGGGCAAAATTTTTATTGAAATTATGATGAAATCTGAGTTTTGAGTCTTGGAGTAGATGGATTGACAGTCAGTGCCGACAAACTGATAGGTTTGCGACAATTCATTACTATTTGATTTTAGGATCCTGAGTGATGCAGAGAAACAGCCCTTCATAGAGGAAGCAGAAAGACTGCGAAACGCACACAAAAAGCAACATCCACATTATAAAGTGAGTGTAACTTTCTGTACGAAATTTTCCTCGGACGTTTCTGTATTCGGAAGTTCACATTTTTATCGTTTTGTACCCTGAAGCCAGCCTGAAGAGACTTCATCTTCGCGTATAGAAGAGTATTATGCAAAAAATCAAAAAGATTATCCATCAGTTAGACTTTTTCATAAAGTATAAGTGGACACACCTGAAAATAATACATTCTTGCTTGTATACACCAAGATTATATTCACTATTTTCTGTCAACCCAAACGACAATAGACGGATTTTTCAGAATCAGACGGGACGATGAGATAATCTTTATTCAATTTAGAATCAGAGATATTATTTTGTGGATTGGACACGCAATGAATTTTCATTGCATTAAAATCGATCATGATAATGTATCTGAGTCCCATCAAAGCTATAGCGATTCACAGAGCTTTTTAATTATTTAGAGTATTTCCTGTAAAATAACACCTTAGATTGTAAATCAAAATCTTCACGAGCACAAGTACAATCCAATTGAAGAATGTACTTTATTCATTCTTTTCGTCTGTTTTTCATATTTCATCAAAAGCTGCGTTCTTGAATTCTAATGCAGATCTCGTCATGTCTGTCTAATACCCAAGATAATGATTCAAATGATAGTTCAATAACACCCGGCAACTCTTCTTGAGCAACTGGTTTACGAGAAATTTATGACTCATATGTCATCCAATGAATTGCTCAATCCCTCTCAAGCAGGCTTTCGTCCTTCCCATTCATTTTAAACCGCACTCCTGCAACTCCTCGAAGACACGTGTCAGGCTGTTGACAAGCATATGATTTGTGGTGATATAATTAAATTTTTTTAAGCTTTCGGCGCTGAATCTCATGCTAAACTTCTTATCAAATTAAGAAAAATTGGATGCAGCGACAGAGTGATAGGATGGGTTGCAAGCTATCTTCGTGGTAGGACTCAAACGTTGCGGTCTGAGAACGGTCAGCATTCTGACTCGAAGGTTTCCTCATTATATGTATGTCCCGCAAGGTAGCTGTTTCGGTTTTCTATCATTCGTCATCCACATTAATGATCTAACTGATAGTTTGAGTCCTCGTTTGAGTCCTTATGAAAAGAGGATAATATATATGTTGATGACACTCAGATCTACCGCCAGTGCTACCCATCAGATCTATCTGCAAGTGTTGCTCTTCTCAACTGGGATGCCAGTGCAGTTGTCCTTTGTGCAACCGACATCGGGCTGAAACTAAACTCAAAGAAAATGGCCATGATTATCTTGGGTAGCAAGCACAATCTCAGACAAGTCTAATATGAAAAGAGATGTAGATACAGTCCGTAAAAAGTTTTGGAGTACAAATTTTTTCCGAATTCGACTGGACCACGCAAATTAATTAATCGTACGGCGAGTTCACGGTTCGCTTTATGCTCTATAAGATTCGGCAAAGGTGCGCTAAGCTAATGGGTTCCCACCGCTTGAAAAAGCAAAGCCTTGCCCTGCCTCGCTTTAATTACACCGCTCGTGTGATTCACAACGTGCAGCAATAACTGGATGAAAAACTTCAGTCCCGATACCTGATGAACGCTTACATACGTCTCGTTCATGACAATGGCCCAGGGTGTGGACATGTTCGTCATACGGGCTGTTCCTCGGTTGGTTAATAACAAAAAGTAGATGCATTTACTTCATAGGCTGTCTTGCCTTCAAAAGCCATGCAACCGGGTAACCTTTTGCTCTACTACGTTCTCTGTCCTCTTCCCCACTCAAGAAAGCTCCCAGCTCATGTACTTGACTACAGAAACCCCATAACCGAAACATTGGAGCAGTCCTTTATAATTGCTGCTTCAGAGCTCATCAACATAAGCCTTCAACTTTTATCTCGGTCCTATGTAATTCTCTTAGATCAACTCTGAAGGGAAGACAGAGCTTACAGGATCGTGAAAGCTCTAGCCTTAGGTGATGTACCCTTCCCACCTTCCCTCCTTGATCCTCTGTCAACCTCAGTCTCTAATATTCCTTTCACCTATCATTTTTATCTTCTCCTCTTTTTCTTCTTTATCTCGACCACTAGAAATTCATGGGTTTGCAATGCGCGCGCTTCAAGTACATGTCCAAGATACCCTTATTTTTGCGTATTCCCGCATTTCATGTGCTTGGTTATCGGCGATATCATGGGGTAACTTTGGGGGTATTAATGCGATAACTTATCGCATTAATACCCCCAAAGAGTCTTATATGGGGTCATACCTTCAGACTCCCAAATTCAATCGATCAATCAATCTATAATTTATCAATCAACATCCGAGGTTTAGTCTCGTAAACCATAATACCACGTTGATATACAGTACCGTTCATAAGTTCTCGATGGTCGATCCCTCGATTACCCTGACTTGGAACAGCAATAAGTCAAATTCTATGCGTTGTACGAAAATTGTCAAGGAAGCATCTTACAGAGCAGAAAAAATACTAACTTTTACTGGGTTTTGATGATTTTTATCGAATATTTTTGAAGGTCCTACACGCTGATGAAAAAATAGAAAATCTAAAAATTTTTTACTTTCATTGAGACACCTGCAGTTTTAATGCGAATAAAGATACGGCAATTCTGAAAAAAGCATCTTGTAGAGCGGAAAAAATGCTATGTGTAGCTATTTTTTGATTATTTTTTACGTACCGCGCATGAGAACGTACAAGCTGTCTAGATACCCAAAATGACTGCTTATCATCGGAAACGGCACAGAAAACGGTGAAAAACCATGATTTTGGGGGTTTGGACAGCTCGCACGTTCTCACCCGGGATACGTAAAAAATAATCAAAAAATGGCTACACATAGCATTTTTTCCGCTCTACAAGATGCTTTTTTCAGAATTGCCGTATCTTCATTCGCATTAAAACTGCAGGTGTCTCAATGAAAGTAAAAAATTTTTAGATTTTCTATTTTTTCATCAGCGTGTAGGACCTTCAAAAATATTCGATAAAAATCATCAAAACCCAGTAAAAGTTAGTATTTTTTCTGCTCTGTAAGATGTTTTCTTGAAAATTTTCGTACAACGCATAGAATTTGACTTATTGCTGTTCCAAGTCAGGGTAATCGAGGGATCGACCATCGAAAACTTATGAACGGTACTGTAGGTATACACATAGAATGACATAAAATTTGAACATGTTGCAGTACCAACCTCGGAGGCGGAAAGCTAAATCGGAAGAACAGTCCTCGACAGGAACTTGCATTGGAAGCTCACACAACAGTTTGCATTCAGTGAACGCAGGGACCGTTAACGTAGAATGCACAACTGCGTTAGCAAGTAGTAGTCCAGATTGCACGTACGGACGACTGTATACCGCGGATTCTCCGTCAGAGCTGAGTCCAGGTTCTCGATTATCGTACGATGCAACCAAATATTCACTTGAGAATCACGGTAAGTATTACAAATTTAAAAAAAAAACAGTTTGACAACTTTTCTAAGATATATAAGGCTCTGTTTCGATCCTTCAGCATTTTCAATGTACTTGACTTGAAATAGTATTTTTCGATTCGAGAGTGGGAAATTTGGTTTTGCTTTCCGAATGATTGTTTTCGGTCCGAGCCCTGGCGAGGGTCGAAATTAGCACGTGTGAGGCGAAAAAACTTCAAGCCTCGGTATCGAAATACATTTTTCGATCGACTGGGCGTAAAGTGAACGATAACTGCGGTGCGTAAAAAACTGTTTCACGCACAATCGATCGAAATAGTACATTTCGATACAAGGGCGTAAAACGTTTTATTCGCGTCCGAGTGATGGGTTTCCGGCCCGAGCCGCAGGCGAGGGTCGGAATCATCACGAGGATGCGAATAATAGGTTTTACGCCCGTGTATCTAACTATACTTTTCAATAAATTGTGAGTAAAAGTTGACAAACTGTGCGCAAAGTGCACTTTTACGCACAGTATATCGAAATAGCATATGCCGTTTTATACGGCGAGACGCGGAAACACACATTTTCCGTATCGAGTCGTATTAGCATATGCCGCTTTGCGCGTCGAGCCGTGTAAAAAATATTCTCTAGCAAATCGAGTGACTTATACCACGACATTATCCACAGTACAGTGTCTTCGTTATCCCTTAAATGACACAATTTATAATCGATGTTTAATTGCATGCATGTGGTGCTTTCCAGCCTTGACGAAATTGAAGGTATCTGGGCTCATTTTGAAGTTCGTCAAAAGAATCTCAAAATGAGTTTTAAAAGAATTCGTGGGGTGAGCGTGAGATACGACCAAGATGATTAGGTGAAGCCAGGAATACTTGTTATAAGATCACGATGGGGCGCTCGAGGCCAGGGCAGTGGAAGTGTAAATTTATAACTCTCGATTTCTGTAATGATAAACTGGTTGAATTTATTCACTTTCCGTGTCTCTACATATGGTTATAGAAAAAAGGCGCGAAGGAAGTAAAGGGTGAAATCGCGACGCGGAGAGATCAATTCGTGAAGAAAATGCGATGGAATGGTGATGGTTGCTTCAGTCAAATTATTCTTGTTCTCTGTGCTATTATAGTAACTGATGACCAATTGTCCAGCCATTTGCACAATAACAGTTCCATTTCCTTGAGTTACATTCCATTTTCCTCCAGTATCATTTGAGGAAAAATATTGGTTAGGGTCTAAGTGTCCCTGTGTGTCATTTAAGGGTCCACCTGTGAATTTCGTGCGCAGATAAGAAAAATATCGAAAAATTCCCTCAATATTGGCAAAATGTACCAATTCATGATGTCGAAATGAGGTTTGCCGATCTCATGCTAGACACACTTACAGCATTTCAGACGTATTGTCTGTGCTAGTCTCAAAAATTTTATTCTTCCAACTTATATTCTTCCAACCCATATCAATACTCAAACACATTTTCCGTAGATATTTTAGGAGCTCTCTTCAGATTACAATTTTCTTTAGTCTCATTTCGTTGACCTTGAGACTTTACAGGAGTAGAATAGTATATTATTGCCCTGGGTGCGTACGCCCAAGTCGGGTGCTAGGACAATTGATTCCCCAAGCAAAGCGAAGGAGCCCACCCAGATTAGGTCTGCAAGAACAGGACAGCTACGATTTTTGATCATAAGAACTCTAAAACCGCGTCTGAAGGCAACCTTTTTGTTTAGAATGATGCAAATGTTCAATAATGTAGCCTATCACGTCACATTAAGGGGAATTCAAAGGATTATTCGACTAATCAGTTACCACGCGAGATCAATTACGTTTTCAGATCGTATAAAAATCCTTGTAGTCGTCACATAGGAGTTACTCAGAGTCGTACCGGACCTGGTTTATATTTTGGATCATAGGAGAGTTCTACGAGGTTCTACTCCTCCCATTTACCCTCATCTTTCGAGATTTCTCTCATAAATTGGTTCAAACTATTACTTCAGACAGAAAACGTTATAAGGATGCTAGAGCCATTTTGGTATAGGGTCTTATCGAGGCTGATTGGGAGAGGTAAGATGAATTCCAAGAGCAGGAATACCCGGTGATGAAGAGCTCTGAACAACTCATGCATTTTTTTTTCTTTTTTTTGGGAGTTTGGTTCGAGACACCGTAGTGAATAGACGTGTTTTGCGGACGAAGTAAACAAACGGTAACGCGTGTGCCCGAGGCTCTCGGAGCCGAGGACTGTTCCAATTGTGCCGTGAATTTTGCTCGTACAGTTTATCAATCCGGCCTTCAACTGCAGCTGCAGTTAGAGGGGCCGTGATACTGGCTAGCATGGCCTCATCCAACATCAGCGAGGTTACACCATCACCTCAAGAAAGTACTTCAAACCCTACTAAAAATCTCAACAGTACAGCTTTCAGTGTTACTCTACCCAGCAAAGAACAGGCTATAATTATAGAATCTATCCAAAGCGCCACGATTGAAGACTACACAGATGCCCTTCAAGAAATTACTGATCTCTCGAACGCGAAAACTATCTCGAAAATTACAGGAGGACGAGTGTGTATTACCTTATCCAACAAATCTGTTGCGGAAGAGCCAAGTGGACAGAATGTGACTGTGAAAGATAACAGTGTGAAAATTAGACCGCTGCTAGAGAAAAATACTAGAGTTCTGATCTCTAACGTATATCCTTGGATCCCAAATAACGTACTAGTGGGAGCTTTGGAAAGTGTGGGCATACGACCTACTTCCCAAATCTCCTCGGTCAAAGCCAGTATGACAAAACCCGGTCAATCTCATATTCAGTCATTCAAGTGCCAGCTTCACGTCAAGGAAGAAGATGCAAAGCTAATTCCAGAATCCCTACAGATAACGTTCGATAACAAACAGTATTGGGTTTCTTCCAGCTCGGCTCAAGAAGCTCCTTGTTTCGTGAGCGATAAACCCGGTTATGTCGCAAAAGCATGCCCTACGAATCTTAATCCTGAGAATGAAAATCCTGACGTATTAGAATCGGCTATGTACACTCAAGTATGCAGTACAGATACTGAGCTCAGCAACAAGAATTCGAATTTAAAAAGACCTGCACCGTCTACCACCGACTCCGTAGACTCAGTTTCATCTCAGAATGTTTTGGTGCAGATGCCTCCAGAATCATCTGAAGAAATTCTCAAAGCATCAGAGGATATGGATGACTTAGTCTTTCCAAAAAGACGGTCGCGAAGAAGAACGGAGAAACCAAAATTGGATGATGATGAAATCGCGAGTAAAGTGGTAGCTTTGCTTGAACCCGCGAAAACTACATTACAGAAAAATTCCTCCGATACGTATATCAACTTCAAAGTGCTCGAGGAATTCATTCATAAGTCGTGGAACCAGCCTGACGCTCTCAAGACGGCGCATGCCATGTCAACTGTAAACATTGAAAGGCTTATCGAGACTATCGAGTATACTCACACTCTAGTTACCAAAGCCGAGCGCCAAGGCTCGCCTCACCCCTCTCAAAAACAAACTACTCAATCCAGGTGCTCAAATGACCGAGACTGATGATAGTGACTCGTCTCAAGGGCGAGAATCTCATGAAAATCTCTAACAACTAAATTGCATCAATGGCTACTACAATTCGGAAAAATCTGTAGATAGTTTTCTGGAATGCTCGCAGTATATGTGTTGGGGTGAGGTGATCAAAGCTGGAATCTCAGAGCCCATTCTACAAGATTTTGTCGTGATTTTTTAGGATGTGGAAGCGTGCGAGGTGTTTTAAATAATAAGTCACTGTTTTCACTTAAAATCACTTAGCAGTATATTCTGCAATGAAATGTCACATATATGGCTCAGTAAAGAGACTCGGAGATCGCGTACGGCACTTATATTTAAGAAAAATGGAAAGTGAGAAAAATTGACTGAGTCGCGGGGCGCGCACCGGCGCAAAGATATTATGCGGAGACGCGGAAGCTGCTCACAACATGCAGCTCCGCTAGCGAAGGCTAACTGGCGTAGCCCGAGCGATTCGAGCAGCTCGTCGCCCAGGACCTCGGTCACCTCATACAAACGGTTCATTTAAACTGACCAATTGACACAAAGCAAATAGATCATCTGATTTCGAGGAGAACGAAGGGGTAATAAGTGAATGGCCGAAGCTTAGGTGCCGAGCTGCTCAAAAGTTCTCGAATGCTCATATTTACGCGAACATTATGTAATAAGGAGGAAGATTTGGAGATTATTCTCAAAGACATTGACATTTTCATTTGTGTTGAGTCGTGGTTATCACAAGATAGACCACAGGGTAATGACTTTCATTTCTCGGGCTTCAAAACGTTCTGAAAGGACAGAAACCATAGTGCTGGTGGAGAAATACTTATTTTGCTGAGGAACAACATAGCATTCGCCGAATTGATAACCTGAGGAGTCCCGATCAATCGGTCGAGCTAGCAGGCCTCAAGATTACGAACATTCTTCCACCGGTAGATTTACTCGTTTGCTATCGAGCTCCAGGTATCATGTTACAAGCTCATTGGGATCAAATTTTTACTAATGTCAATACACAGAATTCCACCTTATTCATGGGAGATTTTAATGCCCACCACATGTTATGGAACTGTGATGAAAATTATGCTAATGGAGAAAGATTGCTAGAGACTTTTGCAAATTCCAATTTAGTTATTCTCAATCATGACACGAAATCTCGCGTGAATATTGAAAATGGAGAATCATCTAATATCGACCTCAGTTGAGTGGATAAAGTTAACGTAGCTATTCATGATGATACCTGGGGCTCCGATCATTATCCGTTTTATATAAATCTTACCGTTGAAAAATCTATTTACCGGAAAAAAATCTTTCCGTCTCAGTTCTCTTAGAACTGACTGGGAGAAATTCAAAGATTCCTTGGAAAATTGCTTCAATATTTTTTTTGATATTGAATACCATACAGCTGACCCTCGTGATAAATATAAGATATTTGTTGAACAGCTCCAAGAAGCTATAAAGGAGAACACTCCACGCAAGAAAGTTGTCTCAGGTGACAAACACCATAATCCAGTAATCTGGTGGGATTCGGAGTGTGAGAAAATGATAAGGTTGAGAGAAGCGGCTTTAAAACGCTGGAGATTCACTGAAAAAATCCAGTACAAAATCAGGCTTCAGAAAGCTAGAGCCCAAGCTAGGAGAAGAATCAAAAGCAAAAAACGAGAATCACATAGAAAGTTTGCGAGTAGCTTCAATCCTAAATCTGATCAATCTTATGTTTGGAATTCCCTGAAAATTTTGAAAAATAAATGGACAAAAGTCGAGCCCTCACACACTCCTGAAAACCACCAGGATGCTGAGAAAATTCGGGTTGCCTTAGACAGGATTAGTCCTCCACATCATACGAAAAGTCCAGATTTCCTTCCCGAATGCTCAGACAATGTATTCGATGGATTCCATTAAAAAACGACACATGGAAAATAGTGACGTCTCGGTTTGGTTTCTCGTAGTTTTGGTTCGATCTTATAGTTTAAAATATGAACTTTCCACCCACTGGGAGGTCCCAAAAAATTTTCGGAGTCGCCTGCGGAGCTATTTCTGTTTCGCTTCTCGATTCCACCAGAGCATCCAAATCCTGATCTTTTTGTACTAAATTGATGATATCTCGAGTTTGGCTCAAGAAAATGAAACGCGGTTTGCGTCATTCAAAAGAGCTTGAGAAAACCTATCGAAAGTGACTTTGAAGATTTTCGTCCAGCTTTTTCAGGCCCTGATCAGGCAAAATCCGGAAAAATCAGGCTAACCTGATTATCTCAAAAAGCAATGTTTTTCAATTTTTCAAAAGTAGGATTTCTCATCCAAAATCGCACGATCTCTGCGATAAATTTAGTCTGAAGTTGTTTTCTCACTGTTTTGTGCGTTTTGGGTCAAATTTCCGACTTTTTGCTCTCCGGCCAATCAGAAAACAGCAATTTCTGCGCATGCGCGTGGTTGACGGAATTTTAAAGTAGTTTCAATCGAAAGCTGACAAAATTTCCTTCAAAATGACCCCTTGCAGAAGTCAATTCCGTGTTCCCAATCAGTAACTATGGCAATTTGATTGAAAAAGAAGGATGACCAGAGCGATATGACCTGTCTATCGTGATCCAGAGCCTCGAGACCTTCTCTTGCATCCATGCTGTCAGTGGTGTTAATAATCTTGATGTCTAAAGAATCGTGCATCTTCAGTTCTAGTCGATCAAATGGAGTTCTGCAAGGGGTCATTTTGAAGGAAATTTTGTCAGCTTTCGATTGGAACTACTTTAAAATTTGGTCAACCACGCGCATGGGCAGAATTTGCTGTTTTCTGATCGGTCGGAGAACGAAAAATTGGAAATTTGACATAAAACGCACAAAACAGTAAAACAACAACTTCGGACTAACTTTATCGCAAAGATCGTGCAATTTTGCATGAGAAATCATTTTTTTGAAAAATTAAAAAAAAATCCTCTTTGAGATAATCAAGTTAGCCTGATTTTTCCGGATTTTGCCTGATCTGGGCCTGGAAAAGCTGGACGAAAATCTTTAAGGTCACTCTTGATAGACTTTTTCAAGCTCTTTTGAATGTCGCAAACCGCGTTTCATTTTCTCGAGCCAAACTCGAGATATATTCAATTTAGTACAAAAAGATCAGGATTTTGATGCTCTGGTGGAATCGAGAAGCGAAACAGAAATAACTCCGCAGGCGACTCCGAAATTTTTTTGGGACCTCCCAGTGGGTGGAAACTTCATATTTTGAACTATAAATTCGAATCAAAACTACGAGAAACCGATCCGAGGCATGATTATTTTTCATGTGTCGTTTTTAAATGGAATCCATCATTCGTTAGCTCTCCTTTTGATTTCACGGAATTCAACTTGGCTCTCAGCAATAGGAAATACAAATCTTCTCCGGGATTCATCGCTCTCGGTTGGTAGTGCTTGTCTTTGTCCATCTTCAAATGTTCAAAAAATCAATTCTATGATTAAAGAAACTTCAGTCTACACAGCCGAATGTATAGCTATTAGAGATGCAGTTGACCTTGCTTTAGTGAATTCTGCTCAAAATTCGGTTATATCTAGCGATTCTCTTGGTGCACTGCTCTCACTACAGAACAACCGGATTGATATCAGAATCAATCTGTACTTTTTGGAGATAAAAGACAAAGTCTTACGTTTTCAGTCATCATCTCCTATTCAGTCTAGTATCAAATTTGTCTGGGTGCCTTCCCATCAAGGTATATTAGAAAATGAATTAGCTGATGAACGAGCCAAAGTAGCGGCTACAATGCCTCCAGACGAGTCTATTGCCATTCCATTTACCGATTTTTCCGAGCATATTAGAGCAGAATCGAAGAACAGAAGCTTTGATGTAATCGAGTCCGAATCTCTTACTAACGGAACATATTTCTTTGAGAAATACCATGACCGGAATGCTAAACCCTGGTTTAGCAACGTAGACCTCCCTCGAGAAACGATTACGACTATAAATAGAATCCGATCAAATCACTATAATTTGGCACATTCTCTCGCTCGCAAAGGTTATATCGATCATCATGATTGCGAATATGGGTACGAGATCCAAGATGTAGACCATATTCGATGGCAATGTTCATTGTATGATCAGCAACGCTCAAACTTCATCAAGAAACTCAGAAAGATCAAATTGACTCTCCCATTATCTAGCTTTGTCCTCCTTGCAAATCTTCGAGTGAATCTTTGCAAATTGATTCACGAATTCCTTAAAGACTGCAATTTACAGTTATGGACGAGATTTTCATGCATATTGAGTTGTAATGAGAATGGAACCATTGTTAATGTTCATTTCTTTCAACAAATTTGATAGGAATATTCAGTTTGTAAGATTATGTGTACTCCATATGTAATCAATTGATAAATAATCTCTTCAGAGATTGAATAAAGCGTTATATAATGTAAAAAAAAACGCATGCATTTCAATTTTTACGAATAAGGTTTCTGATCGATACTGGAAGTTTTCTTTCGGGGGTAATAAACATTCTACAGGATAATAAATTCTTGGGGATTGAGCCTAAGAGAACTGACATCTTTACATTCCTACCATATGTGCAAGAAAAATAAATTTTCCACCACAAAATGAAATAAACCCTGTAATACATTATTGTGATGGTTCCAGGTTCGCGCTACACACCAGATTCCGGAAGCCCAGTCTCAATATCGTCGCAACTGCACCACCCAACTCTAAAGTACTCCGATCATCATCAGCTACACAGTCGTGGCTACGATACAATAGCGAATCGCTACAGTGACACTCCACTGCACCATAAAGCTTACAATAGTGCCAGTTCTGAGCAGTATCAGAGCAATATCAGCACAGGAGCTACTGGGCTGACGGTAACGACAGCGCAAGTATCGGTCCCAAAAACTTCATATCCAGGCCCAGTTGGATGTTCCCATCATCAATATTATGAAGGCTACAGCTCGGCCACGACGCAACCAACGAATGCAACACACGATGATCTCGAATTCGTCGGCTTGCATCACCAACATCATCACCAGACTGCCACGGCAGCGGTTATGGCCCAGGGTCAACAAGGATCAAGTTTGGGCCCTACTCCAACAGCTCACCATTCGTTTTATCCTTATTTGCCCCAACCGAGTCCCTACTACGTTACGCCTCGGTGAAGATCTCTCATAACGATTCAAAATCCTGCTAAAATATGCAGCTTGGTTTGTACTTGTATTATAATGCGCGATCTTATGGAATTTCGAATAATGAGTTACATAGGCATAATTCTTGTCACGGAAAGCTGTCTATCTATGACGATTCGTCGTTGACGAGAATTTTTTGGGCGTAATATCAGATCAATGGTGCCTTGAATTAGTTGGGCACTTTCTCAACCACGTTCTAGTAGTTTTTCATGTGAATGATCGGCATCCTCTAAACTTTCATTACCGATAATTTACAAATGATCATTAGTCAGAATCTTTTGATGAGTGACAAATGGATACATTAGATACAAATTATTTATTTCAAGCTCAGAACTGTCTATATAAACAAAATATATCAATGATTGTTTCAAGTTTTATTTTGATTCTTATTTTCATTCCATATTTTTCCCTTTGTTCAATAATGCCAGTTCATAGGATATCCAGTCCTGCGCACAGGTGCGCTTATGTGTATGCATTCTGTAGGTTACTTAACATCAGGGTAATTGTAAATCACTAGAGATTTGGACTGAATTGGCTTCATGCTCTTCCTGCTCGTTCAGGGATACATTGATGCTCAGTAATTCGTCGTGTTTATCAATATGTTCTTTATTGCACAGGCAACTGCGCGGCCTGCAACGTCCTCCGCAAAGAGCCTCGCAAACATCTGCATCGCAACCATCTATATAGAAAAAAAAGAACAAAAACGGTGTGAGTTAATTCCATGAAAATCATAACGAGAATTCGTCTCAGCTGCAGCAGCGACATTGCAGAGTAGTGCAATAACTTCAATGGATTGATATACCATCAACTGGGGTATCTTTGAATAGCCGCGGGGTAATTTTGGAACACTCAAGTGAAACTTCGTATATTTCCGGCACCTGCGAACAGGTTTCTCTCCGGTTCTAGTGCCACTTTTGCTCATTAGTGGCATGTATGGGGAATGTTTTGCACCGATGTGGAAGCCCCGATTAGCTGCCTGTTCGTTTATAACAAATTTTTTTTTGAAAAGATGATTTTAGAGCGAAAAAATTGCTCGATACCTTGACGGCTTCATCGTTACATTGATGAATTTTTACCGCGACTCAATTTTGTGATGTAGAAACTAAATTATTTATCTTTTTTCCGAAAAGTGGGTAACCTTGGAACACTTAGATGGAATAATACATGATTTTTCGACGAACGGGGTAACTTTGGAACACCTCGGGAAAAAAATAAGGCTTTTTTGGATACCGCGGGCGGGATAACTTTAGAACACTTGATGATTGAGTCTTGAGTCCACGAAGAGCACAATAAGGTTCAAAAAATTTTCCCGCGAGATCCATCATGACACTTCAGAACCTTGATGGTGCTAGAAGCATATTATCACATCTAATTCCCAATAAATATAAATGAATGCAGAGCTGTGAAGCAAACTGATGTGCGAAGGTTTTACATATCACTCTTACTGATCCAAAATTACCCCATTGGAAGTCTCTCTTTGGAATCCTACTTTGAGCGCTCATATCTCCGACCATAGAAATGTCTAAATAATTGACTTCGATACCCGCCAATCAAAAGCTGTAACTGTAAGCTTTCGATTAGCCACAGATGCATTGCACTTTTGACGTACAAGACGTAAAAATTACCGAGAAATTTCAATGAAGAATCCTCAAAAGTATTGTAAATTTTCCAGTACTCATTATCGTTACTAAACTCATTCGGAGTATTTTCGAGTATAACATCAATGATATTTGACAATTTCCCATTCATTCATTGGATTTTATTGAAAAAGAACAATTTCAATATTTGATAAAAAAACGACTCACCCGCCAATGCTGATACTGCAAGTGATCTTTCTGGATGGAAATGGTTGAATGCGTGTGACTTAATTTTCATGTCCGAGCACTCACAGGCGGTTGGGATGTAAGTACCCCCACGAATTCCACAGGTTTCTACGCATATTTCTTTCTCACAGCTACCTAAAGAAATTGAATAAATTGTTTGGTTCTGTTTCAAGAAAATTCTCAAACGCGTGAAATGATTCTGAAATAAATGATGGCTCTGAATGAAATGATGAGTGTAGACACAGGTAAGCAGATTTATTGCACCAATATATTCCCTGCCAATGCGATATTGTGATCATTTTAAAAGTCAAAATCAGACATCATGTCTGAAGACCTGGCGTTTTCTGACAAGAAGAATAATAATGTCCAAGAATCTTTTTTCTTGTTTTCCATGGCTAAGGTGGTTTGGATCTCACTCGAGACTGTCGGTCTTGTAAACAACTTCGAAATGCAATTGAGAATGCATGAAAATAATCTACTGCCCATTAAGCTTCTATCAATCGTTTCGTAGATTAATAAGATGAAAGACATACTATCTTTTCCGAGAGTCTTTTCGATTTCCATATTCACTTTGTTTTTTTCCGAGGAAGTACATTTTCCGAGACATTTTTCCTTGATTGATTCCTTACAAGTAGAATCAGTTTGTGAGATATTCTCTTTCCAGCTATTCGAAATGTTGCAATAGCAGTTATATGCCAGTGAGCTATCTCAAAAGGGACATCACACGACTGTTCATCGGTGAGAGAAAAGTTACCGTTCGCAAACTACCCGTTTTATTATACGATTCTTGTCTCAGAGCATTTTGTTGTCGTTTATTCGACCCATTGTTTTACCAAGCTTACATTACTTATGCGAAAAAAGGAATATTCAAGTTTTTTTTCGTGTATGACACTGAGGAAAAATGGATCCGGAATAACTCATTTGAGATTATAACATGGATTCCTTGTGTATTTTTCGACGTAGAAACCAGATCCGTAGCCAGATTTGCTCCCATATGTAAGGATTCTTTTTGATCGCAAGAAGCTGATTTTACAAACAACGGTGATTTTAGCGTTTCTTGATGATTTTCGATTGATGGTTTTGGTGACGCATCCTTGTAGTGGGCCAGGAGCATATCAGGAACATGATTGTCTACGTATTTAGACCTGCTGAACACAGTGGTTATAGAGAGCGAGGGTGCGTTAGAAAAGAGAGACAAGCTGACTTTTCGAGTTATTATCAGCAAAATTTGACCCATTTCGCAATACACCCTAAAATGCCCACTAAATGAATCAGAGACATCCGTTATGAGCTCACGAAGGCGCATATATCCTTGGGCTCTTGGCACACTCCAAGAGTGCACCCCCAAAGACATCAGTTTAGAAAATTGGCAAAAAACGCTAAAAACACCATTTTTTGTGAAATTAGTTTTTTAGGATAAAAAAATCCTGACGTGTAGGAGCAAATCTGACTACCGATTCACTTTCTACTGTGAAAAATACACAAGGAAATCATGTTTCTTTCAATGGGTTATTCCGGACCCGAAAATGTATTCCTCAGTGTTATCGGCCTTGACAATAATTTTGACTCAACGTATGTTGAACGCAACTGGCTTGCGTGTATCGTAATGGGCCAATGAGTATCTTACCCTTAGATTCACGTTATATATTTTGAACATAAAGAGCGGTTCAATGCCTAGTACTTAAATGTGCGAGTCACTTATCTGTGCCAATTAGACTGTTTTTGCAATACCTACCCGAAAACATTTCGAGAACGATGAATTGATAATGGAAATTTATTGGCTAAAAACGGCATCTAATAACGTTATGATCTTCGACAGGTATTTATCGTACTACGCTGGGATGGCAGAATCACAAGAGATTATGAACCTGATGAAAGATCTGGTTTTTTTGTGCAAAGTAAAATAAATGGGTGTATTGTTTTTTGGTCCATAATATTGTTTACAAAAGATATTTTGAGAAATTTGAATTGTGAATTGGCCGGAAGCTTCGAAAATCATGAGGAAAATCGTCTTGGTTGAGCACCAAAAGAGGATATTCAGAACAGTAGAGACAATTGTTTATGTACTTTGGCCTTACATAAAGAAGGCAACCATTGCAAATATTGAGTGTACTTCATTAAATTATTCTCTACCAAGAATTTTCATGGGAATGCTAATGTTACACTTCGTTGTCCAGAAACACTTGATTGTATGAGTGGGCTTGGTTTGCCTTCTGGAGAACGATTCTAAGAAGAATTTCAATACAGTCTATGACCAGAACTACTCGTGCTTTCCTCATTGGTAATGACGTTTTCCCATTCTCACAATCTATTAAAAAATAAATTACACAGCGTGTAAACTCACCTTGAACTCTAGTCACAAATACTGTGATACTCACAACCAAAAATATAATTGGCCTCATCTTGTGAAAGGTTCAACTTCTCTTAATGATAAGGAGGGCGCACATTATATATACCACCCAAGCACATCCGGAGGAGATTTGATTAATTTCTGATAACTGTGCACTTTTTCAGACAAAGATTTTTTTCGTTTTTTTAATTGATCTGAGGCAAAGATTGACGTGTAAATCTTTTTCCGGTTTCAGCATTGATTTATGATTATGGAAATTCTTCTTGTACTGAATCTGGCATAAGTTTGAGTCGGTGTGGTGTTGAACTCTCGGTTGAACTTAAATTACTTATCTTGGCATGACATTATTCCAACACCCATCGAACAAGACGACGAGTATATGCTCTGAGAGAGTTATATATGATACTTATTCTTATATTATGTAATACACAAGGGAATACACAAAGCGGCCCCCTGAATAATTTGCCAAAGCTCTTCCACACGTAATAATGATGGTCATGCTTTTGAATGAAAAGAACACGGAGAAATTGATGTTTTCTTTATAACTAGTTTGTCACAAGAATGAAGAATCCCAGGTTTTTCGGGATCATATCGTATGCCATTTCTGATAGACTGATGTAATTGAAAGTGGAAAATTCGTAAATTTGTGCAAAAAAGACATTGTAGGGCATAGGGTGTCAAGTAATAACCTAAATTATTGAGGTGACCGCATCTGGCACTGGTGTTACGGAAAACAAACAAGAAAATTGTAACTTTATCCCCGATTGTAGAAACAGTATAAGATAATGAAATTCCCCGAAAATACGCTGCTAAAAGAAATCCTTCCATCAACTGATTTTCAGACAGCGTCATATTTTCCTTTGTATGTGAATAAAAAGAAGAGAGGTGTGTCACCTCGGGTGTGCACAATTTGTATCATAAAATTGCTCTCTTTAGGACGTGAAATATTTGGACAATCAATCTTTCTAATTATTTCACGGCGTATACTAACGAGTTGATCGTGCCAGTGAGATTGGGGTATTCCCAATGAGTATTTTTGGATCTGTGGCCTTTTTCCTCAGGATTTATTAATTTTCTTAGGGAGAAACTGCTTATACAGTGGTTAAAAATACGAGGAATTCTGACAAGAGTGGTCTTAAAAGTTTTCAGTTAATTTGATGATACAGAATACTTACTAAGACGTTATTTAGAGGAGGAAAAGGGGCATGTACCAAGGCACACGAGGGAACTTCCACAACATTGCCTTCTATGGTGTAGGATAAGAAGTCTCTCGAACGCTTCGATCAGTTCGTCTGGAAGTTCGTGAATGTATTCTGAAGAGTTCAGCAATGATGCCAGCGAATTTTGAGCATTTCCCCGCGAATGTTTTATGACTTGTGAATTTTTTAATGTCAAATTTCGACGTTCGCACATCGCGCTTGTATTTATCAATAATCATCTCTAGTACTTTCTTCGCCAAATACATAATACGCAAAAACTCATATCGCTATACTCAACCTAGCAGGATCCGGGAAGTCCCAATATGCAAAGGACACATTCGGTCACCAAAGGCAAAGGACATAATTTGTTGTGCGTGAGCCTTTGCGGAGAGCGGTGATGAGCAACCAAATGAGCAAGGGGTTGCGCCCACGCGTCTGACCGTCGAGCTTCCGACCGAGCGATTTGAGACCACAGAGTAATAGAGCAAGTAATAAACCAGCAATTGTTTATCAAGCTCCAGATCTATTTTATTTCTGCTAATTATTTGAACACCGAGTGTGTCAAATACGCACACAGCTAACCGCGAGGTGCGCTAGCACCCGAAACTTGTTTTTGACAAACGAAATGATGATCTCGATTCATGAACTTCTCTTTCGAGTCTCTAAACAACTGCTACGTATCGCAAACAATATCACGCAATAGGTAAGGTGACAATAGAGGCAAATATGACATTGTATTTGCATCGTATTTGGAGAATGTTGCATCATCGTCGCGTTTTAGTAGCTTTAATCGATATTTGCCCACAAAGGAGTTAATCGTGTGGATAAATCAACAAGTTTTCCGTGTCCCCGGAAAAATACTCTAGTATATTTACGTGTCGAGTACCGAAGAACAAAGTTTCTGGCATGAGACGCGTATGATGTTATGTGTACTTCGTTCCTGCTCTGTCTCAAAAAAGTAAAGGCGAGAGTGAGAGGCGTGATACAAATGTATCTTGGATGACTGAAAGGATTGCTCGATATAAAATTCTCGTAGAGTTGATTAGATGTCAAAAAGAAGGCACTATTTATGTAATATCATCGAAGACGAAGAAACTGGAATTACATTGACTGATATGGAGTGTGAAAATTCTAGAACGCTCTGTCAAATCCTTTGGAAACTCCGAAGTTATATTTCCAAGGTTCTGACAATATCCGTAAATTTTGAGCATTCCCCGATGAGTACTTTCAAATATGTTTATTTCTTATTGAAAAATTCCCGATTTTCACGAAAAAATCATATTTTACACAAATTTACACGTCCTGACTCGAAAAAAGTCAGGGACGTCAATGAGATGTTGCTACGTGCTGAATCGATTGGTTGATACCGAGGGGCGACCGACTATTGATCCCTGAGAAATTAAGAAAGACTGCCAAACATTGCCCATGCAAAAAAGAAAGAAAAGCATGATCTTTGGAAAAACTGTATTGTTCACTGCAGAGTAACCAAAGAAAGAGGCAGTAGGGTAAGTGTCCCCATTACTGCGTACTTTTGAGGTGTTGTCGATCGAATGGTACACAGTTTTCCTAAGACTGAACGGAGCTTAAGCTGCATCAATTGATGCAGGATGGCTCAAAATGTTGCTCCAAGTCTCTTTTATAAGTGTACAAAATTTTAAAGTGATAGGAGCCAATGCGTGGGAGTATTATCTAGTTGATTGAGAGGAAGTTCTGCTCCTATTGCTGTTTTCGTGTTCTCATTACTGAGCCCGTAATACTGCGCGATTTCCTATTACTGCGCACCAATTACTGATGATAATTGATCAACAACATAATCTCTTGGCCAACTCGTAGTGCTATGGCAAGAATTGCCGAAAAAGCTTGAAAAGGATTGAACTGGGCCTGGAAAGTTGGAAAATGAACATAAAATCATTGTGGTTATTGTTTAACCCCCGACCTGGGTAGTATACATAATAAGATTAAAATTGCAAGATGATAAGACCCTTGTGCAATGCCAACTCGATCCACTCATTCTGAGTTGTAGACCGGTCATCCCTTCAAATAGTATTTCTTTGGGCGTGCAACCGCCAATAAATAGAAATCATATTTTCCATCCCCTGGTAGAAATTCATCCTAATG
This sequence comes from Eretmocerus hayati, assembly GCA_029851415.1. NCBI lineage: Eukaryota > Metazoa > Arthropoda > Insecta > Hymenoptera > Aphelinidae > Eretmocerus > Eretmocerus hayati. The sequence continues at coordinate 137,153,336 of CM056742.1, forward strand.
TAACACATAATTAGCCATAAAATGGCCATTTTCAGCCAAAATTGGCCAAAAATAGCCATTTTATGTCTATTAATGTGTTACATCGAAGTAAATTTCTACCAGGGATCTGGGTCGACATCCTTTTCAAGACCCAAACTAATAGGAGGCCATCTCCACGTAAATATGCAAGTGTGAATAGAAACTAAAAATGACGGTTGCATAAATGGATTGAAATAAAAATTATGATGAGTTTGTAATAAGTCTGAGTTGCAGTTCCACACTATATCCCGTTGGGATTTTTATTTTCGGATAATTTGAGGGTGAATAATTTTATAAAAACGCGCGTTTCGAGCGTCTGCGCGAGACACACGATGGAGGAGCAAAAAGACCAACTTTTGGATGATGATAGCAATCTCAATATTGCTCGTAAAACTGAACTGATGAATTTGGATTGTTCTACATATCATGGTATATCGTTGAATAAATTTCACCAACTTTTCAGTCGGTGCTGCGGTTAACAGTCCATCTCGAAGAAGCACGAATTTCTTGCGAAACTTCGTACGAGATTTTTAGATACTCCATTGTTGAGAACTTTGTGAGGTATTGTTGCAATATCTTGAAGAGGGTCCTCCGGTCAAGCAGATCTCTATCTGAGTTCATGATTTTTTTCCAAAATTATGGTGAACCGTGGCTTCAAGTAGTGAAACAACAAAGTTGGTATAAGTCACACAAAAAGGAACCGGAAGTCAAGTTCTGTAAGAGAGATTTTCAATGACGAAATTCGAGGAATAGATATACGATATGAATTACAAACGATATGCCTAACAAAATTCTGAAAATACTACATCTCTTTTTCCAGTCCTGATTCAAGATTTTTTTAGTCGTGATACAGACTTCAGTAAAATAAGAGATTAACGAAGCGAGCATGTCGCGTGACGAGAATTCATCCCATTTCAAAGTGTTGACCATCGAGTAGTTCGTGATAAAAGTAGCCCGAGCTTGCAAGCTAAAATAGGGTTATGCAATGTTTACAAGATGCTCTAATACGCACTTAAACTCCTTGTTAGTCTGTTCCTTTTTCATCGTGTGTGACTCGCAATACAATTGCAAAGGAATCGATTAGTTATTTTGGCTTTTTTACCTTCGTTTTTCGAAGGTCTTCGCAATGAAAATAGTCCAAAATCGCTCGAGTTCGAGAGAGCCAAGTTGGAGGCATTGTATGCAGCTCCAGCAGAGCTGTGAAATAGCTCGCCCTTGTCCAGAAAAAAACTCAAAGAAGAGCTTTAGGGAGGCATTATCATAATCAACAGGTTCTGTTGATCCCTGAGCAATCGTCTTATACGAAATACCATTTTTCACCGATAAATCGATTAACTGAGTTCCAAAATAACGATTTTCAGCACTCATTTTCCACCGATGCGTGAAGCATTCGTCGAATGCCTGCAAATCTCTGAATAGAATATGGTAATGAAAAAGCTCTCACTGGATAAGTTTATCTCAAGCTTTTCTTCTGGTACTTTACTGGACAAGGGCAAGCTATTTCACAGCTCTGCTGAGGCTGCATACAATGCCTCCAACTTGGCTCTCTCGAACTCGAGCGATTTTGGACTATTTTCATTGCGAAGACCTTCGAAAAACGAAGGTAAAAAAATCCAAAATAACTAATTGACTCCTTTGCAATTATATTGCGAGTCACACAAGATGGAAAAGCAACAGAGTAACAAGGAGTTTAACAACATCTTGTAAACATTGCATAAACCTATTTTAACTTGCAAGCTCGGGCTACTTTTATCACGAATTACTCAAAAACGATACGTTATCGGTTCAAGCGCCCATTGGGAATTTTATTCAGCTTGTTGGAATCTATCGTTCAACTACCAAAGTGACAAGATTAGCTGAAACCCTAAATCCTATGATTTATGGAGGGGTCCTTTCAATAAAATGACATAAAGCTAACGTTTTGCATGAGAAAATTGTAGTTTCCCCAAATGTATTAGTATTGTGGAGGATGTCCATTTTACAGCAGTCTCAAAATATGTAATGCTGAGATTCCCCCAGAGGTTCTGTTTTTAGACGCAAGGAAAAATTCTGTGTTCTGACGAAATCACGCGCTAAATCCCGATGAATCCTTCAGACGGCAAAAATATACGTAGTTTTCGCCAGTAAGAGTTACGTAAAAGAGCAAACTGCCCAAAAACTTCAGTGTTGCTACATCATTTTCAAGTTTATTCAAGACAACTTGGAACTTGGGATTACGGGCAAATCGTCACGACTAAAAAATTACAATCGTATAAAGTAGATGATGATTGGGATCGTCCTCTTATTTGCACATAAAATTGTAATTATCTTCAATCGATCTTGGAGGACTAGGTTTGTGTGGATGGAAATACACAATATTTTGCAAATTTTTTCTTATATTTGCGACGTTTCGTGCAGTGAAATTCACTGACCTCTTCAGGCTGGGAACATATAATATAACAAATTCACGATAATAATGACAAATATTTCATAGAAGGTACTACGATATAAAATTAGAATACATACCATAAAAGCCAAGTTTTTTTAAAAGATCACATATTTAATGATCAATAGGTAGAAAATCGTTCTACCATCACGTCAGGTGTTTGAACAGTGAGTGAGAACAATGAGCTAGATCGATGATCAAGCTTTCGTGTACCTATATATATATAATACAGAGGTGGGAGAATGACTGTGTAGAGAGAGACAGAAAGAACAAGAGACTAGGAAAGGTATATTGTACTGCTTTCATGCTATTTTAGAATGGAACTGTACAGTCTCTTAAGATTACGCGTATCAGTCTTAAGATTGATGTTGTTATCATCTGAATTGATGAAAATCATTTCACTGAGTAATCTCTTGTGAAAATGAGGTTCTCGGTCCAATACTTTTACATTCGGCCAATCAAATTCATGACCAAGTTCTTTCATGTGTAGTGAAACGACTGTATTTGAATTTTTCATTTTGACGTGTTCATTGAGTCTAGTCGACAAAGATCTTTTTGTCTCTCCCACATATGAAGCTGGACAGTTTTTACACGAGAACTTATAAATTAATTCAGTTGCCTCGAATTTGTTGAACGGATCTTTTCCGAGTTTTATGATGTTTTGGAGATTTTGACTGAGCTTAGGTAGAGTATGAATATTGTACTTTTTTAGTACGTTGGAACATTTTTGGTAGAAACCTTTGGAATATGGAATGCATACTTTTTGTGACAGTGCATAAAATCGTTTAGTTTGGTCATCTGAATGGGGTCTCTGTTGTTTTAAAGCATGGAGTCTATTGTTGATGCACTTGTTGACCAAAATATCAGGATAATTATTATTCCTAAGTAGATTTTTTATAATGTCCAGATTCTTTTTATGAAATTTTTTGTGAGATAGGGTGATTGCTCGATCTGTAAGGTTATAAATTATATTCTTTTTCTGTTGTGAGGAGTGATTAGAATTGAAATTCAAAATTTTTCCGAAAGATGTGGGTTTTTGGTACCAGTCAGTAATAATTTTATTGTCGTTTTTTATAAGTGTAAGATCGAGGAAATTTATCCTGTTATTTTGCTCAAGTTCATGTGTAAACTGAAGTTTTGGGTGATATGAGTTGAAAATATCTATGACTAAGTCAACATGTTGTCTTTTGATACACAAGAGTGTATCGTCTACATATCGATAATAAAATAATGGGCATATATTATGAACATTTTTTAGTCGTTTCAAACACTCATTTTCAAGGTCGGCCATAACCAAGTCAGCAAACAGAGGTGAGATGGGTGAGCCCATAGGACTACCCTCGAGTTGCTTATAGTATTTAGAATTAAACTGGAAATAAGTGTTATCAAAGATGACTTTCACGGCTTCTCTCACTTCATCAAACGGAATTTTACATTGATTATGGATTTGGTTGAACCTTCTGTCCAGACTTTCAAGAACTAAGCGACAAGGGATATTGGTGAACAGTGAGCTGACATCTAGAGAGATAAGAATATATTCTTGCGGTATATTAAGACCTTCTAATTTTTTCTTAAGTTCTTGACTGTTCTTGACGTTTGATTCAGGAACCTTCAAACAGTGCTTTAATTCTTTGTAAAGGATAGAAGATAGGTATTGAATGGGACTGTTAATCGTGGAAACTATTGGTCGAAGTGGCACATTTTGTTTATGATACACGAGGGTACTTTGGAATACTCGAGGCTACTTGGGATAAAAATTTCATCCTTACTCTCTCACTTTATCGAATACCACTCTAGCAAAAGGATACGGTTTACCAAAAATTCATTCAAGATATTTACAGCATTTGGAATTTTAACGAATGAAAAATTGGGGAAAAACCATAAAAAATCGTACGAAAGTTACCCCACTCTACGTATGAAGCATTACGGCAGAGTAACTTTGGTTCAATTCTGTATAGCAGCTTCTTTTCATCTCATCTTGACTCGAGTGATGGTCTATCTTGAAATGAAACCTCTGAACGATTAAAATCAATTCACTCGCATGATGGTGGGTAGGATTGAGATATTCTGTAAGTGTACCAAAGTTGCCCCATCGGTGTCTAACTTTGGTACACTTCTTCAACTGCTAGTAGCTCCGACTTAAACTCATCAAATTGAACTCTGTAGCCCGTCAATCGAAAGCTGAAACTGTAAGCTTGAGATTGACTACTAATAGAAGTGGGTTTTGTCAATGTATGTTGGAATGCCGAGCCAAACATAATAAAAAGCACCGAAAACGTATCAAAATTACCCAATTGGTCGGTAAGTTTGAAAAATAGTATGCAAACAACTCACACTAATTTCTCTCTAAAATCCCTTATTGATCCACTTTTATTTTAACAGAGCACATATTTGATCGGCAACATATATGTTTGGCGAACACCATCCATGATCGCCACCTTGATCTTGGCACGTAAGAGAAATCACAATCGCGGCCGTGGATCACAGCAGCCATGCGTAACGTAGGTATATCGTTATGCAATTTCCCGACATTTGGATACCTACAAAATTGCACAGAGATTTTTTCGCGGCTCATTCATGAGGTTTCCTGATTCCTCGCGATAATTTCCATCCTCGCGTGCGGCCGAAATCCAAAAATGAGCATATCTTATGAATATGATGCGGAAAGTAATAGTTTTGGTGAGCTTTGGCCACTAGAACTTATACTTTTTCTCACGGTGGTAGGTATTTATATCTTAATTCATCGGATCAAAAAAAAATGCCAAAAGTAAGATCTGAGATTCAGCTCTTTTATTAGACAGATTATTTCCTCATCAAATTACCCTTACCATGCAATAATAGTGATTATATTTTTTCAACCAAGCACTATGTGTTGTGATGAGTAATATTATTTATTGAAAATTAATACATATCGTGTGAGCTCATACATTTCTTGGGCTATGTTTCATATTCAAACGAACACTAAGTTACATTTGAATTGCGAAATCTACAGTGTACAAATCATAGTAATCGCGAGGTATCTCCTAAAATTAATTGAAAGTGAAAAAGATGAATGTCTATTTGTAAAGTTACTATAATTACATTTCTACAGCCATCTCTTTTAAAAAATTTGGTCGGTGCGCTGTGTGGAATTATTCCCGACATGCGAGAAAGGTATATGTAATTCGCTGGTGAATATAACTAATAGATGAATGATCACAACTTAGAAGATGTGCGATGAAATTTCGATCAAGTATATTATGTGGATATAATACAAAATCGTCATCATTGTAATGATTACTCTATCAGTCAAGTAAAATTGTACTTTTTCTCAGGTGAAAACCTATCAATAATCTTAATGTAGCCAAGAAACCTGCATCGATTTGATGATCGATTTCTTATTTTAAGTAACGAAGAATTATGAGTGAGCTTGAAAAATTTTCGAAGATTGGAAATATAGAATCGAACCGATGCTTTAGAGGGCAACTATTGCAGATTCGAATTATTTTCAAGGAACTGTAGCTCGATTCTTGAGTGATTTTTCATCTGATGGATGAATATTCGATCTTGCAAGCTTCGCAGAAAAATTTAATAGCATTCTGGTTCACGGTCCTTGACTAATGTTCCGCTTCTAATGTGTCCTGATTTAGGTTCAACACACCAACAGTACCGCTCTCCCTTCAGATTGACATGACACTGTCTCTCGTCATAATCACCATTAGGCTTGCATGAAAGGATCGGCCCCTTACTCAAGTTTTCAGTCTCGTGTATCGCTTTCGCAGAAGTACAATCTGAAACGGCAAAAAATTCTATGAAATGAAGCATACACCGATAGGCGAACTAGAATAATATTAATTCTAACGAGGAAAAAATTGCATGGCGTGACTAAAAATCCATAATACAAAAAGTCTATTGAGAGTAGACTGTTAAAATGCAAATTATGTTTTGTTGTGTAAAGTAAATCAAAAAGACTCGAAGATTGAATGATTCGTATGATATGATTATTTCTCACTTATTATCTTTCCCACGGTGCAATTAGGCTTCTCATTCTTGGTCAATGTTTCTGGACGTTTTTTCCCTGTTTTTGGATCAACGCACCAGTAATGAGTGCCGTCAGTTTGAATCTCTTTATAATCCCCATTGTCTGTACAGGACGCAACGAATAACGGAATTTGATAGTGCTGGAGATCGTGTTTTTGTATGTTTTCTCTTTCCTGCAAGCAGCCTAGCAAGAGAATTACACATATTCTGTACTCAGGTCCTAGCTTTGTGAAATGCGATATCAAAAGTGACATTTGATATTGAAGTGGATTTGGATACCCGCCCAGATTGAAAAGATCCGGATGGATCCAACTATGCGTATAGTATCCGACTATCCAGTTCCAAAGATTCGGATACCCCGAATTGGATCCGGATTCTCGGATAGTATCTGGTTTCTCAAATCCATCTCATAATATTACCGATATATTACGAATCCAAATATCCGGATGGCCTGTTACTGTCCGGTTTAGTTAGATCCGTCCGGATCTTTTGCAGAGCCCGCGGATATCCAAATTTACGGATAGTTCGAATCTTTCGAAAATCCGGATAAAAGTCCCAGCTCTATCCCTAGTAAAAATAAGTGCCTCATGATCATATATGAACATGTTCCCGATAGGACTATGGTCATACATGACCGCCTATGACCATGAGGCCGGAGTCATAGGTCGTCATTGGTCTCCATACTTGATCCTAGGAATTCATGTTGGAAATGAAGCCTTTCATTACCAACTCGAAATGTTTCTCAATCCGAAGCTTCGAAATAAGCGCGCTTGAGACTCCAACTGCTAGGCCTCCATCCGATATTGAAAATGTCTTGTACAACCACTTGATTACAATACCCTACGGCCATTTACGAGTTTGCTTTGTGTACCTATGACTAACTATGGAGACATAATATTTTCTGAAATCATAGATGGTCATAGATGACCACAGTTCGGCTGGGAACATGTTCATATATGATCATGAGGCACTTATTTTTACTAGGGATGTTACACGTTTGTGCGGTAGAGATTCGTTCTAGATAATGTTAATTTGTCGATCAGTTTTATTGTATTTTCTCGAAAAAATTTCCTGTGAGAGGATCAGGAAAATTACGTGCGGGGTTACCTGTACGATGTGCGAGAGGATTTGCATAAGCTGTAATAAGCGTCGAGTAAAAAGTCAAAGAGATGATGCACTTCATATTGGAGTTTTGAGTTCTGAGCTGAAATGACGGACTGACTAGGATTTCTTTTTATAGGTACATATCGAGTGCGGAGTCCTCTGGTGGTTATCGTTTTCTTTTATCTATTTTCCTTATTGACTAACTACGGAATTTATTTATGAAAATATCCAGAGTTTGTTGAATCAGCTGGAGGATTAGTTGTTACCAACTCAATATCAAGGAAAGCGTGCTCAACGAGAGTTCAATAACAAGTTTCTTTCCGAATCGTTGGGTGCAAGTCAAATCGAGATAAGATTGTAATTTTTTGAAATACGTTATTTCAATCCAATAATCTATTGATAGACCCCCCGCAGTCTTATCTGCTGTAACTTTATTTCTGATTCTCTTTGATGAATTTTTTTAGCTTAAAATTTTTGATGATACTTCAGTGACAAGGAATCTTAGGAATAGATGTAGGGTGTAGTGATGCCTTGATGGAGAAATACCCTTAGATGCTTATTCGATGCAAGCCTTGCGTCGCTCATGGCGTCAAATGTCAACTATGGATTGATTCAAATTGCACCGTAAAACTTGGGTCATTTTTAGAATCAACAGAGTCAAATGCTCACAATATCAAATAATGCAGTACATGGTTGTCTCATTCTGGAAGTCATTTTAGAATCCCCTCTTAGTTCTTTCGATAAAAAATATTATTCAGTTCTTCACAACTGCCTCGAGCCATGAATTTTTTACAAATCTACAAAACTAATATACTCTAGTAATTCTGGAACGCTTCCTTCTTTCACAACTCATTGATTCTACCATCAAATCGATTCTCCAATTTGAAGGACATCTTGTAGTGCTTTCAGACATTTTATGCCACCCGATGCATAAAGCGAGCCATTACGCATTACGTGCCCCTACGCTAACGCGGCTCGTAATGGCTCGTTTATGCGTCGAGGGACATAAGAGTTTGTATTACCTCGTTGTGCAAACGTGGTTTTCCACGACTCGTGTTAAAAACTGCGTTTTCAGCCCCCGTCTTGAGAATCCCGCGTTTCAACAACTCGGGTACATAACCCACTAGTATTACGTAAAATATCAAGAATAATTATCGTTCAAAACGAGGCCGAGCGGTGTGAGTGAACCCTAATTGCTGGAAAACACGCTTTTCTGACAAATATTATTTGATCAAACAAGTAAAAATATACTTCACCGGATGCATCGAATGATCATGAAAGTCAATGCTAATCAGCTGGAACAAGATATCCCCAGATTTTTCGGCAAAATTGCTTATATTATCGAAACATGTGTTCAACGGTTCATGCATTACCAAGCAGTTTTTTTCATGATGCATCCGTTCAATGTGTTTCTTTCACATTTGAATATTAATATTCTTTTTGCATGTCAGGGTCGATCGAATAAAAACTCCCTAGTTTTTTCGAAGCGGAAGAGGATTGCATTTTAACCCACGGAATCAAAACGAAATGTGAGATCCACTCGTTCTTGGTGTATCATTTTCTTGTAGCGTAATTCATTAGAAAGCTACGAGCTGAGTGGCAGATCCGATGGAAAAAAAATTTGTACAATAAATCCATCATTGACGATGTGGAAGAATGCAATTTTTTCACGATAGTCATTTATTCGATAATAGAAATTACATTCAAAAACAACTTTCAATGTGCATGCATATTATTTTCGATCTAATTCAAGGCAATAATGTAATTCCATGTTATGGGATACGTTGATATTTCAAAGAAAAGCTAGTTATTCATAATCTTTTGTTCACAAATATCATGTTCGATTTTGAACAGATTTCACGTTTTTCCAAAGATCCCATTCACGTGCATTTATCGAGTGGAAATTACGTCCAAATTCCAATGTTGGTGGACGAATAAATGTTACTGAACTTCCAAATATAAAGAAAATATTATAGGTATCTGCGAAATCGATTGTACAACCTTTGTCGCAATAAGGCCAGCTCATTCATTTCACATTTGCAAGCCGAATTAAGTACCCCATGAATTATCTTTTTTTGATACATACATCTATGAGAAGCAAACCAAAATATTGAATTTTCTGTCGCATTCGAATCTGATTACACCCGTTTTTTTTTCAAAACGGCTTCAAATTTACATTTTAGATTGAGGTTGTGTAACATTATTTGGGGTCGGCATGGAATTTTCTGAAATCTTTACCCTAGTAGCACTTTCATATATAACGATCTTCTGTTGCTGGTAAGATTGGAAAAAGGGGAGTGGATGCCACAAAAGTTGTCTGGATCTAATACAAGGAATAAATGAAGAGGCGACCGTTACTGGCCCGGAACTTCGAATGCTCAGCTACAAGACATACGATGTTATGCTACGTTTCCTTATTGAAAAATAGTTAGGCTTCGTCTTCAAGAAGAGTGACAGAAAAAGATTACTACGGATACAAATAGGGAAATACGAACAACGGACTTCGACTTGTTCTTCAACTATATCACCTTTTGGTACAGTCTTTTTTTTCACCGAGATCAAATACATACACATGATATCAAGAAGATCAGCGTAAGAGCAATTGAGCATCACGTACACGATATTTCAAATTGTTCAAACATGTCAACGATAACTTTAAAGCAAATATCAAAACATAAAAATCTTAGAGTGAGGAGTTATACTTCTAACGATCAACGTGCTCATAGAGTGCTATTCATCTCAGGAGTAACTTCACATCGTTATTTTTAATGTATATATTTAAACAGAATTTGAAAATTACTCAACACTCATCAAACTGAATAACTTCGTACGTAAGGTAAGAGTAAGACATATGGATAGAGTAACTTTGAAAGTGTTATAAAGGGTTAGAGTTTTAACTGGTAAAAGACTAGGATGAGGTTAAAAATATATGAAAACAGGCTACACAACAATATCAAACAATGGTCCAAGGGTCCTTACATCAAACAATGGTCTCGACGTGACATCTCACGGAACCAGTTTATAATACATGAATTTGCTCTGATTTCGTAAATGATTTGAGGAGATGCTGCAAGAGAGGCGCATCCATTAATAGGATATGAATCATGACTTCATTCAGAAACGGACTCGAGAACGGCTGCAAGTTCCTTGATCTGGTCTCGGTTTGCGTGCATGAATGCCTTGGACTTCCACATCATTTCCGCAAGTATTTCATCACTTTTCTCATTCATTGCCACCTCAGCTGACAATTGAGGATTGAATCTGTAGTATGGCACACCGATCATCGAGCACCAAGATCGAGCTCTGTCAACTACTCGACCATCTGCTGCTGTCGCCTGGTCCACTAAAAGCTCAGCCAGCACGTGCAAACCCATCGCTGAAAAATATTTTCTTTTTTATAATTACGAGTTACATTGATACGCACGGCAAGTCAAAGAGGCAGAAAAGTCGAAGGTGCGGGAACATGGTATATTCCTGTGGGATATGTTTCAGGGGTGTTTCTGGAACAATTTTCAACAAGAATCGAAATCATCCGCTTGGGGTTTTCAAAATAAAATCGATTTTTCATTCATATTTTCGCTGCGTTTGTGAAAACGATCACTCTCCACAATTTGATACTCACTTTTCTTGGCCTATAATTATCCATCGAAGTCAACAGAAGCTACGAGTTTAACGTTTGAAAGTCTGACCCTAGGTCTGATCCCTTGAGATATATGTATGGGCAAGAACTGCAACAGATGCAGTAGCAACGATTGAATCTCATCTGAACGCGAAAAATAACTTCTTCCTCGACGCTTTCCTTGTGAGACTGGAGATTATACTTGAGCCTTACATTGTCAACGTGTCCTATTGGCACTTTTGGTAACTGCAAGAATTGTTGAGATTTACGAGTACACATCAGTTGAGTGATGGGTCGCTGAAGTTTACAAAACTGCGAAGCCCAGCGTTTGATGATTCTCATATGGTCGTGATGGAGAATTTCTTAACTCACCGTAGAGAATGCTGTTACCGCCACAAAATTTCTCGAAAGCTTTTTCAAATCTTGAAGTATGGTGGTAATCAATCGCAGCATTTATTATCATAGATATGAATTATTTTCTATTCTCAAAATGACTAGCCTTGCACACAAGAGATTACTCGTAAATTATGTGTATGAAATGACCAAATAAATCCAATTCGTTCCATGGTTAAGCAAAAAATCAAAGTGCACGGGATAGCTCATCACAACTGCATCGATTCTCTCGAATTTCTTAGTTTACCATGAAAAGAATTGAATTCTTTCTGTTGTTACCACATAGATATATTTTGCGAGTAACTTCTGGTAAGCAAGCCTAGTAATTTAATGGGAAGCAACAAATTTGAGTATATGATGACAAATTTTGCAATTGACATATTATCAAACCTCAAGTATTTGAAAAGTCCCAAGGGAACTTTGGTGGTCGCGGCAGTCTTATTCGCTACGGTGAGCAAGACCATTTCTTGACACAAGTATGCAAGAACCATCAAATACTGGGCTTCGCAGTTTTCAACACTTGGGCACCCCATCACTCACCTGATGTGTACTCGTACATTTCAACAATACTTCCAGTTACCGACAATGCCAATGAAACACAATTCTCAAATATCGCTCGAAAATGATCTCCAGTTTCGCAAGGAAAGTGTAAGGGGTCAAAATTATCTTTCGCGTTGAAATGAGATTTAATCGATGCTACTGCATCTGTTGCAGTTCCTGACCATGAATTGCGAGAGATCAGACTTTATAACGCTGAATTCATCGTGTTTGTTGACTTTGATAATTAGTTACAGGCCAAGGAACGTGAGCATCAAATTCTGGAGATTGGACATTTTCACAAACGCAGCGAAAATAGGAAAAATCGATTTTATTCTGAGAATCCTAAGTGGATGATTTCGATTCTTGTTGGAAATTGTTCCTAAAACACCCCTGAAACATATCCCACAGGAATATCCCATGTTCCCGCACCTTCGACTTTTTTGCTTCTTTGACTCGCCGTGACATGGAATCAGCTATCATTTTATGACCGATATAAAGTGTAATCAGTTCATGAACGATATGAAATTACGTAAGCCTGCCTATCAGTGAACGTGTTGATTCACTATGTAATTCAGCCTACTTACCTAGATCTTGCTCAAACCTAACAAGATGAGCTAAAATACTCTCCAATTTGATCATCTGAAATTGATTTATTGCAGATATGGGAAGAAGGGATTTTTGATATCAACGCGAAAAGTTGAATCTAATTTCATCAACCCTCTGTGTGATATAATTCGGCGATTACATCAGCCATGAAAAACTTGATCTGATTCTTGAATGATTTGGAACATTCAAAGCATAGTCAGCTTTTATATCTATACTTACTCATAAAACTAGCCTGCCGAGAACTCCCACAAATTCCAAAATGAAATTTCAAGACTCATGCTATGAGATATCGAATCATTTGGAGTATGTTCATGTTCAGATTCGTTCATTAGGGTTTCCGCCAGGTATTATCGTAAATACGGAAAATTAGATGAAGAAGCGCTAGAATCAGCAACTACGCTTTAAAACGTACGAAAGTCGTTCCGAAAAAATCAAAGCCATCTTATTACTCGTACGGTAAATATCGGATATATTTGCGGCGAGGCCACAGTTTGAGCCGAGGTTTGAGCATTCCTGGAATCATGCGTATAGGAGATGCGAAATTAAGCTCAACGCAGAAATTGATCAAACTTACTTTACCTCGGGTCTTTTGAGACCCGTTATATCTCATAGATATGGATTGAACATAGGAATTAGATATGAAATCGTCAAAGAAGGCTAGTTTTAAGAATTGTATGATAAAAAGCCAGTTTTTATTTCGTTGACAATCTTCGATTTAAGTTCATGAACTCGGTGATCAACTCTTTTGAAGAGGAAAGAAGAAATGATATCCGATCAATGACAACTCTGATTGTGAAGGTCACAATCATTCAATTGAAATCCCCCAAAATGTAAACTTGATAAAGATTAAATGCAAATTTGAAATAGCCTTGGCATCATTTTTGAGCATGTAAATCTATTCAAGGATACTCAGTGAATGTCATTGATCGAGACATTTTCTTCAAATTGCATCAGCTGATATAGGCTGTTGGCTTTCAACTTTTGAACGAGCTTTTGACAGTCGTTTCAAATAGTACTTTCAGAGCTTTGTTTTTTGTCAAATGAATATTTCAATAACTTCATTCAATTAGTCACAGAGCTTCATGATAAACCTGAAACGTGACAGAATTCCAAGAAAGAATTTGTGGAACGTTATTTTTTGAATTGAATTTAATGATGCGAGGATTCAATGATTCAATAAGAGTATAACACAAAAAAATTGAGTGTCGCTTTTGTCTCCAATATTTTCTTACCAAACACACTACCATCTGTGTAGATTTAATCATCGTATTGATGATTGAATGTTCGAATAAAGTTGCATAATAAATGTTCTCTCCCGATGAAGGAAGTTTTTCATTGAATAATACTCCAGGGACAAACTTCTGCTTCCGAAGCAAATAATCCAGAATTGCAAGGGCGAATGATCGTCCAATCATTTTCGAATATGATATGAATCATGGCAAAATTTGATGAAATCAATCAATTTCGAATCGGTATAATGTTTCATTCTCAGCGTTCAAAGATACCGAAGTGTTTTAGAAACATTTAGAGTAATATCTTTGATCAACTTATCTTACTTGGCCACCTGCAGTGCCCTGTTCCAAAAAGAGTATTCAAGAAGTTGCCTTTCGCGATAATCATTCGAACCAGATCTAAAATTTCCAGCAAACGGAAGCTTTCCAGGGGATTTTTCCTCCATTTTCACAGCCAAAATTAGAGTGCCAAAGGCAGTACCATGGGCCTACGAGAAATGAGTAGTTCAGAATCAAAGTAGACTAGCAATAAGTCCATTTTTGATGTTTGAGTAAATTGACTTCAAAGTCAACAAAGAATACATAATTTCACGGATAAATCATGGAAAAAGTACTCGTACTATCACAAAGATCATCAACCTCCACTTTTCTCATGAGTAGAGAATGATTATTTGCAATTACTCGGTAATTAGACACTGATTACAAAAAAATGGACTTGCAAGGGGAGTCCGGAGGGTCCGGATCACAAAATCTTACCAAACTTTTTTCACGGTCTTGTACCACCTAGAATATCAGGAATCCAGAATAAATCCGTCCGAATAAATTCGTAAATAATCCAAATATATGACAGTAACATTGCCAGTGTATCTATATAATATGTCACTTCATAACATGGGCCTATAGGGTCAATGCTAACGTCATGGGCTGTAGCTTTGAACAGAAGGCCCATTTGACGGAGTTACTCTGAATTCTTCATATTCTATAGGTAGTACGAGATTGTGAAAAAAGTTTGGTGAGATTTGGTGACCCGAAACCTCCGGACTCCCCTTGTTAGTCCTCTTTGATTCTGAAAATTCGGCTCGAGATTTCAGAAAAGTGGCTATGGTCAAAAAAAAATTTTTTAAGAAATATTGAACTTGGGTTAATTTTCTTACGAAAATTTGATCTGGAATAGTAGTCAGCCATCTTCTGCACCCAAATATTGACGTCTCACTAAATTACGGTCCCAAAGCGTAAGTGGATCGAGTCCAAAATTTTGAAAACGGTTCAGAGGAAGTTTCTTTGTTGTATTGAAAACATTTTAGTTCGAAAATTTTTGTTCATCGAATACTATCGAATCAATATTTAAATGAATGAATAATTATCAAACAATAGACGTATCGAATTAGTCGTATCAGAAATAATATTTATGGAATAGCAATTCCATGTATAGTTCAGAATGAAATGTTATGTTGTCAACAGCGACTACGTGTGAAAAGTCATACATTCAGGAGTTGAACAACAATTAATCAATTTGTGGAATAAGAAAAATAGCACAACAAATTAAGTTGAAGTAGGTGTGAAATAAAATCAACATCGCAGTTGAGGTCACACTTATTTTCGATTTTGAAGTATGGTGTGGAAAAATGATTGAAAATTTTCAGAAGAACAACTTTCAGAAAAAGCGCTTTGGAATAATTAGACTAGTAATTAAGTTTCCTCTCGTTAAAATTTTATCCAGGGTTCAACAACTTTCGCTCATATAAACTTCAAGATAATCTTTGTTTTCGCCAGCAATCCTCATATATATTCTTCTGTTTCATATCGTGGCTCGCGTATCAGCATTGAAAAAAAATCGCTGAGAGTATGAAGAAATTGGGTGCTTTGCGGTCTTTCTCGTTTTTTTTAGATGACCAGGTAAATTTTTGTAGTGACTCGAATCACGAGCGCAAGAGAATGCAATATCGTCATATGAAATATAATCAACGAATTGCGTCATGTGACGAATGAGAAGGTTGTGTTTAGCAACGTTTTTTCATTTACAGAAACATAATTGATTTCAATTAACCCAAGTGACAATCTCATTTATTACATTGACCCCAGGGTCGGAATGGAATGAAGGTGTATCATTCTTTGAATCGCCCTCGGTGTAGCTTATAGTATGAATGATGTGGATGTATGTCGATTCAAAATTAGATCAATTATCTCGACGAAGCCACTGCGGCCTCGTGGAAAAAATCCTGACCTTCGACGCAGAAAGTCCTGGGTTCAAACTGCCAGTACCATCAATATGAGTTCTAATAAGTATCTTCTCCAATGGCTTACGAGGTATAGAACCCACTCAAGACTGTAAGTCCCTCAAATAGTATATTATGATACAAGGGCGCAAATGATGGTTTTCGCACTTCAAGAAGTGACATTTTTAGGCCCAAGCCGCAGGCGAGGGTCTAAATAGTCACGAAAAAGCGAAAACCGTTCCGCCCGAGTATCATACCAAGTTTTTTGATCTTCTGGGAGTAAATAAGAAGCGAAAAACAGTGTGCAAATGGCTCATTTGCGCACACGGAAAAAAAAGATTGGTTGTCCTAACCAATCAAAATTGGTTGGGATATTTAACGGTGCACAAACGATCAAAAATTAGATTTATACAGTCCCTACCATAAATAATGGAACACGTAGGGTCTCACTCAAACAGCGATATCTCCGATTTGATTTGTCGTACGGGAATTCTGAAAAAAGGGTTTTGAAGAACACAAAAAATCTATCGATTTATGGGTTTTGATAATTTTTTACGTGCTTTTCAAGTGCCCGTACACGTGGTTGAAAATCAGAAAAAATTTTACTTCAATCCATCACCTACAATTTTGACGGGAGTGATTCAATCACAAAAATACTCACGGGATCTCGTAGATCGTTCAAAAATCTAAAAATTTGGTCCTCTGTAAAATTTTTGTACGACCCTTCTCGTCTGACTTACGAGCTCCGAAAGAAAACTTCGTACTAAATAGGGTGTTTATGGAGATACCGAGCCTGGCACCTGTTCAATTGTCTCTCGCTCTATTCAGGGGCAAAATCGAATTAGAAAAATATCATGGCATATGATTTCGACGTAAAATGTTCTGATCTTTCTGAATATTTCATCAGATTTTGTCTGAGATTTGAGATAGCAACAAAATCCCGAAATTTGATGTGAAAATTGATAAATTTCGTGTTTTGCTCCCATAGGTCACATTTGAAACAAAATCTGATGAAATATTCTAAAAGATGAGATATTTTACGCCGAAATCATGTGTCATGATATTTTTTAAATCCAATTTTGCCCCAGAATAGAGCGAGAGAAAATTGAACAGGTGCCAGTCTCGGTATCTCCATAAACACCCTATGTTACTACAAAGTTTTCTTTCGGAGCTCGTAAGTCAGACGGGAAGGGTCGTACGAAAATTTTACAGAGGACCAAATTTTTAGATTTTTGAACGATCTACAAGGTCCCGTGAGTATTTTTGTGATTGGATCACTCCCGTCAAAATTGTAGGTGATTGATTGAAGGAAAATTTTTTCTGATTTTCAACCACGTGTACGGGCACTTAAAAAGCACGTAAAAAATCATTAAAACCCATAAATTGATAGATTTTTTGTGCTCTTCAAAACCCTTTTTTCAGAATTCCCGTACGACCAATCAAATCGGAGATATCGCTGTTTGAGTGAGACCCTACGTGTTCCATTATTTATGGTAGGGACTGTACGTCCATACGTAGAAACAGCGTGTTTCAAGGCCTCCTCGCTATACGCGAGGAGGCCTGGAAACAAGCTATTTCTGCGTACAGACGTATAAAACTGCATACGCGTCTCGTGCGGAAACGTTTTTCCTTCGGGAAAACCAAGCTGGACGGTGCCATCGCCCACGTCCAGCTCGGTTTCCCGAAGAAAAAAATGTTTCCAGCACTCGACGCGTAATGTACTATTAAAAACTTCGAAAAATCGAAAATTCATCGATAAAAATAATTAGACTCGTATTAAATATTTTTCTAATCTCGTGTTTTTTCACCGCGCTAGTATATTTCGATAAGTTGATAAGAAGGTTGATTTCTGCAGCGTGACCATTTCCGGTCCAACCTAGAAGTGAGGAACCCCAGGACTATTTTTTCGTTCTTTATGGACCAGCTAACCGACACAGCTGTGATAGTGCTTGAGTAAAACGTGACGATATGAAAATAATAATGAATGTACTAACCGAGTTTTGCAGTGTCGAAGATGCCTTCCGGCCTGTAAACGTCGACATTCTGAAGCTGCGAAAGAGGTATAGCTCCAGTACCAATGCTGACTACCAACGCAAGGGGTTCGGCTTCCTCAGCTCGTTCGCATGCCTCGAGAGCGAGATTGTACTCATGGATCTCGGTCATTGCATCCAATGTTGGATTGTTGGCAATAAGTCCACCATCGAGAAATCGTCCAAAAGCTCGAAAATATGATGGCGCAGCGCCCGTAGCCCTAGCTGCCTTCCATAAAAGCTGTTCGTTCGGAGGAAGTGTTTCCTTGAACTTGTCACTCGGTGTTATCTTGAGAATCTCACTGGGTGATTCATAGTTTCTGAACAAATGCAGTTCTACGGGTTTCCTGTCCGCGAGTACTCCCGTTATCATAATCTTAGTATGGCGCACATCTGCCATGACTGTATCTTCGCCTAAGGTCTCCTTCAACGCATTTTCCAAAGGTTCGCTTGCATAAGGTCTCTTACCGATAAAAGTGTTGTCTTTGATGCGGAAGTATAGTGCTTGACACTCTTTCAAGCTTTTGCCTGTAGCTATACCCAAAGCAAGAATTCCACCTGCAATTCAAGGAGAGTGATCATGAAAATACATTATTTGTAAAAATTTTCGGATTACATTATTTCCGCCCGTTTCTGACAAAAAATCATCGAGATGCATCTGACTCTACGAAAAAAGTAAAGGCTCCTAAACCACTCGCTCGACTTCCATTTATAGAATGGAGTCGTGCACGGCAACGGCCATTATTCGCATTGACAAGAAACTTGGTTAATTTTTTTAATGACCATATCTATTATAGGTGGAGAAGCTTCCATTCGAATAAGATCACCCAGGAAAGAATATCAAGCATCACAAAGTCAAAAACTTGACTCTTTTCACATTTTGCTAGCACTTCAACATTTTAGAGAACAATTAGTCTTGAGCCTTTAAAATAATCAAGTGTCTCACCAGTAGAGGTACCAGCGATCCAATCAAAGCAACTGCTGATGGGTTTACCCAGCACAGATTCAATCTCTAGAAGAGTCTGTACAAGCACGAGGCCTCTGATACCACCTCCGTCGAGACAGAGCAATCTTGCTTTTTTGCCCCGCGTCTTCTTCGTCGAAGCCATCCTCTCCATACTAGCCACGTACAACATTTGATCAAGGGCTGTTCTAGGCACTGCTGTGGGTGGTTCAGGCGGTGCCAGACCTTCGAAGCTTTCATTAAATTTACATCCTATATGGCAATCTACTTGCGAAGACGAGCAACGCTGAGCGCCCACCGCATGTAGAATATACAATATTTTTCGCCCTTCGTCGTTGTCGTTATTGACGATATGCCGGGGTGATTGATCTTTGCAATTTTTAGCATCGAGATCAGCTCCAAAAGCTATTAGCAATTGAACTATCGATGGCGTGCTCTGCGAAAATAATACAAAGTCAAGCATACTATCCAACATTTATAAGGATGGGGAATAGAGAAAATATATCATTTCTGAATTCACCTCTTTTACGGCTAAATGCAAAGCGGTATTGCCATCATTATCTACAATATTAATGTTCGCCATATGACTAAGTAAAGCAGCAACGCAATCCAGTCTTTTTCTTATCACCATCACGTGAAGAGCCGTTCGACCTTCAAAATTTAGTGCATCAATATCACATTTCTTTTCTATTAGTACATTAACAACATCTCGACTGCAACACCAATGCAGGGGCGTCCCTCCGTATTTCATATCGTCAGATTTCAGACTATTAGGTCGATTGTGCAAAAAATCCCCGATATAGCCAGGAGTTGTTGCCCCACCTTTGAATGTTAGATCGATAGTACTGATTAATATGTTAGTGGGAAAGAGATTAGGAATCGTACAGTTCGGAAAATTACCTTCTGAAGCAGATATGTTTACATCTGCTCCAACAAGTAATAGTGCTTTGACACACTCCGGTTTATCGTAGAGGCAAGCAAGGTGTAATGGAGTGTAACCATCCTTGTTTTTACTATTAAGTGTATTGGGAAGGTCACCGCCCAAAGCTTGGATGATTTCCTTGGTTGAATTTGCAGCATAGTGAAAAACAGTGTTACCACTGAAATCCAGGTGTTCCAATGAGCTCTTGGCTGAGATCAACATTTGCACCATTTTCAAATTAGTTGTTTCAATAGCAATTTGCAAGGGAGATGCTCCAGTCTCTTGATCACTACTATTCAAATAGCTATTAACAATGTCATGGTTGAATGCTTCATACAGCAACAAATTAGCTGAAACATGAGCCAAGTTCCATGTTGGATGCTCAACTAATGTATCACATAACTTTTGTAACCTCACTGGATTTGACAGCTGGAAGTAAAACAAAATGAAAAGTTTCCAGGGAACAATCAAATATGGCTCACAAAATTAATTTTTCATCCTTACCTCTCTACATTTCTCAATTAATATTGGTACTTTATCCTTAAAAACTAGAAACTTGGTCTCCACTTCATCAAGATTATCAGAACGATATAAACTGGAAATGAGATTATTCATCAAGAGCTGGACAAAATCGACAAAAAAAGCAGTCAATTTGATGTTTCAACATACCTGTATCCTGAATGAAGACTTTCTGTACATGGCTTGTGCAAAACAATTTCAAATTTTTCTTTATCTACATTCTTTGGGGTGTAAAGTACAATACCCTCTTCACGACAATGAATGTGCCTCTTGTGATATTCGCTGGTTTTGACCTCTTGAACTTGGTTGTCTGGTATATCAGGAAACATGTTCCTCAATACTGTATTGGCAATGCTTCCAAGCCAAGCCATTTTTACAGATTCTAGTGTCTCAAGCCTGTGTAGTGTAGAATTATTATCATATTAAAACTATGTAAAGTATCATGATCCAAACAAGCACAAAAGTTTGGAATTCGTGAGCATCCATCAGTGCATAAAACATTCGAGGAATTGGAAAGTTATCAAGCATATTGGTGATCAAAAATGAGTCAATGGCAAATAAACAGGATTTAAATGATGTTGAAGTCCAAAAACACATGAAGATTCAACACAATTTGCTTACCTGATGAAGAAAAAATATCGATTTTTTGGGGTCGTTGTTGCAAGGTTAAGCGATTTTCGTTACGCGCATTAATCGTGTGGCCTCTGTGCGTGATGACAACCTATCATTTCTCTCACACGTTATTCTTAAAAAAATCATCTCTTACTCAAGAGACAAGTAATGGCAGACTTGATAGAAAAAGCCACGGTTCTCGTCAATCACTTCATTGCATACTTACGAATTGATCGGTCGACTACTTATATATCAGCTGTGCTGTGCGTGCAGCAGACAGAAAAACCAAACATAAACAAATCACACACCAATACCAACTCAACTCTCAACTCGATCTTTGGGTACACACATATGCATGCGCTTGCGCACACCAAATGCACTCGCACTGGTTGGGGTGATGATGATCGATCAGCAGACGATGCAATAAGTCAAAAGTCATTTTTTTGACAGCGATTCATATATTTAGACATAATAATAACCATATTATACTGCAGTGATCATCACACTAAAAACTTACTTCTGTCTCGCAAATGATACGGCAATAGAGCGCTAATTCAAGGATTCTTCAGTCGTATACAATCCAAGCTCAAATTAACAATTTCGAAATAATACAATGCTGGAGTACAAATATCAAAAGCATAACTTCATCATGTGATCGCTAACTGATTTCCTTCCAGTTTCGCGATGCTCTTCAAATTTTCCGACGAATCGTGTTATTATAATATGAAATTTTGACTACCGGTCGCGTTTAATGTGAGAAAACCTCGAACGAAGGCTGTGGTTTCCTTCTATTTTTAATATATATCGACTTCATGTTTGTTCATGGCTATCTCGACTTACTTTCCAACTGCAGTTAACTGCTGCATTTTTAAATAAACGCATCGATTGTTGACCTGCGTGGGCGTATGCAGTTCGATAAGTCGGACTGAAAAACACGCAACAAATGAAGGCTTGAAAAATAGTAGGAAACTTCAGATTAATGAATCGAAAAATGTACAATATAGGATCTTTTGCATTTTCGCAAGCACGGCAGGAACAAACCTTTAAGGAAATAAATTGTTGGGAAGCGCAAGATAGACTATCTTTTCAAATGGCGCGCGTACCTATTTGATTAGTGCTTCGTTCGTGCTTCGTTGAGTTTTCCGGCAATGCCCTCTCTGCTTGGCAACAGCAGCGCAGCAGATCGCAAAGAAAATACCGAGAGAGTAATCTGAATCAGGAATCGGAGTCTGCGAACAGCTAGTGCATAGTAAAGCTTTATTCTAAAAGCTCCATTTTGGGAGCGCAAGCTCAGGAAGACTGATGAGCCGGTGGCGTGGGAGTGTCCTCACTATCCTCCTTTGAAAATTATGTCGAGGTGTAGATGGAGGCCGAGATTAGTCAAATTGTACAAGACTTTGGAGCGAGCCTTGGAGTTGGAAGTCTAGAAGATGAGGTGGTTCTGCTAACCCTGGATTAAACACTCGATCTCCGGCTGCAGGAGACATGTCAGGTGGCGAAAGAAAGAAACGAGCCTCCGACCGGGGCCACGGCTGGGAGGAGGCCGGTGCCGAGTTCTACCAGGAGAGGTATCCTGCCGCTGCCATTGAGGCAGATCTACAGCAGGTCCTTCAAAAGGATCCCTCACACATTGCCACCCTGCTCCCCAGCAAAAAGTCTAGAGTCGGTTAGTGCTCTATCTGTGTATGAGTTGTTTTTTGAGTGATTTTCATCATTTCCAACTACTTTTCATCAAAATCAAAGTGAATTGACATACACACAGCATTGACAAAGGTTTTCAATTTCTCGTCAGTTACTAGTTTTGCTTTTCTTCATTTGCAAAGCAAAGGTGATCACTTATCTTGGTTTATCCACGAAACCTCTAAGAAGTATAAATCAATGTGACTATAGGAGTGTTAGCAAACTCATCCTAAAATATTACTCGCAATTGCTGTTATGTTGATGAAATTAAAAGGTAAATCAATAATTCACTAAGATACCTTGCAGCTACAACGACTGCCAAACGAGTCAGGCATGAACCTCGCACTACTTTGAGAAGGCGCACAAGCACTCGTTCTAGATATGCAACTGGCACTGTAAGACGAATGTCTGCAAATGTTCAAGATGCAGCAGTTTCCATGTTGCCCGATCTCTCTGAGAATCTGTCAAATGAAGAACGTACATGGGAGGAAATTATGCAAATCAAAGCTATGCCAATATCTATGACGCAAAAGATTCAACTAAAGAGACAGCTTCAGGTATGCATCATGCATTGTTTTATATATCCTTGTAAGTGGAAAATCCAAGATTCTTAATGAATGTCTCATAACAGTTAAGTTGGAAGTGATCAAAAGTTACTATTCCATTACCTCAACAAATACCATTAATTCAACCTTGCACAGTTGTAAGAAAATGTTCTTTGAGTCAACCATCAAAATTTTGAAATTTTAATTTCCAGAGTGCAACCAAACTGAGACTGCAAGGTTTTGATCAACTTCAATGGCAGCGCAGAAAAGCATGGCAATCTTTCCAGAATAGAGCCAAAGAAGCATACTCAAAGTTAGAAATGTGGGGCATGAGCTTGAAACGAATTGGAGGGAACTTAGGAATGGGCATGGTTGCATACTTTCTGTTCATTAGATGGATATTTTTTCTAAATCTCCTCCTTTTTGCCATCATTTTATTACTAGTGATTCTTCCCTATATTCTATTAGAAGTCCCTAGGGACGAAAGTTGTGGCTTACAAAACATCACAGAGAATTTGTGCTGTCCAGATTTGTATTGGAACAAGTCCACTGAGTTTAGTAACTTCTTGGACTTCTTCCAAGGCAACAACCTATTTGAATTTAGTTTGCTATTTTATGGAGCCTATTCTTCTTTGGTGTATCATAGTGAAAACTACCAGTTATACTACAATTTGCCATTAGCTTATATGTGTGTCATGTTGACAATTTTTGGAGTAAGTCTGATAGCTGTAGTCAGAGCTGCTGTGAGAGGATTCCGTGAAAGAGTTGTAGAAAAAGAGGGCCAATTTTATAGATATTGTAATCTTGTATTTAGTGGGTGGGACTACTGCATCAACAATGAGAAAGCTTCAGCAACTAAGCATAAGGCACTATACAATGAAATAAAGGTAAGTTATTTTTTCTAAGAATATACTATTCATAGACAAAAAATTTTAGATTCTCGAAATTTTAGATACCCTCTTGTATCACCTTAGTTAAATTTTTTGAGCTCTCTTTTTTCCTACTTTCTTTCTTCCAAGCAGAGCAATCGTTTTTTCTACACATCAATGAGTAGAATTTCAATATCTCGTCATCATCAGCATATTTTAACGCGAGTTGAATAGCATAATTTTCCGGAAAAAAATCCAAATGATTCCTGAAATCACAATTTTTTACGAGAGGCGAAAGAAATATTACTAGTTTGATTTCATATTGAAGTCTATTAATTTTCTGAAAAATCATAGCCCAAGAGACTTTATTAGTAATCTCATTATCTTATTGTTTCTTTTTCAGGCCCTAATAGAATCTGAAAGGTGTGAAGAGGAACGTCAAAACAGGACCAGAGAGGAGAAGTTTAAACTATGCCTGATACGGATATTTGTCAACGTTCTCGTGCTACTGATATTGGGTTCCTGTGGTATTGTTATTTTTTACGTCATTCGATTTACCTTTGATCAGGTTTACTCGCGAGATCACGTACCTATCCGCTTGACTCTCTCTGCTATAGATATAAATACTTTGAATCAGATATTTATCGAGTTCCTGCCATACATTTGCATTGTTCTACTCAATCTGAGTGTGCCAGTTCTCTTCAGGCACCTTATAAGCCTCGAAAATTACATCCCTCCAACTGTAGTCAAAATTACTCTGTTTCGTACGATTTTCTTGAGACTTGCTTCCTTAGCTGTTTTGTTAAGCAGTTTTTACGTCAGAATAGGAAAAGAAGTGCGTAATGACGAGTGTACAACTTCATCCCGACCTCTATGTTGGGAAACATTTGTGGGACAACAATTTGTGAAGCTTTATGTAACAGATTTAATTGGTCAATTTTTCATGACCTTCTTCATCAATTTCCCGAGGTCATTTATTGGACGACACTCTGAAAACAAGTTTTTGAGATTCATAGGACAGCAAGAATTCGATCTATCAAAGCATGTTCTGGACATCGTTTACTTGCAAACGGTCTGTTGGCTGGGTGCATTTTTCGCACCTTTCTTACCGCTATTTGCTGTGCTTGGATCATTTTTATTATTTTATATCAAGAAGTTTTCTTGTTTAGTTAACTGTAAGCCTCCAAGCCAAGTTTACAGAGCAAATAAATCGTATTCACAGTTTATGTTCACTCTGCTCTTTTGCTATGTCTTGGCAATTATTCCTATTGCTTATGCTATTGTCAAAATTAGCCCCTCAAAAGCTTGTGGACCTTTCAAAGGTCTTGATTCGTCATGGAGTCTTTTGGTAACCACTTTTGCGCAGCTACCTCTTTGGCTCCAATCGGCCTTGTCTTTCTTAGGGACAGCTAGTTTTGCATGTCCAACACTTCTCTTACTAACTTTATTACTGTATTATTACTATGCAGTATCAATGGCTAACAAAAATATGGTTGTAGTCTTGAAGAATCAGTTAGTGCTGGAGGGTCATGATAAACAATTTTTGTTGAACAGACTGAGTGCTTTCATCAAACAGCAACAAGAACAGACCAAGTATCATCAGGATTTGAATGATTTTTCTTAGTAGAACATTACTTACAGTTTTAACCATGGATCCAGGGTGTAAGATACATAGTCTGTCCTGACACTTGAAAGTCCTAACTAGTCATTTCTTAACTTGATGTAAAGTGCTCACAATATTGTGTTGAAGGTGATTTTGCTTAGTTGTAAACTTATAATGGTACCCATTTTTTATGTAAAGTGAACAAGAATCTTTGCTTAAATCTTCATAACATATCACATTATCTGGCATGACTTATCAAAATTTTAAAATATGAAGGCTCCATATTAATTCTAAAGTAATATCCAATATGAAAACCTATATTGATTCTAAAGTAATATCCTGGTCATCCAATTAAACATAGCTCAAGAATAACTTTTGCTGGTTTATCTTCTTGACTCTCTGTCATGACAAAGAGTCAAGAAATTTATATTGTTTATCCACTATACATTAATAGATTTTATTATTTATCCTAGAAATTGCATCTAGAACTACTCCTATGATTATCAAGTCACTTCTTTCAATTCATCATAGAGATCTTTTTCAGTGTTTTTTTGCCTGCGAAAGAGATCAGAGTCTTAGACTGAACCAATGAGTCTCAAGTTGATTGTTGGCTTTGATTAGAGACCCATGATGGAAAATCATACAAAAATTTAAATTGATAGAATATTAGGATTGTTGTCAAGGAGAAGCATTGAAAATCGATAACAACTCATCTTTATTGGAAAAGATGGAGTGTCTCACTCTTCTCCATCAATAATCTGTCACGAAAGCTATCAACCATAGATTAATATTACTGCCAATAAACTACAAGTGAACCTTTTGAATTCTAAGAGGTTGAATAGTTTACACAAAAAACAGTATTTCATTTTTAAGTGTGAATTAAGCGTCATTCCATTTTTTGATTTATCGTTAACTAACTCTGGTTCACAGGTCTTAAATATTCCGAATGCATTTTTTATGACCGATAATTAGAGGAATGAGTAGTGGATCAATATGTGATAGTCATCTGATTTAATCTTGTGATTACAAGGAGATTGTGTAATGACTTCTAAACTCGTTTATATCACTATGAAATCGGAATCCAGAATGAAGTCAGTGTACATATTTTTACCACGCCAAGATCTGTCATAAGATAATGATTCCAAAGATATCAATTGTGCCAGAAAAAATGGCGAAATTCCCCCATTTCAGCACAAATAAGATAATAACGATTTACAAGCTAACTTTAGTTTCTAATGGACTGATTATTATGTGATCTGAAGTGAGTTAATATACAAAATTAGGATCTCAACTGTCTGAGGAGCATAAAAGAAATAGGATTAAATACTTCTGAACATTTTTGAAAACTGTCTGGAGAACGTACATCTAAGAGTAGTAATTAAATTATAGATTCATAAGTTATTTGAAAATGACTACAGTTTTTTTATCGCGATTTTGTACAAATATAACTAAAAAAAATATTACTGGTTCAAGTACCAACATTTTCTGATGACATCCATAATCTATAAATAAAAATATCACTTGCCACAACCTGTATCCTCTTTACTTTCATTGTGCTGAGTCATCATCATCCACAGTAGAATGAAGCTGAAAGTGTCAATCAAGAATGAGCGAAATGGCTAACTTTTGTCTATACTATAGAGAAATATGTACTAACTGCTTCTGCAATGTCAATCCAGTCAAAGGCAGCTATGAAAGGATCATTCTTAGACGGAAGTTTATCATAGTTCCAATACGTCAACTCTTGAAATGTTCCATTTGCATAGATATGACGTTCTTCTTCAGCCTCTGGTTTCTTATATTCAGTGAAAGTCACTCCTTTGTAACCCTTAGGGATGGAAATTTTTTTTCCATCTAGAGGATGACCTCTGAATGTTGCTTTGAAATCTAGGAAATAGTCAAAGATGTATCAGAGAATACTAAATAATACTGAATTCCAGTTCTAGAATTCTTAACAACATACACACTATTTACTAACTATCGCTATTCTATCCTATAAGGAAAGTTCCAATCATTGTTTATTAATTGATGATCATTCTTTTCTACTTTTTCGTTAAAAGTGAGGTGTCAATTTTGCTTGGAATACTTACATTCTTCGTCGATTTTTTTTATGTAAGGTTTGAAATAAGCCTCAACGTTAGCTGGTCCATCAGCATCAATGTGGCAAGGAATTGAATGTAACTCAGGCTCCTTAGCACTAGCCAAATCTTCTTGTTTCATGTGCAATTGAATAGACATTGTGGACCCACTTGTTGATTAATCTGCAGCATCAACAAAATGACAAAACCATGCTATTTGCAGCAGAGCAGACTGGAGCAGACGACTACGGCGATTATTTGGCGCGAAAATTGGTCTGCTCCTTTGTTTTCATATGCATTTAGTGACCCTAACCAAAATTGTAGGGTTTTTTACTGTAACTGACTAGCAGTTGGCAATACCTAAATTGGCGATCCTGCTTTGGACAATCCATGCGCGTGTGTCAACAACAAAGTAGTGCTTGTGGTCCATGTGCTAAAAAGAGATAGAGCTATAAAAGAGACAGAGGAGACAGAACGATATTTATGTTGTGCTCGCGTTAGTGGCGTGCAATCTTCGTGCAGCATCATCAGTGAAATCTCTGTCAAGCAGAAGTATCGGGCGAGAGAGACTCGGAGCAACTCGCGTATGTCCTAGTAAACTCGAGTAATAAACATTTTCCGGAGTGCTGAGATACGGCATGGCGGAAGCGTTATGAGAAAAATCAGAAACAGCGAAAGTTGCGCTGCTGTGAAACGAAATCACTAGCTTATTGTCATTGTTTAACAACTGCGTCGAACGAGCGACGTCAAGCATGTACACCGTCCCCAGACCCTTCAAAGAAAGGCGATCATTTGGTGAGTGCCCTTCCACATTGGACACATTTTCGGCTTTCGCCTAATATGTCTCCCGTACAGAGACACTACCACAATGATGGATTATTCATAATTGCTGCGCACTATCGGTTTTCCGCACTTCCAAACGTCCACTCACTCCAACTCACTTCCCCTTGTCTCGCAGATTACCGCGTCGCAGAAGTCAAGAAGATAAGAAAGGAGCACCCAGAAAAGATACCCATCATAGTTGAGAGATATTATGCTGAGAAACACTTACCTCATCTCAACCAGACCAAGTATTTAGTACCAGACCATCTGACAGTTGCCGAACTCATCAGAATCATCAGGTATGAAGCATGATGCTTTGTTTAGTTCATTCATCCACTTATTGCTAATCATTGATCATCTTTCTTCACTATTTTTTAGGCAACGATTGCAATTAAACCCTACTCAGGCATTCTTTATGCTTGTCAATCAGAAAAGTATGGCCAGTGGTAGTGCCACAATGGGCCAAGTTTATCAGAATGAGAAAGATGAAGATGGATTCTTGTATATTGTATTCGCAAGCCAAGAAACTTTTGGCTCACAACTGATGAATCTTTGAAGCAAAATTGAGTAACTAGCTCAAGCAGAGCCCTATAATACTAGTTACATCAACGACAAGAGGCAAGAATGTCTTGCCTTGAATGTGCAAATATAATCAATTGACAGGTAATCCACATTGATCTGTATTTTTACGTAGAGACTTTATCCGCCAAATAATTTGTAATGAACTTTCCTTGACAAGGAACATCATGAATGTACTTGAAGTAGTTCTGCTGTGAGCCATGTGCTCTATATATCTTTTTTCTACATCAATTTCATTTTGTGACCGTAACATTGGCTGTTGAGCAATCCAAGCCAGCAGCATTGCACTCGAATTAGAATAGTTACCTTCAGTTGAAAGACACTCTTATTAAATTGTGCCTTTGTCTCGACTTGCTCTCTTTTTACAAAATATCGTATGTTTTAACGCTCAAGCAACGGTACCATGTATGGAGAATCAACGATTGGCTGTGTTTGTTAATCTTAATGATAACGTGAATGTAATGATTACATACAGATGAATAAAATTAATGTTTTTTACTACGAATTTCATATTTTCCATAATGGCGACCTGCCGTTGGCGGTGACTCCAAGTTTTTCATTTCAAACCGCTGAAGTAATCAAAAAATTTTTCTTCATTCATGCTGTTTCGGACGACAATAAATTATCATCGACGAGTGTTCTATAAATCGAATAAGATACATGGAGTTGATTCATGAGTGCGCAACCCTCAATCGCACCGATTGTCGCTTATCAAGCGTGCAGAGCACTAGAAACCTAAATCCATATCCTCAAACTGATCCATGCAATAATAATAGATCGTAGGCTTGCATTGCAAATTGCGGCACACGCGCGCATGTTTTGATGCCAGCGATCGCGCGAGTTATTGCACTTTGCGACACATCGTCGGGTGGGAGTGAGAGATCCGATGCGTCTCGGCATATGTCACATCACGTGTAAAGCAGTTCACGTTTGCACTCGCGTGAATGGATGACAAAAAAAGTATGATGCAATTGAAACTGAACTCTTTTTCTAATGCACCAAGCGAGAGTGGAGCTTTGCTCTCATCGAGATGAGATTTTGCTCGATTTTGAGACTAGAAAAATGTTGCCTCCTCGAACGTGGAATTTGTTTCATCATGGTGAAAATTCATATTGGTATTATAAATGAAGATGTATGCTTATGGATTTCTTACCATCACAATTGTTGACTCATGAAAAAAAGTATAAAATGAGCCTGATAGGAATCAGGCTGATTTGCTTCAACCATCGTTCAAATTGCATTCTTAGTTGATTTTCATCATACCTTCGTCGCATTGTTAACAAAAGTGATTAAAATTATAGCTTTTAAGAATTCGTGTTGTGTGTAGATATAAAAAAAGATAGGTTCGAGTGTTAGATGCCAGCAGGGTCAGACCATCACATAGCGTCTCAAAATTCGCATAACTCTGCCGCATTTACTTCAAACTCTTTGTTTTCCTTTTGAACCTGCCTCATTCATGAACTATAGCGTTAGTCGATAAAAACTTCGTGAAATGATCTTGGACCGTTCTTGTCTGCATTCCTCAATACTTAATGCCCTTCACAAGAATTAATAAAAGGTAATTAGGGGAAAAAAATTACCGAAGGTCCCTATTATAATGTTATCGAGATTTTTTTGTGAGAGACGCAATTTTGATATGCGGGACCAAAACGGGAATTTTTGAGAGATGCAGCCATACTAAAAGCTGTAGCTCCGTATGTAACGGAAGATAAGATTAGCTTATTTTGTATTAATTTCAGAAAAACGTGAAATGAAAAGAGTGAACTTCTAAGATCGCTTTTCCACTATAGATTCTCCGGAAATGCATCACAAATGTTGCTTCGTGGGCATTGTCACTTTTTATCCGAAAAATTAAATTGACACTGTGAAATATTTCAAAGGAAAGATCCAACCAGCTTATCAAACTTTCAACTGCCTATATTGTTGAGGTGAAAACGAACTGATTACATTTTTTGGTTGAAATTTCAACCAATGTTGATTGTGCAGCAACTTCTTTTGCCAGGCTTCTAAAAATGTTTAACCACGCAGGGTTACAGAGATATTAGTATTCTTATTTCGATACAAGGGTGTAAACTTTTTTTTCACGTCCGAGAGTGATGGGTTTCCGGCTCGAGTCGGCAGGCAAGGGTCGGGATCATCACGAGGATGCGAAAAGTAGATTTTATTCCCATGTATTGAATTATGGTTTTTGATTAACTGAAAGTAAAAAACGACAAAATGTGCAAAAGTTACACTTTTACGCACAGAGTATCAAAACAGTATATTACGCAGCAAGTGCGAGAAAGTCAATTTCCTCACAAGCAGGCCTGCGCACAAGTTGCCAAATGAGTGCATGAATTAATGTTACTTCTTACAGAGTTGGCAACGTGTGCGGAAACTTTCTCGCACGTGTTGCGTCCACTATTTTTTGCAACTGTGCGCAAAGTTGTAATTAAATGCACCACTGTTCGAGCAAGATTATCTTAAAAACGAAGTTTCGGAGGGAGACCGAATTCAGAGGGATGACGTGACATCATATCTTGGAACTGTGCGTGAATAAAAACTCATCAGAGCGAGAAGTGACTTTCCATCAGTGCGTGCTTGGATGTAAAAGTGTGCGAAGAGCCGTCATTTCCGCATTACTTCTTGCACTGTAAATAAGGGAGAGAAGTTGCAAAATGTATATATTTGAGGGTGCCTTTCTTGCTAACAACCATATGGAAACGAAATGCAGAAATACATATATACTGTTTGTGTTTTACTCTATTTTAACAATATTTGAATTGTCGACTTTTTTCAAATTATATTTCTCCCGTTTTAGGTAAAAGGTTGAGATGTTTTATTCTCGAGTGGGCATCAGGTACCCCAAGTAGGTTAAAATGAGGTATTTTCAGGATTTTGAGATGATTAAAAAATTTTGATTCGCACTTGAGTATACTTAGTATCTAGCCATCAACTATCAGTATCGATAACGAACTATAATATATTTCATATTGAACAGAAAGTATCTAAAAGTGAATTACACGCTCCATCACATGTTTACCGTTTTAAAAATTTCATTATTACTAATTGGAATGCACAGACTTTGCTTTGAGTAATTTATTCAATAACCCTCCTGATGGGTGAGGCCTCACTTATTGTCATTGGTGATGGGTCGGTCAACGCGTTCACGGATCATCAGTTCCTCATGGATCGGTCTCTGCGCCCATCTGCGCTACTCTGCAAGTCTGCACGCTGTTGCCCTCCTCTCTTCTCTTCTCTCTCTAATGTGTATAGTAATAGGAATAGAGCGAGGGAGAGAGAGAGAGAAAGAGAAAGCAACAGGTAGACGGAAAGGATTGGATTGAGTTGAGAAAGAGATGCTGAGTGCGCGCGAGCCGAGCAAAAGAGTATATATAGTAGAGATATACGCTTCGTGCTCCGATCCGCGAGTGCTCCGATTGCTCCAATTTCTGTAGTAAATCTAATTTAGTTTTGAACATAACACGCTCGGTGAAGGGATCCAAGTTCCTGCAGCAAAGTGCACAAATTTTTTCCGTTGCGCTGGTCGCAATTGGCACGTAAATCGTGCACCAACTTTAGCGGTTGGATATCGGGAGCTGCTTATATACCTGGTGATGACCCAGGTGAATTTCGGTCTTCTCTAACTAATAAGCAAATAAGTGCATAAGTATTCATCGCGCGATCAACAGCATCCACACCGAGATCCAGACGAAACCTAAGTGCTGGCGAATGCAAGTGCAATCACCTTTCCTGTCATAAGCGTCGTCAGAGGCTGCTGTTTACCTGAGTAAATCCATCGGAGCTGTATGATATCTCAATTTTGCACAGGTAAATGCGTCAATATTTTTCTTCTATGTCGTTGTTGAACAAAATTTTCTGAGTAAGTTTGGAATGTGAACCCGAGTTTATGAATGAACAACTCTTCCGGTACCATCCTTTTCTATGAATATGTGTAATATAACCTCCATTTCGGTACCGCGACATCGTGCCATAGACATCTATGCATCGTGCGTGGGCAGCAATTGAGACGACGGAACCAACTCAACCGTAATCCGCAAAGCTTCGCTGCGCGTTATCAATGAAATACTTCATTAAATTCGGTTCGTATCTTATTCTATAAATTTTAAATTATCATAAAAACTAACGAAGACGATGATCCTCTAATAAACATTGATAGATTAACAGGATGAAAACTATCAGGTTGAAAACATTCGGGAGGTTTACCCATTCCTATCGAAAAATTCAGATTCAAGCTAATACAGGTAAACGAGATTATCTGATTCGTAGTTCCCATTCATTTTTTTTTCTCTACTGTGTACTTATTCGAGTTTACATTTCGTTGATTGAGCAACGCTTTGGTTGCATTAACATGCATATCGTGATGCATTGAAAAGAACAAGTGCACGATATAAATCACTGCTCCTCACGAATTCGAAGGGGCTCGCTTTTCTGTTTAGCTTTTAGAATCTACTTTCAGGTAGCTCTTTCAGACCATATAATATAGCCAATCGCGTGCCTCTCTCCTTTTCTCGTACCTATATGTACCTATGACTTGGCCGCTGCAGAAGTTGCAGGTTGCAGGGCGCATTGAGAAGTTGTTCTCGAGAGCCACGCCCGCGGGTAATACCAATAGATGCAGTAACCCATACCGATCTATATACCTATACCTATAGGTACCACATGCAAAGTATGCACCGGACAAGAATGCACGAGCTTACATCTAAACGGGACCAAGTGCCATCAGGGCGAAGCAAAACAGCGTTATAGACACGCTTCTTCCCCATGTAATGTTCTAATACTCTTCGGGGGCTCATGTACCGAAGGTCGCCGCAATAGCATCGATTATATTATTTCTTGAGTTTCCGTTTCAATTTCATTCAATTCAATTTCCATTTATTGGTTGAATTGGTTACACAAATATTTTGATCCACTCTTATCAGAGATAACAAGAAGGGACTGAATAATGTATCAAAAACGTACAAATCAATCTAATGACTCTGGGGACCAATTTCGGACAAACAATTTCAAACTCAGCAATTAAGGAAGTACCGCACCAGTAGAGGGGGAAATTTTTTCCACTTGAACAGAATCCCGTCATAACTATTCTAATAGTTGGGTTACAATCATTTGAAGCTCCCGGTAAATTTTTGTTAGCCCAACGGTCACGGTTCTGGAAATATGAATCGACAAGATTTGACATTTTGTCTTGATCGTGACATATTCATGACTTCATGTCTGATTTCCATCGAAAATATTTTTTTTTTTTTTTTTCACGTAAACAAGGTAGGCAATCCTTCTAAAAAAAGTTTACTATAACTTCAGAGGCTTTTGTATCTATGAAAAAATTCCCGTCAAAAACTCAGCGTTGAGTTCCCTGATACCGCTAAAAAACTGTCACCTCCCATAAGACCACGTGTTAAATGTCCGAAAATGGATTAGTCATAACTTTTGTCTCGCGTAGGCGAAGTTCACCAAAAATTGTACGGAGTCTTTTATCATTAAAATCAACGTGTGTGCCGAGTTTGATCAAAATCTCAGCGTTAAATCTCTTAGGTGCGGTACTTCCTTAAGAGATGTCCCCAAGGGTATTTTCAGATTTTTCAGACTTCCTGTTCAACTTATTGAAACGCGTAACTGATCGCTTTAATCAAATTTATGGCTCAGCGCACTCGCACTTTTGACCCTATTTCATTGATTTCGTAAGGATCAGACATAATTAAATGAAACCAAATTGAAAAATTTTTCTTATATCTCTTGCTTGTTATTTACTTTTTATTCGTTTGGTACCTAGAGGTATGAATGGTTTGAGCTTTCCCGTTATCGCGGTAAATAATCCTCTACCTGTTCGATGAAGGAAACCTGCGCTCCTACACCAGCAGCATCAAATCCAGAAGCTCCATCATGATCAGAGGCCGAATGCCAAACCCCCGTCCTGCGACTCCACCTCTCCATCCCACCCATCCACCTCTTTCATTCTTATATTGCTCCTGCATCGCTTACCCTGATGCCCGCCCGCTGCTTCTGCTCCTGTTTCGACCTCGTTCCAGCATAACTATCTTGACCAAGACTTGCTTTGCTTGGCATCCTCATAGTTAGTGTATATGGTTCTCATCTACTACATATATTCATCCTGCAACGCACCATATCTCATAAGCTCATTGAAGCTCATACTTGCTTGCCTATATCGTGTCTTGGCTCAAACTCCCTGATATATCTCGTTGAAACTGCCCTCTGATCATCCCACTCAAAACCGGACCAATATTGCTCTCGTTCTTATTGCCCCAGCTCATCCGGCTCTTTCAGCTGCACCTCTTGGCCTTTGATAACATAAGTATCCCTCGAAATCGCAGCCAGTTTTTGAGATTTTTATTGGAATGCAGGTAGTCCCGATTGTTATTTTTTGACGAATTCCAGTACTGAACTCCTCGTTGTTTTAAACAAAATTAAATTTTTTTATTATCATCATCGTTCAAAACTATGAAACAGATTTTATACGTCCATACGCGTCTCGTGCGGAAACATTTTTCCTTCGGGAAAATGTTTCCAGCACTCGACGCGTAATGTACTATTTTGATCGACTGCGCGTGAAGCACATAGCAGTTTTCGTTCACTTCATGCCGAGTCGATCGAAAAACGTATATTTCGATACTCGAGCGTGAAGTTTTTTGCTTTACTCGTGATAATTTCGATCCCGAGCCCTAAAACAATCACTCGATAAGCAAAACCAAACTTCCCACCCTCGAATTGAAGAATGCTATTTCGATTTCAAGAATTTCCAGAGTGGGAATTCTGAGGAATAACAAAATTAGGAAAGTGGAAGAAAAATACAACTTTCGTTCATTTTTCTACACTAGAAAAATACATCGAGAAACAGAGTCTGAAGATAATACAATTTTACATTTTACCCGAAATTTTTAGATTATCCTACTACCAGTCAATCCACGTTAATTAATTATTGACTCATGCATCCGATCAGTCAGGCTCTCAAAAATTCTCCTTGAATTCAGTCGACTGATTCAGACGAATTCAGTCGAAAATCTTATCCAAAAATCAAATAGCTCAAAGCACTCGACGTATGACCTCGGGTTACATTTTTTTTTGGCCTACATTACGTGAGATTCGTTGAAAGAGTCATAGGATCACGAAAATTTCATTTCAGATGATGGGAACCAAAATTACGCGACACAAACAGAGATATTCAATTGTACAAACATGAACTCGTAAATCTCTGATAAGCATCCGTTTCTTATTCTTCTTTACGTTTCTCAAAAACCTGTCTGACCTTTATTTTTTCTCCATTTTTCTCTTCTTTCGATTGATGAAGCGCCTTTTCTGTTTTTCAAATCAAATTCTCACCTACTGCCCTGAGCGCTTAAATTGCCGGGACTTTTATTCATAATTCATCGATCAATTATCTTTAATCTGCGTAAACGTTCTAACTGCTTCTCGGTT
This sequence comes from Eretmocerus hayati, assembly GCA_029851415.1. Classification (NCBI taxonomy): domain Eukaryota; kingdom Metazoa; phylum Arthropoda; class Insecta; order Hymenoptera; family Aphelinidae; genus Eretmocerus; species Eretmocerus hayati. The sequence goes on from CM056742.1 coordinate 137,190,166, forward strand.
GAATTCCATTTCGTAACGGTTACCAATCTAAGTCTCGATCTAAGTACTCTTGGAGAGGTTTAGATCAAAGTTGATGCTCTCGAATCACGATCGCGTTCTCATTTCGTATGCAACTACCCATATATGTACTCATACGGTGTAGGATTGTTCGCCACCTTTCATAAACACGCGCGCGCATCGCATTATGCATATGCAGATTTAAAATGCAGATGAATCGAATCGTCGTGTCTCATTCATCGTTTGTATTGAGCAAGTGTCTGACGTCAAAGAAAAAAAAATAACAAACGTGTATTACCAGCACTCAGCAAATCGAGGATAGGTTTACAAAATTGCACTGTTGCACTATAGGTATGATAGGGCGATGTGGCAGAAATGAGTGCATCACACGGGAGATGGCTAGCGAGAGCAGTAAGCGTGACATATCCGCCCGATGCACCACATGCACTTTATACATATATAGGTATATAAATTCTTACTACAGGCCAAAGCCGCGGACGCTATACAGCAGCAACTTTTGCGGTCTCCGACCTCGCGCTCCGTTCACCTTGCGCCCGCCGCCGTGCGCTGCATATAACACCGCACCTGTTCTGCATCCTGCATCACGAGGTTCACCATCGCTCGCTTTCGTCTTTCTTCCAAATATATTTCAGAGTATTAGAACGGTGCTACTCGAGTCAACACATCAGAAAAGCAAAGCTTCTCGCAATCGTGATTCCACACTTGACAAGAAAAATACCTTATCAGTAGAATGTCAAGAGTTTACTGAACCCCTGTCGTGCACCTGTAAAAAGTGTATGTATATATACCTGTATATGTAGAACCATTGAGAAAACTCCGATTTCATGAATTGCGATCGCGTTGAGGTTATAAAAGTAGTAGTGTGTCAAAGTTCGACGAACGCTTCAGACAGAGCAGGTGCTTATCGGTACCTATTTTTTATACCTACACATATAGAACTGCTCGTTTACAGTTTGCGCTAGTTTATTTATAGCGGGTCTCTCGAGCCATGATCATCATCACGGCTGAACAAGTAAGTAAGTAACGCGAACATAATAATATATAACGCCCATGCTCGTTATATTTTTAGAGGGAGTGAGAGACAGAGAAGAGGAGGAGAATCAGCAGTTCTGAGCACAGAACACCTAAGCGCCACATACCAGATCGGACAGATGGACAACGGCAGCGGGGATGCAGCCTCCTCTACGCAGGCCACCCTCGATGAGTCTTCGTATACCTCGGATAAGATCATTAAAGCCGAACGCCAGCAGCATCAGCAGAAAACAGTACAGGTTCACGGGCGTAACAATGGCGGAGGTGGCAGACGAGGTCAGCGCCCGCCCACCTCATCCTCGACGACGGCTGCTCATCGTCACGAGGACAATAGCGGGGACGAAGAGGAGGAAGACCCGGAACCCGACGATGATGACAATGATGAGGACGAGGAAGACGATGAGGAGACTACCAATGAGATCGACAATGAGCATCATCATCAAGAGGTGAGAGTTATTTTGAGATAACTATAGACAGTAAGATAAGTGCATTGTCCACAGTAATCTCTGTGATACTTCCTACTCGACATCATTAGTAACTGTTCTGTGCTTATCTATATACTGATTCGACAATCACTCTGAAACTAATTCATTTTTTCCTGCTGTCTTTTGAACATCAAACATTCATGATGTTTCTGCACTGCAAAATTTTCACACATAATGATAAGTAACTATCGTTCAAAATCCTCGCAAGAACTAGAATTTGTTCTACCCTTTCCCTACTCTTGAGATTTGATTGGACAGTATGCTTCATTAAAAATTTAAACAGCTGATGAAAATCTGTTTATGTATTCAATTTTCCAGAAACTGTCAAAGCATGAGTACAATAACAAATTAAAAGCCGCTGCTGATGAAAAGCTGAGTGGAAACGAGCCAGACCTTAGCAGTATAGGAGTGAAAGACTACCGATCATTGAGAAAACAACATATGAGCATGGACTTACAAAACAGCAACATTGAAAACATTCAGGACTTGGAAATGCCTGAGCACAAAATTAAGCGAGAAATTGGTAGTGTTGAGCATTATACAGCTGCAGCAGCTGCAGCAGCTGCTGCTGGAATGATCCACCATCAGCTTCACTCAAGGATAGAACATATGCGAGGCAGTGCTGGTGTGGATATGGAGGTAATGATTAATGCTAACAAAATGTTTCAATGACTAATCAAAGGAAACATAAATAAATGATCTTTTTCAGATGAAAATGTCCAGAGATGGACGTGGTTCTTGTTTGGGTTTGGGGCTATCACTGGAGCTCTGTGTTGTTTGTGGAGACAGAGCAAGTGGACGGCACTATGGAGCTATTAGTTGTGAAGGATGTAAGGGTTTCTTCAAACGGAGTATCCGCAAACAACTCGGTTACCAGTGCAGAGGTAGCAAGAGTTGTGAAGTCACAAAACACCATAGAAATCGTTGTCAATACTGTAGGCTGCAAAAATGCTTAGCTATGGGAATGAGAAGTGATTGTAAGTAAATGACAAAACAGCCATTCATTTTAGTTATTTAACCTTAAAGATATCTTGATCCTGATTGCCTTTTGACTCTTGAATAGCTGTTCAACACGAGAGGAAGCCCGTGCTAGGCAGTAATGAGTCTAGTACAGGAACAAAAAGTAGCAATCGGGCCGGGACTCGAATAAAACCAGAACCTCAACCACCAACCATCGTCGAATCAGCTCCGGTGCCTAATGCTTGGGAGCAACAGCAGCATCATCAACCAGAGAGTCCGAGTATGGAGGATCACCACAGCAGTGACAGTGATCTCAGTGATGCCTTGACTTTAGCGCGAGAAAGACTTTTGATCTCCCACGCACTTGATAATATGTCAAAACTCATGGCTAACGACGTAAGTTTGAATACACATCTTGTGACACAATAATTTTGATTGAAAAATCATTTCAAACATCGATTTGCAGAATGTTAATGGCAGTGGCGAGTGTGATGCAGAGGAAGACTGGAATTGTGGCCAACTATTATTTGAGAGACATATGCATTTTGAACTAAGAGCTCCAAGTCCAGCGCCGGCATATTTGTCGATGCATTATATTTGCGAGAGTGCCGCAAGATTGTTATTTTTGTCTGTACACTGGGCAAGAGGCATACCTGCTTTTCAAGGATTGCCGTAAGTATAAATATTTACATAAAGACTGAATTTCTTTCCTTCACTTTCAGCTATCAAAAATCATGTGATTCTCGCTATTTCAGCTCCGAGATCCAGAACATGCTCGTACGTAACTCATGGGGACAGTTATTCACTCTTGGACTCGCACAATGTGCTTACACCTTATCTCTGCCCAGTATTCTTACGTGGATTATAAATCATATTCAAACTAGTATTGCCCAAGAAAAAATGACTGCTAATAAAATAAAGTCCGTAACTGAGCATATTTGCCGACTTCAAGACTGCGTTAGTTCGCTCCACAAATTGCAATTGGATTCTGTAGAATACGCATATTTGAAGGCCCTGGCTCTATTTAGTTCAGGTAATGGAAGGCAAATACAAATCATCCTTTTGCTTGAAAACATGAAGAATAACAAATTACATCCAAAGAAATTTACTCATACTATAGGATTAAGATGCATACCATAATGTTTAAAGTGACATTTGAACTTTCAGACAATGTACTCGCCGGAGTATGGCGTAAAAGGGTGCACATTTTACAAGAAACTGCCTGGACTGAACTACAACAAAGAGTCGGGTCGGAAAGATTGCCAAGACTTCTCCTACGTTTAGCACCTCTTCGTTCGATAAATCCCCGGATTCTAGAAGACCTGTTCTTTGCGGGTCTCATTGGTAGAGTGAGCGTAGCTAGCGTCGTGCCTTATATACTTACCATGCAAGATTGTTGCAAAACAGAGCCTGATAGCCAAATGAGAGGCTAATTGTGAGCAACAGTACCTGTCATAGAAAATGAAATACTAGAACGAGAATTTTCTTCTCGTTATAATCCGACAATAAGTAAATGCGCATTTTTGCTCGCTGTATTTTACCTATAGTTGTATAACTATGTGATTGTTGCATACATGTATTAGAAAGAAAGAGAATTAATCTTACGGTATGTGCATTGAAGTATTGCAAATGAACGTATTATACATTTGATTTCAGTATTCTCTGAACGGGAGGTCATGCATGACTGCATAATTGATGCAATTATTTTACAAAAGATTTATGAATTCAAACGAATTGAACATGTCTTCTAGCCCGCGTGTAATGTTAACTTTTTTCACGATCATCGCTCGATTAATGAAAATGCCTGCTATAGATTAGTTTTCACGCGCGACAAAATTTTTGCGAGTATCTCCGCAAAGATATAGACGGTTCGCCGGGTCTGACACAAATTTTGTTCAGGAATGCAATTAGAGATGAATGAGAGTGGGGACAGTTGCAATGTATATATAAATGTATATTTATACAATACGTGCCTATGCATGAATGAAAACCTGTATTGATTCAGTGATATGATTTTTCAATTCTTTATGAGTGTTATAACTCTGAATTTATAATAACAGTTTTGATTCCTGAAATAAATGTTGTGTCCATCAATTAGTTTCTCTCCTCCAGTGGGATAGGTATACACATTGGATACTTTTTTCGAGCACCAGATCGTATCAAATACCTATCTTATTTACCTATCAGATTGCGTTAATATTGTGATAACGGCAGGGGTTATGTTTAACGGTGATCCAAAAAGTTGATGAAAATGAAAAGCTAATAATGAATTGTAGATACATATTCTGTTATGTACTGTATCTTGTCGATATGAACCACGAGCGTTTTCAAGATTTGTCAATAGAAAGAAAGCATAAAATACCTATCGCGGATGCTACTGAGAACAATCAAATAACGCAGACCATTTCCTGAAAGACCGTTATCCTATCAAACTGAACCATATATTCACAAGAAGTTACCTCGTTGATGAAAAATAAGAGTGAGCATTTTCAGAACATCCCGAAACATTGCTCAATATTATTCGGTTGTGTTAATAAATTCGTTGGTAAGGTGTGATATTGCGTTTCAACTACGTTCAACAACGTGAAATCGTGCACTTAGATCAAAGTTTTAGGAACTTTTTTCCTTTGATACAGATGAACTAGATATTTCCACAATGTCACGATAACGTCTTAGAGGCGTGGTTGTAGAGTTTTGGTACGTAGAAATGAATGAACGCTAATTACGCTGTAATGTTATTCTTGAGAGTTCAATATCAGGAGCATCTTTAGTCATTAAACTTGAGCCAATATTTACCGAGAAAGCTGAGGGATGGAGAATTACACGAGCTCACCGATCACTCCGAGAATTCATACGAGCTGAAATTTGGTTTGCTTCTCAATATTTGGATTTTATCGGGGATCTCGATTCAAATTTACACCACAAACTCGCAATAGTTTTGCGCCGATGCCGATTAAATAATCACCCCAACTTTTTCAAACTTGCAACACGATGAGAAAATGTATGGATGCTGGAATACAAAAGAGGGTTGCCGCAAGTTCTTCATCGTCACGAAAAATTGGACACCTTTTCGCTCGTGTGCCGATCCAGTAAAGAAGAAAATCCAATAGCTTTGTTCGGAAGTTGCAAAGAAATAAAATTGAGAAGATCGATATGCCTTGCCAAAATTGTTGGTGGTTTGGACTCAGGAGAGACAGTCCGAGTTCCACGGAGCCTCAGATCGAAGGGTCTTGAATAAAACACTAAGACATTAGGGATATGAGAAAAATAAAATGAAACAATGGAGATATTTAGTATTACAACTCTAGCATTTATTTCACATTCAATTCCTCATAACTACTGAATCTCGAAGGTCGTATCGTCTCAATTTTTCCATTTTTTTTCATTCTAGAGTAGATGGAAATGTAATAAAGAAAAAATCCATAAAATTAACTCCCAAAAATGAGAATATTCGTTGTCAGTACTGAGAAATTTGGGAAATTAGCCGTTGAACGTGCCTCGTTATGACAAATAAGATATCAATTGATTACTTAGAATCAAAACAATCAAACAATAATTTTGTTCGAAATTCTGAGAGGATATTTACGTGAGGATTCTTTTTCCGATCTCATTATCTTAGTTTGCATTCATCTGATGCAAAGTTCAATTTACAAATTTATTTACAACATACAATTATCAAAATATCAGACCTAGCATACTTTTTCATCCAAGCTCAAGCAAGAATGAAATTTTCTAGTCAGTTTCTCGTCAGCTTATTCACATTGATTTAATCTTGATAACTTTTTGGGACAGAAATACAACGATGAGTATGAAATGAAGAAAAAAAAAGGGATAAAAAATTTGAGTGCAAAAGCATCACGGGATTCTACTTTTGTAAAAGATTCGTCGTGGATGTTCTAACAAATAAGAATACATATAAAAGGAATCAATCATCAATCTCCATATATGCACATTTTTGCTCTTTACCACGTACCTCGAGTTTTGGAATAAACTGTTACCATTGGATGATTCGTGCCTTGACAGAATGTAGTAAAAACCACGATTAAATTAGAATTTCTCACCAAAACGAATTAACCTTCCAATTTAGGTCAAATAGACTCTCTATTGTATACATTCATTCATTCTTGCTCTCAATGAGCCGTACATGAGAATTCATACAATTAGTTACTTTCGTTTTGAAGATAATATTTTTCATGAAGCTTGGAAACATTGATAACTATACTTTTCCTTATCTAAATATCAAAGAGTAGATATTTGGAAGCAAAACGTAACAACTCAGCGAAGAATCTTTGATTTTGGTCGTTTGACTATGAATTTCACATAATTTTTCCGTCAAAATTTTTTTGGGAGCTGTAAGAATTTAAGTTTGGTGTTCACTTATTTACTGGAGTTAGTGTGATGAAAATTCCAACTGTCTCACACGAATAACTGATTGAAAATCGCTCCAAAGGGGTACCAAGATATCAATGTTACTAATTCAAGAGATTTTGTCCATAAGATAAAGAAATATAGCTCTCAGAACCAAAGAATTTTACATTTGACTAGTAAAAAGGTAGTTAACTGTTTTCTCTAGCATTTGAGTTCAGGAGTCAGCAATTGTACTGATGATCAAAAACCAATACTAGGATCTTGATATGAAAATTCAAGTCTATTTCAACCTCAATTTTCAAGGTCATGCATTGCTTCCATCACCTTATTGAATGAATGTCGCGCGATAACAAGTAAAAACAAGGTAGTCACGAGCACAGAAAATTCCGATGCTTCAAAACCAGATTGCAAACAATTAAGCGCTTTAGCTTTTCTATCACTCACCAATATTGGAGGCACTAGTCCGTTTGTTCATGACGGACACGCACACAATGGTAAAATAATGTGAAACTATTACGGGAACCACCATGAAAGTTCAGCGCGCGCAAAGATCTGATCGAGGAATGGATCACGGTGCTGTCGTAAGAACGGGTGGCAGATATTCCTTTTTCACCTGAACTCATAGATTTGTATGCTATGCTCTGGTACATGCCGCAGGTTCAAGGACTGATACCTATAGAAAGAGTATCAATTATCAGTAAAATAAATAGTCATGTTACCAATCGGCATATAGGCCAGTTGAGACCATGCACATGAAAAAGAAATTGAATGAAGATTTAAATCAAGAGAGGCTGGAAAGCCAATTTTTACGATGATTCCTTTAAAAAAACACCTCTTCCATCCAGTATTAATTTGAAATTTTAGTGACCTGGTCAGAAACTGAGCAAAAGTAATCATTATAATTGAGATAAGTTGTTTCCTCACCATTCCGAGCTACGATGGTAGTAATAGCCTTCAATGGAAGCTGCCGATTTTTGAAAACAAATGTAATAAAAGCCTGCAAAAGAGGCACCATTGATATCTTTGATTGTGTGGTCAGGCACTAAGAAATGTTCTTTCCATCTCATGAAAACATAGTCAGTTCCCTTCAATGCTTCATAATCAAAGGTGTCAGAGTTGAACGTCTTGACGTATTGACAGAAGGACTCAAATTTGCTCTGAAGAATGAAAAGTGCAGGGTAAGCGTAAATCCAATAAAAAGAGAATGATCAAAAACTGTTGGTAGTTTGTACAAACCCAGTGCTTTTTGTCAACGTCTTCGTCTGCATCCCACTTGCGTGTGAGAAAAGGATACTTCTTGGATATGATTTCACCATCGAAGAAAGTTGTGAGCGTGGGAAACTCTTCAGTAAGACCCTTAATTTTGAGGTAGCCACACAGGTAACTGTTTTCCTCATCGACATGCTGAGGAGGCAGAGACGTCACGAGTCAATCATAGGTCAACAGATGCCAGATTACAGAAGGAACAAAGTACTCACCTGCAGCACAACCTCAACGTCGTAGCTGTTACCCTTAGACTTTTGGGAACCCTGAAATCGTGAACCGTTGTAAAGGAGAGACTTGGTGACGCCGGGCTGTTTGGAGTTGGCCGGTGGCGGTGGCACCACGTCCACCTTGACCGGCATCCTGGCCGCCGTGTCGTGTATTGCCTAATTAGGAGGCCACAGCGGCTCGGGGCCGCCGTTCATTACAAAAAAAATCTACTGCCCTGGGAGCCGAGCTATGCAGCTGCCCCGAACGGTAGCTTTGAACGACGTGCCTCGACGTCGACTTTCCAGCTATATACATATACACTCTCGTGTCTTGAATTGGTCTGATAGGCACTGGCACCAGCTGGATTTTTCAAAAATAATGGACCAGGTGATGTACACTCAGGAGTATGTTTGACCCAGAGGACGATGAGACGAGGAATGTCCTCTGCAGTTGCACTACCTGACGACGACGGCCGACGACATGCGCAACAGCCAGTTTCAGCTTAGGTAGGTGAATACTCGTTTTTGGTGGTTGTGGTAGCACTGCAGAACTGTCGTGGGAAAACGTTGAAAGAACGATGATGGAGGTGCATCGGTGGTTCCGCGTAAAACTCAATTGCAAGCGGCAAAAGCTAATACTATTCCTGTGCTACACGCCGAATATCTAAATTTTACGGGGATATCATCATGAGCGAGGCTATTGCACGAGCATGCACGAGTTACTGATGTCCTTTTGCCCGTTCCTCGCCGCTATCAGATTTGCAAAAATTGCATTATAGTGCTCGTGACTCAACTCAAGTCGTGCGTGAGTTGACATCGGGTAACTCGTGACGTCGATGCGTGAGAAAACGTAGTGATAATCACACGATTGACTTGGAATTGGATCTGATAACAGGGTCAAGAAAATTTAATTTGCATTCGCATGAGATTACCGCAACTATTGCGCAATTGTAGATAATTTCCAGTCCGTGTACAGTGATAGAATCATTAAACTTTTGCTGGTTCAAAGAGCTCGATCGAAATAAAAACTCAGTCACAATAAGAATAATCGATTTTCTTCTCGATTGATATTTATTTTCTGCATTAAATTCGAAGATCTTCGCGGACTCTAGAAATGTTTCCACGGGCTATTATTGTTCGTTCGCAAACCTCGGATGAAGGGAAGAGTGATAATAAATTGTTTCATTATTTTTGTTCATGCGATAGAGCAATATTTTCTTGTTTCAACTGTTTTCTGATGCGCTAATGACGATTCATGACTAGATTTTGTTAACAAGGTGACAGGTTGGCAGTCAACTACAATGTCAAGATTTCATGAAGCTTTTGATGATCTGTTCCTTGGTAGAAAAAAGAGCGTAGTACGACCGAAGGGAACCGGGTACAAAGCTACGCTCATTTTTCTACCAGAGTTATTGAATTAAAATTCAAAACCGTTGGTTTCTTCAATAGTTTGACACAAGCATTCTCATATGGCGATTTTCAGTATAATGAGTGAGAATTCTACAATCGTTTCTTCACAACATAATTATAGAGGGGTACATACATACAGGATGTATATTTTCGAATATTCAAAAATGGATTTACTGCACGTTATTAGTGATGCGTGTAGAAAATTTCATTTTAAAAAATTCTACCACCTTATTAACCGAGTAATTAACGTTTAAAAATCATACAATGCTCGGTAAGAAAACTAACCATTGCACGAAAACTTATTTCATCTAAATTCGGTAAATTCTTCGTTATCCACACTTTTCAATTTTTTTTCCGTGTGAATCCTCGTGAATTGAGTTTATATTTTATGTATACTGCATGAATCCTGATTATAAATTTTGGAACATATAGTGATATCTATCCACTGAAAATCTGACTTTTATATGATGAATCGCTTGCATATTTTCCATAGAAATAGAATACCAAATTATAAAATGCTACGATCAAATTGCGGATCAGTTTGGGCATGTGTATACTACTAATATTTGGCTGCTATATTGTTTTATGTATTTGAATTGACGAATAAAAGAATGCACTAAATAAGAAGGATTTGGAAATAATTGTCCACTATATCCACCTTCTTTGAGCATTGCTGAACAATACAAAACGGACACTCAACAACACACTGCTAAAGCTATAAGGTTGTATTAGAATTTTGTTATCGCATAGTCATTGACCGGTTCCCCGTTCATTGACCCGGAAGTTATTGAGTTTCCCAATATATAGGTGCAACATAAGATACAATTGGAATATTCTATACACCACGCCCATCGAAAACATCTGTGAATCCATTCAATATTTGAAGAGCGTTTCCCACGTAATACATACATTTGACCGTCCTTGAGATGAAATCGTGCTGAGGGGAAGAATAACAATATTAACGGCTCATAAACTACGCTGATAAGTATAGAGGGTGAAGGAGGGGCTCAAGCTTTGTCAACGTTTAATGTTATATGGGGATCGGAAAACGATCAACTTGGCCAAGGGGGGATGAATCCTGAAGATAATCCGGGATCCATCTCAGAATATATAGGCGACTTCGAGTTGGACATATCGAAGCCGAGACGTTTGTTTTTCAGGGCATACATGGCTTTTCTTCCAAAGTCTCTCACGGACTTCGAATTTTTATTTGAGCTTCCACGGAATCAATAGTGAAAGCTACTGCATTTCACTTCTCATCTGCTCTCTCAACATGTATCAGCTATTATTTTTGCTGATTCCCTCGCTACCAGAGTTTGGAGAATTAAATCGATACAATTAAATTCATCAACAAAATATGTGTGGTGAGAATTTTTTTCAATATATTTGAATAATTTTATTTAGACGAATATCAATCCGTTACACAATCGAGGAAACTGGGAGGAAATATTAGAATTTTCCTCGGATTCCGAGCCAAATTTCATACAGTTTTTCTAAATTCACTTCAAATTTGTGTATATTCCAAATTCGCTTCTCTTAAAAAAATGTTCTATAGAACAATTGTTCTGGAATTGAATTTTGGAGCCTAGGCTCCAATACTATTTTTTTTCAGATACAAGGAATTCCTAGAATACAGATGAAATTTGAAAAAAAGAATATAATAATAGTTAATTTCGAAACCACAATACTTGTTCACCAACCTGCTGTATTCAATAAGAAAAAATTTTTAAGTGTCAAAGCATCAAATATAATAATTGAAAACGCGAAAATCTGAAGAATTAACGAGATCATTATTATATATATTGCGTATCAAAATTTGTTAAACAAGCATTCCGAATCAGTCATCAGTATAAACACCAGGTCATTTACAATTGCATTCGATATATACATGAACCAAGAAGGATTCCGATTAAACTACTCCGACGCGTGACTTTTGCAATTTTTCCATCGCTCGATTGCACTTTGCAGTCATAAGTGCGCGCGCGCGCCTACATTTCGGCAAATTTTTGCACTTGCACTCCCCGAGGCGAATGTTGTCGATCTATACAGAGCTGTACAGTTTGTTGCATACACACGAGGGGCGCTCACAGTGCATAAAGTGTCCGGCCGACGATACGATATTACCTATATATATAGTTATATAGCGTATATTGCAAAGGGGAGTGTAGGCGGTAGGCGGGCAGGGTGGTAGTCAGTCGGCCCATAAGTCGGCCTAAGCTAGCAGTAGCATAGCAGCAAGAGCAAGCAACTCGGGTAAACATGGCCGAGTTTGGTGCTGCGAATTCGCACCAGGTCAGCGGTAACAATCATCTGCCACAGCGCTACAACAACCAATGGGTCAGACTGAACGTGGGTGGAACTCATTTTCTCACAGCGAAGACCACCCTGACTCGTGATCCAAATTCGTTCCTGTGCCGTCTTTGCCAAGAGGACTCCGACCTCATCTCGGACAGGGTTAGTTCAACGCTCGAGCCCACCCCCAGCAGTGCATATTAGGCAATTCGACCCCCCCCCTCCCTCCCTCAACACCCTCTCTCTTTCTCTCTCTCTTGCTCATGCTTTTACCCTTCTGCTATCTCATCTTGCATACTTGACTGACGTTTTGCTCTATTTTGGAATGCTAAGGACGAAACTGGAGCTTACCTCATCGACAGGGACCCGACGTATTTCAGCCCCATCCTCAATTACCTACGACATGGTAAACTCGTGATCAACAAAGACCTCGCCGAGGAGGGTGTCCTCGAAGAGGCTGAATTTTATAACATTACCGAGCTCATCAGGCTCATCAAGGAGAGAATTATCCTCAGGGACAGTAGGCCAATAAAAGACTCAAAGAAACATGTCTATCGAGTGATACAGTGTCACGAGGATGAGCTTACGCAAATGGTCTCTACAATGTCTGATGGATGGAAATTTGAACAGGTAAGTCTGAGATCCTTTCCCACTGTTTTCTGATGGATAGACTGGTAGATTCTCACCTCATATTGTCATTTGTTGTCTGGATCGAGTGAGAGTATGACATTCATCTTGTTACAGTTGATCAACATTGGCTCCCAGTACAACTATGGAAATGATGACCATGCTGAATTCTTGTGTGTAGTCAGTCGTGAATATGGACCTGCTCAACTGCCTAGCAAAGAGCAGGAATCAACGGATCGTGTAAAGGTACCTCTATTTCCCTCTTCAAAGCATTCTCAAATCAGCCAAAACCATCCTACAAGCTAAACATGACCTTCCATACTGAATGAGTTTGGAAATATTGGACCAATTATATTGATACAGACTAATGCAGTAAACTAAGCTAATAATTACTTTGGATTTGCCAAGACTGTCTGTTGATTTTTGTTTCAATGCTTTCACATTAAGTATGAAAAGGAATGGGAGCCAAGCATTTATGTCTTTTTCATGCTTTGCTTTGTGTGATGGATTCTGCAGGCAGTTTTGACAAATTGTCATGGCCAACTATAGACTTATATTTAAGATGATGTGCAATCATCAGTTAGTGAAATAGTTTTTTGATGAAAATATTAACAATGCAAGTGACTAATATGATTTTACACTGGATTTTGGTTATAATTGAGAACATCGTCATTCAATACATCGTGTTTTTTGTCGCACATGTATTTCATCTCACGCTATACACGTGCAAAAATTTGTATATTAGTGAAATATTGACGATAACGTTCGGTAAAGATAATTTTTATCACGCACATGTAATGTATAGTTGTATCATCAGCAACTTATATTATTGTTAAGGGTTCTCATTTCTGCATGAGCATGTTTTTTTATTCAAAATGAAATTTTGTAAACTGTTTTATGTAGAATCAACTCGTTCATATCTCGAGTTATTGTAATGCAAGCATGCACCACAAACAGAAGTCATGGAATAAAGATTTGTTCCTCTTGATCGGAATATAGTGATTTCTTTTTGTTCTGCGATCTGCATGACACTTTGAGTGCATGCAGACCAGTGTGTAGTGCAGGCCACTTTTTGTGTACCAACTGAACGTCAAACGAGCCACTCTAGCTGGTTTTTTGAAAACAAAGCTGCTTGCAGAAGAAAGGGTATGGTGTGCGCGGAATAAATGAGTGTAAGTACTTGGATATTGCTGCTTTTTGGGTTCTTGGTGAGCTGGGCCAAACAGGGTTGCATTAACATTGATTGTAGTGTGACTAGTTGCTTTTTTGGAAGGGTTTCATTACACTTAGTATATAATATTATTATCTTCTTAGCTTTACTGTTTGCACATTTTTTCTTATCCACGTTATTCACCTTCATGTTACACTTGATGCATAATTATGACGATGTTGATCCACAATTCGTTCAACTCATCTTGGGACCGCGGAGTTTAGAATGTTTGATTATCCAAGAAACAGCGAAAGAATAGATATTTTTAAATCTGGTGCTCCCTACTCTGTGTATCAAAGCTAAATAAAACCCAGTACAGTGTGAAAGAGATGCTCAAATTCTCCGTTCTAGGTTCTACAACAGAAGGGCTCACGCATGTAATATTCAAGTCATATCCAGGTCCCTATCTGTGGCTGTCTACCAAGGCTGTGGCCACTACTGAAATACCTCGTAAGAAAGTCAAGAGTCAACTCATCTTGGGCATCAAGAAACTCGCCAAGTTAGACTCTGGGTCACAACGATTAGTCAGTCGCTTGTTGCAAAGAGGTGCTCGAATACATCCGTTCGAGAGATGATATTACAATAGACAAATTGAAAGTTTCTTTATGTCTTTGCAACAACCAAGATAGAAGACTGGATAAGTATGCAAATCAACGTTAAAAACGAGACACGCGTTATACGTTCCTTAATGTTTACTTTCTGTAATCGGGGAAAATGTTCATTTTCATGAACATTAAACCGATATTATCAGCTGAATCGCGCTCACGAATATACAGATCCAACAAAGTCAAACTTTGTCGGAGAAAAGTATTACTAGTCACGATTCACGATTGACGAAAAAATTTCAGCTTCTCACGTGGCACTCTAAATTCTTATTTTTCTATTTTATTACGTATTGCTAATATCATACACGGAAATAAGATGGTAAAGATGGGCAGAAAGAATACGAGATCGTGAATAAATTGAACGGGGATCATCGCCCGATATCTGATGGAAAAAGATAAGTATTTACACATTTGATGAGAAATTCGAATAGAAAATTTAAATACGCCTGGCGCGTAATTTTCGTATCAATTTTATTGAGACCAAAATGATTCCTGTTTTTTCAGGAACGATAAGAAATTTTAATAATTTACACTTTTTTTACAAATGAATGAAGAAACGCAAATGTAGTGTTGTAGTCAATTGTATTGAAATATAATGTCATATTTTTTGCTAGAGTACTCGCGTGTAAGTGTTGTACTTACACAACTCTGTGCACTGCCGTCGTAAAAATATAAGAAACATCCAATTTTGTATGACGTGACTTCAAAGGCAACTCTCACAATCGGGTAGCATTTAGGGAAAGACTTGAAGTTGATGAAAATTGGACCTTGTAATTGACAATTCATCGACTTGGCAGAACTTTTTCGCAGGCAGGCCATCTTGAGATGGATTGATGGAGTGAAATTTCGAGTCATAGCACGAATGCGCATGAGGCCGTGATTGTTACGATCAGATTCTATGATTGTTACCAATACCCATAACACTTCAACAAAACAAACAAAAAGTGCAATATTAGACTGTCATTGTACCAAACTGTTCACTTCTTACCCACATATGTGTATGATATTTGATTGGAATTCAATGTCACTGTCTTGGATTTCTAAGAATTCACAAAATAGAATATTTCCACTAGGCAATTATATCAGACATAGGCAATATTATTAGCCAAGCAGAAAAAGGATGATACTGCTCAGACCTTACACAGTACACAATCTGTTATGCCTGCAGCTGCGTACTGACATTTCACTCTGGTCATAGTGTAAGTAGTATTTACATTTTGTGATAACTATACTGTATTTTTTCCATGCCCTTAAAATTGTATGGAATATATACTGAAAAATGAGTGTGAAAGTCTCATTAAATTGGTAATGTGGCGTGGAAGAAATACAGTTCCTAGAGCTATTAGATAAAAATCTACTGCAATGCAGTCTATAAATGTCGAGAATGCGCCCTGGACAATATGTAAATGTAATTATTTTGTTGCTTCAATGAGTGATCAGGCTTTAAAGATTGACAGATTCAAGTGATGTTCTTGTGATCTGCACAATTTTTTGGGTAAATGATTTAATAATTGGAGATTGAAATTCGAGGTATCCTAGCTCGATGATTTTTTACACTACAATTAAAGAGAAATCGAACGAGCTACTGCTAAAAAATGCGCTTTGTACATACTAATTCGATCAAATTGAACGATATTAGTTTTCGGGTACATATAGAACGGAGCAAAAGTTCCAATTCTACTATAAATATGTATACATATAATTTGTAATAAATCTCGGGACTATAACTATCTAAATTTATGCACGCGTTAAAACTCTTTACACGGAGACACTTGAGCGCAAAATACACCATCAGATAGTATTATGCAAATGATTTGTATAGGTTGTACAGAGATAATAAAAAACCCTATTGCATAAAAAATAGTGTTTTATTCATATTTCTTCATGTATCTTATCCTATAAAATTGAGGACCATCCCGAATCTATAGAAAGGGAGTGGACAACATTTCCAAAAAATCCATACAATGGAACTCCATCACAGGCTATCGAAACGTTATGGCATACTTGCTATCGTTCTCAAGGGTTGATCGAGGTACTTAGCCAATGCTTGCGCTTTTTCGCGCAGCAATCCAAAACCGACGTTTTCTCGTGCATATAAACAAAGCAATAAGTTTGCCACTTCTGTAATCACCACCTTGCCTTCCTACAACAATAAAACCATCATTAGTGTTAAAAGAATTGTGTGCGAAACCATATAATACTCCACAAATGATATGATTGTATAAGACGAAACAATTAGAAAGCAGGAAAGCTTTGTACTCTTGTCGAGGTCACCAATGAGATAATGAATTTCTAGCCAAAATATGCTTGAAGGTGATCAGCTATTAGAAACAAGAACTTACTGCACATTCCATAAGAACAAATTTGAGTTCATCCTCTTTGAACGCATTACGACCATTTTTCTCATAGGCAGACCAGATATTACTCGTGATAGCTGCAGTTACACGAGCATCCTTATCCCCATATCCACTGTATGCCAACAAACCACCATCTCTGTTGAGTAACCTTTAGAAAAGGGCAAAAAACTTGAAAATTTCTGCTTGTTGATGAAGCAAGAGAGATAAGACTAGCAGGCCACAGCAAAGTTACACTGACCACTCGCAAGAAAAGAGCAGATTGTTCTGTTTCATTCGTGGCTAGCTACAGCATGGGTAGTATGTCATTTTGCTTTATTATTAATTTGGAAACAAAACTATTCCTTGATGATGATTTGTTTTCTAAATCAAATTTGTTAAAGAAAAAGTCAAGCAAGGAGATATGATGTTGATGACTTACAACGTATTCTCAACGCCTCCGGTGTTAGCTTGACTCAAAACTTGAGTGAGTGCTTTGGGTTTCAACATTTTTTATTTTATTGGTATAAAGCTAAATCAAATCAACGAAGATGAAAGTTACGCGAACTCGACGAGCTATAACTTCACAAACAACGATTCCATAACAAATTCCAGGAAACGTTTGAGCAACAATTGGTTTCTAATTCACATGTCTCGAAATTATTAAACTGCTATTTTACAGTAGATATGTGATAGTAAACAAACAATTTTCACATCACATCTGTTCAACTTCAAGTCAATAAAAATTTTTCGGCTGTCTGCTAGTGACGGGGAGAGGAGAGGGGGGAGATAGTATCCATTTTCAATGATAGATGGCACTTGTGGCATTAGTAGTTTAGCCCTAAATAGTAGTTAGGAGTGGCAAAATTTTGAATTATTTTGGAGAGCAAGCCGTGTGAAAAATTATGAAATATAACCCGGCAAATGATGAATGTGGAAATTTTCACTCCGAGTGAAACAGAAATTCTATGGAAAACAGTCTTCAGGTTTTGATTAAAAAGAACACCACAAATTGTGTTGGGCACATTCAGTGAGTTTTAGAATGGGTTTATATTATGGATGCAGGTTTTATATAGAGCCATCCCAATACATGTATATAAGTAAGTTCTCTCATTTGAAATTGAAACACAACAGAAGCCTATCCATGAATGATGACATCGAAATTTGAATCAAAATGAGTTGGGAAACTAAACATAAGTATACGACAAGGGGTGCCCTACGACAATAACAACTTGAATTTTTTCGGGTTTTTCACGATGATGGAGGGTCAAAATTAGAATTTTTAACTTTTCAAATGTAATTTCTGACGCACAATAAGTTTCACCACATACGGTTGAAAGCGTATCCAGAAAATAAAAAAATATATAAACGTATTGTACGCACAGTGCCCGTGACATGTGTGTGGGTGCGCGCGTGGTCCGCTCATTCGTTCGCGGCTTGGATGCAGCGGCTGCTTGGCTCATCATCAGTCGAAGCGCTTGAGCCTTGGACGTCGGTTGTAAGTAGTCAAGGAATCTCTGTCTTTTTCTTTGATATCTGTTACAATCTCCCTTGTGGTTCATCATCTCATCCCATAATCAGCTGTTTGATCAATACCTCGATCGAGGCGCGTCACATAGTAGCCGCTCCTCCACCACGACGCCAATAAAAATACGTCCCTGATCTTGAAGAGTTTACAAACGTAAGTACAGATTCCAGCTCAAATTCAAGTTATCGAACTTATATGTCGAGATGCTGAGAAGCGATGAGAATCACGTTGATTACATGCTAAACTGAACCAGATTTTGGAAGTGGCCTATATATACAGTTACCTGCATGTTCTCATGATGCACTGCGGCTCGCTCGAGCGTCTCGTAAGCCTTTAGGGCTCGTTCACGCAATACCTATTATATTCGTTGGCAATACTATACTCTGTTTGGAAAGCATATTAGTTACCAATATGAATCTTTACGTCACTAAACATTTCGGTATGAGAAGTTGAAAAATACAGTGATAGGTATTGAGTGAAACACCTCAGACACACTTGTTGGTTGCAAAAAAAATCGAAAAAATTAGGTTTTCTTATTAGGGAGCTTTTTCACGCGAAGAGTGTGGAAAAATACAGTAAGGTCAACTGCTTATTCCACTTTTGTTCTACTATTTGAGATAATTCAAGATGCTCGTGTTTCATTCAAAATATTGAACTACGCCTACACACTAGGGTCCATATCTGCGCTCCATGAACGAGACCTAATTCGTACATAAATCATTCTGCAGCTTCCCATCGCCAGGGCGTGTATTAGTGCATGTAGCTTAACTTGAAGTGCAAAAAAACACCCTACGTACAATTATACGTGACCCGATTGCAATGCTATGATAATTAGTCGAGTGACGAATGAAATTGATGAGAAAACTCTCGGCGAGCGCATCATTGCTAACTCTTTATTAGACAGGGATAATAAAGTTGTACAGCCTAAGTCATAAATTTTATATAAGAATAATGGCATTATTCAGAGAGATTGCTTTTACTTAGTATTTATAAAAGGTTGAAAACGATATTATTTAAAGAATCTCATTGATGAATTACGAAGGAAATCCGGTAAGAGCGGGGCAAATAATAGCGGTGTCTCACCTGTTTTGCAAATATTGAACTGAGTAAGACTTTACTATACGCCTCTGCAAGCTATACAGTAAAAAAAATCATGTGGCACTCTGCACATGCATGCAACTACCGGCTCCTGCAGTCTCGAGGTGTAGCTATCATTATATTATTACTGTAGATTACACTGATAGCGATGAATTTTTGGCAGCTCATCGGAGACACGCGGTGTTTGAAAAATAATGTATGTCTCGGTCAGAAATATCAAGATACTGTGTGATAACATGTTATCTGTTTGAAATTTTGAATATACTTCATGATGAAGATTCCAATTTGTCAATCGGAGCAAACACGCTTCATAGTATTTTTTCAAAAACCAAAATTGGCTGGATTATCGCAATCTGATAGTGGAAATTGGATCAGCATTAATGGCTGATTTACATATGTATCGGCCACGTCGTCGCTTTCATGACTTATTGGCACAGATACACTATACTTATATATGTATGTGTATCCTCAACCGCGAGGAGTGCTTTTACCCCATCACGCATACCGTATATATATAGGAAAAGAAAAAGCAAAGAGTTGACGAGTAGCAAGTTGAATGACTCAAGAATGACGAAGCAGTTAACGAAACGCGTGAGCTTTTTGGCAATTTAAATACCAAGTATCTTAGTTTTTTGTCAACATGGATATCTACGCGAGCTTGTTAGCCTCATAACGTTGAATCTGATACTTGGGCCCTGATAATTTATGGAATGATTATGCCAGATGCATCTGATCATCAGTCAATGCCAAGGCAAACGCCTACTGATACAGATCATTTCGCACAAAAAAGTATGCATTTCTCACAATTTTGTTAAGGTAGTTGTACACTAAAGCTGAAAATACAGTGAAATCTCCGGTCGCACGAACACCTCTGGTTGCATCAAAACTGTCCGCTATCCGGAGGTGTCCGCTAATCAGTGGTTCATTTCTACAATTATACTTCTGCTGGTCGCAAAAAATTGTAATAATATTGAGAGGTGTCCGTTAATCAGAGGTATCCGTTAAGGGAGATCCCATTGTATACCAGAATATCACCAAAGTTGGGGAAAACTTAGTCCAAGCGTTAATGAACGCCTGTGCAAAATTTCAGAACGATTGACCGTTTTATTTCCGAGTGGTAGCCATAGAAAATCCGCCACTTTCATAACGTTGCGTTTATATGGGAGTCGACGATCCCGCATGAGCGCAATGCTAAAAGTGACGAATTTTGATGACTACCGCTCTAAAACAAAACGGTCAATCATTTTGGAATTTTGCACAGGTGTTCATTAACACTTGAATTAAATTCTCCCCAACTCTGGTGACATTCTGGCATCTTTTCAATTTTAGTGTACAACTACCTTAAATTTGTTGTATCGCGATGATCAAATATCACATTCATCAAATCCTCTCCCACACACAAAACCGAGCGTTGATGCATGACATGACTGTATTTCTGTAAAATTTAATTCACAGCAATTTTGCGATATGAATTTTAGGAAACCATTCATCAATTTATCTCTGCGTCGATCTCTTACACTTATATAGAACAATATTTTATTCCATAAATGCTGTGATAAGATCAGTCCATATGATAATTGAAGATTTTTGCAGAAAATTTTTTTGCAAAATCGTTTGACGGCCACGTGTGACAATCATTTTCAAATGATCGTCACGTGGTCAATATCCAATTACCAAACTCGTCAGACCAAATAAATTGTGAGCACTCTATTTCTTCAAATGAAATTGATTGGCGCTGATTGCCGTCAAAATTCCAATACCAATTCGAAGGTCACCTCCAAAAGATGATTTGGATGCTCAAAACTGTCCACTGTGCGGAGCCTACAACAGGATGTTTTTTTAAAGACCTTTTTCGTTTGTTCATTATGGTTTCTAGCTCACAAAATGATTCTCACACGCTTCACAGGCGCGGTATGGATGTTAGTGTGACATGCCATACATTCCTCATGATATTCACATAATTTCTTGATTTTTGGAACTCGTCTTGAAAAATATTTAAATTTAAATTATAGTCCAAAGTTGTAAGATGACTCATAAGGTAAGTGTACCCAACACCATCCTCCCTGCTTGATCCATTTCGTCAAAAAAATGTTAACCCACTTCAATATTTTTCATACTTTATTGCATTTTAAAGCTTGTTCCAAGACCTTTAAAATTAGCTGAGGTATAAGCTCAATTTTGACCAATCAGTTTCTTGCAAGTTTGCAACCCAAAATGCCCTAATCAAGTCATTTTTCAGCATTTCTGGTCTACCTCAAAATTTTTCAATGTACTTCAGTTCATTTTAAAGCTTGATTTAAGACCTTCAAAATGAGCTAAAGTATCACTGATTTAGACAAACTGGAGTCAAGCTGTCTTAATTTTCCCCCAAAAAAGTATGTAAATCATTTATTAAAGGCATGAAATTGTTTTCAATTGCATGTAACCCCATTTGGAGCTTTCCGCTGGTACAGAACACTGTTTCTGACCCATTGTGACGTGATAGAGACGTTTTGAGTGCTTAGAAAGGTCATCATGCATTCCCTTTCGAGATAACCACATGGGAGAGGGGAGACATGTTGGGTACACCCCACCTTGGCCTTCATGTTTTGGAACGATCTCGGTATTTTGCTCATTAAATCGCTCCAAAAAATCTTGAAAGTCTTGAAAAAGTGTAAAGAATGTGCTGAAGTACATTAGTGTTGAAATTATATCTTCATAATTGAAATTCCCGCGAGTGATAAATACGATATCCGATCATATCGATCGAGTGTCAAAATTAATTAGATACATTAGTGTTGGTCTAACTAAATATTTTCGGCACCGGTTTCACTAACCTATATTTTGTTACCGATTTCTTAATAAGTAGAAACACGAAAAATACGAAATCACATCTTATATTTTCTGGGAGATGCAGAGATCATTCGCAGCGGATCCACATCATTAATTTCCTCATATTTCAACGTAACAAACGTAAAAAAAATGCGCTAAGGCCATTGAGTGCCGAGCCCTGAGATCGGCATACGGGAGCATGTTTGGTACACTTACCTCATGTTAATCATAACAGCATTGAGCATGACCATAAGTAGGTATGACATTTTTGCCAGTTGGCCTTGAACAATCACCGCAGAGCTAATCCAAGCGCGCCAATTTCAAATTTCCTGCACCCCACATGCTTATCTCATCCCTCTAAACGTCGTTTTCCGCATCGGCGCAAGCTCTCGCGTCCCATCAGTGCCGGGGCGCGTGGCATATAACTTCAAAAGTTCATCCCCGCGCGCAAGCTCAAAACAATAAAGCTCCTAATCCTCTATTGTCTAGATACAACTTATAAGGAGAGTATATAGCAAGTATATAGCCGGGCACGTGTTGGATTCTGCGCGGGGCCAGTTTTTATCCCCCACGGGCACAATATCAGCTGATATACATATGCGACAAGTCTCTCAAACACCCCCGCTCGTTCTATAGAGGTTCTATACCCCCCTCGCAAGAATGACGATTTTCTCGAATGCTTTCGCGCCTATCGATCGCGTGGGCTTATGCTTTTATATACACCCGCGCCACATCAGATAGATAGATAGATAGATAGATAGAGAGTGAGAGTACGATGACGTAGGATATGTTCCAAAGAGAGATGGTTTTATGTATATCAAGAGTATTACAGATATAGGCGCGCGCTCTTTGCTCGCAGTCTGAATCGTACACTCGATTCGACAGCTGCTTATAAGTATAACCGCGTCAGATATCAA
Organism: Eretmocerus hayati; assembly: GCA_029851415.1. Classification (NCBI taxonomy): domain Eukaryota; kingdom Metazoa; phylum Arthropoda; class Insecta; order Hymenoptera; family Aphelinidae; genus Eretmocerus; species Eretmocerus hayati. Next base: position 137,213,332 of record CM056742.1, read on the forward strand.
ATAAATAAGTTTCCATTAAACCGGGCCTAATAATATTAGTGCAACAATCATACCTAAAATTTTCATTTGTATTAAAGTATACAAATATTGTGATAGTATATTTCGAGTTTGAGTGCGGTGCAGCAGAGAGTGTGAAAATATTACATTGTAAACTAGTGTTATTGTGTGAATTTAGCAAAAAAATATGTTGACTCGGCTTGCAGAAAGGTGCAGAAGACGCTCGACGACTTCGTTAAGCTTGGCGGGTAGCAAAAGAAAAAAATCGCCACCCCCGGCGTTAGTTTTAACCAGGATGCAGGAATGTCAACCCTGGAGTGAGGCAAGACAGCCCAAAACTAGCCCAATAACAGATGATTATGAAATCAGTAACCACGTGCTTGGCCTCGGTATCAATGGCAAGGTTGTACAATGCTACGACCGCAAGTACAGGCACAAGTACGCCCTTAAGGTTTGTATTTCCTATTTCACATCACATAAATAAACTTATACTTAACACGTTCACTGCGACGTGTCCCACCGGTGGGACCCGCGATTCTTGATCTTGAGATTTTTACCAAGTTGTACTGACTCAAAAAATACTGGCAATGATAATCAAGTAACATGGTGTTTTACTTTGGTAAGAATATAAACTATGAGATAAGGAATAATTCACTTTTATACCGATATAATTACCAGAATACGGGAATCCAGTTCATAACTGAAGTAAAATTAGAAAAAAACGCCGTTGCAGTGAACGTGTCAATTCGTACATTATGCGGCTGTTGGATTATGTATCCTCGTGCCGCAACGATTGGCCCACATATTTTTGTCGATATCAACTTTACATTTGCTTATCGTTTGCGAGTTGTTCGCTCATCCCTGATTGCACGCGCTCTCATTGGCAAAGGCGAGCGATAGGACTTCGTTGTTGATGAAAGAATTTTATTCAAAATTTGCCCGCTGTGAGAGAATGTTTTGAACACGTTCACCGCGACGGGTTCCACCGATGGGACCCGCGATTTTTCATCTTTCAATCCTTGCCGACCCTGACTTGCTCGGAAAATTCTCCCAAAAAAATCGATTGTGGTGGTTTACTTCCCGAAGGTCATGAACAATGAGCCAAAAACGAATCTAGCTCCATATGGGCGGTTCTATCGAGTTGCGATGGTCCAACTCAGGGACGGAATAAAATTACGAAAAAACAGCGTCGCAGCGAACTTGTTAATTATTTTTTCATCTATAACGGTGGACTTTGACGCCCTTCAGGACTTTTTAAGGAGAACCTTCAGGTAAAAACCTGCAAATTTTACAGGTTATGTAATGAATCTTGTGTATCAAACATGTGTTAATAGATTGATACCTGTTATTCGGAATTTCGTCTCCTTTCAGAAATCAAGTATCCGGAAATTGATGTCTCTACTCGACACTCAAAACGCTGATTAGATAAGCTCTAAAATAGAATTTTTCCTAGTACAGGATGACTATGACTATGACGTTTACATCGCCAAATTCATTATTCGACGAGACAGAAAATTGATTTCAAACTTTTTAAACTTTTGAGAAATAAATCGGCTCAATAATCCGAATTAACTATGGCAAAATTTAATAATTACTCATTAAACACTTTTGATTTTTTTACTTTTTGTGTACAGTGAAACTAATCACCGAGAAAACATAACTTGTTACAATTAAAAGAGATCGCGTAGATTTGTAATGAACTTTTTGTTCCATTAATCGATCTCTTCAATTTTATTCCCACGTCATACCCAGATCTCAAGACGTCAACTGAAAAGTAAAATCCTACTATAGGTATAAGAGGTCGGTCCGCATGTGTCTCAAACAAACCCTGACGAGTGCAACATCCATATATAACATCGAGTATGATGTCGATTTTTCCTCTCGATTGAATTAAAACCCCACTTGAGAATGCAATTCACATAAAAACGTTTTGCGAGCAGTCCAAAGTGCGGACACTTGACGCAATAGCGAGAAAAGATTTGACGTACTTTCAGCTCTTTATGTTTGAGATAAGACGAAGGAAACTCCTTAACGGTCTTAACAGTAGAAAATTTTCTTCTCTCGTAAAAACGTCATATCACTTGACTAACGTATTCGAGACACGAAGATATATCCATTCTCCTTTAGTATACAATAATGCGAGCGCGATACAATAATTTTAACGCTCAATCGTGCGTTGTACGAGTTTATCGATGTCATTGATCATAATTACTGTCAGCGTGAATCATGATCTTGATCGTTTAGCGCGCGAAATATACTCATATACTTACTCGCTCGCTATAATACCTTATAACGCATTGACATTGAACAATACAATTGATTTTTCGTATAATTGATATGAAATTACTGTTTTTTTTTTTTTTTCAAGAATTCAGTAATCAAAAGATTTACAAGGTCTTGAACCGCCATCGGAAATGACACCCATAATTGTTTGAACAAGAATTCACCATTAAAAACAAATATGATGTATAATGTGTATGTACATAGAATGTGTTACATAGGATATCAGAAGATTGGAATGACCCAATTACCCAGAATGTCAATTTCGTACACAGTGTAACGAGCGGGAAAATTTAAGATCGTCGACCCTATCGTAGTCAAGTCATTCAGTATCGCATATCGACAGCTGATTTTGTAAGCTTCTATCTCTAGACTCGTAATACGCAAATATATACTTGTACGCGCGATGAGTGAGCGCGACACGGTCACAAAAATAAACGTAATTCCCACGAATGAGGGAAACGTAAACGGAGACACGCGCTAGCCGCATAATTGATCTGATGGAAAGAACGATTTCATCACTACGATGCCAATGTTGTCTAATCCTATATAGCATCAACACATTCTGGCCTCGGGAAGCCCCGCTATCATATCCACGTCAATCTCATTATATCCATCAGAATCATTTTAGACCATCATACCATCAGTAAAAGATCAGTATTTGCGTAAAAAATTTTACACATCGGTTGCGAAGATAAGTGACTCACTCGTTTCGTGTTTGCATCTTCGATTTTTTGAATGTCATTCACCTTATCGTCGCCATGATACCGATGAGGCCCTTTTCACAAAAGTACAAAGAACCGGCGAAGTATTCGCACAATGTACTTAGTATATAGTGTCATGAAAAGACTCGGGAAAGACAGACAGACAAAGTTAAAGGCGAAGCTCAGCCGCCGCCGCGAGTCATGGGCTATTTATAATCACGTAAACGTCTATAATACTATACTTGTGAGTTGCGTGCTCGATTTAAGCATGTGGCATTTCGAATTTTTTCTTCTCCGGTCTCGCCGATTTTTGTCAATTCATTCTGGGTATCGCGAAATAACGCCAATACCGATGCCAATAATAGTAGGCCTTCCATTATTAGGCGAGAGATAAAGCGTTTCGCCTATTTTCGACGCACGCACGAAATGCGTATATAGTACGTTATAAAATAGACCACATTGCACCTTTGATCGAGAACAGAATGTTTTTGCTATGGCGAATGCAACTAACCAGTCATCAAGATAATTACATTGTGTAGTTACTCATCGAGAGGCTGCCAGATGTATCCTATTTATGATGATTATTCATATTTTGCGGCTATTCTCACAATTTTGCGAAGGAAAAAAAATTTTTAATGAAATTTTGTTATCTGCGGGAATGACTGTCAGCGAATTCGGTGCTCGCTTGATAGCGATATCTAACCTGAAATCTAATTATAGTTTTTATTCCACCTTTATTTCCTTCATGCAAAATAGCCAACACGTACATACATACGTATATCTATTGAGTACATTATATACTCGAAATGACATCTCTCCAAATGTTTGCTATCCTTCGCTGCACGAGAATTTACATTCCGTTACGATTGCAAACACGGCTTGCCCGAGAAATTGTTTAGGGGGTAAACATGATAGGTACCCACTTGTTGGGCGTGGTTGCATTGGATAATGATTTGCCATGTACTGATGCATTTACCAAATATGTATATCGATTTACTTGATACACATTCGGAAAAATTACGCCCAAGTTCAAATATTTACCCGAAATTCATCTCGAAAAGTATACGGTAAAAGTAATCCTGGTACTCGTATTGAATCAGAAATCATGAATTGAAAATATCTCATTCATTTTCATGAACTGTCCTTTTATTGACGCCCTACTTATCTGGTTCACTACAGTGGACAAAGACGCGGAAAACCGATGTTTGTGATAACTTTTAATTGGCGCATGGTAAAAATCTTGGAAAGTTCTGAAAAATCTCTGGCAACCCCAGGAGCATGCATATTCACTCCGCAATGAAGTCTCCACTTACTTAAATTTGGAAAAAGCAATGAAAAAACAAAACTTTTTCAATTTCCTAATGTTGGCGTTTTTCGTCACTTTTTGACTAGTCTTTGATGTATTCCGTGTCAAAAAAATTTTTCGAGACCGGGAATTGAAGTCTAATGTGAGCGATAAAAAAAACCTTTACACGGCTCGACGCGCAAACTGCGTGTTTCCATGCTTCCTCGCTGCGCGAGGAAGCATGGAAACACACAGTTTGCGCGTCTCGCCGTGTAAAGCGGCATATGCGTCTCGTGCCAAAAACTTTGTTCTTCACGATAACCTTGTTGGACGTCGGCTTCGCCGACGTCCAACAAAGTTATCGCAAAGAACAAAGTTTTTTGGCACTCGACGCATAATATACTATGTCGATCTTGAAGGTTAGCGGGGGATCAAATAAATTCCCAACAATTTTGATTATTTGATTCCCCACCATTGTTCAAAATCGACGAGAATTTGAATTTTTATCATATTAAAGTCCAAGGACGACTAAACTACCATCATTCTATAATGTGAGTGGGTTAAATGGACATTTTTGGCTCACGGTAGACCTAAATCATACATACGGATAATGAATTATTGAAATGCGCATAACGATTGCCTACTTTTTCTGACTTAAGATTACGCATCTCCCAAATCATGATAATGAGGAATAATTTTACATAAGTGGAATGAGAAATGATTTTTTTTTGGCTGGCGGGTAACAAAAGATCTGCATTGGATGGTTCATTGATTATCATGTCATTGTCGTCCTTGCGAAATCTATTAATGATATTTGCACATCATAGAAGAATATTAAGATCTCAAAAATTGAAATGATCAAGAAAATTTCTCTCACTCGACGTGAAGCTCGTGCTAGAAGAAATAATCGATATCATTCGTATATTTTTAACTCTCAATGCTGCGCCAACTAAATCTACATTTAATCATTGAACAGGTCTTACACGATTGTGTGAAAGCTAGGCGAGAGGTCGAACTGCATTGGCGAGCATCAAATTGCAAACACATCGTCCAAATCAAAGATGTCTACGAAAATTCTTATGGTGGAAACAAATGTCTACTGGTAGTTATGGAATGGTAAAAAATTTTGTTAACATTTACATTATTCCTGTCATGAAAAATACTCACCAATGTAAAATCCCAACAACCTCTATTATCCATTTACACTCTAAATGAACAATAAGCAAAAATGAAAGAAAAACTCACATGCATCAGTGATGAAATCTGTTATCTGAATATCGTCAATAATTCAATATTATTATTCCCTTTAGTATGGAAGGAGGCGAGCTATTCCAAAGAATACAGGAAAGACAAGATGGTGCATTTACGGAACGAGGTAAATTTAGTTCTAATCGTCTTCGAAAGATCATAACACACTTTGTAGACTGAGACGATCTCTGAAAATATTCAGTGACGTATATTGTCTCGTCAGGAATTCTTGAATTCATTGAAGAAGGAGCGAATTTTTGAAATTTTGATACTAAAACTATCATGAACTTAATGGTTAATTCTCTACTTCAAATTGAAAGTTGAACCAAAAGCAATTTCTATGATCTTCATTTAGATGATATCTATCGATGATTTATCTCAGAAAAATTATTCAAAAAATGATAATTTTTCTTCGTTCTTGCAGAAGCAGCTCAGATCATGTACGAAATTTGCATGGCAGTGAAACATTTACACGATCAGAATATAGCACACAGAGATCTTAAACCAGAAAATCTCTTATACTCAAAACCAGGTAAGTTCATAGAAAACAAAAAAACGTACTTGATATATATTAATAACTGTTGCACGAAACAACGAGTAAATGACTTGTTTTCTTTTTAAACTGGCACAGTCAGCGGGTCAATCAATCAGCAACTACCTGCCGGTAGCTCATCATGTAAATACTAAATTCTGAAACGCTTATATCAGCTAGCGATCTAGAAAGCTTCCAAATTTACCAAATGATATTGTGAATCTTCAGGAATTTCTTTCAAGTGACATCAATACGATGAGTCACTCGGCTGATTTCTCATTGGATTTGAATTCATCATATTTTAGTCTCTTATTCAAATTTAGTTTATCAAGTGGCTTTTAACAGTGATTGCCATCATAGATCACGTGAAGTTGGGCGCTAGTCTCGTATTAGTTATGTTAACAATCTTCGATAAATAACTCATACTAAGAAATCATCTTCATTTCAGGTAATATGGGCATTTTGAAACTAACAGATTTTGGATTTGCAAAAGAAACAAATCTCAAAGACACTCTTCAAACGCCATGTTACACGCCATACTATGTCGGTAAGTCTCATTCTCAATACGGATCTTTGGCGCACAGGTTTCAAAATTACAGCATCATACATGCAAAATTGACATCTAAATCTCCTAAAAAATCTAAAACTCCTAAAAATCATCTAATTACACAAAAATCAAACGACTTATATTCAAATAATTCCTAAATCCAATACACTCTTGCGATCTATTTTGGATGTCGAAATACAAATCTTCTTCGCATGTTCACGGAGAAAACATTTTAAAAATTATTGTTCATGCGCCGGCAAGATCGTGAAAATTGATGTAGAAAAATTCAAAGGATTGAAGCTGATCTGCTCAGATTGGAAATTCCTTCAGAATTGAGTATAACTATAAAATTTGAATCCAGTATCCAAATTGCAATGTCACGAAGTTATTAGTGGATGAACATTCATAAATGGATCGACATCTTTTTCATCAGAAGTTGCGCGTGTTGATTCATAGCTAATTAAAATATCGTCGAATTCGATTTCTTATATTTCGACTTTTACAGCTCCTGAAGTCCTTGGTCCAGAAAAATACGACAAGAGCTGCGATATTTGGTCATTGGGGGTCATCATGTACATTTTGTGAGTAATATCCACGATTAAGTATCATACATACATTTGGACGTTAAATAGCACCTCGTGTGCTCCAAAAAGCGTCTTTGAATAAATAAAGAAGAAAAAAAGTATCATACATGCGCATATTGGCCGAATGAAATGGCTCACAAGTATCGATTTGTATCAACAGATTGTGTGGTTTCCCGCCATTCTACAGTAATCACGGCCTAGCGATATCACCAGGAATGAAAAACAGAATCAGATTGGGTCAGTACGATTTTCCCGCACCTGAATGGACTAACGTCAGTACAGAGGCACGCGATCTTATAAAAGGCATGCTGTGCACTGACCCGCTGCAAAGGCTGCAAATCGATGAAGTAATGAAAAATAGATGGATCTCCGTAAGTTCAAATATCATTATTGCATGAGACTTTTCAAGTTCACTATTCTCGTTCAAGGGTGATCTAAATGCGGTTAAGATAATCAAATTTTCATATCATTGATCGCAAGGTGATAATTCTCACTCTATGGATTTAATTGTCACTAATATATAGCATCAGGAGAATATTTTTTGATAGATCTCTTAGTGATAGATTTCCAAGCTTTCAAAAGCTCCTCAAAAAATTTTCCTTGCACGACTCGATTTGACATCAGTTTATTCTGATAATTAAGCTACCCACTTTTCAAATCACAAACTTTCATCTTCAAATTATTCTTGAAATACATTAGTAATAAAATACTTGTTTTTTAAAAAATTGCAGAAACATACCGAAGTGCCTGCGACGCCTTTGCACACGGGTCGAATTCTGCGTGAGGGCGAGGAAATGTGGCCAGAGGTACAAGAAGAGATGACCCGTTCTCTAGCAACGATGCGAGTCGACTACGACACTGCCAATCTTAAACAACTTGACAAATCCAACAACCCGTTACTGAACAAACGCCGTCGAGCAAAAGAGGAAGGCAACAGTCCCAGCCCATCTCCAACGGCATCCACTGGTCTTCCCGGTGGTGGAACGACTGCATCCACTGCTGCCTCCTAGGACATAGCAAAACTGGCTAGTCTAATCGATATGATGTGCCCGTGATCTCTTGAATTTGGGATATCAATCCCGTGGCCGCAAGTGGCGTTAAAATTTCTCTGTATATCGAGACACGATATCTTGTTGCAAATGCAGATGGCCTCTATCGTGATTTATTGCGTTACCGCAGAGATGTAGATAACGCGAGTAGGCTTGGATCACTGCATCTCGAATCGAGTAGCGATATATGCATTTACTCTAAACCGCGAGAAGGACTCAAAATTCTGAGATGTAGTTTTGAAATCAGAAAATACTCGATTTCATCGATGAATCGCCTATTAAGTGTTTAAATGGCTATATACTGGTTGAGTTTCTTGCACGAGCTCAACTCAGCTATTTTTTTAAAACACGTGCTCGATTTTAGATAGATTATAAAATATTGTATCCTATACAGGCCTATACGCGATGCACTCGTATATCGTTATACATAGACTGTAGGCGCAAGACCTAAGTGATTTGAGAAAAGTGCGCTATATTTTAATCTCACTGGGGAAATCCAGAAATATGACTGTAGAGCCTGTTGAAAGCAGGACGCATCGATGTCCTTAGTGTTTTACGCATGTAACGAGACGTTCGATAATTGAAGTTCCGTCGTGGTATCAAGACACAAATACGTCCGTTTTTCTTTTATCTCCGAAAGAAAGATCAAGAAAATGGGGCAGGATGAACGATTGGAAAATTGTACGTGTCTCTTAGCTGTGTATAACTACTCGCTTCCGTTATACAACGGTCGTAACTTACGCGTGCAAGTGCGTAAAGACAATTGAAGTGTCAGTTGAACGTATATGCGAGAGTCATACTCATCCTCGTTACGATCTATGAAATAGATGTCAGTGAGCTAAAATGTCCTATGGCAAGTACGTTTGACTGCTGTATGATGGGATTCTGTCTCGATTTTTATTCGAAATATTCCCTGTTCATTCTGTCTGACGGGGAAAGCCTTTCTGGTGCCGCTGTCCATATGGCGGTATAAGTAAGCTCGAAGTGAAGACGCGCACTTCAGTTGCAAAAGTCTCCTCTTCGAAGAGTCTACTCATATTCAGCCTCACTACTTCGGGAGCCAAATGCGTGTCGTACGTATTTTGTGTTTCAGAATTTTAACTTCTCGATAAACTCGCTTCATGTAGAATGTGATTCTACAATTTTATCCATTCTGTTCGAGAGAAATAATGCTTTATCTGAAACAGATATTTTAATATTTGAAAGAGAACTATTATTCTGTATACAATGAATATAAATACTCATCAATTAGGGGTAGATTTCGGCCTAAATTTTATTTTAAGACTATGGATTGCAACTGCGATAGATTTTAAGAATCATTTTAAATTTTGTAATAACACGAAATTATTTTTGAAATTCATCTAGAAATACACGACTTTCTATCACAGACTGACTTTTTTCTCGTCTCTTGAGATTTTACCAATTGATTGCACCCTAGCTTGTCTTCGTATTGTTTGTAATATTGCAAGAAATTTGAATTTTTTACGTCATAACTTTGTAAGATTATGAATCGAATAAGATAAGGATGAACCTTGGGATTTTTCTGAAAAGCACGACTAAATTTGCCAACTCAGAAAAAAGTGTTCAACCTTGGATTGTTTGATTTCAAAATTTTTTTGAATTGCCAAAGATACCAAAGACTCCGGGGTAAGAGGTGACTAGTAGTTGTTGAGATTTTTATTTCGAGAACGAATACTGACTGGCATAACTGCCGGAGTTTTGAATTCAAAGTAATCGAAAAATCAAATATTTTCAATTCAAAATTGGAAATTTGAAAAAAGATTTAAATTTTAGCGGAAAGTATAAAGGAATCGAAACTTCTTGCAGATGTTAAGGATGAGATTCGCGAGAAGCGTTAATTTTCTACCTTACCGGCCTCAAGTGGAAAAGTGATACGCGAGCGCTCAAACCTTTCGTATTTTGAAAATTATTAACTCTTATAGAGCTTGAGTAAAATCCCAAAGTTCTTCTTTTACCTCTCACGCATTTTATTCGCATAGAAAATTGCATCAATGTTAGATTTCTCCTATAGAGATCATGTTGCTGCGCGAGAATCATTTCAGTTACAGAAGAAACGACATGAAATAAATTCGTTGAAAAATGGACATCAAACCACAGAATTCTCATCATTTGGAAAGATAAAAGCAATTTGAAGATTGCTTACTTACTATGGAATTGATATCAGAGATAGAACTACAATATTACAGTTTTCCAAACCAAGATTTTGAATTTTCTTTCATATTGATCAATTTATTCTTATATCCACTCTTCAATTTATTTGAAATTCATATCCGGGCAAAGACTAGATCAAACGCTCTATGAAATCACAAATATTTCCTTCATTCACTCAATTCGATTGGTGATACAGGTGCTGGTGAGTGGGCTACTGGTGTTGGCTGCATCAATCGCGAGCCTGCATCTAGTTCAACCAGTTTCAGCCAAACCAAAGAAGGCCTGCAAATATTGGTGCAAGAGTGACGACGACGGAGACGCAAAATATTTTTGCTGTCCAAACGGTGACAAAGACAAGGACAAGGACAAGGATCCTGGCCTCCTACATTGGGCTTTAAACGAGCTTTTTGAACTCCACGAGGGCTATCCCTGGCTCGTATCGAATTCGTGGATGCAATACTTGTTACCGGTGATTTTCAAACGTTCGCAGCCTTCATTTACAACAACTCCCGAAACAACTTCAGATCCTGGTTGGGAAGAGGGAGAAGATGCATCATCCCCAACAGCAGTTACAGGAGGCTGTCCAAAAATTCGTCCGTCTTGTCCGAGGGGTTCATCTTGGCTCAAACCACCAGCATCATGTGGAGAAGACGGAGACTGCTCTAGTGGGGAAAAATGTTGCTTCGATGTCTGCCTCGATCACAAAACGTGTAAGCCAGCCGTTTCACCTGATGCCGATCGCTGATGGTGCCAGGTCTGTGGCTCTGTCTGTGATGTACCGATTCTGGTTGCTCATGTTTGCTTGGCTATTTGAATACTTTTTGGAATTTCTTGTATTCTTATTCGAGACACGATGATCTGTTTTCTATCTTTCTCTTCATACTTCATTGATGACGAGTGCAGCGATCGGAATTTCGATAAGTTTCAACTTGATTGATACTTGGATCGAACTATATGATAATAGTATTGTCAAATTAGATTAAGAATTATTGCAAAAGGTTATTCTTGGACCGTTTTAAAAATAAGTATAGTGATAGGGGTCCTGGTGGAGGGGTGAAACTTAAATTAGAAGATAGTGAGGTTTTAAGAGTAATGAAACCATTATCCATGAACCCCTCGGATGCAGCCGGATATAGCACAAATGATTTATTACCTCTTGTAATTTTTCATGAACTCGTGGACTCACTGATGATCTGTGGGGCCTTGATTTACAAGTGAATAATTAATGACCTCGCAACTCTTTATTCTAATGACTGATAATTTTAGCGTAGAATATTGATTTAGGAACCCAGGTGAGAGATCATCCAATAAATATTATTTTTTACATAGATTGCTATCGTGAATTTTTCTTCGTGCGATCTACACTAGCAGAGACTCATTTCCGTCCAAAGGCTCGATAAGTTCTGAATCAAATCTTGATTTGAAGTGACATTACTTAGGTAGAAATCGAATACATTCTTATCATACTGAAAAATAAAACTCGTCGTATAGTATCAAACTTGTGGAAGTTCAAATAGGTATTGAGCTTAAAAGTTGTCTTGAAAAAAATTCAAATAGAGTTTAGGGAAAAGCTAATCAGCTATCACTAAACTGGTCAATGACTTACAGAAACATGACTCACTCAACATTTTTAAATACTCCCCCAGATCAACTCAAAAAATACTTAGCCAATATATTTTCTGTGAGAATTGAAGTGTTCACGGTGATCCAGTCCACGACTCAATCGACTTTGAAAAGTGAACAGATTCATTGAAACTTGAAACAAATGTGTTCATTTAGAGTATCGTGCATGCATGAATATAAAATTATCCTCGTCTGGCTCGGATACTGAACATTTTCGACCCCAAGTGCTTCTTTTCGAGAGCCTTTCATCCTGGCGTAAAGATTTTTTAACGAATTTCTAAATGAATCAAGATACGCGCAATTTTACTGAGGAAAATCCTGCAATTATAAAAATTGGTTTTGGAAGGGCTTATACCCTGCTAAAGGATATTATTGATCATGTAATTATGAGTTTACCTAGAAAGTTTTGATAACTCTTGTAATTGTACAAGCAAAGAGTCATTGGACGATTCAACAATTTATGAGTTCGAGTAAATTGTTCAAAACATACCAGCTTCGGAAAATTCATCAGAATGAGAATTCCGTAAATTTGAAATCTCTTTGTTCAGAAGACAATCTACTGTGCTAACATTTTCTACAAACATAAATAGCGCAACTTGATAGTCTAGATGATGAAATTTCGCGGGTGGTCGCGTGAGCGAACTTTCAGCCACTCAAACCACCGGAGTCGATTTTACTTTTCTTATACATGAATAGCAGTTCAATATGACGTACCGGAAAAATTAGCCATGACTGTAAATCATACTCATTCTAATTATCTCCTCGGGAACCCTCTAATATTCAGCTTTGTGGCCACTAAAATAAGTCTCAGATATTTTGGAATTCTCAATTAATTCACTGTTTATATGATATTATTCATTGTCGAGGCTCGATCTTATCGTGCATCATCTATACTCGCAAGTCTACTCGATTATGATGTAAATTTTATGGAGATATTCGCTTCCGTTGCTCGCGCCATCTCTTCCATCAGAATTCTCTTTTGAGGCGGAATTTTTATATAGCCAAACGTGAGATGACTTATGAATTATGTGCCATCTCGAGAGATGGAGAGAGTGAATTGCCAAATTTGGAACGAGATATACAAAATCTCTTTTGAATAAACACTCCTTCTCGTAAGTTATAAGCGTCGTTTCAGGAGACACGGTTGAAAAATGACCGTAAAGCAATGACGATACCGAGACAGTCTGTAAATAATGTCAGGACCACCGGAAACTTTGATCGTCCGCTCGATCGTTCGTCATCAAAAACGACCATGATAGTGAGCTATTCAAGTTTGTAGGACCTCGATGAATGAACTCATCCGTGAAAAAATCGTTAGTCAAAAAATTCGATACATCGATTTTTGTTGGTTCACGATCTCGTTCACGAACTATTTTAGAACAATGTGCTGTCTCGAAAGTTCGAACGTGTGAAAATGAAAAATTCGATAAAAGCGCATTAAATTGAGAAACAGCTGGGCCGGATGCAATGGGGTGCACACCGCAAAAATTCCTCAGAATTCGAGACTCTTTTTACCGCGAGCACACTAATCCGTACGACTGTGTGCACAGTGAGTCTCGCTCGTTGCAGTCGTGAGCTTTACAAAAGGCTTGAGACTTTGAAACATCTCACGAGGGACGAATAAAGCAACACAAAATTCGATTTCCAGTTTTGTTCTTTCTGTGCACATAACTGAACGTCGACGAAAAATGCTTCTGATGTAGTGAAAAGGCGCGTTAAAATAAACATCAAAGAAACGTCAAAGCGAAGCTAATAATAAAAAAAAAGTCGCCTTCTGGGGAAAAAGGCAAGAAAAAAAAGGAAAATCGTGCGGATGTATAAACAGAGTGAGATAGTCTTTTGCATTCAGGAGTATAGAGCTCATAATACAATCCATCAAAGTGATAATTGACTATGAATGGATGAGTAGTGTATAATAGTGATGATCTTCTGCAGACTTTGGTGCGTCACGCGCGTAAAGTCAGGATAAGAAGGATGCTGAACGAGTTGCAACCGGTGTTTTCGTAGCTCATCTCGTCAGGATCTGTACACAAAAAAAATTGGAAAGAAAATATATAGATTTTGTGATGGAAGGTTGTAGAAATAACACCAAGCTATTATTAGGAAGTGGCTACGGTCGGATTTCCGAATTTTCTTCTACATTGACGAGATGAGATCCATGAACTGTTTTGACGCGCTCGGATCCCATTGTGAAGCGATCGTCGTGGGGCTCTGATCATTCGCCGCTGCCTGATCCGCCCACGCGCACGTGGATCATCGGCAAACGATCTCGCAGGTCGCGACTCGTCCTAATAAGTATTGTACTAAAGCATACTACTCATACCTTGGCAGAAAAGCATCGAGAGCTGGTGCAAAGCGGAAGAGAGCCCCAGCCAGATCGAGTTGTGGAATGCTGTTTTGCAGTATACAAGTACAAGCCCGCACGCACCGAGGTCGTTCATTCATTCATGCTCGATCTTTTTTTTTTCAATCCAAGATATGTTTGTATGTATGTATAAAATCATAATGCATACACATACATATTTACTTGTTATATTATGTGAGGAACCTCCCCTTGCCGCCCCCTTATAAATACGATTCATGCATGATGAGAGAGAGCGTACAATATTTCCCATGCTCGCACTAGCGCGTGTGAGAGTACAAGTCTCTGAATATAAGTACAACAGGTATGTGCCTGCATGAAGTGTTATTATTATATGAGCATATGCAGACGACGATTATGACGACGCCCCCGCATTCTGATGATGGCATCAGAAGAAACGCGCGTGCAGACTGGCTTATTAGGCCCCTTTCACGTGACATTCTAACTTTGTAAGTTACAAAGTTGGGAATTGCCGCAATAAAAAATTTTGTTCGATTTTCTATTTTCTCACTTTGTAATCCATTTGTCTTCGAAAATTTGCCGCGTCATCCCTGCGCGCTCATGACCTACCCCCATAAACGTGTCGTAAAATCTTTCCGACCATTTTTTGACTTATTAAAATAATTACAAATTGATGATTTTTATTGCACAACTCGATTTTTGGCACGAAGAAGATCATTTAGAAACTTGAATGGGAAAAGTCGGACGATTTTGAGCATTACAAGTAGTATGCGGCGTTATCATTTTGATTTATAAAGTGATGCTCAAAGTCGTCCGATTTTTCCCGTTCAAGTTTCTAAATGATCTTCTTCGTGCCAAGAATCGAGTTGTGCAATAAAAATCATCAATTTGTAATTATTTTAATAAGTCAAAAAATGGTCGGAAAGATTTTACGACACGTTTATGGGGGTAGGTCATGAGCGCGCAGGGATGAGGCGGCAAATTTTCGAAGACAAATGGATTACAAAGTGAGAAAATGGAAAATCGAGCAAAATTTTTTATTGCGGCAATTCCCAACTTTATAACTTACAAAGTTAGAATGTCACGTGAAAGGGACCTTACTTATCACGAGCGCGAGTTCAAAGTACACACATCCAGAGTGTGCTGATGATGCATCCGCTGCACTGCTGAGCGATATAATGTAATAATAATGGTACCTGTGAATTATAGGTGACCTTGCAAATCCCGAGACTCGCTTTCATTATAAAAGTCACGTGAAATCAGCGAGCTTCTGATGGTATGTGTATATTACTACCTACTGTCTCGTTAGGTTTGTTACAAAGTTGAGCAATTTATAGGTGTAATAAGCTCTTGAAGCTCGGCTCTTTAGTCACTGATGAGGATCCGATGATTTGATATTAGGTTCTCCAGAATTTTATCACCCGAAACAAACAAATTCTCATGATAGGATTGCCAGAATAACTCTAACTGTCTTTCATAAACCATGGTTTATTCACACCCATATGTACATTATCCTACATTCACTTCCGTCTGGAAATTATCATCGATGCGGAGTATTGATCAAGTAGCTACATCACTAGTTTCTAAAGACAAGAACGATTATCAAATTCAAATCCCACGAAGTTTAGTTATCGCCTCGAAAATATTCATCTCCGTAATTATTCAGATCTCCCATACATCACCCACCTCGCGGAACAGAGAAATAATCGTCGGAATTTGTATGCTGCACGTCTTCAATCCCAAATTTGGCAAAATATCAAGTTCAAAAATTTCCCCAGGACCAGGCCCCACGAAGCCCATGGGTCTCCATCATTCGCCATGGGGTCCCGCACGGAATTATTTTCAGCAGAGTATCCAACTTTTACGCTGATGTTTCATGACGGTGCATGACTCGAGTAGACATTTTCCCCTCAAATGCTCACATCTGAAAACAAAATGGTCCATATATAGGTAGTGATGTAGAAAACAAAACAGTAAATTACCCGAGCAGAGGATAGAAAAGGTGGCCCCTGCAGACGAGGAGCAATATTCACTCCACCGCAATCCAAGAAAAGTGTACTATACTCTCCCCGCACAGCGAGGAAGACAAACATTTTTGCTCGCATTTTTCAGTTCAAAAGTAACATGATCGAGCTACTTCATTTTTGAGCCCAGAAAAATTGGTTTTCCCCGCTGCCGGAGTAAGGAACTAAAATTGCTCGTTCAAATGATCATTCTTATTTTCGTCTGAGATTGTGAAGGAAATATATCACTCGGTGTATAAAAACCATCGGGGTGCCGTTGAATCGAAAAAGTTGTTAGATCTCTTCTGAGTGAAAGTGACTCTTTCAATAATTTCCCTATACTTTGGTCCATAGATGATCAAAACCCAAGAGTGATTTTGGCGCTTTTATTGTATCAAAGATTTTAGCTCGACTTTAATTTTGTAACAACGTGACAGTCGTTGATATACTTTGGTTCGATTGAGTTTCATTTTTGATCATCTAACAGTGAAAAATATAGACTATAAGAACAATTATTTTTCGAGGGCAATATTGGGTTTTTGTGAATGGAAAATCTAATTGCCTGCTGTGGTCACCTGGTAACACAAAACTATCCTTCTTTGTTGCTGAGACTGTTTTCGAATTGAGATCGGGTTTTACTGTATCGAATTTTCATTAGGAGACAGAAAATTTAGGAATTGCCATCTCATTTGGAAAAATTCAGGCCGAAATTGTTTTTTCACGGAGAAAGAGTCAGTGGCTACGTCCCTCTGATGACAAGTGAGGGTATAAAAAATATCAGAACCAAAATTTATATCCACTATAATGAGATATCGATTTTTTTTCTATACAACCAATTTTTATCTTTCTTTGCAACCAGTACCTACATCTTGATTCACGAATGCTACATATCATACAAGAAAATTTGAAGCAATTGAACGTTGTCCACGGCAGCAATAATACCAGTGCGGCTACCAATCAAAATTATACATTGAGCTGTCTCGTTCAGGCCGCACCAATAAATCTTCCGATCGACGTTTGGCTCCTTTTTCTCCCTCTTCCTCTTCCCTAAAAAGAAAAAAAATAATAAACCACCGAACTCTGCAGTCTCTGTCGAATCTAAAGCGGTGGCGGGCGGCAGACTCCCAAAACGTTTATAAAATCCGCACCGCGATGCAGTGTGATGGTGCGGCTCGCGCATCCAATTATATGCAGGCCAAGTGGCTGAGGCGCCCATCAGGCCATCAGGACCATAGAACCAGGTTGCATGTTTTAGGTTTTGCTTTTGCTTGTCAGAAGCTTCTGAGTGCGGTAGCCTCGGAACGCGTCAAACTCGTTCGGTCGAATACTTATGTATGTATAAGTATCCAAAAAGGGCTCGCGTCGATCGGCGTGCGCTTCGTTTGAGGAAGGTGGGTCTGATGCATACAACAACATTTTGGGCCCAATAAAGAAGGTGGAAAAGGGGGAAGGAATGTATTGAGGAAGAGCAGATTATTCGGCTGCAGGTTATTGTATGTATGTGAGGGTAAAATACATTTTATAAAGGGGCGTGCTGACAATATCCGCGATTTTCGGCTCTCGCATGCATGCATGCTCTCAAACGATGGAATGCGGATCCCTTTTTTCTATGATGCGTGATGTGGAATACATGCAGACAATATAATTCGTGAACCTATTGCTCTTGTCCTTTGGACTCCAAATATATTATCCTTATATTGGGCATCTCGTGGCTTATAATAGTATAATGTATCATGAGAAAAGAGGAAACGGCAAAATTCAGAGAGCCTTATTTTTCCGTCGCATGCACAAAGCTGATCCACCGCGAAGCAGCCAATATCGTTTGAGCCCTTTTTCCCGCAAGTTTTAGTTATATTATTATGCGGTTGGGGAAAAAGACTCAGGACTAAATAGCTCCGACAGCATCTTGTCAAAGGAGATTTTCGATGACTAACCATCCAGATTTGCGGCGAGATCTGCACCTTGTATTATATTATAGATATATAACTATGATGTGGGTAGCCAGCCAAAGAATGAGTTTGAGCTCGCATAAAAAGTTGGCCGGATGCTCGGGCGAACCGCGGGGTCCGGTTTTCGATCAAGAGCTGACTCATGAAAATTTCTCATGCAAACCTTTTAGGCAGCTCGAATATACTTACTACGAATGTAGAGCAAAACGAGAAGGAGATCCTGAGCGATATACCCGAAACGAAAATCTGCACCAAAGCGGATGCGGTTCGCCTTGTCCGATCGAAAATTGAGCGATCTCATCGTTCGTATACACCCTGCTGGCGTTGAGATCGATTGCGTCGATCGTTGCATTGTGGATCTTGTTACCTTTGGAGTGATTTTTCACCCCTTGATATACGACTGAGAACGTCCCGGAACGTCCACATATTTGGACGTAGCCCTACATGTAGACAATTCGTGATATTTTCAATCGAATCCCTTGAAATTCTAACAAATTCTGAAAAACTCTGTTGGTACACAGATCATAATTGAACTACGAATCATGGCCGAAAATCCAAACTCAAAAAAGAAAAAGCAGAAATCGAAAGTATTTGCAAATTTTTAATTTTCTCAATATCGAACAATTTTTGATGTTGATCGCAGCAAAAAACTTTTGGACGCTGGAAACAGAGACTCGAAGAAATTTCTGTCGAGGCCCTTACCGTAACTTTGTTTGTAGAGTCGAAATGAGGCGAAGTTCAAAATGTAGAGATAAGTTTTTTTCTCGGTTTTTCTGGTATCAAGTTGATATTCATTCGTTATAAATTTTGAGAAAGACTGTATGTTTATAGTCTAACAAGGAGCATCCAGTTGTTGTGAGTCACGAATTTGGCCGAAAATCTGAAGATAGTCTCGTTTTACCGTGAAAAGATGAAACCCAAAGCCGCACTTGCAAATGCCCAACTCGAAGCACAATTAACCGTTTTGAAGCTATAGCAGAAATAATTAGCATTGTCCATATGGGCCCATGTCCAAAAAGGGTATACATATAGATATATTTAGAGAGGTAATGTTATAGGCTGCAGCTCGAAAACGGCTGGGCATTTGCAAGTACGGTTCTGCTCTTCTGGGTTTCATCTTTTGGCGATAAAAGGAGACTATCCCCAGAGTTTTAACCAAATCCGTGCTCCACAACCTTCGCTACAACCCCTAGGAATCCCTCGTGAGTAGAATTTGGGGTATGGAAAAAACTGAGGAAAAAGCGTAAGACCATCCAGGCATTTAGGATACGTTGACTAAGATGAATAATCTCGAAGGATTATAGTATTCCAGTAAAGAAAGATATTTTTAGCGGGTCACGTGAAATGTGATCGTCAAATGAATTCAATGGAAAGATAGATATAATTGGCTGTTTCTGCCCATTTACTGATGTCATAAATAATGTACTTAAAATGCCAGAAGTAAGGATAAAAATTGAAAAGATTAACTTTGAGATAAAATCGGTATCTGTCTTGACCGCATCAGTCATATCAAGTATAAGTGGTTTGTTTCAATTCCGAGTGGCTTTTGTCTTGATCGTCCCATACTTTATCACCTCGAATGAGCAAATACCTGTCAAAGATTGGGATGACGCGCGTACTTAGGTTCTTATCTTATATGGAATCCGGGACATGGATTTTGTTTGATCAACGCCCTTATCACAATATCAAACAGTAAAGTATATTAAGTATTAACCCAAGTTAGCCAGCTCGTCATTGAGGAAATGAATCACATATATTTATTGGAAAATTGATCGTGGAATCAATTCTTTGATCTACTTTAGGTTCAATAATGACGAAATGCTGTTGATTGCAACGAATATCCATTACAATAATGATCATCATGCAATAATAATTTTCATTTTCAATCAATTTGAAGCTGAAAAATATAGGGAAAACTCTGACTGTACAAAATGTGTCATTCAGGCGAGGTTACCTCGATTTTACGGGTCCTTATCATCAGATGATTCAATAAGTACATACATGCTTTCGAAATAAACCAATGCGATGGTTCACTCTGAACATTGTTGTTCAATTGATCTTTTCATACGTGATAAGATCATAGTCATCTTGTCTCGGGTAAAGGTACAGTTTGAGAGGAGCAAAGGGAATGATTCTCGACGCTCGCTTATTTGAAAGTCTTGGAGTACTTACCAGGCTATTTGAAATATTCATCTCCTTAATTATTCAGATCTCGAAATCAAGTTCCACGTAGTATCTACTCTTTACTTCCCCTCCCACCTCGTGGAACAGAGAAATAATGGTCGAAATTTGTATGCTGCACTAGGACGTCTTCGATGCCAAATTTAGCAAAACATCAAATCAATAATTTCCCCAGGGCTATAGGCCCCACGAAACTCCATGAGTCTCCATGGGTTCTCATGGGGTACCATGGAAAACCACGGAATTATTTTCAGCAGGGTGTTGAGTGAAAGTGGAAATCCCAAATTTTGTGTTTGGCCACACTGTCCGTGAGAGTGCCCTTTTCGGGCATTACTCAGCAGGTGCTCTTATCAAAGAGTTTCGCGAATATTGGATCCAATGTTGTAATAAATGATTCGGGAGCGCAAAAATCAGTCACTAATTTTACAATTTATCAATCTAAGATCAGGCTCTCATTGAGAATAATTGCCAAAAAAAGTTATTTCTCAATCTCAAAGTCATACTGAACAAAAGGAAGATTATATCCGAGATGAGCTTGCTTGACACTCCCGTCGCGGGGCCTCACGATTCTCACGCTTGCGAGCTCGCGTCGTCAGTGTCCTCGATGACGAAATAACCACCAGTGACACCTTTTACATGATGAATGAGTGCCTCAAACAGAGGAACGAGTAAAAATGCAATATATATAGTGAGGTAAGAAGATGAGAACGCGAGGCAGCTATAAGTAATATATATTTGAGAGTGAAACATACGTGTCCGAAGATAAGGATCGTGCGAGCGGGTGTAGATAAGAGCAAAAGATAATGGTCAAAGAGGCCGCTCAGTCGGATATGGCTGACTTTACGAGAGTGCTATAATGTGAGTGATGGTGGTAGGTCCCAGCATTTGCGCGAAACAGAAGGTATAAAATACAAGCTCCCAAGAGCAGGTGAGAGTGGCTTCCTCGCATAAACGGGGGTGGATTGTAATGTACATACAACCGGCTGATGTGCATTAACCAAAGAGCACTTATTCATTATTACGGCGAATTCCATATGAATTTGCAATAAAAATGCTGGCATACAATGAAGCTCGTTCTGCCACGGTCAGACCATATAAAACTGGATCGTTTATAGAGACTGCATATCAGCGCGATGCAGATGCTCTCATGTTACAAGCTTATCTCCTTCACCTTATGCACGCATGAACACTATACGTTAGTATTGCAGTGACTTTATCCTGGGTCTCTTTAAGATATTCTGTGTGCACCGGCAACAGAGTCATCACGATTAAGACGGGTACCTTTATACATATATATACATGCCAGATAAAATGCATCTCGTGGACGCGGCGTCAGATATAAAAGTAGACGCATGCATAAAAGGGCCTCATCAGCCCTCAACTCGGCAGAGACTCTGCAAAAGGAGCCGATTAAAATTGTACGTGCAATGGACAGTCTGGGAGTATGTGATGGTGTATAAGAGAGGGCAATTGAAATTCAATAAGAGCCGACTTGCTGCAACTCTTTGGCTGCAAGGGCTGAAGTATATAGACTGAAAATATAAGGGGGGGCCTCCGATGTGGCGGACACTCGACTTGGGGGACGACTGCACGACACGGGTGAGCTGCACCCACCTCCAAGAGAAGGTGAGCCCCAGTCATTCGAGACGACGACGAACTGGACTGCTATGTTGGCCACCACATCGTCCATCAGGAGGACTATATGCATGGGTGTTATTCTGAGAGGGGCGATCGAGCATCATCGACATTGGTATAGAATACGGACCCGTTTTCTCCTCTCTTTTCTGTCTGTCTCGTTCCGGTAAGTTGGTTTCTGCTGCTGCTGCTGCTGCTGTGCAGTTTTGTGGTTGCCTCCATATATATAGTTTGCTCATCGTGGCTTCCTTCCTTTACTTCGAGATCTACAATACTTTGATGCTCATTCTGTGGGCGCAATTTTTTGTCTCGGCATCACAACTCGAGGCCTTACATATATGTATATATCCATCAGAAATGCCGCCGTCTTTCCCCGCATTCGACTCGCTTTTTTTCCCGATCTACCGCCACCACCACCACCACCACCGACGATTGTTCTGATGGTGATGATGGTGCCGCCTGCATCAAGATCTCATCATCAAGGGCAAAGTATACTTATAACAGAGGGGCTGCAGATTATAGCCTCGAATCGGATGAGACTTGATGAGAAATGCGACTCATGCACCTTGCGCGCGAGTGCGCGTTCATCTACTCAGTTTGAAACTCAGTACGTTTTGTCCTCGATTTTGTCGCTTGTATTTTTAGCTGCGAAGAGGTCAATTCCGAACCGAAGAGTAGTGACTCGACTTGATCATTTTATCCACCATTACAACTATTTCGATTGGATGACATTTCAATTACTGAAGCAGAATTATCGCACTCCGATTGTCATTAACTCAAACGGCGCGTGGCGTAACCATGCGAGGTAGTTCCATTGCTTGAGAAATCGGGGTCAACTTTTGGTCTTGAAAAATATCAGATATATTAAAAGCCATACTATAATCTGTATTTCAATCAGTATTGTTCATAAGAGACAAGTTTATAAGAAATTCGGTAAAAAACTAAGATTAAAAATTGCAACAAGTGATGCAAAAAATTCGCACAATATTAATGGATACTCAAAATTTCAATTTCTTCTAACAAAGCGAACTTTTACGATGCGGCATGATCTTCTAAAGAAGGTGAAACCTAGTTCAAGATGAAAAAAACAATATGATTTTCACAGAATTTCGACATTGCCTGTGCTGAACGTTGAATTTCGATGAATTTTTCCCGAAATTTTCTCGTAATTTTTTGAATATCATCAGAATTCTGTTCCGCTGTTTAGTGTAGTTTTTAAAACTAATTACTTTTCATGGAAAAATTGCAGAACGTGACTATATTTCGCCTGAAGAGGGGCTTATTTAGATGTCCGAAAGTAGTCGTTTGGGAATAAGAATTGAATGAAATCCATAGTCCAGGAATAGCATCAGATTCAAACAGATCATTCAACAAATAATCTTCATTTGTAAGGTGAGTCTCAAGATAATATATGTGAGGAATGTTTCACAATGCTCAATCTCTTCTCACAAGATGTTTTGTTCAAATAAGAGTTCGATTCGTAGCAGATATATAGGTACGTGAATTTGATTCAAAAGACTTGTAGATTCGATTCAAACCGAGAAAAAAAATCAATTGCTCACCCGATACTAGTTTTGAGTTGATCAATTTTCATCTATTTTCTTCCTTGATTTACCAGCAACAGAAATCCCTTCAAATTTGAAGAAAATGCTCTTTTTCAACACCACTCTTTGAAACAAATAAACGTGAAAGGCAACGTGCAATTTTAAAGCGTAGTTATGAACTATCAAAGATAACGCCAATTAAAAGAGTCATCGGCAAGAGGCAATATGTGCAAACCGAAAAGATTCCAACCGTTCATGCACCTCCTTGTGAGAAAGGTATGCAATTGAGAAGCCGGTACTCGATACTTAGAAGCGACTCGAATCAATTAAGGCAATGCACGCGCTTCGTGAATGCATTTATTTGCACAGGGCGAGGGCTCGTCGAGACCACTCTTTTCTCATCCGTGCGTTTAAAAGGTGACGTCGAGGGTGACGTTCTGACTCGGCGATAAATACTCACACACTTGCCTCTGAAACAATTTCCTTGACGATATTTTGAATTTTTGTATACTTCAACACACGCACAAGCCCACATCAATTATAAAAAATGCAAGTAGGATTAGACCACACCAGTGACATTCAATACGTCGTCGCGTTGAACATTGCAATGCTTTTGCCGGTTTTTGATGCGTTGGCGTCGTGACATGATGCGGTTGCATGCAAACATATTATCGTGCATCATCGGTTCATTCATCGTCTGCAGCAAAGTTATGATATACCCGCGCAATGAGAAGTTGAAATAATCTGGCGCCGTGATGCGGGGGCGAGAAATTTCTGTTCCTCACGATTGAGCTCAGGGCAGATGCGTGCGTGCCATGCCGTACCTAATGCATAACATAAGAACGAAGGAGTTGGAAAGGGCTGGGGCTAAAAAAACGGGAGGAACACACAGAAACAATATATATAAGAGGCCGAGGCGAGGAGCAACAATCGAATTCCTGAGAGGGGAAATATAAGAGGTATAGATGTATGAGAGGAGGAGGGACGCCCACGTGCGCGGGAGTGGCGCGTGAGCTGCACACGTCGCTCGTCGTCGTAGGTATGGTTGTGCAGCATTTCGTTTCGCTTGCAATGCAATGCAATATCGGGCCCCATAGCTTTTACTGCAATATTCACCTCGGGCCTCTTATTTGAGACGCTGATGCACATTGCACTTTGCGAGTGCTGGTGTGTATACGCAAAATACTGGGCTGTTATATGCCTACAATGTAAAGTAACAAAGACGAAGGTGACCACCGAGAAATCTCTATAGTCCCTTACAGATTTTTATTTGATTCAGAAAGAGTTTTGGTCGGTCATTTGAACCGGAATGGAGAATTCCGAGGGAAATTCCATATTCATAGTTTGGTATGTTTCCACAGGACGTTTACAGTAGGGTGGGCCAAAAAAGGGCTCTTTTCGAAAATCGATACGCCCTAGCGTGGAAATGTTGTGTTTGTACATATAGATATGAAAAAATTTTGCTGGACGCTGAGAAATGAGATTTTAGGTCCCAGCAAGAGCCATCAAGCTTTGATCAAAATTAACGCAGGTTTAAATGGGAATGTGCCTAATTCGGCAATTTTTTCTTCCTATATGCTCGCATTTCTGGCGCATCTAAGCATTTCTCAACGTACTTTAGCTCGTTTTATAGCTTGTTCCAAAACCTACAAAATGAGCTAAAGTACGTCCAATTTTGACTAACCCGAGTCAATCTATCTCAACTTTTCCATTTCTAGTTTTGAAAGAAGTGAGGCGGGAGGGGGAAGACGCTTATTTTCGGATTTTTCAAAACCAATCACTCTTTAGACAAATTGGTATAGATTGACTCGGGTTAGTCGAAATTGTACGTACATTAGCTCATTTTGTAGGTTTTGGAACAAGCTTCAAAATGAGCTAAAGTACGTTGAAAAATGCTCGGATGCGCCAGAAAGCGAGCAAAGTTAGGAAGAAAAAAGTGCCGGATTAGGCACATTCCCATTTAAACCTGCGTTAATTTTGATAAAAGCCTGATGGCTCTTGCTGGGACCTAATATCTCATTTCTCAGCGTCCAGCAAAATTCTTTTCACATCTATATGTACAAACACAACATTTCCACGCTAGGGCATATCGATTTTCGAAAAAAAGCCCTTTTTCGGCCCACTCTAGTTTACAGAGGAAAAGTTGATGCGATTTAAGGCGGTGATAGGTCATCAGTGCTTTAATTTTACGTTCCAATTGAATTTTTAATACGAAGTAGACTGGATATATAAACTTGTTCCCATAAGTGCACATGCAATTTGACAACTGAATGAGAAAGAGGTGAAAAATCATGAATAATCGTATTCATTTATTCTAGAGAACTTTTTTCACACGTGAAAAATCGAGACTTTGTACCCCTCGCTGATTTTTGGCATTTTGATCTCTGAATTTTCACCTCAAGTTCGAATCGATTTTGGATTATGAAATAGAAATACTGCGGTAAAAACCACAAAAAACGAGGATTCGCTGTTAACCACATACTTTGGGTGAAAAAAAAATTAAGTAACCCCAAACCCCAAAAAGAAACATTTTTCGAGATTTTTGTGAGGCTTTGACTGTATAGAAACTCTGAGCTCATTCTGAAGGTCACTTTGTGACATTTTTCATTTTCATCCGCACGAATCGGCATCTTTTCAATTATAACTTGAAAAGGAGTCAATTTCAATGATTTTTGAGAGAATCTCTCTTGGTCCGTGCAAGTTTGACTGAGAGTTTGACGCACATGGATCCCTCTACGCCTTTCTTAGTCCTAGCTATAATATTTTCGCTGAGGAGAAATTTTTTTACAAAGATTGGCACTCTAATTCAAGAAAGACGGGGAAATACTTTTTTATGATATATGATAATCATTTCCGTTATCTGTCATCTTTATCTTGATTATGAAAACGAGAAACTTGTGAAATTTGCCCCAAAGAGTGTATTTTTCGTCATTCTAAATAGGGGTACTATAGTTTTTGCGAAGAATGTCTCCCCAGAGAAAATGTCATAATTAAGACTGGGAAAGGCGTTTCCCTGCTAATGATGGAAACATCCTCATTCGTCCAGATAAACGTGAATAATGACACCTTGGAATAAGTGAAAATATCTTAAAATTGAGCCCTCGTAAAGTCCTTCGCGGTCGAGTGAAGCCGAGTGGTTCAACTGACAGAATTGTAAAGGAATTTTGGTTGAGCCTAGAATTATGACCAGTAGTGTGAATCTGGTGACGTGACTTTGCATTCAAGCGATTATTTAATCAAATCTAATCAAGAACATTGTCGGAACATATTAGTGTATGTTCAAAATCTTCCCAACTAATTCTCCAATAATGAAGATGAATTTCTGCCTTTTGATCCAAAGCCATAATTTTTTACATGGAATTTGGCACGTGTTTGTCAAAAAAGCGAGGATGGCTGAACAATGCAATAAATTCAATTCCTTTCTGATAAGTGTAATGTGACAGAATAATTGTAAATACCCCAATTCCAAGGAACGAGTCCTCGAATGAGTCTGATAACGAATTTAAAATCAGTCACACTGTTGAATTCTTGTATGATGCGCGAGGAAAATCTATAACCAACCCAAGATAATTTTTCAGGTAAGTATTTGCCATGTCAAAACAACGAAGAACAAGCATCAGAATTCGAAGGGAATATTCGAAGTCACGATATGAGCTTGCACCGGTGACGATTTCCAATTTCGAAAAAATTCAACTTCACAGTCAATCATGAAAGAAATAACAAGTTACTTGAGCTGGGATTGGGTCACATTACCCCAGAAACGTTTCAGTATCTATATACCGAGGACCTTTAAAGCTCATACAATATCCTCGAGGACGCTATCTTGGGTCAACGATCGCTCAAAGCCAGCGTAACATTATTATTGTTCTCACCATCCTAGTGTACATTGCGCGGGATTGCGCCTCGGTACACCAATCTCCTTCTTACCTTACATCATCTTTCAAGAGCTTGCACCACAGCACTTGATACGGCCACCTTACTTCCAAACAGAACTAATGTGAAAGAATGAAAATTTTCACCAGAAGAATGTGCAATCCAATCTAAAAACTCCTTTCGCTACCTCTAATATATACATTTGAGTGAGATCACGCACGGACTGTGCAAAATTTGAAACCTGTATATGCTTCACAACAACTCTGATGAATAGATCCCATTTCACACACACTATACATCGCCTCTATGCGAAATCCTATCGGTGATATACCAAGAACTGCGAGCGCGAGAATTATTCCAGACACGAGCGTCGCATAGCTTCATCACCAGAGATAAGTAACCCAATGATTTTTAAAGCACGCGTTCGCATGCAGGTCTCACCTTGTGTTTTATCTTATAATATATTTATTTTACGTGAATTTTGTGTATATGGTGTGGCAATATCAGTGAATGAAATGAGAAATGCGGATTTTTGAGTGATATTTTTTTTTCTAAGAAAATTACAGAGCACAACGGGGCGACGAAGAACGACTCACTTCCGGTGCCAGAGGTTTGTTTCATCCCGCAGAAACTCAAACATCAACGCGCGCCGTTTCTCTGATGTGTCGCCTCCTCACCCGACCATCTTTGGTTGCAGGATTCGTGCGCACAGGTAGGTATGCCTCTTGTTTTTGGTCCACGTAAAAAGGAGCTCACAGCATACAAAATAAAACGGCATTGGTGAGATGGTATACATGTATATACGAGCTTGATGAATATCCTTTTGGAGAACAAGGGACGTATCAGCCATTCGTCTCTTTCATCCGTTTTAGCTCGCGTTTTAGCATTTCCGATTGTCTTTTGAAAGTAGATGAGGCGCTAGTCGAGTTCCCACGACTTCAACGACTCGTCAATTAACAAAGTAAATATCGCTTCCTTACAGGTGAATGTACATTTGACATTTTTTTAAAATTTTAATTCTTAAGATCTTATCCCTTAATGCATAATCGTATGAAAATTGATGCAAGATGCGGTCGAGCGATGCATAATTTCTACGTATCGCGTTTTATTGATGACGAACAAGGTGAGGCTCCGCGGACGAGTTTCTCGCTCCTCTGACTATACGACCGGGCTGATTAATTTTTTACCGGTCTTGTCTTTTCAAATGCGGTCGTTCTCGCATATATCTATACATGTATGTATGAGAGATTGTACATACATATCAAGGGTATATTAAGTGAGTGTATATATATTTCGAGGCAGAAACTTTAAGTAGTGCCGATGACTCGAGGGCTATTGAGAATGAATATGTATGAGATAACGAGAGAAGTCGCGAGCGTGTATGGGGGTCTTATCGCTCGTTCCAAAACGTCCCATCACAAAGAAGAAAACGAGCCTTTTATCACGATGCATGCATCGATCCATCTCATTATTATGTGCGTAAGGATATAAATTCTTAAGTAAATCTTGGAAAATTGGATGAATAGGTATATCATATTATGAATTGCGTCAGGCCTGGACGGCCTCGTAGAAGTTGCGTTTGATAAGAGACATTAGAAGCAGTTTTTTGAGCGCTGACTAATAAGCTTCTGATGAGCTTTTGAACGCGGGATTTACTCTAATATAAGGCTTACGTCAAGATTGCTCATGCGTTAAGAATAGATATGCGGGCATGCATTCACACTTGGCTATAATGTCGAGTTGATCAAATGTAATGTACACATAGGAATTGGCACAAATATAGACAAAAAGTATGAAATGCCTTTTCATACGATGCAACTGTGTGTCGACGACTGATATCGAGCACACTGTGCGTCTATAACTTATATGCTCTGGGAACTCTAAATGCAAAGATTTGGAATGCAAATAAGCATTGTTAGTAAAACTCACAGACTCACACACGATAACCCGCGCAGTGCACTATCAGATTTCTGTTGCTTTAAAGAGCCGGTCATTGACTTCGCAGCTGAGCGTTTGAAAATTACAACGATGAACAAGGGGTGCAAATGAAAAATTTGAAAATAAATAACAAATCGATCATCGACTTTTTGTAGCTATAGATTGTCAAGCAGCTTTTGCCTTTACTTTGGTTTCAGCCCTCGTCCGCAACTCGGGCCTCAAAAGATCACTCGACAAGTATATAAGAAGTACCTCGTGCTTGAACTGTGAACAATATGGGTTGGTTTTTTTTTTTTTCATCTTTTTTGTATGAACAGAAAGTTAATCGGCTACAATTTAAAAATAGTATATTTCGATACAAAAGTGGAACAACTTTTTTTGACCCACCGTGCGAGAAGAGTATCATACTATGTTTTTCGATACACTGTGCGTAAAAGTGCACTTTGCGCACAGTTTGTCGACTTTTACTCACAGTTTATCGAAAAGTATAGTTAGATACACGGGCGTGAAACCTATTATTCGCATCCTCGTGATGATTCCGACCCTCGCCTGCGGCTCGGGCCGGAAACCCATCACTCGGACGCGAATAAAATGTTTTACGCCCTTGTATCGAAATGTACTATTTTGATCTTCTGTGAGCAAATGAAAAGCGACAAACAGTGTGCAAATGACTCATTTGCGCACAGACGATCAAAAAGTATCTTTTTCGCACTGATTTCCCACTTTGTCTCACATCTTGTCAAAAAACACAGACCGATCCGTTACACCCGTGTATCGATACAGGGGTGTAAAATTTATTTTTCGTATCCTGGTGATGATTCCCATCACTCGGACGCGAATAAAAGTTTTTACAGCCCTGTATCGAAAAATAGGTTTTACACCCGTGTAGCGAACTGTGTTTTTCGACAGACTGTGCGAGAAAGAGGAAAATCAGCAGCGTGTCGAAAACTATATTTTACGCACATAATATAGGCGATCAAAAAATCTTGTCGAAAAGGTCGAAAAGGTGAGCTACGAAATACTTGCTACTCGACTTGCGATTAAGACTTTGCGCATAGTATTTGCACCAGAGTCACAAATATTCAGGTCCATTCTCCCTCTTGTGCGAGGGTCGTGGGTGGGTTGTATAGTAAGTACAAAATTCATCAGGCACCGAGCTATATAAAACTATCCAGTCCCTTCCCTTATTCCACTCACTTATGCTTGCTCACACCATCGATTCTTAGATTCTCACCCCCAAGGAGTCACGATCAGATGTAGAAGTGTGTAGGAATTACTTGTCCAAGCAATAATGTATACCCCCAAGAGATGAAATGGAACCGATATTCTATACATGTGCGTGCTTGTGAATTTGGGGGTGCATCGCTGGGGGGCCATCCAAAGCTTTACCAAATGTAATAAATAGTGAATGAGCGATTTTAGTGATGCGGGGGTGGTTTTTTGGTTCCATACGATTCTGCACGCGCCTCAAGAGAAAGACAGAAAGAAGGAGAGAGAGCTTTACTTGAATGACGAGGCAAAAGCGGAGGGAGTAAAGAAGTAATAGGGACCTGGAAGGGGCACGCAGAATGAGAAAAGAGAGGGGCCCGCACCACCAGCTGGTGCTTCTATAATGCGAGGACTCTCTCAATATCGTGTGCCGTGAACGTGCCACCAGCCCACCACCGTATCCAGAACTTCAGAAGCGCTTGAGCCATCGCCGGCGGCGCAACACAGTGACACTTTATTAGCAACACCATCACCTTCCCAAGTGCCTAGTATTTTTTCTATAATTCACTTATCATCGTTCGCTGACAGTGCAAAAATCGTTTAGATTACAGTGATACCTTGATTGAAATCAATCTAGATATAAAATAATAGTGGTGGTAGTGGTATTTTTTGCAGACGACACGAGAGTGTTACCTACTTATCGAACGATTTTTTTTTTTTTGAGGATAAAATAGTAATAGAGTGAAGTGTATGTAAATGGCACGTGGTATACGAAATGAGATTCGGGGCGGCTTGGCCGCCGTAGATTCATCGTGAATTTAACCGTTTTATGGTGATGCAACAATTGACAAGTCCTACAGAATCGATTGACATATCAATGGTCATCTAAATTATAATTGTTGCCGCCAATTTTGTGTTACATTGGAATCGTAGCAGACGAACTTTTGCAAAATCATTCGATCCTCGCTGATAAGAATAATCTTCGCGATTGAAAACTTGTTGTTCCTAATAATCAATAGAAAGTGTGAAGTGTTTGCAAATCTACGATTGACAATCAGTTTGAGTGTGAGATATATTAGTAAAATTATTTTGATAGTGAAATAATAAAGTATACCTAAAGTGAGTGCAGCTAGGTGTCTGATTAAAATAAATAAAATTAGTGCCGATGCTTCCGAGACGTTATTGCATTAAAGTGCATAGTAGCGGGGAATCGGAGCAGCTATTATCATCGTCTGCATCATCATCAGGAGCAACGCTCTTTCTGCACGCTCTGTTTCACCGAAGGCGGAGAATTTTACACCTGCATCATCAGCCCTCATGACCACCCACTGCACCTTGATGATGAAGATGCACAACTCGACCGAAAACATGAGCCGATCAAATAAAATCGTCTGCTACTTCTACCTCATCATCGTGACTCTATTCGGTGTCAGCATCCGTACCTCAACAGGTCAGTTTACCTTTTGCAACATTTCGATGACAAATGTAGTTTGTCTGTTGTTTTTTTCGCTCGTGACAACCACATGCATATTTCCATTCCATAATAAACACACCTAAGTATATGCATTAGACAGTCTGCGATTGATCAAACCGAGCCGCTCCAGTTGCTCCATGCACCACGTGTATTATGGGTATCTATATAACACTCATAGTTTACCTTTTTTCCGCGAATCGACTTATTCTGCATAGCAATAGCTTTCGGTTCTTCCTTCATCTTTCTTTGCTTCCGTCACGTTCCGCCTCGTGCAATCCATAAAGTCTGTATGTTGAAGAATTACTTATACTTCCTGTCTGATGTGACGTATGTATGGTTTTGCGTGACTCCTAAAAGATTTTGACAATTTGAGCTTGCAATACAAGAGTCACAGCAAACGTCAACCTCAAGACACGAGTCACGACACGAAAACGTCCACGTGCATATATTTAAGGGAAAAAGATTTTTTCGGGTGCATTCACACAAAACAAATTCCCGGGGTGTGCCGACAGACACACCGCACTTTCTACGAATTGTAAAGGGACCACCTTGGGTTTTTGATGGCGCCCCATTATAACAAGGACTGGTATAGAACGCGTTCGCGCATATTTTTTCGAACGGATACCTATATCGAAAGTCGAACCTCACATTATTCGCGATCACTCGCTCGTTAATACTCTGCGACTTGCGACATGTGATTATTCGTCTTACTTCCGAGTACATAACCTTGTATGCATCATGCCAAAGTCCTGTCTCGCGTCAATAGAGTCCCCGGATCACGTCCGTGGACTTTTTAAATACAAAAGACTGATTGACCCGCGTGGTTCAAAAATTTGTTTGGGGGAAAATTGGGATCGGATCAGCGCGCGGTGATGATGATGGTGGTAGTGGTGGTGATGGTACCATTGATGGATAACAATGTCCTAAATCTTACACGTGTATGCACTTGAGCCGATCGGCTCTCGTGAGATTTACTCTATACTTTACTTTGTATGTGCTCATAATACGTATCAAGAGGATAACGAGCGCAATTCTTTGCGTACTTGAAAGATCGAGTGCTTGCGATAATAAATTGAGTTTAGAATGTAATGATGCTTCTCAATTTTAGTGGAGACAATTCAAGTATCAGAATTCCTCTAAGCACTCATTTCATTTAATTCATCAATCATGTACGGTGAATAGTACTCATATCTCACCTGATCGAATCCATGTACTCATACGACGACTCAAGCGTCAAATTTATGAGGAAACACATCTATATCGAACCATTGTCATTGAGTATAACGTACTAATATACAACATCCCATTTCGATTTAATTTTCATTTTCAATTTATCCCAAATCCATAAAATTGTCATACACAGTAATTTGTCAAAGGTAATAAATTACCCCGTAGGCATTCATGTCCTAATTCATTTCTTGATTTTCTCGCTTATAATAATAGTACTCGGGCACAAAGTATCCACATGCCCGACCCACTTTCCAAATGATTGTAACTTACAAATGCTATGGGAATTTTGATTCTTATATTGGGCGGAACCATCGGTCAATTTATACGTTTCTATAATATATTAAAAAGCATTATATCCGATATCGCCTATAAGTTTGAAAAAAATCATTTGTCGGCTTCAGCTTACGCAGCAGAGACACGCGAAATATGCATTTGTATGAATGAATGAATGAATGGATAGATGGATGGATGGACACGCACCATCCGCATATTTTATAAGTATATGAG
The DNA here is from genome assembly GCA_029851415.1 of Eretmocerus hayati. NCBI lineage: Eukaryota > Metazoa > Arthropoda > Insecta > Hymenoptera > Aphelinidae > Eretmocerus > Eretmocerus hayati. The sequence goes on from CM056742.1 coordinate 137,247,219, forward strand.
CTTAGTAGGCGTCATTTGTTGTGTACGTGGCATCTTGTTATAGTGTGACAAAATGCGGCGTCGTAAATTTTAACGCAGACTTTGCGCTAATTCAGGGCCAGGGTAGTATTTTCCGTATAGCTATACATACACTCATTCACGTTTTTCCCATTCATGCATCGGCACGGAATGAGCCCGCTCTTGGCCACCTGCCGCCTCTGATGTATTATATTATGATGCACACGATTTCGTCCGGCTGATGGTCCGCGTGGTTGGTGTCTCTTTTGGTTTCACGAGGATTTATATATCTATATGTGAGAAAAAACTTGGATACATACTTCCGAGTTGTGGGTCGTCATCAGTAGTACCTGAGTAAATGAATGAATGAACTGCCGCTGCGTGAGAAAGAATGATAGAGATGGAGATAGAATTGTGTGAAGCGTGCGCTTCGGGTTGGTCGCACACCTCTTTCGCGGTAAATTCAGTCGGAGAACCCATTCATTTTGATGGCCCGAGAGAATAGGTATATTCGTGATCTTGCCAAGGTTTTCTAAAAAAAAATTTCTTCTTTGCGATCTACATTACAAAAAGCGCATTTTCGGATTTATCCTCATGATCGCGCATGCTTGTGAATATATATCGCGAGATTCGAGTATATTACCTTTACCTCGACCTTAACACAGCAAAGATTTAGTGAATGAAAGTACTCGTAAGCTCATCGGTGCGCGTTCAGTGGAACCTGCGTAATAGGGTTTTCTTTTCATGACGGATTTGATTTGGCGAGTGATTCGATCGGAATCGATTGGGGTCCTATATTAATGTGAACGCTTGGATAGAGATTTTTTTTTTTTTTTTTTATGTCTCGTTGCACCTTTTCAAGCGTTTCTTTGTCAGGGTCGAGTATAGAGAGAAGCGATTATGTAGAGATTCTGTTGAGGACTTCTTGTCGTTGAAAATTGATGGATTGACAATTGTGAGCCAGTTTACGTGTACATTATGTACATTTGAACTTGAAGGTATTTGACACACATTTCTGATTCGTTCCACCATGATTGACATTTTCAACGCGGTTTCTCTCTGATTTACCTGGAAAAATGTACTATATAGATGAAACTAGCGAGCTGTTTTTATTGCGGTTTACTTTTCTTCTGGTCTTCAATTTTTTGACCAAGGTTCGGCTCCTTCGCTGGTCCTTAGAGGTCCTTAGCTGTAAATATCTCTATGTCTCCTAGCTGTAAATATTGAAATTTCAAAACAGTTTTTCTCTTCACAACTTAGAGTATCGAACCAATTTTCATTTACGGACAAAATACGACAGGTACAAAATGAAAAAAAAAAAAAAAAAATTTCTGAGTGAATTCCAATTACAGAAACGTCTGCTGTCCCTTGAATAAAGGCAATCGCACATATCACCCTTTTCTCAAAGATAATCACAAACCGGTACAAACACACCTGTTTCCTCAATTTCGTGCAAAACTAGCAAACTTAACAGTCAACTCCTAACCAATTTGTAACATTTCACACGAGGTAAATTACAATTTTGCAATCCTATCATACCCTCATACGATACGTCGACGACGCAGCGATAACCCCACTTTCAATGATGATGATGATGATGATGATGATTGCTCGGTCGGTGACGTCCATAATACGCAGAAATGGAATCCTTTCTTACTTCTGGTCTCGTCTGGTAACATACAAGCTTTATGCAAAAAAGGGGGTAGAAGCATCGCTATGATGTCCTATAATGCATGCACTCGTAGCTCGAATTAGTGAAATTGCTCAGGAGGAGAATGGTTAATCGCAGAGAAAGAGAGACCGTTTAAATACTGTTTTCAACGGAGGCGAGCGTGTGCGCTCATACTGCATTATTTTCATCAAGGAAGAGTCCTTCTTCCTTCTAATACAGAACAACACACGAGGAAGAGGTTCTCTGCGTCAAATAACATTGCTCATCGAGTGCTTATGTACCTCTTTGTCTGTCCCTTACTATATCCAGGGTTGTAATGTATAATATGCGTATATGGGCATTATCGCGCAAACTTACTCATGAGAACATGCGTGGGCTGATCTTCCATTTCGACAGCAAGTTTCTATTGGAATAATACATTTGGCACAAGAGGTTTTATTCTTTAATTTAAAGGATTAAGGGTCGAAATGTCAGTTTCGTTCATTGCTATATTTGCAGTTCGACGGTATGTATATACCTCCAGCGCCAACATCGGAGTAAGAATTGCTGTTGGTATCCTCGAATTTTTCGCTCAACCAATTGTTTTCCATAGGATAACATTTTAACTATATGAATGAGAAATGTTTATAATATCACTGCGCAGCTCATCCCGAAATCCATTCTCAATGACTTTGGCATGGACGAAATTTCAATGTTGAATAGTCAAATGCCAGGATGGGGAAAGGCTCAGAATGGAAATTCCGATAGCTGAATGTATATTTATGGCCGAAAATTAGCCATGCAATCAAATACGGTCAGTTCTTCCTTGGACACCATTCTAACCCACTAAAAGTTAACTTTTGACACACTGTGCGAGAAAGTAACTTTTTCCCACTGATTTTTCACTTTCTCTCACAATTTGTCAAAAAATAGTATTCGATACACGGGTTTTTCGCATCCTCGTGATGATTCCGAATGAAATCCATCACTCGGACGCGAAAAAAAGTTTTTACACCCTTGTATCGAAATGTTCTATTATCTTGTCGGGATAACCTGTCTTATTTTTTCCGTAAGTATGTGATGGAAATGGACGAAATCCGCGCGGAGAAGTTTTTATGTAAACAGGGTGTCTACCAACACTGGAAAACCGAGAGTACCGGGAATTGTCATGGAAAAAATTTTTGCCATGGAAAATCGGGAATTGTCATGGAAATTTACAGCAAAATATGGAATTTCGTGTGAATGGTCGCACATGCGACAAATGAATATGCGATTGCGAAATTATTAAACTAACGATATGACATGACGGGCGACGCGATTAATTGAAGAGTATTTAGATACGAGCTTAATGGTCTGCACAACTTGAAAAAATACTGAGACGAGTAGCATAGGACACTTGATACCTATCGTGTCTTATCACTTTTTGGAATTCGGTTGCTCAAGAGAGAGGAAACTGCTTTTTTCCGCACAATATTGATTACAGTGTAACACGTTCGCTGTATTGGGCCCACCGATGGGCCCCACATGTCTTTCTCTCAGTGTTGAGAATTTTGGCCTTATGGGAAATAACATTGAGCGGGGTTCACCGGTGGACCCGCCGCGGATCTAGGAAAAGATCACTGATTTCAGCCTCAGCAGCGAACGTGTTAATCAATTTTCACTGGTTTACCTTTTTGGAGATAGAGCGAAATATAAGTTTCGTGGACTGAAATGCAGTTTCCCGTGATTATCCAATTGGACAAACACATACAAGAATGAAACTATATATACCTTCCTAGAAAAGCGTTTATGACAAATTATCATTCTATATCCAAAACAAAATGGAAAAAGTTGGTATTGGGTATATGAAAAGATTTAAATTTTCAATTTCTGAATTTTCGTATTTAAAATGTGTAAGTTTGCGCGATAATGCCTATATATGTATATAGACAGCTGTTGAGGAAAATTGCTAGTTGCAAGCTTCGAATACAAAGTAGAAGGAAGAGATACTCGTCGTCGTAGTCTTTGTATGAATATATAATATACACACATAAAGTTCAGCAGTTTTACTCGTCTTTAAGATATATCGCAAAAAGGTGCGTTCCCATACCCCTCTACCTATATATCTTTCTTCCTCTCATTTCACCGACTTGAAGCAGAGAATTAAAAGTCGACCGGTACCCACACACACATACATTGAGAGAGCAAGTGGGTGGACTGGTTGTTTATACATCCCTTGGCATTCGTCCTAATGGAGGTTTCACTCTTTGAATTTTTCTTCTTTTTTTTTATCTTTGGCAAAACTCTGTTCTACGAGAAACTGCATCCTCTCTCCTCTTCTCTTTGATCTGAGCTCGTTTATGTCGGCTGCTGCTGTAATTTTTTTTTTGTTTATATCTATATGGGTGTGTAGACACATACGAGCTGATCTCCGTACGTATGATACAGTAACTCATGCTGCGTCCGATCCTGTCCCGATATAAACGTGTAGGTACCTCGCGCGCTCTCCTCTCATCGACGCGATCTCTCCAAGACGCCGTAATATGCCTTTTCGGAATTTATTCGCAAGCACACTCTTTCTTTCTCTCTTTTCGCAGACTGAATTTCAATATCGCGCCTTGTGAGCGCCTATCTCTGGACATCTTTAAAAAAAGAGACAGAAAGAGAGATGATAGTGAGATGGGAAGAAGATGGTCTCAGTCTCATTAATTCATTCAAAAAAAAAAAAAAAAACACGTGAGAGACTTTTACCGATTTTTACTCTCTGATGCTACGGCCTTACGCACTCGTTCTCTATCTCTTCTTGCATAAAAAGAAAAAAAGTGAGAGAGAGAGAGAGAGAGAGAGAAATTGTTAATTTTGGACAGTGTATCAGGGCAAGAGAGTGACTTAGTATTATACATATCAGATGCTACGAACGAGCGTTGAAATGTTGTTGGCGTGTGCTGAAAGAGAACATCGACGCGTATATTATGTGTGCTAATGTAAAGATATGCTATGGGATTATTTTTTTTGACTATTTTTCGAAAGAAGCATTTTTCTGAGAGAACGGGATGTGTAACGTGTACCTTATCAGCAGCAGCGTGCGTGTTCGGATTGTGAATCATCATCACTTATGAGAACTGCTCGTAACACATTTTGTGCGTGTGTCAGTTACTTTACCTGTTCGCGCAGAGCTTTAGTGATTTAACGCTACGCTTATCTCTATAATATAACCTAAACGTGCCTCAAGACAGACTACAACGTAGGGGTTATACCTATATTTATATATATATATATAGTGCGGAATTTAAAGGGTAAACTCGTAATTGAGGTAGAAAGCGTTGCGTGAGAGGGTGTCGCTTCATATTCAGACACAAATTTCAACTTGGCCCATATACTCTGTTCGTTCCTCCTTCTAAATTGCTGAAAGGATTGAATGGCCGAATATACACACTCGTCGCATCAATTCTCGTTATAGAAATGATGATTTCCGGTCTCTGCGCGCCGATACAACGTTGTCTAGTCCACCGGATTTACAGAGATTTTTTTTTGGGGAGGTGAAGGGGGGGGAGAGAAATAAGCACATAATTATGATTTACAACCTGTATTTAAATTTCGAATCAATCCAGATTAACGGAGGATCGAATCTAGCATCAAAACTCTTTGATCTCATAAATCAATTTTAAATCAAACAAAATCGTCGGCCGCGCCTTTTTTTTTCTTCAAATTTTACGTGGAAAATGGAATTGCACAAGGAATAAAAATGATGGGAGTTCAATCGATATCGTGCGTCGCGTTGAGTTGGCAATTTCCGAATACACGTCGCTCTTCTTCGTGTATCAAGACAAGTTATAGTTCACATGACGAGGCAAGCCCTTGATAATTTAAGGGTCCGTCGCGTATAATAGGAATCGCACACTTGTTTCTCCTCTATATACATACATATATGTACGACATACGCACCACCCATAACGATTGCGGACAAAAGGCTGATGTGGATATCTGGTCGAAAAGCACAAAAGTCGAGTGTCTGTTTTGGGGCAAAACTCACCCTATATGCCAATGTAATTGCGGGGGAAAGAGAGCAAAATCTCGTGCGAGCTTTAGTCATCGTCCTTGTTGTCAATGTATGTGTTTGAGACGAGTACTAATTCTCGTAATAATGTAAGAAAATGTACACAGCCTACATATCAAGAGAGTCGAGTGGCTATATATGCGTTTATCGTCGTTCGGTCGGACTCGGGGGGTGGTTCTCCACATTAGCCTTACACAACATTCATACTGGTATCCCACACATGTAACACATCGCACATCAAAGTACCAGAGTCGATATATAGGTAGTATATACGAGGGTCAATGGCAACTTATATATATGCGGATAGAGGGGTGTGTGTATCGTCGAAGGGGGCGGAAGTTAGTGCACTGCCTTGCTCGTGCCCTTTTCACTGTACATTCGATTTCTCACGTTTTTTTTCTATACCTCTCTGCCTCCTCCTCCTTCTCCTCTTTGGATAATTTGCACTTTTGTCATTTTGGGCTTTTCTTATAGTTCACTCTCACCCTCACTCTCTCATATAGGTATATGTTCCGGATCCGAAATCTTGTCTAATGAGAAACGGAAGACGACGATTCGACGTTTTTATATCGAAACTTTGACCATTACTCTCCTCTCTCGCTTTTCCTATAAATGTATTATTATATACACGACGTCAGTGGGAGGATGTATGCGAAGGCAGGATGAGAGTGACAAGATCACGGGCGCATGCCAAAGATGTATAATATACCTTGAATATTGGCTTTTCAATATCCTCTTTTTCTCGCAGACACCTTCTATATGCGAGCCTCTGTGTTATTATGTCGAGGACACGCGTCGTGCGAAATGATGCTTTGGTTGTGAAGCTGTATATACCAGCTGATTGATGACAGATGTGGCATCTCTCTTGTGACTTATTATATGCTCGTCGTATATATAGGGGTATAGAAAAGAAAGAGAGAGGGAAAGATGCACAAGCACAAGCAAATTGGTCCCTATACGCGACTACGACAAAATTTTTGGAGAGCTTTTGTGCCCTTTGTTGGGCACCCTGCTGCTGGCCTCCTATATACTGTATACTGCTACCGTTTTTACTTATGAATGTATAACAAATCGACGACGACGCACACTTTTGACTGATTTTTACAATCTTTCCACGAGATACTTTTCTTCGTATAATTGTTAAATGGAAGTATACTGCGATGTTACAACCCGCCCAGAATCTATATCCTTTTGGGAGGCAAATGATGCACCGAAGGGCGGATGACGAAAATTTTTTTGTAAAACCTCGGTAAGTGTGAGATACTAACAAATAAGTGCGACGATCTCGAGATTGATATTGTCTTCATGTCACGATTTGTCCAATTGAAATGTGTGTTTACATACATATCCTAGTTTATTATTCCTTCTAACACGTTGCTGCGGTGACGGCGAAAACTGTATAGTTCCTTCCGTGGGTGGGTGCGGCGGGACCCACGAGTGGGACTCATTTAATGAGATTTTGAACACCCCCGCACCGTACACAGAAAAGCACGAACGAGACCCACCCGTGAGTCCCACCGCAGCGAACGTGTGTTAAAAAAAATTTTGTATGAGAATCGAGACTTTCAATAGTAATTGATAAGTAAACTTTCCAAGCTTTCGCGGCGTCAACGAAATCATGCTAATTTCTTGCATCGTTCAAACGAATATTTGATACAATAGGAAGTTTTTGAATGAAGCTTGAATCAAAATAACACTTTTTGTGCATTTTTCCCTCGTTGACGACTAAATTTTACATTTCAATCGATTCATCTTTGAATTAGGCAATTTTGAAAAATGAGGATCGTAACTTATCAAAGCCCTTTACAGACAATCACTAAATCACGGCCAGATTATGTTCTCCTTCACTCGTTGTATTTTGTGAATTTTCACAAAATTATAGCAATAATCAGAGGAGCGATCGTTTTTTCATTTGTATAAAAGTTGTACTTCCACTGTTCATGATGTTGCCCTCGATGTTGCCAAATGAGATTCGCGATTCATGTCAGAGCAAAAATTCAAACTAAACATTTCTTGGTCAAAAATTCACCATTCTAATACACATGTCATTGAAGTTTTTGAGATGCGAACAAATCAAGTAATGACGAATGTACAAAGAAAGGAGTATCAATATTTTCATTTAGTATTTCGTCAAAATCTTGAAAACCATCATGCCATCGGTTTTTCGTGGATACAAAATCTAACTGGATCCAAAACAACATATCTTACCATATTTTATCGTGTCATAGTAATCGTGAATATTCATTTTATTGTCCATTCGTTTCAAAACGATCATTGAATCGCCTTAATTTCACACGATCTTTGACACTTATTTGATCATAAAATTTCAAAAAACGATACACGATTGAATGTAGAATTTGAATGAGTGCCAATTCATGGAATAAATATTACCTGCGTGCAATTTTTTCTCTCGCAAAGCGGATGCGTAGAGTCAGCTTTATATATGCCACCACTAAGACGGAATTGCGTGCGAAGGAAAAAAAATAAACTTGCGCGCTCAGAAGTATACTCCGAGAGTCATTAAAAAGTGCAACCTGAGGAGTCTTCCATTCTATTCTTTGCAAGTTTGTAGTAAAAAAAAAAAAAAAAAAACGCTTATGCACATCCCCACAACTCTCGAACGAGCGCGTATTTAATGATTTCCTTAATTCAATGGAATTTGCCAAGACAATGATCGCGTGTCAACTCGATGAATTAATGAAAGAAAAAATTTTTCCCTCGATTCATTAGCCTTACAAATCATCATATTATTGAATTAATAATGTCATGGTTTCCTTTGAATTCTTCTAACTGACTTGAGAATAAAAAATTTTACCTGTGAAACTATAGCTATGGAGTGATTTGTGATCAAACTGATGTTCCAAAGGCCCAAAGTAAAAGTTTGCATGTCTTCCATAGAATCGTCGTTGTGCGAATCTGTGAAATGATTCGAATGACTTTAACGAATGATGATACCTTATTGTGGAAGACGTAGCTCGTCATTGGAAGATATCTAATTTACTACAAGGTAGCAAAGAATTCGGTCGACTGTGAAATTATTAAAGAGGCCGTGATTTATCACATCGCATTATCCTAGCCGTCGTGAAATCGTATTTTTTCAACTCTAGACAAGGTCTCGGTGTCACGCATAAAATGAGACTACTTCATCGTGGCCTAAGAAAACTATTTATTATCTTTGCCAAATAATAAATCACTGAATTAACACTTTATTCGCATTTTTGCTCGTCACTTTTGAGCTGAACCGCGTTTCGGGTCGAGTATATACCAGTGACACCACTCAAAAATTCCAAGACACAATTTTCAGAATAATCTTCTTGCTACTCCTCTGCTTGGCTCAACTTTTTTTACCGTGACTCATCAAAATTCGCCCAAAAGCTTACATCTTCCTTATAATTACATACCCATTTATCTCAAAATCAAAATAATCTTAATAATCAACTTCACTTGATTCATCTCATAAATCAAAATCCCTGATACATCAGAGAGTAACGACGAGGAGAGTAAATTACGACGAATCCGAGTCGCATGATCAAGATCCAAAACAGTGTAAGTAAACGAAGCGTCGAGATTTCATCACTTTATCCGTCAGCGTGACGCGCTGTTGCGAAAATAATCCATCGAATTCGCGCAAGCTCATCTCTCTCTCTTGAGGGTCCATAAAATATACCCATAGTCACGATTCAAGATCGATAAATATCGCACGCGCGTTGGGCTATGTCAAAACTTATCTCTATATAAGAGGCGCCAGATGAATTTTTACGCTAGAGTCAGTCTGGTACTGGACCCCTCGCCGAGCCCCTCGCATGTTTGGACAGCCCATACCATCTACACACACACACACACACACACACACACACACACACACACACACACACACACACAATCCTATATATCCAGAATCTCTCTGATACTGACCACAGACTCCAAATATATCGAATATATATAAGTAATATACAAACAAGAAAGGCGGCAAACATCGCGACGGGGGTTCTCTCAAACTTATCCTAATTATACATCGGCGTGGAATTCTCGCCTATAGATATAAGAGGTCGGGGGTGGGTGGCATTGAGGGCTGTCCGATCCGATCACTCGTTTCCAAATACCGATCGTCTATCTTTCCCTTCTTCTCTACTTCCTTCCTCTCTCTCTCGCTTTTATACATGTCTCTTATAGATGGCAATATTCCATTAGGGAGAGAAAAGTCACGCGTTCGGTCTGGACTCTCGATGAGAGAAAGATGTCATCGCGATGCATCAGCCAGCGGTCTGATGGGTGATATATATATGTGGGTGGCGAAGTCAACTTTTTTAAATATTTGTGCTCGCTTTTTATCTATGGTAAATTATATCGATCGCTGCTCGGACTTCTCTTAACAAGAAAGCTTAAAAAAATGAAGAAAAAAAACGCAGGTGAAATATTTTTTTGTCACATGCTAGGGGTATAAGATATATGTGCTCATTGATAATATCGCACTCACGCTTGTATGTTATGTATATGTGATATGGGTAATATACACGTGCGTGAGGTTGTATAAAATACATACACGCTGTCGTAGCAAAAAATGCAGCCCCCACGCAAATTCCACCCCCTTCCTATAAACCGTATACTTCTACCTACCCCAATGAATCCAATCTAATTTCATTTTCTCGTTCGTCTTTTGGCCGGAAGTTCGGGTGCGCTATCGCGAAATCTATATAACCGGTGCGGGCATGTATATGATTTTACCTGGTTCCGACACTGTCTAGCTTATAACATGTACGGGATGAAACTGACTCAGGTATAAAAAAGCACCTATCTCGTTTATAGACCGACGCCCGCGTGCGTGACGAGTCGGCTATTTCACTTTTTTACGTATGAGGATCAACGTTTTCACTAGTATTTTGTTTTTTGTATCTCAATTTGAGAAAAAGAAATCTTTTTATTTCAGACGGGATGCATCAAGTCACATTATTATTGTCTGATAAGAAGATGAGTGTTTCCTTTTTGGCGGCTTCTGACAGAGCCATCAGTATATAACTTGCATCGTCAGAGAGGGTGTAAGTATATAAGGGGGTTGGTTTGGTTGAAGGATTAGATCTGGCATACGCGTGCAGAAGTGAACTAATGTTTCTCCTTGAATTATCTCGTTGAAACGCCAGCTTGTATAAGTTGTATAATGCCTCGAATGATTTAGTTAAGGGCTCTCAGTCAAACGCCTAATCTGTGACTTTCATCTGAGCAGATGCACAAAACTTATCATCATTTATGTCCTGACAACCCTTGTATTCTTATCCTAAATTGTACCAGCAATGCTGTTTCTCGTGCTGACTCATATACGATGCGAAAGAGGAAGTTGGTTTAACGTTTCAATTGAGCAAATTTTGTGGCAATCACAACCCTTCACATCTATGGCAAAATGAATGAGTTCTCACCTCCGCAATTATGAAATTTACTAATACGTGAGAAAATTGAAATGTGCCTTATGAAAATCTTGATTAAGTCAGTGTGTCATGCTCGGTCTCATGCTCGATATCACAGTTATAGTTTTACACGATTTTACCAGAAGTCTTGTGTCGTTGGACTCGATGATGTTGATTTTTTCGTATCATCGTAATCTTTTATAATTTCTTATGATTGAAATCAAACATTGTTCGTGTATATTCCGAGGTGTATTGGCTCCATGTTTTTGGCCGTAATTATTCAAAACTTCTTCTATCCATTGATTCCCAGATAAATAGAGTCGGAAATAAATGTTTCAATATTCAGTTATTATTTATTCAGTCACTATCTATCTTGAGCTCTGTATAATCAATAACACACCTTTGTCATGCAAAATATGTTTTCCTGTTGGAAATGAGATGAAAATAGTAAATATTCAAAAACCATTTTGACTATAATCTCCTTTTTCGTAATAAGGGATCCAAACTTGGGTTGTGGTCTGCTATTCATTCTTTTTGTATTGACAGGAATTCTTCGAAATTCTTTCAGGATAAAATGATCACAGTTTACTGGAAATCGACACTTTTTGCTGAATCGAAGAATGTGAGTGAATAGGTCAAAATCAACCGCGTTTCATAGAGTAAATAGAATATTCGACAGAATATTGCTATTTTATTACAGAAGGCCGATAACATCAAGACACTGGGAAATCAGAATGTGACTTACTTTCGGCTTCATTCAATGCGATCGGAAAGTACACTGATTGTATGTGTCTGGAAAAATAATGGGCTTTGCATGAACCATTCAAATCAATAAAACGAGAGAGAAGCAGAGAAATTCAAAAAGGTATAGTTTACTGGCAGAGCTCCAGAAGCTCCTCGGCTCCCGTCAACTGATGCACCAATCGTATAATCGAACTTACCGATCTCCTCTCGCCATATAGTGCAAAACCCAATGTATAATATGGGACGATCGGGTGCGAGATCGGGCGTACCTTTATATCAGATGCAATCAAGAAGCACCTTCATGAACGGTGAGGAATGCAAACCGGGCGGGCGGGCGGTCTTTCAGTCCATAGTTTACCAACCAACCACCACTACCCGATGCACCAAAAAAATTCCTACTGAAAAACTGTAGCTAAAATATATAACTGGTACCCGATGTTTTTTAATAGGTATATAAGCTTCTTACACCCGGTCACGTCCTACCAATATCCGGACGATTATCGCCGGGGGCGCTTCGATGCTTTTAGATATATATGTATACCTGTTCAAGGTTGATTGTATTTAGTTGCAGAAGCACAAGTGCGTCTCGGCCCACATATAAAATACGCACCCGCCTATAATATGCGCTATACTTGGCTAATTATCCGCCAATAAAAGTCGGGCCTCCCGGTTTCTTTGCTGCCGCCTTAGCATATAACGCCCTCCTGTCGCTTTTCGAAAGCTGTTAACTTTCTTTAACCGGCTTCGTTCAGCGTGTTAGATTACCTCTTCCTATTTTTGGCTATTTCGATTTGCGAGCTGTTCAACTTGCCCCGAAGGGTCTTTATAAGCAAAAAATTCGACCTATCCGCCGATATAGGTGTGCCCACCCTCGTTCGAAGTTCGCTTGGACGTTGCTATTTTACTGGCATGGGCTATATTCGCATATTGTTAGTCAGATTACTGCTCAAATAATTGATCAGGTTGAAAGTTGTATAAAATTGTAAATTTTCCTTCAAAGTAATTTTGTGAACCATCGAAAATGTTGAACATTTCTCTGTACATCTTGAAAACTTGAGTTTTTCGAATTATTCAAAATGTTTTCGATTTTGCATAGTTCTATAATTTCAAGTTAGGATAATCATTTTCCATTCATGAGAAATTTTTCATGCATAGAAACAGGCTTAATAACCGAATTACACAAAAATTAAACTGTTCAATTTTCAGATTTCCAACTCTCTCCGCCGGAATCAGTGAAAATCGCTCCCAACTCACTGTTTTGCAGTTAATTCCACTGCGAATCAGTGCATATGCACTGAAAATCAGTGGTTGGGAGCACTCTTCACTGATTGCGGCGGAGAGAGAAGAGAGTTGGTATCATGAAAAAGTGATCAATATTGGCTGAAATTCTTAGAAACTTCCGAGGAAACTTCTCATCATTTTTTGTTGATTTATTGAAAAAATGGAGATTTTATAAAATTCTACAACGACAATATAACAAAATAATCAAATCTCGTCAAAAATCGGCAAAAGTTGGTAACCCATGGGAATTTCAAATCCCCTTTAGGCGAATGGCACCTAATGTACGAGCTCAGCCTTTCTGAATCACGAATGTATTTGGGAATCGGCTGTCTCCTCGTTATTTCTCACGATGAAATAGATTCTCGTGGGACTACCTTACTACCTACTCTAAAACAGCTTGTCCGTGGGTGTGAGAAACAATCGAAAATTTTTCTACAAGAAAAGAGGAGGAATCTTCGCGAGCGACGCGCGTGGGAGGCTTGCAGCATCGTAAAATCTGAGCTATTGGAATCATGCGAAAACGATCGTCCTGTCGTATAAAATTATATCTGTATAGACCTGCAAGTATATAAACGAGCTCGTGCGTATTTATAACAGTTTTTCTCAAAAAGTTCAACTTTATGGACCGTAAAAAGCTATTATAAACGAGGCCTGTGCAACAGAATTTGCTAAGCAGCGTCTGCAGACAGAGATCAATTGAGTCGTATCTATCCCAGCAAACCTGCTTCTCGATTATTTATAAATTCTGAGTCGAGCGATCGCAAAATCTCATTGGAATACATCACATACCCTCCGAGGAATTGAAATCTGGCTCTCTCAAAAAATGTACCACTGGCCCATCTGAGCTCCCGCTTCTCGTTCTCCACTAATTTTTTTTGTACTCTTTCTTTTCCGATGAGTTATTTATGAATTTTTGTTGGCGAGTGTACATACCCTCTCGCATCATCTTGGCTTAATTGCCGCCCGTCGACCGTCTGTTCTGCTGCTGCTCTTCTTCTTATCTTCCGATTATCCTGTTGAATATTGGCCCATCAGCCAGTCCCGAACTGGACTCTCAAATTCATTGCAAATCTCGAGCGCGCGCGCGCGCAATTTTAAATTCCATTCGGCGGAACAGCGAACGATCAAGCCTGATTATAATAAGCAAGACCACCGTGGGCGGGCGTACACTATCATATATACATACCATAAAATCAACATGTGCGTATATTCTGTGTACGTATTGTAAGGTGGATGTACCCAACATGGCCCCGATGTCGATCTCCAGAACTGGGCACTCGTTAACCTTTTGGCAACTTTTTGTACGTTTCTTATTTTTAGAATATGGGAGGATATTAGTGGTTTGGGAGGACCACGAATCATTTCTGCGTTTCTCAAAAAATTTCAAAGTGATATTTCTATTTTTCGTGATTGCACAGCTGAAAAATTCCCGAGGAAATATTTTATTCGGTAAAATTGGTGCGACATTTTTCTAGTTCGACCAATTTCAACGTACATTAACGCATTCGATTTCTTAGCTCAAGACCCTCAAACCCCGATTTTCAGAGTTGCAAAAATCGGATCTGAAGCTGTTTGTGTACAAAACACGGAGACCGTTTCCGAAAATGGAGGACCTAGTTGCTGTGTACCCAACATGCCCCCATGTGGTTTAATCTCAAAAGAGAGTCCAGTATGACCGTCTTGACCACTCTGGATATACGTTTATCTCGTCAAAATGAGCCTGCAATAGTGATTTGGATTGATGGAAAAGCTTTTCATTGTGGTTGAACGGGAATAAAAATTAGTTTGTCGTTTGTCCACTTCATCGATATATATGTTGGGTACAATCCCTTGCGGACTAGCGAAAAATCACTCTTCGGGGAAATTGTGATAGCTTGGTTCTGATGGTTAGACAGAATTGAACTTACCTTAGCTCAGTTTGAAAGTCGTGAGCAATAAAATATTGAGGTGATCAAAACGATTGGAAAAATGACTTAAGAGGGAGGGGGGGGGACATGTTAAGTATCCTCACCTCATGAATATATGTATGTATGCATGTTTTTATTTCGGTCAAGGTATGCGTGTAATATAATTGATGGGGGGGGGGGGGCAGGGTAGAATTTTCGATAGAATTACTCGCGCGCCCACCAATTTTATAATAAAATACAGAAGATAAAATCATAATTCAACCAGAAGTGTTGAGTATATGCTTACGTTCCTATAGGCCGTCACCAGACACGAGGAGATGCTCCTCCTGTGGGTCATCCATATAATACGAGTATACTCTCTCACCTGCAATATAACTCGGGAGATGTAATAAAGTATAGAATATGTACGAGACACGCACATAAACCGCCCACAACCGGCATAGAATCATACTTTTGTCGCGTGTGCAAGAAAATCGTCGTTGTTGTCGTCATTGTCGCGCGCAGCTGGCTCATTAAAATCACCAACTCGTAACGGTTTTTGCACAAAATCGCAGCTGGTGTAAGTAGATTGTATATGCCCGTATACATAATGTAGGTAAGAAAAGAGTTGTACAGAGTGTCTGTACTTATGTTATGAGGTGGAGTTAGGGTACTTTGCTCGCGCCTCTTTTTTCTTTTTGCTTTTGTCCACGCGGCACAGCCTCTATATAGTCACCCGCGTTGACACACGCGTTACAATTTTTGCGAGACTTCTTTTTTTTTGAATGAGCTGTTTCCGAGATTCTGGACAATTGTGTTTACTTCTGTAATTTTGTATGTACGTTCGTAGATATGGTGAATTGCGAGTCATACTCGTGATAGAAGAGAAAGATACTTGATTTTTGCTGACACGTGCGGCTGAGTTGGAAAATTGCCCGTTTCGCGACGATAAATACAGCCAACTTGAAATTCTGACGTCCTGTTGCGTTCTTCTTCCGGTTCTCGATCCGAGTGTTTATACAATTTTGCCTTCTTCACGCACTGCGATTGCACTATCTTCTTACTGTGTAAGCAGAGCAAAATTAATGAGCCGATCATAGTCGAAGTAAGTATCTTTTGAACTGTCAAGCAACTCTTTCAAGACGGAATTGCAGCAGACCATTGAAATGTAATTACGCACCGGACAAACCTGACATTACCACCTGCGGAGCTCCAATTGCACACGTCTCTCTCCGTCTCTTCTTTCTCTTCTCTATATTCCCACTCCCAAATAGAAACTTAAGTAGTCGGATAGATATTTAACTTATAGTTCAATGGGATTGATGATCGTAGAGCTTCAATTCTCCTCGTTGCGTGTGTAGATTATCGTTATATGTAGGTTTGTTTGAGTAGGAATAGCTTTGAGTTCCCAGACCGTGAAAAATTTGTTAATGAATTCCTCCCTCTCTTTTATCATAATTCCACGCGGTATCAGAACTTTTACGGTTATGAATGAGTCCGCGCTGCCAAGTGTATATACGTATAAGGGTGCGTTCACAAATGATGCATATATGCACTGCACCCGTGCACATGTGCAGCACATCGAACTCGAGCATCAGAGATTGAAGGGTTCATCACATCAGAGAATTTCTGATTTGAATCGGTTTGGATCTTTGCTCCGTACCGAGTGATCCAAAGTAGAACTCGACGAGTTCCATCTGATTTTGGCTAAAATTTGATGAGCTGGTGCACTGCATATGCATACATATTATGCATCATTTGTGGATGCACCCTAATATATAAAAACCGGACGATGCAAATGCAAAAATTGAGAGTAATTTGAGTTATCTCAGGAGCTATAATATATCTCCTACTGCTACTTGTTACTGCTTTTACCGTTAGGCCAATTGCTGCTGCTGCTACTACTGCTGCACAGAGACACGCGCATAGTGTGGCTATACTTATGAGATAATAAGTACATAACTAGATTGAGAGAACCGAGCGATTTTATTAGATATGCCTGTACGATGCGATATAATAATCTCAACCCGATTGAAACGTATAGGACTCGATTTAATGTATCGCATGTGGACATCAATTATACTTTAATATCTCGCGCACAAATTGTATAATTCTCAAGTAACTGTATAACCACGCATTCATCGTCACTCTATACATATAATGATTGCGCTGAATCTAGTTCGAGCTATGTATATGGAAAACTTGAATCTCAATTGAGAATGATCTGAAGTTAGTAAAACGAGTAAATTGCGACGGTCTTGGAGGCTATTTGAGTTTGATACACGAGATGTATCTTATAGAAAACGGCGCTAATGAATCGCAAGATCGCAACATATGTGGTACAAGAACATAATAATGAATTTCGCGGTCTTGTGGGTGGGACTATACGAATAAAAAGTCTGTGGTTGTGGTTTGCTCTTTATATTCTTTTTTTATGTGTTAAGATGGGATGCGCAATATACATGTATACTTACACAAATTCAAATTTACCGCGCGCTCATACATTTTATGCGTTCTTCAAAATACGAGTGTTTGAGTGGAGGACAATTTGTTTGATGCTCGAGCTTGATGCTGTTTTAGTATAAGAAGAAAGAAGTGTGAATACATCATAATATTGTGGGTACGACCATGTTTTAATATCGAAAGGCGCGCCCCCTCTTATTATTTCCCTCCTCACAATTCATTTACCACAAGATATGATTCACGTTATACATGGTTACTCGCATGGTTATAATGCAGTGTCCCATCGTCATCAGACAGGTTTGTTCTTGCGCCTCCATATCATGCATGAAGATAAGGTCTTTGACATTCTCAAAGCTGAACGAAGCGAGGTGTAATCCACAGGATACTCTATACTCTGTGATGATAACGCCGTACGTATCCGATGGCTCATCTTCATAAATGACATACGATTTTTAACGCCACCACAGTGACTCTCATTTTATATGGCCATTATTAGATATCTCTTTACCATTCTTGAACGTTTATCGAATTGAACCATGAGATATTGTGAGAATATCAAGTTAAATTGTATAAGGTATAAAAAGTGTATCCAACATGCTCCTCTTGAGCCATTTTTCAATATTTTCCATGTACTTTATCGCATTGTGAAGCTTAATTGTTTCAAGTCCTTCAAAATGAGCTAAAGTACGTCTGATTTTGATAAACTGGAGTTGAGCTGTCTCAATTTTTCCCAAAAAACAATGTAAATTGGCAATAAAGTGCATAAAATCCTTTCTGTAAGCGTGCATCGACCACATTTGGAGCTTTTTGACGGTCTCAAATACTATTTTTGATCGTCTGTGCGCAAATGAGTCATTTGCACACTGTTTGTCGCTTTTCATAAGTAATTTGGTAGATTTTCCGTCCCTCATGGTTAATATATAAGTTGATTATTTGATCTCATCGATCTTGAAGGACGGAACCGTCCTTCAAGATCGATGAGACCAAATAATCAACTTATATGTTTGTCGTTTTTCATTTGCTCACAGAAGATCAAAAAACATATAGTATGATACTCGGGCGCAACGGTTTTCGCTTTCTCGCGACTATTTGGAAAAATCTCGTGAATATCTAAAAAAAAGTCACTCGAAGTGCGAAAACCATCGTTTGCGCCCTTGTATCATAATATACTATTACGACCTGTTGCGACGTGATGAACACTTTTGAATGGTGAAAAAAGTATCGTGCTGCACTCCCTCTCGAGATACTCCGAGATACTCCGATGAGGGAGAAGGGCATGTTGGGTACAAATCAATTTTGGGTTTCATTTCTGCGAACGATCTCTGATGTATGAAAATAATTTGGATGAATGTTTCACCAGTTGTGTTGACAAGTTTCATTCGGTATAATATTTTGGTGGCCTTTTGACTCTCAATACCGTGAGAAAATTGTGTCTTTGAATCGGTATACCACGGTGATTTTCGATGACAGCATTGCAGTTTGCATCAGAATGTACAATGACTTCAAGGAGTATAAGGACACTCAGAGCGAGCTGAGTTTCACACACGCGTATAGACAGTTTATTCGTGGCGCTTTTGTCGTTATTATATAGAATGATCCGAGAATGATCGTTCATTTGTAAAATACCAATGGCGCGGCTCTATTATGGGTCGAGGGCAACTATCTCGTGCGCAAAATGCACGATAGCTGCATAATTTCTAGAGATCTCATACCTATGACGAGAATTTATCGCTCATTCGCGACCCAATTCATTTCCAATATAATTTAACCTATCTTTCTATGAATCACTATAAAGATTCGGCTGATTAAGAGACGGAGTCTATATACAGTGTGATGACAGTTTACTTTTGGATTAGTGTCAATGTCACACCGCTCAAGAGATGAACGTTTTGAGATTTGAGATAAACTGTGAGAATAAAAAAATTGAATATTGCTATGATCATCGATGATGACCAATTTTTCACAGCAAGATATACGTATATGTAATAATGATCTGTACGATTACAACGATGTCACTTATACGTATCAGCTTGTCTATATTAATATTATTATACACCTTGTGGTACTTTTTTTATTACCAGCTTGAGCTACTTACACCTGTGTAATACGTATGCCGATCATATATATACTTACCTGTTAAATACCTATATGGTCGAGCGCTAACGAGAAGCCCGCAATGACGAGGCTAATTCGAAGCAACGCGCGTGTGTGTGGTGTCTATATAAGGCTCATGAGTTGAGAATCATTATACGGAAGTGTATAAGTACCTGTGATGGGCATTTTTAAACGGCTCGAGATTAACACGTCGCTAAAAAGACTCGTGCTTCAGCTAATAAGGTTACAAGTTTAGGAAAGTATCGTTGACTTATAGGCGATAATAGTTTCTAAGACTAATTATCGTATATGAGCGTCAAAATTCAAAGTTGCAGTATATACAAAGTGTCTCTGCATTGTCACTCATCCCACACGGTTTTTTTTACATATTTCACTATTACATTTTCGCCTCATCATCTCATAATCGTGTTATTTTGAAAAGCGAGCCATATTGGCAATATTATCATCGTTTCAGCTCAGGTTTTTGTTAAAAAAACAGAAGTGCGTTGAGGTCCATGTGGTCGCGTCTTGTCCGAGACCATACAATCCCGTTGCAACTCTTATATTCGAGGCGCTGTTTTCTGCAAAACGACAGATGGCACACGCACGCACTTCAGAGAGAAAAAGAGCCCGGGTGCGGCAACTTGCTAATATATTTATTTTCATGCACATCATATGATATCAGCATTTTTGAAGCTTATAAAAAAATTTTCTTCTTCTTCCGGGGTAATTGCGCGATATCCTAATTATGAAATAATAAAACCGTCTAGTTAATATGGGTATATAGGCACATGGGTACAATTTTTTACTGTCCGAGTTTTTTTCTCGTTCGATATCACAATGCACCGTAACTTAGATGCTTGCATATGACTTGTGGTATAAGTATTGTATTGGAGATGCACCGTTTTTAGATACACTTGTTTTGCGTGGGTATAATATAGATACTTATCACATATTGTGAACCAATCTCGAGTTCCGAGCAATCGAGAAGCGATATATATATATATATATATTCGGGTACCTATTTCAGGGTACATAGCCCTGAGCTATATATTCCTTCATTCTGATCGCAGCCTCGTCTGCCTCATTTCCGGCCGTCATAGGTATACCTATACTATAATGAATGTGGTTATATGTTACATACACCATAACGTGCAATATATCGCAGCAAGTGCATAAGTTCAAAGGACGTAAGGTTACAGGTACCCCACGCACAGTATACGTCGAGTATATAAATTAATAATGTCGTTATTATCTTGTGTCGCGTGATTGATGCCCGGATTGATGAGCTGAAATCTCGAAATTTGTAAATCAGTATGATACCGTACTCTACTACACACCTTTGCAGTTGAATATTTTTAGTGATCTCTTTCATCAAAATACATACTGTCAACTTGAGTAACTTTGAAACATTCGAGTAAAACACTCCGCATATCACTGCTACTTGAAAACCAGGTTCTTGTCCGGTTTTAATGCCACTTTTGCTCATTAGTGACATGCTCGGCGACATGTGTGGGAAATGTCTTGCACCGGTTTCCACCGAACCATAATACCAATACCTTTACGATTTCATCATTACATTTGGTGTATCTTCGCCCTGACTCAATTTTGTAGTGTAAAAAGTGAAAAGTTTGCGTTTTTCGCGCAAACCGGAATAACTTTAGAACATTGGAATGAGAAAATATATGATTTTTCGACGAATAAGGAAGAGAATCAGGGTTATTCGGATATCGGTGGGGTAACTTTACAACACTTGATGATTTAGCTCCATAAAACACGCAATAAGGTTCAAAAAACGTTTCCACGAGATCTACCATCACTTATGGAAGCCTCAATAACACTGTGGGCATATAAATCAGGTTCTTGACTTTTCGGGATGAATGTAGAGTCGTAAAGCAAATCAGTATCGAAAGTTTTCACGGTTAACTCGTATTGTTCCAAAGTTACCCCACGTAGAACATAAGATTCCATGAACATACATGATCATGGAATCCGTGGATTCCATGGTCATATATGATCATAAATAAAATCGGTTTGAAAATTTGTCATTTTTATCCCGGAAAGACGTGATATACTCGTTTACAACTGCAGTAACATCAATACCTCACAGTATCGATCAAACATCACTCAGAAAAATCTTTCTTGGAGTCAGTGTCAGGTTTTGAACATTTGAAGCACTGAAGAGAAAGGTTTCGTAAAAAATGTCACTTTTTTGGAACTCGAGACCGACTTCTGGGAAGATTTTTTTCATCAGTATATGATCAGTATTGTAAAGAATTGATGTTAGAATAGGTTTGAATCAGTATATGACAACTTTCTGGAATAAAAAAAAATGTTCGGAACGATTTTATGTATGATCATTTATAACCATGGTATCCTCGGATTCCGTGATCATATTTGTTTATGGAATCGTATATTTTACATGGGACCCCAGAGGGAATCTAACTTTGGAACTTGGAACACTGATTTGAACACCCATAGTTTCGACCAAAGACATCCAAATGGACTCCAACACCTGTCAATCCAAAGCTGGAACTGTAAACTCTCGATTGGCCACAGATACATTGCACTTTTGCTGTAAGACTTGAAAATTACACAGGAATTTCAATAAAAATTGTTCCAAAGAGTTCCAAAGTTACCCCGTTTGACGTTACTTGTACATATATATACCTACACATCAAATCATGTGTGTTTAATACCTTGGAACATCATGTATAGCGGATCGTCCTCATCGAATCTCATATTTCGCTTGCAGAATTCGTTCCTTCTTATATTCTCAGCTCGGCATCAGAAGTATATCTCGCAAAACGAGTTCTCACGTGATGAATCGACTCTACACTTTCGGTCTTGTACAAGCATCATTGAGATGATACCAACCGAGTACATACAATGAGACAATGCTATACATCCGATTTTCAAAAATCTTGCCGATTTCTCTCTCGCTCTTGGTGAATCAGGTGGAAGTCAAGTCAATTCGGATGTGTGGCAAGTATACAGTATAGCATAAGAAGAAGGAAGAGGAAGCTCGAGCGATTGTAACGGTCGTTTATAATACCGAATAAATACGCACGCATGAATCTGAATAATAAAGAGCAACGGTAGCGCAATGGCAATTGTGTATAAGTAGGCGGTCTCTTTACCGATATGCACAGGATCTAGATACTTTTCCTAGTACATATATCTCCTTTCTTTCTTCGCGTGTGTGCTTTATGAGACGTCCTTAGGAGAAACTCTATACATCTTTGCCACACGCAATACTTCTCCTAAAGAAAGCTTTGGCTAAAATTTGAGAAGACGAAGTAAGCTCTCTGAAGCGTCTTTGAAGAGGGTAGAAGACTCTCGTATCTTCCAAGGCATTACAGACCGTAGAAGGCAGTTTTGGATGGAAGAGCGTTTTGCAAGAGAGAAACAAGATAAATTTAGAGCAATTTCAGAAGTAAAGAGCCGACAAGACGTTGTTTGCAGTGCACAGTCAGATGGAATCTCGCACTATTTATTTCTGGAACCCAAGTTACTTAGTAACTCAATGGACCGAGTATATGTGGATCTTGATTTTTTGCCATTCTCTGCGCAAGCGCAAGCGTATACCATCTTTGATCTCCCATTTGACTCGCGAATTAGACACTATGCCTTTTTTGTCATGCAGATAGAAGAGAAAGATTCGTGTTGCTATTATAACTCGCACAAAGTTTGTAATAATATATGCGCCAGCTGGGGTGTGACACTGTTACAAGCCTCTCATTCAATATACTTTTTGAACTTTTTAAGCGCGGATTTAGTTCTTAGATATACCCCATAGGGCAATCATTTGAAAGAGATATATAGGAGCTGATCGAGTTTGACGCTACAAAAAGATGGCATACTAAAGAGCGAGGTACAGAATGAATGAAGGATGGGAAACAGAGTATATAATCGGTGACCCGTTTCGAAAGTGAATCACGGAGTCGCGCAGTTTAGATGGATCGCAGAGCTGTGTAGAATAAAATGAGTAAATTCAAAGTTTGAGGCATATAGAGAGAGTATGTAACGAGTGGTACTCGCTTCGCATACTGAGTGTGTCATTACATGTCGGATTCTGAGAGAAACACGAGGTTTCAGCTCGTGCCCTGACACGTGTATTCGTTTGTTCTCGCGTTTACATTATATACGTATTCGTGAGAGAATTTTCTCGTTCTTAGCAGTTCTTCCTTGCTTCCCTTATCACTCCCGCGTAAGTTGACGATTTTTCAAACAGATTTTGCGCGGAATACGGTTCAGTCGATTAATTTATTTATCCGTTGAATTCAACCACTGAAGAATCATCGGGGTTGCAGCATGGATACTTCTTCAAATTTTTCTCAATTTTGACGTGTTCTAGTGACTATTCGCTAAATTTCGCAACACAATGTTTCAAAATTGATACGAGGGCTCTCCGAGTCCATCAGTGAGGAATCACTGAATTTCAGTTAATCTCGGATCAACTCCCACTGACGAATTTAGTGCGTAGTTTCAGTGAATATACATCTGAAGTTGTACTGAAACTTTTGGGGACGAACGGATATTCGTCACTGAAGTTTCAGTGAACTTCACTGATGAATCAATGAGTCCATTCACTGACATTTCAGTATATATGATCTTTTGGAACTCTTATTAGGAGCACTGTAATTTTAGTGAATAGTCTTAATGCTTGATCAGTGGAGCTTAGTGCAACTTCAGTGACGAGGACCCGTTCGATCCCAAAAGTTTCAGTACGACTTTGGTGTATACTCACTGAAACTACGCACTGAATTCGTCAGTGGGAGTTGATCATCCGAGATTAACTGGAATTCAGTGATTCCTCACTGATGGATACGGAGAGAATAAAAAAACTCTATGGAATTTACTTTTGTAAACCTAGTTTTTCTTGATGACCTGGTTTCCTCATTTCAACCAAATTAATGATTACAGATTATGAACTTCATAATGAATCGTTGGATAAAAAACTCATTTTTGCCAAAATTCTTGCAGACGATTGTCATGGAAAAGGGAAGTAAAAGATGAAGTCGTTTATCCATGATTTTTGCACAATTGGCCACCTATGACTTCCCATTCCTTGCTTCACTTTGAACCTTGTGAATTCAAATTTTCCGTTCCGCCAGTCCTAACAGGATTTTGAAAATTCAGATGTCATTTGCAAAAGCTCGAGCAAAAAAACTGTTCGAATTTTTTGATTCATTTCATGTATAGTTGTGGTTGGTATCAAGATTCCGCAGTATGCAAAATCTGCAATTTCAGTAACCTGTGCACATTTTTTAGCTAAAAAAAAAACAGCTTATTGGTGATTTATCTCAGCATTCTCACGCAGAAATAAGAAAATTTCAACGAGCTCTTGATTATAAATTCAACCCTATACCTTGAGACCCTTTTGTCTCAATTTCGGTCTCAAAAAAATAATTTCATTTAGATAAACTAGAAGATGAACTCGAAACAATTCATCAAATTCGAATATCTTTCCGAAACTGCTGGCCTAAACAACAACTTGATTCTCCATCCTCTGATGTACAAGAGAATCATCACAACTCGGAAATGCACCCTATAATGCCATAATACAGCCGCACGATGGAATTAGACGGTCTCATGGGGCATTTGAGGGCTCTTGAACGGAGTTTACCTTACAACAAAGTGTATTAGTTGTGGAGTGCTGCGGTGCGCCAATGAAACAATGAAAGACGATGGGAGGCCCAAGGCGCGGAAATATAATGAATGAGCAATGAAGTGGAAAGGTGGAGTGGAGAGAGAGCAAAAAAGTCGACGGGTTGGCGAACAGAAAGTGAGAGACGAGAACAAGTGAATTGGAATTCAAGGCTTAAATAAAAAAAAAAAAAGAGCGGGGTGGCGGTGGCAGCTGGTCCGAACAAAACAGCGGAAGTCGCGGTGGCGTTGGACGACGAATAATATATAGAGAGAGAATTCTGTTCCCGAACGATTAGATCGGTCATTTTTGGGACCGTCATCTCATCCTCTCTTTTCGTTCACCTTCCTCTCTTGTTCCGCTCCTCTTTCGCGTTATTCTCTTTCCGCCATCGGGTCTGATCTTCTCATCTGCTTCTGTTGCATCCACCGGAGCGCGAGACCGAAAAGGAGTGAAAAGACTTAATAGGAAAGAGCTATATGCTTTGGAGTCCAAAATTTTGCAATCTGGACCAGAGACTTTCTCAGTAAAGATTTCATTTTGAATAATCGTTTTCCCGAGGTTTTCCTGCTTCTTAGCACTATCCAGGGTAGTTGCAACTACCTCGAGTCCAATCCATCTTACAAGACACAGGATACTTTGTAATTTGTCGAGGTTAACTCAAGTATTCATGAGTATCTATGCAAAATGTCTAGCTCTAAGATCTTCTTGTCTTACATGGAATGATGTCCTATATCGTATTTTATACTCTAATGAACATTTTGAGTGAATTCGATAGGATTCCATGAAACAATTTTTATAAGTTCGATCTAGGCAGAGTTATTCATCGGTTGGTCAGCACCGAGATATTTTTGCAAATGGAACAGATTCAATTTTCCATAGAAAATATTATCCATAGACACGCGTCAAGTTAGTTCGTGATTATTTTAGTGATGATAAATATTATCACGATAAGGATCCATAAATTGATCAGTTTCATTCATTAATGAGATCTAGTCCATTCTTTTCGGCCTCCAATAGACATCTTGCATTTTTTTTGACTCCCCAAAAAAAAGGTTTGGCAAATTCGATCAAAGTGACGTCACACAGCGCAAGTCATCAGACTTTCAAACAATTTGCTCGGGATGAAAACTATTTTTGGGGATTCTTTTTCCAATTACACCCTACCTATCTCGATTTGCTCGAATTTGCCAAACATTTTTTCAAAAAAATGCAAGATGCCTATTGGTCACCTGACTTGGTCATAACACAAATACCTCATGTGTAGAGCTCTGAACCCGTCTGGTCCGTATAAATTCTAATGTCCATTTTACGTGTAAATTCTGATGAAACTTACTTGAATGATACAAAATTCAATTTTTACATCATGAACTCCACGACTACCAAGTGTGTGCGATAGTTCTCACAACCAACATCATACTAACCCATGCTTCCATCGAGAGTAAGAGCGCAAAAAATCCCTATATATTATAACTCTACGCATATATATTGAGAAGTAATTATACCGGTTTCATCGCAAAATGCATGACAGAAACGGATCTGAATGAAGTGATGTTTCTCTGCCAACCTCTGATGGCAAAGTCTTTCTTATGCATGCATGCACATCTCCATCTCTAGCCATGTCAATGCGATGGAAGTATTACTCATCATGAGAGAGTATGATTTTTGCAACCTGCTGCCGCATCAGTCTGCTTACCTCTGATTGCGGAATTCTTTTGTTGAGAGCGAGGAAGTGCGGTATAATAAATCTAATAGCCGTGCAAAGAGAACTTCTATATATATATCTCATCTGATGATGTCTCGAGAGGTGGTATATACAAGGAACATCCCTTTCATTATTGTACAGACGCGAAAGAGAAACGGATTGACTTTTTTGCCCCCCATGCAACAATACTCCCTCTCTTTCTTTCCCTGTTCATCACCGCAGAATATATATAGGTAGATACCTTTTTTTTCGCGAAACTCGATCTTGGACGAGACTGTCCTTCGTTTCACGGCTTACTCCATCCAATACATATACAATTCTATACACTAATACACTCTAAAATCCTATCTGCGCTGGTGATGATGGTGATCCTGAGACGTCTCGTTTCCTCGATCTTGGTCGTCGTGTGATGCGGTTTATAAGACGAGATGAGACATCAGAGCCCGTTGACGAAATTCTATAACTGTATGTATTTTTGGGATTTTGTAATTTTGACGTTCGACATCGAGACTGGTGGGGGTTTCTTGACAAAACATTGTCGTTGTGATGATGACGGTGAACGCAGGACACGACGAGACGACAAGGAAAGGTAAAATTCTGAGAAAGCTAAAGTGGAATGGGTTGAGTAATTTGAGGAAGGAAAAGGATCTTTGAAAAAATACCGATTTTACGAGAGAGATATATTGTGTGTTTTAGTGCAGTAGTGCTATGAAAAGTGCCAATTATCGCAGCTCTGATGGGGTGATTGATTTTTACTCGAAGTTTACGGCGTTCATTTACGATTGTGTGTAAAGAAAGTGCGACTCTCCGTGAATCCTGCTCCACAAAAATTTCAGAAAAGAGCAATAAAAAATGCGTAATGTATCCCAGTACTTTAATTCGAGGCAGACGATGTTTTATTCTAGTGTGTTACCGCACCCGTTGAGACTTTTTACTAGTTCTAAAAAAAGATACGAAAAGCGGAAGTGTTGCCGACGATTGCTATCAAATTTGATGTTAAATACTCGAATCGAAAGGACGAGATCGTGTTTTCACTTCGAAAAGCGCGCCCGCAACCATCTCATTCGTTCAGAATATGTATAAATCGAATCACGCGCATCAGTAGCATTGACATCTTGATTCCTAATAAAAGAGCGAACGATCCGTGGATGCAAAAGAAATGAGAAGAAGATGAAGAGATGTGATGTCTCGCATGTCAATTCGATCGTTCGTGCGTTTTTCGAAGAATGTCTTTATGGGTCCGGTCCATTTCATGATAGAAAGGTGATCTGGAAGGGTATAAGCGCATCAGATTCTGAATATTTAATTTTGTCAAACTGAAATCAAAATTTCATTGTGGAACGAATTCAAAAAAGCCGATTAGCACATTTTTTTGGGATTTTCTCAAAAACAATGTGATAATTGGTTGAGTTGAGATCTTAGACGAAAGTTTCCGTATGAGGCAGTGGGCACGTGCACGAGTTAGAAAAGGGTTAGGTGATAGCAGGAGGCGTGCGAGATCTACCTATGCGTTTATATATATATTACATGCAACGTGAATCTTGTTCAGTTGAGGAAGATGATGCATCCATGTATATATCTCTCTTACATACCCAACACACACACACACATGTGCGAAAAACTCTCGAGGCGCACTTCCGCTCTCACTGCATACATGCACCATGCCACCATGCAAGCATCGTATGCAGGTCTCTCGCTCTCTTCTTGATCGCGATTTTATACTATGGCACGAAGAATGGCACACGCGACTCTTGATGCAAACTAAGTACCATTCTTCGCTCCTATAATACTGCAGGTATCTCATGCCTATACTGCAGCTCCTGTAATTTCTTCCCTTCAGACTACTCATCACTAATACTTACTCCTTACCCATAGAGGTCTCTTGTATCCCATCATTGGGACACTGTAAATGTATTATCAGCAATGACTAGAAAATGATGGGCGCGCGCGCTTCTGGTGTTCTGATAATCTTGTCTCGGCAAGATGCGCTTTCGCTTTGCTATTATAATACACGCTGAGTTGAAAGAGCGCCCAGCGTGCGAGCGCTAATGCCTGGGCTTTGGGTAATTGCGCTATGAGCAAAAGCAAGCAGTGTGCTGTGTTTATTATGATGGTACAGGGGGACTTATTGCGTCTTCTTTTTTACTGTAAAATCTCTGATTACGAACCGAGGAAGAAGAAACTTTTCGATTCGAAGGGTTCCCCCACTGACAATCTGAGCATCGACGCATGCCTTGTAATTTTCTCTCCCTTCCTTTCCTATATCGTCTTCTTTTCTTTTTTCTTTTCCCTTGCTTTGTCGTGTCTCAATGATGAAGCTCAAACGAAAACGACGATTTGCCCCCGTAAGTATCTTACTTATACTTTGTGCACCGCCTCCATTCGTTTTTTTTTTTCGATACCAATTTTCAATGCTCTCGAAAAACGATTCTCAATGCTAGGCTGTTGTACGTTCTGTAGGAATCACTTTTTGTGATTGAGGCGCTTTTTACAGATAAATGGGGCGAAAACGTTATTGCCTTAACGCCCACGGTGTTGGGTATTTATTCCTGATCAAAGGATTTTATTGTAGTTATTTTCAAAACAATTCCTGGCGTAATAATCTATCTTGAGGGTAACTTTCTATGGGGGAGGGTGAGTTTGAATTGAAAATTAGAATTTTTTTTAAAAACTATAAGAACAAAAATAATGAGAAGTAACTAAAAATGAATACTTTTTTACATCAATGCGTATAAAATAACACATTTTGATACAAAGAGTGTGAAAAATTTCTTTCGCGTTCCGGACCGAGCTGCAAGCGCGAGGGTCAGAAGAGTCGAGCAGAATCATCACGAAGATGTGAAAATAATATTTCACAATCGTATATGGAACTGTGTTTCTTAACAAATGGTGAGAGAGAGAGAGAGAGAGAGAGAGAGAGTCGATGGTACCGAGATCAGTGTGGAAAAGACACATTCGTGTAAAGTGTGTTAAAAATCTCGTAAAAATGTCCATTTTGCACAGATTTTTCACTTTAACGTACAGATTTTCAAAAAATGCAGTTGCAAAACCTTGACCTTATGACTCTACATTTTCATGTCTCGATTACGACCGTCGTTTTCGCATCGGGCCTGCAAAAGTCACTCGGGCTACAAAATTCAATCTTTGCACTTTTGTCTCGCATGATCCATACTATTTTCCTCCAATTGCGGTTCGTTTGGTTTTGAATAAATCAATGGTCTACTAGAATTGAGAAAAAATCAGCGTTAAAACCGTGAAAGCAAAATTCGTTCAAACAATCCTTAAAGCCTTAAGTTTGCTTTTTTTTGCCGTAAAAGATGATACTTTGCAAACTTGCGAGCTCAATTCTGTACCAAAGTAACATTTACTTCACACAAATTGAGAAGTGTCATTCCACAAATCATAATAATGAAAAGAATATTTTCGAAATTTACTATTTTATTCATTTGGATATTGGTGAAATTCTACAAAATCTTCCCAAACTTTTAGAGCTGTAGTTGCCTCAATGATCTCATGAATAAACTATACGCATCATGTATTAGCCCGAACTATATAAATTCTTTTAGCTCCTTACAACGACATGCAGGCTGCATATGAAAAATCTCAGAATCAAGCGACTTCTATCCGATTGCTATTTGGCTACATCACGCGCACCTCCTCACCAATCAATGTGCAATAATTTACACCACAACTAATTCTCATTCCCTTCTATTTCTCGCACTTCATCTTGGAATTTATTGTTGCAATGATACACCTCTATCCCAGATGATCCTCGGCGCATGACGAAAGTCACGGACGAATCAACCGGGTGGTCGTTTTTTTTCCTTCCACACTCACATAGATAAATACATACTACTCGTCGAGGCTACTTTGTATACACGCCAAATGCAAAAAAACTAAACAGGGCAGCACGTATACAAGTACATAGCGACTTTCGCATTGCTGCAATCGGCATCATCGTTCCGCCTGCATAATTTTCTTTAATAAGTACCAGCGTACAATGTATATAATACAGCCTAGAGTTTCCGAATAAGGCAACTGAGAAGAAAGCAAATCTAGCCTTTATATACTATAATACTTTTGAATGCAATATATATATCTATATAGATACGATGATTAAGCACACACGTGCGCGCAGGACAATGAGACTCTCGCTGCTACGATATCCCACGAAAGCTCTCGCGGATCTACAAACAAGGAACTTTGGCATTGGGAAACCTTCTGTGAAAATCTCTTGCTTCTATTAGTTAACTCCAACTATCAAGATACACACTGTCATCGCATCGAACGAACAACTGCCGCCCATCAGAGCAAACAATCTTATAAGACGTTGAGGCATTAGTCGCAGCTTCCGTCGATCAATTTTCATCTAACGATATGCCGTTGAGTATACATACAACCGCACACGCGTCACCCAAGTATATAACGGAAGTAAGGCTTTTTCACACCCTGATGCTTCCACGTTAAAAAAAACAATCGGTATCGATCGGCCAACGCTTTTTCAACATTTTGGAACTTCTACTCATACTACATGAACCTCATTTGCGTTGAAAATAAAATTTTATCTCGTTATCGTTCTGCAAAAATGCAAAAACACGCAAGACGACAGAGTGGGAATGCCATTGTTCATGCATGCATCGAAGCCACGCGAAAAGTAAAATTATACGCGCGTGCGAGTGTCGGATTTCGCGTCGCTTTTATACTTCTCACTTGCAACTTGCAAACTCTCTCTCTCTTATACTTTCTGATGTACAGAATCGACATTACAATGGGGGGACGACCGTTGCACTTGCACAACGCCTCGATCTTATACCGATACAGTAAATATACCCAACCAGGTCCAATATACCCATAAGATCGGCCGATTTCAAAGTGCAGATGGATCGCGTCGCGGTGCGATCGAGCGTATCGTTTTATATATTAGTCTCGCACCGTCTGCTCTCTGATGTCAAGGAACTTGTGATTCGATGCCGCACCTTTCGCACGGCCGCCGATGTTCTTCTTAATTGTGCGAGTATACAGGTACTCGAGGAGTAAAACTCGTTTGCCCCCGCTATTGAGATTTGCTAAAAAGTTGCAAGTTGCACACCAGGAAGAAGAACCATCCATCGTAGTAGTACAGTGATGACTGTCTTGTCTTGTCTTGTCTTGAAGTCGCTACTACTTATACATCAGCTCGTCTATAAATGCACTTTGCGGCATTATATAGTCTTGTACCCTGAAGCAAAGAGAGACCGATATCAAGACCGTGGGATAGTTCTGATGTCTGATGTCTCGATAGAGTATATATATATATATAGTGCATCAGAGATTTAGTTATTGTATCCGCAAGCACTACCGATTCTCTTGTTTTATACTTACCACACTGCGACTGACCGATATAATAATGGTACTTATAGGTAACGTCGTTGTTGAGTAAAACGATGTTGCGCTGCAGGGCCTAACAATATGCTGATCTATACGTTGGCGAGAGAAAACTCTTGTCGAGGTGGTTATTGATAATGCGATTCTACATTATTTGCTTGAGGGGTGGTGGTGATGGTCTTATTTCTATATCGATAACCAATGATTTTTATTCAATTTTCTCCACCCTCTTTGCAATACACAATTTAATCGAGTTTTATGAGCTTGGATACCGGTATCACTATCAAAATCTATCAATATAATCGCCTCCTGTTAGAAATAGTGAATATTTTTTGGCCAATAATTGGCCAAATCGCATTGTTACTGGCTATAGGTGTCCAGAAAAAAATTGTCACATTCCTACCAGAGTTGGAATGAAAATTTTGTTCATCAATCGCTCGTGAAGAATTTGACAATATCAAGAATTTGGATCTTGCAGCATACAACTTCTAGTTCAGACTCGCAATTGATTCTTCTTCGAGATAATAGCTAGAAATTAGACTGTAGGTATCTCGTGGATCAAATTTTTTTTATTATTGTGAGTTGTAAATTGGATAAAAATAAAATGAAACATGTCATACATTGTAAGTTCAATCGAAGCAAATCATCGATAAAGCATTTTTAATGCTCATATGAGTGCTTCCACTTAAATTTTCTGATTGCGTTGTAAAACTTGATATTCGGCTTGATTGAGATCTATAAGAAAATTTGAATAGCTGGCTGATGGAGTGAAAGGTAATTGACCAATGATTGATCAAAGGATCGCGAAGAGAGAGATAACCCTTTGCTGCTCAGCCATATGTTTGATTACTTGATTACACGTTTGGCAAGGTTCCGAGTAAACACCATTTGCTTAATGCTCCGGCTCCGTTACCGCCTACCTTAACAATTTTTTGAGCGCATTTTTTTCCATCGAGTCTCTCTAATAATTTGTCTCACAAAAGCATTATGCTTCAAAATTTCAACGCAACCAGGCAATATTATGTTTAATGCATATGTTGTTTCTGTAATTACTCAATCTTAAGTGCGTTGTTTCTTCTTCTTTTACCTGTTTTTTTTTTTTTCGCAAATTAGCATCCGCAGCGGCATGTACTTATAATGGAAGTACACGAGTTTGTCCACGAGAAACTGCCATCAAATCTTCATGATAATGCAGGCTCTGGATAATGTATGGTTCACAAAAGAAAAACTCAAATTAGTCGAGGCCCGCGTTTTTGTAGGAAAAGACAGCAGTGAAGTCCACTTGCGCAATGAGAAATGAGGATTGAATGAATGAAAGTTGAAAATGCGCCTATACGCACGTGTGCTCAAGTACGAAATGTTGTATATGTTGCAGGCTTATCGACGATCGCAACCGAGGAATTGCAAAATCATGAGCTGCAGGAATTTACTTCTGGCTGCTATTTTTCCGCGGAATATCAAGGAGAATTCGTGATGCAGATCAGCAGCGGTAATAGCATTGGGAATAGCAGAGGCAACATCAGCCCATTCGACGATGGCGAGCCAATTGTACAATACTCGACTCTCAACATCACCTTTAACGCCATTCCAGTTTGGGGATACTGTCATAAGAAAATCGATGACAAAGTCTTGCTGAGGGACAGGTGAGTTTGAAATTGATCATAGGTATCGGTTTGAAAATATCAGATTTATTCTGTAAAAAATACATAAAAATGTATCAAAACTACTTAGGCTATTTCATTTGTGCTGTTTAATTTTAGCACTGTGACCTCTTCGTCTCGTCTTATGACGTTCTTTCGTCTCATTTAATCGTTACAAGAAAGCAAGAAATTTGTACATAAAAAAAAGTCTACATTTAAATAACTTCAATGTAGCATTAGGTAACGAGAAAGTAGATTACCTTCAGAATTAACGTATGAAGTTTGAGTGATTCGGAAGAAGTTCGGGAATCGATAATATTTACAACTCATCGTCAGATATTGTTTAAAAATATAACATGAACAACCTCTCGTGCTAACTCAAACAGACTCAAGATCACGCTGCATATAAAATGTATCTGCAGGGTAATGTTCAAGTGTATTTATAAAATGAATTGTACATCTTGAGTATAGGTACACTTCGTTTAGCTTCGAGCTCTAATCAATGCAGAATATGGTTTTGAACAAATTGATCGTAAAACTAAAAGTTTATTTATACATATCATGTATTTATAAACATTTCATTGATATTATTCTCACGCAGAGAATATTTGCAAACAAAGAGACTGCCTCGAAACGTATTAATTTTCTTCTGATAACTTCGAAAATCAAACACTCGTCAATTTTTCACTCAATTTCATGATTTTGTTGCACGAAAATGATCTAATAACATTGGAAAGCTACCTCGTTGCCTATGATTATCATTGATCGATAGAAGACTCAAGTCGCGAACAATATTCAACAGTCATAAATCTCCTAAAAATGTTTTAGACCAGCTTCCTTTTTCACGTAAAAAATGTTGAAATTCGACAAGCAAGCAATCGACCTGCCTTCCATGAACTAGTTGTCTATTACTCAATACCTATTATTCGTAGGTAATCGTGTTTCAACTTGAATGATTACTATAGTAACATAAATCAATAATTTTTGTTCCAGACGAGGAGGGTATGGAGAGTGTATTAGATGCTTCCAACTGACCCGGCGCTCCAGGAATATTATAGAAGTTTATTCAAAAGACCTCAATAGGTGCTATACCAATGAAACTGTGGCGATCGAGTCTTGCAAGCAACTCAACTCTACCGCAATTCTCTATCGTAAGTACATCATTTATTGGGTAAAACGTGTATTTTCGTACGTTTTTTTTTTTTTAAATAAGATTACGCGCACATGGGCGAGATTTTGTATTTTCATTAGACTTTTTCAGTTTCTGGAAACTGCTATATAAAAGTTGAGGTAGCTGGAATGGATTGCATCCAAAGCAGGATTAAGAGCATCTTCTTCGACTAAATGTAGTTTCTTTTTTTCCGACTCTCGCGGAGACAGTAGCAAACTTACTGTCAAGTTCTCTTTCATTATAAATGATTGTACTTACAGATTATAATCGACTGAAGTGAACAATCCTCAAAATTTATGATTTTAAAAACTACAAGACTGTACATTTTATCAAAATCAAAAAGCCATGCCTCAGCACGGATCAAAGCCTTTTGAAATTTGGAAATGACCGTTCCATGAATGGCAATGATGCAAATACGGTATCTAAAATAATCATTTGTTTTTGACACAGGTACTAGTGTCTACGGTGGAGAAAAAATCAGGAATGAATACTGCCCAATAGCAGGAAAATACCGTTTCAAGTATAGCGTTAATTATGATTCCGACGCGTTGGAATATAACAACGCCGAAGCAAAAGACGAATGCATTGGGTTCTCTTCTGACTTGGACAACTGCCCAAACGGCTCATTGATGCACTTGAAGTTCAAGCGATGCTCTTTTGAAGACCATGGTAATGATAATATTGGAAATTTGTTGATATGAATTTTGCTTACGATGAATACCAATATCTTTTTCTCTGCACAGACGTCAGTTTCGAATGCCTCGGAAGTTGGCCAGCTTCGAACATGAAGATTGGTAGCGATGCTCCAAGATATGTGGCTTTGTTGGACAGCCGAGGAGCTCCAGACTTTTCCGGACCTGTCAAGCGAAGGCGACCTCGATACCGCTGTGGCGTAAGTTACTACCAATCTCTGAAATTCATACAGAAAACGGTCATTAGCTTGCAAGAACTTACTGAGATATGATGATGTAAAATGAGCTCAATAGTAATTTTTTCACATTCATGTACCCTCGTTCAACCGAACCACAATTATTCGTATTGCAAGTTTTGCTCGCGTGAACAATTTATTTCCTTGTATTGGGAGCTACACGGAAACTTGGAATCGAGTTGGAATGCTGTACAAGAGCTTAAAATATAGGCTTATATACAAAATCAAGCACAAAAGCAACCAAAGTTAGACGCTTGCATGTAGTTATTCAGGCATTGAAGATCAGTAAGCTAGTCTACACTTATCGAGCTCTAGCTATTTCTAAAACCAGCAGATAACCCTAGCCTTAACTCAAATAATTTGATACCCATTTATCCCCAAAGAAATCTACTATCATCACCCTATAAATACTTTTTCTGCTCATATCATCAGATTGATACTCTAGGATGAGTAAGGGTCTGGTTGACGTTGGATGGCTTAAAAAAGTGGTGTTGAAATTTCAATTTTGTGGGGCTAACACGTTACACGCAATTTTGCTGAATATGGAGAAACGCGTTACCGATTCGTTACCGATCTACATATTCAACACCCCAAGTGTTGTAAGTACGCGTGTGAATAGTTCCGATTGATTCAGAAAGGCGATCAGGTAGTAGTACCTAAATAGGGCTGAAATTTTCAATTCAAGTAAGCGATAGTGCACAGCAACGATACTTGGCAATTCCTACCCTACTATGTCCAGTATTGACTCATACTTAATTTATCCTCAAATTCGACGAAAATTATTCCGCGATACAAATTTCAAATGAAAATTGATTGTACTTAATGACCTGGGATTCGTGGATATTGAATTTCATCATATATTGACGAATATACAGTACTTGTAGTGTGAGAAGTCAATTTAATGGAACGTGAATACTCTTCCATACTACAAAAATCAATATTCTCAAATTATGGGCCAGAACCATCAGCTCGAAACAGTCAAGTTTGTTTTTCTAAGACATCGAAGCGAATTATTTCAAGAATTCGAATCTATATCAGTAATATCTCAACGAACAATTCAGATTGGCTCTGAATCTCTGCTATAGGCAAGAAATTTTCAAAAAGAGTGTTGGAAGTGAAAAATTTCTCAACGCGACAAAAACAAAAGGACCGCGATCTTTCGAACTCGACGTGATAGATTGGTATTCAATTTCTTTTATAAATGCATCCACTAATTCTTTCACGACTCCGAAAAATCCACTCTCTATACTCTTCAGATTCTACTTATTTGCTGTGAACACTAAAAAATTTATGCATAGACAAGCTCATTGGCAAACAGCAATGCATTATTGACGTTTCGTGACCAGACCACGTCTGTCAACCACTTCGAAGGGCCGAACAATTATTGATTTTCCGTACTCTAAAACGATAACAGGTCTTAGATCCCTTGGTTTGGTTATCAATATGCACTGGGAAAATGTAACTGCGACCGGCATTATCTTAGAAAAGGAAATTCCAAAAATATGAGATTATTTTGACTATACCTAGAGAATTCATGTATTCAGAAACCTGGTAACTTTAGAAATCCTCGGAGTGATTAGAAAGTTCATTCACAATGCTAATGCTTGAAAATGATGGAAGGAATAGTATTCGACAGCTTATCGTAGCAAGAAATCTGTATTTCCACGAAATCTTTGCATAATTGTTTCAATATAAAAACCATTGATCGCCATCTGCATCGTCATGATAAAAATTTGAGCAATTGACTGTTCATAATCAAGTTTCTGAAATGGTATTTTTGATACGGGGGTGGGAAGTTTGGTTTGGCTTTTCGAGTGATTCTTTTCGGTCCGAGCCCTGGCGAGAGTCGAAATTATCACGTGTCAAGGAAAAAACTTCACGCTCGAATGTCGCGGTACTTTAGGCCCGGCAGATCTTATTTTTTTGACACTCGAGCGTGAAGTTTTGTGCTTTAATCGTGATAATTTCGACTCTCGCCAAGGCTCGGGCCGAAAACAATCACTCGAAAAGCAAAACCAAATTTCCCACCCTCGAATAGAAAAGTACCCTCTCGATCGACTGTGCGTAAAGTAAAAAAAAACTGCCATAGTGATCGAAAATTGATCGAAAATTTATTTTTCCGATAGTAATTGTTTCGACGTTGATTTACATCAGAAGTTGCAGTAAGACCAGTTAAACAAAGTTTCTTCGATTTAATTTCCAGTTGTACCACGTGGATAGTAGAACAGCGAAGACGTATCTTTCATTGAGCAGTGACTCAAGCTGCACGCAAAATCTCTACAACTCTACGCACGGTTACGAAAGTCTTGTTTTGAGTAAGACTACGACTCAAAAGAAGATGCCAAGCTACGTGATAAGCAACCTAGCGACGTAAGTGTTGATGAAGATTCATAGCTCAAACTTTCTCTCAGGTTAGCCCTAACTAATGTTTTCTTCTGTCTTGTTTCTTGTCTGTCCACTAGGTTCCCTCAATGGGCGCAAGGCGAGTGGCAGGAAACCCTCATCGTCAATGGAACGATGACTTTCAACGACTTGAATGGTTACAAGAGCTTCACATTTGTCACTGTGGATTCGAACGACGAAACAGGCCGCTATATCGTCTTTTCGAGGGATCAATGGTGAGATTGTTTTCCAGGCAACGTACCTGAAATCATAAAGTGAACTCTATGAATACGTTATCTCATTCTTTCAGTGAACAAGAAGCATACATTTGTTTGATAATGAAGCAACGCAGTGAAAATGTCTTGGAGTTTACAACAGGTCAGTTCCACGTTTCAAGTGAGATAATAGTGAATAAATTTTGTCTGGTAATAAAACTGAAAACAATCCTTACCAAATAGCATCAGCTGTTCGACTTTAGCCTACTCTATATTCTTCGAAAATTGTTTACTCGTACATTCAACTTTATAACGAATTTCGAAATTAGGACCCAATAATCCTTGCTCTTGAGACGTTAAGAATTTAGTTGGGCGACTGACACATAACTTTGTTACGAATCAATGTCACCTCACTCGATTTAAAATCAACGTGTCAAAGGCCTGTAAACTGTTATGCTTCTTCACATTCTAACTTATTCCTAATATTTTGTGATTACAACTCTTAATTCGCCTGATGTTGAAGTCAGAACAATTTTCATCACAGCATCTCGCGGAGTGAAAAAATACGTTACATCGGTAATCGTTTTGAAGAAATATCTCATCAAGTAATTGCTGGACAGTAAAAACGATTGCGACTATAAAAATTGCTATTCTCAAATGCGTTTTGTAAAAAGCAAGTAAAAGATTACAGTAATACCATAGGCTAGCCCACTTATTCTTTCTACCATCCATATACTTTGGATAGATATCGAAAATAGCAACTCAAAGAGAATTTCCATCACACTTCCGAATTTTCAGCAAATCTAGTGATCTCTGAAACTACGCATTTCAAACATGTTTATCGATTAATATTATAATAATTTCAGTTAAAGAAAAGTATTTGTACGAACTCACATTTTTTGTATCAGGTACTGTATCCAGTCCAGTCTACCAGTCGTTCCTGTGCAACGACACGAATGTCTCGCTGGACCGATCAAGTGCAGTATGGTGGACGTTAGCTAGGCTAGAAAGAACTGTGGAATCTCCATGCCCAATTACTGGTCAGTACACAGGTCAGATCACAGATTTACCGGGCATGTGTGCCGAGCTGAGCAGCAATTGCAATACCCGGCAAGTCATGTATTTCAAGGTTTATGATTGCAACTCTGGAGAGCTATACGAAGGTACGTGTTGAAGATCAGACTTTGCAATTAATCTTAACCCGGCATTATTCTACTTCAAATTTCTCAAATACTGTTTACAGAGAGAACCTATTTATGCCTTGGACAATGGGAAGAGAAAGGTGTAACGTATTCGTACACGATGAGGAACGATACCGGCACGAACGAATGTTTTGTCGGCGCTATCATTAATGACGATGAAATTTATATCAAAGAAGCTGGTGATTATTGCATACGAAACATTGATCCCAGAACAGAAGGCATGCGATTGTACAAAAATGGTGAGCCACCAGTTTCATTCCTCCTCCCATATGATTGATTATGATTATTGGTACAAAATGAATCCAATGCTGTTAGACTCTTGGAAACGTTTTGTGGTTTTTCTTCCACAATTTGAATGACATCCAGATTTATTCAGATTGTTAGTGAATAATGAGTCAATTAGCAAGCATTTCTCGTGAGCTTTTAAACATTATCATTAAATCACTATGGTTGTAAAATGCAGGTCAGTGTTACGGAAATTCATCTAGTCCTGCCCCGACGATACCCACTAAGACGACCCCTCACGTTCCTATAATGAAGATAACGACGCCAATAAGAACAGTAACGACAAGAGCGCCATCTACAATAAGGTCTCGTGGTGTTTTAAGAGGTACAGAATTTTACGAACTTTTAATTTTGATTAATCTTCAATGAGAATTAGAACCCAAAGACTAAGTGATGATGTTTTTTTTAGGATCAACAACCACGCAACGACTGCCTCCTAGTGTCAAGTCATCGGTTTGTTCTATAGAACCGAGTAAATTATTGTTTATGCTTAACATTGTTTATACTTTGACGACTGTGACGATGTTGTGTCAGCTTTTATAGAGTAAACTGTAATATTGTATTTTTTAAAACGATGTTGATCGATGAACTTTGTATGACAGCACTGTCGATGAAGTGTTGTATGGAATGAATGTTTTTACTATTAAGCTCATTTGTACATACGCAATAGATATTTTATAATAAAATAATATAAGAATAAGATTCGTAAAAATACTCTTTTACTTTCTATCCCCACATTTCAACATAAACTTTTGAATGACGTACAAAAAATACAAAAAAATAAATGATTCATGATTCATTTCCAAATTAACTGGAAGCTCATTATATCAATCTTGATAACTATTTTGAAAACTTTTATACGGAAAACAACTTTGCTCCATCGCAAAAATGTCACTGAGATGAGGCACCGTTTCACAGGCTTGAAAAAAATATTGTGTGTAGTACAATGATTCATGAATGCAACAGATATTCTAGTGGATCATTGATTTGAAAATTGAGTAAGATCCCGATAAAACTATGATTCCAGTTAATTTGTTGGCATGATAAGCATAGCGTCACTGCGCATAAACTGAAGCATATCGTAATAAAATAACTCAAACAAAACAAATTACAACGTTGCAAACAAAAAATAAGTGCATTGGAAAAGTTAGTATTTACAGTACGTTTCATATTGTCAAAACAAGCCAGCTAATGCAATTAACAGCAATTGTGATGAGTTGTACTTATAGATCATTATCTAACCTTAACACGTGAGGTTTGATGTCATTGGGTCTCGCATTCACATTCAAGTTGACTACAAGTCCACGCGAACGTGCGTCGTGTAGGAGAGGCCCCCACGTGTTGTCTCTCTGAAACCGGAAAATTGAAACATGAAAAAATTGTCAATTAAGCAAGTAATGAAATGTGCCAAAGCAACTTGATAGGGTACCTGGAATGTTCCAAGATTTCCACAGATGATCAAGCTGAATTTGGCTCTTGTTAACGCCACACAAAGCCTTTGAGGGTCTGACAAGAAACCTATTCCTCTACTTCTAACACAGGACATGATTATTACATCTCGCTCTTGTCCTTGGAAACTGTCAATTGTATTGACTTCGATGACAAATTTATCTTTGATATTTGATGGGAGACGATCAACTCTGACGAGAAACGATGAAAAATCATAATATCAGAAAGGAAATCAATTACCGATGTGTAGTTTCATAGTGGGTACTCACTGTTCTTTTACAGTAGATAAGACAACAGATTTTTGATCTTGGTAAGGTGTGATCACGCCTATTTGTATTTTCTTCTTCCAGTTATTCATCTTTGCATTGGTAACCATGCACTGTATCAAGTTACCAACAAAGACTGCCTCACTGGTGTTGGAAAACTTGACATCATCTTGCGCGCCATCGATATTCAAAATGCGATAAGGTTCAAATGGGAACGTTTGTTTGTAATTGACTCTGTCAATCAATTTTCCATCGTAGAAGAATTTATTGGGCCAATGAGATATAGCACTTATCATCCTGTACTGTTCGTTCAACATTATTATTGGATCACGATACCCATCTTTATCTTGGACTTGCTTTTGCAAAGCCTCTTTTGTTCTTGTAAATAATGACCTATCAAATCCTAATTTTTTAGCATCCTAAAAGTGATATTGTTCTTCAGTTTGAGTATTCAGTAATAGCATTCAGAAGTTCTTCAGCAAAATTGCAACTAACCGTTGACATGACTGTAGCAGGTAACTGTCGAGGATCTCCAACCAAAATGAGATTTCTTACACCCAGTAATGCAGGAATCAGAGCCTCTGCTTCAACAGATTGTGTGGCTTCATCTACGATGCAGGTTGCAATCTTATTCCTGCTGCTGGGCCTAAGTAATGATTAATACCGTAAATTTTTAAAATTCATGTCGTTGTTATAGAATTTGTTTGCAAAAATTCGATTTAAGAGATGCACGAGAATTCACTCCAGTCGTCTATGTTTGAGAGCTGTCGCGCGAAAATTGAAAAAATAATATTTCTATCAATTCAATTGGTTCGCCAATAATTAACGTATGAATAATCATTAGCTTTTGTTACGATTCAAAAATATGTAAAGTCAATGAGTATGTAAACGGGAACTTGAGGCGTTATCAGTGTCACGCGCGCAAGGATCACTGATTGGCTCTTACTTGTGCCAGCACTGAAAACCAATAACAAATTGAATTACCCGAAGAGCTCTTCCATTTGGCCGGCATAGCATGATGAAAGCGTACAAGCGATTACATTGGCATTGATTAGGATTGTTTTTTTGGCACCATTTTGTATCTTGACGATTTCTGCTTCTTCGTCCTCCTGGAAAGAAGCATAAAGATGATGAGTATTTTTCACGGGGGAATAAGTCGAGACTATTTTACTGGTTATGTGGACAGTAATTATCATGATCAGTTCACTCTAAGAGTAAACTTTGATCAAACTATGTTTTAGCCCATTATTAGAAAAATTCTTCTCCGGCGAGTGTACCCAAAAAAGCGACTGTGTCAAGCTTCCTGGTGTAAAAGGAATGATTGATATATCGATTATAAAAACTGAAAACGGGAATCCTTCAACAAA
This sequence comes from Eretmocerus hayati, assembly GCA_029851415.1. NCBI lineage: Eukaryota > Metazoa > Arthropoda > Insecta > Hymenoptera > Aphelinidae > Eretmocerus > Eretmocerus hayati. Next base: position 137,290,394 of record CM056742.1, read on the forward strand.
ATATTATAACTGTCTCATTATGAAATTTCAATTATTAAGGATGATCGAGTCAATTGTTGGGAAATTTTATGATCGAGTGAGAAATTCCGACTTGTATCACAGATTTTTCCACGCTGGGACTTACCGGGCGTTTGTTCGTCAATGCTTTGTACTTTTCTCTCAATGCTTCCAAGTCTCTTACATAGTTTCTATTGTTTGGCTGGCTCTGGACAAGCGATTCCAGTGCCCTTATGTCTGTAACCAGTCGATGTTTCTGGAAGGAAATTAAAATGAAATCCATCGTTTCCAATGACTGAGAGCAAATGGCGCGCCTGGACTATCTCGAGCATTTTTTCTAAACTCAATACATGTTCATGTTCGGGTAACACGATGTTAGTAGAGAAATTGGAGGAATTCATTAGATTCATTGCGAACCACGTCAGAAATTCAATCATTTGGATTCAGGTTTTCTTATGCATAAGAACCTATCCAAGCTCAATTCAAAAAATGATTTGCCATAACATTGAAACGGGATGACTTTATGGTAAAACTCATATACTATCTCAAAAGCATACATCGAATAAAATCGTTAAGGCGATGTGCATGGTGACGGCATCGCCTTAATACTCCAACTACGGTCAAAATCACTAGATCTTGTCGATACGCCAAATCTTAAGCCTTATCACATTTACGTAGATCTCATCAACTAAGAGCTCCATATGCACGGTCAGAGATTGTATCGGAGAGTAGAGAAAATAATTTACCAAAAGCTCGATCGAATTTGATTTCTTGTGTTTATGTTCAGCAAGACTTTTCTGGGCATGTTTTCTGGCGAGCTCAGAAACTGAAATATTTTTTACTTCATCGTGCATCGATTCAATCCTCCCCATCCTCACCATTTTGAATCTTTGCTCTGAAAAATAACCAGTTAATAGTATATGAGTGATTCCGCCGAAAGTGGGATTTTTTGGGGCCAAAATCGTCACCGAGCGTGTTTTGGGTCAAAAAATTATTTCAGCCCCAGATGAGTTTTAGTGGGTCGTTGCAGTTGGTTTCCAATTGTTTTGGCACAAAAAGGAAGTACCTAGAGCTGCGTAGCTCAAAATTGAAGCTGGAGAAAGATATGTCGAGTTTAAGGGGTCGCGGAGGGGGACGGAATGGACATTTCGCCTTAATTATACTCCCACGGCTTGACAACCAATCGTAGACTTTTTTCCGCATAGATTTGCTCTAATGCAACCAAATACTTCAAGAAAATGTGTTGTCCAAAGCGATATAGCGCGTTGGGGAGGAGCACAACATGGGGACGCAAAGGACAGAAAATGTTGTACGCCATTCTGAAAACACGTTTATGTGGTGCGCCTGGGTGCGAATTCGAGTTTTCGGTTTATGTCGCGCAAGAATTGGGTGTATTTGGGTATCTGGAAATCAGCCTCATTGGTTAGAAAGGCTCAATAGACGATCGGGGACTTTGCCGACCTTACAAGTGCTGTGCGTGCAGTTGTGGTGCAAACCCGTCTTCAAAATGTCGGATGGCCGTTCGCGAGCTGAGGGCTCAATTTGGATTCGCAAAGTGGTGGATCATGTTATTTGAAGTATTACTAATTGAAGTGCATAGCTACATATAGGGGTTTTTGATTCTGCATATGCGTCGTGATGAATTCAAAAGTCCAAGTTGGGTTGTCTACAGGGGACGGAATTGACATTTCGACCCTTTATCAGGCACTACAAAATACAGGAACGTTAGGATCGTCTCCAAAACTATAAACATAGTTGCGCACCAATAGAATACACCCCAGAAAATTGCTACAGTGCACATCACGACCCATAGAAACTTAGAGGAGCAGGGAACACGGAAAATCCCACTTTCGACGGAATCACTGATATATCAATTGAGATACAAGACTGAGACTAAATACAGACAGAAAACTCACCTCTATCACTGATTGAACCTCTTATTTCTAAGAGACGAAGCACAATTTCATCGATAGCAGCATTCGATGGCGCAGCAATCAATATCCTTGGAGGGTTTTTGGTAAATCTACCCTCTCCATAAAGTATTTCTATCACCAAGTTAGCGATGACTTTCGATTTTCCAGTTCCTTTAGAGAAAAGGATTTATTTACATCAACATGATTTCTCTTGGATGAGTCGCGGTTAGTATGCCAATGTTTGATTAAAATGGTATGATTCATACCTGGAGGACCAACTAATAGAGAAATTTTTGGTGTCGAGTCTAGGGCCGAATTAGTGAATTTCATCACTGCCTCAATTTGCCTTTGATTCAGTTTTTCCTAGAAATGTTAAAAAATTTAAATAAGTCACGATTAACGGTGGAATACATTGTACTAAGAATGGAATTTACGTTGGTCACTGGCGTAAATTTGTGAACTTGGTCAAGCGGTATTTCGCCCAATTGCAGCTCATCGATGTTCACGTGGAGAATGTGATCTCTCAGAGGAGACATAGGTACGTATTGGAGCGCATTAACTAAACGCAGATGTGGCTTTGTATAGTGGATACTTCTAAATCGTCCAATGACGTCAAACAGAAGCGTATGTTCATCAATAACTCTTGTGAAGACCGTGTACGTCATGAGAAAATCAGGTCGAGGTACACATTTAGCTGTAAGAATTTGAAACAGTAATAGGTGAGAAGATGCACTGATACCCAAGACAATCATAAATGGTTGTCATAGGAAACAAGTATGAAACTTGCTCCCACTTTTCCAGATATTGAAAGTAAAAAAGAAAAATCCATCTCACACTTGTACGAGGTACTATGTATATCCTAGGAAAATGTAAATCCTTGGAAAAAATTGCTACTGCATGAGATGTCTATCAATGAGTCTGTACACTGCTACTAAGTAAGATGCAGTGGCGATAGATCGAGCGATGGGTAGTAAAATATCCAGCTGATCACGATTCAATCTGCTGTTCAATTCCGTTACAAAAGCTTTCCGTTCAAGTCTATACACTAATGGAAAATTAGCACATGGCTGATAGTGGCCCTCGAAAGGAGGGTCTCTGGCGGCTAATTGTATTATACTTAGCAAAAGAGTAGAACTCTTTCTCATTGAAATTAACTAGCTGGTCGAAAAGGGTTAGAACTTTTCGAGTTGCCAAGTCAGGAGTTGAATGCAACTAATTGGCGCAAGTCGCACAGTAGATCGAAGGAAGATAATCAAATTATATCTCAATCGTCTCTTATCAATCGAATTTTGTTTTGGGCACTTGTGATGTCTTTGGATGCACTAGAAATATTTCAGAAAATTCCAGCAACTGTTTAAGGATTCAATCTTGTTGTTCTATATTCTCTCTGCATGGATCAACGCCATGTGCCAACATAGCCGTTTTTTTTGCAACGTTACGCAAAGGGACATTTCTCGGCAGCTGGCACTACAATTTTGAGTCGATCGGTAACAACAAAATACACCTATGCAAGCGAGGAGCATGTATCGTTCTTTTATCCCACTAAGAAATAGGACACACAAATACTGCAATCCACGTGAAGCTGAATAATAGCACATTTCATGCACTACACAGAAGAGACGTTTTTGGCATGTACAAAGGATTGACTGGGGAACAAATTCTTGGTACAGTCGATTCCTTGCTTTGTCAGGATATTATTCCTGTATATTCTTGATGATATAACAAATCTGACGTCACTCATCTCTTAAGAATGATTATTCATTAGATCTTGCCAAGTTTGAGGGATTCTTTGATCAAATGCGTTCTAAGAGAATTTTGTTATTCAAAGAATCTTCTCTTCCACCCCTCCTGCACAATTCACCCTCATTGCTGTCTTTCAAACTCTCTTAGAAACTCCACATGTTTAAGCTTGACACTCTAAGCTCCTCAATAATTCCAGAAGTGCGCCAATGAGCACCCCCAACAAAATGAAGCGTAATAATTTTCACTCTAGGCTAAAAACTATGTACCGGATATTTCGTTCTTCATATATTGACGAATCATATCTGTGATACAATGTGACTAAGGATAGCGCTGACCAAACATCCCCGTTTTCTTTGTATTTGACAGAATAAGAACAATATGGTAAATCTTTGAGGTGTACAATGTGTTTGTACTTTTTAGAGTGTGTTTAAAATGAAAGTGATGACTATATTTTTGCCCTAAAGCAGAATAAAGCGTACCTATCTATCTCGGAATTCTCCGAGGGATGGAAGATTTTCACGTATAATATTCAAGTAATATCATACCAACCATGTGCTACCAGGAATTACTTCAAGAAGAAATATCGAAATATCTAGAATCATGATCCGATTTTCACCTATTTCAATGAGATAGAATTGTAAGAATACTCACATATCTTTTCATTAGTACTCAAGAATCTCGTGGGATTCTGTTGTTGCGCTGATTGCACATATGCAAAAGCTCTTCGAGTTTTTGTTGACGTTTCGAATTTGACTGAATATTCTAAAATGACCATGTCACCTAAAACTGGTAAACTTTGCAACCTTACGTGATTCTTAGAGACAAGAGTCTGTATCGTCATTTTTGTGAATCTTGAACCATTAGGAGTAGACATTGGCTGCAGAGAATTTCTGAGTATTTGAGCTGGCAAGGCTACTGAGGTTTTATATCTGAAATATGAAAAAACAAATTCTATCATTTTATAATTTGATGGAGACATTGATGTGGACCAGACAATCAACACGCTACTCACCTTGTGCCATTATTCTCAAACTCCTTAGTAAATTGCGCCCATGTCTCCAATAAGAGAAGAACCTCCATTTTTTTGTAATATTCTTCAAATGTATTGAACGTATCTGGGAACACTTGCATGTCTTCTTTCTTTACCACAGGAGGCGGATTTTGTATATTCATCTGTTGCTCTAGCCACACGGGTTCCCAAATGAAAACTCGTGCCAAGAAATCTTCTTGTTTCATTGAAGTTTCACGTTGAAATTTGGTTTTAGTACTGAATCCTTCTTTGATGTTCCTAAGCTTATGACCGTCTTGAATTGGAAATTCTCTAACTGCGGTCAAGTTGTTGTTGAACTTGACTTTTTTGGTTGAAATATTTGTTATACGTTCATCTGCTGATGGAAGTTTGGCAGAAGATGCTTCATTTGATGGAACATCATTTTTGTCAGTAACAAGGTTTTTGGGTGGTGATGGCGGACGTTCGTTAGTAGATGGCGAAGGAGATCTTCCATGCGGCGGTGACGTTGAAGGTTCTTCGTTTGCCGGCTGCGGAGTATCCTCATCATCGGAAGAATATGGTGAGATGTGAATACCATTAGCAGTTCCGTTTGTCGGAGATGAGGGTATAGGTGCGCTGGTATTATTCGCTAAAGGTGGTAGAATCGGTTGATCTGCTCTAGAAGTGGGCTCGTATGGAATCGCCGATGAACGAACTTGTCGCCGAGGAAGAACTAGAGGTGCTAGCATCGGAGGAAGAACTTTCGAAGAAGTCGAGGTTGTTTTCTTTAAAACAGGTTTGGGTTTTAGTAAAGTGGATTGCATATCCGCGCAAAGTACATCCCCCCGAGACTTGGAGGAAACCTTCGCCTTCACTATGGTGGTTTTGCACCGTGGGCGCCCCAGAGCCGCCTCCAAACTCGATGCATTCAATGTTGAACTTGACTCATCCTTGTCACGTTTGCTTTCGTCATTACTGAGAGAGTTGGAATCGTTTTTGGACTTTGAGTCATTCGAAGTAGAAGTACTGTGCTTATGGACCGTTCCTTTTGAACTTGACGATTTGGAGTAGTGACCCTTTTTGGCACTACTTGAGGAGTGACGGCGTTTCTCTTTTTTGTGTTTTTTACCCTTTGATGGGCTCCTTTTTTCATCATCACTCTTACCACTTCTTTTGGGTTTGATATGATGAGGCTCTATGATTTCAGGGCCTCTACGCTTTCCTTTGTCAGATGAACTATCTTTGCTCTTGGACAATTTTGCAGCAACGTCTTTCAAAGACTTTGAGGAAGGTTGATCCTTTGAGGTTTCTGGGTGTGATACCGAGCTTGGATTAAGTAGATCGGGATCTATGTAAGGTTGTGCCTCTTCTACTGGTGGAATATCAGTATCTGATACTGCATTTGTAGGCTCCACTCCAGGGCAATAGGCCGATTCTGGAACATTTCCAACATCAATAAATTCTGGCTCTGGCTCCGTTTTGACTTTTTGAAGAGAGTAACTTTCACTATCCTTCTTATCAAAATCATCATCATCACTATCTACAATGGTGATCACTTTCTCATCATCATCGAAAAATAATGACGAGCCAATGAAACTGTCCTCATCATTATCTTCAGCTTCCTCCTTAATACTTGTCTTATCAAAGAGCTGAGAAGATCTTAGGTTTTCATGCTGATCATTGATGTCAATAATATCGTATTCCGTGAAAGATTCGCATTCTTGTTTCACAACAGGCGCAGTGAAGCCATTTTGATCATCTTTGGGTAAATCACTTTTCAAGTTACATTTTGTTTCATTGTCACCAGAAGCACTACCAGAATGTATCCTGCTACTTTTTGACTCACACACACTTTTCTGAATATTCTGTGGTATCTCATCAGTTACATCAATAATAACTGGAGAGCTTGATTTTGGTTTACTGGTACACTTTTGTATATTTTGACTATCTACATGTGGAATAATTGAGCACTTATCAGATGCTTGGTATGTTTGGATCCTCTGGGGATTCTCAATCTTCACCTCTGGAGAACGGGGGCTACTAACAACTTTCCTACTGTGACTATTTACAACGACTTCATCTGCTTTTAAGCCTTTGGCATCATTCTTGTTTTGTTCTTTTGGTGCAGTAGAAGCACTACAGATTTCAATGAATACTATATCATCATCGTCGTCGTCTATGCAGTTCACCTCTGGTTGTGCTTTCCTGTCAAACGGACTAATTTTGGCTACTTTAGCTGGGGACTGGATCTCATCTGATTTACGTGATTTGGAAAGCTCTTTTCTGGCAAGTCTAGCACTTTCTGGCATGCTTCCACTTGCAGTATCATTTTCACACTTGGTGGGTAAAGTCATCTGGAAAGAGAATAGAATAATATGGGTAGGGGGAAAGGAGGCTCCAAGCATTTTTTATGGTTTCCCTTGAGTAACTCACCTCGCTCTTAAGTTTATATACAAACATATTCTGGTCCAAATTTTTTATTTCACAGCAGCCAATGCCAATGATGTCGCCATCTTTGATTGCTATCTGTTTGAGAGGTTTGATGGTTTGACCATTCACATACACACCATTTGAACTCTGTAATGAGAAAACAATAAATGAGTAATCAAGCCAATAATAAGATTCATGTGTATTTGGTAAATAACGTACTTTTGTATCTGTCACATATAGCCCACTAGGCACTTTGGTGAAAGTACAATGTTCCCTGGATACCAGGAGACTAAGGCACACAAGATCACTTTCTTTTTGCCTTCCACAATGAAACTGAAATATTAGAGGAAAATGTTCAATGCCATCGGTCATACTTTGTAAGGTTATGGTAGAGTAGTAAAAGAGACTGCACCGATCGTAGAAATATTCACTTTAATAAAAATTAAATGTTAGGGAAAGCATTTGAAAGAATATCACTTCAATATGGAATGAAAATTTTATAAATACAAGAATAGCAAAAGGGCACATGCTACTTACAAATTCTTTGTTGATCTTGACGGGCTCAGTGTCGGGGAAGCCGATACGTTCGAGAATCCACTCGACGCTCATGGTGATTGTTGTTATTGGCCACAAGCAACGAATGATCTTGATCCCCCAGTCGTTTATTATGCGACGATGTAAACAATCGCTCTGTCCTATTCGACCGGTATCATCACATCTTCAGCACAATTTGCAGGTTCGCATTTATTAGTAACCTGTGGCGAGACATGCAACTGGTCATGACTGTTTACATGTTACTACTGGTCTGCTATGGCACAGCGCAACTGCCGATTTTTCAAACGGTAAGTAAGTACTGCCATCTGCTCACCTGGAAAATGGTTGAAAATGGTCGAATGAAAATTTTTTTTTCTCCCATACACGATTTTGCGAGCGCTAATAATTGGCCTTCGCAACTTTTGGGATCTTAACATATGGTTGTCAAATATACTGGGTAGAAATAGGAAGTATATAGGTCTCTGAAGTGTGAGCTGCAGCTTCACTTCATGAAGTGAAAGTTTCATCCGACCAACAGTATAAAAGGCATCGTTGTCGCGTTTGTTTGGTGATAAATATGGAAAATGGACAGGAAAATGATGAGAAAAGTGAGAAGGGAGCTGCGCTATTGATCGGGCACCAATATGATGATGTTTTATCCATAGATTGAGAAACTCTTGACACATATGATTATTGTGAAAACTGAATGATTTTTCAGGGTGGAATAATGACGTATGTACACTTTTTACAATTTTCGGGAATTCTTTTATTTCATGAGAGAAAGCAAAGGATCAAGATGAGTTTCCTCGTGAGAATTTGATAATAGAAACTCATACGTTTTTCAGTTTCTCTTCGATGGTTTCATACTCCTTATTCAATTTGTTTAATATCCAAAAATGATATCTTATACATTGAAAGATATATTTTAATGCATGAACTATGATATTGATTAAGATTGAAATAATGATAACATATGCCAACGCACGATCAAAACGAAGAATTTTTCGTATACCGTTAATTTTGGAGAGAAAAATACAGTAATTAACATTTGAAAATTTGTCCATGCAGCAGGAACGTTATCTGATTGCGTACGCGCGAAATTCAAATGAAATAATGAGGGCACTACGAATATCGAGTCACTTTCATTAAGATAAAGTACAAAAAACTTGCACTATATCGTATTGATAGCGAGTTTCATTGTCTACAACAAAAATTTAGACGAGAATTTAGATCAAGAAGAATGTTGCGTCGTCTGTGAGAGAGATAAGTAGCCGTTCTTGCGCGATTTTTTCCATTTTTTCCCGCCCTCGCGAAGAAAATGACACTTAGACATAGATGGATTTTCACTTTTCAGCGGTGATTCCTACTCTCGACAAGGTTCGGACCTGGAAAACATTGCTCGTATCGCGAAAACCACCCTCATAGCGAAATCTACTATCTGATGCTAATATTTCATTTTAACATCAGAATTAGCTTTACAATGAAGTTGCAAAAGAAATGTTCACCCTCAGCTCAGAAATTATGAAGTTTAGTTGTATTATTCGAAGCTGGAAAGATCTGACGAACCTTATAGTTTCGACTAGTCATATATATATATATATATATATATATATATATATATATCATGTGGTTTATCCAAAAAGCGAGCCAAAAGTGAAAAAGTGAGACAGAGAGATTTTTCTGTTTTGGTTTGTGTTTTAGAACAAGTAAGCGTCGAGGTTACAGTCCAGCTCAAGACATAATTCATCTGCAGGAATGAAATGATCATACATAGTGCAGAATACCATCCGGAATCACGAAAAGCTGAGCTTGCTATTATGTGTGACAAGAATTCTAACAGATGGTCTTTATCGCGAAAGAAATGGATACACCGTGCAAAATTGCTCGCAAAATTGAGTATGTACATCCACCCACTAGTTGTCATAGAGAGCAGAATCGCGCAAAAAGGAGGCGTCGCAATCGATTCTTATCAGCACCCAATATCGGCACGATGGACCCGGAGAGATTCGCGTTACTGAACGATTGTGTTGTTGGCATCAGCGTTGATACAAGCAACTCAAATACAAATCGATTTTGCTCGAGCAAAAGGTAAGTAACACCCGCCAGTTGTCCTCGATCTCAAAAATCGTCTGCGGACCATGCATCTCATTCCAGCTCATCGGACCTTTTGAATCTATGGGGAAATTGGCAATGTATCGGCTAGAGAATTGCATAGGCGTGCGAATCACCAGTCTTGAAAAGAATTAAGGTAAGATATATTGTAGTAGCAGTAACGTCGGTGGAAAGATAATTAGCCGCGGTTCTCGAGGTACTTAGCGCATGGCCGGCCAAGAGGATCGGGAGCGCCTCCGTCGGCGGCCGTTTTGCACCGAGTCTAGTCCATTGAAGAGTAAGCTCATATTGCAATTGTGCGGTGTGCAAAGACGACGATACAATAAGTGCCGATTCGCTGCCGATTCGGAGGATGCGCCGACCGCGGCAAAGGCTATGGCTGTCACTCCAAATCCTGCTGGCCTCCTGCTGCCTTGTCGGACTCTATTTCCTCTATTCACTGCAGATTGGTGTTGGAAAGGTACAGACGTTTCAAAATCTTGAAACAATTTTTTTTTCAACGACAATTTGTTGCATTAAGAGATATTTCATTGGAAAATATCATGGAGAAATTAGGGGAGAAGAATTTTATACTACTGTAGATTTTCACTCTAATTTATTCATCCCGAACTTTCGAAAAATTGGTAAAATCAAAAAAGATTCTGTCTCAATCTTGGAACATGAAATTTGTTTACTCTTTGAAAAGAAAATATCCTAATAGCCAGAAATTTGAAAAACTGAAATAAATGCCAAACAGATTGTGTCAGATGCTCAATTAAAAAATTCCTGTCCTTTGTCATATCAGCATTTTCAAACTATATACATGGCCCACATTGCTCAACCAGGCCTAGCATTCTGCGTAAGCACAATTGATTCGTCAACAAGTTTCTGCAGTATTTCACTGTGAAAATTGCATCCTCCTATGGACAACTGATTTTGCCGATTCATCAGTATGAAACACTTTCAGTCATTCTTGATACAAGGAAAAATAAAACAAGCATAGTAGTAGAAGCTTCTGATGCTTCAACGCTCAGTAGTTTTGATTTCATTTCATTTCTACATTCACGCACTGAGTAGATAGCTCTTTTGACAAGTGATAACCCTCTTTATTATTTTTCCTATATAATAGGAGAGACGTGAATCTCTGACACAATCTTAGTGGTGCCGGCACCGGCGATCGCGCACCCACGACTCTTCGATTGAAGGGCGAGAGCTCTATACACCCGCTGCCACCGCGGCTTCTCATACTGTGTAAATCTGTACAATTACTCAACTACTTGAGAAAACATGATGATTTTTGGCGCTTTTTCTTGGCGCGTCAAGTGTGAACATCTTTCTTCAATGCTTATTATTCATCCTGTCAAGTAGATTTCATAGCTACTCTACGGCGGTTTAATTTTGTTAGCTTTATCATAAATCGATATGATATCCACAAAAAGTGAAAATTTTCAGATATCTCTGATCTGGACGATAAAAAAATCCGTGATACAGACCTGTACACCTCTAGACAGTCAAAGGCACTGACAACAAAAGCTCTTGAGAACCTTAAAAATTACTTTATCGGAAATATTAGATCAATTTGCAGGGAAACGTTGATAGAGTGATTGAATTCCAATTCAACACTCATTTATCAGATAAAAAACTGCAATCAGACACTTGGCGACTCTGATCAATTTTTACAGGCATCACTAACTCTGGAATATTGTTCGTTTGAACATTTTTTATCACGTTCACTGCGAAGGCAAAATCGCGATTCCGGTCTAGATTGCGAGAGAGTACAAATGTGCGTTTCAGCTTTTTCGGAAGCTAAACCTTTTGGAAAATCATCAGTTTGGTATCTATTTACAGTATTCCTATGAATTTATGTGGGCCCCACCGGTGGGGCCCAAGAGTTTTCCTCTGATACGAAGAATATTCATGAGGATGATCAGTGGTATCGATATAGTCATCAAGTTCAATGTTAGAGCCTCCAAGAGACTCCTGTACTTCAATATCTGTTCCACCCAAAGAATAATTATTATGTTTGATCATGGTTCTAGCGTGCTTCAGCATTGCTGAGCCTGATCTTTGGTTGCGGCTCATTGACGTTTTTCAAATCGTTTCAAGCATAAGAAGTGACAGATTTAACCCGATCATCCTTTTCTATATCTCCAATACCAAGAGTTTCACAGTGCATGACAATACACATACGACAAAGGCAGTGCTTGAAAGAACCCACGTTTTTTGATTTAGCAGAAACTTTTTTCCGCGCGTAAATGGGAAATTACTCAAGTGGGGCTCGATAATTTCCAACGTGTTTGGGCTCTGTTTGTAGATCTTGAAATAAGCTTTCAAATGAGCTAAGATACATTGAATCCAAAGTAAGTAGTCTGCTGATAATCGCTTGATTTTATGTCATTGATGAATAAATTGCGTAAAAAATGAAAATCCGGAAAAACTCAGCAAAATCGAGTCCAATACCGGAACTGCTGTTCACACATGTTCATGATAATATAAACAACGAGAAACCACCACGACATAAGCCACTGGAAATGTTTCAGCTATTGGACTTGAGCTGAAACTCAATGAAAAGTGGGCCCCACCGGTGGGGCCCATCGCACACAGGGAAGGACGCGTGAGCCCCATCCGTGGGGCTCATCGCAGTGAACGTGTTAATGACACCGCGAAAGACAACTTCGATATCGAGTTTACCTCTTCTTCTTTATTCAAGTCAATTATATATGAGCAAATTCAATCGGCTGGAATCGAATGGAATCTAATGGATCATTATTCGAATGCTTACCTAAATTATGAGCATGTCGACGTTAATTCAATTTCATCGTTTACAGAATCAATACCGAGATGGAGCGGCGAATGAGTTAACCTGGATGGAAAATCGACTGTCGATGAATTTGACCCCGCTTGGTCATTGGTTGTTGTCCCCCGAAGGAACTATTCCACCACCAAAAATTTCGAACCGAACGAAGCCGTTTCTCATATTGGTCTGGAAGCATGGTCCCTACTTGGAAAGACGGCATTTGAGAAGATTTTCTCAGAATAAAATGTGAGTGCCTAGATTATATTAATTATTACGATGAGCTTTATTATTCTAAAAGACTACAGACTACTGTTGAGATGAAAGTTGTTCTATATTGATGTATATAAAGGCATTCCAGTTCATTCAGTTCGTTGATTACATTCAAGATTTTCAAATAAACTCAGAACTCAATGATTGAATGGCGAAGTTTAAACTCATTATTCTGCCAATTTTCGATCATATTTCGAATTTACCGATTGTCAAGAGTCTGAGTGAAATCACTGTGTTCGCACATTGAATGGTCATTTTTTCCTGAATTACAAGCAATCCACACGGTGTATAAGCAAATCAGAATTTCAACATTCTCTGTACTAAATTTTCGACACTCTCTCTCACGGCTGTTGCTCAAGATGCAAGTATTACAAGCCCATGTGCTGTTTCTCACGAGTCATGGAGGTCACTTACACATGATGAGATTTTTCTCATCATCTCCCTCAGCAAGATTTGCTGTCACGTTAATAATTTTTCTTCCGCCGACAGACCCCGCATTTCAATGGTTCACTGACTCTAGCTTCTATGGACAATATTCAGATAATTTTCCATCCTTCCCAAGGCAATGGACGAAACAATCATATCAGACGTGGTATCTAGTCTAAGAAACTGCTGATGAATAAATTACGCGTCTAAATTTTGCTAGCCTCGGCGTATGATGTGAAAGAGAGACGCAATACGCGCGCACTCGCATGAAAAGTGATCAAGCATGGTTTTCACCGCGGTGTTTTTGGACCAACTTTTGATGAACTTAAAACCACTTGCCCATTTTTTTAAGTGGTAGTTTCTAGTTATAAAAACAAAATCCAAACAGACACCAAACCGCCTACGCCACAGCGTGAAATCGAGGCAAATTCTTGCCATAGTGCTATACTTTTAGATGACTTCTAGCGACCAAGAGTTTGTTTTGATTCCTTGCTGCGTAGCTACGCAGAGTTTTCGAAAAATAATCAAATTCTCGAATTTCTTAGCCATCTATCGTTGATACTAGTCAACAAAAAAGTGGGGGGTCTCTGCCTCTCCCAATATTTCTGCCATCGGATTCGACAGGAAACTGGATAAATTTATACCTCACCAGGTGAGAGCTGCTCCACCAAGTTTATTACTTCAAAATTATCGCAGAAAACGTAAAAGATGATCTCAAAAAAATCAGTTTTTGGTGTCAGAAAAAGATTCTGAATTAAAAATGCACGAAGAAATAATAAATTGGTAAATGTTCTATCCTGTGCCCCAAATGTTGTTGATCAGTATCAACGATTAAGAGGATGTCGAATACCGACATTATCGAGTTCTCAAATATCTCCGCAAATTTTTGACCGAGAATCTAGCAAGTAACGCCAATTCTGAAATAAACAAAGAATTGACGTTTCTTCACAGATTCCCCACATCTCGGGAATTCATTAAAAAATCGAAGAACTCGTCAATGTCGGTAAGTGTGCAATAGGGATACGAGAATAGGACTTTGTTATAAAGCTCCATCCCGGCGATTTTAACTCCAACGGGATATTGTCTTTGACAGCAAAAACTACCATGTAGAACAAAAATCGGTGCGAGTACTTTGGGTTAATTAAATGTTTGTTTAGGAACACAGTAATCACGATAAGAGTATTCCCAAACTCTTTTTCCTCATTCGCAGGATAGTGCAAATCTGTGAAAAGAGTTGATATTCCTAAATTAAATATACTTGGTACAATTGAATTTTCCTCAACTGTCGTTACTCTGGCCATCAAAAGAAGAGGAAAGAATAGTATTTTGAATATGAAATTCGATTTGTTATTGATTTCTGTGCATCAATTATAGGGGAATTAATATTTCTCGGACTAACTTATTGCACTACTTGTCCAAAAGTTTTTGAGATTTCTCAAATTGTCGTCTCATGGAAGTTTCAGATTGGATTGTTTCTTTACGATATTGTAAATGTCGAGAAATGTTCTTCCAAAATTGGAAAGTTCATGCATTGGGGGGGGGGGGGCTTTAACATCTGTCTGATGGCTAAAGTAGCTTTTTTCACGAATGCACACAATTTTCAAAGATTTATTCGGTTTCGTTATTATTATCTATACATTCTTGATTGGGGGAAAATCGCATTAAGGCACAGCGCTTTTTAGTTTTTGGCGGTCAGCGCTTAGCACAGCGCGTTGATGGATTTATTTGATTTAAGGCTTTAGCTCTGTCAGCAGAAGAGAAAAGTCTGAACAAATCGTGCAGCCTTACAACGCGAATTTTCCTCAATTCACGAATATTAAAATCCATGATAAATTACGTTCAAGGTATAATACAGATGTTACAATATTTGAGTAGGTCGTATATCGATTTGTCATCGTGCAAGAGTGGAAGCTCATCAAATAGTTAAAATTATTGATAGAGAAGATACGCTGCGATTATCCATCATAATGCTTTGGATATTAGCAGTAGCTGATATGGATATATTGAGTCGCTTCTTTCTTCATGAACTGAAAATAGAAGGAATTTTTCAGAATCTGATTCATTCCTCTAAAAATTATGTGTAGAACGATTCCTTCCTTATTTAGAGATTCAAAATTGGAGAGCTACCATGCGGGATTTTCCCCGCATTGAACCGATGAGATATTTTTTTTGTTCGATTACGATACATCGCTGAAGTGATCATATTTCAGAGTATATGTAGTGATAATTTCAAACAATGAGGAACTTAACGTTTCTTGATAATTTTGCTATTAAATTAGAGCTACTGATTCGATAGAGGGAGGAGCTGCGAGGATGAGGAATTTTAATTATTTATGACTTATTTGAGACCTCAATAAACTTCATTCAAAATTTCTCCTAATCTCTCACAATACTTATGATAAGCTCTTCCATAAGCTCTGTCTACCGGCAACCATTAATGAATTTCATTTAACTATATTAATCGTGATCTTGAGTTAAAGAATGTTATTATATAGTTTACAGACTCATTCACGGTCTATCAATTGTAGGCTATAGATTCATGATTTGATTCCAAGCTGTGAGATATAAATTTTAATTATTTCAAGGCGTTCACTGCGATTGGCCCCACGCATTCTTCCTTGTGCGCGATGGACCCCACCGGTGGGGCCCACTTCTTCTCAAGTTCCGCCTCACACCGAAAGCGGACACATATCCAATGGTTTATGTCGTGGTGGTTTCTCGTTGTTTATATTATCTTGAACATGTGTGGACAGCAGTTTCGGTATCGAACTTAATTTGTGCGAGTTTCCGCACGATTGCCGTTTTTTACACAATTATTTATCAATTACACGAGAACAAGAGACAAAAAGTGTATTACTCCCACGAACGACGATATTCTACATATCTTAGCCCATTTGGAAGCTCATTCCAAAACCTAAAAGCTACGTGAAAATACGTTGGAAAAAATAACGAACCTAACTCAAGTTATCTTCGTTATTTTACCCCAGGGAAAGAGCTTAGGCTAAATAAAAAAAAAGTATAGTCTCTTCTACACACAGCAGGTGCTCTATATCTTATCTATACTATTGTGTACTGTGAAAGTCTCGGAATTCAAGCTAAAGCAGAGATAATTCAATTTAGATCTTCGATTCGGCACGATGTCAATGAACCGCATGCGTTGGGTTGGACCGCAGCTCGACTTAGCGATGCATAGTAAGATTGCGCCAAAACGATGGTTGCAGGAGCAGATATTAAAACGCCAGTCTTCCTAAAGGCTAGAAACATTGACTTCGATGATATTTGGTCGATTATACTGATCATCCTCATGAATGTATCCCGCGTTAATTTTTTGGTCCCCAATGATGTCGCTCACTAAAATTCATAGAATACTACAAATAGATGCCAAATTGATGATTTTCCAAAAGGTTTGACTTCCGCAAGAGTTGAAATGCACAATTGTACTCTCTCGCAATCTAGATCAGAATTGCGACATTGCCTCCGCGATGAATGTGTTAATCATGAACATGTCGAGTATGAAAACCAAAGTCTGATTCGTCAAAAACATGTACACTGATACACTATTCTGCCCCCGATTCTGAGTTTTCGAAGTGCTCACCGAGTACACCCCCATGTATTCATCTAAATATCAAATTTTAAATTTCTAGATTTTCACCTTGGGACAGCTGTTCGGTCAATAACTGTCGACTGAGTTACGATCCACGTTTGCTAATCTCAGCAGACGCAGTGCTTTTTCATTTGCATCGGCTCACTTCGAAAAACGAACTACCTCAATTGCAACATCGACCTGTTAATCAGCGATGGATATTTCTCACGGACGAGTCACCTATCAACACTTTTGTTGCTGCAACTATGAGACGTGGCTTAACGCGATCGAAATTGAAATTATCCGAATTCGATGGCCTGTTCAATTGGTCGATGAGTTATCGAATGGATAGTGACGTTCCTGTACCTTATGGCAGAACAGTTCTAAGATCGTCGAATATTGTAGAAAGAGGAAATGAGAGTGACGAAGAAATAGTATTGAAAAGAGGGATGATTCCGTTTGCGGATCGAGGTCTCGTTGCTGTACTTGGGAGTAATTGTGGAGGTGCGAATGGACGTTGGGGCTACATCGAGAGACTCAAAGGAGTTCTTGGTAAGTAAGAAGCTAGAATTATTTGTTTGGAGGACATTTTTCGTACATAGATCGAGATTGATACATGTCACGATTTTTCCAAAGTATGTAGAAGACCGAACAAGTTACGACGGTAACATACCGTTGTAACTTGTTCAGTCTTAAATAACATATTCAAGAAATTTTCATCGGCTCAGAACTGATGATGTGCACATACTAATGGATTAACACTTAGATGAACGAAATGCCCATAACAGTGTGTAGGGCAATATGAACGATCAATAGATTATTGATCGATTGACTTCATTTAAACCAGTGGCAGATCCTACATGAGAGAATACACAGAACTCTGACATTGTGCTTACTGCATGTTGACTCTGGACCTTCAAATGGTCACACCTCGCTTCAAGCTGCAATTAGTATCACTAAACTGACACCAAAATTCACCTAAGGGGTGTTTTCCAGGTGATCCTACACAGTGAGGATCCGTTTCGACCGAAATCGTACCGATTCACGCCTCGAAATGGCGAGTACAATCATTTTCCTCGTGTACAAGTATATAGAGGGCCATTTCGATAAATTGGTAATTTTGCCGTGTTTCCTCATTATTTTTTTGATAACTCGAAAACGGCCTCTTCTATCAAAAAACGTGTAGAGAATTTTTTTGTCGAGCTTTCAAAGATCTAAAAAATCATGCTCTGAAAGTTTCTCAAACGATGCGTCTACTTTGAGTTGTGAGAAGTCTTTATTATAAGTTTGATGGGTTTTTAAATATTTCCATGGTACACCATATCTCGAACTTCATATTTTCAACATATTATGGAATGCTGGAATATTTTCTTGAGCTGTATTGAGCAGAATCTTGATAATTTATAGGGAAAAGTTCCCTGAATCATTTTCCAACATTGCAAAAGTGATTAGAAATATGAAAATTGAGACATGATGTCCCATGAAAATATTCCAAAATCCATGAAACTTGTAATAAAGACGCCTCACAACTCGAAATAGACGCACCGTTTGAGAGTCTTTCAGAACATGGTTCTTTAGATCTTTGAGAGCTCTAAAAAAAGGTTCTCTACACATTTTTCGACAAAACAGGCCGTTTTTGAGTTGAAAACCTATCAAAAGATTAATAAGGAAACATAGAAAAATCACCAATTTATCGAAACGGGCCTTCATGTACTTATACACGGGAAAAATGATTTTACTCGCCATTTCGAGGCGTGAACTGGTACGATTTTGGTCAAAACGGATCCTTACTGTGTAGGATCTCCTAAAAAACACCCCATAGTTGGATTTTGGTGTCAGTTTTGTGATACTTATCGCAGCTTGAAGCGAGGTGTGTGGTGATCAAGTTACAGAATTAGGACTCCCGTGAAAATGAAATTGCTCCAAAAATTCTGCCAAAATTCAGAGACATTTAGACACTCTACATTTTGAGAAAGTGTTTGTCTTAGTCACGAGCCTTCAATGTGGCAGTCACGAATGAATGTCGAAGTCGCGCAACAGAGTTTTCACAAAATAATCAGATTTCCCATAACTGTCTTTTAAGAAAATATCATCTTCGATAAGTACGTAATCAAAACGAGTTTTGATTGCTTAATTCAAATAAAACCAATACTGTATCCCGTTTGGTTAAGAAATGTGCGACCAGTTGTGTTGAAATGACAGCTTCGACACGATGTTCATGCGTCCACGCGACTGGAAACGAAAGTCAAATTTTCATATGGCACCGAAAGGGGAATCTATTATGTTCTGCCCATTATTCTTTCACCT
The DNA here is from genome assembly GCA_029851415.1 of Eretmocerus hayati. Taxonomy (NCBI): domain Eukaryota; kingdom Metazoa; phylum Arthropoda; class Insecta; order Hymenoptera; family Aphelinidae; genus Eretmocerus; species Eretmocerus hayati. Next base: position 137,309,476 of record CM056742.1, read on the forward strand.
CATTACAAACAATATCCCACAGTCTTCATGCCCTCACGTGAAATATTATTTGCATGAAAAGTATTACGAAGATTGAATTGATGAGACTCATGCGTGACCAAGCTTGTCAAAGCGCTTTTATGGCATTGGAATCGTTCATGTCAATCTTAGAGACAGACAAATTACAACAGAGAACACACTAGGTATTTCTCTATGAGTGTTACTTAGACTCGATTTTGTGAATTCACAGAGAATTCTTTCAAAATACGGACGGGGGCGCCAAAGCGCAAATTAAGAGGAATTCGAGTACTTGCGATTATCGTACATGGTCAGAAAATACAAAAATAGTGAGATAAAATTGGTACCTGTGTTCAAACTTGCCTATGCGTGTTGTTTGTGCGTAGATCTAGATTCAGTTGGGTGCGCTCAAAGTCTTAAATGTAATCTTCATCGATAAAAGAAATAACATTATCCTAAAGCAGTAGGCACGTAATTTTTTTTGACTCATTTAGAAGGTCTTAGTAACCGGCAAAATTGGTTTCAGATGCATACCATGAGGGGAAAAATTCAGCATACCAAATGTTCAAAGTTCTATGGACTCTCTCATACTTTTTCAATTTTTAAAAGGTGTTACAAATTAGGCAAGATCAAACTTCACAAATTTTAAAAGCTGATTTGGTATGGAATGTAGGTACAAGAGATTCTAGAAGCGATACCAACTTAAAATATAAAATAACTACTCACTTAATGACCATTCAAAGGGCTTGCACAAATTTGTGTCAGGTCACTGCTATCGAAGCAGGGAATCCACAGCTTCAAGTCGAGCTTGCACGTAACGATGCGTAAGTACGGCCGGCTTGCAATTCACTCGACGGTACATAAAATCCCGATTACAGAGATATCTAGAATGACGACGTTGAGTTCGAGTAGAAGTAGATCCAAAAATCAAAAAGTCGACTTTAGTGTCGGTATGAGCACTCAAGGCCGTGATCGACCTCGCCGCGAGTAAAATTAGTACTGCGGAATGATTTGAAACAGAAGAAGCTTATCAGTTCGAGCTACGGGAACGCGGTTTATGTAAAGAAGGGAGATAGGTATGGGGAATCGTCCCCACTGTAAAAGAGTTTTCTGCTCGGCTCGGTGTTCAGCTCTTCGCTATTATACTTATAGATAAGACCATGCATTCTGATTTGCCGAAACGCGTTCAACGGCTTCTATCCGCCTATTCGAATGACGAAATTTGGAAGAGTTGGGGAATTATAATTTGTCATTCAATTCAACACGTAGTTGCTCTATTTTTATTCTATTATAAAAAGAATAGACCCTGTGGTGCGTTTGACAATCAAAAAGATCATCCAAGGTTTGTAACTATTATAAGGCTCCCTTGTTATTTAAAGTCAGTAAATAAGCATTTTTTTAATCGTCAGGATATACTTGCGCGCACAATGAAAAAAGGTCACACGAGCATGAACAGCTTTTCTCTTTCCCTCACTTTCTTATTCATGGAAGGATAAATTGTCACCACAAAAAGCAATATCTACTCTGAGTGAGTCGATTGCTAATACGGATTTGGTATCAGGAAATTTTCGGTCGTATTACATTTTTTAACGACTGTGCGCACTCTTGACAAATAAGTCTAGACGCAAGTGTTTCTCGTGATATGGTATAAAATATCTCGATGTACAAGCGCAGCAGTATGACCACGATCATGGAAAAAGGTGCAACTATGAGGTGAAAATGAAGGAAGATGCATAAAAAAGACAGTGAGAATTTCTAAATTAGTGGGTATACGCTTATCAAGAACGCTGAGACAAAAGAAAATAATGGTCAACTTTGAATCGCATATTGCGATGGGCCCCACCGGTGGGGTCCACGATTTTCTTTTTTCCAATCTTTACCGATTCGTATTAGATTGGAAAATGCCTCTTATAACGACAATGTATAATGATGATCACGTTGCCAAGAATGAGTTGAAAATGAGTTCATACCCATACCTGTATGTGTTTGCCAGTACTCGGGAGAATTCCTTCAAACAGGCTTTGCAGTGAACGTGTGGATGAGCCTAAGATTTCCAATTGATATTCAAGTTGCTATACATATCTTGGGCATGTGCGATACATCAGATGCAAATATTTTTTGTCTTTGATAGTTATTCTGCGTGATTTCGACATTTTTCAGTTTCAGTACGGTTTCATCATTAGAGATATTACCGAAGCCCGAGACGAACTCTTCAAGTTTCGCAATTTATGTGACCATATTGATTTATGCTTATATAAAGTAAAGTGAACAAGAGGAATGAAATCACATATCTTGAACAATGTACTTGAATTACTCGATCCAACTTCACCGTGATAAGAATGCGGCGTTTGCATGCTTCTACGTATATGTTTGGCTCGATTGTTTAATTCCAGGGCAAAAGAAATGCCCAAACTTTTTCCTCACCACATTGTTTGTCCAAGACGGAGAGCACCAATGACGTGTCAATCGATGGTTTTCGCGCCAAGAATCGATTTCAAAATGGAGATTGCAAGTATGATTTCTCATTGATTTGTAATCTTAATTAGATACGCCTCCAGTCACAATTTTGACATCTTATAGTGATTAATTTTCTATCTTCACTTGATATCCCGAAGCCAACTTTTTGCAAAGGGCTCAGGCTCTTACATAGTTTATTTCCAAGCAATGCTCATAATCTCACGAATTTTGTTGCACTTTTTGGCCAAACTGTGCAGTTTTGAGCTATATGTCAGTCTTAAAAAAAAAAACATGTTTTCGTGATGTTAGAAAAATCTTGGACCACCTTCAATTTTTACAAAAAATCCGGATCAGGATGATACTTATTGCATTTATCAAGTTACGACTCAAGATCTCCACAAGCCCAATTCTGAAAGTCTTTCTACGTAAATCATTCCTAGTACGAGGTATAGCTGTTCTGAAGGAAGATTTCTTTCGATAATTAGATCCACCATCTAGAAAGTGAAGGTTTGTGATAAGCCTGTATACATAATGGATTTTTCGATCCCTAGTTTCACACTAATCCTCGTGAGAGATATCAAGAAAATATTTCAGTAAGTTTGGACCGCTACACTTCCCAGCTTCGGAAAAATTTTCTTATACGAAAAAGTCAATAACTAGTTGTAAAATGACCAAGAAAATGGTAAAATATCAAAATTGAGAATTTTTTTCTTCATCTTTCTGCAAAGGAGAAGCATATGAAGACTTCATTGTTTTCAGAATACATTGCTGGCATCGTTACAGATTCTTGATGATCTTCTCCGATTTTTATGATGTATGGAAGTAAAAAGTTTTCACGAATATCGGTTTTTGGGCATGTCCACTTACGTGGACACTCTGAGTAAGCGAGTTAATCCCCTCATCGTTCCTGAATAATGGGACTTTCTTTCGAGATGATTCCACATTCATGAAAACAGTTATTCGACTGGTTACGAGACTTAAGATATATCCGTCTCATGAGATTTTGAAGTTTCTGCGTTAGACTTCCCAGATGTCATCGGTTTCATATTTATCCATCAATTTACGTAAAAAATGAGATGATTATCGTGAGAATGTGGACTTGACCAAGCTAGCACGGCTTGAAGCTATAAAAAAAGCTTTTGAATAGCCATGTCTGAGCTCTTTGCGACTAGCTGAGCTCGAGGCATCGAGCTCTGAAGTTGAGAAAATCATTGATTGGGTAATCTTAGGATTTTGAACGGTATTGCGATTGAAAAAAAAATCACCATCATCATTGATTCGCTAACTTATCGAGTGGGTCTGCTTCACGTTTATTGGATACATGGAGGAAGAAATAATAAAAGATGGTTCCAACTAGATTTAATGCTAGTTTTGGTCTAAATTAATTGTGCGGCTTACCTCTACAGTAAAAGACGCATCATCGCCAGTTGACTACACTGAAAACTAAACTCTGTCAATTTGCTGTTTCGAAAAAACGAGCGCTCCGAGGTCGATAATATTGCAAGTATCTTCGCGGCCGATCGTGTACGACGTTTGAAGTCAAATGAGTTTGCGTAGGCTACGAAGATAGTAAATGTGCTCGGCAAGGCCCCCGAGGCGATGTACGCTATTATTGCAATTTCCATATCGCATTTATAATGAGGACAGAACACATCGCAAAGATTCTTGAACGATTCTTCACGCTTCGCTGAAGTCACCTGTCTCTTCTATTATACGAGATCAATTGATGAGTTAGGATTTCTACGCAGGCCCGAAGTTGTATCTGTGATTAAGATTTTTAAGTGGATTTTTGCCATTGAAGTTGCCTGCATTGCAGTATTCATGACTTGATACAAGACTTGCGATGAATGAAAAATGAGCCACGGTCGGTTTTGTGGTGCGTCACTTCATTTCGATAATTCCTCGATAGATTTTTTTTATTGCTTTTGCTCTATTTTGAAAACTCGAGAATATTTGATGCGCGAGGGTCATGTCTGTGATAAGCAGAAGGTAACTTAATTTACGTGAAAAGGCCGGTTTGCATTTCTAAATTGTTGTCGCGTACATTCATTTTTTCTGAAAATATTGAACCTCCGAAGATATTAAAATTCGTTGCCTTCAGATTTGAAAGTTGACCTTCAGCTTCATAAACCGGGAATCGTGAACACGGAATTCAGCACAATTTTGAAGAGATCTGAGTATTGACCATAGTTACGCGTGGAACGATTGATTCAAGAAAAATGTTGATATGGTGTTTATTGCGAATACAGTTGAAAACAAACGAGGAGTCGCTATGATTGAATTCTAATTTTTACGGGACTATAGTTGAAGTTTATATTAATGAAAGAGTCGGTGGCACGTCAAGCAAAAGTGTGTTTGTGGAATCGATCTTTGAAATCGAGTTTCACTCTATAATTTAGAACAAATTTCATTTGCATCAAACACAGAACTCTCATGTTTGACTTGCCCCACCTCGCTTTATCCCTGTACACGTAACAATGCGGTACAAATTTCGATTATTGTAATGGCGCAACCGCCTGGTCAGCTCTAATCACCCAAATAGCTCCCACCTGTTAGATTAATTCAATCCGTTGCGTTCGTATCCGTTGTTGATGTATAATCTCATTCAAATCAATAAAAGGCCTCATTTTTATGCTTGCAGGAGACGATTTGCAGATTTTGGGTCGCTGTCTAAGCGGAAATCGCACCGCCTGTCCGGGTCACTTTGACTCGGACTGCTCAGCTCTGAAAGGAGCTTTCAAGTTCTACCTAGCCTTCGAAAATTCCAACTGCCGAGAGTACCTTAGTGAAAAGCTCTGGTGGCAAGCATATGCCAAGAGCTCGGTACCAGTTATCATGGGCGCACCAAAATCGGATTGTTTGCGTCTCTTGCCTCCAAATTCCTATCTCCACGTTGACGATTATCATTCGCCAGAGCATCTTGCAAACAGACTAATTTTGCTGGGCAAAAATCGGAAAAAGTACGAGAGGCTTCAACTTGGCTGGCGTAAAAGATACAAAATATTGAACGAGCACGGATATTTCGGCAGTCCCTCAGCTCACTACTGTCGCCTATGTCAGGCGCTAAATTACAATTCAAACGAAACCAAGATTTATTGGGATCTTGAGGAGTTTTGGAGTGCCGAAAGAGACTGTCGTTTTTATAAACCTTATGCTTGATCATGTGCAACTTTCAACCGCGAGTGAAATGAGGCGTGAGATGAGCTTACTTGCGCAATGGCTGTGATACATTATTCGTGCGTGAATTTCCTTGTAGACTGTGATTAATGAAATTGTTGAGGCCGTTGAGGCGGTCTTCGGGCGCGGTCTATTGCGTGTGACAATGTAAAACTTTCTATGTATGTCAATCATCAGTATTACACACTGCAGATATATGCAGTGATGGCGATTTGTTTTTACCAATGGCATGCAAAGACAGCAGTCAAATTTAAATTAAGAAGATACTTGGTAGAATAAAATGACACTAAAAAGTTAGAACAATGTACTAGCTCCATGTCGTCATATTATAAAATGATCACTCGAAAATGATATTGCATTACATGAATCCGGAAAAACCACTATTACTTGAAGAAAAATTGAAAGTCATCCCCATGACGTATTTCTGTTTTACTTCTGATATGGTCAACAAAGACATGAGGACGGAAATGAGGGTATATTTTGTCGGTACAATGAAACGAATCCACTCTGTGGAATCGATGCATTTTGCAAATAGTTATAAATGAGTTTTTATACTCAATAAACAATTTGATCTTTTCTCGATCAGCAAGAAATGAAATAAGGTAAGGTACCCAACTTGCCTCTGTAGCCAACTTGCCCCCATATGCCGATCTCGGGGATGGGCACTCTTTGGCCTTCCCGCATATTTTTTTTTTACGTTTGTTATGTTAAGATATGAGAAAATACGTAGTTTTCATCTACCCCGGTTCATTTCTGCGTTCTTCAGAAAATATATAGTGAGTTTTCCATTTTTCGTGTTTGCACGGCTAAGAAATCACCGAGGAAATCGCGTTCACTAAAACCGGCGCCAATTTATTTTCATTCGACCAATCTTGACGTACTTTAGCGCATTCGATTCCTTGTCTCAAGACCTTCAAAATCCGTTCTTCACAGTTGCGAAACTCTGATTTGGAGCGATTTTATGTACAAAACGCGGAGATGATTTGAGAATCAAGAAGGCCGACATCGGAGTGTACCCAACATGCCCCCATATGGTTATCTCCGAAAGGCGTACAGTATGGCTTTTTTACCACTCAAAACGTGTTTATCACGTCAAAATAGATCGGAAACGATGTCTGGGGCCAGCTAAAGGCTACAAATGTCGCTGCACGGTGATCAAAACGGATCAAAGCGATTTCATTCACTTTATCGCCGATTTACATTGTTTTAAATGATGGGGGCAAGTTGGGTACACACTTTTGTAAACTCTCAAAAATCACCTTTCAGGAGAATTTAAACAGTTTGGCTCCAGTTTATTTAAATTAGGCTTATCTTAGCTCATTTTGAAGGTCTTAAGACAAGCTTCAAAATGAGTTAGAGTACGTCGGAAAATATTGAGATTAGCCAGAATTATTAATAAAATGGCTTAATGGGGGCAAGTTGGGTACACTGACTTTATTAGCGCCGAAGGAACATCGCTTATCCAATGTATGAGATGTTTGAAGAGTTTCATGAGAATTTCCCCGGAATCTCGAAAACAATTAGAAAGAGTTGCTAAAAAATTTGGAGCTCAAAAAAATTTTAAATAAAAAAAGAAAATGACTTGCAAATTACCGACGAGAAAGACTAATTGTTGCAGGTCCAAATTCACGAGAAAGTTAAGCATAAGTTGGTAGTACCTATTCAAAGATCCGCTTCTAATAGTTACTCGTATAAGCAGACATAGAAATGTACAAGTTAAAAAGGAAATTGCTTTCTGAACCATGTCAGATGCGAGATTAGCAGTCGAAGAAAAGTACAAAAGCAATGAAGTTTGGCAAAACGTCGGTCGGTAACCAGATCAGCAGATACTTTTCAGCACTCGTTAGAAACACGCAAACGTTGAGTATAAAAAGGGTCAACATTCCAATGATTAGGATCTGTAGAGCATGCGCTGAAACGTAAATCAATATAGTGTACATCGGGTTTTAAAATGTTTAATTGTCGACGAATGGCGAATCGCATACCATAAAAAGTTTGACAACAGGCATCGCGTATTTTCGCAAATTTTATTATTATAAAATCGAAATCGGCCCTCATGGTCTAAAAACCAAGAACGCTGAAATTGCTACGAATTCTTGCATATGCAACTAGTTACATTTCTGTAGATTGATTTCCAACACACCCCACCCTTTGGAGAGCCCTCATTTCACTCCTTGAGGGAGGATCGAGTAAATTGTGAAAACCAGTGCGGCGCCAGACGGTCTTGAGCAGTCTTGAGCTCGCGCAAGCGCTAGTTGCGCACGCTATAATAAAAAAATAAAATCAAGTAAATTTGGAACTCTTTCAAGTTTGTCGAGATAGTTAAGATGTACTGCTTATGTTAGATCAAATGTAATCATTTTTAAGACAGTATAAATAACTGTTCTAATTGTTGGATGGTACTTCACTAGCTTAAATTTCGTCCTTGCTTTAATAATATGAACTGACGACGATTTTATCACCTATCAACCGAGTGGGAAATTGACAGTATTATAGCTGTATTAAATGTCTCTGAGTCTTTAACGGCAAAGAAAAATTCATCAACTAGGTCGTGGTGAAGCAAATATATATTTCACCAATAATTTAATAGTTTTGAGTGAAGAAACATGAAAATTGAAAATGTGAAAAGTGGAGATTTTGATGTTATCTCTCTGGCAGGCAGAAGTTTGAAATCGCACAGTATATAAATATAAATTGGCGCTCTTAGATATAAACGCAGAGTCAAATAGTGGGGGTAACTTGACTAGCAGACGATATTTCCCAGCTGATATCTGACAACCTGTTCCCTCCAGTGGGGTCTGGGGTCTGACGTGCGGCACTGCCGATGTTTACTATCAAGGCTGTTGCCTCGTCGCAACGGCAACAGTACAAAATCATTCGTCTACTACTCAGGACCATGGCTCAGAGGAATGACAATTTTCGAGGCCAGGTCGATCGCTACGATGGGGTGACCGTCGACTCCAAACAAGAGCCATGTGATGTAAACGCCTTTCCTGATCGGTTAGAAGGTCAGATTCATTGTAATTGATAGTACTCTTATCACTGCGCACTCTGCCGACGCGATACTCATAGATGACTTTTGATTTTTAGCTTCGCTTGAGGAATGGATTAAAGATAAGAAAAGAACTGTATGGTTCAAAGTGGACTTAGCGCAGACCTATTGGATACCAGAGCTTACCAAGAGAGGCTTCAAGTTCCATCATGCCAAAGAAGAGCAGGCCACTTTGTATAGGTGGCTTGCTGTAAAAGAAACATGTAATGTTCCTCCTTACGCGCACACCAATTTGGGAGTGGGTGCAGTTGTTTTGAATGAAAAAACACAGGAGATTTTAGCTGTCAAGGAAATGAGAGGCCCTTCTGGCGTGCATTGGAAATTGCCAGGGGGATATGTTGAGCCAGGCGAGGATATTTCAACTGCTGTTGAGAGAGAAGTATTTGAAGAAACTGGAATCAAGGCAAAATTCAAATGCATGCTGACATTTAGACATGCCCACGAGTATGTATTTGGCTGCTCTGATATTTACGCTGTGTCTTGCCTAGTGCCTGAAACTTTTGAAATTGACAAGTGCCCCCAAGAAATAAGTGAATGTCAGTGGATGAAGGTGAGTTAATCAAAGTATTTGACAACTGCTCTGTACATAATGAAGCCTGTCTTATTTAATGCTAAACCTTATTTTCAGCTTGAGGAATTTAGAAGCCATCCACAGGTTCACGAGAACAATAAATTCATAGCGAATAAAGTAGTAGAATATCTTGAACATGGGATGGGTATCACTGTCACAACATCATTGCACCCGCTCAGCAAGAAACCTCTCTGCATGTTCAGTATTTCAGATACACGAAAAGCATGATTTACGAATGAAAATTCTTATATCTTAGGTTAGTTTCCAATTTTACATACTGTGATGCACTCTGCAACAATCGTACAAATTTGTAAAAGCTATTGTTGAGTTTTTATCGTTTTGAATTAAAATTATCTCTGAGAAAAATAGATTTCTTTTACTGCATAGGAAACTTGAAACCATAACTCAAAAATATCATACCTTCTCAGCTAAGCGTGTTTCTCACATTTTGACCAAATATATTGTTGTTGAACAATATTTCCACGAGTCTCCTCGGTCATAGCAGAGATGAGTAGAGTAATATAGTCAGATGAAAATCATCACCAATCATCACCAAAGATCTTTAACTTGTTGAACAGATCGGAAAGATGCAGCTGATGTGCTCATTGCTAGCCCCGGCCGGAGCAGGCCGGATGAGTCGGTTCGAAATCAAGCAGAACGCATCGAGGACCGATCATGTCTGCTAAGTATCTAAGATTAGGTTATGTTTTTTTAGTTGGCACGATTGACAAATTGGTGTTGTGAGTGATGACAGTTGCGATATCTGTGTAGCTGACGAAGGACGTCGCATAATCCAATAAAAAGTGAAATACAGTGAAATATTCGAGGAAATTCTATCTAAAACAGCACATCATCCCTTTTTGAAATGTCGAGAGCTCAATGTGAATTATGTGAAGACACTCCCATTATCCCAGCTTTCTTACAAACGATACAAGTCACGTTCTGAGTCGAGGCATTAGCGTCTACTCAAACGCATATTTGGCTCGTTGTTTGTATCCAACGTCAATGTTTTCCAATCAAATAAACAAAAATGAGTAAGATGAACTTTTCAACTGAAAATCTATCCGACAAGGAGCTCAAAGAGAAGGGTAATCGTCTCTACAGTCTTCTCAAATTCGATGAAGCTGCCAATTATTACACGAAAGCTATTGTGAGTCAGATCATGATGTTACAGAATTTATAGTAGCTTCTAGAACTCATCCTTCAATTTTCATTTCTAGATTAAAAATCCCAATCAAGCCACTTACTTTACCAATCGAGCTTTAGCATATTTAAAATTGAAACGATGGGAGTCCTGCTGTCAAGACTGTCGTCGTGCCTTGGATCTAGATCCATGCCTTGTTAAGGGGCACTTTTTTCTCGGGCAAGCACTTCAAGGGATGGAACTCTATGATGAAGCTATCAAACATTTTCAGAGAGGTATTTTCTCTTCAACCATACCGGTTTTAACCTAGGTTACTGACAAAGTTGTTTCCTCTTACTGACTTAATTGTTTGTAAATCATGACCAATTTGATTTCACATAAAATTCTTGATAAGAGGATTTTTGTTTCCAGCTGTGGACTTGGCTAAAGAACAAAAGCTAAATTTTGGTGATGAAATGACCAGTGTCTTACGTCAAGCCCGTAAAAAGCGATTCCAAATAAAAGAAGAACAGAGAATCAATCAAGAAATAGAGCTTCAGTCCTATCTAAACAGATTGATCATCATGGATGCAGAAAAGAGCTTAGCTGAGCTCAAGGAAAGAGAGTCTCACAGAAACCAAGAGAAGAATGAGGATCCTATCACAGATTCTGAATTAGCCGAGTTGCGCCAAAAAATAGAAGAGAAGAGGGATACATCAATGGCTCAACTCAATGATTTGTTTGCTAAGGTTGACGACAATCGGCGGGTGAGCATTTTATTTTGAATGACAAATATTATTTGGATAGACAGACAAGTATTCAAGTACTTTTCATCATACTAATGACAAGTTGAAATCTTTTTGTGTCGTCATTAAATATTCTTTACTGTTCAAACTAATGATCTGTACAGTATGATAGTGTTCTGAGAAATTTCACAGAATTTGAGCTTGAGGTCATCATTAATTTATCTGATTAGTCCTTATGTATTCAAATCGAATGCAGTTGATTACTTATTCCGCTCCAAGCACTCAAGAGCCGTCAGACAGAGGCATCTGACACTGTCCTTACTACCTTCTTGTGGTAGACAAGAGTCTTACTGATTCTTTTTTGAAACAAGGGACCCACAAACCTGAAACTGACCAGTAGTGGCTCTACCATGGAACGAGCTCTATACACCATTTTGAGAATCCTATGGATCTCTGGTTTCAATTCTATCTGTTTTTGACATTGCAAATACTGTTCTACTCTTACAAGATCAAACGTTTCTGTCCGATTCTATGGGTTTTCAAAAATTTAAATAAAAATCGAACGATTTTCGCGTACTCACTCTCTAGACCACCGTGCTGAAGAGATCAAAGCGCGTACAAGAGAACATAGTTCCAGACTGTTCCTCCGTGATTTCAAGAAAGATTGCTCTGAAGTCATCTGTTCGTTTGTATGGGAAGAACAAGAACTCAGATTTCCGTTGAAAAAAGTTTCATGCTTAGATCAAAAACTGACTCTCTTCTGCGTTAAAAAACACATGAGAAAATCAATTCATCAATTCTCCCAGATAGGACATTCCGACCTTGGGATATTCGTCCTAAGTGCAAGTAGTATATCAAATCGATTACCTTTCAAATAAAGAAGAGCACTTTTTATCTATGAGTTATGCACGAGTTTGATTTTTCTGCGAGATGAATTGTTAGGGCAGTCGAGTCGTTTGAGAAATTATGCCCTCGGAAAAATGAGTCATTTCATGAGGAGCGTTGTGCATCAACCCCAGAAATTTACCAATTATACTCTATGTTTGAAACTTCCTTGAGATCGGTATACCCAGTGGAATAGCGTCTCGGAAAGCCAAATTGAACTCTGGGAACGGCCCTATTAGCTTTTCCTCACATTTTTAATGGTTTTAGGGAATCAGCTTTGAAACTAAGATATTTGAATAAGAATTACACAATGGATCAGATCCTAACTAATCCCTGGCAGAAATGGTGAACATTTCTTAGCCAATAACTGGTCAAGTCGCATTCCTACTGTCTATAGGTGATCAAAAAAATTGTCACATTTCTATCAGGGAATTAGCGCGCGCGATTTTTCCTATTGATTACAAAATTCGTCGCTCACACGAGAGAAAAAATTTGTATCTGTAAAATTGCGTGAGTGAGCTAGCAGTGCAAAAAATTCCATGTAGACATTCTTCACCCTCAATCTTTGAAATAGTCCGTCTGAGAAACTAAACGAATTCTTTATCTCCCCAGAAACGAGAAGTTCCCGACTACTTATGTGGTAGAATTAGTTTCGAGATTCTTCAGGAACCAGTCGTCACACCAAGTGGAATAACTTATGAGAAGAAAGATATTGAGGAGCATTTGCAGAGAGTTGGCCATTTTGATCCAGTAACCCGTGTTCGTTTGACTCAAGATCAACTGATACCCAATCTCTCAATGAAAGAAGTAGTTGACGCTTTCTTGCAAGAGAATGAATGGGCGCTCGATTACTAATCCAAATAAGATGACTAAATATCCCCCTCTTATAAGTGATGATATAACGATCAATCCTGCGTCTTCAAGCCAGAGTTTATCTTGTATCAATACGTGTAAATTATAGATATGTGTACTCGGAAAAACATTATTTTCATAAGTCGAGTGTAGTTATAAGAATCTGTAAATTCATCTCGGAGTTTCGGACTATTTAGAACGGCTCAATCTAGTTCTAAGTATATTAGTTGCCTCAAGCATATAACTGATAGATCGTGATGATTGGATCATTTTGGTAAGAAGCAATAAAGTGCTTTTTGGTCATCAATGATCATGAACAGTATGACTTTTATTCATACATACACAATACATATTCTTTGGTCAATGCAGCATTTACTTACTTGAAAAAATTCTGAGTGCATGTCACAGAACATACCATTTCAAGAATTTCTGTTGCAAGCTCTTGAAACTCATACATAAAAGACATCAACAGATGAGACATAGTTCATTCCGTCTAAAAATATTCTTTAAAATGTGGCGATATTGACTATATGCATTTGTGAATGTGATCGCACTGTTAGAGGATATACTTCTACTATGTCAATCCAGGTGTCACAAATGATTTGATATGTATCCATTTTTCATCAGCTTATGCACAATTTAATTCCTTGTCAGATATTCACATACACCACAAAAGGAAAAAAAAACTTCATATTTTCCTGGATGCAAATCCTGACAACCTTTTTCGTGTTCGAGACTATTCTTTGACGATCAATCTCGCCGAGTCCGGTAACAAGTTCACTTGTTATTTCTAAAATGAGCGTGCTTGACATTTTCGACGCTCAGCAGCGCATTTGAACTAGTCTTAAAAGCGCTCTTTACGCAAAGTCATAGTTTTAATCTCGACATATAAAATCATATAAAGCGAATCATGATTATGTGTGGTTAAAATACGTTCGGTGCAGATGCTTAAATACTACATAATCTCGGGAACAACCTTTGTAAAAAGTTCTATAAAATGAATCACAGTCAGGTGAGTTAAAATTCCTATGTAAAAATCTAATTGCCCAAGAATGTCTTGTCAAAGCTCACGTTTGCAGTGAGTTGATGGAAAGCAGTATCACTACCGCGGCTAAAGAAGGTGGGAAAGCCCAATAGTAGTGATCGGCATTTGAGGTGGCAGATAGAGCAAGAGCCACCCAACCTAGGCAACGTATCACTGTTGCTAATAGTTTGCCAATACGAGAATTTCCAGACGTTGGAATTTTCACGAGTCCTGATGTTCCACATCCGACCATAATTATCCAGCTATACAAAAATACTTGATCTTCTGTTGTGAGCCGGGAACTGAAACTAATTTTTTAATTTTGATCAACTCTTCATCCAACGGCAAATAGTTACCTTAAAAGCATTCTCATACCTGAAATTTTTCGCCCAAACTAAGACCGAGGGTATTGATGGTATGGCAGCAGAACACCAAAATAAGAATAAGAGTATTTGATTGAATATATCCCCTCTAATAGAATCTCCAGATTCTTCGCGGTCTTTATTCGATCTCCTGATAAGATTGAAATGTCTCATTGATGCCAGCAACAGTTCCTCCAGATAATCTTCATACATTTTGGTCAGCCTAAGGAAATGTAAAAAGACTGATACTAGCATTGCCAGAGCACCACAAGTGGCTGGTATCATTGAGAGTAGAAGTCCTGAAGTAACTATTGGCAATTGATTGACCAGTCCTCCCAGAACCCAATCTGACCAAGTTGTAGAGAAAGTTACTGCTCTGGCTAGAAATCTGTGGACAAAATTGAGTCTCAGTTCGGAAATTGTCATTTCTATAGTTAAGTATCTGTAGAAAGATCCAATTCACGTAGCAATCCATGGGCTGATTTGGGACAAGGTTTTTGATAAATGTTAATCTCTTCAGCTTAACCCAGTTGTTTGGACGAACAATGTTGGCATTATTTTTGTGAAAAATCATAGTTTTGACTAAAAAATTGAGTGATTGCCGTTAAAGGGGTATTGATCATCTCTCTCCAAGTAACTATTACTATACAGTAACTTCTTAATAATTGATTACACTGGACGACAAAATTTTGGTGTCGCAAGTGTACAGGAATCAGACTATGTTTTTCTTACGTATTTTCCGACGTGAAAACTGGACCCGTAGCCAGATTTACTCCGAAACTTTAAGATTATATCGAGTCGCAAACAACGACATTTCTAGCTTTTTTTGCTAATTTTCTAAATTGATGGCTTTGGGTAGCGCACTTCTTGTGGTTGTCCAGAAACCTATCGTCGGAAGTATGATTTTCTACGTATTTTGACCCGCTGAATACGATGGCAGCAGTTTCAGAGAGCTAGAGTATGTCTTCAAAACGCTGATTTTCCAAGGTTGCTATCAGAGACATCTTTTTTTGGCTCAAAAGTGCGCATTTTCTCCGATCTTACATATACGATGAAGGAAAACTATTTGCAATTCCTCAAACATATACAGTCCCTACCATAAATAATGGAACACGTAGGGTCTCACTCAAACAGTGATATTTCCAATTCGATTGGTCGTACGGAAAATTTAAAAAAGGGTTTTGAAGAGCACAAAAAAATCTATCAATTCATGGGTTTTGATGATTTTTTACGTGCTGTTTATGTGCCCGTACATGTGGTTGAAAATCAGAAAAAATTCTCCTTCAATCAATCACCTATAATTTTGACGGGAGTGATCCGATCACAGAAATACTCACAAGATCTTGTAGATCGTTCAAAAATCTAAAAATTTGGTCCTCTGTAAAATTTTCGTACAACCCTTCTCGTCTGACTTACGAGCTCCGAAAGAAAACTTTGTATCAACATAGGGTGCTTATGGAGATACCGAGCCTGCCACCTGATTAATTTTCTCTCGCTCTATCCTGGGCTGGGGCAAAATTGGATTTAAAAAATATCATGGCACATGATTTCGACGTAAAATGATCTCATCTTTCAGAATATTTCATCAGATTTTGTCTCAAATGTGGTCCTACAGGAGCAAAACACGAAATCTATCAATTTTCACATCAAATTTCGAGAAATCGTTGCTACCTCAAATCTTTGACAAAATCTGATGAAATATTCTGAAAGATGAGATCATATTGCGTCAAAATCATGTGTCATGACATTTTCTAAATCCAATTTTGTCCCATAATAGAGCAAGGCGAAATGAAACAGGTGCCAGGCTCGGTATCTCCATAAGCACCCTATGTTGATACAAAGTTTTCTTTCGGAGCTCGTAAGTCAGACAGGAAGGGTCGCACGAAAATTTTACAGGGAACAAAAATTTCAGATTTTTGAACGATCTACAAGATCCCGTGAGTATTTTTGTGATCGGATCACTCCCGTCAAAATTGTAGGTGATTGATTGAAGAATTCTTTCTGATTTTCAACCACGTGTACGGGCACTTAAAAAGCACATCAAAAATTATCAAAACCCATGCATCGATAGATTTTTTTGTGCTCTTCAAAACCCTTTTTTCAGAATTCCCGTACGACCAATCAAATTGAAAATATCATTGTTTGAGTGAGACCCTACGTGTTCCATTATTTATGGTAGGGACTGTAGAAGAGGCAATCGTACAGATCTCATACCCGAAAAGACGTTTTGAGCACTTTTCAAGGTGGGCTCAAGCCTTCTAGTAACAATAAGTCAAATATTGAGCTTTTGAGTCTCACGGCTTTCCAAAACTACTAAAATAGTCTCTTTTTGTTACTATGATACGATATCTGAATCCCCGGAGACGTATACTTTCATAATATCAAACAATCCTGGATATTTCATTAAAATACGATTAGACATGTTTACATTGTTCCTCTTCCCCAAGCTCAAACGAGCAATTCGATAGGCACCGGATAAAAATATTCAACGCTGGGTACACCATCTTGGTGTGATTGAAGAGAGCCATTTGTATGGTTTTAAAAGCACGCGTTAGATGAGGAAACTTCAAATTGACTCGTTCCGGGAAAACTTGCATTTACCCTAAAAATCGCTCAAAACGACTTTTTCGGAATAAGACTCGTACACTTGACCTATCTGCTTTTGAGCTATTGCGAATATTTTTTCCTTATCGTATATAAAACGAAGAAAATACCCCCTCATGAGCTCATGGAGCATGTCTCTGGTGTATTTTGTGAGCATTGTAAGATTTATTGCGAGATTGGTCGAATATTTCTGATAGCTCGAAAAATCAGATTGTCACTCATTTTGAAGGTATCCTAGACTCTCCTCTGAAACCGCTGCTATCGTGTCCAGAAGGTCGATATACGCGGGCAACGATAGCCCCTGGTCTACAACGAGAATGAGTTACCCCAGCAAAAAAAAAGAATTCCGACGCGTAGGAGCAAATCTGGCGACGAATTCGGTTACTACGACGAAAAATAGGTAGAGATGAACGTTGCTTGATAATCGTAGAGTTCCGTCCCAAGAATGTTGTCGTCCAACGTTATCAAGACTCTGCTAAGCTTAGCTTACCTGACAGCGATATTGTGAGCTACAGACCCAAAAAATATGACACAACAGCAGACTCCAATAGCCGCAATGTGCAAGATAGCAATACTGACACAGCATTCAATGAAGAGATTCAAACTCAAGCAAAGAACCAGCGTTATCACAGCAATCGCAGAAACGCTCGTCTCGTCTTGATTGATTGCATCAATTCTTTGACCAATACATAGGAGTAAAAATCCAACAGATATTGGATAGATGAACGTCCATCGATCTCTCACAAGGCAAGCAATTCTTTCAATTAAATTTCCTCTTTGAACTTGAATTTTGTAAGAGCACTCAGGGTCCAGAGTCAGTCTTAGTTCAGCATTTAGTGACTTCATTAATCTCAACCGTTGGGAATGGACAGTTAGAAGCTTGATCGTTTTTGGAGAATTATCACTGAAACATGAAAAATATTAATGTGATTCAACTTAACATTATTTCAAGGATCACGATAAGATTTCTTACTTCTCATCAAAAAAGAAGGTTTGACCTGCTCCGGGAGCCCAAGGTTCCAACAACTCAACCATTGAATAATGCTGACGATTATCATCAACACAATCTAGTTTATTCACGTCGACTGATACTACATCAGTGACGCCATCCAATGTAATAAAATGACGAATATTCCTTTTATCAGTAATGATAGATTTCATGGCACTAAGTCGTTTATATCTAGATTGACGTGAATGAGCATCAACTATCACAATTTGGTTGTCCTCTTCATCATCATCATCATTTTCATCATCTTCATCGTCATAAAATCGACGAGTAGATGTTTGCGGAATACGCACAACAATATGAGAAACCTTTGGAGAGCAAACACTGTTCAAGTCCAAGTCGACAGAGTATTTCCAAGGTTTTCTCGTGAATCCAGGCACTATCCTTGTAAAATTGGATAGGTTCCAACCTGAGGTACTGTGTAATAGAAAAGTTGAGATTAGAAGTTTGTCCCATTCTTCACCACTAGATTTACTTTGACAATATTGTTTAGCTCACCAAATTCTTGAATGGCCACGAATATCTGATGCAGAACAAGCAAAAATCCAGTCCCTAGATCTCAGATTGATAGCATCTATTGATAATGCATCAATTTTGGGAAGGTTACATCTCATCATCAGATAAATTGGAGTGGATTTCTTAGGACCATTTTGGGTATGGTTTTTTCTGCTCCACACGTACTGCACTCGGACATCTTCAATCCACTCACCATCATCATTAGGAAACTCTAATATCTCCTGATAGTTCTTTTGTGTTAGATGCTTTTCAATACTGGGTCGCTATGAAGTTGGAGAAATTTACATTAGAAAATACTATGACAGAAAACATTTCAAGCTGAGTGACTCACTTGCAGGAAGTGCCAGCTAAAGACTTTCAATCTGCGGTCATGATTTTCAGATATCACAGCTGGTCTTTGAGAAGTATCCATACAATCAAAAAGCGACCTCACTATGTTCAAAATCAATTGTCGACACCACAATATACATAGATGATCAGTTGGTCGCCAAACACCAGGAATACTTGAGGTCAAAACATTCAAATCTGCAAACTCATCAATAATCTGAGAAGAGGGAACCATTATGTCAGATGAGCCTCCTCCAATTGATATGATGGTAGTCTTATTTTTCTTCAAGTGATACATTGAGTCACTCAAATCTTGATAATATTTCAAAAATGTGTAATCAGGATAGAGAGATGGCTTGTGAGGAGTAGCTAGTGTAATTAAAATATTTGCAACATCGCTCTCAACTTCAGGTACCAGTAATAATGCTCCTTTTGCTATCAGTCCACCCTGCAGAGAAATAGAGTGATGAGTAAAAAAGTTTTAATGAAAATATTATAAGAACAATACAAACCATTGAGTGTCCAATTAAAATGATATTTTTCACTTTCCCTTTATAAAGCGAAAGTATTCTCTTAATACATTTGGCTGCATAATAAGTTTCTTCTTTCAGCACACCTCCATACAATGCTGAGTAATCTTTTCCGAATGAGATGGAAAAGAAGTCAAAATGAAATGGTGTGTGGCTTTTCAAACTTTTACGCAAGCTCACTGAGGCTAAAGAACGAACTGAAATTTTTTAGAAAGGTAAATGAGATGGTTCTTATAGTTACTTATTACTAATCAATGATAAAGACCTTGTTCATGTGATCCAGCATTCCCAGGTATAAATAGTACAGGAATACCAGAAAAGTGCATTTTTCTCAGGCGCTCTGTAACAAAACCCTCACCATAGGCATAAAGCTGGAACCTTGGGAAAAGGTAGTCCTCAGATATGTCATCACTTTCCTGGCTCAGTCGGATCCTCTGATCATGATAGCAGACAATGATTATAAACCCAAGACCAAAATAGATTAACTCTCTTCGCTGATACATACCACATATTGCGGGTACTCAAACATGTAAGTCATGTCACATGTGTTTTCATCATGGTCAGTTAGATATCGCGCTGCCCCAACAATGTACAAAAGAAAAATCGAAAGGGAAACTGTCAAAACAAAAGAATATACAACTGTTGCCTTGAGCCAGTGGAACTCCATCTCCTCTGAACGTATATGAACTAATTGAATTACAGGAGGAAAATAAGCAGGTGAGTCTAGTAGTGTTAAAAATCATCATTATCCACGATCCAGTTCAGGTAAAGAGCATAAAATTGAGTATTAATCATGATATGGCTGACACTTTTGCCAGAAACGCAAACACCACGTTATAGAGCAATAGCTTCCGAGTTAAATTTGTAACTCGGAAGCGTGTGGTAGGTGTTCTGTGGTGTGTAGCAGACGACGAAGTCCACTAATAGACGCGCCAATCAAATCAAGACCGGTATAACTATATAAGCCATGCCATGGCGGTACTACGACGCCGGCTTGCTATATATTCTGCAGCCCAATGCTTCTGCGCGTTTGAGCTTGCGTTTCGCGAGTTTCACCGGTGGTTTCAAGTAGGAATTGCTAGGAATCCACTGACAGGAATGATGGAGGAATATTTTATCTACAGGTACATACACAGTCTTTTCTTCATTTTTTAGGTGATAATGTTTAGCCTTAGAAGGATCCACATAAAATCTCATGGACTCATTTACAAAACAAATTTATATTTATATATCTCATAAAAATGTACAAAAAAAGACAATTATGTGAGTGTTTATTGAGAATCAACGATAGAAAAAGGGAAAATGGACTGGTCTATTCCTCAGCATCGGTCTTAGTCACAGAGAATGGTTCTGTCACTACTTCTGCACCACAGTCTACAATAATGACATCTTTTTTAGGCCTGTCTTGGCCGGTAGTCTCTGTATTTTCAATCTTTCTGATCACATTCTACAGTGGAGAAAATAAGAGTTCAAAATTCAGATGAGATGTTATGAGAACCAAAAATAGCTAATTTCAAAAAATGTTCCTTACCATCCCTTTCAGGACTTTTCCAAACACTACATGTCTTTTATCTAGCCAAGGCGTCTTTTTGGTGGTGATGAAGAACTGAGAACCATTGGTGTCCTTGCCAGCATTAGCCATGGACAGCCAACCTGCTCCATAATGTTCTAATTTGAAGTTTTCATCTTCAAATCGATCTCCATAAATGCTTTTCCCTGTAACAATAGAGTTTTCAGATGCTAATTACAATCAATCAATCAGTTGTTCCATGATCATACATGGAGATATCTGTCAGACTTCAAACGCAGGGCTAGGGCCAGTGCTGAATCAGCACTCATTTATGACCCATGAGTATCTTTTTTGCTCAGTTGAATAAATTATTTAAACACTCGATAGCTGTGGGATTCAAGTAGATTGAACTTGCATTGATCTTGCACATTGACACATTCGATCCACCATACACAGATCACATTGTGAGATTAGTTGTAAATATTTGAGGGGCACTCAGAGCAAGAATACAAGTGGTGATAGAGTAACAACAAACCTCCAGTCCCATCACCCTTTGTGAAGTCACCTCCCTGAATCATGAAGTCCTTAATGACTCTGTGGAACTTGCTACCCTTGTATCCCTCTCCTTTGGGTTTCTTGGCAAGTTCGACAAAGTTTTTCACAGTTTTGGGTACAGTTTTGCCAAACAAACCAATTTCGACTTTTTCGGGCTCATCGTCTCCGATTTGGATTCGGAACCATACCTGTAAATACCAAAAGCCGGCATAAAGGTCGGGCCATTGCATGCTCAGTGCGCACAAAATCGTTGATGGGTTATTGTTTTTGGAATTTGTAAGTGTGAAAAATATGAGCGTATGACCGGATTCTCATGACGTGTCGACGTGATAATTATTGAAAACGTTTATCAGTTACTTGATGCCAGGCCTGTTTGAAACGACTGATTACGATCATGTAACTTGATGTAAGTACGGTTTTGAGTAATATGAAACACCTTCTTGGGCAAAATTTACAGCACCCAGTATCCGGGATTGCAAACAGGAATATGAGCCATTGAAAGTGAGAGTTATTCTTGACTCTCGTGCGGATAAGTTGATTAAATTGAAAAGAAAAGAAAAGTTGTTGAGCAGAATCTCCATTGATAAGTAATTGAGAGACGCGTGGCGATACGTTCATTGAGTCGAGTACTGAATGGTGTTGAATTGTGTGGCAAAATTCACTTATTACCTTATCAGTGACTTTTGGGCCTTTCTTCTCTTGAGCAAGGGCTGACCCAACGAGGGCGAGGAAAAACGAGAAAATGAAAATTTTGATCATATTTGTTGTTTTGAGAGAGATGCTCTATCGAGACCCCCCGCGATTTAGTTAGCGACTGGTCAAAAATTCGGCAATGCCAGCGTCAGCAATGTTCTTGTATGTATGTACTTACGGAACGGGAATATACATGTATAGATATAATATGACGGCTTGACGAAAGTGGGAGCACGTTGCTGTCGTGCCATTGGATGATTCTTTCGCGGGGGAAGCTCTTACCTCGCACATGATTCGAATGTGTTTAGCACAGCACTCGGGAAGTTCGTGAAAGATGACTAAAAAATCTCAAAAAAGCACGGAATGTGGAATCCACCCCATCCATTTCCACAGATTCAGAAAATTTTTCATCCAAAATCCTAATGCTGTCTACTTTTTCTTATAGAAAAAAATTAAGTTTGAAGATTTTTCAACTATTCTAACGTATAATTGTATACCCCCCGATACTCGTTTGAGCTCCTCTCACGCCTCTAAGGATTTCGCTCATTGCTTTTTGCATTGAAGCTCATAAGTAAATCGGCAAAATCAGCTGGAATTTTTTAGATTTCAATGTAAAGTAACTGAAGGATTCCATTTTTATGAGATTCAGATCTTATCTCTAGCAACTCCAAATTAAGTCTTCTCACAAGCTTTTAGCTACGACATGTCCCATACATTAAAATAATGAAAAATTTCAGCATTCTTAGCAAATTTCAGAGTTTATCACAGGAATTTTGGAACAACTTTATTAGAAATTTGGGAACTGTACCAGTTGCATAGTTACATGAATATTATAGCAAAACGTGCACGAACTCTATGCTTCAAGTTACAAGCATAGTTTTGAATCGTGACAATTTTTGAATTTCATACACTTGCAAGTCTCGTGATTATTAATACATAACTGACAGTCCATCCATATGTGGTCATTTCATGGTTATCTCCAAGGATATTTTTCATATACGCAAACTCACCGGACATTATATCTGCACAAACTTGAAAAAGCTTTTTGTCCCTGGGCTGTTTCAATCCAAATCAGATCTTTTTTGGTGCCTTAATAATCGTAACCTCATCCTACTCAGCATCTCAGAATTGAAATCTAGTCTCAGAATTACAAGTAGTAGTTCAGGGATAAAAAAGCTTTTCCAAAATCGTGCAGATATAATGTCCGTCGAGTATACATTCTGCGCTCGTGTCAATTTAATAATAGCAATTAGACAGTTCCGTCGTTTGGTGAAGCAAAAACTTCCAAATCTTCGACTAGCTTAGAAATCACTCTAGGAACCGGGAAGAATTTTTCACAAATACAGCCTTCACGACGAATTTACTCGAACATTTTTTTTCGTAATGTCAAGTGAGATAAGCGATAAAAACGAATTTTGCAATGGTGAGCTTTTCGGGCTTCTAAGTTTGATCAATTCAACGTGTTTCCCAACGTAACTCTTTCGAGAATTAGTTTCAAACCCTTCAATATCAGCTTATTATGTAAGGTCCATCTTATTTTTTAGAAGTTCGGTGTCTTCCGGGGCCACCATGCAAAGTATATACTAAAACCCCAACTTGGTGTATATAAGGCTACGGCAGCGCTGCAAGTTTTTTTCTATGCATACTCGCCAGCAAGGCGCTACCGCGCCTTTTGATATAGACTTCTTTAGCCTAAATTAGGAGGTAATATTTGATGGATTGCATCTAAGTCTGTTATTATACCATGGATGGAATCTATCACGAATCAAAATTCACTATACGACGAAAGCCCTTTTCTCCCATTTCATGGAATATTTCGTGTCCAAAAAGTTATGAGTATGGATCTGTGAGAGATTCCTAAATCACTTAAATAGATCTTATGAAGTTATGGTTATTTTTCAGGAGAATTCGAGTGTGTGGTTTCATAATTTGCTGTGATGATTATAATAAAATTAATCTGGAGTTGAATTCTCTAATCCGAAAAGCGAGGAGTAATCCATGAGCCGAATAATGATCAAAGGTGTTGTATACTCCGAAGTTGTAAACCAACATTTTCTTTGAAGTTAGTCTTGCAAACTTTGCAAAAAACACCGTGAAGTGAAGGAAACAATCAAAATACAGCGTACTTCGATTGTATTTCAATTCCTAAGTTCTATTCCAAATATTTTGTGTGAATTTTTCGTTCTTGCACATACCTACGTCACGATAGAAAAAAGCATAAGTAAAAATATGTTTCGTCTCCCTTGGCCCCCAGACAGCGGAGATCGATGCATGAGAATGTCAACATGAGTGAACTTCAATCACTAAAAGTAATTACTGATTAAACCAATAGAGTGCAAATCCGCGAACTAACTGAGCCCGAAGAATCCAAATAGTGTAATACATGGGGCGCTTAATGGAAAAACCAAGTTACAAGTGCTAATTCTATGAGAATAGCTATTGGACCAATTCCGAATTTTTCTGGAGTCTGATGAGACTAGTAATATTTAATATAATTAATGAATTCCAAAAACTTATTTTTTGATTATAATTTCTTAGGATTCTGTTGCAAAATAATGCTTATCTTTCTATCTAGCTATCTCGCTGGAAATAACTCCCCCAGAGGTAGGAGAAACATTGTTATTCATTGAGTGCATCCATGGATTATCTAACTATGTTTGAGGAAGTAATTGGAGGTTGAGCGAAGGTCATAATCTCTGATTAGCGTGAAAATCGCGATGAATCGAAGTTCGAGAACTTGCATGGTCTATGTGCAACACTCGCTGAATGATCCATAAGAAACTAAAAGTATCATTTCTTTCCTCGTCTCTGGATGGGTGATCAATTGTGAAAGGGAATTTTTGCAAATCACCGTAGAGGATAGAATTTTAGGGCCTGATTGATACGTTCGACAAGGTATGTGAATAGATGCAGAAATCGAAACTGCAGTGTAAGTTGCAGCCGCGACTCAGACTTTTTTCTAAATTGCAGAAATTTATTGATGAAAATATGAAGAACAGGACATGGAGTTTTTTCACAAATATTATGAAATAGTACATTCGACGGAACTTTCTGACCAAATGATGTTCTTTATTTGATCCATAGATCATGCTACGATACGAATACGTTTTATGACTCTATGTTAGGATAGACCGAGACAGAACTATAATCCAATGTCTTTTGAGTTACTATAAGCAAATATTCATACGTTTCATATCGAAACCGCATATTGTCCCGCAGATCAGAGACGCCCTCCATATAAGTAGTTCTATCATTTTCGTTTCTAGCTGTACTTTTGAGAAAAAAATACTCATGCCATCTCGAGGAGCTCTAATAGTAGATCTTGATGAATGAATGGCAATTTTGTATTATTCCAATAAATAAGAAGTCAAAAGATTGCTCTACCGTTTACCAATGTGCTTCCAAATTTTGGAGTTTCGTGTGCACAGGCTCTTCAACCACTGAAACAATGCTTCAATCAGCACCCTACGGTATTTCAAAGCCGGGTTGTCCAAGCTGAATTCGGAGTTTATTTTAATTCAAAACTGAAAAACTGATAACGTATTATCAGATTAATTTTATTGATGATCGCGAGGTGCGTTGTGCCCATTTGAGTTTGGTCTACTGCAAGCATCCGCGGCTAAGGATATACGATCTCATCGATGATGCAGAGATCATTTTCATGGCTTCAAGGACTCCAAAATCTTGAAATTTTTTGTCGCCAACGAGGAGTTTCAACTGGACTTGAAAAAAAAAAGCGGTAGGAGTAAAAGGCGCTTCGGCCGAGTTTCGTGGGCATAGAAAGAACATTTCTAATATCTTATGCGGAACAGAAATTGTGTGTGAAGCATCCTTGAAAAAATCGGCTTATGTCATTTCAAGTATTCCGCGGAAATTTTGATATATTAGGGGTTGAAAATATGCCAGCCCTAAATCTCATTTCCGAAGGTTTTAAGAAGTGTTATCTTTCGACTTTTTGAAACAAATAAAGCACTATATATAGTTCTCTCGCGCACGAACATCGATACTTTCATTTATCAGAACCATAAGGGATAACACGGATGACATGGTAGCGTCACACGAACATGACATTTTGCCATTGAAATTGATCTCACGGTCAAAAGGTTTGAGTTACAGCTTTTGGGATTTCGGAATTTTGATTTGACCATCATCTGATCCTTTGAAGAAAAACCGACTAGGGCCTCTGTAGCCTCGTGTTCAAGGGTCGCACTAGTACCATACGGAACTGACCAAACAGTGTAGTAAAAATAGATTTTTGCGAAAAAGTACTCTCAAAAGTGTGAAAATCAATTTTTTTTCGAAATTCTGAGGCCTGGAAAAGTTCAATCTGACGATGAACTTCAAGAAAAAATTGGCCTCGGAAAGGCCTGTAAATAAAGCAAATTCACTTTTATAGAGAAAAACTGAGAGGGTAAAATTTGAGTTGAAATTGGGTGACAAAATGTAAGTGCTCACCGTGCACCTTAAAGATGGTCTTTGGACTCTCACAGCAGTGAGATTGGGACCACGGAGAAAAGATAAGAGCGCTTATCAAATGTTAGCTCCCAATTTGGTGCTCAATACCATCATATTTGATAGATTCACCCGCCCGGATCCAGAACCAGCCTCTTGGCGGCGCTATACGCTCACAAATAAGGCCGAATAAAGGAAAAACCTCATCACACGGACCTGACATTATGACCCCTGTTTTGATGATAATATTTTTGGCTAGACCCTGGATCGGGAAACCAACGATTGTGCCAGAGAGATAGCAAAAAATAAATAGGAAATGACCTTTGAGGGTTTTCCTGAAGCCTTTTGAGGGCTCGTAAGAGATGTCACGCATTATTTCAAATTAAATTACACTCGTATAAGACCATCCGATCAGCGAGTTCCGTAGAAAAATCGTTTGAGCGAGCAATTGTCTGATCCAAAGAAAGTTCCTACTTCTAAGAAGATATTGATTCGATCACAAAATTCTGTAGCTATAATCTAAATCGCAGCCGGCCGAAAATTTATTGGAGATTATTCAATAAATGATGAAAGACTGACAAAATTTTTTTCCTATTCTACACTACCAAAGTTTGCAGTCGACTACAGTTTATAGTCGAGTAAAGTTTGTAGTCGACTACCAAAATTTTTTTCATGATATGATCATATCATCCTCAGATTGATATGTTACTAATAGTTTATTTCCTATATATGCAAAGTGATGTTTACCAAGGTTGGTTTCGTACGGTGGAATTATATAAATGTTGAAATCACAATACAATCGAATTATGCTGTTCATACATATCGTTGGTCTTCCATTATTTACGAGATTATTTATGCCCGAATGACTCATTCAATGAGATAATTTTTTGTAAGCCCGAAAGTACTTTTCTGAAAAACACCCCGTGACGGTCAGATCGAGTGACAGTAACACACACAAAACCCTGCAAAACCCATATGCCAACCCATGCTGCATGCTCAGGAGCCTCGAAGTCCATATAACACGTCCATAATGTGCAGCGTGCTCCATCAACTAACACAAACACAAAAATTTCGTCAGCTAGCCCCGACTGAGATTCGCCCGTAACATATCACGTGGAGAAGAAAGATTTGATAAGTTCTATACTTTTGTTTACGTTTTTTTCAGTGTCCATATCGGAGAATCGAGGTGTTTTTGCGGTAAGTATTCAATGATTATTCAAGCATATTAGTCGATCAATAGAAAAATCGATCGATTTCTCCTCGCTCATACGGACTTGGAATGAATCGGCACATTTTTCATTTCTAATTCTACAGACACTGTTGCTGAGAAGATTGTTTCAATCACGTAATAATTACAATAGTTGATCAAGATGGTGGATGTAGCAACAAATATGATGGATTCACCACTCCCTCCACCTGAAGAGAATCACACGCAAGCTGATTTTATTCAAAAAGAATTGAATTTTGATGTTGATCCAGATGATCCCATGACAAAAGCAACTTTAACGGATCATCCTGTCAATGAATGGATGGATATATTAGGTAACGGACAACTAAGGAAAAAAGTGCTAAAGGCTGGGCAAAAGAATTCTAGACCAAATAGATCAGACATGTGTGTTCTCAAATACATTGGGAAATTAGAAGATGGAACTGTTGTTGACGAGGAAGAAGATATTACTATACAATTAGGAGATGCAGAAGTTATCCAGGTGAAACTTGTTATTATCAGTCCAGACAAGTCCTTAGTTTCAATCTTTCCAACCTTGTGAACAGGTGTAAACAAAATTTTGTACTATTCCAATCCTGCAATGTTTTCATGTTTGTTGAATGGATTACTCGAGAGATTGGTTACAATTTTACTGATATCTGATGTTGAACTTACTAGGGCTTAGACCTGGCAACAGCATTGATGGATGTTGAAGAAGAAGCTGTAATTGAAGTGCACTCTAGATTTGCTTATGGTTCATTGGGTAGAAAGTCACCTCCATTACCTGATATACCCCCAGATGCTAAAATCATTTATGAAGTTACATTGAAACAGGTTGAGATGGAACCAGATATAGAAGAACTAGATCATCATGACAAACGGAGGATAGGGTATGGATAACAACTTCTAATTTTCAGAAATTATATAATTACTTGATAATGTTTTTATAATCTTCAGGAATATGAAAAGAGAAAGAGGTAATTGGTGGTTTGCTCGCAATGAAAACTCCACAGCTATACAGTGTTACAGAAGAGCTCTAGAATATCTTGCACCTTCTAGTGAAAATGATATGTTGGAACAGAAGAAATCTGATAATAAAGGGGAGAATGTTACTGATGCTGACTTGCAAGCAATGCTTGAAGATGCCTTGAAAGTTCACAATAATTTAGCAGCAGCTCAATTGAAATGTGAGGCATATGATGCTGCTCTTAAAAGTGTCGAAAATGTTCTTAGATGTCAGCCTCAGAATGTTAAAGCCTTGTTCCGGAAAGGTAATATGAACAGAATGGAGTTACACTCCAAATGCTCAACAGTTCTTGAATTGTTCAACCTTCTTTGTAGGGAAAATTCTTCATTACAAAGGAGAACATCACAAAGCCTGCTCCATACTTACTCAAGCTTTGAAGATTGACCCAGAGAATAAAGCAATACAACAAGAGCTCCTCATCATCAAGAGAAAGAGTGCCAAGGACGCTCGTCACGAAAAAAATTTATATCGCAAAATGTTGGGAGCCACTCCAGAGAAATCGCAGGCCTCAAGTAGTGCAAGGAGTCATAAAGCTTCAACTAATCTCACATGGAGCATATTAGGTGGTACAGCTGTTGCGATTGTGGGTCTAATTGCTTACCGATTCGTGTCATGAACTTATGAATCAATTGATACTCATCAACGAGTAGTCCGATCAAAGTCCGTTTTGTGTATCTGAAATTCCCTTTGAATGGTGATGGTTCGAGTTTTTAGGCGTTCCATTTATTCGGGATGAGCAAGAACACGTGTTGTTGAGCTTGTTATATTTGTTCTATAATATGTATACAATTATATATTTAATAAAAAAAGATTTCTATAGATGCGCGGTTTTCATTGATAGCAGTCTTTGAGCTACTCAATAAAATAACAGATTCAATATATACATAGTCTTTTTACAGATCTCAATCAATAAGACGCTAAGTAATCTACAAAATTTGAACAACTCACTACTATTACTGTTGCACCATACAGTAATGTTGCTTTATGAGAGAACGGGCAACATCAACATGACCTGGAACATCACAAAATAGTAAATGAATGATTCAACTACTTAGATTTTGGATCAAGTAATGCTTACCTAGTTGCAGTTCAATGTAAAGAGCCAACATGATGACATGAATAGGAATGTCACAATCTGGACCTTTTGATGTCCAAACCTGAAGACATTGAGATTGATGTTGATCAAAGTTTTGAATGAAACGCAAACCAATTTCAGAATTTCTAACACGCACCTGTTTCAATATTTCCCCAGATTTATCAAGTTCTCCTCTTATAGCGTAGGCTACTGCTAGATCATACCTCAGGATTGATTTAGCAGTTGGAACATTTGATGGATACCAAGTAACTAAGAAAATCAATTTTTAGTAAAAACTGTAATTGTACCCAAGTTGAATGCACCAAATCTTACCTTTACTAGGTTTCTGTTCAATTACTTCTTCCATCAACTTGTCTTTATCACCTACAACCTCCATGATTGGGATGTATGTACTAACATCTTGAAGATTTTCAGGTTTGAGATATTCCAAAGCTTCATAAAATCGATCCAAAAAAATCAAGCTTTCAGCAGCATATAAATTTCCAAGCAGCCAATGAGCACCAGGCAATTTTTTTATGAGCAGAAGAGCTTTTGCATGATTCAAAGCCATAACATAATCACCTAAGCATAATGATACATATGCACTGGCGGTGAGAATACTTATTTTTAAATTCAAGTTTTCAATAACAGTTGCTGAAGACTGTGTGATTTGCGTCGAGTTTTGGTTGGTATTTGGAGATGGATTGATATTATTTCCTGAAAAAGTAGTCACTAGTGGTTAATTCAGAATCATCAGCAGAGAGTTTACTGATGACAGAAAAATCATCATTACCTAGCTTATGAGCATTTGGAGATGAAAGAGATCCTAGAAGACTAGATTGCTGTTGATGTCCCATCATCATCTTTTTTGCTCCTTCATCGACTTGAAGATTCGCAACAGGTAAGTTGTTTTCATCACAATTTGTGGTGGGCAGTAAGAAGAGAGCATTTTTAAGGCACAACATTCCATATTCCAGAGTTGGCTGAGGTATTGCATAGGATAATCCCTCTTGATTGTATTTACAGTTTTTCGACAAGGAATTGGCTAGAACGAATTTCCTACTGATACCATTTCCATTATTCTCTCCAACAATCTTCTCAACAATGTCTCTCCGCCTGGCAGGGATGTCAAAATCGATTCTGTTTGTCTGAAAAGGATCAAGATCTCACAATAATCAATCATACCATATCCATAAAAAAATTACTCAGACTCATACTCACAGGTTTATGACAAATTATACAACATTCAGCCATCCTCAACCAAAGCCTGGAATTATTGTGAAGATGCTGGGCAGCTTCGATGAAACAATCAAAAGCTTTCATTGCTTGACCAGTATGTAGAAAACTCACACCCAAACTGTACATTAGCTCATGGTGCTTATTCTTCCCTAGGGCATGGAGAGGAGGCGGCGTTTCAACTGAGTTACTAGCACTATCTGGAGACTTCAAACTGTTCAAGGCCTTTTGATTCTCTTCTAGCGCCATTCCCAGGTAAAAACAGGCTAAATTTGGTTTCCCCATGGCAAAATGAAGACTAGCCATATTATTGTAGTACAAAACAGCAATAGACTCGCCACATGCCCTGCAAGATAAAGTTTCATGTGGCACAATGATGTTGGTCCAACGAAAAATCACAGGTATAATCAATCAATCTTTGACTCACTTGAAACTAGGGCAAGTCTTACTGTCAATAGAATCGAGGAGTTTCATTGACTTTTTAAAATTTTTCCTCAAATACTCCAGATTTGCTTTCAAAAAAATTGTTGATATATTCTACAAGAAAATATGTTCAAATTACTCACAAATAAGTAGCAGAAACTTGTGAATGGAATACTCACAGTGGGCATCCCAAGAGACACCAAAGTTTTCCATTCTCTCTTGCACAATTTCAACTGCAGTGTCCTAAGATATATTCGCAATTTGCATTTGAGGAGTTTTATTCTAAAAGCATCCGTAGCTATGTCCATGCTATCTTTTTTTTGTTCCTTTTCTGTTGGCACAGCAGTTGGAGTTCTTGCAGGAGGTTTGATAAGCGGGTCAGCTTTTTGATTTGGAGTTTGCTCACCCAAAGCATTTTTCAAAGATTCTGCTGTTGATAGAAACTGACTCTCAATGTAATTAACAAGGGCCAGCGCTGTGTCTGGCCTGCCCAACATGAGGTGCAATTCAACGAGTAACAAACAGACTTTGTGTACCAGACTCTCCTCTGTAACAAGAACAATATCAATGATGAGACAAACTTTACTAAGGCCCAGAAGAGAAGTGCGAGTGATGAAATGACAGTCTCACCCATGGGCTCGATGAGGGAGAAAAGGGTGTTGGCAATATCAAGTGCCGCTTGATACTGTGCTGTGTGGTAAAGTATAAGGGCCTGGTTGTACATAAGGACAGCCCGGTCGACACTGTCGGGCTCGGCATTGGCACCAAGAGAACCAAGACCCTTGGCTAAGTGTTCGGTGCGCGAGGGCTCGTTGCTCCTGTGGTATTCGGCGAGTAACCGATTGTGGGCGACCTTGAGATCGTGAGGGCGAAGCTGTTCCAACTTGGCAAGGTGTGCAGCACACGCGGCATATTCACCCCGGGCAAACTCAAGTTGTGCATTTCGGGCGAGCTCGCGTTCTTGCTCGCTAACCGGGTTTTCGGGCTTGGCGGCAGCCGCCGATGATGCTTCTCCGCTATTCATGTTTCAAAGAAGACAGTGCTCAGACGTTGAGCATAACAACAATGAACGTGTGAAAACTTCTTGGCACAAGGGCAACCGCACCTTGGATAAGACCTGGACAAGTTTTCTAAATCTCTTCTTCGAGGACTTGGTGATTGATTGAGGTTAACTCACGACTGCGATCATCATCATCCAATCAAATCGGCTGCACTCTGCAGTCTGCACTAACACAACTTGTTCTTCGATCTGATATCGAGCGCACTTTCGAGCATAATCGAATCGTAGACTATCGATATCTTCTATCTTTCTCACTCTGTCGTCTGCCTCCGTCGCTCCCCCTCTTATCACCATTTAGCAAAAGTTAAACATTATAGAGCCGCCCCTGCTGAGTTTTCAGACATGTGCATGTGTTTGGATGTGCTTGACTGCAGCTTGTGCCGTGAGATTAGAATGGGTGCTTTCTGCAATTTTGTAACACTGACATAAGAGCCTTGATGCCCTAAAATGTTGAGACGCGGGTGATTGTCCAATTTATTATAGCAAAGGGAAAGAAGAGAAAGTGCAATATTTTACGTTGCTTTCCGCGCATCGAAGCAGTATTTGTTGTCATTCCTAATTTTGCAAATACTCAAGCTTTAAAATACATATGCTCCTTGTAAGGCGGTTATTGGATTTCTACAGATGAGTCTTGATGAGTCCGACGAGTTATCACGTTCGCTACGGATGGCGAAAATCGCATCAGTTCCTTCCGTATGCATGTGCAGCGGGACCATATCGGTGGGTCCCATGCAATATTGGATCCGATAAGACGAAAATCTGCCCTCACACAGAAAAGGACGAGGTGTTAATAACACTCGGCCAAAAATTGTTACGTATTTTCTGCAGGTACATATTGCACGTGTTATTTCCACCTACTTTTTTCACCTATTTTTTCCACCTATTTTTTCTACCTGCATATTATACCTTCATATTACACGTACAGCGGTGGGTCGACGCGAAGAAGAGTGGGCAAGGGAGACGAGAAAAGGCCCTTGGAGTGTACGACGGGCCGCTTTTCCTGCATGCATGCAGGCGTATCAGTGGCTCGCCGCGCGCTCTACTCGGTCTGACGGGCGGGCTGATATCAGATATTCTGTCGGGAAAAATCAACCCCGGAACCCGCAAATTCCCGAAGGCTCGAATCAGATGATCTGTCGGGGGGAAAATCACACTCAAAAATATAAGATGGCAACCGTACCTACGAATGCCCGGAAGCTTGAAGCAACAATTTTTTGGGAGGAAAATCAATATCAGAAGAATAATAAGGTGGAACGTTTGACCAACGAAAAATGTCTACAAGATGTCTGTTGTTTCGACGTTTCCAGAACGTTTCTGGGACTTTGCGAATATAGTTAAATAAATGGATTGTTTTTTATAAATTGCTGTTAATTGCAGTTCTTGTTGTATTCAAGCACAATCTCACCGTCTTTCTTGTACTAAGTGGACATGTTTCTGATTGAGCGCAATCGATGGGATTGAACGGGGATGGAGCTGGTAGCTTGCGAGAAAGGGAGTTTTAGAAACAGTTTATTCATTTATCTATTTATTCAACAAAAAATTTTCTATGTCTTGGTTGCACAAGAAACATCTCGGAAACCATTGTGCAACCTTTGAAAAACCGTTGAAACATCCCAGAAACGTGCTGGAAACGTTGAAACAACAGACATTTCGTAGACATTTTACGTTGCTCAAACGTTTTACCTACGGGGTTTCCGACTATTTACGGAATGTTCCAGAAACGTCGTGCACAGTCCAAAAAGTTATGTATATAGAATAAAAGAAGCTATGATCAATTTTTCTTTATTCTGACAGAATTCATCTTGACCAGAGCATTTGCGGGTTAAGTTGTCCTTCCATTCAATTCTGGAATTAATGCCTACTCCTTGTCAGAGCTTCCTGTTCATCCGTTCTGGTATTTGTAGATTTGATATTGTCCTCGATAATTTCTCGTTTCTTTTCGGGATTGGCAGGTTGCGTCGCCGCACCACACCTCAAAAATAGGAAAGTTGGAGGAAAATATTTCGAAAAACGGAGATCAAGTAGAGGACTTCAACAACCGCAATGAGAACGTTGATTTCCTTCACCCAGGGTCTTCAAACGTGCATTATCTAAGATGGGAAACCGATCGTGGAAAACTTTTAAAGAAGATATAATTTTGAAGTCCAAGTAATGATTAACAATGCCGAACTGCTGTGAAATTTTGCACCAAGATTTTCTGATGCAGTTTTATACATTTGATCTCTGGCGATAAATTTTGTCTTAATATGTGCAGGTTTCGGAGATAATTTTTTTCCACGACAGAATTTTCGATCTGAACATCCGGTTTTGATTGCCTTTCTAGATTTTTAGTTTGATTTTTCACTCGATCGATTTTTCACTCGAAAAATTATCTCGTCTTTCGAAATATTCCATCAGATTTTGTCTCAAATGTGACCTACAGAAGCAAAACACGGAATTTATCAATTTTCACATCAAATTTCGAGAAATCGTTGCTACCTCAAATCTTAGACAAAATCTGATGAAATATTCTGAAAGATGAGATCATTTTTTGTCGAAATCATGTG
This sequence comes from Eretmocerus hayati, assembly GCA_029851415.1. Classification (NCBI taxonomy): domain Eukaryota; kingdom Metazoa; phylum Arthropoda; class Insecta; order Hymenoptera; family Aphelinidae; genus Eretmocerus; species Eretmocerus hayati. The sequence continues at coordinate 137,344,489 of CM056742.1, forward strand.
CTATGATATTTTTTAAATCCAATTTTGCCCCAGAATAGAGGGAGAGAAAATTGAACAGTTGCCAGGCTCGGTATCTCCAGAAGCACCCTATGTTAATACAAAGTTTTATTTCGGAGCTCGTAAGTCAGACGGGAAGGGTCCTACGAAAATTTTACAAGAGAGCAAATTTTTAGATTTTTGAACGATCTACAAAATCCCGTGAGTATTTTTGTGATCGGATCACTTCCGTCGAAATTGTAAGTGACTGATTGAAGGAGATTTTTTTTCTGACTTTCAACCACGTGTACGGGCACTTGAAAAGCACGTAAAAAATTATCAAAACCCATGAATTGATAGATTTTTTCGTGCTCTTTGGAATCCTCTATTCAGAATTCCCGTCCGACCAATCAAATTTAGGGACTAATATAATACAAAGTCATCTTAACATGAGAAAAATGATCCAATTTCTTGTTGAGCTGACTCTTGCATGGCCCAATCTTAGAACTGTGTTATGTTAAAAAATGTTTGGGCGTTTGGAAGGATATGCTATAAAGTATATTTGGATGATATTCTTGTAGCAATGAATGTTAGAAACTAGTTTGTTTACTAAATGTAGAGTAGGAACAATTGAAAATTGCTGGATTTTCCTCCCACCCCGCCGCGGAAAAAATGTATTAGAATAAGGCCCCGGGCATTCGTAGGTACGGTTGCCATCTTATATTTTCGAGTGTGATGATTTCTCTCCCGACAGATCATCTGATTCGAGCCTTCGGGAATTTGCGGGTTCCGGGGTTGATTTTTCCCGACAGAATATCTGATATCAGCCCGCCCGTCAGACCGAGTAGAGCGCGCGGCGAGCCACTGATGCGCCTGCATGCATGCAGGAAAAGCGGCCCGTCGTACACTCTAAGGGCCTTTTCTCGTCTCCCTTGCCCACTCTTCTTCGCGTCGACCCGCCGCTGTACGTGTAATATGAAGGTATAATATGCAGGTAGAAAAAATAGGTGGAAAAAATAGGTGAAAAAAGTAGGTGGAAATAACACGTGCAATATGTACCTGCAGAAAATACGTAACTATTTTTGGCCGAGCAGATTATGACAAAAATACGTTTTCATTTGAATAATATGTTGACTAATAAAATGACCCATTTGTTACAAATAGGGCTGAATTCTCGGCTAAATTTCAATTGGGAGTATTGTATTTGGACAGCTAAACAGTGCCACGAATTCTCGTATAGAATGATTTCACGTCTTTGTAGAGCCAATAGGCTATAGCTTAGGCCACGCAGAAATGGTCACGAAAAAAAAAAGCATCCTCGAACAAGAAACTATTGAGATCGACATAACTTGTTGTACGCGTGTCTCGATATTCGTGATCGATTCAGCAAGTTGCATTGTTTGAAATCACACGCGACTCGAGCTACGCAGAGAATAATAAATAGAGAGCCATGATGATTTCCGCTCTGCAAAAGCAACGAAGATTGGCAAAAGCGTTCCAAGCGTGTGCACGACCCACAACATCGAGAAGCGTAATAAAATAAAACAGCGTGCGTAGGCGCGAGAAGACCATAGAAAACAATGGTTATACATGCACTTGCATATAACATGTATCGATATATCTATATATGCAAGGTATACAGGAAGAACAGAGGGCGGTATGCGTAGGCGTGAGGTTGCATTTGCGCTTGCGCCCCATGTAAAATACCACGACGGTCTATGTCTATATACAGTCACGAACGCCAGACTCTTATGAAGAGAAAAGGAGAGGAGAGATACGATAATCCACGAGACGAGAGAGAGAGAGAGAGAGAGAGCGAGAGCAAATATAAGCAAAGTGCATTGCCGAATTGCATTGCAGCCTCACTAAGAGGGGAGGAGGAAGAGTGTGTGTCTGGCATTTACTCCGACCGTGTCCATTATATTTTGGCAGACCACAGCAGCAGACGGCACAAGGAAACGCGCGCCTATCTCTCAATAAGGGAGAGGAACAGAGAGCGAGTGAGAGAAAGAGACGGAGAGAATTTGAGGGACAATACCAGACAATATACGGCGAAAAGGCAGACAAGGGCTAGACGCGAGAATTTTAGTACGCATCAGCACTACGGCGTCGTGAGTTCGTGACGAAGACGACGACGAGGACGACCATGGCGTTGAGTTGTAACAAGACAGTAGTGCGTTCGGTTTGGGCCCTTTTCGAGGTCAAAATAAGGGCCTAAAGGGTTGTGTAGTTGTGTGGTGTTGAGTGCAATAGTGTTGGGTAAAGTAAAGGCCGTAAAAGTGGCGGCGACCTTACTTCAACCGGAGCCAGCGGCCCTCCGAACAAACGGCGTCCTCGACATGGACGCGACCGTCGAGCGCGAATGCAGCGCGCTCGGATGTCTCTTCCAGCAGATTATCCAGGATATGAAGGTATAATTATCCTGACACTAAATAATTATTCATTCTAAAGTTATAGCAATCTGCCATGTGTATCGAGACGCTACAAAACCTACGCATAGACGACGTTGCGGGTCTTTCTCTTCCGGGCGCGTTGCCCTCTCGACCTACTCACACAATAACTCGTATACAACTTTGCACCTTTGAATCCTCGTGTACTCCTTATATGTAGCGCACGTCGGTTCTCGATTATGTCACGCGCGTAATCATTGTATCTCTTTGGTTTTCAGAATGGGGCACCCCTTTGGGAGGACCTCATTTCCAAGGCAACCAAGCTGCACACCTGTCTCAAGTGAGTCGATTTTTTTCAAATCAATTTTACATTAATTTCATGATTTTATACTCTATACTCAAATATATACTTCAAAATTTCAGAGCTGCCATTCTTGCGATTTCTGCTTTCCTCGAGGCTTTTCAGAGGATTGCGGATGCCGCGACCAATGCTAGAGGTAGGCTTTGTTTACATTATTACCTATTCAAGGAATGTTTGTTGTTGCTAGACTTTGCTTCATTCAGTACTTGCTCTGATGAATTGAATATACTGACAAGCTCGATTCTTCAAGCCTTAGATCTTTGATACCTAATTAGTTACCCATGTGCAATGTAAAAGTGATTGGCCAGGAGACTGTAAATTTAATAATACTTGCAGGGGCTACAAGAGAAATTGGCACAGCACTCACAAGAATCTGCCTTCGTCACAAAGCTGTTGAGACAAGAGTCAAATCATTCAACAGGTTGATATCAAATTTTCTTGGTTTATTTCGAATACAGATGAATCAATGATTTTTGAATGCCATGTGTTACATTTCAGTTCCATCATGGACTGCCTAGTACTGCCACTACAAGATAAGTTGGAGGATTGGAAAAAATCTTTGGTTTACCTTGACAAAGAACATGCCAAAGGTAAACTACTGCATAACAATGAGTGATATATGAAACTGACTCCATTTCGTCAAATTAGTCTACCACTGATGATTGAATCTATTCCAGAGTATAAAAAGGCTAGAACGGAGCTGAAGAAAAAATCCAGTGATACTTTGAGACTACAAAAGAAAAAAGCTCGCAAAGGACTGCAGCAGCAGCAGATTTATGGCACCTTGCCACATGTGACCAGTCAGGTCAATGCTTCCAATTTGACCACTGATGCCGAATTGGGAAGGCTACTAGAATCATCTGCAGCTGTTGTTCAGGAAAAACGACAAACATTAGAAGAGACTGAAAGAAGAGCAGTGAGAGCTGCTCTTCTGGAAGAGAGAGGCAGATTTTGTCAATTTGCCAAATTTTTAAAACCTGTGCTGGTAAGTGTTTCACTGTCCACTCGTAAAAATAACAATACTGTCCACTTGTAAAAAAATATACCTTTTCTTCATCAGGATGAAGAAATTTCAATGCTAATGGAGCTAACTCATTTGCAAGAGGTCGCGGATCAGCTTGAAAAACATACGGCATCTCCCCAACAATTACCACCAGCTTCAGAACAGGTGATAAGTGATATAAAAGGCCGTGATCCAGCACAGTGGTCATTAGCCACCCCACCATCCAGTCCCTCACTATCCCTTGGATCTCGGAAAAGTTCCGTCTGCTCGATCAGCTCCTTGAATAGTAGTAGTAGTGGTTCCTGCAAGAGTCACCCGAGTCCTTCAGCTGGGTACCCTTCATGCGGCACGTGGCACCGATCCGTTTCCCAACAGGTACAATTTGTTTCATAATCTCCATAGGATTTCTTGATTTTCTCAATGTTACGTCAATGCCTTGAACAAATTCGATCGAAGATCATAATTAAAAATTGAACAGTCGTTTGAAAAATCACAATTAGAATTTTGTTGAATGGCACGTCCGGCATGCTGTTGTATTCAGCTTGAGTAGTCGTTCACAAATTCGTAGCTATAACATTATACAGCGATAATGATGCTGCAATGCGAGAAAAGAGTGGAGGCACGAAGCGGGATGGCGTCGCAACAACTCTCACTGATGTGTAGTCCATATTTGATGTTAGATGTAGTGGTCAATGTTGTATCAATTTATTGTAGCGTTTCCACGGTCTGGTGACCTTGCGTTATCGCCGCTCCATCAACAGTGGTTCCCGTGATTCTGGATTCACCTCTCTTCAGGAAACCCTCATACCGCAACCAATGTACAGAAAACAGGTATGACGTAGCTTGTTATTTTATATCACTCATATTTTTGCATGAAATCGTGCTCTCTAACCCATTCTGCTCAATGCGTAATGGATAATCTTCCTATAAATTGTAAGTTTTTCGATATTGTACTGTTCTTTCTTACGGTGTTCCAAAGTGCACCCTGATATGCGCATAACTTGATTCGCATACATTTCGTGTGTTTCTTTAATCTGTGAGATATACATGTATCAATATTTTACTGGTTATCCATTTTAGGTCTCTTGTACTTTGCCTCAGAGTGATAGGAATCCCGTACCATCTGCAACATCAACTTGGCCTGATCTTCAACGGGAAAACGTTCACGCTGGTCTCGACCCACAAGATCCAAACTCTGCTAATGAAAGACCTCACACCATCTCTACTGGTGAGTAGATTTAAGCTTTGTTTTATGATTTCTTACACATGCGTCTTTGGGAATCCTATGTTTATGAGTACTCATTATCAAAATCATCCCAAATTTTATTGTAGCCTATGAGAAAGGACATCAAAGACCAGCCCTCAGTGTTTACACTTTCCAAGCACCGGATCAAAGTGACGGTTGCCAGAGTCAACCTGGCTCGCCAGTATCTCTGGCGAGTATTAATAATCAACAAACTGCGGCTCGATTGCAACAAAGAAAAAATAGCAGTGGCAGTTTAGGACGCGAAAAGCCGCCAATTCCAAACAGATGTTCCAGTTTAGAGAGACCGTCTGTCCCGGCTAGAATTGATTCGGTAGACTCAAGCAGTCAGCGTCCGGGTCCAGATAGTCCCAGAGCTAAAGCGAAGTTCCCAATTCCTGCTCATCTTGCTAAAGGTAGTGAGAATATTTTCAATACACATAAATCTGAAATCTACCTTTATCCAAAAAATAAGAGTCAAAGATGTTCTGCTCTTTTTTTTTTTCAACAGCGAAGCATTAGTGACTAACCAATAACTCATGATTCATATTTCCCAGAAATCGCGTCGCAGCAAACTTCAATGTTTCAACAACCAATGTACGTTAATATGCATGAATTGGCTAGTTTAGCTGCAAGTCGAGCGCAAGAAATGAACCCGCCTCCTCCACCTCCGCCAACAGAAACAAATAACATTTGTGCGGCTGATGGCACTGATGTTGAAACGAAGGTATGCTAATCGGAATTGATGATATATTAGTCACTGAAAAATGCATCATGAATAATGGTTTGATCGGAAAATTTTGTATTTATGTTAGAGTTCCGTAAGTACAAAGACTGAAACTGGAGCAACAGAATCAAATGGAAACGTAGAGAACGATCAAACAAATACAAGTTGTGTCGTACAGCGTAGAGGATCATTACAGCAAGTTAGTAAACCTGCACCACCAACTCGTCGAGTTTCCGCAATCGGCGGGGAAAATTGTGACGAACGCGGAAATCCACACGAAGATTTAGACAGCTTGCCACCGCCTCCGGCCTTTTTACTCGAGGGTACATCCCCACCCAGTGCTGCTGGCAGCCCTGCCTCTCAAAGAAGGTATAGTACATCCCTTATTCACTTGCTGAGCTGTTCCTTCAATAATATTACACCTAGGAATTACAATTCATTTTTTAAACGTCATTTCAGATCTATATCAGTATCAGAAACAGTAAGGACGCTAACAGAATTGAGACACACCCCAGCTAGTCCATCGCTTCTTCGTCGCAAGATTGCTACCCAAGCACAAGTCCATACTCAATCTCAAGTTCAAGCTCATGTACGCGCTTTAAGCGTAGGCGGCGATGATAGGAGCGCTATACGCACTAACAATATCTGCGTGACAACGATGACGCCAAACCCTGCGAGCAGTATCGAACGAACGGGATCGGCTTCCAGGTATGATGAATTCATTGAAGTCAACTGAATTTTCTCAAAATTTGTTTGATGATTATCTGTCGGATTATGCAAAAATCAGAATGAAAAGAGACATATTTTTTTCAGCCGAAGTGGATCTCGTGATCGTCATTCGAGTCCGGATTCCCGTGGTGGCAGTGTCCAAACTTCGTTGGCGAACGAAAGTGTCAGTCAAGGTCCTGGTGGTGTAGCATCAAGTTTCATATCGGTTCTCAGTGCAAAGTTGACGAGTGGTGTGAGTCTTGGAAATAAGTCCTTTAGTGGCGCCAACTCCGCGGGAAATAGCCCCAAGCCAATAAGGAAGCTATCAAATGCGGATCAGTCGCAGCAAAATCGAAATTCGAAAACTTCTAACGAATTTCTGGAATCACTCAACGCTCGGCTGTCTCAACAGCAGCAGCATCAACAACATCAAGTGCAACAGCAGATGACACAGCAACAAATGGTACAACAGCAGCTAGTCCAACAGCAAATAGTGCAACAACAGATAGCGCAACAGCAGATGGTGCAACTCCAGCGTCAAGGAAGTATCAGGTCTGCAAGTGTAAGACGCTTCATGGCTAATCGTGTACCATTGCTTGACCCACTTCAGGTGAGAGGTTCACTCATGGATCAAATCAGACGAGGTACATCTTTGCGTAAAACTACCGGACCTATCAACGATCGATCAGCTCCTAAAATTTACTAATGAGCGATGTTGATGCCCTATGTCATTGCCCAGTGAAAGCTAGTGTTGAGAATGATGATGTCTATTATCCGTCGATGATATTCGATTTTTCGAAAATATTGACCAATCGTCAATGAAGGCTTTACATTCAGGCGTTTTTGAACTTTTTTTTCCTTTTCACTGATAGAATTAACTGAAGGGTAAATCTTACTGGCCATTCTCTGCCGTTTTCGGTATTAAAGCAGTTTTGCTAAAATATATCGTACTTTTACAAATGGAAAGTATCAAAACTTAGCACAGATATTTATCAAAATTTTATTGTACTATTGCAGTGCCACGCGCCAAGTGGTTTTAGAGTACGGTTCATTTCTGTAGCTCATATAAGTATATCATCTGCACTCTCAACACATGCGAATCGATCATGCTCAATTAGGATGTACCATTCATCATGAGTGGTACCATGCAAGTGGTCAATGTAGATTTAAAGGAAGAAGGAGTTGAAATCGTCCATATCTATAAGATGGATTTGTGCATTCACTTTATTTTGAATCATGATCGAAATGGTGAATCTTCTCATGTCCATTGTTATGTCTGTGACGGAACTATGATTACCTTCATTTCATATTTCATTGATGTGTAACTAACGGAATATCGTTATTATTATTATTTTTTTTTTTTGAAGTTTTCGTTAAGATGCATATCATTCATTTTCCTCTTACGTATTGCATTTGAAATGAGAGACTGAATGCGGATGAACTTATGATCTATGAAAACGGAATAATTTTTTCGTTCACTAAAATCAAAAGTTCACTCGCGTAAGCATTCTAGTGTTAGATAATTAATGTATGACTATTTTCAAGTTTTCTATTTGCTAGCTCTGGCGGAGACTATTCTTCCAAGTTTTTACATTTGAAAGAGAAATAATTAAACTTGAAGAATGCAAAAAATTTTAGCCAGGGTCACCCTGTGCGGCAGTCCTGTATTGCACGCAGATGCGTGATATTAACCAAATAATTTTGTAGCTTACACGTTATTAGCATATTGAGGCTTAAGGCTAATACAAATTGGAACAGGGACGCATCTTACACACGCAAAGACTCATGCAATATTTTTTGCAAAATACGCGAGCGCATAACTCCTATTTTTATATTTTCCTCGTAAACGATCGATAAAAGTATGTGACGATTAGCCTGACCCGTAAGAAACCAGATCTCAAAAACGTATTCACCGTATGTAAGTAATCGAAAAATATTTAGCCAATCGAATCAAACAAATCTCGATAGTTACCGACGAAAAGTCTCAACAGTGGTCAATACGAAAAAGTTCATTTAAGAGTATTTCTTGAAATGATGTTACGCTTTCTCATTCCTCAAACAATACGACTCATTATAGAAGAAAGAAGGGGTTTCCAGCGCCTCTAGAATCGTATTTCGGAAATCAAATCATATCTCCCCTATAGGCTTATAAAATTTCTGTGAAAATTGTTCATTCGATCGGAATGATGGCAAGTTTTGTCACCCGACAAGTTCCTGTCATTCCGAACTAATATAAATAACGACTTAAAGTTACTCTTCCGTAAGATAGATGAATGTGGAAATTAATCCATAAGATCCTCTCTCTATTGATGTTTACGTTTATTACGTCAAGCTTATTTCAAAGCACTGCCTAACTTTTTACAGTATTTACGAATTGTGAAAATAGATTCGATTAAAATGAAGATTTTCGATTCAAAGCAACGTTTACTCCGCGGCGACTGATATTCCGTATTCATATACGCCCCCTTTGTGGAACGTGTTAGATTCTTCCGATCGCGTTTATTCTCGTATCAAAAGTTCGTAAATAGAATGTTCGTATTATATAAGAGCAAATTTAACAAAATGCAAAAAGAGACTATAGAGATTGCACGACATCTTGTTGGTCGGGGATTTGGCCTTCATCACTGCCATTATGAGTCATGACTGATGAAAATTTTAATCTCAAAAAGTTATTGTGACGTAGCAAGTGTACTGAAATTTGATAATGACTACTGTTCACAGCTTTTATAAGAAAAAAATGAATCAAAGCGTAATCCCCGATGAGCCTGATGACGGCGAGTCACCGCGACGCTTGACGCGTAAAACTGCTGTAAGAAAAATGAACTATATTTAATGTAGCTACTGTCTAAAGGATGTTGTTGATTTGTATTGATGATTATTTGAATGTCGCAGTGTCGGCAACAATACACAGAGTTAATGAGCAATGAACAAGAAATAAAGAGATATCTGAATAATTTTTGCGGCCGTTCTGCCAACTTTTATTGACATATATTATCTATTTGTCACTTTCACATTTTTCGTTTTTCACACGTGCACACTGGCTTCTATCTCTCTTTCCCTCTCTCTCCCCCTCTCTCTCCCACTCTTTCGCTACCTAGTCTTCTTTTTGACAATAACAATATCTAAATGTATGAAATGATGAAAACGTCTATGAGTATGAATATAGTATTCTAAATGCATCAACAAACTATGTATTAATTGTAAGTGTGTAAATATCGAAAGTTCACACGTTATTTTTAATAAGCTTGGAACGTAGGTAGAATGGCAATTGAATGAGATATGATGTTCAAAAAGTGATGTAGTTATCATTATATATTAAAAAATAAATAGTAACGTTGCAATAGCAAAATGGTCTATAATCAGTTCTGTTAATTATTGTACACAACTACCTCTTTGACAATCATATTAGCATGGCAGCATAGATTGTTCCTAAAACCTGGAGTAACCGTTGTTTTTAATCTTTTACACTGCAGTTATTCGGAAATAATCAGTTTCAATGTCGACAAACAGTACACAATTCATGTTAGTAAAAAAGTAAAAAAGGAAAAATTGGAACATTAATGTCAATTGATATTTTGATATGTCTAGTAAAATTTCATATTGAGAACAATTTGTCAAAGCTCGGGCGCATTTTTTCAGTCTAATGTTGTCGGCTCAGGCCGCTATTTTTCGGTTTTGAGCAACTACGCCGCTCGGGCAGGACACGAGAGTCGAGCTTGCTCGAGTTCGCGGGGTGCCCCAACTATGGCAGAGGGTAACGCCAGCAAGGAACAGTTTTCGTCTAGTAGAGTCTTCGTTTTATCGCCCGATTCGGCAAAGTTACGTCCGGATTCGGAGCTCATCAGCAACGCCATTATGCCCGCTGTAAATCACAAAATAAATCATATTGAAAAATCCTTCAAATCAATATAATGACGAAGGAATATAATAATAGTCTTTGCGGAGTGTCTTACGTTTGTCGAGGGGCGCACAGGAGCACTCTGGTTTGAGGCTGATCTCGAGGGTAGAATGCAGCCTTGTCGCACCCTTTGAAGAGCTCAAATCTAAGAGTAGACGGGCTTTTCGGGATCGTCTAATGGCTACTTTTACAACACTCGTCGACGAACAATACAGATCATCCATATTGGAAGGTAAACCATCCTCACATCTTGGACACGAGGCTGGCCTAGGGCTGCTGATTCTTGTTGGCTCCTCGTCTTCTTCTATGTCCTGTCGATCGAGCAATAAGCTCTGATTACTTTCTTTTTTTTAACTTTTCTGCTTGCAGAACGATTTTTGAAAGGAAAGCCAGACGGTAAAATGTGCAGACCATCGGCTTTGTTTCCTCTTCTTTGAAAAGCTCAGACGGGCGAGTTGAGCTGTGCCGCTCGTAACGGAGCAAACTTTTACGTGCCTCCAACTATGCCTCTATCTGTTCTTCGAGATGTATATGGAAGCTTTCAAACTTGAGATACAGATGCAATATGCTTAGGTTGCACGATGATTTGAAAATTAGATGTATGCAAAAGGCTCATTCTTTTATATGATTCGGAAATAATATGATTCGGAAATACTTATTTTTTAACAAACGCCTCTGAACGAGACTCCGAAAAATTTGATAAAATCTGCTGAACGAACCCACAGAAAGCGTGTACATAGAGGAAATCTTTCATGGGTTCCGCTGTTTCGTTATAAAATCGTGTCAAACTTCTAAACATTTCTTGCAAGAGACTCGATCTTGAGAATCTAGAAAGTCGGGTTCAATTTCAGTTTTGTGTAGCAATCGCAAGCTTATGAATGAATAGATAATCTTTACTAAAATACTCAAATCAAGTGAATGAGTTCCCGATTCAAATTGATTGGTCACGATGCAAGTGTTACCCGCTAATTCTCTGCTTTCTTTCGTCCTTAGCAGCTTGAGAAAAAGGTCTGATTGAATTAATTAACTAATCGGTTTTCGTTATTACCTGTGTAGTTAGTGTATTGTTGAAGATCAGATCGGGAATCTGGGACGAGATGCTCGGAGTGCTGGTCAAGGGGGCCTCGACGTATACGGGTACAGGTCCTTCGATGCCATTAGGTGTCTCAAGATCATGATCTACGTTAACAAAAGCTGGTGAGAAGCCCTCCTCGAGTGGGTCCAAATCTGTGTTGACGGGCACATCCGGATTCAACGAGATGACTTCCGCGTTGAGATCAATTCCACTACCCTCCTTGACTGCACCCATAAAATTTGTACATTCGTGTGAGAAACAAGATCATGCGATGTATGTAAAACATAAAGGTCTAGAAAGAACTAAATTGCAATTTCTCTAATTTCCACCTACAGCTGTAAAACAGTCTATGGAATCAAAATTTGATCACTCTCTTTGGATCTTTAGAGATTGGGTATTCAATATCGAAATCTTACGTTAACATTTTTTGTAACAGATCCATAGTTTACCAAACTTTTCTTTTTTAACGTAATTGTTGTAACCAGTTGAGCAAAACTATCCAAAGTTCACCGTGATCCATTCTTTCTGGATAATATTCCTTGAGATGGTGTTCCTACATATCGACACATAAATTCAGTATCACAATCATCGATACAGAAAATATCATTACCGTCAACTTCGGGTGGAGGAACGACGATCGTCGCCGATCTTTGCTTGAATACAAGACCATCGATGCTTTCATCTCTGGTAACTTTATCGGGCAGCCTGTCTACCTTGCTATCAACTTCATCGATGAAGAGCTTGTTATTCAGTCGACGATCATCCTTTCGTTGCATCCGGCTGGCAGACGGCTCGTTTGGCGCGTGATCTATCACAGGACCGTTCCCTTTGCCATTGTCGCATGTCTCTGAGAACTTGTAGCTCTGAAAGAAAACGGTGAACTTTAGTTAAGCAACTTTTGTTCTGTGTTTTGCCAGGAATGAGGGTATATTTTGCAAGCTGCCTGGAAATTGAAGACTGAGAATCAAATGGGCACGTGGTATGCGAATGGACGTATATCAAGGTACCGTAGATACTGTGAGCTCTTGTTGGTAGTAGTCGTAAAGTCTGATATTAGCCGGCTCTGCATTTTCCACAATATTTTCTCTGATAGCTTGGAAAGAGATGCAAGTCTTCTGCGTTGTCAGCTTGTCGAAGTATATGGCCACCGTGTCCTCGTTTTCTTCGTATCTTTTCACACCTAGCGAATTCAAACAGACAAAAGTTACGAAAATATCTAGAGTGATATCATTAGATGTCCGCTTCAAGCATTTTTATGGATGTGACAAGGTGGATAACGTCTGGAATGACTTAGATGAGTCAAAGACTGTGTTCTCATATTACGCCCAATGCAAAAGTCTCAAAATTACTACTATATTCTTGTGAATAATAATGTATCATATCTGTCACAAATTAAGCAAAAGCATCCTTTCGTGAATCCACCCTCACTCAATCATTCCAGACTCTTGAAGTATGCATTTGCAGTCCAACAATTTTTTATTTAAATAGAAAAAATCAAATGATGTCATTTTATACCGTCTGATCTTTATCCACAACAATGATATCCCAACAGGCATGGGATCCACCCAGTCAATAAATTTTGTCCTTTCAAGCTCATAATTAGCTCCATTGAAATGAACCAGGCATAATAAATACCATTAGCGTGCTCATGCAACAGATCACTGAGTGTGACACGGTCCGGCCGGAATCCGCTGACCATGCCGATCTCGATGACAGCCATGTTACTCTCCTCATCCGGAAGTTTGTACCGGGCGCATACATTTAGCCTCTGCAGCGAGCATCGATCGTTACCAGACGATTCCAAATCATGCGACTGCATCAACGTTTCCACGCTCTCAGCGCTCACAGAAAGTTCAAATGCCTCTGAACCAGACGCGCTTGCTTTATTGTAGCGCACGCTGCTCTGAAAATTCGTTAAAATTGATCAAATGATATTGCTTCCTCTATGAAGTTGGTCGTGGTAAAAAGAATTTCCCTCATTCCGATGAACTTTATTTCTGTGAATTAGTTCTGAAAATCAAACAGGTGTCACAATGATTTGACTGTAAAAACTGATTGACCAATATATAGACCGGTCAAGTCTGCTGATAGCTGGTATGAATTTTCAAAACTGACAAGGCTTCAAAATTTCAAAGTCAAATCAGGAAAATGACAGCTTTATGTATTGTACTTGATCAAAAATAAGGTAAGTGTGCTCAACTTGCCTCTGTACCCAACTTGCATACCGATCTCAGAAATAGGCATTCGCTCACGTTCCCATAATTTATTTTAGGTTTGTCATGTCAAAATATGAAAGAATACGTGGTTTGGGCCGACCACGAATGGTTCATGTGTTTTCCAGAAACTACAAAGTGATTTTTCCATTTTCGTGTTTGCAGAGCTGAGAAATCTTCGAGGAAGCTGCGTTCAGTAAAACCGGGGCCAAATTCTTTTAGTTCGACCAATTTCAGACGTACTTCAATGCATTTGATTTCCTCTTTCAAGACCTTCATGACCCATTTGTTAGAGTTGCAAAACTCGGATCTGGAGCTATTTCATGTGCAAAACGAGATGATTGGTAAAACAAGAAGGCCAACATCGGAGTGTACACAACATGCCATTGGTGTTTTGGACCTCAGACGCGAAAAAAATTTTTACACCCTTGTATCGAAATATACTATTATGCACTTCATCGCCGATTTAAATTCTTCTAATAGTAGTGACGATACTCCTTCCTGTGACTTTTTAGAAATTACTTTTTGGGAAAAATACGACAGCTCGACCCCAGTTAACTCGGATCAGACATATCTTGGGTCATTTTGAAGGTTTTTTAGACAATCTTCATAATGAACTAAAGTACTTGTAAATTATCATGACAGGCCAGGGTTGTTGAGAAAATGATTTAATTAATAGGGGTTAGTTGTGTAAATTTACCTTAGATTCGTGGCTAAAACTTACCTGTACGAGAACGCAGCCTTCACCCTCAGCAAAGACCTCGAGGCTAGTAGGCAGCACTGGAAGCTCTATTCGACTGAGAAGCATGCGGTTATCGTCGTTGACTTTGAACAACCGTTCGATTTCGGAAGCTGTTATCAAAACGGATAAATCGGTCGCGCTCGAGTTGGCCATGGCCAGGGCGTACTTGGTAAGCGCCTCAAGGCCGAGAACAGTGTCCTGAGTCGAGCTGAAGCCACCCTCCGAATTACGCTTTTTAGACATCCAGCGAACCGCTCGTAAGGCCTCCATCATGTTGGCCTCGCCACCGAGCTTGACCAGTGATAAAACGGCATAGGCGCTCATCTCGATGCTGAGAGCTAACGAGCCAGGTCTGCTCTTGTCTTCCCACCAAACGATATCCTGTTCACAAGAAAATATTTTTATGATTAAACCTAATTGTATGTAAACTTCATCCTTTCTCAAGCAACAAAATTCCTGATTCCGCCAAGTTTTTCTCAATTTCCCTGCAATCAATTTTCTAGCTACTTTAAACAAACTCAGAAAAATTGTGAGGCGATGAAAACTTTGCTGAGTCATGTTGACGTTACGTTGACACTTCAATTAACATCATTGCACAGCTAAAAAAACTCACGTTTTGTCTAGAAGCTCGAGTCATAAGTGCGCGCAAGCTCTCGTTGGCTCTTGGATGCTCGAGCAGTGCCAGTGCGTAGGTGGTAAGGGCAGCAGTGTAGGGGTTGTCGGCCGGATGCTCAGCTGCACTAGCCTTCTCCAAGCAGTAGAGTGCGTTGTTGACGAGGGAAGCGCTCAGGGGCACACCTGATTCTAGCAAAGCTATCAACACGTACGCTGTCAAAGCTGATGACGATCCATCCTCCTCTCTAAGACCTCCCTACAATCCACAATCAACAATTTGTAACTAAATTTTTTGATTGAGTTACAGTGTGATGCATGCATATAAATAATTGGACGCGAGAGAATTACCTTCATATCCTTGTGAAAGACCTGACCGACAACAGGGAAACATCCGTTCTCCAACTGACGACGCACAATCCATTTGACGGATAATTTCAGATCCCGTTCGTCTATCTGGATCATCGATCGAGCTTGGGCAAATGATTTCACTACGAAGGCGGTGAGCCACATCGATCCGCTTCCAGCCTCGTCAGCGGCAGCACCAAAAGCTGAGTAGGAACCGTCCGGATGGCGATAGTTCAGCTCCCTCTGATAACCTACAAGAATTTTTTTAGTGAAACGATATGTATCTATTGGAATGGTTTGCAAAATTAGTCTGCGCGTTTGAAGTCATACTTTGATTCTTGAAAGGACTTTGTAAACTCTTTAATGGGGATAAATAAGATGAGCTGAATTTGGGAATTGAAACTTCGTTCGTTGGTAAAGCGTCAGTGCTCATTTTCTAGTGGTGGAATCCTCAATAATTGCATTTATCAAGAATGTGATCATCTATAACTTTCTTACACCATATAGGACTAATTAGCCCATCGGTCAGTGATGGTCAATTTTTTACTCTTGGTGTACCTTTTTGCATGTTTCTAAGCGCCTTGGCTCTGGTATCAGAGCCGGTATGTCGATTGATGGCATCGAGATAGGCAATGGCGTGTACATTGGGCACAAAGAGAATCATATTCTGTTCTCCGCAGCCCATGGGTAGCCTCACCAACTGCTCGAGGTTATCGAGAGCTGGTCCCAAAACGTCTCCTATAACGGCTACGTGACCCCTGGTACTGCCCTCAATCACTTGCTCGTCTCGTGGTAGCTCTAGTTCCCACACAAGAGATGAATCGTCACTGAAGTCGCGTGGGCATAAGAACGCTGAACGGGTCAACTCCACTGGAAAACCTTCGGCCTTCACAAGCACTGGCTTAACTATTTCGTCTCTGCAAGTTGAAGATCATTTTACTACTGTCGATATTGTTTTAGCCAGCTGAATCTGTTCATAGCATCGATCAATATGTCCTCTTTACTCGATCATACTTTTGTTCTTGTGAGCCTCCCGAGAACATATTTCGGGTGATAAAATTGATCAAACTGAGTGTAGTGACGCAATATCTGTTCCTTGGAACTTTTTACCTTTCAGAAATTTTAACTTTGGAAACAGTGGGTGCCGGACCCATACTTCGATGAGAATCGTCATTACAATTGGCACTGGTTTCACGACAAGACCAAGGTGACTTCTGATACGACATCATCATTTCAAGAACATACCATGGTACTCAACAAGATTCAATCTGACTCTACAAGATGAGTGACATTTTCATTAGTTTCTCCGCCTTGAAACTGAAACTTGATCTGAAGACTTCACACGATGCACGAAGGGTTTGTCTACACAAAGTGTCTGCCTGAAAGATCTTTTTCCAATTTTTTTTTACCACAATCACACTTTTCACTCACAGTAATTACCTGGTAAAAAGGAGCGTGTCGGGCCCGCAGCCACCAGCGTTTGGTGAATCTGGATCCACCTCAGCAGCCACGGTAATGTTAAGTTCTCCTAATTTACGTGGCAACAGTGGGAACTCATGAACTAGACTATCCTTAGGTCCAAGACATACACGAACCGAAGACGATGCATTTGAGGCGAGTTCTAAGCCCTCGTAATTCAGGAGGCTTAGATGCACAGGTAGACCATGCTGCATGTAATTGAAGAGTGAAACTTTGAGTCTAAGTTTCTCGCCGCGTTTAACGCTGTAAGGTAAACTGTAATCGAGGAAAAAAGGCTGGAAAGCGGTTATGTGAGCTGGTGCCGCCACACCGAGTCCACTCTTGGCTGATATGCACACAGCATTGCCCACCCATTCGGTTATCGCGTCCGGTAGTTTGCGTTCTACTGTTGCTTTACCCTCTGGCCTGCAATTAATATTGATCACTCTCATGAAGTATTTATTTCACATCCATTCAACAATATTGATATTGATGTATAAAATAGAGACAATGACTTGAATTAGAGAAGCGGTAAGCGAAACGCAGCGCAACTGAGATCACTCAAAAGATAGGAGAGCCTGCACTTGTCTGACCAATGTCGACTTTTACTACTGCGAGTAGTATAAGTCGAATGGGTCACGTTACGGACAGATCTTGCGCAACAGCTATGATGTAATTGTTTCAAAGCTCATTTTAAAATTGCATGATGTTGATGGATCTTGAAGAATGAAATTTCTCGTGGGTTCCAGAGATAACAGATTTGGACAATTCAATCAGCCATAGACTTTTTCGGACTAACAAGGGGAGGCCCAACCTTGCGGAACGCGGATCTTGATGAAACTTTGTGAATCATCTTGTTTTAGTGAGAAATGAAGATATCTCCAAGGATTTGATTCCATGGGCCTCCTATTTTCAAATACAGCTATGGAGATTAGCATTGCCAGTATAAGCCCATGTTAAAATAACACATATATAGATATACTAACAATGCTAATCTCTGTAGCTGAATCTCAGGATAGGAGGCCCATGGGATCAAACCCTTTGAGATACGAGTAGAGATTGGCCCTCGACGTCACCTAGCCAAAGTGGCTTGATGGTCATGATTTTGATCGGGCTTATATGTTACACGAGGGCTTTTGCAGCCACTCGCGAGAAAGGTTTTCATCTCGGTTGTCATTCAAAGGTTCTTCAGCCCCCCTGAAGAACCTTTGAGATACCTTCATTTTTCACCAAAACAAGATGATTCCCAGAGTTTCATCAAGATCCGTGTTCCACAAGGTTGGACCTCTCCTTGTAAATTGAACTAGATTGCAATCTTCGCAAAAAATCCGGATGTTCAACTTCTTGATTCCGGAATGCTATCAAATTAAAGTATAAAATCCGGTGAAAGATGTTTCAGTCAAGTCATTATCTAAAATATATTGTATAGTATGTACCCTCGCCCTTCCTATCGTTTCAGCTACTTTGGACAAGGTCTTGCCTCAAGTTTATGGTGACTTACGTTTCCCTTGTAAATCTACACTAGGAAGCAAATATTCATCCCGAACTACATGTTTCTAGTGGTTACTATTGCACCTAACTTATTTAGCAAAGAGTTCACCGAGATGTGATCAACTCAATGAAAATTGGTTTTAAGTGAGAGAATCTTGATGGTTTCAGAGTAATGATACACCGATATACTTCACTCAGATGAAACATGATATGAATTATAGTACACCCAAACATAACAGCATGAATTAAGCAGATAATTGTCCAGTAATCAAGTATTACCCAGTTGGAACAAGCTGCCAAATCCAGGTTTCAGGGAAGTACGAGCGAACAATGCTTGCGGTGTGCAACTCGAGAGATGTAGGATCTGTGTATCCAATATCCTGACCGACTACGGCAGAGTCTTGAGCTGTGCTACCAGGCACACTAAAGTGGAATGCCAATGGCATCGCCTTAACCGCCTTTAACATCCTATCTGTAAGTATTACATAGTTCTCTGATTGATACTTTTCAATTTTTATCTTTATATATCAGAAGGAATCATTTTTACCAGGCTTATCGATATCCTCCTGAGACATGGGCCCCACAGGTACACGTCTATAATTTGAACGCCATGGAGGGCACGGGCGTGACTCCAGAGTCAAATCACTCATTACCACCGTTCCGAAATCCTGAAAATGTAAGTCAACGCTTTGTAAGGACTCATTGTTCCCGAAGAGAACGCAAAAAATGTGTAGGTTCTCCAACTCACGTCGAAGGCTTGGATGGCATCGACGTAGTTGGCGCCGACGTTGTAAGTAACCGAGTGCCTTTTGGATCGTCCACCGTTCCATGGCACAGCCGCGGCTGCTGGAGCGGGAAGGTGATCGATCTCTTCCTCGGCTTCATCAATCTCTGACTTGCCATCCTCTGACTCTCGAGATTCTGCAACCATGCAAATTAATAGGTCATGTATGAACCTCTTTACAAATATCAATTGAAACTAAAAATCTAAAAAATTGGTCTAATCGAGCGGGAGCAGACTTGATTTCATAAAATTGACAATTAAGGTGTTAGGAATGCACATAATACGTTGAATTTATTACTCACTATCACAGTGAATCCAACTGCTCTGTACTGGCAACATATCAGGCCTCAGTTGAAACTGCCTGAGCCTGTTGAAAGCAGCCTCGGGTTCAACCAAATTAGATTCGGCAGCAGTGCTTGGAGAAGAGCTAGTGGTACCCGAAGACGTCGTGCTTGAGGCTGCCGCAGCTGCTGCGAGGGAACTTTGCAGAGTCTGGGGTTTGAGAAATCTCGTGGATGCGTCTACGGCAGATACTCCGCAGAGCGAATGTGGAGCCGCTTCTAGATGGAAACGAGCTGTGGCTCCAGGGCTGTCACGTTCCTCGTGCCAGGCACTCTTCACCGCGTTTTCGAAGCATTGTCCGACCTCGATGCTGTGACTCGAACTCACGACCTCGCCGTCGGCTCGAACGTAGTAAAGAAGAAGCTCAGACTGCGGGGCCATGCTCGCTGTAATCTTCACGCTCAATGGGAACCTTGACAAGATATTGATAGCGTTTGAAAATTTTGACAGGCTGGTCTTCTGGTTAATCGTCAATAAGATTTATGAATTGCAACTACGGAACCGGATCAGACATTTATATACTCGACAAAATTTTCCCAGGAAAAATTCCGAGAGTCTCGTCAAAGGGAGAAAATGTCACAATTCAAAGTCTCACACACACTCTGGTAGTCATAGTCGTTTGTAAACCGACGGCTGGAGTTTGATCCGCGGATTAGGCACTGTAGTCGGTGAGGTGAATAGATGAATTAAAGCTCTGCGTTATGCCAGCGCAGCAGTTCTATAGAGACTCGATCTCGTTTTTTGACCACAACGACTGATCCGCGCCTGATCCACGAATCAAACTCGAATCCTCGGTTTACAAATGACTACGGATGCCAGATCGAGTACCAGACTTATAGTCTGGTGAGCGAGACTTTCCCCAAGACTCCCAGAAGAACATTTTTTGAAAGACTTCCCGCGAAACGCTTTTTTTACACGGGATGTACATAAAGAGATCCAGTTCTGGATGGTGGGAACAAACTCGTGCTGATGATTTTCCAAAGATGACCACGATCATGCACTTTTCATCAACACGATACTTCTATACATACTTATATGTATATTTGTAAAAGTACAGAGAGGTTCATATCAGCTCCAGTCTAACACTGCAATGGACGTGAACAATAATTGAATCGATTAATTCGGATTAATTGGTACCTGTGAACGATAGCAGAAGCATTGGCAGCGAGGTTTGCTGGATCTGGCGCCCCTAGCAGATTGGGAAACTCTGAGTAATCGAGGAGCGTGTCCTTGCGCGGCTTATATTTCACGTGTCCAAGTACTAGCAGATCGCCTTTAGAATTGATTGAGTAGTGGAATGTGAGGGGCTTTTCATCGGCTTCCACATCGCCGATGCTCATACTCGTACCGCCTACTCCTCCACTGGTGTACATCACGTTGAAAGAGTACTTTTCACCGCAAATGATCGGCTGATAGCCTCTCGATACCGATAAATAACTCGCCGATGGTGAATACCATGGATCCACGTCGATGTATGCTGATGGCTGATCGATGAATACCTAATACAAGGAGAAGATTTTCATTTGATCTTTTATTTATAAAACTGAAGTTTTTTCTAGAAACCAGATGAAAAGTGAGAAAATTCTTAAAAAATTTACTAACCCTCCATCGTTTATCAGGCGAGTAGTACTTGGTAGGATAGTCAACAGCGGTTGCAACGAAGCTAAGCAAGACGATGTTTCTACTCTGCGGGGGTACAATAAAGTTAAGAAAACCGTCGGGACTGGGTGAGGTGTAGTTGCGGCACTCGACGACCGAACGCTGCCATTCGTCCTTACGCCGAATCCTCAGACACAGCTGGATCTTCTCGTTTGGTGCTGGACTTGAAGCGTCTGGCCGTAATACGCGCACCTGAAAAGGTAATTTTAGAAAAGCTATGAAGCATCGTGCGGAAATAGATAATTCTTCAACGCGATGGAGATGTGACCGATGATTATTCAGAAGGGTAGTCATGTGGGCGGTACTTGTAAGTTCCGATTGATTGATGCTGGGAGAGTCAAATTAGAAAATTAAGTGAATTAATATTAGAAGTCTGTAAGAAATGCTTGCATACTGGATCATATTTTGATAATAAAAAACGCATCAAATCGACTGAGGGCTATCACAAAAAATTCCCACACAATTTTGTTTTTAGATATTTAATTACCTTCCCGTGATAAGGGAGACCAGGCTTGAAGTATTTTGGAGTGTGCGGAGCGAACTCAAGCTTGAGAGGCTGGTGAAGTACAAAAGTACGACTACTGGCAGTCTCCACTGCTCCGCTCTTTGCTTCAGTGAAATTTGCTAACAGGACCACGTTATTTGGCGCAACTCGCCAATGGGGCAGTCCCAGCGATTCTGCGCTAACCGTATAATTGGTGCAGCCATCGGCCGTCGTCGAATTTGAATCCATCTGGGCAAAGATACCAGAATGTAGTAATTTATTCCCAAATTTGTATAATTCAAAACCGGTATCAAAACATGAAAACTACCTTTTGCTCGTAGTTGATGTCCGCGACTGTCTGCTTACGCTTCCAGATTGGGGTCTGAGGTCGCAAGTTCAACAGCAATGAACCACGCACCGGCTCGCCGTAACTATACCTGAGATATTTATCAATTTTACGATGAATAAGATCAGACTCGCTCGTTATCTTTTCTGCAAAACTTTCAGGTAGATGAAGATACGAACCTGGCGCAAATTTTCCACGTTACATCCTTTGCATCGGCAAGTATATAACTTGGAGCTTTTATCGTCACTTGGAAGCGTGGCAACACGTATTTTCTCACTTCGAAGCTTGATACGTGAACCAGTTGTGGCCTTGTCTTCTCCACTTTGATTCTCCACATGCCCTATGCGTAGATAAAAGATGAAAAATTGTTTGTATTAGCGTTTCATCTTCTTGATGCCTGACTCAGATGGTTAAAAAGCAGCAGCTGAATAAGTGAAAAAGTGTGCTCAAATCACTCACAGAGCTTGGCTCGGATGAAAGTGGAAACGATAATTGAGCCATCCCGTTCTCCGTGCTCACGTTCGTCCATTGAGCCACACGAACTTCCGATGGGTTTTCCACCCATACCTTAGGTATCTGAAAGCAGACAATGAGAACTTATCATTCGATCAGACATTTGATGTTTCAGAGATGGCACCCACCTTCTTTTTGAACGATTGAAAGCACACTCATAAGACTCGCGTGAGAGTCCTCACTATTAATAAAAATGAACCCTAATTCCCTTCTGGGTGATCTACTTTTCAACTCACGGTCGAAAAATAGTTTACCAAAAAAGTCACAATTGAACCATATGTGCTCTATCAAATCTCACAAATGATCCTTGTGAGTAAAGATCTATCATCTCATCGTGTTAACCCTGAAGTCTCACTTTTTTTGTAATCCAAAATTTTTCATGACGTTATTTATAAATCAAAATTTCTAGATGAATCCAGGGTGTCTAGCGCTCCTTAAAGTCCTTAAAGTCCTTAAAAAGTCCTTAAGACCTTAAAAGGTCATAAATTGCGGAGCTTAGTCCTTAAATTTTTGAGATTCGTGAGCAAAAAATGACTCCCTTCAATTTCAATTTGCGCGGATGCCCATTTAAAATCATGTATTCCATGAACTTGGCCAACGAGAGCTAGTTCAATCAGGTGGTAGTTATGCTAATCATGACATAGTTTGATTTTGATATTGCACTACTCCGATTCGAACCATGTACCTTCAAGGTGGGGCCCTTCTAATGCAAGATTTCATTATAGGTGCCTTCAAGGTACGTCGTTCGAAAAGTTTGCAGCCACCAATCTCACCCTGAATTCTTTCTACTCGGCAATATTTATGGAGATTTGTGTAGTTTATCATATGATTAGTTAATACTATAACTATTATATCGATATCTGCATTGAAAATGTTGGATTCGACATTTCATTTGAACTCTGGAAGAACTGTTAACTTGAAACCCACTCCTCCAAATGGTTTATTTCAGTCCTTGAAATGATCCATTTTAGTACGTAAAGGTCCATAAAAAGTCTTTTATTGACCCGCAAAAAATCCGGTAGACACCCTCCCTGGAATCATACAGATTGCGAACCAATCCCATTCAAGAATATTCAAAAATAACATCTAATCAAGAGTATAAATCTCTACATGCAGTTACATAGCATAGGGCAGATTTAAAATGATATTTAAATCATATTGACTTGGTTATCAATCAAAATTTGATCTGACAAGATTTACTTAATATCCCCTCGGAGGGGACTAAATTGCCAGTCGAGGGGCAGCAGTGTACGGCAACTGCGGCCGTCGACACTCGTATACTGATGAGATAATGAGATCGCTGATCCGAAGCAATAAATATCCATAGCTCACCGGCTTCATCCAAGGTTTAAAATCATGTTTCAGTGTCAGGATCCTGATGTTCACATCTTGACCGGGCTTATAGATTGCTTTATCCGTTTCCACGAAGGTCACGAGTGCATCATGTTCGATGTAAACTCTCTTTTCCGTGTCCACCACGTAGTCCGGATGCTTGTCGAATTTGATGCGCAGTCTCAAATTGGCAGAGCTGTATTTTGTACTGCTCGTCACTCGCAATTCCATGCATGTCTCTATTCCTGTAGTGCAATCCAGACCAAATTGTTAAGATTTGTGGACACTTGCAATGAATTCGAAGACTGATAATATTTCTATGAGGGTTTGTTCTCGATTACGGTTGAAGCTACCAAGGTCGAGATCTGTAAGTAATTTTGGTTGAATTGAACAAAACAGAGATTGGGAACTGTGCTGATTTTTGTTGCGGGAATGGAATTGCTAAGACAATCGTGAGGAAGTCGCGCTACAAGCTAAATAGGTGGTGAATATGTCGATGGTGTTCATGGATCCCTTATTGTATGTGGTAACAGAATCTGAACTGAAAGTATGAAGCTGTAGCTTGTTTATGCACCAACTGACCGAGTACTGTAGATGATAATTTCCAAAAAAAGGTCTTATGGTCTACGATTGAAGTAAACTCTACATCTCGGCAGTAGTTGTTCAAATTTCAGACCTTCTTTCCTCCATCGGAGATTTCATCCCCCATTTCTGTGGTCAGTTGTCCACAATCTTCCTCAATACGGAAATATATTAATCTCGAAATAAGCATCCCGACCTGTTACCGTCATCTTATCAGGCATTCATCATACTTTACGATACCATAGTACCAAATTTCGTGTTGCATTAAGATAGGCTCAAAATTAAGGCCAGTAGAGCGCATAGACTGATTACTCGGGACAATCAGTGTATCCTAAATTGAATAACTCAACTAATTTCATACTCATCATCTTGACTAATTAGTTGTCGGCTCACAGCCGGGCAGCCCGTCCCAAAGCAAAATGTGTTCCTCACAACTCATCACATCGTCCGGATAAAACAAGTCGAGAAGCAATTGCATGCAGGACTACAACTGCATTAAACATCACGTGTGCAATCTGTTCGCTACAAACACAAGTGAGTACAGAGTTGCGAAGAACAAAGCTGAGAGAGCGTATATTACTGAGCATAGAGAATGATAATAAGTATGTGTGTATGGCATGTGCAAGTACTGCAAAGAATAGAGCAATTGGCGTCAATGGGTGTACGTATATCGTGTATAACTCTGAGGGGATCAGTCAGGGCAACGAGCCCATCAATGATCGAGCTCTGCTCGACCGCGCCGGAAGTCGCGACAATTTCAATTCAACATCTCTGTATCCCTCGCTAAGTACTCGGCTAACTCTTTCTTTCTTTGACTCTCATCCGTATATATACGTCGCGTGCACATTCGATCCGCGCTCTTGAATTTTTTTTCTCATCGAGGTCTTGATAGATCCTATACTGATTCAGTGATAGATAATGATATTTCCAGCGCTTAGGGGAAATTGACTGATGTAGAAGATTTGATTCTATGATACGTAAACTTGGAAGGAGGACATGAAGATAATGGGTCATGGATCTTTGATAGATCTTGTAAATACACTTTGTACTTGACAAATTGCGAGATATACTATTTGGCGCTTGAACAAACATGACCTTATTTTTCTAAGATATTAAATAGCTGTATGAGCAGTAATTTTTTCGGCCTTCTTATTGACAACACGTCATTTTATGAACGAAAATTCAACTCAGAGGCTATCTTGACATCTTTCGAAATCATGGAACCTTGAATTTGGATCTCTTGCACGAGTTCATGTCCCACATTGTTCGTTGGGAGGTGTTCAATTTCAGAGGTTTACCGAAATGCGTAACTGACGGACATGCGTAAGTGCTAATTACTCTTACTTTATTTGTTTCCATACTTCTGCGAGGAAACAGAGTTTCTTCCCCGGAGAAAGTGTTTCAAAGGTATTGCAAAATGGATCACCATCAAAATGGTCCACCGTGGGGAACAAATTTTTTATACGGGGTCCTCTAGACCCACGAAGTCGTTCCAATCCTAATGCAGATATCTATTTGAATCTTGAACATACAACTCACCGAAGAATAGTTCCCGGTCGACTTTTGAAGGATATAGTGGAAATTTATTCAACACAAGAGATAGAAATTAAGGGACAAAATAAGAAAAGTTTTGAGATGATTCATTCTATATTAAATTTTGAAAATGAAATTCACTAATTTCTTATTTGAGAAAGGTTTTTGGGACCGTTAGTAAATAAATGCACGAAGAAAGATAACATACAGCAAAAATTTTTCGCACGATTCAAGTTTTCCCGACCTACCAACATTATGGGTTCCGACCCAACCGATCATGCCAGAACTAAGATTGTATGTTCTGTAGACCAA
Organism: Eretmocerus hayati; assembly: GCA_029851415.1. Taxonomy (NCBI): domain Eukaryota; kingdom Metazoa; phylum Arthropoda; class Insecta; order Hymenoptera; family Aphelinidae; genus Eretmocerus; species Eretmocerus hayati. The sequence continues at coordinate 137,370,621 of CM056742.1, forward strand.
AAACGTCGCTATACACACTTCGTACTCCACATTTCAAAATTCTTTACTTGAGTTTATGTCTTCTGGAACAACCTCGTGACCCCAACGGGCTATGACATGCATGTTTCCGGGCGCATTTGGACGGTCATAATCAATCTAATGATGGAATATTTCACAACACTGTAGCAAAAATCGATAGGGGCATCAAATAACACCGATTTGCCCGTCGGATAATTTTGCAGTTCGATCAATTTCGTTCATTGCGAGATAGATACTAACAATGAAATGAGTGCCCAGGTTATAAAAGTAGATCAGTACAAAAAGAGAAACACGAGACGAGAAAACAATTGAACTAAAGTGGTGCAATGTGACAAATTGAAACTAGTGACAAATTTTGCACCCTACTTGTTTAAGAAATCCTGAATGAAAGGCAATATCAGTCTCCCGATTTCTCGAAAAACTGACGTTCCACAAATGCATGCCTTCAAAATGAACTACTTACTACTTGACTTGTGGCAATCTTCCCTGGAGTACTTACCAGTTTTCAGGGTTGTTTTGACGCTGGCAAGTATATCATCTTCGGCATTGGGTGATGGCGTTGCACCGCTCGGTAAGCTTGCGGAGGCCAACAGATCCACACTCACGTGCGCTGGTGGTTCCAAATTGTGGAGTGACAGACAGACATTTTCCGTTTCACCAGCGATCAATCTCTTTGATGCGGTGAAAATGTATCCTCTTTTGCTTTTGTTAGGAGAGAAAAATCAATGAAATTATCTTTGATCATGAACTTGAGTTCACAAATCAGAATGCACAATACGTATTCACAAAGTGGTCAAGAAGAGCAGCATTATGAGACAAAAATGTCACTCAAAGCGGAGCACGTGGCTCAGGACGCCAAGATAAGAAAAATGCCGAAAAATTAAAATCACAGCTGCTAATATTCGAAAATCCGAGCTAAAATACCATCTTTGTGATTTGAATCACGTAATTCACTTTTTTTAAATTTCCGTTAACGAGCCTTCCTGCTCATATCTCCGGTTCTTCTCAATATTTTTTCACGTAAGTAATGTAGCTCATGTAGCTCATTTTGTAGCTTGATTGGAGACCTTGGAGATAAAATGAATCATGTTGGATTCCATACTGATGAATTGAAATCACCACCAATTTACTGGGAATAGTATATTTCCGTACTGAGCGCGGTAGCCCATTTTGGGCACCAGGACAGACATGTCGTTCCAGTGCCCAAAATGGGCTTGCAAGCGAGGTGCGGATATATTTTTTCATTACGAGAACCCTAAAATCCTATTTGAACTCGGAATTTTTAGGTTAGAGTAATGAAAAAAATTTTCCTCTCTGACAAGAAGCAATTTTTCCCATGAATTGCTCGCAAAAATTCCGAATCCTTCTAAAATGTCCGCAGTAAAAGCACGTGTCGTTGAGATATGTCAGATCGTACAGGAATTAGTGCAATAAGACAGTATTTGACCTCCAGGAAAAGTAGTTTATGACATTCCGACGGAGGAATTATTTCCGCACAACTCGGTAAGAAGCAGAGAAAGGTTTTTTTCACAGTAAATTGATGGTGATTTCAATTCATGAGCATGGAATTCAATATGATTCATCTTATCTTCAAGGCCTCAAATTAGGCTTCAAAATGAGCTAAATTACGTGGAAAAATATTGAGATGAGCAGGAAGGCTCGTTAACGTATATTTAAAAAATAGTGAATTATGTGATTCAAATCACAAAAATGGTATTTTAGCTCGCATTTTCAAATACGAGCAACTCTGATTTTGATTCAAATGACATTGTTCTTGTCTTCGTGCTGAAAATGACCACGTGCTCCGTTTTGAGTGACATTTCTGTCTCATAATGCTGCTCTTTCTTACCACCATGTTCATGGAATGCATTTCTTGAAAAGTGACAGAAGCTTAGCCAGCTTGGCTTGACTGTCGCAGCGTATTTTTGAATAAAAATTCTAAAGAATCAGCATAATTTTATTTGATACCATCTATACCATCCTTGACTTGGGATATATTGGTAACGCTTCTCAAGTGAGAAATAACACCAGGACACTTGGATTATTGTCAAATCATGATATTATTATTTCTCGGCCACTGGAACGCTAATTGAACAGCAAGCCTGCTGTTTCTTGATGACGTAGATTGATAATGGAGTAATCTAATTCAACCTACGTACCTTCAAAGCTCTTCAAAATCTCAAAGTCGCATTTTGAAGGATTTTGATGGAAATCATTAAAGAATTTAGATGAGAACATTCGAAAAAATTTGAATTTACGCTTGATGTTGGTGTGTTTCGCCTTTCCTGGACAGATCCGGCTCTTCAGGGGGACTGAAGGGATCTGTCCGGTTAGTCCCCAACGACAGTGGCCAAGAAATAATGATATCATGATTTGAAATTCCCAGGCGCAAGAAGGTAGCGATCGTTCATATTGATCGATTACCATATTAATTATCATTTGGATTATTTTCGTTGCTCTTATCACTGACAATGAGTCACAAAATTACAATCTGAATTTCCAGCTTCATTCAAGATACAGACGAGGTACGAGCAGAAAATGATACATTCTCAAAAATTTTTTGTTCGCTATCTATTGATTTCTCATCGATTGCAAGTTTGCAGCTGTGAATGTCGAGACGTAATCAGACATTTTTTCATAACTCTTCGTCATTTTGTGGGATCCATGTGAACACATTTTATGATTTTCATGCTTTTTCACTAATCTTGTTTACCTTGTAGAAGTCATTTTATTGCCATTATGTATAAAACAAATTTTCAGCTTTTGAGATCACCCAAATACCTGCATAAAAATATGCGTCTTGTTCACGCACTACCAGTTGCTGTATAAAAACTTGGGTAGATCTTTGTTGTTCTATAGAAACTTTTGAAAACAATAGAATCAGCTTTCATGACCATGTATGTCAATGGGTTATTTCCAACTAATGGATAGACTTTGAGCCATCTTAATGAAAGCATTTTCATTCATATTTTAATGTGGATGAAAAATGACCCCAATCATCTAATTAACAGATATTTTTACAATGATTTTACTGAATTCTTAGGACGATTTCTAAAAGTACTCCATTAGATAATCGTGAATATTCTAAGAATGCAGAAACCTCGTTGCTTGAGTGGTGTTCATCATCTTGATCTATCCTGTTTTTACGGTCATTTTTCCTCAAATCAACTTAGGTGAGTATGGAATAGTTGTCAAATGTGACTTTTTGACGTCGACGTACTGGTTAGATCAAACTTTTGTTTTCGGTCCTTCCTAAGCCCGATATCCACAGTTGCATTTGGCCTAAAAATTCTTTAACGACGATGAAAAAGAAGAAATTTACAAGACACTTCGTTTCAAGAAAGCATTCTGCTGATCTCATCTGGTGCCATACTTTCTAGTCACAATTTAGAGTTCTGTATCACTTGCATGTTCCTCTGAAGCGCTAACATCATTATCACGAGTCACGTAAATTACATTCTCTACCACTTGCTGAAATCTTCAAAGAAAATTTCATTGAGAGTTTGAATGATGACGAGAACTATACTATTATATTACTTCTCGTTAGATGAATGACGGAGTGCGCGTGTTTATCGTAACATTCATTCCGAGAAGGTCCAGAATTTATCTTCTTCTCTGTATTATCAGTTTCGTGTTTTCATTTAAACCGAAGAGATATCCCAAAGATTTTGTACTGTTCTTCTTGCTTTTCCTGTATCTTGCTACGTTGACTTACTACTGTATTACAATCGCGCGCAAGAATTGACTTATCTTGACATGTATCTTGACATTTTCTAAACATCATGAAGGTGATTTTTCCATCATTTGAGATGCGAAGTTGATCTCTCGGACGTTTCCGATGATTTTCTATGGATGGTATTTTCATTCCTTTTTTCAAATTCTCATGAAAAGGTGGCAAGTCTCAATGAAAGTTGCAAACAAATATACGATTTTGTAAGAAAATTTCAATCCATTTCATGAATTATCTGCGATTCATGATTCAGAGAGATGTCATCAAAAACAGTTGCTCGTTAGGAAGTGAAGTGAGACAAAAACACTGACAAGGGGAGTCCGGAGTCTCCGGGTCCTGAAATCTCACCAAAATTTTTTCACAGTTTCGTACCACCTAGAATATGAAGAATCTAAAGCAACTCTGTTAAATGGGCCTTCTGTTCTGAGCTACAGCCAGAAACGTCAACATTACTAGTATATCTATATATATATATATTACTTTTTAACATGGGCCTATATGGGCAATGTTAATGTCATAGGCTCTAGCTCTGAACGGGAGGCTCATTTGACAGAGTTGTTTTGGGTTCTTCATATTCTAGGTGGCACGAAACTGTAAAAAAATTTTGGTAAGATTTCAGGACCCGGAGTCTCCGGACTCCCCTTGTGAGTAAGAATCTGATGGAATAATCATAAACAATTCTTGTTGGATACTCATCTCCGCGGTCACCAAGATCAAAATTGAGTGAGAGGGTGTCTTATTACTGATTATGAAAATTCTTTTGATATTTGAAGATTGCGACAATCGCCATAATAACCACGCAACGATTGCTCCCTGTTTATCCGTTCACTTTTTGCTTGTCGATAATTCTCAACATTCTCTTAATTGATCCGCACTCACTTCGATTAGTTAATATTTCATCAAGCGAAGAAATTTTATAAAATAATAACAACATATTTACAAAGATTATAATGTACGAGTGTTATACGAATTTCATCTTCTGGCATTTGTGTTCTAGAAGGCCCAGAGTGAACTATATCATAGATCGAGTTAGCTCCGTCTTCGGGGAATACAAATTCATAGTAATTGTAGCATGGAAGATTTTTGAATGAATTCATTTCCCAGTTCGCAAGCTTGGTTCCATGTATAGCAACAGGAGTGCAAAACTCGCGTCAAACACAATCATGTCGTGCACAAACCATGCCAGCACGCGACGATCGATCGAAAGGGTATTACGGGGTAAACGAACCCTGCTCCTGGGCATTTACATAGAGCAGCTGAGTTTTACATCTTTAACCCATCGCTGACTCACTCCGACAATGAAAATGAACTTTTCATAAGTGTCACGGTTTCATCATCTTAAAACCATCGAGAACAACGAATGACTGGAAACAAGTTGAGCAAAACTATTCCCACAGCTAGTATCATGATCATGACACTGTTTGCTGGAACTCGTGATTTTTTTGGGATTTCAATTTTAAATTCACTGGAGTGGTTTTTTGAGAAACTCACCTGCCGATCGGTACGGAAGCATCACCGACAACCGTAGCGCAGATGAGCGCCAGCGGTATCAAGACGAAAAACGACGAGGGCATGCTTTAGCCGGCTCTTGCTTCACTGAATCATCATCTCTTAAATCCTCTTTGTATTCGATCACTCACCCTCCAGCCTCAATTGCTAAAGCTCAAGCTACCGTATTTTATCCGATCAACAATCGAAATCACCCACAGCCGGATAAGAGAATTGACGAAACGGAACTTCTGATCAATCACACTGGTGAGTCGAAAAATTTCACAATTCTCGAGCGTTTCAAGCCCTAGGGTGATTGGAAAATTTTGGCCGGACTCGTAACGAGGGAAACAGTGAGATAACACCAACAAATAAGTTTATATACAAATCTGAATAGTTTTGAGAAGATACTATCGCGGCCGCTGCCGGCGACCTACTGACTTCCCGTTCGTGCGTGTTCTCCTCATCAGCATCGAGTTTACCGCGCGCGAGAATATATGAAGCGCTGTGCGGTATGTACATGGAGACGAGAGACCCGATAACACGTGCACTTACATGTACATATTGGTCCGCTAACGCATTACTCGTCTCTGATTGTAGCTCATTGCCCTTCGCAACCGCTATCGCACCTTTTACTGCTTGATCCTGCATTATACATCCTTGATGGTAAGTAAATACAGAATTTCTTAAGATTTTATTACCTCTCGTTGTATGTACCTTGAAGATGAGGTTGTCGGAGCGATAGTAAAGGGTTGAAATCGTAAAATTCAAAGAAAAAATGAAGTTCAAGGTGTTTCACGCGAGGTTTCACGTGTAACGTGAATGGAATGTGAATTTTTCACTTTGGATGAGATTTTTTTGCGCAATGCAAACATTTCAACGCAAAACAAGCCTGCATGACGATTCATAATGTGATATGGGATCAGCGCTGTATGGGATCCGTTGGATCGCGTTCATTCACCTCGTCTGGTGTCCATGAATCCTGAAGAGATATCACCGGTACTGGATCATTAGCAATTACTCAAGGAAATGCAATCCAAAGAGACCTATCTTTTTCATTGTCAAACATCCGTGAATATTATGATTCAGCAGTGATCGTGCAAGATATCAATACTTCTGAGATCCAGAATCGGTTAAAATGGAACACAATAATTGAAACAGCAGTATGGACCTTCAAGAATGTTCGCTTCAGCCCCACCAGTTTTTGCTGTGAATGTTCCTGTTTTTTTAATAATGAAGTTTTCACAACAGATATAATCCTAGCAGCTAAATGAATGTGTGTGTCACTATACTTGACTTAGTCTTCTTGACACGATATAGCCTATTGAAATTATTCGGTCAAAAAATTCAAAAGACTATCGAATAGAGAATAGTACATCCCAATACAAGATGGCAAGAATTTTTTTCGCATTTGAGTGACGAGTTTTCGGCGCTAGTCGCAAGGGAGGGTCGGAATCATAACAAGGGTGCGAAGAATGGCTTTTTGATTCACTGTACCTCTACACACTTTTGCGTGCACTGTAAAAAATGTTTCCGAAAAACTTCAACCAACTGGTTGAATGAAAACTTCAACCAGCTGGTTGAATGAAAACTTCAACCAGCTAGTTGAATGAAAAATTCAACCAGTTGGTTGAATATTCAACCAATGTGGATTATCACAATCTGTCCGTGCGGTTCCTGCATATCAGATTGCTTACACGTGAGGGGTAGAATCTGATGGGTGGTCATACGGGTGGATAAGGATGGATGGAGGGGTGGACTTATGGATGATGGGTCCATGGTCGATGGAAGGATAATTGATAGGGTCGATAAATGGATCGAGAAATGGATGGTGGGTGGACGGATGGATGTATGGACGGAGTGATGGATGATGGGTGGATAATGGACGGATGCATGATGGATGGATGATCAATGGATATTCCATTGACCATCCATACATCTATCACGGAATATGATTGCTTGGTTGGAAATTCAACCAGTTGGTTGAATGAAAAATTCAACCAGTCTGGTTGAAAATTCAACCAATTGGTTGAAAATTCAGCCAGTGTGGTTGAAATGTTGGTTGAAAATTCAACAAATTTTTTACAGTGTGTACTTTGCGCACAGTTCATCAAAAATTATAGTTTGATACACGGGAGTATGCCATATTTTTGCATCCTCGTGATGATTCCGCCAACACTCGGATCCGAAATAAAGCATTTCATACCAAAGTGAAAAAACTTTTTCCCGTTTGCCGTGAGTTGGGTTTGCTTACTGCAGGCAAAGATCGGAATCATTATGAGGATGCGATAAATGAATTTCCACGGCTCGACGCGCAAACTGCGTGTTTGCGGGTCTCGCCGTGTAAAGCGGCATATGCGTCTCGTGCCAAAAACTTTGTTCTTCACGATAACCTTGTTGGACGTCGGCTTCGCCGGCGTCCAACAAAGTTATCGCAAAGAACAAAGTTTTTTGGCACTCGACGCATAATATACTATTACTCTCCTGTATCGAACTGTGCTTCTTAATGAACTGTGAGTAAAAGTCGACAAAATGTGCGCAAAGTACACTTTCACGTACATTTCATCAAAAGAAGGGTGTTTTACACACTTGTATCTCGACATTTGAGTGATTCCGCCAGAATAGTTAACTTTGGGCCTCAAAAGTGTCCGGGGGTAAGATTTTCTCGAATCCGGACTCGCGATGGTCAAGTATACCCTTTTTGGTACCTAAAACAAAATACTATAAAGGGTACAAGCCGATTCCAGCCCATCAAAAAAACTACAGCTGATTTATTGATTCTGCGTGCCGCCGAATATGGTATGTACATTTCATTAAATATGAAACCTTGGGCGCTTGATACATTCTTTAATTCAATAGCTAAATAAAAGGCCACCTGCCCGTGAAGTTTTTACGTGTTATGATAAAAAAAGACAAAACACTTGTGTCGAAATCACTCATTTACTACTTAGCCCCGTGTATCAAACTTTATTTTTTTTATGAATCGTGGGTAAAAGTTGATCAACTGTGATTTTTCATCACTCGAACCTATACATCTAAAAATGTCGATTTCAAACGCGGTTTTAGGGTTCTCATAACGAAATATTAAGAATACTCTGGGCTTGCAGGCCAATTTCGGGCACAGAGGACTTATATCCCTCGCTTCACCCGGGCAATAAACTGTCCCAGAGGTCGAATTGAGCACACGCGCTCTAGGCAATAATGTACTAAGGTAAGTGTACCCAACTTGCCTCTGTACCCAACTTGCCCCCATATATCGATCTCAGAAATGGGCTCTCGTGGACCTTCCCGCATATTTTTTTTACGTTTAATCTTGATGTCTAAAGAATCGTGTAACTTCAGTTCCAGTCAATCAAATGGAGTTTTGCAACAAGTCATTTTGAAGGATATTTCCTCAGCTTTTGATTGGAATTACTTTGAAATCCGGTAAACCACGCGCATGCGCAGAATTATCTGTTTTCTGATTGGTTGGAGAATAAAAAATTGGAAAATTGACCCAAAAACGCATAAAACCGTAAATAAACAACTTCAGACTAGTTCAATCGCAAAGATCGTGCAATTTTGTAGAGAAATCATATTTTTGAAGAATTAAAAAATATATTTTCAAGGTCACTTTCGATAGGTTTTTTCAAGATGTTTCGAATGGCGCAAACCGCGTTGCATTATTTTGAGCCAAACTCGAGATATATCCAATTTTGTAAAAGAAGATTATGATTTTGATGCTCTAGAGGAATCGAAAAGCGAAACAGAAATAGCTCCGCAGGCGGAGCCGAAAATCTTTAGGGACCTCCCAGTGGGTGGAAACTTCATATTTTGGACTACAGAATCGAATCAAAACCACGAAAAACCGATCCGAGACATCACTATTTTCCATGTGTCGTTTTCAAATGGAATCCATCACAGTCTATCAAGATAATTATGATGAATATGAATGTCCGTTCTCAATCCTTCAGCCTCCTCACAAGAACGAGGCATTTCTTCTGAAGATGAATGCCGATGATATTTGAGTGGAAGTGAAAAGCTGTTCATCTCTCTGTTCAAATCATCCCCGTAGTAATTATGATAGCGCCTGAATAAAGACATATGGGGAGCATCTCTGGGTTCGAAAGTCTTTGTAGGATTAAGGGTTTTCTAAATTGACGCTGTTATTTTTGCTTACGACATGTATTTAGTGACAACAATCTCATTGTGCATTTATTTTTTACATAACAGCTCTATAAAACTAGTTGTGAGTAAAGAGTTGCTTCAGTTTGGGTTATCAAATCTAAATTGTCGGGTGATTACAATCCGACTATCATATTAGCCCCTACTCTCAACTCGACTTTGGTAAAAGAATGACATTTAAAAATGGTTTTTGAATCACGACATATCAAGCTTCTCCGAAATTTTTCAGATATTTTCTAAATTTTCATTCCAACATTTCAGTTGCATTATTTTATCGATCCAAGAATGCACGGCCTTCTCACCCTCACCATCAACTTCTTTCATTGGGAAATTGGCCTTGACCGCAAATTATAATGAGGTGTTTCAAAGCACGATTCAACATTATTTGGTAATTTTGGAATATAGTGTTCCCTGCATCTATTTTCATGCGAAAGCATCGGTGACAGTATCCCATTGAAAAGATTGAGCAAGATATCCCATCTCGAAGAACTTCATGACTGTTTCTAGAGACTTCCATAGTGACAATGTTGGGTAGGTTGATATGGTCAGAACAGCATTCAGAATTGCGATGCAAAGTTATCAATCTGCAGATGACATTTAATGGTGAGATGATATTAGAATGCTCATCTTTTAGTTCATTCTAAGCCGTCCCATCCACATGTTTTGGACCGTACACAGAATTTTCCTAGCTGGGAGGATTAAATATCTCAAAAATTTTACTTCACTACGATCTGATGATCCTTTCACGGAAATCTTCCACGTTTATACTGTTCAAAATAGTCATGAAGGCAATTGCAAATGTAATGAAGTCGCTATAAACAGCATGTGGATACTCATCATGTTATTATTCATCAAAATCAAATTTCGAATCAGAATTATGCATCAATATGCACGGGAGGGCTCGGAATGTCTTCAATATACGACACTTCAACCAATAAATGTTTACCTTCACGCAAAAATCTTGATAATACGGTGAAACATGAAAATCCTTTTTTCATCATCTGGATTGAGAAACAGAGTTAACACCATAATCCTTATAGTAACAAAATATACCTCAACTAACGAACAATTCAACGATTACCTCAAAATAAGTCTCCATCCTTAGAACAAAGAGACCGCCACCAGTCAAGTAACAATATCTCTGACTCCGTTGTATCGCGAGACTCATAAGTTTTCTCACTTTTGGAGGGAAACGATACCACTCGCAATCGAAGTAGCTAAAAAATTTCAGTCCCTGACTTTATTCCTTTCTAGGGTATTGCTACGCTTTTAATTAGACTTTTTCTTTCATTATAAGCTTGATAGTTCGATTTTCCAAACTTACAAAGCATCGCCAACATCTAAGCTCCCGTCAATGAGTTTTTGCCCAGGAAGGTAAATAATGTAAAAATGAAATGCTATATTGCCAATTGGTATGGCATATCGGATTAGCTCAAATAAATCATCTCTCTTGTGAGACATCTAAAAAGAGAGAAGGTAAAAACTGATGAGATTGAATCTTTTTAGAGTAACTCCCATAATATTTTTTTCTAATTATATCTCAACTGTAATCTCGGGATTTTTTATTTGAAACTGATGCATTGAGGCCTTACGCTCAATTTACCATCAGCTCCCCACTGCCAGTCAGTATACTTATTTTTATCTATACATGTCAACTGTCGTGCGGTATATGATAAATCTATTCTCGTCAAGATTATCGATATTCTAGGAGCTTATGTCATTTAATTTGATAGTTATTGGAATTTTTACGTCACTTACTATCATAAGACAGATTCCAGTGCCGATCATGTTCTGAAAAAGGACAAGTAACCAGAGAAGTGTATAACAATCTTCTATGATCGGAACGAGCCTGTGAATCAATTTATAAATACAAATGTAAATATAAATGAGTAACAGATTGCTCAAGGCGATGCGGTTGCCGTGCAACCCGGAATTACTTTTCACTTATTTGCTATTCAACATTTTGACAATGCGAAATTTGACACGAGTTGTCCACCATTTATCATCATCTGAATGATGGTGAACAACTCGTTATTTGTCACCAATCACAAGAGTATTGGAGATAAACGCGCGAGAATAACTTGCCCGCGAGTAAGTCTTAACCCATATAACAGGGACATTTTCTCGTTCACAAAAATCTCAAAATCTTTTCAAATTTTGGCTAAACGAAGAGTTATCCAGGCCAAGTTAGATGACTATAAAGCCTGGATAACTCGTCGTTTAGCGCAAATTGGAAGAGATTTTGAGATTTTTGTGAACAAAGTTCAGCGTGCATGGCGACCGCAGAACTCGAGTTAGATGATAATAAACGCGGGTCTTCTCGTCGTTTCACCCAAATCGCAAGCAAATTTGATAAAAGTGCGAATAACTTTCAGCGTGCACGGTGACCGCATCGCCTTAAACACGAATTTGATGCACGTTTGGCCTCAGCACGTCAGAATTCCTTGCTAAACGCGAAAAAATGTCTCAGAGGTTTTCTCAAACTGAAAAAAAATCCTGACGTGAGAGCCTAAAGCGGAGCGCGGAACCGTGTTTAGAAGGCCATTCTGGGTTGGACTAGCCTACAATGGATATGCCGCGTAGTCGACAATTTTTTCCCTTCTAGTTTTTGAATACCAAGGATTGTTGTAGAATTTGGCATCGTGACAGGTTTTGGGTGTCAGAGACGCGCTTTTTTTATAAATGATTCCGATCATATTGTATTAATGATAAAATGCCAGTCCAAAATTAGTTCATCCGGATCACGCGTATCAGGTTGCCCAGATCCAAGGGTTAATGAGCGGCCGTATGAGTGATGTGTGGATTCATGGGTAGGTGGATAGGTGGATGGATGTATGGTCTAGTATGGTCCGGTCTAGTTCGGTCCCATACGGTCTAGTTAAGTCTTGTTCGGTCTAGTTTGGTACTAGTACGGTTCTAGTACGGTACTGGTATCGCTAGGACCATACTAGAACCGGAATAGTACCGCTAAGACCACTAGTACCGCACTAGTACCGTACTAGGATTACCTCACTATAGTGTTATCTAACCGCGGTCTCATTCGGCCTTACTCGGTCTAGTTTGGTCGAGTTCAGTATCATTTCTAGTTCGGTCTCATTCAGTGTAATAAGTCCTATCTCGCGGTCTAGTTCGATCTAGTGCGGTCTAATTTAGTGCTATTCAGTGTAATTCGGTCTAGTTTGGTCTGATTTGGTCTTGTTCGATCTTGTCTGGTTAAAATATGTTACATGTAATATGGCCGAGTATGGGTGGGACTGGTTCGTCAATTTACTCATTGACAGTATGTCATCTTTCCTAAATTCATAAGAACCTCTTTCCAATATCATCATTTGATCATTGCTCGACATTTTACAAATACCGTTCGCGAGTTACCAAAGCATTCCAGGGGCCTCTGACTTATCAAGACTATTCACAAGCCAAACGAGCAGTAGTGAGAGAGGTAATAACGCTGGTAATTGGACTCATCCCCATCGTGCCACTTGACTCCAATCGATTGAGTGTGCTAGTATTTTGGACGAATAAATCGGTTTTGTTGTGATTACAAGACTCATATTAAGCTTAAAAAATCACTCACAACCAGTCGCGGCTACATCTGAGACAAATTTGGTTCATGGATCTTGAAACTTCAGACAGTTATGCGAAATATTCGGTTTCGCCCTGCTGAAAATAGTTCCGTGGGCCCCCATTAGCTCCAATGAGGGGTGATACTTCTGATGATTGAAATCAGTCCAGTTATACAATCGGAAGCATTTCGAAAGAACGTATCTCTGGCCTCCAATATATGTGGAAAATAACTATTTTTGCATTAATCTTTGTTGTTAAGAAATGGATTGAGAAAAAGATTCTCGACGCGGGATATACATACATATAGTATGCTACTCCGACGCAGAATGACCTTCTAAACTCGGTTACGTGCTCCGTGCTGAACTGTACGTCAGGACTCTTGTTTAGGTCGATAGTAACTCTGAAAGACGGACGTTTTACGTTTAGCAAAGGACCTTGATGTGGTAGGATGAAACGGGTACCAAATTCGTCTAGTAGGTGGCTAATTTGGACTGGGTGGTTGTCCACCGAATTTGGAAAAAGAGTCAAATGCTAGATTCCGAAATGAGATACGAGGGGAGAGATTTGAATCAGTTTTTTGACAGTAGTCTCATCATAAAGACATTTCGGTGTCAGACTGATTTTTATTTTTATTTTCACTTGCAACACACAAGGTTGAATGAGCCATACAATCATGATAGGTAAATCCTGAACCCTGATTGTGAACCACCACACAGTATGCTGTAGAATGCATGCAATGGTTGTAAGTTATGTAATTGAGAGCTCACTCTCCATGAAGCCTCAAATCAACAAAACCCAATTTCTACTCTTTTCGATAACATTTTTCCCTTTTTCCAAAATCTGAACTAGTACGTGTCAGCTTGAAAATTCTCGTTTCCCACATTTCATTGAAAATACAAACCACATGTTGGAGCGCTAAAGATGGGCTTATAAGTACAATAATGGAAAATTCTGTTAAATGGGGACTCCAGAGTTCTCACTTGTCAAGAGGAATTTTTAGAACCGTCGCGAGTTACCCGATAGAAGATTTGGATTGGTGTTAAATTATCATGTAAAAATTACTTACTCCAGCGCTCTGACGTGAATTTTTATAGCTGAAATGATACAGTCAGATAACTCTTGACAAAGCTCATCTATTGACGTCGAATTCATTCTGGCTTCATTTAATATTTTTATAGTCTTCTTAATTCGGGCTCTGTGGGGGAAAAGGTTGCGTACAAATTTGGAGACATTCAAAACCCTTGATGGAAACCTGCATCACACTTTCAGAAACGAAACAGCGTAAACGTCATTTTTGATACAGGCTTATATACATATATGCTTGTTGTTTTTCAGATGCCTCTGAGGGAGGCAAAATTATGACCTAATAAATGAGCCATCATTATGAGATATCATTGAGATATTAATCACGTCATTGGGGTAGCATCATCAAAATTCATAAGACAAAAAATCTCAATTATGGCAATTGTTAGCTGATATCCTCACTAGTCTTCGTCTTGGCGGAGTCCTTAAAAATTCATACTCTCGAGGAACCCCTGATAAATATTTAATACGTGATATATCTTAGATATTGACCGGGTACGAAGTACATTCGTAAGCTCAAGAATTGGCTCTGTTCTATAGTTCAATTATTTGAAATTGATGCGTTTATGTCTATCCGCACCAAGAGCAAGTAGGCTCTACCTCTCATACATTCAATTTCAATTGCCAGTGAGTTTCAGACTCACCGAGAGAGAGGTCATCATTTTGATGTATGTAATGTACAAAAATACTACCTATCGTGACAATCGATTCATCGCAAGAGCGACATGATATCCATATGAATTATATTCTTAATATTAATATCCATTATTAATATTTCATTTGGCGTCGATGTCGACGCCGTCATACACATATTCAAAATTTATGAGAATCTATTTGTAACAAATAGATCGTGCAATAATATACTCTCACGAAAACACTTCACGGGGGGGGGGGGGGAGGCGGGGAGATAAAAGCTTAACCAATCCAAAAATAACATTAAAATAACTGTGGCTATAGATTTTTTACCTATTGCTTCAGCAAGATGAAGCTATCAAAATCCGAATAAAACGGAAACGTTTGTGCATCAAATTGAAAAAAGAATCCGCGTTCTTGATACTTGTTCAAATGCAGCTTTTAGTACGAAATACTATGGAGGCTCTCCCTTGATTTTTGGTTCAAAATTGCTTCTCCGTACCACTATCGCCTACTCATGCGAGCAGTAGAAAGTTTCATCGAGCTAGACGAAAGGGACTAGGCGGTTAAGCATGGTGAAGTGGACCTTGTCATGTATGGCCCCGAAAGTATTTTTCCCCACTTTCTAACCCCAAATTATGACAAAAGCAAAGGTTTGTAGGTCCCAAAGTGACCCCTGTTTTCTACGGCACCCTAGGAATCCTCTAAAAAACCCTCGAAATCGATGTTCCTTCTATCAAATCGCATTCTGATGCATTTCAACGAATCAATTTGAAATTTTTTTGACATATTCTTGAAACTCCATCAAATAGAAGAAAGATGTTTGCATACTGACAACTTTGGATTTAGGCCCCGAAAAAAATTCTTGAGTATTGAAAAACGATTTTTCTCATAGAGGTTGGGGATTAGCACGGAATTTGAACATTCCACCGTGTTTGTCAGGTTATTTTACATCGAAAACTGCTTAGAAACATATAACTTTAGGTGGTGGAACATGGTCAAAAATGCAAAAAACCATTTTCAAAGCAAATTTTGAGTCAGTAATTTGCATCTTCTGCGCATGCGCGTCCTCCTACATCTCTGAAAGTATTCTTAATCGATAGCTGATGCAATTTCCTTCAAAATGACCCCTTGAGGAGGTCGATTTGATGTAGTAAAACCTGAGATCTAGCTGGTCCAAGAAATGAAGAAATCCAAGGTATCAAATCCATGAAGCCGTGGCTCCTTCAATGGGCCCGAAAAGTGCGAATTTTGAGTCGGACTGTTTCAAAGATGTGAACATGTGTTTTCGATGTAATTTTTGACGTAGAAACCGAATCCGTGGTCAGTTTTGTTCCAAACCTTCAAGATTTTTGATGATTCCCAAAAAACCGACCGGAGGGTGTACGGCCATTTCCAGCCTTTTTCTACACATTTGAGATGTATGTTGGGTATAGGCAAAGGTTTGGACTTGTCGCGTAAAAGATGCAAGTATGTTTTTCTTTGTATTTTGACCAGCTGAAGACGGTAGCGATGGTTTCGAGGCTTAGGAATGAGTTGGGAGTCAGATTTGGACTGATGGAGCTATATTTTGTTTTATGATCTTATCAGAGAGAACTGCATCATGCAACCCATATTTCTCTCTCGAGTTATTCCTGTGCCTCAAAACCATCAGCATCGTCTTCAGCTGGTCAAAATACAAAGGAAAACGTACTTGCATCCTCTAGTATCAAGTTCAAACCTTTGCCGATACTCATCATACATCTCAAATGTGTAGAAAAAGGCTGGAAATGGCTGTACACTGTCCGGTCGGTTTTTTGATAATCATCAAAAATCTTGAAGGTTTGGAACAAAACTGACCACGGATTCGGTTTCTACGTCAAAAGTTACATCGAAAACACATGTTCACATCTTTGAATCAGTCCGACTCAAAATTCGCACTTTTCGGGCCCATTGAAGGAGCCACGGCTTTACGGATTTGATACCTTGGATTTCTTCATTTCTTGGACCAGCTAGATCTCAGGTTTTACTGCATCAAATCGATCCCCTCAAGGGGTCATTTTGAAGGAAATTGCATCAGCTATCGATTAAGAATACTTTCAGAGATGTAGGAGGACGCGCATGCGCAGAAGATGCAAATTACTGACTCAAAAG
The DNA here is from genome assembly GCA_029851415.1 of Eretmocerus hayati. Taxonomy (NCBI): domain Eukaryota; kingdom Metazoa; phylum Arthropoda; class Insecta; order Hymenoptera; family Aphelinidae; genus Eretmocerus; species Eretmocerus hayati. The sequence goes on from CM056742.1 coordinate 137,387,434, forward strand.
GAGCTGTTGCAAATAAGGCCAAATCTGCTCCAGAGAATTGGGACTCCAGGTTGCACTGAAATGCGTGTTTTGGGTGTCTGAATATGCATATGAATTTTTTCCGCGTCAAACCAAAGCGTCTCCCAGTAGTGGGCAAAAAGGTGTCCCATTTAAAATACACGTGGAACGCACCTCCTAGCGTCCCTCTCAAAATTGGCCCAATGGACTATAACGGCTCCAATGAGGATTTGTTCTTGAACAGAAAATACAACTTTTAGGGGTTTTTTCATGGACGGGAAATGATGTGCTGGTACCGAAAAACCACTTGAGAGATGGAAAATGTGGATCTTTCACGCGAAAACCGGGGAATACTCGAACGGAGTGGGATTAATCGAAAAGTTGCAGAGGACCAAAGTGGTAGATTATGTTCTAAGCTTCCATTTGGCATCGGTTTTTTATGCATGTATTGGTTGGGGGTTCCCAAAAAACGACCAAAAGTCGTAAAAAACCATATTTATTGGATTTCTTGGCGATCTCGGGGTAAAAATGGACTGACAAACTATCATATCTTGTAGATCTCATCAAAATACACATTTTTGGTTCCTATAATTTTTTCGAAAAAACGCACCAGATTCGAGTTTATAGCGAAAAAGTGCCGGAAATAGGCACTCTCCAACGTTCTCACGCAAAATACTCGAAAAACGCAAATGGAAACCCTATATAATAATTGCGTGAAAAGTTGCTTTTTTTCGTGTACTTCAAAATGAAAAAAAAATTCATAGCGTTCCGATGTTCCTGCTTCGAGGAATATGCATTTTTATGCCAGATAACAAGTTTGAGTGGATAAATTCATGGTTCCAGGATGCTATATGCAATTCTACGTCAATGAGTCATACAACTACATCAATCGGACATGCAAAATCACCAATTTTCATCCACGATCATCATTCGGAGCTATATAAGGTTATGATAAGGATCGAATCTTTGAACACCAGGATTGTTGTCTTTCTCAAAACTTTTTCCAACTATGAGAATATTGTAGTGTACGAGACTACGAAAATAACCATTCATGAGAACTCACACTCTATGGCTTGGATTGATATCACAAGTTGATGCAAATAACATTAGAAAGGACTCCTTTATTCTGAGAAGAACGAGAAACGTCAATTCTCTCTCCCTGACGAGATGGCATATGGTTCCCATTTGATTATTTGGAGAGCTTTGATTTTGAGAAAGAAAGGAGCCCTCTTAAGACATATCTCGCTATGATATCTGATTTTTTGGAACCCGCCAAAATTATGAGGACCACGGATGCGTATCCAGGAATGTGCATATTGGAGAAATCGTTTGAGCCTCTGTTGCGAGTGACTCGAGGTATTATGATTTTTGGGCTATTTGCGATTTTTTTAGAGGGAGAAGGTTTGAATCGGGGATTCACATCTACCAACGTACGAATTCACACAATATCGACAGATTTTGGCAGCTGCGACTTCCGGGGAACCCATGTGCGTGCAAGCTTGCCAGTGTTGGGCCTTGACAAATGAGGAATTCCAATATAGCACCGGAGAATTTTGATGGATGTGCCTAGTTTCCGGGATATTCTAGGGCTCTGAACGGTGATCGTGGATGAAAGTTGGTGATTTTGCATGTCCGATTGATGTAGTTGTATGACTCATTGACGTAGAATTGCATATAGCATGCTGGAACCATGAATTTATCCACTCAAACTTGTTATCTGGCATAAAAATGCATATTCCTCGAAGCAGGAACATCGGAACGCTATGAATTTTTTTTTCATATTAAAGTACACAAAAAAGGGCAACTTTTCACGCAATTATTATATAGGGTTTCCATTTGCGTTTTTCGAATATTTTGCGTGAGAACGTTGGAGAGTGCCTATTTTCGGCACTTTTTCGCTATAAACTCGAATCTGGTGCGTTTTTTCGAAAAAATTATGGGAACCAAAAATGTGTATTTTGATGAGATCTACAAGATATGATAGTTTGTCAGTCCATTTTCACCCCGAGATCGCCAAGAAATCCAATAAATATGGTTTTTTACGACTTTTGGTCGTTTTTTGGGAACCCCCAACCAATACATGCATAAAAAACCGATGCCAAATGCAAGCTTAGAACATAATCTACAACTTTGGTCCTCTGCAACTTTTCGATTAATCCCACTCCGTTCGAGTATTCCCCGGTTTTCGCGTGAAAGATCCGCATTTTCCATCTCTCAAGTGGTTTTTCGGTACCAGCACATCATTTCCCGTCCATGAAAAAACCCCTAAAAGTTGTATTTTCTGTTCAAGAACAAATCCTCATTGGAGCCGTTATAGTCCATTGGGCCAATTTTGAGAGGGACGCTAGAAAGTGCGTTCCACGTGTATTTTGAATGGGACACCTTCTTGCCCACTACTGGGAGACGCTTTGGTTTGACGCGGAAAAAATTCATATGCATATTCAGACACCCAAAACACGCATTTCAGTGCAACCTGGAGTCCCAATTCTCTGGAGCAGATTTGGCCTTATTTGCAACAGCTCCTTTGCTTTGAAAATGGCTTTTTGCATTTTTGACCATGTTCCACCACCTAAAGTTATATGTTTCTAAGCAGTTTTCGATGTAAGATAACCTGACAAACACGGTGGAATGTTCAAATTCCGTGCTAATCCCCAACCTCTATGAGTAAAATCGTTTTTCAATACTCAAGAATTTTTTTCGGGGCCTAAATCCAAAGTTGTCAGTATGCAAACATCTTTCTTCTATTGGAGTTTCAAGAATATGTCAAAAAATTTTCATATTGATTCGTTGAAATGCATCAGAATGCGATGTGATAGAAGGAACATCGATTTCGAGGGTTTTTTAGAGGATTCCTAGGGTGCCGTAGAAAACAGGGGTCACTTTGGGAACTACAAACCTTTGCATTTGTCATAATTTGGGGTTAGAAAGTGGGGAAAAATACTTTCCGGGCCATACCTGACAAGGTCCACTTCACCATGCTTAACCGCCCAGTCCCTTTAAGGAGATGTTGTGAAAGTTTCCCTGATTTTCGTCGAAATCAAGTGAACTTTCATAAAACAGACATAAACTTGATATCCCGAAAAATTGCCTCCGCGAATTTTCAAAATTTCTGATACATCCTTGATATACCTGGAAAACGAAAAAATAACGCATAACGGATGTTGAATTTTCGATGAGAAAATATTCAGACAGCGAACGTACATTTACAGGAAACGTGTCCCCAAATTTTTCTGGAATGTTAAAATTAAGCGTGAGCAATCTCCAAAGGGTCAAATTTACGAGTATTAATTATCGAAGCTGATTCTTTTCTCTCGAAAATCACGCTGTTCCTACATTGAACACTTCTGGTGGAAATATTGATCAAAAGGTCCGGTTGATGATTCAAGTTTAGGGGAGCTATTGACATATGTCAGAAGTAGGTGCCAACACTTTTCAAAGCTCCATCACTCATTTTCACTTTGATTCTCGCTGAATGATGAGCGTAACAAGAATGGGTTGGAACTGAAATCACAAACCCAACCTCCCGTTTGCATTTCATTGAAGAAACTCCATATGTACACCCGCTGCACATAATATCTGAACAAATCTGAAAAAGCGTTTCGTTCCCATGCTGCTGTTCCAATCCACATCACACCGTCAACTTCACTCATCAAAATTGAATTCCAATCTCAAGATTCTAAACAGCGGCTCGGCGATAAAAAAGCTTCCCTAGATTTGTTCAGACATTATGTCCGGTGAATGTGCAACAAACAAAATTCGATTCGGAATATGCTCAGGCTCTTCACGTCTGTGATTCAAAAGAATAGGTTGCAATTGGTACTCAGCTCTCTGGTATAGTACATTACGCGTCGAGTGCTGGAAACATTTTTTCCTTCGGGAAAGCGAGCTGGACGTGGGCGATGGCACCGTCCAGCTTGGTTTTCCCGAAGGAAAAATGTTTCCGCACGAGACGCGTATGCAGTTTTATACGTCTGTACGCAGAAACACGCTGTTTCTACGTATGGACGTATAAATATTTTTCTGTTCAAATTACAATGCTACAAGGCTGCAGCTAAACGAATTATAATCAAAATACACAGAAATTATGAAATAAAATAAAACTAGCAGAATTGCTCCGCTCGCTGACGCTCGCTGCGCCTAAGAGTCTTTGGAGGGAGTTTGAATAGTCGAATCGTATTATTTTTCAAAACATATATTTGATTTTGAATAAAATAAGAATTTCGTTCAAATGGCAACCATAATTAATTACAGATGCACGCTGTAACTATTTTCGTACATGAAGTTCAATTTTAATAAATTCTACAAAGCTTCAGCCTCACTTTTCAAGGATTGATAGAGCTGCGCGAAAAAATATTAAATGGCTATAGAAAGACTCAAAAATAGCTACAACAGAAGCCCGAGCAGGGTTAGTTTGGACCAAAAAAAATCTAATGAGTTGAATGAGCAAAATCAAGTTTTTCTTTTTTGTTGTGCACAACTTCCTTATCCTTCATTTCATTTCTTCACAACATCCGATCACCCATCCATCTCATACATCACAAACTATTCCATCTTCATAGCATGTTACATCTCATATCTATTTCATATTTCATTCCATTCTGTCCTTTCATACCATCTCATTTCAAACTCATCATTTTCCATATCATTTTTTACTTCACCGCCATCTTATCTCCTCTTCTACATCATCCTCACCACCTCATCACTATCATCAAGGATACTATTGTTCTATAACATCTCATTCCCTTCTCTTTTCCCATCCCATCTTATACCTTCATTAAATCTCGCCATCTTTCATACCACCCTCTATTTTACCACCATCATATCTCCTTTTTTATATCACTCTCACCAGCTCATCACACATTCGTCATTCATCATACATCCGCCAATGATCGCCTACTTGGAGGCGAATTCTTGTACGCAGGTAAGCCGCCTTCGGGTGCAGAGGTTGTGTCTGAATTCAGATCCAAGTAGGAGGGTGAGGCATTCATTCAATCCATAATATAATCATGCATCCATTTTGAACATCACAACTTATTACATCTTCATTGCACGTTGCATCTTATTTCTATTTCATACCATTCTCTCCATTCATATCATCTCATTTCCATCCCTACTTCTTCTTCCTCTCTTTCCCTTCTCTTTTATCATCAGCCTAATTTATCTTCATTGCATGTCACATCACATATCTATTTCATATTCCATTCCATTCTGTCCTTTCATATGATCTCCTTTCCTTCCCTATATCTCCTGTCTATATCTTCTTCATCTCTTTCTTCACCTCCACCCAATCTCACCTCCATTCAATCTGATCATTTTCCATATCATTGTTCACTTCACCGCCATCTCATCTCCTCCTCAACGTCATTCCCACCACCTCATCACATTCATCATGAATGCTTTGAGTCTATAACATCTCATCCCTTTCCCTCCTCTTTACCCATTCCATCTGACCTTCATTAAATCTCATCATCTTTCATACCAACCCCCACTTTACCACCATCATATCTCCTTTCCTATATCATTCTCACCAGCTCATCACACATTCGTCATTCATCATACATCCGCCAATGATCGCCTACTTGGAGGCGAATTCTTGTACGCAGGTAAGCCGCCTTCGGGTGCAGAGGTTGTGTCCGAATTCAAATCCAAGTAGGAGGGTGAGGCAATCATTCAATCCATAATATAATCATGCATCCATTTCAAACATCACGACTTACTACATCTTCATTACACGTTGCATCTTATTTCTATTTCATACCATTCTCTCCATTCATATCATCTCATTTCCATCCCTACTTCTTCTTCCTCTCTTTCCCTTCTCTTTTATCATTATTTCATTCTTTACATTACATTCGTATATCCATCTCATACATCACAGCCTAATTCATCTTCATTGCATGTCACATCACATATCTATTTCATACTCCATTCCATTCTGTCCTTTCATATGATCTCATTTCCTTTCCTATATCTCCTGTCTATATCTTCTTCATCTCTTTCTTCACCTCCACCCAATCTCACCTCCATTCAATCTGATCATTTTCCATATCCATTTTCCACTTCACCGCCATCTCAACTCCTCCTCAACGTCATTCCCACCACCTCATCACATTCATCATGAATGCTATTAGTCTATAACATCTCATCCCTTTCCCTCCTCTTTACCCATCCCATCTTACCTTCATTAAATCTCATCATCTTTCATACCAACCCCCACTTTACCACCATCATATCTCCTTTCCTATATCATTCTCACCAGCTCATCACACATTCGTCATTCATCATACATCCGCCAATGATCGCCTACTTGGAGGCGAATTCTTGTACGCGGGTAAGCCGCCTTCGGGTGCAGAGGTTGTGTCCGAATTCAAATCCAAGTAGAAGGGTGAGGCAATCATCCAATCCATAACATTCCATCATCATCATCATTATCATTCATTCTCTCATTCATTCTCTCATCCATCACTTCCCATCATGATCATCATCATCATACATTCTCTCATCCATTACATTCCATCCACGGACGCAAACAGAGGGACCCAAGCTTCCATCGTTGGAACAATCCATTTTCTGCACTTGCGACATCATAATACCTATGTATGGTGAGCAAGTGTAGAAAATGGTGCGAATTCGACGATGGCTCGAAGCGAAGGTTCAACAGACAGACTTTCGACAGAACTCTTACATCAATTCGAGCCAGACAAAGACAGCGGTACCCACAAAACGCTTGGAAACATGGGAGTAGCCCGTATCCCTGTGTCCGACACCATACGAGAGTAAGGTGAGCGGATGCATCAAAAAGGGATATTGGTGCGAAAACATGATAACACGGCAAGGGTACAACGAACAGACTTTTGACAGCTTCACAAAATTTAACATCTGAAAGGGGTAAAAAATCTAAACAAACAGGTGAAACGAAACAGGTAAAATAGAATAAGTAATATCCAAAGTGATAAAAAGTCTAAAATCAAAATAGGTAAAAAATCCATAGAACAGGTAAAGTATAACGAATGGAAAGAAACTGGTAAAATAGACCCTAGATAGAATTGTAAAAGAAATCTAGAAGAAAATACGCGCAACTTTTTGGTCTTATCAAGTTAGGTAAGTAAAATCTAGGGATATTTATCTCTGGAGACAAATCAAGACAGGTAAAGTTAAGACGGCAGCGCGCAACTTTTGAGTCAGGTCAGGTTAGTAATAAATCTAGGGATATTTTTCTCTAGAGAAAAGTCAGGTCAGGTTAGGTTGAAACCGATCTAGCGGAAAAAATCTAGTGATTCCGGACACCAAACAGTCGTCACGCGACTTAATATAATGTAATTCCAAGCTCGTATTAAACCGCCGATTTGGACTTGGTGATCAAATGAGTAAAACTCTACACTCACTTCGTTATATTGAAGAGAGAACAAACGTGATTTACTTGACCGTTGTACGCTGTATCATGGGCTGTATGTAAAAAAACCACGACTGTGCCACAAAGAAACTCATGAACTAATTCAATGTAATAATATCTGCCTTCATCATCAAAATAGTATGCTAGTATGGGTAGTTCCATCACAAGGACAGTTTCATTGGCGCTCGAAAATTTACTTATGTGATCTCTGATTGGGATCATCCCGCCATATATCGCTACAGAAATGCACATCAGACCTGAAAAGTTCAATTTATTACGAGATTATAATCTCATATTCGTATGAATAAGTATGAGGCAGGAAAAAGATCTGCGTCGATTAGACTCAGTTTCCGAGGCAAGTATTTTCATTTGTCACAGTAGGAGTTTTCGCAATAGATGCTTATCTTCATTAAGTTTTTTAGCAACATTCATCTTAAACGAGTGATTAAAATACTTTCTCGGGAATAACTTATCCTGGTGTAATACTTTCACAATGAGATTATGAAAAGAGAACAAAATGTCTTACCTCCATATGCATAGAACAGTTTAAGGGAACCACGTGTAGACTCTTGCAACACATCAAACTCGTTTTTTTCAGTCAACTCTTCCCAGTCCGACAGAATTCGATCATAAATTGTCTTCCTCTAGAAGGAAATAACACGCATATTAAATTCGAATTGATATTTTATTTTGGAAAGTTCTTTCAGAGTTTCCATTCTTCATCCATCTGGAACATGTTTCGACGAATTCATATCGATAGTCTGTTGGTGGGAGGGGGTAGTTAAACGTTTTTATTTGAATTCGATATATCTTGCAAGTGGTGTGAAGATTTTCCGAAAGATTTCTTGTGAAAATGCAGTTGTAAAGAGAATGAGTTGTTGTATCACATTACGAGGCCGTGAATAATAAGTTACAATGAAAATTGAGAACGAAATAAAAACATACGAGATAATGAAAACGGGCGTGTTTTTGGAAACATTTGAATTAATCACATCCGCGGTAAAAAATATCGGATACGAAAATTTGAGGATCATTTGGCAGAAAGTATGCAGGTGTGTCAGAAGACACACACAATTTTGAATGTGAAGCTAATTCAATGACTATCTATTTAGGCGCTTTCGCGGATAGTGTTGATGTTCGATCCAGTTCATAGGTTCATGGATTGCTGATTTTAGATCTGGAGGCTGAAAATGTGCCAACCCCAAATCCCACTCCGGAAGGTTCTAACATGTATTGTTCGACTTTTTGAAGCATATAATGTTTATACACGCACGGACTCGAAAAGTTTCACTCATCGGCATCATAAGGATAAACACACTTAAACATGATAGCGTCGCACGGAACCTGACATTTTGAGCTACACGCGGAAACCACACATTTGACACTATAGAATTGATCTCACGGACAAACGGTTGGACCTACCAGGAGCGACAGTCTTGAGGTTATGGGATATTCATTTGGCCATCAGGTACTTTGAGTGAAATTGACTTGGACCTCTGTACTATTACGTTTAAGGGTCGCACTAGTGCCACACGGATCTGACATGAAAATTTAGCAAAGATAGATTTTCGCGGGGAAGTACTCCGCAAAGGTCGAATATGAATTTTTTTACGATACTTGGGGGCATGGAAAAGTTGCGCCTGACGATTTACTTTAAGAATATAAGTTGGTGCGAAGGCCTGGAATGAGGCAAATTCACTTTTATCGAGGAAAACTGAGCGAGTAAAATTTTAAGTAAAACTGCGCCACAAAATGTATGTGCTCCGCGCACATGCAAAAAGTGGTCTTTGGGATCTTATAGCAGTGGCATTTGGTGATATATGATATATCATATATCCCCAAATGCCATGCTATAGCATCATATTTTATGTTTATCTGCTCGCCCGAATCTCAAACGAGCCCCACCACGACGCTTCGCACTATGACAAGGTCGAAAAAGCAGCGCACGGAACTGACATTTTGACCCCTTTTTCGATGCTATTTTTTTTTTTTGGCCGAACCTGGATCGCAAAAATAACGATTGAGCCACAAAGAGCACCAAATAATACGCCGAAAATGACCTGTACAAATCTTTCCCAAGCGTTAAGGGTTCATACAAGCAGGCACACATTATTTCAAAGTTTCCGCGGAACTACTCATATAGGTATACTACTACATTGATATTTAGGAAAATCGTTCGTTATCATCGCTTGAAGAAGGAGACGTTCTATTTCGGAAACATTGCTTTTTGACACTGAATTCTGTATAGAAAACACCCGAAGTGAACAGATCCCCTCTGTGGCAACATCGATTTTTCACTTGATTGTTGTTTTCATTTGATGACAAAGATTGCAAATTTCGCGTTTTTTCACTTTAAAATTGCTCATTACCCGAAAACGATCAAGCCGAGGATCAATTTTAGCAAAAAATGACAAGAGACCTATTCTGTTCAAAATGGGTTAAATTACCTTTGAATTGAAAATAAACAATTTCATCAAGTTGTTTCAATGATTTGATTTGAACAAATTGTGAACATTTTTCGGCGTGGCAACATGGATTTCTACGATCAGGAGGGTCTTCTGAAGAGGATCCTGCAGAAAAAACCTCTTTGGAATAATCTTCCTAACTATCGCGCCCACTCGGCCTAGACTAAATAAAAATATCGTCTATAGCAGACTCGGGAATGAAACCACTCTTCTTCACCCTCATTCTGTAGTATTTCACTTCTGGTTCTGTCTGAACACTGTACTGCATGAAATATTGAAGGTTTTCGACAATTGCCTAGTGAGGTTCAAAATATATTACAGTCGCATATTCGCCGAGAGTGACGTACATGCGATGATTCATATATTTTCATCAGAAAAACATATTTTGAATGTCGAAATTAAATGCGTTCCTCGATGTCCCATAGCTCGCGGTAGTGAATGGGTTATTTTCTGATGAAAATAGGATGAAAGGGCAAAATTGGGATCTTTATAAGGTTTTGGTTTTCATTTACTTTCTCGCTTGCAACCAGGTAATTGGCCCCGGCCTGTTACCAGCTGCTAAATCCTACGCCTTGCGCACAATCTCCATCCCTCATTCCCTCTCCTGCACCATAGCCTCGGGTGGCCCACAAACCCGAGCAGTTCGTCACGCCACCGCTATCCTTGCCCGCAACCGAAACAGAGCCCCGGTTTTTCAAAACCGGTGCCTCAACCAACTTCCACGACGGCCCCTCCGGCTGGACTTCTACAGCACTGTCGTGCTCGGGAGACCACTGGACGGGTACCCACACCCAGGTCCACTTCTACAGCGCTGACGCGCTCGGGAGTGTTCCGACCTAGTGGCAGTCCACATCCATCTCTCGGGCTGATGTTTGCAGCTTCTTCGGCACCAACGCGCCCGGGAGCTCTTACGTCGCTCGGGCGGACTCATCAGGACTCATCACGTCGGAGACCACCCTCGACCTAGGACCACTCCGGATGTCCGTGACAAGCTCTACGGACCCAGCCGGATCGGACGACCACAACGTTGATAGCCGAGCCTCCTACGGATCGGAGCCTCAACCCAGGATGTTGGGAACCGCCAGCCGCACGCGATGTTGGCACCAATGGCGCGCGTCTCAACCCTGGAGTTTCGATGGAGTTCGCTGGAGCGACTTCCACGGTTCCAGCCAAGCCCGCTCAGACCAGTCCGCACGGGTACCATCCAAGCTTCGTCTCGGAGTAGACTCCGGGAAACCCCTAAATGTGACATCAGCTTTTTTCAGGGCTAACCCACAAACCCCAATCGGCCCTTTTCAGGGCCACCAACCTTCTAACGTATGAACCACTGTTGTGGCCCACTCAGTTGCCTCGTGGCGCAAGCCATCCCGGTAACAGGCCTTTGGTTAGAGTCATGTCTTAGTGGGAATTTTTCTAGATTTTTCTGACGTGTACATAAAAAATAGTTGCCGATTATTGGAAACTGATGAAAAAGGTGAGCTTGTTAAAATGGACATGGGTTTGGAGATCGTCATTCGTGTATATGTCCCTGTATACAGGAGTTCACGGATGAGCAGCATGAGTGAGCATTTTTTCGCCAATAACTGTCCAAGATGTATACTGCTACATACATCAGCCACCTGGTGGTCAGAATAAAATATTTCATATATAATGATCACATTTCTACCAGTATCTTCGGTCGAATAGGAGTGATTGTAGTAACGAATATAGACCTGGTGTTGATGGACTGACGACTGATGCTCTTATTAAGTACGCCATTGTTGGCTATTATCAGTTATTATCTCGAAAAGGAAGACTGGATAAACATTAGGAGAATTTGCAGCTCTTACCATCAGCAATTTTTACCTAAAATTTAGCTAGTCGTCCAGATTCCCCTAGTTCTACAACAAGGACCATCAGTAGGCAGTTAGGCACAGACTAGAGTCACTAGAAAGGCGTCTCGACACGGTCCGCCATATTCAGACAAATCCGGTAGGTGGGAGAACCGTGTCGAGACCCCCTTCTAGTGACCCTAGTCTGTGCCTAACTGCCTACTGATGGTGCTTGTTGTAGAACTAGGGGAATCTGGACGACTAGCTAAATTTTAGGTAAAAATTGCTGATGGTAAGAGCTGCAAATGCTCCTAATGTTTATCCAGTCTTCCTTTTCGAGATAATAACCGATAATAGCCAACAATGGCGTACTTAATAAGAGCATCAGTCGTCAGTCCATCAGCACCAGGTCTATATTCGTTACTACAATCACTCCTATTCGACCGAAGATACTGGTAGAAATGTGATCATTATATATGAAATATTTTATTCTGGCCACCAGGTGGCTGATGTATGTAGCAGTATACAACTTGGACAGTTATTGGCGAAAAAATGCTCACTCATCCTGCTCATCCGTGACTGGATATGGCGGACCGTGTCGAGACCCCCTTCTAGGGACCCTAGCACAGACCGGACAGACCGCGCACGAAAATGTCGGGGCATCAAACGCTGTAATAAAATTTCCTTTTCGACGCATAGAAATGGTTTTGAGTATTAAAGTATGGTTTCGAGTCGTAAAATATTAGAGTATGACTTATAGAAGGATTCTATTGTTCATTATACGATTTTAGATATACATTGCAGAGAAACATTTGAAAGCAAGCTCCCCAACAGAGTGCCAAAGATTGCACTATTTTGATTGTTATATCATCTTTATTGATTTGAATAAATCATCACTAAGATCATGGTGGAAAGTAGTTATAAGATGACTTGAAGAAGATAAGAAGTTATTCAAGAACGGTTTGAAAACCTTGCACGAGAAGAAGACTTTTGACTGGACCTCAACGACCAACAAGCCACCTGTATTGGTAATGATGTATAGTTTTGTGAGTGGGAAGAACGACCTTGTTTCAGCAAAATCAAGGAGTGACGGAAATAAGCTTTTCACTGTCAAAACTCATAATGCCTCAGTACACTATGAAATACTCCAATTGTATAATGATAGCATTGCATGTGCTCCTGCTGGGAGTGAAACTCTAGCTGCTGCATATGCGAACAAGGCTGCGATACTTCTACACATCCGCAAGTTTCGAGAATGTATTACTCAAGTTGATAAAGCATTCAAGATCACTACATCATCATCTTTGAAAGTGAAACTTCTTTGTCGAAGAGTTCAATGCCTCACAGCTTTGGGTTCACCCGATGATACTAAATATTTAGAAAAAGTAAGATTTTGGCTTAACAAGGTTGATGGAGGAATGAAGAAAGAAGCTCTCATAAAATTGATGAGTAAATCGGAGTTAGTTGTTCAGAATAAGCGAGATCAAAACTCTATGAAGATGGAGAAGAAGAATGCGAAATCGATGAAAACAATCGCCGAAGCAGAAGAAAGAAAGGATTTTGTTGAGATTGCATACTCTGGAAAGCATGGCAGTCACCTCATTGCCAGTAAAGATATAAGACCCGGAGAAATTCTTTTAGTAGAAAAATCTCTCTCAATTATTAATCCAGCTCAGAAGTTTGCATATTGTGGACATTGTTCCTCTTTTCTGTGGGATCTAGTACCCTGCGACTTTTGCAGTTCCGTTTGTTTCTGTTCCGAACAATGTAAAACTGAAGCATGGCAGTATTATCACGATGTTGAATGTTCAATTATGCCACATTCATCACTTTTACATGTTCCAACACGAGGACCTTACAGTCAACTTGGTTTAAGGATTCTAATCATGGCTTTGAAGCAGTCTGGGAATATTACCAATTTGAAGAATTCAATTAAATAAGTTCATCAATCAAAAGGTAAAGATCCGAGTTGTAATTACCTATTTTCAGTTAGTTCAAAATGTTTATTGGGAACTTCTCCCTTCAGATCCATTTGCAGGTCTTTTTCCCAATGGAAAAACTGATGAATATAGATATGTCAAATATCTATATTCATCAATTTTTATGTGTATGCATTATCAAGTTACTTGACCAAGATCGAAAGTCAAATGATTGTTCAAGATGCTGTCATCAACATGATCATTCTCACAAAATTGACATCCCTTCTCAGGAAGGTATTGAATCTTCAAAAATTTAGTCTGGCTCAATTAATGGAGAATGATGATATCTTATACATAGGGGCTTTACTTCTTAGGTTTAGTCATGTCTGCAGTGCTCATGGATGTGAGGTAACTAAATTCATCTACCTTATTATTATAAGATTCTATCTAATCATGTACATATTTCTCTGAAATGACTATCCCTTTACAGGGAGAAAGAAGACCAACTGATTGTGAAAGTCCAGATCGGCATTTTTGCAAAAGCACTAGCTGTTGCTCTATATCTTGGACTGTGGGTATACAAACAAGTTTGACGTCATACAGTTGTGTTCCCAATGTCAAAAAATGTGCGATTGAAAATATTAGAATCATCATGTACTCTCTGCAGCCTATAAAGAAAGGTGAAAAGGTATGACTGAATGAATATTCATAAAACAATATTATTTGGTCGAGTAAATCTATTGAATCATGTCAACTTTCTCTTTAGATTTTTGAAACTGGCATGAGCGTATTCTACGAGTGTCCGAGAGAACTGAGACCGCTAAGCCATAAAGAGCGTTTTGGATATAAATGCGACTGTTTAGCTTGTAAAGATGATTGGCCATTATTGTTCTACAACAGAGACGGTGAAGGAGAATTTTCTCACGTGAATCCTCTCAAATTTGTTGTCGAGGTACAGAAAAAGACATAATTTCTATTGGAATTTGATTAGAGTTATTCAAGTTATGCATTTGAATCTTCCAGGAAGTCCTTCATCTACCATTAGAGAGCATGCATGCTCTTAGTGAAGCCATGACGGTCAATGGCAATCTCAAAAACGAAGTTTTTTCACAGCTAAAAGAATTTTAAAATACTCTAAAGCTGTTGAGGGCTCAATACGGCATTCGCCTCTACCTTCAAGACCGACATGCATAGCAATAGTGAATTTGATCAGTCTCATAGATCATACTCATGGTTTTTCCAAACCTCGAGTCCCGGACGAGTGTGGTGACTAAAAACGCGAACGAAGAAAAGGTGACACGAGTGTTCATGTGCATGACTGATTATAATTAGGATAGCTTCTTCACAACATCGCATGTTTTGATGTATTGTATAGTTATTAGGGTGACACTTATTTCCCGACTTTTCTGGATCGGACGCTCCGCCAACTTTTTTTCAAATTTATGATGAAAAAAGATGAAAAGAATTTTTTCCAGATTTTTAGAGACAGTCTCTATAGTGCCCATTTTCACCTTCCTATTTGAATTTGAAGGCGATTTTTCGCTTTTCTCGATAAATGGACTGCTCGACTCATCTACCTAGAAGGAATCCCAATCTCACTTGGCTAGATCAGCAAACACATTTCTCAAGTAAAATTTAACGAGGAATAGGATAAAAATATTCATTCAATGTACCGAGCCAACCCGGGTGCGATAAAGCTATATCTTTCTCCATAGAAACAAATTCTCCTCGAAAAAATGGGGTATATCAGCCATCCAGTCATCTGACTCGTTCCTAATCTAACTAGATATTTCAGGCAACATGTTCTCCATGTAGAATTGGATCATACAAACGATGAAATAATGAGCTATTCGATGCTCAGAGCCATCCCAAGTCGAATAAATCCATGACCTTTGAGAAGATACCGGGTTTTCTTCAAAACACAGCGTCATGTTACCATCCCAATTCTCTGACTCGTTTCTTATCGAACGAGATACTTCAGGCAACATGTTTTCCACGTGAAATTCGACGATGAGGAAGATGGGAAGATCAATTTGATGCTCACGGTTGTTCCCAGTTGAATAAATTCATAAGTCTCCAAAGGAAACCAGTTTTTTCTAGAAACGTGGATATATCAATTTTCCAGTCCACTGGCTCATTTCGGATAGTACGAGATGGTTATGATTAGATGTTCTCCATATGGAATTTGACGGTAAAAACGATGAAAAAATCGCTTTGATACCCAAAGGCATTACAAATCGAACGAACGAATAATTTTTGAGAAAAAAAAAACAGTTTTTCCCCAAGACGCGGGTATATCAGCTCTCCAGTTCTCTGACTCGTTTCAGATCCAACGGAATACTTAAGTCAACATGTTTTCCACGAGGAGTTCGACAATTCAAACAATGATGATAACTATTCCATCTCCAGAGTCATTCCAAATCAAATAGATGGATGATTAGTTGCAAGAAGTAACGCCCTCCCGAAATCACGGGGTTCCTAGCTCTGCGTTCGCCAAACTTCTGTACGATTACACGAAATATCACACACAGCATAACATGTGCAAAGGAGAATTTGCCAGGAAAGACGGACAACACTCAATGCAAGGTTACGATTTAAGTTGAATCAATCGATGACACCGCGATAGACAGGTAATCTGTCTGAAAATTCCGTAGAAAATAGTTATTGTGAGCTTTACCATCATTCAAAAATTCCACCTCCGAACCTACTGAATGCATTCGGTCGTGAGCATTACCATTATCCAAAAATTCTACCTCCGAACCTACTGAATGCATTGGGTCCTTTATGATTCCAAGTGTAAATTGTGCTCAATAGGAGATTCAATGAAGGAGGCTTGTCACATCATGTATGATCCCAAGAGGGCCTATTCCAGAGTCATTCTCAGCAAGAGATATTATTCTCCTCTTAGCTGTCAGGAGCCAGTTGAGGAAGGTTTCCTCGGATTTTTGAAAATCGACCGCGAAGAGTTCTAAGTTCGTGTCACTGCTTGAGTAGAAGTGATCAGGCTTGAGTGAATGAGATCACTGATATAGTATCTCATGTTACTATGACAAATCATGCTAGATCATCGGTATAACGATACATATAATAATTCATTTTCGGAATCAACTTATCCATCTAAATGACATCTTTGGAATTGTCAAGTACAGGTATCCTACATCTCAATCAACGACGATGATCTAGTTTCTTCGCTCCGTCTATGTTGCTCTGCTACGAATATTCTCTTATCCGTACCGCGGAATTGTTTACAATAGACCTCCACCACCTGTATCAAAAATTGTTCCTGCTCTTCGTCATAAGTGACAGTATCCGTGTACTTCTCTGCCAATTTCACTGCTCTCTCAGCAATATCATTGACCACTTTGATGAGTTAAACTATGCGCAAACCTTGCAAGAAATGTTCGTTATTCTCCCACGAAGCACAATCTTGTGTCAGAAAATCTCTTCTGATATTGGAGCGGTCAAAAAATGCCAAAGGTTGGGAACTCACGAACGACTCAATCTCTCCCCCCATGACGTCCTCCAACCCTTGTGCATTTCTATCAAACACTCTCGTGGGCATTTGTTCGATTTGAAATGGCTTTGGGTATCAGAGCGATTTTCTCATTGTTTTTACCGTCAAATTTCATATGGAGAACATCTAATCATAACCATCCCGTACCATCCGAAATGAGCCAGTGGACTGGAAAATTGACATATCCGCGTTTCTAGAGAAAAACTGGTTTCCTTCGAAGACTTATGAATTTATTCGGCTGTGAACAACTGTGAGCATCAAATTGATCTTCTCATCTTCGTCATCGTCGAATTTCACGTGGAAAACATGTTGCCTGAAGTATCTCGTTCAATAAGAAACGAGTCAGAGGATTGGGATGCTAACATGACGCTGTGTTTTGAAGAAAACCCGGTATCTTCTCAAAGGTCATGGATTTATTCGACTTGGGATGGCTCTGAGCATCGAATAGCTCATTATTTCATCGTTCGTATGATCCAATTCTACACGGAGAACATGTTGCCTGAACTAACTAGTTAGATTAGGAACGAGTCAGATGACTGGATGGCTGATATACCCCATTTTTTCGAGGAAAATTTGTTTCTATGGAGAAAGATATAGCTTTATCGCACCCGGGGTGGCTCGGTACATCGAATGAATATTTTTATCGTATTCCTCGTTGAATTCTACTTGAGAAATGTGTTTGCTGATCTAGCCAAGTGAGATTGGGATTCCTTCTAGGTAGATGAGTCGAGCAGTCAATTTATCGAGAAAAGCGAAAAATCGCCTTCAAATTCAAAAAAGTAGGTGAAAATGGGCACTATAGGGACGGTCTCTAAAAATCTGGAAGAAATTCCTTTCATCTTTTTTCATCATAAATTTTAGAAAAAGTTAGTGGAGCGTCCGATCCAGAAAAGTCGGGAAATAAGTGTCACCCTAATAGTTATCTACAAAATAATATTTGAAAATAGTTCCTGGGACTCATCCCTTTATATTTCCGTTCTTTATAAAAGTTAGAAAATTTGAAATTTGAATTTAAGAATGTTCATTTTCGTTGATACGCCATCAGTTTTGTTGCAAACGATACCCCCGTTGGAAAAGAGTGACCCCCAAAACTGACTAGTCATGTTTGGTTGTGAGCTGCCCTCCAAAAGTTGCCTAGGTCAAAACGCAGAAAGTGACGACCAAATTTTGGTCCGGCCGTGAAGCTTAGATTTTTTGGATTTCCAAGCATTAGCATGGTTTATATGCAACGAAAATCATGAAGTTTTACGTCACAGCCAATCGATGTCAGACTTTTCAGTGTGAATTGTCAGCATTACGCCATGGTTGTCAGGGTTGTCACTTGTCAGCTTGTTAGTCTCGTGAAGTAGTCAGGGTCACCAGTTCAGGGGGTCAATTTTTTTACCTAGTCAGTTTTGAGTAGTCATGTCGGTGTATCGGGCCGAGAAGGGGCCGAGTGTACTTTTTGCGTTGTCAGCCGTGGTTGTCAGCACGGTCGTATAAACGTCAGTCTCTCAAGGTATTCAAGGTACTCATCATGTACTCATCCATTTTGGGGTCACTTTTTAAATGTAGTCAGTTTTGAGTAGTCGGGTCTGTGATCGGGCCGAGTGATTATTTTTGCGTTGTCAGTCGCGCAAAGTACCATGAGCCAGGGTGAATGTGGACCTCTTTTGACCTTTCACTGTGATTTTCTTCGACTTATTCACACCAAAATATAATGCATGGGTAGTGAAAATTTGAGTCTCGAGCTCAGCTACAAGATCCCGCTATCGGATTTTGATTATACGACCCCCCTAGTTTTTCAAAAATTCCAAAAAACAGGGGGAACACATTCATCCCGTCGATAGGAGTGATTGTGTCCACTTATGCCTCACCTGCGCCCAAAGCGCACAGCTCTTACATTGAGGTATCTCTAATGAGCTTGAGTGAAACTGGATGACTCACAAGAAATGACTCAGGGGTGTAGAGGATACTGGAATGACTCGCGAAATGATGCAATTAAAATGACTCATCCAAATTAACTCATTAGAAAAACTTTACAATCATTCCAATAATCAACGTATCATGTAGATTTCCTTTCTACATTCCAAGACGTAGGAATTTATTTTCAATCGAATTTTTGAGATAACTCGATTTGGATGAGTCACTTCAAGTGAATCGTTGCAAATGTATCGTTTCTCAAATGAGTCCTTCTTAGTGTCTCAAATCCCTGAGTCATTCCTGATGAGTCACCCATTTCACGGCAGGGCTGTCAGTGACTTTTGTGCAGTACATATGCCTCGCGAATGCACCTATTCAACCAACGTCTGAGAGATCTGTCAGTCTGTCGATATCAATCCAGGATTGCCTGAATGAATTCGACAATATTTTGAGAACAAAACCCGACAGAATTACTGGATAGATCAAATCTAGCCAACCCGCATCAGAATGACCCATTCACCCCGGTCCAGCCGGAAGTCGATAGTGTCTCTTCCCAATGGACCCTCCAGACAACCGTCGCACTCAAGCCTGCGGTCGACAGAACTTTCTAGAATAATTAGATCGACCAAACTCAAGAGTGCTCTCTACCTTTTGAAAAGCGATGGTGGCGCCTCTAGCGGTCAAATTGGTATATTGTTAATAACAATTTTTAAAAACAAAGAGGGAGTAGACCAATAGTACCGCTCCCTGCAGCTTATTTTTCTTCAAATTTTTAAAAAAGTTTCATCGAGATCGGTGCGAAATTCAGCTCAAAAATTTGCAGATAGATTTGTTCAGTGTTGCTGAATTGTATCTACAAATTTTTGAGCTGAGATTTGCACCGATCTCGATGAAACTTTTTTTTAAATTTGAAGAAAAATATTTCGCAGGCAGCGGTACTATTGGTCTACTCCCTCTTTTTTTTTTTAAATTGTTATTGACAATATACCAATTTGACCGCTAGAGGCGCCACCATCGCTTTTGCAAAGGTATAGAGCACTCTTAACCGACTTGCAGCAGTGAATACATTCATTGATCCCAGAACTCACCAGAATTCCCTGGATGGATCAAATATGGTTGACCTGCAGCAGGTGAACACATTCACTCCGGTCCAGACAGAAATTGCCACTGTCTCTACAAAATGGTCATTCTAAAATAACCATCGCACTCAAGCCGAGTCCTCGGTAAAATTTTCTCAAGTCCAGAACATTACTATCGACTGCCAGAAAAAAATCAGAAAGCCTAGCTCGACTCAAGGTTATTTGTTCAGATAAAAGTTTGAGCGGTGCAATCTTTGTTCTGATTTTTTAATTCCATTCAACAGCAAAAAAGAGACTATATAGTTTGTTTTCATAGGTTGGAACCTATTTCTTGGGAAAGCAGAGATTGCAGGCTTCAAAATGACCCCCGGCAGGTTTCTGTAGGTGCTATATATAGAAGCCAATGACGCTGACAATCTTTTTTGGAAAAATGGACACATTCACTCCGGTTCACGGTAGTCAAGGTAGTCAGTTTTGGGGGTCACTTTTTTAGTGTAGTCAGTTTTTAGTTGTACTGATTACGTTAAAGGAGTGACTCTCCAAAACTGACGACCTTGACTACCTTGCGAGATTGACAACGCAAAAAAACCACTCGGACCGATCACAGACACGAAGACTCAAAACTGACTACGTTCAAAAAGTGTCTCCCTCCCCCCAAAAACTGACTACCTTGACTACCTAGTGAGACTGACAACGCAAAAAAGTACCCTCGGCCCAATCACCGACGCAACTACATAGAACTGACCACGTGAAAAAAGTAGTGATATATATCAGAATGACCCTGGTAGAAATGTTCAACATTGGAAATGTTCTCCGTGAGATTTTATGTACATTTTTCACGGACTAAAAATGCTGGGGTGATAATCGGACAAGAATTGGGGATTTTACGGGCATTAGTGTGTAGATATGACAATATTGAACCTAACCTCAAATATCCAAGGGCATGTTTTGAGCCATTAAAAGCCCGTGATAAACGTCGTTGGAAGGTGAGCAATCCAAAACATTTTTCGGGCATTTAATGGACATTTGATGGATTAATTTTCGTGTTGTGGTCTCATAACCTACAATATTGGAGAGATTATTCTTCTTCATAGTGAATTTATTATTCTGAGATCAAATTTCAAATTTGAATGATATTCTCTTCTGATAAAGTTGAATGCCCAAGCAGTCTTCCCAATTCAAACATTTTCGAACACATTCTTGAGTTTCAAGAATATTTGCCTTGAAATTCAAGAATATTTTTTCGAAAATTTACTCATGCCATCGGAACTATATTCAAGAACATTCGATTGAAAATTTGAGAAAAAACTTGAATTTTCAACCAAATGTACATGAAAAAATTCAAGCACCCGCGCGATGGTCGCGCGACGAGAGTGTAGCGTCATTGTAGCGCGACGAGATCTATTATGGAAATTAAGTGATCATCATTTTGTAGGTTATAACGGGTATTGGCAGAGGAGTGAAGTGATGAATATGGCTTGCAGATTGTGACTCACATTACGCACAGAGTTTATCCATGAAGATGCCACAGTTCGGATGTTAATTCGCATCTGTTTCCAATTCGGACTCGTCCACGTCCGTGGACTCGTCGCATCACAGTGGCGTGCTCTTGAGGCTACCGTCACGCCACAATGACCCGACACAAGAAGAGCAACGTATGTATATAAACTCTTTGCTCGATTGAAATTGCATTGATGGAGTGGATTAAAAATGCATTAAAAATGCAAATAAAATAAAAAAAAAAACACATCCGAAACATTGTCGCCAAATTTCCAACTTTGAAAATTTTTGGATGGCACTTGGTCGCGAATCCACGACCTTTCGATCCAAAGTCTGACACACTAACCTCGCGGCCGACGAGGCGTGTTGCGCGTGGTGTCACAAATGGCTCACTTGATGTTAAGGTTGTCATTTTGTAGTGTATGTAGCGTTTTGCCACCCATTCGCTCATCCAATGATAATCGTTCATGTTTTCTAATGCAAATATTGACCAGTTGGTAAAAAGCCATATACGACAACCTCATCTTCAAGTGAGCCATTTATGACACCACGCGTAACACGCCTCGTCGGCCGCGAGTTTAGAGTGTCAGACTTTGGATCGAAAGGTCGTGGGTTCGCGACCAAGTGCCATCCAAAAATTTTCAAAGTTGGAAATTTGCCGATAATGTTTCGGATGTGTTTTTTTTTTTATTTTATTTGCATTTTTAATGCATTTTTAATCCACTCCATCAATGCAATTTCAATCGAGCAAAGAGTTTATATACATACGTTGCTCTTCTTGTATCGGGTCATTGTGGCGTGACGGTAGCCTCACGAGCACGCCACTGTGATGCGACGAGTCCACGGCCGTGGACGAGTCCGAATTGGAAACAGATGCGAATTAACAACCGAACTGTGGCATCTTCATGGATAAACTCTGTGCGTAATGTGAGTCACAACCTGCAAGCCATATTCATCACTTCACTCCTCTGCCAATACCCGTTATAACCTGCAAAATGATGATCACTTAATTTCCATAATAGATCTCGTCGCGCTACAATGACGCTACACTCTCGTCGCGCGACGATCGCGCGCCCGGTCGCCTCACGGTAGCGTCACGAGGCACGCTACTGTTACGTCCCTACTCGTTGGTGTGAGCCAGAGCGTGGTTGTATTGAGTATTGATGTGGCCTGTAGTATTGATGTGGCTTGCAGCTCGTTCCGCAACTGCTGTCTGGTCCTGCTTCTTCTCCTCGATGCTAGCTCTTGAGTAGGGACTTACCTTATCGTAGATACAATTTTAGGAAGGGTCACCTCGAATTAAGAGTTAAAACCCAAAGAGCGTGAGTGGAGTTGAAATTCTATGCCCAAGAATTTATGCTTGAACTTAAGCAAATCTCGATGTTCAATAGATGGTTTTATTCTGACTGGTAAATTACAAACAGTGAAAGATTCGACGTGAACAGGTCGAAAGTCAGATCAGAAGTGCTTCCTTGCAGTCCCGATCTCTTCTTATATAGAGCAGAGTAGAGGAAGGGGAATTTTGAATACATAGACGTACTGACCAGATAACCCTATTACTTGGAATTTCATTATCATTTGCTGGGAGATACCTCGTATCTGGTTAAATTGCTCTGTTGATGACCAAATTGCTAGTCATAGAATCAATTGTCATGTTGTTTACCAAATTTCTGGTTATAAAATCTAATGGCTAACGGGGAGTCAATTTAGTCACCAATAATATTTAAGTATCTGTATGAAATTCTAGCATCGTAAAAGTTAATTGTCACCCGAAGTTCTCCATTCCATCTACTGATGAAAATCTCATTTGAGTTTAATGTTCGTGTGCTGATGACTTAATCGCTGAACTCTGGAGCTAATATTGTACAATTTGATGCCCTCAAATGTTGCACTGAATTCTCGAATTACAGTAATGGAAAAATGCTCTCAAATCTCGTGTAACATTATCGTATTCAGTGCTCGAATTACAATAATAGTAAAATTTAATGTACTCTAATCTCGCACAGAATGATCTGGAATGGAATAACAAAATCGACATTATAATTAAATTTTACTGCTTCAAATTGGTATAGGTTCAAGTCTGCGTCTTTTGTTCCGTCTCTATAGGGGATCCCACGCCTTTTGTAATTGTAATAATTTCCGTGCGTCGGAAAACTCGGTAGTGTCAAGTGGTCTGTCTGGTGGTCGACGACGGTTCCGGAGTATTGAATTTCCTCGAATCGATCTCTAGATCCAACTCTGAAATGAAACTTCATGAGAAGTATGCATGTTATCGTTACCAAATTTCGCGCGTTAGTTCATTCTTCTGCACATGTGAGATAGGCCTATTCTTCCCCCCCAAACCCTCTCTCATTGCGATTTTTTCCTCTACGCGTCATATATAACAGGTCCCCCCTCTGAGAAAGAAATGTAGGCCACGACTGCATTTCTTTTCAGCGCTCAGTCCTCAAAGGATGCAGTGATGAGATTTATTTCTGGCAGACGTAAGTTCATTGAATTACATAATGAGTAGTATTGATTATGATATTTCGGTTCTTATTATAGTATAGTTACTACAAAAAATATGGCTCTATTGTATTTTGCTACGGCCGATGCGGCCGCGAGTGTAAGGAAGGCATCTGATGCGTCTTGCGAGTTTTCAAGCATTGTAAGTATTAATTTCTATCAGGTTCCTATATTTCTTCTGCTGAGATATACTAATGTTTTATCAGGTCAATCGAGAAGATCTCCGATATTGTTCAGGCTCAAGAATTCACATTGTACGAGATTGTCGACGTGTCTGGAATATATTCGTTCGTCTGCATTTATGCTTACACAACCTTAAAAATTGTCCGAAATTTCCAACGAATTATGAGGCCTATATAACTGACGATGGTCTGAAATGCATCAGAAGAAGGAAGGAAGGAAATCTATAATACTGGCATGAAATTGAGGTATAACAAGAGCCGAATATGCAGTTAAATCTATAAAATGATGCTTATCCAATATTATATTAGATCTTCTTGATTTAATAATAGCACGAATTTGAGGTGTCTCAGAAGTTGAATCGAACTTTTTTCATTTAAAAGCAATTTCTATGAAATTATGGCTTCTTTAACGCTAAGTAGAGATGAATTTTCTTTAATTTAGTATTTGTATGAATTTTGAGGTGTATCAGAATTTGAATCGGACTTCTTACTGTTTACAGTTAGATCTATAAAAATGATGACTTATCTAATATTATGTTGAATTCCCTTAATCTAATTGTATTTACGTGCTTTGTTCGATGATGGTTGCTGACGACGTGGTTGTTGCGCTTTTTTACATGGACAGGGTTTCCTGCATTCTTCGGTCTCGAGAATCAAATGCAACTCGTCCACCTCGTACCAATGGCTCAATGAAACGAGTCCGCATGCTTTACAGTTGTCGTATTTGGTCACCGCTGCTGCAACGCTTTCGCATAATTTGCACCGGCAATTTTTGTTAATCTTCTCTAAGATGTCCTGCCGTCCCATTTGGTGAATAGTGTGTAGTTCCCATCCAGTCCAATTATCATACAGCGAAGGTCGAATGCGATTGCACATGTCGCACGCCCATGAAGTTTGAGTTGGTGAGATCCAAATCTCCCCTACTCGATGCATGATCTTCATCCCGTCGAGCGTCACGCATTTCGATGTTGCGAAATTTCCATTACGCACCAGATCAAACATGGCTCGTTGCCGTGAAGTACTGGGTGCTTCGACCCCCTTCCAAGGCCTCAGTCCCATAAAAACGCCTGGTGCGGGTGTACACGCGGACCAGACGTGTTGTCTGATCATGCCAGCCCTGACATTGTTTGGCTGCGACAATGCTCTTCGCAGTCGGTTTCCGGGTTCTCTGATAGTGGTTGAATTTCCCTTCTTGGACTTTTTAGTGGCAGCCGTTGTCACATATGGTTTTGGCACTCCTGCTGTGCTCGGTTGTTGAGCTGCCCGTTGCGATAGGTTCAAGGGTTCAACTTGTTCTTCTTGCAGTGGTGCGCACATGGTGTTTGACTGCCTATTGTTCTTATGGTTACCGCTTGACTCAGCGTCCTTGCCGCTAAAAAGCTTGGCGGTCAGTAGTTCTATCTCTCTCAAAGGTGTTGATATGCCTTCATGCTTGGCGATAGTCGTGCTTTGCGAACTACCTGCGGTTTCCATATATTCCTTGGAGGGCCCTGGATGTGTTGAAGGTTCCTGTGGTCTGGTTGGCGGTGTCACGTTTGGTATATTTTGTATCAAAAATAGATTCCTTCTTTCGAGTTCTCCGAAATTCGGAAGCATTCGGGGTGGTCTGACCCTTCTTTGGCGTGACCTGACCCTTTCTTGGCCCACAGCCCCAAACGGATTTTCTTTCGGTAGGATCGCCGGATGTTTCTTTGAGCCTCTCAAGTCCTCATTTACGACATCTATTTCCTCGTCGGTGTCGTCGGACTGTAACAAAAATTGTTTCTACTCTTCAGTGCACTGTTCTTTTACTAATTGTCGTTTCAAAAAGTTCTTTGGCGTCTTCAGCCCGCTTGCCTGTTTGAACCACGACCGATATCACGCTCCGGAGCGATGCTAACGTTTTTATCGTCCCGTATAAGAAAAATGTGAAAAGATTTTACATACACTGCTATCTAGGATTGATGAGTTATGTTAATTTGTAATTGTCCTACCCAAGTATCTGAAGTCCGTGACTTGATTGTAGACTGGTGATCTTGCTCAAAAATTCTCGCGAAAAATAGGAATCATCATAGCGCAGCTTGTCGGACCAAGATATTATTATCTTGAAAGCACAATTTATAGTAGTCCTCCTCTGTCTTTTATGAGGGTGCACGCGCTCGTCGTTGTTCAGCGTTGACCGCGTGTACTATATATCGACACATGCGCTCTGATCTTTTCGCCGCTGATTTATCCTTTTATGGTTACCGATATTCAATTGTACTAACCGTTGTTGTTGCAGCTTCGGTTTCCTTCTCCATTGAATTTTCTTCAGCCTCTGCGTCGCTGTTGATGAGGTGTTCGCGCGTTCTGTACCCAGCCACTGGCTTATCACCTCGTACTTGATTCTCACTAAACTTTCTTTCTGCGGTTTTGCACTTGATGCTCACTAACTTCTTCACCGCGGTGAACCCGAAATTCTCTATTGTCACGTTGATCACTAGTTCTTGTCACACTAATCACTCGAGATACTTGTCGATTGTTCGCACTGGCTCCGCTCGGTTATTCGGTTGTTCTTTGTGTACACGATGTGAGAACTGCCGCGACTGTGCAGGTTAATTCGAGACGGTGGTGACCTATGGCCGACTGACCTGTTGCAGCGTGCTTGTTGCCGGGCGAACACAATGTTACCCCTCCTCTTGATCTTTGGCGCTGTTCATGTGCGCCGTCGTATTATCGATGCAGATTTCTGTTTCTCCATCCTAGATCCTCCCCTCCTTTCCCTATGGCTTAATGGTTTCCGAATATCCTTCTTTTATATGGTTGTTGTTCTTTTGTACATATTTCCGATTCTACACCGATTTTACTTATTATTGTTTGTATTATTTCATCGCTATGTTTTGATAGAATTACAACATCATTGCTTGCGAAATCAATCCATCTACAGTTATTTCCTCCCCTCCCTCATAAAAGAATGCACAATGTTCATTCTTTTATCATGACCCAACGAGGGAAGCAGACAATGTACTTCAACTAATCATTCTCACTATTCGTGTCGTGATTTCATTCTTGCCCTTATCCCAATGTACAATGGATGACTGAATTATCAGGCCCTGCCAAGAGAATTATGTACAATTTATAATTTATAACTTTTGCTAGAGTTTATCATCCACGTTAGGAAGAAGAGGAAAATGCAAGTTTCAACCCTACCGCCTATCCTCCATCTTGTTTATTCCCGTGTTGATACTGATGCCAATACTTGGACTTACAGCTAATTTCATCAAATACTACCGCTGCCAGAAATACGCTGTTAAGAGTGGTTAGCAGAAAGTTTCCTCACGACGTTATATGATAATAATTTGAGTGAAAAAGAAAATATCCTATATTTTGAGTTTCTCTTCTGAGGAAGTATTTCAGAGAGATTTGGCTCATCCAAAAGAAGATTTATAAAATTTCGACATTTACCAATCGATGGATCGTGCGGAAAAAGTCATAGTTTAGGTGGCTTATTTCGTGGTGAGACCGTGTGGAGAAAAATATTAAAATATACATGTATTAAGAATCGAAATTTGAGCCATTTTCTTTAAAACGCCCATGGATCAATTTTTGCCTGTGAGTTGAAAGTCGCCAAATCTCGGTCTCTCAGAAATTGGATGCTGTGCAATTTGTAGAAAGCCCAAAAATCAATATAGTGACCAGTAGAAGAGAAAGCGTGTCCGATAGAAACAACGCACACATACACACAGGCAAGGGGTGGAAGGTGAGTCTCTGACGGATCTGGAAGGCGATTAGAAGGAAAGGTGTTACCTATTTTTGATAAATTTTTGCGAGAGGAAGAGAATGGTGTAAGGATTTTTTTTTTTTGTAAACGGAATTGGTTGAACAGAATATTGTTTTTATTTGAAAATTTGATCGATTCCTGTTGGGGTGGGAGCAAACCTCTCTCTTTAGAGAAAGCAACTGAGATACGACATAAATACACACATATACATACATATATATACACATATATATACATATATACATACACATACATACACACATCCATCTATTTTGAGAATTTCATCCACGCATATTGAAAGATGGTTTATCACGAGTATACTGAGTTTGTGGACAGAATTTTCAGGTCGCACTGAGATATGTATTCCTAATCAACGAGTCAAGACGAATCGGTTGCAACACAGCCGTGTGCTGAGCTTTATTATTGCGCGATCACTTGATAGCGAAAATGCCGAGAACTGATATTTCCTAACACACCTCAGAGTTTCCAGGTCCTTGTCGAATTTTGAGTTCCTACTTCCATCCTACTTCCATCCTCATTTTAGGCATATTTTGGAATCTTTCCTCCTCGTCTGCGGTTACTCTGGTGATTACTCCGTGCCAACGCTATGTATATAAAAATGTAGTCAAAAGACTTTAAGTAAGTAAGCTCTTTACATATTCGAGGAAAAGAAGATCCTTTGGGTTCATCGAATTTTACCAAGATTTTACCAACACTTTTACAGTGAACGAATTTCCACCGATATTCCTCAAATATTAAGAGAATATTGGTAGTTTTTTGTCGATTGCTCAGTTTCCTAAGCATTTGTTAGCCAGATTGACAATTTCCACGAATGCTTCGGTAACTTGTAGCCTCGTAAGGTTTTGCATTTGCATCAGATATGTGCTTCCAAAGATTGCGTTCCGAGTCAGGTGAGAGTTTGGCGCGATCGTTTTCAAGTTGACGAACATGTTTAAGTCATGCCGACGCACTTCCGGGACATCATTTTACCCACCGACTGCATCTAAATTTAACTCGAAAGTTGTGTGGCATCATCAGAGTTCCGAAAGCATAATTTCTCCCACAATTTCCTCTCTTCTATTGAGTTAAAAATGAATCAGTTTCATTGATCCTACAGAGCTTAAAGATACTTATTTTGAACCCTGAACGATATTGTTTTCCTTCAGTTGAGGCCGATAGTTCTGATTGTCTTCATTTATGATTGTCCATAGCTGACCCCCGCGGGTGCAGAAGCTCCATAGACGTTCTTATACTCGGAGAACAATTTAGAAGATGTTCAGTTTACAGGAGGAGCGTGGTAAATGTTGCATGTTTTCTGATTCTAACAGAATGTGTTTCCACACTGAAAAAATTCAGGTATCGATTGATCACCAGCCTCAGAGTACGAATAATACTCAGAGCCCGGGCGTCAATCCAAACCCGCGAGTGAGCACGATCCGCAATATTGATGATGACCTTTCGTTATCTCTTGAGAACCAAATATGCTAGGCGCGAGGAATGTCAACACGCTCAGTTGGTCGCGAGCGCCACTCACGGCGGCAGAAAGCATTTCCGCCCAAACTGGGCGGCTGAGGTGCCCAGTCCGGCGCGTGAGTCGCTCGCGCGGGAAAACAATAACAAATCCCTTCTGGGGAGCAGCGACTTATATACAAGTTTTGTTATTGTAAGTGATACACATCGGTGGCCTAGTGGATAGCGGTGAGGCTTCGTACTCGAAAGGTCCGGGGTTCCAATCCCATGATGGAAATTTTTGGATATCTTTTTTTTCTTCTTTTTTTTATTCTCATAAATTCAGTCTTATGAAGATTTGATGTACGGATTTTTTTCGAAACTCGGAGGATATGTTTTGAAGGTTGTAAAAAGCAAAGTTTTTGTGTACCGAGAGTTGACTGCGTGCATTTGGCTCGCTCTCTTGTTGCTTTTTGGATACATAAAGAGGATGTTATTTCATTATTCAATTAATGCCTTAATCTCATTAAGGTATCACTAATACATATTATGACGAGGAGAAAGCTACATCCCTCGAATGAACTACTTCCGAATTTGAAAATAATCAAGATAGCTTAATGAGAGGAATTTTCTCTAGGAATATTAATTTGGCACAGATAAATCAAAGTCCGATTGTGATTTTCGTGCTAAACTTGATACAATATTTGGACCAAGCAAAATGCCGCCTTCGCTTGCAAGGATGGGCTCATACAATCAATTATTATTCAATTTGGACTAAAGTTTGGTCAGTTTAACCTTTTGAGAGAGAATTCTTCCCTCCGAGTTCCGTTATCATTTTCAAATTCAAGAGTGCTTGACTAGGTGCAGCATTTTTTTCATCGAAATATAATTCTTACATACTGAGCTACATAAGAGTGGGGCATTAATCGAATGATGAAATATCGTTTTTTTTACAAATTAAAAAAAAAAAAAACAAATTTAGAGCGGGCCAAATGCACGCAGTCAACTCTCGGTACACAAAAACTTTGCTTTTTACAACCTTCAAAACATATCCTCCGAGTTTTGAAAAAAATCCGTACATCAAATCTTTATAAGACTAAATTCATGAGAATAAAAAAAAAAGAAGAAAAAAAAGACATCCAAAATTTTCCGACATGGGATTGGAACCCCGGACCTTTCGAGTACGAAGCCTCACCGCTATCCACTAGGCCACCGATGTGTATCACTTACAATAACAAAACTTGTATATAAGTCGCTGCTCCCCAGAAGGGATTTGTTATTGTTTTCCCGCGCGAGCGACTCACGCGCCGGACTGGGCACCTCAGCCGCCCAGTTTGGGCGGAAATGCTTTCTGCCGCCGTGAGTGGCGCTCGCGACCAACTAAGAATAAACAGTTATCAGGTGAGCGCGATGTACACGCTTGATGGATAGGAGTCGCGTTCGAATAGGTCGCATTTACTTGCCAAATCTTGATTTCGTAACGCGCTCACACACGACGGGCAGATGTTAAGCCCGGAATTTTTTCAGTGCAACGATATCCTATTTGACTGCTCACCTCGTCCACCTTAAGTAATGGATTTTTAGGAATTTTCGTCGGTTGAACATAAGTCGTATCTTATGGTAAAAGCGTCGTTTCTATATTGTTCTCTTCTCTATATTTCCTGGATCATGACCTTGCTACTCCATACCGATACTCATCAGAGACTCACATGATGAGTGTTTACCCTTACAATTCATCCCCCCCCCCCCAATCGACACAACCCCTATGCCCGAAATTTAGAAATCCTGAACTGAAAATGAGTCAGTACATCACTTCAGCGAGCCGAGTTAGCAAGTTATTGTGAAGAACATCACTTGTTATTAGTTTCGTAATCACAGATTTCCGTACCTGTAGATGTGTTGATGAGGATTTGCTAAGATTAGATGGAATCCGGGATGAGCTAATAATTCTTCACGTGTAAAAGTTGATCTCTGATGCTCGTGTAGTATCTGTGCGCGAGCGGCGATGATAATTGAAAGATCACGAATGATGACTGCGTACACCGGCCTACCCTGGCGCCCTTTCCGATCGCAGCGTTGTTTATATTTTAAGATGAGATCTGGCTTGGGAACATACTTCAGATTCCGTGTTCTCAAAGTTCAAATTCGATTATCATTATCAGCGTTCGAATCATACGCTGTATAAGCCTTTGTGAATCCAGAACTCACTACTCTTCATTTCGCGGTCTCGCTCCAATCACCCAAGTTTTACTTGAAAGTTTCCTTTTGATGTCGGAACTCGATTTGAACCTAAACCTGGTTAAGAGTCAAAAATCGATGCGATGAGGATTTGACCTTTACCGAACGTTGCGCGAGCTGTTTGTCGCGGTTTCCTCTAGCTATTTGATTGCCTCTGCTAAATGCTGTAAGGGGTCATATCTCGAATGAACGTTCTCCACTACATTTCGCAGTCACGACCCAAGTTTAATTGGGATCAGTCTCCCACTAGAATTCCATATGATATATTTTGATTTGAAGAATCTAATCGCATCAGTTAAATGACACCAATTTCGCTGAAATTGTATCTTCAAGGGAGAAAAATATTCAAGACGAATTTAACATGCTATCCGGAGATCGTTTCGTGTCTTACGTTCCCGGACTTGAAGGCTCACGATAAGGAATTCAGAATGCTCGTTTACTTTCATTATGCGAAAATTCTAAACACCCATGGTGTATAAGATAGATCAGCACAGTGATGGTCAAGGAATCGTGGCCCCCTTGAAGTACATCCACATTCAACCATGTGATACTGCCCACAACAGATGATGACACCCTTAAATCTTCAGATTTGAACGAAGGGTTGGTAATGAGAGAAATGAGGAGGGCAGAGCTCCTTCCTACGCTCCTTGCCGTATGTGGATCTACCGCAGATTTGTCTCGCTTTAGCTCGATATCACACTCCCACTTGAGAGCCCGAACTCGGCTAGAGAGTGACGTATTATCCACCCTACTGGATCCTCACTTCTCTCAGGTTCACCCTTTATTTTTTTCATGATACAATTGATTACATGTTCCAATAGATACATCAAAATTCCGTCACAATGAATACATGAAGGAATTAAGTTTCGATAAATACGTTTAGATACTATGATCGAATGAACATATTAAATATTATGATCGAATAAATACGTTGAATATTTTAGGGATTATATATTTCGGAAATTATAAGTTCATGCTTTCCCCTACCCTCAATCTAATCGTGTGAACGCATGTTTTAGTTTGTCAAGATGAACGATTTTCGTTTTTCCCTTGCATTCTATTCGAGCGTTCCTGTCACCAATCAATTCCGTTATTGTGAAAATGCCACTGTACTGCTCTTCTAATTTATCTGGTCTTACATCCTTCAGTAGATATACTTGATCCCCCACCTCGAATTTCTTGACATTGATTTTCCTGTCAAATATGGCCTTAGATTTTTCCTTAGCCGTGATTAAATTCTCTCTAGCTGAAGCTTGAGTTTCCTGCAATCTTGCAACCAGATCATTGAAGAATGACGAGTAAGTTTTTTCAACATTCTTGTACTCGAAGTTTGAAGGTAGCCGAGCCTTTTTTCCGTAGATAAGCTCATGGGGGGTGAATCCCGTCCCGGAATGGGTTGAGACGTTGTATGAATAAATGGCGAATCTTGTCCAAATGTCCCAATCTTTTCTCGTTGCGTAAATTCCCAGATATTCTGTGAGAACATGATGGCTTCTTTCTAAACTTCCCATGGTTTGCGGATGCCATGCACTCGATCTGCACTGATCGATTTTGAAGATCTTAGCAACCGTTGCCATAAATTTACTCATAAAGTTCTGACCCTGATCCGTTTTGATAACCTGTGGGCAACCGTGTTTACAAATAAACTCGTTTACGAAAGCAATGGCTATGGTTTCCGCCTTTGCGTCGGCTAACGGAATGGCAAAAGAATATTTCGTTAAATTGCATTGAATCGTCAATAAATATTGATTTCCGGCATCTGTTAGAGGTAGTTTCCCGACTATATCCATTTCTATGATTTCGAAAGCTTCTGTAGGAGTCGTTGTTATTTTCATGGGCATACGAGTTTTGACTCTACACAATTTATTGCGTTGACAAATTTCACATGTTTTCACGTACCGCTCTACATCTTGTTTCATACCCGGCCAATGAAATCTTCCCCTCAAAAGTCGATATGTTTTGTACATGCCATAATGACCACCCGTTGTTGAGTCGTGAGCTTCTCTCAGAGCCAGATCCTGCTTATCTGGTTCGAGTGGAATTATCTCGCCTGTGCAGACTGTCACGTTAAAATCTCCGAGTGCTGTGAACGAATACAACACTGTTTCCATCGGCGGCCAGTACAAGTTATCCAATCCGTCTCCTATTTTTGCCAAACTGATGGACCTCA
This sequence comes from Eretmocerus hayati, assembly GCA_029851415.1. NCBI lineage: Eukaryota > Metazoa > Arthropoda > Insecta > Hymenoptera > Aphelinidae > Eretmocerus > Eretmocerus hayati. The sequence goes on from CM056742.1 coordinate 137,421,297, forward strand.
CTCCCTCATTTACAAGAAAGTCACGTAACCACTCTAAACATTGACATACACAGGCCACTGACGGTATGTCTCTATGATGAACCTTTATGCACACTGAAAAGATTACAGTTTCATTCGTAATCGTTTGGATTATCGTTCCGACCTTAGGATTCTGTGATTTTATCCATTCTTCTTGAATAAGTTCCAGCTCGATGAGCTGTCGTCCAACCTCTGTGTTCATAACGCATGTTTCTGCTATAAAATGGACAATGTTATCATTCCTAGTTAGTAAAGGATCTGGGGAATATCGCAAGGGAATGATAATTAGGATTTGTGCTATGTTGTGTGTGGTGGCTCCTTTCCTCGTTGTCGTGCTTGTTTCTCTCTCAGTTATTTCCATGCCGCTGTTTGGCTCATTCTCGTTCAATTCAATTATCGTGACGCCACCTCCTGACTCGTGGAAATTCATGTTCTCTTCGTTTGTTTCGTGGTTAACCATAGTTTCGTTTCCATCATTGAGTTTCATTCGTTTCACCCTTCTGAGGCATGTATCCAGGTTATCTTCCAACCTTCTCTTCCGTATCCCTCCAGAGTCTCCACAATCAAGGGATGACCAGATCGTCTGAGCAGCCGGCACTTGCTCTGACAACCGATTCTCCGTGACTGTGAAGCTCGGATTTGAATTGTTTTGTCTTTGATAATTTACAATTGACATGCAAATCGACCTTTTGTCTGTCCGATCCGTCTCGGCCTTGTCTGGCTCAGTTCTTTGTCGTTTCGTGTTTGTATTCTCGATGAATGTGTCCTGTGGTTTTCTCTTGTATCGTGTATGTCCGTCAGCAGACGACGTGATCTGAGTGTTCGAGTAATCTGTTATTGTGGTGTCCCCGGATGTATCTTGTGATGTATGATGATTGTCGGTTTTCATGGATGTAATGTCGTTTTGGAATGCTTGTGTGACGAGAAGATCGTCTGGAGGAAAAGTTAGTATTGGGTTGCGGGACAAGCTATCGGCGTTGGTGTTCCTAGCTCCAGACTTATGCACTATAGTAAAGTCCAGGTCTCGGAGCTTCATTCTCCAGCGTGCTAACCTAGACATTGGGTCCTTGAGATTGTGCAACCAAACCAGTGGCCTGTGATCTGTCACCAACGTGAACTTACGGCCATAAAGATAAGGTCTAAAGTATTCGCATCCAAAAATCATAGCTAGCAATTCACGTTCTGTACAACTATAATTCGATTCTGCGGCCGTAAGTACACGTGAAGCATATGCAATAGGTAGATCTTTGCCTACAACACCTTGGCTCAAGATGGCGGAAACCGCGATTTCGCTCGCGTCCACGGTACAGATGAAATTCCCCTCGGCTGGGTTGGGATACTGTAAAATCGGCTCTGAACAGAGAAGTGCCCTGAGATGTAAAAAAGCCTGCTCTTGACTGTCGTTCCATTCGAAGGATTTATTTTGTTTCAGTAATTCAGTTAGCGGTTTTGCGATTTTAGCGGAATTTTGTATAAATCGTCTATAGTAGCCGGCGAGGCCTAAAAATTGCTTCACGTTTTTCTTGGTTCTGGGGCGAGGAAATTCAGAAACTGCTTTGATTTTCTTGGGATCTGGTCGAACACCATCGGCGGATATGATATGGCCGAGATACACAACCTCTTTTCGCAAAAATATGCATTTATCTGGTTGCAACGTTAGTTTAGCCGTTTGTAGACGTCCAAATACGCGCTTCATCTTCGCGGTATGCTCAGCAAGTGATCTTGAAAAGATTAGAAGGTCATCCATAAATATGACCAGATCTATACCAGTCAATCCAGTGAAGATTTTGTCTATATAGCTCATGAAGGACCCTGGAGCACCCTTGAGACCCATAGCAACTCTTTTGAAATGAAAATGGCGGCTTCCTTGTTGGTTAGCAGACGAAAAGGAGAAGGCCGTCTTAACCTTATCTGAAGGGTCAATAGGCAGTTGATAGTAGCCCATAGCCATGTCAAGTGTCGAAAAATATTGACTATTACTCAGCTGTTCAAGAATTTCTACAATATTAGGTAACGGGTAAGCTGTAGCAATCGTTTTCTCATTAAGAGCCCGAAAATCTACTACAAGTCTGTACCTTTTGTTGCCTTGGGAGTCTTCCTTCTTGGGGACTATCCAAAGGGGCGAATTATAAGGTGAATCGGAGGGTTCTATGATGTCGTTTCGCAACAACTCGTCTACCTGTTTCTGAATTTCCTCGCGCAAATGAATCGGATGTCGATACTGTTTTATATTGATGGGAACGTTATCGATAGTTGGTATCTTATGAAAAAATGTATCTGTCATCTGTAATTTATCATCTGGTAAATAGAATTGGTAAGGAAATTGCTTAACTAATTTCTCAATACTCTCTCTTTCTTCTGCATTTAGGTCGTCTAAGTTCAACTTCTCTAATATTTGCTTAACCCGATTTTGGACGATCTCATCTCGATCTTCCCTGGCAATTTTCCTTATGGATTGTACTGGTTTTACAACTTCATTAAATTCAATAAGCTCAATAGGTGGAAAGGTTAGATGTACTGTGTCGCTGGTTGAATTTATGACGTATAAGTAAGCCCATCCGTCCCGGTTCTGGACGATACACTGTCCTGCAAATATATCCGGCCCAGCCTTAAACCGCTCGACATACCCCATCTTCAAATCCGAATTCCTCACCCTCACATGACATAATGACTTGGTTCGAGCTGTTAGAACGAGGTAATTGTGAGGAAAAAATGGAATTGGCACGTTGTCGCAATTCTCCAAAATCATAAAATCGTGTTTAAAAGAAAGTAGGGCGCCGTGTTGCTTCAAAAATTGTACTCCTAAAATGCCATCATAAGGTAGAGGAAAGTCATCTCTTATTACATGAATATTACAGTGAACATTTCCAATTCGTAGAGTGCATTCACCCAGAGTTGATTGAAGCTCGTGGCTAATGCCAGATAATCCAAAAATCGTGTTTACGTTGATGGGGGTCTGAGACTGCAGGGTTTGCAATTTAATAAGGCTCAGTTCTGAACCCGTGTCGATCAAAAATGTAAAATAGCCGGCCGTTAAATCTGGGCTACAGAGGCGGACAGTGGGACAATGAGCATAATTTACTCGGGTTTCGATGAGGGCACGATTCTGGATGATGGATGTTCCTTGGATTGCGAACCTACCATCGTGCCGGTCTGGTGTTCGCGGTTGGAGTTTAAATTCCCGGCGTTTATCAACGCATCGGAGCGGCGTCGGCTTCTACAATCTTCAAATGTATGTCCAGGGGCCTTGCAGAAATTACAATAGCCTTTTCTCTCTATAGAACGTTCCAAGATCATGCAACTCACGACCGAATGTCCCGGTTTCTCGCAATAAGTGCAAAAACGTCGGTTTCCATAAGGATGGCTAGCTCGCGACCGGCATTCACGCGCATAATGACCCATCTGCTTGCACTCATAACAACGAATATTCTTCAAGTCACGGTCAAAGCGCCGTTGGTTTGGATTTCCCGGAGGTCTACCCGGAATAATTGTAGGTTCATCATCCACAGCGTGGCAATAAGCTCTGCGAGACTGCGCAGGAATTTCAAAAGCTGCATGCAAATTTCGACGCTGGTCAAATCGTTTCTCAAAATCAGAAGCAACACTGATGGCTGCTTCTAGGGAACTGGGAGTCACCCCCATCATGAGAGCCGCAAGATCCTTATGTAATCCGAGAACAAAACATTCCACTGCTATGCGTACCATTCCCTCAACCATTCCGGCAGCAGTGGCTGAATCGAAATTCCCGTTTATAAGCTCAATTCCGCGCTGCAATAAATTGCTCACGCGCAATCCATAGTCAGATACCTTCTCGTCACTCTTCTGCATGATCCTAGCAAGATCTACTTGCAACTGTGGTAAATTCTGTGCCGATGAAAATGCACGCTTCAAAAATTTTACAAACTCATCGAAATTCTCAAAAATCCTTCCGCGGATATGTGCCCTAGCATTTCCCACCACCTTCGCTTTAATCAATTCCAAGAAAAAGTCCTTATCGGAAGGATCTACGAATCTCTCAGCATTCTTGCATTCTCTAATGAACTGCTCTACTGACATGTCTTGGCCATTAAAATCGGGTAGAATTTTGACAACATCGGTTGCCTTTCGTACATGATGCCGAAGAACTCTATCACTATTTGCTAAGGCGGCCGTCCGTTGTTCAAGGCTGCTTAGAAAGGAGAAATTGTTGGCCTCCATTGCTACCCGAGGTGTGATTGGAATATTCGAGGTGGTGGTTCTATCTTGGGAGGGATTTATCTCGCTGTGGCCTGAGTCAGTATCTGGCGTATGATCGCGATTTGGAACGTTCGGAGCCTCAACCCTGGTCAATCTCACATGTGCATCCTCGGATGATATATCAATAGTTTCGGACATGATATGTTAGGTTGATTTCAAGGCTTCCAATTTCGCAGTCTGAGCTGCCAAGGTTTCTTCAATCTCAGAAATTTTCTTATGTAACCACTGATCTTGCAAGTTAGTGAATTCAAAAATTTCTTTCAAAATATTCAAGAGCAATTTACACTTCCTGTCTAATTTCCCCAAATGTTTGCCGATGTTATAATCAATTTCTTCAGCTCTACCGTTAATAAAATACTGCTCCTCGGAAATATTATCAAAATCTGAAACCTGTCTGCGGAGCCGTGAAATCGAACCTTCGTGGTTTCTGATTTTATGTTCTAGGTTAATCAAGCGTTGTGAAATATCGTCTGTCATTACGGGGTACTTAGCTTTTGTTAGTCGACGTGGTCGCAGTCGGGTTGTCCAGTCTCGTTCTAGTTGAGGTACGTCCTGTCGATGTCGCAGTTGGAGTAGGTCCTGTTATATCTGCTTGGGCGATTGCCGCAGCCGCTGAATCGGTTGGTGTTGCAGGCGCCTCTGGTTCAGAAGGTGGTGTAAATGGGGCTTGCTGCGCAGTAGGAACAGTTGATTCTGACGAGGCGTCACTCGGGGCGGGTGATACTGGTCTCGACTCCTCTTCTGCGTTGAGTCCGTAGGTGTCCAAACCTTGCACTCCTGAGGCGCGTAGAAGCCGGTTGCTCTCCGCAGCTTCAATCTCCAATGGCGACGGTGATGTTGCGTACTGAAGGTTGTCTCGATGAAATTCCAGAGCGCCAATCAGTGCCAATCGTCTAGCTTCCAACAGGGGAAGACGTTCGTTGTTGTTAGGCGACTTCTCAAGAGTCTTGTTCAGCTCTCGGATTCTTTCACGGATCAAGGCGTCGGTAGTTGGAACGGACTCGATTTCCTCTCGGGACGCTTCCTCTATTTGCCGTCGGATCTCCTCAAGCCGTTTTGGTTGGTTGGATCCTTCCAAAGTCATCGGTGGTGCGGATGACCGGGTTGGCACAAAATCGTGCCAATTCTCTTGTTATTTGTTGAACGTAACTCGCACCCACACTCTTTCGAAGTGATCCCACTCCTGACACCAAATTATGTTACGTCCCTACTCGTTGGTGTGAGCCAGAGCGTGGTTGTATTGAGTATTGATGTGGCCTGTAGTATTGATGTGGCTTGCAGCTCGTTCCGCAACTGCTGTCTGGTCCTGCTTCTTCTCCTCGATGCTAGCTCTTGAGTAGGGACTTACCTTATCGTAGATACAATTTTAGGAAGGGTCACCTCGAATTAAGAGTTAAAACCCAAAGAGCGTGAGTGGAGTTGAAATTCTATGCCCAAGAATTTATGCTTGAACTTAAGCAAATCTCGATGTTCAATAGATGGTTTTATTCTGACTGGTAAATTACAAACAGTGAAAGATTCGACGTGAACAGGTCGAAAGTCAGATCAGAAGTGCTTCCTTGCAGTCCCGATCTCTTCTTATATAGAGCAGAGTAGAGGAAGGGGAATTTTGAATACATAGACGTACTGACCAGATAACCCTATTACTTGGAATTTCATTATCATTTGCTGGGAGATACCTCGTATCTGGTTAAATTGCTCTGTTGATGACCAAATTGCTAGTCATAGAATCAATTGTCATGTTGTTTACCAAATTTCTGGTTATAAAATCTAATGGCTAACGGGGAGTCAATTTAGTCACCAATAATATTTAAGTATCTGTATGAAATTCTAGCATCGTAAAAGTTAATTGTCACCCGAAGTTCTCCATTCCATCTACTGATGAAAATCTCATTTGAGTTTAATGTTCGTGTGCTGATGACTTAATCGCTGAACTCTGGAGCTAATATTGTACAATTTGATGCCCTCAAATGTTGCACTGAATTCTCGAATTACAGTAATGGAAAAATGCTCTCAAATCTCGTGTAACATTATCGTATTCAGTGCTCGAATTACAATAATAGTAAAATTTAATGTACTCTAATCTCGCACAGAATGATCTGGAATGGAATAACAAAATCGACATTATAATTAAATTTTACTGCTTCAAATTGGTATAGGTTCAAGTCTGCGTCTTTTGTTCCGTCTCTATAGGGGATCCCACGCCTTTTATTACAATTTCCGTGCGTCGGAAAACTCGGTAGTGTCAAGTGGTCTGTCTGGTGGTCGACGACGGTTCCGGAGTATTGAATTTCCTCGAATCGATCTCTAGATCCAACTCTGAAATGAAACTTCATGAGAAGTATGCATGTTATCGTTACCAAATTTCGCGCGTTAGTTCATTCTTCTGCACATGTGAGATAGGCCTATTCTTCCCCCCAAACCCTCTCTCATTGCGATTTTTTCCTCTACGCGTCATATATAACACTACTATCGCGCGACCATTTTCACCCGGGAAAATAGCTACAAGAAGACTTTCTTGAATATTCAAGCAGTAATTTTCTACAGTCTATGTAACCATTGAAAATCGAAAGATATTAGAATATCTCAATTTCTTTAACTGTAGAGAAGACGAGATGAATGCTATCAACTATATTTCTTCCGAGGACACACCTCAAGTTACTGATTTGAGCTCGCTCCTGGCAACACGTTTTACGGCAATGGACAACAGCTCGGACTCTCACGCGGAAAGTTCCGGTTCGATCCCCGCTTACGGCAAATTTTAAATATTCAATCAATCCAACAAGTATGAATTTTCTCTAATCAATTACTTACATCGTTGAATTCAAATACTATAATTTGCACCAATCAACATTGGGCAGATAATTTTTTTCTGGGGATATTTTGATGCCGAGTGATCACTCATCATTCTCAGTAACATCAATCGGACAGCATTTGAGTAGTCCATTAAATTCCCAAAAAAGTCTTAGAAACCGTTACTTTAAGTTCGTTTGTAGCCCGTTTCAAAGGGGCATTAAATGTCCGGTACTCCATCGGAAACGGACAAATAATGGGCAAAAAATGTTTGACATTTCTACCAGGGGAAAGCTGAAATTATATGTGGTTACATGCTGGAAATAACAAAGAATGATCACACGCCCTGGCCAGGAATAATAGCTTCTGGCATTTTTTTTCGACATCTTTACTGGTCAAAATCCTTGTTTTCGATCGACTGGGCTGAAGGAGAAAGAAATTTCTGGGCATCAAGCTACGTGGCAGAGTCGATCGAAAAGAGTACCTATTACATTGATGGACACAGCGTCGGATTATGTCGAAATCAGTGAGAAAGACTTGGAATCAATCACCTTCAGTTTGTCTGAAAACCTCTCTGAAACAATCAAGTTTCCAATCAAATTGAAGGATCAAATTTTTTCCGCACCAATTTTTTGGTTATCGGTTTGTACCACAAACTTTCTGAGTGGTCACCTTCAGAATAGCCGTAAGGAATGGGTGCACACATCTTGCAAATTCGGATTGTGGCGTGAATCCTAAAAACCCCTCGATATATAGGTAGCATGGTATAGTAACAGCGCAATAGAACGGTTAGTTGATGGCCGCACCATAGCCGGTTAAATCGATGTTACGCACGTACGTCAACCTGGCCCGCGACCGAAATGTAACAATTGTTTCTGGTAGGGCTTCAATTTTTCTAATTGTATAGAAAATTTCAGAATTTGCCTTCTTGAGAAAATCGGCTTTTTCAGTCGACAAAATATGTCCATCTTCCAGAGGCCACAGCTCTTCGAATATTGAGCCTAGATTAATGTATCTGGGCTCAAATTGGAGCTCTGAATTTGCTAAAATTGTTCTCGGCATTAGATTGCTAGAAAAATTATCACGGAGGACGATAATCGTCGATTATAAGTTACACGTGATTAGAGTATACCTACATATATGGCGAGATGGCGGAGGGGTGGCGCCAGCGCGGGAAGACGACTCTCGCGATAATCTAGTGCGTGCTCATAGGTTTCTTGCACTGCTTTACGTCTGCGAATGGTTAGATTTAGTGTTAAATCTGCTCTGCTGGCCTCGTAGAAGGTTTCAATGCAGATATTCCCCAAATTACGTATTGACGCCGATAATTTTTTTGGCAAATTCGGAGCTCTAACTTAAGCCTACGCACGTTGGTCTAGGTGCAATATTCGATGAGCTACGGCTCTTGGAAGACGGGTATATTTTGTTGACTTAAAAGTCGATTTTCTCCAAAAGGCAAAATAGGCAAATTCTGAAATATTCTATACAATTAGAGAAATGAGAGTTCTACCAAAAACAATTGTCACATTTTGGTCGCGGGCCAGGTTGACGTACGTATGTTACGCGAAGATCGGGAATAACTTGCTTTCTTGGCGGGGAGAAAGCTCACATTAGCACATATTTTCGAACTCTCGGATCTTTCTCTCTCTCTCTTTTTGTCTTTTTTTTTTTTTTTTTTTTTTTTAAGGTGGTTGTAGGGCGAATACGCTGCGACATACGAAGGAGAGGCACCGGTCAGCCAAACACGGCTGGCCAGCACCTCCCAACAGTCCCGGGCTGGAATCCGCATCGATACGGCCATCCGAACCGGGTAAACCCTCTCTTCCTTCTCCGATGGCGCCGGCCATTGGACAAGGGAGAGATCCACCAACTAACCAATCCGGCCCCGGCACCGCGTGAGCATTACTTCAGGGCCGGCGGCGTCTCGCGCTCAGGATCGAGCGTCTCTCTTCTCACGACTCGCAGGTGTTGTTTCCCTTTCTTCGATCTTCTTCCATCTCTTCATTCTTCATTCTTCTTTCTCCTTTCTTCGATCTTCGATCTTCGATCTTCTCTCTTCTTCCTTCCCTCTTCAGTCCATCATATTCCACCTGGAACCATTTGGACCTCTTCTGTTTGAATCGGCAGGTTTACTGTAGTTCACCGGCATCGAGGCGCCTCACCTCCCTCTCTTTCTCCTCCTTACGGGTCATCACCAGCTTGATGTATCCGGTAACTCTATCCCATGTCTCCTGGTTGCGAAGTAAGTACGGGACGAGGTTCTCAGGTGTCAGTTGAGCACCCAGCCATCCATCCAACTCGGCGCGCTCTCTTTGTGTGTCGTTGCACGTGAACAGGGCGTGTTCAGCGTCATCCAAGTTGTCCCCGCAGGACTGGCATGCTGGGGATGTCCTCTTCTTGAACCGGGTCAGATAGGCACCGAAACAACCGTAGTCACTCAGTGCTTGCGTCGTCCAGTAATCTATCTCTCCGTGGGTGCGTTCCGTCCATTTGGCTACGTCACGGATCAGCCGGTGCGTCCATCTGCCATTTACAAATGACGAATCCCACTCAGTTTGCCAATGCTCGAGGGTGGTTTCCTTCTCGTTGTCGCGGATGATCTCCTTCATCGTTGGAGTGAGTACTCGTTCGGCTCCAATCACTTTCTGGCGGTCCCAGATCCTCACTCGCCCCGAGACGAGCAAGTGGATGGGCGGTGTACTCGCCAATACGTAAGCCGCATCTCCTGACACGGTGCGGTAGGCACGGATACTTCTCAGGGCCGCTCTCCGGTGGACAGGCCCCATCTTCTTCTCGACGATGGTCTTCTCTACTCTCTTTCCCCACACGGGTGGACCGTAGAGCATGATAGAGGTGCTGACGGTGTTGAGAAGTGCGCGCCTCTTTTCCTTGGGTCCTCCGATATTCGGCATCAGCCGCTGGAGCGCCGCACGAACCCTGCTCGCTTTCTGGGCGGCCTCCTGGATGTGCTTCTTGAACGACCACTTGTCGTCAAGCCATACGCCGAGGTATTTCAAATCTGTCTTGCGTGGGATCTCTTGCCCGTTGATGTAAAAGTGGGGCAAGTCAAACTTCCTGCGTCTTGTGACCACGATTGCTTCGCACTTCTTGACAGCAAGCTCTTGGAGCCTGCTGATCATCCACTCGTAGACTCGAGCCAGCGCCTCGTTTGCGCGTCTACCCAAGAGTTCCTCGTTGTCGGACCAGACTATGAGCCCCGCGTCGTCCGCGAAAGCCACTATTATCACTCCTTCGGGCAGTTCAATAGACAGTAAACTGTCGACTGGGTGTTCCAGTTGGACGGCCCGGAAACCGATCCCTGTCCAATTCCGGCGGACAGTTCCCGGATCTCTTGTCCCTCGTCGGTGTCGTACACGAGTGTCCTGTTCCGCAGATAGTCACTGGTGATGGCTAGTAGATAGGGCGGCACTTTACCTGCTTGGGATTGATAGCACTGCTGTGCTTTCTCTCCAAGGTTCTGGAAAAAATCGCACATGACCAAATCACGGAGTATTCAAAAATCGAGAAGATACTTGATCGCTTCCAGACTGGTTTTAGGCAACACCATAGCACCCAGACAGCTTTGTTGAAATTGACTGATGACATCAGAGTAGGTATAGACAGAAAGAAGATCACTCTGCTCCTACTATTCGATTTTAGCAAAGCTTTTGACACCATCTCACCATCCAAGCTGTTGAGGAAGCTACGACATCTTGGCTTCTCAAGATCGGCGCTCCTGTGGATAAAATCATATTTACAGGGTCGCACCCAACAAATCACTTCTAAAGTAGGCAAATCTGATTGGCTCGAAACCAATCTGGGTGTTCCACAGGGATCCGTCCTTGGGCCTCTCCTCTTCAGCTTGTATGTGAATGACCTGGCTGGCTTGCTAGACGGAAAGTCGGTACATCATCTATTTTATGCGGATGATCTCCAAATTTATCTCCAAATCGAGAAAAATAAGATCAGGGAAGGTATTGCTTTGCTGGGCGAAATAGGACGACTAGTTGCCGAGTGGGCCAGAGGTTCCGACCTGTGTCTCAACGCTGGCAAGACCAAGGCAATCTACTTCAGCTCGGAGAGAAATATCAAAGATCTGAAGAGAATGGACTTGCCAGGGGTTGAGATACAGGAAGGAGAGTTCATCCCGTTCAGTGATACGGTCGTGAGTCTCGGTGTTACACTTGACAGTGAATTGACATGGAAACCGCACATCGACCAAGTAACTAAGAAAGTCAACAGAGCCCTATACGGTCTGCGGTTTTTTAGGGCATGTATCACCAGACCTCTCCGAATCCGCCTAGTCGAGTCATTGGTTCAACCGCACCTAGATTATTGCGCGGTCGTGTACCTCGACGCCACGGACGAACAGCGGCAACGGGTACAGAGACTAAGCAATTCATGTGTGAGATATATATTTGATCTTAGGAGAGACGAGCACATCACCCCATTTGGGGAGCGCTTGGGTTGGTTACGTACTGATTCGCGGAGAATGTACTTCGCAGCTCTCTTGATGCATAAGATCATGCACTTAGGAGAACCTGGCTCCCTAGCTGCGATGTTTACCAGGTACCAATCCGAACGCCCCCCACGGGTCGATCTAGAAGAGCGGGTACTCAAAGTTCCCAATATGAGACTTGAATATGGAAGAAGATCTTTCCAGGTTCAGTGTGCTCATTTGTGGAACTTTCTCCCTCCGGGCTTTCGGCAGCTTGGGAAGATATCATCATTTAAAGAGTCCTTAAAAGACTTCCTGTTAACACTATCCTCCCAGAGGATTGATGTGGAAAAGAGGCATTATTTTAATCTGTAATGGGAAGGGCTCTTCTTTAATTTAGTATTTATACATGTGACCTCAGTCACCCAATTGGTGATCTATAGCTGTGATATTAGTGCGAGCCCTTACCCCTCTTTTTATACTTCTAAGTATGCACCCTGACTAGTCACGAATTGTGATAATTATTGTCCTTGACCAAACCAGTAATTGACTGAAATTATCATTATTATTTTGTTGTACATATATCATATTCATTCTTATACGTGTTATTACATTTTAACGGGCATATGTAGGTGTATGCAATTGTATTTTTTGTCTTCGGACGAATAAAGGACATCTCTCTCTCTCTCTCTCACTCTTACTCATTGCACTTAGAAAGAGAGGCACGAGGTCCGAGAGTCGGAGCGCTCCGAACTAGCATAATCGAATAAATGTAGCTATTGTGACCAAATTTGCGACTACCCTCCTCCCTTTCTCACCCTTTTTGAAATTTCGAATACTCTCCACTTTTTTAATGTAATCTCTGTTGCTGTTGGTATATTCTTTGTGGCTGTATCTTAAGACACAATATTCCACAAAACTATGGGAAATTTGATATTTTCCAAAAATTGACGAAGATTGAATCATTGTCAATCGATTTCAAAAGAATCTCGCACTAAAGAGTGTCTCAGGTAGTGACTATATACGACAGGGAATTCCTCCTGGCGTAGTCTCAGTATCAACTTTATGAGGACTTGCCGAGCCGCATCGAGTTGATTAGAACGAGTTGTTTCAAAAATACCATACCTTGACGCGGAAGACCCAACTCATAAGCAGCTTCAATACAGCTATTTCCATAACCATGATGGGCCCGATAGCTTCCAACGACTGAGTAAAATCTCTTCCAATCAGTCTTACCAGCTGCATGCTCTAAAAATCGGTATCAGCATATTATAGACGTTACGTTGTCGAGTCTACTCACAAAAACCTCATTGCAAACTTGTTCATATCATGAATGCTTACTGTGACGAAAATCAGTGTAAGTACTAAGCTTCCATGCATCATTGAAAAGCAAATATTAAAGCTCTGTTTTTGATAAGGCCAGCAACCTCTTACACACTCTATTTTGGATATAATTGTCCAGAGGTTCAACAGTTCGGCCATTTTCATCTTGAATTTTTCTCTAGTACTCTGAAAATACTCCGAGTTCAGTTTGCTGGTCATTATGCAGATCTGCAATATCGGAGCTGGGGAATCAATTGTATATTATGTTTGTGTAAAGTCCGTCATTATTCTCATCTTATATCCGCAATCCACTCATTCATTGCATAATACGCGCACGTTATTTTCGAAATGATGGATCGGGTTTCCGGAATCAAGACAAGATGAGATTTTTTGTCATCTTGATCTCAGCCTGATCGAGATCAAGAAACCCCCACGGTCAAGATTTTTGAATACAAATCTCATCTTGTCTCAACAAGATCAAGATGTTTTGCCGAGATTTCTGAAAAACGTAAAAATGCATTGCATTTTGACTCCGTATACTTATATGTATCAATTTTCTAACATGGACCCACATGGGCAATGCTAATGTCGCAAGCTGTAGTTTTGAAAAGCATGAGCATTCGACTCTGCGGCTTTGAACACAAACTTTCAGCGTCGAAAGGAAATGATTCCCAAAATTTCAGCCGAATTTACGACCCACGGATCATGACCCCTCCTTGGAACTACAATGTTTCTGTATGCCTACGTTATTGATAAAAAAGATTTTATTCGTAAAAGACTTCCGGCTCTTTTGATCACTCGGTTTCTCGTGTCAGAGATGAATCACTTGCATGTGGTGTAAAAATGGAAGAAAATACGGATCTTGGAATAATTTCTTATGCTATGTAGGTTTGTTTTTAGAATGGAACTTTACGCGTGTCTTTTTGTGTATCCAAGTTCTGATCACCAACTACAAACAGTGATTCTTGCAAAACAACTTATCTGGGCACATTCCCATAAGATACTACATCACGTTGAAGTTCAGAAAATAATGGTAGTAGATAATCGTTGGACAGGGAGGTCAAACTGATGATCTCAAGTAATATTTAATGTTCATTTTTATACGAATTATTTATTCTTGCGTCGCTGGTAGAAAATTATAGCAAATTTTCTATTGTCCGTTCCGTAGGTCTTGCTATGACAAGAGTGTTATCCATTGTGTCATCTTCGAATAGCCATATCAAGAAGTCTTTTAGATCTTTACCGTATCCATGAAAATCTGACGACAGTATCGGTTTTTGTACGTCGGTTATGTAACTAATAAGTGAATACTATGAGACGTGATGAATCTTTAACTTAGACATTTGTAAAACTTACTTATAATCACTTATGAAAATATTGTCCATTCAAAGGTAAATTATCCGTGTATGACAATGGATCAAACAGATTGTCAAAAGAAGCCTTGTGCAAAGATGGTCACTCTCCGAGAATGAGGAAATTCTTTTCAATGAGCACGAGGCTGTACTTTTTTGGTATATTTCACTCACATAAACTATCTTTCTGCAATTTTCTGATCTTTGGGTTTTTACAAAATTGCAAAAAAAATATTAGCTTTTCCTTCGCAAGGTTCTCCGCTTTCGAGTGACTATTTCGATCTTCGCTTGCGCCTCAGGCCGAAAACCAATCGCTCAAAAGCGAGCTACAACCTCATAAACTTTGTGTAAAGTGTACTATTTTCAGCGGATATTGTTAATGTTCAACTCATGGATGGAAAATCTTGGACAATCAAATAGAGGATGCTAGAAAAAGTAAAACTTTACTTAAATCTTGATTGACGAACTCAATATCATTGACAAACCTCTTTTCGGAAAGAGTCTTTCCACTGACTGTCGGCCATGAGCTCCTAGAACAGGCAGAAATATTTTTTTTGGTGCTCGTAAAAAATCGCAGGATGACTACCACTATTCATGGAGACTTACTCAATGGCTGAGTGTCCAAATGGGCTAGTGATATTTTACAGCAAAGACGAGGAATATCATGCACTCGTTCCGCATCATCGCCTGTATTATAAGTGATGCTTGAACATATCTTACGGGTGAAATTCCAATAATGCATTCGGACAGAATTCAACTACTTATTCGAATTTAGTCAAAAAGACTTACTAAAATCATTCTAACAAAAATCGACTACACTTTGAGCTGGGTGGTCAAGCGTCACCAAGTGGTTACCTAAGAAGGCGCATGTTATGGCATCTTTCCACAGTTTCAACCGAACTGGTGTATTTTTTAATTCACAAAAAGATCTCGGATCGTTTGGGTCAGCAGTTTTGCCCAAATTTCTCTTATGGCTCTGTGTGACTTAGATTATTAAGAATGTAGACCAGCCTTGTCAAACATGGGCTTTTTGCAAGGCTTTCCGTGCATAAACATTGGCAGAAAGACTATATTATCGGAGGATATTAATATTGAGCACTTCCACTTAATACAAATGGTCGATAAAGCGTGAAGTCCCGGATCTTCTGGGCATGATTTTTGCCGATTCTATACGTCAAAATATGATGAATGGCCCACTGCTGAAACTCTAGAAAGTTTTTCTTACGCTGCCTATAGTCCCGACATGAAACAAGATATCGGCACGCGGTTCAGTGCATTTGAAAGCCAACTATGAGATAAAAAAGTATCAAAATATATCTTAGAGTGTTGTTCATCATTTAAGGTGTACATCAATCTGTAAAAGACCAAATGCAGAAGATCTGGGATATCATGTATTATCGATCATTTGTTTGTCGTGGAACTACTCCAGCATATTTGACTCTTCAAAACAGGTCCATATGAGCAATGCACCCATTTTACCCGGGCTTTTCATATAAGGCTTATTTGACAGAATCGTTCATTCTTAGGTCGTGGAAGGCTCTGAAAAAAGTGTGGACAAGACTAGTAACTCAAGTTTCTAGGGACTCATCAAGCAATAATCTGATGGATTTGCTGGTTAAATAATATTAAATGTATGAGACCAATATAGGGCTACAAGGTACAGTCAAAATTTCAAGCGTTCTCATCAAATGCGTAATCATGCAAGGAGAGTACACTCTAAATCTCTTGGAGGCAAAAACGGCTCTACAGTAAAATCTGTTAAATTGGGCACTCTACACATTGGGCGACTGTGCAAAACCTGTCCAAATTGGGCACTCTGATTGGGAACCAAAAGTACTGTTAACATGTTCAATGCCCTCTGTATATTGGACACCTGTCTATACCCACTGAACACCGTTCGTTCCCGAAACGTACATACCACGGAAGGTTCCCCCCGGAACTATAAACCTTCGCCGGGCGTTCCTATGACCCACCAGCAACGTTGTGGGTAGGTAAAAATGTCCGCGGACGACTACGTACCTAGGGCGTTGTGTCATGGTTCCCGGAACCTTCCAGTGGTTCCGTAATGGTTTTGTTATGGTTGTTTGTTGCAACCTAGAACTTGGAAATTTTTTGTAAAATAAATAAAATAAGTGTTATTTTTCTTATTTCCTCTGCAAGCTATTCGAGGACAGTCTCATTGTCTCCTCTTCACGAAGTGACCGTATTTGTGATTCAGCCCAGGCGAAGAGATTAAACGACTAGCCTGCAAGGGAAAGAACAAAAATTAACAATTATTTTATTTATGTAACAAAAAAATTTCCAATTTCTAGGTTGCAACAAACAACCATTACAAAACCATTACGGAACCATTGGAAGGCTCCGGGAACCATGACACAACGCCCTAGATACGTAGTCGTCCGCGGACATTTCTACCTACCCACAACGTTCCTGGTGGGTCGTAGGAACGCCCGGCGAAGGTTGCATTAGTTCCGGGGGAACCTTCCGTGGTACGGTTCGGGAACGAACGGTGTTCAGTGGGTATTGGGCTTTTTTTCCTGGAACCGGAGGTGCCCAATTTAGACAGATTTTATTGTACTAGAGGCGTTTGGAGGCATTTTCGCCGTGTACAAAAATAAATCATTAACATAGCGATTGTAACATTTATATATCTCGTGCAATGTTTGGAGATGCAGGGAACATTCTAGTAGTATCAGTGCAAGTATACTCAGGCGGAGGCAGGGCATAAAGTCCCACAAGAGCAACTGCCAGGATGTGGGAGGAATGTGAATCACATAGCTTGAGTATATAGATTTGACCAACAGTTTCAGAGCTAGCTATGCTGGTTTCGCATGAAAAAATATTTTCATCATTTTCACCAAATGATGAGATTGGTCTGTGTGCTTTATGCACATCAAAGGGTGGCCCATTCCCACCATAGAAGTAGGGCATCGCTGCTGGAATATTCCAGCCAGGAAAACCAAGATCAAGTATACGACTCTTCTAGTTTCCCCCGGGTAGCTTATATATAGCATATAGAATGATAGTTATATATAGCACTACACACCCGGTTATGTGGTGGTGAAAGCAGAGATGGGGTTGTTCCTATGACAGCCACATTCCGTATCGGACGGCAGGGTGACTTTCCCCGCTTATACTTTGCTCTTCATGGGGCGCACGCGCGATAAGGCGCATCGAATACAGTTTGTATCGTATCGCACCCTCGCGTATTAGTAAATATCTTTGAGGCGTAGTTTCTTTCCATCCCTCATCATCCCTTAGTGCAAGTGAGTTTCAGAACCCATAAGTATACACTCAGATACCTATCGCAGTTCCATCAATACTGAATCTCAGATAAGTCACAGAGGCAAAACTCACATTTATTGTAAGAAAATTCCACAAATGCACCGATACTACGACAGTCTGTTGCGATATTATTAGAACGTGAGTATCACCGTATTATGATAAATTTTTGAGAGGGGTAACAGTTTACCACTGTTAGCAAACAAACGGTGGACTTTTTGTTGATGAATGTCGTTCATATAAGTATGTGCACTTCTGATGACGACAGCTCGTTCACTACGTTTTTATGGGAGAAAAAGCTCTACAACTGATGGAACTCTAACCTTCCATATTGCAGATGTCAGGTACACATCAGAAACTACCCCGTGTATCTGTCAAGGATAGTTTTGATGAAGATGATTTGAGCGATGTCGACGATGAAGTGTTTATTAGAGATGGAAAAAGTGGCATCATCAAGATCGACGATGATTGTGGAGTCAAGAGGCCACTCATGGCTCCACGCAAGAAACACAAAACTCACTTTGCGGAAACATCTTCCAAAGTACCATACAGAACACTCTTTGCACCAATCTGTTACATTCTTGTAGCATTCCTCCTTTTAATAGGCTTCATCGTTATCAGCATAATGGTAATGAGTAGGTTACCTTTTTCAATGAAAATTTTTAAGGGATGGATACCGCAGGATGATAAAATTATTCCGAAGAAACAAAACGCCGTGCCTTGCACTTCTTTGAACTCAAAAATTCAGTGGATAAAAAGTTTTCCAAAAATTACTGCGGAAGCACCTCTCAGGAGTATTGATGTTGATGGAGACCATATTGACGACATAATTGTCGGTTTTAGCACAGGTAATTGTGGTTCATCCGGCTGTTCATTCGCTATTCATGACTTTTTCAGTGTCGCACAAATTTCATCGTTATTATATTTCATGTCAACTGTTTCGGTAATTTTTGACACTGGGTTTGTGGAAACACCATTATTATACGAATTATGAAACACTTTCTCACAGTTTGTGGATGGAATAGGGTTTGGTGCACGGTAGAATAATGTAGTTCACGACCTCTTGACTTGTGTGATAGTCGTGGCCATTGATTTAATTCGAATCAGATTTCCATTCATGATTTCTTTCAATCCCTCTGCTCAGAAGGCTATTGATTTTGTTTCACATTTACCTGAGATACTGGTGGAACACTAAACGGATCGTTCGAACAGAAATTGTCATCTAAGTGCCTCACTTTTCGCATTTTCCACTTCTTCGAGAAAAATGAGAGTAATACCAGGGTGTGTATTTCCAAAAAGTGCTTCGAGAATTGAGCTATAAAAAAATGTAGCAACTAGCTTCAGCCCTTGGAATAGTTGGTCAAGTCTGGAAATAAAATTAAAGGCCACACGAAAAATTGGTAAAAATGAGCGAAAAATTAAAGCTGATATTCCGTAGTCTAAGGCTTCTACATCTTTGAGTACTCTCATGTATAACGCCTCGTGGGATTTTTTATTTTATTTCATAAGCGAATCAGCAACTTAACCAAAAAAAATTCTCGTCCAATACCTACCGTTCAAACCAAGTCACCTGCATGTAACTTGTCTATCAATTCATATGAATTAATGCCATATTCATCACTTACAGGTCTTGACAAACCTGATACTCCACCATATGTTTGCACGCTATATCTGAATCAAAATGCGCCTTGCCTAGGGGGTGTTTTAGCCTTAGATGGAAAGACTGGAGATACCATTTGGACTCACTGGACCGCCCATGCAGTATTTTCTATCGATTGTAGTATTGATTTGACAAATGATTCGATAAAAGACTGCATAGCTTCTGGTCGTGGAGGAATCCTTCACGTGATAAATGGTCGAAACGGAACTAGTTTATGGGAATTGCCATCCAAAGATCCAACCATGTTACCCCAACAGAAATATTATGATACTTATGACGGGAGATATATGGTAGACATTGACGATGATGGAATCAGTGACATTATAGCCTCGCACACTTGGCAATCCCAAAAATCTGAATCGGAGGTTTTATTAATATCAGGTAAAACTGGTACCATCATCAACAGCATGGATTTTCCGAAGACAGAACAGCTGTTCGTTGCTCCCCAGATGATTGTTCATCCAGATGGAGAAAGTTACTTCATTATAGTAAGCAGTGACCAGCAAAAGACAGGAGGTCTTTACATTATCTCGTATCCTCAACTATTGAAAGGAGAATTCGTAAGTCTAAGCAGAGTACCGCTAAATTATTTCTTCCCTTATAGATTCATTTCTAAATAGATCTCCAACTAACCTCAGGAACTGCAGCAACTGTATCATGGCGCGGGTAAAGGAATCTTGCTACCCCCTCTCCTGGTCGATATCAATTCGGACGGGACTGAAGATCTCATAGTTACAATGTTCAACTCCACCATAGCAGCATACGATGGACTGACATTTCAAGAAATATGGAATTTTACCGTACCTGGTTCAGAAATCATCAGCATTCCAATTCCTGGTTATTATAATGACGATAATGTTCCTGATTTCATGGTGAAGAATCAAGTCGGTCCTGGGTTTCCCATTTATTATTATTCGACAGCTACAATATTGGATGGCAAGAATGGCAAACCGTTATTAGAAAAACCAATGGAGGATACCATGAGTGCTCAAATGTCTGGATTATCTGTAACAGTTGATGGTTATGGAAATGATTGGTTCCTGCACTGGTCAGCTAATTGCCTTGGTAAAGAGGGTGCAAAAGATGAGTTCAAATTTGTAAAAGAACCAAACCTCGATGCGGATCTGTGTATGCTACGATTCAACAGTACACTCACAACTTCTTTGTTGGCTTTTAGTCAACACGTTGAACCACCTGGATCATCTCTTTACCTCTCAGAAGATTGGAAAAAAGTTGAGTTTAATAACTCATTAGATTCTTCAAGAAAGATAGATACTTCTAACAATATGGAGTCAAACTATGGTGGCAATGGTGGAGATGGGATCGTCTCGGACCAATCTCCATTCGATTACAGAAATCGTGAAAATGAAAAACCCCCAGTGGCCGATAATTTTCCGCCAGGGCATTATTATCCTCGAAAACACGGCGATATTAGGAATGACCAACGGCCTGAAACTTTTCTCGACAAAGCGTTGGATGAGCTTAACGAAAATGCTTGGAGAGAGAATGAGATGGAGAATAATCAGCCCAAAGAACAGACGGATGAAAATTACGATGACAACTACGACGATGAAGAGGAGCGTTTGATGGGTTCCCGACAATTGAACGAAATTCGACTTCAGAGAAGTGAAAAAAATACCGGAAGATACATCAATAATGACACGAACGATGTGAAAAATGAGTTAGATCCCAGTATGGACTATACTAATGGTCAGATGAAACAAAACAATTACTTTTCTTATAAGACATCCAACAGATCGAGTAATCTAGACTCTGATTACATGAACATCCCAGATGTGGATTTTGTTGACAACATCAAAGATGCCGAGGCTCTAGGTGCCAGAAGAAAGAGGAAAGTTGTGTTGCCGGGAGATTTGTTGAGGAGAAAAAATCTTCAAAAGCTTTTAGTAAAACCTACGCAGAGTAGCTTTCGCCGAATTGCAAAGAATCGAAAGAAAAAGATTCAGTTGGAAGAAGAATCGATGCACAATCGGAATAAAAGGCATATAGTAAGAACCCGGCTGAAACGAGTAAAAGAATTGGATGAATCATTACTACTTCCTGAAATACCGAAGGGGATGCAAAGACAGCCACCGACGGGAATAATACTTCCATCTCTAAAGAAAGAATTGGGGAAAAGAACGATAGACTTGGTTTTTTCCACGTACTGGTTACCATCTTCATTGGAGCCCTTGGTCCTTCTACCACAAGACTTGAAATGCATGGAAAATGCTGAGAAAAAAATTGACAGAAACCTTTCAGTTGAAGAGAAAGAGGCAGTTATGATTGAATGCTTACAGAGCCGAGGAGTGAATTATCAGTCTTACATAGAATTGATGGAAAAAGATAATTCAAAAGTTTCTGTTGGACAAATGACTTTGTACAGAATGTCATTGCAGTGCTCGTGTCCCGAGGATATGCTACCGTCTCAAACTTGCAAGGATATCTCGCAACAACAGAGTTGGCCTCAATTTTTAGGCTCTTCAGCAAGTGGTTATTTCCAACCATTGAGGACATAAAATGGCCAATTTTCTGTGAAAGTATAAATATTTGTATGTGTACACTGTACAGCTATGTCATCGCGAATTTAAATGGTGCTTGAAGTATGAATTGGGCGTGATTATAAGAAACTTGTACAGCGAATCAAAATGAGGTCGCGTCCACCGTGTTTATCAAAGAGTCTACACGTGGAATTGGTCGATGTTTCTTTGATCCCTCATCGTTGAGGATGAAGAAATAGTAAGATAAAATCCTATGTTGAAAGAACCTCTGTATATATACATGTTCTTGATGAGGAAATTTTCCAAATAATCGCGTTTCTGTATGGGCTCAATGCTCACCACCTTACCGTGCTAGTAAACATTGGCAATGAACTATTTCATAACAACAACCAAGCCATGTAAATGTTAGCTGTGTATAAATATGAGAATCTACAAATGATGATTCATAAAATAGGTGCTTGTAATTTCGCGTAAAGATTGAGTGGGTCTATATTTATGACGCGCTTATACAAACTTTGATTTTCTGCTGATCAGAATGTAAGACTTTGTAGAATGTCTTGTTCAAACGCAACAATTTTCATGATATGTTCGTAAAATATTGTGATGTCATATTAGGCAGGAGTGTGGCCTCCCCAGAAACGCTTCTGATTCGAGCAAGTGGCTAAACTCGGCACGACAGCACGATTTTGGGCTCAAATGATAGGTTGCACATCCAATGATCAGTGTGAATAACAATTATTGTTCAAAAACTGGGGCGCGGCATGAATGAACAATGAACACATATGCACTTTTTCGCCTTTCTTTCGGTTTTTCTATTACAAGTCGGAAAATATTGGTTTTTCGGGAACACTTGTACAGGGGTGATTTGCGGACCTCCAAAATTCTACAAAGATGATTTTTACACTTTTTCTCGGGAACACCGCACTCGGGATCGGAAGTCGCGAAAATCACTATTTTCATTAATCGAAAACAATTTAACGGAAGAAAAACCACCTAGAGACGTTTTTTGTTCAAAATTGACTCACTTATATGTGAGAAAAGTAATTTTCCCGAAAACCAATATTTCCTGACATATAATGGGAAAGACGAAAAAAGGCGAAAGAATGCATATTTTTATTAGTCATTTATACCACGCCCTAATGTTGAAATAATAAATCTCATCAATATTGATCATTGGATGTGCCAACTATCATTTGAGCCCACTGCTGTGCTGTAGTACCGAATTTAGCCCTTTATAGTGATCGAATTGGGAAGGTCGCACTCCTGCCTATATTGTGCATGAGGATCTTGAATCAGAGAGACTGTCATGAGATTGTAACTCTGTCTCATTAAAAACCCACCATCTATCAAAGCTCGAAAAAATAATGTCGACTTTTAACCTTCTGTGTTCATTTCTCTTTTGCGTAAAACTAGGAAAGTTCTATACTCGTGTTCGTTGCATTTTTTGTATTATCTGAGGGAGATTTTTGTTTTTATTTTAAAAAGTTACGCTTGTTTCAAGGTACACGTGTATTGTTCATCTGTAAACTGATCGCCATGAAGAATTGTTGTCGAGTTCATTATATTGATTGTATCAGTAGCAATTTTCGTTATTTGTGAATGATGGTGTCGTTCGAATCACGATGAGACCAAAATCTCCTGATCAAAAAAGAGAATAGATGAATCAGATGAAACTTTACGGGGAAATTTCAAAATGTTTAATTTCTTAAAAACTTTCAATGATCGTCTCTATTCAGATGTGATTAAAATAATGATGATTTGGATGATCCCGGAAAAAAATCAAAACTCCAAAGGCTGTATAATAGTTGGGACCGCGGTCATCGGGATGCCGCGGGTACAGTGTTAGTTGGGCCCGGCGGTCGGTTGTCAATTGGGCCCGGGCCTATTCGTAGAATTGACCCCAGATGTAGGGAGGCAGCAACCACCAAGTGTTAGAATAATATTCGCGAATGTTGGAGGTGCTGAGTATATTTTATATTTACTATCTTAAAGATTGAACAAATACAAATACGATCGTGTATTACAATACAATTGTCACGGTTTATGGATCCAAAACTGGATGAAAAATTTATCTCGATTGTCAGATTTCCGTAACAAGGAAAATAATACAAGTATTATTAGTCAAAGAAAACTCATCACACGTTTCACGAGGAACCTTTCAATTACAGATGAAAGTTTTGAATCAAACCAAAGACCCATACTGTTTGGAAACTCTTCCAACAAATTCATAACGGCTCAACAATCCATCTCTTTCATAAAGGTTCAAAACTCGAAACTAGTACACACACGAAAAATTCTCGGCATGTTACACAGTGAATAAACATTTTGTTACGGATCGACGCATGATTTAGTAGTAGGTACATGATGCTGTGGTTCTGGAAAATTCTTCATTGCTCCATAGTTGATTTCCCCGAGTAATTTGGAACTATCTTCATTTTCCGTCCCTCTCAAACATCAGCGCGCTTCTGCGCGAGTCGAGTTCTAGTGCTTATTCAAATTGATGCTCCATCTCTTCACACTCCATCCCCCCGCGAATGATGCGAGATTCAAGAGGTTTACGGGTTTCTTCGTCATCTCGGTCGGACTTCCTGGAGAAGAAAAATATTATATTTGAAGAGAAGCTGGAAATCCTCAACTGTGAATTTTCTATGCGCTTTTATTCCGCTACATTTCGGCCATATATCATTCAAGCAATTCCGGTTCTAGACTATTCTAGGGGCACTAGATAGTGAGCTAGTCAGCCGAAGTGAGGTTTCAGGTCATATAGATATTGCTCCGTAAGAATTTTGGTAATGCTTGTCATGTGTTACTCTCCCTCGTCCCGAACACCATGCGCAAGTTTTTACGCATTTTCATGCAGCGAAAGACAGGGTGCCAATAAGAGATGTATATGACCTTTGCATAGAAAACCTGAATTTTGTTATAAAATATCAAAAATGGTTATGAGCTATCTCAAGACTTATGAATTCACTTGAAACATCAAGACTACTCCTGAGGAGCTTTGAGGAAGATCAGTACAATATCTCAGAAGAAGGGGGGGGGGAGGGGGGGTTGGAACTTTGTAGACATAACCTTCTCGAGGAGAAGGTTATGTCTACAAATTATCTACAGTTATTGAGAAATGCTATCAAACATTCTTGAGGATGATCGGCAAGGTACTCTGGGAGGAATTAGAAGTTCTGCTTTTGGAAATATATCTCTTTGGAAGGCTCACGGGTGGGCTGAGGCGAACGGAAGTTGAAAAAAAATGACGCCAGAAACGGGAAACGACATCTTGTTCTTCTCCTTTCTGTAAAATGAAAAGTTCTTCTCGCACGAAATCCAATCTCCTTTCTAAACCGATCCACAGAGCAATTTTCATGTTGAATATAATGAATTATCACATAAAACTGTGTTGAACGAGTCCAATTTTGGCTCGAGTGATGGCCTCAAAAGATTGATTCGGCATACAAAATCTCAACTAGCGTATCGAGAAGCACTCCCGAGAAAACTGTATGGAGATTCAAAAGAGAAGTCGAATTCGTGAGATTTGAAGCACAGAGTGATTCAAATCCAGGATTGGTCAATCTATCAATGTCAATATATTCCGCAATAATCACTACATAATCATTCCACATCTTTATATCGCGCACCGTTCTCCAAATCACATTTGAATCATATCAGGTCTTTGGAATATATTATAAGTCAATTCAGAACTAGATGTTACTACTAGATCATCTCTAAGACTGAGCACAATTTCATCATCTCCTCAAGAGGACAAAGCTTCAACTATCAACTGCCACGATTGGCTGCATATATGGACGGCTCCCAACAAGAACGGTATAAGTCCATTTTTCTCATTTCTGGCAAATTAGCTTCAAAGTTTTCTTGCGATAGAGAATTCGGATTGTCATTTGCAGTAATTATGCTTTATTTATCATATGGTGAGTGTGTTTTTACGACATTTTTTACAAGGGGTATAATCATCTTCAATTACACTAGCCTGCAAATTTTGACTTTTTTAGTGTGAATGGGAATCTTGGAGTCGTTTCCGAAGCAGAATCAAGCGCTGAATCCGAATCCGTTCCCAGATTTTTTCCATGACGTCACGTTTTCGAGATAATCGAGATTTAAGTCATAAAAAACGTCAATTTCGTCGAGTTTGGATCGCTGCGACATCCAAGCCAAGAAAATAGCCTGCGTTCTGTTGGGTCTCGTCGAGAGTCGAAGAGAAGCTCTACCAGATGAATTTTGCACGATTGAGATCGCCTGGTTAGTTCACGTGTTGGGCCCGCGCGCTCTCCCTCTCTCCACCGCGGCGGTCTATACTGTTGCATTGGGGCCAGACCACGCCCCCGCTTTTCTCTCGCGACGCGGCTCTTCATACCTGTGCGCTACCGTAGGAAATATATGCATATGCTCAAGTTGAGGAGGCTCGCGCGCGTGGTGCCGTACCGAGCACGGGGCCCTACGCGCAGGTAGTCAGGCCTTTCTATTTTCCGTTACAATCCTGACGCTACATATAGGTATACTCACAGTGCAAGCTGTGCAATGCGGCGCGCTGCTCCACGCTCGAAACTCACTTTGAACTCAATTTACTCAAAATTTAGATCGCCAACGTGTTAATTTCTTCACACCATTAAACGCGTGATGCAAAATAGCGTCAAATTATTCCATGAATGTCGATTTTGGTCGTTGAGTTGTCGCACCAGCTCGTTTCAACGTGTTTATCCCATAAGATTACGTGTGTAAGGATTTTTTCTGCCAAACGGGTTTACTCGCGATTTTCATCGCCAACCCCTACTTTTCTTGATGGATTATGATTCCTCATTAGTTTATCCATTAATATAAGTAATATTCAAGCGATTTCTTCGTTTTGTTAAAATTTGCGCGAGCCTCCTTAAAACGCACACTCGCAAATGTATATCACGGTCATCGGAATGAGATATCTGAAATTCACTTGAGTTCAGAGACGAGAACAATAACTGAACACTAGCCAAAAATTTCCCATTGAATAAAACAACGCCCATTCACTCTAAATCCATGTGTTGTTTGAATATGTATCGTAAGTATGAGATTCCAAACGAGTGTATTGCAATCCTGTTGTCAAAAGAAGCTCCAATATTGTTGTGCATCGGTTGAAATACTTATTACTTTGCATGATCTGCCAGGACGATGCAGTCACCCCAAGTTCACGTGAATTTCTCCATAAACGCATGATTGTACTCGGGTTCTCTTCCGGTTACTTGTTTTGTAGTTACCCTCGAGTCAAAAGTACGCATCATAAGAATAACTCGACCTTATATAGCTTCTTTCTTAGAATCGGTGAATACACTGATGGACATTCTCAAGAAAAGTATAATCTCGCGGGTCAGTGCTGTATTGCTATACCTGAACTTGGTGTAATTTTCATCAAATCACCAACCCTTGACTGGCCTCACTTCTGAGCGTTTGTAGGTCTGTTTGGATGAGTCTCATAATAGCCTCTCGTAAGATGATGCTGACTTGATATTATGGATGTACCTGTGGATGACTTTTGACAACCCTTGTAAATCTCATTCTAAAGTTTCCTAGATTGCTATTCTTGAACTAGTCCCTTAACATAATCACCTGGTTTTGGTGTAAATCTTGGCCGACCTCATCGATATACCCTCTCTCTCTCTCCCACACTGAGGTAAGCAGGTGCCACTGACGGTTAGCTCTGAGGTATAAGCACTTTGCAGCTCAGCCACTGAGTTGTGTCCTCTATGCAGCTCAGTCTCAAGCTGACTCTCAGCTTCAATAGTTGCGAATAGTCAAGCTTATGGATCTTTATTCTTGTCTGGACTGTGTTTCTCTAGTTCATAGACATGGCGGGAAATCCGTGCAAGAACGATCCTTGTAGATTCTGTTACGTGTGCGGCTCCCTTATCTTTCAGGGTGAGGCTCGAAAAATATCAGAAACTTTCGTCTCACTCTATCACTCATATTTCAAGAGGGATGTGAAGGATCAAGATAAGAGCTATGTACCCCACCAAGTTTGTTCATCGTGTTATGGCACCCTCAGACTCTGGAGCACAGGTGATCGAAAGAGTATGCCTTTTGGTGCTCCTATGGTTTGGGGCAAACCAGCTCTTGATCACAACGACTGCTATTTTTGCAACAGCCAGATTGATGGGTACAATCGTAACAATCGGAAGCTGATAAAATATCCCGACAGCACAAGTTCTAGTTGACCTTTACCCCACGGACCTGACCTTCCGATTCCGATGGCGCCTTGGATGCGCGAAGACATTCCAGACGAAGATCGTGATTCTGGAAACGAGACCTGCTGTGACTTTGCTGAGTTTTCAGGGGATGATCCAGGAGCAATCACAGGACTTCGACTCTTCGACCAAGAGTCGTTGAACGATTTCGTCTGGGACTTAGGTTTGACGAAGGAAAAAGCTGAGTTGTTCGGTTCCTGTCTACAGGAGTGATCCATGTTGGCCCCTGGTACAACTTTTTGTCAATGCCGTTATCGTGAGAAAGAGTTTGCTCCGTTCTTCACGCAGAAAAATTCACTAATATATTGCAGCGATGTTTCTGCTTCAATGGCCTTGCTTGGTCTCGAAAACTACAGGAGTGGGGATTGGCGACTCTTTGTGGACTCTTCAACTCATAGTTTGAAGGCTGTGTTGCTTCACAATGGGAACCAATTTGCATCAGTACCAGTTGCCTATTCGACGCGCACGAAAGAAACTTATGATAATATGGAGTTTATTTTCGAGTGCTTGGAGTATTCGAAATACAACTGGGAAGTTTGTGGTAACTTCAAAATTTCAAGTATTGTCCTCGGGCAACAAGGTGGTAACACAAAACATCCTTGTTTTATTTGCAAGTGGGATAGCAGAGCAACATCCTTACACTGGACCAGACATAACTGGGAGAAAAGAGACAATCTTGGGATCGGGCAGTACAACATAGTTCAAGAGAAACTCGTCCACCCATCGAAAGTTTTGTCACCTTCACTTCATATCAAGTTGGGCTTGATGAAGCAGTTCGTAAAAGCTTTGAATAAGGAAGGCAAATGTTTCAATTACCCCGCTCAAGAGGGATATTTGTTGGTCCTGAAATACGTAAGCTGCTTGCAGATAAAGAGTTTGAGAAGACAATGATAAAGAAGGAGAAATTGGCATGGACTGCTTTTACCAGAGTTATTCACGGGTTCCTTGGCAACAACAAGGACGAGAATTATAAGGCCCAAGTTCGAGATATGCTTATTCAATTCAAAAATCTAGGTTGCAGAATGAGTACAAAAATCCATTATTTAGATGAACACTTGGATTTTTTCCGGAAGGAAACCTTGGGCGCGTCAGTGAGGAGCAAGGTGAGGGGTTCCACCAGGATATCAAGGAGATGGAATCAAGATATGAAGGTGGCTGTAGTATCACAATGATGGCGGACTACTGCTGGTCTTTGAAGAGGGCGAATCCCGCTGCCACGCACAAGAGGAGATCTAAAAAACGTAGCTTCTGCGAAATGTCTGGTGAACTGTGAGGACCTGCATGCAGCTCTTATAGATGAAATCGGCCCTTTCCAGGGCCAACAACAGAAACGACGATTAAGAAACTACTCATCCTACGAACAAGAATAAAGAAATGATTCCTGAACATTCAAAACCTACCCTACTCCCATCACACCACGGTAATTTAGATTTGAGAATCATGGTAAAAATGAACTAACGAATTCCTCATAACACTCATCATGGTTGTTGGAGTGCCTTCCTCCATCGCATACCTCGTAAATTTCAGATATCTCAATCCGAAGATCGTGGTATACATTTGCCAATGAGCATTTTAACTTGAGCAAATGCATATATTTCCTACGGTAGCACACAGGTATGTAGAGCCGCGTCGCGAGAGGAGAGCGGGGGCGTGGTCTGGCCCCAATGCAACAGTATAGACCACTGCTGTGCAGCGTTGGCAGTCCCAGATACCCAACTCGAGATACGTATTTCAGAGGTATCAGATACCTCTGAAATACCTGTCTCCTGAAGCGCCCGGAATCCGCGCGCAGCGCCCTCATCAACGATATCTGCTGTACCGACGCACGATTGATTCGATTCGATTTCGCGCGGATGGGAAAGTTGATAGTAAAGATGACAGAAAAGTGTGCTGTTTCAAAAATCAATTATTTCTCTGTTAGAGTAAAAACCAGGATGGGATATGAAAAATAAATTGAGGTTTTCGCCAAATATCACTATGACAAAGTACACTGCGCAACGAAATTTTGGGTCTGAAATAATTCATGGACCGAGCAATGATTTTCTCGTGTATTTTTCGACGATGAAACCGAATCCGAGCTCAGATTTGCGCATACACATCAGGATTTTTTTTAATTGAAACAAACGGGTCCTCTCAAAAAGAACAGCGTTCTTCGCGTTTTTCGCTAATTTTGTAAACTGAAGTTCTCTTGGCCAGGGAATACAGATGGCTCGAAATGCATATCAAAATGTGTTTCTCTACGTATTTTGACCCGCTGAACACGATCCTGGTGTTTTTGAAGCACCATATCGCAACCTCGAAGACGTGTGATCTTATTAGTTCACCTGGTATTTGGGAAAAAGTCTAATTTGCAATAAATCTTCAAAAAATCATAAAACAGTCTAGAATGGACCAAATTAGACGTTCAACCTCGCATTTTCTTCGTTTTGTAACATACTTTGAGGGAAAAAATTTCCCCAACAGCCATAGAGGCAATGGTTTTACGTCAGGAATTTGTTTTTCAAACACTTATTTTAGTCATAACTTTTGCTGTGCTAAAATCATGAGGAGAAAAATTACTCCTTGCACAGGGTATCCAAATATGGTCAACCAACGCAAAATGGCCATTCAAACTTGATTTCGTGGTTTGTTTTTCGGGATACCATGTCAGGAATTTGGTCTAGGTCAAGAAAACTCAAAAAACAGGTTTCTTGCGGCTAGAAGAAAATTCTGATGTGTTAGCTCTGAATGAACCACGGGATTGTGTTGAGACGGTCATTTTGCGTCGGGAAACCATGTTTGGGTACCCCGTGCAAGAGGAAACTCTTCTCCTCGTGATTGCAGCACAGCAAAAGTTATGACAAAAATTGGCGTTTAAAAAAATCTACGCCCATATTACTAGAAAACGTGCAGTGTTCCTTATTTGCCCCATAGTGTTTTTCCAAACTCGTTCTTTACTTTATTCAAATACATCAATCTCACTCAAAAAATTTGAAAGGGTGTATAAAAGCTACAAAATGAGTTGAAGTACGTCTTATTTGGAGGTCTGGGAGCCGAAATATCCCTATTATACGAATACGAACCCGTATGATCTCTTCTAAATAGGCCTCTTCTCCACGTGGAGGCAAATTAGGAACACACTTCTGAAAACTCGCAAAAAATCTTGTTTTGCAGAAATTAAGATATCTCAGCTCCGATTCGTTGAAATTGAACGTACTTTAGCTTATTTCAAAGGTCTTGAAACAAGCTTCAAAATGAGTTGAAGTAAGGTAAGTGAGCCCAATTTGCCTCCACTACTTTTGTTTTGCTCGCCATTTCAACTCATCTCTATACATATTTTTCAACGTACTTTAGCTCATTTTGAAGCTTGTTCCAAGACCTTCAAAACGAGCTAAGGTACGTTTGATTTCAACGAATTGGAGCAGAGATATCTTGATTTTTGCGAAAGAAGATTTTTTGCGAGTTTTCAACATTGTGTTCCTAATTTGCCCCCACAGGAAAAAGAGGCCTATTTTCATGAGATTATACGGGTTTTTCGTATAGTCGGGATATCTCGGCTCCCAAACCTCCAAATAAGACGTACTTTAGCTCATTTTGTAGCTTTTTTACCCGTATTCCAACTTTTGGAGGTGAATTGATGCATCTTGATGAAGCGAGGAACGAGTTTGAAAAAAACTATAGAGGAAAATTAGGAACACTGCACTTCATCTAGTGATATGGGCGTAGAATCGGCTAAAAATCGAATTTTGCAATTCTGCAAAAAGCATTCTAAAGTTGGGACAAAGACAAAGAAAATGAATTAAAGTACGTTGGAATTGATCACATCAATTTTGTTTGGCATAACTTTTAGTGACTAATAAAAAAGAAGTTGGAAGTACCGAAAACCACTTTTTTTGTTGTAAGAAATGCGCGGGTCATCTAGTATCGTTCCAAAACGTTCATTTCCTCATATTTTAACGTAACAAAGATGAAAAATAATGCGCGGCAGGATCTGCGGGTCCATACATTTGAGAACTTGAATGGCAATTAGGGAAATTAGGGAATGGGGACAAATTAGGCACAGTTACCTTACGTTGGAAAATATGCAGATGAATTTGAATGGCGAGCAGAACAAAAGTAGTGGGGCAAATTAGGCACACTCACCTTAAATTGAAAAAAAGATCGAGTTAGATCGAGGTTTTTCACTTGAACAAGTCGTGGTACTAAATTTGATTAAGATTTGATTAGAAGTTCAAGCCGCTTGAACGAATTTCTAATATGGTGGTGGTGGATTGATTGGAAAATTGAATCTGTTATCTTTTCAACCTCACTTTGTCGATGATAACGTTTCAAAAGAAGTACCGGAATCGCTGGATGTTCAGCTAATAAATATAAAAACGTATACGACGTAGAACCAATTTATAACTTACCCGTATTTTCTTTCGATAAAACTCAAAACAGCTACAGATATAGCACAGAACTTGAAATTGAGTCAATTTCTTTTTTTTCTGCTACCACGAGGGGAAAGACTGCTAAACATGTCCAAAACGCGTTGTTTACCTAATCATAAGTATGTTTAAAAGGATAGTCCAAGATCAGCGTTAAAATCACAACCACCATTATTCTCTGTCTAGACATTGGAGTCAGAATATTTCAAAATATAATAAACAGAAACTTTTAGCGCGCGGAATCGAATCGATCGTCGTGCGTCGGTACAGAAGATCTCGTTGATGAGGGCGCTGCGCGCGGATTCCGGGCGCTTCGGGAGACAGGTATTTCAGAGGTATTTGATGCCTCTGAAATACGTATCTCGAGTTGGGTATCTGGGACTGCCAACGCTGCCGCGGTGGAGAGGGGGAGAGCGCGCGTGCCCTGTGCTATACACAGGCTCGGAGGGTGGTGCAACGTGGTGGCTATTTTTCAATTTCCGCGAAATATTTTCATTGCTGTAACACGTGAACTAACCAGGCGATCTCAATCGTGCAAAATTCATCTGGTAGAGCTTCTCTTTGACTCTTGACGAGACCCAACAGAACGCAGGCTATTTTCTTGGCTTGGATGTAGCAGCGATCCAAACTGGACGAAATTGACGTTTTTTATGACTTAAATCGCGATTATCTCGAAAACGTGACGTGATGGAAAAAATCTGGGAACGGATTCGGATTCAGCGCTTGATTCCGCTTCGGATACGGTATCAAGATTCTCATTAACATTTTTATGTAGGCTAGCGTTATTTACACTTTTCACGCATTATTTTGCAATAAAAAACGGACTTATACCGTTCTGGTTCCCTCAATTTTCTCGCCTTCTTTTCCGGACCAGAACTTTGTGAGTCTACAGGGTGTCTACCGACCTGGAGAACAGGGAGAACAGGGAAAGTCCAGGGATTCGGTTTGGTATCTGGATAACCTGGAGAATCCAGGGATTCCATTCCAAAAACCTGGATATTCAACGGCCCCAAATTTTTATAGGATATTCGGTGCGATTTGGTGCAAAGATGAATCATTTGAAGAAAATGTCACGCCCTGCTATTCTGATCGAATACTTCACTCGCACCGGCTTCATCGCGCGTTATTCTCGATACATATAATGGACTGTTTGATTGCAAGACTATAGATAAATAGATATTCACAAGGGGAACACCAACCTTGTGGGTCCTGCATCTTGACGAAAATTTGGGACTCCTCTTGTTTTGGTGGGAAATGAAGATACCCAAGAGGGTTTCGTCCAATGGGCCTCCTATCCCGAGATACAGCCATGTTGGTTAGCATTGTCAGTATATCTATATATGTGTCATGTCAACATGGGTCTATATGGACAATGCTAATCTCCATAGCTGTATCTCGGGATAGGAGGCCCATTGGACGAAACCCCCTTGGGTATCTTCATTTCTCACCAAAACAAGAGGAGTCCCAAATTTTCGTCAAGATGCAGGACCCACAAGGTTGATGTTCCCCTTGTGAATATCTATTTATCTATAATCTTGCAATCAAACAGTCCATTATATGTATCGAGAATAACGCGCGATAAAGCCGGCGCGAGTGAAGCATTCGATCAGAATAGCAGGGCGTGACATTTTCTTCAAATGATTCATCTTTGCACCAAATCGCACCGAATATCCTATAAAAATTTGGGGCCGTTAAATATCCAGGTTTTTGGAATAGAATCCCTGGATTCTCCAGGTTATCCAGATACCAAACCGAATCCCTGGACTTTCCCTGTTCTCCCTGTTCTCCAGGTCGGTAGACACCCTGTGAAACCTACATTTCCCCGGTAACAGGGCACTGCTCTTGTATTGATAGGGTTGATTAATTTATACGTAATATGATATAATATAAGGCTGTACATCTATTAAACTTATGGAAGCGGATATTGACTTTTCTTAGCTCAGTTGTTCAACAAATATTGCAGGAAATCTACCATTTTCCTCTTTGTATGCAACGCATTGACCCATCAGTAACAAACGAGCGGCAAAACATAACCTAAAATTTGATTTGAGCGTCTCACTCTTGCATCCGAGTGAAATTCCACTCGAACTTCCGAGTGAAATTTCTGATTTTTTGATATCTGACTCTTTACCGAGTGAGATGGACTCTCACTCGGAATCCGAGTGAAAAATCTCCCTCGAAGAAGTTAAGCAAGACTATTTCTACGCACTGTTAGAGTGGTTCAGAGTCATAGTGGGCTGAGTCCACTCTTGAATCGTGCAGAAGATCAGCCTAAAAATTTCCCACAGGATTTCGCAGACGATTTTTCCCGTCTTTCCTATCAAACTTTCCGCCGACTTGGAGAATGATTCACGAATGGCTTTGGTTTATGGTTGAATTGTGGGAGACCACGGGATGAATGAGTCTCAAAAGCGGACTTACAAGGAGCACCCAGGTGTTGTGGGCCACGGATTTGGCTGAAGATGTGGGGATAGTCTCTTTTCACCGCCAAAAGGTGAAACCCAGAGCCACACTCGCAAATGCCCAACCATTTCCATACTGTAGGCTATGACATTAGCATTGCCCAAATGCAAAATAGCCCATGTTCAAAATAGTATATTATGATACAAGGGCGCAAACGATGGTTTTCGCACTTCAGTGACTTATTCAGGCCCGAGCCGCAGACGAGGGTCTAAATAGTCACGAGAAAGCAAAAACCAATGCGCCCGAGTATCATACTATGTTTTTTGATCGTCTGTGCGCTAATGAGTCATTTGCACGCTGTTTCTCGCTTTTTATTTGCTCAAAGAAGATCAAAAACATAGTATGACACTCGGGCGCAATGGTTTTCGATTTCTCGTGACTATTTAGACCCTCGCCTGCGGCTCGGGCCTAAAAAAGTCACTCAAAGTGCGAAAACCATCGTTCGCGCCCTTGTATCATAATATGCTATTTTACGCCCGCTACAAATTTTAGAAGTTTTACAAAAGGCTTTTTCTAGCGTTTTTCAAAAAAATCGCCAAATCCACCAGAAACATCGTAGCGAAGCCTGCAAGGTCGCATTTTCTTTGTTTTAATGTCAACTTTCAGAAAAAAAATTGCAAGATCCTCAAAACCAAATACGTTTAGTCTACACGACAATACGTAAAGTCTCTTTTTTCGAGTTTTAGACCATCTAGAAATGGATGCTCTTCCGACGCATCTGAATCTTTTTCCATGCAACTCAACCAGTTTTCTTTGTCTTGAAAAACCCTATAACTGGCGCTCTTGCACGTCTAAATCGGTTGATTTAGGTTTGAGTTGTGTCCATAAGAAGATGGTAAGTTAATGAAAAACGCCCAATTTGTCCGGCTCCCCAAATCTATCGCCCTTCATCAATCGAATAGAATCTTGACACAGGTGTTCTTTCAAGTGTCCCAAACATGTGGAAAAAATTTCGCGCTGTGTTTCGGCTTTCCGTTGGACCTAAGAATTATATTCTTCTCTAATCTACTTCAATTGATCTCCATTCAGTTTGTTCGAAATTCGCGCTGATTGACTTTTTTTTCTTTTTTCTCTTGGCCAATTCAATGTAATCAAAATATTCCGATTCAGTTCAAGCTTGGAGGCCAAGCTAATTGTAGGATGGCCGAGTGATTCCAAATATGATGGTACTGCGTTTGCGCGACGGTGTGGAGTCGTGGAGCATGGCTCGAGAGATCGGGAGGATGGCGCGAGTTGAGCGAGTTGTGACGTGTGGGCCCGGCGCCCGAAACTCTACTGTGAGAGTTAGTTTATTGGACACGAGGCCGCTACATTCGTATGCTACTGCTTTCTAGTTAATAAAGTACTTTACCGTTATAATAAACCTGCAGTGTTGGCTTATCATCTTCTCACATCATTCTCCTGCCGGCGTCGCACCTCTTGCATCGTAAGCGCTAATTTTGTCTCGGCCATCAAAGCCCGTCGAGTCATCCTAGTCACTAGTTCAGATGTAGTCTGGAATCACTCAAACAAGAACCATCAAATTAACGGCATCTGGCCTGCAAAACATGGTTAAGGGCAGGGAGTATCCGTACATCAAGGTCGTGGAGTTTCATTTACATCTGACGTATACATTTCAATGATACAAATCATGGAATGAGTTGTAGAGTTGTTATTGCCCAACTGATACTCGACAATCATATATTTTTTTCTACTCCAGATTGCAAGAGTATTGCAGAATAATGGGAGAGACTGACAGTGTGGTACTTCCTAACCTTACAGAGTATTATCTTCCATGTAGAAAAGCTTTTGGTTGTGTGTGGAGTATGATCCCCAGAGTATTGGAAAAATATCGAGTTCTGTCGTGAATATTAATTGTGTTGAGAGTCAGGGCAGATCCCGTTAGAGATGCAGCGGTTAGGATGCACAAAAGATGCAGCAATGCGGAAGATTGCGAAGGAGGATCTTCGTGAATCTTTCATATGAGTCGGGCACACTTCTGTTAGACTCTTACGGAGCGGAGATATTGGTTGGAAAGGGAAATTATTGTTTGCACTGAGAGATAATTTTATTTCGGACAGCTAACAAGCCTCCAGCCGACTTGAGGTGACAATATGTACTGATCTCTGGCCTAGCAATGCTATATCGTGACACCTGAAAAGCCAGATTGTTTCCTCGATTGACTTTCGATTTTCGTCGCATATCCCACCTTGGCTCTTGAATAATAATTATCATCATTTGAGTATCCAACTTCATTATCATCGCGCCATATGCTAGAGCAGGAAATAAGTCAGGCTGACTCACTTATTAGGTGATATCGGTACACAGTGAATGGATAGGTAGAATACACATATACATATATCAAAAGGCGCGGTAGCGCCTTGCTGGCGAGTATATATAGAAGAAAAACTCGCAGCGCTGCCGTAGCCTTATTATACGCCAAGTTGGGGTTTTTTAACCTCTCGTTCTGCCTCGATCATAGAATATTATGGATTTTTGCGCTTATCAGCCACGATGTGCCCCAATAATCGCGAGCTTGATCATTTCTCTATCAAAATACTATTTTGTTTCGTCGATGTATGAACTAATGGCATCGTTCCACGACTGACAAATTTGAGACCCTCCCCGACGAAATTCATCGTGGATTTTCGTCTTCAGCCACTTTCGAGATTCGATTCATCTCAAAGTCGGCACTGCGTCGGTGTGACACAATCGGCCTTGTGTGCGTGAATGAGCAGCTCAACGCTGTATCATAACGCAAGCTAGCAGACCATATTCACCATTCATTCAGGTTCTGTTCCAGATGAGTGTTTACTCTCTGCACGTGTATCGAGTACAGTGAAGGATTTAATACAAATTGATCGATGCCAATCATATCTGTTGGTCTGCTGTAAGTAAAAGAAGCCACCTGATGTATGCTCTCTTGTTTGCAGCGATTAAAAAATGATGGTCTGATGGCCAAAATGTGTGCCATTCTTGCTGTTGTGCAGTGCAAGGTGAAGTGTCAAGAATAATCTTCAAAATATATTTGGAGAGTTTATGATGCGTGGGTAACATTAAGCATTAATGTATATTTCATCAGTGAATTGATTTTTACTTCCTCCGATACTTGAGATAGATCTAACTCTGAAGTTATAAATTGTGTATCTCAAATTCATAATCTACTCTATAGTGAGAGGATTACATTGCAACCAATGTATTATCATTCAAGCTACTTCTCATATCTCAACAAAAACTTATTCGGGTCCAACACAAGAAGGATCGTCTCTCAGATTTAGGTGTTGTGGGACTGGTCAGTCCTATTAGTAAATGTCCATGGAACATTCGTTGTGATATGTGTAGTGATCTCTTATGCTGCTCTAATCAATTTTATATAACATATTTTCATTGCATATTACTGTACGCCTTAGTCTTGACTACACTTTTACTCTTGATTTATGGGTCTGAGCTGTTTTGACGTGCCACTTACATTCATGCTAAAGACTTCATCAAGAGCTAGTGGGCATATGTCAATTCCTACATAGGTCTAATTAAGACTTGTTCAGGGTTCATCTGATTCATTAAAATTATTATTGAGAAAGAGTTTTATTATTGAGAGAGCACATTTACGCTCTAAGAGAGAACTGGTGAGTTCAACTTGGAAAAATGTAGGGCGGAGAAGTCAATCAACATAGAAACTGGATCCATACATTTATCTGTATGTATTTTGAGGATCATTCTGTCTGGCATCAAAGCACTTCTCCCATAACGCTTTTAAATCTTCATTCTCAAAATGAGTTCCCACACAGCACTTGAACTTCTTAATGTGTCACAGATAATCAATGTCCTAGTTGAAATTTGTTCAAGTTTTTGGTTTTCAAATAGTGTTGATAAACAGATGTATTGTCATGATTCCATGTTTCATTTGTTAGTCACCCATTAGTTGGTCATTTTGGTGGTTGGGATCCTCTCTTCTTGAAGAACGGATGAACCAACTCGTGTAAGGAATTTTCACAATCCCGGAGTTTCTCATCAACTGAAAACCTTATACTATTAAAAGTAGAGTTGAGAGTCTTTGCATCAACTCAAGTTGAATTTCATGAACTAATTCCAAGTTTTGCTATCAAAAACAGAAAGTTGTACTGGTCGAGATTCTGTTGCTTGGGATCAGAAAATATTTATCTTGGAACATAGCACACTGCTGTTCATTGGGGGGATGATTTTTAAGAATAAGATATGGATAATTGATATCGGTTTTTCTACATGTTACTATTCACAGCTTATATTTGTCAACCTGGGAATTTTTAATCATTTCCATAGCCAAGTCTTGAAATCTTTCCTCCTCCCACTTTACTTTTATCAAAAGTCTAACTTGGCGAGTATCACCATCCTTTCCCCCATAACTTCATCTGAGATCAAAGTATGGATTTCAATTCTTGAGGGTCATGAGATCAAGGGAAACATGTCGAGTAACTTTTTACCCAATTCTCAACGTCAAACGAATGAAGAGAGATTGCAAAAATTGATTCCAATTCTTGAGAGTCATGAGATCAGGAAAAGTATGTCGAGTAATTTTTTTGCATAATATGAATGTGAAATGCATGAAAAATGATTGATTACATTACAATCTGATTATCTCTCTGTAAGTTTGACTCAACTTGAGTTACTCATCATCTTTACTGACTTCCAAACTGGAACGATCAATGCTAGATTGAATTTTCTTACTTCTATTTTTTTATTGGTCTATTATTTGCAAAATATTTCAAGGAAAAGAGAGATGGTGAGTCACTCAAGTTGAGTCAAACTTACAGAGAGATAATCAAATTGTAATGTAATCAATCATTTTTCATGCATTTCACATTCATATTTTGCAAAAAAATTACTCGACATACTTTTCCTGATCTCATGACTCTCAAGAATTGAAATCAATATTTTGCAATCTCTCTCCATTCGTTTGACGTTGAGATTTTGGTAAAAAGTTACTCGACATGTTTCCCTTGATCTCATGACCCTCAAGAATTGAAATCCATACTTTGATCTCAGATGAAGTTATGGGGTTAAAAGATGGTGATACTCGTCAAAAATGACTTTTGATAAAAGTAAATTGGGAGGGGGGAAGATATAATATACTCGACACTTCCACGTCGACCTGAATTACACCTTAATAACATGATACACCTTACTAATTTCGATCTGTTTCAATCGAATGCTTTTTATAGAGTGTATATTTCATTCAATTTCTATTCAGAAATGACTAGTTTCGGACGTCTAAGTATGTCCCTTTTCAGGTGAAATATTGCCTGATCCAGGGGTGAAGAATTAAGAATATAGAGACTTAAATGACTAGGACTTATCAACGTAGGTGCGATGTTTTGAGATCCCCTCTGTGCTGGGATCTAGCGCAGATCTCGGACCATAGCCCGCAAGGACCTCCTCCAAAGTCAATCGCGCTGCTGATGGGCTGGTCTATTTCCAAAGTGCACTAATCCACTCACAAGGCTTCATTACTTCACACTAAAACCGCACTGAACCAAGTTTGTATAGTTTGTGCACTGTTTTCGATTGGATGTGGTGTGAAATTTTGGTGACCGGCGCTTGAATATATAGCGGAAGAAAAGGATTCGTTTGGTATGAGACAGATTCGTTCCCTTCAAGTGACGAGTCCGAACTGATCGACCTGTAGGCTGTTTATGGGTGTGAATGAGATCTGTTTGTATTATGTGTGTGTGTGTGTGTGTGTGTGTGTGTGTGTGTGTGTAAGAGCATGCGTGTCAGGGTGTGTGTGTGTGAGTATTTGAAAAAAGCTGGGGCTTTTAATCATTCTGCTGAAAGGCCTATTTGAGAAGAATTCTGTGAAATTATATGTAATACATGCATGCTACTCATGTGTTCAATTTGACGGAGGAGGGTACAATGTGCTGGTGCCTGTAAAAAAGTTGAAGAGTAAGGGACTACTGTGTTACTCCATTCATAATTTTGTTGCTTTTTTTTCATTTTTTCTTCGCTCTTCTACTAAGGGCCACTTTCACCACCGTTCTTACTGGCCGGGTAGCGTTACCCAGCCAGTTATCTGCACGGTAACTCTAATTTGTCTGCCACCAAATTTTATCCCGCGGTTAGCAGCCCTACCCGAGAGATAACATTAACCGGCCAAAGTTCGACCGGGTAGCGTGTTACCGGAGCTGTGTAGAGCGAGGTACCCTCAAAATGCGCATATAAAAATGGTCATACAGCGAATAGCGCGAATCGCGTTTGATGTGATTTTTGATAGTGATGACGAAGATAATAATGAAAATCAAGCGGGATCGTTCTGAGCATATCACAGACCTTGACGACAAAGTTTTTGTGCAGAGGTTCAGACTTTCCTGAAGCCGGAACTCTTTGTAGAGCTCTGAATTTATTCTCATCGTGTTTGCCAAGTCATTTCACATCGGAAATGTATTTTCTAAGAATCATTTGAGTCATTAACAGTCGTCAAATTCTTGAAAAAGTATTTCCAAGGCACTTTGATGAACAGAAAATAGCCTCCCCAGCACACCCACTAGTATTTGGTGACCTGAAACTCTTCTGTAACGATAGCCCTTAAAATTTCCTTCAAAATGACCTATTGTAGAAGTCTGTTTGATGCACTAGGAATGGATTTGTAGCCACTCGAATCAAAACAAGAATGTCAAGAATGAAATCTGTGAGCCCTACGTAGCCTTTTCATAACTTCAAGGACTCTTTGGCAGTTGTGTACCATATCATTCAACGGAATCGACTTCGGAAATTCGAGGTGTCAACCCTGACTACAGCGCCATAATACCACGTATGAACGCGTAAGGTGGCGGAATATTGAACTGTCGCTCTGCCAACTCCTATCTCTTATACATTGTCTGCTAGGCCACGCTTGACACATCGAATAGACTTTTTGGAAGGAAATTGACCCAGCTTTCGATTGGAAATGGTATTGAGAGCATGGAGTTGGTCCCGTAGGCAGGTGATTCACGTTTAACGAACGATACTCAATTAACAGTTTTCTTTGATTTCCATAATGGTGAATCTCCCGCCCATGGGTCCAGCTCTATGCTCTTAACACCATTTCCAATCGAAAGATGGGTCAATTTTCTTCCAAAAACCTATTGCCGAAGTCAATTCCGTCGAATGATATGGTACACAACTGCCAAAGAGTCCTTGAAGTTATGAGAAGGCTACGTAGGGCTCACAGATTTCTTTTTTGACATTCTTGTTTTGATTCGAGTGGCTACAAATCCACTCCTAATGCATCAAACAGACTTCTACAATAGGTCATTTTGAATGAAACTCCAAACGCTATCGTTTCAGAATAGTTTCAGGTTACCAAAATCTAGTGGGTGTGCTGAGGGGGGGGGGGGGGGCTATTTTCTGTTCATAAAAGTGCCTTGGAAATACTTTTTCAAGGTTTTGACGACTTTTAATGACTCGAATGATTCTTAGAAAATACATGTTTTCGATGTGACATGACTCGGCAAACACGATGAAAATGAATTCAGAGCTCTACAAAGAGTTCCGGCTTTATGAAAAATCATTTCCTACTTTTTTTGACATTTTTACAGACAAAAAAAGTCCAGAGAAGCCATATCTCAGAAGAAGTACTCCAAATTTTTTTCGCGTGTAGGTTACAACAATATCAATCGAAAAAAAAAAAAAAAATTAAAAAGATTTTCTTTGGGGGGTCAAAAAAGATATGGGCTACACCGTGAATCAAGGTTATTTTGAGTCTGGCAAGGACCAGAACGACTTTCAGGAGACTTTGCGGGTGGTTTACCGATAGGTTTTTGACCCCTCTTTCGAATGCCGTAAGCCGAATAGCGATTGGTGAGGATAGTCAAAAGTTACATGCAAATCACCGAGGCAATGTTTCAAATCTTTGATTTGTGGCAAAACCACTTATATAGACCTGGGTGATACAAACAATTTTTTTGGCCCTATAGACTGTTGGAACTATCTTTTTCTAACACTATGAAACGGGAAAAAAACGTATGGGGGGATAAAAAAATTGTCGGAGAAAACCTTGCTGAATTGACGTGGAATTCCTCATAATATAGATTCACACGCAATGCTAACTTTCTTGCTTGTATCTTTGGACAGGAGGTCCATTTGACCAAGCTACTCTGGATTCTTCATATTTCATGTAGCACCAGACTGTACAAAAATCTTGTAGAAGATTGTCGACCCGGACCCGTGGTCCTCCTTTGTCAGGCGAAATCAACCCAGAAACTGATGGACATCTTTCCCTATTAAGAGGTTCGCAAGAGTCGGTTGCCAAGGGTTCCCGCATGCTCTTCCTCTCTCGTCAGATTCAGAAAATTTCATTGTTCAAGGA
Source organism: Eretmocerus hayati (assembly GCA_029851415.1). Lineage (NCBI taxonomy): Eukaryota > Metazoa > Arthropoda > Insecta > Hymenoptera > Aphelinidae > Eretmocerus > Eretmocerus hayati. Next base: position 137,464,295 of record CM056742.1, read on the forward strand.
GGCAATCAAAGAATTCTTATTCGAGCAATCTCCACAGAGGATTGATTCGAGCGGGGTGCAACATTTCAATCTTTAACCGACCTGGGCTTTTCCTTCGCTTTTCTTTCTTCTTTCTTCAATCTTTTTCTTTGAACTGAAGAGGGATATTGTTGATATGTGCCTTTGCGTCATGAGACTCAAATATGACTGTGATATTTCTTGCGAGCCCTTGTCGACTTAATATTTTGTTTATTGTACTGTAACCTCTGGAGCATTCACCCTCGGTACTATTATTACTTTATATCTAGTATCCTATGACTATTCACAAATTGTGATATACCTTGTCCTTGACAAAACCGAGAATCATCAATTATTTATCTTAAAAGAATTTATTTATTTTCATGAGACTGATGTATGTGACATATGTGATATGCATGTATCGTTCAACTTTTGTCTGCGGACGAATAAAGGACGATCAATCAATCGATCAATCAATCAATCAATCAATCAATCAATCAATCGATCTCTCTCTCTCTCATCAGACCGCGATAGCGGACTCATTACATTTCATCACCTGCACCTCGCTTCCACGTTCATCCATACCTTCCCCTTTGTACGTATACTATTAGGTGTGGATTCGCCTACATCATAAACGAGTCTGCGATGACCACCACTTAGAAGAGCCGTCCAGCCCATGCATAAGTTAGAGCTCGATAAGGAAGTGTGCCCAGCCCATATGGAAGATTCACAAAGACCCGCTGCATCTCATGTGCATGCATTTCTCATGGGATCTACACTGACGATACCACAGTTAATGATCACAATAGAATTTCTTAAAATATTTCTCTAGGACGTTGAGGACCATACTTCATCCATCGCCAAAAGCTATTCTACATGAAACAAAATACCCAATGGTCAAAATGTATATATAATCATGTATAATATAGACACATTCTTGTTCACAATTTACTCTAATTCTCTTTGGATTTGGGGTGAATGACGAGTTGCCGGATACAAGTAAGGCAATAACAAGTGTGCGACAACTCGCGTTTAGCCAAATCGCAAGAGCGTCGAACACAAACGTGAACAGAATTTAGCTTACACGCCTACCGCATACTCTTGAGAGTAAATTTTATCGATTGCTGTGGAAGGTCACACGGACTTCGTCAGAGACTTTGATTTAGAAATCAGAGGAAAGATATGTATAATAACATCTTCTGTACCAAATGTTTTGTGAGGAATTCTTCGAGAACTCCGGATTTTTGAGATCCAAGGTTATTATCCATGATCCAGGGTCTAAAAGTTCTATGTTTGAAAACTAATTGAATGCGGGGGATTTTTCGAATACTTCGGGGTTGGATATGGGCCATTTCGTAGCATTTCGACGAATGCCTGCACCAGGGGGGTCTGGAAAAAATCCATAAAAATTTTTTTCCGTTAGTACTATATAAATATAGTACAAAAAAATTTTGTTTTGATTTTTCTAAGGCCCCCGTGGGCCCTGGGGCCTATGGAAGGTTCTTTTTAGGCTCCTTTTTAGCCTGTTTCTGAAAAATCATAACTCTGACTAGAATCAACATTTTTGGACGTACCTAGGCGCATTTTCTTCCTTAAGACTAGTACTTTTGAGAAAAGAATTGTTCATGGTCGATACTTGAGCCTGGCAACTTCTAGGAGCTATTTGCTGAGAGCACATTTTAGTGATTTTTGGGCTTGCTTCAAAGTAATGTAGCTCCCACTAGACATAAGATAATCGACTTTTACAAGTGGTCATTTTGAAGGTCTTGAAAAAACCTACAATTTGACCACTAGTAAAAATCGATTGCTGTACTTTCTCTAGGAGTTACAGTCATTACAAGCTGAGCAAATTCGTAAAAATGCCAAACTTTGAGCTCAATTAAAAAAAATCATTTTTTTTCCTTCGACCCCAAACCTGAGCGACTATGTTTTTCGATATAAATACTACCAATTAGCACAATAATCTGGGTGGGATATTGAATTGCCGATTTGATTCAGCCAATTTAAAACACCCTTTTTTGACTTTTTGCTCAAAATGACCTCAAAGGTATGGCTCGCATATGCTTCCATCTCAACTAATGTGCACCAATCTGTGTGGGATTACTCCCCAATGTACCCACAAATATGTGTGAAAACTTCCGGAGGCGAGCCTATAGATGCGAGCAGGAGGTTCTATTTTACGAGTTGAAAATGGGCATTATTTCGTCTATTTGGACGCAGGCGAGTGCGAGTGGGATTTCATTCATTGAGATAAGCGGCTATAGTAGGGATACGAACATGATTTTCTGACTCAAAATGATCATCTAAACACGTTCTCATGGTCGATTTGGCTTTTATTCTACGTCTGAAGCCACTCCATCGAAAAATGTGTAACTAAAGTGTTTTCTAGTCTGTAAGCAAGTATCAATATTTTGGAGCCAAATTGACCCCGAAATCGGGTTTAGATGATCATTTTGAGTCAGAAACCCATGTTCATATCCCTATTTTAGCCGCTTATCTCATTTGTGAGCTAGAATGAGTGAAATCCCACTCGCACTCGCCTGCGTCCAAATAGACGAAATAATGCCCATTTTCAACTCGTAAAATAGAACCTCCTGCTCTCATCTAGCTCGAGGCTCGCCTCCGGAAGTTTTCACACATATTTGGGGGTACTAGTCCGGGACCTGGGTAGGCTCCCGTATGCACTTCAAGGTCCGACAATGAAACAAACGTATTTTGACGTATTTTTTTGTGTAGAATCCAAATCCGTCATTATGTTTTACATAAGTGGTTGAGATCACCTTCAAAAATGCAATTTTCTAACCTAAAAGTGCTGTTCTCCTGAGCTTGTTAGCATCAATCATGTTTCATGTTTCAAAACCTCTATGTGATCTGGAATATATAATCTGAGGTATCCCTACATCAAATTTGAGTCCCTGACAAGCAATATATAGGGTGCTTTCAACTGTTAGCAGCGTTGAGGGTATAAAAACGTGGCCCACTGCCCGATTCTGGACTAATGCTCAATAGTTCATTCCGAGGTTCGAAATATCTCATCATCTTGTAACCACGAAATACCATTTTCCTCTGACCCCCCCCCCCCCCGCCCCATGCAATGTACAAGGTGTACTTGCGAAAATGCGGCCAGCATGGATGCAACTGACCCGAGATGGGCCTACAATTCATCGAGCTTCTCTTTATATATTATCTGATAGATTATTTTATTAGTCATCTCTGAATCAGATAATTGATTACTATGAACGTATGGAAGTGTCAGTGGGAATGGTCATCTATATGACGATTTCTCTAAGATGATAGATCAATTGTTCCGAATAACTCAATGGTTAACTTGAAACTTTCTAGAAATTTCGAGTAGGATCGTCGTTGCACTCGCTTGACAGGTTTCAATTATGGATATCATCATCGATCCAGGGTCAATGAACCGTGTTCTTCAAGTGAGCTGATATTTATTCATATAAGTACCCTTTTTTGACAATGGCAGTATGAACAACGGGCAATTCCAGCACTAACACAGATACAGGAAATGCGAGAACATTCATCACGAACACAGTTGGGTACAAATTCCCTCAGAGGTGGCAGCAAAATAGATTCTCATTGGGGCATCAAGAGGTCATTCTTATTCACGAAACCGAATGATAGAGGATCCGACTTGACTGCGTCTTTTTCCAAGCAATGAAGTTGATTATATGTACAGTAAAATGCACGTCGAATATGTAATTCTATAGTTGCCGTAGTTAGGGGAAGGTCGCTGATTCTGTTTACCGAGTGCCATCGATATTTGGAGGCTCGAAATTCGTTGAATGATTGTCATGAACTGCCTTTCTGTAAAATTTGGATCAAGTAAAGCTCTGCTTGATTAATACTGTAGCTGATTGTTTGGGGTAGCAGTTCTAAAAATTTTTATACACTATAGATAATCACTGGCCTCTGGTGACCGAGCTGATAACTGCCAATTATCTGATTCAGAGCTGACTAATAAAATAATTTATCGGATAATGTATAAAGAGAAGCTCGATGAATTTAGGCCCATCTCGAGTCAGTTGCATCTATGCTGGCCACATTTTCGCAAGTACACCTTGTACATTGCATGGGGCGGGGGAGGGGGGGGGGGTCAGAGGCTGATGGTATTTCGTGGTTACAAGATGATGAGATATTTCGAACCTCGGAATGAACTAATCTGATTGGATTGAGCATTAGTCCAGAAGTCTCGGGCAGTGGGCCACGTTTTTATACCCTCAACGCTGGTTACAGCTGAAAACACCCTATATATTGCTTGTCAGGGACTCAAATTAGATGTAGGGATACCTCAGATTATATATTTCGGGTCACATAGAGGTTTTGAAACATGAACCATGATTGATGCTAACAAGCTCAGGAGAACAGCACTTTTAGGTTAGAAAATGGCATTTTTGAAGGTGATCTCAACCACTTATGTAAAAAATAATGAGGGATTCGGATTCTACACAAAAAAATACGTCAAAATACGTTTGTTTCATTGTCGGACCTTGAAGTGCATACGGGAGCCTACCCAGGTCCCGGACTATACATTGGGGAGTAATCCCACACAAATTGGTGCACATTAGTTCAGATGGAAGCATATGCGAGCCATACCTTCGAGGTCATTTTGAGCAAAAAGTCAAAAAAGGGTGTTTTAAATTGGCTGAATCAAATCGGCAATTCAATATCCCACCCAGATTATTGTGCTAATTGGTAGTATTTGTATCGAAAAACATAGTCGCACAGGTTTGGGGTCGAAGGAAAAAAAATGATTTTTTTAAATTGAGCTCAAAGTTTGGCATTTTTACGAATTTGCTCAGCTTGTAATGATTGTAACTCCTAGAGAAAGTACAGTAATCGACTTTGACCAGTGGTCAAATTGTAGGTTTCTTCAGGACCTTCAAAATGACCACTTGTAAAAGTCGATTATCTCATGTCTAGTGGGAGCTACATCACTTTGAAGCAAGCCCAAAAATCGCTGAAATGTGCTCTCAGCAAATAGCTCTTAGAAGTTGCTAGGCTTAAGTATCGACCATGGACAATTTTTCTCTCAAAAGTACTAGTCTTAAGGAAGAAAATGCGCCTAGGTACGTCCAAAAATGTTGATTCTAGTCGGAGCTATGATTTTTCAGAAATAGGCTAAAAAGGGGGCTGAATAGGAACTTTCATGGGCCCCAGGGCCCACGGGGGCCTTAGAAAAATCAAAACAAAATTTTTTTGTACTATATTAATATAGTACTAACGGAAAAGAATTTTTATGGATTTTTTTTCAGACCCCCCTGGTGCAGGCGTTCTTCGAAATGGCCGATGTATAAGTTTAATGATAACTGTGGAGCAAGCTCAACAACTTTATCAAGAGAGACATGTGGAAAAATCTCGAAACATGGAAGTAATTTAGTCAGTGCTATTTTGGAGTAGTATGTACGAACAACTTTTTCATTCTCTCGTAACCTTCCTCGGCGTTCAAAGTAGAAGTTCCATTTTACAACCATTTGAGACTATTTTCAAAAAGTTATCACTTTTATATCCAACCCAATTTTTTTGGATGTGATTGTTTTGATCTTTCTCGCGAATAGGGTATGGGAATAGAAACTCCTGAACATGGATTCTTTAGCTCAAACTCACGGATAATTCTCCTTGCAGGCGCCGCAACTCTTCCTGCGCTGTCAGTAATCTTGCCTCAGCCACCCGAGCCCGCTCAGTCGCTCTTCTTGCAGTGTCTAAATTATTCTGAAATCATTAACAACAAGAGTTATTAGAATTACAATCAGTATGTTCTATATCGGAACACATGGTTCAAAGTAAATTTTGCCAATTAGTGTGTAAGAACGCGTAGACGAGTTGATTGGAGAATTAGAGAAATAGCGCCTTGACGATTGCACGATGTCCATCAAATCTCTCTTGAGAAAATCTCCACGAATTCCACGTTATCGAAAGCCATACCTGCGTGGAAACTAACGAGTCGTTCATGAACGACTCGTTAAATGAGTCCAATATTTGTTTCATTATGTGGAGTCATTCCAGATGACTCGTTGGAACGACTCATTCAGAAAATTTTACAATCCAAATTTTTTGCTGTTACTACCTATTTTCCTGAGAAGCTTGCCAGGCCAGTGAAAAAAAACTTGAATCCTAAAATGCACCGAATGAGTCATTTTACCGAGTCGTTCCAACGACTCCATGTAATGAAACGAATATTTGACTCGTCTAACAACTCAAATATACGACGCATAGATTTTCACGCGGGTCGAAGGAACACAGCAAAAAGGATTTCTCAAAATGGCTTCATTTCTCGGAACAGTTTTTTCTCAAACTGAGAAACAAAATCGAACGATTTTTCTCAGTATGAGAACTCGTTTCTTGCAACGAGAAATCGTCTCTCTAAATGAGAAATCATCCTCTCTCAATGAGAAAACCATTTTCTCAAAATATTATGACGAGAAAAAACTCGCAACTGAGAAACAGTTGCTCTCGAAACGAGTAAAAAAAGTCTCAATCTGAGAAAACACTTTTCTCGTTAGAGTTCTCAAAATAAATAATTAAATGGGGTTTACTATTCAGATAACATGCAGTGCCAATGCTTTTATCAGTTGGGAAATTTTGGAAAATGAAAAAGTACAAGTGCGTGAGGGACCGGTTTGAGGGGTTATGCCGAAAATGATCCTATTGTAGTTTCCTAAGCTTCCGCGCAATGTTGAGCTTCTTAAAAGCGATGGGTATATAGCAGTCTTCGCTATTCAGTGATTGTGTACAAGGTACACTTATTAATACTGTGATCTGTTAGATTTGGCGAGTAGAAAATCTGGTGAGTTTCTTACGCGGTTTGGGTCAATTTTTCCATGTCCGAAACGCTTGAAAATTTTCCAAAAAACGAATCTATTATGCTCTTCTTGTTTATCGAGTTCTCTATTTATCTTGTTGATCATAAATGCTGATTGTTGATCAGACAAAATAATGTGTTGATCGGATTTAAGTAGTTTTCTCCGTATTCTGTTTCAAAATCTGGCTAAACGAGGGTCAACGAGCACACAATATAAAAAGGTTAGTTTTCGAGTGAGAAATAGGAGTTCTCACAACTAAAGGTTCTATTTCTCATTTTGAGAAATCCTTTTTGCTGTGAAAATATTCAACTATCAAAAAAAATCGGATAAGGGGGTTTTCTCGTCTTTTTGATACCAAAAATATCTACAAGTTTATGAGCCATTTCGGAGCATTTCAGCCAGAGCCGTCACCAGGGAGGTCTGGAAAGAATCCCATGAATTTTTTTATGTTAGTACAATGTTTAAATAGTACAAAATAGTACATTAAGCAACATGGGCGAAAAGGAATATTCCTGCACGTGTGTCTGGAAAGAGTGCGAGAAAGTGAATTTTCGAAATCATGTGCGTAAAGTTAGTGCGTAAGGAACACTTTTCCGTGCGTAAAAAAATTTTTGCGCATGGAATGGGTAAATACCTGTGCGTAAGTTCACCAACAGTGCGTAAGGTATATCTTTACACACTGGAACGTATCTTTACGCACTGCCGTATTTTTATTATCTAGCCTGATATTCTACGACATCTCTTGAAGTTTCTGCGTTGACTGGCAAAATGATCTCTGTCTTAATTATGTAGAATCAAAGTGCTCCAATCGTTCATTTGAAGCTGCCGAAAGCAGGTGTAATAACTTGTTTCACTCGACAGAATGAATACTCATGACTCTCTAAATTGTGATCTTCAACTCTTCTCCCTCAATAAGTCCATATGATTGAAATATTCTGCGTTGGTCATCGGATTGAACATGGAAATCGTTTACTTCAATAGAATATGAGTTTAATTCAATTTAATATAATATAAGGACTGAAATGCTCTTCAAGTACTTTTACCGTGGTTTTGGTGATTCGGAATCTACCTTAGACTGTAGGTCCAAAGGTAATGTAAATTTACTCTTCGGACACTTTGCCTCAATAAAAAAGGAGTGTCGCACATGGATTCACGTATTTTTTATAAGAAAGAGGTTTCCCTCTGTCGGAGGCGCTTTCTATCCCGTGTATTCAGAATATTATTATCATTATAATTTTCCAAGTTCTTCCTATGGAACCAGGGAAATAGCACATTATTCCATCAATCCGTTTATTTATTCTTACCCGTCCTTGGCGACATTCATATAACCCTGTAATAATTTCCCTCAAAATTCAAATTCATACAATCTTATGAACTTACATATCTCGGATCTTGTCCACTCCTAAAACTTTTGAGAATTGAGATCGATATTTTCAATCTATGCGGTAACATATGATATATCGGACAAAAGATCTTTTTCTGATACATTTTCAGAATTTTTTTTCAGTCGGGGGCCTCGCCCTTGGACTCCGCTCTACACCCTCTTCCCCAATTGCCCCGATCGCGATTGGGTTACTAGCGTATGAGGTGACCGACAGAATACTGACTTTCCGCACGAAATTTTGAAAAATATCGTACGCAACTCTGTCGAAAGGTTTCCGCACTCGGAAAACCTTTACACACGAGATGTGAATCTTTACACACTGCTGAGATACTTTACGTACGAGCCGCGTTCAAAATTAGTATATTACGAAACGACTTCGACTCTTCACGCACTGTCGGAAATGTTTACACACGAGGGTAATAACTTTAAGCACTGTTGAGATTTCTCGCTGACGCTCGTGCGTAAAGAATCTCAACAGTGCGTAAAGTGTTACTCTAGTGTGTAAAGTTTCCGACAGTGCGTAAAGTATCCAAGTCGTTTCGTACGATATTTTTCGCAATTTACGCACCGAAAAAATGGTCTTCACGCACAAACTTTACGCACATGATTGCGAAATACATTTGAAGATGTGGTTTTGGAATTTATGAATATCTTTATCCACCAAAAGTATTTTCGAAGTAAAGATGAAAATATAATTCATATAAAACGATGCGTAATCGAAGGGTTTGGATTCGCCTCCTTAAAACACATTGACATCCAAGGTTGACTCCGAGGTTGACTCATTGAATTTTTTTCTAAGGTTTCAATTTCCTATGAGAATTTCGATGGATTCATTTTTGCACAGATTTCACTTTCTCGCACACGTAGCAGTGCGATAATGACTCTCCACATTTCTTTATGCACGGGTACCTTGCATAGAAAGTTAACTTTTTGCTCAGTTTTAGGCACGGCGTTGGATAAAATTTTTTATACAATTCTCCGATCTTTGGGTGCTCGTAAAATTGCATGAAGTAGTACTTGCACCTCGTTTTTAAGGTTTCCCGCTTCCGAGCGATTATTTCGACACTTGCCTGCGGCTCGGGCCGAAAACCGATCACCCAGAAGCGAGCTACAACCTCATGAACTTGGTGCAAAACATACTATTTTGGAATTTTTTCGAAGCCCCCCATGGGCCTGAAGGCCCATAAAAGATCTATTCAAGGCCCCTTTCAACCTATCTTGGAAAAATCATAGCTCTAACTAGACTCACTGTTTTGGACGTACTTGGGCGCATTTTCTTTCTCAAGACTAGTACTTTCAAGAAAAAAATTGTCCGAGGCCGATAATTGAGCCTAGCGACTTCTAGGAGCTGTTTGTTGAGCGCTTATTCGACCGATTTTTGGGCCTGGTTCAAAGTAATCTAGCTCCCAATAGACATGAGATAGTCGATGTAATAATTTACTCCCGATCTCTTGATGCAATCGGACTTTATTGCCAAAGTTTTGTCGTTTTTTTTTTTCAATCAATTCCCGACGTTTCTGGTGCGTCTGGTACTCCCCTCATCAGGGGAAAAAACCAAAGAAATAAACGAAGAACTTCTAGTGGTGCATAGTACGTATTTTATGGAATGTAAACAGAGTCATTCTTCTTGAAATAAAATGTTGGTACGATTCTACACTTTCTTTTAAATTATTTTTATTTTGTCATCTTCTAGTAATATTCCACGTACAAGAGAGAGTGACGGATAGAGCGAACAGATGTTCATTGCTCAAGCTCCCCATCGGCACTCGAGTGCCGATAGGGAGCATCTGTTCGCTCTATCCGTCACTCTCTTTTCTACGTACAATATTACTAAGGAATGAAAAATTTTTTAAAAATTAGAAGAAAGTGTATCGTACCAACACTTTATTTCAAGGAGAATGACTCGGTTTACATTCCATACAGTACGTAATATGCACCACTAGAAGTTCTTCGTTTATTGTTGATGCAAGTTCTTGAAAAATGGCCAACTTGCGCACAGAAGCGGGGGAGGAAAGTCGGATCGGGTTTCACACAATGATTCCACTCGCGGGTTTAATTATAGAAAAATCAGAGTCTTTATTCAGAAAGACCTGGTCTAAACTAACTAAAGGGCACGCGATAAAATACTCGAAATTATGCGAAAAAACTATGTACAAAATTGAAATGATGAGTCCGTCTTCGTCGAGGTGAAAATTACTCGATTCCGCAGAAGGAGGAAAAATCGAGGGGAGAGAGGCAAATACCGATGACCAACTCTCCCGTGCGCTGTTGGGCACGTAACTGAATGTGCTCGCGGAAATTGCCGAAAATCGCAGGTGTCGCCGAACTGTTGTGAGGTCATTAGTATATATCTAGAGCGAGTTATCTGGTAAGATCATGAGCAAATCAAGCCACGGAGCAAGAATCGCGGCGTCAGCTTGTCCAAGATCATTTCGACATTTAGTATAGCGGTTGCCCGCTGCTCGTCGTGAGACAGGATATCGGGGTCAGACGAATATTATTTAAGGAGGCGCGGAATCGCGCCCGGGAGCTTACGGTCCGAGTCAGTCACGCGAGACAGGTAAACGCAGCCACGGATTGGCCCTGTCAGTAGAAGTCAAATCATTTGATAGGTCTCTTTACATTGAGATACTAGCCGTGGAATAAAGTAACAGTCAATCTTATTCTCGTGTCAAGATCATTCTATACATCCAACCCCTTCAGACGGAACCCACGTTGGGCGCCAGTTTTATGTTACGTTATTGGTGTTCGGGTATTGGGTTTTCCGTCTCCCAAGCGCGAAGCTGTCGTGCTGGGTGTTTGTGAAGGGGTTGGATGTATAGAATGATCTTGACACGAGAATAAGATTGACTGTTACTTTATTCCACGGCTAGTATCTCAATGTAAAGAGACCTATCAAATGATTTGACTTCTACTGACAGGGCCAATCCGTGGCTGCGTTTACCTGTCTCGCGTGACTGACTCGGACCGTAAGCTCCCGGGCGCGATTCCGCGCCTCCTTAAATAATATTCGTCTGACCCCGATATCCTGTCTCACGACGAGCAGCGGGCAACCGCTATACTAAATGTCGAAATGATCTTGGACAAGCTGACGCCGCGATTCTTGCTCCGTGGCTTGATTTGCTCATGATCTTACCAGATAACTCGCTCTAGATATATACTAATGACCTCACAAACCCCAGGGGTGCGCAAAAAATTACAACAACAAAATAGTGCGAAATTTTGTACTTTTTTATGTTATTTCGCATCCCGGGGAGCCGTTATAATATTTGGATCATTTCTCATGGTACTATGTTGTAGGCGATGAAATTCTCCAAATTTAAAAAAAAAACCATACTAAAATTCTTTCCGTAACTCGAGATAATTAGCAACAAAGCTGGAAAATGCCAAAAATTTCCTTCATTTTTCATTTCGAGGGAAGCCAATGGATCGATGTGTACTTGCTGGAAAATGTAGCCCTCATAGAGTACTATATGTAAATAAAAAATCAGTGCGATCCGTCAATAAACATTGACGCTATTGTAATTGTTTATCCCAAATTGTTGTTTTTTGCAATAGCCGTAAAAATTTTCCACGTGCACGAAAGTTGTCGCAAAAAATCAGAGAGCTTCCTGGAACCCTCAACTATAAGATGCGATCATAAAACCGGTCACTTTGTTACAAAAAATCGTCTCTGGAGCCAATTGTTTATAAAAATCGGAAATTCCCGATTTTATTTTGCACACAATTCCGCGAGTAATGGATATATGGAAAAATTCGTTTTTGGACGTTGTAGTACTAATTCTGCTCTAAATTTAAAAAAAAAAAACATCACTCCACGACCTTTTGGACCAGAGATACCGATTTTTTTTTTAAATCGATATTTTATAAACAATTGAATATTAAGGGCCGAAATTTGCGGGTAATGGTAGAAAAATGTTCAAAGATTCATATACAGAATGTTTGGTTCACATACCTTGACTTGCGTCCTTGTCCCAGCAGGTGAAAGTTAATGTTTCCTTTATCTCGCTTGAAAAAAGCTGCAGGGGTGAGGAGTGGGGGTACTCCCGCGGCAGCGTGGCGGCCGACCAGAAACTGAGCCTCGCTCTTCAAATCCGAGCGCTCGGAATTGTTGACGATATCTCGGGTCCTACTGGACCGTTTTTGATCATTTTTCTTTAATTTGGGGGAGCTTTCAGAAAAAAACACAATGGCGTATTAATTATAAGGATTTGAACGGCCATTTTGGGTGTATAAGGGGTACCGTGAAAATAAGAGGTTTTGGTCCAATTTTTCCCGTGTATCAACTAATGTTTCTCACACAAAACATTCTGAATCTGTTGAACGTGGATAATCGATAAGGGAAAGCTCCTCGGAAAATTTGAAAATTATGAAAATTTTTCCGAAAAAAAATTCTATTGAAAAGCGCATCATCACCAAAAAAATAAGCAGAGGGAACACCATATCAGTTTTCATTCTGGAAAATCCGGAATTCGGGAAATATTTCCAAGTTTCACCACAACAATTCATAAGATGCCAATTCTTCCAAGAGAGATTTTTATTCGTACTACACTATGATGAGCTGTGATAAAGAAAAACAGAAATTTTGTAATGAAGAATCAAAGTCCATAGCATATACTTTTCATTGCGTGTTAGCATTAGATGTTGGAATGAAAAAGCCCACAGCCTCCCGCGTATTGATGTCGCGAAGATTACGCTCCGGGAAATCCCAATTGTCGAAACCTGGAATCGGATCTGGTAATTGCACTGGCAATTTTTTTTTTTTTCTGGAAAAGTTTTCACAATTTTCAAATTTTCCGAGGAGCTTCCCCTTATCGATTATCCACGTTCAACAGATTCAGAATGTTTCTGTGAGAAACATTAGTTGATACACGGGAAAAATTGGACCAAAACCTCTTATTTTCACGGTACCCCTTATACACCCAAAATGGCCGTTCAAATCCTTATAATTAATACGCCATTGTGTTTTTTTCTGAAAGCTACCCCAAATTGAAAAACATTATCAAAAACGGTCCAGTAGGACCCGAGATATCGTCAGTCAACAATTCCGAGCGCTCGGATTTGAAGAGCGCGGCTCAGTTTCTGGTCGGCCCGCCACGCTGCCGCGGGAGTACCCCCACTCCTCACCCCTGCAGCTTTTTTCAAGCGAGATAAAGGAAACATTAACTTTCACCTGCTGGGACAAGGACGCAAGTCAAGGTATGTGAACCAAACATTCTGTATATGAATCTTTGAACATTTTTCTACCATTTCCCGCAAATTTCGGCCCTTAATATTCGATTGTTTATAAAATATCGATTTTTAAGAAAAAATCGGTATCTCCCGTCCAAAAGGTCGTAGAGTGATGTTTTTTTTTTAATTTAGAGCAGAATTAGTACTACAACGTTCAAAAACGAATTTTTTCATATATCCATAACTCGCGGAATTGTGTACAAAATAAAATCGGGAATTTCCGATTTTTATAAACAATTGGCTCCAGAGACGATTTTTTGTAACAAAGTGACCGGTTTTATGATCGCATCTTATAGTTGAGGGTTCCAGGAAGCTCTCTGATTTTTTGCGACAACTTTAGTGCACGTAGAAAATTTTTACGGCTATTGCAAAAAACAACAATTTGGGATAAACAATTACAATAGCGTCAATGTTTATTGACGGATCGCACTGATTCTTTTTTTACATATAGTACTCTATGAGGGCTACATTTTCCAGCAAGTACACATCGATCCATTGGCTTCCCTCGAAATGAAAAATGAAGGAAATTTTTGGCATTTTCCAGCTTTGTTGCTAATTATCTCGAGTTACGGAAAGAATTTTACTATGGTTTTTTTTTAAAATTTGGAGAATTTCATCGCCTACAACATAGGACCATGAGAAATGATCCAACTATTATAACGGCTCGCCGGGATGCGAAATAACGCAAAAAAGTACAAAATTTCGCACTATTTTGTTGTTCTAATTTTTTGCGTACCCCTGGGGTTGTTCCATTTTATAGAGGGGTGTTCTATAGGGTATCCCGCATCGAAAAAAAAATAGAACCGTCCTTTGGCACTCATGCACAGTTCGAAGTCTAGAATTACTGGCCTATACTGCAGAAGGGTCTTCCCGAACGGATCCAAGGAGTCATGATCCGGGCAATCAATCATGTCGATAGTCTATTTATGAATCTCACAACGAATCATTCGGAAAGTTTCAATAATGTCGTAGCGAAAACCATTGGAGCAAAACGGTTGCACTTGTCTCTGAAACTTTCATACAAAGCTCGTTGCTACATTGCAGTGCTTTTATTCAACATCTTTGCGAGCATTGGACCTATCTGGGAATCAATGGGGAAGGATGCACCGCGAATGGAGCTAAAAGTTCATCAAAAGAGAGCTGAAAAAAATCAGCTACGTCTCGCACGCTTAGCGAAGTTGTTCCGAAATTTGTAGCCCGCGTCAACCCCAGGGTGCCGATGAGAACTATGGCCGCGTGGTTGAGCCTGATATCAGCGAAGAAGAGTTCGCCATACGGAAAGCTGAGCATTACGAGAAAATCACTAGGTGGCAGCGTGATGCAGAGGGAATAGGACAGCGCACGAAATTACAAAGCTTATCACCCGAATGGAAAACGACGCGGAAGTTGGTCATCACTGCCTCGGTTATGGGTCGCATTTTGAGGAGACTGCCACATAATTCCTGCGATTCCATAGTAAAGACAATCGTGAACCGACCCGAGCTTCCAAAAAATGATGCATTAGAACGGGGGACCACGTTTGAAGCCGTCGTGAAACAAAAACTGAGAGAAGCGGGGTATGACATCTGGGATAGTGGCCTCATGATGCATCCCAGAATACTCGGTATCGCAGCTCCTGCGGATGCCTTGATTGGTGACGACGCAACGCTCGAAGTAAAATGTCTCTACACCGCTCGCATGGTGAAGCCACTGGAGGCAATCACAAACAAGGTATGCAGTATTTCGAAGACCTTTCGCACAGATGAAGATGGTGTCCAGTCCACTTGAATGAAGAATCTGATGCTTATTGTCAAATCCGAGGACAGCTGGCCGTCACTGACAGGCAATACGGACTACTTGCCATTGCGACCAAGAAAGGGATACATACCACGCGGGTCGACCGAAATGAGGATTTTATCAATAAACTTATGTGTGAGAAATTTTATGACGAGTGTGTCATCCCTGAGATAATAGATAGTCGCAAGCTCTCAAAGTCTACATTACCAATCCGTGATCCGCAATCCGTGGTCGATGCAAGGAAAGAATTGAATCAGAGGAAACATCAGGAGAAATTGGCAAAAGAGATGAGACAAATTGAGCAAAGGCAGAGGAAAGAGGACCGAATCTTCGAAAGAGAACTAAGGAAAATTGAGAAGAGGCGAGGAAAGAAGAGGAAGAATTGATGAGAGAATTGAGAAAGGGTGAAGCCAATCAGGAAAAACAACAGCGAGATGAAGCAAGGAGGCAGAAAGAAACTGAAAGGAAGCAGAAAAGAGGAGCACGCAAGAGAAAAGTGATGGAGGAGGAGAACGATCTCGCGGTCAGAGGAGAGCAAACGAAAAGACGTCGATGCAGAAAAGAGGGTCCGATTGATAAGGAGAGAGATGAAACTACAGGAGAGCTGAATAAAGAAGAAAAAAATAAGTTGACAGCCCGAACGTGACAGTTTCAAGGATTGCACAGATTGCACAGATTGCGCTGTGTGTGTACACTGTAAAAAACTTTTCGAAAAACTTCAACCATTTGGTTGAGAATTCAGTTTTTTGGTGAAGGCCGTTGTGTACCTAGTTTAGTGGCAAGTATGCCGTATAGTATTTAGTGGCGAGGTGCCGTTACCAAATTAATTGTATCTGATTGAGGGTAAAAATGCCGGTAGCTCGTGAACGATCCTGTACTTACAAGGGGGACCTGCGAAGTGCGGGTCACCAAAGCTCACTTGACTTTTTTGACAGTCTTGTACCACCTGGAATATGAAGAATCCAGAGTAACTTCGTCAAATGAGCCCTCTGCCCGAAGTTACAACCTATGACATTAGCATTGCCCATATAGTCCCATGTTAAAAAGTGATATACATAGATATACTGACAATGCTAACATTTTTACGTGTAGCTCTGAACAGGGAGCCCATTTGACGGAGTTACTCTGGATTCTTCATATTCTAGGTGGTACGAGACTGTGAAAAAAGTTTGGTGAGATTTGGTGACCCGCACTCCGTGGGTCCCCCTTGTTAGTTGAATAAATACGTTTATTTGAGTGAATTTTCTGAGTTATTCTTAGAGACAGGAGTGTCTCCAGTAGATCTTTATAAATTGGCGATTTTCATAAATTTCTTCTTTGCAAAATAAGAGTGTTGTCCTCACCCTGGATCAGTAGATTTTGAGCACTATGAAATATTAGGAAACAAAATTTTATTCAGTCAGCTTCCATGGAGAAGAAGTGTCGTATTATTTACAACTCATCATTATTTTGACTATTTTCACATGCATCCTTTTCGGTTGCTCCTCAACCTCGAGACGAGACAGTGGTCGATGAGCCATTTTTCGGTCAAATTTGTTGATTTTTGATATCAAATCAACAAGATAACATGGAACGGTGCGCGATACATTCCCGCGGGCGGAGGATTTTCGTACAAATTGAAATAAAAAGGTTCATCTAACAAGTTGTAAAATCGAGTTCATAAAATTGCAGTTTTTTGGAAAATGTTGAACGAGAACCACTCCTGCAACTTTATAAACTCAATTTTGCACCATTTTGATGAATCTGTTTTTTAAATTTGCAGAAAAATTCCCCGCGCGTGGCAACATACTGCACTTTGTCCTATATTGTTTGGCTGATTTTGTATCTTGCAATTACCAATCGATCGTTCTTTGAGTCCGCAGTGGAGCGCTCTTGTGTCTATATTGTATTATTGGCTAATATAATATAGGGACGATGTGCAATATTGTCTACCGCGAGAGGAAACAAGGAATCCAGAAAAGTTTATTTCAAACGCTCATGTTGGCTAAGCGACGAGTGAAGCCGAGAGTGAAGCTGCAGGAAAAATCTGTCGGTTGACATTCTTGCGAGGACTTGTTTCATCTCCCTAATACGGCAGCGTGTAACGATCACCCTCGCCCGTCGCGGAGAACGGCAAAATCCCGCCGCTCTCCGGAGCGGGAAGCAGAAACACTCTGGAAATCAAAAAATTGACATGATTCAGGAAACCCACAGAACCTCTCGAAATCGATCATATACTCGCAGACGAACCTCCAGTGAAGTTTAACACGATTTTGAACATACAGAACATATTTTTTTATCAACAAAAACGCGTTTTGCCCGCTTTCGAGAATTTCAGAATTTTTAACTTAAACTCGTCGAATCTCCGCGAGTTTTGCATCTTCAGCTTCCAGATTTTAAGTATGTCGTCTTCGATGTATCTTTGAAGATATAACGTTGGTCCGGGATCGCGATGAATTTTTTCAGCAAAATGGCGGCTTATTACAAATAAATTCTCGCGGGAATGAGATTTTATTTTCAATTGCAAAAAGTGTGTTACAGAATTTGACATTTGATATTCTACGTGCATGCATATCTGAGAACACTTACTTGAAGAAGTTTTTGGTACAGTTACAGGTCCCCACGTTCAATAGCCGAACAACAATAATTATTTGATGAGCGAGCGCGGACGCGCGCAAGGCTGGTAGCTCGAGCGCTAGGAGGGTCTGCGTAGATAATTCATGTTTTGAAAGGTTTCATAGTCTCTCCTTCGATATTCCGAGGCGCTCTAGATCTATTTGATTAGACCGTGAACTTGGAAATCCTGACCTTTCATTGTTAATAACAGTTTTTTTGTGTCGAATCATGATTTTTTGCAAGAACTTGAAAAAATACGCACTTTTGCCAAAAATCTCCAGGAACGAAAGTTGTAGAACATGAAATTCCCTTACGAATTATCCTTACACGTTTCTCAGGAAACCCAGGCATCAGCTAGGAAACACGCTAAACAGTCGCTAAAACTCCCATGCCCTGATTACATGGGCACGAGGGGAGTGGCCGATGTAGCGCTACTAATATGGCTACTATGCTCGTTGTAACCATGACAGTTTTCAGTTTAAGACAAAGCGACCAAGTGTATCGTGAGAAAGACACAATTCCCTCCAAAACAATCACTGGCAGTCGCTGGATGATTCCGTCAGATCTGAACCTCTTTGAATATACATCGAGAGAAAAATGATTAGTGGATCCGCATGCATCAGTACAGCTGCGTGCCACTCCCCTCGTGCCCATGTAATCAGGGCATGGGAGTTTTAGCGACTGTTTTGCGCGTTTCCCAGACCATGCTTGGGTTTCCTGAGAAACGTGTAAGGATCATTCGTAAGGGAAATTCATGTTCTACAACTTTCGTTCCTGGAGATTTTGGGCAGAAGTGCTCATTTTTTCAAGTTCTTGCAAGAAATCATGATTCGGCACAAAAAAACTGTTGTTAAGAGGTTATCGGATACCGACATTGTCGAGTTTTCGGATTTCTCGAAGAATTTTCGAGATATCGGGATTCTGCTAAGTAACGCCGATTCTGTATGTCTCACAGAATCGGCGTTACTTGTTAGATTTTTGATATCTTAAAAGTTCATCGAGAAATCCGAAAACTCGACCATGTCGGTAACTGTACAATATTGATAGGACTCCGACATCCCCTTAACAATGAAAGGTCAGGATTTCCAAGTTCATGATCTAGTCAAATAGATCTAGCGCCTCGGAATATCGAAGGAGAGACTATGAAACCTTCCAAAACATGAGTTATCTACGCAGACCCTTATAGCGCCCGAGCTACCAGCCTTGCGCGCGTCCGCGCTCGCTCATCAAACAATTATTGTTGTTCGGCTATTCAACGTGGAGACCTGTAACTGTACCAAAAACTTCTTCAAGTAGTGTTCTCAGATATGCATGCACGTAGAATATCAAATGTCAAATTCTGTAACACACTTTTTGCAATTGAAAATAAAATCTCATTCCCGCGAGAATTTATTTGTAATAAGCCGCCATTTTGTTGAAAAAATTCATCGCGATCCCGGACCAACGTTATATCTTCAAAGATACATCGAAGACGACATACTTAAAATTTGGAAGCTCAAGATGCAAAACTCGCGGAGATTCGACGAGTTTAAGTTAAAAATTCCGAATTTCTCGAAAGCGGGCAAAACGCGTTTTTGTTGATAAAAAAATATGTTCTGTATGTTCAAAATCGTGTTAAACTTCACTGGAGGTTCGTCTGCGAGTATATGATCGATTTCAAAAGGTTCTGTTGGTTTCCTGAATCATGTCAATTTTTTGATTTCCAGAGTGTTTCTGCTTCCTGCTACGGAGAGCGGCAGGATTTTGCCGTTCCCCGCGACGGGCGGGGGTGATCGTTACACGCTGCCGTATTAGGGAGATGAAACAAGTCCTCGCAAGAATGTCAATCGACAGATTTTTCCTGCAGCTTCACTCTCGGCTTCACTCGTCGCTTAGCCAACATGAGCGTTTGAAATAAACTTTTCTGGATTCCTTGTTTCCTCTCGCGGTAGACAATATTGCACGCGTCGAGTGCTGGAAACCTTTTTTTCCTTCGGGAAACCGAGCTGGACGTGGGCGATAGCACCGTCCAGCTTGGTTTTCCCGAAGGAAAAATGTTTCCGCACGAGACGCGTATGCAGTTTCATACGTCTGTACGCAGAAACAGCTTGTTTCCAGGCCTCCTCGCGCAGCGAGGAGGCCTAGAAACACGCTGTTTCTACGTATGGACGTATTAACATATATTCTTCGTTGGTCTGTCCCTCTCGACCTTGGGGCGACTTTTCCTTGCCTACTCTCTGCACGGTTGCATGATGCCTCCCTCTCAACGCCCGCGCACGCGACTCTCTCATACTAATTACCTAACTTATCGGCCTCTCTGTTTTACCTCGACAATATTCCTGCAACTTTACGGCCTGGATTTGGATCATTTCAAAAAACTAGATCGACAGAGAGGAAGCTAAAAGCCTTCCGCACCTGGGAAGACATCACACTACCCCATTGGCTACCTCTATTTTTCGTAATAGATGTTTTCGTCCCACACCCGCCGACGCATCGCAGCATACGCTTGGCCACCCCGTGATGGTGACTTTTTCCTGCGCTCACGGCGGCTTTTTTGCTATTCAACCCTGGACATGCAATATGTTCCCAGGTGCGAAAAGATATCAGCTTTCTTTTTGTCACTTCAGTTTTTCGAAATGATTAAAATCCAGGACAAAGGCTGGAATTTATAGTCGTCCCCTAAATCGCGCCCCTAAATCGACACCTACTTTCTGGGTTCAGAATTTTCCATGCGGTGGCGCATCTCCATGCATTCGCATTTTCGGCGGCGGAAACCATTCGGCTGCAGCTCATCGACGAGGCAACATCTGACACTTAAGCAGTGTCTGGCAGTCTTTGAGTAATCGAATGAGGCAGATGCGCCACCACATGGAAAATTCTGAACCCAGAAAATAGGTGTCGATTTAGGGGCGAAATTTAGGGGACGACTATAAATTCCAGCCGTAAAGTTGCAGGAAAATCGCTTCCTTTCTGAAGCTTCCGAAATGGCCACTGGTGGCGCTGAACACACCTAGGGCGAGCGCCCTTAACATGGATAGAGCTTAGGGTCATTTCTACACCTCGGCTCGAGACTCGAAATTCACGCCATTTCGCCTGCACTAGCACTGGGAAAAATTTACTGCAGTAACTGCTGAAGGCCTCCGGTAGTTTCGACCCAAGTTGTTGAGTAGGCGCACTGCCGGTACAATCATCGCCGTCACTGTGAAATGCTTCGATGAAATACTCTGAAATTTTGCACACACATAGTTCAGTACTACTTCCATGTAGTGGAAGTTTTGTGATAGATAGAGTGTTGAAAAATTAAAAAAATCAAACTATTTATCGACATTTTCGTGGGTTTCTTCACCGGGAGTCGAGCGGGGGCGTGATTGTGACATGCGAGAAAGTTTTTCAGTTTTCGACTATAGCAAAACTTAAAGCGAGAAAGTGTTTTGGAATTGTCTTAATAATATTAATTTTCAAGATTCAGATCAATTGATGCAATGCAAAGCTCAAACTTGTACTCGTCTCCCGCTTCAAGATTCAGTTACAAAAAGTACTCCAATTTTTTTCCTGTTGCGTCAATCAATCTGAATCTTGAAAATTAAGATCATCTGGACAATTCCGAACAACTTTCTTGCTTTGAGTTTTGCTATAGTCGAAAACTGAAAAACTTTCTCGCATGTCGAAGATCACACTCCCGCCCGACCCGCGGCAAAGGAACCCATGAAAATGTCTAAAAATAGTATGACTTTTCTCATTTTTCTGTTGATGTTTTGCATCACAAATCTCGTACTACATGGAGGCAGTGCTCTTCACCTATGTGTGGACAGAATTTCAGTGCGTTCCATCAGATTTCACAATGACGGCGTTGTTTGTACCGGCCGTGCGCCTACTCAACGACTTCGGTGGAAACTACTAAAGACCTTCGGCAGTTACTGCAGTTCATTATTGTCAGTGTATGCGAGTTGGAAGGTTCTGCAAGAGAGTGAGCAACGGTTGAGACACTGGAACTAGGCGTCGAAGACGTGCTACACATGCTTTCTGCGTCAAAAACGCAATTTACTCACTATTCTCGAAAGAGTGAGCAACGGCTGAGACACTTAAATCGAACGGAAAAGACGTGCTAAAAATATATCCTCCATTGAAAAATGCAACTCACGAGTATTGAGTGTCATTTCATCCTAGGAATACCCATACATTTCGATTCAGTATCAAATTTTACGTGAGAATATGTATCTTCACTCGGCAAGTAGTTAAAAAATACAAATTTCCAAAAACTCAAGCATATGAGTGGAAGAATCACAAAAAGCAACGCGTTTTGACCGAAAATTAAAAAAAAAGATGCTCGGTGAGGCACTACCAAATCACTCTGTAGGGGTTCAAAAAATAATTTTCTCCGTATTTTTTAGGATCAAAGAAGGTATCCAGACAAGGAGGGGTGGCAGGATCGGTGAAGTTTGGGAGATAAGGGACACCGCAATGTATATTCGTGGAACGATATATACTACCCACCTTGTATACGCGAATGATTTTATCCGCCAAGTCATATCGATATCGCTCTCTGTCGTCATCAACAAAAGGTTCCGGTATATTCTGTTCCAACGGCTGCTGGTAGTCGCCATCTTGCGCCGAGTCGGGAGGACGCAAATTCTCGTAGATTGAGCTTGGTTCAAGCTCATTCAGATGCGCTTCACACACTGAAAATTGTCAGATTGTTCAGTTTAGTTAATTCCAATTCAGAATTGCTCTATCGAAATGCTCATTTGAGCACCGATACTCTATTTCAAAGGATCGCCACTCACTATTGATTGTTTCGAAGATAAAGAAGCGCAAGAGCACCTCACTGGCAAGTATGGAAGGGTGAGAAAAAGAACGAGGCACCGGGCCATCTCGCGCCTGCTATACGTTGATGAAGGGCATTCGAAGCTCATGATTGCAAGGGGAGTTTCCGTATCACCGTTTTCAAATCTGCGCAGCTAAAACATACTTTCCCTCCTCGCAATCTTGGTGACTCCGTTCCACTTTCAACTAGCGTTATTGCGTTACTCGTTACCGCTAGTTCGGCTTGTAAATGTTCTTGATAAGTCAGAGGCCCCTGAAATACCCCTGTATTCCAATGATGATGGTTGTAAAATCATGATCGATGATGAATTCAAAGTGCCAGGAAGAAGTTCTTTCATGAAATTCGTAGAAATGATATTATCTTGAATTATACCTGCTAATAGATATATTATTTTAGAAGATTTAGAATTTTTGCTCTCAATTTTCGGAACGGCTGAGTTGGCTAAATCAAAGTTCCGAACTATTAACTCGGGTATTCATAGTCGTTGGTAACTTGGAGGTACAGAGTTCATACGCGGGTCGGCGCTGTAGTCGGTGTGGCATAAAAATGAATTAAAGTCTCTGCATCTACTTTGAAACATTTCAATACACGAATGTAGCAGAACACCAGACAGTCGGCCTGATTCTTTGGCCAGAGCGACCACAGCACCTGACCCGCGGATTGGCACTAATCCGCGGGTTGTCAACGATTATATGAATAGTTTTCTGATGAACTAGTTTTCATTGGACCAAACTCGAGCGAATGTAGGCTGAATCAGACCAAACTAGAGCGCACTACTATCGGTTTAAAAATGATTGACACCTAGAGAATTTCTGCTATCCTGGCTCCAAAAAAAATCGCTAATTTTTTTAACTGGGATAACGTCGAAGCACATCTAGTCGTGGCCATGATAAAAAATTTTTGAAGTCGAGCGGATGACAACTGCGACTGTAGCTGTTATCAGAATGTCAAAAAACGCGGGTATAAGGCCAATTTCAGAGGTAGCTCGACTTTGGGATGCTACAGCTCTGCCAAAAAAAATTCTGGGGTGCTGCAAAAAATGTAGGTGATAGGTATTTGGTTCCCTAATAGCGTCCAACAACAATCAGCCGAAAAAATTATTAACTTTTGGAGATAATCTAGTTATTGTTATCTCGGGATCTATTGAGGTTGGAGACTTGATTCAAAAACAGAAAAGTCATAAAAAAATTCTGGATGTCAAATACGAAAATGCAGTATGAGATTTTAAATAAACAAACGCGTGGCAAGGTCGCAAAGTTGAAAAAAAATAAAGTTTGCGCCTATTGTGAGGCTTTTATTGTCTTTTACAGCCGGGGCCCGTAAAATCGTCGATGGGCAAGACTACCTGACCGCGGACCATAAAAGTCGTAAAGTTGCGGTCTCGAAGTCAATTAGGGCACCGTCAGTCTGCTTCGGCTGCAATACTGAAGCTGAATTTTCAACAAAGAGAGCAATAAAACTATTTTGAACGCGATTTGGGCCTTGCGTTACAAATATCGCCGATTCATCGATGAAGCATTGTCAATGATGAGTCGAACAGTATACCAATGACGCGTGTGTGCAGGTGTCTTTCCCTCTCTCTCTCAGAGTTTCACGATATCTGCATGTAAGTATTCTTTGGCGGATCCTTCAAATGATTGATAATATACAATAAATACTTTATCCACATGATTCCGATGTGAAACAGTTGGATATCATCCGTATTGATAAGATGACAATCAACAGTTGAATGATTTTACCATCATCTTGTTCGACCGATCATTTATAGCATCATAGAAATGAATGTATGTCGTGTTATTGCGCGTTTCGCACAATCAATAATTATCAGTCAACGATCGAACAAGATAATAGTAAAATCATTCAACTGTTGACTATCATCTTATCGATACGGATGATATCCAACTCTTTCACCATCGGAATCATGTGAAGTATTGATTGTATATTATCAATCATTTAAAGGATCCGCCAAAGAATACTTACATGCAGATATCGCGAAACTCTGAGAGAGAGGGAAAGACACCTGCACACACGCGTCATTGGTATACTGTTCGACTCATCATTGACAATGCTTCATCGATGAATCGGCGATATTTGTAATAGTAACGCAAGGCCCAAATCGCGTTCGAAATAGTTTTATTGCTCTCTTTGTTGGAAATTCAGCTTCAGTATTGCAGCCGAAGCAGACTGACGGTACCCTAATTGACTCCGAGACCGCAACTTTACGACTTTTATGGTCCGCGGTCAGGTAGTCTTGCCCATCGACGATTTTACGGGCCCCGGCTGTAAAAGACAATAAAAGCCTCACAATAGGCGCAAACTTTATTTTTTTTCAACTTTGCGACCTTGCCACGCGTTTGTTTATTTAAAATCTCATACTGCATTTTCGTATTTGACATCCAGAATTTTTTTATGACTTTTCTGTTTTTGAATCAAGTCTCCAACCTCAATAGATCCCGAGATAACAATAACTAGATTATCTCCAAAAGTTAATAATTTTTTCGGCTGATTGTTGTTGGACGCTATTGGGGAACCAAATATCTATCACCTACATTTTTTGCAGCACCCCAGAATTTTTTTTGGCAGAGCTGTAGCATCCCAAAGTCGAGCTACCTCTGAAATTGGCCTTATACCCGCGTTTGTTGACATTCTGATAACAACTACAGCCGCAGTTGTCATCCGATCGACTTCAAAAAAATTTCACCATGGCCGCGACTAGATGTGCTTCGACGTTATCCCAGTTAAAAAAATTAGCGATTTATTTTGGAGCCAGGATAGCAGAAATTCTCTAGGTGTCAATCATTTTTAAACCGATAGTAGACTCCCAGAAGCGGACGGAGCACGGACATACCGGCTCATACCCAAGCTCGCCAAGTGGGTCGAGCGTACTAACAGGGATCTGGACTACTAGCTCACCCAGGCGTTCAGCGACCACGGTTGTTTCGGTGAGTATCTTCACAGTTCCAAGGAGAGGAATTGGTCCGCGTGCTAGATGTGCGATGCCCCGTGGGATGATGCGGAGCACGCGCATTTTGAAAGCCTGGATACGGAAACAGAGCGAACGGAGCAGAGGGGTCACCTGGGGCGATCTCTCAACCCGAAAAATATCGTGGCAATGATGCTTCGGAGCAAAGAGGACTGGAACTGGATTGCCGAGTACATCAAACTCGCAATCACCAAAAAAGAAAAAAAAGAACGAGAGCTGCAACGCCAAGGACATGAAACTAGGTGAAGAGGGTGCAGCTGATGCCTACCCGAGCACCGTTGCAGCCATAAACAATATTGTGAAAAAGAAGACGTGGAGAAGCGACGGAGGATGCGCGTCCTAGCGCTCAATGAGCCAGCTAGTTGGAAATAGTGCTTACGCGGTACCCATGTGTCGGAGGTGTTTTGTGGGTATACACCAAAGTCTCTGGGACTCCCACACAGAAGAGAGCAGGAGCTCTCTTATTATGTCTAATGCATTTTCCCCTCCCGAGAAAAAAGAAGATCGCAGAGTAGACCAAAGTAAACCTAATTAGACCAAACTAGACCGAAGTGGACCTCACTACACCAAACTAGAAGAAATTAGGCAGAACTAGACGGAACTAGACCGAGCTAGACCGAGCTAGATCGAACTAGATCGACCTAAATTGAGCTAGACCGAATTAAACCGAACTAGACCGGACGAGACCGTAATCGAGGGGGCCAGACTGTATCAGACCGTACTAGATTGAATTAGACTGGACTACACCTAATTTAGCCAAACTAGACCGAATGAGACCTAATTACCCCGAACTATACCGAACAAAACCGGGCTAGTTTTATTTAGACCGAATGAGATCGAATGTGACCAATCGACACCAAACTCCATGTAACTAGACCGAATTAGGCCAATCCAGACCAAACTAGACCGAACTAAACAGACATAGATTGAACCGGACCGAATTAGATCTAACTACAACGAGTGAGATCGGATAAAACCAAACAAGATCAAACGAGTGCGAACTACGCCAAATTAGGCCAAGATCGTCCAAATTAGCTCAAACTAGATCAAACGAGATCGAGATACGACGAGCTAGACCGAGCTAGACTTGATTGGACTGAACAAAACCGAATTAGATTGCATTAGACCGAACTAAACCCAACTACACTTAACTAGACTGAATAAGGCTCATTTAGGTCAAACTAGATGAAACAAGACCGAACTAGATCGAACAAGGACGAATTAGACCGAACTAGACCTTATTGGACCGAAGAAGACAAAATTGGGTCAAATTGGACCAGACTCGGCCTAAATACACCGTACCAGACCGAACGTCTGTTGTCGTCTCGGACGGACTCTACCAGAGAAACCTCCTTAATATAGACAAATGTAAAGTCATGTCCTTTTTCCTAGGGGAAGAACCTCTAATAAAGCATGATTACCTGTTAGATGATATGAAATTACAGAGAGTAAGAGAAATCGAAAACTTAGTTGTTATATTCGACTCAAAATTAAACTTCAAAATGCACATGAGAAATGTTATAAACAAGGCTAGCAGACTAATTGGCTATATTTAAAGAAAAACTGCCTGTTTCAAAGAAACAAAATCCTTATGTACTCTCTATAATGCAATAGTAAGATCTCAACTAATATATGCGTCCCGAGTATGGAAGCCTCATAATGCTGTTGATTTATACAAATTGGTAAAAGGTCAACATAGGTTCCTAAAATTCTTATCCTTTTACACAAGAAATTACATAGATTGGAACTGCCATCCCGATCAGAAATTTAGGTGGCTTCCCCGCGGGGGCCCCGCGGGGCTTGCCCCGGAGATCGCAGGGTGCCCGCGGGGCAAATGTATGGAGAAGCATATGAGGTGTAACGCCTTCCCCGCGGGGCCCCCGCAGGGCATCCTCGGGGCAATACTCGCATAAGTAAGTGTTATTTTAGATGAAGAGTGCGATACACTTTTGCACGTGTTTGTGATTATAACTCAAATCATTCTCTGATGAGTATTCAAGTGAAACAGAAAAATCATCTCAGGCACGGAAAAGAGCCTTATTATAAGTATAGAGTCCAAAATATTCACTTACTTCTGCTGTGTTTACTTCTGCGTGTCCGCTGTGGGAGATGGGTACTTTACTTTGCAGCATGTGATGAAGATTGTTCTGTTTCTGAAGAGTGATTCGAGTTAAAAGTGAGTGCTTAATAATATTAAAATATAGTGTGATCACCTGGTGGAAATTTTCTTCACACATCTGCAGAGATGAGGTTAACTCAAGAACATTACGCAGGGATGTTTTACTCAAGTAATCAGATGTTTTACGCACTCCATGTGACAAGTATAAGATTCAACTCAAGTTTCACAATCAAGACCTGTTGCTCTGTTATAGGTGATGTACATACTCAGCAAATTTCTACTTCTCTGTAGAATATTTCATGAAGTGCAGGCAGAGTGAAAACACTTGGAAAAAAATCTACGCTCAATTGTATCTGGCCCTATTGAGCTTGCTCATCCCAGTTTTAATATAGTACATTTCGATACAAGAGCGTAAAACGTTTTATTCGCGTCCGAGTGATGGGTTTCCGGCCTGAGCCGCAGGCGAGGGTCGGAATCATCACGAGGATGCGAATAATAGGTTTTACGGCCGTGTATCGAACTATACTTTTCGATAAACTGTGAGTAAAAGTCGACAAACTGTGCGCAAAGTACACTTTTACGCACAGTGTATCGAAAAATGCTTTTTGCTTCAGAGTAACAGGGTGTATATGAACAATTGTCACAGCATCTTCACCAAGCTCTTACAGTATTCCTCGCCTCCAATTCTTATGAGCATTCATATTTTGTCGAGAAGTTTCTTCAGAGCTTGAATATTCTACTATAAGTCTTGGGGTGCTTTCATCAAATGCTCGCACTTGATCAATTCTTGTGGCATAGCCAAGTAAGATAGCTTGGGATATACTAATTTCCCTGTGCATATTCTGGTAATGATGAGTTATCATCATGCTTAACTCTACAATTAGTATTCTGAAATATAAAGTAAGCGACGTAGAGCCAAGACTCATAGAAAGATATTCAAGCTCTGAAGAAACTTCATGACAGAATATGAATGTTCATGAGAATTGGAGGCGAGAAACACTCCAAGGGCACATTGAAGATGCTGTGACAATTATTCATGCACTTCCTATCACTGTGGAGCAGCTGAAGCATTTTTCCAAACTGGGACAAGCAAGCTCAGTAGTGCCAGATATAACTGAGCGTAGATTTTTTTCCAAGTATTTTCACTATGCCTGCACTTCATGTAATATTCTACAGAGAAGTAGAAATTGGCTGAGGGTGCGTATCACCTGTAATAGAGCATCAGGTCTTGATTCTGCAGCTTGAGTTGATTCTGATAGTTGTGTTATAGAGTGCGAAAAGCATCAAGAAACTTTAGTATAACATCCCTGCGTAATGTTCCTGAGTTAACCTCATTTCTGCAAATGTGTAACTGTAAGGGAAATTTCCTTCAGGTGATCATACAATATTCTAAAATCATTGAGAACTCACTTTTAACTCAAATCTCAGTCCAGGAAGAGAACTTTCTTCACCACCAACCTGCAGAGTCCAGATCCCAACTCCTTACAGCAGAAGTAGGTAAACACAGGCTACAGAAATATCTACCGAAGTTCTCTTTCGTTTTTTCAGTCTTACTTGAGTTTTGGAGGAATGACATGAGTTGTAATCACAAACATGCCCAAAAATATATCAAATTTTTTATCAGGAATTACATGTACATTTTGCGAATATTGCCCCGAGGATGCCCTGCGGGGGCCCCGCGGGGAAGGCGTTACACCTGTATATGCTTCTCTATACATTTGCCCCGCGGGGAAGCTCTGATGACGCGGGGGAATTTCTGATCGGGATGATTATAAAACAATGGTGGAAAAATTCCAAATCTGTAGTAGAGAATCTTTTCTTGGTTATCAAAATGTACTACCTTTTGTTAAATTGTTGAAAAACTATATCGACTGTGATTATCTGCTCAGGAAAGTTGATATTAACCTTTAGACTGCCGGCCTGGCGCATATATGAACCCTTTATTTTATGATCAGTTTGATTTTTGTAAGTGAGTTTTCGATGAGGTTTCTATGATGGAATGGATTTAGAAGCATCGTGAGCCACCCTGAGATTCTTCTAAACCAACCAATCTATCTAAATTACCCCCAACGAGGGTGTGAAACCCCTCAAAATTCAAGAATAGAATATCAGACTTATATCAGATCTTCCGAAACTTTTCCTGGCTAATAGTTTATGTACACTCGGGAGGATGGTGATCTGCATCTCGGTGACGGTCAGTGTTGGTTCGAGATCTTTATTCATCTCTCTCGCACTCAATAGGTTATGGCACCAGTGCGAACAAGACGGAAAATCTCGACCAATCACTGACCGTCACAGCCACTGCAGTTCAGCTTCCTCCCGAGTGTACATTAGTGTTTCAACAATAACTGCGGGTAAAATTTGGATCCTCCACGAACCATTTTATCACATAAATCCTCTTAAAAGCTAGTAATTCTCTAATTATGAATTTTCAAATTTTCAACTCCTGATAAGGGAAAGTTCTGATATTGAGCGTTTTTTGATTATGTGAATGCATGGAGGAGCGATTTGGACAGCCTCTTACATCCGAGGAAGCCAGGAATTCATTTAGATGTAACTGAATGGTAATCTGCAAAATTCCGAAATGTAAAGTATGGGGCCCGACCGCTGCCTGCCGGCCTGGCTCATATATGAGCCACCTATGACCTTGAGAACTCATCGCGACGTATTAGTTACTCATATATATAAATTTTCCCCTTCGGAAGTGGTCATTCCTTTAGGAAAAATGCCGGCAGTCTAAGGTTTAAGGTACCTGACCTCAGATTGAGATGCAGTGAAATCCTATTTTCTCAAAGAAGACTCAAAAGTAGCCTGCAAAACAAGTCACCATTGAATAGCATGGCTCAACTGGCAAACAAATACAAGAATGAAATTGATTTTTTTTTTAAATATACTAAGATCAAACATATTACATATGAATAAATTATATGATACACTGTGAACAATCAATTCACTAGTTATAATTCTATCAATTCAATTGTTAACACGTTCGCTGCGAAGTCGGTTTTTCGTGATTTCATTCCTCTCATGAACTGGACCCCCGTTTTCTGGTAAAAATGCTCGGATCGGAGCGAACTCTTTCTGGTTCATTGGTTGAGCCCTAGACAGAGTAAATCACCTTGGAAAGTTCTTACTGGGTATATTTTTCGAGTCATTACGGACTGGATTAGATTGGAAAATGAAAAATCGCGGGACCCACCGGTGGGTCCCGCCGCAGCGAACGTGTTAATATGCTTTTATTTTTGTCACCAAATTCGAAGAAACCTTCATTTTTCTCGATTATAGAATCGAGTCACGAATAAGTGAAACAAATGTGAGCACCTATAATTTTTTGTAATAACTATTGTTAAAGGTCGTTAGACCGTAAATTGAATTAAAATAAAATATAAGTCTGTACTGGAGATATTTCTCAAGTGTTCCACGATTGGGACGCAAATCACGAGGTGTTCTTTCATTGGTACTTCCACCTTACAGCTTTGATTATCATATAAAGATTAACTCCCCTCTCACTCGAGACATGTATATGAGATGGAAGTTTTTTTGAGAAAAAGTTGTTATGTTGCTTTGGATGCCGCAGCTTGTCGAGCAGAATCCAAAGGCACTCCGCAAGAAATTCATTATATTTTTTGTGTGAAAACGAAGGGATTGAGCTATTGTAGCGCTACGTACCTTAGCGGAAAAGACAGAAAATTGCATTAGACAGGAAAAAAATAGCGGCATAGTTTTTTGGGATGCACACCATCTGTAGGTCAAAATCGACTTCTAAAAATTGTGAACATGTTACAAATGCCCTCAAGGTATAAAAAAATTTCTCTCTACTCAGACTCTAACGCGTTTAAGATTACCATGCGTTTAGATGTGAGCTATGCAGCCCCCATTTTGTGAAAAATGCACCAAGAAAAGATAAAACCATCGGTCGAGGTCTCCGTGTATTCCAATTCAGAATTTCGGAACAATCTTTCATCTCCTAATTGCATACAATTTATATACATAAACCATTAGTGAGGTTGAATAGGAAGCTTCAGTCGTTTATTTCAATTTTAGCCGCTATTTCACTTTTTGATGCCAAAAGTCAAACATTTCAAAGATATCCTCATAAGTGACCCCTGGAGTATTCACAGTTTTTGCACCATCACAAGATAAGACTTTAAAAACTGTGATATGGAATAATGAAGGTCTTATTCAACTGACATTAGTTAAGGTGCTATTCCAAAATGTTTCTCAACCCCTTTGAAAATTATGTGCGTAGTTCTGTGGAAACTTTGAAACAATGTGTGCCTGCTTGTACAAACCCTTGAAACGCTTGGGAAAAAATGCGTACAAGTCATTTTCGACGTATTTTTTGGTGCTCTTTTTGGCGCAATCATTAGTTTGGCGATCCAGCGCCACCCAAAAAAATTATCATTGAAAAAGGGGTCAAAATGTCAGTTCCGTGTGTTGTGGTTTTCCTTTTTTTCGGACTTTGTGAGCGTGAAGCGCCGAAGTGAGGCTCGTTTAAGATTTGGGCGGGAAATTACATCAAATATCATATAGTATTAGCACCAAATTCCATTGCTATAAGAGCCCAAAGACCACTTTTTGCATGTGCGCGGAGCACATACATTTTGTGGCGCAGTTTTACTTGAAATTTTACTCGCTCAGTTTTCCTCGATAAAAGTGAATTTGCCTCATTCTACACTTTTCCGCACCAACTTATTCTTAAAGTCAATCGTCAGGCGCAAGTTGCCATGGAAAAGTTTTCCATGACTCAGAATTTCGAAAAAGAATTGATTTTTATACTTTGCGGAGCTCTTTCCCGCTAAAATCTGGTTTTGCTAATTTTTTTGGTCAGTTCCGTGTGGCACTGGTGCGACCCTTAAACGCGAAATTATGGAGGCCCTAGTCAGTTATTTCCAAAGTATCCGATGGCCAAATGAAACCCCCAAAATCTCAAGACTGTAGCTTGAACCGTTTGGCCGTGAGATCAATTTTAGTGTCAAATGTCAGGTTCCTTGCGCCATACAAAATGTCAGGTTCCGTGCGCCACAACCGTGTTATAAGTACGTGTTATCCTTATGGTACCGATGGGTGGAAATTTTCCAATCCGTGCGCGAGTTGAATTATACATTATATGTTTGAAAAAGCCGAAAAATACAAGTCAGAACCTTCCGAAGTGGGATTTGGGGTTGGCACATTTTCGGCCTCCAAATGTTGAAGTTTCAACGGAACTACTCATATAGTAATACAAACAATAATAATACCTTGGTGGATAAGAATCAAATGGACAACTCATTCCAAAGACAGGCTGGTTATTCGTAAGTTCTCCCAGCTAGAACCTATTCATGTCTGTCTATGATCTGTTCAAATTAGACGATTGAATCTCAATCAATTGAAGGAAAATATCGTTGATGTATGTATAAAAATCCTTAATAAATTCCTTACTTGTTCAATGAACATTTCGACTTATGAGATAAAAAAGTAGTATTTGGTACAAAAAATTACCCATTGTCAATATAATTTTTGGGAGAGCACCAAACAAAATAATTTGTTGCAAGAAGCGAGATCAAGTGGAATGAAATCTAACAGGATAGTTGAAACGTGAAAAATTTATGAAGAACTGCAAAATAGTACGAAGTGAATGATAAAATCATCTTTTTTTACTTTGCAGTACCAGTATGTATATATTCATGTGGATTCTATGTGACTACGACTACGCTTTAGATTGTTATTGACATCTCTCACATACTATGTGATTACAAAAGGCACTCATGACACGTAACAAAGGGTGAAATGGAGATCAACAATGGTCCAGTTGCTGATGCTCTTTGTTCCACATGGCTTGATCAAATCAACGAGAGGATCCTACTCATCATGGTCTTTGTCTGTACAGTTGTGTTGGTGTTAGATAAACGGACTATAGTATTTGTGAGAATTGTGATTAAATAACCTTTTGTGCTAGGCTTCAACCCAGGACACTCATGTGAAAGAGTGGTCTTTCAGGTGAGGATCTTTCTATGATGGATTACTCTAGTCTGAGAATTTTCAACCATTACCATAACCAAGTATTGAAATCAAATCTTCCCCCTCCCATTTCACTTTTTCCAAAAGTCTAACTTGGCAAATACGGCCATCCTTTGCTCCTGTAACTCCATCTGGGATCAAAATAGAATTTCAACTTTTGAGAGTCATGAGATCCAGGCCTGATGAGATCAGCGAAAACATGTCGAGTGAATATTTAGCAAAACCTGAACATGAATGAATAGAATGAGATTGAAAGATATTTATTTCAACTCTTGGAATTCATAAAATCAGGGAAAATAGTCGGGTAATAGCTTTGTAAAATCTGAATGTGTAATGGCATGGAAAATGATTGATTACATTGTGATTCAATTATCTCTGCAAGTTTGACTCAACTTGAGTTGCTCACCATATCTACTGACTTTTGAACTGGAACAATCAATGCTAAATTGAATTTTTTTGCTTCCGCTATCTCATCATAGGTTAGATGGATTATTATTTTGAATATGTTTATTAATTGAAAGAGATGATGAGGAACTCAAGTTAAGTCAAACTTACAGAGATGATCAAATTGTAATGATCAATCACTTTCCATTTCACATTCAGATTCCGCAAAGCAATTACTCGACAATTTTCCCTGATTTCATGACTCTCAAGGGTTGAATGGCCATAGGGTTGAAATTCAATATTTTCCAATCTCATTCTACACATTTCACGTTCAGATTTTGCTAAACATTCACTCGACATGTTTTCCAAGACCTCATGACTCTCAAGAGTTGAAATTCATATCCTAATTTCGATTATACCTGATGTTTCCACTTCGGTCTTCACGCTCGTCTTCCCAGCAGCTGCACTAGGTGCAAACATGGAAGTAGAGGGCCTAGGCTGCGCTTTTGTTTGTGGCTCGGCTTGCAGAATATGCCATGAGTGGAGAATGCTGTGATCGTGACTTGGATTTTGCTGCGCTTCAACGGGCCCAGCAACTGCGCTACTGAACTGATCATCGCTATGTTCACTTCTATATTCCAGGATGCCACCCTGCTTGCAAGAACTCCAAACACTAATGTTCATTTGCTCCTCTGGGTTCATGATCATCAACGTGCGCCTAATCACTGTCTCAGTTTATGAAAAACTGTTCAGCTCCAATTTTGTGGGGCCAATTGCTAGCCTCGACCGCTGCACGCTTGCGTGAGCGTGAGCTTGGGTTGTGTATGTGTGTCGGTGAGAGAGGGCGTCTCGTAGCCTGACGCTTGTGTTAGTAGGCGCGGGGCCCCGAATGCTCGAGGCTGAAATAGTACATTACGCGACAAGGGCCGAAAGTGACCCATCGCGGCCCGGGTAGGTTGCCGCACGAGCCGGTAGGCGAGGGCGGCATACCCGCGGCCGCGATGGGTTATTTTTGGCCCGAGGTGCGTACACTGTTTTTCGGTGACACTTGTATCGAAATTCTATGCTTTCCGACGCGATGTCGGGGCAAAATGCCGCTCCGCCGTACAGGTTAGAAAACGTCGGAGCATGCAATGTAGTGGCCCGAGGGCGCAGCCCGAGGGCTACTGCGCATGCTCACTCGTTTTCTAGCCTGGGCGGCATTGCGGCATTTTCTGCCGCGGGATCGGGGCGGAAACCATAGGCTTTCGATGCCAGTGTGCCGAAAAATGGATTTTTTTGTGAAAATTTCCTTTCGAAACGACTTTATCTATTTGAATGATGTTTTACGACTTCCAAGTAAAAATTGGTATCAACCAATCGATTCAGAATGTCAGAAAAGTATGTCAATAGGTCATTGAAAGTGAGATAAATGAGTTGTGGAGGAAAAATGAATACTGATATAAAAATCATTCTATATATTCTAGATTCTATTTTTGAGGATGCATTTCAGAGAGATATCTAAACTGAGGTTTTTTTCGACAATATCTATCGTTTGGTTGAGACGGAGTTTTGATACAGACGGTTCAAGGATGATTAAACTGGAGTTTTAGGTGAAAATGTTCTTCTTTCGTAGAAAAATCTCATTTGAATAATGTTTTACGAATTCCAAGAAAATTTGGTATCAACCAATCGATTCAGAATTGAAGAATGGTATGTCTTCAGCTCATCGGAATTGAGATAAATGGGTCGTAGAGGGAGTTACGAGGAAAAAGTGAATATTAATAAAGAAGTTTTACTACTTTTTTGCGTTACTTTTTTGAGGAAGCACTTCAGAGCGATTTGAGCCATCTAGACTGAAGTTTTTTGGATAATATCTATCGTTTGATTGGGACAGAATTTCGATCCAGTGGGTTTAAAAATGATTAAAAAGAAGTTTTTGGAGAAAATTTTGATTTTTTCGGTGAATTTCGGTTTTGAATTCGGGATCTGTATAGGGCAAGTCCGCGAAAACGTCAACCGTCTCGTGACGGACTCAAATTAGATTTTCAGGGAGTAGATGAAAAGTATCAGACACTCCTCGCTTCAAGATGCGATAGGTATAAAAAAAATGCCTGCAAAATCTGCGCATGTGGTGTCGTTCAGGAGCTCGTACTCATTACAGATCCGTTTCGACCTAAATCGTATCGGTTCATATTTTAAAATGGCGAGTAAAATGAATTTTCTCCATATAATTAACATGGGAAATGGGAAGGAGATCATCAGTTTCGCTATAAAACAACGGATTGTTCCTGAGTGACTCGAAAAGTATTCATTTTATCAAAAAATGTGTAGAGTAATTTTTTGAAGGGCTTTTTTAGACTTCCAAATAACCTCTTCTTACAATTTATCGCACGACGTGTCCATTTCGAGTTCGAGGCATTCTTGTTCAAATGTTATGGATTTTGCAATATTTTCATTATACATCATTACTCTATATTTCATATCTCAGCATACTTAGAATGGAAATATTGCAAAATCCATAGCATTTGAACAAGAAAGCCCCATAACTTGAAATGGGCGCATCGTGCGATGAATTGTAAGAGCTTTTTTGTAGGTCCAAGCAAGCCCTTTAAAAAGTTACTCTACACATTTTTTGATAAAATGAATACTCTTCGAGTCACAGGAACAATCCGTTGTTTTATAACCAAACTGATGATCTTCTACCCATGTCCCATGTTAATTATATGGAGGAAATTCATTTCACTCGCCATTTTGAAATATGACCCGAT
This sequence comes from Eretmocerus hayati, assembly GCA_029851415.1. Lineage (NCBI taxonomy): Eukaryota > Metazoa > Arthropoda > Insecta > Hymenoptera > Aphelinidae > Eretmocerus > Eretmocerus hayati. Next base: position 137,501,137 of record CM056742.1, read on the forward strand.
ACGATTTAGGTCGAAACGGATTTGTAATGAGTACAAGCTCCTGAACGACACCGCGTACGCAGATTTCGCAGGCATTTTTTTATTCCCATCGCATCTTGGATCGAGTACACGTTTTAGGAGCTTACCATTCAATTTTCCGTTCATATTGTTTATACAAAGTTCAAACAAATCGATAAAAAAATTGTGGATAAATAACGTTATCAGAACCGAATCCAGCAACCTCTGAAACCCCCGAGTACATTTTTCTCGGTAAAACCATCTGTTTCGTGATTCATTTGTCTGAACAACTTGTAGAGCGATAGTTATATCGGAATCGGATTCAGCGGCTCTCAGATCTTTGTAAATACATACACTACCGCTCATAAATTCGTGAACGGTGAACGCACGTTCCGCCTCATTTCGAGAAGCGATATCTCGGACTCTATGCATTGTGGGACAGTTCTGAAAAAAGCATCTTGAAGAACAGAAAAAATGCTAACTTTCCAGTGGTTTCGATGATCTCTATCGTTCTTCTCGAAGGTCCTAGATGCTGACCAAAAATTCGAAATCTACGAAAATTTCCACTTTCATTGATACACCTGTAGTTTTGCTGCAAATAAAGATACGGCAATTCTGCAAACGGCATCTTGTAGAGCAGAAAAAATGCTATGTGGAACCATTTTTTGATAATTTTTCCCGTTCCGCATGTGAGAACATACCAGCTGTCGAAACACCCGACATGATAGTTTTTCACCGGAATCCGCATGAAAAACGGCAAAAACCATCATTTTGGGTGTTTTGACAGCTCGTACGTTCTTGCACGTGGAACTTGAAAGATAATTAAAAGATAGATACACATAGCATTTTTTCTGCTCTACAAGATGCCGTTTGCAGAATTGCCGTATCTTTACTTGCAGCAAAACTGCAGGTGTATCAATGAAAGTGATAATTTCCGTAGATTTCTACTTTTTTGCCAGCATCTAGTACCTTCGAGAAGAACGAGAGAGATCATTGAAACCACTGAAAAGTTAGCATTTTTTCTGTTCTTTAAGATGCTTTTTTCAGAATTGTCCTACGATGCATAGAGTCTGAGATATCGCTTCTCGAAATGAGGCGGAACGAGCGTTCACCGTTCACGAATTCATGAGCGGTAGTGTATATTTTCAAGATTCTTCATTATTCATCGAGACTGGGAAGAAAATCGAAAACTCGTCCGATTCAAAATTTGCGGCGGATCTATAGGCCTGGACGGATCTGAATAAACTCTTCAAGTAAGCATTTTACTGGTCAGTGCATGGGTATAAGCTTATTCGCCATGAGGATAAGGTGTCAGACTCTTGGCCAGAAGATCGCAGGATCGAATCCCTCCCTCGGCGAAAAATGTCAAGTGCCGAAAACTTCCCGAGAGGGTTGTCGATAGCTTTTTTTTTATTTTTGGCCAATTTTTATCTTTTTTCCCATCCTCAGGCTCTTTCAGGTGCGCTCTAGGAAGTAAACTAAATATTTGGTAATTTTCGATTCTGGGAAAATGGTCCCCTGCTCAGTTGGCAGATTAATCGGCTGATTAATCAGGTGATTCTTTGGCGCTAAATCAGGCAATGAATCAAACGATCAATCACCTAATTAATCAGCCGATCTTTTTCGGTATGGAATTGCTAGGTGTGTTCTGTCATGTCAATATATTTATATGACTGTAAATAGAAAATATAAGTATAAAGGTTCCGTTAGTGCCCCTACGTCATTCTCGTTGAGCTCCTTAATGGTTCCATCGGAGTTCTATACGAGTTGCCACTTTGCCAGGGAGCAGACTTGTTTATCGTGGAGAGGACATTTTCGATATTCCTACGGAGCCCTCTTGGAGCTCTCCAGCCTTTGGGGAGCCCATACGGAACCCTGATAGAATTCTATTGGAATTGTGTCGTTACCTGGGGATGCTACATACCTATCGAAACCGAATTTCGAGCATATTTGGGAATGGAAAAAAATTTCAAACAAATTAAAATACATCTTGTATTGAAATCATAGTTTGTTGCTTATGTGTATTAATAATTTCAGAACGTGAACAGAGGGAAAAGGAACTTTTTGGAGACGTTGCTAGCTGCTCCAGATGACCAAAAGGTTCGGCTAATAAATCTACAGGTGAGTCCAAGATTAGTCAATTAAAATTAGAGACTATTATGCATATTAGGTTCATCAGCTATCAAGTTTCTGTTTTCTTACAGCTGGAGGCAATGCGCAGAAACGCATAATCTGACCTAATCAATCAAATTTCAATCTAAAATAAAATTCAATTGACGTGTTGTGTATATGTATTAATACATATCTGTTACATCTAATACTATTCTTAATGCTGGTGTTTTTCATTTTATTTTTATTCTATTTTATCGAGAAAATGTTTACGGGTTGTGTGGCCCTGAGTACATAAAATCGAAGTAAAAGTCAGCCTAATCTCAGAACCTGCAGCGTTTTGCGTGAGATGCGTGCTTGATCAATATGGTCTACTATTGGTATAGGTATACCTTAACGATATCACTATATGTATCTCTTTCTGGGGTGGCGTGCTTGTAAAAAGTGTAGGTTTGTCTCGTTTCTTTCATGTTGAATGTAATTATTTACATTTTAGTCTGGTTAAACAAGGGGTCTGGTTTATATTTAGCTGTATGTACAGATGTTTTTAGATTTACTCAGCAATTTTTCTAACCAACACAATGCACGAGTATTGTAGCAGAAGAATTTTATTTGTGGTTATCAATCATAAACACGGCGCTCAAAACGGCTGCAAGAGGAGCAGATTCCTGGAATGTCAATCCACTGTAGTTGGACGACATCCGAGATGAGCCCTGCTGAATCTGCTAGAAAAAAATTTTCTAATGCGAGAGATATGTACCGGCTCTCGTGAATAATAATGTGAGTCAATCGTTTAACTTACGAGGGTGAGTAAATTTATCTTGGATACTTTTATTTTGACTTAAATTTACAAAAAGCTGTGAAAAATCTCGATTTTCAATTACATAGGTGAGAGAGTTTGGAGATTTAGTAGACCAGTCAGCCATAACTCCACATTGCGGGTCAAAATGTCCGATAAAAGAATATCCAGCCACCTGGAGGGCAGCATTTTGGGTAGCGCGGTGAAAAACTTACACAAGCAATATCTCGCTATTCGCAATTCACCCGATCTTCTCAAAGACAAGGAAACTCAGACTTTGTACAGGGAAAACGAGTGTCAGACTCTGCCATGGGAGCCACCCTACAATATCAGAGAAGGTCAGACTCAATTGATGATTTTTAACACTTTCGCTGCGACGCCGTTTTTCCGTAATTTTATTTTGGTCATGAACTTGACCTCCGCATTTTGGTAAAAACGCTCAAATGATGGGTCTAGACTCTTTTTTATCTCATTGCTTACGTTCTTGGCAAAGTAAAGCACCATGATAGATCTTTTTGGGAAAATTTTGCCGAGCAAGTCTGAGTCAGCAAAAATTAAAAAATGGAAAATCGCGGGTCCCACCGGTGGGACCCGTCGCAGCGAACGTGTTAAACGTCTGAAGTACTTATTTGATGACTATGTAAGTGATTAAAATGTATTCGTCTTGGTTGAATATGTAGGGCACAACCCCGAAGTGCTGACCCTTATCAACTTCACATGGGGACATGGCTTACCCGCCGGTATGCACGAACTGGAAATCATCAACAGGATGAGGATGAAGAGAGCTTGGGAGCAGATACTTCCGCCCATGGATTCGGTGGCCAATATTAAGGCTCGACTTACCATTATCTCTGCTCTCGAGGCTGATGAATGGGCTTTCAGAGAAGCGGTAAAAATCATCTTGCGAATTTACTTCATTTCTCGTTATTATCCAATAACCAGTAGTTTACAAATAGTATAGAAATTTCTAAGGTTTCTCTGAAATTTGAATGAAATTATAGCTCCAGACTTTTCATATCACCCAGTAACGTGCTCAACAATGATTGCTAAATCCTCATTTTTTTATCTGTGAGACCTCATTCTCCTTTTTGCATAGGAAATTCAATTCATAATGGATTTGCGCATGAAACTAGCTGAAGAAGTGATGGAGGCGAGAGAAGAGGAAAAGAGAGAAAAAGTTCAAGAAAGAGTTTTACGACTCAACGAATTTTTATCCAAGAAAAAGCACAGAGAAATCAAGAAAATAAGGAACAGATTATCGAGAGAGCTGCGAAAATTAAGCAAGAGACACCAAGCTAACCAAACGCGAGGAAAAGAAAAGAATATTCTAAGCGATTTCGGCCCCGTTGAAGATGATTTTATGTACTGCTACCGGAAGCCGCGCAACGTCTGTACTCGCAAATTCAATCCGTTTGATGATGACGAACTGAAGCTTGGTGAGTGAGACAATTCATGAAACATGTTAGTTTGCCTTAATTTGCCCTTAGACTTCAATTAATCATATCTCAGATGAGAAACATAGATGCAGGTGCATTTTTAGCCACTTATTGCTGTTTTTGAATTCAGTATAATAATTTAGAGAAACATGAACGAACCGACGGAATTCGATCACGTGTTTATTCTTGAAGTGCATTCCCTCACTTTTCTTATTCTGGTCTAGCTTTTTACCAACATATCTTGAAGCACTTTACATCATCTTGTTATCAAAGTCAAGTGTGGAGTTCCAAATGGAAATCTTACACGGCATCTTAGGATAGTCTTATTACATGTTAAAACAATAATAAAATATAACCAGAGTCACCATAAATCATAGCTTTCTCTACACTAGACATTTTTTCAACTGTGTCTAGATTGTCGGAATGAAATTCCAATTCATCTTTCAAATCCATAAATTGAAACACGACTAGTTGTCATATCTTCACGATTTTTGGATTATCATCCCACAGATATCAGGAATCACCCTTGTGAAATACAAGCATTTGAATAGGAAACCTAGATTACATGAAGAGTTCTAAGTTTCAGATTGTAATATCTTCTGCAAATCCGATTAATGCTTTCTTTTTGGATGAATTTGAGAATTTTCTACAACATCGAAGCGGTGGTTGAAAACACTTGATGTTTAATGTGACAGTGAATGAAAACGATACTCAAATACCATCGCAATGAACTTTACAATTGTCATGGTAGTTATATGCAAAAATTCATTAGACACTCAGACACGCTACAAGTATCTATTCTGAAAAGTGGTTCAAGCTTAGTGATATACCCCTCACAGTTTTCATACTCAAAAGTGAAAAGCATTTGATTCAATTGCTAAGATATTATTTACAGATATGATCGTGAAAAAGAGGCTGAAAAAAATGTGGCCGATCTCAAAGAAAGAACCGCACTACGCTAAGGCCAGATACTCACCTTCGACTCAAATTTGTCCAAAACTGATGGCCGAGGCGGAACGGACGGTTCTGCAGCTTTGCCGAGACATAGAGTCTATCAGAACGTACATCGAGCTCACAGAGACCCGAACCCTTCTCAAGCGTAAGATCAAGGTACCCTCGCTTCCACCTACACCTTGCCGATCGCCTCGCGAGGATAGCTGTGCCAACCCTGAAGAAGTCGTTGCCGAGGGCGAAGCTGAGCTCGCTGCGGACCTGCTGAGAAAGCTTGTACGGGGCAGGGGCATCCAGTGTCATGTAAGAAACAAACTTCGTATAAGAAGCTTGGAAAATTTACAACATTTTGCGTTCTCAATCAGATCCTAGATCAATCTTTCAAAGCTATCGAATTTTTGTCGATTGTTCAAAGTATTCCAAAAGGCAGAAAAACGGGAAAACAAAATATCGGGCTCTTTACGTACAGAAAAAATTTCAAACACGGATTCTTGGGAACGCGTTGTCGTTTGATGGGTCGTAAATCATGCATTTGAAACAAGGTGTCTTGATGAGAATAGAAGAAATAAGTCCTTGTCTCAAAATAGAGTCAGTGTGGTCAACTTGCCACCATTAACTGAAAAATCAAGCATATAATTCAGAAAGATGAAAGGCTATTATACGTCAGCTCACTTCTCAAGTTTCCAAATAAGCTTTGGTGTGAGAAATAGTAAGCCCCAATTCAGTCTTCCTCCTCCAATGTATCAGAAATGGATAAAACTCACCGTTTTCAGACGAAAAGGCTAAATTGGTACATTTATCTCACATTAATTTGACAAAAAAGAATTTTATCGAATTTTTTTTCTGAACTTAGAACTCGCACATCTAAACCTTGTCAGAAAGTATGATGAACAAAGTCGCTCCTTTATGAAAGAATATTCAGTTTGTGACTCACTTTGAACCACCAACTGCATCTGGTTACAGAAAGTCAGCGACAACACTCTGATGATGATGAACGACTTGAAAAATCTAACTACAAACATTTTACCTTGACACATCCTTTCCATTATAGATACTCGAAGGACGTGAACGATACAGAGGATTGATCGAAGAGCTTCAGTCTGATCGAGCGATGGAGCGCCATTTGAGAGATTCGGGTGAAAAATCACCCGAGGAACTTCGACGGGAGGAAGAGAGGCGCAAAACTTTGCAGGAGAGCCGAGCCAATGAGATTTTGGAGGCTCTTGAAGGCAAAACGATTTCTAAAATGCTAACTTTCTTGACAGAGGTGAGAAATACTCGGTTTCTTGCCATGCCAAAGTTCAGTACCCAAGGTTGAAACATCACTCCTTTGCATGGCTCAACTTGACGTTTCAATCCATACTCTCATCATTACTTTGGCACTTCACTGCGGGCTCATCTCTCGCAATAAACTTTGATCATTGCTTCGCTCCGGTCAAGACAGTAAACTCTGCGCGCGAGTTCAATTGATATAGACTTTTGAAAATAACCTTCCATGTAGTGAGCTTTTGCATCAAATTTTTTTTCTCATTTTCGTTCTTCTGAGAATTCGCAGATAGATTACATCAAAAATAAATAAATTACCGAGATCCAGATGATGAAGAATAAGGCTATCGTGAAATTTAAAAAAATGTATCATCGGTAAATAATTTCTGAGAGTATTCATTGAATTATCCAGGAGTTGAAGAGGTTGCAAGACGAAAAACGAGCCCACGCTCTGGCATTACTTGCTGAGAGAGAGAGGTTGAAAAAACGAATTGAACAGTCCAGCAAAGAGCAACGCGAGCTAAATCGTCGACGAGAACTCGACGAGATGTACAGGCACATCTTAAAGGTGAATCAGGAGTCCGTTGAGACTTACCTCGAGGATATAGTCAAAGATGGAATCGAATGGGTCTCTCAGAAAGAAGCCACGAAATACATCGTCGATCTTGCGGATAAGATCGATGCAATTGCCAAAGATGTTGAGCAAAAGTATGTCAAAAAATTTATACTGGTCAATAAAAAGCTCCTCCTCGTCATTGATACAAAGAACTTTGGCCAATGATATATCACTCACATGCTGTAACGATATCCTAAGCCATCAATTAGAAATCTTAAAATCCACCTCTCTCTCCGCTAGAATCAGTGAAAATCGCTCCCAGTCACTGCTTTTCAGTCCATTTTCACTGTTTTGTAATAAACTTTACTGCGAATCAGTGAAAGTGCACTGCAAATCAGTGATTCGGAGCAATTTTCACTGATTGGGGCGGACAGAGCACCAATTTTCACTCAGATAATTTGAGCGTCTATGTTTATTTTCAGCGAGGAGAAGATAGACGAAGAGGGAATGGTATCGGATATGGTTTACAATTTTGTTTTGCCCGAAGTGGAGAAGGAATCCGCAAGGAAACGATTGCACGAAAGGCAGCAAAGCTATTTATGCGCTGCTCACGCGGCTATTTACGACGAAATCTCAAACATGCCCGCCGATGAACTGCTCTCGGATCGAGCCTCGACTCATCGCACTGATTTGCTTGACCTCAAGTCCGCCAGCTTCGATTTGGTAAGACTTATTTCTGAGCCACAATGAATGCAAAGATAGAGCACAGACAAGTAGAATCAGTGCCAAATGAAAACTTGGATTTTCGACATTTCTAGGAAAACGAGGAAAGTCATCGCGAAACGAAAGGTTCATCGAATGATGATGATTTCGATGAGGTTCAAGATCGCGATTCTTTCGCAAGCATCATAGAGCTCATTTTGAGCTACGCCGATATGTCAAATGGTGACGATTACATGATCATACTAACTCCATCTCATTCGGAACTTTGATTGACTATTAAATTTTTTGCAGATTATCATGAACCAGAGATACGAAGTATATTGGATGCAATGTTGAGAAATGCAAACGGAGAGTAGTACGATGCAAGCCTAATGGGTTTATTTCATTATAATTTATGAACAAGCTTTCATCGATATCATTGAATAAATTTCATTCTAACGATATTATTCTTGTTGATAGATTGCTATTATTTTGACGAAGAGCGTCGCAATTTGCAATGATAATTTAGAGGTATATGTATGTACCTCACACACGAGTGCAGGTACTTAGAATATCGAAGTCAATAGGATGCATGACTGGTAAAGTATTAGAATACACACACTCTGAGAGATTTTTGCAGATGAAAGCCAAGTAGTCTGTCACAGTAACGCAAAGAAGACAAGGCTCGGCACAACTTTGATACCATACGCTTGTTGTTTACTGTCATAAATACCGTTTAAACAATTAGTTCGAATTTATATAAGAACGGGGGTAGTGAATTTACCGTCGACTTATCTTTGAATATGATCTTATCTTAATGATTCGATATCGAATTCACGAAGCACGCGCTATCTAGCTGGATTAAAATGATTGATGTACTATGTACTACGGTGAAAGTTTATGCCCATTATAGCAACGGCAATAAAATTGTATACATGTTTCGATTTACATAAACGCAGTCAGTTCTATGAACACAAGGTTTCGACGAGCTACGACTGCTGTAGATGTCCAAGCTCTTCAATCATCATGATTTTAATTATCAAACTGAATTTTGTAGAAGAATTCGTCGAATTCCAACCGCGGTTCTTTATAGTGTAAAATCTTGGATCGTGAGACGAATATTCCCTCAACAAAAGTGTTCTATACATTTATAAATATTTACATCATGTGGACACAATTATGTAAAGTATGAAAAGAACTATCGTGTAAGTAACTCACTATCAGTTAGTAGGTGCGAAAATTCTAACGGTTGTTTCGAAATTTCAGTCTGAACTTATTAGAACACTGTTCCGTGAGCTTCTGAGTTTGAAAGGGAGCAAGATTAAAAGCTAATAAGAAGATAGGAAGATTGATATGCTTTAGACTAATTCGAAATTTCTGAATTTAAATTCTTATACAATTTTGTCTCAAGGTCAGTGACTATTTCTTACGACGTTATCTACAGCAAAACACGAATTTTGCAAAATAATTAACCGTGCAACAACAGTGGGTTTGCCTCACGAGCTACTTTATTGCGAGGTTGATGGTAAATTGTTCGATGGATCGTCGGCTAGCAGTTGCGACATGAATTCTTTGAATTTGATATCTTTTTCATCAGGCGATGATTTTCTCTCAACTATCAGTTTGCGTTTTTTAGCTTGGAGATCTTTGGTTACAAGTAAAGGAGATTCGCAAGAATTGGAAATTTCTGTAATTTTTCTTTTACAACTGTCAAGAGAATCTGGTTTCTGTGTTTCTTCTCTAGCCCGACTCAATTCTGCAGTTAAATCTCCCAACTTCTGTTCCCAGTCTTCAAGATGCTTTTTCATCTCAGCAAGCTGTAAGTCTTGATCTTGTATTTTCTTTGCATGTTCTTGAATCTTTAAGCTTTGTTTTGTCATTTGGTTAGCTTGACGATTCATTCGCAACTTCATTTTGCCAATTTGCCCTTTAACACACAACACTGTCATTTTATTTTTTTTGGTTCGATTGTGAATTTTTTTGAAAGTTTGACCAATTTTTTCAAGATTCAATGAATGTGGCAAAAGGGAGCTTTTGGAACTCTGAGTGTGATGAGGGATCATCAGACTTTCATAAGAATTGACAGATGCAACAACTGATGAGCAAATGCTGTGTTTGAAGTCTGGTAAGATCTTTTCATCAAAATGTTCCATAGCCATACTGCTGATATCCCGCAGTTCCTGCAGTATTTCAGGAGTTCTTGGAGGAGTTTTAGATACCCTTATGAGATGTAGAACTCTAAGTATTTCATCAATGACCTGTAACAAACAAGGTGTTGATTCAAGTGATCTGGAAATATCTATATACTGTTTTGCTAAGAATAGCACCAAGATCTTCCATCAGAGTCTGACTGAAAATATGTAGTGAACAATGTGTAGACTGATGAAGAGGGTGGAGCTACTGAGATAATGATTTTTCTTGGTACTTTCTTCATATTCAGTTCATTGGTTGCCCACCGAACCAATACAGACATGCGCAAGAGGGGTAAAGATAACACTCACCTTGCCAGGTATAAAACAGCAGAGACCAAGATCAACATATTTAATGAATGTCATGGACAGCATAGAAATTCGAGTTTCAATCGCTGTCAATATATCACAGTGGCGCGCAAGCGGATGACTTCTTCGCTCAGATTCTCTCCGTGGCAGCTGAGTTTTGACTGCTTTGAGGCACTGGGCATGATATTTTTCCATCATGTTGAAACCTCGATTAAGCAGCTTTTTACATGTGCCATCAAATGTCTTGCAAACCTGCCACAGTAAAGTATTTGATAAGGGGCAATAATGAAATGAGCTAACAGTAATAATAACTCAGTCTGTTCAGAATGACACAAAGGAGCACTGCGCTTTACACAACCACAAGAGAAAAGTGGATCTCTTGAAGCCATCTGCTAGAGGAATTCAACACGATTAATGATGAGGCAACTTGACTTACGATTCTGTACTTGGCAATTTCATCGTAAGTGAGTTTTGAGAGTATGATCTCCAAAACAATCTCCGGAAGTTGAATGAGCCTCAATTCAGAGCTCATCTTGACTTGATCAGGGTCCAAGGTGGTGCCACACTGGCGATGAATGGTAATATTGCGTCAAGTAACGAGTTCGACAACCGTGTACTCAATACACGTATACAGCTCACTTGTTTAATTGATGAAATCACAAAAGGACAGAGCAATGGACGCAATGAGCAGCTCTATATTAAAAAACAAATCGCAATTTCTCACTCTCAAGTCAACTCGGGCAAATCATGAAAAAGGAGCACAGCTGAGATACTGAAAATCACTAAATGCACGGGGTAAACGTTGGAATATTTTGCATCACATGCGATTATTAAAAAACCACAACAGGACCGTCCTCGTGCTCCGTTTTTAGGTAGCTTTTGGTGAACATCGTAAATAATTAATCGTAATAAGTATGTTGTGAATGTAACGTGTGAAATGAGTTGAGTTTGAGACAAGGACGACGAAACAGCGTTCGAGATATCTCGAGTAGAACAATCCGGAGCAAAGACCAGCACAAATGGGAATGACGGTAACTCACCGTTTCTGTCTGTCATTGACAGTCATCAGAAATGCATCTAAAAAATCTTCTGCTGCAAGCTTCAAGTTTTCCCCCTTTGTTTTCCATGTTTTCATTTGTAAAAAAAACCGTTGCGAATTGCAGAACATCGTAGATTCTTGTACATGGTATAATTTGTGACTGGGCGGGGTATGAGACTGTGTAACACCCAGAAATTTTCCTTGAAAAATCTGCAGAAACTTTTGTACGTGCCGTTTTATTATGAATGGCGCGGAAATTCAAAATTTGATTAATAAGTTTTTGAAACATGTAAACATGCATAAAGATGCCAAGCAAGCAATCAAAGGAGCGACATATTCTGTGTCACAAAAAGGCGACACTTTAGGTAAGTATAAGTATTCAGAAATGAGGGAGATAAATTCCAGCCTAAGCTTATTGCTGCTTTGTGCTCATCAGCCAATCGATGAAAGGGGGTTCCGAATTTTTCGAAAATCGAACAATATAGGTCACATTTTGAAAATTCTATTTCACTCTGAGCAACTGTCTAAAAATCATTCGTTGCAAGTTTTCGACAAGCAAGGGTGCAAAAACGAAGCGCTAAGTAGGTATTCTTCATGTTATGGGGATGGCGATTGATCGGTAGCGACCATCGACACGACCGTGGTAGCGACGGGGTAGAATACCTATAAAGCTACGCTACCCCTTCACGACTGTTTCTGTCTGGCTTGTGGCCCGTAACATAAACGGCTACCCTCAAACGGCTCGCTACACACTACACAGAGGGGTTGTGGGGTGGGGGTGGTAAGAGCATCCCCGGATAGCGGGGGTGGTCGGCCTTTTTACCTTCTATGTAATATCCCAGCCGGTGCTGCCATATACCAACGTTTTGCGATGCGCGTGGAGATACTTTTACCGGGCGCCATGTTGCGCAAGTTTCGGAGCATTTCCTCAGTACTTGCCAGCCGTCTGCGCATTCTGGGAGCATCCATGCACCAGCACATGGCTGGGTTGATCATCATCACTTTTGCTTCTCGAGGGGAAGCATTGCACAGCAGAGCAGCGCTGCTGATGCTCAGTCTCTCCGTTTGAGAGTAGCCCGGTGGTTGTGGATGGTTGTGGCGTTTATCCGGACAGATTGTCTAAATATCGTGTATTGTGCCGTCGTCTAATTCCTCGTGACCGATACCCTTCGCACAGGGTTGAATCGAGAACAACTTGAGACATTTATTGCTCCAAAAAAAATTTCACGTTTATAGTCACGGGATTTGACACGTAGTGCAATTGTCCAAGGAGTTACGAACACGAGTGAAGTAAAACAGAGTGGAATAGCTGTGTATAAGAGTTAGCAGAGCGTCGTAGACGAGGAGATGGCGTTCAACGGAGATGGGCCGCATTCAAAGAGACAGAGACTCGAGGAATCAGGACACAGAGTGAGTACATTGTTACACGTCATCATACACATTTTTTTCCTCGTGCATTGTTACACGATAAATATTTATACATCCTGTAATGAGTATATATCTCGCGGTGATAACCAGCGCGGCGGCCTAACCTAAAAATTAACTCGCCACGGGAGCGCCCCCTCCTTTTCCCCCTTGCCCGTGAAATAAAGCCGGCGTCTGCAGCCGTGACTCGTGCATGCTTATTTCTCAAAAAAAAATGACTCGGTTTCTATGGTACATACATTCATCGCATGATGCCGCGAGTACATTTTTATGCAACTACACAAGCCAAAATTTTTTAAGCAGATTTTTCTCGAAGTTTTTGTAAAAATTAAGGTCCATACATGGGTCGTTGATATTGGCGCCGGCCAAGATTGAAAATTTTAGTTTGTGCACGAGGCAAAGGCACGACATCATGCATGCTGCTCGAGACGAAGAACGGCGGCGTCGGCGGTGGTGGCGGCGGCAACCTGTTCCGCCGCGCCGCGAGGAGAAACATATTGATTATTTCGGTGCGTGTCGCCGTGCCCGTGGACAGCTCCTGCAAGCTTCCTTTTCTCGCTTTTTTTTTACCTTTACCCATCTTCAATTTTTCGTTTTTTATCGACATTAGCCGCGCCTTGTTGCTAGACTACCCTGGTCATCGTCGACCTGATACCTATTCCTCCATTTTCCTCTGGAAAGTCCATGCTTCAAAACGATGAAGCACCAATAATAATACACAAGCAGCCGGCAGTGACGGTCATCAGCATATTCAGCGACGGCCTCGCTCTTGGCTGATAAGTATAAGTGCAACGAGCTGCAAGTGCAATGTCGCGGCTGCTACTTATTGGGCTAACGGCACTCTTCGCCTCCGGAGCATTTTCTCCACGTTCGTCCCTTCTCCTCATCTCAAGCACTCACTCATTCTCCTCCTATATGCTACTGCAAATCATTAGCGAAATAATTTATGGCTCTTTCGGCACGTTCGCTCCACGTGAGACCGTCCCTATCATCATCTCTTTCGTATCTTGACTAATTCATAGCAACAATTTCTAGATGAGAAATATCTTTTTCTACAAAAATTCCTTTCCAGCCACATGCTCCAAAACACAGACTAGGATCAACAGATGATATCGTGCTTGAGCTTTGCCAGCTAACCGGGCAATAAAATACCCACTTGAAATCAATGAGTGAGAGAGAAAGAAGGAAAGAGGGGGCTGGCTGGCACGGAATAGCTTCTGCTATATATCTGCCGTATACATTAGCTTCCTCCATTCTACTCAGTCTTATATATAATTTACGAGTGCATATAGATTTGTGGGTGGTAGTTTCAGTCTCTTTGAGGTATCAATTGCTCTGCCACGTACGTCTTCTGTATCACCGTGGCTCTTCATACTACCCACCTTTTTATTCAAGAGACAGAAATATAGATACATAATACCGAAAGCTCTGTCGCGGGTTTTCTTCATGCCAGAGAGCAGAAAACAGCTCTCATCGATTGACTTTGAGCCATTGGGAGCTTACAGTCACGAGTGTATAGTTTGACTTTTTGAGTATTATATGTACCTACTATGAAACGACTCGTTACTAGCAGACGACGAGGAAAAAGAGAGATAGGGAAGAAGGCTCGACGACGAAAGAAAAAAAAAGATACAGCAGCCGCCGGCTTTGCGCGGGGTATATCCATCACTATACTGCAACAGCCGCGTGGTGTCGTCTTCTAAGGCCAAAGACCCCGGGAGATAGAAAGAGACGACTGCCGGGTTATGATGGTTTGCTTGAGACTAAAATGCCCCGTGCCACTAGAAATCGCGTAATATTGCTATGGATGGTAATAATGGTAGTGGTGTGCAGCTAAAGCTCGTGTTGTGTCGTCGCCCGTCATCGTCGTCGTCGTCGGTTGCAAGCTCTAGCGGTTATATACTTTGAGGGGCAGCTGACAACGTCTACGCGACGACAAACTAATACTTGCAGAAGCACTGATGTTCTGTCGTCGCTGGTTATTGTGGTGATACGGAGGTATAATACTCGCTCGCTTGTGCCGCCGGAAGCTAATCGATTGCTTGAGACCATCACGAGTGTGTACACCTTTCTTCGCCTTTTTTTTCAAGCTCAATTATTTTTTCTGTCTGACTATTTCCTGCACGATATCGGTAGTACTGAATATTCACTGATGGCTCGAAAATTGAGCTTTAGTCTCCTATGTGCTTACGTGACTTTCATTATCTAAATTTGGATTGTTAGAAAATTTTTTTTGCGTAATAAATAAGAATTAGGTAAGAGAGTTGAATCAAATATAGTCAATCCTATAGTTGAATGAAGTAACTTTGAGAAAACGAACGTGTCTTGTAAGTTTGATTTTACGACAATTTCACACCTATGTACTGTTGCATCTCTCGATCGATGCTCTAACTTTGTGTGTTCTTTAGAAGTTATGTGTGGATAACCACAGTTATTCGCGTTATAGATTGGACATCGATTGGCCAAAGTTCCTTTGAAGTCCATGCAACGAACCAAGAGTTTTCCTTGTAGTAATAGTAACTCTTCGAACTTGCTTGACGGCTTGAATATAACTCACGCGAGCAGCGAAAACGTGATTGAAAAGTTATTGATCGAATCAGTCAATGGCGAAAGACTTTCTTGGAAATTATGGTACTCCTGGAAATGCTCACGCTTTATTAAATCTTCATGTTATCACGTGTAAGCAGCAGGAATGAGGTACGATCCTATTTCCAAGAGAAAATTCAATACTTTTGCGCGTGAGATATTCAAGTAAGCTTTTCATTCGGAATCGTATGGTTTCTTTTGTTTGACATTGAGTTGCCGTTGCCGATATAATATTGGAAAAACTTTTAGTCATTAGTCATTGGTCAATCTTTCAACAAAAAATTAAAAAATCCAAAAAAATAAAAAATCCCTTCGTGATGCAGCCACTATGAAAGTGGAGCCTCGAAGGTCGCAGTTTGACATTTGTCAAACTGTGATCGCCGCCTGAGCGCGACGATTATAAGTGGCTCGAAAGAACGATAAATTCATTCATTAAATATATTTCATCAAATCGAGCGATAGAGTCAAAATATCGATGAGATCTACCTTATCGATATAATTTGCATATTCGAATGGTCATGGTTCCTTGACTGACCGCATCGAAAGATTGGCACAAGAGATGAGAGAAGGCTTCCCCGAGCGAGTGAATACGCAATCGCCTCGGTGGTCTAATTGGTTAAGGCGCCGGTCCGGAGTACCGGAGATTGCGAGGTTCAAGTCCCGCCCGAGGAAGAATTTTTTCATCTCTTGGTCAATCTTTCAACAAAAAATTAAAAAATCCAAAAAAATAAAAAATCCCTTCGTGATGCAGCCACTATGAAAGTGGAGCCTCGAAGGTCGCAGTTTGACATTTGTCAAACTGTGATCGCCGCCTGAGCGCGACGATTATAAGTGGCTCGAAAGAACGATAAATTCATTCATTAAATATATTTCATCAAATCGAGCGATAGAGTCAAAATATCGATGAGATCTACCTTATCGATATAATTTGCATATTTAGTCATTAGTGACAGTTGATATTGGAACATTTGTCAAAGAGATTAGCGCTGTTCACTTTTAAGTGTGAGTTCAAAGTAAAGTATATATCATTATCATAACTATCATATCGTGTTCAGTAAGAAACACGAATTTGTGATCAGGAAAAATATTGTCGCGCTAACTTTGAACACCAGTGCTTTAGACAAATAGACCATGTCAAACAAACGTGCAATATTTTACGAACCTGAAGATGTAAATGAGTTGATTGGTGAAGAAATTGGTGTTCATATTTGATAATAAGCAAGTAAAGTGATTGACAATATTCATGCAAAAAAAAATTATAGACAGCAAAAATGATCAATCATTCTCCATCATTTTATTCTTCGACGAGAAGATTGACTTTCTTGTTGTAAACCTTTCAAAAATTTTTCATGCATTTTTACATCCGCCTACTCAGTAACTCTTAGGCTCGGATTCATAGTCGTTAATCCGAGATCAGGATCGGCGGATTAGGAGCGCTGCGATCGCTGTGCCCAGATTTAAAATGCCTCGCCATGGCGATCACAGCGCCCTAAATCCGCTGACTCTAATCTCGGATTAACGACTATGAATTGCAGCCTAAGGTCTTATCAAGACTCGTATGAATCGACACAAATTTTATACGAGTTTGATGAGGCCCGTCTATTTTTGTAAGGCAAAAAGTACGCCATTAGGAAAGTGAATCCAATGCTTGACATCCACAAAAAACAAGCTAATTTTCCTTCCCCGCACAACTGATTCAGCACAATACAATAAAAATATTATCTCGATCAAATTTTTCATTCATCCTGTTTTGTAATTCATTTTTTCACCAAGTGATATAATTCACAAACTTTCAATTGTGTTTGCCTGGCATATTTTTTTAAATTTGAGTCATGTGAATTATACTCTGATCACGAAAATGGTTTTTATACTTTTTTTTCACAAGAACATGGTACTCATTTTCTGCTCAAAATATTTTTCCTCCCAACACCAACATCTGTAATTGCTCTACCGTGAATTTCTCCCATTATCTTATTCTCATTCTGTGGTGTATCAAGTGCTCGTAAGCAATAAACGATTGAAAATTGAGTTAGAACGATTACATTTGATTTAAGAATCTCTAACTCCCAAAAGACAAATAACTACATCAATCTCTTATAGAGATACAACTCAATAAATCTTCTTCTCTAGAGGAAATATTTTCTTGCTCCCAAAAAAAAAGCTTCAGCTCCATCGATACTCCAAGGTTTTTTCGTTATCAGACTCCGGGAAAGTTGATTTTGTATCGCTGATCGCTAAAATACATAGACCCAATAAGAGTGAGCAGCATGCTCTTTCTGAAACGAGGCTTATCTTTACCGATATCGTTGCTCTCTAACGGAACCCCAACTATTTATTAACCGTAACAAACGAACGTGAATGGACGAGATATCAGACGGCTTATTTATTATCTCAAATCCGAAAAATCAAATCAATCATCGTTAAAATACACAAAAGCAGTTCTCGATATACCATAGTTTAGCTATACCCTCGAATAATTTTGATTCAAGATCCGCACGTCTGACAGACTTGCCTCCAATAACAATTGATTAAAAAGCTTCCCAACGTACCGCGCCAGCAACGAATCCAAAAAAAAAAAAATGAAAACTCATAAATCAATCCTCCAGCCATGCAGCAGAGCATCCAATAATACCAGTAGTATACATAGAGCATATAAATGTCATATCATTTTTCGGTTCGTCGCGTCGATGGTAAATCATTTCTGAAAATTCCAAAATCTTACTGATGCACGAAAGCAGCGCAGCAGCACACGTTCCACAAATAATTCACCAATTACCATTTTCGCTCTCGCAAGCTCAGATATGTGTACGATGAAGAGTGGCGGAAGGTAAAAAATGTAGAGTGGTATGTAGCCCGCTAGAGAAATTATTTATTTACAATATAAGCCCGATAGCACGTGAAAGAGAAAAAGAGTTGGATCAAGTCTGTCAAAAGCATGTTTATGCGGCCGACGGTGGCGTGGCGGGTGAGATGAAAAACTCGTGCAGAATTTGCAGGAAAGATAGATAGTGAGTAGAGGGAGTCAGTTGGTTATAGCGACAACAGCTGTAAAAATCGTAAAACACGTGTAAGCCACGCATCAGAGCGGCATAGCGTGCGGGCGTGCTTGTGAATTATTAGCCACGTTGTGAGAAAGAGGAGAGAGAGAGAGAGAGAGAGAGAGAGAGAGAGAGAGAGAGAGAGAGAGAGAGAGAGAGAGAGAGAGAGAGAGAGAGAGAGAGAGAGAGAGAGAGAGAGAGAGAGAGAGAGAGAGAGAGAGAGAGAGAGAGAGAGAGGAGAGAGAAGAGAGAGAGAGAGAGAGAGAGAGAGAGAGAGAGAGGGAAGTGTCGCGCGGGGGAGCATCAGAGCCCGTCGGAGATGAAGCTGCATGCTCAGAAGAGCCTGAAGAAGAACCATTGGAGCTTGCGATGTTACTGCAAAAAGAGCATACCCATTGCTGCTCTCCTTCTATATGATGATGCACTAGCACTAGATAGATATAATACCTACATACTTGTACAGACTCATCGTATTATTATTAGCTTTTGTTTCTTCACCACCTTAATCTGTCTCCTGCTCGTCGCAAAACCGATGAGTCCGAGAGAAAGACTAATAACTGACCATTACTTCATGGATTTTCATTCATGCGTCCTTCTTCTTCTGCGTCTCTTATGCACTTGACTATTTTCGGATGCATCCACAAGATGCATAATGCACGAACGTGCAGTGCACACTGCGCATATGCGCTGCACAGATCATCAAATTTTAACCTGCAAAACCATCCGGAACTCGTCGAATTCTGTTCTGGATCAGCCGGTAATGGAACTAAGACACGAACCGATTCAAATCAGAAATTCTCTGATGTGAGCCCTTCAATCTTCGATGAGTTGTACATGTGCATGTGTACACTGCATATGCATCATTTGTAAACACACCCTTATGTCCGCAAGGTGCGAATCTTTTCCGTCATCGGCACGTTTTCTCGCGCCTCCGTGCGTGTATTATCCGTCGCCTCGTGGAATAGCACTACCTACTGCCACTTTGACACACAGTAGGTTCTCTCTTGAGCTTTTATCCATGCTTTTCTCCCACGTTTTGCATAGATTACGAAAGAGGTGTCGAGCTTGAGCTATGTGACCGCCGACTGATGCCCCAGGGCCTCGAATGCTCTCTTGCAGAGGAAAGTAAGTATATCTTGGAGGTTAGCATGGTGGTGCACAAGTGCCCGCAAGCTCTTCTTTCGTCATCGTTGCTCTTTCCTTCTTCATTTTGAATTCAAGAAGTCCGAGGTTTTTTCTGCTTTCAATTCAATTATGGGTTATTCCTTCCTTTTATTCAAACAAGAGTGTTGTCATCAGATTGATAAGAAAAGCATGTTTGGTCATATTTATTGTGTACCAGTGAGATTTTGCAGAACAGTACCATAGACTACTACATATGAGGTTCCACTGAAAATTTCAAAAATTGTATTCTCTCTCTCTGAAGTGAATTTGTTTCACACAGTTGGTACTCTAGTCTCCAATCAAAATCAAAATCAAATGAAACTTGAACATCGCTCATTAGAGAGCAATATGATGATTTCAAGAATTTATGAAAAGTCATATCTGTTGTGATAATTTTTTCCCTCTTTTTAGTATATCTTTCTCTTTCTTCACTCAGATGAGTATAATCTAATTTATGAAACGATTTTTGTCGTCACTATTTACTAGATTCAAAAATATGTGTAAGAGGAATATGCAAACCATAAAAGATGTGTCGCAAGCTGTAAGTGTACAGATGCATATTGTCGCTGTTGCTCTATTTGGTGTATTTTGCATAAGTGGTCAGTAGTGTATGTGGTTGGTTCATTTTCTTTAATATGTCTCTTTTCTAATTTAGGTACGAGTGAATGGTGTTGATTATGAAACAATTTTGGTTAAAATTTTATTCTACCCTGTGAGAGTTAAGATGTACTAGAGTGTGTGTGGGGATAATGAAGACTGTGTTTTTCATCCACCATTTCCTGGAGTTATCTTATTGGATTGATACAAAATGACATTGTATCAAGTGATATGAGAATATCAACAGGTTCTAATCCACTTTCATCTCTAGTTTTATTCTGATATACTTTCTCATGGCATAGTAGAGCTCATGAATATTACTATTTCATCCGAAATCTTACTCATTTTGATAAAAAATGATGATGATAGTAATTTGAAAAAACTCAACATCCAATTTGGAGAGGATTAAATTGAGTTATAGAATGTACTGTACAGTCTTTTAAATCTTATGCCTAGTCCTCACCTTTGCCGCAAATCAAAAACCATTTCTCAAAAAATATGACAATGTTGAAGCTTGCGATGCACAACAGAAATATACTGGTACTAGTATTCGTTCCACCATTTCAAGTTTGAATGACAATTATTGTTTATCATCGAATACTCTAATAGTGGTTCTATCATATCATTCAAACATGTTGAACTCGAAAGGCAAATCACACCAATCTTTCGCCATTCACACTATAGTAACGTATTTATCAATCTCACTCATCACTGATTGTTGAGAGTAAAAGAAGAGAAACACGATTGATTGTATATGAAAACAATCACTATACCAAAAGCACAGTCAACATCAGCATGAGGTTACACAGTACTGCTGACACAACTAACGTGTTCAGTTTAATGAGTATACACCATTAACTGACTCGACGATTTTTACTCCTCTCTCGTTACCACAGGCTTGTAACGCGGTCCTCTGAACTCTCTCGCGAAAACAAAAAACGCTAGCCAAGTTTTAAAAAGGAGCGCTCCAACAAAACGCCACTGCCGGACGTCCGTCAAGCCATCGGACAGTCGAAAACAAACATAAAAACTGTCGACTCGGACTCTACCATCCCTGTATCTCTATCTTTTTAGTGAGTATATGCATGTAAAAAAGAGTGAAGCTTGCTCTCGTGTTGTGGTGATGGTCGAGCTATTATGGACGTACAGGCGTAAAACCAGTAGCAGCTTCCGAACGTAAAGATTCGTTATCTCCATAGAACATTTTTTTCATACACATATCTATATTCACAGATTTTGATGGTCGAATACTCGCATATTTTCGGCCAATAATGGTTTTACCTTGTCGCACAACACAGCCTAGAGAAAAAAGTAAAAATTTGCATTCAGAAAGGAGATGAGAGTCCGCGGTTTTGTGCATGGAAAAAACTGCAAAGCTTGCAAACTACATACTTACCACTACCGATGTGTGTATCACTCGCTCTTCTCTATTTCTCTTTTCTAGCTATTTTTGAGAGGAAGTCAGAGAGAGACAGAGAGAGAGAGAGAGCCGTGAACTAATTACACGCTTTCGTTAATGAAATCGTCGAGGCAACGCTCATCTCGCTCGTGCTATGCTCACGCGCGTGAGCATAATTACATTTGACACCGTCGGTGGTGGTGGTGGTGGTGGCGGCGGCGATGGTGTTGATGGTAGTAGTGGCGATGGTTCGCATGGCGCGGAGCTTGCAAATTTTAAAGCTCGCTACTCTGCTATGTGTGTGTCCGACATGCTTGTAATACAATGTACAATCTCCTCCGAGGAAAGGCGGTGGTGAAGCCTTGTTTCGTGTTAGCTAAAGCATAATATTTGAAACAACACTGCGGTGTGAGTTTTTGATACTTCAGTGCAAATGAGGAGAAGTTTCAGGTACACCTTTTTTTACACAAGATCAACGGGGGCTGAGAGAAATTCTTCACAGTGTCCTGTAGTGTATAGTGAATAGAATATTGCGATAATACGCTAACCTACAAACTAGCATTCTCGTGATAAATCGTCTTTCTCGAATTAAAAGCTTTAGAATTTACCGCCTCATCGATCACACCGAATACTAATACACACCGCAGAAGTGTATTATCGGCCATATTCTATATCTGTATCACGTGAATAAATCGCGCGCTCAGTATTTAGTCAATCGAGCTTGATGAAATTGAAGCAGCAACTCGTCGGTGGTCGAAGCTCACCAGTTTATATAGCTTGATGGGGTGGAGGTTGACCACCAAGGCTGCGGTTATTGGCCTCTCGTATTATGGTCATTTTGGTAGAATTCGGCACTACTGATACCTTCTGGTTACCCAATACCATCGTAATACCTATCCATTGCTCTAAGAGAGCTTGAATTTTCGTCAAGCCGCGTCCTGTACTTATGTATAACATCGTTGTCCCGTTGAGATCAGTCCGAATTCAGAAAATTGTCAAGAGAAAGCTTTAAATATTCGAAAATGAACCTTGGATTTAACTTTTGGTGAAGCCAAGAAGGGGAGGTAAAAATTTAGAAACTGGATTTTCAACTCGTAAGTTATGTGATGTAAGTAATTCAGATGGCAGAGGACGAGGGAGTGGAGTCGAAAAAGAGTAAGATAATGAGATAAGGAGAAAAAGAAGGAGAAGTAGGAGGTCAGTGTCGCGATCGACTGATTCCCGATTCGATGTGCGGTCATTGCCCGTCGCTCGTGCGTGTCGACTCGACTCGTTGAAACCCGCCCCCCTTGACTGCTCTTGCAAGATTTTTTTTTTCCACTACTGACCATTTCCGAGTGCGTGCTACTCAATCCGAGTGGAAGAAGCAGCACTTGAAAGCTTTGATTTTATTCTTCCAGAGTAGATTTGATGTGTAGTCATGCCTATAGCATTTTTACGGCATTCACAAATGTAGATGGAACCCCATCCTTTAGCATGCGGATATTATTGCTCCTCGTGAGACTGCTTTTGATAGTCAAAATTACGCTCGTTCATCTGCACAATTACTGCTGATGGATAAATGGTTTCGAATGCTATACTATTTCCTATTATGGACAAAACAGTTTGAAATACCTTGTCTAACTGATTTTATGATTTTTAAATGAGCCAGTTTTATTGTCTGGCTGTCAGTAAATTTTTAAGCTGAAATTAATTGACGAGAAAACTCTTTAGTTGACGAATAGCCCTTCGACTAAAATCCGAACTGGATGCCATTTTATTTCCTCCGATAACAAAATGAGCTATCAAAAGCTGATCCGTGTCATCTTCAAAAGACAACGATTTTCTCTGAGCCTCAGAATGCTCAAAAGCTTGTTGAGCAAATTTTTTCTGACAAGGGGGAGATTTTTCTTGATCGAGGCTCGATCAAAGCCATTATCCAGTACAAGTTTTTTTTTTAACAATTTTTTCTGTTAAAAAATGTCAAGATCTTGATTTGTAATCAAACCCAACACTCTTCGTGCAGTGCAAGTTTGAATCCGAAGGATGCGGGTATAAATTGTCAAACCTGAAATATTGAATGGAATATTGGAATGTTATTAGGGAGAGACGATCGAAATTGTTATTCTTTAATTTAAAAAAGGTGCCGATTTTAATTCAAAAGAAAAGAACTTGCCATGCCATAACCTTGATGATTATCATGCGAGAGTCGAGCTCTAGAAGTATCAAACAAGCGTACGTTTTCCAGACTTGGGAAAAAAGAAGTTTTTGTTGAATTGTAGCATTTCAAGAATTTTTCTTTTCATTTCAAGCTTTTGGGACAGTTGATAAAATCATCCGGGTAGTAGAATCTACAATCTTGAACGCGATAAATTATCACCACCATATTCTTTCTAAAATAACTTTTTATACACAGGATGATGATCCTCCTGAAACTGACCAGTATTATTCCATTCTCGCTACTTTTATCCACATCTCTAAATTCCTGAGTAAATTCGCTCAAAGCAAGAGCTACCCACGTTCATATTCCTCCTAAAGATTTTTGTCGTTCGAATGATGCACTCTCTAACCCATCACTCGACCCATCATGACCAACTATTTGTGGTATACTTCTAAGCCTTTATAAAAAGTTCAAAGCCATACAAAATATTGTAAAATCCATTTTCCAATTAGAGTATCTCCGGATCATCGTTAATTTCATCGTGCACAGCAACTCACTACAAAATTTCTGTATAAAAGGGAAAAAGCCCTCAGGGCTTCTTTGATCCGTTGGTAAAACTTTTTATCCCCGAAATGATTCACTTCTCGTGAACGAGAGTAGCACGATATACAACAAAGAAAAGCTCGTCGTACAGAATTTGCTGCTCGTCGTTGTCAAAAAAAAGGGTATACTACAGAGAGTGCATTTTTGAATCAGATTTGATTTGATCCTCTAGTCTTTTCAAAAGCTCACTGGTATACTCTCTACTCAGAAACGAAAGATACGGCTCAATTGCAAAAAGTCGAAAAATGTTGTTTGATCCACGCCCTATGAAAACTTTTCTCAAAATACACTCTATAAATTCTTTTTCGCGCAAAGAGTACGTTAAATATTCTTCCATATTCATTCATGCAAGTTTGTTAATATATCGATGCATGCCTCTCTTGTGTACTACACCTGCTATTGTCGTATGTTTTTTGAACCAAAAAAGCTTCTCGCCGAAAAGGCAACATCAATATTTCATCATAAACATTTTATTTAAACAGACACACGACCGCTCTTTTTTTTTTTTTTTTTTTTTTGACAAAAAATTGAACGACAGGTGGAGTAAGTCAGAGTATCAAAGCTCACCTTTCACAAATCACAGCCGTATCGCTCGCTCTGAGATTTATTAGAGAGTAAAGGTAGAGAGAGAGCTTGCAAGTTTGTCTTGGATCTTGTATAAACGTCGTCGTCGTCATCATACGATACCGCAGACACAGAGAGAGACAGACAGAGAAAGCAGAGTTTTGATAGTCGAGCGTATATGTAACGAAAGCATAACATGGATATAAAACCGTCACACACACGCACTGCAAGACGGCATCATGGCATCGCATACGAATCTTGATATGATGATGTGGACTCTAAACGTTTTATAGGCTTGAGAAAGAGAGCTTGCGGTACGATAGCGGCCTACTATACCAAAAATAGCTTTTGCAACGCGACGACGTACGTACGTATACGAATTGACCGTTTCTCACATTGCAAGCTCTCTCTCTCTCTCTCTCGATCGTATACAGGGTAAAAGAGATCATACAGAGACGACGTCGAGAAAATCGTAATATAAATCGGACAAGGTGGCCCATCAAAGCGTAATATCATGTCAACCACAACACTATTCTCGCACATCAATCTGACTTTTGCTTATATATACTTGTGAAAAGCTTGCGAATACCATGCGAATTTTACGATGTTCAAAGTATAAAGTCACATAATCGTTGTATAGATGTTGACGAGGAGAGGAGGCCGGTTTTGAAGCGTGACATGCCGTCGTGCATGGCACTACCCAAAATATCCCGTGGCATGCCTTGCTCTCTATAATACCGACGTACAATTTTCACTCTCTCCTATCTATCTATCTATTTATCTAATTCATCAGACAAAATAAGCTTTTTCTCTTTCTCTAAACTTGAAAGCTCAACTCTGTCGTGGTCTTTGTTGTGTAACACGCATCGATGAATCTACACACCATGCGAAATGTGCTTTTGTCGTCGTACAATAGATAGAGCGTTACAGAGAATTTTCGTTTCATTGTTTCTGTGTAACGTCCGAACGACTTTATTCGAACACACATACACACAATAAAACACAACAGAGACAGAGCCCTTAACTATTTTTTGAGGTAAATTTTTTTTTTTTTTATTTTGACTTTGTAGTACCAACTATTGACGGGTTGAACGGAGATGGTCATCGACGTTCTGATGCATGCATACCGAAAAAATGTTGACTTTTTGTATTTTGAGCATTGGGAAATAGAGTATATGTATAAAGGTTCTGCGGTGTGACGACGGTGCACGTTTTCGATGATGGAGAAAATTTTTGACAATTCAAAAAGCGTGCGGTCGTGCATGTGGAACTGTTTGAATTGCTCTCGATGAAGGTTAGGTGTTTGTGTGTGCATGTGCGTGTGCGTGTTCGTGTGTGTGTGTAGTGAGAGAAACGCAGCTGTACGTGAGTGCACAAAACCGCACCGAGAGTCGAATAAAATTTAGCCCGTGGTCTCTCTCTCTCTCTGTACGCTTGAGTATTTTTACTATAGATTCCTGCCCTCTGTGTGCTTGTACTCCCTTTCGCACATTTTCCAACCGATTGGTCGTGGGATATTGCAGCTATACCATTCGCTAGGCTTCGAATAATGGAAGAAAGGAGAGAGCCAAGCTTCGGTTTCATCAATTTCTCTCCAATATGTGTGCTTCCCTGTAAATTCTGAGAGTATGGCAATTTCTATAGATTCTGTAGTTTGTTATGGATACTCTCGTTTTAATCACATGTCTCAGTGCTAAGATTCAAATTTGAGTTCTTTGTGTAACGATTCTGGGAATGATATAGATGATGATCATAGGTAATCATATCATCAACATTTTAAAGAAATGTATAAATTGTAGAAAACTATTCCCTTCTGTGACGTTATCGCGCAAAATTTGGATAACACATCGTTTCTTATGTAGAAGACAAATTAATTTACAAACAATGAGCGTCTTTCATTATTTGAATCGTGAATAATAAAAAGATTATAATAATAGAAAGATCATCGATAACGATAATCTTCTATAGTTTAGATTTAGTTTGATTTTTACAACTCTCATACTGTTTTTTAAATTTGAAGATATTGGAATCTCGACGATACAAGTCATAATTTGATAAAAATCGTTCTCGATGTTTTGACTCTGCTGTAAGGCTTTTCTTCCAAAGAATAACTACCGTCAATTAGGGTAACTTTTGAACAGGGGGGGGGGGCTAACCTTGAGACCACCCATGAAAGAGTCATTATCACGCGCAATCGGCAAGGCAGATAATCCCGAGGCTTTGGTACCTGTTCTCCCTATACTTGGAGTACGCATGAGTAATATTTTGCACCAGTGCAAGTTCTTCCATCAGCTTTGTATTCGTTTATAAACATACTTTTTCAGAAGTATATTTTCAATCCAACAAACAGAAGCTCACAGAAATTGTTACGGTTCTAACCTTTGTCGGACGAATCCAACGTAACCGAGCTAGATTTCACTGGTCTGCACACAAATCTGGGCGAATCGATCGTTACATTATTGGTGTATTTTACCCCGGTTTCATTTTTGTAGCGTGAAGACTGGAAAGTATGAGTTTTTTGCAAACCGGGGTAACTTTGGGACACAACTTTTAACGCCCATAACTCTGACCAAGGACATCTGGGTGTCCTTTGACACTGTCAATCGTGAGCTGGAACTGTGGGCTTTCGATTGACTATAGACACAATGCAATTCTGATGCGACTGGTGCGAGATGTACAGGTTATATGAGTTTCAAGGAGAACAATGCGATTTTTGTCTCAAAGTTACCCCAGTTGACGGTATTTATTTTCCAGTATACATCACATTTCCCCCATGAAATTTTGATTTTCTACTCTTGATCTCAAAAAAACTGAAAAAGATCACTGAATCTTTTCAATATAGTATTTTTGAAAGGATACACGCTTCCAGTCCATATTTCAACCTTCTTTTAGAATTTTCGGAAACGCAGAGTAAAACATTTTGCATAAAATTCACGCAACAGACCCTCTCCCCTTCGCTCCAAAACATATATAACAGCACCTTGCCTCTCATCTACCTCCAAAATTGTAAAATGAAAACTGAAAAAAGTCGTATCTCGTGGTTAGTCTCGCATCAAGTCTTGCAAGCGTGTGTCAGCGACAACTTTTACTCTTCTCCTCTTTCAAGCTTGCGTCACAATATAAAAGTTGCATTACTCCAGTGTTGTCAACCTGCATACAAAATATTCCTTTCAGCGATTCCGTCGTGACACATTCTAACGAAACCTATCAATCTCTTCTCTTCCCTCGAATCATCGCATCGCTCAAAATATTCTGTAATATATATCGACGACAACGACGATGAAATATTCTCTTCCAACCTCTGAAAATAAGAATATCAGGACTCTCAATACGGCTTTGTGGCGTAAAACTCCTCTCTCGATATAAATTTCGACCCTAAAGCTCTTCCACCACCACCACCACCACCACCGACGCCGTACAGCTCACACACAATATCGAGTTAAAATTCAAATTAAGATTCAAGCTCCCGTGTACAGAGAGCGAGAGTGGGAGACAAAAAGGTAAACCCTCGTTCGTTGAAAAGAGGTATAGAAGAGGATTTTGACGGATTGAAGGCAAAAGTAGGTCATGAGCTCAAGCTTCATACACCACGAAACAGAGGGATAGTATATCCAAAGTCTCCTGTATGTATGTGAGGGAATCCTCTCCAATCATGATGTACACGACGAAAGCTGAAACGTTGTACGGTTAGCACATCAGGTTTGGAAAAATTCAAAAAAAAAGGAGGAAGAGGATCGACGAGAAAAAGGGGGTTAAAAAGCGCACATATCGAGTGTTTAGCATATTAGAGGCTCGAATCATCGTACGTCGTGTTGGTAAATGCGCAAACGGATGTGGCGGAGTTAGGCTTTGCTAATGTGATGCAGATGTGTCCGGGGGTTGCTAATGTATATATCCGTGTGTGTTGCAAGCTGACGAACAATGCTAATAAGGCTGATTGTTAACGTGGACGTGCTCTATACTATACGAATCTATACGTTCTCTATGCCGCCATACGCCACGTCTCGGCGTATACATGTTACGAGTGGTGTAACGGTTTGAATGTGTTTACAAAAGAGCCCTTGTTCGTTCGTTGTCCAAAATTTAGCATGCATTACGTATACGGCTGCAATTTGGTACGAATATCTCACGAGATAATGGTAACATTGTCATTCCTAGTATATATAGTAGCGCCGAAATTTCCCCATTTTCCTTTTCGTCTCGTCGATCTTTTGACTTTTTTTGTAGTGTTGGCCACAACAAGGTTATACATTTCTGAATGGCATTGTGCATAGGGTAAGGAAACGATGTTGGTACCTTGTAAACTAAAGAGGAATGCATCAAGTAGGAGAAAAATGTGTCCGCTGAGAGTAGTACGTACTTTTCGTGTCAGCCTATTACGATTACGTATTGAGAAAAGCTTTTACATGTGCTTTCATATACGTGGCGATGCGATAGTAAGTGTATCTGCCTTATAGCCACATTGACTGACGTCGTTGTTCGGCTCTGCAAATCCAAAATTAGACTCATTCTGTCTCTCCCCCGAGGTGTGATGATGATATTTTAAGAAATAATTAACCCCCGATTAACACCTGCTGTGTGATAGAAGCAAACCGATCAATAATTCCTCTCTTTATGATGATTCATCGCTGCTTAACCTAGACTCAGATTCATTCTAAGAACAGAGTCACACACTAACGGTTTTTTTTTTTCAGGGAATTTTGAAATTTTCCTGTGTCCTTGTTCCTCATAAAAATCAAACTCTTCACAAATTTCATCATCAATTCCATCCAAAAATCGTGAATCCCTCGCAGTGGATATGTATTACAACATCTGATGCCCCATCATTATTTGTAATCAAAAGTTGAGAACCCAAAACTTAACCAAAATCCCCACGACCCCGACAACAAAGTTCGCGTATAGTCCACTACTGTCCTTTTGGAGGCAGGACTATATAACCATCAATGTATTCGCACGAGCTTTCAGTCGAAACTTGTTACAAGTTGGGTTATAGAACGATTGAATTTGCGCCATGAAAGGGGACGTTATTCTGACTCGTTAAGCGAGAGAATTTCCATTTGGCGAGAGTGCTGCTGCACCCTCAAGCTGAATCGTTTATGTAAGTATTCCTCAATGGTTCAAAGTGGCCTCGTTCAGGTAATAGTCTTGCGTGGTCTAATTTAATCAAATTGAGCATATTTCCACGAGATTACCGTTAAAATTCTTTCACGTGAACCTTGACCGAAATTCAAATTTTCCTGAATTATTATCCACTGGTATTATGTGATTAATCCCAATTTATGTTTTACGTATGTCATAAAAATCATTTAGTTTGATCACTTTTGATCTCTCAATCCTTCCTAATCTATTTGAAAAATCCACTCTAAACCTGATTCACTCTACTGAGTAATTTCTTCTTTGCTTGATAGGAAAATTTAAAGGAATCTAGTTTGGTGTCAAAATATAAATGAAATATCGGTCTCGTCCATCAAGTAACTTTTCCATTCTGAGAGTGATTTGTGCTTGGATACACAAAGCATGTTTGATCGTTATTGGAAAAGAGTCGTGTCATCCTATTTCACTACACGTTCCATTTGCTACAGGACCAAAACAAATAGTTTCTAATAACAAACTATACTGCTTCTTCAGAACATGGCATATTTCCTCATCGAAAAAATTTATCGCCATTCCGGAAACGTCATTGCACTGATTGAATATTCAATTTGCCTAAAACAATTTATTGGATGAGATTGAAGGCATGAATCGATAAAAAATTTGAAAAAATTCCCTTTTATGCCAAATTTCTCTCGAAAAGCTTACTGCGTATATAACGCTGGCCTATGTCGTGATGCAATGGGAAAATCATTTTATTGATGGAATCACTCTCAGAATTGTAAAATTTGATGATAGTGATGATTAAGGTTTACCAATTGTGATTGAACAGGTCGAGGTAATTTGGTGTTTTTGAGAGTTTGCTAACTACGAGTTATTATTTCGTTAGTGACCAAATGCGACCAGCTTTGACATGTGAACAGAATGAAGAACTGAAATAATATTGTTCGATACGCTGTGCGGAAAAGTGTCTTCTCCGCACTGATTTTCCACTTTCTCGCACAGTTTGTCGAAAAACACAGTTCGATACACGGGTGTAATAGTACATTATTGCCCTGGGCGCGTTCGTCCAGTTCGGGCGCTAGGACAGTTTATTTCCCTCGCTTCGCTCGGGAAATAAGTCCTCCGCGCCCGAAATGGGCCTGCGAGCACAGGGCAATAATGATTTTTCATCATGAGAATCCTAAAACCGCATTTGAATGCGGCATTTTCAGGTTAGAATGATGAAAAACCTATTTTTCGCACCATCGTGTTGATTCCGACTTTTGCCTGTGGCTCGGGCCGGAAACCCATCATTCGGACGCGAGAATAATAGATTTCGCACCGAGATTATGAAGTTGTAGCTCGCTTTTGAGCGATTGGTTTTCGGCACGAGCCGCAGGCAAGGGTCGAAATAATCGCTCGGAAGCGGGGAACCCCATGGTCGAGGCGCGAATGTCATTTTGTGCAATTTTGTAAGCACCCAAACATCGTAAAATTGCGTGAAACGTATTTCCACCCTCGTATTGAAATGTACTATTCGATCTATTGGGCGTAAAGTTGATAAAAACTCCCGTGCGTCAAGCAGTACTTTACGCACAGTCGATTGAAAAATGATTATTTCCAATGTTCAGTGTTTTCTAATTGTGAAACGCTATAAGAGCCGTTCCCTAAAAAATTTTCTTTTATATTTCCATTTCTCCTCGGAACGCTATTTTGATTAGAAAGAAGACACCCGCGACACCGAAATTGTGACGACTTTTTCCTCATTCTCAATGCACTCTACTCAACAAGTTTGAACAGTGTAATAGCTTTTGAAATTTAAGAAAGGAAAAGACAGAAAAAGAGGACGCAATCGAAACTCGCTCAGCTCGCGAATCGTAAATATTGTATAGATAGATGGTGAAGTGTAAGTTTGAAGCGATGCGCCTTCGACGACTGTCTCTCGCAAACATATAGCAATTCTAGATGAAGATGTCATCCGGGACTCTTTGGTAACACCTGCACATTGGAGACAGGAAACTTTTCGATTTAAGACGCGTTTCAATCAACTTTCTAGTAGTACTTTGACAACTCGTATCGACGAGTGCACTTTATTTCTCACTCCGTCTGACACTTTTGCACTCAATAATTCCTTTTACTACTTAGCCATTCTTTCAAAACTAGAACCGTTGGATTTCCTTTTTGATTGAAACACACGAAAATTTAATCTGGTTCCTAATCATTTGCTCATCACAATTTCAGTAAAAAACCTTCCATTACCAATAGACTGCATGAATAACCTAATAACTTCATGGAAAATTGAAGCGCAGGCACTTGAATATTACACAACATTTTTTATCTACTTCAACATCATTGTGTAGAGTTATTTTACTAGCCCAGCCTCGAGATTCCACTTCCTGAAATTAATTGAATTGAAAATTATATCTTGGAGCTTCACAAGGATTCTCATTTCCGTGCCTATTTTACCACTAAAACTGAAATGAATACGAAGTTAGAAGACAAGTTTTGGTTTGTTTGCCATGGCTGGAAAATCTTTGCGAAGCACAGAGCAGTTTCTCCGTGTTTACAGTTTTGAAGAGTGTCAAATGTAAAACTTTGAACTTCCTTCATTTCCTTTACAACGATTCGAAAACCATCTACATCATCTATTTGCAGTCACGAGTCAGTTTTGTCAAAATTTAAATTCCACTAACTTACCCCGTGAAT
Source organism: Eretmocerus hayati (assembly GCA_029851415.1). Taxonomy (NCBI): domain Eukaryota; kingdom Metazoa; phylum Arthropoda; class Insecta; order Hymenoptera; family Aphelinidae; genus Eretmocerus; species Eretmocerus hayati. Next base: position 137,533,785 of record CM056742.1, read on the forward strand.
TTCTTTTCAATTTACTCGGGCCCCTAACTTCATAACAACTGGTTCGTAAAAATCGCTCTCTGATATGAATATTTCATCGTCGACTAGGCTCGGCCATTACGGAAATAGGCGCGACGACGACTACACTCACCCTTCTGAATCTTTCTTATCATTCAGCAAGAATAAGATGATGAAACCAAAAGAAACGGGTCGTCGTCAGTTTCCTTTCTCAAGATTCAATGCCAAACGGTCCTCCTCTACTTCGACTTTGGCGTCTACCCCCAACCACCCCCGACCTTGTTTTATGCCCGTCTTTCTTCGAAGTGCGATACCTACACCACCCACTTTGGAGAAATTAATCGACAGGTTTCTCGTTATTATGTACGCCCTTTAGTCTCTTTCTCCTCCTCAATCGCAAATTTCATGTTCCAGTTATTGAGTTTGCACGTTACCCTATATTATTATACCTATGTAATGTATAGAGTATACTGGTGTCGCTTGAATGGAACCAGATCAGCAGCAACAGAGGGAAACAGACAAAAAAAAGCCTCAGCAAAGCGTGACGGGTTGGGTTAGAATTTCGTAGGCCTAATTGAACTTTCAGAAAGCTTTACGGTTGCATTGTTCGGTAGCCGAGGGCCGACAAGGCCTGAGCTTTCGATTTTCCCTCATTTTCTTCCTACACAAAAAACTGCTTTCCCTATATTTACTGCTGCTGTTCTCAGCGCGACATTTTCCAACCACGTTATAACGGCCAATGAGGCCTTAGGGGGCTCATGAAAAGCCTATACCTACTCCCTCGTTATCGTTGATTCTATCTCTCTTTCGCTTTTACAAATTTATGTAGTAGGTTTATGCGTATTATAATGGACACGACCCCAACGTTCAACGATGCATACCTTGGTACGATATTGCTGCAAAATTCTCGTAATTGGCACGCACGGTCGAATACGCTTGAACGACGATTTCATTTCCGTAGTCGTAGTCGTCGACATCTGTCTATCTATACCCTACTGGAAAAGAGAGCTTGTGCCCGTCAACAATCGTTCGTATTATAATGAAGGTATGGAAATGTGGTAAAGATGATTTTTCGCGAAAGGTTTGAAAATGGTGGAGAGAATTTGACACTGGACCATTACGCTTTCATGATTACTGCTACTTTATGCGAGCGGCGATGGCGGTTGCGGGGGCGCGTGAATAGAATGAAAATGCGCCGCTCGCTCCTTCAATTGGCATATACGATATGACTAAAGTGCAGAGCTAGCGAATAGTATAAAGTGTGCCCTCGCAATTTTTCACTAGTAACTCTGTCTAACGCTTGAAGTTATGGTCTCGAGTCGAGACTCTCGACGGATATGATTTAAGGAATGATCCTCGCATTTTCTCGTCTCGAGCTTTTTTTTGCGCAAGCCTTGTAGCTTTTCCAAATTTTTCGCGCTGGAAATTAATTTTGAAAAGAGGATATCCTGCTTATTTTTCTCTGACATATTCCGCTTGAATAATTTTGTTGACCATGTCGCGCGATCGTAAATATAAAAGTGAATCTCGAATGGATAGTATAGCAGTATCATAAAGAGAGCCGATACTTATCGCTTTTTTGAAATCGAAGCTTTTGGATTGTATATATACTGTTATATAGAACGTCGAGTGGTGTGTTTATGAGCGATACCACGAGGATCAGGAGAATTCGTGAATGGTTCAGACACGGCTCGATAAGCACGAATAATCCAATCGGGAATCGAATCTCTGTGGTCAAGAGGGAGTGAGTAGAGTAGTGTTGTTCGTGATATGCAACGTTGGGGGTATATGCATATACTGACGCTGCTGCTGTTGCTGTTACTGCTTCTGTTGCATATGACTGTATACGCTCAGCCGATTTGCTGATTTACCGCGTAGCAAAGCTTTGCTGGTCATGAGAGTCGCTGTGGCTTGAAGCTTGCAGATTACAGATCAAGCTATTGTGTGGGAATCAGATTCGTCGTCTTCAGAGTTTGCAATTTTACTCTTGATATCTCTCAGGTATTCGTGTTCAAATCTGTCACAATAACTAACAGTGTATCGTGCAGAAAAATGGACTTTCGGGTCACCTAATATCAATCCTTTCATCCAGTAGTTTTTCCAATCCTCATGAGAATTTCCCTATTCAATTGGAAAGGTCCTATTATTTTTGAGACTCGGGTTTACTCATGCATTTCTGACGCTTGTGATGCAAAAAAATTGATGTCATCATTTCATATCGTGAACACTAATATTGTTGTTCTCGCTGAGATTTCGGTAGACACTTCCTTCAATCCAAGTCGAATTCTTCTCCCTTTTTTCAAATTCACCATTTTCTTTAACAGCAATTATACAGCTATCCATTTGTTTCATTTTTCTTTTTCACTTTTTTTCAATCCTTCCGTGATTGGGCCGATTTATTGGCACTACGATCGATCCATATCTTCTCCAAGTTATTATTCATTCGAACCAACAGCATCAGACACAACTGGTTGCAGATCCGATATCGCCGGCATCCGTGATTTACATTGCATATTTCATATCGAAATCCTCTTCTACAGTAGTGTATAGCATCGCTCCAGCAATTGCACACAACGCAAAAACACATATACACACACTTTTTACGACGACAAATCATCTTCTTCCTATCTCTCTCTCTCTAAGCCATGCCATCAATTTTCTCAAGCTTCCCAAGAATTTTTCTCTCTTTCGATAACATCATCTTCTACTACCATTCAACTCTCTCAAGCTTGCAGTTACACCTATACATCCAATCCACCCACACAACCACAATCACCACCTTCCTCTTACAATTAATTGCTCCTTGTCTCTTTCTTTCCACGCGTTTCATTCAAGCGACGATTCGCAAGCTTCAAGCTCATTGAACTTGGCTCTCTCTCTCTCTCGCATCACACCCTCCTCACTCGTTCATGTTTACGCGCGCCAACTTTGAAAAAGCTTGCATCCACACACACACATACATAAAGACTGACGACGACACATCGAAAAAGAGCTATTCATCATCTGTCGTATGAACGAAGACGAAGCTGGTATACAGCAAGCACCTTCTTTTTCATACACAAGATATTGGCTTTTCTTACTCTGAACTACACGTTGACATACCCGAAAGAAGAAGAAGAAGAAGAAGAAGGAGCTTCCTCAGTACTCATCGCGTTGCACCACCAACCATCAAACATATACTCACTCTGTTGTATGTAACTATGTGTGTTATATACGAGGTGTGGTACCCGCACAATGGGAAACTCGTGAGTATACGATGTAAAAACTTATCAGCTCGCGACAGAAAGAGAGAGAAAGAGCTTGCACACCCTCGTTGAGGTTATCTTGAAACTACCAGCAGCAGCCTCCCTCTCTCTCTCTCTTTGAAAAAAAAGAGTAAAGAATCGATCACTCTCTAGTCCCTCCTTCTATACTTTATACAGTATACCCCGATGTCGATGGTATTAGGGTGTAATCCGCAGTCGATAGATTCTTTTTTTTCGGTTGGCATCGTCGTCAATCCGTCACCACTCACCATAATCATAAGCAGGTCTGGCCACTCGATAAGACGTACGCGTTGCTCGGATGATGCCGCCACAGGCGGTTTTTGCCAATGTGGCCCCCTCGGAGAGGCGATCTGATTGGCTGAAAAAAAAAAACAACAACAAACTGGAGCAGACTTTTGCTCGAGGTTGACGGTTGTCCGGCTGTTGAAAATTCATAACATCTCACTGTACTGTTGTGAATATTGAAGTCTGAAAATCGCCAGCTGCTGTCTTTTTCAGCCAATCAGATCGCCTCCCTCCGAGGCGGCCATATTGTCAAAAGCCGACTGCGGTGGCATCACCTGAGCAACGCGTGCGCTCTACGGAGTAGCCAGACCTTTCTTTATGATTGTGCCAATCATCATCATCTAACCTATAACCAAGATGCTTGCAAACTCTTCTTCGTCTCAGACTACAAATTACAGTACCGTTCATAAGTTTTCGATGGTCGATCCCTCGATTACCCTGACTTGGAACAGCAATAAGTCAAATTCTATGCGTTGTACGAAAATTTTCAAGAAAACATCTTACAGAGCAGAAAAAATACTAACTTTTACTGGGTTTTGATGATTTTTATCGAATATTTTTGAAGGTCCTACACGCTGATGAAAAAATAGAAAATCTAAAAATTTTTTACTTTCATTGAGACACCTGCAGTTTTAATGCGAATGAAGATACGGCAATTCTGAAAAAAGCATCTTGTAGAGCGGAAAAAATGCTATGTGTAGCCATTTTTTGATTATTTTTTACGTATCCCGGGTGAGAACGTGCGAGCTGTCCAAACCCCCAAAATCATGGTTTTTCACCGTTTTCTGTGCCGTTTCCGATGATAAGCAGTCATTTTGGGTATCTAGACAGCTTGTACGTTCTCATGCGCGGTACGTAAAAAATAATCAAAAAATGGCTACACATAGCATTTTTTCCGCTCTACAAGATGCTTTTTTCAGAATTGCCGTATCTTTATTCGCATTAAAACTGCAGGTGTCTCAATGAAAGTAAAAAATTTTTAGATTTTCTATTTTTTCATCAGCGTGTAGGACCTTCAAAAATATTCGATAAAAATCATCAAAACCCAGTAAAAGTTAGTATTTTTTCTGCTCTGTAAGATGCTTCCTTGACAATTTTCGTACAACGCATAGAATTTGACTTATTGCTGTTCCAAGTCAGGGTAATCGAGGGATCGACCATCGAGAACTTATGAACGGTACTGTACTTCCCAGAGTGCATCATACTGTTTTTTTTTTCCGACACAAGTTTTGTAGAGAATGATATGTCTTGAAAATTGAAAAAGAAAGAGGAAGTAGAAACGCTAAATGAAACGTGTAAATGTGTTTTAGATACAGCCTCTCTCTTCTCTAATTCTACCGCGTAACGCTTAATAAGAGCGCTCGGTTCAAGCTCTGAGCTTTATATATATATTATTATCTATATCAAATTCGTCAGTATATACTGCTACTATCGGGCACGTTAGTCCCGGCTTCGTTCCAATTATCTTGTCTGCTATGAATTATGTTCGGAGCAGTTCTCTCCTCTCCGTCGTCGTGATGGCGAGCTCCTCTCACCTAACCTCTGTATCCTATATACTCGAAATACGCTCACTATTATACGTCACGCTATTACACGAAGTTTGCAAGCTCACTATGTGATGTGTGTCGTGAGATGCTGATGCAACTCACTTTCTTCTCTTGTATTTTCATTTGTCTAGAGTCAATGCACGTTGGAAAATTAGCGAGAAAATTCTTCAGGTTATATTTGTATCCATTATTGGAGAGAAAGAGTGAGAAGCCTTGGCCTGATAGATTTAGTGCTTTCTGAATATTCCCCTGCTGATGCGGCTCGATTTTGCTTGTGCTATGTATAATAATACCGTGTGGTGGCATTAACCACGACATCGAACGCGTAATACACGGAGGAATTGTCTCTTCTTTCCTATATATCCACCTGTATATTCTCTTCGCTGGTTTCCTCCAATTCCTTTGTGACTCGACGAACGAACGCTGGATTCGAAGCACGACATTTTCATCGTTTTTCCTCCTATAGCAACGAACAAACGAACGAACGAACGATCCTCGCTACAGTGTAACTTGTCAATTTGCATTGATTTATATCGCACCAGCTATTCGAGTCTTAATTACTCGAGTTCTACATACATACCTCGTATATATTTCTTCTTCCTATCCTATCCTATTTCTATAAACGTCTATTACAGGAATTGTTAATTTTATCAGCAATTTACGTGTAAAGGTGTGGGGGAAGAATATAACTCAGATGCATAGACGCTGCAATGTTGAGAAAAAAAAAATGTGATCTTCTTCTTCATCTCTCGGAGCACGTGTTAGCCAAGAAAAATGAGAAATATTTGAAATTTGGCGCGAAAAAGAGGAAGTGCTTCGTCGCATATACTCGTGAAACAAGAAGGAATGTAAGAGCCTCTTCCTCTAGACTTTTAGAAGATATGAAAAAGCAGCTCACGGACAGCCAAGGGAGTGAAAAAGCAGTATAATAATATGAATGGTTATAAAAAAGTTAGGGTGTGTGAGAATAGTATGCTTTGTCAGGCGCTATATTCTCTTGATATGGAAGTAACAAAGTGAGTGAGGGAAGGTATAGGGCCAAGTCAGCTGGAATATCGCGATTTTCCGAGATTGCTCTCTCTCTCTCTCTCTCACCTTCTCTTTCTCCCCCTCCCCCCTCCTCGCCTGATGTTGCAACACCCTTTTATATTCGCACCGGATGAATTCCTCTCGCTCGGTTCCTTCATATTTTCCGTTCTTCTATTCTATACCCGGAAAGAAAAGCCATGCTGCTACTGCTGCTGCTGCACCACTCTCGATTCGCCCTTTCTATTTGTCTATTTTCTAATTTAGCCCTCTCTGAAAACCTTCCTTTCTCGCTTTTTCAACCTGTAGAAGTTTCTGTCTAGTTAAATTGTACAAAATTCACAGTGATATTCTTTCATGCATGTTCAACCATTGTTTCTGGAATAAGATGTCAATGTAGTAACACAATAATACCATATTTTATGAAGTTCAATTTACTCAAAAGGTATAGTCTTGACGGTAAATGGGAAATATAGTTCATATCCATAAAGTCTAGGAAACCCTTGAACTCTGTTGATTTCTCAAAATAATCTGAGCGTATGTGGTGTTTGTAGCAATACGAAAAGCTCCTTTGGGATAGCAATGAAGATCGACGCATATCCGAGATTTTCATTCCCAACGCTGATACGCATCTCAGAAAGAACTCTGTCAATACCATGAAGAAATTACACCTAACAGAAACCTATTGTCGACATCCAGACTTCTAAATCTAAAATAATTGATAGATTCGACATTGATTACCTTGACTTCTAACAACAGCAAACATAGTTAGATCCATCATGATCATTTTTTAATCAATCTCAAAATTCTCAACTTGACCCCTACAACGCTCATGATAACGTATGCATTTCTAGAAGTTCCCCAACAACTCATTCAAATTTCAAACTGTGAATTCGCGCGCACTGGAGTCAGCAGAAGTTCTGACATCGCACAGAGTTTGAGCAAATTTTCTGAATTTCACGGTAACTGCTAGTTTGGACATGTCTGTTCCTACCTAACCTACGTAATTCCATAACTACATAGAATCGACCCTGATGAACTCCATTTCCTGTGTCAAGAGTTGTGTCCAGCATACAGTAATAAAAACAAGTTCTCGTCATCTCGCAACTGACAAATGTCGCCACTTGCTTTTTCACCTAACCTCAAAATATTTTGCCAAGATGCGTTAAGTGCTTGTTCTCACGCATGAAACCATGCATGAGTGAAAGGGAAAGAAAATGTAAAGAAAGAGAGACAGAGAAAAGTTCGTGGTCATGAGCAACGCCCGCATCAAGAACAACTCTCTTGGCAGTCGAGCAATAAAACATAAACATTGTTTTCTTTCCCTAATCTCTTTATCAGCACGTGGCTGGCTTACTGCCAAACAGCTTTCTTCTACTTCAGTTTGAGTACAGCGGTAAACCAACCACCCAACCAACCAACCAACCACTTGCACCGATGAACAACGTATTCTCTCTCTCGAACTGTTTGCATTACAAGACCATTGTTCTGATCATCTACAGGTTGACTGTATACATCTTCGTGAATGAGCCGATGAATGAGCTATAGTGTTTCGCCATTTGGGAAACTCTGGCATTACCTGTTGTGTGTAGTTTCAGTGACAGTACCTATATACTCGCAGAGAAGAGGGTTGAACAATACCATGAATGTTCTCTCTGTGGATACAGTTAACAGGATACACTTGGGCGATCATTCGTAATGATGTTGGAGATGTAAAGTGTATCATTCCTGGTCTGAGTGCTAGTGTCTGTTGGTTATTCCGAAAATTATTCAACATCGTTGTTGCTTGACTCGATAATTGACTAGCTGATTTGACAATGAGTCTAACTGAGATACAGGAGCCGATCGCTTTCTTCTCCAAGTTAGTTGGAAAAAGTAATCCAAAATTGATGAAGTTCGAAGCTTATGACATTTTTGTGTGTAGCGGATTAGAGTACAAGTTCTTGGAGGTCTACTTAAGCCTTGAAGAAAGTTAGGAACTTTGTTCTGATTCGGTTTTGAACATATTTCTTGAAATTAGAGAAGTTTTGACATGAAAGGGACTTTGATGAAAAGCCGTAATTACTCTCGCCGCGGTCTTTGGGATATGCACACTTGAAAAGTACGCGTCGCTTTAATCTGCTTATTGGTTTGTAGAACATGACCATGAATTGTCTTCACATTGAAGTTGAGTGACAACATGGTTGAATCTACCGAGATCTACGATGGACCCAAGTAAGTTGTAGTCCTGAATTGATCTGTGGTGTCAGGATAATCGTGTCTGAGAACAAAACAACCCAACAGACTATTTCCAATTTATCGGCACAGCGCACGGGTCGATACTGATATGCAAAAACCTGAGCCACAAAGAATGTGTCTCCAAACTTATGATTTCCTGAAAGATGTCATACTTCATGTAGAAGAAAGTTGTTCCATCCGATGAAAATCGCCTACAAACCTAGAGGTAATAAAGAATTTACAAAAAGAGCTCTCATGGTTCATGCTTTTCTACAACACAACTTATCTGATTTGCGTATTACACAACGGAACAACTCTCATAAATTCTCACTTCAGTATTCTGTCTTAAAAAAAAAAAAAAAAATGAAACCACGACAGACATGTTGAGAGAAGAGCTATATAAGAGAGGACAGTGTGAATATAATTTTCGACTTTCTGTAGAGCATGCTGCTGCTGCTCTGTTCTGATAAAAGTGAGAAGTAGACATTCGTGCAAGGTACCATACTAACTATACGTCAAGCTGACTTGGAGCCTCCCTTTTGTTCTGCGCGGTGATTTTTCTCATTGTCCGCTTAAAACAAAGAGGTAGAGTAAGATAGTGGCGAGGTAAAAGAAAGATTGGTGGATGGAGTGTCAGACGTGGAAATTCAATTTTCTGCCTGAGCATTGGATTTGCGCGCGATTGTGCAGCTTTGCGCTTCTGACCTCAAAAACAAGAAGCTCAATGTAACTGAAAGTGAAATAATCACGCAGCTTAGATAGAGACACGAGGTATTTTCCGACGTGGACATAGAGAATTCATTGAAAGATCTATGGCACGCAACAAAATTCAAGTGGTTGGCCCCTCGCCAGACGTAGATGAGACGCGAACCACCGCAAAAATTTGTAAAACTCGTAGTACCTCTTGGAGGAGTTTCTGATTCAATGAAGCACGGGCTGTTACGTCTTGAACCATGCGTGACTTGGAACATGAAATTGTTATGATTTTTTCATGATTGTCCATAAACATGTTCTAGTTGAATGAGCTATTGCACATAACTGGTTGACGAAAATTGAAATTGGCTAACTCTTCATCACTCAAGTTACGTACTTGTAAGTGGTTAGAGTCATTGTAATCGATCCCTGTTGAAATAGCTTTCCGAACCAGTACAGACTGTAATTAATTTCTTGATAATTTTGAGAGTGAATTTCTGTGGAAATGTGTGGCAGTTAATGGAGTCGCTGATTTTCTCAAGTTATGAATAATTTCTCTAGTCATTATGGTGATCAACGTTATAAGCTATATTCATTTTTCACACCTGCACTCATGAGTAGAATGAGAAGTCAACTTTTCAGATTCGGTCACCAAGTCTGCCACTTTCCATGACATGAATTTGGACCATCGCCCATCGTACGTAAGCACCCGAAAAGTATTTGGTCGGTCATATAATTGTAACTAGTACATTTCCAACATTAAATACTAGAATGAATTTTCCTACCAATTTTTGAGTTTGATGAAATCTGTTGGGCTCTTTTGAATCGCAAAATTAGTCAATTGCTCGTTTAATGTCTGGTTGTGACTGCCTGAGTGCTAAATTTCCATGTTGTACACACGAGAGAGTGTTTCGATTATTCATCATGGAATCATGAAAGCGGTAGTCGTGGTGACAAATGCATCGTTCTCGCGAGTGAAATATTGTGTCTGAATGCAATTCATCTCGTGTTGGACTTCAGTGAGCTCAAGTAATTTTGTCAGGTGGAATTTGTCTTACGGAATTTGAAAAGTAGAACATGGAACGAGATACGACCGACAGACGTCTAAATTCATGTATCAGTGATCTGTGCTTATTGTAGAACATTTTGGCTATAGAGATTATGACCGTCACTGGAACTTTTTTCGAAAATTTGTCTACGCTTACAATATTCATGATCCTTCAACATCTCAACCACTTGACTTGCTCTACCTATACATTGGAAAATGCAGTCTTCATATATGAATAGCCATTCCCCTATTCCCCCTTTTCCTCCTATAATTTTAGTTTCCCCTTTTTTGTCCCTTAAGTCAGATTATTTCCCTTATTTCTATCGGTCCAATAATAATTTTTACAAATTCGAGCAAAAACTGTCAGACCGACGGGTCCTATCACCTTATACCGCAGAAACGCTCATGACTCGCTTATGACTGTCTCATGTATCAAGTGTCTCTGAGCGTGAAAACTGAGTTTGTTTACCTGTGAAGACTAGAACTGATACAGGTACGCGAATTTTCATACCTTAATCTGAATTGATACTCCATCTGGGGAGATCGTGATGATTCCATTTTGGACTAGTCAACTTCTATGACATAAAGCATCGCATCTATTTCACGCGAGCGTCTCAATTGTCTGCGGTTAATTTCATTTTCCATGTGAATGAAGAACAATGAAATTGACCAAACTTGAGTCGTAACATCTCCATAATTGAATCGAGTTTCACAAACTTCATCTGTGATACACGACTCTTTATTCTTCCTGTCACAGGTTTTCGCGTTTGATGAACAATAATCATGTGATCAGTATGAGAAAATTGAATTATCTCTCGTGAAGCTGAACGAACACGTCTTCTGACAACAACTGACATCCTTGACATGCTGTTGATATTTCCTGAATTTTCATTTCTATTATGCAATTAATAGTAGTCTTGGGATCGTTGGGAATTGAATCATTTGTTCCATCTTTCTCCTCATTCATAAATGATGAAAAATGTCATCAATATGATGGAAGAATTTGAAATTTAGGAACAGTAGTTTTATCAGGTTGTTCTGTTCAGAAAAACGATTTTGAAAGTAGTTCTCGACATCTTGATCAGCTTTATCAGTACATTACACGGAAATTCACCTCCACCAGTCTCACCGGGTACAAGCCTCAAGATATCTCTGAAAGTTTCAATTCCATACGTCTTTTTCATCATTGAAATGAAGGTGAGATTAATGTAATTTGCTCTCAAATATCATTGAGAATGTCTCTCACGTGGCACATGACATCTCTCGAGTCCAAATCAAGAGTCAAGAATACATTCAAACTTGCCAGCGTGCGAAAGAGACCAAATATTTCTCTCCCTCTCTTTTTCGTATGTGAATATTCTGAAAGAAGAATCTCGGTCCTTTGATGAAAGCACTCTTGGAACTGGTTCAGTATGAGAGCTCGAGTGGCCAACACTTGTCGATATGAATAGAGAAGCTTCTCTTTCTCCTCTTCTTCCCCACAAAGCCATAGGCTTCTGTAATTACATGAAATGCACCACCGCCACCACAGAGCCGAGCCCTTTCATCGCTAATCGTTCCGTCCCACCAGTGTAGAGTCAATAAAATCCTAATTCCATTCCTCACACATCCACACATAAAATCCTGATTTATCAAAATATTCTAGAGAAATAATCGCTCGCGTGAAATTCACTGAATTTACCCCTCAAAGCTACTTACGAATTTTATCTCTATTTCTATCATTGGCAAAGCCTTGAACTCATAAAATTTTGGTCTATGTCGGCACGGCACAGAGTGGCGTTCACATTACGACTGACTAAAACTGAGAGTCCGCTTAAACGTTACCGCTTGAAATTATAGGTCGTAAGCTCTCTGTAGAGCAATTCTCGCGTGAGAGCTTGCGAGGAACCACCGCTGAGAATTCCTGTTGGCGTTTGCTACGACGACGGGGGGTCATTCTCAACTCATTCTTTCATCGCCATCATTTCAACCCCAATCTCCTTGATTAGGCAAAAGATTCTTTACCTCCCGCAATGATGATGATGATTCTTCCTCCGACGATAGGCCTCATCCACATAAAATCTGTCCTATCATTCATATACTGTCACCACGTGAAATTTTCAAATTATATCCGCAGGAAGCTCTTTTGAAATATTTACACGTCATAAGTCGAGGCGTGCAAGACTAATGAAGTGTTGAGTCGTACGTTGACATCTTACGCCTATAAAATATATCTATATACAAATTTCATGCGGCATAATATCGCTTGAGCGAGTTTAAAATCCGCGTTGGTATTTCGTTCGGCGATCCGGTTGACTGAAACGACCGTCAAATTGGTACTGCTACCATAATGCTATGTTGAGGTTCTTCCAAAGTGAGACGTCAAGTTTTGCAAATATAATTTGTCACGCCTGCGATGTGTGAGTGAGAATAAATTGCATTCGTGGGATTAAGATAATTTGTGAGCTTACAATTTCAGACACGCAAAGAATTTCCCGAGACGACGAATTTATGCGTCTAGTATAGAATACCCAAAGATGGATACATAACCTCTACCACGAAGTCAATTTGCGTGATATCGTGCATAGTTCATACGATAGCCTCTCCTGAGAGGTTAGGAATTGATATATTTAAAAGATCGGAAAAGTGTGACCGAAGTTCAAAGAAAAGAGTAGGCGTCGTCGTTCGTGAGAAATTCAAGCGGTCAATTTTCGTTGGCATGCGAATAGGCCGTATAAAATGCACGACTAGTAGTAGAATATAAGCGTCAGGAGGAGAAAACCCTTAGAGGCACTATTCTCGTCGTCGTCGTCGTCGTCGTCGTCGTCATCGTCTCTGAGAAAGCACGTGGTGGACGTCTTATTAATAGTGAAGTCTGCTTCTGCCACGTCCACTCTCTATCTATCTATCTATCTATCTTTCCTTTTCCGTTCTCTAATACTATCCGTCCGTTTCTCTCTCACTTTCTGTCTCTCGTTTCTGCATCTATCGTTTGTCGGTCTCTTATTTGCTCAACGCCCCATCGTATATGTGTTTGACTGACTGACTCCCCCTCCCTCCCCTCGCCGAGCTTTCGAACTTGCGAGAGCGAATAATTCGAAGCCATACTACTGCTTGCTACTACTGCTACTCTCTATTTCGCAATCAATCTTCGCGGATGAAATGCACTAGACTATAAACTTCAGAGTTCAATTTGACGCTCGCTCTACCACCTAAAACCTCACACACTTTGATATGATGAGCATTGGTGTGTATAAAGTGACGGCTTTTTTTTTCGTCGAGGTTGCCATTTGTTTTTGCATATGTATGCTAATTATCATAAATTGATGTCACTAGCAAGAATAGCAGAGATGAAATTTTGTGCTTGGTATATATATATATATGATATATTGTGCATTTGTTTTCGGTGTGATGCACTCAATGATTTTTGTATTCCGGGTTGCGCATATGAAGCGTATTGTAGCAAAGAAGAAGTATATATAGACGAGAAAAATCGTAGCTCATTTGTCACGGCTCTAACGCGATTCACCGAGCAGACTTCTTCTTTATATCACATTTATCCGGCTCATCAACTTGCCTGATGCCCTCGCTGCTCTTGACGCTTTAAGAAACTTGCCTATCTAAATATTTATTTCGCTCAAGTCATAATATTGACTTTGATAATATTTTGAAGAATTTAAAGGAAGGAATGATGATGATATAAACTGGTAGAAGGCAATTTTCGCGTCTTGTGGTAATAACCGACACGCGATCAAAGTTTCTTATTTGAACTGTTTTACGCGAAGAGCAATCGTCGATTCGATTATCTTGTTAGGTCAAACCGAGCCGTTTGAGCTTTGATGAAGGCTTAATCAATCAGTACATCGAGTTTACCACTTGATGATGCTATGGAAAATTGAAGAAAAAGCTTACCTGTCTCTCCTCACTGTGATGAATCGAGGCAGGCATACAAATTTGACTATTGAGAATGAAAGAGTCTCGTATAAGTTTTGAAAGAATCTAATTTTTCAATAAAAGTCATTTTGCAGGATTTCTCTCATGGAGCATATTCGTTGATTTGAAAAGCGAAAAGCTCTATTCGAAAATTTTCGAGAAGCACCATCCAATTTCAAAAAATCTGTAGGAGAGAGCCTTATCTTAGATAGGGCTTCCTTCGACGTAAGAAGGATGAAATTCTGTGAGTAGGATTTGAACTTGAAAAGTTGGTCAAGAGCTTTTTGAGAAATAGGTTGTCACAGGCTCTTTTCGAGATACGACCTTGATTCTTCAAAAAATATGAGATTGAGTTTTTCAGACAAATTTTCTTATAGGGCGTCTTCACAATGGGAGTTTACAGTAAAGTCTGCTGGTCAAGATGAATCAATGGTTGACTCAAAAACATCTTTTGGATGGAATAGAGGCATTTCTGAGCATTTTCTGTTCAAGATATCCAAACGACACGCCAAAAACATGGTCGTAGTATATCATGATTTAGTGAATTCTGGATTCACGAGTGTAAAGTATCGAATGACGTAATTTACAGGGTGTAAAATGAAACATTTCGTAAAATTTCAACGAGCTTTTGGTTGCATACAATTTTGATTTTTAAAAGACATCAACTATTGAGGAAGCATTCTCTGAGCATATTCATCTTCAGTTGATATTAGTTCAGTAACAATACTCAATTGATTTTTGGTGTGGGAAAGACAGGCGGTTCTGCGGTTTAGTTCAAAAGTTTTGCATTATTCTTATTGGTACGATTTTTTGCCATGACAATGCTAGTTGAAGTAGTTTCTTACCCCAAGGTGGAATAGAATCTTGATTTCCTTCTAAATCTCTGAATCCGTATTTTTATTAGTCGAATTCCATATCAAGAGGCTCTTTTTTCTCCAAAAAAAAGGCAAAACGTAACTCTTTGTCTCCCAGAGAACAACATAGAACATTTTCACTCCTCGCCATCAAAATAGAATTGAATTTCGGAATCCTCTTAGATAAATAGAATATCCCAGAATATACATATCGACGACCTCATATCTTCTAACGCATATTGTCTTTGTTGTCTGTTTCAGAATCACGAATACGGTGGATACGGTGACGAGCCTCGACGCAAGAGGTAAGAGAATCAAGAAGCAGTAGCCACAGCAGTAGCACATCTTGCACACAGTAGCGGGGCATCAACCACCCGCATCCACTTTGAAAGATATAGCTTCTATAACTATTGCAAGATAGAGAACAGTAGAGAGTTTCGCACACAAAGTTATATATTTCTTATTCGTCTTCGCTGACTAACAATCCAACAACTGCGAGACGACGACGACGACGACGTTATAGAGTTTCTATATACTGCAGGTGACGGCGAAGACTAGTAACTAAAGAGGCGAAATTCACATCTATACAGTCTTAGAACAATGGTTCAACGATGCACCGCACTAAAACAGCTGACACTGTGAAAGATCGACGCGTTAGTTTCTATAGTTCTCTTCACTCGTGTCCACTTGTCTACTCTAGTCGTCGTCATCGTCGTCTTCATCTTACAGAGTTTCTCGCAGTCCGTCGCTCCAAATCACGCGTTCAAACTCGCTTCTCAAATTCTTATTATTAGACTTGGTCAAAGCCTACATAAAGGTCCATCTCTCTCTCTCACTTACTGCAGTCTCAGCTCTTTTAGATTTTGAACTTTGGCATAACTACAGGGTAGTACTACCAAAGGCTACATACAGCTCCTCCACCACGCCGTTTTAATCAATTTGCTTCTCTAGAGCGTCTCGGATAAGGCGTCTTTATCTCCCGCCCTTGCTTCTAATATAGTACTATATATCGCGGTGCTCTGCAACATCTTGCTCTCTCGACCTTTCTCGAGAGAGAGAGAGGGAAATTGTAACGAACCAACCACCCTTTGCCGTCCCTGCACTTCACTCTTTAGCCGCAGATCTGACTAACGCCGGATGTTGTATAGAGAGTAGTATAGAGGGCTTTAGAACGTCTATCGAGCCATCGTATCTGCAATAGAAGTGGAAAAGCTTCACTTTGCTTCGAGTTGCAGGCGCTGCTTCTTGCTTCGAGACTGAATTCGCTACGGTATGCAAACTACGCAACGACTATTTCGAATGCCGTTTGGTTCTCCCGGCCCCCTTCCCTCTCTTTTTTTATATGCAATATCGAGGACAATCCGATTCCAACGCTTCATTTGCATATTCAATTAACGAAATCACGAAAGAGAGAGAGAGGGATTTTGCAATAAAGATATGCCTTTTGATACAGCTTCCATTTTCACTGTGGCCCCATACCTGTTTGTGAACTTTATCGTGACTGTTTGCAGGAAAATTCTTAACAATTTAAAAGCAAATTTGCTTGCAGAATGCAGATTTTTTGAATTTTTGAGAATATTTCAGGGAAGAAAGTACTGTCATTTGTAAAATCTTCTAATTTTGCTCACTTGGAATCGAAGGAAATTCATGTAACTATTTCATGCTCATCTCACTTGGAATCTCAAAGGATAGTCCTGATAATAGAAATCGTCGAGGAACACTCGGAATTTGATCTCAAATACACTCACGAAAGACATTTTGAACTCTGCAAATGTTCTTTCAATGGATGTTTATGGGCATGGAAGTGTGCTCTCGTAGAATGGTATTTGAGTTTGTGTAGTTTCCAACGTATTGTATTCAACATTTATTCATCTTCTTCATCAATGACTTTGTAGAAATACTGCAAAACCATGATGAAAGATGAATAAACATAGGATACCACGATACTCACCAAAATCTTACTCTGCGATAGAACCATGTTCCTCCTCCGACAACTTCTGAGGTCAAAGATACTCTTTCTTCGAGAGTCCATGAACAGAGATCTCTAAATATCTATTCACACCTCATAAGTGGACTTTGAGTGGGTTCGAAAGAATTTCTGAAAAACCAACTTGAACTCATTCCAAGTAGGAGAATTATCTGATGGAATGTCAAGTAAGATCACTTGATTTACGTTACAAATAAACTCAAGATCACTTCCAAGTAGATGAAATCTCAAATGCGCCACTTAGTAACTACAACTGTTGTACAATGAAATGTAAAAGGTCTTTGGGACTGTCAATTTTTTTCAATAAAAAAGAATGAAATACATTATCGATCAACATGTAATGAGTCTATTCAGATTTGAATTTCGAGTTCAAGACCTCAAAAATATCCGATTTGACAAGAGTTGGTATCTTCTTCTTTTGAATGTTTTAATAAGATAGAAAGCATCTTCCAAGACTTCCTCTTTTGTGGCAGAATTCTCCAATTACTCTCTATCTATTGGAAATAAGAATCTGACTTTTTATTTTCAGGGAAGACAATAATAAGCCAAATCACGTGTTACTCTTCACTATCATCAATCCAGTATATCCCATAACTGTGGTAAGTAGAATTATACACTTACATTATTTCCTGTAAAAGAGCCCATGACTCGAGCGCATATATCGTGACCCATGACGAAGAAAAATACTTCCCTTTTCAATCATACTCGGAAAAGTTTCTTTCCTCGTCGGCGTTGTCAATCTATTTTGGATAAAATGAAATCTTACTCTTTCATTAAATCCTCGATAGATGATCATTGTCTACTGTCGATGACAAATGTCACGAGTTTGCGAGTAATGGCATATGAAGAATTAACCATTGTACTCTCAAAATGGGTTGATATAACTTTTATACATAATGGGTCATGGTCAATACAGTTTTATGACGCTCAGGGAGATTCATATTGTAACTGATCAATCCAAATGATATGACATTCATCGAATAATGATGGATTTTTTACAAATCGTCACAAATTCCAAATAACACTTTTAACCAGTCACTTTTTGATCGATGGGAATTCCTCGACACCCACAAGTAATATAACACTCCCAATAGATTAGAAATTGTTGAAATGAAAATTGATCGATGAACTTTTTTTCTCGGCGCTCTCTCGTATACTCGCTCGTCCATCATTTATTTTCTGCTTCGTTATTTTGCCGAATGAGCATTTGCTGTCCGTATATCACGGCAAACTAAGTTAGGTGCGGTGCATTCGCACGGTTGACTGATTGGAAACAGAGACCAACTATTATTAGCGGGACAATGCGGTAGATTTGGTTTCGGGCACGTAATTCGTTGCACAAACTCGGTCTGGCCCCTTTCTGGTGTTATATAGCCCCGGCTTATCGTGCAACATTTGAAGTATCAAGTTTAGACGTTAAACTACGATTTGAAAGTGCTAACATTAACTTATTTCCGTAATTTAATTGATGTTGCAAACTGAAAGTTGACAGTAACCGAGTGAATTTTCATTCGGTCTGCTCAATGCAATCCAAATTAATTATGGGTCAAAAGTAACACCCCTTCGATTAATAGTATTTTTACCTCGTGACGTTCCGCTCACGTTTCTCACAATTTGACAACTTTTTTATCAACAAATCAGAGGTCTGGAAAATGGATCTATTATTTGAAAAATTCTCGAAGTAGATCAACTTACACTGGCTCAAGGTGATTTTTGAGTCAACTTTGTAATGAAACGACGCCTTATTTCATAACATATACATGTATTTCCGGGTCGTCCAAATTCTATGTTCAAAAGTTGTTTGACATTTTTTGGAACAACTTACAAGAGTTTCGATTCATATGAATCAAATAAAAAAGTTGGATTTCTTATGCTTATATGAGTCGGATATTGGAAAATATCTCTCGTCATCGAAAGAGTCCTGAAGTTGATCAGCTTTATCATGTAGATCATCAAGTTCTTAATTTAAATCTCATCTTATACATGTCCAACCTTGGTCGAGAAGACGAAGAAGTTGAAGGCTTACAAAAAGAAATTGTTGGGTACTTGGTGCTATAGTTACCTCCAGAACCACTTTCAATGAAAATTTAAATCTTTCGCTGGTGGATTTTGGAATAAAGCTTATTTTTTGGTTTTTCTATCATAGATGGCAAGGGAAAGCTCGTCTTTTTCACGGTTATTCGTTTTTATTGTGGTTTTTCTGTGACAGCTCGGAAGGGATGACTTAGATCAAAATATGTGTAGAATAGTTTTTTGTACATCTTATGAAGATCTAGAAGTTGATGCACCCTCAACTATCCAAGAAACGGAGTAGATCCGCTGCAAGATTCTCAGATAGAAAAAAAAATATGGTAGGAATGGACAAATTCCTTGCACTGTTTCCTCAAGTGTTTCCGATGAGACTTACGGTGGATCCGGTTTTTTAATGAAGTGTGCATCTTATCTTGTAGTCATTCAAAAATCTTATGAAAAACTATTTCACAGCTTCTTCGATGAAACCCATCCCTTCCAAGCTAGCATGGGAAAACCACGAAAAAGGCTTGAGCCCGTAAAAAATACGAACTTTTCCATAGTATTTGTATGGAATCATCGAGTAAATGACTTCATTTCCAAATCTACCGACGAAAGATTTTGATTCCTTCAGAAAAATGATCGTGGAGGCAATGAGATTCACACCCTACAGGATTCGTTTTATCGTGAACTTCCAATTTTTCCGTTTTTCTGACCCACCGAGAGTCAGCAACTAAAAATTCAATCGTAATCCATGAAGAGTGGAAGTATTAGCTCTGTGACGTGAGGAGACACAGTTAAGATATCCATCAATGACATCAGTCTTTTTCATTTATTGTATCGTATGCCAGTGGGCCACCACAATTCAGAGACGCGTGTACGGAAAGAAATGCAAAAATATATAAAAAATGATTTACCGAGATTGATACAGAATCGTACGCTCCAACCATTCAAATAATTCAGAGTTCCGCATCTCCGATATTGGCTTTTACTCTTACCTTCTTTTGTTCATCTCTACAGATATACACATCCTACCTAGACTACATTGACGGATTCATCTTCAATATAAGATTCTTCTTTTTTTACCCCACCTATTTTTCTCGCATCGTTGAATCCGTTTTAAATAAAAAGAACTCGTGCTATTGTATAACGTTCTACTTTTTATTCTTTTTGTGAGACGACCTTAGCAAATTTTAAACACTTTTCTTCAAGTAGTCTTAGGTGAATTCAATTCTTTAAATTTCTATCATTGAAATATACCGTGACAGATAATAGCTCAAGTCTATTTTTCTATAAATTCATGAGCGAATAAATAGTGCCATCCCTCTTCGGCACACAAAATGGGTAGATAATTCGTACATACGAGGCGTTTGCAACCGCACATTTTGTATCCACAGCGCGTTACTCGTATCTTTAGATTGATGTAGTTTCAGAGCATCACTACCTACTTCAGAGCTACGTCTGCCCTTCCTGTACAACTCGATGTATGTTCAACTTTTCTCCTAATAGCTCATGTTAGTCCCTGCAGAATATTCCAAGATAGATATTTTTGTAACTCTACGAAATACAACCTTCACCGAAACGTATGAGCTTCACGTGTTATTTATAGTGACGTCACGTAGCTTTCTCAAAATCTTTTCACGATAGAAACTTTCAATAAAGTTTTCCGTTCGAAAATATCGATTTTGAAACCGATCGAAATCATATTGAAATATCCCAAGAAATTATGACACTACCATTAGGAATTCTAAATTTGAATTTGAATGTCAAATTATGATGAAGCACTCTAGAGCTCAATCCGGAAACTTCATTGAATTTTTCAATTTCTCGTAAACAGCGATCGTTTTGTTATGCACTTGATGCATTGTGTTTTCGACACAAACATAGCTAGTCGCAACATACAATATGTAAATTCTTCCGAGAAACTCAGCACGCTATGGAAGCAACATAACTTGTGCATCCATATTTCATGAGTGTAAGTAGTGTATCTTGTTGAAAATTCAGCTTAAGCTTAAGAGGCCCTCAGTGGTTGTAATTACATATTTCATAAATCAAAGAGCAACAATAACCTCTAGTGGTTGGGGTCAAATTTGCTCACGAGTTCTCTCTCTCTCTCTCTCTCTCTCTCTCTCTCTAGTTGGTGAAATTTTTCATTTTACCACAGAAAAAGTTGGAAGCGCGAGTAATCGATAAATTTATTCAAGAGCTTGAGTTGCCAGTCGTCGTCATGGTCGAAAGTTTATTCCTTTCGCATAAGGAAAGGCGGATAAAACGCTGGTACATCCCCTCAAGACTGCATCTTTCGTTATGAGAGGATTATGGTAATCCATGATAATCTGTTTGCGTGCGGAAATGCTTGAATAGTGCAATCGCATACACTCTGATAGACCTTTGGATCTCATGAATTACCTCTCAAGCTCTGTAATAGATTCTAATGATTTTCGACTATCAAGTTTTGTATTTCGACCACCAATAATTTTTTAATGGTCAGGTATCATAATCTTCTACTAATACTCCTAGAAGAGACAATTTTACGTAAAATCAAAAATTGCTAACATGGAGCTTCAGAGTGATTGTGCTATAACCTATACGCTACAGTGCCCCGTTTGTTAGACACTGTCGATTCCTAATAATTTAATATGGTGATTTTTATCTTGCAATTCAATCTCGAAAAAATTTTGAAAATTCTCCGTTGAACCAGGAAGCAAATTGGACCGTGCATGGAGATTCTATATGTACAATCATGAAAAAGGAAAGATGTAGGAAACGAAAATTTTTAAATATCATAATTTTGCCATTTTTTCACTTTCACGATCTGAAAAACATTTTCCGATGGGACAAAAACCTTTATAAAGTGTTTTGTAACTATAGTGACTAAGGGCGTGCAGCAATAAACGGGCTAATCAAATTCGTCAAGTACTTGAGAAAGAATTTTATTACTGAACTCATCAAAATGAAAAAATCTCGTGGTTATTATGCTGAATACGACCGGTATGCCGACATTGAATATTTTTCAATGAATGCCCGAGATATCGAGGTATGATGTTGAAGATATCATTGATCTGTTGAAATTTACAGAATCGGCCATGCTTTCATTGTATGTGATATCTCACACGTTGATTTAACCACCTGTGAGCCCCGCTGCAGCGAACGTGTTAAACTTGGAATTTTTCATTGCTTTCAACCTAGTTTTTCACTTTTTTCAAATTGAAGTGGTCGTTCATTTTGAACAGTACACGTGTACTAATCGGATGTCTATACAGAAACTGATTTTATGCAAAGTTTTTCCCAAATGTTTTTGATGTAAATGTTGTAAAGAATACGTTTCGCAGCGAGATTATGGGGTTGTATCTCGCTCCTGAGTGATTAGTTCTTTCTGTATAAGTAGGCGAAAGCCGAAATGATCGCTCGGAAGCGGTAAAACCCCGTAGATGAGGTGCGAATACTATTTTATGCAAATTTATAGGCACCCAAACATCGGAAAAATTGCGAAAATAACTCTTTTTTCAACAAATAGTTTTTTTTTTTAATTTCTTGGAACCGTTTCGACTGGTCTATCATTGATGTGTTAATAAAGAAAACAACACAAGCCATGAGTCATAGCAAACACATTAGAATCATAATTAATGAAGTTTTAACGAAGGGCTTAAAAACAGGCTAGGCTTACTAAACTCACCAGCAAATGAACCAAGCGTCGCGAAATTCCATGCAAAATGAAAAATACTATTCCTGCAAATGTCAACTGTTGGACTCAAATGGTGCTTCCTTTCTACAAAGAAATTTGATAGGATTTTTCGTCCATCCCACTTATTGACGTGTCAAAATGCCACATTGTTAAACATGAACTTTTCCATATCTTTATCTCGTACAAATGCAGCTTGAACGAAGAAAATGCCACCTGCATAACGAGAGAAATTTCAAATGGAAACTCCGTCTCAACCGTAAGCTTTCGCTTGTCAGTCGTAGACCAGAAAATGTGAGAAAAGATGAAGAAGAAGAAGAGCAAGAAGTAAAAAAAATTGGAAGTGGAATAAGTATAGTTGGTAATAAAAAAAGGTTAGTAAAAAATTAAGTTTTTACGATACGCTTTTATTCACGAATCTAATGTTCTTCTCAACAACTAAAAAGCATAAAATAATCTGAAATTTCATCGGCTAGCCGAGTTCATTTTGAGTAAAATCGTATGATATACAGTTGCTCATGTCTCTTATCGTGAAAAATAGTTTCTGATCCTAGTCTTTATCTATCTTTTGGGGAAGTCTCTCGATCAATTATGATGAAGGTTAGAAAACATCTATTATACCATAATCATAGACGATGAAAGCGTGGTGTGCTGAGCTTCCGAGCAAGAATTGTGGAGAATTGCGTGGTCCATGGATATTTTCTCATTGGTAATCGTAAATTTCAAGTCCGGGACAATGGCACACCACGCTTTCATCGTCTATAATTATGGTATAATAGATGTTTTCTAACCTTCATCATAATTGATCGAGGGACTTCCCCAAAAGATAGATAAAGACTAGGATCAGGAACTATTTTTCACGATAAGAGACATGAGCAACTGTATATCATACGATTTTACTCAAAATGAACTGGGCTAGCCGATGAAATTTCAGATTATTTTATGCTTTTTAGTTGTTGAGAAGAACATTAGATTCGTGAATAAAAGCGTATCGTAAAAACTTAATTTTTTACTAACCTTTTTTTATTTTATACTTTTTAGTGAGATGGGTTAGCGTACAGCATATCCATCTCACTAAAAAATATAAAATCGTGAAAACCGTGGTCATCTCTCATTCATACAGCCTGCATGTGCGCGCGCCGCCAGCTGCCGGCCAAAATGCATCGACCATTCGAGCCATACCGCCCTGTTTCACCAAACGTTTGGTAGAGTTTGGTTTGGTTTAGTTGTTCAGTCAACCCTGATGGGTGTTCAATTTTTCATCGCGAGAATGACGTGCGCGGATAAACACTGTTATAGGCTATAGGTTAGGCATGGCAATGCTGACAGATGGTGTGAGAGCGCGCGAATCCTGTCCATGTGTAAGAGAGAAACACAACTAGATCGTCGTCTTTGTCGCTCTCATCGCCAGTGAGGGCGTGTTCAAACTTGCCGCTGATTCTCGCTGTTCTCGCTCTCCATGTGGCCGCACAAGCAGCGCGCGAAATATCGAAAGCGAGGCGCACTCATTGACTAACTCGGTACCGGAAGACAGGAATGTTGTCTCTCTTGCTCTCACAGCGAGAATAGTGCCCGCCGAGCATTTGACTAGCTATGTACCGGAACACATTAAGGACCATCAAGATGGCTGAAGTGAAGTAGAATAAAAGCGTATAAAAAAAGGGATTGGCAAGAAAGTAGAAAGAGGAAGCGAAGAAGTAGAGGTAAGAGGCGAGGCTAGTGTAACCGGGTTATAAAATTTTCCAGAGTCACATGAATAAATGAAGCCATGTGTATGCCACGCGCTCCTCTTTTTCTTCGCACAAGGGGTTGGTCAGTCAGTCCTGCGTGCAGGGTTCATGCACTCGTATATATACACACATTATTAGAATAAAGTTTGTTCTCTGCACGCGAAAATCGTCATGCTTCCGCGCTCACTTACTCACTACTCGCGGCTTTAATCAGGCAAAGACGACAAAGTGGCCTGCTCTATCTCTTTCTTTCTCTGGCTTCTGTGTTGGCTTTTGTGCTTTAGCGTTGAATTATTCCGGTTGGAAATTGACGTGCAGATGTTGCAACGAGTTGCTCCGGCTGCTCTGAGGGCAAGCAGCATATAGTCACGGTTTTCTAGGGCCGCTAATTAACGAGCTTTGTTGATGCAACTTTCGCGGAGATATTAAGCACGCGGTTGTTGTGGTGTTGGTGGTGGTTTTCTCGTCCGTAGACATCACGGAAATTTAGATTGAAGCTTACACTCGTTTTGATTATGCTCTCTTGACACTTGACATGAGCATTCTTGAGTTGCCTTTTTTCTCATCAACTTTCTAGAGCTTTTTGCTTGATGTTGGTAGTAGCTTCAAGTATAGATATTGATACTTATCTCGTTACTGATTTAAGAATCTTTTTGGTGAGAAAATCGTGTTGCATTCTATCGGAGTGAATAATTTAGTTGACTTAGATGAGCAGAAGCTTCGCAGTCGTGCTAACAAGTTTTCTCATCTTCTGATGTGTAGATCGTATATTTTAGAGCATTCCCAAATGAGGCTTCGCATACGCAATGAGCGTAATAAACTTGTTGAGTTAGCATCTCGAAATGTGGTAAGATTTTGGTTAGGGTAACACGTGTGTAGAATAGATGTTGCAACGTCATTGGATACAAACTTACGAGAGTAGCATCAGCATATGTGTTGAAGCAGGTTAACCGCATTGCAAGGTAATCTCGAAGGAAGCGGATAGTGTACATAGGCATCTCTTCTCTCTGCTTATACAATACACGCAACATTCTAAATAATCCCAAGGGTCTCTCTCTCTCTCCGAGGCTATCAATTTGCGAGCAAAAGTGAATTTGCGAATTTCTCAAACATTGTTAACGTTTCAACTGTATAAGTACCCTATAATGCTTTTTACCCTAATGAATGGGATGATGCACGTCACTCACTCAAAAAGTACTAACTTTTCAGTCAGTGTTGAATTACAATCTTAGATGTCATATTCAGCTTCTGTTCTATTCGGTTTGGAAAGTTATTCTAAATGTCAGTTATACTCAGACGCGTGGAAATAGTAAATTTCGATGTGAAGGCGAACATATTTTTCTTACAAGGACCGCTAGTTTTCAGACAGAGCCGAAGGCGAGAGTCGAAATCGTTACGAGAATGTGGAACCCGCCCCGTCTGAGTGTCGAACATCATTTGATGCAATTTTCCGATTTTTGGGTGCTTACAAAATTGCAAAAAAATAGTAAGAATTTGCGCCTTGTTTATGAGGTTCCCGCTTCTGAGCGGTTATTTCGACTTTCGCTGCGAAACCAATCGCTCAGAAGCGAGCTACAACCTCATCAACTCGGTGCAAAACACACTGATTTCATCAGCTTTGCGGGAATTAAAATCAAAAAACTGGGCAAAATTGTCAATTTTCCAAACAAAAGATGAAAAATTGGTTTTCCTTAATACATGGAATTTCGCTTGTCTCAAACCACATTTCTCTCAAGTTCATTGTAAAAAAGAATCACCAAGAATATACGAAAGAATGCATCAAGTTTTTTGCGCCGTCAACATGGAAAGTGACCTGGGGGGAGCTTTTGAAAAAAAATTGACTTACTTTTTGAAGAGCTTAGGGTTCGATAATAAATTGTCGTGCTTCATAAATAACAGGTTCGATAATCGATAAATTCTCACGCGACGGTGTGAAATTATAGCGTACCATGTGCATTGTGCATTTATTGGATTCCTGATTATTTCAACATTAAAGGTAGCCCGGCTCTCGTTTGGAAAATTTATGTGTCAAAGTTGCTCACAATTTTGTTGCTTGAGAAGTTAATGTTAATCTCGAGTAATTGATAGCAATTCACCCAAAAAAAAAAAAAAAACAGAGATACAGATACAAAAACTCTCCACTTTCTCTCAATTTTCTTTCAAATTGCACAGATCTTTGCGGGGGCATCCGCCAAAGTTCGAGCGTTAGCACATCTCGATTGTTTTTCTCTTAGAATAAGGTATCCATTTTGTATTTTATTGTTGTTCTTCGATCACACCAGACGGGGTTCTACCCCAAGGTGGAATAAAGTCAAATCAATCAATCAATCAATCATCTCATTTCCCCGAGTGAAGCGAGAGCTTCAAGTACCCCACGCCCGAAAAGAGTTCGCCAGCAACAGGGCAATTATGATTCTTCATCATGAGAACCCTAAAAATGAGTTAGAAAGCGGCATTTTTCAAGTTAAAATGATGAAAAATTGGATATATTTGAATTGATCCTTTTGAATTCGATAGGATTCTGTCAAGGCATTTCGAGAACGTAAGCAAATGAGATAATGAGTAGCGCATTCATTTACTCTATGTTTTAATGAAATGTTTGAATAAACTGCAGTTTTATATGAGAGCAACATATATAGTTGAACTTGAATATTATTCATGCGCCTTCTCGCAAAATGGTTGCTTCTTCAGTTTTGTCGCATAGAATTCTAAGTTACGCTTTTACGCAACCATCTTGTGATATGACCCAAAAATGATCTGACGAGATACGCGCTCGCCGGACAGTTACAAATTATAGCCGTGATTACGATTCCTCTTGACTAATTCGCTGCAATCAGCTCAATTCCAGAAATGTGAAGTACTCTACTTTGTCAAATGAAATTGAGCTCATTATTAAACTCTGGATTATTTTTCGGACTCATTCGTCGGAATTCCTAGAGTGAAAAAGTCAGAGCCAAGTCTAAAAGAGACTTGATAATTCATGCGTGTTTTGATCATGAATCTTAATTCTAAAGGCGATAGAAAAATGCATAAATTATCCTAGGAAATCCTGCGAATACCATGAAAAACATCACTCGGATTCACTAAAAATCGTATGAGTCCGGATGGTTGAAAATGTTAGTATTTTATATCATTTTGCCTGTTTCAATGTTTTGACAAGAGATCTCTTTTCTGAAAGATGAATGACATTACTTTATGAGCTATAAGCATTAGAGTGAGTCTTATATCAGTTACTGAATATCCACTCGGTCAAATGCGTTGAGAATTCCGAGGCTCTAGATTGAAGTGACTCTTATTGTCATTTTCCTGTCGACTTATTGTCATTTGTTGCATGCGCTTTGCGAACATGACATAAAGAGCTAACAATTTACCCCCTACTACTGTTACATACACATCCACGTAATCTGCGCGCAAGCTTTCGTAGTGTTTCTTCGTTGGCGAGTCGTATATGCTTTCGTCTTATTTCATTTACAGAATAATCTCTCTCGTGGGTGAAACGATTATCCCGTCATCTTCTTCAACCATTTCACTTCATCTTTTATTTTCATTTATTTGTAGGTGTTGTATGTGTCTGCTCAAGCTTCATAAACATAAGTTGGGTATAATTAAGTTGTACAAATA
The DNA here is from genome assembly GCA_029851415.1 of Eretmocerus hayati. Lineage (NCBI taxonomy): Eukaryota > Metazoa > Arthropoda > Insecta > Hymenoptera > Aphelinidae > Eretmocerus > Eretmocerus hayati. Next base: position 137,561,660 of record CM056742.1, read on the forward strand.
TGAATAGAATTAAATTTTACTGAGCATATTTGTTTTGTATGCCATCGATTTGTAGCGTTGTGAAGACTTATGATTGGTGCTCAAAAAGCATCCAGTTTTTGCTCAAGTTGGAAGGGTCGCTTGATCAATATTTCCTCTTCCGGCTGCTGGTACCTTTTTCTCAAGTGAATTTTCAAATGTACACGAGCTTTTATACCACGATCATCGATTTTTGATTCCATAATTTCGATGTTTATCATAGTATTCTCTCCAATTTCAATGGAAAATTGGAATTTCTAAGACAAGCGTTTCCGTTCGGCAAAATTTCATCCTACGCAATTCATTCGTATTACAAATTATTTTCATTTCAAGCCAAAGCTTTACAATTTGCATGTTTGTAACTCCTACCAAATTTTCGTAAGACTCATCTGAATATGTTCAAGAACTGTGTCAAGTATGAAACTAACGAAATTCGTCATAGCAGTTTCTATTATATTGCAGTACCAGAATTCCCTTGTACTATGGAAAATACGATTTTCTCCAGCTACGAATGTGCCACAGTTTTGGCTCGCTTCGAATGCTATTTCGTCAACAAAGCGACAGCTGTGAATTTACAAGTTATCGTTGAATTTGAACATATTGTCGACAATTACAGATTAAATTTATCCGAAGTAGAAAAAGTTCTCGGGTATAACGAATAGTTCCTTTATCTCAGGCTTGACATAAACAGAAGAAATGTATAGAATCCGTTAAACTCATGTATCTTTCTTCATCGGATAAATTCAAGATCCGCACAGATATTGTTGATAAACAATCCTGTATTGTTGATAACAAATCTGTAAAAATAATTCAAGAATACAAATGAGATCTTTCAATTGTTACTCATCTGATACCTTTAAAATGATTTTTGAAACATTTTCCGAAACTTCGACAAAAGTTAGTTCGATCAGGTATTCATTATTTCTATTTTCCTTCAGGTGATCCATGTTTGTATAATCTTAACAATATCATGTGTAACAATGAAGAACCACGTACCGTTCAAGACAAACGTTCAGGTATTGCAATCAAAACTGCAGTTCTATATCACAATACACTTATAAAAAAAGAAGAAAAAATTATTTCAACCAACTGCAGAGTCTTGGAATTGATTTCAACATTTCCTGTTTTGTTCAAAATTCCTTCCTAGATCTCACAATCCTTCCTCTTTACTACTCATACGAAGAATTCTAATCATTCGATGTCTTTTCGCAACTGCCATTCATTCATCAGAAAAATTTTCGGAGGCCAATTCGGTAGCAAAAAAAATCTCATACATACAGTTTTGCAAACCGACTAATTCATATTCCTCGTCGATTTTCACTCATCGTTCCTGCAACTTTCTATTCCAGTCTTGTAAGAAATATCTTCTCAAAAAGAGACTCTGAAAAATGTCCACACATTTACTCTCGAAGTGTATTGACTAGTCGTTAGATTAATCGTAAGTTTGTCAATAATACGATGCTTCCAAAATTCGATTCCAGTAGTGCAGTCATGATTTTTTAATTATCCTAGACGCATGACTCAGCTGAGTGATTGTGTTTCAAAATTCAGGTTCACTCTGATAGCTTTCGTTCTATAGATGAAATATTCATGTACTGATGCGTCGACTGAGAGAGCTGACGCACAAACCCATTATCTTCTCAGGGAATTTCATTACCACCGTCATCCCATTTTCGTCTATCAATTCCACGCTACATTATGCCAATCATCCTTCAATTTTCATTATTCAATTTCACAAATAAATCAAGCTTAACTTCCTAACTCAATATATTCCCAATCTAATCTTGTAATCCCTACGAGGCTCTAGATTCCATACACTCTCATATTCTACCTTCAATTCTCAACAATCGGCAAAGCTTTAAATTTGCCGAGCAACACGGCGTGAAAGTTTAACCTTTCCTGTAATATATATAGTATTTCAGGCCCTATCTCACAAAAATGTCTATCGGCTAATGCACCGCGGGGAAATTGATCACTGCATCGAAATGGAAAGTTCTCGTTTTCCAGAAAGCACCACCTTCACCATCACCACGAATACGTATCCATTATATATAAACTTACAGACACAACTAGAGCTTATTGTAGAGATCGGTCAGTTTCAGTGAGTCGTATTATTATAGAAGTAGCGTCGCTATCGGTGTACCAAATGGAATTGCCGCAAGCTCAGTGTTTTCAGTCCTCTTTGACTGATTCAAAAGCTTTCCCAACGCTATTCTCTATAAAATGTGAATGTATACGGTGTATATGTATATTCATTCATCACCTGAACGAACGGAACGCCATAGGGGGTTCACAGAGTGAGTGTTATAAATTCAAGAAAGGGTTTGAAAATTGTTGTCAGGGGCGGGTTTGGTTGGCTACTTTAGTCAGGCAATGGCCCTTATCGAGACATCGCGCATCGATTGTTGTATATGCAGCTCTGATTTTCTTCTTTGTCTGTTTATGTAGTACATGTTTCGCTCAGATATACAGGTGTGTGTACGTACATACATACTAATACTGGTTTCTAATACCTTCTTGTTTCTCGTGCAAGTCCCGATCTAAATATAGATCGGTTGGCGCGCCTACCGTTCGTGCAGATACAAACATGTATATCAAAGAAGCCTATAGCCCGCTAAAAGCGATATAAAGAAAAGGAGCTTTACGCTTCGTCGTATCGCAAGCTCTAACCTTTTTATTTTTTCTTATCTCAACCGGCTTGCCTAGAAACGAGTCATACAGAGAATCTGTACTGGCGTATGTACCGCAAAGAATAATAAGAAAAATGCAAAAAATTTTCCACTGTTCTGCACAACATCGATCTGTTTTACTTGGAGACTATCTTCCGATCTCTCTCTCTGTGTGCGGGGCAAGCTTTATATTATAGCTTCAATTTTGTACCACGTGTGAATTTTCAAGCAAAAAAATTTGACGCGTGTCTCTTTGGTTGCCCCGGGGACTTTATTCATTTTTTTTTCAGAATCTAGTGTATAGAGATACCTATTCGTCCAAACTTTACACTTTTGCTCTGCATGCATGTGTCAAAGCGATATTCTCAATGGATTATACGCACTATCGCTGCTGCAGCTTCAAGTTCTGTACTGCTTTTGATTCTGTGTATAACATCGATATCGATTACTTTGCTTGATTAGCTATTCAGAGATGTACGTGTACCCTGGTGCTACTTCGTGCATTGAAATCAGCGTTCGATTTTGCGCCTGATAATGTATAGGTACGAATTCCCTATTTGCGAGAAGAGCTGTACCGATTGGTTCGATTCAAATGAAATATTCGATTGGGTCATTATGAATATATGTATCGATGCCTGTTTAATCAGCCGAGTCCACACACCAAAGTAAGCCTCTTCCAATGTTTCGAATTCGAGCGGAAATTATATATACTCATCTTCCGTGAAATTGAACAGTTTGGACAGAAGAAGAATAATGATAAGACATTTCATGAACGATTCACAGAATTTTACATCTAAAAAATTTTGGAATCAAATGAGCACTTTTACTTGTGTCAAATTCTGCGTAGATTTTACGATTACCGAAATATTATCGAATATTGCTGTCGACATGATGGTACTCGTGTACTTCGTGTGAGTAGTACAAGATTTTGATACGAGGACGGGAATACCGTCAAAGTCAGTAAATATTGTATAATTCTGGCATCTTTTATTTTGTTCGGCTCGGCATTCCAACATGCATTAGAGCAAAACCCACATTGATTGGTGTTCTATCGAAAGCTCACAGTCTCAGATGTCAATCGACAGGCTTCAAAATTGGATTTGATATCCGCAGCCGGAACTACTAGCAGTTGAAAAAATGCACCCAAGTTAGACCCCGATGAGGCAACGTTGGTACACTTACATAACCCGTTGGACACACACGGGGTCTCTGGGGACCCCACGCTTTCTTTAACGTTAAATCCCATCCATGGAATGATGAAAATTGTACTTATGGCGCCATCTGTTGTTCGTTGAGATGTGCCACTATGCATTCAAGACGATGCGCGGGTCCGGAAGCCTCTCAGTATGCCACGAGCAGCGTTCAAAGTTACTACGCAGTTATCCTGGGGTCCGTGGTACCCCGTGTGTACTAACCGTCATACAAGTTGTGATTTTTGTGGTTGGCGACCCAAGACTTATAGCGCCATCCCTCGCTCATTGAGATGGACTACCGTGTATTCAGAACAATGCACGGGCTTGGAAGCCTCTCAGTGTGCCACGAGCGATGGTCAAAGTTACTACGCAATTATTCTGGGGTCCGTGGTACCCCGTGTGTACTAACCGTCGCGCGTCGTACGCGTTGTGACTTTTTTGTAGTTAGCGGTTGAAATAGTTTCTTCGGGTATTATATTCAAGTATCCTCCTGTAAAGAGACCAGATTGATGTCTTTCAGCTCATTCGAATAGATATTTTCACCATAAAAATCGTTGGTACTGTCCAATACTGCTTGGAACACCCATTACCCCCTAAAAGCTGAAATATCTTCTTCCATCTGGAAAATAAATATGGTTTTGCCGGCGTTCGTCATTCGTTTCATGTTTTCTCATCAGCACTGTTATAGACGAATGAAATGGCGCAAGATTTTTTGAAAAATTCGTGAAATTGTTGATTTGGCAGCCATTTTTGCAAAAAAAGTGCTTTTTTTACGAAAATCCGTAATTTTTCAAAATCACACCCAAAATCGATGATCCGGAATGGAAAAACTGTGAGATTACATAGTAGTGATGCAAAAGAAGACAATCGTTCAAGATTTGGGTCAATAACTTCACTCCACTTCAAATGAGAGCGATTCTCCGTCGTGGGGTCCCATGTACCCCCTGTGTCAAAGTCGTATGCTTTTATGAAGTGTGTGTCCTACGGGATAATAAGGTAAGTGTACCCAACTTGCCTCTGTACCCAACTTGCCCCCATATGCCGATCTCAGGAATGGGCGCTCGTTGACCTTCCCGCAATTTTTTTTTACGTTTGTTATGTTAAAATATGAGAAAATACGTAGTTTTCAACGACCCCGGATCATTTCTGCGTTCTCCAGAAAATATAAAGTGAGTTTTCCATTTTCCGTGTTTGCACGGCTAAGAAATCACCGAGGAAATCACGTTCACTAAAACCGGTGCCAATTTATTTTTATTCGACCAATCTTGACATACCTTAGCGCATTCGATTCCTTGTCTCAATACCTTCAAAATCCGCTCTTCAGGGTTGCAGAACTCTGATTTGGAGCGATTTTATGTACAAAACACGAAGATGGTTTGAGAAACACGAAGGCCGACATCGGAGTGTACCCAACATGCCCCCATATGGTTATCTCAGAAAGGCGTGCAGTATGACTTTTTTTACCACTCAGAACGTGTTTATCACGTCAAAATAGGTCGGAAACGATGTCTTGGGCCAGCTCAAAGCTACAAATGTCGCTGCACGGTGACAAAAACGGATCAAAGCGATTTTATGCGCTTTATTGCCGATTTACATTGTTTTAAATGATGGGGGCAAGTTGGGTACACACTTTTGTAAACTCTCAAAAATCACCTTTTGGGAGAATTCAAGCAGTTCGGCTCCACTTCATCCAAATTGGACGTTTCTCAGCTCATTTTAAAGGTCTTGGGACAAGCTTCAAAATGAGTTAAAGTACGTTGGAAAATATTGAGATTAGCCAGAATTATTAAGAAAATGGCTTAATGGGGGCAAGTTGGGTACACTGACCTTATTTGAATTTCACTCATCACCATATGTGAGTGAATAAATTTTAATCGTGTTCAGAGGGCTTGTATAAGAATTTCTAAGATCATAGAGGAAGGAAACGAAAGTATTATATATTCCCTACCGATTATTTTTCTGCTGATTTAAAAAAAAGTTTCATCGGTATCGGTACGGAATTGAGCCAAAAAAGTTACGGGAAAATTCTCTTGGTGTTTTTGAATTTTTCTCGCAACTCTTTGTGCTCAATTCCGTACCGATTTCAATGAAATTGTTTTTTTCAAATCTCAAGCTCCCGATTTTTAAATTCTACCGGGATTTATATTTTCTTGTAATCGCTACACACGCACGCACTAGTTACCAAAATAAACAGTAATTAAAAGGATAATTGTTGAAGCAAGTAGATTTAAGGAAATAGAAGCATTATTTATTCAACTTGCTTAATCCCAAAGGGTGCCTGAGTGGCTGCGCTGTAAAACATGATGGAATTTTCATAGCGCGCGCAGAGTGGTGGTTGGCTGTGAGAAACTTAGCGGTTCAGAGAAGAGTGGCGTGGGTAAACTTTACCCGAAAGCTTCTGATCCGGATGAGGTGGAGAGTAAAGCCGGAGCTTGCGGTCCTGGAACGTGAGCCTGCCAATGTGGCGAGATCTATACATGCTATAGAGTCTCTATCTACCACTCAATTGAGTGGGCTGCATCTGCTGCCGAAAAGTCGTCTTGCTTTCCTCTGTCTGTATGTTGCTGCTTCTCTGATCTGCCGATGCTGTTCAGCTTTTCGAAGAGCAGAAATGTGGGATTCGGTGATTTCACAGATCCCCCGCGGCTCTCAGCTGCTGTGCTCTTCCACTCGTACCTTCTCGCTGCTCTGCGTGATCGTAATGCCAAATACAGTCTACATTCCAAGGGATGTCTCTCAGAAACAGGTGTGCACGTTCTTATTCGATCTCGTTCAAAATGCGATTTTCCGTTACCACTGAGGTGCAGAATGCCAAAAAAAAAGGGATTGAACAAAAACGTTGTCGATGTCATCTTTTTCAGTCGAATTCGTAGTCAGTCATTGTTCTTGGGAGTGAGGAAAAAGAGGTTCTACTAAGTACATTTCTGATACGAGTGTTCAACTGTTGTTGGTTACATAGGCATCGCTGACCAAGTTCATTTTGCATAATCTACTATCTCTCCTGCTCATGAGAAAAATTCCTCTATTAGGCCCTTGATGGGATGCCAATATAGAATTGCAGTGCAATCAATTTTTCTGTGCAGCATGATGATTTTCCCAAGGTTATTTGTAACTTTCATCTCGATGGAAATAACTTGAAGTCCGCTAAAATTGACCAAATGTTTTGACGAATTTTCATTGATTGAAAAAAATATTCTCTGCATAACTGAATACTATAAATCATTCCGGCAATGATGATTCTTTCGATCGGTCATAATTATATTCATAAATTTCCAAGCAGCGAAAAGTTCATCGATGGCATCTGATATTGTTGAGAATAATCTCACAGAACCGAAAGCACTGTTTGAGACGTTTGAGGGTATCTATACGTGTTTTCTAATGATATTTGTGGGAAATTACGCTTTTATCAACGTTAACAAGTATTAATTTTCCATATAAAATACATTCTGAGTAGAGGAACATTGATCAGACTTTTACAAAGATGATTACTGTTTTTCTAATCGGATGAATTTGTATTTATCGATAGAAAATAACCGCCCAATCCGGGGCTCATTGCGACGAAAAATTTTTCTTACCGTTGCTGCACAGATCCTCTCATGAAAATTGCCATAGCATATCCTTTTATCATCGTACGTATTCAAAATAATTGACAGGCAAACATTTTCTAAAAACCCGTCAGACACGTCTCATAATCCATTCAGAATGATCTAATGCAGTCATTCACAGCACTTTACGAGAGTTAAGAAGGTTTTTATACTCTTACCACTGAGAGGGTTCTCGTTCAGACGAGCTTCGAGTGAGAGCATTTTACTGCTATACTCGACTTCCAAGTGTAAGAAAAACGTAAAGCGTTATATTCCAAGTTCCACATCATCCATTGCTTTCCCAGATCTCGTTGAGATTGAATTTTTCTTTAGAGCAAGAAAAGTGGAAGCGATTCTTCTTCAGTTGATCGAATTTTTCTCACTGTGCGCAAGATCTCGGTAACAGCCGTCTGACTAAATTCGATTCTCACTACTGATCCTCCCGAGCGATTTGAAATCTCTACTCTTCTCGTCTCGTCGTCGTCTGCTCTACTATCAGTGTCGTCTATTCGCTTGTGAAATATGAGCCATTCATTCTACCTTCGTTTACCCAGTTAGTCTTTTAATGCTGTCTTTGAAGTATCTTTCGGAAGTAAATTCTACTCTTGCGCGAAAGATGAGATGAAAAAGACCACGATTGTATCGTGTTTCATTTGAAATTACTATAGGCGTGGTAATGAGCTTTTCGTTGAAAACGATGATGAATGAGTAAGATATCAAGATCGATGCTTCGTTCGTGAAATGGGAGGGAAAAATATCTACTTTGAAACCAGGCCAAGAGGTACTTCAACAAAGGGGACCCGTTCTTTTTGAAAAAGTTTGCAAAACTGATAATGCTTCTGAGTCCTTTGTCTGTTGGGCTCGGATCGACCATTTCAATCCCCTGCTTTGAATGATGTATGTGTCTGGGTGCTGGAAGATATTGTACTTTCTTTTAAAACCTTCTCTTGTGGCTGATACTACTGGCTAGCCTTTAGAATCGGTGATTGTTTTGTGTACGTCAGATAAACCATGGCTTTGAGCACAACTGACCCGGTTCAGCTTCATCCCACTTCATCTTACTTTGTCGTGAATCTTGAGATTTTTTTTCATGTGAGATACAAACGTTCAAGTTTAAGTGCTATTTCATGGGAAGAGATATGCGTTATCGTCGAACAATTTCTGTCAAATGCCAGAACGCTACTTTTTATATTGGTATTTCATTCCTCTCGGCCGTCATATAAGAAATTGAGAAGAAAATTTTTTTCTGAATCAATATGTCGAGACTCGTTGAATCCAAGTTTTTGAAGAACAATCGGCTTTTGCTAATGAAATATTGATTAGTATTACAAGAACAACGTGAATGGACCAGGATTCTTGAGAAAATATACTACATATACTAAATTCTGACGTCTTCAAAATAAGTAATAGACACAAAGTTTGAACTTTGGCAGATATTCATGTTTGTCAGAGCTCGCATAAACGAGGGTGAGGAATCCCCACTCGGAGTATTGGACTTGCTAAAAGCGGACTTTATACGTGAAGAGGTCGAGTATACATGTTTTCGAGAGCGTCCTCATTTCGTTCTACATACATATCGATGAAAAAAAAAAAGAAAAAAACTAAGACTGAATGCGCATGCGAAATTCGTGTGTTGTGTCTGACTTCGCCGTTGCCACGCCACCAGTTTTGTAAACTCATAATTCAAGAAACTTGCAATTTCGTAACATGATTCGATTCGGCGTTTGAGAGTTAGTTAGATATTGTGCCCGCTGGACAGTAAAAGGAAGAGAAATGCAAAGAGTTGGAAGTCTGCTGAGTCGGAACCAAGTCCGCAGAGAGAGCAGCTTGATGAGATATCTCGGTATTCATTTATTCCGAGCGTAGCACCTTATAATTGCGGGAAGATAAGGAAATCATCCCCCTCTTTGCTTTCGTATCCATCTCCTTCTTGTGGTGCGGTATCATTTGGAAGTAAGAATTATTACTCGAGTATTCTTTTTATCCTAGGTTCATTGATTAATAATCTCGTTATTCATCCAGCTCGCAATTTCAAACTGGAAAGTTCATCTTGCTGTAATCCGAAACTCTCTTCTTATTAAGAATTCTTTCTTACAGCGCATTTTTCATTCCTCGAATTATATTCATTTGAGAGCATATCCTGTTTCAATTTTTCTTTGACTGAGAACTGTTTCGCGGATTTACTACGATGAAAATTTCTGATTACTCTTAGATCGAGTGGATATTTTCACATAGATACAATATTCAGCACGTTCCAAGCTTCATTCATGAACTCGGGAGCGGGGCGGAAAAAACATTTTTGCACAACCATTATATTCCGCGGTATAATACAAGATGCATTGAGTAGAAGAAAAGATACCAGAACTAATGGAATATTTTTTCTCCAATATCTTATACGTTCAAGACCCAAAAAATTCCGACTGGTTATCCTGTCTTCTGAAAACTCTCACTATTTTGGCACACTTGTGTTATCGTCAGGTTATGAGATACTTTCAATCATGCAAGATCCGACTGTCAAATAGTATTGAAGCGTGGAAGAAGTTGCTCACAGAGTTCATATTTTACAGTATTTTAAAATAATTGCATTTACTGATTGTTAGTTCAATTGCACATGTGCTTCCCGTAAAAAGAAAATTCTGCGTTTTTTTAGTTTTCTCAAGACCATATTTATGAACAGAAGTGGCGGAGGAGTGGAGCTCGAGATCCAAGAATTTTTTTTTGACTCGAGAAAATCTTGCGCTTCCCGCAATTACTGTCAAGTGCATACGTGCACAACGTGCCGCCAGTTTATCTGAAGTTGCGCTAATGGCTGACTAGAGATGCAAAAAAAAGAAAGAGTTAGTTACACGAGCGCAGTAAATTCACGCTTCACACCCGGGAAGCAAGAGTTGAGCGACAAAAAAAAAGATGTGCATCCTCCATTATACTTCTCAGTAACATCTAAATATTCAGTTTTTACGGCACAATGAATAATTATGCCCGAGAATGAATATTTTACTGTGTATGGTTTGGACAATTACCAAGGATTCGTCTGTCTGTGTTGTTTGTTACTCGATTGAAGGGATTCCTTCTGTTGGACACGTCTACTCTACAAATTTTTCTGACATCTTCTTTGGGTGCGTGTTGGGTTCATATCGAACAGCGATGTAAAACTTTTTTGTTTTAAAGAAAATCTATCTACATGATTTCATTTTCTCTATGAAAATAAAAACGTGTATCTGGGCTCAAGTTTCCCAGAAGATGATCATTTGAATTTCTGATGACTAGATGCATCAGCAAAATTTTTTTAAAACCTCTGATTCTGACTTGCTCCAACTACATAAAGCAAACCAAGCAGATTCAACGCCAAGCCACCAAATGCTCGTTTCAAATTAATTTTTCATACCCCGAGTATTTCAAAGTAATTCCAGCGCTGAAACACTATACTTACCAAGGTAGAGGGAAAAAAATGAAAGTCGTATACACTTTTAAACTGAAAAGTACGCTCGAGATGACGAAAGAGAGCTTTACACCCTTGCAAAAAAGTATCCCCTAGAATTAAGCAGAGTGAAATAGGGAAAGGATGCGCCAGAAGTAGTAGTAGTAGTAGTAGTAACAGCGAGTAATACCAGCTGGGCTCAGAGAAACTCAGATCCATGACTGGGCAACGCGTTACCTACATCCGCGCTGAAAAAGATATGAGCCAGTGCAATTACATCAGGCATGCGAGGTATATACTGCATACTACTCTAAATGGACCAAGAGCTATTTCCCTTGGGTGTGATTCAATATAACGCCAACGTGGCTCGAGCTCTGTTCTGTTCTGTGTCTATGCAGTGTTATACTGCACGCGTGTGGCGCCAAAGTTAGCCTATAATAATATAACGCCAGTGCAAGCTCTCGATTGCCATCGACGGTAACGCTTTTGTGCAATCTTCGAATATATATGCACCTTTATAGTTCCAATATAGGGCTTCGTTGCCCCTGCTTAGTTGATCAGTTTATGTAGTTTTCACTCGACGATGAAGGCTGGTATGGAATTTTAAATTGAATTTTACCGGGGAAACCTCTCGCTGCTGGTGCATTACACCAAAAATGGTGAACCAACATTTCACTCGCCTACTAAACTTTTCTGGGCTATTTTGTATTTTTGATATCATTTTCTGTCGTCGCCCTTGTGATGTCCACGAAGTTGCTTCACGGGCCATCATTTTGACTTCTGAAGGATAAAAAATGGTTGCTTACAAATTGTTGAATAATTTTCTGCCGAAGCCCTTGACATTTTGCTCGCCTACTGGAATTCTCTGAGTAATTTGGTACTTTTGATATAATTATGAAAATGTATTTTATCGATCTTTGCGAGTCAAAGTTGGCTAATTTGCTGAGCTTTGCCATAGACTGAAATGGATATTACTCCACATCGATCAATGCACCGTCCGAGCCTCGTATGGTGTTTGATATGATTCTTTTTCATCGGCCTTGTGATGTCCATAGCGTTGCTTCATGTGACATTTTATCTTTTGAAAAATTCAAACTGTGATTCACAAATAATTGGGTTCAGTTTCGCTTGATCCAAAAAATTTTCTTGACAATACGAAGTTGAACAGTTTTTCTTCAGGATGTTGAAAGAATTTTCACAGTATGATAGGTTATTTTTTTTACCAAGTCAATTATCTCAGAAAGTTTCAAATAGCTCATCTTCCATTCTAGTCCAAGGCCATATTGTTTCATAGAAGCCTGGAAACATGATGTCTGCGTTATATCAAACAGCAGGAAATTTCAAAATGATTATTATTTCAGATGGTAATTGAATGACTACGGCGACCACTCGAAGCAATGATTTTCCAGTCATGTTTTTGTTGGCAATTGAAAATCGTGACGTGTCGGTCTCTCAATTTCGAGGCATTCTCTCTCGTTGAACTAGTTGCATTTAATCCTCGTGGTCTGCGAATAGAAACATTTTCTCATTGTTTGAGAATAGCGAAAATAGAGTTGGACGATCTAGTTGAAGTAGAGCCTAACGAGCGCGCGTGCATACACACACACACACACACACACACATATGTCTAACTGATGCCTAAAGTCTTGAATTATTATCAAACGCGGAGTTGAGGTGAATCGGTGGCGAGAAATGCAGCCCGGTTGTTACGCAAGTCGAACCGTCGAATTTTCACAGTACACGAGTATGGTAAGCCCGCACTAGACAGACAGTCAGTCAATCAGGAATCCGCGTGTGAGCGAGCATATAGGAGAAGTCACAGTATGGAAACGGTCTAAAAGCGCCTTTGGCCAGAAGCCAGTAATGTGGCTGTGACACCACTTATTGCTCTTGGTTGGGAACGCCTAATGTACCATCTCTTTCTATCGTGTGTGCTTGTGAGAAAGAGAATGACCCATGCCAGATCGCTAGGCAGCTACAGGTAAACATACACCTGAAGCTAATAATCGTCTTGCGATACATGAAGAATCTCGGCTGGCTCGCTTGTCTTCTATATTCTCAATATACGAGAGTGCTTCTTCGCCTAGCAAATTTACTTAGCGCAAAAGATCAGAGTTTCTCCGCCTCGGAGAGCAAATCCCGCGCGCACGACATGAGCCAAAAGGTACTCCACTTGAGAGAATCCATAAAAAATTTCTGCTCTCTTGCTATCGATCTCCTTGCTACACTTTTTTCCTCGACCATACTCTATGCATACCTACTTTCCGCTCTTCTCAGAAATGCAAATCCTTTGAAGTTCTGTGATGGCAGGTATTGCCTATGTTTCACGATTGATCATTTTGTGCTTGAATACATTCGAAGAATGATTTAGGAAAAGAAGGCCAGAACAGTGTGCTCGACTGTGCCACAAGTACTAAGTACAATCAGTGAATTGCGATGTAATTAACTAAAGAGTCGAAAGTCAGAAGCCATGGTTTTCTGGCGGTTGAAACTAAACAGGTCTTTATACATCACTGATATAGATAAGAATGAAGGATCAATGAATCATGAAGAACCTCCCAATTGATCCACGGACGGAAGATCCAGAAGTCCAAGGGACTTCGCTGCTACTCAAAGTACAAACTAGTATTTGTCTTGAAATTTCATCCCTTTTTGATTTAGTCTTAGGTAGAGTAAGAACTTTTACGAAAAAACATACACTGCGGATGACAAAGTTGGTAAGAGAGTGTGCTCAAGAAGTTACAAATGAATCTCCCGAGTTGTTTCTTCAGCGTGTTGCTAGTCGGGGCTCCTGAACCTGACGCAAACTAAGTCTCTTGATGCATATTCTAAAGCAGAATTCTTTCTCACTTTTTGTTACAGGAAGTTCTGCATGCAATCAGTCACTCAAGTGGACAGGTACAACGCATCGTCATCTTCAAAAAGAATGGAGTACAAGCCATGGTTGAATATCCTTTACATGCAAACTGAAAATTACCCCTTTCTTTCTTTGCTAATTCGTCTTCCCTCAACTTCGCTGATACACTTTAGTGTGGTTTCAATCTCGCGCTCGAGGTTTTCTTCGCATCCTTCACATTTTGTGGCTGACAAAATCCATAAACTATGATTTTTATACTGCTTTTAACATCATTCCCTCGAGGACTGAAAAAAATTTATTCATTAATGAATGATATTTTTTATCTGGTCGAAACTAGTCTCAATTTAGAAAAAAGAATAGTCTCAAACTCCATGTCCAATCTTGAAAGTGGTAATAACCTCGCATTGAAATCAAGTTGGTTCAAATTTCACAAATTTCTTCTTCCCCAGTGCAAATCATAATTTCTTTTCTATTGAATCTGATCTATACCAAGTGACTTCCTTAGCTAGATCTTTCCGTCTTCACGTTCGACTCAATAGAATCAGCAACGAGAGCGAAAGAAACTCTGCATGGAGCGGACATATATTCAGGTTGCTGTACACTCAAAATTGATTTTGCCAAGGTGAGTCTAGAATTAAGTGCTTTTTCAGCTGTCCACCGTTTTTGTAGAGGAATTATGACCGAGTAGATTTTTCATCTCGGAAATGATAAAACAGGGGAGAAAATTAGTTTTAGAGCATATAGTGATGAAATAGAGTATGCTCATCATCCTAATCCAAAGATATAGAGCTGCAATCGGACATGGTCTTGATGTTTTGATGATGCAATATCATGTGTTCTTGCTCTACCATTCTAAGCGCTAAGGAATGAATTCCCATCTATCCTTGTCAATTTTTTTGCGAATGATGATGGAGTCTTTGGCTTGATCCTCCTCCACGTCCAGAAGAGTACAGAAAATAATTCCTAGGAACACTTCAACTCAAGGATATCATGGCGGCCAAAGTGAAAAATTTCAACCTCACGCATCGATTCCAACGAATTTTCGTCATGGAGGAACTTACTTCTATTTTTTATAAAAAAAACTTCTTCGGAATCTGTGTACTTACACCAGCGCTGACTCAAACATAAAACTACTGGCTTCTTAGTTTTTGATTCGTATATCCACAAAATCTCGGTAAAACTCCATTTATCATTCAAATACCTCATTTTCGCTCAACAGATCGAATGGCAAGATCTTGGATGTAATTTCCTGTCAATTTCCTTCTCGTCGCTCATTCGCCATCTCGCAAACTTCTCTCCATGATTTTGTGTAAGATTGCATCGAGCTCGCTATCTCATTCCCCTTGAACCTGGTGTCCTGTATATGCGAACCTATAACGATGAACAGGAATTGTAACCTGGAACAGATTCTCTCTCATGGGAGCCAACAAATTCAGTCTTACAAGGAGAGCATCAGGTCTGCGGAACACGGATTCTAATGAAACTCTGGGAATCATCTTGTTTTGGTGAAAAATGAGGGTATCTCCAAGGGTTAAGTCCAATGGGTCTCCTATCCCAAGATATAGCTGTTGAGATTAACATTGTCCATATAGGCCCATGTTAAAAAGTCGTATATATAGATATACTAACAATGCTAACCTTCATGGCTGTATCTCGGGACAGGAGCCCCATTGGACGAAACCCTTCTGGATACCTTCATTCCTCACCAAAATAAGGAGATTCCCAGAATTTCGTCAAGATCCGTGTTCCGCAGACCTGATGCTCTCCTTGTTAGTCGAGGTTTCCAGGCTCGTTACTAACATACCTAGGCTCGTCAAACTTATTCTTGACAATCAAACTACTTACTAATCTACGACTCGCGCAAAATGTGTCTGACAAAATTTATTCGAATAATCGTTTGCGATCCCAACCCCTTGAGAAGATTGTTCGAACTTGGTTAACAGAAATCTAAATCGTCAGAAATGTTATTATATTTGTATAGTAGAAGCAGTGATATAATGAGCTTTGGAATTGATACGTTTGAATATACTCGTGAACACTGTGTCCGATTTTTTTTTCTTGAATGAGTTAGACAGTCAAGATTCAGAGATGCAGGATGAATATTAGATCGCACTTGATCTCTCAGTGCTGTAATCTGAATTGCAAATCCCGCTAAAATCTACTGAGGGTCATCCAAGAGGACCAGTCCCACTTCCAAACTTTGAGCAAGCTGAGCGTATACTGACTGACTCTGATGGCTCTTCTCACCGTATCTTTATGAACAAAGTACGTCACATTTCCATGACAAGGACCAGGCATCTGCTGCTTGCCGTATCATTCCAAAATCTCAACAAACTCAATTTGTTGACGACTTGTATCACCATTTGAAAGTGCTGAGTAACAGACTGAAATATCATAAAATGAATGAACTTTTTCCTGAAGGCCCTACCGGACCTTTTTACTTTTCAGACCATGATACTAGCAAGCCAAATCGGTACATATCGTCCATCAGAACACTGGGGTATTTTTTGTCTGAACATTCCTTAAAGTATATCTCAATCTCGGCTAAACTGAGCCCTCTCAAAAATTGTGAGTTGAAGTATCAATTGAAAAAGGAAATTTATCCTGGCAAGCAAGTTTTACTAGTAGAAAAATTGTCAAGGTCTGCTCTCGAGTAAGTATCTGACCCACGAGAGATACAAATCACTTGTGCGCGTCTTCTAACTGTTGGAGCAATTTACTCTCAATTCTATGAACGGCCCTTGAGACACGGCTTTAAAGACCTCCAAGAATTTTCAGTTGAGTAAAAGTTAGAATTAGACTCTGACTTTTCCTTTTACCCTCTTCCTACTTGAGAACCCGGTCTTTTGAACGTGGTAATGGTATGAACGTGTCTTTTTCTGTCGATTTTGGTGCGCTTATTATACGAGTTGGAGGAACAAGCGCGTAGATCCGTTACGTTCTTGAAGTTCAAAGGCCATTCCAATGCGTATGCGCGTCGTGGTCTTTTGCAGAATCTTTTTCCAACCTCTTTTACGCTCGTTTTGTCCTATGTAATACAATATCGAATATCATAGAAGTTCAAATGTCTCACCTGAATTTCATCTACTACTGAATATTCGTATTTGCCATCATAGATCCTGTATTTATCGTGGAAGATGATCCGAATAAACTGATAATCGTCGAGAAAAGATGGGACCAAGTTTTCCTTTGAACATTATCCTATGTAGGTACGAGAGTAAGGTCTCATCATAAGTTACTGGAACTAAATAATTTAATGAAGTAAATGAGATTCTGAATGCTGTACGACTTGAGTCTGAAATAATACCAGCGAAGCATAAAATTCATTCTAAGGATCAGCATCCATTGAAGATTGAGAATCAGAATCATGTTGATATAATGGTAATTTTAATACTGGAAAAGTCTTTTCCCTATAAATAACTATCTTTCCATTTTCCCTCCGCGTTGAGCACTATTCTCATTTCAGAGTCGTGAATATTTTCTAAAGAAAAATCAGATGCTGAGTCTTGGAAATTGAGTCGCTTATGTAAAATATATCAATATCTTGGTCTTTCTCAGCAGATGAAAAGGTTGATTCTCTTCATTTCGATATCAACAAGTAACTGAGGGAGCCGATACACTGATCGACTATTGTGTACGTAAAATCATCGTTTTACAAGAATTTTGAATTCTAATGAATCTCTCTTTGGAACACGCGAATTACCCATAAATCCAAACATTCTGGGCTTTTTCCTCGACAAATTAAACGATGCTGTAGAGATTCTCACAGGAGTACAAAGAGGTCGAACATTTCACATTTTCAGTTCAATGTAGAATAGATGCTGATTCAGAAACTTTCACACCTGCGTCGATGTGGTAATTGCGCGAAGAATCAACTTAACGATGCGGAAGATTTGAGAGGTAGAGGTTGGAAGAAAACGTGGATAGGAGGCAGAAATCAGTGAGGATAAGCAGCCAACTTCATGGTAGATAAGTCGGAACTTATGAAAAAGACGTACTCCTCTCGTGAAGCGGTGCAGCGTGGTAGTTTAATTACGAATCACGCGAGCTGTCGCTTTTGGTGCAACTTTTAAAGAAAATAATATGCATGTACGTGTGCACAGAGCCACAAGTGTATAGCCACGAGTTTCCACTACTTGAATACGATGCTTATACATACTACTAAATATATACAACTCAAACCAGTGGCAAATGCCCGAAAATGTGGGGAATACAGGTTGCACAAATAGTTGCCTTGGCGCGTTAAATTTATCGATGTGTTTAAGCAATGCGCAAGCTCGTGTACATTCAGATAGGTCCACTTATTCTCCTCTAAATAAACAGCGATCATTACGGCACCGAGCTCATTGTAAATTCTGCCACTTACATTTTACTCCCCCGTTTCCTTTCTCACCTCTATTTTTCTCGTAATGCAACTGAAAAATTTGTACGATTCGTTTGCTCTCACAGTAAGGGACCATCAATTAATGAAATCGTGGAAAAAGAAATTCACATTAAACGATGAAATATTAAATTCTAGAACTGTTACTTCCTGATCTCCTATTTAAAATCGTTACCTTTTCTCTTGGATTTGTCGTCAATTTCTGGCTCTGTCCAACAAAAACTCCGTGAAAATTTAGTAAAAATTTCACGAATATTGTCCCTCGAGTACTCGGCTATGGCATGCTTGGTTCAGAAGTTCAGGAATTCCATTTTCTCGCACTTGTAAATTGTTGAACATTCATCTGTTCTTTTCCAGTCCTCGATACATCTATCTTTTAATATAATGATTATTGATTAAGGGCATGCGGTAGCCGGGCAACACGGCCGTAAAGTTCCATTCATCACTTATGTAAATATTTTAATGGTACTCAGTTTGAGATGAGTTGTCTGGTTATTGTTATGGTCCAACTTATACTCAACAACTCAAAGTTCAGCCCAAATCATTAGATCATTGCAGAAAAGTGGGAACCATTGTGTATCTGGTACATCCTAACCTATAACATACACACATTTTTTCCAATTATTCGAAAAGAATTTCAAATTCTAATTTTTCCATTTCTCACCATCTTTCCATCCAAAAATTACATCCTCATAAAGAGAATAGCATTTCTGATCCCAAGGTCTATTCTGTAGTAAATGGGTTAACAGAAAAACTATTCATTGTGTTAAGCCCAGCATTCTTGATATCGTGGTTCTCATATCTTTGAACCTTGCAATTTTTGTTCGAATCTCTGCTCCAACGAAACTATTCTGTGCTTGACAATCTTTGTTCCTGCTATTTCATCAAAAATATTTCCCTCAACTTCGAAGCAGTTACCGTTAACTTCAGTAATCGATCTCGAGAAGCAAATACTACGCACGTAGGATTTCAACGTGTTAGTCATACTGGTAGTTCGCTGATGAGCTGCTCACGAAGTCGATAAATGTGTAGGGGTATCCTCCCTCTCTACTACCCTTATCATTTTCCTTCCTTCCTTTCGTAGAGCAAGTTGCTGTGCTTCCGCTTTCCTTGAACCTTCCTGTCGTTGATACCAGGCCACATTTTACTCTGAAATTCTGTGGAACGCTCATGATCACTTTTATCCCGAATCACTGCTATACTTAAGGATACTCGCAGTAAAGTATTTTTAATAGACTGAAGGATGACGTGGTGGCTTCTAAATTTTGAAAAATGAATAAAAAATACGTGGTGGCTCCATTTATATCGTCATCAGTCAATCATAGTATCAAAAATCTGAGCTCTTTATTGTGATGACATTTATATAATGATTCTGGTATATACAGCATGATTCTCATTAAGAGTAAAAGTAAATTAGGTCATACCTAGAATCCCACTTCTAGTTTGATGGATCTTTAGTTGAAGCACTCCCCCATCTATGACTAATTGATGGATGGTCTTGCAGCTCGTTTGGTGCCACCATTTCTGGCTTCCCGAGAGATTGTTTAATGAATCTACATATCTTGATGAGATTAGGATATCTGCCGGCTCGTAGGCCTCTTCCGTCAAACTCTGAAGTCATTTCCATCAAAATTCTTCCTCATAAATATTTGGAAAAAAATTTAATTTCTTACCAAATTTGAGCAAAACCTGGGTACCCAAATTTCATACTTCAGGGTGTTATCTTTCTCTACGAGTATTTCTGAAATCCACTATTCCGCCAAACCCATTACATCGTAATCATATCAGATTTGCAAATTATGCCTTTCAGTAAAGTTTCAGTAATACCGAAAAACTGAAATTTGTACCTTGAATATAACCATCAAATTGAGGAAACTTCTACGTAGTACATTCCATTCAGAACTTGTGAGGAATGTTCACATTTGAATTTGATTAATCAGAGTTCCATCGTACTAATTTAGAGAGTGAATGTAGTTCTTGTTCGAAGATGGTCTGAGAAATCTCATATCCAATCTGATATCAAAAGCAATTTTCAAGTTGTAGCACTTGATCTTGGTCGGGCGTAAACATTTGAGATTGGCTATAAATTTCTCATGCAGAAAATTCAAAAACACGTAAATTCTAATCTCATCTCGGATTGAGTAAGGTAATTTCAGCTTTGTGCTACGATGTAAAGCTCTTTAGGGCTGAGCTTACATACTTGAATCAGCGCGATTCATCGAGCTGACAAACAATTCAGCTGAGTATGCTTACACGCCTCCCACTGATTACATTCTGATTCAATTGTACCTAACACGACCGTTCAGATACAGAGCAATTATATTCAATAGCGGCTTTGTCTCCGGATGTTGTCATCTTGTGTAATGTTTCGATCCAAGATTCCATTCAATCTCACCTCGCTTATCCAAACACTGTTGCACATGAATATCACACAATTTGCAATTGATTACCGTTAAGCATGTGTTCCATACCTATACATCAACATTGGTCTTAATTGATTCTGATTTCGTGTGAATATATATTCGGATAATATTATCCGACTCAAGTGTTGAGTTTTCGTAACCGAAATTTATTTCGTCATACAACAGTGCTTCTCTCGTAGATACTACGTGAAACGTAGTCATTCAGGAAGTCTTGATTTGCATAAATTGTAACACGAGTGTATAATTTATATTCAGGAGATGTAGTATGTGAAGTCGTAGAGGGAAATTAGTAGTTCCGTCGATTGATCGAGTTTTTTAGACAAATTTGCATCGCTGCGGATATCCGGTGCTGCTGGTGCCAAATTTTGTATAGTCAAGTTGACTACATTTTGCCTAAAGTATTCCGTTGGAAATGGGTGGCAGTGTACAACTCATGTTTACTTACTTTCGAGTAGTTTCTAGTAAAAATTTGCAACTACATTTGCATATTCCATCGATTTGATCAAAATTGATCAGTGTCATGATTTAATGTGAACCTCTGCTCTCAATTAGTCAACAGTATTGTCATTTTTTTTCTCAATATAAATTCCACCAGACACCATGATGATTCAAACTCATTCTATCTGATGGGCACTTGCCCGAGGGCTGGGTACTTTTTCAAAATTCAAAATGTTGAATTCAAGGTAGGTTGTGCCTTGAAGATTTTTTTTAGAGCCCAACCTAAAGCACCTAATATGAGAGTCATTATGCCCAGAACACTTCTCTCAAAAAACCAAAGAATCATGAAAATCACAAATTAATTCAACAATTGGTGTAATTTTGCATGAAAATTGATATTTTTGTGGAGTGAGCCACAGATGGTTTGAAACAATTCATTTCATTTGAGATTTGGAAGCATCTAAGTTCTATTACATTATATTCACAGAAAATTCCGTATACCAATTCATCTCACAATTCGAAGTAATTTAGCCTCAGTCTCCCAGTAATTAATTGAAACTTTTTCCTTACTCGGTCAATTGCTGTTCCACAAATAACTTTTACATCGCATATCCTTCTCAAATAGACAGTAACATCAATCATAAAGTAAAACGAAGAAGTGAACACAACCGGAGAAGCCAGTAACGATCAGAATCGAAAATAAATCGTGTGAATTTATAGGCAGCGTATATAATCAGGTTAATTGGAAATGTGAGCTTCAGAACGTTGAGTGAAATGCGCGCAAGCTCGCGTATGAATCAGCATGGACGTGTAATAGCGCCCCTCATGCTGTCTCTTTCTCTCTCGTGCTTGCATCAGAAATTCCTCCAATGACAGCATCAGAGTCCTCTTTGCCAATTGAGATTTCCCAATAAATTATTCTGGCTTTTTTGGAGAACATTATTCATGAGCCTGGGCGCAAATAATTTGATGGGCTTTTCGAAGAGCTTCATACATACACATATGAGTTTATTCACAGTCTCTAAAGCTTACATTACATGCATATAGAATCTTCTCTCTTTGCTTGAGACGTTTATGAGGCGTTAATGCTTTTTGGCTGACATCTACAGAACGTCTTTGCTCATTACAACGACTTTGGCCGTATGGTGATATGTTTTGATGTCGCGTGTCGCTGTATTACCTTAGATTTAAGAATTGGAAAATTGAGCAAAACAGAGGAGATTTTGTTGAAAGGGTCCATATCAGTATCTCAGCACCGTTACGCTGTGCTTAGTTTCTAAGTGTCCCGAAGAGTGTTTGACTGTGCTTTTTATGGACTGTTTATGTCCTCTGCTGGGTCATCATGATTTTCTCGCAAATCTCTCTCTTGATGGGCTTTTCCTCCAGAGTAACCAAATATTCTTCAAAATCCTTTTGACTATCTACGCTGTTGTCTCAATCTACGATGAATTAGCATGTTATAATCCACATTTTCAAGTTTATTTTTAAAAAGCTGATTTTCATCTTATCAAATCTGATCAACATAATCTACACGCTTGTTACCATCAAATGATCCTTTGTTTTTTTATTCTAGTCGCCCATCATCTGGATTATAATCCATTTTAGTTCGTTTTTGCCTGCTATCTCCCGATATGTACATTATGATTCAATTCCGTAAAAGCTGTATTCAATCATGCATGCATAGAACACTGAACACATACTCAAATCTCCAGTTATCCAATTATCCCTCTCCATGTTCAGCTCTGGCACAGTAACCAGATTTGTTTTCATAAATTTATCTTGATTTAAATGTTCAGATTCATAACTCTCACTCTATATTCAAGTCATAAACTGTCAATCGTGTAAACTATGTTCTAATCCACATGCCATATTATAATTTTGTGGTGGTCAGACTCAAGTCAGCGCTGAGTAGAGTCCATCTGAAAGAAAAATCTAAGGAAGATGGTTTTTAATGCTAATTATGAAACACTCGAGTGGTATTCAAGTATGACGTCAGAATCATGAGTATCCTTCATCGCTATTCACAAATCAAATGCGTGAATTTGTGAACGGCCTGAAGTATTGTCAAATATTGCCAATTAGTTACTAGAGATCCACATTCAAAATCTTTTATCTATTGAGCAATCTCAGTAGGCCTGAAAAATATTCCAGACTCCTGTAATAAGTCTGTGATATCGATTTTGAACTGTGAGGTGTGCTAGCACTTTGAACGGTAACGTCACATATGATTCGCGAACACGTGGTTTTGTTTAAATTGCAATTCAGACCTTTGTACTCGCACAGATGACGCCCCCCCCCACGCACATACAGACACGAATACAGAGAAACGCATACGCGAATGAGTCAGTCCATGATTGGGTTGAAGGATAAGGCGAGGATAAGGTACGACTGATTTGTCAGCACTCACTTGGAAATTGAATTAACTTCAACACAAAAATATCCAAAAATTTAACATGAATGAATGATCATAATTGTTGTCAAGATTTTTGATGGATGAATGAAATCGTACTACCGTTACATTTCTCTTCGCTGGGATTTTTGTTCATATAATTTGTGATTACCATTTCATACTTGTTATTGTTGGTATAGTTTTCATTTTATTGTTGAATATATAGTTGAATATACATTCGTTTTTTAATTTGTACTATTTATGAGCAATTTGAGAGCTGTAGAATTACCCCATAATTCCTGGCCAATAGTTTTCGAGGTCTATGGAATGGGTTCGAGGTTATAAAATACTCTCTTTTACAAATTCAGTTTTTTCGCGAGCAATGCGATCTTCGGGTCCGAAAAATGTTTTAATTGATAGAAATGGTTAAGTAGAACATTGCCTCAACTCCAATCTCATAAGAATTGAACTCACGCCCTTCAATCTGACCGCCGCACAAATAATAACAAATCTTCAACTCTAGTCCAAGGGTCCTTCAACAGTCGAATACAGTACTCTAATCGTCTCCCCTGCCTGGCAAGTTTTACTGTTTGGATCTAGAAGTTCCAAATTAGCTCCTCCCTGGTGTATCCTACTTTAATTTTTGTCTTTTTCTAATCGAACTGTCTAATCGGAGATTAAGGACTCAACCCTTATTTTTACGAACGAAATTCACCCTCAGTCTGAGAGCCAAGTGCTTTGCAGTGTTGTGGTTTCCTTAAGGTAGTTGTACACCAACTACGTGAGTCAAAGAGACTTAACCTCACTTTTTTGCCCACATCAAAATATTCGAAAATTATTATTATTGTTAACAACTGCACTTTTTCCATCAAACAACAAACAAAAACGGTCATCTAAGTCTTCCTGAACAGAATCAGGCATGGTTTCCAAAGTTATCTACCCTAAAATCGAAATCACGTGTCGCATTTTTTGCATTCTACGCTTTGTATGAACAATTACTAAAAAACGACGTGGTCCATCATCTTCAGGCTTGGGCATATGATTCATTGATACATAAACTCGGATCTCTCGCAGTCCCACCATTTTCTGTTGATCAGGTTTTGCGCTGGACCCATTTTTGTGCTGTTTTTGGGGCCCGCTCCCATAAGCGCAATGTTAAAAATGTGCAAAACTGGCCAAATTGTGACGATCGATACTCTAAAATGGGATGGTCAGCCGTTCTGGAATTTTGCACACGTACTCTTCGATATTAGAACTATCTCTCTGCAGAATCTCGAGAAATTCTGTTGATGAATAATTTTGGTGTACAACTACCTTGAGCGTATCGAAAGCCTTGAATTTGCGAGAAAATTGTTGAGTTGGAGATTGAATACTACTATTCGTTGGCCGCGCCGTTATAGTGCATTAGCATGAGATTAAGAACATTGAGGTTTGGATAAAACTCGTAGAGGCTAAATATAGTACATGATCATTTCGGTAACATATCGGCGCTAGGGCAGTTGGTTTCCTGAGCGAAACGAGTCCTCAGTGAACAAAATAGCCGTCGACACTTTAAAAATCGTGAAGCTGCGAAGAAATTCGGGCTGCTTGATGTTCGCTCCGTTTTAGAAGATTCCTGCTTAGCCTTTCATGGATTATACTACAGAAAATTTAGAATCGTATGTAATTTTTTTCATTCATATCTAAAAAGAATCATATTTGAAAACATCGTGTTCTTTTCAAATATTTGCGTTTTTAAAATTGTCTGATGTTGCTCCCATCTATCAAATACTCAATATAAAGCAAAATTTTGAGTTTCGTGTGATCATCGAGTTATCATTGCTTTTACGTGATTTGAAGAGTAAAATTTTCCAATGACCTCGCGGATTCTCTTCAATCGATTGTGATTTTAGCTCGTGTGACAGTTAGTTGTAACCATATGAAGACAGATGCTTTACCGTGTTATTTATTTGGCATTGCTTGTTTCCTCGCCCGTATGAGAGATTGCATTTGCAGGTCTTCGATGATCTTCTTATGTTTGACTGGAGAGCTAGTAAGCTCATGCTTCCATACTGTGGTTCAATTTTCATGTTTTTATTTTTCTTCTGCTCTTCACGTCCGCGATGATAATATCTCTCATCCTACCCCTTCGTTAACCGCGGGTATAACAACAATCTTCATGTACTTGATTACGTTCTCATTATTCATTGTCTAACTTTTCTCATTCTGCATGGATCTAGAGATACATTGTTCCAGAAATCAGATGAGGAAAAAAATAATTCAAAATTAGCACCATGTTTGACTTGATTGAAAGAACGAAATGCTCTGAAAACTACTCAATCTGTGACGGATAAGTAGATGTGGTAGTACCAGGAAAAGAATAGATTGATAGTTTTCATCCATAATCAAGTTTAAGAATTTTCTACAGACTTGTATTTCTCTCGAAGAGTTTATTCTACTCTCTTGGTATGAATACTGAAATAGAGCAAACATAACAGAAGATTCTACGCAATGACTTTAAACCTGATTCTTATGGTTTCAACTATTAGAGATTATATCCTTGCATGCAGTTTAATCTGTCTTGGAACTGTATAAACGCCCAGAAAGATCTCTTCAACATGTCACGCCAGGGTTTCCCTCACGTACTCGTAATTCTCATGTCATCATAATATACGCGTGGCATAGTTTTGATCTTGTGCAGTCTTGCTCTCTGAATCAGGTCATCCAGAGACGTGTGCGCCTGTTATATGAGTTCTTATTCCGAATGTCAAGATTCGTTATCAAAGTTTTGTTACAACCAATTTAATCGCTCAAGGCATGTTCCTCTCCAGAGCATTACCGATTTGAAGTGATTTGATTTAATACGAATCTTATCTCGTACATATTATACTCGGGAACTAGAAAGCTGATTTATGAAATGGTTCAAATTATTTCATAGTCTTACAATCTAAAATTCGCAAATTCGAACATGATATTTAGATTTTTGTGCTACAAAATATCGCATGAGTCTGCGTGCAGATGGGTAGTGTGATAAAATACTATTGTTACTTTAGAAGATGAACATCCATCAACATTTCCTCGGAATCGATTCATTGCAGAAAATTTCCCAGTAATACGATTTCATCCATGTGAACTTTTTTGTTTCAGCCAACAAAATTGAACGTTTACAAGAATGACTCAGAAAGTTGGGATTACACGACACCAGCGTTAGGTGAGTAGTATTTGTTACAAAGATTCTCAAATATCCTATGTAAATCTGAGTGATGCGAAATAGTTTTGTGAATAGTGAGCGATTAGTCTATCTCGACCACAAGTGCATACGATAACTTTCATGACCAAATAGTTTCGGATTCAGATTTATTGTTTTATCAAAGCAATGTAGAAAAAAAAGGATCATCGATAAATTCGACTCGGTGGAAGAAGGTACAAGATGATTCAAGAACACAATTTAATTAATTTCATGATCTTTTACGTTAGTGGAAAAATATTCACCGCTTCCTTTGTTAAAGTTAACGGTATTCTTTATCACCATCTAACCGAATACTTGCACGGTTTCCGACGAAAAGCCATAGTGTTGTTCCTACAGGAGTTCCCTGTTGAATTCAAGTTTTTTCAATTTCCTTGTAATTCCAAATGGAATTTGCTTTTTCAGATCCAATCATTCGGAACAAAGAACACAATGATCTATTTTGCCCAAGTATTTACGACTCAAAAATCGTATTAAAATAATTCCGTACACAGGTGCAACACTCCAAATCATTTTTTATGAATTAATCCCAAGCTATAACTATGAAGTGGCAAATTTTTGTTGAACCCTCCGTACCAATTTTATAAATATCCACTCAAAAAAACTGGCAATTCATCAAATTTTGAGGACTTCATACAAAGTTTTGACCAGACAATTCCATTCTTTCTCTCATTGATAAAGTACATGTACTATGTAAAATGCCAAAGATTTTCAAGTGTTGCTCAAGATTTATTCGACGGACAATAAATGACCCTGATCGAGGTTGACATCTGATGAAAATGTGGCTTGTGACTCTGATTACCTAATTTTATTCTGAAAGCTTGCCTAACAGGTAGTCAAATTACCCCCGAAAAGACGCTATTAGCGCGAGAAAGTGGCTAAACTCGGTACAACACGACGTTTGTGGGTTCAAACGGTAGGTAATGCACTCAATAATCGATATTAATAAGAATCATTGTCAAAACATTGGGGCGCGGTATAGATAAACAATAAAAACATGCATTTTCGACCTTTTTCTCGGTTTTTCCAAAATAAGTCGGAAAATATCAAATATTCGGCAAAACATGTGGAGAGATAATTTGTGGATCTTTAGAAGATCTACAAAATTGATCTGAACACTTTTCCTCGCAAACTGCAACCCTTTCGAGTTATTCCTCATCAAAGTCAAAATCGAATTTGTTTAAACAAATTCGCTGAAACTGTTTATAATGGGTTCAAATTATTTTTCTAAGATAATTCAATGAATTTGGAGCAGAAAAGATCTCTAGATATTTTTTCCTAAACTTGATCGTTTTCGAGTAATGGGAATGGCCAATTCCGTGACTTACCCTCAATGCGGCGCTTTCATAAAAAATGCACTGAAGGTTGCAAGTCCCGAAATTGGCCATTCCCATTACTCGAAAACGATCAAGTTTAGGAAAAAATATCTAGAGACCTTTTGCTCCAAAGTCACTGAATTATCTTAGAAAAATAGTTAGAACCCGTTATAACCAATGTCAGCGAATTTGTTTAAACAAATTCGATTTTGACTTTGATGAGGAATAACTCCAAAAGGTTTCAATTTGCGAGGAAAAGTGTTCAGATCAATTTTGTAGATCTATTAAAGATCTATAGTTTATCTCTCCACATATTTTGCCGAATATTTGATATTTTCCGACTTACTTTGAAAAAACCGAGAAAAAGGTCAAAAAATGTATGTTTTTATTGTTTATCTATATCACGCCCCAATTTTTGAACAATAATTCTCATTAATATCGATTATTGAATATATTACCTACCGTTTGAACCCACAAACGTCGTGTTGTACCGAGTTTAGCCACTTAGTGACCGAATTTCGAGGGTACCTATAATGCCAGCTCTTTTGACAACAAAACATTCATATGCCTCACATAGCAATCAATTCAAACCAAGACATTATGTTTCACGAGACGATGTGCCGAATGGAGGCGATGGTTTCCTATCGATTTCGTTTATTAGAGCTATGGAGCAGAGAAGCCTCTAACTAGATTTAAATTTCAACTAAATGTTCGCGAGACTGTTTCTCCGACTTCGACAAAATCGCGCAGGTCTGTCTCACTTAACTTTATATATTCACTTGAACTCTTTGAGTCTCACAGTAACTATTTGCATCTTTTTACCTAAGATCTTCACGTATTCCACGATTCGTCAGAATTTTTTATGCTCATGTTCAAAAGGAAATTTGGGAATTTTTCTTAGTTTTTCAAGAAATATCTAGGCTACTCTTTGAAAATTTAATTATATACCCATGCCTCCGATTCTATGATATAAATAGATCGTTAATCGAATGAGGTGTGAAATGGAACAAATTACGTCTGGTATGCAGAACAGGAGTGATTAGTGCAGTGGAAACGAAATGCAGCGTAGTGGTCACGGGTGAATTACCGGCCTGGCAAAGATCGTGGCTGAGACGAGTATTCGAGTCTTGTGCAACAATTAAAGAGAAAACTTCTGAAATTTTACCAATGTCTACAGAGAAATCCTATCTCACCTAATATCGAATTATTTAGGAAGGAAATATTTGAAAATTTCTGATCTGCGAGAAAATTTTTACGCCAGTTCATTACATAGAAGATGGTAATTCTTAACATCAGGAGCGGAAGAAAACTTGGTTCAGTCATACAATAGCAATTTATAATTCGATCGAGTCTTTCTTGCTTTCATTTCATGACAAGAAAAAGTCTTCAGGCAGATCATTCGATTCTTGGAACGTTAAATAGATAATTAGGATCAGCCTATAGCGAGGCCTATAGAAAATTATATCATATCACCCAGAAATGACTCAAAGCGAAACGATAGAAAAGACGTAGAATGATTTGCCCGATAGTCATTTGATTTAGCGGGCTTGCTATTATAATTATGCTCAAGCTAATATTTTTTTTATCACAGACCCTCGAAACTGAATGACGAGAAAAGATCAGAAAATCACCTACCGTCAACCGGGTGAACAGACGGGGTAACTTCGAACGCTCGTTTGAATTCTTGAAATCAGCAAAATAGGGATGCGCAAGGGTTCTTGTACTTATTTTCTCAAAGGTTGCATGCGTGGAGAATATTTTGCACCGGTTAAGGAGTCCCTATCATCTGTATGTGGCTGGAAAGTATGACTATTGAGCAAAAATACTGAAAAAAGTCACTTTTTGCTCTAAAATCATGCTTTCTAGTCACACACAGCTGATAGAGACTCCTTCACCGGTGCAAAATCTTCTCCACACATGCAATTAATTATCAAGCAAATTAGTACTAGAACCCTTGATCATCCCTATTCAGCTGATTTCGAGAATTCAAACGAGTGTTCAAAGTGACCCCGGTTGTCTGTAAGTTTACCGTTATGAAATTGCTAAAGAAACATTTTTTTGATTTTGTTGATAATAACTTCTTATAAATAGATATCTTTCAATCATCTATCAGAGTAAATGGTTGTCTTTATATTCCAATTGTCAATCTCAATACGGAAAATGGGACGGGTTAAGGCTTCCATAAATTTTGGAAATTATTGAATTTCATTTCATTCTCAAGTAAGACGTTTGAACAATTCATTTGAAGTATCAGGAAACCATCGTCTGCCACACAATCAAATTGAACCGTCTCATAATCAAGTACTGGTTGAACGTGGCCTCACATAGAATCTTCAATCTTTTTCGTGAAGAATTCTATTTGACTTTTGAAATACCAGTAGCATGTCATGAATCACGAGCTCAGGTCAAGTTGTACCTATGGCATCGTCAATACATAAGATAAGTTTCGCTTTCAATATTTTAGAGCGGGTATGAATAGATGAACACGATTCAGACATGAAAACCATATACATTTACAAAATGCAATAGAATAACGAGCTTGATGGGATTTTGTAGTCGGATCTCTACTATATCTATACACTGGTAAAAAATAATTGAAATTTATCACATTTCTCTGTACGATTTTATTGATTATTCAATGAAATTTGTATTGGATCCGTGATCCAATACGAAATTCCCTGAATTTTCAATGAATTGTCTGGAATCTTGTCCAAAACCTGATTCAATACGAAATGTTTCGAATTCGAACACGAAAATTAATCATTCTCAAGAAATCGTATTGAACATTAAATATTTTCAATAACTTTTCAATGAAGTCGTATTCAAAAATATATTCAAGTCGCAAATACTCCGATTTCTAATGTGTACAGTACCGCCGATTTTGTAAGACTTGAAAGATCGGTGATAACTCTTAAAATCATAATATCTCCAAGATTTTCGAAGAAATATGGGAATCCGACAATTGACTTTCATCCACTAATTTTTGAAAATACAAAATCTTACTCATGGTTAACGTCGTACTTAGTGCTCTGATCTCTTCCGTCGAATATCAATTGTAAAGCATATTATTCGTTTGATCATTGAAACAGAGTTCCGAGTGTCAGTACGTAACACTGAATAATACATACGAACGATGCACATGGTCTAACAATAGTAAGTAAAAAATACAACACATTGGACACAAAGTTGGGAGATTCCACCTGCCACATCACATAGTTTGCACTTGTTTCCAATGTCGGTACATGCTACGATGTACGCCAAAATCTCATCACATGATGCCACAAACGTCAAATCTCCTAAGTACACAGGTGGCTCCGAGCATGAAATGTTTCTCTCGTATCCCTCGTAATGTTTGTCTACCCATCAAATTCCCGAAGAGTCGAATGGATGCAGATATGTTGATGGTGGAGATTCCTACATAGTGGAATTTTACTACAATGGACTTGTCAATTTTGTAGGAAATGGGATCAAAATGTCAAAATACGCTCATACTATTCAGTATATTGGATATGTACCTGATTTGTTGTCCTTCAATTTTCTCATGTTCTGTTATTCTTTGATTTATTGCAACTAATTTTGCTAGTATGCTAGTTGCGATGCTTCAGCTTTCTTTTGTCGTTCACTCGTTGATTGAAATTTTGATTTTGCCTCGCCATTTCCAGCTTCATTTTCAGAGCAGTGTTCTTCCCGATCGCCAAATGCAATCTTTTATGCATTAACTGATATCAAAATTTCTTAGAGCAATTACGAATCATTCAAAATGAGATGTGATATCCGAATATTATTTCATGAAAATCTTCTAGTAAAATGCCGATCTCCTTTTTCCGCAGCGCCACCAAGTGCTGGCACTATCTTTCATTTGCATGAAAATTGTCTTGTTTCACTCTTCATTGTGCGATGGGCGAAATAGCTCAATTTGTTTTAATTTTTGTAGTTTTCTAAGAATATTTAGCAATGCAACACCAATTCCATGCCCATTCTAAGCAAATTACATTAATTTTCTCTATACTTTTCATTTTTGTTATCTATTACACGCTATTCTACACGATAGCTACTTTTTCAACAGTGTAGGAGTTCTTTTCGATGTTTTGGCACAAGTATAATGACTCTCTCTCAATTTCGTTTCCCCGAAGTATTTTTTGCACAAACTATTTTTTGCTGCATCAAACTTATATTTTTTTTGGTGGCCCTGATTCATTTTCACGCTCCCTTGGATTTTATGATTTTTCCGTAGAGCTGTCAATGAAATTCTTGTAGAACTCGAATCGTACATTGTAAGTGGTGTATAAAAATTCTCAAAAAAGGAGTGAAAATAAGTAAAGTGTTCATCACGCTATTATGAAGAGGTTGTTGGTTGACACCGCAAAACAAAAAATCGTGTAATGATGTGTGCAGTGGTTGATTCATGACACCCAGAATCCCTGCTCTTTGAATTTGTTCATTTCTCCTATCTGTTAGTCAAAGCGATTTTTCCGTAATTACTAAGTAATGAAATTTACGTCCCATCATTTTCAAGTCATCGATGCAGGTCACAGCAATCAACCACTGAATACATCTCAGCGAGTTTCCTACCGTCTTTTCTGTTAGATTTTGAGATTGTATGTGTGTGTATATATATTAACTATCAATCGCAAGAACCCCTGCAAAATATATTAAAATTTTATCTTGAATGGCCATCTGTGACTTTTTCGACCAATCAGTCAAAAACTCGATAAAGCGCACGTTTTCTGAAAGATAATGACCTGTACTGTGTGTGTAGATTTGGTCGTCTCCGCTGCTCGGAGCCTCGATAGATCAATCAATTATTTGTTCTCGTTTCCCATGTATACTGTATATTTCAAGATGTCTATAAGCTAGCAAAACTTCTCTCCTCTTTGTAAAGGGATACGAATGCACTCTCACAGACAAACATTCAATCGACCACAATCCCACGTTATTTGGTGAAATATTCATCAACAGATATATAATCAATGCTCAAGTTGTATACAAATGTGTACATGCAAGTTTACACAAACTACGCCACGCGTTACAATATATCAACATGAGAAGCCATATATCAAACAACGCAGACCAAAATTGGATTGAAGATACAACTCGACACAAGATATATATATATATAGCTCTCTCTTCTGTGCTCATCATCACAAATATCAGTAACACAACATCAACAGTATATCAACAACTATCTCTACGCAATGATCAACATGCAACAGCATCAACCACTTTCCTACATTAACTACAACAGAAGAACTCGAAGCTGACTGACTAGATCCGAACCTAACTATCTTTGATCGAGATGAAACATTTGGGTCGACGGAAGGGTTTGAATAGAAAAGAAAATTTTCAAAATCGTACCGGGAAGAAATAGAATTGGAATAAAAAGGAATGAGAAGATCATCCAAAAGAAAAGAGTGGGAGCTAAAGGTGTTATGTTGGAATGTTTGTCTGTGTGCAGATGCAGTCATCTCAATTGTTGGCATTGGGTGATCAAAAAGGATTTCAGAAGCAATGGACAATTAGTGGAAATGGATAAGGAAATGGAGAAACGATATACAGAATGAGAAGATGTAAAGAGATAGAGAGAATAAGAGAGTAAGAGAGCCCGATGAACGGAGGCTTCAGCATATCTCAAACCCTGAGTCCCTCGTCCATAGTCCGCTCTGTGTCTCTTCTCTTAACTGCTTTGCGATTTCTCGTGATCTCGAGGATATCATTGTGATTCACCTCGGCTCTGAGGCAACGAACCGCGGTAAGTCCAGATTGTGATGATTTAAAATCTGATCGGTTGCTGCCGAGTCATATCACATTTACTTATACAAAAAACTTTCACTGCACCAGCTGCACATTTGGTAGGTAATTTTTGAGAAACATCCAATGCAAAACACTCATGAGATACTATTCGATTCCCTATGGTTGATTGTTGTAAGATCCAAGTATTTTCTGCGGAATAGCTTGCTATCCTGATAATATGAACCTTCTGAGGACACAGGGGTAAAAAAGACCCCAAGCGCTTTTCAAACTTATAATGAGTCTTAGGATGTGGATATAAGACTTATAGCGGCATTTGTGGTTCCATGGAACGGTGAATTTTTGTTGTGGCGTCATCAGTTGGGTCGACATCACTCCGAAATATGAAGGAAAATTTAGCCGGGGTCCTTGAGACCCCGTATGACGCACGGGTCACTTTATGACTAATTGAGCTGGTGTCTTGTGAACCCCGTGTAAGCCGCTGAGCTTTTTATATGGGGTCTCCTGGAGCCTGTGTAACCTCTGACTCAATCTATCTGGGGTCTTTTTGATCCCGTACGACTCCTGAATCACCTCAGATGTGTGTGGTCAATATTCGCATGAGTTTGAGAAAAACTACGTGGGGTCGGAAGGACCCGTGTGACGTGTGCGCTAATTTCTGGAATTATGTTTTTAATTGATCAGCGCCTTGTGGGAAAATATGAGGATTGAATTTTTAGCTGCTGAAATGTCAATGTGAACCATGCCAAAACTCAATCAGTTGGCCGAAACTCTTGAAGATTCAGCTCATTCCTAGCCTACTTTGAACATTGCTTGGTTTTGAAGATCTGTCAGGTATCATCATGGATTGGAATACCCTGCCCGTTGATATGAGTCAATCTAAATCCATTTCGAGCAAAATCGATTTTGGATATATGTATTTGTCCATGACAATATATCAGAGATATTCCAGAAAATTCGAGCTATTTAAGGGCAAAGTGTGCGAAAACCGCCAGAATCCACTTTGATCAATCAATTTTTGTAATTGGGAGGAATTTCATCACATTTTGTGTTATCAAAAAGTATAAATCTGTTTTTGGTCTATCATGACTACAGGTTTATTCGATTGGGGAGATCAGACCGGTCTGACTCACGCGACTGCTCTGATCTAACGTGACCGAACGCGCGTTCGGCCGTGGTTTAACCTGACCAAGTCAGACCAGCTGATCCACCGTCAGATGCTTAACCACAACTTATCTTAATGTAAACACTATGAGGAATGCAATTTCCTGTTTATTGACGTGGATCTATTTTCATTATCGTTGAATGAGCCCTTACAGCAACATTTTTGTCATGAAAAGTTATAATTGAGCATGTGTAAGGGGAAGTAACCACTTGGTCTGACTTGCAGGTCAGGCTAAACTCCGCCGAACGCGCGTTCGGTCAGGTTAGATCAGGGCAGTCACGTCAGTCAGACCAATCTGATCTCCATAATCGAATAAACCTTATTTCTATCCGCAGGATAGTCATAATGGAGAACATAATCTCCATTAATACTGACAGTTGTTTGTCGTCCTTGATGTACACAATGGTGAGGTCGTATATTTTCTTGATCTTCAAAGATTTTCAGTCCTTGTCTTCAGGGGCTTTCGGTCCGTGGAGGTCGAGAAAACACACGGCCTTAACATAATCTCTAAGTAGCCCCAAAAAAGATGGATTTCTATAGCATTAAGGATTACTTGATGAACTTTCCTGCCTTTGACGATGCGTCTTGATTTGTCTTCAATTTTTTTTGATAATTTACGATTATTGAATAATCCAACCAAAGTTGTTGCCATGTCTTCATGCAAGAACCGACTTTTTAAAATTCACTAAAATTCTGTCATGATAGATTTCACATCCATCTCTGGATGATTCCTTATTCCACCCCTCGACAATACGCCCCATGACTCGAGTATCAATTGATTGTGAACATTTTATGAATGCGGTTTCTATACATCTTTCTGAATAGCAATTTTTAGGAGAGTGACCAAGGTCAAAATGAACATACAAGATATTCATCTCGGTTCAGTCTATCATTTTTCTATGATGAGAAAACGCATTTTGGAATTCCATTGAGTAAACTTTGAAAAAAGCGGAAAAATCCCTTTTTTGGAGAGAAAATTTCCGTAAGATGACCATCCAAGCAATCAAGAAACCTGCTTCAAACAACTCCGTCACGTAATTTACTGTACGTGAAATGATGTGTATACAGACGGGATTCCTCGACAATTTACATCAATCGAATAAATATAGCAGATTTCAACTGGAACATCATTTTTCTGTTGATTGAGCTGGAATTCCCGGTGCTATGCGTTTGCATTGCTAGCATTCTTTCTTGTTCACTATTTCCAATGGGATGATTCCAAAGTTGAATTAATTAGGATTGTTGTCTAATACAATTCAGAGTTTTTTTCTAACTGTCTGTCTTCATAGTCCGATCTGTTTGTCTGGAGTAAAATTCTCAACTCGCCGATGGATTCTCTCGGGAATTGAGTCCTTGGGTTGAATTTCAATAAGTTTGAAATAGGAGGTTATACTTGTTGGGACAAATGCAAATTAATAAAAAAAGACTGGATCACATTATTTAATCTTGAATGTATTCGAATGATGATTTATTGAGTAGCTTGCTTTGATCCCGTCGATTAAGAGTATTGATTTCAGATAGCAGACTTGCTTATCAACCTGTTGTGATGGAAGGAGTAGCTTCTGATGAATATTGAGTTGAATCACTAATATATCAGTTTTGGAACCGACTTCTGCCCTACACTGTAAAGAGGTTTCGAAAAAATCACTACGCCGAGAGTAGAAATTCGGGCGACTTACGCTGAGCGTAAGTCTTGCCCGAAGTGAAACCACTACTGAGATCTTGTGAATTTAAAACTTCGGCCAGTCATTAATGGCGCCAATCATCAGTACTGTAAATTTATAAGATTGCAGTTGTGATTTCACTACGCTCAGCGTAAGTCGCCCGAATTTCTACTCTCGGCGTAGTGATTCTTTCAGACCTTTTTTACAGTGTGGTTTCCTCGAGCTTTGTCATGGTATGAATACCAATATTATAAAGCGATCCCTCTGACGCTGCTCAATCGAAATCATGACGAAGAGATTATGGAAATTTAGCAATAATAGATGGGAAAGTATCTGAAAATCCATTGAAGGTGATCAACGTCTAATCCCGATTGGAAAAAGGGTCAAGTAGTATATATGGAAATCTTTCTGATGAGCTTTAGTGCCTGATTTGATCGAATTGTATTCTTTGACCTAGTGTTAGAGATTTTTTCAGAAGTCCAGTGTTCTCTCGAGATATTGTCCCAAAAATTTGTTCTTCAATGTTCATCAAGAATAAAATCAGAATAAAATATTATGCACATCACGTGACCTCGCGTTTCTTATTACTTGAAAAATAACGACGACAGAAGAATCAAACAAGTTTCCAAATGGATGTATTTGTTTCTTGTCATCCTTGTACTATCTTGAACTAGCATGTATCTTTCCCCAAACTTGAGTTTCTTGAATTATTACTGCATGAATCATAGAAACGCCATGACGAATATTGCACCAGCTACACGAAGAGGAACTTGTTCCATCCAAACTGTCGGTCGCAGCTCAATATCTTGTTCCTTGGCAGTCCAACTTTAGCAGTTTTCAACTTATTTCATACGGAAGAGTTTGACCGTACACACGCTTCAGATAAAAAGAAACCTTTGACCCAGTACAGTATCGAACTTCAGATAGTTGACCGTCAACCTCTCAACATGCAACAGACCATCTGAAAAAAGCCAATGTAATTCTAGCCAACATAAGAAGCTCGGATCAAGATTTCAGTATCGATTGACAAACGGTATAAAGATTCGGAAGCTTTTCCACACCATCCTGATGCCGATAAAGATACTAATATATTTCAGCAGCTTGGGATATCGTATCATCATCAAAGTGTGTACACATAACAGCCAGACGGCGCACATCAGGGAAGCAGTCGCGTGGGCGAGCCATGATATATACAGAGCATCATCATCAGAGAGCGTAAAGGGGGTGCGCATATCGCGCCAGTCTGCGTGGCGTCGACGGCCTCGAGGTCGATACAGCTCTCGACTCTCTCTCATCCATCGTCTCCTCTCTCTTTCTCACTCACTCATTCACTATATCTAGCCATGATTCTGATGCCCTCGGCCTCCGCAAAGCTTCTCCCTGTGTTTACATTGCTCTACACCGGCTACGATCAAGCTTTCCCTCCTGACCACTTTAACCAATCCTATATACATCATATACTTCACTTTCTGTCCATCCAAAAACCTCACCATTTCTAGAGCTCACCCCTAAAACGACTAAAATGAATTGCTAGTAGCTGGTTCGGATGATCGGGAAATTTTTCCCTCGTTGACAACCGATCGAAATCTTTTATAAATGATGACGATGTCTATATAACATAACCCCTCGAGAGGGTTACAAGTCGGCTTTTAATGCCGTAATTGACCGGTTGGCTTCGCCGTATTTTTTTTTTTTTTTTTTTTTTTATCGGGCAGCTCTAAGAAGAAGCTTTATATATCATTTCTCTAGAGAAAAAGAAAGAGGTTGAAAAGGTCGTTGAGTGGCAGACGCTCAGACTTGGTAAATCTGGAAAGTCGATTCCTCGACGCTTGATTTTCTGGAAAGACTGAGAGCTGAAAAAGGAGGGGCTAATGGACGGAAAAAACAGAAGAGCCTTACCTACCTAGTTACTGCTGGACGAGAACTGAGGAAATGAGAAGAAGCAAATCAAGAAAAATGCAGACTACTTGATAACGCCGGAAAGAGATTCTTGCTTTTCGTAGAGACGCAGTTGTAGCTTTGCACTTTTTTTCCCACGCTCGCTTGCTCTCTGAGAAATTACAGAAAATTTATGAAGCAACATATTCTCCAAGAGTGAAAACTTGCGCGCTCGCAAGCTCTTGCGCGACATAATTAGAAATTTGCAAGAAAGTGAAAGAAGAAGAAAAAAAAGAACAGAAATTAATAACGCAACTCACCCGACTGTGAAATTTATAAATAGAAAAATCCTGAAAATGCAGTGGCAAGAAAAAGCTCGATGCTCTAGAAAAGAAGTGAGCTTGCAAGCTCTCGACCAAGTGCGGATGATGAGAAAAGAGGCATTCTTTCGTTATCACTTCTTATATAAAAGGATAAAAATATTGCATTGAAAAAGAGCTTGCGCACATTCCCTTCCGTCTTTCTCACTTGAGTGTGTAGATAAGTCATTTAATGGCATCTCTCTTTCGCATATACCCGCATCAGCAAAGACCGAGTTCCTTTCTATATGTGCGTTGTTGTCGTCGTGATGCAACGGAAAGAGGAGAAATGGGTAAAGTGTCGCCCGGGGCTTTCGAAATATCAGTTCCACTTTCAGGAAGTTTAACGGCGAATTTATAGCACCGGCTGAGCCCCGGACACCACCATTCAAAGCTTAAATATATATATACATATCCAAAAGGTTACATTGTATATAGATGTATATCATGTATATTTTCTTCTTTCTCCTCAGTTTGTTGTGTGTATGAGAACCTGGGTTTAAGCAATCTATGCATTATAGAAGGTAAAGCAAAAGCAGCCCGAGCAGCGAATATAGAGGCAAACTGTATAAGGGTGGAATTGTCGCTTGGAAAGTTTAATAGGATCTGATTGTAGCGTCGAGAAGCGAGAAGAGCGCGGATATTGCTATCGACATGTGCGTTTCCGAATTGGCGCAAACTCGCCGAGCTTTGCTTACAGAAAGCTATAAGATTCATCCTAGAGACCTTATCCTGTAACTACCTTTTGCGTGCACTAATCGCAAATCGTATTTTCTTATTGCTAATTTGTGTGCTTGAGTTAAAACGGCGCTGTAAAATATCGCACGGTGCAATTTTTGTATGCGATGCTGATTTGATTCATGCGCCACTCATATGATAGACAGAAACACATGAAAACAAAACAAATACGGAACTCATGAATGATGAATATACGTGAATAATTTGATGAACGAACTTTGAATTCCACATTGTAATGATTCAAGTACTTGAGATTGTGATAATAAGATGACAATTTTGTCTGGTTTGTCAACAGGTTCACATAAAAATGATACCGGTAGCGGAAGACCAGCACCTCTATTGGCTGAACCCAGATATGGAGCAGCACCACAGCCGTACGGTGAGGAGACAATTTTCATCTGGCTCTCTTTCGCATGCTCATATCTGGGTGGCATTTGTGCAATTTTTGCTTCTCCTAGCATTGCATTTTGAATTTTCAACACTGATACGACGATCGAATTTCCATTTAAAAATGTGAACGTGATCTCCAATTCGAGAACCCTGATATTGAATGTTCCCTCTGTTTTGATATTTACCAGAAAAGAGGATCCCTCTCGCATAATTATTGGACAAATTTTCCCGTAGAATATCTGATTACTAGCTGAAAGTCCGATTCACAGAATGGACCAATAATGTATTGTTATCCGTACTGTCTAAAGAGAAAAACTTCATTCTCATTGGTAAATGTTTTCGTTCATCAATATTCCACGAGATATCGATGTTTATTGGCAAGGGCGAGTGCACAAAAAGATTCTTCCCGGTTTGTTTGTTTTGATTTTCTTGTCTTTTGGGGTTGCCTCAATTTCTACTTCATCATTATGCGCTTTCTCAGTTTCCTGAGAGTATATTTTAATTGAAAACTCTAGCTCGTTATGATTACTTTCATGGAAATTTTTCTTATGGATAGAAAATCTCAGCTCCATTGTCAATATCAAATTATTTACTCCCGCTTTCCCGACAAATCACGTGGAAACGGGTGTATTATCTTGATCTCTTCCCACCGTCTGTTCTCTTTATTGACCAT
This sequence comes from Eretmocerus hayati, assembly GCA_029851415.1. NCBI lineage: Eukaryota > Metazoa > Arthropoda > Insecta > Hymenoptera > Aphelinidae > Eretmocerus > Eretmocerus hayati. The sequence goes on from CM056742.1 coordinate 137,602,187, forward strand.
CATCAATGGAACGCTCCAATTCAACCGTCGCAAATCCGTTTCCGATAAAGCTCTCCACATGCTGCGCGGAGAGACCGCTTAGCTTTCATACCGTATAACTACAAAATCGAACGACAATCGTGGTTCATAGAAGCAATATAATTGAGAGAAAATTTTCTGTAAAAAGCTAGCATTGATCTCAAACTTGTATTTCTATCAAGGAAAATGCTGGGATCTTGAACTAGTAATCTTTGTGAAGAACTTTTGGAAAACTCAACTTTTATACCGATTTTGGCCGCGTGACTTTTAATACCAAATTATGACCATAATCATTTTCACCGATAATGGTTTCCAGCCATGTATTATGTCTGACAGCAAAATCGTACCAAATTCCACAACAACCCTTTTTTCCGTCTCTCCGTTTGAATGATGATATTATTTGGTGGGAAGTTCTGTATTTCACGAGTAAATAGAATTGCTATACGAATGCGATGAATATAGTACAGATTTATTAGAAAAGTGGAAAAAAGTATATAGAAATCAATTATTGTACAAAATCATTCATGAATGGTTCTCGTCAGGTGCTTCAGGCCCAGCAGGAGGAGTTGGAGCTTTCGGTGGTGGTGGCGGTGGCGGTGGCGGAGGTGGTGGTGGCGCAGCCGGTGCCCACGACAGATACGAAGACAGCTTCAACGGTCCCACCGGTTATGCCGAGCCCTACGTTGAACGCTACGGTCTCAAAGGTGCCGCAGAATTTGGCGGCCGAGAACCTCTTCATCCAACACCAGGAACGAGACCGGGCTACGTTGCGGCTCTCGGAGCAACACCACCAACAAGCAGTCAAGGCTCGGTAATGATGGTCTACGGCCTTCAACCCGACAAGGTCAACTGTGAAAAATTGTTCAACTTGTTCTGCCTCTATGGCAACGTAAGCAAGGTCAAGTTCCTCAAGACAAAAGAGGGTTGCGCGATGATTCAGATGGGTGACAGCATAGCCGTTGAGCGATGCCTTCAAAATCTTAACAATGTCACGATCGGTGGACAGGAGCAGTCTAAACTTCAGCTTGGATTTTCAAAGCAAGCATTCCTGTCCGACGTCAGTAACCCCTACATTTTACCGGACAAGTCGCCGAGCTTTAAGGATTTCACTGGTACCAAGAACAACAGATTCCTCAACCCTGCGATGGCTAACAAGAATCGCATTCAACCACCATCCAAGATCGTGCACTTTTTCAATACACCACCAGACCTAACCGAAGAGACGGTCAACCAAGTTTTCATAGACCGTGGAATCGAGTCACCAGTTACCATCAAGCTCTTCCCTCTCAAGTCTGAGAGGTCCTCGTCCGGTCTCATTGAATTCAGCAGCGTTGGCATCGCCGTTGCGGCCATTATGGAGTGCAATCACACCGCCCTCGAGAACAACAGTACGTTCATCAAGTATCTTTTTCTTCATCCCCTCTACAGTTCAACTATCCAGATCTTCTCTCTATCTATCTAGATGGGACAGTGAAGGATTACCTTCCCCTAGGAGCGTTGGAATATTAATTCAGTCCGCGTCATTCGGAGAGTGAGAGAAAAAGGATTCATTGGCAGAATTGATCCATTATCGCTTGAGATTGATGTCTGACCCAATTCGGAGCTCATCTACTTGCATCTGATTAACGTCCCAGAAGTACTCTGGCGATATTTTTCTCGCGTAGGGGCTGAATGTTTGGGTTACAAATACTTTCACGAGTGCATACTGTTTGTATAGGTTGATTCTGAATCATTCCACACTTTATCGAGGGATATGGATTCCCATTACACTTTTAACGATTGGCTGTTTGTTATGCAGAATGGGGTTAATACACTCATCGATACATTATGCACGCAAATAAGCGTACTTTCATCATTAGTAATGCGAAATTCGAACGGCTTTGTTTGCTCCGCTATATGCGTGGCTAAAATTGATTGCTCCAATAAAGATTGTATCGATTTAATGTTGAATGATGATTCAAGCAATTCCGATGTGCAATTTTGATATGATTATTTTGCACCTGGTGCTGCGGTTTCGATCCACACCTTGATTACTTATTCTCATGTTGACAGTGCAAAGAGGTCTCAAGTCTAAAATTAGAAAAAGCGTTAATCAAAAGCTCACGGAATAGGTTGATTCAATACGAAATTATTAGCGCAATCGATAAATTCTTCGAGAATGGCGGGAAATAAGTATTTCGACGAGACTACACATTTGACTTTTGCACCACTTTCGTTATACTCGGAAATTGACAAGATGTAGTTTTCTGTGCAGTTCAGAAACAGTCTCGTTTTCAATATCGTTGGTATTATCCTGACTCTCGTTATTCTTTCTTCCAGATTTATTGTTTCTCTCTGAAAGCACAAAAAGTTCGTCACAGACTTCTATCATTCGAGGCCCTCAAATTACAAATTAGTTGATGCGTTCCAAGCAAAAATACTGATTCGCTCAAAACGCCTTATACATAGGAAGGTCGTGGTTATTAAATGTACCGCGGATCGTGAACGAAGAATCTCTCAACATTTTTTAGTAATAAATAGTTATTGATTCGAACAACGAATTATTGATGCATCAATTCCAACGACAGTCAAGAGCTCAGAAATTAATCCAAACTGAAAGAATCATCTCCCCAAAAAATGTAAGCACATCTCATTAATTTGATGTTTTTCCTTCAAACAGATGGCAAGTTCCCGTACATAATGAAATTGTGCTTCTCGTCGTCGCGCACGATCCCATCGAGCTTCCCAAGCGGTGGCAGTGGCTCAGCCAACAACGGCCACGTCAAAATGCAGCAGGACTCCGAATAGAACGGCGAGGCCCAGGGTCAGCAGCGTCAGCGTCAACAGTTGCAGCAGCAACAGCAACAACAGCAACAGTTGCAGCATCAGCATCAACAACAGCAACGCCAGCAGCAGCATCAGCAACAGCAGCAGCGCCAAAGGGCAGCTTTGCAGGGTCTCGGTCTGCACCCGGGACTCTGTGCGGGTCCCCAACAGGCAGCTGCAGCTGCTGCTGCGGCGGCAGCGACCGCTCTCGCACTGTCCCCGGTTATGCCTCCACCCGCCGCACCACCGCTGCCCCCGCCGCCAACTTGTCTACTCATCGCCGCGCCGAGCCTTGCCGCGGCTCACTATCATCAACCAACGCCACCCCCACCTCCGCCCTTACCCGCGTTTTGGCCCTATTAAAGATACCGCCATTCCGATAAAGAAATCCTCTTACCCCAGACGACGTTGCGACGACGATGACGAGGACGACTAGCTGCTGTGGTGTTCAGTTGTACACGATGAATATGCGACGATGATAATGATGTTGACGACGCTAAGCTGACCCCAAAAAGGGCGCAAAACTATTAACCCTCATCGATTAATCTTTTTTACGTACATTGTGAATGATCAACGAGATAGGAATTACGAGGACGTGCTCGTATGTATCCAAACCTCGTTACTGCATATTTCAGATTAGTCTGAATCACTGGCGAAGCGCAACGAGTGTATCTGCAGAAACTAGCGTGCCGAGAAGAACATTCGTATTCAAGGCATTATTTGTCACAATTTTGCGGTCGAGCTGCTCCAGGCTACGATGAGGTTCAGTAGCTGAAAGGGACGGCGTTGAACACTTCTGAGTGGTGTGACAAGATGTAGGAACTAATCGAGACTCTTCGTGCAGAAGCTCTCTCACGTATAATGCTAAACTGGATAATAAGGTAGGCGTTCGAGCGCTGAAAACAGGCACTAAATCGTGTGCTCTCCCACAACCCTACCGGTTTCGTGTGTGGCACAGAGTTTGTTCGTTCCTCAGCCCTCATTACATTTGTTTTTATTTTTTGACTTTCAAGTTCCTTGTAACCGCGGATCATTTTTCAGTTGGATTTCTCCGCCTTCACTATGCACGTTGTTGCATTCGCGTGTTATATCGTTAAATCATGATCATTACAACCTTAAGTTTCGCATGATAACTATGACTTACTTAATATTCTTATGCGTAGATATCAATTTATCTAATTGTATGACTTGAATTTCAACCTAGATCTATATTCAATTGTTGAATTGGCGGTTTTTATTATGAGTTTGATACATGTGTGTGAGGACACGATAAAATAACTCTTAAGGCGTTAGATGTAGCGTAATGATAAAGCAGTAATGAATTTGTAGATGTATATAATTATATAAATATATAAATATATATGTGATCTTTGAGAAATGAATGAGACCAGGTGAGAAAGAAAAAATGGACGATAAGAGTGAGAGTGGTGGAGTAGAAGAGATGCATTTTGAATTCAAATAACTACTTTCATTACAAAAAGTGAGAGCTAGAATCTTTGTAATTGACCGCTGGAAATTTCATTGAATAAAACGATTGTTCATGATCCTAATGAATATGTGCTCGTGGATTTCACGTAAATCCAATTTTTTGAACAGAAACTGTATTCAGTCAAATTTTGCTATGAACGAATCATTGTGTCAACCTTGACGGACATAATCAAAATAGTAAAGAATCGAGTTCCTTCATCACTTTTTGCACCAAGCACAAATATCTAAGTTTCAGTCTCTGGTTTCTGAATAACTGCAATATAATTCTGAGTCAGATCACGATCTTTCGAAGAAATGATCGAAAATCACATGCATATCTGAAGGATATCCTTCTTTTACTATCGTGACAGAATATCAATGCTCTATATTGATATAAGTTTTTGTAAGTCTATTGTAGACGTAAGATTATGCACTTGACAACCAACTGTCAAACTCACACAGCGTTTTCGTAAACTTTCAATCGGACTTTTTTTCTACATTTACAATCTTTTTCCGCACAGATACATCTTTAACCTGCAACGATTGTCACAGAGGTTATTTCAATCATTTCAACGCTGAGAGTGCAGTTAATGAATTGTCAAATTAGCAGTTTTATGATTGGGTCAAAGTTGGATACATCTAACTATTACCGAGCATTCGTACCCTTATCCTTATTCAGACCACCCTCAATGTCGAGCAAACGACCAACGACATTTGAGATGTTTGCCTCTGAATTCCAAAACATTGAGAATGACACGATTCATTATGAATATCGAGAGTCGGAAGATGAAATCACTTTGATAGAAATGAAGAAGCGGGAAGTATTAGCCACCTCTCTTAGATGTCTCTGTTCTTAAATTTTGATTGAATTCAGTCAATAGGTGAATATTTTGAACCTCGAGTCTTTTGATCACTGCTCAACAGTCATGGAAATTGAGGCAGAATAGACTGAGCCACAAGTAAATCTGCCCGTATTTGGAGCACCAGAATTTTATGAATTGAATGATCCTCATCTTGAGGTTGTAGACAATTGATATCAACTTTTGATCAAAATGTATCACGAATATCCAGAATTCGTTTAATGAATGACAAACAAGATATCGTTTGAAAACATATCTCCTATTGTATATGTATATATTTGAAAGCGCTTGGATTAACGGTTATTGATTGAAAATGGAAAACGAACTAATATTTACTGTAGAGAATAGTATCATTGATAAGCAACGATTTTTCGAAACCGAATGTCTCATATTTTAGGAGAAGATCGTGTACACGTTTATCAATGATCGACTTTGCGGAGTTAAGTACGACAAACTTGAAAAGCGTTTCTGAATTGGTTAGATATTTACAGAAAATTGCATATCGTTGACTTACTGGATAAATTGCTCAACAATCAATTGGTCGAGATTGATTTTTATTAGAATAGCAGTGTAGAAAAATGACAGCTGATGAACCTTTCTGCTTCTCCTGTAACGTTTTAAGTGCTGGCATCAGTGAAACTTATTTTTGCAAAACTTTGAAAATTTTTGGTGTGCTGGATGTTGAATATCGCCAGTATTTTTAGCTTTATTTCTCAAAGAAAATAATTTTAAAAAATCCTTCATTCTTGGAAGAGACCAATCAACTAGACGAATTCATCTTCTTAATTGGCGCCACTGACAGACTGGAGAAATCATTCCAATTGGGTCATAGATCGAGTTTGCGTATTATTTATTTAATCTGGATTAGGGGTACTTGAAAACGTTACAGATTGGGCGAGAAAAGAGACGTAGTAGCCTACTATTCCGAATACTATAGGTGACACATATTTGTCTCACATATCAAAAAGTAAACACTCGAGACACAGGATCGTGTCATATGAATGTCCTAGCGTTGTATTTCCTGTTGAAAAAGCTCGTGTGATTATATAAACATATTAACTGTACTCATAGATACAACTTTTGGGAGAATTAGAAAATTCTGTAGAATTGCCTCTCATATTCGGAAGCTGCTACCCTGATTCCCCATACAATTTACGTGCAATCTTTAATAGTTTTCTTCGTACCTTACATGAACCATGCTATTCTAAAGGCAGTGCCGCATCAGATGTCGATCTCTAAAATTCCGCTTGAGACTAACTTGCACTGGATATATTTTTCACTTCTAAACATTCATTTGTGATCATCTCTGGAGGATTGAATATTCTTGTGATACATTCCTCCACTTGTTGATCACGCCTTGAAGAATAAACTGCAGTCTCCGCACACTTGAGTTGAGAAATGAATTTGCATTGTCAAAAACTCCTAGCTTCACATTATGCGCCAAGTTGTGCTGGAAATTCTGAATTTCACCGTGTCCTGTGTCTATCGTGCGTTTGAGCCGAAAGGGTCTCTGAGCACTGTCTTCCCATTGCTGCGTCAAATGACAAATTAGGTACGATAAGATTTGTTGACTGTGTACATTATTACGTATTTAGACACGACTACGATAATCGTACATTGCGAATGGCGCTCGTCAAGCTTTGTGCATCATCCGTATTTAGAGTTCGATAGGCCGATTAGGTGCTACGGAATACTGTGAATTGAGTATCATCATATTCAAGTAACCAGCGAAAGGTTGTTTTAACCACAGTACAAATTGAAAATCTGCAAAAATTCAGAAATCCTACTGATGATCCACACGGACACTCAAACTGTGTGAATTGTCAAGCAGGAGACATATCAGCCAATTTATAACTTGTCTATTCCGACAATTTTTGAAAGATATCTTGTCATGCTGGATACTGAAGTTCATCAACGAAGCAATCAAGTGTAAATCAAACGGCACGAACTGACGGATTTTGTCAAAGAGTGTTCTTTCTGCGTCAGACCTTTATGAATGTATTTTGAGAGGATAGTTTAGCAATTAAATTGAGAGATGAGTAGTAAGGCGTGGACGCGTTTTTTAGAACAGAAAATCAATTGATCGACAAAGGTCAGTCGAGGAATCATTCAAGGAGATCGTAGGCGCATCAAACGCAAAGTTTTGATGTCTGGAATGCATTTCATCTTGATCGACAATTGACCAATACTTTGATGTAACGAAAATGGAAAGATTGATCGACTAGACGATGGAACAAACGAAAAGAAATTTGTAATATGTGTATCATACTGTATGTCGTACTCTGTAATGTTGTTTGAATTTGCGAGTCAATTATCTGTGCCTAGCAGCCCTGCGCACCCAACCAAACGATGTACCACCGTTCTCATGATGAAATAATTGAACCGTATAAAATAATCGAGCATTCAGCAAATTTTGATCAATGGAACAATTATAAAGAAATTGAAAAAAAATAACAGAAGAGGAGATAAGAAGAGAAATGGCGTTGTGCGTTCAGAAAAATCAAAAATGCGTAAATACCAAAAGAAAATGAGGGAACAAATCAATAAGTTACCATTTTGAAAAATATATTATGATCAGAAGATCGGTAATAAGTACTAGTTATTATTCGAAAAGTAAGTTATAAAAGTGTACAATCGAATCGCAACTTTTTTTCTAGCTCATTGGTTTGTTCAGATATGATAATTCTCTCCAAAACGTTTTCAAATTTTGAATTTTGTACTGTCATTCGATCATCAATTGCGCTAAAGAGTCTTTACATGGAATATGACAAAACTTTTTCAGCAGTATATATTGCCATCCTTGGAAAAATATCCGGAGCACGCTTTTTGAGAGTCTTTTTGTAGTCTGTGCACTACTTTTCCTTTCTTTGATATCATCCTATGCCTGCCTTTTCTCTCTATTCCTCTCTTCTCGGAATTGCCAAAGAAGAAATAATATTAAAAGAATCGCGATATGAAGAGTAACTATTGTGTATATCTATAATGAAGAAAAAGATGATATAGAAAAACTAAAATACGAAATGCAAGCTATAAATTGGTTTCTGAATTGATACCCTCCGATACATTCTTGAATGCTATACATACTCTTCAAATTCACATTTTCTTCATAATATTCAAACCAAAAGCGTAGAAACATATTCAAATCTACTGTTTGGTATATCATAACAAGTACAAACATAAGAAGAGTGATCATTGCCACAAATGAAAACCTCATCTTTGAAAACTGAATGCAATGAGTACAAAAAATAGCTGATGCTGAACATATCCTACAATCATTTCCCAGTAATTTCTATATGTTTCTACGGAAAAAAAATATTCTTATACGAGATTTCAATACATCATTGGGAACAGGGGCAAGCAACCTTTGAAATAACAAATCTGAACAATAATGCAAGAGAAAAATTGCACCCACTACACGAACGCCACTATTTCATATAAATGAAGACGAAAAACTCGCTCCATAATCCACATGCTTTATAGAAAAATATAAGCTTATGTAACAAAAATTGAAGGAAAAAAAACAGCAAAAAATAATAATCGAACCGTAGCAGCTCTCTATAGCTCAAACGAATCCATCGCCACACTGAACACGACAGCACACTAGACAGCACTAGACTAACATAACATTTACATCGTCAACCACACTCCTCATAAAAAGTATTCTCATACACCTTGCATACTCTTCCTCATTCTCAACAAAAATGTCTCTATATAAATCGACCAAAATTCTACCAACCTTGCAACACGCGATCAATACGAATAATTATACGACCAAGGACAATATGGAAACACTCGAACAGGTGTTCGAACGTCTTGAAAATAGCGTGAGTTATCCAACTGTACAATGGAGATTTTCATATCGTAAGTTTGTCGAGCAACACGAATTCGATGCATAGATATTCCGCGAAACAGGAATTAAGATTTTGAGTATGAAGACCGATCTGTCACTCACATAATTTGAAAGGTAATCCACAATTTGGTTCAGGAATCTTTCCAAGTTCATAATTCATCATTTTCACAATTTTTGTATATCACGTGGATCACATTGAAAATTTTCAAACGCAAGTTCTCGGTCTGATTCGCTTTATAATTTATCCAAAATTTCTCGACAAACTGATAATGGTCGTCTTCAAGTCATTCATCGCTCATCTCATTTTTTCATCTGCTCATTGATTACGAATTTTTTATCTCTGATTGGCACAATTATCTTTACGTTGTAGTGATATTTAGAATTATTACATCACACTTACACTAATTCATGTATACAAAAACATGAAAGAACTCACACTTTCACGTAAACAGGTGGGAAACTAGCGCCGCTTACATAGTTCATCATGAATACTACAGAAAAACTGAAAAATTGTCCAAAAAAAAAAAAAATAGCAACTGCTAGACGAACACATCATCGCTGTATAGCCGCTATATCTACTGATAGTCTTGTAGTTTTTGTTCACTTAGACCTTATTTAAGTTTTCCTCGTAAATGTAATACTTAGACCTGTTATCATACAATATCCACGAAACACACTGTAACACGATTATTATAATCAATATTTACTTGTGCATAATGACATATATTATGGGATCACATCATTAAACATATACTCATCAATTATATACAACTCAAGCGACTCAATTTCATTGACACCCACACCAAACCAATTATCATCATTATCAAAAGTTATGTATCATATATGTTACATACCGAAGCCAGATTTACGCAGTACAGTTACACAAATGACGCTCTTGGTGGAGTCTGAACGTTCCTTTCCTGGTCGATTATTTTGTAGAAATCTAAAATTTTGTTTTGATTCTACGTGGAAACATTTTTAACTCAGGAATGAACGCTCAGGAATTGAGCATGATGTCTGCACGCTTTCTTCTCTATTCTTCAGTCTCACCCACATTATACAGACTCAATTGAAATGGAAAATATTCGCACTACTTCCATCATTCACGACATTGTAGAATAAGTAGCGTGAACGATCGCAATTGCTCAGCCAAAATTTTGCGTCAGAATACTCTCGCAATTTGTCAGAGGCTTTTGGTGAGACAAAATCTAAGTCTCTTTTTCATATTTTCCCTCGCTCATATTGAGATATCAATCATCTATTACGAGTAGGTCATTCATCTCAAGTTGAAATTTTACTTGAAAAAAATCTCTAAATTTCTCTGATAGATTGTGCAAGATTCAATCACTTGCAACAAACTCCATCTACGAAATGGACCAGTGGGCCCACGAGCTTTGAGAGTCCGCCCTACGGAAAGCTTCTACGCTATAAAAATCACAAATTTCCGCAATAACTTGTATTTTTCAATTTTCTTGAAATTTCTCGTAGGTAATTCATTCATTTGACGGGAAGATTGTACACGTGTATCTTTTTTATACGAAAAAGAATGTATTAAAAATTTTCTGCTTAGCGCGCTCACACACCATGATGGGGGCCCCATGCTTTTTCGTAAGTCATTTCTACGGCTCATAATTACTCGTAGAAAATCTGCAATAGCATTTTTCGTCTGCCATTTAGTTTGCCAAGGACGTGAATAATGGCCTGGAAAAGAGTTTGTACCCGCACATTTACCTCAATGAAAGATTGACGATCGAGATCATGGCTAAGTACATACAAGTATCTCTAAGTACATACAAATCGTTTTTCTTTCGAATCGAGTTGGAAACGGAATCCATCTAAATTCACGCGTGTGTTTACATGAATTTGAGGTAGGTAGTAAGTATTTTTGCTTTCGATACTTTTCGTGACAATGAAATAACTCAAACATCCTGAATGTTTTTTACACGTCACATTCAGTCAAACGTTCACAACCAAGACTTTATCAGGCGGAAACAACGAGTATTGACACAATCATCCATCAACTCATGGGAGGAAATCAATTCTCACACTCTCAAAGGTTTCGTTGATTGCTCTTTTCAAATTATGAATTGATTGCTTTGGGAACGATTGAATTTCATCTGATTAGGATGTCATCAATATATAGGATATAATACCTCATGAATATACCAAATCCAGCTCGAAAACCCATGGCCTTATATGGAGTGATGGAGCGAGACGGTGGAAAAGTCAGGTAAGCTTTGAAATGAATGAGAAACATCATCTGCATTCATCAATAATATGAACTGAAATAATGCGTTTGAGAGATTAAAATTATTCTCAACTATTGATGTGACACCCTGTAAACTTTTTGCTTGGCGAGAATTAACATCCTAACACTTTCAATCATGATAATTGGATTTTCTAAGGTTTCCAGTCCAAAATCGTTTTCCAAATGACTAAAATTTTGAATTAAATTTCGGAAGAATTAACTGTTGCTTAAAACTCGATTTTCCCGAAGGTGCTTTTTGACATTTCGTAATTAAGTATGGGCGATTCCGTGAAAACGGTTGAATTTGATATTTTGAGCTGCCGTTCTCGAACAATCAGACTCATCGGCCACTTTCATTTTCAACCTACGAGATCTTCTTCTTCTTTAAAATCGTTGGCTATATCTTTCTGCTAGTGTGCAGAGATGATTTTAGCCATAACACAAGTAGTTATAGAGCTGTCTGTATCTTCTGTAGCGCCCTTAGTGGGAAACTTTCTCACTATCTGAACTTCCCTAAGGATGGCGAAAGCGTATAACGGAAAGGAAAAAGGGGAGTAGGAGAGGGAAAAAATTGAGAGAAAGTGAATGGAGTTAGAGTGAGACAGAGCTGTAAAAAACCTACGAGATAAGTTTTCAGTGACGATATCTGCTGTCTTTAGTCTTCTATACCGATTCATAATCAAAAACAGGGCTTTTCGCTTATCCTTGTCTCAAACCTCCCCTTCCCCCCCGCTGGAGCGGATCCAGCTCATGAAATCAACATGTAACGGAACAAATTGGATTTTTGAGAATTTTGCGTGATGTAACTAGTATGAACATTCTGTTCTGAAAAACCATGTCACATTCCGTGACACCCTGAAAACACCCTCTCGAGCCTTTCCGTGAGTGCGGGAGGCTTTCTTTTGGGAGCCATCTCGTTCCATTAGGATTGCACTAGAGGCTTTCAGCGCGGCGCGACCGCTAATTTGAAGTAGTTCAGTGAGGGGAGGTAAGATGTTTCAATTTTTTCGAAGGGCACAAGAAAGATGTTACATCCATGACATATTATGAATTAGATTGCAGCAATAATGACTTCAATCGCGGTTGTATTCTTACTGTATAGTTTGGTGGTACTAAAGGGTTGTACATATTCGGTCGATCCGAAATCATGCGAACTTGTGAGATGACTTGGAAGGTAAATTTGTTGCATTCCGTGACTCTCGAGAAAACGTCACATTGATCTACCGTCGTTTGCATGGATGATAAGGGCACTGTAATTGAACTGCAAATTATTTGTCAATCAATGCCCCACCTGCTATACGCAGCATTTTGACCTAAAGTTGACCGAACAATGAATGGAAATCAAATAATCAAAAGGGTAGGAAATGTGCCAAAAGGACAAATTGGACCCCCAAAGTTGACAGTTTTGGCAGATTCACCCACATTTGCATGGGTAAAAAATGATCTTCAGAATGCAATGTGGGCTTCAATGTGCAAAGTCTTGAAGGGTAGAATGAAAGAATCTTGGAGTATTTTTTCAAAAAATAATCATTTATTGAAGTTGAGTTAAAATCAAGTATTACAATAAAAAGTGACCACTTTGCAAAAACTGACATTTCGCAGAAGTGAGTGAATCGATGTCTAATCCACTGGATCTTACGACTCTAAATTGGTAATCGCAAACACTGTCAAAGTGGACACTTCATCAATGAGATGAATGAATATCCGTTCGTTCTCAATCATCATTATTGCACGATACAAAGACTGAATGCTGTACTCCAACCCGAAAATGGAAACATATTGCGGATAATTTTTTTTGGAAACAGTTGGTCTCATCGATTTTGCCCCAATTTTACACTCTGTCAATTGTAGAAATACTGCGATTTTTCAAGCAACGACTCAGATACTCAACGATCGGAAATCTTTACACACGAAGGTAACACGCCATCAGTGAGTGCGTAAAGCATCTCAACAGTGTGTCGTGTGTTACTCTAGCGTGTAATGATTTCGACCAGAACTCAAGTATTAAAGTCGTTATTTATCCTATTTTCTGCAATCAATGTGCGTGAGGTTAGTGCTTCACGCGCCGAAAAATGTTCTATACGCATTAACTTTACGCACATGATTTCAAAAAATGATTTTCCAGGTTAATCTCAACTGTGAAATGTCCACTTTCGTGCTCTAACTGTACATCATAGGCAATGCAGAAAATTGGAGTATGAGTTAAATCATGATTGACCTAATTATCAACTTAAAATTTAAGTATCATCTATACATAGATGTTTTATACATCTTTTTCAATCTTCGAAACTCTTACATATGAAAAATCGTTCCGATGCATAATAAATGCAAAAATAGTAAATTACCATGACAAATTCGTCAAAAGTCCTCTCATTGAGATAATATTTGACCTAGACGATCCAGTACTGACAATTTAATATTTCTATACATTCAACTTTGTTTCAGCGAATATTCGAAATCTGTATTTTCTTGTTTCTACCCACAACTCCGGGTTATTTCTAATCAGTCGTGAAGGAGAGTGAATCCAAACATAATTTTTTTCGGTCATTTATACTCCACCTCAAAATACAACAAGTATTTCTATGGACTTATTTTTCACGATCTTTCGCATTTTTCTGCACTTTTAAAGGCATTCCGTTCTATCATCAACAACAACTCGATCGCCTTCTATATAAAATCAAATTGATGAATGATTTACGAATCACGCGTCATCGTTCAAATGCATGATCGGCGCACCAATAGAAAAATTATTTTTCTTATATTACATTTCTTAAAAAAATATAAATTTTTAGTCTACAATTATGTATTATGTGTACGGTAATACATAGATATATATGTATAATGTATACTATATGCACATCAAATCAGTTACCATTCAAGTTATCAAATCTCTTGTTATATAAATGCCCTCACCGAGTTACACGGATGGATCTAAACGGTTAGTAACTGGTATACATGATAGATGAATGGAATATCAGAAATGAAAAATAAAAAGAAAACGATATACAGAGTGAATTTAGCTGGCCTGTTGTTCTGTCGCGGCTCGCACAGCTCCTGCTAAGCCTCTTGGCGCTGGAAGAACACCTTCTGCACCCCTCGCCTCGGGGTCGTTCGCTGCTGCCTCCGAATCCTTGAAGCGTTTGTACTTTCCTGGTGAGAAAATTAATCATTAAAAATTTTAAGTTGAGGGAACATACAATATACAAAGTAATTTAATTTGTTTGAGTTGGTCACGAATATCAATGTTGGATCAAATTTAAGATGAGTTCCACGCGAAAGTGACCTACAGCAAGAGGTCATATCCCCGATTTTTTTATAACCTTTCTTATTCGATTCTATGGCCTAAAATAGAAACCTTGGACTACCTGTGTAGCCCAAAAAAAGTTTGTTCTTCCGTAGCACGCATATCCGTCATAAAAGCGAGAATTCATCGTGTCGAAAATGATGCTTTCTTATTCACTAAGATGGGAATATCTCGTGTTCTCCGATAGGTACGCATTCGCGGCTCGTGGTATGTGGAAGGACATTGAAAATTCTATCAAAAACGAAGCTGCAAAGTTATTCTTAGCGACTTGGGGGCCTCCTAGAGTCAAAGAGGTATTTTCTACTCAAACGTTAATTTCTCAAGAAGCCTTTTTTTATTCTATGAAACTCAATTATCTTGGGTAAAATTTTGCATTCTCTTAGAAAAATTAGTTTCAAAATGGATTAGGACGATCCGAGCGACTTATAAGCCATTTCCTAAAATTTAACATAAATCCAGACTTTTGGAACCATTTTTAGTGTAAACTTGACGTAATTTTCCAGTAAATGACTACCTTTAAGGTTCAGTTTCATGGTTACAAACTGGATCTACGACACAATGAATTACATCGAATCATTAAAAGCACACGAAAATTCAATCCATTAGCGTCTACTAGAATGGCACATTTACGAGATCTTTTTATTGGGGCCCGTTTTTGAGTACGCGATAGCCCTCAGCAAAAATTCGAATCACGTGGATTTGACGTAAAATTGTCTTAATTCTCAAAATGTGTAATGTAGAATTCCGTTCGAGGCGATCGCGCAGAGCTACATTCAATTTTTGGCCATGAATTACGATATTTTACATGAAAAATTTCGATCAGGCGGAAATTTGATACCCAAAATCGACAGATAAGCCTCTGGGAAGTCAAAAACCTGTCTACTGAGTCCTCAATTTCAAGAACCATGGATCAAAAAATTTTAATCAGCGAATCCCGGCTTAGGGTATTCACCGAAACAAGAAGTGGTGTTGGAATGCCTTTACATCGCCATTAAAACCTCCTCACGCATTTCAATCCCAATGTTGAGCATGAAGTAGCTCCTAGAAGGATATACAAAGACACGAATCCGATGTAAAAATATATCTGTTCTTTCAGATTCCGTGATTAGAACTGGGATGGAATGATGCTTAAAGCGAGAAAATGCGTATTTCCATCAGAAATAACTTTATTTCAAAATAAAACTCCATTTCAAATCCAATTTTCACCATGAAAATAGATACATTATTAAATATCGGATCTGTGGACTCTGAACCTCAAAATCGGGGTATACAAACGGAACGTTGACATCCAAAACAGCAGCAAACTGGACAAATCTCCTATCGCTCCAGTACACGGGCACCACAGAGTTATGGCACTATAAGACTATTTGTTTCAGTCGATATCTTGGGCCTAGATTCGTCAGTTAAAATATTATTGATCCATGGTTTTTGTATTTTGGGACTCATTGACACGGCTTTTCGACCTCCCAGCGGCATATTAATTGATTTTGGGTATCAAATTCCCGTCTAATCAAAATTTTCAAAATAAAATGTAATTCTTGGCCAAAAATTGAATGTAGCTCTTCAGGATCGCCTCAAACGGAATTTGAAATGACATATTTTGAAAGTTGAGACGATTTCACGTCGAATCCATGTGAATCAAAATTTTTTTGAAGGCTATTGCCTACTCAAAAACGAGCCCCAAAAAGATCTCGTAAATGTCATTCCAGCAGGGGCTAATGGGTTCAACTTTCGTGTGCTTCTGATTCGATGTAATTCATTGTGATGTAGATCCTGTTCGAAATCATGTAATTGAGCTTCAAAGGTAGTCATTTTGTAGGAATTTACGTCAGCTTCCCATTGAGAATAGTCCCAACGGTCTGAGTTCATACGCATGCGCAGTAAATTACCTGTTTCCATTACCTGAAAAAATTGAATTTTAGAAAATGCCTCATAAGTCGCTTGAATCGTCCCAGTCCACTTTAAAACCAATCTTTTCTGAACCTCAAATATTTGAGTTTCAGAAAAAAGAAAGAATGTCTTTTTGAGGAATTAACATTTGAGTGAAAACACCTCTTTGATTCCGGCAGGCTTCCAAGTCGCTAAGAAAAACTTTTCAACAACGTTTTCGATAGGTTCTCCAATGTCTTTTCAGATGCCGCAAACTGCGAATTCGCACCTATTGAAGAACTTGAGATATTCCCACTTTAGTGAATAAATAAGCATCGTTTTCGACAAGATGAATTTGCGCTTTTTTACGGACATGCGTGCGACGGAAGATCAAAATCTTTTTTAGGCCCCTCAGATAATTCAAAATTCCTGTTTTGGGCGATGGAATCGAATAAAAAGAGCTACAAAAAAATCTGGGACACGATCCCTTACCGTGGGTCACTTTCGCGTCAAACCCATCATAAATGAATCAAATCCTAAGGGAACGTCTATAAATTACGTGAGGGAAAATTCTCAATTTGTTGACCCCTCCCTCCCCCTTGTAGAGGCTCGTAAGATTTGAGTGATCCCCCCTCCCTCTCACCGTACGTAAGATTACCAAGGTTTACTCAAGTCCAAATTTCGAGCATAAAATTTTTCGATTAAAAGTTTTCTCTTAATACTGCAAAACAAAATGTATCTCAATACATTTGCAAGTATCATCCAGGCGAATGCTATAAGATAATACTCTTGGATAGAATTCGATGTTCAATTACTGATGAAAATTCAATCTCTCTTAGCATAGATGACTAAAGACAGGGTGAAATAATTCAAAATCACTCATTGCGCTGACTTCACAATACATACAATCAATGACTGACATGCTATCAAATTGATCAACTATTAATCTTTTGTCACGTGGCCAACGAAAACTATTTTTCACTCATTAACACTAGTCTGAGGAAGGTTGCGTGTGTATATGCATACACAGTCCAATCATCTTGGCCCCCCTTCGCCTAAAACCCTTACGTAATTTACGAACGCCCCCTAAAGAATACCTCTTCCACCTCAGAATTTGATTCATCGAATATTATAACAAATTTATTGTTTGAATTCTTTGCGATTCGTTTTTGCACACGAATTTGCGCGTCACTAATAACTCACTCTTTTGTTATTTACTGAAACATTCTTGTGACATCGAATATTCTTGATTTCTATACAGTTGCAAACTAACATAATTTTACGGCAGTCCTCCTCGACAATTGATTACATTAGCTTGAACTACATGATCGGCATCTGTCAATCAATAGTCATATGTTTTAAATCAATCCCGATTTGAGATGCCCTTGTACATACAGCCAAACTCAATAAATGCATGATGAAAATAGACGACATCACCGATATCTCGATTTTCGAATTACACATATGCAATGTAACAACTCGAGCCAACTCTCGTCAAATACATTAGATTTGAGTTCAAGTCAACAAACACATAAAAAGTAAGTGAAACATACTTGCAATTCGTAGCATGGTAACGCCCCACCAAATACTCCAGCCCCATCCGACAAGACAGAATACTAAGGTAAACAGCTGGCTAAAACCAACAACGAAATTGACGATAAGAGCGCCGAACCTTGCTTTCGGGCTTGCTTGGGCTGAGAATCGCGGTTGGCCTGTGCAAAGGTTGAAGAGTCCGCTGAAAGCAGTCCCTGTGGACGAAAATACAAAATAGTGAGTTTTCGGACTCGGGATTCTTAGTTATTTTGTAGCTGTATACTTCTGCTTCATCCAGATTAAGCATTAAACTTACCAGAACCGGGAAGCACAACATTGAAGATGAGACAGAACCAAGCCAGAGGTAACGGAAGACAAGGGATTGCACCACGCATCACCGAATTGTGCTCCACGAGCACATCCGGCAATTTCGGTCTCGATTCCTGAAAATCGTTTTGATAATTATCAAGATCACTTAAGAATCATTAAAATGTCTCCCTTCTCCAAGACAATGGATTTTGTGAGATTCGTTTTAACTTCGCTTTTATCAAGCTTTCAATATATTATTGATGATTACGAATGGGAAATCTTTCAGAATAATGTCCATTGTCTAATAGGTCTCTTTAACAAAAAAAGATTATACAAAATCTTAGGAGGCTTCAAATATTCCGACATGACAGTTTTCACATTTTCCCTTGATTCAGGGAAAATTGCATTCTGTAAGGGGGCATGTATCAAAACATGGTTTAAGTAAACACTTTCTCTGCGTTATGGCCTACCCGTAGGTCACATTTATTCTTATCCCTGTGCACGGTAAATTCAAATTCTAATAGAAATCAAGAAGAGCAGAGATACCTCACAATGGTAGCCCTCACAGTCAGAAATTGGTAGTAGCATATCTCGCCATCATAATATAAAAAGAATACAGCAGAAATGTTTCTGTACCAACCTCGGATACGGGTGGAGCTTGCACACTAGTAAGGCTGTGCTTCGCTCTCACTTTGGCCACCCGCTGCTGCTCAGAATTGCGTCTGCATAAGGAAAATAGCTTGGATCCACATCCCGAACCTACACCACCACCAACACAGCAACAGCAGCAGCTACGCGTCACCAGGCCCCTACACAGCGATCCAAGCCTGCGTCGCTGGTCCGACAGAGCAGCGCAGCAACCCCTGCTCGAATCTGGTGGCGTTGGTCCCTCAGCGCCTCCGTCAGGGGTAACCTGTTGCTGGCGCTGGTGGCCTCTCAATCGACGGCCCATACGTTCGGCCCATGAGCCACTTCCAGCTTCACCTTCTCCATCGCTGCCACTTCGGGCACATCTGCATCGGGAATTACAATACTTATAGGGGTTGAAAATTTTTAAAAAATTCAGAGCTTTTTCTGAATACTGACACTAGTTAGTTTTCCCATAGCGGTTTCTTGACGAGAGAAGAGACTCACAAGTCATTCGGCTCTTTGATTTTATGATCTTTCGACAGTTTATCAGTAATATTCGAAAAATTTGCCATCAATGAGTGATTTTAGATGCCAAAAAATAGTTTTGCAATGAGCGAATTTATGACAAAATTAGGAGGCCAAAAATGTTTTTGTATCTATCTTCTCACTAGAAGTGCTGTGCGATCAAAATCAGACCATACCGTATAGTCATATTGTCTTCTGTTGTCCCAGAAGTTGTTCATTAATTCAGATTCTGACAAAGCGTCTCTTCAAAGTTGTCGAAAAACATGGACGTTATGGATGGACCTTTTGAACCAAGGGGGACTCTGGATAAATGTTACAAGTACATATGTAATTATGAAGGCACTGAGTTCTTTGAACTAGAAAATGTCAGCGAGCCACACATGCTAATCGCCAAGCTTAAGGGCTACGTGAAGTAAACATCTTTTTGTTTTTCGCACAGAAAATAATGTCGAATAATTCCATTTTTTCAGGTACCAGAGAAGTATACATGTAGGATATTTTATCTGTATCATTCAGAGTGTCAGTAACTTCATCAACATTGAATCAGAAATTTACGTCCGTACTATACATCGACCCTTCTCTGTGATCCAAAGTCAAAGGTATCATAATTTTTCATGTATAAAATATAATTATATTTCCACATTCACGCTTGTCATGATAGTAGATCTGAGGAGAAATCTTTCACAATCATTTCATGAATTTTCATAATCCAGCGTATGATTTCTCGAAATGACCCGCTGCTCATTAAAATGCAAGTGGGTCACGTGCGTCATGCAAGGCTTCCTCATAGTTCTGGAAACTGTTTGTTCATCCTTGTCAAGCGTGGTAAAATTCAGAATTCTTTCCAACTTGTGATATCACGCATATACAGAGCAGAAACTGTTCTTGATGAATATGATCTGGGCTGGTCAGCGCGATAATAGCTGACATCGACTTTACAATCACCGACCATGAGCTGCAGTTTTCATTTTCCTTTTGAATTTTATGCGCGGTAATACTTACTGCGTCATTGCATCCCTTCCGTGAGTTTGCTTACTCTATCGATCGGACGTTAAATGCAAATGAAGACAATTTGTCCGCAGAAATCACGGTATTTCAATCGTGTAGTAACTTCTTTTAACGTTTTCTTGGACTTTTACTTCTAACAATATTTCGAAAGAAAATATTTTTGCGGACAATGAAGAAATAATACCGTATGGTCACTTTTAATCCTCATGAGTCACAAGATAAAGCTCAATAGTTAAGGAATATGTAAAAATTATAATAATGAGATTGAAATTGCCTGGATAAAGATAAAAATTTAAGAATATGACCCGCAGACATGGCTTGTCTGACTAAAGTCGGTTATATCTACTTGAATTTTTTTATTCCATTTTCATAATTGAGAAGAGCCATGGCTTTTATGTGAGTAATGGAATAGGTAAATTTTTCCGGTTTGCCATACACAGAAAGAAGTTGAGACATCATGCCAATAACGCCCAATTCCACCCCCTGAGCTACTTCTTGGAATCCACCCTCAACTTTTAGCATGAGATCTCTTTTTCAAGAAACATCATTAACATCATGACACAAGAGCATCTTTATTCATTGTCCTGGTCCATATTTTGTCTTAGACGTACGGGATTTACACGAATACAATCTATGTGTTTCGCGCAATAGTTCTTTCTGTCAAAATGTTGAAAATATCATGACCGTCTATCAATATAGAATATTTTAATACTCCCAGAATCGATTGTTGTAAAAAATTCCTTCTTTAAAGTGGAAAAATTGGTAAAACGTGATTTTCAGACGGAATTCCTTTACATTGGCTGTTCAAGAAATCTTACAAGGCATTTAGATCAATGATATATGGTTTGTATAAACAAACACGACATGCGCTACACCAGTGATTTTAATCGGCCCCTATTCGAGTTTCTATACACCGCGAGACACGAAAGTGTCGATAAAATGTAAGCGCGCTCTAGAACTTTGTCGAAAGATTGCGGTCTCTCACTTGTTCACAACTTAGTTTACAGACTTACATGCTAACGGAAGAAACTGCTCACACGCACAAGAACCCTCCCAGCTATGTATATCTTCTAATCAGTCCACGCTTCTACAAATTCAAAGTCAGCAAAAAAAAAAAAAAAATACCGACGTCTGACCATACTCGTCTGTTACTACTGGCCGTTGTAAATCGACCTCACAGAAGCTCTTCGGCTTATGAATAGCTCCCACCGCGCAATTCAAAATCATATCATCAAGATACATCCTTACGATTAAATCTCAAGATAAAACTAAAAATCTGACCTGCATGCGTCCTTGATGCGTGCCCATCTGGTAGAGTGTGCTCCCGGTGTGAGTTGCACCGACGAAAGTCCTCTCTTCTTTCCAGGCCACAACTGGCCTTTGGTATCCCGTTTACAGGCTAGACACCTCATACTCGGTGGCCACCACTCTCGTTTACTTCCTTTGTTTTCACCTGCTTCAGCTTCTCTTCTAGCAGCTGTTCCAGCTACTGCTCCAGCAAGTCCTTTGGGACGATTGGTTCCGAGCCTTTTGGGCCACCAACGGCTTGCGTGTAGCTTTTGCCAGCGGGTTTGAGGTTCCCCGGTTCCCGATGATTGTTGTTGAGCTGCGGCTGCTACAGCTGCCTCGTCGTTTCCTTGAGCACCGCTCGATAACCTGTGAAAGGACAGAGGATAGAGCCGGATAAAGTGGACGGTGGATATCGTGGTATGTGAGAAAATGGACTCGACCGGTTGACCTGTTCCGCGAGTCGACACGCTTGGATCGATGTCGATAGCAATATCGAAAAATTGCGTGAGGGTCCTGTGTGCGATGGACCCCATACGTGGGTCCCATTTACTGGGACTTTGATTACTGCTGCACGTATCAGACAAGTGGACCCTATCGGTGGGGTCCATCGAAGTGAGCATGTTAACGAGGGTCCGCGATTTCGACGTGGGTAATGAATTGATGAATCGAGTTTAGGGAAGTTGAATGAATCCATACTTGAGATATTGACGGTTTTAAACTTATTATACCCATTTCAAATTTCACACCATTCTGCATTGAAGAGAATAGTGACTCTTGGTCCAATGTATGTCCGATCCGATCTAGATCCTTATCGCACTTCGTTGGAGTTGAACATTTGACCTACATCTAGAACTACTTTTCATGTTGGCACCCCGATACACATGTACACTTGTGCGAGATCAAGGAATAGTTTTTTTTCATTTACAGTCTACCTATTTGGGCCTGAGGAGTGAAAATAAATGTCACAACCTTATCAATTCTATGACCGCAGCTCAATTTCATTTACAAGTACACATGCAATCCCGGTACTCAATCGGACCAACAAGATCACAGTAAAGAGTTACCGGTTTTCAAATACATGGTCAATTTCTTACTAATCGTGGTAAGTCAAAGTCTGCACAAAAATCTCTCAAAAACTCACGTAGAAATATTACAGTAGGCTGGACGGGCACTGACCAGGTGGAGGAAGAGGACGCGGTCAGTAGCGCAGCCGGACTGTCTGCACTGGTCTCTCACGTAAAAGTTCTGGACTGGTTATTGCGGAGTTGGCGAATCAGGGGTTGGCCAACAAAGACGAGAGGTGAGAGAGACGGTGAAACGAGCTTTGCTTTGGGGTAGAATGAAATAGAAGAAGAACGTGAATAGGCCTCGGGGGGCTATACGAGAATCAGGGCCATCACGCGACGCAGGTACCGCATGGACTGGACTATTCGCACGAGAGCGAGCCCCTGGTCAGCTTAAGTTGACCACCCTCGATCGATCGATAAACAGCAGGTATACTTCGCACCTGCGAGCAAGGAGCACAAAACTCCTTTAGTTACTGCTGGCCATTGCTCTAAGTTAGACGTGAAGTCAACTTACATCAACAACAAAAATCAGCCAGAACTTGAGGACCTGTATTCCACAATGATGAAACTCATCTGAGAACAGATGAGCTGTAAGGAAATACAATGCCAATTTCAAACTTAAAAAATGGCTTTTGTGACTATTCAGTTTTCCGAGGTTTAACTAGAAATGCGAAAATTCTGAATCACATTAGGTCTTGACTTTGTGTTGAAATTTGAAAACTGTGTTGTATACGTTATGGGATCATGCTCAATGGCTCAAATGTTGTCCATTGTAATCCATCTTATTCGAGGGATTGGAGGTAGTGATAAGTCTCACACATGCTCATGACTCGGGTACTGATTGTACGTTCTTATCTGAAAAAGTGCCTAATTTTGCAACAAAGTACTCGATCATAGAAAAATGTGGTTGTATTTGGGAACATAGAACCATGAATTAATAAACGCCTTTCAGAAGCGTGACACTTCATGAAAGAATTTCAGCAGCGCTCCGTGAACTCTGATAATTTGATTTTTCGTAATTCAGCCAACACCGAAATGCCCGTCTTTATGCTTGGAGTGAAGTATTCTCATAAAGTTTAATACATTTTTCCAGACGTTTTTCTTTTCTTCCCATGTTAGTTTAACTCAATGTTGCTCCCGTGATTCATTCGAAAACAATTGATACAAATGATAAGGTAAGTGTGCCTAATTTGCCCCCACTACTTTTGTTTTGCTCGCCATTCTAATTCATCTCTACATTTTCCAACGTACTTCAGCTCATTTTAAAGCTTGTTACAAGACCTTCAAAATGAGCTAAGGTACGTTCAAATTTAACAAATTGGAGCCGAGATATCTTCATTTTTGCAAAAGAAGTTTTTTTGCCAGTTTTCGACAGTGAGTTCCTAATTTGCCCCCACGTGGAAAAGAGGCCTATTTCCATGAGATTATACGGGTTTTCTGTATAATCGAGATATTTCGGCTCCCAGACCTCCAAATAAGGCGTACTTCAGCTCATTTTGTAGCTTTTTCTACTCCCTTTCAAATTCCTTGAGCGAGATTGATGTATTTGAATGGAGTGAAGAACGAGTTTGAAAAAAGCCTATGGGGGCAAATTAGGAACACTGTACTTTTTTTAGTAATATGGGCGTATAGAATCGGCTAAAAATCGAATTTTGCAATTCTGCGGAAAGCATTCTAAAGTTGTCAGAAAGACAAAGAAAATGAGTTAAAGTACGTTGGAATTGATTTCATCAATTTTGTTTGGCATAGCTTTTAGTGACCAACAAAAAAGAAGTCGAAAGTAGCGAAACCAGTTTTTTTGTTCTAAGAAAGGCGCGGGTCACCTAGGATCGATCCAAAACGTTTACTTTCTCACATTTTAACGTAACAAACATGAAAAAAATGCGCAGCAAGGTCTGCGGGTTCCTACATTTGAGAACTTGAGTGGGGGCAATTTAAGGGATGGGGTTAAATTAGGCACAGCTACCTTATCCAAACCAAGTGAAATGTAGAGTTTGACACTCATTTGAAACAAGTGAGTCGGAATCCGGGGAAGAAGTATCTCAAAATAAATTCAAAGACAAACGACGGAATAAAAGTCATACCCTTATTCCAACTCGAAACTATCATTAAGATGTTATAAGAAATTGTATAGATTGAGATCTCGATGGAATGCACTTTGTAAAAATATTTCAAGCCCCTGTCACGTTTGTAAGAGCCAAAGAAGCTTTCCCACAAAATGCCAAAAGTTGTGTCGAAATCACTTATTTAGCATAGAATGCATGGATATCAATTCTCGCGCACAGAATCAACATAAATCAAATACGTCGATGCCTACACATAAATACTCATAGGTCGAGGTGGCTGCGTTACAGTGACAGCAAACGGCCGAACAGGTGGGTCCATATTCCCGCGGGAAGACTTATAGAAAATCTGTGTCCAAACGAGCTGTCACAGCTTAGCGGGTGATTTGAACGCGTGGTACTTACGCCACCCGCTCGCTTATATTCTCGATTTATTGCGCGTGTCGCACTGGTGTTGTACGGCTCGGTGCAGTGCTCCACACCCCGACAGGTTTTAAGTGAAAATTGCCTCGAGGGGGTCATATAATGTAAGAATAAAAGAGGTGGGAAATATTTCATGCTACAGGTATAATGAACGTTTTAAAAGAATTCATGAAGAAAAGGAGAAAATCTCTCTGCGAGAGTATGCACATTGTAACTTGCGAGTGTTTGCTACGCGCTACTTGACCTTGGCCTCGCACGCGAACCAACAACCTCAGCCGAAAGCTCGCATAACTCTTTATTATTTTGCACGACTATGTGTGCATGCATATGAGCCTTTTCGTGATTGGCCATACCCTTCCATATTACCAATTTCTTCAGCTGCATAGCTTCCTGCCTCTCCCGAGAGAACGATTCACGCTACCCTGCTTTTGCACTGTGTACTTTGATTTGATGAGAAAATATTGGTCAAGATTCCTTTTATAGCCCTTTGTCTTGACCTTAATTGCCAAAGAGTGTAAATATTGTTCATTGAAGTTGATACCTTGGATGGTGGACTTTATCACGAAACAAGGTTATCTAATACGAGACTCTAGATGACCCTTCATTTGAAAGAGTGGCATCAGTAACTAATTATCAATTCTCTACAAGCTCTCAATTCTCTTGATGAAGGTGATCGAGATCTGATAGCTGTTATGGGTACGCAAGGTCTAGTGAAGTACACTCTCGAATGATCTGAATTGTACTAACCGTGATACGGTCGATAACCGTTCGAAATCTCTTGTCTTACTTGATGCATTTGTGCCATGAATGCGAGTGAGACAGAGGATCTCGAATATCTCTGACTGTCACGGTTGATACAGTTCAGATCATTGGGGAGTGTACAGTCGTCTTTCAGGATAATTTTAATGATCCGATAGGGTATTACTGCAGCTTTTTTTGAACGGACCTATTCAAGCTTACAATAGAATGAAAATCAGTGTTAGAAGGAACATTCCAAGTTTCCACTTCATGTCAATGAGATTCGATGAAATCATGTAGACGATCTATGGAATATTCCATTTCCACAATTTCCCGGGTTCGAGGGGGGGGGGGGGGAGAATACCCCCAACATTCCAGGCAACAGTTTGGATCGTAAAAAAGCGTGTAATGACACGATTTTACCGAATCTCATTGACACGAAGTGGAAACTTGGAATGTTCTCGCGATCACTGATTTTTATTTCATTGTCAGCTTGAAAAGGACCGTAGAAAAAGCGGCCGAAACGTTTCACACATAGCGCAAAAATAATGTTACAGGAATACCCGATCAGATCATGATAATTATCCTTTAAGATTCTCCTGCGATAAAATCATAGTATATACATTCGTCTTTCACTGGAAAACACAACTTCAATTGTACTTTGAGGAGTACTATTCGGATACTTTTTGTAAATCATAGAAAAATTTTATTGTGATATACTTTTGAGGTAGAGCCTCAAAATCCGAAATACTTTCTGAACGATAACAAACTTGAAAAAACAATGTATGATCATAATAGTAGTGCAGTTTGAGGATAATGAGATACCTATTTCATTTGGAACGACCTAATTCTTACAAGAGCAATTCATCTTTAACAGTGTCCGGCTGCAAGCACGTAAGATCTTCGGGTGTTTTCGGGTATCTTAGTGGAGATATCATTTCCTTGCTTTGCAATCATTCACAGTCACATCTTTAGAATCAAAGTACTCTATCCGGAGAACAATAACTCCGTGATGTTCTTTGAAAAAGCATCCGGATCCAGAGTCTATCACTCTTCAACCCATTAAGGCTATTTTCAAATTTCAGAAGAAAATTTGACCAAATACGTTCATATTTAATGCAAACTATTCGAATTGCATAAATATCTCTCATACAATAGCATTTTACAAGATGAAGTCCACATACGCAACCTATTGAATACTTTCATCGATTATGGGCCTAAATGTCCGACTTTGTGTGCGGCACCGGCCATCGACATCCCAACATTTGAGGTCTACCGATAGCACCCATCGCATATACAAGGGCAAGAATGATATTCTAACCGTTGCAATGAACTGAGTGAATGTATTAACAGATTGCAATGTATTAAGACCCATCGATGGACCCATAATGCAACTTTGAGTGTGGTGGCAATCATAATCTCATTCAACTATGGAATCCACCGGTGAGGTCTGCCGCACACAGGGACAGAACTGGGATCTTTCCATCGACCTGAAAATTTCAGAACCCTGAGAGATAACGATAAAAAGTCCGTTTACCGTGCGAAGATGATTCCCAATGATAATGATTCCCAAAAATTATCATCTTAAACTTCGCCGTGCGTACATATTTTTCTCGAATGGAAGATTGAGAACCATGTTAAGAAAATCAAATGCAGATTCATCCTCCAAAGTCATCGGCAAATTTCAATATCAAATTCACAGTTACTTTGATCAAATCACTCCACGTAAAAAATATCTAGTACCGAAGAATAGTTTTGGGACTCTCCAAATCACCTATTAGATAATACTACAACAAATGCGTTTAAAAGCTCGCTTGCAAATTTAATAGCCCAAAATTGCAAGTTAGTAAGATAGAGCTGCAGGAAGTGGGGGAGGCAATTTCACGGATGAGATTATGTATTCAGCGCGCTCGTCATCAACGTGGGAGACAATGTACGCGAGAGGATGTTTTTCGCCCGCACTCTTAGGGACGCCCGTCATACAGAAAACTGCTGCTGCTGTTGCCAGTCTGCATTGTTGTTACGTAAGATTTTCCGCGCATTGTTCGTCCCACCCTATGGAACGTATATTTATACATCGATCGCGAAATCTCATATTTCATTTTGAAACTCCTCTCGCTTTTCGCCCAACGCCGAACAATGGGCTATACCTAGCCTAGACGTCGCGATATCGTCGATTATGCGGATCATCCACGAGTGACCTACGCATCATTGCTTGAGAATAGAAATTATATAGATGTAGTATGTGAAAGGTACCTCTTGTCATCTCAAGTGACAGGCCAGTGCGAGACGCTCATGCTTGCAACGGGCGGATTTTCAGTAGTAAAAGGCAGGCTCACGTAAGACGCATCGCGAGGCAAAAGCATCGCTACGTGGCATCAAGATGATGGGTAGACAGTGTGCTTTTGGTACTCTAAAATTGAGTTTCACTTACACTCACATGAGGTGAATCATGTTCAATGTAAATTTTATAATAATCTCAGCTGGGATTTTCAAATTACCACGTTTACTGCCATGAAACCCATCCTGGATGGGGCTCATGGAAATTTTTTTTTATCCAAAAATTGGATCTAAGTTGATCTAGCTTTTCAACAAATTTCAGTTGAGTAACTCGTAAAAAGTTTCAATATTCTTAGTTCTTAACGAATGTTCAAGAATAATATTGTAGGGGAAAAAATTGAATATTATGGATAACGTGTAGAAGACTCGAATCGCGATTTTAAATTATGGATAACATTAATTTTCTACACTATTTCGCGATCGGAAAGGGAACATTACCATTTTTTCCATTGCAGTGAATGCGTTGACGCATGAGAAATATACTAATGAAGTGATTTTAGTCGTTACACAGTCAAAGCATGATTTTAAAAAATGAAATGCAATGATCACAAGTAGTATATAGTTTGATTTCAGAACTCTTTTAGCATGTTACATGGGTCTGACAGAACGAAATTTGTCTCATTTTGAATTCTTGTCTTTATAATACGACCCATTTTGTTTCATATGATTATTATTTACCCACCGCATGGACAATTTTTGGGCCGTCGTATAGACTGTCTGTCTCTCTGTTCGTCTCTCTGTCTGTCTGTTCGTCGGTCTCTCCGTGCAATTCATAAACTATTCCAGGAGCTATTAACGAAACAGCCGTCATAGAACTGAGAATGATTTTCGCATTTATACTACCGGTCAAAAGTCTCACTATACCTGGGAATCCAACTGATGATCTTCAGAGCTCGATATCCCAGAACCTATTGGCCCTAGAGAACTCTGCGTGGTAGCATTTTATAGCTTATATCAAGCACTATCAAATCTATTTTCTGTATTTCCCATCCCGCGTATTATACCAGAGACACACGAGTCAGAAAAATCACTTTTTTCGCAATTTTCGAGTCAAGGTACGAATGCCTGCGAATTTTGGAGAGACTGCTGGATCGCTATGAGACCAATGACATCTTCAAGCCCATGGAAAAACCTTTGAAATCCGTTTTTGAATGTCTCTTAAAGTGGTTTTGGTTTCGAGATCTAACTGATTCAGTGAGGGTGTTTTTCCTCAAAAAATCACACGATAATGCAAAAATGATGAGAAACAGCCCAATTCAAGGTCGGTAGCCTTCATTTCCGATGGCTATCCCGATTTTGAGTCAAATTTCTGCAGAAATGAGACTCAGATGCCCCAAAGTGGGCTGTTTCTCATCATTTTTAAATTATCGTGTGATTTTTTGAGAGAAAAACTCCCTCGCTAAATCACTTAGATCTCGGGACTAGAACAACTTTGAGAAACGTTCAAAAACGGATTTTGAAGGTCTTTTCATGGGCTTGAAGATGTTATTGGTCTCGTGGCGATGCAATAATCTCTCCAAAATTCGCAGACGTTCGTACCTTGGCTGGAAAATTGCGAAAAAAGTCATTTTTTTGACTCTTGTGTCTTTGGTATAATACGCGGGACGGGAAATACAGACAATAGATTCAAAAGTGCTCAATATGAGCTACAAAATGCGAGCACGCAGAGCTCTCTACGACTGATAGGTTCTGAGATATCGAGCTCTGAAGATCATCAGTTTGATTTCCAGGTGTATTGAGACTTTTGACCGGTAGTGTACTTTTTTATCTAAATCATTCATAACTATCTTGACTTTTTCCTTCAAATTTATCAAAGAAAGATTTCCCTATATTTCCACTCCCATTAACTATACCTTTTATCATGTCTCTCACTCGGCACGCAGTGTACCACCATCGCCACTACCACCACCACCACCTGCTGCTACAACCCCATAACCAACCGCAACGACCACGCGCTCCTACGAAGAGGGTGCAACCCAATGGTATAGTATACATACAAATCCAAAGGAACGCGTGTCTCGAGCCCGTATAGACTGTGTTCAAGCCACACACCAGGCGTGATTTATCGGCCGCCGTCGGATGCAAATCGAGCTCGTGTGCTAGAGGTTCTCCCAACCTGAAACTCGCGCTCTTCTTTTACACGAGGGCAGCCGGCCGGAGTTTCAGATCAATATATACCCTATTCTGTATACGGAGCAGGAGAGAATCCATTCTATATAGTCCGCCCCCGCGTTACCACTCACAAGGTTCAAGGAACTCTGGACCTTTTACCGCCTACTAATACTACTGGTCTATCTTTCCTTAATAAGACATAGGCTTGGCCTGACGATGCAGAACTTTTATTGCCCTCTGCCCCAAGCGATGACGCTGATGTGGTCTGCGAGGGCTAATAAAACGTGTACGATACAATTTTCCACGGAGCGCACACGTGTGGCTATGATCTCGTACTCGAGCACCGTCATTCTGTCTACATCGTTTGTGCAACTATATGACTGAATTTGTTATGTGGTAGAATATTGGAAAGAACCACCCTCGTATGGTATAACTCAAGCGACCTAATGCCCCATACAGTTTGCAGGGTAGAGGGTTTACTGCACGCGAGCGCGAGCCATGGGAAATTCCATCAACTTTGAACGTCCTGGCGGATTATCGGTTGCGGTTTTCTTTCTATCACGAAAGCGGCAGGGTTTCTTGTACGTAAGAAACAGTCACGATATCAAATTAACCCCTTGCTTGGTTTTACGCGTATTACACTCCCGACTTCATCGAGCTTGACCTGATTTAGTTTGATTCCTGTGAGATTTTTTATTCCATTAGCTACTTTCATTCGGAAAATATCGATTTTAGCTCCTCCAAATGAATCACAACTGAGAAATCATGAAGTATGCTCAACCTAATCATCTTGCTATCAACAAACTATTTTCCGATTCTACCGAATAGCGGCAATTTTTGACAACGGCAAAAATTGCGGGTATTCGGTCAAGAATAATTCTTCATCAGAGCCATAATCTGGTTGGACGTATATTCGTTTGATTGGTCGAAAAGTAAAGTCACTCGAAATTGAGCCTCATAAAATAGAAAACTGAAAAGAGTAGAGGCAGAATTGCTAAACGAATTTCTCATGCGGAACAGGTCAATCAACTCCCGACGAGCAATATACACTAAAATGCGGAAAAACTCACGCGCGCTCGCCGTTACGTTCGAGATGCACCA
This sequence comes from Eretmocerus hayati, assembly GCA_029851415.1. Classification (NCBI taxonomy): domain Eukaryota; kingdom Metazoa; phylum Arthropoda; class Insecta; order Hymenoptera; family Aphelinidae; genus Eretmocerus; species Eretmocerus hayati. The sequence continues at coordinate 137,633,747 of CM056742.1, forward strand.
CATTTCCACTGAGCGTTTCAATTTCATCGGGCCTTTTGACCACATGTAATCCACTTTTTTCCTTGGCCGAAGACACTCCCCGAACCGTATTGACACTGACACCGGTATCGGTCGATCGCAGGCTGCCCAAAGATTCAGACGAACCGACCCTTGCCAAAGCATCGCTTCCACCGTTCTGTTGTTGAGCTCCAGATTCTCCTTTTGTTGCTTTATTACTGGCACTGCTACCGGGTGACAAACGTTTCGAATCTGCTCCCGTTGAACTCGTCGATTTGCTTGATGCCTTGCCAACGCTGCCCTGCTTCTGGTGCTGTGCCTGCTGTTGTTTTTCTTGTTCCTCCTGCAAAGAATTCAATCACTAAATCAGTTTTTTTGTGATAATTATCAATATTGAGTAACTTTGATTCGAGCCTGAGTTAGCTTTTGTTCCATACTATTTTTTTTAGTTCATTCTGAGTGATCCCATTTGACCGCGAGTCTTCAACATTTTTTTTCGCTTCCGCGGAGTGCATCCGTAAATACTTGAAATGCTACGGCAGCTCTGTGACAGATTGGTTCGAGTATTTTATGGATGCACCCTTTTGAACCGTTTCACAATTTTTTGATTCAAAGCTTGCCAATTGGAGATGAAAATTCTTGAAATTTACCTCCAAACGAATACTGCGAATGGCCTTCGGAATAGTTCGATTGACTGTGACATTTTCAAATAGATCTATCCTCACCTTGTCGCGTTTGGCAGTGTCGTCCTTGCCCTTGTCAGTCTGTGTGCTACCACTATTCACACTATTGCTGTCATTTGTCTTTGCCGAACCCTGATCCGACTTTGCCGCAGTACTACTCTTGTCTCCATTCATAGCGTTGGGTCCAAAATGTTTAATCATAGTTTCGGCATTGCTGGCTTGATCACTAGTTGCCGAGGCAGGACTCTTGTCACTTGATTCGGCTGCATTTTGCTTTCTTTCAAGGCTGGATAGCTTAGCCACTAATTCGGCTTCAGGCAAGATCGAGGCAGGGTCTATCTGCAGTGGCTGAACGGCTGTCGCCGTCGTGGTATTGACCACGCTCGAAGCCGTACCCGTCGCCCCGCCCGATGATTTTAGTAGTAATTCCGTTAGGCTTGGCTCGTCGTCCGTCTTTCCATTCGACAGTTGTGCCTTTTGACCCACCTGTACATGTAAAGTACAGCTTGATTAGACTCATTTGTGGGATTGAAGGTACAAAAAAAAATGATGTTGATGAATGCACGCATGAGTAAACGGAGAATCATTGGAATTAACTCTGTTCTCAGTGTAGCTGAGAGTTTTGCAAATGTGGACTGAAATCAAGACCTTTCGATAATTTGGGTAATAACTCATCGTTACGAGCATTAAGCAAGGCACGCGCATGCCGACCACTCCTTTTTTCAGCCCTTTCATTGAACTATATTTCATTTTCTAATAGACGGGTGAGAAATTTTCTCGCAACCTTCGACTCTACGACTCATTTTTTTTGCAACTGAACGACTAATACTATTTTTGAATCGAACCACTACATCGCCAAAGATTGACTACTTCAAAATTTTCAGGATTTTATCAAATTGCACGAGGTCATTTGTGAAATCATTCCAATCCACAGAACGTAAAGAAACGGTCTCAAAACATCGGGCAATATCTCTAAAGTTATGTTCAATGTTCATCAATTTACTTCAAATAACAGTCATAATCATCTGGTGGCCCGTTTAATGGAAGGTACAAATGAGACGAAAGAATCGATGGTATGTCATACTCATGTATTCTATCAATGTTGAGCGGGAATTCCAGAGATGATATAATTTGAATTGTTAACGAAACGGATAAAAGGGACTGAAAAACTTCATTTTATTTTTCTTAAGTTCTATTCACGAATCAGACCCTAAAATTTGGGGACTAGAGGAAATCTTTTAATTCCCCTGTTACATTCATGTCCGTTGATACTCTCTCGAAAACCCTTCCTGAAAGCCAGGACTGGAGCAAAAGTCATGAGATTCTATAAATCAGTAAATTTATGCGGGCAGGCCCTCACAACTCAAGCTTGTTTGTAAATGAAAAATTGGTGGACGAAGAGTATATTTTTTACAAGAACATCAAGTTTCTCCGAGTAAAAAAGTCACTTAGAATCTTCTCGGTGAAGAGGGGGAAGAAAAAGAAAAATCGTGGATGAAAGGTGCAACGAGTTAACATAATAATTGAATGGACTCATGCATGATTTCAACAGTCCCACACCTACATCATTTTTTGAATGGCGAAACATTATCCAACCAAATAAGTAAGTTTCCTCGATGATTCACGCAATTAATTTCGAACAGAAAATTTGCAAGCTTTGCTCGTACCTTAGTCGTGTCGGCGTCCACTTGGTCGACGGAGGCGGCATTCTTGCTCGATAGCTGGTTAACGCTTTTTGAGCTGGCAGTGTTGGCTTTGGCATTGACAAGCGAGGGCGTCGACACGGCATTAACAATCGACCCACGTCTTAGAGGTATCCTCGAGGGTGAATCCAGGCTCTCAGCGCTGGCAGAAATTTTGTCACGATTCGAGGGCGAATTGGCAGTGACGAACCTCTTTGCGGGGGGTAACTGATGCCTAGGAGGAGCCAGTAGATTTCTACTGATAGGTTTTCTCGTTGGCTGATGACCTTTGAGAGCACCTCCGGCTACACCGTTGCTTCGTGGTGCTGCCTTTGGCGGTGAGCCCTATATTTGATACGACAGATGAAAGAGTTTTTGAAAAAGGTTGGATGTCTTTTTGATCTCTTTTACTGGACCCGGGGATTCATATGGAATAACTTTGAAAGGGCTGTAAATTGTAAAGGACGAAGTATACTTAGAATCGATAATATATTCCGATGCAATTGGAAGACTTTACGCCGTGTCGTGAGACTTTTCACGTCAACCAAAGTGATCTATCGATATTCAATCTCGATTTCTTTGCATGGTCAATGAACTGACATGCTTCATTTGCCATCATTCGCCAAGAGCCGTACATTTATGTACTAGGACAAAATGTTACAGAATTTCTTAATGAACTTTTACAGATACAAGAAAAATTCATCATTAGACGAGTGGACCACAATCATTGTTTAAAAAAACTTGGCTAAATTTGAAACTTGACATTCTTCATCATTTTGCGATTCATATTGAACTTTTTCATCTTTATGAGAGTATGTCCCGAAAGACCTGATGCGACGAGTTTCATGGCAGAGTTTTGCAGTACACATATACTGTGACGCAGAAGATAGTTCTATCAATTTTTCCTTATCGACAGCAAACTTGTTTGATCAGAGCTTGCTAGTTGAAAATGCACCTATTATCAGCTTTATCGTTCAACAAGTTAAATTGAAATTCCAAAAAACGCAGAGGTTGGTACTTGAAAAAGTGATCCAAGTTTAGGCATCAAATGAAACCGAGTCTCGACAAACAGAAAAAATATATAAGTATCCAGGAGCTATTAGAAAGTTTGCAATCACCTTATTTCTGTCTGAGGGCTTGGTTGGCGTTCCTTGAATAGGTGACAGCTCTGATCGTTTGTTGGCATCCTTTTGAGGTGATGGTCGGCGATGGTTGGCATTATTGTTGACGATGCTGGAAGTATAGCGATTCACCGCGCGTCGACCGAATTTCGGTGACGCCTTATTGCTTGCGGTAAGATTCTCTTTGCTAGCCGAGCTTGAGCGACTCCGAGACGGTCTCGGAATTTGGCTGCGCTTCGGGCTGTTTTGTTGCGATGCTGATGCTACACAACGAGGGACAATTTTTTCTCATTTTACTTGGTATTTGGGTTATGCAAAAAGAATATCGATAACGCGGTCGGCGTGAGCTTCCTCAACGTCACTTTTAAATTTTGTTTCTTTCCACTCAAAAATGAAGAATTTCATGTCACAAATTCCATCATAAGATTTTTCTGAATGTAGGAAGTGAAAATGAGTACTCCGCTTGAGATCCGTTGGCGATTCAGTTGGCCCAGTCAATACGTTGGCTGTGACGGGATTCACCGATGGATCCCGCGATTCCACATTTTTCAATCTTTCCCGACCCGTAATGGTTTATAGAATATTTTCAATAGGAATCTTTCGGGTTGATTTACTTTACCAAAGGTCCAAACAATGACTCAGATAGTATATTTCCGTACTGAGCGCGGTAGCCCATTTTGGGCACTAGGACAGTTTGTCTGTCGAGCGAAGCGAGACAGACATGTCCCCCAGTGCCCAAAATGGGCTTGCAAGCGAGGTGCGGATATATTTTTTCATTGCGAGAACCCTAAAATCCTATTTAAACACGGCACTTTCAGGTTAGAGTAATGAAAAAAGAGTTTGCTCTTATATAGACATATTTGCCACAAGACTGAAATCCAATTCATGACCGAGATGGAATTTTTAATCGGAAAAAATGAAAATAAAAATTCAAGTCTGTGCGAGTTGAATAAATTTCTGTATTTTCTGTAAAATATATCAGGGACTATACCAACCTTTGCGTTGCTCAAATCGTGACCTAGGCCTGTTCCTTGTCTGTCCCTGCTCCGGTGGGCTATCCTGCTGCTCTCTCGTATTTCTCGCAGCCCTAGGTGGCGGTCCCTTGAACCCTCTACCTCTAAAAGGTGAAATTCTTCCACTAGCATTGAGTGCATTAGCTTCAGCCAGTCCACCAGCAGTAGGCGAATCCGTTCCCGATGAACCCTCAGCTATAGCCTGCTGCCTAGATGCCGAGTGCGATCGGACCGAGGGACTTGGCGCTTTAGCCTCGGCGATGATGGCAAAACTAGATTTACGTTGAGCTCTACTCTGAGGCTGAGGTGTGATCTTATAAGGTTCGGGTGCTCTCGAGGGTGGAGGTGAACGTAACGTTGGAGGCCTGCCAGTATCGGCGTTTTCGTAGAGTAGATGACCGCCTGGAGATAGGACCCGAAATGGGGGTGCGCCGTCCCCCGATACGGGCGCTTTGTATCTGTGTTGCATCATGTTGAAGGCTGAAGGTTTTTCGAAGTGGGGATGGTGATTTTGGCAAGAGGGAAGCTAGCCGTTGAGATCTCGACGATGCTCGAGCTCCGGCTCTGATGTTTCCTTTTTCTTCGCATCATTCGGCAAGTCGCGCGACGACTCCTGCTGCAAATATACGTAAAGATCTGATCGTTAACAGCGTCTATCATATGCAATAATGACTTTCATTGGGGGGCGTCAAATGTGTGAGAAAGAATTCTTATAAATTTCGACGATGACTCTGGAAATTTCATTAAGGGGGTACCTGGTCGAGGGCGAATGATCATTGTCACTTTTGAGACCACAGCTACCATACCAAAATGAGTGACAAACGAGGACCACTTGGACAATTTCTTTTCATTAAAGAACACAAGCATGCTTTGAATCGATGTATGTCTCACTGGCTGCACTGAGATAGAAATCTTAGTACTCTATTGCTAAAGCAGCAAAATTACCGAGGAAAATCAGAAAAATTTCATTCCCCCTTCTTTGTGACAACTCTTGACAATTGATCATCTCAAAAACCTTCGTGTCCTTTGATCAATATTGAACATTCGAATTCAATCAACCGGGTTATTCCTATATGTATCATCGTTTGATGCATGCATTTTTAAATGAACGGGATGACTAAGGAGCCGCTGTTTTAATCCAGTCATTCTTCAAGTATTATTTGCCAAGAACTCAAGTTGAATGTAATTGTCTAGGAATGGGTGAGAGTAAGCCATAATAGTTCCTGATCTGGTGAGAAAATAAAAGTTTCAGAAATGAAATGAGGACAAGAGCAACACAGTTTTCATGATCCGAATAGTCAAAAAACCCACAATAATGCATGGCCTCTCGGTCGATGAGATAGCTCTTTGCATTATTCCAAGCACAAAAAGGACCTAGGAAATCCCTGGTTTCTACAGTTATATCTGGTAAGATTCTGAAAGATGTGATCCTAGCTTTAACTTGATCATACTTTTTCGATATTTCATATGTTCTGAGTGAAGACGTCTTTTGATCATTTTCCTGTGACCTCATTTGCAGTCTACAGTAGAATAGTCTTGTCCTTCTAACTTTTCTATTGAGAAATAATATGACTTGTTCAAGAAACCTTATCATTCAATGAATCAGTTATTAGTACAGCTTGATACTTCCAGACACATTCAAGATTTTTGTGAATAGAATAGCTTGATGCACAGGTAAGTTATAGAATCTTATCAATAGAACTATCCGAGCACTAACTCATCGATATTAGTACGTATACAAGATTTTATGAGATTCCATTTCCCATAACGACTTTCTTAAATGGTCAGTGAAATGAGTGAAATTGGCACATTTATTGATTCCAAGATCAAATTCATGATTTTAGTAGCAATCACGTGGCTCCAAAAGATGTCAGACATATAATAAGGAACTTCACTACCATCGTGGCAGATAATACGAAAATTGTTGCGATAAGTGGGTCTCGATAACCACCGATAGCTACTGGACTCCATGGTAGTTATTCGTTTTTCACCATTTCCTGGCAGTTTTATAGATCGTGTCATGTGGCATATCGGAAATACTGAGTCAGTGGATAATAGCCTCTAAAACATCAGCGTATTTCAAAATCATTGCATACGCCGATATAGCCGGTTTTGTGGATTAATAAGATGTTTCATCGCGAGTAAAGATTTTAGCCTCGATAAATTTTAATAATGTGCTATCAACACATTCATCGGAATATCTTCATAATATGAGTACTAGTTCGTCCGGATATGTTCAGTAGTCTTGCTGAGAAATATGGCTCATCCTCCATGGTTACCGCAATACGTATAGATTATAATTACATTGCAGTAGCGCTACTACGTTTACGTTCAGGAATTCATACACTATTTTTCTAAAAGGAATGATAATATGCAGTGAACATTCGCAAATTACTCAGAAATGAAGAGTTGGTGGGCTTGTTTCTTTCTGAATTGATTGGGAGGAAGTGAAATTTAAATGATGACCGATTTGAGGTGATTTTTCAATTGTAAATGTCAATTTTTCTCTTTCTCGGAATCTGTGAAACTACACTGCTAATCAGCGATTCGGAGCAATTTTTGATGATTCCGGCAGAGAGTTTATTCGATTTTCGCACGTCAAAATTTTGATCTAGCACATTTTTATCTCTTTCGTGAACTTGATTTCTTTCATCTGTTTGGGCACTGCGGCTGTTACTTCAGAAAGAATTTGTACTTGGATTTTCACTGTATCACATGGTCAGAACTTGGAATATGGTTTTCATGAAGTTTGAGTAAACCTTTGAGTTGAATGATGATCATTTTATAAGCAAAAACAAGCTTCACAAAAGATACTCGGCTGTTTTTTATGACTCAACAGAGAATTCAAATTTAACGATTCGATGCTCTTTCAAATCTCGCGTAATGTGCTGACATTTTTTGTGTTTCTAAACAGTACACGGGACCAGAGATATGAATGGAAGATTCAAATGATCATTAAACTATTTTGAACAAATATAATCATAAGTAACTCAGAAAATTGAAATGAAGTGTTTCGACCCAGTGCCTTTACGTCTTTCGTCCCGCGTGGTGTTTCGAGACACAAAATATGATTGAGTCATTAGATTTGATTTCTGTGATGTTGGCACATGAGAACGGTCGATTGACTTTTCTATAAAATTTGTTAGATTGAAATGAGCGACTATAATCATTCTAAGCAACAACAAGTTTTGTATTTTGGATTAAACTCTTTCCACGGTGTATTTAATAATTTCAGGAATCTCTAGAGAAGTACGGAGGTAGATTTTTGACTGGTCGTTAGATTTGCTCTTCAGTCCTTACAAATGTTCAAATTTTTCGGCAATATTTCTGATCGTTTGAAGTGTAAACAATGAGCGCTGGAAAAAAAAGTTTTGCGATGTTTCCTAATATGTCGTGTAACACTTTTTAGCGAGAAAATTTTTGTCACATTCCATTACAAATGACAAAATTACGTTGACTATGTATAATTTGGGGTAAAATTGCCTAATTTTGGTATTTTTTCGATGCGAATGCATTGTATACTCAAAAATTTGATTAATTTCGATGAACACGAGTGCTCATAATCATCTTTTTTCACAAAGACATTTCAGTTTCATAGATTTTCCAAAGGAAGCGTAAAATATTAGCAATTCACGAGCAGCTTTTAAATTTTCAAACAAAAAAAAGCAACGATAGCAATTTAAAATTATCATTAACAATCGTTAAAACTATCACTTCACACAATATCCTACTTTTAAAAATAGCAAAGCTACGCGGAAAACCTCTTATTTTGCACAATATATACATAGCTGTAGGCTACACAAATCTGCGTGATGTTTTATTAGGTACGACAGCATATCAGCGAAGGAGATGTGATACAAAACGCACAAGACTAAAATCGGCGAAAGTGCACCATCAAGGCGCGGCCGCACGCGTCTATACGGAATCTCAAGCATCAGAGCGCTAAAGGCACTACTGACCGGGATGCAACTATTCCCCTCACCCATAACATTATAAGCCCGGTCTATCTATCCAAAGTAAAACTGCGCCAAGCTTACTTATATATAGTGAGTATCGTTCACGCTCCCATAGTCACGCTGATCGTAGCATTAGAAGAGTGTCTAAACCCAAACTCTAAAACTCGTGCTCCACATGCTCTTTGCGTGCTTTATATGAGCTTTCCTTTCCCTGTAGAGTATATATATATATAAATGCACCTGCTACTGCAATCGAATAACTTTGCCTCTCAACGAAATCATCATTTTGTTATCTTGCACCCACGATTAGCCTCTAGTGTTACCTGTTTTACTGATGCTTCCTTATATATACTCCTGAATAAAATTTCAACACTCTCTCTTTCTGTGTTTTAACTATTATTGACTCGCCAACGCTTTTATATACACACACACCTTTCATTCTAATCTACGCCTAATACAAATGAGTATTCGACTCCTCCCGACCCCAAGATTTTCGTCATATCCATGTGACGAAGAAAGGGAGATGATTTTTTGCGGGGGCGCGCCATAAACTAGCTTCAGCGATGAATCTTCTATGGGATTACACACAGAAATAATTATTGTGTATATCCCACCCTCGTCTGCTTATTTCTATAGACACCTCTATATTTCGATACATTGAATGTATTTATTGAAAATTCAAAGTGGGCTGCATGAGAGATAGATACAAGAAATGCTCGCACTATCTGGACCTCATTGTTGTATTATATATAGTGAAATGATGCCGTTGTCGAACGTTCTAAAATATATCTCTGCGGACGTGAAAATGCGCGTGCATAGATGACGAGGTGCCAACCGAACACAATGTACCTTGGGCAAATTTTGCAATACCTACTCTCATATATAAGAATCTATGCATGCATCTCGTGACTCTTGCGCTTAAAGATTCAGATTAATTTCAACGAACGAGAAAGAGAGAGAGATTTTTTAGGCTGCACCTATCAGCTCGCGCCAAACGTGCACTCATCATTGTTATTACGTATAGAGTGAAATATCGCGCCTTTCATTTCGCATTGCACCTCTGTATATTTACAGCACAACATCCAATATATATATAATGTAATCACTTTGGGCCAGTCGCGTATAGCGAAAATCGATCGTCTGCGAGAGCTTACATAGCATAGCATGCATGCATAGTTGCACGTAAAAGATAGAGGTGTATATGGGTACTAGAATCGTTGCGTAAATCTTGTTACGAAGATTTTTACTCTAATAAGACTCAAACGATGTATTATATGAGGTATTCTTCATTCGCGCGTATACGAAAAGTGGCAGGTGATTGTTCTCTAGATTACTGTATTATATATCTCCATTGATTTATCACTTCGCGCTGACGTGATATTCCAAATGGATACGATTTGCTAAGAATTTGAATTGAAAATCGTGAATATTAGAATGTATCAAATTCGTTCCAAACATAATTTCACATCATCCATGTTTTGAAAAGTGAGAGGGAAAATTTTCGAAATCAGGCTATAATTGACTGTAATTTAAGATAAAGGGTTTGTTGCGATTCAGTACGATTTTCTCCTGACCTTAACACGTTCGCTGCGACGGGTCCCACCGGTGGGACCCGCGATTTTTCATCTTTTGATCTTTCCCGACTTAGACTTGCTCGAAAAAATTTTCCAAAAGGATCCATCATGGAGGTTTACTTTGTCAGGAACGGAAACAATGAGATGAAGAAGAGTCTAGACCCATATGAGCATTTCTACCGAAATGCGGGGGTCGAGAACATGACCGAAATGAAATCATGAAAAAACGGCGTCGCAGCAAACGTATTAAGCATTTCTTCTTACAGTGAGGATTTGGACATACAAACAAGTAATTCAATCCCAATTAAGAACAATTTTTCAATCTATTTAGGAAATTTTTTGAATTTTCATAAACTTCTCAAAAGAGCCAAAAACACAATATCAGAGATCGATCGGTAGAACTCGACTTGAATACCGACGTTACGTAGATATCAATTTATGCTCGCAATTTTCACACGATCCTTCTGAAATTTCCACCAAGTGTAAAAAAATTCTTAAAAATGATACTTTGGTCAAGTTTGCACGTAGAAACACTGCCCTCAGAAAAAAAATCTGCGCAAAAGTTAAATGTACAGTGAGTCTGGGTAATCATTTCATTTAAATGTTGAGGATTCAGGGAACTGAGTCGTGATAATTGGACCAGAGCATCATTCTAATAAAATCTATAAATGAAATGCCCTTGCACACATTTGATGCTAAAATCATAAAGTTATCTGTAACCCACGATCCCGGTATAGTTAAAGCAAGTTTTTTGGATTGCGAAGTTGATAGATGCATGACGTCATGTCGGTAAGCATGTTAAGAGCTCTGCTTATATGCTCGAGTCGACACCCTTGTTGTAATATAAGGTAAATGTTCCAAAATTGCTCCATCGAGCATATTTTTTTAACAACTCTGGCCCATCTCAATATTTTCCAACATATATTATAGTAAAATAAGCTGAATGTCATTAGAAAATATTGATGAGATGGGTCAGAGTGGTGAAGTATACCAGGAATGTTGAGAAAATGGCTCAAAGGGGGCAAGTTGGGTTCACTCACCTTACATACCGACCATGGCGAGTTTTCGAACTTTACGATGGGTATTTGAAATATATTGTGAATGTGAACATTAGGTCCGGACAGAGGGAGTGACAAAAACTTTTTGGCTTGAAAGCTTAGATAGCTCGAGGGTGCTTTTTTGACCCAAAAACGTTGGATTCACCCACTGTACGCCAATTTTATTCGTCTTGGCAAAAATCAGTATCGCTCTCAATAACAATGACATCGCAAGAGCTCGTGAAATCACTTGGGGAATCAACAAAATTGCTATCTGACATCCTCTCAATCTAAAAAATCCATAATATTCCTTTGAGACTGTGACAGTAATGCTTTGCTATTAACTAAGTATATTACGATATAAAAGTGCCACGTGGAAAATGAATGGGTTCGGGTATATGGTAAGGATCGCAAATAAGTTTTGCTAATCCAAGCCGAGCATAAATTTATCATGAATCCCATGATTTCCTCTAAAGAATTTCTCTCTAATCTAAGTGCACTTAGCATTCCTCTCGATTTCGCACCAACCGCAAAATTGGTCAATTTGTCACTGATCAGGTGCACTCAGTATCACTATAATGTCACCATCGCCAAAATAGAAATTTCCAACTACGATTTCGTAACACATGCCTCAAATAAGAATATAAAAGATTCGCAAAATTGGTCATGCAGAAGAACCGTACAATACCGTATATCCATAGCAAAGAACCGTAAGTTTGAGTATAAAAAAATATAATAGCCTCGAGCAACCGTGATATCGGTATGTCTTGTAAACTTGACGCGTATCACAGTGACCAACATAAACTAGAACATCGTCATCATCATCATCACCATAATCTTCATCATAATATGGAGTAAAGTTGCTATTATACTCTCATCCGATGTGCAAAAGATCGTCAGCTTGCCGACGAGTATAATGGTTGAGTGTTCAGCTTATTTTAGGTTTTGCGAACGCGCTAAGAGCGTGAAAAACGCTGAAAAAGGTATACAAAGCTTCCGGCGCAAAGCGCAACTCCAGTAATTTTCGTTCTCCACGTTGTCGCTCCTTATTTATTTCTGTCCGTTCCGCATTCGCCACCAAGATAGAATACAACACAACGCGTCTTTTATTCTTTCACCAAATGATGGCAAAACTCGGACGGCAGATGCTGCTCCATCATGATCCTATACATTTTAGGCTAAACGAACGGTTTTAAGCTCAGCGTCCCGGTCTAGCACAATTTTACCGCAATACTCGACTTTATTCGTTAGGATGATGTATAAAATTGTGGTTTTACTCTTGAGCACGTGGTTACTCTATATATGTAATGTGAGAGCTGGCTCTTCGGACGATTGGAGGCATAATGATCTGAGCGAAATAGCCAACGCCGAGGGATCATTATACGCGCGCTTGGGCTTGCGGTTTTCGCGCTCGGACAGCTATGCGTAAAATTATATACCCTACATATCCAAAATAATATCATAAACATCTATACCACAGACTTGTTACCTACATTATAGGTGTAATGGTCGATGGGTGATTTGATGTCTGTAATTCGTGAAATTTCGTGAATCAATACTGTTGGAATAATATTTATATGTCCTTATTTTGTAGTATGTCACAAAGCGGAACTTGAACACTAAGGTGGGCCGGAGAATGGAAACTTTCGGAAATCATAGCGTCCGGGGTCGCAATTCTTGCCATCTTTCAGGTAGATTAAGAAAACCTTTTTTGGGATTTTTGAACAGAGAATTTAGGTTCCAGCAAGAGCCCTAAAGTTTTTCAAGAGAACATGAAAATGTGATTTTTACGCTATTTTTAAACGAAATTACAGCGTTCAAAACCTATCTGGTGTTGGCAATCATGGGTCTAATAATGTTTTTCTCGCGTATTTTGATTTGCTAAGAACGATCCCGGTGGTTTTGCAAAGCTAGGGTTAGTAAAAAAATTAGCTATAAATAGATAATGACGGATGTGTCAAAACCCTTACATCAAAGTGAGCAGCTGCGTACGTTAGATAAATTGGAAATTGTCCGTCATCATTTTCGTATGGCGAATATTCTACTAACCCTATAGTTATCTGAAAATTCTGGAAACGTTCTCAGCAGGTCAAAACACGTAGAAAAGTATAATGGGTAATTATTTTTGGTCAGTCAAAATGAACTTCGTGAAGAGTCATCAATTTCACAGAAACTTGACGTTTCCCGAAGAATTGGCACTTTTCCATTCCGATTGGTATTTCACAATTTACAAAAACCCTTAGCTGTTGATACTCAAGCGGATTTCGTTTCAGGTTTTTACAGTCAAAATTAAGTCAGAGAACAAATTGTTCGATCACTGTTTGAAGCCACCGAATAGATACGCTATAACTCTGCAGAAATGCTTAAAAAATTATTTGCGTCTTTGACATGGACTCAAGAATAGTTGTACCTGCCCAGAAATTGTTCTTGGATGTCACATCGATCGGTAAAGTCGCGTTAGAAGTCAAGTGGCAGATATATTTTCTTCGTCATTATTTTGGATGAATGTCGGCCATTGTCTTTTTTGAAGTCACAGTAAGCAAGTTACACCCACACATACACTTGATCGATCCATAATTTGTATCATTCGCAAGCTCAGAATTTGCATGATTGCGATGATGAGATGAGATGAGACACAGAGAGACGCGGAAATTCAAAGAGAAATTGACTGTGGAAGTATAATGTGTTTTAGACACTGGTTTATACCATTACACACAATGTGCAAAGTATATTACCAGACCGAATGGGACAGTCGGATAGGTTGCAGGAGGCCGTAAATCGAGGAGTAGTCGGCGCGCGTCTCGTGATGTGTCGGGCTTAGCAGTGAGACTCGCGAGAAGACGAATGTCGACGAGAGTGAGAGAGAGAGAGAGAGAGAGACCAGTACTGCAATGGTATACAGAAAACTAGACAAGACCAGCTCTCGCTCTCTCTGACATCGCGCTGGCTTGATTTAAATGTCGGCCTCGGTACTACTACAACTAGCCCCGCTGTCAACCCGGAAGGCTACTGCGCAATGCACCCACTTATTGTATACTGTAACCGCACCCTGTGAGTAAATCAACCCTTATATGTCCGAGCGTGCGAACTTTTACCTCGAGAAGAAAGATGTGTGTGGCCTTGTGTTTATGTTTTTTGGCTGAAGCTTTATTTAGGCTAATGTATTTTTTCCGTGCTTACTTTCGAAAATGTAGTTTGGGTGCGAGGAGGCGAGTGATATATGTGTGACAGGCTTGAGAGTGGACGCCGAGAAAGGATCTCATATACTGTCACAAGTGAGATAATTGTAGAAGTGGCTTGTCTAATTTGAACGATTGCATATATGATCATTTGTGAGGTGAAAAAAGATCGTTGTCAATCATTCACGCATGGCCAAAATTACATACAATTTGCGAAAAGTACCCGAAGCAGTTTGTCAACGTACTCAAATAATACCCCCAAACAGGAGTTTTCGTAAGGCCTAATACTGTTCTGAAAATGCTGCGCGCAATCGTGATCGAATTTAAAACTTTCAAGCGGTCAACATTTTGCCAAAAATGACAAAAATTCGCTTCTTTTTATACATTAGCAATCACAATACTTACAACAAAATAGTATATTACGCAACGATGTCGAAAAGTTGGATTTACGCACGAGTGAAAATCTTTACACACGAGTGTGAGTCTTTACGCACTGTTGAGATACTTTACGCACTCGCCGCTACGCGGCTCGTGTGTAAAGGTTTTCCGAGTGCGGAAACCTTTCGACAGAGTTGCGTACGATATTTTTCGAAATTTTGTGCGGAAAGTTAGTATTCTGTCGGTCACCTCATACGCTAGTAACCAAATCGCGATAGGGGTAGGTGGGAGAAGAGGGAGCAGAGCGGGGTCCAGGGGCGGCAGGGGGCGAAGCCCCCGCCGGGGGGTCGACTGAAAAAAAATTCTGAAAATGTATCAGAAAAAGATCTTTTGTTCGATATATCATATGTTATCGCATAGATTGAAAATATCGATCTCAATTCTCAAAAGTTCTAGTAACAAACAAGATCAGAGATGAATAATTTCATGAGATAGTATGAATTTGAATTTTGAGGAAAATTATTACAGAGTTATATGAATGTCACCAAGGACGGGCAAAACTGAATCAACGGATTGGTGGAATAATGTTGTATTCCCTTGGTTTGATATAGACAGAACTTGTCAATTATAATGATAATAATAATGTTCTGAATACACGAGATAGAAAGCGCCTCTGACAGAGGAAAACCTCTTTCTTATGAAAAACACGGGGATCCATCGCCGGCACTCTTTAATGAGGCGAAGTGTCCGAAAAGTAAATTTACCATTTCCTTTGAACGTACAGTTCAAGGTAGATTTTGAACCACGCAAACCACGGTGGAAGCACTTCAGAAAGGTCTCAGTCGTAATACATGTTGTACTGAATTGAATTAGACCCATATTCTACCGAAGCGATCGATTTCCATGTTCAATTTGATGACCAACCAGGATATCCAATCGTATGGACTTACCGACTTACTGAGAGAAGAAAACTGAAGTTTAACAATTTAGAGAGCTCATAAGTATTCATTCTATCGAGTGAAAGAAGTCATTACACCTGCTTTGGACAGCTTCGAATCAACGATTGGAGTACTTCGATTCTACAGAACTAAGACAAAGATCATTTTGCCAGTCAACGCAGAAACTCCAAGAAATGTCGCAGGATATCAGGCTAGAAAGAAAATACGGCAGTGCGTAAAGATACGTACCGGTGTGTAAAGACATACCTTACGCACTGTTGCTAACTTTACGCACAGGTCTTCACGCATTCCGTGCGCAAAAATTTCTTTACGCACGGAAAAATGTTCCTTACGCACTAACTTTACGCACATGATTTCGAAAAGATAGTAACGTACAAAAAAATTTTGGGGTCGGATGTCACATTGACCGGACCATCATTTTCTAATATATTTCTGACTCTGTAACCAAATTCAAGCCCCAAATTGATCCAGAATATCAGAATTTTCTTCAAATGGCAGAAAATCGTTTTTCAGTGGTTTTTTCGTTGTAGACGGGAATCCTGGAGTAATAACTCAAAACGGATCACAGTCTCGTGTTTAGACGGTCATTTTGCGTCGTAATAGCATATTTGGGCATTCGGCAGAAGCGACAATTTTTTCCCTCGAGTAATTTGAAAAAGGTGAGAATTATTGCAGATACAGGTGTTTTTGACCCCCAACCACGTGAAAGTACCTGTTTTTGCGATAACCCTGTCTGTTTCAAGATTACAAGGAAGAAAATTCTCGTTTGTGCCGGGTGACCAATTCTGCTTTTTCTACCCAAATTAACCGCCTGAACGCAGTCCCGTGGTATGTTTCATCCTATTACAACAGGATTTCTTTCTACGACAAAAAAATCACCAAAAACTATTTTATTGCTATTTAAAAAACCCCCCGACGTTTTGGAGCAATTTGAAGCTTAGATTCAGTTTCAGCGTCAAAAAATATGTAGGGAAACACCGTCTGCTTAAAATGTGACATTCCGACCTTGAAATTTGATTGTACAGTCCAGTCAATTATGATTTCTGAAGTGAAAATCCAAGGCGAATCAAGACCAATTAGTTTCAAAGGTAACACCAAAATATCCAAACTTTTGGCTAATTTCGTAATTACTATGACACTAGCATTGAATCAGTTCGTTTTCATTTCAAAATTTGGGGGTCCAGTATTTCCAAAGTATGAAATAACATCTGACCAAATTCTTCCCGTCTCTTTTACGCAATTGGAATTTCGCTAATTATATTTCCTTTCTATGGCGAATCCCAAGCCAAAGATGGTCTGAAACTGGAACCGGGAAAATTGTTTGAAATTCAAGATGATTGGTTCATCTGCCTCTCGGAAGGCGTACATCGAACCTTTCCTCAACTTTTTCTTTCTAATACCCTGGGCACCTAAGTTAAATAGTCAGTGATGAATTGTTTACGGATGCACGTATGCATATTTCATGAGTTTACGATGATTATAATGATGCACATCCGCATTTTGCTCGGATGCATTGGACTCTCAACAAAATTTCTCGCGCACATATATCCTCCTGAAAAGAGCATGCAGTCTCTGAGCTGTGATGATTCTCAAATGCACTCTGAGAGAGGCTCATCCACAACAAGTAAATACATAGACATAGACACCTCCCCATAAGCCCAAGAGACTTTCTCTGGCAATTAGAAAAGTGAAAAATGTACTAACTGAGCAATCAAACGCGCTGCCAAGTTATATAAAATATAAAAGCTAAAACGCGCCTCTAATCCATTGTTCTTTTCACGGGTGGCGAATCCCCCTTCAAGATAAGCCAAACTATGTATACACTCAACGCTTTGCGATTATTGCACCATTCACGCAATTACGGCTCATCTATAAGTATATACAATATGTATTGTAATGCTTGTTTTAAACTTACCAAAATGAAAGCTAGAAACTTATTATAACTCCAACGCTGAGTTCTTGGAAAACGATTTTAGACCCAATTAGTTATTGTTGGACGACGACGATCCTCTGCGGATGCGCAAAACAAAAGTTCAACGCTGTATTTTGGACGCGCTCATAAATTTTTAGTGACTGTTCTCTTACACAAAGTGTCCGTATCGCTAAAAACCCTATGGGATTTCGGAGTATTGCGGTATGAAAGTTGGCAAAGTATTCGAAAGAGTTGTTTGTAGTTCAAATAAGTTGAAACAGGAGTTGGATGATGCAGTCACAAAGTCAGAAAACACTTTAGGATTAATACACTACCGGTCAAAAGTTTGTGCACATCTAAAAAAAAAAATTCGATTTCGATCACTCGACTGCTTGGATCTCCCTGGTCCAAAATGACTCTACTTGGGATTATTTTGTAGCTTTTTTCGATTCCTTCAGGGACTCTTTGTGGGATTTTCTCCTCCGGCTCAACAAGATTTCAATGGGTCAAATCGAATCCTTGGAAAAGTTCATAAAAATTTGGTCAGCACTCAGACTTCTGCAAGTCTGACATGAGTTGATGGATCAGGGTGATTCTAAAAGCATTCAGAAGTGAAAGTTAAGAGCTTCAAAATCCATTGTTGAAAATGATTCTAGCTTGTTTCTCATCTGAGCTGTGACCGTTTTCGTTAAGGGAGATTTTTCTCGAAAAAGTGTCCCAAAAACCACGAAATGTGGAGTCATCGACCTCACGCGGTGGCAATTCTCTGACTTTTTCCAAGTTTTTTCGTGTTGTTGGTGAGAGGAACCAAGATCAGTGCTCATACCATTGGAAAAATGAGTCCATTCGTAATTTCTCAATGACTGGTCCTTTTTTCGAGAAAAATCTTCTTCTACTAAAGAAGTCACAGCTCACACAAGGAATAACCTAAGAGCAATTTCTAAAAACGGATTTTAAAGCTCTTGACTTCTACTTTGAGATGCTTGAAAAGCTAAAAAATGAGCCCAAGTAGAGTCATTTTGGACCAAGGAAATCCGAGCAGTCGAAAGATCAAAATCGGATTTTTTTAGGTGTGCACAAACTTTTGACCGGTAGTGTACGCCTATAGAAAAGGAAGTCGTATTGATGAAAGCTATATCATTGTGTGTAATATTAAATACCGATCCTGTAATCGACGTCACACATTATATGATCCCTTAGCACACAGTGATTAGCTTGATCTAACATATTGCTAAATTCATGATGAAAATATGACCAGTTTTGAGACTTTGGAATATCATAATATCTTGTGTGTACCTTTGATATTTCTTCGTGACGAAATTTATAACACTATTCATTCAGAATTCGATGGATACGGAAGAAAATTCTGGGTTTGGGTCTCAATTATTCAAAAATTACTGGTACTTTATATCTGTCGCCAGGTGTGCAGGAAACGTGCAAGATTTATTCCACGAAATTTAGAGAATGTAACCTGTTCAGTTATTTTGTCCTGTTATTTTCTATCTAATGAATGCTTCGACGTATAAAGATATCCACTATTCGTCGATAGTTGATGTTCAATGTTATGATTATGTCTAGTCTACAGTTTAATATTTCAACTCTTGGAATTATCGATACGCGAGTGTAGAAGCGTACAACCATAACATTTTGGTTGTTTTTCAATTTGATGACGTGTGCGTACTGCATGCTTAATTTTTTAGAATAATTCCAGCATTCATTCTTATGATATGATAGAAACAAGATTCCATTTGTGGAATTTTAAAACAATTTCCTTCAAAGAATGATCGAGGTTTAATATTTCAAAGTATCATAGACATTTATCCAAATCCCAATCGACAATTTCTCAACTAATCGATCTCAAATTCGAGGTTGATAGAAATATGAAAGTTAGTCCTTCAATTTCAATTTACGACGTCAATATCATAGTTTGGCTGCACACTGCAGGAATATAATCTTCAATGAAATGATTTCAGTACATCTCAGCAATTTGAGCTCGATCGCCATATCTTAATTAATATATTAATGGTTGATTGCACTTATGAATCGATGAAAAATCTGAGAATTGGGCCGAATCAAGATGAGTGAGAATAAATAAAAAAAATATTTATTCCAGCGATCTTTCACGAGCCGAGAGAGCATAAGTACAATTCTCAGCTTCATTGTGATCTAATGAAAGCAGTGATCACGATTGACACTTTCTCGTAAAAACTAGAGTCTTTGAAAGCGACGAACAACTATAATTTTCGCACTTTTTTCTGCATCAAAACGATGTGCAATTACTATACTGATACGACTCAACTTTTGGTTCATAATGACGAACCATTTTGCTTTAACATAATAATTCGAGTACCTGAGAATGTAGGTCAGGAGATGCAAGACAAATTACAGTGAAATAGTAATCAAAATCACTTGAAGAAAGTAGCTAATTTTGAGGTAATAGCACTCTCGGTGGAGGATCTGATTCATATATGAAAGTGGATATGAAAATAAAAAGGATATAAACGAGAGCAAAAACTCATGAAAAACACTTACATTCCAAAGGAGACTTATAATTCAAGTAGTTTGGGAAGAAGTAGATCATCGAAGATCATGTCATCACGTCTCATCCAACACCGGGCATTCGACAGTTTTTGCGGATGCGCAAACCAGGGAAAGCAATCCAAATCGCCATATAATCTCGAGAGAATTACGTGCTTCCATTTTATATATCTCCTCCATTCCATCAAAATCTCATCTAACGTGTATACACGTGCAGGTTGGCAATCCATTAGTAAACCATTTCGATTTTTTTGCAAGATATTCAATATCCAAATCATGACAAGATCAGAGTCATCATATATTATAAACGTCTATGGAAGGCTATGCATGATATGAACAGAGCTAATGATGACACATGGGTATTTCTTTTTATTTTTAGTTGAAAAAGAGACTTTTGAACTGATTTTTCGTAGATTCTTCCCTACAAAAAAAGGATTAATCTTGAATTCTTACCGTAAATATCGTTGAGACGCATACGAGTAAATGTCACGGTTGTTTCATATTAGCTTGCATATTAATCCATGAATTGACTCCTTTTTCAAGATAATGTAGGAGTCATAACCAATATTTTAGATTCAGAGAGTACTAGAAAATTTCAAAACTCTACTCCAACAATATCCTGTTTTTGTGTAATCTAGAATTGCAACAAAATGTCTTTCAAGCCGTGAGAATT
Source organism: Eretmocerus hayati (assembly GCA_029851415.1). Classification (NCBI taxonomy): domain Eukaryota; kingdom Metazoa; phylum Arthropoda; class Insecta; order Hymenoptera; family Aphelinidae; genus Eretmocerus; species Eretmocerus hayati. The sequence goes on from CM056742.1 coordinate 137,654,449, forward strand.
CAGAACATTGAAACTTTTTCCAACCCATCGTATATAGACACCTAATAATCAGTACACTTTGGTCCATGGTTGAGGAATAAAATGACGTTTGCGGCAAACCAAGCAACAAATTATTCCTTTTCTCTCTTGTTGCATGAAATCGTCTCCACAAATAAGATCGTCGAGAGATGAAACTCTTACTTTTACAGTCACAATGACAGATGAGTATATCTTCTTTTCTCAAACTCCAGTCGAACACGTGAATCGGTTTCCTGCATAATCTCCAAAAAGTCAGTACGCATAAAAAAAATACCGAGATGAAATTCGACTCATTCTTCCTAAATTGTCGAGTTTTAAATTTTACAGCAATAGTATCAAACCATACATTCTCAAAATCCGAGATAGAGTAGAAAATATCTGTGATTCATTGAATTGCATCAAAAAATCTTCTACAAGATTTCACTTCGAGCTTCCTGTGCCCTTCCACGTTGGACAATAACCGGCCAATTGATACTGGCTATACATGTCTAGAAAAAATTGTCACATTTCTACCAGGGTTATTGCCAGAATCTATTCGATTTACATAACTGTCAATTAAGTGGCCTAAAAAACTGTTTTGTGACCACGGTATTTGCGGAAATTTGTATCAAAATACACCATAGTTGCTTTGGAAAAAAAAAATTTCATACGAAATGCCTGCGGTCAAGAACTATGATGAATCCGCATATTCAAAGAATCAAGGAAGAAATTCTGTAATATGCAGCACGTGTTATCGGCATGGCCACACGCACGCGCACTCGCTCTCATTTTATTACAAATGTACACATAGTCGACCTGATGCACGCAAGCGGTCAAATTCACACATATACGGCGAGTCGATTTTACGCTCACTGGGGGTTTCCTATACGCGTCACACTTAATTTTCGTCAAATATGAGGAAACCCACGAGCAAAAAACCAAGTATACACAGTGATTCCTTACGCATGCCAAAACATACAACTCGTGGAAAGTGCGGATTTAATTGCCAAGATTGAAATTGCAACTAGTAGTCGTAGACAGGAGGCTATCGATCTTCTTGCCTGTTCAAGACGTGTACAAAGAGCCGAAAATATACGCGCCACGGTCGAGCCTATCATCCATATAAGATTATTTCAGTGTGTGAACTGCACGAGATTCGCGCATGGGTATGCAAACTTGCAGGTGACGATTTGCGGGTGTATTTTGGTACTTGTTCGCCCCCGCAAAGACGAATCAGCTGCTTGGATCTTTACAATACCCAGCGAGATAGTGCATGGATAAGTTCTGAGTAACTCTGCAAAAAATTTTAACATATTCCTTTTTTGCCAATACAAACCGACGATACAACTGTTTGAAATCTCAGTTGAACTTTTATTTTTTAGTGTATTGAAGCTTCGATTTGATAGAGGGGATACAAGTGCTGAAATGTGAGCAAGGGCAACAGTTCGAGCTTTCAGCGATTTAATGGAGATCGTTTATATCGGGGCATCGCACGACAAATTATTCCGTTTCCCTTCCTTACATGACACGAACGAGGGCTGTGCTTGGAACATTTACTTATGAGGAAGACAACGGATTGTTTCTTATGGATAGTTCCATAACATTTTTATGTTATTATAGTTGGCAGAAGAAATCATTTAGTTTATTCAGTTGGAGAAGGCAGATGAGGAACCATATTATCATATCAAATTGAAAAATCGCAATCAAGGGTATTTTGTCATTTTTGAGCTGAATAAAATCTTCTCCTGGCCATTACCACTGGAACGAAGTTAACCGATAATATTTTTCTTGCGAATAAAGTTTAATCAAGCTTGGAAGTGATACCTCAGATCACAGTAATTCCGAGAATGTGATGATTCTTATTTTCTAGTCAAATTTTAATAGAGACCTCATCCCTTCGAAAACTAGTTAGACGTCATTTGAGATATTCCCCATTGCAAGCTCATAGGGATCACTAGATAGTGACCATCACAAGAACTGACGACACTTTTTGTTTGCAACCGCAACTAATGACTCTTCGAACCATTTTAGACGTATATATGGACGATTTCGAATCAAAACGATATCAGCCGAAGTCGGATTTTCCAAGAGTCGCTTTGCGATTTTGGTCGCTTTTTTGACCGGAAAACTTTCTTTCATAGAAGATCCAATTCACATTATTCAGGATACGAGAATTTTGTGTACATGTATGGTGTCGAGATGATTTTTCCAAAAAGTAATTACTGGTGGAAGCAAGCTTTGAAATATCAACACAACTTTCAGAAATTTTGGAGATAAAAAATTCAGAATTCGAGAGCCATTGTGGGCATGTATGATGCCGAGAAAATTTCCCCAATGCAGGTTTTTCGAAATCTTAAAAATTTATTTGGGAATAAAAAATGTAGGGTAGGCAATCAGACCAAAACGAATACAAATCAAAGGCTAACGAAACAGATGCACTGACCAATCGATCTCCGTATAAGTTATTTCAAGAAAATCTCTCATATAAGAACTGAATAATCGCAAATCTGATTTCAAATTTACCGCAGAATTACTTTCGATTGATTTTTTGACATTTGAAAAAGCCTGAGTGGATTTGAAAGCTTCTCATCAAAAAGCTCGCAAGCTATCATCAAGATCGTTTATGGATAATGAGTCGGTTCAGCAAGCTTACAGATATTTTGGCAAGATGAGATCTCAATTTTCTCCACGAAATTTAAAAAACAAACGAAAATGTAGCCTGCGTATGTAATAAAAACGTACCTGCCGGTATGATGATAGCGTAGCTCAGGACATCCGTAATTTCTTGTACAGTAGTAGTAGCAGCAGCAGCACACCGGCAAGCAGGAGCTGCAGGTTACTATTCGCGTTTTAGAAAAAAACCAACGGGAAGAACTCATTCGCGGGTGTACTACTCTGGAGGACGCAGTGCAGTTAATGCGCGTCCACCCTCAAAATTTTGCACATAGAAAATGAATGAGTATTTAATAGAAAACCGGCTTGATTTGGCCGGTATATCAGAGACAGACTCTGTTTTTAGCAGAGCACACGCTCACGGTTGTTATTCGGAGCGCAACCGCTTTCGCACTGACGATAGGTGCCAGTCCAGTCCAACCAAACTCCAGACTCTATACACCGGCTAGACGATGCGATAGTTATTCTTAAGAAAGGAGCGGGGCAGCTCAAGTGCACACCGCCACATCGCCACTATAATACTTGCATACATTTTTGTAATGCATGTATTATAACACACTGACACACTGCTCAATCTTTCTCTCTAGCTTATACCTAAGGGTGGGTGGCCTCGACCGAGCTCCAACACACTACGATCCTTTGGCTTTCCTTTTAAGTAACGTGTGTGTGTGTGTGTGTGTGTATGTGTTGGAACAACCCTCTGCTGGTCAGTTGGTTAGTTTGTAAGATTGTGTGCGACGCGAAAATAAGAGTTATCGTACTCGCGTGGTCAGTATGTAGCGGCCCTGATGTTTTTCTGTACACTGATGTGTATAGAGTTGGTATGAGCTTGCAGCAGCCTCGATGCGACGCCCTTATCGATGAACTTGCGACAAAAATAAAGCTACGAGTAAATCTCGTTTTATATATATATGTGTAGTTTTTTAAAGTGTGCTCTTGCAATATAGCGTGAGGCAGATCAGAAAGTTTTGTGATGACTTACACTTAATTGCGGGCTTCTGCTGTTATCTGATGTGTACTAGATCTGATCGAAAAGTGTGTAAGCTAGGCGCCATACTAGCGATATTAGGAATTTCAAGTAGATAGAGTCCGGGACTAGTCAGACAAATCATCAGATTCCTTGAAGCGACGATGTTCTCGGTGCGAGCCAGGACAGTTGATGGCTGATCGAGCAGATTTGCTATTTCAAGTATACCTGCAGTGTGAATCTGGTAAATTAGCCATCAGTTGTATTGATTCTGGCCGTCAAATTCGAGACCAGTCATACCACCGTACTCAAACATTGAAAATGTATGTCTGGCTAGTCCCGGACGTTACCTACTTGAGGCGTCGCGTCGAGTAAACCTTTCTTACTGAGCATAAACCTCAGATCTGATCCTCTGTTATCATTCATAATGTTCTCTTACAATGTTTTACTTTACCAATTGGTGTACTTTCAGTTGGGAAATACCATTTAGGCGATAGCTCAAAGCGTAGGGAAGCTCTGCAAAATTGTCTACTTGAAGCAGACCATCCAAATGTTCTGGTTGAATAAAAATCAGGTCAAAATTTCTGAAATGAAAACACATACAAATGTTCTCAATGAAAATAGCCCATCAGAGGAATCTCAGTGGGATTGGAATGTCCGAAAAAAATGAAGCTAGTTACAATTCGTTACAGACTATCGTTAAATTAAGACAAAATCGCGTTGTTATACAATGGTAGAGTAGTATAGTGTGTAAAAGTTCCCTGTGAGAAGTTTAATGATGTTTGCACATGGAACCCCAACATGTGGCTATAAATTACAGTACCCAACATATCAACTTTCCTGATAGGGTTGATCAACTTTATGAGTGAACTTATTCGTTACCCAAAAATAGCCTCCTCTACTATTTTGGGTGATTTTTTTTGCTCAGGTGGTTTTAGGTGGTCCCGCTCCATCATAAATTTAGCCACGAATCTTTTATTTTCATCGAAACTTCTGAAGAAACTTCCTAAGTTCAACTAAATATTGCGCTGGAATGTGTCGTTCAGACCTGGAATGAAAGCAAATGTAAAATGAAGAATTCAGAATCTCGCATCCGATGACACTCTCGTCACGAGTCAAAATCCCTGCCCTACAAGAAAAAGTGCATGATTACAGGGATTTACATTGTTTTTCGTCTACTTCTGAACACTAAATGATTGATTGACGTGATTTAATTCATTCTATGAAAACTCTTGAGTTCTGAATCAGAACATCGAAAAGAGGTGACGGAGAACGTTCAAGTAAACATGAAAAATTATCTAGAATTGGCTCAGAATTCTTACTGGGGATTTTGACGATTCTTTGGATAAAAATTGAAGCCGAGCTGGAGTCTTTGGAGTAGATTTCTGTCTCACAGTACATTCAACAGTAAAGGATCAAGAAGAGAATAAAACAACAAGAATGGCACAAGCTCCTGGTATGGTTCAGTGTTCGCATTTGCATATTCTATCAGAGTCTGTTCAACTAATCGTAGATTCTAGGATTGTTCGATTTTCAGACATTAGAAAAATTAAATATTCAGTTATTTGCAAATATATTTCTGTTCAACACTTCAATAAGATTCACGGGTGGATTCTAATGTGTTAATTATTCCCATCGAAGATGATCCTCTATCTCGACAAAATCCATCCGTACGTGTGCAAATTCGGTTGAGTTTCTCTCACTGAAACAATACTTCATTGAGGAATTTGACCATTGCTAGCAAACGAACTTTTTACATAATTCTGCGATTTGTAAATAACCCAAATTACACGAACGTGTTTAACGTTACCTTAAATTTTCTGACGATTTTCAGTCATACTCTCGTTTTTCAATATCTTTCTCCCAGAATACTTGTACAGATTTCACCACTGGTAGTCAACTCTGTAAATTGTTCCTCAAAATCATCTCCAAAAACTTTTACAAATATCAGAATCCATAAGGTCGTATCGTAAACTCTGTAAAAGGCGGAAGATAGGCCAAATTTCACTTGCACGTACATAAAATACTACGAAAAATCTCCAAAATAATCTTGAATCGATGAAAAAGATGGACATTCAGCGATTCCAACGGAAGAAACATCTCCCAGACAAAGATTTGCGGAAATCGGATGGAATGCTCTCAGCATCTAGGAAGAAAAAATATCACTTTCACGTCGGCGAGGAATTCAAGCGCAGGCTATTGCGGCTCACGGTTGAATTCCCAAGAGCAGGAGCAGCAAGTACTCGACCCGCTCTGCGCATAAAGAATCTCTATATCATATAACCGTCCACATATACGTGTATTATATACGTAATGGTCAATGGTCTCCTTGCAAGCAGCACATGTGTCTCTTCAGCATCAAAGAATTTTACAGGAATGAATATGAATGATCGAAACTTGGTGCTTTCTCTGTACCTCATATAAACTGTGACGGAGCAGCAATGGAAAATAAAGAGACGCTTATAGACTATTATATAGGCTCTTTTCTTTGACGACGATGACCGACGCGATGGTTCAAACAAGAGGAGTGTCGCGCTTGGCCAAGCCAAACTTTTGCGAAAGTCTACGACATAAGCACCTGTTCTTTTCACATAATCTATACCTATATTATTTTGCTTATGGTATAGAGTACTTATGAACGGCGTGGCGAGCAATTGGAAGAGCCTTTTTTAGCTACATGTATATGATACACCAAGTATTAGTAGCTGGTGTTAAGCATTTGCAGGTCTTACTTTATTTGCGCGCGTGCATGTGTGCTTGACCTCGAAATGAGATGTAGGTCGGTGGGGAAAAACAAAAAAAAACGTCGGGGGCAGTACAGTACACAGAGAGTTAGCTTTTTGCACAATGGCTAATCGGGGGCCTAAATCACTCGTGTTCACGCGCCACCACCGTCACCGCCTCAGGGGTGCAACCAAACGCCACAAAGATTATGCTCATACTTGGATTTACCTTATGTGTCGCGTTTGCTTTTCGTTTGATGTACTTGGGCGGTAGTTATAATAGACCATCAGAACGCACGCGCGCGCTGAGACCGTATCGTGCTTTCCTTGTATGTTTAATGATGCGGTAACACGTGCGTCCCGTGCACGCACATCTCTTGCTTTTTGTGATCTACCCTTATTGGGTCTATTTTGAGGATCAAAATTTTGATGTATCATCAATTCGGATGAATTGTCGTCCAATAGATGGAAGTATGTACTCCTCGAGAGCAGTAGAGATGGTCCACCATTGAGGATAGACAGATTTCGATTTTGTTAATTTTGAGTTGAGCGTAGTGCCAATGACAAAAATCATGGCCAAAGAGTTGTTTTCATAAAATTTCAATAAAAGGTATAGGTGTGCCTAACTTGTCCTCTCTCAGGATCTAACTGAGAATTTGCTGAGACATTTTTTCCAGCTTGGTATTCTAGAACATGACAAAGTAAGCATTTTGGACATATCTAGAATAAACTGTGCGTAACTCTGGTAAAAATGGTGAACATTTTTTGGCCAACAACTGGACAAGTCGCATTACTACGCATTGCTACTATATTGCATAAGCGTCCAAAAAAATGCTCGCATTTCTACCAGGGTTTTTAGACCAAGTATATTTGTTCTCACTAATTCTAACCTTTTTTCTTTAAATAGTCACTAAAGCGAATACCGAACAAAATTGCTGCAAACAATGCTGAACTATTACCATATCTAACACTTCTTTTATTTACAAAAGTGGTTCACCTCCGGTATAGAACAGAAACCCCGCAAGATCGGTATTCTTCTGCTTGGCTTATCTTCTGTCAACTTTGTTTCAGATTTTCTCCGTGCAAAATTGCAAAATTCGGGTCTTGGCCAATTCTGCGTTTTTATTGATGAAATATAGGCAATTCACCCCGTAACCTTTTTGTATATTTGTTCTACACCACATGGAAAGACATCTTCTAAATTCAAAGAGTTCGAAAGTGTGCAGAAAAAGGTGCAAGAAATCAACGAGGAACGTCTCCTTTGAACAACGGGAAACCGAGATATTTCAATTTCACGAGAACTCCATGTCATCTTAGGCTTCTCACGCACGAAGGGAGCAAATTAGACATGCCCTCTCGGAGTCTTACAAGAAGTCCATGTTTCAATCCGTCATTACTTGGTTCCAAGTGTTCAAATGGCCTTGTACTCAAGCTTAAAATTCAGGTCTTAGAATGAGCTTCAAAATCATCTGAACCGAGTGTAAAAATATTGAGATGAGCCAAAACAGTGAGCAAAACGAACTAAAAAAGAAAAACAGGGGGCAACTTGAAGAAAAATCCCAACATTATTATACTTGACGTGGAATAGGTCACTCTCGACTTTATGTAAATGTGTCATTTTGTAAAGGTGACGGTAAAGTACATACATGGTAGGACTACATTCGAACGGTTTTGAATTTATGAAATGTAGTCATTAACCAGAATTATTGAGCTCCGTCAAAAGAAGAATATTTCAATGTATATTATCATACAATATATGAAATTAAATCTAGGTAATCGCGGTTTTTGGTGTCAAAAATCTTCAGGTATGCCTAAGCATTCAATACATCAGCATACACGTGTAAATGAAATCTTAGAATGACGTGTAGATACTACTTGTAAATTTGATTGCGCGCGTGTGTCGCCCATCCGATACATGTGGGTGGAATGAGGTGCCCGCTGATGTGCCCTTCACGCGAACCTCTTCCATCATCCGCTCTGACGCTTGCTAGATCATCGAGCCCAACCCCCGCCCCCCCTGGCACTTGTGTGACTATTACGCGATCGATGCGTTCCAAAAACTCTACAAACATACGACATAGTACTATATAAGTCTCTCTTATATATTCATAGATAATATAAAGTGGTCACAGCTCACGAAATTCCGATCGAGCTGATACAAGAAAGAAAGTATGTGGGTATACTTTCTTGGTGCGATAATCACTCATTGTTCTTTTGCATTGTCAAGATAATGAGTAGATTATCGTTTACACCCGAATTTATTGTTAGCGGCATCGGATGGATATTACCGGTGCAAATAATTGTTTCTTATTTTTATTGGACAAGTAAAGTTATCCCTCTACACACATTCCTAATTTGCATATTATGAATTCCAATCAGGAATGAGACGAACAAAAATCCAGGTGCTATAGATTCTTGTTTGGATACTTCTTTTTCGCATAGTCACTCTACTGACGGATTACGAATCAACCAACATTGGTTTTCAGCCCAGTTACCAATCAGACCTTTCCGAGAAGCGTACACGCGATGTGAAGATTCCAAATGTGAACTCGGAATTAAAAGCCCAGCCAAAATTTGTCCGGCAGCATCTTGCGTATCGGGTTGCCTATGTGGAGAGGGTGAAGTGTGATGGATGGCCGTATGGGTCATGGGTGGGTCGACGGATGTGTGGGTGAATGGGTTAGTGGTCAGGTGGATGGATGGATGAGTGGACCGATGGATGAATGAGTGAATGAGATTTGAGGGATGAGGTTTGAGGAACGAGTTATGAGGGCTGAGTCATGAGGAACGAGTCGTGAGGACCAAGTTATGAGGAATGAGTTATGAGGAAGGAGTTATGAGTCATGAGGAATTGGTTATGAAGAGTGAGTTATGAGGGGCGATTTATGAGGAACGAGCTGTGAGGACTGAGTTATGGGGAACGTCGTATGAGGAACGAGATGCGGCACTGGGAATAGAGATGCTGGAATCTCGTCCAACTTGTCAGGTCTAATTCAGTGTAGTTCGTTCTAGTGCGGTCCGGTTAGGTTTTATTTGGTCTTACTCGGTCTAGCTCGGTCTTATTCGTTCTAGTTCGGTGAAGTGCGGTATATTTGGGTCTAGGTCGGTCTAATTTGGTCTCATTCGGTTTACTTTGGTCAAATTAGGTGTAGGTTAGTCTAGAACGGTCTAATTTGGTCTAGTTTAATCTAGTGTGGTCAAGTCCGATCTAGTTTCTTTTAGTTGGGTCTAGTTCTTTCTAAATGAGTCTAATTCAGTCTAGTTCGATGCAGTCAAGTCTAGTTCGGTAAAATTCAAGCTAATTCGGTTTTGTTATGTCCGATCGAGTCTAGTTCGGTCCAGCCTGGCTCAGTTCGTCGTCGTTCGATTCAGCCTGATCTAATTTGAGATAAGTTGGACCAGCTCGGTCTTGTTCGGTGTAGTTAGGTTCAGTGCGATATAGTTCGGTCTACTGCGATCTAGTTTTGTTTAATTTGGCTAAGTTCGGTCTCATTAAAACTAGCTTATCAGTAAAATCTTCTACACTGCTATTAATACTCCGTGGTCACCCGAGGGTTAATGTCAATGGTGCAGTCGCCGAGGGCTGAGAATATCTAGTTTTATGCAGGGTCTTTAATTCATTCTTACGCCACACAGACAACAGCGCCCAACCCGCGGATCAACTCTTAACCTTAAGGTTACCAACGACTATCAATACCAGTGTTGATTGTGCGGGCCTTCAATTTAGCCAAGACATCCGTTTCGAAGATTGAGAACAATATATTCAAATTTTTTAATTCTACATATCTCTCAGCAGGTATAACTCACGATAATACCATTTCTGCAAACTTCATGAGAAACTTCTACCTGGCATCTTGAACCAATCACCAATCATCATTTTACAACTATCATTATTAAACTACAAAAGCACTTCACGATCCTCTGATTTATCAAAGATATTTACAAGCCGAACGAGCGGTAGCGAGTGCGGCAATAACGCTAGTCAATATTTAATAAAAAATAAACATAATTCAAGAAATAGATAATAATGGCGCCTTATCTTCTTCCTTGCCCTCTTTGACACAGGTTACTTATCAAAATGACTTATCAATATTCTAACTTTAAAAAATGTACTTAAAATTCACACGATGGCCCCGAACTCTCATAATTTTGCTCCGGTTGCAATCAAGCCGTTAGAAGTTCTCGTATGCATCAAATCTGAGGACCCTCCAGAACACGAATAAAATGCGCGATACTGACCAAAATAGGAGCTCAAGAATATTAGACGGATGCAATAAATCGAATAGAATGTTTGAAGGAATCCTACAAATTGCTGGGATCTATCCTCTGCATATGAACTTGGGCATGCAAAGATTTTCATGTACCAGCGAATTTCATTAGATCCTTCAATTTATGATTATGGGCTACGCATTAACTTGTGCACTTTCCACGTAAGAGTTGATTAAATTCCAATGACGGGCTATTTTCTTTCAATATACAAACACGTATGACCACTCTCTCGCAAAAAAAACGAAACTTTCACAGAGTATACGTGCGCTAATAATGGATTGCGGTCCGCGACGAATTTACCGATTTTTAAGTCTGACCAGTCACATTCTGAAGTATCTTTGTGAAATTCTATACTAGTCCAAAGAAATTGATACTCGTGAATCACTAAAGAAATAGGAAACACCTCATCACCGCAAAAGCGCAATAAAAAAAAGTACCTCACAGTAGTGGATCAGCTCAAATTCGTTTTGCTCTTATCTCGTGTCTTGCCTTGCTCGTCTGTTACTACTTGCGATACGATGGAGTCTCGTGCCATCGCATTACTTATACTGCCTGATCCAGATGCGACAGACTCACTTTCTCCCTCATTTCGTATAAACCGAGGCAAATATAATCATCTTAAAGCTTATCCTTGGCAAAATCACGTCCGATCGCGGTGCACTACTGCTTCATTTAGATATCGTTACTCTAGATCGCTTTCAAATATGCGTTTTCTCCATATCAAGCGCGCGTGCGTTCAAGTTTTTTGCCTGCTTATAATTTTCGTATACGGACCGGATAGATAGCTATACAGAGATTTCAAGTATAATAATATCTGTCACATTGATTTCGATCCGATGGGAAATGGCTCGTTCGATATATTCAACTACCGGTTACAACCGATATCGTCCACGGAAACGCTAGCGATGTGTCAAACTCAGGCAGGAAGCAACCTATAGTGTTTGTATCACCTCGTCATTATAGTATATATGGTTAATAGGTATATATGGTCAATTTTGTACTCGCGATAAAAGCGATTGAGGCGGATCACAAAGATGATTTAGCGTGCTCAGTGGGGCAATTTGAGAATTACGCTTTGGTGCAAACTTCCTTTGTGATTGGTATTTCTTGCGAGTGCAGGTATGATAGGATATCCGATGCCCACGAGGCTGAGGTCGTTCGTTCATTCATTAGCGCCGTTCAAGGTTTTGCACCTCGATTGTTTCAGTCAAATTATTATGGATGCGCGAGCATTAGTTTGATTGGACCGAACTGCTATGATACCGCGCCCCAATGTACGACCGATCAGCCTGCAACTGATGCACAATCGCCATGTATTCATGCATAGATACCGCAATTGTAGGTAAAAGTGTATTTGCTTTGGATAGTTATTGCGATGGGTCCCCGTTATTATGAATAAAATTTTGTGCCAAACAAGTATGTTTCGTCTCAATATTCTATTACTTCCTGTTTTGATTATTGTACTTATCTGTTTTTGAATAGATACATATAATGGCAGCAATACGTTTAACAATAAAGTTTGAGTGTAAAAAATTCCTGAATGCGTTTTTCAATAAAATAAAAGAAAAATTAAATATGGTGGCAGAAAATACTGAAAAACTATCATCAGCCTACAAGAAATATCTTGAATGTCGCATTGTAAGTGACTTTTGCAACAAAGAAACGCTTATTCGGTACATTTTACAATTTAATTTTGTTTTTCCACTGTGATTGCAATCTTTACCGAAAAAAGGTCCATGACATGTAAAAACTTCAGCTGTAAAATTCTCTATATGGGTCGTTATCAACGAGTCATTTTGGAACGACTCTTCATGATGAAAAAAATGTTGCGTTCGTTCATTTGTTCCTGCGTGGATAGGTTATAGAGTCACATAAACATATAGTTTTCGAGTGCGGTGAAGACTAAGGAAACTTGTCGTACTGGTCGTGACACCTCGGGTAACAAATATTCAAGGAGAATACGTTTGTGCATTCTCCGCAAATCTGAAAGCAAGCTAGAACCTAGATCAGGTGTCGAAGTGTATACAATGCCAGACCAACCAGTTTCAGATAAAGTGCCAAGCGACGAAAGTAAGTTGCAGAATAAACAGTTACTCATCATCAAGGCATTGCACGGCTTCAAGAGAGGTTATTACGACAATGATAAGAATGGAGATGTCATCGAGATCAGACGGTTGTTACAAGTCGGCGCTGACCCAAACGAAACAGACTCTCGTGGCTCAACAGCTATACATGCTGTCGTATCTCTCGCGAGAAATCATCATTCTTTTAATCATAGGACAATCTTGCAGGACTTACTATCAGCTGGAGCATCTCCCGATATCACCAACAAATACGGGCAAACGCCTTTACTGCTCGCCTCAAGCTCCTATCATTACACAATTAGATGGCACGTGGAAAAATTGATTGCCGCCGGAGCGGACGTAAACAAGACAGATCCAGACGGGAACACGAGCTTGCATCATGCGGCTTGCTTTGGAAACATGGACCTCGTTTGCATCCTACTTTCAGCCGGAGCGTTAACCGATCCTGTCGATCACATGGGGTGCACGCCTTTGCTGTTGTTGATGTGTAATCCAGAAGAAATTCCCGATGGGCATCGTCTGAGAGTAATACAGCAGCTTATTGCAGCTGGTGCAAACGTTAACGCTGAAGTGAAATCGCGCGATCCGCGTGATCCGACTTGGGTAGCGCGTTCTCTGTTATCAATGGCATGCTTTCGCGGAGACAGCAAAACTGTGGAATTGTTGCTGTCAAACGGGGTCTCTCTTGACAGTATTACCAGAATTGGAGGACTTTCCATTTTTTGGGCGACGAATTCCAATAACGTTAAACTTGTGCAGCAGCTGATCGATGCAGGATTCGATATCAATTTCATTGATCGCTGTCGTAGAGTAAAATTTGGCCAACACATAACCAGTATGGAAACCACTCTTATGGTAAGATTTTGAAAATAGCCTGTGGAGGATAAAAGATAAAGGAGCATGATTGGTGGATGGTTTCTTAGGTCGGTGGGTTGACGTTGAAGTCAGTTTTCGCGAATTGAAGAGTACTTGAAGACCATGAAATAGAGAAGCTTAGTGTGGCGCGAGGACATTCTCATCTCAGTTTCTCTCGCCATCTTGTAGCCCAAGGGCGAATCCAATGGGAGCGGGGGGGAGGGTACGTCTCCTCCCCCCGAGCCAGCAGTTTTGCACCCCTGTAAACTTGGCCCGCCGATTTGGACCAAATATGCTCGTGGTAGGCCCGTAAATGCTCAAAATGCTCTATCTATTCCCGAATTTTGGTTCAGCTGCCTTTTTGAGTTATGAGCCCTCGAAGTAGCCCGATTTCACCTCCCACTCTTCCCACATGCACATCACAAAAATGCTCAGATCGCCACGGATTCGACTGCGAGAGGGACGTATCCGGGCTCAAATTGAAGATCCAATTTTAGGCAATAACGAGCATTTATCAAAACTTCGAAATAGTTGTGTTAAACCGTCAAAAAACGCCTCCCGCCCGTATGCTCATACATGAGGACTTTGTGAGGCGTTTTTGGCGGTTTAACACAATTATTTTGAAGTTTTGATAAATGCTCGTTATTGCCTAAAATTAGAGCTTCAATTTGAGCCCGGATACGTCCCTCTCGCAGTCGAATTCGTGGCGATCTGAGCATTTTTATGATGTGCCGGTGGGAGAAGTGGGGAGGGGGGGGGGTGAAATCATGCTACTTTGAGGGCTCATAACTCAAAAAGGCAGCTGGACCAAAATTCGGGATTAGGACAGGCATTTTGAGCATTTTTGAGCCTACCGCGAGCATATTTTGGTCCAATTCGGCGGGCCAGGTTCACAGGGGTCAATTTTGTGACCCGTGTGGGATCGCCCCCCTCCCTGGGTAACATTTTTTGGATCCGCCCTCGTGTACACTATGAAAAATTGATTGACTTTCCACCAAATCGGCAACCGCCTTGTTTAATGTTACCCGGAAACCACCACCTATCAATCTCATGAGTCCCGTGTTATACCCATCATGAAAGAATCGGCGTATCCTTTGCGCGAGCTGAGACTGGCATTACCAGCCGAGCGGTCACCAATCCGGATCCGGATACCACTCGAATCGCAAAAACGTTGCCTAGCCTGGATTTTTTCTGACAAGGTTCACGGAGCCACCGCTATAAGTTATTCCTATTTGCTGATGGAAAACTTTGAAAAAACTTATCATCTGACACAAAAGTGTCAACCGCGGAGACCACATCATCTACCAATCTCATCTTCATCCCCATATCCTCTGTGGAAAATGAGGCAATCAGCGGTTAGATTTGGTAGACAACCAGTTGGTTGATTTTCGGCCTCAATCCAATGGTTGATTTTTTATAGTGTAGACCCCCTCTCTCTTCACTCGAAATTCCTTGGAGTAGATTTCAACCTCAAGTGGGTGGAATTTCAACCCGAAAAGTTACTGCGAATGGTTAATCGAGTTTGACTGAAAATTCCAGCTCATACAGGACTGAAAGAATCGTCAAAAATTAACGATAATAATTTTCAATCAAAATTTGAGCTATGCGAGCTCTGGAAGGAGAATTCCGCAAGTGATCTGATGTTTACGTGACTTCAAACAACAATGCCTAATACTTATAAAAAGGAGTTTCGAAAATCACATTAAATTTGGGTCAAATAACATAATCCTACCAATGTGTCAAATCTTGTTGCGATCGCCAAGCTTTAGACGCCTTAAGGCCGCGCAAAGCGGGGTTACACTTTTCGCAATGGTTTCTCCATCAATTGAGACGAGGCTGGTTGCAAATTACTTGGAATTGCTTTAGGAATGTGCCTTTGGTACGATCCGTGAGGATAACCATCTCAATCTCCCTCAAAACTCGATGTAAGGTGCAAAGTCGCGCTCTCTAAGAATCAGAATTGGAATATCTCTCGATTCTTCGATTCCTCCTCAAGAGTGAGAGACGTTTATCCTCACAGATCGCACCAGAGGTACATTCCTGGAGCAATTCCGAGTCATTTGCGACCACCCCCGTCTCAAATGATGGAAAAACCATCGTGTAAGTTGTAACCCCGTATTTGCCGCGAGACTCCGACATGGCCTTAAATTGATTCAGTTGATGAAAATCTCTGATACTTAATCACATAGATTTGAAAGGTTAGCAAACACGGTTAGTAAAAACACGCTTTTTCATCCCAGCTCGGACTGGAAAACGTCTGCAGTACAACGCTTGGACTGAGATTTCAGTATCCTGAGGTAGAAATCCGCTCCAAAACGGTTCGAGTGAATGTTTCAATAGCTTTTTTGACAGGGAATTCATCCTTATTCGTCATATCTTCACGATGCAAGGACTCATTCACAATCACAGACAGGGAATATATCAGAGTATCCCAGAAAGACTCTGAGTATCTCGACATCTTGGAGGAACTCATTGAAAAATTTTTCAGAAGATGCAATTTCTTTAAATAATAGGAATAACTATCATTTTTTTATTGCAGGTTGCTATTGAAAATGACAACGTGGAGATGGTGAAATTCCTTCTTGAACAAGGCGCCGATCCCAACAAAGCCAGTAGTCTAGGTCAAAGCGTGTTATATGATGCGGTAAAAAAAAATTCAAGAAAAAATTTGCTGCCTATACTGAAACTGCTACTATCTTACGGAGCAGACTTGCACGACGGTGGCATTCGCAATACCCAATCGCCGTTTGAGCTCCTGGTAACCAAATTCAGAGCTGCTGAGACGTTATTCTGCTTGCAACACGGTCTCGATCTCAGACGATACAATCCTCGGAGCCCTGAAGACTTTTCACCCCTTCATCATGCTGTTTCATCACTCTGGTCACCTGACACATTATTGTCTCATTTACTTGAGTATAACACTGGAGGTTTACTTGATCTCGAGCATTTGGATAAATATGGATACTCACCCTTGTGTGTCGCCACACAAAATGGGAATATTAGCTCAGTGCGATTACTTTTGAATTCAGGAGCCGACGTAAACCACGCCACTTTGGAGGATCGCTCGCCCCTTGAACTTGCAGCATCTTCAAACAAACGCTTCAACTCTGACATGATCGAGTTGCTAGTAAAAACGGGCGCGAAATTGCGGAATGTCTTCGATGAGTTCGGGACTGATACCGAATTATCGCATGTGAGGAAGTTTGATCGATTCACTGATGATCGAGTTGATGATTCTGACGATGATGAGAGGTATTTTTATCCTTGTGAATACGAAGAAGATGGATTTGGTCTGTGGAAAGCTAGATGTATCATTAGATACAGAGTTTTGTACGAGAGTTACAATTCATCAGTCGCAGATCCGATAAATCTCAAAGTTACTCGTACGTCCATCAAGCTGCGCAGATACCTCGAAAAATGTAAGGCTGAAATCGAAAAATTGAAAAGCGCCATGCTGAATGACTCAATTAGCTGCTACGATTTGCTCATTGCAGACAAAGACTTTGGTAGACGCGTAAGAGATGACCGAGTATATGAAGCATTTGATAACTATAAAGATAGTTTTCCTATATTTTTTCGAGATTTAGAAAAGATTTTCAAGACCGCCAAATATACGCACGAAGTTTGGGAGAAGTCGGTAAACAAGTTGAGTGAATATCTTGGATTCGACCGTGATGCGTATTACTTATTGATTTACAATATTCTAAAATATTTAGAGTTTGATAGTTTGCGTTCTGTAGCAAAATCTTGATTGTTCAAGCGCATTTCATTCATTATTGTCGTGGTGTGAGCCCGTGGGTTGTGGAATTCGTTACTTGCTCTTATTCTTTTTCCATGAGGAACAGCTACAACCGCTAGAGAACGCCTTCGTGTGTATAAATCACACCATAGACTGTTCATGCTGCGTAGCTTAAAAAATGTTGTCTTGTTATTATTGTTGCGATCTGGTATTTGGTACGACTTTTTAAAGTAAGTTCAGCGGTTTTCTCGTTAGTCTTTGGTGAAAGAGGCATTGATTAGTTCTTGATTAGGTATGCTTTTCAGGCCTTTCTGAACATTAACTGGATTGCGTTGTAAGTTGATCTGTTTCTCAATAAATGATCGAAATAAATCCTCTCAACTATGAAATTAAAGTATGTATTAAAATTTCTCGAAAAATTAAGGTTCAACTATCCCAAAATCAATATCAAACGCATCTCGTGGGGTGTGTTCTATTCTTTCACTGTGATTCAAAGAAACCGTAGTAGTTCAGTAAGAAGTGAGAAAATTTAATTTCTCAAAAAACTATAAACTCGGGTATTGGGTCCATTTGTGTTGAAAAATGATGCCCAAACTATTTTGAAAATTCGCCAAATCAATCTCTCAGATCATTTTTCGTTCTTCTTGAAATTACTCCCAGCAGATTGTATATGTATTTATGTATGTACACTCGTGAATAAGGTGAACCGCAATGGATGTGACGGTCAGTGACCATTCCCATTCGAGATCTGTCATCTCACTCGCACTCGTAGGATAACCCGTTAGGTGCGAGTGAGACCAAAGATCTCGAATGGCCTCTGACCGTCGACCAGCTCACCTTGTTTCCGAGTGTATGTATGTATGTATGTATGTACACGTAGGGTGTTCCTTATTTCCCAAACTTCGAGATTTTACGATACGATCGTGGATTTCCATTCTTTGAACCAAAAAAATGGGAGAAAACTTCTACCGCACCCGGTGCGATGAATTCCCAGCTGCCGCACGTATACCATTCTTAACATTGAAAACTCTATGAAAAATTTTCTCTCCCAATCCTCCGTGTCTCTGGGATTGCTGTGATTTTTCATTGCTCCTCTTGGACTATTGAAAGTATCTAGCTACACAATATCGACGTAGGATTTCACGAGGAACACCAAAAAATAATTGAATTTAAGTTTTAAAGTGATCCCGGCGTGATATTAGTTATTCTTCCTAACTACTAATATTACGCCGGAGTCACTTCAATAAATCTCAAAACTGATAGTTCCATCGTGTTCCCCGTGAAATTTTGCGTCAAAATGGTGTATCTGGATATTTTCCATAGTCTAAGAAGAGCTATGAAAAATCACAGCGATCTCAGAGACACGGAGGGTTGGGAGAGCGAAATTTTCAGTGAAGGTTTTTCAATGAAAAATGGTCTTCGTGCGGCAGCTGGGGATTCATCGCACCGGGTGCAGCAAAAGTTTTCTCCCATTTTTTTTTGGTTAAAAGAATGGAAATCCACGAGCGTATCGTAGAATCTCGAAGTTTGGGAAATAAGAACATCCTTATGTACAGTGCCCGCCAAAATAAATGGGGCACGGATTCCTGTACTAAAACAGTGACCACTCCGACGTCCTTGGGTCTACGGCAATTTTACAGAAAGCATTCGGAAGATGAGAAAAAAGCTATCAATTCATGTCCTTCAAAAAAAATGTTTGTGTTATTCTGTGCGCAAAAACGGCTATTCAGGCGCGAGTGCGCGTGCATAAATAGCAGATTTGCACATTATTTCGGATCAAATGTGCGGCAAAAATTTTTTACGCAATGCGTAAACGAGGATCAGTGTGCCAATTTTTTTACGCACTGCTTTAATAAACTCCCGTGCACCATTCAATGAGGCATTTATCGAAACTCGGGTGTAAGAAAACCGTAGAGTACCTAATGAATCAAAAAACCATTTTGAAGGTCTTGAAAGAGATCCCGCGAGGGTTTTTGCGCTATTGCGAGTTCCCGATAAATGATCGATGATTGGTTGAAATGAAAACCTTTTCATTTTGCGGAGCGAATTGAATCCGTGTATTTTGGATACGAGTATGAGGATTTTGCCTGCTAAATGGGTTTGCTCGCGATTCTCATCGTCAATCCCCTTTTTTCTTGGAGAATTATGATTCCTCATCAGTTTATCTATCATTACAAGTATAACTTGGACGCAAGTTCATAGTTGAGTTAAAATTTACCTCAGCCTCCTCAAAAGATGTCTTGAAGAACATGAATCGATAGCTTTTTTCTCATCTTTTGAAAATTGCCGTGGAACCGAGGACGTCGAAGTAATCGCTGTTTAGTGAAGGTATCCGTGTTCTATTCATTTTGGCGGATATACTGTACGTAACCCGATGAACCACATGAAAATCTATACGAATCATTAGATTTCCAATTCCTTATCTCCCTATACTGAAATCTTGAAGTTATCATAGATAAGAGCTCGCCGCATTCACCCGTTGAGTGAACATACAATAGCACACACGAATCTCTAATAAGGATTTTCAAGTCGAAAACTGTTTTCTCCTTAGAACTTTATTTCAATTGAAGAACATTATATGAAACGTAAGTATGCATTCACATCCACTTCTCGTTGATAACACATGGAATTGACTCATCATGTAATTAGGCCAAGTAAATCTATCTGGCTAGCAGAACTATGCTAATAAGACCCAAACGCAGTACAACATCACATTTTCAAGAATGAAGGTTGTAATATAAAAAGCCTCGATTATATTGTCATAATGCATCTTAAAATTCAAGCACATACAAGTAATACTGCCGTTATTCGATCTTCTATCAGAACTCCGTCACTTTCTAAAGTGATATTGACACAAAAAAACAGTCTGCATCGTTTGAACATATAAAAACTATACAATCTCATCCTAGACTAGCTCAGCTAGTTGAGGTATGAGTTTGCACTCGAATTTGTATCATGCTGCTTCAAACCCTCTATCAAAGAATCCTGGTCACAATCTAATCAATGAACTGATGAATCAATTAGTCGCGTATTCTAAGAAGTCTAGGATGATTTTTTAGCGACTTCTGTTACTGATACAACCGCATCACTTCGTATCTTTGCAAATGATTAAAAAGCATGTTGTAAGATTGAATGAAATAGAATAAGATGAAAGTTTCTCGATCACATTTCTTGAAAATAGTATATTATGATACAAGGGCGCAAACGATGGTTTTCGCACTTCGAGTGACTTTTTTAGGCCCGAGCCGCAGGCGAGGGTCTGAATAGTCACGAGGAAGCGAAAACCGTTGCGCCCGAGTATCATACTATGTTTTTTGATCTTCTGTGCGCAAATGAAAAGCGACAAACAGTGTGCAAATGACTCATTTGTGCACAGACGATAAAAAAAACGTTTTCACGTATCAACAGTATAAACTATGTTTGTTAAACTTGGTTTGGTACAAATTATTCCATAAAAAATGAGAGATATCACTGATTTGTCTGTGTAAAAGCGGTTATATCATTCATTAACTTTAAAGGAAACACTCACGTATAATATCATTGAGTACAGGTACATTTTATCAGTATAACGAACTCGCACTATTTGTGTGAAAAATGATCCTTTGCTAGGATATCGATCGTAACACATTGAGCACACGTTTGGAAGCATTATTTGAGATTATAACGAAAGACAAGAGTTGATACTGTTTTACTCACAACCAAATTTAACTGGTTCATCGAGTCATTCTTCTTTTCATATCGATGTCATGTACCGCGCCACCATACGGAAACAGATACAAATATTCCAAATTATCTCACCATCGTTCCAGCACATCTTTTTGATACTTTCTAAAAATCTTGACGGGTACAACTACGAGAAAATCATCATTCAATGATGTTATTGCTTTTTGACACTTTCAATTTCTGAATGATTTTCTGCGGGTGGTTGAAGGGTTATGATGATTTGAAAGATTTCGTATCGATATTGATTGCGCGATTAACAAAGGGAACTGCGTACACGGAAGCAGCTACAGATGAATTTTGTATCCTACAAATTACACAAACTGATCAAAAGATGAAACAATGTTCGGATGTCCTCACTGAGAGTCTACAACTGATCATTTAAAATTCCTGTTCTTCTTTTTCGTGTTTTCTTGTCGCAGACACAAAATTCAGACTTCATGAATACGCGGGCAGAGGTTTTTGCTTACAAATGATGGTACATACACTTGAATTCCTGAATTTTGTCCAGAATTTCAAAAAAGACTCTGGAGAGAACAGGACCCGGAAACTGATTTTTGTTTGTCCATCCAACCAAGCAGTATTATACTTTATTTTATGAAGATCGATATTTATCGAAAAAGTATCACTCATCTCCTTGGGCCACCGTTCACTCTCAGGAAAGCACTAATGGAGGCCGTGATAGCCAATCTTTACCAAATTTGTGGAAAGTCTCGTATTCCCCAAAATATGAAATATTCCGAATGTCTCGGTCACGTGGGCTTTTTGTCACCGATAGTGACTCTTTCGAGCTTTGTTTTATGATATTGTAGGATTTTATATATAACTTCCCAATATCATGGGAAAAGTCAACGTTTTTTCACTTCATCTCCTGACATATTTCCAGAATTATTCGTATTCTAAGCAGTACAAGAAAAATAATTGTGGTACAAATTGGTAGCACTGAGCCCACGATTTTCATCCGCTTATTCTAAAAACCTATGACATTTGAAGAGATCAACTGATGACACATTGAGCACCGACGAGTGCAAAAGTGATTCTGTCCCATTGGCGAGTTATAGAGCCCAACTGACACGATTGCGCACAATATTTGAAAGCTCTATATCTCTTGTTACCCACTTCAACATCAAGCTAATTTGTTAATCAGATTTGCAGCGGACTCAACACTTTCAGAAATATTGTAGCTTGCAATCATTTTCTCAGATCGAAATTACGAGTAGGTACTTATAAGAATTAACAATTCGTTTTGGTTACACATAAATGGTACAATCACTTTAATTAACGAACGATCACAAAAACGAGTCGGAATTACTTATTTCGCGCAATACATATATTTATTATAAAGCTTAAGGATAAAGAAAAGTTCTGAATCGATGCAATGAAGCAGTAATATTACAAATATATCTTCTTAAATGGTACGTAAGATCAACAGTTATCAAACGATTCGATTATTGATAGATTCTGTCTAATAAAACACAGCCAAAAACCAGGATAATTATTATTGCTTTCAACAACCCACTGCACAGCCTGCCACATACTCTTTCTAGTATACAGTAAACTTACCACAAATCTGTCAAATTATTGAAAGTAGAGATGAATCATATTCAACTCGATAGAATAAGGAAATCAAAACATGCGGTCTGTAACAGATGAGTTACAGACTTAGGCAAATTGATGATTCTTGCATTTAATGTATAAATAGCACCTTTGAAATCAACTTCTCTCGAAGCAAAGTAAGCAAATGAATATAATTGTCTAAAACTATTATTTAAAAATTGAATTCCACAGAATATTGTCTCCAAACTCCAAACTCTGCGCAACAGTGATTTGATTGAGGCAAGAATCAAGCCATGTCGGTGTTTCTCAAGACAGCTATGTGCTGCTCCTGAAAAACAGTACATACACACACTCACACATTTTCACCATCTAGGAGGACCCAAGACTTTCATCTCCAGAAAGATAAAATTACACCACTTTCCTACCAGAAAAAATCTACCTGTCATTAAAAAAATTACTGAACCTGCAAAAAATATAATATCTATATTTAGGTATCAAACTCAACTTAGGGAGGAATTCTTCAGAAGACCGACGTCTCATGCATTTACAGTAGAGAAATAGAGGCCCTAACTATTAGATTCTAATTACTCTCATGTTGTAAAAAATGAACAGCTTCATGTGAAAAGGCAGGTTGGACAAACTAATTCATTATTTACAAGGAGCTTTCCATCAATGAATCGGAAGAGGCCATGATGAAGACTGATAAATTATTCATCATCCACTACGTTCTCGGATTATTTTCGTCAGAAGAATTCCTCAGGAGCCGTTTCTGTTCCCTTCTATACTTTTCGATGGTCATGAGATCTAAATCAGCCGGATTAGGCAGGCGCCTAGCACCCACCGTTTCCAAATCAGCTGCGAGTTTTGCATACGTCTCCTCCATCTCCTCGGAAATATTGGCTTGGCATTCGTAGTCTAGGGTCAGCCTGAGTTCCTCATCACTCGAGCCTTCAAAAGTCATGAGGTCGACAGTCTGCCGAGCTCCTTTTTTGGCACTAATCATTGGCTCCTCTGGTGAAGACTGTCGCTCATCTACCGATTGGTGCTGATCCTGTTGCTGTCGTTCTCGATCAGTCGAGACATTATCAACCCATTGAGCAACTCTCTGAAGATGAGCTGGAGCAGCGCTTTCCTCGCTGCTAACAGATGCGGATCTTACAGATTCAGTCGATTTGGGTACGTGAACTAGCGCAGTATTAGAATTGCTAGTACCGCTTGTGTAAAGAACCGTCTCGTAGGTAGACACACTGTCCAGCAGGATATTGTTAGAACCCGGATTTACTCGCATTAGGCAGCTTCGCGGTCCTGTCAGTTTGGTCTCTCGCTTAGGCTGAGCATCGCTCGACGAACTCGGTGGATCTGACGATGAGATGAGCAAGCTGTCTCCGCTAAAGCTCGGACTCGTTGTTGATTCGACTGTCTGTTCACTCTGCTCGTCCGGGCTTCTTACTTCGATTACAGTCACCTTCGACAACGGTTTCTCGAGCTGAAAGTTGTCTGCTTTCGCAACGCTGTTGCTACTTTTCCAGACTCTCTCGTTGATTACGTCCAGTTGAGCCTCTTTTCCTCGGGAGCTTAGAGAAGATATTGAATTGGTCCAGTTGCTTTTCCAGAGACGTTCGTTTATCAAGTCTATTTTTGCTTGATTATCCAAATTTCTTGTGTCTTTTGACAATTTTGTGCTGTCACTCGAACTGTTTTGCAGAGTCGCTGTCCCATCTTGACTATTCGTCAAACTCAAGTGCTTATGCAACTTTTGTTTACTATTTACATCTATTTGATTTTTTGTATCAGATACACCCACAATAGGTAACTTTGAACTTCCTCTCTTCGAAAAATTTTTGGCATCGGCTACTTCATTTACGCAAACCAAAGTATCGCGTATGACAGAATCATCAGTCGACAGAAAATCAATTCTGTTATCGCATCTCGAATTTTTTTCTCGTGCGTGCATCGAGGAAGACTTTTTACTACTTTTGAAATACCTCAAGTCCCGATTAACTACTTCATGAGACCGAATATTGGAAGTGTTGCCGGTGCCTTCATTTTCTTCCACCTCAGTCTGAGTCCCATTATCAATTTTCAAAATACTTTTATGACAAGAGCAAGTGTTGCAATGATGAGAGAATATTCTTTCTTTTTTTCTATCTTCTAAAACTTTGGCCATGATCGATGCCGACACTACATCTACGGGAGGCCGCGATTCATCGTCACTTACAATTTCTGGCTTTTCGACTGGTTTTGCAATATTATAAACCATGGCTGTTGGAGGAAAAGTGGATATTGGAACAGTGATACTCTTGACCTCAGTTTCTGACGACTCACTGGAACGACCTTTTTGAGCTAGATAGTTCTTGACTTTGACTTGCACTTCTGGGGACAACTGAAATAAAAAATTACATTCACAAGTTGGCACTGGATATCAAAAGAGGGTGCAGAGGAAGAATTTGGAGGTCATATCAAGAATTCAAGTTCAGAATCCATTGTGTTACTGATACTCACAGATTCATACTTCTGACCAATAAAATTTGATGGCTTGCATTGTAGTAATTGGATTGCTAAATTGACGTCATTTTTGTATTTTTCCTGAAAAAATTTCAAGATGTAAAATGTATTGATTCGTATAGAAAGATCTAAGACTTTTTATTGGAACTTAGAAGGGTTTTGTAAAAAGGATTAATGAGATGATGAGCATACATTATCTTGGGTGAGCTGGTGGATGGTGTTGTTAGCATCAGCCAATCTACGAGTCAGAGTTCCAATGTCCTTAGTAAAGGCACCTTTCTCAGTCTCACACTTGTCAACAATTCTTAACAATTTATCTTCAAGATTCTGATTGATTTTTTGTATACGCTTATGAGATTCATACAGTCTCATGTATTTATCTTGCCAGATAAGTACCTCCTCTTTCAGTGAAGCTACTTCTCCATTTGGATATTTTTCAGCCTCATTCAGAAAATGCGTCTCCATTGTAACAATATGATTATCTTTTTCAACAAGGCGTCTCCGCAAGTTCTCTATTTCAACATGGAGATGCATATCACTGTGTTTAATATCGGGCCTATTACACTGCTTGCAGATGCAACCACATTCCTGTAAGTAAAATTCATATGGATTTCTGGCTAAGAATCCTTGTCTCAGAGAGGTTTTTGTTCAATTGTAAGAGATCAAAAGCAGATGTTGCAGCTTTGTTCAACAAAAACATAGAAAATATTGGTGAAACAAGTCTCAACAAGCAGGATACTGATTGAGTTAATGCGTTCTGAAGGTTAAAGTTGAACGAAAAAATGAAACCATGCCTTATTGATACTTGACTCACCTTGCACTTGTCCATGGTGAATCACAAAAGAGTAAATAAAAGAGTGGAAAAAAATATGAATAAATGATAAGCCCTTGATCCTTGAACCTCATAACCTAGGGTCTGAACTTTCTGTAACTTTTCTGGTCCATGGTCAACAACTTCAAGTTTTAGCATATGCTTGTCACATTTTCAGGAGAGATTGATGTTCCACCTCAGAGGTGACACAGATAGCCTCCGCAGAAATGCCATTGTGATGCACAAAAAGTACACTT
Source organism: Eretmocerus hayati (assembly GCA_029851415.1). NCBI lineage: Eukaryota > Metazoa > Arthropoda > Insecta > Hymenoptera > Aphelinidae > Eretmocerus > Eretmocerus hayati. The sequence goes on from CM056742.1 coordinate 137,680,606, forward strand.
CACGGAAGCATCACATTTGGCTCCACAGCTGCCAAAGTGACACATGCATGTGCTGGAATACAGCTGCTCTGGGTCTCGCTCCTTTTTGCAATTATGCTAGTAGAAATCTGATCCAGGAACTCAAGATCAGCACGGAGATCGACGATGTTTATCTGTCAAACAGTATCATGATGGTCTCAGAACTCTCAGAAGTCGCAGGGCACATCGAAATGATAATCTGCGAATTTCGACGTTGCTTTTCGGAATCGAGATTGAGCTAAAAGAGATTATGAAGCCCAGTATCACTCGTCACCGTGGACAATACGCAAGCTGGAAAATCCGGAAGAGGAAAGAATCTCGAGCTCAACGATGACTACATGATAGCTGACGTCAACATGAAACACATGCTCATGCTCCGGAATCGTCCGAGTTCTCCGGCCGTCGTGCCGTCTGCTCATCAAAGAAGTATAACCTATGCGTGTGAACCATAAACACGATGTGCCCATGCCCATGCGCTCTTTATCATAAACAATTTGCATTTTAAATGGGTATTTTTGTTGATTGAGAGTAAAAATGATTACCTCCAAGAGAAAAGTGCCAAACATACTTATCACAGGTGATATTCTTGATTCACCCTTTAAAATGAAAGGCACTAAAATAGTAACTTATGACCAATTTCCTGCTTTATATTATAAATGACTGACTACTTTGATTACCATTCAATTGATATTTTTTTACAGGAACTCCTGGTGTTGGAAAAAGTAAAATGTCAGAATTACTTGCTGAGCGCACAGGTTTCACATGGTTGGATGTGAGCAAGTTAGCTGTTGAAAATGGATGTGTGGAATCATATGATGAAGATTACAGATGCAGTGTCATAAATGAAGACCAGGTATAATGCTGTCAGCTTTCATGATACAACTGAAGAATCCTTCCAAATTACCCACTAATTCTGTGTCATATTTTTTTTTTCATACAGTTATTAGATTTGATGGAGCCTATGATGAGCGAGGGAGGAAAAATTGTAGATTATCATGGAGCAGAATTTTTCCCAGAGAGATGGTTTGATGTTGTGTTTGTCTTGAGAACTAATAACACAATCCTCTATGATCGCCTTGTGGCTAGAGGCTACTCTGGTAAAAAACTGGAAGACAATATTGATTGTGAAATATTTCAAGTGATATTAGAAGAAGCAAAAGAGTCATATAGCTCGGAAATTGTTCATGAACTCCAGAGTGATGTGCCAGAACAGACCATGAATAATGTTGACAGGATATGTCAGTGGATTGAACAGTGGAAAAAAGACAATCAATAGTACGATTTCTCCGAGGAGATGAAAATATCTTTGTAATATATTTATGATTATCACAAAAGCTATATTTATACCTACAACCAATAGATATTATAATATACATATTTACAGATACTTGGACTTCTTCTCTATCACCACTTTATTCCACAATACCCAAGTCTTGTTTGGTCTTTTTCAATCTCTTATCTATGCTGATGTAATACTTCATCTTTATCAAAAGTTTCTTGGCTGTGTCAATATCTTTGTGACTAAATGCCTCTGATATTTGCCTAAAAGAAACAAAGATGTATATAAGTATTTGGTCGATAGCAAATATTAAAAAACTTTCAAATGAAGTTGATTCATAGACTTTATGAAACATTCTTCGAGAAATAAGATACTTCTGAGCAACCAAAAAGGTGGATTGAAACAAATGGGATGAACTGAATTCAAACAAGCCTGCACTTTTCGTAACACTGCTTATACTAAAATGGTAGACTATGCATGCTTTGAATCAGGCGTATTTGGGAACCACTGACAAATTCTGTAAATCACAGCTCACTTATAGTAATTAATGTGCATTGAATTGAAGATCAGAATCCTTCAGTATGATTATGACAAGGATCGACTTAAAAAGTGAATACCTGGTCAAGTCGTCCAATATCCCACGATTCTCTTTAATCAACAAAAGTATTTTGTGCGTGTCGGAAGAAGCCTCTTGAATTTCTTCATTTTTTTCCATGATTTCCATAAGAAATTCAGGATCCAGGTTTGTTGTTTCTTCTGGGATAGAAACATTCTCCAATTCGAGCATGTATAAGCCTCTATCCAGTGGATGCATCAATGTAGTGTAAGCCTTATTTATTAAAGATGAAAGGCTTTCTGAAATGTCTTTCTCTTTCTAAAATAAAGGAGTCATACATTAAAAAATTGATGTTAACACAAAGCCATAAAGCGGGATTGGAGCCTCATGAAGTAGATCAACTTATTACATCTGATTTTTGTCCAAATTTATCAGGATGAAGAAGACTCTGCAGTTGCCTGTATTTCTTCTGCACATCTTCGATAGAAACATTGAAATCTTTTTCAACCCCAATGAGGTCAAAATAGTTTAAATTCTCTGGGAGTTTCTGTAAAGCTTTGCATTTGGAACAGAATAACTTCGACTTATGAGGATACTCGCACTGCCAACATTTCTGGGGAAAATCGTGAAACTGAACCAATTTCGTGAAAGGGAGGTTTGGAAAAACCTTATACTGTTGCCTAACAACACCAGTGTAAATGCAGTCTCGTCCTAATAGTTTAGACAAAAGTCGAAATCGTTGGAGGTTCATCGTTTTTGATAGATTCAAACTTAGCTAACACTTTAAATAAAAGACTAAAGTTTTCTCGTGCAAGGTCATAACAAAACATAAACATATTATTACAACTTGCACTGAATTGACACACACGTGCGATGCTAGAAGCAGAACGAAAAGTATGTATTGACTCGATATCGACCAATCAGAATGATGAGATTTAGAAGAAAACCAATAAGAGTAATCGATGAATGGAAAACATAAAAGTGGGAGTGTACTGGGAAATTTAAATTTCAATCGTCCTCGACTTTTGTGTGCTCCCAATGAAAATGTTTCAACGAAATATTTTTCAAGCGTGATAATATGAAAAGTAGAGTCCGCACATCATTCAAGATAAAATAAATATGAAATAATCTTGATGATCTTGACCCAGACCATTCCCTCTCGAAGCTGATGATGGAATAAGTAGGTAGCATTATTTGCATCATACACATGCATACACAGCTTGTCATTAGTCCTCAGCATTTTGAGTGATTTTGAGATGCGAGCGAGCGATTCGATTCGAGTGCATATCGCTTGCATATATATTTTTTTGACAAACATATACACATGTACACAAATTTGTGTCGTCTGCTCTCATTGGTGGTATATATATATATAGACCGTATCTAAACATCAGGACCTCGCAGTCGAGGTTAGGAATGTCTGATAAAATACTTTGAAATGTTATTCACAAGATTTTGTAAAAATGTTGTTCGACCACCTCTCCGAAAATTTGGAAGCCAAGTGCACCTTAGTGGTGATATCAAGTCTTTGAAGCACCATACTCTTCAGCATAATGTGAAACGATCTGCACTGCACTCAACTCAGACAAGAAATTGTTCAGATGATTCTCAATATAGAGTGCAGCTGCCACCTCTCACAGATGATCCCCCAATTGTTTGGCCTACGTTTTTCAGAAGTGTAAAAAATTTTCTTCAGTGTAAACTTATCATTCAACCTCGAATGGATAATGATTTTACCATAGAAGAATTTTTGGATGGATCTAAATACGTGAGTTTGAAGATCTTGAGTATACCACAAGAGGCAAGTAAAAATCTCAAAACTAAAAGAAATCTCTGAATCTTGATGTTTTCAGGCCATGAGCACAGTATCTCATGCTTTAGCTGCAGAGAACTATGACAGTATCAGAAATTTGGTTAGCCCAGAAGCTCTTCAAACTGCTAGAAATAAGATAAATACTCTCAGTTCTGAGCAAAAACAATTGATTGCTGTAAATAAAGATGATATTTATGTGACATTTCCATATGAAATCGGAATTATGTATGATGATGATCGAGGTAATCTTATATTATTACAATACTTTTTCACGAGTATCTACATATAGACTTTCATCTTTTTCAGCTGATCAGAAGTTTGTAGAAATAACTACTGTTTATCATTCTTTGCGAGGTCTTGCAAGAATGAGGGCAGAAGATAAGGAACCTCCAATTAATATGGGAATGCTTCCAGAGTACAGAAATCTCCTATTTGTTTCCAATTATCGATTTATCCGAGAATACACCGAGGGCGTAGAATCCTCTTGGACTATAAACATGATCAACCATCTAATGTCTACATCAGTGAGAAACGTTTTGTTATTTAACATGAGTTGAGATGGAATAATCACTATAATCTTTTTTACAGGTAATGTAGGTCAAAAGAAGTGATTGGTGGCTAATAATCTTGCGGTATTTTTACAAAACTTGTTTTGTTGATATTCAATTGATGGACCATACATATACTGATTATGATACACTTGTTCATCAAAAATACTGTGACATGGATTAGCATTGGAATGCAAGCATATTTTCTGTTTACAGTATGACTTCAACAATTGAGATACAGAGCATACTTTTGAAAACTCATGAGAGAGCTTTTGAATGATATGTTTGTGAGAAAAAAATACGAGATATTCACGTGAGTAATATATTCGAGGGCACAAATCATTCAGTCAATTGATTCAGAAAATGCCTCTGATTCCAAAGTAATCTCTAAAATTCACAGAAATAAATCAGCTTTGGTGAATCAAGTATCAACATTTTAATAGGCATCTTGCATTTTTTTGAAGAAAGCTTTGACAAATTCGAGCAAATCGAGATAGATAGGGTGCAATTGGAAAAAAAATCCCCGAAAATTTTTTTCATCTTGCGCAAATTGTTTAAAAGTCTGATGACTTGCGCTCTGTGACGTCACTCCGACAAAGTAGTCGACTGCCGCTATTGTATGGTGTCTTGCAATTTCTTTGATCCCTCCAGGAAAAGGTTTAGCAAATTCGAGCAAATCGCGACAAGTATTGGGCAATTCAAGAGAAAATCCCAAAAATTTTCTTTGTCTTGCGCAAATTGTTTGACAGTAGGATGACTTGCGCCGGATGGCAGAATCGTCTGACTTTCAAACAATTTGCACAAGTTGTAAACAATTTTTGGGAATTTCTTTCTAATTGCACCTTACTCATCTCGATTTGCTCGAATTTGCCAAACCTTTTTTTTTGGGGGTCAAAAAAAATGCAAGATGCCTATTGTCTTCAATGTACCAATTTATTGTAAAATCAATTGCAAAATTATATCCAGACTCAGATCGAATTGGCAAATTTAGTTTAGATTACGTCAAGAGTACTGTATTGATCGATGAACAGAGGATTGAACAGAATGAACACTTGCTCTGCAAGAGTTCTTTCAATTTTTATTAAAAAATATCACCTGATTCAGGTCTTATATTTACAAATATTCTTGCGCTTATATACTTTCATAGTTCTTATTAAGTCTAATCCATACAAAAAAGAATGATCAAAGAGAGAAACTTCAAAATCCTGCTAAGTTTTTAGACTCCAATTCTGTAAGCAAAGAGGGAATCAATTTGCTTATTTCAAGCAAAGTAGCTCCAACATGAACTCCATCACGCACTAGAGATACTACCAATGGTCCCTAAAAACGAGCAAGAATATTTTTTCATCTCCTTGACAGCACCCATTCAGTTGATTAGGGAAAATAATTCAGTTTATTAGGGAAGTTTATAAGGGGAAGTAATTTCTCACCTGGTTGATTTGAGGATTGTGAATCCAACACTTGTTTTTAGCAGTGCATTGAAATAAATTATTTCTCTTGGAATGCACAGAATTATAAAAATTGATTTCACACATTTCATCAACATCCAACAATGATACTTGGACAAAATTCAAGTATGGTTTTGAATATGGAGAAATAATCGCTTTGCACTCAATTCTAGTTTGTTGAAAACTGATATCTATAACTTTCTTGGAGAAATCCATTATATTCTTCAATTTTTGTATTGATGCAGGTACTTCCTCTAACAAATTTAAATTAGCCAAATAATAAAACACATTCTTCTACATGCATAGATTATTAACAATTGATTGAATTATTACTTTGAGAGATGCTATCTGTCAACTGGTAGGGTTTTGTAATCGTTGTGGCAAACATTGGAATCTGTTTTCGCTCGGCTCCTCTCAACCATGTATCAATTGCTGCAAGCAAACTCATTATGTCTCTAAACTATGATGATCTAAGCGAATAAGTATTTGAAGCAAGACTCACATTTTCCAACGAGCTCAAATACTTTAGTGACCGGTAAAGTCTGATCCAGGTATTTACATAAATGAGTTGCATACAAGCCATAACTTTTTCCCAATCGTTCATAACTAGGACGATAACTAGAGGTAGAATATGCTTGTAGTAAATTTCGTAGATTTTTTTGACTCTTATATTCATTCAGGGATGGAACTTCTTTGTGGATTTTTGGGTTGCACTCTGAGGCAGGAGAAGTTTGACACATGTCCAAGACAACAACTAATAAAGCAGGATCATTTTTGAGGGCCTTTGACAATAATTGGCTTTCACAAATTGCATCCTTCCTTAGATATGTGGATGGAGCATCAATAGAAAGCATATAATTTTCTTGCATCTTAAAGCCATGACCCGCAAAGTAAAAAAGACCTTGAAAAGAAAATCAATACACTGTAGAAACATTTTCTTATTGAATCTATGAGAAAAAGAACATTCCTACCATAAACCCCCTCAGTCAATGAGTCACAAAATACTCTTATAGCATTCTTCATTTGCACAAGTGTCAGATCTGCAAGACATAAAGTATCAAAACCAAGGCCAGCTAAGATCTTGGCTACTTTGGCAACATCATTCTTTGGGGTCCTTAATGTTTCTTGATTGTCATAATTCTCATTAGCAATCAGCAGAGCAATTTTTGCAACTGCAGTCTGTCTAGGCACTTCCATCTGTAATCAATTGAAACCATAGGAGTTTTGTAAAAATATTCAAAAGCAATTACTATAAAGTCTTTTTACCAAAATTGTGCATTTTTGTGTAAAAATTTCACTGAGACTATTATATACATGGCAGTAATATTTTCCTTCATCTCTAGCAGAAAACCCTTCAATCTGGAAGGATATTTTTAAGTATAGTGAGATATTCAATATCATTTGTGGGATCTCAAAGAGTGAATATTTACTTTCAGGAGCTTGCTACTCTGAGAATCTAATTTCTCATTGTTTTTATACCATTGATACTGCGGGGCGGGGTGACCAGTTGCTTCACATTTCAAAATCAGACACTCATTTTCTTTCACCTCTGAATACACTTGAGGTTCTTCTGTTAAAATGACTGGCGTTGGTTTGATGTCTACTGACACTGCTCTTGAAAATAGTTCATGTAATTTTTGACCTTTGTGATTCAATTGATAGATCCTACACTTATACAGGCCTTTTTGTGATACCCTACAAAGAAAAATTTGTCTAAAAACTTCAATTATATACAACAATGTCACAAATATGGCCAATTCTCACAATGTCACAGGTACACTCAATTTATCAGACACCTGTCCTTCCAGCTTTTCATCATCATGGTACCACTGATAACTTGGAGGTGGCAGCCCATATGCCTTACATTCAAGGTGCAATGATTGTCCAAACTCAACTGACAAACTGTCTCCATTTAGATTCTGATCTGGATGAGCTATTATATTCAAAGGCTCTGTTGAATGTAATGATTTAATGTTATGATTCACTGACACGAAATTGTGATTTTATTCGTAATATTTACCTGGATAATGTAAAATAGATAAGGCCTTTAACAAGTTGCAGTTCTCGAGTAAAGTTGAAAGTATTTCAACAGTGCACAATTTAATATTCAATTCAACGAGCAAATTCCTAGCGGGTGTTTCACTCGCTGAACCAACTTTACTATGTAGAGTATTTATCCATGAGCTGACAAGGAAACAATGCATATTAAGTTTGCATTAATCTCAATCATTAGTATTGATTCATTTGACTTACCTCGAGTAGTCAATTTTTTCACATACATGTTGAGCCAAAATTTTCCAATTACAATTGGCATCCAGTTCCACCACAATATCCTCGTAAATATCTAATGGTAAGTGACTTATGCTCAGGTCCTTGTTGAATTTGAGCATAATCAGTAAACAAGGACAAATTAAGCAAACTTAGAGATGATGAAACTAAAACCATAGTTTCAGAAAGACACGGTTATCCCTAATGAGTACCTATTTCTAATCTTCGTTTTAATTTTGGAATGGATATTTTTATGTGAATTCATTTCGTATTTTCCTCGTTCTCCTTAGTTTTCCTTTAAGGTCCATTTCCAATGGTGCGCCTGGGTGGCTCTGGCTGGCTACAGTGCACTTCTGTCACATGAGAATGCAGCAGAAAATAGGTAGTTTTTTTTTCTTTCCAGCGCAAGCCTTATCGCACTATAGGTAATTTAAGCGTTCACTAACTGAAAACCACGATCTTTAGTACACTAAATTCATCCAAACTGCCCAGTTTGGGCTCAATTGATAGGTGGCACTTTCAATAATCGATACAGATAAGAATTATCGCTCAAAAATTGGGGAAAGGCATGCCTAAATAGGTGAAAAATAAAAACATGCGATGCATTTTTCCGACCTTTTTCCGGGTTTTCCATTATAAGTCGGAAAATATTGGTTTTTCGGAAAAACTTGAAACGAAGTATTCTGTAGATCTTTTCAAGATCTGCAAGATCAATTGATGAACTTTTTCCCGTAAAATGCATCCTTTTGGAGTTATTTTTGATCAAGGTTATAATCGAATTCGTTTAAATAAATTAGCTAAAATTGTTTATAACAGGTTCAAATCATTTTTCCTAAGTAATCGAGTCAATTTTGGACAGAGAAGGTCTCTTGGTATTTTTTCCTAAGTTTGATGATATTTGAGTGATGAAAAAAGCAGATTCCGCGACTTCCAAGTCATATAAGTTAAAATGTGCCCCACATACCTGGAAAAATTTTATGGGGTCCCATGGATGGTGGAAAGTTCATTTTTTGTACCATAGAACCGAATGAAAAAGCCAAGAAAACAATCTGAGACATGACCCTTTTTCGTGGGTCTGTTTCGCGTGGAATTACTCATATAGAATGGAAATTGACAAGGGGATGCTTCACTTCTATCAAAAGTTGGTTCAAGACCAGACCGCTGCATTTATGAGATTAATATTTCCGTCAATAACTCCAAAGTGTAATAGTAATGTAGGAAATGCTCAGGCCCAGGATGGATGTACTTAGACTTTGGTGATTTCGGCTGAAACCACTGAGATTCCAGTGAGACGTTTCACTGAAATTCCAACTTTCACTAAAGTTTTTGTGAAATTCTCATTTTCACTAAAAATTCAGTGGAATTTTCACTCAAGTTTCAGTGAAATTTTCACTAAAGTTTTAGTGAAATTTTCATTTTCACTAAAATTTCAGTGAAATTTTCACTAAACTGTCAGTGGAGTTTTCACTCAAGATGCAGTGGAATTTTCACTCAAGTTTCAGTGGAATTTTCACTGACGTTTCAGTAAAATTTTCACTGAAGTTTCAATGAAATTTCCACTATAGTTTCAGTGAAATTCCAGTGAAACTTCCGCTAAAGTTTCAGTGAAACTTTCACTGGATTTCCAGTGAAACTTTGACTGAAAATTAGTGGGATAGGATTCATAAGTTATATAATCGTACATTTCCCAATATCCTTCAAACAGATATATATTTTTATCTAGATGAGTAGTTCCGCGGGAAACAGACCTACGAATGAGGGTCATGTCTTAAATTTTTTTCTTGACTTTTTTATTCGATTCTATGGTACAAAATATGAACTTTTCACTACCTATGGGGCTCCAAAAAAATTTTCCAGGTACCTTCAACGTACATTACTTTGTTCTTTTGAATTATTTTCAACAGAAAAGTTAGGGTATTTTTTTCAATCAAATGAATTTTTCTCGAATTCGTTCACAGATACAGAGATGCGGCTTGCGGCATTCGAAAGGTCTTTGAAAACCTATCGAAATCAATCTTGTAAGATTGATTTTGATGTCTTGGGTGATTTTATCGAGCAAAAGAGTGAAAATTATAGAAGATTAAATTTCTCGAAAACCCAATTTTTTAAGATTTTGAAAATTTGATATTTTATGTAAAATTCTGTGTTCTTTCAGAGAAAAATAGTCCCGAATTCCCTTTTTGCGTTCTAACACCTATTTTTGCCAATTATCACAAATCCATTTTCCAGGCTTTTGGAAATCGTCTGTTTTCTGCGCATGCGCAGGACTTTTGAAACCAATTTCATTAGAAAGCCAAGAAAATTTCCTTAAAAATGACCACCTGCCGAAGTCAATTTCATGCATTTGAACCGAATCTACAAGGTATGAAAGATGAGCCTCCAGCTCGAGTGCGACACGTCGATGGACGCCATCGAACTGGAGCTGGCGTGAATTTTCCTTATATACTGCTGTCTCCAGTACCTCCGACCCACCTCTGAGGAACTATCAAGATTCAGTGGTCTTTTGAACGTTGCAACTCTGGCTCAAATGCATGGAATTGACTTCGGCAGGTGGTCATTTTGAAGGAAATTTTCTTGGCTTTCCAATGGAATTGGTTTCAAGGATCCAAATTTCTGCGCATGCGCAGAAAACAGACGATGAGACGATTTCCAAAAGCCTGGAAAATGGATTTGTGATTATAGGCAAAAATAGGTGTTAGAACGCAAAGAAGGGATTTAGGACTATTTTTTCTGAAAGAACACAAAATTTTACATAAAATATCACATTTTCAAAATTTTGAAAAATTGGGTTTTCGAGAAATTTAATCTTCTATAATTTTCACTCTTTTGCTCGATAAAATCACTCAAGACATCAAAATCAACTTCACAAGACCGATTTCGATAGGTTTTTTAACCCTTAATTACCCACGTGGTAGACTTTTGGCACATGCGAAATTTCAATCTCATCTCCAAGTCAGAACTCATGTTTCGGGGTTCTGGAGTCTACATGAAATTTCATATTTCAATATTACCTTCCAAATGGACCAATCACAGAATTAAAAAAAAAATTTTTTTTACAAAATATCCTCAAAATGTGTACTCAAAATCCATCACCGACAAAACTCAAAATTTCCATTTTGAAGAATACTCATTCAAACCAAGTGCCAATAGTTTCTTTGAAGTCTACTCGTCATATAAAAATGATCACCACAACGATCTCAGCCACAATTGATGTATTTTTTTTTCGGAATTTGGAAAATTTTCCATCGGCGTAACCCAGAGAGAAGACAAAAAGATGACATTTTCTGGAATTTTTAAAGAAAATATGTGGTTTCCAAACCTAAGTTAGGAAATTTATATTGATTCTGAAATGTTTGAAGTACATGAAAGTAATTTTTAACCAGAATTTTCCACGAGAAAATCGCGGAAATAGAGCAATTTTCGTGATGTGTGCCATTTAGCTACCACGTGGGTCGGAGTGTTAGTCAATCTCACGTGAGTAACTAAGGGTTAAAGACCTTTCGAATGCCGCAAACCGCATTTCTGTATCTATGAACAAATTCGAGAAAAATTCATTCTATTGGAAAAAATACCCTAACTTTTTTGTTAAAAATAATTCAAAAGAACAAAGTAGTGTACGTTGAAGGTACCCGGAAAATTTTTTTGGGGCCCCATAGGTAGTGAAAAGTTCATATTTTGTACCATAGAATTGAATAAAAAAGTCAAGAAAAAAATTTAAGACATGACCCTCTTTCGTAGGTCTGTTTCGCGCGGAACTACTCAGATATCAGGTACTTCATGAACATTTATATTCGATTATTCAATGTTTTTGATTTTTTGAATGTTACATTCAACTCAATTTTCCAGATAATATATGAATCGAAGGTCATTTTTTTATACCAAATTGTAGTTGCGAGAAGCTTCATCTCGTACATGCAAAATGAGATTACTCTAATTGTATTACAATATTACAATGATTAAACGCCCAGCCAAAATTTGTCCCTCCACATTCGGCGTATCGGTCGCCTATGCGGAGGGGGTGAAGTGTGATGGGTGGGTGGGTGAATGAGTTAGTGGTCAGGTGGGTGGATGGGTGGATCGATGAATGAATCAGTGAATGAGAAATGAGGAACAAGTTATGAGGAACGTTGTATGAGGAACGAGGTGTAAGGAACGAGCTATGAGGAACAAGGTATGGAAATGGAAATAGAAATGCTGAAATCCCGTCTAACTTGTTTGATCTAGTTCAGTGTACTTAGTTCGGTCTCATTCGGTGTAGTTGGTTTTAGTGCGGTACGGTTGGGTTTCATTTGGTCCTACTCTGATTGGGCCTACTTCGGTCTACCCCGGTCTAATCCGGTCTAGTTCGGTGGAGTATGGGTGTGCTTGGGTCTACTTCGGTCGAATTCGATCTCATTCGGTTGACTTTGGTCAAATCAGGTCTAGATTAGTCTAGGACGGTCTGATTCGGTCTAGTTCAACTTAGGATGGTCTATAAGATTCACGCATCCAATTAAACTTGTTGCAAAAGCTACCCCTCCTCCCATTTCCTGCTACGAAGGGTTTTACAATCATGTTTAATCCTTAATTCATTCCGAGTGGTCTCAATATCTTTCCATGACTTTCTCGTGGTGAAAATCCATCGTTACGAGATGACGAGGGATGCGTCATAGTTGAACTTGAGGAGATGAGTGAAAAGAAGCATTTGGCTTATAAAATCAAAAGGAGAAGAATAAATGATAGTGTTAACTTTCGACTTACTGAGAATTCAACAAACCGAGTTACTTACTTAATGAGAAATGGAAGTGCACACTCTCTGAAACGCCGCCACCTTGTGGCCCTGTGTATTCCTTACGGGAGAGTTTTGAAATGGATTTTTCTGTCATCTAAAATGAGGTTTACTCCCAAGAGAAGAGAAAAATTGACATGAACGAAACCAGGATCGGATTGAGTATGGTAGGTGTGAGATATCCTCATTTTATATTCCACCGCAGCGAAAGAAAAGAGCACTCGAGTGTTATTCTTTGCGTGAACACCATTGTCGTTCTCAGGAGAAATTTTGATTGTACCTGAATTGTCCTCGGTAGAGAAAACGAAATTCAACAGAACTGGATGTTTGTGACTAATACGAATGATTTGGAGATTGGTTAACTTGTGCCAATTTTACTATGATTCAGTGTGTCTGTACGAGTATTTCTCGTATTAAGTACAATTTTTTCGCATGAATAGATCTCAAACGACGAAAGAAAATGCTTCGACAGGCTGGGCGAAAATAATTATTAAGCTGATTGCCTATCGAAAGCCGACCGCATCACATTTCCCATCTTTTTTCGAGAGTTTTTCACAGTTGCGTTCACTGTATCAAAGTTTGGTATCCGAGGTTGGTGAAACACTACATCCGTAATCATCTCACGGTTTTGTTGACAAATTTTCTCCCTATTTTTGATCCCAGTGATAACACTGTGCAACAACATTTTGGGTTGAAAATAGTGAATGAACCAAACAATCGTTCTGTTGTATATTTTTTGACGTAGAAACCGAATCCGACCTTCGTTTTGCGCCTACGACACACGATTTTTTTTGAGTCGCAAAAAACTGATTTCCCTAGAAACAGCTATTTTAAATTTTTTTGCTAATTCTGGAAGTTTAAAAATCTGGTTGCCCTCTCTTGTAGTGGGCCGGGGGCGTATTGAGGCTATGATTTCCTACGTATCTTGACCTGCTTAATACGATTGCAGTATTCTTAATGCGTTCAAAACGAGTAGCTTACTGATTTTTTGGGTTGCTATCAGCAACAATTGTTCGATTTCGCGGGAAATCTCAAAACGCTCACTAAATTCACCAGATACATCCTTTTTGAGCTCGCACAAGGGCGCATTTTCTTAGCTTTGATATATATATAATGAGGGAAAACTATTTGAAATACCCCGAAACGTAGACAGGGAAATCATACAGGTCTCGTATCGAAAACGGCATTTTGAGCACCTTTTGAGGGGAGCTCAAGCCCCCTAGTGACAGGTCAAATCTCAAACTTTTGGGTCTGATGGCTCTTCGAAAGTACTAATATAGTCTCCTTTTGTTACCGTGACACGATATCTTAAATCCCGGAGACCTGTACTTTGGTATTACGTATCACTGCGCAACAAAATTTTGGGTCAGAACTAATGATTGACCGAACAATGATGTTCTTTTTCGACGCTGAAACCGAATCCAACCACAGTTTTGCGCCCACGCGTCAAGATTTTTTGTTAATCGATAAAAATCAATTTTGAAAAAATGTTTTCTTACGTATTTTACCTACTGAAGACGATCCCCGTGGTTTTAGAACGCTAGAATGTATAATCTTGAATCCGTATGGGCTAGTTAGTTCACCTCGTATCTGAGCAAAAAGTCCAATTTCGCAATGAATTTTCCAAAAATCATGAAACAGGCTAGGGTGGACCAATTGGAACGTTAACCCATCAAGCTATTTTCTCAACATCTCTGTCTCAATATTTTTCAATGTGCTTTAGCTCATTTGAAAGCTCGTTTCAAAACCTTTGAAATGAGGTGAAGTACGTCTAATTCTGACCAATTGGAGTCGAGCTGCCTTAATTTCCCTTGATAACGATGTAAATCGGTGATGAAGTGCACACATTTTTTTGTGCAACCACATTCGGAGCTTTTCAACTGTCCAAAATACTCTTTCCGGCCGATTTTGACGTGATAATAAAAAACGTCCTGAGTGGTATAATAGTTATACTGCGAACTCTCTCGAAATAACAGTATGGGGACATGCTGGGTACACACCAATTTTGGTCTGCATTTTTGCAATTGATAAGTTCTTCAAGATTGGTCGAACCAAAAAGTTTACCGGTTTTACTAAACGCAGTTTCGGTGACGATTTCTTCAGAGTGCAAAAACAAAAAATGTAATAATTCACTTTATATTTTCTGATAAGAGACGCAGAAATCATCCGGTGTCATTCCGAACCACCAATTATCTCACATTTCAACATAACAAACGTGAAAAAAATGCATGAATGTCAACGAGTGCCCAATTCTGAGATCGGCCCATAAAGGCATGTTGTGCGTGCAGGGGGCATGTTAGGTGCACTTACCTTATTCGAAAAATTTTGCAAGATAAAAGACAAAATATGAGTTGTATTGAAACTATTATGCTCGGTCAACTCAAGACAAAACCCTCTTATAACTTAATTTTGAAGATTGATTGGTTCGGAACCAAATATTCGGTGGATACCTCGGTGAACTGTATGAGATTTAGATGTGCAACTCATCTAGCTCTGCTGAAAATAATTCCATGGGAGTTTGTAGGATCTGGCCCTGGGAAAAGTTTTAACCTTGATATTTGCAAAATTAGGCATCTAAGGCGTGCAGCTTACAAATTTTGACCATTATTCCTCCAAAAATGATCGAATTTGGTCGATTATAATCGAAATTCTTGAGCTACATGGCTCCAATGCCAAATTTCGTGAATATCAACATTGACAATTTTGCCAGGGCTAGGTCCCATGGGTTCCTACGGATTATTTTCATCAGGAAGCGTATAAGGACATGCCAAGGTGAGGACATTTTGACCACAATTGATGAGCTTAGATATACATAAACTCACATTCGCTTCTGAAACTTTTGGAACATCTTATTCGTTTCAATAGAATAAATCAGATATCAATGTTTTGACTCATCATATTTTGTCATTACATACAAAAGCAATTACTAAAGATCAGGCTCTCAAATGTTCAAGTGATGTCAAAGTCACCCACGAGATCACCCATTATGTATGAGAGCCACGAGGGCCTCATATATATGAGAAAATGGAACGATTCGTCGTTTATTTCTGAAATATTGGGGACTTTGAAAGAGGCAAAGCGTTGGCAAATTGATGAAAATGACGATCAGGACTGGTAATTATGGTGTGTTACGAGGTGTATTCGACAACTTCGGATAGAAACATACTTTTTTCGGATCGAAACCGTATCGGCCTTTCTATTATTGAGATGGAAAATTTTGAATTTTTAGCACGGGAAAACATGTAAAGATAATTCACCAACTGCAGAGTTAATTTTTGGACGAAGTGACAATAAAAATCAGAGTGACGGCTGAGAGAACAAGGAACTAAATCAAAATCAAGGGAAGAGAATCGAAAGTGAGACAGTGAGACAAAAAGAGAGAATTGAAAATTCCCACTCCTTCTCTCATTGCAGAAATTCACATTGCGTTATATAGGCTGTGATGAATTCATTAGTCTACTGAATAATTTCAATTTCCTCATCTTCTACCAAATAAAGATATTTTTCCTCGCTGCTTTCTCTTATCTGTTGGATTTTTTGAATCTGTGACTCTAAGGGCTTCACGAGCTTGAGAATTCTTCACGAGAAAATAAGACATTGATATCGAGGATCCGAGTCATGATCGCAAATATCTCTTGACGATTCTCGACAATACAAAATTCTTGAGAAAATGATCCCAAAACTCTTAAAAACCTAGAGATTTGACGGGTGGTTCAAATAAAAATGCAGCATTACACGAGATTGACTGTGTTTTTACCTTGGCCAAGATGTAAGACGAGAAATTCTTGCCGTAAATTCTCGCTTGCCTTAATTGATCTCGTGAAGCCCTATCCGCGACAGTCATTAAAAAGATGCACATGATTTTGAAAATCATCTGTAAGCCCAATTCCTCAGGTCTGGATTTTGATACTCATCACTTCCGAGCGGTGTCTGGATCCATCCAGACCATCCATAGATCCTCTGCAGAGAAGGAGTCGCGTCCTTTTTATTCTAAAGATGAATTTTAGACCCTCGATTTGAGCTAAGTTGCGTTGAAAATATTCAGATACGCTAGTGTTGAGCACCCGGAATCCGTAGAATTTTTTTGAAGAGGAATGTCCCCGCGAATTAGTGAATTATCCCTTGATAATATATTTTATGATTTTGTCTTTAGCCGAAGTCCACTTCGTGCGTGGATTTTTTCGGCGATTTTATCAAACTTATCGGGCTTATTTTGAGGGTCATGCACCGTGTGGACTTCCTTACAATCACCAACTGTTGAATGAAGCTCGGAATGAAGTGTCACTTTCTAGTCTGATTCAGAAATCCGTATCGGAATAGGATTAATGACGTAATTTTTCGATCCCAAACCTTACAGATTTTCGATAATTCCTCTTGAGACAAATTTGACAATTATCGGCAGATTTTGGAGAAAAATGGATAAAAATGGATAAAGTGTCTTCCCATGTTCGGCGAGCTTTCTTTCATGTTCTATAACACAAAAATCTCAGCATCATTCGAAATTTGTTCTTTTCATGCTTACTTTTTACGTGGAGACAACGTCAGAGTTTCGTTACTAAAAAAAGTAAAAAGTGTTGGACTACTGTATTGTAAAGAATAGGAATAAATGTGCCGACGCGAAGGTGCGTGGGTGCAACATAACTGTGGATTGAGTCATCCGGAATATGCCCTATGCTTCGTCCATACTGGTCCATGTAATGAGCTCGCATATGAACTTAGCCGGCCGGCCCTATTGTATTGATTTATAGCACGACTAGAAAGGGCCACTCATCACAGAATAGAGGTCACAGGGCTCAACAAAAATTGCATTAAACAAAAAACATGTCGGAAATCGGAATGTTTATTTAGTTGCATAAACCACGTTGGAGATTTGGTGGTGAAAGTGACCCCGCAGGCCGTGGATTTTTATCCGGATAGGATCATAGGATGTGCTCGTGATGGGGCGTCCCCTCTTAAACTTTTCTTCACCACTCCTTTACTATTCAGGCATAAATATAGGATATATAAGTATTAAGATGTATTACTGTATACTTACAATATTAGATCCGCGCCGATATTATGCTTCCCCTGCATGCGCATAACACATCGAATCGCGTTTTTCTCTCTCTCTCCCGTTCACGGCAGTGCTCTCCGTGCTCTCGCTCTTATGTGCCGTGCCGTTGTGTACAGTGCTCCTCGGAGTATTGCCCCCACGTTCTCGGCTGCTCCGGAGCTGCTCCTTCCCCAGTAAAAGCGTCGGCGGCTCGCGGTTTATACATCGGTGTATATAACGTTTCATTTGTGTGTGCGCGTCGCGTCCTCGTTCTCTCTCCTCATCATAAGCTTTTCCGTCGTGTCCGCCGTTCTCGTAGCCGCTGCAGTGTATTTTAGTTTAGTGCTCCAGCTGCCCTACGTCAACCACGCGCTTCCTCATCATCGTCATCATCTTCTGCTGCATTATCTTCCACCCACGTCCCTCTCAAACTTGCCAAACTGCAACGACGAATCATCATCATCATAAGATCGAAGTTGGAGCAACTGTGTGCCAGTAAAACCAAATCGAAAGCAAAACCGTGATGGACATGATGCAGCACGAGGTCGAGATGTGGCCGCATCATCAGACTTGGGGCAGTGTGGGGCAGGTAGCGCGTGAGTATTTGTAGAAAGGAAATGCTCCGCGTCCATGCCGGACAGCAGCAGAAGCAGCCCACGTCTGCTGAATCGATTCAATAGTGAAAAAAGAAAAACTCGCGTGAACTTGTAAAATTAAAGGTACTGAATAAAAAAAAAAAAAAAAAAACCAATAGCAGTGTGTATCACCAGTTGTGAGTGTATAGTGTAATCGCGCTCCCCGATGAGTGCGACAACCGTCTGCTATCGATAGCAGCAAAGCAGTATAATAACTTCTTCATCAGCAGTAAAGTGAATTACCAGGAATATAGCCCAGAGATTGAGTAAACAGCCAGGGCAGCCCGGGTCATCCCGGAGCAGCTTAAATAGAGATCATCATGAGGATGACGGCGAGGCAGAGCTCGTCACCCCGGAAGCAGCAGCCGTTACCCTCGACGGCCTTACCCAGCGAAACTAGTGCGGCTGGTTCTACTCCACAGAAAAATGATTTTGAATTCCAAGCACCACCCGAGGCACCGGTATTCGAGCCCACCGTTGACGAGTTCCTCGATCCGCTTGGATACATTGCCAAGATTAGGCCCATCGCTGAAAAATCTGGCATCTGCAAGATCAAACCGCCCCCGGTGAGTACCTAAACACCTATATAACATCCTACCTTGAGTGAATTTATTAGCTTGAATGGGAATAGCGCGGACATGATGATGGTTGTGGCTAAATGGACGTTCGGGCCCTTTAAACGCACCGCGTGTCGCGAATTTTTTTTTGCTCCCGTTTTCGCACGCTAACTCATCGCATCAGCAGCAAAGCTGCTGCATAAAAGAGAAAGACGGGGCCCGCGTCAGCAGCGTATTATTTGTTTGTCTCTCTGGCCGTCCTCGTTTTGTATAAGTATATATTTTTCGTTCGATCGCGGTGCAGCACACGGAATACATCAACAGCTTCTTATCGTATACGCGTTCGCCGAGACGATGATGGTGGTGCACTCGTGGACGACCTGACAGGTAGCCGACGCTCTCCGTTACATAAGGCCCCCGTATAAGTTTACGGTTTTATGCGCGTCTGCTCCGATTTTTCTATGGAGCCCATCGTATTCTTGACCACGCGGAGCATGGCGACTTTGAGGCCATCAGCATCGATATGACCAAATAATGCACGCGGTTTCCTAGAGCATTTTCTTCACGGTGGTGATATCTTACACTTTAAAAAGATCTCTGTCACATATACGCGATGTTGTTACTCTCTTTGTTTCGCCCTCTCTGTCTTTCTCTCGAGTATGTGCTAAGTGTGTGCTAAATCAGCACATTGGCCTCGCACTCGATCCTGCTTCTGTACTTGATGTCGCGAATTTTCGAAATTTCAAAATACCGAGGCTGGTGAAACAAAAATACAAAACAAGGATTGAAACCGAGAGCGAGACTTATGCGAATCGTGAATCCTTCAGACCGGAGGATGATATTTGCACTCTTGAATGAATCATCGCGATGAAAAATTGATGAATTGCACCGAAGACATGACTATGAAATGAACGAAAATGTGTTGCTTACACTTTTAAGCAGCTCGTGCTCTTGCTCTTATATAGCGTCTTATCGATCGCGATTGGCAATAAATGAATCGAGTCGGCCATCTCTTCCCGAACCCTCGGTAAAATTCAGGCTCGCCCATCCTGTTAAATTTTGTTGCCAAAAAACACGAAATGATCCGATTTCACGAGCTCCGGGGTCATCATCATCATCATCCGCAGAGAATTTGGCCTTTCGAATCCTCGTCTTAGATGTCCGTCACACTCTCGCGATCTGATGAAACGTTCGCCGCCATTTGCAAACGCGACAGACTTTTCGTTTCTCGGACAGACTTTTCCCAATTCTGTGCGATGGTTCAAAATTTTACCCATGATGCGATATAAGAAATCCTCGTCCTGTATAAGTAGATACGAATTTCAGGCACTCATCATTATAAACCCGTGAGAGAACACTGCGTTTCCGGCCCTCGCCCACACTCGGTTTTACAGCTTTTGTAGCTCTTCGTAACTATCGCGGGCAGGTGCGGCCCCCTCGACGCCCATTCTCTCTCTTGACAGGCGCAAATATATTTACTTTCTAGCTTTTCGACGCGTTTAAATTGTTATTTCCGGATGAAAATGACGAATTTGCGCTGTTTGCCTATACTGCAGTAATTGGGTTTCAAAATGTTGATAAATCGATAGTGTGTGTCTAGATGACGAGTTGCGAAGGTGCCCCCTGCGTCGAGATTCATGGTGTAAGAGGTCCCTCCATATGTCGTCATTGCCGCTATTGGTGGATGAAAATAGATCAATATTCATTCGTAATTGGAGTGACTGCCCCTCTCAGCTTGATGCACAAATTTTCCGTTACCACTAGTCGAGAAATCGATTCTCGAAACCTAAGTCAACTGCGCGAAAATCCAATTGAAACTGAAATTAAAGAGGACCGCAGTCTTATTCGTCACCAATTTCGATTTTCTCACATGCATATTTTATCAATTCGTTGGTCACGCGGTATGATTATATTCTACAACGAATGTTCGACCCAAGTTCAAAGTAGGCTGTTACTATGATTGATGTTTTCAATCGAAATTCAATTGCAAATCTGTAAGAGTAGCTAAATTTCCTTTAAAATGATCAAATACGAGACGCGAATATTTGTTCAGCATATGAACAAATCAAGAGTTGTTCAAATCGTTGAAGTAGCTCAATTCTTCAAAATGTTTACCTATGCTATTTGTGCAACACAACAAAAAAACTCTAAAATTGACAGGACAGTCCAAGTTGAATACCTTTGGAAAGTGATGAATCACCAATAACATGTTCCTTTCCATTGCTTTCTAACTAATCAAGAAATATTCTTTTTAGAACTGGCAACCACCATTTGCAGTAGATGTAGACAAATTCAAATTTACCCCAAGGATACAGAGGCTTAATGAATTAGAGGCAAAAACTAGGATAAAGCTGAATTTTTTGGACCAGATAGCCAAGTTCTGGGAACTTCAAGGATCATCGCTCAGAATTCCATTGGTAGAGAGGAAAGCCTTAGATTTATATTCATTGCACAGAATTGTCACAGATGAAGGTGAGCTAAGTCAAATTTTCCACAATTTCTTCATTGATTCCAGAGGAAATGATTATTGTCCATAACTATTTTTATTAAAATATTCTGAGATGTTCTCAATTTTGCTTTCATTCTCTCTCATCCCTAGTATCAGTAGCTCATCCAATTTATCATGGATGTCTACAGTTTTCTATTCATCATGTCAAACCATCTAACATTCCTACTTTTCTGAGAATACTAGAACATAAATTCTACAATGGATTAACAAAAATAGCTGAATGTGCTGCCCTGCATATTTCACTTATTATAAAATGGCCACATATAGTAAAGGATTGTTCTTTTACCATATCCTACACAATAGACATAATAATTAGTTGACATTTGGTTATACTGCTCATGACAATGTTTTTCTTGCTATAAATAGTACATTGAAACAGTTTCAGTCATTTTCACAAGTTAGAGAAAGAGAAAAATGGCTGTAAAGGCCCAAGAATAGTCTTTTAAAATTAGTCGTCGAATGAAAAATTCCAACTTCTTGGAATTGATGTTGTGTTTTTTGTCAATAATATAATTGATCCTGGTTTCCTCTTGCATGTTATTTTCATAGCATCATTGTTTGAACCTGTCACTAATCAATAACTGTTCTTTATTTTGATTAGGTGGTGTAGAAACAGTAACAAAAGAAAGAAGATGGGCAAAAATCGCTAATAAGTTGGGCTACCCTTCCGGACGAAGCGTCGGAAGTATCCTGAAAAGTCATTATGATAGAATTTTATATCCCTTTGACGTCTTTAAACAAGGAAAAACATTAACAGACATAGTGAGTTCGGGAATCGTAAACTGTTGTATTGATTTGCATCGCTTCATTTTTTTGATCTTCTATGTTGTTTACAGAAAATTGAACCAGAATGCGATGAAAACGAGAAGAAAGATCGTGATTATAAACCTCATGGAATTATTTCACGGCAGCAGATCAAACCTCCTCAAGAAAAATTTTCGCGTAGATCTAAGCGTTTCTCAGGTCAAGATGAGAAACAAAATGGACGTCAGTCGGCCCTCAAGCAAGAAGAGTGTAAGGAAGAGCTCGATTTTGACTGTAAAGATGATGTCAAAAGTAAGTGCTAGATAGATTAGTTGGTAGACTAGGGATAAATTAAAGCATAGTTGAATCACAGGAGCATACATTTTCTCATCTATATCATATATCTCTTTCTTAGCAGGTAAGAACTCAACAGATTCAAAGGACTGTATCAAAACTAGAGGTGCAGCAGCAGAAAAAGACAAGGAAAACAGCAAAGAACTCAAGAAGCTTCAATTCTATGGAGCTGGTCCAAAAATGGCGGGATTCGTCACCAAAGAGTCAACTAAGAAAGCTAACAAAACTAGAGGAATCAAACTAGTCTATGAATTCGATCCAGTATGTTTTGCTTATTAACTAAAAATTTGAACGTAATTCATTCTCCTAGTTACTTATGGAATATTATTGTACGTTTTCAGCTTGCCAAGTACGTTTGTCATAATTGTGGCCAAGGTGACAATGAAGAAAACATGCTTCTTTGCGATGGGTGTGATGACAGCTACCACACATTTTGTCTTCTGCCTCCTTTGACTGAAATCCCAAAGGGAGACTGGCGATGTCCAAAATGTGTTGCCGAAGAAGTATCAAAGCCAATGGAGGCTTTTGGTTTCGAGCAAGCTCAGAGAGAATATACTCTACAGCAGTTTGGAGAGATGGCTGATCAATTCAAGAGCGATTATTTCAGTATGCCTGTGCATGTATGTTCAAAATTTTGCACTGGTGCTCTTGATAGAAATTCGTCATTGACTTCTTTGAAATATAATTTTGTATTTTTGCAGATGGTGCCGACTCATCTTGTTGAGAAAGAGTTTTGGAGAATTGTATCATCTATCGATGAGGATGTCACCGTGGAGTATGGTGCAGACTTACATACAATGGACCATGGGTCAGGGTTTCCAACAAAAACTAGTGTCAATCTGTTCACTTGTGATCAAGAATATGCAGAATCTGCTTGGAATTTGAATAACCTACCAGTGCTGGAAGGTAGTGTCCTTGGTCACATCAATGCAGACATAAGTGGGATGAAAGTTCCATGGATGTATGTGGGAATGTGCTTTGCTACATTCTGCTGGCACAATGAGGATCATTGGAGTTATTCTATCAACTACTTACATTGGGGTGAACCTAAAACATGGTATGGAGTGCCTGGTTCTGAGGCCGAAAAGTTTGAGCATTCAATGAAATCAGCTGCTCCTGAACTATTTCAAAGTCAACCAGATCTGCTTCACCAACTCGTCACGATCATGAATCCTAATATTCTCATTAATGAAGGTAAGAAAAGAACTAATATTTACCTATTAATCTCAGTAGTCTCTTGCACTATCAATTGCAATCACTATCAATAGACATTTTAAATGTTTATATCATTGCGGCAAGGAAAAAAATTAATATCACCATTTGATTGAAATTCTTGTTTGTCAGGAGTTCCAGTTTTTAGAACTGATCAACATGCTGGAGAATTCGTAGTCACGTTTCCCAGAGCTTACCATGCAGGGTTCAATCAAGGATATAATTTTGCTGAAGCTGTCAATTTTGCTCCTGCAGATTGGGTAAGAACAGTGCTACAACTCCGGACGTATCTCATACAGGACCCGTGCAGAAAGTTCATCTCGCATTTCTTTTTAATTTATAGTTGAAGATGGGACGAGATTGCATATCTCACTACTCCAATCTCAGGCGATTCTGTGTTTTCTCACATGATGAATTGGTATGTAAGATGTCTTTGGAACCAGAGACGTTGGACATTGGGATTGCCACTGCTACATATCATGACATGCTAGCAATGGTTGAGGAAGAGAAGAAACTGAGGAAAAATTTGCTGGAGTGGGTGAGTAGTACAATCTTAACCAATTGGCTATGTACTATGTAAAGTAGATGATCTCTGAGGATGATAGTATTTCTTTGTCTTGGCTGAAATCTTGAAAGCTCACCCACACTCCTATTCATCACTTCTCATGGTTGAACCTGTCTGACTATCAAATGCTTCAAGACTTTCTTGACTAAGTAAAGAGAAGTTCTCATAAATTATTTTGCATTCATTGGAGACTTCTACTCACATACAATTACAAATCTTCATACTTGAATGAAAATCGATTTCATGAATTGTGCATACATGCAGACTTGAATCTGAGCGATTGCAGATACAATCATACCTCAATTTGATGGGATCGTTTTCAAGTTAGCTTGTCCATATCATTCATGCCAAATTCTTAATAGTGTAACTTTAGAAGACGAGTAATCCTTTTAGATTAATAGGGACATGTGCCAAAATTATAAACCAATATATATTCGGATCTACTTTGAATAATAGTTCACTCCCCAACTTCAGCCCTAATCTCAATAGTTTCTGTCATAGTGTTCACCAGCAGCTAATGTGAAAAAATCTGTTGATACCCTTGACCTTGAAACCTTCACCAATCTTATAGATTATATTTAGAAGTTTTCTCATTCAATCATTTCTTCGTCTGATGAACTCTGAAATCTTTAGGAATATTCATGACCATTGAGAATTTCACTTGTATTTTAACAAGTGTGCAGCCTTTGCTCTGGTCATGAATATGCAGAGATGTGTATATACATGTGATGAGAGTATCTGAACAGATGTATAGCTCTTGATTGTCACCCTATCTGAATAGAGTACACCATCTGTTATATAGATGAGTACAGTGGCACAAGTCTGATCTTTCTTCTGTACTTGTCATGTCTGTTTACAAACAGTCCTATCTGAGATATTCATTGTACTGGCATCAGAGGTCAAAATCAATGTGATCGTTGTCACGCAAAAATATTGGCGGTTCTGTTGTGAACAGATTTTATCCATTTTAACTTGTTGACAAAAACCTTGATACATTTTTGCTATCATCTCAAACTATTGTGCAGAATATCATGAAACAACCATATGATCCTGAAGCGCCTGAGCTTCAACTTGTTGATTCTCTTTCTTGCAACGAGAATTTTATCGCGGAAAATCGAATAAGATACTTACTACATATGAAGTGCTCGAGAAACCGGTGCTCGCGAAATGGCAGCATAAGTCTCAGAGGCTCAGCTCAGCTTTATTATGTTGATCGCGGGAGCTCGAGCGCGCAGCAACAGAGCAGTCAACTTTTTCCTTCCCCTCCTCTCTCCCCTTGTCTCTTTTCTCCTTCTCCCTCTCATCGTTTTCGTTGCTCTCAAAAACGCGAGCTATCGAGTCTTTTGGCGAGAGCGGCGCGAGTCAGAACTAATCGCGGCGGTGACCGAGAAGAACGCGAGTGTGTCCCCGCGGCACGTCCGAGGACGACGAAACGGGCCGCGACGTCGTCGTTGTGGCCTCCTTCCCGTTGCTCGAATGTTTTACGATAGTCTCAAACTAGAAGTTGAAGTGCAGCCCCTCGGTTTCAGAGTCTCGTTGACCGGGATACATTATGTAACTTCTCTTAGTTACATTTTGAGGTTATGTTCGTCATCTAATACGCCTCGTAGACGCAAAGCGATACGCGGCCGGCCAGCTGCTCGTAATTGTGATTGAGTTTATTAATTTATGCGAGCTTCTCGTTAGCTTGCCTTGTGTTCTTGCTCCGAAATCTTCCCTCTCGAGCTGCCTTCTCGCCCGGTGATTACCGAGAATCGCTCGGCAGTGGTCCCAGAGTTCCTCGACTGAGTAAGTATTTCGAGATAACGTTGAAGCGTTCCAAATTTTTTTCAGAATAGCTCGCTGCTTTTTTTCTCCTCTAGCGCCTCGAGCCTCTGTCTGTGCGGTCACTCTCTTCATTTGAATAACATTTATGCCTCGTGAGACTGAATTTGCGAAGGAATCGGCACGGAAGTTGCATCGATTTCGAGAAATCGCACCGCTCGGCTCGTGCCACCTTTCGTGCTGATCGCTCGCGATCTCTTCAAGGACATATGGTTGATTGGATGTTCCTATAGTTTGAGACTCCGGCTATTCTTGGAAGACAAATTTGAGATTACTGATGAATTCATGAGCCATGCCCACGGGAATTCTCGGGGCACAATGTATAAAGGCCTTATGATAGTTGAGGTAATGAATTCCCTTTTTTTGTGTTTGTATAGGGTGTGACTGAGGCAGAACGTGAGGCTTTTGAACTCTTACCTGACGACGAGAGGCAATGTGAAGCATGTAAGACCACATGCTTTTTGAGTGCAGTGACTTGCGCTTGTCACAAGTCACAACTGGTTTGCTTGAGGCATTTCAAAAGCTTATGCGAATGTCCCCCAGAAAAACACACCCTCCGATATAGATATACTCTAGATGAACTTCCAATCATGTTGCAAAAGCTCAAGCTCAAAGCGGAGTCTTTTGACTCATGGGCAAGCAAGGTGAAAGAGGCTATGGACCCCAAGGGGGACAAAATAGAGTTGAATGAATTGAAAGAATTGCTGGATGAAGCTGAAGCAAAGAAGTTTCCTGAAAGTGAACTTCTTACAGCATTAACAACTGCTGTTCAAGATGCTGAAAAATGTGCAAGCGTTGCCAGACAGCTGTTGAGTAATAAGCAACGCACCAGGTTAGTTGACTTTTATAATTTAAGCTTTATACTTTCATAATTATACTTTAAGACTTTTATAATTATAACTACTACAATTTAAGATGCTTAAATAAGATCTAAACAACTCTGACGTGTCTTTCTGTAGGACTAGGCAGTCTGTTGATGCTAAATTCAAACTAACTGTTGAAGAACTCACTCTATTCTATCAAGAAATTACAAATCTTTGCTGTGAACTGAAAGAGGCAGACGGTGTCAAATACATTTTAGATCAAGTTCTGCAGTTCCAAAAAGACGCTGAAGAATTAGAAGCCGAAGATGTTGAGTGCGATTTGGAGAAACTTGAAAAATGTATTGAATATGGTGACTCGATCTGCATTGAACTTCCACAACTTCTGCGATTAAAACAGGTAACCTCAATAAATCATGGCAACTTCTTGAATATTCAGACATTCATTATACCACATTATCTTAACTTCTTGTGTTCACAGAAACTACAACAGATACA
Source organism: Eretmocerus hayati (assembly GCA_029851415.1). Lineage (NCBI taxonomy): Eukaryota > Metazoa > Arthropoda > Insecta > Hymenoptera > Aphelinidae > Eretmocerus > Eretmocerus hayati. Next base: position 137,708,055 of record CM056742.1, read on the forward strand.
TTGGTTAGAAGAGGTGAAATCAATCCAAGAAGAGCCTAAATCAATAACCAGACAAGATTTAGGTAGACTTATTGAGGAAGGAACAAACATACCTCCACATTCCTCTGTTGAAAATGCATTAGCTCAGCTACAAGCTCTGATGATTAATATTGATAACTGGGAAGATAAAGCTAAACTTTACCTTCAAGCCTCGAAGAATAGGCAATCAATTCTGGTTGTTGAAGAGCTCATAGCAGAGGCTAATAATATCGATGCTCATTTACCAGGCCTATCTAATCTCAAGGATGCTTTGAACAAAGCCAAGAATTGGACAAAACTTGTGGATGAAATCCAAGCGAAAGAAAACTTCCCTTACTACGATACACTGGAAGAAATTGTCCGCAAAGGCAGAACAATACCCTTACATTTGGCTTCATTACCTACATTGGAATCAACTCTAGCCCAGGCCAAATTGTGGAAAGAGAAGACTGCAAAGACATTCCTGAGGAAAAATTCTCCCTATTCATTAATGGAAGCTCTCTCTCCACGTATTGGAATAGGCTTACATGCGATGAAAAATCGCAAAAATAAGGGTGATGATTCCATTGGAGCTGTTTATGTATGCGACACCCAGTTGGATGATTCCAACGACTCTGCCACTGTTGTTGCCGCTTTCAAATTAGCTGAACAGCGAGAAATGGAAGCGATGAAGAATTTGAGGGAAAGAAACATCCACAAAATACAACTTGACGATGCCAAATTTTGTACGTGTCGTCGGCCTAAGTTTGGACAAATGTTGCGGTGTGAGCTTTGCAAAGACTGGTTCCATGGTAAGTCGAACCCCAACATTCATCTTAACTTCTTCAAAACTTGGTATTCTATACAATCGACTTTTGAGTAAAAAAGTTCATGATTCTCAATACCTTTATCAAATTTTCAGCAAGCTGTGTCCAATCCCACAACAATATCATTAAGAGCAAGCAACAAAACTCATCAATAATGAAGTTCTTATGTCAGTGCTGTTTGCGCTCACGAAGACCCCGTTTGGAGACGATCTTGACACTTTTAGTGAGTCTCCAAAAAATTCCTGTGCGATTACCCGAAGGAGAAGCTTTACAATGCCTTACAGAGCGTGCAATGAATTGGCAGGTAAATTAATCTTTTCCTAGCCATGATCCCACCAAGTTAAATCCATCCTGATCATCGAACTCTCTTTACAGGATCGAGCAAGACAAGCTTTGTCTGTTGAAGAGGTATCATCAGTATTATCAAAACTTAGCATGCTGTCTCAAAAACTTGCAGAAGCTGCTGCGAAAGAAAAGGCGGAGAGAATGGCAAATATGGATCTGAAAAAAGCATCTAATAGTTTGGATCCACCCCATAAAAATTCCGCTAACGCTTCCATGAGCAGTGCGCATTCTGATGACAGTGTCATAAGTATACCTGTGAGTATTGAATGCAGTTTTTGCCCTGTCAGATTTAGGCAAATATTGATCACACCAATTTTTTACATGCTTTATATCTGTCGAGTTATGGAATTTCACATGTAGCGACAATGCCAAAATTGTTCTTGAGAATATTCCGAAATCTCTCGTGCGTTGCTCACTTTGACTTGATGTTGAGACTTAGGGGTAAGATTTTGCCTTACTGATCCTTTTTGTCCTCAGGATGATGATGAAAAAATGGATGAAGATGACGATATTGATAGTGATGATGATGTGTTAACTATTGATGAAGATGAGCCTAGCAGTAGTGTTTTTAATAGTAATGAGCACGCATACTCAACAGGTATAAGAGGGTTCTAAATTATCATTCTGTTGAAATATGTGGCTCTAAAAAAATTCTGATACTCAAATCTTGAACAATATTTTGTTTTCTTTTCCAGCATCCAAATTTTTATCTAAAGCTGGGGAAGAGAAGGACAGAATAGTAAACTTATCTACTAATGCAACCAAAATTTTGGAAGAGCTAATGATGGAAGGAGATTTATTGGAGGTTGCTCTCGATGAAACAGAACATATTTGGAGGATCCTCAGTCATATGAACACTGCGTCTAAAAGTGTTCGCAAGTATGCTCCTCTGGATCAATCCCTGCCAGATTCTGACGTCAAGAAGCAGACCGTTCCAAGGGGACGTAAACGAAAGTCTGATGACCTTGAGATCAAGAAAATGGGACGGCAGAAAACTGACGATAAGGCAATCGTTAAACGCAAAGGGTTGAACAGAGAAATGAAAACAACGCCAACATCAGGACCAATTAAACGTGGACCTCGCAAGGTAATTTTAGCATCCATTGAGTATCGAGCAAATAATATGGACTTTGATGCATCTCTTCTTAAGGACACGCGGTAGCCGCGCAGTACGGCTGTAAACTTCCATTTAACACTCATGTGAACATTTTAATGGTACAAAGTTTGATTTGAGTTGGCTAGTTATTGTTAAGGTCCGATTTATTCTCGAAAACTCAACGTTCAGCCCAAATCATTAGATTATTGCAGGAAAGTGGAGACCACTGGGCGTTTGGCACATCCTAACCTATAACATACACACATTTTTGTTCCCATTTCCTTCGAGCCATCTTGCGATTTGGGTTAAACAACGAGAAGACGCATGCAAATTAGGTGATAACAAATGTGCGTCTTCTCGTCGTTTAACCCAAATCGCAAGATGGTTCGAAGGAAATGGGAACAAAATTTAGCTTGCACGGCTACCGCATGCCCTTGAAAGAGATTTCCTTTTACCGATTAGAACTGGTCGAACACCATCGCCAAATTCATTCAGCTATCGGTTGTCCTAATTCTATTTTCGAATTTTTTCCCAGATGAAACGGAAAGATGGCGATGAGTTACCGAAAAGAAGAACTGTAAATAGAAAAAAGACTAAACAAGACACTTCCGATGAAGAAGAAGACTGTGCTGCATTAAAATGTCTCAGGCCCAATGGTAAGAGCTTTGTTCCTTGGATTATTCAATAGATTACGGCAAGATTTGATTGAAAAATTCTTTCTTACTCCATCTCAGGTCGCGAAGTAGATTGGGTTCAGTGCGATGGAGGTTGCAATGGATGGTTCCATATGCACTGTGTTGGCTTGGATCGTACAGAGCTTGCAGAAGAAGATGATTATATTTGTAGTAATTGTGAGGCAGATGTCAACTCATCGGTAGGAAAAAATAAGTGACAAAGTTTAGATGTGACTTTACGTTTTTTACTTTGTTCAAGTAGAATTTGAGGCAATCTGTCGAATGAATACGTGCCAAGCACGTATAATTTGCACGTGACCAGAACTGCCCCACTGATTACCAAAAATAGAGTGTCCCTGTAGAATGCAGATGGAATGGCTCGCCTGCTTGTTTCGACTCTTCAGTTGGATGCTTATGGTTTATTTCGCTACGGAAATGATCGAAACTTCCTTGAACTCCCCTTTTTCTGATCCCATATAAATGAATTTTTGTACACTTGATATCGCCCGTATTAGAAAAATGAGTAGCGAGGAAAATTTTTCGTAGTGTCCTGGAATCCAATTCGTTCAAGTGCAATCAGCTTCACCAGGTCGAGGCGAATAATTTCTATGGGATTAGAAAAGAATATGCACATAGCTGTACATATTTGACTTACTTTATTTGATATGGAATGTGTGTAACGGAGCAAGTGTTGGATGCACATGATTGTCCTTCCCCAGAGTCATCTGGATTACCACTCATCGCAATCTTCTCAAGGCGAGCTCACAGATTTAGAAGATGATTCAGAGGAAGACATGCCAGAAACAGTCAGAGTGATTCGGATCTACTAATTACTTACATTGGCTCACCAAGAAGAGTAAATAATTACCTGCCAAACAATTACTGCACATACTTTGATACACACGGATATACCTGAAATGTATACACACTAGTATACATTAATGTATTTATTTAAATTTATATATGAGAAGAGTGTAACGAATGGAATATGAAATGTTGATGGTTGATCTGCGTGAATTTCGATAAAAATTATCGTGTGAAATGAAATAGACGTTGATGGGACACAAATTTGAACGTCACCAGTCATCATGACAATTAAGCAGACTTGCCGTGAAATCTTGAATACCAAGTTTATATCACTACGTCGTATTTAAGGTTCGGATTTCTAAATTGATCATGTCAAATATTCGGATCTCTCGTTGGAAAAGTATCATGGATCCCTCTCTCATTGGATCCTGAGCCTTTTCTCGTACTAATTACACGAAGGCTTTGGACTTGTAATTTATTAGAAAATTTTCATTGTGCGAAGTGATTAGCTTCATGATAGGGTATTTTTTTAAAAAAAGAAAACTAAAAATCTTGGCATCTAAAAAAATTCATTACCACCAAAATAGTCATCCAATTTTAGAAAAAACTCTTTTTTCTTAGACTTTTCAATTAATTTGTACAAATTGGCTTTGTACTATGGGTCATCTGATGATAACCCTCGTAAATCTTTCCGAAAGAAGCAGTTCTCAATCAAGAGAATTGAGATTTTCCACTTGCATCACATCACATCTACTTCATCATTTTTTTACTCGAATGCATATATTAGATTGTGGTTTTTACCAAATTTTGGTCCCATGTACCTTCTTCGTGCGTGCGAATATGTTCAAACGTCTCCATTACTTTGTTTGATTTATAAATACAATCCCCTGTTACTTTTAAGGAAATTTCTTATTTTTGGATAAACTTCTTATGTTAGTTAATAATGAGTTGCTTTCTCAAAATCTGATGAATGGTTTTCTTACTCATTGTATTCATGAAATGATATTGACTTGGATTTCATAACGTGATAGAAGAATGTTTGTGCAAGTGTAATATCTCGATCAGGTAGATACGAATGTTTATCGATATCGCGCTGTAGAATTCGTTTCTGGCAAATAATCTCTTGACTTGATTTCCATCGCAAGTTTGAGTTCAGTAAATTCCTGTTGTCAACCAAAGTGGGATTATAACTTACTTACTGAATGATTTGGTTAATGAGTCTCGACAATCGTCTAGAATATTGAGCAAAATTTGATGATTCTCACGTCTGCAGCTATGCGCACTCATTGATCAATTCAATGTTATCTGCGACTTGCTATTTTATCCTGCGACTTGGAGCTGCGAGGCTTATTTGACGTACACAAAAGGTATTATACATTGTAAGCAAGATATCGATATCTATGAAGGAATTTATATAAATGATGGAGTGAAAGAGTGAAATGATGGATATTATTATTCTTTTATAATTATAATGATTATCAATCTATTGATTATGATTATAAGAATTGTACGTATAGTTGTATAGACAAAGACATTATATCAGATCATTATATTACTGTAGAAAATCTTGTGATTATTGAAAAATTGTAATAATAAATCTTGAATGTCATGAATCAAATTTCCGTATTGAATCAAAGTTGAGTAGAACCGTGTACTTTAGAGTCAAATTTCTTATTATTGAAAGATTTAACTAACACTAAATTCTCATGAAAAATCCCTTGTAATAATTCTCCTCAGTATTTACATATCAATGACCAGGAATTGACTAATTTCCAACAAGTTGACCAAAAACTACCCATTTAATTTTCACTAAGAATACTGCTGATAGATTAATGAATATTAAATTCAATGAAGGGTATTACCACTCTTTGATACACCTATTGATAGCGTCCTGAACTTCAACTCTATTTACTTGCAGCTGTCTTGTACCAATCTCCTGGAACTTCCTCAGAAACAACCCTTTGCAATGGCATCTTTAAAAAATGAGCTACAAAACAAGGTTTACTGTTGCTAGAAAATCGGAAATATGCAAGACCCTAAATTATCGAGATATTTGAGTGATACGGTGAAATCGATGAAAAATTATGACTAACATCTCAAGATGGAAGATAGCGAAATGCGTCAGTTTCCCGACCACAATCGAGACGCAGATGGTCTTGCATAGGTGAGTTCATAAATACTTGCGTCGTCAAATGTATCTCCAATGTTTGTGCTAAACACTCTCAAAATGAAAATTATTCCAAGTAGAGTGTTTAGAGTCGACGCAGGGGTGTTCACAGTGTTTTTTATGCAATACCACGGAACTCGAGCCTGAATTTCCTCTACAAAACTTGACTCTTATTCCCTCTACTGGTACATACTTCTGGAAAGTACTCATTCTTTGAGAGAAATCAGATCACTCTATAAACTGTAATCTCAGAAAAATGATATTTTCGATCATAATTCAACAACTCCCAAAACTTACTTAAGAAAATGGGCGAGAAGTGGGCCGAATTCGCCCCCCATGAGCTTTCTCACGAACCTTATCACGTATTTTTTTTTCATTCTTCGGAGTTTAACCGCTAAAAAATCGCTTCTTTTTATCACAAGATTTCAAGGCGATTGATGTGACGTACTTGTACATACCGTAGTTCATTTGATTCGTTGTTTCGAAAACTTCAAAATCCTTTTTTGATAGTGAAGTAGAATCCGCAGCGGTCGTAAGGGCAATAGACGAAGATCAGTTAAACATGGGAGTGTAATAAACGTGCCTCTATTTGCTCATATCGAGTGTGCGTGCAGTATAAGACTTCTTATTATTCATAATGTGATTACAACATCAAAATATGAGGGTCATTGATAACAATTTCCTGTACCTTCTCGCATTTTATCGTCCATTTTCACCATTATGATGGCAAAATTCGGTATCTGATCTATTCCAGAATTCTTGCCCAAATGAAGACTGATTTAACTGACCTCGTGTTCTTGCAAGTTCATTGCATGCAGTGATTGTAACTTCACTCTCAGCAGTTTCCAGAGAATTTAGTGTATTTGCGGTGCAATCTGTTAATGTTATATCTATAAGATTTATCAATAACTGCAACATTTTCATGACTGAGAACTATGACATTGGTGATGCAAGCTCGTGTAATGTTCAATAGAAATCGCCAAGAATACGCATTACGCCAAATCGCTATAATGTTTCTAAATTGGAATCATGGTCGAATTTTGCTAATACAGCTATTCAAAATGCCGATCTAAGTTGATTTTGATCCTCCGGTAGTATAATCAGAGGCACCGAGTCCAGCAGATCAAAACACACGAAAAAACTTTTGATGACTTTCATGATATAATTGGTAACAAGTAGTACCATCAAAGATATTCATCTATGAGAGCAGCAAAAAAACGAAAGAAGACGAGTGTGAGAAAGTAAATTTCCTGCAATTGGCAAGAAATTTTGGAGCATTCCGTGGAGACTTGGGAAGTTTGGATTTTTAAATCAAAGTCCATATTGATGTATGTATGTATGTTAGGGTGGGCCGAAAAAGGGCTTTTTTCGAGAATCAATACGCCCTAGCGTGGAAATGTTGTGTTTGTACATATTGATGCAAAAAAAATTTTGCTGGACGCTGAGAAATGAGATTTTAGGTCCCAGCCAGAGCCATCAAGCTTTTATCAAAATTAACATAGGTTTAAATAGGAATGTGCCTAATTCGGTACTTTTTCCTTCGATCCTAACTTTGCTCGCATTTCTGGCGCATCTGAGCATTTTTCAACGTACTTTAGCTCGTTTTATAGCTTGTTCTAAATCCTACAAAATGTGCTAAAGCACTCGGCGTCAATGAATGAACCCGAGTGTGATCGTTACTAAAAATTCCCAAAATAGGGCGATTCTCCCTTCTAACTTTGCTTGTGTTTCTGGCGCATCTGAACATTCTTCAACGTGTTCCAATCCATTTTTATGCTTGTCACAAAAGCTACAAAATGAGCTAAAGTACGTCCAATTTCGACTAACCCGAGCCAATCTATCTCAATTTTTCCATTTCGAGTTTTGAAAGGAGTGATGAGGTGGGAGGGGGAAGTCGCTTATTTTCGGATTTTTCAAAAATAATCTCTTTTTGGAAGAATTGAGATAGATTGACTTGCGTTAGTCGAAATTGGACGCACTTTAGCTCATTTTGTAAGTTTTGTGACAAGCATAAAAATGGATTGGAACACGTTGAAGAATGTTCAGATGCGCCAGAAACACAAGCAAAGTTAGAAGGGAGAATGATCGCCCTATTTTTGGAATTTCTTATAATGACCACTATTTGGAAAAATTAAGATAGGTTGGATCTGGTCACTTGAATATAGACGTACTTTGGCTCATTTTGTAGGTTTTGGAACAAGCTTCAAAATGAGCTAAAGTACGTAGAAAAATGCTCGGATGCGCCGAAATGCGAGCAAATTTAGGAAGAAAAAAGTGCCGGATTAGGCACATTCCCATTTAAACCTGTGTTAATTTTGATAAAAGATTGATGGCTCTTGCTGGGACCTAAAATCTCATTTCTCAGCGTCCAGCAAAATTTTTTTCACATTTACATGTAGAAACCTAACTTTTGCGCACTCGCCCGTATCGATTCTCAAAAAAAGCCCTTTTTCGGCCCATCCTAATGTATGTGGGTGATTCTGAGATAACTTATGCATTTGATGTCCTGACCTCGCATTCATATTAAATGACCAGATATAATGAGTCTAACAATGATACCTAGTGTATTCAATTGAAATGAAGATGTCCCAATAGTCCCAGGAGCGGATGTGAGTTTAAGGTGGACCTGAGCTTACCAAAAGTGGTCAAAATGTCCTTACCGTGGCATGCCCTAAACTGGAGTTGCACATTTCAATCGTGTAGATTGCCAAAATATTCATTCAATCTCGGTTCCGTACCACTCAAACATCAAAGTTGGGTTATAAAAAGGTGATATTATGTACAAATCCAGTATCAAGTCTCACTTCAAAATAGTCAAAACATAGCCGAAATTCTGTCCTGGAATTTTGCAAATTTTTCAACTGCTTCTGGATAATTCGACTCCGGGTCAGCGAATCGCTTCAAACGGCTCTACAACGGCGGTAATTGATTCCTAATACACCAAAAAACAAAATTCTACCACCAACGGAATGATAATTTACGTGAACAGCTTCCCACGCGATGATTTATGGACAATTTTTCCGTTGCAAAATAAGAACTGTCTTTACCGTGGTCACTGGCTCTCGAACACTATGCAACGTCAAGGCCCAGGAATTTTTTTACAGACTACGCTCACCGTAAAAATGGGCCACGTATTCGGGAAAAACTAACCGCTTCGATTTATGCCTTTGAGATCACTTTTCATGCCGAAATGTCCTTACCGTGGCTGTCCTTACCGTGGCAAAAATATATCGAAAATTGCTCATATCTTTTACATAGATTGAGTAACGTTCAAGCCCGGCTGGGATTTTTTTTGGGTGTCAGATAGATTGAAAAACACCCATGAGCAGTCAGATTGCAGCTATATTCCAACTAGTCAATTTTTGGTCCAAAACCCGACGCCCGCCTTTTTTGCCCTCGAAATACCTAAGTTATCTCATAATCACCCATGTATGTACCATGGCCTGATTAATGCAACGTTACGATTTTGAATTTTGTCTCTCAGTGCTATCCCCCAGATCAGCATAACTTTTTACAAGGTAAATAGGTAAGAGTGCCTAATTCGCCCCCACTGTTTTTGTTTTGTTCGTAATTTTGGCTCATCTCAATATTTTTCAACGTATATTAGCTCACATTAAAGCTTGTTTTCAGACCTTCAAAATGAGATAAGAAATCTTTGATTTTCAGAAATTTCAACCGAGCTATCCTCAATTCTCGCGGAAGAAGATTCTTCTTGCGATCAAAAGAGAGTGCGCTTAATTGGCCTCCACGTGGAAAAGAGGCCTTGCATGAGTAATTTTTGAAATTTGGACACCTCGGCTCCTCGGCGTCCAAATGAGACGTTTCTTAGCTCATGGTGTAATTTTTTTTAAGCCATTCCATTTCACATTATACCTGAAATAGACGGATGGATTCCCATGGGATGAGGAGGAAATCTAGGAAAAGGTATGAGAGCAAATCGAGGCAAATTGAACACACTTACCTTACTTGGATGAAAAATTGAAATTGAAAATTGCTTCAATCCCTTCATGGCATACATAGTGTAACCATACAGAGCTTATCGATGAAATGACAAGACAATTCTAATGGAGGCATAGAAAAAGAAAGTGAGTGCAGCACCTGTATGAGAGTGCGTATGACACGAATGAGTTACACCTGAGGCGTGTTTTGAGCATACAGGGACACTCATCATATCCATCAGACTCGCATGATTCAGACTTATAGTTGATGCAACACCGTAAAAGTGACTAGGAACACCGTTGTCTCACACAGTTTACATAAGTCGCGAGATCAATCTAATACTTTTGGAATGCGGCAATCGGGCCACAAACTAACACCAGTTGAATGCTTTCTGGGTAATAGTTACATCCACGTAAGTTATATGTATATCCGTGTCGATGTCCGTTTTCGGTTTTAGTCGATATCGAACGCTCGATGACTAAACGTTCGATCGATCGAGAAACACTTTTGGATAATCGTGGGTGGGCACAGGTGATCGATGAAATAAATCGATGAAAAATTTAAAGCCTCCAAATGGCATCAAGACATTAGTTGTACAGTGGAAAAATTTTGTTTTATGGAGCTTGCGCATCATCGTTATCTGCAGCAGTAATGTGCGATTTCGGGCAAAATTCTATATAAAGTCGAGCAAAGTGCGCAAGTGTAGATAAGAAGGCGCGTTTCCTGTGGGAGATGATGCGCTCGCAATGAGTCTTGGAAAGGTTCTTACTCACGAGTATCGCGTTAGTTGAAAAAATTTTTTCATAATATACGGAGGGCGAGCTTCAATGACTAACTTCTAACTTAACACGAACGAAAGCACAAAAGTTGGTATTAATTGAGAGAAGATCGTTGTGCGTATTCGATAATAATTTTGTTGAAATGATTTCACAAGAGCTTGAAAGCACTGGTTCACGCGTGAATGAATAAAAAAAGCGCAGAATCCCGCGTCAAAGCACGAAATAAGCTCGGTTTCAAAATGTCAATCCGAGAAGTCAATTTTCTAGAACGTTTCTCATGAAATAGAAAACGTGTACCATGCAAACTTGATTCAAGAGGTTTATACACTATCACTCGTTCAAAATTGACAAATTTACGAAGTTACAATTTTCAAAATCCTAAGTTTCTTAGAAGTTCTGGGATTCTTTGAGGAACGAGTTTATTATCCGAAAACTCTGCAGCAAAGAAATGTAATCAGTTGATTTTTGAGTTTATCAAGAAACTGGTATACGTTTGATTGAAAAATCGAATACTTCGAGCTTTGAGCTTTTGAACTTGAAATTTCAAACTGTTCAACAACCCACCTGGGAAACCTGTATAGTATTTTTTGGACTCTTTTACACACATCGGCATCAGAAAAAAAAACAATCAAATTATCTTCACTTTTCGACTGAAGAATGTGCCCAGGACTTATATCAAAAGGCGCTGTATTGTGTGGTGGGGTCGTCGTGCTCGCGCTCGATCCCCCACTGCATCACTCACACATGCTTACAATAAACCGACACATCCACGCTACAAACAGACTATATATATATATATATATATATATATATATATATCGTCGTATAGTTCTCTCTCCATCTCAAAGAAGCTTCCACAAAGTGTGTGGTGCTGGAGAAAACTGCTGTGGCTGTGGCTGGGACGCAGCGACGCGCATTGGATTTATCCGTCAGTCTAGGTTTGGGTGCGCATTCGATAGCATCTCAAACACGCGAAAGAATAGTGCACTAGCTATTTTTTGTATAATCTCGTGCTCTCGGTGCAGGTTGATCTCTGCTGGTGCATCAGAGAGTAATACATATAGATTTTAGTCGGTGTTTAAATAATCGGCAGCGTCGTTTGGGGGGCCCGGGTGCGGCCTTATCCCGTAACATATATAGCATATAGTATAAGTATAGTATAGAAGCGGCAGCATGGCCACGACGGTGGACGATCGCCAGGAGCTGCTCGAACGCTTCCAGGCTGTGAGTATATTTATATTTTTTTTAAAGGGGTTGATTCGACTAGGTATGGACATATATGCCGGTGACATCACCCTTTTTTTATCTATATACACTCAACACCCTCTTATATACCTAGGTAGTACACGACGCTTTAAATTTTCTGTGATATCACAATCGACGGGGTTTTTGGTATGAACCTGGCGTCATGTAAATTTTACTCGAGGATAGAGCCGGATCAATGCTATTATATATCCTCAAAGAGTAGTATATGTTCTTACGATGCCTGATGATGATACTCTGTAGAGCATGATGACGTTTCGGGCATCATCGTTATACTTATAGCAGGCGCTGATGCACTCCGCGTAGTATTTTTTTTACGCTATATATGCGATGCGGCACGTTCTCACGTACCACAATAGGTACAATGCAATAGCTAGTAGTATGTACAAAACATCCACCCGCATAGTTTTACCCATTAAACTGCGTTTATTTACCAATGAACTTTCCCCGCGTGCGAAACTGCAACAAAAAAAACTCCAAGACACCCGCTGTCACTTAATGAGTAGCTTATTCCGAATGGAACACAAAAGTATTCAATTCAAATAGTGTTGATAACATACATTAGTCGTGTCCTTTTGCCAAAGCACGATCATCGAAGTTTGCGATGTAAAATATTCTGGCACGTCGCTATATATATGATGCAGCCCTAAAAAATATGTATAAAAGGAAGAACGTGCGCCCTCGCGGCTTTCTCATTTCCTCCTGCAGCCCAATGGATTCGATGCTGCATACTCTATAGTTATAGTCACACATATCTTCCTCTTTCTCCTTTATTTTCATTGATTTTTTTTTTTTTTTTTTTTTCATTTTACTCATCCGCTCTGACTTTTATCTTTTCGAGCTCTCACGAGCAATGACTCTTGATAAGTATATAAAATGTGTGCACGAAAGATTAAAGAATGAAGGTGAATTTTTAGGTGTATTTCATTTCATTAAACAAAATTTCACGTGAATGGGTAGATCTTATATTTATCCTTGGCAGAAAATTTTTTATTGGCCAGCCACGATTCGTTGCATAATTATGCTGTAACCTATGTATGTGTACAGAGCCCACCCGCCGATGCTGGGCTCGATAAACGATAAGACCCTGATTCGCGTCGCTGCTATAGATTCGTTTTGCTATGTTATGTATACCTAATATACCGCTAGATTAATCTACATACCTAAGAATCTTACTGTATAATCTACTGACTCTCACTCACCCGCGCACTCAAATATGAAACTCTATAATGTATATTTTAACACCTGGTCTATCAATAAATATCTCTCAAATTGATAACGCGATACTGCTAATTCTTCGCACGTGCAAACAATGTATTATCGGTAAAAAAAAATAGGAAGAAAAAAAATGAAGTGTGCCCTCAAATAACCCATCTCACACATTTAAGTACCTCATATAAGTCAATGTGTATGATTTGCGATACTATTATAATAGTAGTAGACGCAGGACCTCCCTTGTGGTTTTCTCGCTCACAATATATTCTCTTGGTGGTGGCATCTCCTGCAGCGATTTTGCACATAATTTTTTTTTCTGCTTCTTTCTCATCATTCCTATACCGTCTATATTTATGTTGAATGAGCTATATATGAGATAGTATAGCAATATAGCATCAGTTTCTTCTAATGCTTATACAATTATAATAGTAAACCAGCTCTCTGGGAAGAAGAGAATCGAACGAGTCAATTATTATTACAGTAGTAAGACGCGTGGCCTCGGAATTTCCGACGAGACTCTTTACTATATACTATACTTTTCATTGATGATGACCACTACTTAGCTGCCCGATGCAGCCCACGCCTATTTTGATCGCATCACCGCGCTTGACAATTTTTTTTTTTTTTTTTTCAATTCCCAATTCCAAACTTGACTAAATATGTCGAGAACTGTTTTTCCTCGAAGTATTATGACGAGACAGCAGTTTGTCTTAAAAGTAGGTGAAATCTTATCGTCTACTAAAAGGTGTGGATTTTATCTAAAATATCTGTGGCGTAAAATATGTAATACGTGGAAACACGTGACTCGCTCGTCTTATCAATAACCTCGTGTGGCACGAGTTTGTGAAGAGTCTGGTATACTCGAAAATCCAAGCCAATTCAATTTTTTCAAGTTCTAAGTCAAATCAATTCGTCGTGGCCCGACACACGATATCGCAATCTTTTTTTTATCCAATCGCTGCTAATCCTCGTCTATATCTACTGCTCTGATGACGGATGACTCATTCAATATCAAAAAGCTGAATTCGATAAATCTGATAAAAAAATATTTAAGAAGCCACGTCACGTCTATCTCGAGATACACCTCATCATATTTAATCAATCAAAAGCAATGATGAATTTAATCAGCTTATAATATACTTGGTAGCGAGCGACATTGGATACACCGGCATCAAAAAAACAATTGTCAATATTTTCACGCAACGCGATAATGATACCGATTTATTATTATGCCGAGTATATAACATCATATCACTGCCACCGATTGCGATACAACTTGATGATGCGATGCTGCTGGTCTCAAGATGACGATAATAAAACCATACGAACCCCTAATAGTAAACTCTGTTTCGCATCCAATCATCATCGTTTATACAAAGTATAATAATGTATAACAAGATAGCCTCGCATTATTAATCAAGTATGATCGTCTTGCGCTCTCTCTCTCTCTCTGTTTTTTAACGGCGTGAGGATGAGAGGGAAGCCGATGAGTCAAATGTGTATCCAGCGTGGTATAAGTTAGTATCCAGAGAACAAAATGAGTCAAGCAAAAAAATCCGGTAGTATAATGTACGTCACGCTCTCGGAGTTGATTCAAATATATATATAAATATGTGTGTATGTAAGTACACATGCAGATGGATATTATAAACGCTTAGCGTGAATCTCTCCTGCACTGCACGCGTTTATATTCGGCGTGATTCATCCCGATTGCTATGCGCTTTTGCTTTTGTGATGCATTACACGAGCGATCAATGCACCATACATTGTAATGTGTACTTACATACGAAATATTGGCGCCTCGAGTTGAACGATGATGCATTTTTTTTATTATCGGTATGTGTGTGTGAGTAGGTACCTATGCAATTTTCAATTCGAATTCGGATGCTGTTGCGATATCGTTCTATGAGTCGTTGCCTGCTTTGTGTCATTTGTGTTTTTTATTCATGATGAATCTACTCTCAAAAGATGATGACTAATATCGTCTCATTGATTCAGACATCTATATAGTACACAATAAGCGAGAATAAATGGATTTTCCTTCATTTTTTTCTCAGACACCTTGACTCAGCTTGACTATAATTCAAATTGCACTTTTATTGCGAGCGTTTAAATTGGAACAGTACTGGCAATGACGTTCAAAACACAATCGATTACTATTTGAGTGGTCAATTTTATCTGTATAAAATTTCGAAATAATCGTATTTTATCGACAGAACAAGAAAACATTCTCAAATAAATGAAAGAGATACTGTCTATATTAATATAACACTTCGGGCTATATTTTCATCATTCATCGCTTGTCTGGTGTGTATGTGTGTGTCAATATGAAAGAGAAAGTTTTGAAAAATGAATCGAACAACGATCTATAACATACCGATCGTGACAACGGTTTCACTTGAGTAGCGAGTGTGTATATGTGAGGGATTTTTTCACAAATTATCGCTGCAAAGAGTATGAGTCATATACCGTAATGAGTGCACGAGCTCTAATGGCTGCGTTAAATTTCAAATTTTTTCAAATGGCATGAGTACCGATAAAACGAATCGAAAGAATGCTCGCTCGTGGAAGAATTACGTTGAATTCAAAAAATACGTTTCAAAGTAGAATAATAATCAAAAGATGTTTATATGGCTCAAATCAAATCAATTATCCATTTAATCTGGAATTTTCACGGCTATAGATTAGATTTTCCTTCGTTAATCGAATCGATGAATATTATTTTCCTCGCTTGCAATGACGATAATTATATTTATTATCCATATTCGTTCAATGTCGAAGAACAATGTAGTCATTGAAAAAGGCTTCTTATCGTTTCAAACGTTGACCTCTACAATTTTACAAAAGATGAATGCAAAATAGAAGCTTGTCATCACAAACGTTGCTGATGATGATGCCTCGTCATCGTGCGTGCGATCGTACATACACTGATGATGAACAACTGATGCAATTCCGAAGGTAACCGATCGCCGGTAGCAAGTAGATCTATAACACACAAATACTCACTCGTTTTTTTTTCCTTCCATTCCACATATTAACCACCTCACGTGTTTTCAAACTATACTCTGAAAAACACACACACCAAAATCTCAAAAAATTGACTGCAAATAAAAATTTCACCAACTAACGAATAAAATAATTTTTCCAGATCGACGAAAACAACGATGGATTTATCGATCTCGCAGAGCTACGAAATGCACTCGATCAATGTGGTTTTAAAATGCCAGGATATAAAGTACGCCGAATGATAGAAGAATTTGATGACAAAAGACGCCCGCAGGATCGGGGCCGTCTAAGCTTTGATGAATTTGAAAAGCTTTGCGCAGAATTACGAGCCAGTGATCCAAGCTCAAGTTTTAAACAGGTCGTTTCAAAAAAAGAAAATCTTGAAACACTCGGTGGAATTTCAGCTGCTTCGAGTGTTGGTACAACCCACTCGGTTAGACTTGAAGAACAACTTGCGTTCAGCGATTGGATAAACACAAATCTCGCCCACGATAAGGATCTCAAACATTTGCTTCCAATTGACCCCGAGGGCAAGCACCTCTACGACAAAGTCAAGGATGGTATATTACTCTGGTGGGTATTTTAATCGTAATTCATTTTCACGTTATCAATTTTCAATTTTGTGAGTTTGAGATGAGTTGACGCGAGCTTAGTGCTCTATACACTGTGCATGTCGACATTATAAATTTTGTTATAATTCATTTTACTCTCGTGGATATTTCATCGTACTTACACCTTGACACACTTAGAATCTTATTCAACAGCCTAAATAAACGTATAAGATGAAAAGAGGACTGCGAAAGAGAGTGGAATTATGATGGAAAGATTTAATGTATCAAAATTGAGTACACTTATTGCAGTAGTTCTACGCCGACTACGCAACTTGAACCAGAAACAGTGTTTTTCATTGAAAACATGAAATTTAATCTCTTGAATCCAAATACTTGATTTATTTGGCGCCGAGTCACTCAGAATCTGAATTATTTTGAAAGAACACTATTTTTCAACTATTAGCCACATCGAGTTAATCATTCTTGCGTAAATTCTACACTTGAATTCAGAGAATGAAAAGAAACAAAGAGTATTTACAGGCAATATACAATATTTGTCAGTCAAAAATTGTGAATGAATTCCGTAACGGGTCATACGTTATTACGTCTAATTGAAGCGCCACGCGCCTTCAAGACGATTTGATTGTCGTCTTTCTCATCTGGACCGCTTCTCTAATGTGTGCTCTTATTTCTCATACTCTTTTTTCAAGCCTTGTTTGTGTCTTGATCCGAGTTAGCGTCAATGTCTCTCTCTTCCATTCTTAAGTACTCTTACTTTGATGCAATCCACTTTTTCTGAGATACGTATCAAGTTCTCGCGCGATTGAATGATTGACTTCCTATAATAGGATGATCAGTGTTGGAGAGCGCTGTCGAGAGAACATCTTTTTTGTTCAAAGACACGTGCTCGACGTGCGGTCTGTCATTTTCAGATTTTTCACTGCGTATAGATTAAAAAAAGCACACGAGATAAATAATTGAGAATAGATTAATTATTTGCGATCAAGGTCTTTTGAGATTGATATCCCATCGAGATATCGATGACTAATGAAATAAAAATGTTCTACAATGTATCGTTTGACTCTTAAAGTTTCTTAAGTATTATCGATTTGTATCAATCTAGAGTTGTATACTTTGTTGAAATTTTCAGATTTTCAACTAGAATATTTTGAAGCAAGGCTGTTCTTCCATCAGTTTCATTATAAAAGATGATCGATAAAGAGATCCTTGGTTTGAGTGCTTGTCGTTTTACTTGATATCTGATGCACACTAATCAGTCAGAATATAAAAAGTATTTCTGAATGCGTCATTAGTCCGATGGAATTTTTGTCATTTATCAGATCTCACAAAATGCACAGTTTGACAGCTTTGATTGATCGTGTCTGTTTCCTGCAATCTATCAGAACATTTGAGGGGAAATTCTTGGAATTTTCAGAATATTCCTACACATTGACAACTCGTACTCATTAAGATTAACTTTCTTATTTCAGCAAAATCATAAATCACTCATGCCCAGATACGATAGACGAGCGCACAATCAACAAGAAGAATATGACGGTATACAGATGTCACGAGAATCTCACCCTGGCTCTAGCTTCAGCTCAGTCAATCGGATGCAATATAATCAATATCGACGCCCACGATCTCAGCAAAGGCTCGCCCCATCTTGTCCTCGGTCTCCTATGGCAAATCATTCGTATCGGTCTGTTCAATCAAATCACCCTGGAGAACTGCCCTGGTTTGGCACGTCTTCTCCAAGACGGCGAACGTATCGAAGACCTACTCAGGCTCTCACCCGAAGAAATTCTACTTCGCTGGGTGAATCACCATCTCGAAAATGCTGGAATCGGCAGACGCTGCAACAACTTCTACTCAGACATAACAGATTCAGAAATTTACTCGCATTTGATTCACCAGATTGCACCGAAAGAAAACGGTGTGACTCTCGAAGCTCTTATGGAACCTAATCACATTAGCAGGGCTGAGGTGATGCTTCAGCAAGCAGCAAAGATCGATTGTCGAAGTTTCGTCACGGCTAGTGATGTCGTGAATGGAATTCATAAGCTAAATCTTGCTTTTGTTGCCAACATGTTTAATAAATATCCAGGCTTGGACAAACTCGAGGACGATGGTATAGAGGTTGAGGCTATTGAGGAAAGCCGCGAGGAGAAGACTTACAGAAACTGGATGAATTCTTTGGGTGTGTCACCCTACGTCAACTGGTTGTACTCAGACCTTGCAGATGGTCTTATTTTATTTCAATTGTATGATATTATTAAACCAGGTACAGTCAACTGGCCTAAGGTTCACAAAAAGTTCTCAAAACTTCGAATGTTTATGGAGAAGCTTGAGAACTGTAATTATGTAGTCGAGCTTGGAAGGCAGATGAATTTTAGTCTTGTTGGTATTGCTGGACAGGATATCAATGACGGAAGTGTTACACTTACCTTGGCCCTCATTTGGCAGCTTATGAGATCGTATACATTGTCGGTACTTGGATCACTCGCCGGAAGGCCTGGACATACGGTGGTTGAGAAGGAGATTGTTCAGTGGGTCAACTCAAAGCTCAAGGCAGCTGGAAAGACCTCATCTATTAAGAGCTTCCAAGATTACGCGATAGCCGATGGCAAGGTCATACTCGACCTAATAGACTCCATAAAACCTGGATCGGTCAACTATGACCTCGTCAAGGAGGGCGGCAACGAGCAGGTACATACATTCTCACATTTTACGAGTTACTTGATTTTTCTATTGATTCCGCATACTAAAACCCATCTGAATATACTTCAATCTTGAGCAATTTTTGAGTCGAGTGTAAAGCGCATGTAGAAAAAATATTTATATCATTCGTGCTGGAAACACCACAATTTCTGGGCCGCGGAAACACGCGGTTTCCAGCAATCGAGACGTAATATACTATAACGCCGCGAGTCATCGTGTGAATCTTCGGTTACAATTTTGAAGTCCAACATCGTCAATGAGTAAGATTTCTCGAAATATATCTATATATCTTCAAAGCCAAAAACGTTAAGAGCAAGGAGAGAAATGCGCTTTGTATGCAATCGATTCGCGAGATCGTCACATCGTCATCAGTATGCGCGAGGGCACGTTACATCGCAATAAGATCTTATGAAATCGGCACAACGTTTATTCTCAAGTGGAATGCTTGGCGCAATCGTTGGTCGATTCTTTGAGTATTTTTGACTCATACCATTTCATATTTGCAGGAAAATTTGGATAATGCAAAATACGCACTGTCCTTGGCGAGAAAGTGCGGCGCTCGGGTGTACGCGCTTCCTGAGGACATAACCGAGGTCAAGCAAAAGATGGTGATGACAGTATTCGCATGTCTTATGGCAACCGACTACGTGCCCGGCAGAGATTCAACCAATGGTCAGGCTGATAATAGTGAAAATATAATCGAGAACAACGGACAATAATTATTTGAAGGCGATATATTTGCTACAACTGCTGCGCGCCACGCTTCAGTTTCGTACTTGCGACGGAGTTGGTTCACTAAAACGCTATCAAAGAATGCTGCGCATGGGATGCAAAAATTACGTAATTTTTTCTATACGTATTATACACAGCGTGCTTTTGGAATTTTTGGGATTCAAATATCGAGTTTACGCAAGACTACGCGTATTCTTAGGGTGTAAATGTAGCTTCAGCAAGTTTTTTTCTTTTTAAATTATGCCCATCCGTTACTTCAGCCATGTGCCAATTTAACTCCTTGCTTCCTCAATCGATTGTGTATCCTGTATATATGTACGATTGCTTATGAGTTATGCTTGTCAAACAGTTACTTTAATCGGGTAATTTACTCAGGAATAGAGAGTACCATACTTTTTTTTATCCGTGACGCGATTCCCATAGGCCTACTTTGACGAGGATCCAGTCATTTATAGTGATTTTGAACGTTATCAACGTTAATGTCTGAGATCAATCCCTCTGAAATCTATAATTTGATGGGTGTAGCTTTACGTTACTCTCGTATTAAAACGTTGAAGGAAACGTCTGATCTAGGGAAAGTATCATGAGCTTTGAAGTGCAATGAATTTCAATCGCGTAGTTAGGTATTATGCGATTATTGGACGTATTTTAATACTGACGAGTAGATAATTTTTTACGGTAGATTTTGATGAAGCAATAATGATAGACAGATGATCATGAATTTAATCAAATCTCGTTTCTCTTTGATCTCGCATAAGATTGCGTTATTGCGCCCAAGAATGTCCCATTGCAGCCTTTTGATCGTTTATTAGAAATCGCAAAACTTGAATTAGTTGATGAATTGCCTGAGAAAACTCTGTCCAACGACTCACGTTGTCCTTCAGGCTTACAAATATACTTACTCAATTTTTCAGTGCAATAATATATTGGTCGATATGTTGATGGAACACACCCAAGAACTGATTCCGTACCAATCTAGTTCACAAAAAAAAACTTAATTTGCATGTTAGCGACTCCAATAAAATTTGCGCATGTTTCGTCACTCCAACTCATGAGGTGCAATGGGCATGTAAAAATGCCCGTAAGTATACATTCCGAAGATGCTAAAAATATTGTCATTCATTTGATTTGATTGATTCCTAATCAATGCTAACTTCTGATGAAATAATCGTTGAATTTTGAATCTCTCCTATTTGAGCAAGTTTTCTCTGAGGAATATTTGTTAAATATTTTCAGGGCACCTCACATGATATTAAATTATATGTTGTACAATGATTCAAGTCTTTTCGTATTCTACGAGAATTTCAACGCATAATTGTCTATTTAGTCACGTCTTCGAAAACCACTAGAATTTATTTTTCGAGGAAGATGAAACATGATAAACGATCAACTCTATAGATTATCCCATATGGATGGATTTTATTTCTAGATTTTTTTCTTATGTATAGAAGATTTTTGTGATTGCAGATCGTGGGGAAATATTTATATATCTATGTATACACATATATATTAGGCTTTTGATAATATGATTTTTTTGAGATACATGAAATGAGTCGAAACAACGATTTTGCGAATGTTCAGCTAAACTGAACTAATGTACAAAAAGTATATAAAAAGTAAGTGAATTACTGTAAAGGGTAATGGGAATGCCATCAAATTATTTTAGAACGGTATTTACATCGTCAAAATTGTATCGTGCCGGCCTACAATCATAGTGATTCACGCAACTCCAAAAGTGCAATAAAATGCTCGAAGAAATAAACGTACTCCAGTTATCATATTTTGATCATTTGAATACCGTTTGGCAGTAGTATCAACATAAGAATTTGATAACATTAATCATGCATGCATGAAAATGTAATTCTCATTTATGTGTTCCCGCAATATTTACAAAATAATTGATTCTTAATAAGAAGTTGCTCCACATTGGAGCTGAGTTGCAAAACTAATCATCGTGAAATAAGCCGTGGATAGCATATACATAAGAATATTTTGAAAAATGCCATGAACTGTTCTTCGTATAGAATATGACATCGCACAAATTGTAGTCCTTTCACAAAATATGTTGCTTTTCTGGTGGATATTCTATCCTAAAATAAAATAAAAATAAACTTTGAATACAAACACGCCCCTTCAATTAATCCTATGAATAACTCTGAACAGCGAGAGTGTCTGGATTTAGATCCCGTGAGATTCCTCAGGGCCGCCTTTATACGCTCTAGGGCCCGAAGCTCGACGACAGTCGGGCCCATGTAAGGCCAGCGAAATTTCATAGTCAAATTTTTCTAAGCATTCTTCTATATCTCAATATATGGCCTTTCATGGGTTCAAAAAATTGCAATCAACGGTATCCAAACAACTGTGTGAGTCGCAAGTAGTGATGACTACGTAGATGGAATATACAGGATCGCTTTTACGATAAATTTGACATAGCTTTCGAAATTTATAGCGAGTTTCTCGACGATCAAGAAAATTGAATCAGGGATCAAACCTGGGCTGAAACCTCAATTGTAAAGAGAATTTGACTCTCAATCAGAAGTTATTCGGCACTAACGGGGAGTCAGAGTTACTAGAAGCGATGGCATCGGTCGGTTGTTCTCTCGGAGTTGACTTTTCCAATATTGAAGAACTATCTGTGCATAGAATTTTACCGGCAGGTTCCATGAATGATTACGTTTGAAATGCTCGAGAATAGACTATTGTGAAAATTCAACCATCGTTATGAAAGAAAGACTCAACTTTTCCAGAACGACTCCGGATTACGTCTATGAATTCGAGCCATAACCGAAGTGAACAGAGCTTTCGTGAAGTCCAAAGTCACGAGAAATAAGTAGATATTACTGGTAGTTAGGATAGGATTTATTCAGATTCCTGCATATCCATCGTGTATACTTGTATACATTGTACAGAAATGGAAGAAAAAATTGCGTCTATCGGATTTAGCTTGTTAATAGCATTTTGTTATTACATGGTGACTAGATGGTAACATCTGAGAATGAAAGACTGAATGTTCTCTCATAGATGATACAAATGGAATGATTGCTATCATTGATTATCCAGATTTGGCTGGCGTAATTTGGCACATCAGAAAGTGCAAATTATTTTTGAGATTGATTGATTACAATGAGATTAGATTGCTAGTGCATTGTATGCAATATGCAACGTAAGTTATTCACAAAAAGGGATATTCCATTGAATGTAACAGCACATATTTATGGGCATAGGAAAATCAGTCTTGATATTGATCACTACAGAATATTCATGATATAAAATTCTATGAATGAGATCACTCCATATACCAAGAAAACTGTAATGAATTCAAGGTGCACAATCATCACTTATGGTTTATTAGATTCATTCAGCATTCATGCAAAAGCTCAAAGTGTTAAAAAATCATTTGTAACCTACGAGTGCTTGTCAACAATGTCCAAACTTGGAGTTGTGTCTGAGATATTGCCATGAGCAATCATGTATTCAGAAACTGAAATGTATATAGCAACAAACAAGCCTATCACACCAGCAGCATACACATTGCGTTGCAAAATTATACATGTGGCCACTGTTAGTCCTAAGTAAGTTACATAGCGAGCCCAGTTTTCAGTAGATTTTCTCCCAAGAATATCAGTATCTGAAAGAACCACATACTCTGTAAGACTCTGGATATTTGTAAAAAAATGTTTTGCAAGTTTCCAATACTCACTGACACATAAGTTGCCTTTTTTGTTGAATCCCTCAGCACATTTGTCACACATATCTGGGCCGTCGCCCGAACAGCCGTCACAAGCTCGATCACAAGCTACAAGAATTGTTAAGTGAGTGAGTCTATTATTCAAATATTTGTACCAAGATCAGTTCAATTTAGTATAATCAAAATCTGTACCTAGGCATGAAAAGTTGCCTTCATTATTGACACAAAAATGATTTTTGGGACAGCTATCATCTTTTTCAACGCACTCATCAATATCATAGCATCCTTGGCCTTCAATTTCTCTCCAGCCTGGGTTACATTCATGACATTCTTTGGCACCACCACCTTTGCATGCTCCTTTACATGCTCGATGACAAGGTGAGCACAGAAGTTTTTTTTCATCTTTATAAGATTGATAAAATCCATCAGCGCATTCGAAACAATACTCTCCAGAGTAGCCTTTGTCGCAATTACATTTTCCATTCCCTAGCCTAGTACCCGCCCCTTTGCATTTTCCATTGTTATTACAAATATTGTCGGGGTATCCTGGGCACTTCTGACAATCCTTTCCATAATGATTGTCTGGGCAACAGTTCTGTGTACTCTCAACACACAAGAAAGTGAATAGATTAGAATCCTTCTGGTGCTTGAACCACCACTCTTCTATAAAATGTTCCCAATCCCCAATAAGGGAGTAACACTGGTTCTGACCATGATCAACTTCTTTACATAGACCTTCCTGGATCTCAATGAGCCTCATTTCACTGGTTTTGTACGATCCAAGTTTGTCTTCTTCCCATGCAGCATCCCCTCCTTCAAATTTTCCTCGATTAGTTCTCTCCATACCCTGTAGAATCAGAAATGCATTAAGAATGGTTAGTGACTAAATTTCTTGACTGAATTGACATCTCACTCCATCTCAAGAAACTGACCTTATCAAAGCTTTCAACCACAACTTTACAAGCTTTACAAGGAGGATATGACTTATTCTTGATATCGTCTTTGTTCTTCTTTCCCAAGGTGATGGAGCATAGTAAAAGATATAAAACAATATGTAATATTGTGTGAGTGTTTTTCATAGTTCACTTCTGAACAGAACAACTATTTTGTATGGATGTTTCTGATTTGCTAATTCCTTATGTTCACTCGTAACTCCTCTGTATAATTGAGCACTATTGACATGGGTTTATAGCAGCTTGCTTTGAACACTCACAGCACAAAGCACCATCCAAATTGCAAATTTATATCACAACATTTTCATTCATCACTTGAAGAAAAAGCTCAGCTAATTCAGTGATTCACTTGTGAGAAGACACAAAATTTTGGTTATGTTAGTCTTTGATCAACTTTCTTTAAGCTATTTGAAAAAAGATGTCAAGTTACAGGATTGATTCAAAAAGCTTAGAGCCGACTGTAGAAAAAGCAAGATTATACATATCGCAGTGATGTCTACCACAAACGTTGACAGTGAATCAGAATTTGCTGAAAATGAGCAGAAAGCTTCTTGCGTGTCAAATATAATCAGGAGATCAGCCAATAAACGTTCGCCACTTAGCCGGCAGGCTTAGGACGTCTTCGCATGTGGCAGATGTAATTTCCAGTTTCCATGAAGAGCCACGCGACACTTTTTACTTTATTTTCCGATCGTTCAAACTTCTAACTTGTTCGACACTTCTCATTTGCTATTTATACAAACTCAAGAGCTTCCCACGCAACCTGACTGAATGTAAACAACTTTTGAACCACTTTGAACCCTTGTACTTATAGGTGCAGACGGAATTTTCGAGACTTCGGATTTCATACTCGCACACACTCTTGTCAATGTTGCGTACGTGTGAGGTAGGAAGAGGAGGGGAAGAAGAGGGCATTGTGTCCGCGCCGCAGTCTTGCGTGATGCGGGCTCGTTCAGCGAATGTTGACTAGTGTGCAACGGTATGCGGATCGGCGTGGCCGTAATCCGGGCATATAACTGCTAGCGGTTTTTTTATACGACAAGCCACCAAAGTAACATTTGCATACCTCTTCTTTTGATCTGTCGCGTGGACACATTTCATCAAAACCAGAGCCTATCATAAATCATAACCACGATCGCAGAAGACAGGGTTAGGTGTGAGTGATAATATTGATGGTGATGAGTGAGTGAATTTAAGCTCTCGGTGAACTTTTGTGACAGCTCGCGGTCGTCGGCTCGGCGAAAGAGAAACGAGTACGAGTAACAGTTTATTCAGGGGCAGAGTGAGCTAGCAAGGTGCACGATCGACACGTGCCGTAAGATTGCTCGAGTTTTTTTTACCTATTACTTATGGACGAAGAATGCAACGATCTGATACTTGTGCCAGCTGCAGTTTTTGAAGATTCCATCTGAGTAGTTTGAGGCGGTAACCCGGAGTCTAATTTGGTGGTCAGCAACGAGAGCCCCTTAGCTTCTGGGTGGCCTCCATCCATTGGGAAGGCTTGTCATCTTTTTCGGGCCTGTCGGTCGGCAACATCCTTGACCCCTCTTCGCTTTCTTTGGGCCCTCAATTGTCGTTTCACGGACGCAGCTGCCTAAGCACTTACTCATGGTTTGTTGTGTGCTACTTATAAAGAGCCACCATCACCTCAATGAGCAATAAATACCTCCGAGATTCCAACTGCCCGGTGATCGTACAATTCGTCAGCCTTTCCCATGCATAGTGCTTCATCTGGCTTCATCTGATCTGATGCCCTCCGCTGCATTCGCGGTTGTTCAACTCGACGACCTAACCTCCATAATCATTATCACAAACTGTGTAAAATCGGAGTCAAAGTACGAGATAAGGGCTCTCTAAATAAATAAGAAAGGTGATTCTCATAGTGCATGCATTTCGTGGAATCTTATCGCGCGTGTGCCAGGTGGTGATGATGATGCAGCTTGCAAATTGTGTGCTATGTACTTTTTGCTAAATTAGAGACTTGCTGTTCCTGCAAATCTAGGGCTGCACGCGAGAGATAGGCATATGTATGTGTAAATCATCACCACAGAAGCAGTAACATATATAGCAGTAGCCAGCAGCTGATACGATGCAGTTCGCGCAACCATGCGCTTTCGAGTGCATTGCTTACTTGTTGAATGCATCTCGCTCAAAACTTTACCAGGCGACGACGACGACGATGACGACGACGACGACGAGCTTGTGATCCTCGCCTGCGTGGACGTCGGACGCTGACAACTTTAAAAAATGTAAGTATTTTTATTAAGCTTTATTCTGTGTGATAGACAGACCATGTGCAATTTATATTACGAGACTCCGCGCTTTCTCTCCTTGAAGAGAAATATTTTCAAACTGACGCGAGAGGTATTTTTGCGTTCGCCCTTCACTCGGCTGCAAAAACATTGCGCGAGATCTCGAAGAAGCATTTGCGGCACATAACTCGTAGCTTTCACGCCGGGAGGAAGCTTGCAACTCGACATGAATACATTTTTTCGCGAGCTCTAGCGATCGAGAGAAAGTGTAGATTGAGATTGGAATGAAAAATTAAACACATTTGTCCTGTTCAAATGCTATTTTTTGATCATAAGAGTACGAATATTTGCTTAAGAGACCAAGCTAATTCGAGATAAAACTTCGTCTCTGACACTCATGTCAGTTGCTCTCATTCTTATGCGATAGCATACTTACCTAGCTTAGTCAAACGAGATTTTTCTATGGATTTTTCCCTCGCTGTTCAGCTTTTTCGTTTTTACAATCTGGTTCAAAACTCCAGAATAAGTTGAATGAAATCTAAAAATCTTATCCAGAATTTTGACTAAGTTTACTTTGAATAGTTGTATGTCAGTACTATTTGCTGTTTAATATAATAATCCACCTCGTAATCCACGCTCGATATGAATTTCTAAAGCTTGATAATCTTTATTTACATGTATAGAGCTTATGTTGTCGATGCAAGTCCAATAAGAGGGACAGCACAACCTACAATCGGGTGACAAGCGATCAGCTGATCGCCGACACTAGCACTCTGGTTATCGTCACTCTTCCGATACATACTCAAACGGTCAATAAATCTACCCCTATGATTTCCACAAATTTTTTCTCCCCCTTATAGAAAAAATTGTACAATCTCGATTAAATCACGAAAGATACTTGATCATTGAGGCTTAACGCACTTGAAGATAGGGAAATTTTTCTCCTTTATCTGCAAAACTACTTTACTGCTGATCCATTTGTATTAGAACCAATTCTGAAGTTGGTTGACTGAGTCTGAGATGAATGAAATTCTGGCATATAAGTTTTTAATTTTTTTTTTTTTTTTCATGCAAAACTCGCCACTTGAGAATATGTCTTTCGATCATCGTATATCAATATAGCGATAAGGTGTTGTAATGATATAGTTGGTTACGATATCATCTGTGAGAGAGAACGAATATTATTCGTCCACAGATGTGCCAACATGTTCAAAAGCGATGTGCAAGGAGAAGCGTGCGAGGAAGCCGAGAACAAGACGCGCTCCTCGATTTACGTATTTCCAAATCCGTCAACTGCAGATATGTCGTCTGCAAGGACGGGTTCCAATCCGAGCATTCAGCAAGAGCAGGTCGTTTCCTTGCAATCTACACCTCCCGGTCGACCATCCGTGGATTCCATCGACCAAAGTGAGTCTTGGTGGATATTTTTCGTGATGGATAAATTCTGCACAATTATATGTCATTCACGCACGCACACAAGAATCTATTTTGGGCCTTTTGATCGATCGTTTCACCGTCAAAAAAAAGATGACGATGATGAAATTGAAAGATCGGCTTTTCAGAAGTCAGCACTGTATATAATTTCATCGCACCAGTAATTTTTTTCATGAATGTCGCACAGAACCGTGAACAAAACTATGGCAACACAATGAAGTTGAGCAACGCGTCATGGTCGTAATCCTTTCCCACGTGTCATACATCTTTGTGGAAATTATAATTTAATCGGTGTTATCATACTAATGTAATTACTCAGATTATGGTGCAGGGTATTTTGAAATGAGTGCGTGTTGATTTATTAACACAACCTCTCGCCTACTTCTGAGAACAACTTATTGTAGAGATTGACTTTGGTGGGAACTTGAAAATTCATAGCTTGTACTTCAAGTAATCACTTTGCATACATTACCAATCAAAGTGTCTTGATATTTTCAAACGAAAAGAATTTCAAAAATGCTAATCTTATGCTGCGACAATCGAATGGATGCGTGTTACTATCACGATGTATCACAATGTAGATCAAAATTTTTTGAGCACGAACCGCAATATGACCCCAATATCGTGAAGCACTTTCTATCATGTCATTATCACCCTAGTTTCTTGTCACCATTGACATTTTTGTCTCTAACTTTGCACGCTTGTAGTACTTCTTTTATTAAAATCCTCTTTCACAGAAAAAATACTTTTCGTCATGTTATCCTTCCCAAAATTGTCTCATTTTTAATCATAAAATTTTTCATTTAATTTCCAGCTGCAGCGGCGATATCGGCTTCCATCAGAAGGGGCTCGATCGAGACACCGGTGACGAGGATAATGGCCAGCAACCGAGGCCACACTCGTTCAGCCAGCCACGGTGGTGTCATCCTCAGTGCTCCACCCAAACCCGTGACTGTGGGCCTACCCCCGCTTCCAGGCACCGGCACGACCAGACCATCCGCTCTAAAAAAGCCCGGACACCAACGAGCTTTCAGCCAAGGTCAAGTTGTCGAAGTCCAGGGTGCTGGTGGGCAACCCGTCACAGGGCACAGCAGAGTCGGCTCCAAAACAGATTTTATTTTACCTCCTGGACACCGAGATGAGCCTGCAAAACCGGCACCCTTAGCCGGAAAGGTGCCCTCTTTTCGAGGACATTCAAGACAAGCCTCCAGGTATATACAATATGAATTCATTTCCGCTCTTGATATGCCTGTAAGTGCTACACCGTTGCTGTGTGTCTTTGTATCAAGTTAAAGAAAAGTAAAGTTTGCCCATGCTTCCCATGCTTCCTCCTTTGCAGTACAATATTGCGGCCGTGATAATGAGTGTATGTAGTTCCGCGATTGCTGATGCCATTAGATTACATTTTCGTGTATGTTACGGAATAGATTGTCCATTTTCGCGACAACGGTGACGACAACGATGCGGCTTTAATGTCATGAATTATGCATTAAACAGGCACGGATCGATTTTGAAGTCGGTGAGTGCTCGATTCATGAGCTACTTGCCCGGATGTTGACTTTGCTAAGGCGAGCACGCTCACTCTTGTCTTATATGTATCTTATTATGAGCGTCGACGCACGGAGAAAAATTTTGGGTTATAAATAAAAGAGACTAACCGAGTAATGTAACACTAAAATAGAACGATGAAAGCGAGAGACGGGCGTAAGGATGAGGGAAGGGGGCAATATACCTAGCATTGCGCCGTAGTTATCGCGTATTTAATTATGCCTTGCAAGAACGGTGTACATGCGGTATATATATGGAAGATTTTCTGCTGAGTGCAGAACTGTAACGGGAAAGGCGTATACGTGAGGGAGTATATAGGAGCGTTCGGCTTTTGTGTTATCGGTAACGATATTTAATGGATTCGATAAGGAAATTCATTCGATCGCTGTATCTTTTTGCAAGCTCTTCTGATGTGTGTGCCTTGAAAATTCCAGTTTAGAATGTTGTAATTATCTTATGGTGCTAATGTAGAAAATGTCAGGGTTGGATTTTATTCAAACGATATAATCGATCGCTACTATTTTATAATGTAGAGCACAAATCATCAATGTAAGTATTTTTATTTGAAAAAACTTTACTCGTTGCGGTAGAACGTATATTTTACAATTTCCATGCATTTTCATGCTTCACGTGAGTACGTGATGCGAGGCTTACTCACTACAAGCTTTGGCTTTTCGAATGACTCATATCTTCTGTAAGGCTGGACTAGAATCAAGTCTTTCTTGTTCTTGAAGTAAATTTCAATAGTTGAGATGGAAACGGACTTACACTGTTGACTCGTGCGACAATTCTAACGTAACATATCAAAATTGATCGGCGCTTGTAATCTTGATTAAATGATGGAGTTCTAGTCATTCATTGCGTAATACAAAATTTCATCAATATTGAAGATTCCAAATCGCTCAGTTTGTAGAGTCAGATCTCAAATGAACAGTAGCTTGCGTATAACTTGTGGCACTGTAGAGTTTGGGTTCAAAACATAGAAATCATAGAATGCGACATTCTGTCAAACATCCGCAATTGTCCAGTTCTCGCTCAATCGAACCGGAATCGATTACCATTTTAAACAATAAGAGCTAGAAACGTTCATTCACCGCTGTAAAACATACAATTGTCCATTCGTCGCTTTTAAAGCTATTCTTCACGTTGGAGATCTTTCCAACTTTGTAGACCACTCAATTACTTCTGACTGGTCTCAACTTCAACTCTTTCGATTATAACGGCGCTCAGGCAAGTATTTTTTTCATAAATATAAGACGGGCCAAGGAATTCTCTTTGTAAAAAATACTAACAACAAGTCGTTTCGTAAGAATCGTCATCTGCATTGTTTCAGATCCGAGTCCATATACACAATACGACGTAGCGCAGCACCACCATGGTGGAGGCGAGCTTGGGCCCGTATGTTTGGTTCTCCATGCGAAGAGCCACCCCTCAGGACAATTCTGCCAACACACTTACTGCCTCCAAAAGCCACCGCCAAAAGCCATACTGCAAATGGCCAAACCGTCGACAACAAGTTCGTATTACCTTGTTTAGTACTTGATCGTTTTTTCATCTGAGTAACCTCAAAGTTCAAATTTCATCATGGAGAGGTGTCTATAAGTAAATCTAATTGAATCGACAATCGTTATTGTTTATATCATTTAAAGGGTGCGCACGACCAAGTACAACACGCTCACCTTCCTGCCTCGCAATCTCTTCGAGCAGTTTCATCGAGTTGCCAATATCTACTTCATCTTCATCGTGATGCTCAACTGGGTTCCAAGCATCAACGCCTTCGGGAAAGAGATTGCAATGATACCGGTAATCTTTGTGCTTGGTGTTACCGCGCTCAAAGACTTTTTCGAGGACAGGCGGAGGCTCGCCAGCGATAGGCGCGTCAACAATTCAACTTGTCGTGTGTACACAAGGTAAGTTATCGTTTTAATTATGAATGGGTTTCTATATACATTCATATCTATGCTCTTTCAACAATTTTAACTTGAATCTATACATGACCATATAAGCATAAAGTTTTTCTTGGTAATCGGTCAGCTATAGTCTTGGGGTAGTCATGATTATTGCACAATGCGATCGATCTTTCATGACTTTTGGATCACTGTTTTTACGAGCTATGGCACCGAAGCCTGTAGTAACGAACCCCGGATTAGTCATGGTTTAGTCGTTTACAATCTGAATCGTTAATGTTTCTACGGGTACAGCACTTGGGAATTGTATATACCAAAAATAGAAAAATGACGTCTAAAAGTTTCATGAAATAATTTTTTGACGAACTACTCTAATCTAGAAATTCGAGACGATCCAAATAGAATAGCTTGATTCCTGAACATTTAGTTCATGATTCAAAAAATTTTTTTGGCGATAACACTGTTCTTCTGTTGAATTCGGTATGAGGATGAACATTTCAAAATTTTTTTACTATCATTGTTTCGATTCCTACAGTGTAGTCGGGGAATTTGCGATGGATGAAGCTTTTTGTTCTTACTCCATCGCCCCGTTAGGTTTGTCTTCATAAATGATCGAGTGGAGAACAGTTTTTCTTTTGTATTCAGGCTTGAATGTCCTTGGTTATCTCATCGTTGACTAAGCCAACTTCCGCGATAGTTATAAACTTTCGGAAGCGAACGTTCATGAAAAAATTGTAGTTGTTGAAGAAGTTATATCGATTGCAGTATTGTTGTATCAGCCTTGCATTCAAGTTCATGGCAAGCTTTATCGAACATCGATCCGAAACCTTTGAACAAAAATTTATGTCTGTTGGAAAAACCGAGGATAGCATGACATCAACAATTCAACTTTTCGCAAGTTATCGGGTCAGTATTTTTTAATCGAGTAGGGTCATACAGATAGAACTATCTCGAATCAAGGTCCAGAGCAGGAGCATAAAACCTTTTTTTGACTCCCATAAAGATTTTGAGTAATTTGAGGATTGCGTTAACTAATAATTATTAGTTGAGGCGATTATCATAATCAATCATACCTCGAAATAACTCTTTTGAAATCGTGATACGGTATGGTCATCACATGAAGCAGATCCTAGAGTGTTTGAAAAGTCGAGATGAGTTGTAGCGCTCAGGTTTGAGTCTATTCACGTTGATCTCATGATTTATCAAAACGTTCGAGAACATGACGAGTATTCGAAAATTTATGAGCCAAATAAAAAAATTACATCGAAGATCGTTGCCAGTCTCTGGGTATTATGAAAAATGGCCTGCGCACTCGAAAGATTTAGAAGACCGAGCATCTCCTTCCATTAAAAAACCAAGGTCATGATCTTATCACAACCTTGGGGTTCCCTTGCTGATAATACCAGATCAACACGCTTATTGCTGAAAAAAATAAATCCTACTGAAATTCAAATCAATAATAAATCGATCACCTCGTTTATTCTGCCACGTTCATGCCAGTCAATATGAATGAACATTGCTAGTTCATCACTGTATTTTTCATGCGTGACCGCATAGTAACGTTATTTATGATCAGAAATCATATGAGTTCATCATCACCACTTTCTTTAGCTTTGAAATTATCGGCAAACTTAGCTTGAAAAGGTCCTCACAAGAAAAAGTATTAAAATTCAACTTCTCTATTGACTCATGAAAGAAAGGATTAAGACGTTCTGTGAATAAGTAAATAATAAAGTATTATTGGTATCTAACTTGATGACAGCCTTTGCTGTAAAACCAGAAACCAATACGAATACTTGGATGGGAAACTGAGCAATTCAAATGAGCTACTAATCACAAATTCTGAATTTTCGGGTACAGGCAGCCCCCGCTATTCGCGGTTAATGTGTATAAAGGAAATGCTGCGAATATCGAAACCGCGAATACCGGGACCTTGTACTTATGGGAAAATGAGCGCTACGTATACATGAGGATCAGAAAGTGACTAAAAAATGGCAAATCTCATCTTGAAATGATCAATTCATGTAAAAATTCTTGCAAATTGACTTTATCTGGGGAAGATACGGAGTAACAGTATCATACAATTGAGAAATTTTGTGTAATTCGCTCCTTCGCGAGAATCTCTTGATATATTTCAGTCATTAGCGTGTGGGTGATGGACTTCGTCACTTTTGACAGGAGAAATCAACGAACATAGTCCCTGTACAATCCCTGGTGAGTGGCAATGGAGAGTCTGAATACTTCGGCCATTTTCTCCCCAGGACTGAAAAATGAGACATTTTCAGTTCTTCCGAAAGGCTCACAACTTGTTTTCAAATTTTCTCATTGACAAAGATGCATTCTTCTCGCATTTGTCGCCAAAATTAGAATTCAGATGGTACACAGGTACACTTATAATTTTGTGCGGTGACCGATTAATTAAGCTTAGAGAATAATAACAATACCAATATCCTGAACATTCAGATCATGGAGTTGTTTCGGAATGATAATATTTGAAAGTAGTCCAACGAAAATTCATCTTAATGAGCTGAGTAAGCTCAAGAATCTAGATCCAAACCGCGAATTAGCGATTCTGGGCACCGCAAAAACCGGGAAATGCCGCAAATCAGAAACCGCGAGTAAGCAAAATCCGCGAATACCGAGAGTTGTCTGTAATAAATTTGGAATATGTGATTTGAATAATGTCATGTGGTTGGCGTTTTTGGGCGAGTGAAGAATGCAAGTAAGGAGCAGAAATGGCTCCATCGAATTTTTCTATTCCTGCAAAAGAAGTCAAGCGTAAAAGCCAAACTTTTCCCACGGTTTTTAATGACCACCATAATATCTCGAATTCTTACATCTTAAACAAATTTCATCGAACGCTATAGTGTGTCCATTCGTGATCATGATTCAAATAGGACGTCGAGTGGGAAAATTCTCTCAGAATCGTGTAACAAGCCATAGTTATGTGGCGATTGATCGTTGAGAATCAGAACTCCAATGTCACACTCGCCGCCAACTCACTATATCTGGTATATGCTCGTAAAAGCGTAGGCAGGAATTGAATCGCTCGCGTGAGCCTTAAGGAGTTCAAGCTCACTTGACTCATTCAACCTGTTGAACTTCTAGATCACTCCAGTAATCATTTCTGGCATGCTCTGCGCAAGAAACGTTAAAAACAAAATTTTTCCAATCATACTAGAAAATATACCTTTTCTTCGAAGAATGTCTCTTATCCGACTTCTGAAATTTCAGTCTTAGAATTTGAAATTCATGGCTCCGAAAAGTGCGTAGGCGAGTTCATTTTCACAGTTTGAACTTCGACTTTTTGATAAAATTCGGCCAGGCTATCGTGATGTTCATTATGGGTATCATTATGGGTAGTTTTCAATTTAGAGTCGGTAATTATTACAATACCCGCGTTGTTGCGATATTCACTGAATTTTATAGTCTGCCGCAATATTTTACTGACTCCTTGTAACCAGCCAACTGTGATAGGCCGCATCTTCAAAAGTAATTCCTCACTAATCTGGCAACCAGAACTTGACTTTAATCGTAGGGAGACCCTGGTTGTGTTGTAAAAAAAAAGCACGAACGTTCCATACCGACTACATCCACATTCTTTCCCGAGTTCTTTCCACTCATGATCGCATACAAGAATCATTGAAATATACTTCAGAGGTAAACACCGATTTTAATCTAATCGTGATACAGCTATAGCGCGATGACCATCGAATTCCTATCAAATCTCGATAAAATCACTTTTAGGCATTCGTTCAAAGTCAATCACGAATCTCAACAAGTGTGTTCTTATCATTATGGTCGCTCGTACTTCTCAATGCAGATTTTATATAGCTAAGTCATAATTTCTGGCGATTATCTTGAAAGAGTTGATTATATCAGTTTTAGTGAAAAGTTGTTCAGAGGTTCACGTAGAATCGTATGAAATTTGTATACCTCACAGCTTCCGAATATGATTGGAGCTTTTAGTTGAACCAAGCAGAAGTCCATTCCGACCTTCGAGCTTTGAGATGTCGAGCCATGAAAGCTAAACAGTATTTATTGGGGATTTAAACTTCCTAGCGGTGGCCTAAAATTATTTATGTCGAGTAGATTATAATCAGTTTGAATCGACATATCTTCACTCAAATAACGGCAATTGTTATGAAAAAGTCTTATTGACGTCGTGACAATTTTTTATAGACGATAATAAGCCCGGTTTTGTGATGGAATCACCGACATATGTGTACAATATACATACTACTATGTACACTGCGTGTGATCGAAATACTTTCTGAAATGAATGAATTATCATTCAGATGAGATTTGGATGAAATTATGATATGATTGAAAATTCAAAGAATTGTAGAATATCTGCTAAGAAATGCGCTCAGTCTTGCATTTTCCTTATAAATGAGCCAAAAATTCGGGGAAAGTCATGATCACTATGTAAAATAATTACGGAGGATGGATTATAAGTGGAAAAGTACCTTGATTTTTTCATTGCTCCAAAAGGCAGGTTTTCAAAGGCTTGAGAGATATAATTCGGAAGATCTTCAGACCCTCTTTCCTTTTTCTTGATTCGCCTTTGATTTTTCAACACCTATGAAGACTGTTTATACCCTTAAAATCGACTTTACACTAAAGTATCACGAGGAGTTACCCTTCGAAAATTTGACAGTGACTTGAAATGGGTGATTAGCATTTCCCATCGAAACTAACTTATTTGCATCGGGAGTTCTACTTCATTAAATATCTCACATCCGCTTCAATGGCAGAAAGCGATGTCAGAATAGTTTTACACGCTATTATTACAGGAAGAGCGCCTGATCAGCTATGAAGAGCTAATTGAGTAGATTTTCTATTGGATATTGAAAAAAAAACTGCACGATTACTCATACAAATCCACCATATACCGCGTGTTTCTTTGAATCGATTGTTGGTAGATTCTCGAGTATCACCAATTCCAAGAAAAATGACTGCTACGAGTGGATCTGAGTTCATTTATAATGCAATTCAATCGTAGCTCCGATCGATGTTCACACTCGCATGGGTGTGTATCACAATCTTAGACGTTATTCTCAAAAGTAATTTCAGTGACCTTGGCCTTCGACTATGCTTCTGAACTTGGCGTACTATGCATTGTGTTGTATTATTGTTACCATGAAACTTCGAAATCCACGTAACTAGAACTCGGACATCGAAACCATTGTTGAATATATTTCCTCACAAAATCTTGAAAAAAATTACAATTCTCACGTAGCCTCTTTCGTAAACTTATCATATTGAATTAAAAAGACCAATATCGTTTCCGTTTCAGCGAAGGCAATAGGTACATTAAAGTCGCATGGAAGGACGTCAAGGTGGGTGATCTGATTCATCTCTCAAATAATGAAATGGTTCCTGCCGATATGCTGCTTTTACGGAGCAGTGATCCTCAAGGCTTCGCCTATCTTGATACTTGCAATTTAGACGGTGAAACAAATCTCAAGCAGCGTCAGGTGGTGCGAGGTTTCATTGATCTACAAGCATCTTTTCAACCCTCCAAGTTTCGATCGATCATAGAGGTCGACAAGCCTAGTACTAAGATATACAGGTCAAGTAACTTTGTTATTTATTCACGCTCTCATTCATTATAATTCAACAATCCATAAACGCCTAGTAATCTTAGTGGGTCCTTGATACTATTTCTGAAACTATAGGGAGAACTATACTTCATCATAAAGTTCTACTGTATGACTATATTAAGAATATTATTTAATTTTCGAGTGAAATTCATCCGATGTACAAAATTTTGTTCAAGATGCAGTTCTTCATCTGGTTGAGTTTGTATTAGTGTCTCCGATCGACACTTCAACAAGTGCAACAATTACCCTTCTTTTTCGTGTCTCTTCTACGCTTATTTCTAGAAACAGATAAAGATTCGAGAATCAACACGGCTGATGATATATTATGATATGAAGCTTTGTGTCGTGATTCGAATATAGGTACATGTGTAAATAATTGTAATGTTTTTTATGTTTATAGGTTTCATGGAGCCGTAGTTCACCCTAATGGAACCAGAGTACCTGTCTCAACAGAGAATCTTTTGTTAAGAGAGTGCCTTTTGAAGAATACTGACTTTGTTGAGGGAATAGTAGTTTATGTGGGTCATGAGACCAAAGCGATGCTCAACAATGGTGGTCCTAGGTATAAGGTACGGACTTCATAATTTTTCTAAATACGACATTTCTTAGCGTACCTTTTTACTTCATCCTCGCAAAAGCACTTGTTAGTATCGAAAATGAAAATTATGAACGTATGCTTGAAATGTTTTGTTGTGATTGAACAAACCGATATCTGTCGAGTGATCGAGAAATGTTTCAATACCACAAAAGAGTATTCATGACTTTGAAATAATTTATGGAATGTTTTTGCAGCGGTCGTCGCTGGAGCGTCAAATGAATCTAGATGTGATATGGTGCGTCGTGATTCTAGTTGTGCTGTGTATAGTTGGTGCAGCTGGCTGTAGATTTTGGATGTCAGCGTATACGTCAGGGGGTCCGGTGCCTTTCATACCGAACTTGAAAAATACCTCTTACGAGGGTTTAATCACATTTTGTACTTTTGTCATTATACTGCAAGTTATGATTCCACTCAGTCTGTACGTGACTATAGAGGTGGCAAAGCTTGGTCAGGTCTATCACATAACGTCTGACCTTGAACTGTACGATCCGGAAACTAATCGGACTGCTGAGTGCCGTGCACTCAACATTACCGAGGAACTCGGCCAAGTAAGAATCTGACTCTTTCGTCGATTTATATCTCATTGTAGAGGTAGATTTGTAGATGATCGTTGATTTTGTTGTAGGTGCAATACATATTTTCTGACAAAACTGGTACGCTGACGGAGAACAAAATGGTATTTCGAAGATGCGCTATAGGGGGACAAGATTACGGACACAGTGGAGAAGGGGATAGTCTTGTCCCTTGCAGACGTTTAAAAGAAGACTTGTTGATAGGCACATACAGGCACAGACTTCAAGAGTTTTTAATTTTATTAGCTATTTGTAATACCGTCGTAGTCAATACTCATCCTCATCGCGACAACATGAATTCTAGTGGCGTCATCGAAGAGCCTTCAAATGGAGATGACACTGCTGGGTAAAAATTACTAGAAAATTCTCAATCGATGAGAACATAGCCAATAGCGTCAACGAGTTCTTTCAATTGATATGTTTTTTTTCTTCAAAAATTAAGGTACGCAAGACTGACAGAATCCAGGAGTGCTACTCCAGTATCGATCGCACCTTCACCCAGTACACCCGTAACCCTGTCTACGACTCCTCCGGTGCAGAATTCCGAAGAAATTATCCCGATGAATTCTCATGATGGGTTGGAGAACAACCCAGATTCGACCTCATTTCGTAGTAGACTTACCAGGTAGTTTAGGTGGATTTATATGAACATACTTGATGCAGTTGTGAATTAAAATCTTGAAACTGATTCCACATATTTCATCTAGGCCAAAGCTTCTAAATCTGCCATCTATGAATTTACCTTCGATGAGTCTCAGCATGTTGACCAAAAGACTATCCCCGTTGGGTCTGAGATGTGGTTCGAGCCCAAATACCGATAGGCATTCAGGAACTGAAACACCGAGCACACCAGCAATTTACGAAGCTGAAAGTCCCGATGAACTAGCTCTCGTTCGTGCAGCAAAAGCGTACGATGTCCGACTCTCGCGCAGAACAGCTCAGAGTGTAACCATTACTCTGCCTGATAAGTCAATCTTGGCTTTCAATGTTTTGAAAGTGAGTTGAATATTTTTCTCGTCGTTAGCCTGTAAGGTTTGTTTCAAATTCCTAATTACATCGGTACTCTCCAGGTCCTGCCATTTGATTCCAACAGACGTTGCATGTCGATTATAGTAAAGCATCCACACTCGGGGGAAATCGTTTTGTACTGCAAGGGCGCAGATTCGACTATATTGTCAGCTCTATCCTCAAACGAGGAAGACTCGACCGTGACGGCAAAGATCAGGCAACAATTACACTCGTATGCCCGTCAAGGCCTGCGCACATTGGTAATGGCCAAAAAACCTCTGACTCAAGAAGAGTATGATAATTGGTTGGAGAAACATGCAGCCATCGAAGCGAGTACCGATCACAACCGAGAGCGGAGAATTCGAGACTCTTTTGCAAAGCTCGAGACTCGACTAACTTTACTCGGTGCGACTGGCATAGAGGATAAATTACAACCAGGCGTTTCTGATGCCATGTCAAGTCTAGTCTTAGCAGGTATCGTCGTGTGGGTGCTTACGGGTGATAAACCTGAAACGGCTGTCAATATAGCCTACTCTGCTGGACTCTTTAGTCCAGCAATGCAGCTAATGCGGTTACAAGTGAGATCCAAGTCCGCAGCTGAAAGCTTGATCAATGCTCATTTAGAGGCGATCCAGCGCGAGAGCATTGCAAGAGACGCTAATGCAGCGGATGGCTTGAACGGGCCGATTTCTGCTGAAGTGGACGCAACCGAGAGACTGGCTTACAGGATCGGTAGCCCGTGGCAGAGGCAGAGGGCTCTAGTCGTCGATGGCAAAACTCTCACTTTCATTTTGGATCCCAAGTCTGGGCTCACACCACCTTTTTTGAAGCTGACTCGAATGTGTTCCAGCGTGCTGGCATGCCGAGCTACACCACTGCAAAAGGTTATCATTCGTTCTTTCTACATGACTTCTCCCTTCAACTTGTAAGCGCATTCAGAATTACTCTTTCAAAATGAATTTGAATTCGTCTTTGGTCTGTTCTCAACGAGTTCATCCAATTATTATTCAAGAACCATTGTTTTCGTCTTAGAGGTGAAGCGTTTACGCCGTTACTTTGAAAAAACAAAGTTCTTCCTTGGGATGATCAAGGTTTATTTAGAACAATCGCAATTCTCTCCTACGTCTTGCAGTAGTATCTCGACCATGAATTGCCTCGGTGTCATTGCTTCTGATACCACCATTAATAGCTCATGGTTTTAAATTATTCTTTCGATTAATGATTCGTCTATTTGTAGGCGTTCATTGTGAGGGTTGTTAAAGAGCAGCTGGGAATGCGAACTCTAGCAATTGGCGATGGAACAAATGATGTCAGTATGATTCAAACAGCTGATGTTGGTATCGGAGTTTATGGTCAAGAGGGCACTCAAGCTGTAATGGCTGCCGATTTTGCTATTGCACGTTTTTCTATGCTGACGCGACTTCTCTTGGTGCATGGACACTGGTCATATGACAGACTATCTCGAATGATTTTATACTTTTTCTACAAGAATGCTACTTACGTCTTCCTCATGTTTTGGTACCAAGTAAGTCTTCAATTGGATCTTTTCACAATCGATTTCAATGGTTAAAAGTTAACAAATATGATAATTTCAGCTTTACTGCGGTTTCTCTGGAGCAGTGATGATTGACCAAATATATTTGATGTTGTACAATCTGCTGTTCACTTCACTGCCCCCACTTATATTAGGTGTATACGATCAAATGGCTCCGGCTAATCTACTGATGGAGTCACCGTCATTGTATGCGAGGGGTAGGCTCGCATCTGTGTACCAGCCACATTCGTTTTGGGTGACCATGGCTGATGCTCTTTACCAGAGTATTGTCATATTTTTTTTCACAGAAGCTGTAAGATATCGCAAACAACTCATTCAAAATCGTATGTGTTCCATTTATGATCTTCGATTTTAATTCAGAATACATATTTCAGATATATCACGATACCGAAGTAGACATCTGGGAATTCGGCTCAACAATAACTACAACATGTATCGTCGTTATGTTGATTCATATAGGGATTGAAGTCAGATCTTGGGTGAGCATCTTGTATACAAAACATTCTGGAGTGAAGGAATTGTGAGGTCGTCATATTTTTCAATTTTCAATTTTCAGACTATAATACACATTGGAGCAATTTGTATATCTCTAGGCGTATTTTTTGGATTTAGCCTGTTGTATAATGCGGTCTGTGTCAATTGTTTGGGTTTGCCAGGTTCATATTGGGTCATGCAGATGGCAATTTTTCGACACATCTATTGGTTATCAGTCATCTTATCCTCAGTTCTCGCCATATTACCAAGGTAACATGCGATCTTTCATCAGCCAAAATGTCTGCTTATTCCATTTGGTTGAATTTTGTATCGAATTTAATGATCAAAAGTGGTGCCACCAATGAATAAAACTTTTTCAGATTCATTTATAAGGTAGTCAGATGTACGTTTTCTCCTGACATAATTCAGAGAGCGAGTGAAGTTTATTTCCGAAAACGGAAGATACTCTTGAATCAGCGTGTAATTGGGAGTGGACGGAACGAACTTGTTGCTGGCTGGTCTCGATCTACACAAGATGCGACAATAAGGTAAAAAAATAACTTCTGCGCAATATTTACAATAGTACAATGACCATGATGCAAGCGAGTTGGGATGACATGAATACTCATATTCTTTCAGAACTGAAAATCACTCAGGAAAAAACAATATCATGACTACTGTTGCATAGGAATTCAAGTTCTCCATGCGCGGCTGATAAAATCGCAACAAATGTGTCCACTCTTTAAATTTGAAGGACTTTGAAACAAGCGCATTAAGATCATGTACAGAATGATACAGCGATTTTTAATAATACTTTCCTATGCGCGTATTGTCGGAACGTAAGTCAAGTGGCCTTCATCACACTGCTGTTAACTATATTAATTATTATTGGCTGTGACTATTTAGGGACCAAACATTTCAGTTTGAATTGAGAAGTCCTGATAAAAAACTTGTTTCATGTACATATTTACCTGTATGCTAATCGTTCTCTGTAAATATTACTTTAAGTAATTTTCTTTGAAAAAACATACGTTATGAAAATAGATTGTTAATGTTAAATGTGCCGACCACCACAAGTGTTATAATTATATTGATGAAAGCTTGTGTAATTGTAAGCCCTGTTATCTCTCGAGAAATTATTTTTGTGAACGAGCTTCATTACCCATCTTGATACATTTTTATAGCGTGAATCTTTATATAAATATCAATCTCTGTACCTAAGGTTTCGACCTTTTAAGTTAGTTCGCTAGAGTATTTTATATGACGAATAATTTCGGTCGCGTGAGTCAGAACACGAGCGTGTTATTAGTAAAAATTTAGTATATTGTGAAATGTTTCATACTCATGCAAAATTATGCACTTATGATACATAAATATCTATTTTGAAAATTAAAATTACTTACCTTATCTATATCTTATGAACATTTCTTATCCTGGCCGTGGATACTGATGACTGGAGCAAAGAGTAGAAGAAAGTCTTTCTATCCTTGATGGAGCTATTCGCAATTTTTATGGAAAGCTGCGTACATCACAAATCTCTATACACTAAAAAATATGCAATAGATTCTTAACCAGGGTAGTTCAGTGGATAATTCAACCGCGTGGTTGAAATTTAGCCTCGTACTTGATTGCACGTCCGAAAGGCGAACTGTCGTGTTGCTGTTGCGCGTTCGCTACAAGTGCGAAAGATACCTAATTTTGAATATATGGTTATCGATACGGGATCCATGATTACGATAGGCGACCGACGCTAGCCCGTGCCTGTTGCTAAAATATTCGTACACTCTCTCATTATGGGTATAATACATAACAGGACCCATGGGATTGATAGGTGGTGGATCCCGAGGAATATTATTCGGTTGAAGAAATGAGTTTTTTTCGTGTTTTTTAAGTACATC
Source organism: Eretmocerus hayati (assembly GCA_029851415.1). NCBI lineage: Eukaryota > Metazoa > Arthropoda > Insecta > Hymenoptera > Aphelinidae > Eretmocerus > Eretmocerus hayati. Next base: position 137,751,667 of record CM056742.1, read on the forward strand.
AATAGAAATAAACGCAACTTCCGGTTGTGGTCATATCCCACGTCATACCCGGATTGGCGAAATTGAATTCTAATTCCACTGGTTGACTGTTCTAACACTGTAGTTGGAAACGATTGTTATTGGTAAAGATAGACTCAAGTATACCTTTCGTTGAATACTTACCCATCTCTCTCGTCACCGACTTGGAGGAAAATTACTCAAGTTTGATTAAAGAGATTTATTCTTTAGTTTTAGATTCCTCCAATTTGTTCGTGGAGGGAATCCGTTTTTAATCATACTCGTATATTCACAACGAACAACCTGGCTATCCAATAGGGTGAGCTCGATATAAAGATGTATCTTACGACTCCTCACCGCCTATCATGTACAAAAGTGTCAAAAAAATCGCTCCTCTGATTTTAAAAAAGTGAGGCATGCACTTTCAACTTTCAAAGGGGGTTTTGTTTTGTTGGTGAGCTCCGCGAAAATGATGTTTTCTTGTTTGCATTTCAAATCAAACACAGAGTCTCACAAGCCCACTTACTGTGAAGAGAAGCTTCAGAATAGATTGATTCTTACGCGGATCCCCTTTGACCCGAAGAAATAAATGCTGCACTGTGCAATAGACGGTACGCATAAAGAGAACGCGTTATTGGTGATATCATTTCTTCATATCTATATATCAGATTGATCGGCAATTTGAATATGATACATGACCTTTATTACATGCGATTCATCCTAGCCAACTGAAGATCTTGAGTTTCGTCAAAGTAGCTGATTAAGATCCTGGACCTTGTGATAACGGACAATTTGTGTGCTTCAAAAAGTGTTCGCTATTACAAGGGTCCTTATATTTTTCAGACCATCGTATTCACCAACGAGCGATTGGTTTTCATAACTAGGGTGACTGGAATTCTCCTAAAAATTCGAGAGCCTTGACCTCGGCTTTGACCATCGTCTCTAAAATTGAATGTTCACAATCGCTTATTCACTCGCACTAGAGAATCATTCAACATTCTCTAATCTTTTCATATTCAAGAATAATATACTCTGGAGAAGAAGTTTTGGGAGCCCGCTGTGGCGAGGTAAAAATACACAGGATTGAAACATTTATCCACCAAAAAGTGTCAACTATTGCAAGGGTCCGTTATTGCAGAGGTTCAGTCCCGTAAGAATCAATGGAATTCACTTCTTGATGTAAATATTTGGGAGAGTCGAGCAGAGCATTTTGAAAATCGAATAATCTCAACGACAAATCCAACAGCTGATAATCATCGAAACAAAAGAATTAAGTTGTATGATACATACACCGGATGTTTCCGAGTGACCACGATTTTTTGAAGTGTTCAAAGTTTCCCCATTCGTCGAAAAAGCACCATGTATTTTTTCATTTCAGTGTTTCAAAGATACCCCGTTTTGAGAGAAAAATACGCGCTTTTCAGTGTTTATCCCACAAAATTGAGTCAAGGTGAAAATATTCTATCGTAACGACAGATTCTCCAAGATATCCGTAGGGGTCAATGAAATCTAGCGCCAGGGACTTGGATTCGCCCTGAAAGTGCTCAAACGAGACCAATTTTTTGGAGCTACTATTCGTTGTTCCAAAATCATGCCATCCAAAAAGTTTGTTGTAAACTCACTTACAGCTAATAGGGACCCCCACACTCGCACCCACACCTGTGCAAAATGCTCGGCAAAATGTCTTCCACGCATGCCAATATCAAGCAAATAAGTACCAGAATCCTTGCGCATCCCTAATTTGCTGATTTTGAGAACTCATAACTGATATGTGCCTCGAGTGTTCAAGGTTACCTTATCTGTTCAATGTAACCCCGGTTGACGGTACTATCATCTCAACTAATGATCAATGCACATCAGCAGACGTAAAACATGCTCTGCAAAAAAACCGGACGAATATTTGAGAGAAGACTCACGAGTTGTGAGTTAATTTATTCTGTCCCTAGTAAAGACTGTAATACTCGATATATCATGTAGCAGCGACCGAGATGTTCACGGAGTTATGAGTAGGAAGTTCAACTTCAAACTCATAAACTAAGAAAAGGTCTTCTCTTCGCAAAGAGTTGGTAGAAGCTACGTTATGACAGATTCAGCTGAAAACATGGATACATTCAAGTGCTGAGTTGCAAATGTATCATCTTTACTTCAGAGGGTGACATGTCCAAGTCCAACCTCCTCTTTAGATAAAATAATAAGAGACGAATTATTAGCGATGTGGAGATTTGTGATGTACGCAGTTTTCCATGAAAATTGCGAATAGCTCCATTGTTGAGCCGTTTCTGACAAGGTTCCTTTAGGAGTACAGCAGATTTTACTGCTCACAACTTTTAGAGGGGATAATCAGATGTAAGTACCAAAAGGGTTACGAGCACGCGATTATTGAAGTTACCAGGTTATCGTTTCACAATGTGATAGCTGCAATGATTACCTGCAACCTGAGTAAGGATTAGAAAACGTTTACCTCAACATGTTGAAAATGAGCTGATCGAAAGGCAACCATCAGTTTGGCAACCGCAACACGTGAAAGAAACCCAGACCGTCAAAGAGTACGAAGATGGTTTCGCAACTTGTACAACTCTGTAGAATTAGGACAAGAATCGATCAAGCGAAGCGTATGCGGAGCGGAGAGTCCTGCAGCACTAAAGTGCTAAGGATATCAAAGCTCACTTTCTGAGAATTCTGGTAGTTCGCTTGTAATGAAAATATATGAAAAAATGTCAACTGCTCGTAATCGAATATGTATAAGTATAGTTCCGTGGGAATTTCGATATTTGAGAGTCGAGAATGTGCTATAACCCCAGATTAGTCTGAGCGACCGCCGAAGCTCCCGTGGCCACTTCAATTCCCCTGATAAATCTATACGTTATCGTATATATTTTAACGCGCTGAATCAATTTTCCGAGGTCGCTTTCCCGACTTCCGAATACTTTTTTTGTTACTAACAATTTTGTGTGCAAAATTGAGGTTTTGTGCCAATATCTCGAGTTATATATGCATTTCCCGGGAAAGCCTTCTCGGATAATATAATTTTGTAGCTGCGAATAAGATAGCCCTCTCCGTTTGTCTGCCACAGAGGTGAATTTTTACATCTTTTCAACGATATTAACAGACTTGTAAAAGACCATCAAAACTGGATAACGCAATTGTGATGAAAGTCAAAGCAAATGCCGTCGATGACAAGATCAATCAGCACGACAAGATCATTCACGAGGATAACAATTTTCATCATACATTTTGTCGTTTGAATTTGATCCTTAAGAATCTAGATCACCCAAAAATGCATCATTTGCTTTCCTTTTGGGCGATTTACTTCTTAGGAGGTTTCAGATAGGCGCAATGCACGTAAAATCTTTTAAAAGACTCAAAAACATCACTTTTCAGATCGGTCATGTAAGGCGTCATAATGAAACTTCTTGCCTTTTTGGACATTCATGAGTATCCTGTAAAAAAAGTCTTCGTCGAATAAAAAGTTCTTTTTATGTCACTGGAAAACATCTGGAGATTCCAACCTGGATCACTATCTTAGGAAACGTGAAAAAAAATTCGTATAACGAATCGTTTTTACCGACTTGAAAACTCGTCCTTATGATGTTTTGAAAATGGCCTAGAAACTCATAAAATGTCATCAGTTGACTTCAAGAACGATATTGGGACTCGAAAGAAGATGATAGAACATTAAAAAGCATATATAGTGATATATGGGCGAATCTCAGAACTCGGGCAATTTGGTGATTACTATCTATTTTATGTCTCAGGAGACATGATTTGCGGCAATTGGGGTCTTTCATTGGGAATTTTCGAGAATTTACTCGTTCTTAAACACACGTCTTTACACGTTCAAATGCTTTTGAGTCCAGATCTTACTTTGGCCAAATGGTCCCAGATAAGTTACGTGGGAAAAGTCCATTTTTTCGCTGTCACAACGATTTTTAGGTGCACGCCTTAGTTTGTAGAAGCGAGAGGGATTGATCAATCATCCTGGGAATTGGATGGGTGATTGATTATACTTTGAAGAATCAAATCTCTTTTGCCTCACGGCCGTCCTCATCGAGATGAGAGAGCTGATGGAAGTTGTTGGTGTGTCACAAAATATTTTGGCATTTCAAAAAATCGCTCTTGCTTACGACCCTGTGATCGGGGCGATGAAAAGAATGAAATTTTGGGAGAGAGATCTGATACAGCATCACACAACCTATAAATCTATAATCCCATTATTGATGTCATCAAATCCTGGTGGCTGTTGTCATGATGGAAAGAAAATTTTTTCTGCGTAATTTAGCATTGAAAATATCTCTCCCCCTCTTCTCTGATATCAAGGTCACATCATCTCCACGATGAAGTAGGCTCATTAGAGTTATTGTAACACGAAGTCCCCATATTTATCGTTATTCGACCGCATATGCGTGGCGGAGCTGCAAAATGAGTTACGCGAATACTTTATCATTGTTCAAGTACTACTTTACCCCAAAAAAATATTGCCGGGTATGTCTAATTGTCATTTCAAAATTTCAAAATTTTTCAACCCAAAGAGGCCCGAATTCTGAGATTTGCCCATATGAGAAGTTCTGCGGAAACTTGCCCTCACTGTGTCTCGGCTTGTTGTGGCACCTACGCGGTCTCAATCGGTTATGCAAAACCCATTTCTTATGTATTTTTTGTGCTTTTTCTAACTTCAAACTATTAAACAGCTGCGATATGAACATCCATCACTCCACTTCCGAGAAGTGGCGGGATGCTTTTCTCAAAAAAAATGACGCGATAAATAGGTATACGTTAAATTTCTCCCCAAAAGACGCTTCTGGTGAGAGGAACTGGCTAAACTCGGTACAACAGAACGATTTTCGGCTCAAACGATGGGCATTTCATGCAATAGTCGATAGTAACAAGAATTGTTGTTTTTCGATCTTTCCGTCGTAAGTCGGAAAATATCAAATATTCGGGAAAGTATTTCGAGAGATAATCTGCAGATCTTTTAAAGATCTGCGAACTATCTCTCTACGTATTTTTCCAAATATTTTATTTTTTCCGACTTAATGACGGAAAAATCAGAAAAGTTGTGAAAAATTGCATGTTTTTATTGTTTGTTCATGCCACGCCCCAATTCTTAAACAACAATTCTTGATTTCGAGGGTAATTGAACTACCTAAAATAAGAGTGTCATTTCCGTAGCCTTCTCGGAACACGGCCAAACCATCGATAATCTATAAGCCCTCGTTCGACTTTTTGTGAGTATTTGGTACCTTTACAAAAACCATGCTAAGCAGAATAAGCGATTCCTCAAATCGTCGGTCCGTATTCACCGATCAAATACGAAATGTCATTTGCGATTTGCGTATAGCTGCCGTTTCCGTATCCAAATTGCGATCTCGAGCTGAGCTATTATGGAATTCACTTCCTGTATTTTTGATTTTTGATCCTGAATCCAGATGAGATTAGTAGAAAAAAAACTTACCTTGCGAGCCTAAAAGTTCAGTTTTGACCTCCGTCCAATTTAGAGTCTGTTTCGGTCGAGTTTCCGCGGACCTGACTGCAAATATAGATATGAGAAGATATATCGTGAATAGGTCCTACAGGACCCAGCGGGTTATAAGCTTCTGTCTGTGAACGAGATCATGAATGATAAAGGCGTTACCGGAAAAAGAGGAATTAGTTATCAACTTTTTCATCAATTTAGTGAAGTTTATAGTCAATGTACATGATAGGATTATGACTTTTGCTCTTCGTAGAGATGCGGAGATATTGTTAAATAAAGCTGCAGGGAATATTTCGGGGGAAACCACTGCAAATAGCTGATCCATTCCTTCGTTTACGCGATGATAGTCGGGAGTATTAGAAACGAGATACAAAATTTTGTGAGAAATTAGCGAAGGCCTCAAGTGTGGGGAGGAGGGGGGTGCCATATTCGCAAAACTTCACCCAACTTCATCAAAAGTGACAAGCGGTGGAAGGGGTTCAGAATCCTAGGAAAATAGTACTTCAAGGAATATCCCAAGTTGCAGTCTTCGTGCGAATCATGATATGAATCGGGACGTCCCGGTAGGGGTCGGCGTGTTATATGTATATAGCCAAACACATGTATATCTAGCGGTGGCCGCCGTTGCGGCTCTGATGCGGCGTCGGGCTGGCTGCCGCTGCTGTTGCTCTCCCCGAGCCAGATCAGTTTTATACGGCAGCGTGTAACGATCACCCCCGCCCGTCGCGGAGAACGGCAAAATCCCGCCGCTCTCCGTAGCGGGAAGCAGAAACACTCTGGAAATCAAAAAATTGACATGATTCAGGAAACTAACAGAACCTTTTGAAATCGATCATATACTCGCAGACGAACCTCCAATGAAGTTTAACACGGTTTTGAACATACAGAACATATTTTTCTATCAACAAAAACGCGTTTGGCCGGCTTTCGAGGATTACAGAATTTTCAACTTAAACTCGTCGAATCTCCGCGAGTTTTGCATCTGGAGCTTCCAAATTTTGAGGATATCGTCTTCGATGTATCTTTGAAGATATAACGTTGGTCCGGGATCGCGATGAATTTTTTCAACAAAATGGCGGCTTATTACAAATAAATTCTCGTGGGAATGAAAATTTATTTTCAAAAAGTGTGTTACAGAATTTGACACTTGCTATTCTACGTGCACGCATGTCTGAGAACACTACTTGAAGAAGTTTTTGGTACAGTTACAGGTCCCCACGTTCAATAGCCGAACTACAACAATTATTTGATGAGCGAGCGCGGACGCGCGCAAGGCTGGTAGCTCGGGCGCTAGGAGGGTCTGCGTAGATAACTCATGTTTTGGAAGGTTTCATAGTCTCTCCTTCGATATTCCGAGGCGCTAGATCTATTCGACTAGACCATGAACTTGGGAATCCTGACCTTTCATTGTTAATAACATTTTTTTTGTGCCGAATCATGATTTTTTGCAAGAACTTCAAGAAATACGCACTTTCGCCAAAAATCTCCAGGAACGAAAGTTGTAGAAAATAATATTCCCTTACGAATTATCCTTACACGTTTCTCAGGAAACCCAAGCATGGTCTGGGAAATGCGCTAAACAGTCGCTAAAACTCTCATGCCCTGATTACATGGACTTGAGTGGGGTGGACGATGAAGTTACACGTTGCGACGATACACGTTGCGACTTCAGTAGTTGTCAATTTATAACAAAGCGACCAAGTGTATCGTGAGAAAGACACAATTCCCTCCAAACCAATCAGTGGCAGTCACTGGTTGATTTCGTCAGATCTGAACCTCTTTGAATATACATCGAGAGAAAAATTATTACTGGATCCGCATGCAGCAGTACAGCTGCGTGCTAATACTTTACTCTAGGAATGGAAATATTTTTTGTCTCATTTATTACTAAGGGGTTTCAACACTGGCAGAAATAGCACCAACCATCGATTTGAAGATAATTTTGTCTTCTTTCAAATACACTTGGTCGCTTTGTCTTGAACTGACAACTGTCATGGTCACAACGAGCATATAGTAGCCATATTAGTAGCGCTACATCGGCCACCCCCCTCATGCCCATGTAATCAGGGCATGAGAGTTTTAGCGACTGTTTAGCGCATTTCCCAGACCATGCTTGGGTTTCCTGAGAAACGTGTAAGGATAATTCGTAAGGGAATATTATTTTCTACAACTTTCGTTCCTGGAGATTTTTGGCGAAAGTGCGTATTTCTTCAAGTTCTTGCAAAAAATCATGATTCGGCACAAAAAAAATGTTATGAACAATGAAAGGTCAGGATTCCCAAGTTCATGGTCTAGTCGAATAGATCTAGCGCCTCGGAATATCGAAGGAGAGACTACGAAACCTTCCAAAACATGAGTTATCTACGCAGACCCTCCTAGCGCCCGAGCTACCAGCCTTGCGCGCGTCCGCGCTCGCTCATCAAATAATTATTGTAGTTCGGCTATTGAACGTGGGGACCTGTAACTGTACCAAAAACTTCTTCAAGTAGTGTTCTCAGACATGCGTGCACGTAGAATATCAAGTGTCAAATTCTGTAACACACTTTTTGCAATTGAAAATAAAATCTCATTCTCGCGAGAATTTATTTGTAATAAGCCGCCATTTTGTTGAAAAAATTCATCGCGATTTCGGACCAACGTTATATCTTCAAAGATACATCGAAGACGATATTCTCAAAATTTGGAAGCTCCAGATGCAAAACTCGCGGAGATTCGATGAGTTTAAGTTGAAAATTCTGAAATCCTCGAAAGCCGGCAAAACGCGTTTTTGTTGATAAAAAAATATGTTCTGTATGTTCAAAATTGTGTTAAACTTCACTGGAGGCTCGTCTGCGAGTATATGACCGATTTCAAAAGGTTCTGTTAGTTTCCTGAATCATGTCAATTTTTTGATTTCCAGAGTGTTTCTGCTTCCCGCTACGGAGAGCGGCGGGATTTCGCCGTTCTCCGCGACGGGCGGGGGTGATCGTTACACGCTGCCGTAGTTTTATTATATATCCCGCCAGTTCCTATTCGCGAGTCGTGAAGCGTGGATGTGCCTTTGCTGCTAAAGCGTCCCGTTAAAAAATAGGGAAAACCCTCAATACTTTATAAAATTCACATTCTGTAATATAATCTCGGGGTAATGGTGAATTGAAAAAGGAAAAATTTTCATCGAAGGCTGTGAAAATTAAGAGCAGACAATGAATTGTGTCATCTCACTGGTCCTCGTCGTCAGCTGACCGCTGTATAGCGACCCCCGCCCCCGAATCACTGCCACAGACAAAGGAGAGAGATGAGCCGATGAATGCAGCAGCCGATGTGGACCAACAACAAACAACAAGAGATAAATATACCTATGTGAGTGATATGGGTGCATTGAAAAATTCATTTCAAGTGTGGCGTGATTTTGTGCTTTGCAATAAAGCCGATTGATGAGTTTTGTTAATTCTGCTATAATAGCCCATAGACAGTGTTTACCTCAAGCAAACAGAATCAAGTGTTCTCGTGTGATTTCACGTGCCTGTGCCAAAAGAGTGAACGACGACGACAACCATATATATATATATCATATCTTTATGATCGTTTGGGTTTTTGAATCTGCAAAGAGTGTCTATGCCAAGTGCATCATATATACATATATATAATTGTGTGCATGTGTCGCGTGTTTGCAGCACATGAGTGCATAATATAACAGCTTGCCGCAAAGTGCACTACGAAAGCCGCGCTTCTCTTTTTGAGACGCTCGTGCTGTGCATGCAATAATAAGACTCTCCTGGGTGCCTGCATATTATCGTAGCGAATCTGCATTCTATAGATTTAACACAGTAGGTATAAAAAATATTCTGTAAACTTTTTGCGCGAGAGTAGAGCGTGTGCCGCTAACTTTTTTCACTTTCCTTATAGTGTAAAAAAAAATTGTCACACGAGTAGGTTCATTTTTGAATCAACAATTTATTGGCCTCAAACTTTTTCTGTACATTTTTTACATTCTGATTCCGAGTGCTCACCTACGGCTGTACGATATTTTAGAAAGGTTCATTAAAATGCAAATATCGATTTTGGGCAAATATAGATTCTTGTTTCTTTTGAGTGATATTTGCAAAACTTTCAGAAAAACTTGAAGAAACTTGCTAGAATCATGCAAGAAATGACCTGAAGGAGAATAGTCTTATGAATCTCTCGCATCGAGTCTCAACGTTTCAAAAGAATTCAGTCTTGACACAATGTTTGAAATTTTCTTCTTTTTTTTTTTTCATAAAAAGATACCGATTTTTGACAATAACCGCTTTCGTGTGCCAGAATGAGAAGTTCAACTGAAAGATAACAATTGGTCCACTTAACTAAATCCGGTGTAGATAAGGCGTACTTTTGCTAATAATCTACACTAAACATTTGATAATTATTTCCAACCACACCAAATGATGCCTCCACGCACTATAAGCATCGATATCTGTTTAATTAGTGACAGGAGCATCATTTGGCGAACGTCTTGCATCTATATAACGTGCTCAAAAATACTATACTTTACTCATTAAAATGCACGTGCCACACGCGAGCACAACTATTACTCGTTTCATTGATCCGTAAAATCAATCCACAATACATAGGTACATGTATAGTGTAAATACACGTACCTACTTGCCTACTTTCGGGTCCCCCATATGTACTTCCTCATGTGCAATGAGTGCATGCATCTACTCACTTTCAGATCTCGCGAACTGTTATTACTCGTTGAAATTAGATGCGGAAAATTTAGGTCTCTCAGCTTTTCCTTTTTTATTATGCTCTTTACACGATATATACAGATGTACGTGTATATAGTAGATACCGGGTCAAGATCGGTCAACTTACTTTTTCTATTTTTTGGATTTACAAATTCGTAGGAAATCAAGATCTGAGGTGGCAAAAATCTTTTCCCGTAAAATTGGGGCTTCGAAGAAATGGAGAATTGTTTTTGAAAGACACACGATTCGATATTTAAGTTAAATGCTGTGATAAAAAATTGAACAAATTGTTCAATTTCGCCCCGATCTCCCTTACCTATTTCTAATATGTATTTATATATATGTTGGCCAACACTACCGTGACATTCTGAAGTTAATTCAAAGAGAGAGAGAGAGAGAGTCGAAATTTGCGTTTGCTCCGTTTCACAGAGTTACATAACACCCGAGACCAATTTGCAGATGGTTGGATTCGCGTCAATTATACTCTGTCTGGTTGTCTGTATTACATATATATTTTCGTATCCGCCCCTCATTCATCTCTCATCTCGATAGCGTGGAGAGGAGCCAATCTGTTTGAAGATGATTCGGACGATTTGTTTATTTGGCAATGATTCTGTTGGACCAAAGTAAATTATTGCATAGATCGTGCTCGGCAGAAACTCTTTCATCAATGCCAGAATAAAGAGAGCGTAACACTTTAGCCACCTTTGAACTTGAGATTGTAATTCACATATTATACATTCCTTATCACGGCACGTGCCTGTAAAATACGATATAAATGGAAAGATTTGATCGTTATCAAACTGCTAGGGAGCAAAGAACGAAGAGAAAGAATACAATTATCGCTTTGTATAGGCTTGATTTTAATCAATAAATTATATTCGGCTTATCCGTTCAATATCGATCAATGATGTCCGTTTCTAGGCGGATGAACGATTTGGAATGAACTCTTCATTTTGAGTCATTAATCGATATTATTTTCATTTTTATTCTATTTCATTATATTTTTTTGTTTGAATACACGGTCAAAATGACGTTTTACTATATATTTTGCATTACACTGTGTAGCGAAATTTCACCACCCAAAAAAATCAAACACTGCTCTTGACGTGGATATGGCTTTGCAATTAAACAATTAGAAACTGCGTCATCTTCGTACTATTTCCCTGAGATAACGAACACTCAGAAATCATAGCACAATTTATTGGTTATGTACTTCCTATTTTACAGTTTCATAATTTGATCCATGTTAGAATTTATCATCAGAGTTGACACACTCATTTCAAACGATATAGAGAGGAATTCTCAGTGATAGAATTTTACTTCACGATGAGTTATAACGAGGAGCGCAGAAGCAGATACCAGAATTGACACGAGAGAAATTGTTCGCGCGCAATTCAATGTGTTCAACCGAGTCAGATATCTTTTCCTTCGCACATAATTTTACTAGACATCTCGAGAATCTAATTTCAAAACGAATCTTTTCTTTGTGCGAATATCATGTATTTGTTTGACGTCAAAGCCATACCCGTATCGCTGGCACGCTTTGTAAGAAAAAGTAAGACATTGCACTCTTGTGAGATATCGATTCGATTCAAGGAAGTAACGGTACAGTCATCGCGGTAGTACAAATCCCTATTGTTATCAAGTAAATGCACTCTTGCGCCGATTCTGCCAGCTGATTTCTCCATGATGCACGAAAGTGAAAAATATCGTGAATCATCATCACATATCTCAATCAAGTATTTACTTTTCAGATAAAAGTTCACGTATAGAGTTTTGACAATTTTATCCTTTGGGTTATCTTGGGAGAGCAGAGGCGATTTCTAATCCTGCACCAAAAGTTCTCAAATATTTCCCAAAAATGTTTCAGTGACTTGCTTAGCAAGGGAAATACATCTTATTCTTCATGATCTGAATTCTGTAGTAAACTGTGAAAATTTTTTCAAAAAACTTCAACCAAATGATTGAATTGAATAATTCAAGCACTTGGTTGGAAATTCAACCAGTTTGTTCAACCAATTGAATGATTCTTCCATCAATTTAGCTGGTTGAATTTTTCACTCAACCAGTTGGTTGAAGGTTTTCGAAAAAAAATTTTACAGTGTACATTTTTGATAGCAAAAATTCAGTTGAAAAATTCGAGCGCGCTAAGCCACTTCAAGCAGGCCAGATATTGCTTTATGGTTTGTGTTTGTTCGAGTGGATAGGCCAATTTTTCTGCTAGTCGTGGAATTTCAAGAAAAATAACTATCATTGCAACTTCCTCGATCTCCCGCAACGATTAGAAGCTAACACTCATTTCGTGTCCTCTGTTATGCGCTCATTGTACCAATCGAGACGAGTAATCATCATCGTTCAATTAGTGTTCTTAGATTCAACCTTAGGAAAAACCGGGAAAATATCTTGTAGAAGTCACTCCTCGATCCGAGCTCGATCGCGTCATTTTCTAATAATCTCATCCCACGCGATAGTTTTAAACATTGGTTACTCCATGAAAAAAAAAAAACCTCTTTGCAGAACTAGAAATTCCATTTGATCTAAATGAAGGACAAAAGAGCAGATTGTTCAACGTCAATTCTTATCTGTTTTGCTATAGATGCAGTGCATGAGCTGAAAAAAAAGAGGCGGAAAAATGTGCACTGTGATGTCTGGAGAAGTTGGAAATGCCGTTCTGGATACAAATCACGCGAGGAGAGAGCTCAATTATGCCTGACGAACACGAAAAATTGTTTATTTGAAGTAGAGCTCAAGGAAGCTCTCAGTTTTAAGCAAGTTTTAGGAAAATTTAAGCTTAAACAAAGCGGCCAAGATGACGGTATCTTACACTGCAGAAGTAGCTACTTGCAGAGGCTTTGGCTGCTTTCTCAAGTTATTGTTACGGTAAGATTCACTTTCTTTCAATTATTCCTGAATTATTGTCATTTTTATGAGACGCAATCGTTATTCGATGTAATATGCTTCAAGACTCGATGTTTTACTCACGAGGAATTGTAGATATATTTCTTATGTTTGATGTTCTACTTTGTGTTCAACTCATGATTGTAATAATGAAAGTCATGAAACTTCTATATTTCTGAAGAGCATGAAAAGAGTCATAATAATGCAAGCGTACGTAACATATGATGCGACTATAAAAAATTGTTTAGTTTTCCTTCCTTTTTAATTCAATAGAAATAAATCATGGATGAATATAGAGGAGATGCACAAAATCATTTGGATTTTTCAATATTGCAAAGTTGTACAATTTTTGAGAGTTGTGTGAATGTAACTCTCGAATCACTCGTGATCCAGTAGTTCTCGGTCTTTTCTTACAAATGCATGTTAATGGCATGTTTCACTCTTACAAATTTTGGTATCCAGATATTGTAATTTTCTAGCTGAGGTGCAATGTTCTCAAACAAACTCGATGCTAATCAATGCATTCATGAGCACATTCACAGATATATTTAGCCAAACGTTTGCTCGGTTGGTCATCAGTGTTGATACAGATCTTTTGTCACATCTGCAAGTGGCTATCGCCAAATCTTTTGAAAAGTGAAGAACTAAAAGTTCGCTTCGAATGAACGAACAGAAAATCGCACGTACATGCATTGATTAATCAATCTCAGAAATTCGAGTAAATTTTTGTTCGATGATTAGCTTTTTGCTAGTTACAGAATAACTTGCGATTACATACTGCTGGCGAGTCATTATTATCGTCCGAGTATATATCTATTTGAATGATACGATTTGCTTGTGGGGAATAATACTTTAAATAACAGTTGACACCCGACAAAGGAGTCCAAGGTCGTTGTAACATCATCGGTAAATGAACCGACTTCATTTGCTCACATAACGTTCATATGTGTAGTGGAGAATATTCATTATTATGTAGAAAATCCAAGCTCGTTGTAAATTCACTTTAGTGATTTTAGACGAAAAAAAACTTCCAAGAGAAAGTTCTTTGAGCTTGACGATTCTTTTCAAAATCAGAAATGTAAGGGTTTCAAAATTGATTCATCAGGCTGTGTAAGTTTAAGTGTGTAGGAGATATTTCAATGATATTTCGCCTTTGAATGTTTGTTAAATCAGGCATTCATACATCTATCATTCTTATCTAATTTTTGCAAACGTTCATTCTTTCAGATGGAAAGCAAGTGTTTACAAATTGATATGGACAGACATGCTTCTTTTTCTCACTCTCTATTACTGTCTCTCCGTCACGTATCGCATGGTTCTTGTAGACGAGCAAAAGAAAATTTTTGAAAAAGTTGTAGAATTTTGCCGCAAACACTCGTCGTCGAGTCCCTTATCATTCGTCCTAGGATTTTATGTAACAATTGTTATGAATAGATGGTGGAATCAATACATAAGTATTCCGTGGCCTGATTCTATAGCTGTTTTTGTTTCTGCAACGATTCATGGCAATGACGAGCGAGGAAGACTCATGAGAAGAACCATTGTCAGGTTAGTATAATCAAGTTTTAGCATTGGCATTCGAAACATACAACTTTTTTTTTTTTGATCTTTGTCCAAGTATAGTCGCGCGTTGTTTAGTTCCATTGACTTGAAAATCTCTCTTTCGTAAATTAGCCGTAACTTTCAACCGCTTCAACATTTTTGCTCGTTTACTGAATTTATCCTTGAAGTACTTGTAAATCTTTCAGAAATGAATTGATGTCGCTTGAAAAATTTCCAAAAAACAGAGGTAAATAGCAAATGACACTTGAATCATAGAAAATTTAACTACTCTCCATCAATCCCAAACGCTGTTCAAGAAATCACTTACTTTTGAATTTGCATAAGAGGTCAGGAATGGCCGAGGAAGAAATAGAAACGGCATAGAAAAGTCAACGATGAACCATATTCATTAAAAATGTATGATGTCACCGACACAATTAACCACACACCATTAAATAGATCATTAATTCTAACAGGATAATAATCATTTTGATATGCTCGTCAGGTACGTGTGCGTGTGCCTCACGCTGGTTCTAGCAAACGTATCACCGCGCGTGAAAAAGCGCTTCCCAACGATGGAGCACTACGTCGATGCTGGCTTACTGCTGGAGAATGAACTTGGAATATTTCAAAGTTTGAACAGCAAATTCCCAAAACCAAGCAAACATTGGTTGCCCATAGTTTGGGCATCTAGTATAGTTACTAGGGCTCGAAAAGAGGGCAGGATACGAGATGATTTTGCCGTCAAGACACTTATTGACGAGCTCAACAAATTTCGTGGCTCCTGTGGTAGTCTCGTGCAATATGACACAATAAGCATCCCTTTAGTCTATACCCAAGTCGTCACTATAGCTGTATACACATATTTTCTAATCAACGTGATTAGCCAGCAATGGATCGAGGAGCAACCCTACGTAGTCGACATATACTTTCCAATATTTACCTTTCTTGAGATTTTTTTCTACATGGGATGGCTCAAGGTTGCCGAGACTCTTATTAATCCCTTTGGTGAGGACGACGACGACTTCGAGGTCAACTGGATTGTTGACCGGAACCTGCAGGTACCAATTACATACCCCTTTCTCATCATTGTGATCGTCAGATCGGGAAGGAAATAAGAAAGCGAGAGCGAGATGAGCTTCGTTTCGATTGGAATGAGGAATTGCGAATCAAATTCTTCTCATCAAATTTTTAAGTGAGAATGATCACAGAAAATCATCTTGATCTTATTGAAGAATTTTTCTCTCAATCGTGATTCAGCGCGTTAAAACGTGCCGAGGGAAGTTGGCTCGACAATAATCGCGTAACAATTGAATTGCTGAGTCGTTCGATAAATGAGTTAGCAATCTGTACGCGAGTCAAGATCCAAGCGTAACCATCAAATGCGCGATGATTTCCATCAGCTTTCAATTGTGTTAGCCTAATGTCTCTTGACAAATGAGTTCATACTGCATACAAGATCGACGAGTTATATCATACTTCCGTTCTTCACATTTGTGTACGTGATTCCAGTTTAAATTTATTTGTTGTAATTGACAGAAAGCAGCGGGAATACAGTTATAACCTTGATAATCTTCGCATGCTGGATTTCTCTTTTGACTGCAGCTAGTTATTTCTAAAATTCGCGATCAGATCCGGTACACGGAAGACATCCGTGAATGACTCGATCATAATAAACTGGGCGGAATAGTCACTTACATAGTCTGAGAGTTTTTCTTCGAACCGATGGTACAATTCTTTTTGAAAGTTGACGAAAATGAATTTGACGTTGACCAGGTGAGCTACCTCATCGTAGACGAGATGCACCACGAACATCCTGAGCTGATCCGAGATCAATACTGGGATGAAGTGTTCCCGACTGAATTGCCTTATACCGCTGCAGCGGAGCCATTCAGAGAGGAACATCCCGAGCCATCTACCGCCGGAATACAACTTTCAGCAGCTCAACAAGAGCTGCAGCCCTCATCTGTGCGAATCGACGAGATGGAAAAGGAATACCAGCAAAAATATGGCTCAGATATGAACGACGACGCTATTTCAGGAATTCACTTTGTCGCTGGTGGAAAAATATCAAGGTTACTCATTTTTCCCTTTTATCTTGAGATATTCGAGTTGAGCATTATAACTGGAAAGGATTGAAATAATTCAGCCAAATTATATCATATATTGTTGATGTCCCTATGTATTCTAATCCACGTACCCATTGCCATGGACGAACTTAAGCTGAATCAGGATTTCAATTCCATAGAATTCATTCGTTCATGTATCATTAGTAATCCTATCAGACATTATTGAGCCCGTTGACTTTAGCACTGAATTCTAGCACTTTCGATCACTTTCTGATGATCAAAGTATCGAATACTAGTGGCAAATTGATGAAAAATGGCGAAATTGTTTTTCTGTTCTTTCAAAAATGAATGACTATTGCGACTCTATTCTTGGGTCAACATATAATTCAGCAATATCCAAGAAATTTCCTGATTTTTTCCGATCTTACCAATGCTTTCATCAAACGTCATCGTGAAATATCGAAAATAGCGCTTTTCCAGTGTACTTGACATCAACATTCAACAATTTTAAAATGATTCCTGACTCATACTATTTTCGTTCTTTACTAGCTTTCTTTAACTATTGCTCAGAAAAACTCAGCTTGTTTCATTCATATATCATCGAAACAATTAAATTGCGTTATCGACAGTAGATTCTTGGTTTTGAGTTGTCCGAAAAAAATTATTTTTCAGGAGTGGCAGTCGAGTGAGTAGCAGAGATAGAGCTGTAGGCATCGGTTCGATACCAAGTAATATTGGAGGATCATTGCAGAGGATAAATAGTGTTACGAATGTATTGAAGAGAATATTCAGTAAAGAGGATCGGCCCGACGGTGGTGGCACTAAAACTCCGGCAAGACTCCAAAATTCTAACTCTGCAGCTTCTTTGAAGATTCCTGGTAAGAATCGATCGCAATTTTTCAATTTTCAAATGATGCATTGGTATTTGACCAAAATTTCTTAAATCATTCAAGGAGCCGGATCGATGAGAATAGGTGTGATCGAGGAGGTAGATGAGCAAATGACAATGACATCAATGAGACCCGAAAACCGCCCACATGTACAAAGTATATTTCCCCAAGGCCCGCCACCGGCAAGTGCTCCGGTTGATGTTCCTAAATCAAATTCCATGTCGCGCAACGGTGATATATTTTCCGCAAGCGCTCCAATGCCAGGTTTCAGTTCGTCTGCGGGCAGCGAGAGCAACTCTGTGGGCGATGACGCCATGCGATATCGAGGCACTAGGTAAGACCTACCACTTGATAAAACTAGATTACCCAGTGCAATGTATCACCCGCGCGTGAAAAAATGAATTTTTGAATGAAGGATGATCGAATAGATATTATTGGTTCAGAAATTCTCAAAATAAAGTACTGTGGATTGAGTTTGGCGAGCTAAGCGAAGAGTTGAGATTAAGGTATTATTTTTTTGTTTTTTATGAGGTCGTACGAGAGTGTACTTTGAATTTCGAATTGGCGTACTTATTTCGTAAGAGGCACTCTATTGAACAGATGACGACATGAAATAAAAAACTGTCGAGACTTGATTGCCCTTGCAAAGAGTATTGAGTAGTGAGTTGGCGAGATCAAAAAGTGAGTTTTGACTGTACTTGATGGTTGCAGTTCTTCATTGTGAAAGTCGACAAGATACATACAAATAATCAATCTAATGTTTCACGCGACATTGATAGTTATCGAGAAATAGTTACTCTAGTCAATGAGTTACAGTCGACTTACACTCTTTAACAAACGTGTGATTATTGTAAAACTTTTATTACCACTAATTATGTACTCACATAAATTCGTCGCTGTAGTACGGTGAAATATTTGTAATTTTTTATTTCAGAACTCAGTTGTCAATGCCTGTTCAGCATCATAATTTTGGAGCATCAGCCTTTGATCGAGAAAACAATGGGAGTACGCGAAGTTCATCATCTACTAGCAGTTTAGACGACGAGTTTACGAAATTGAAAACTGAACGTGAGAAACAGCGTCGGGAAAAGGCCATACGGAAAATAAGTAGAAGCCTCAGCAATCGAGCATCTCAAGAGCCATCTTTCGTTGAAAATAATGATACAGAGCTGCTTTTGGCTGAGTTAGCACACGCTTCTAAACAATATTTGCATCCATCTGATTGCGAAGATAAGGAACAAAAGCCACCGGATGTAACCTAGATGCAATACATTTTTTCTATTGATTATTAGTGAAGACATGAGTATTGTGCCTTTTTTTAGAAAATAATTGCCATACTTTTGTATTTTGACTCATGTTTTGTTCAGTGTGTCGATATCTACTTGTCGCACAAATCATGTATGTTGATAAGCTTACTTCTGATTCTAAGAATTGCATTGTTAAATGTTAAAGTGTATAAGTAATTACACATTAGTGGGCTGGAATAACTCTAGCGCTGTGATAAAAAATTTTCTCAAAGTCTAACACGCTCAAAAATATTTTTTATATTAGATATTTGAATTTTGAGACAATCTCACGTAAATACAACTTTTTTATCTTTGCGATATTTTTTTTACCTGTTCGGCTATAGATTCAAGGGTATCAAATGAATTTTAATTTTTGAAAGAAACTTGTAATTCCGATGAACATGCTACTATGTTTCGAATGAAATGAACGTTTTCCATCGATTGCACATCTACAAAATTTGCCTCAGACAGCTCATTGGGTTCTTCAAGTAACTAATTTTCATCAGAATCAGAGTGTAGATCAGATTTGACAAAAGATGTGGTCCTGTGACGACGGATAAAAGTTTTCAAGCTGTACCTTACTAGGCATGGCATGTTCCAGAACAATTCTACTTTTGTCAATTTAAAATCGTTTTAAAACGAATCGAGGTACTTCGAAGGTGTAGACAGTCTAAAAAAATAAGCATACTATTGAATGTAAATAAGTGACTTACACCCGCGAATAATAGGTAGTATAGTTCCAAATGGCTTTGAAAAGTGCCTTTGTGAGGGTCCTACAATTCAGTTCGATTCGATTTTGGAGACCTTCATTGAACTAATAATCAAAGTACTTGATAAATATGCAAATGTAATAAGCTTATTTATTCAAATTGTATATACAGTGCTTTTATACCAGAGTACAAGTATACTCTAAAAAACGTTTGGGAGAAAACTTAACATCTTCTCTATCATCTTACCGTTATTCAGTACTTGCATATATATAATTTTGATTGGGAATAATATATCAGGGTATGTACCGGAATAGACTTTGAATTTTCTTGAATTTCGTTGTTTTGAGATTTTTATCCGATCCATCCTGGAAATGTATCTCAACCTGCCTCTTCGCGATAATCATGGAGATTATGATGATCATAACCACTCGACCCAGGCAGAATATCGTACTCAATGAAATTCATCGAGATTCAAAATTGATTTCATTACAAACCCTGTAATATATTCCACGGCCTGAACGATTGTTTTCGGCCTAAGCATGTTGAAACAACTATCCTCTCGATGTAGATTCAATCCTCGCTGAATATCGAAGGCTAATTTTCGATCGCCTGCTCTGGAATAGAAAATCTACGATTTCATTATTAGAAAACTGTTTAAGAGCAGAAGATCAACAAATGCTTTGCAATATAATCAAGACTGTATCACATCGTTTAGAAAAAGAAAGATTGCATAATTATTTTTTGACAATGCATGCAGCATTGATCAAAACCCACTGCCTTTGTATGAATATTATTCGAATTCATCATAGCACATTCCAAATCTGAGGCTTTTGTACAAGGAAAGTGAGCACATGCAATGGATAAAATGATCATCATCATCGCTTTAAGCATCAAATTATTTTAATGCTTGGTAATAAAGAAGTACGTAACGTACTATAAATGTATCGCAATATTCTTTGAAAAGTATCATGAACTATTGTTCCGACTAGCAGTATTATTAAATATATAAAGCAATCATTTGAATAAATTATCGAATTTTCTATCAAATTCTTGAGTTTTATTCGATACTAATTTTTTCTCCCGGAAACTTGGTACGTGGTTCTTGAAATACTCATTCGCAGTTTTATAATTACTGTAAAATTGAGTTGTCTTTCCAAGCTTTTTTGAACTCACGCATTTTCTTATACGGATCCCTAGAAAACAAAGCGGTGAAACGTGAAATAGAGGGATAATAAGTACTCATCATACAAAACTACTTTGGAAAAAAATTATACACAGTTATTATCCTAGCTTCATAAGACATGGTTTTCAAACCGTGTAGATAATTCACAACGGAGCGAGGAAAATGACAATTAACATTTCCGGTAAAGCTCCGGTAAAATAGGATACATTGCGTTGAGAAGGTAGCAGTTTTATTCTGGATATCTGCTCGGCTCTGTCGTAAATCAGTTTAATACGAATGAATTGTGATCCGTTCGATATAAAAATTTTACGGAGTGGAAAATTGTTTTCCAAGTTTAACAATCAGAATTTTTTATCACGATGATTTTTTTTCGTCGCACGACAGCCGTGCAGTGGTTTTCTTATAAATGAGTCATTTTGATTTGTAAATATGAGAATTAAATACAATGAAGTAGATGTTTAATCAATCACAGAGATATTTATCTCGGGTGAGGGATCGTTATAATTACCTACATTATTTATTGTTGGAGAATAAAATCATGTTCCGTTTGCTCGAATTAAATAAACGTTGACTAAGAAATGAACGGTAGAAGCATCAGATAAAAGTATCAAAGAACTCACGATCTTCGTAAACTTTCTTCAAGTTGTCACAGTTACATCGCGTAAAGCTTGGCGTGCAGTCATTAAATTATTCCAATTTTGTAATTGAGGAAAATAGCGTCTACTTCCACTATCCTGAAGCAGTAAACTCGTGAGTTTTTCATGATCTAATCTCTGTAGGAATATGAATTTCTAGAAACCATCGGATTAAGAGCTCCGGGTTACTGTTATTTGAAGCGTTAAAGTTTGATTCGAGGTTTTTCAGACAATTGGAATTGAACCAATTTTTGTGGTGCGATGATCTAGTGTCTATTTGTCTCATCAATTTTAGATATAATTTCGTGACAATCATCTTGAGATAGAATAATATGTGAAGAAGATTGGATCGTAGCACTGATTATACCTCTTTTATGACAAGAATCTCAATTATCTAGAGGTATTTCACGACAATCTATATTGTATTTTCTGGGATCCTAATCTGCTGATATATGAACTGAAAACTTTTGTGTACGCGATCGAATCCATCTGTATTCAATACTCATTACACGTTATCATCTTTTTTTGATTGTCGATCCGCATGGTGAAGAAAAATAAAAATTTCATACGGATTTTCAACTCTTACTCGCATCTGCTAAAATGATAGCTCACAATACCTATATACTCGGTCAACGATATTAAAAATTCATGGTTCAATGTCTTTTATCAGAAATACCTGAATTCTTTGTTTTGTTCCGGATTATGAGAACACTTCACGATTTCCAGGAGAGATTTACAGGTAGGATGCTGCAATGACCTCTACATAGCACTTTTTACTTCCTGTCAAATTCTAAATTTAACACAGTTCTTTCATTCGTAGTACTTTCAACAGCAAGATGTATATACCAATCATCGAATTCTCGATTCGTATTTTATTTCGGCTGCTTTCGAAAAAAGTAGAAAATAAATATTTTCTAGTACCTCTCCATCAAAATCCAAAATGGTTCGGATATAACGATCACTTATCCAAATGCAAAAATAACCCTTGTATGCGGTTTCAGTCAAAGTTATGACTTGCGCATGAATGAAGTTTTCACTACCTTGCACAACTTATGTGGCGATTTGTAACAGCATCTAAGAGAATGCAATGCTTGTGTTTTATTAAATCTTGAAATTACTCTATTACTTTGCGGAACAAGTACTAAACCAAGCATGAGTGTTTTTTCATTTACAGCATCTAATATAGTATAGTTGAGTCTCACTAGGCGAGCAATTCGATTATTAGACGTCTTTCAATTATATGCACACCTACGCAAAGATAAAAACTCTCATCAGACTTTGCACAACCAGGTGCAAAAATGATTTGACGAGTATTGAGACTGAGCTTTAGGTGTGATTATCGTTATTTATCGACACAACTCACGTGTTCAGAATCAGACCCGACTTTGTTGACATTTTTTTCCAAAAGAAAATCATTGAGATCGGTTCAAATGTTGACAGGAGATCCACGAACTTAGTGACACAGGTGGCTTGAGAGTTAGAATGTGAAGAATCATCAAGATTTTCATTTTTTCAAATTAAGAAGGATAATTTACCTAACTATTACTACCTCGAAATAAGGTAAGTTTGCCCAACATGCCCCCCCCCCGAAGTTTTTTTGTTAATAAGTTGCTTCTACTTCAACATTTTTCAACGTACCTTGGCTCATCTTAGCTTTTTTAAGACCTTTGAAGTGAGCTGAGGTGAGTTCAATTTTGACAAGTAACCAGAGCTCAGCACCTCAACTTTTTGAAAAAGTATTTCTTCGCAAATTTGCAAAAGTAGGGTACATACACTTGGGGGAAATTGATTCTTCCGAATTTGAGTGAATACTGCGATGAGTCATCTAGATTATACGACCAAGTTCACTCTGTATTGACACATATTTGAGAAAAATCAACTTCCCACAAGTATACCCAATATGACTTCATTGTCTGTTAAGAGGTCTGCAGCCCAAAGGACGAGACGGGAAAACCCACGTGTTTATTAGTTTCGCAAAATTACGATATTCCCTTCTAGAAATGCAAATGAAACGTCCCTTAGCTCATTTTGCAGTTTTTTGCATTCTTCAGGATAAACTTAGAGTTTTTACATAAGCCCCTAATGAGATGAGAGAAAAGTGAGGAAAGTAAAATTAAGGATAAATTGGATATACCTCCGAGTTTCATAACTGATCTCCGTACATGCATCTAGATCCATAATATATCTTGGGTAGAGGCAGCTTTTTTCTCTCAGCGAGCAACGGTTGAAGTAAACAATTTTGGCACCATCTGCACTGAAGAGAGATCTCTTAGATGTGCCAACACGAAAAAAGGAAAAACCTACCTAAAATTTTGTCAAAAATGCAGAAATCGTCCAGAATCGATCAGAATTACTTATTCCGAATTTTGACATGACAATTATAAGATAATTTTGAGGAAACGCGAATGAATGCTCATTTCTTGAGATCAGCATGTAAGGACATGATGGGTACATTTACCTTATATTCAATGTTGATGAAAGTTTAAAAGTAATGAGAACTCTAGATCATATAAGACTGATTTTCTCGGTGAATCGACTGAAAGGTTGATGGGTCCTTGAGTTCACAGAGACACAGTTCGTCAAAACTCAGAAAAGGAAATGTACTCGAAAAATCACATGAAGAATCCACGGCAAACATTTGAATGACGATAAATTTCCTTAGTTAATATGTAATAGTTCCCCCATCAAGATAAATTGACTGATTTGTGATCCACTATTCAACCAGTATATTTATTGCGCTTGGACGTGACGATATATCATCATTGTGACATTTTGAAAGTTGTACTCCAGCGTAGTCATCATTTCTTATTCATTTCAATGCATAGAGAATTTATATGAGCCAAATCATCAATTTGCCATGATACTATTCGTTTGAGATGGTTAGACTCAAACCGATTGATCTTGTCCTTGATTCCAAATTTGCTAAAACTGAACGAGATATAGAAAAAGACATACATATTCATCACTTGCATGCGAATGAATTCCAGATCCGATCAGAATAAACAATTGACAGATACATTCGGAGTTTTCTCTTGAACTCGCGGAACAGAACGAGTTTTTCTCCAAAACAACCTGGTTCCAAATGGATATGGCCGTATATCGATTATTTAATGGAGAGTCGAAAAAATCTTTTTTCATTGAGAAAGACTCATACTTATTCCAACACAATACTAATGAAAAGGCCAAGATCCAAGGCTCAGTAAATATTTCGATGCAAAAAAATATTATCGTGTGCGTGGACGAGTCACAAATACAAACACAAATCTAGTAAAAATTCCGGTGAGAGCAAGATAATCAGACTGTAACAAGTTTCATTCATTGTTATAATCAAAAACCATTTATTTATAACCTTGTACAAAATGTATGATATGGCCTTGGATATGGCAATATAATACATTTCGTAAAGAATCCGTAAAATTTTTTCTTTGTCCCAAATTATTACATGGATAAAGATCGATATCATTACTGTTGGAGACGAGAAACCTTTGATGGAAAGATGTGGAATGTACTCTATGGTCCCACCCAATAAAATTGCGTACGCAACTCGTCACGGAAACTCGGTTTTGAGCACTTGTCGTAAAAATTCTGCGTTCCCGCAACTTTGGTACACTACTAGTTGTAGTGTTGACTAAAAGCATTCCCCTGAACCAAACGATCATTCATAAAGTTTGAATATACAAACGTTAACTCAAAGAAGCTGGCGTATTTAATAAAAATACAAACACAACTAGCGATTATTTTCACACGAGTTTGTTTCGAATCGCTATACAAGAGAGGTGAATTCCAACAATCATCCTTAAAATCGTGGGTGCCCTCAAGACTGACAGTGTGAGAAAATTTAATCGATTTCTTCTTAATCATCTTATCTCGACGAAAATCGTCTGTTCAATCAGTTTAGATTCATTAAAAATGTTACGCGACGGAACATGCAATCAATTCTTACTTTTCTTATTATTTCTGTGAAGACGATTATCGATACTTCAATTGAAAATCAATGGATCAGATATTGGCTCGATCAATGTAATATAATACGTCACTCGATAAAAGATTAAGGTTCGTGAATAAAACGTGTGAAAATAATGGAGGGGGTCAATACTTGTACGAGAAAGGCTATAGTGATCACCAGGAACTTATTTCAAGTTTGACAGGAACAAGTTTTACTACATTATTTGCATTCACAAAAAGAACTGAGGATATGAATGTGCTTGTGGACGGAGATATAAGTTTGAGATTAGTTCCTAGCTCATAAAAGTTTGAGAAAGTGAGAGAGCTTCATGTTTCTGAGTGCTGCAAGCGATGATTCAAAAAATCACATATGAAATCTGTGTCTTGCTCAACAAGCGTGTCATGAAGTGAAACTTTGCGACGTCTCGCCTAAAATCGAGGAATGTCACAGTACTATCGAATCCATCTCAATCAAAAACTTTGAATTCTACAGCTAAACATGGCGCCGTGGAGCACTCTTTTGGGTGTTTGCTGTCTTGCTTTGGGTAAGAGAAAAAATAAAAATTTCTTTTTCGTTATGCATTCTAAATTTAATCAGAAAATAATGAAATGAATTAATGGAGTAAAAGTCTCAGAATGACTATCCCGTGGTGTTATAAAAAAAATGTGGGATTCTCTATTTATTGATCAAAATAATATTGAGAACGAGAAATATCCCCCAAACAGAGGATAACGCGGCCTTGTTTGCATTTTTAGCGATAATGAACTTTGTTTGAGCATGCACGAATTAAGTAAATATGTACTCAACAAACTTCAATTCTTGGAACATTTAATCAATGGTCGAATCAACATTAGATGTTTGAACATGCAAGCCCTTTTACGGTTATGAACATGGATTATTATTATTAGTGTATTACGCTATGACGGTATCCTTAATCAGTGGAATTTTTTATTGTCTTTTTTGATGAATCCTAATGTAAAGTGATTCATTATTTTAGTCATACAACATAGACAAATTCAATTCGACTGGAGCACGGTCCTCTATCAATCTCCACTATTTCGTGGTGTAAATACAGTATTGTTAACACGTTCACTGATGCAATGGGCACCACGGGTGGGGCTCACCCGTCCTTCCCTGTGTGCGATGGATCCCACGCACCCATGAGTCCGACTTTTCATTGAATTACAGCTCCCACTAAACAGCGGATCCAATGGCTTATGTCGTGGTAGTTTCTCGTTGTTCATGTTATAATGAACATGTGTACACAGCAGTTTCGGTATCGGACTTGATTTTGATGAGTTTTGCCCGATCTCCGTTTTTTACATTAATCAAGTGAGATCAATCGATAAGTAGCAGATTATTAGTCACTTTGAGGTCGACGGTTTTGCGTTGAGTAATGTTCGATTAGCGTGACAAAAAAAGCGGAGGCTAAATCGAAAAATGTGGATTATTCCAATCACAGCCTATGCTTCGTCTTATCTGTGCTATCGTGCACCGTAACTCTCGGGATTCAAATACTAAAGAAATTGTTCTATTTGAGTATCTGGCTCCAAACGCTGCACAAATTTCAAGCACGTCAATGAGGCTGTCTTTCCATGGGACAAATATTTTGCCTGAATCAACCCGCGAAGTTTAAAAACCCCAAACTTGAGCATGCAATGAGTGCGAGAGAGATGGCGCGACTTTGGTGTCTCTCTTTTACACATTCAGAAGGGTACCCGCGCCATCTGCCATGGAAAGGTAACCTGAACTGATAGGAGTTGCAAGCGCTGCAAGAACATGGTCACAATTATTATATGCCTGGGGGGCTTAGTGAAACACAGGTCCTGCTACAGTCTGTTAACATCGACTTCGACGATTTGATTGATACCCCTTATCATCCTAATGGATATTCTCAGCGTTATAGACAATTTTTCGGAACCCACCGGTGGGGCCCACTCAATTTCATAGGAACACTATAAATAGATGCCGAACTGATGATTTCCCAAAAGGTTTGGCTTCCGTATGCTGCTTTAATGCGCATTTGTACTCTCTCGGTATTGCGATTTCGCCTTTTGCAGTGAACGTGTTACCACCCGCGCCGTACTGCACTTCTCTTTCCCTTGTTACCCACTCAAGCTTGATGTACTAGTACTTATTGTGTGATTATTCTGTGACAACAGTTTCATTCAGTTCGCTCATACTTTTAGTTCGGGGGGGGGGGGAGGTCTGAATAAAAAACTCGAGAGGAAACTCGTATTCTAGAAGTTTCAAAAAAGTATTCTTAAGTATTTCGAGGCGCTGAATCGAATGCCTGAAGTCACCAGCCCTGAAACCCCGGCGTTTTTTGTAACAATTTCCAGTGAAAAATCATATAGTTTTTTGCAAAAAAAGTCAGGAAATATGCATTTTTACGGAACAGTTGAGACTCAAGTTGTAAAGCGCAAAATTTTCCTACAAAAAAGGTCTTTACAAGT
Organism: Eretmocerus hayati; assembly: GCA_029851415.1. Classification (NCBI taxonomy): domain Eukaryota; kingdom Metazoa; phylum Arthropoda; class Insecta; order Hymenoptera; family Aphelinidae; genus Eretmocerus; species Eretmocerus hayati. The sequence continues at coordinate 137,779,461 of CM056742.1, forward strand.
TTCCCAGAAAACCCAAGCCTGGGTCGGGAACTGCGCTAGAAGTGCTGGCCTCATTATTATGGGGCGGCCGACGCAGGGCTACTTCTAAACTCGCTACCAATTTGACAGTTGTAAATTTCGGCGAGAGTTTAGGACTAGGCGACCAAGTGCATCTTGAAGAGGATGACATTCCCTCAGAGATGGACACAAGTCGTATCTCGCTAAGAATGAAACCCTTCGAGCATGGCTCAAATAAAAAGAAATAAGTGTGTCGAAACGGTATTCTCGGCGGCGCGGCGCGGCGCTTAAGACTTGCAGGTTGTTCCATACCAAATCATTATCTGAATATCATTGAAGAATCAAAATCTATTTGAATATGACATCTGAATCCATGTAAATATGTATGCAAATCAATTGTATGTGCGTTTGCTTCATTTCAGTAATAACTTCATTTCATGGAATGCTATATAGTTATTGAATGCTTCCTCTAGAACGTGAAGGACGCAGGGTTCCCGGTGTTCGTCGGTCGTAGCACGGATTGATCCGGGGCTATAGTCTCCGTTGGCTGAGACCACGACACGATTCAGCGTAGAGGCTGATCGTGGGCGTTTTTTGACCACCAGGGAAAGCATTCGAAGTTGAGATTTAATTGTTTCGTTTTTCATCCAGGCTAGCAACGCGTCTAGAAGAAAACAAGTCTGCTCTCTTCCGATAGATTCCGAAGCAAACGGACGCCTGAGGCCAATTATAATTCTGTTCTTATAAACGTTGAATAAACTAACGTGTTAAATTTACATTAGTGTATTTTGCTTCGCTCCGGATCTCGAGCGAGAACACAGGTGGTGCACTCCTTTTCTCTTCCTCTCGCATCACATTGGAAGAGCTTCGTCCTCAGCGAGATACGACCTCTACCATTAGAAAATTTCATCCCCGCGTAGCGCTGCGTCGGCTGTCCCGTATAAGCCCCCCCCATGTTAAACATGCGGAACAGATTTCGCGCATTTCCCGCCCCAGACTTGGGTTTCCTAGGAAACTTGTGAGGACCTTTTTTGTAGGACATTTTGCGTTCTACAACTTAAGCCTCTACAAATTTTGCGTAGAAATGCATATTTTCCGAATTTTTTACAAAAAACTATCATTTTGCACTAAAAATTGTTAATAAGAAAAAAACGCCAGGTGATCGGGCTGGCGACCTCAAACATTTGATTTAGGGTCTCAAAATACATATTAATACTCTTTGGGACCTTCTGGAACACGAGTTTCTTACTTAGACCCCCCCCCCTCAGCGCTCGGAACACATACACATACTTCCCTCGTTTCGACAAAACGGAAAGACGCAAGAACCAACAATCCATTGACTCGAAATTTTATTCCTAGCTAAAAAATACTACATATTTTCTTGCTTCCTGTCAAAAATCTATGTAATAATATCAATTTTTGCAGGAACCTATCCTCTTAGCTGTACGGCGAGGCCGCAACAAAAAGTCCATTTTAACGCAAGCCAATTACATGCCGATGTAGATGCCCCACACGCATTCGTTATTCTTGGAGCATCGGTACGTTTTTATGCGGAGTTCACGTGTGAATTGCTGCTCTTCAAACAAAATTTGGATTTAAAATTTGAACAAATTATCCGTTGTCTTCCGTATTTGTAGTCGTTCTTCATACAATACTTGTTGATTACTCACCAAATATTGCCGGTTCCAATACACCATGAACTTCTAGACGAAAATCCTTGATCATCTGAACGTTTCAATCTCTCCAATCACAAAATCTTGCAATTATGAATAATTATGATTCGATTGAAAATAAAAAAACTGTACAATTTCAGGGCGATCTGTCAAAGCGCGAGATCTATCCGGCTCTGTGGTCTCTCTACCGCGATAACAAGCTCCCATCCAATACAAGGTTTTACGGTCACGCTCGCAAGAATATCGATGTTGCAAAACTGCGTGAAAACGTTGACCCTTACGTCAAAATTTCCGATGACGAGCTGAAGCGATACGATGAATTTTGGTCACTCAACAAATATACAGCTGGCACCGATAACGAGGATGCCGATTATGATAAAATCAATGAGATGATTGGAAAGGATCAGGGTGGACCTGATGCAAGAGGCAACAGGATATTCTACTTGGCGCTGCCACCGTCGGTGTTTCAAAACGCAACCACGCAAATTAAACGCGCCTGCATGGCTAAAAAGTTGGTATAGTTGGATAAATCAATTCAACCAATAATTTGAGACTATAATTTTTTCATGAAACTTCGGATACGGAAAGTTTTTCTGGAATCAATGAGCTCATTTTCAATGTGCAGTGTTTGACAACAATTGAGGGGGTGGGTGGAAAAAGGGCCTAATTACAAAACGGTCATTTCGAGAAAAACGATAAGAACTAACTATATCATGCCCGGGGCATGATTCGATGCGCATACCTGGCTTATTTCAAAGGTTTTGGCATCCCCAAAACAACCGCACAGGAATTGGAAGGTAGCTGTCGATTTTGAGAGGTATACAGCCATTCACAAAAATGTAATTAGGCCCTTTCTCCCAATACTGGGTCAATTTTTGGGATAGTTGGTCCACTAAAAGTTGGATAACGTTGCGAAATCGAGTTCAATGGCCTCCAAATTTCATCAGCATATCTATGGGTATGTCACACAAGATATCTAATTGTAATTCAACGTCTGAATGCATTTTCATCGATTCTGCACGTGAAAGATGGTTCCATTGAGTGTGTGAAACTGAGGTCACTCAATATTCACTTAGCAAGCATGAAGATACATTTTTTGAAGGCCAAAGAACATGATTTGATAGCCAGAATTGGTAGAAAAGAGATATGGAGGTCATAAGAATTTTTTTAAAATTTCTTCGTGAAAAATTAGGCCCTTTTTACCAATACCCCACCACTTAGGCCCTTTATCCCGATATCGATAGTGGAGTTAGGCCCTTTTGAACGAGATTTTCCGGTGACTTAGGCCCTTTTTACCAATATTGTTGCACTTAGGCCCTTTTTACCAATAATGTTGCACTTAGGCCCTTTTCACCAATACTGTTGCACTTAGGCCCTTTTTACCAATACTGTTGCACTTAGGCCCTTTTTGCCAGTACTTCTACGTTGAGGCTCTTTTTAACAATACCCTTACAGTTGGGCCCTTTTTTCGAAGAAAATTTTCCTGTTGTTTGGGCTCTTATAGAAAATCTTCGAGGTCTTGGTGGCTTTGTGGGTACCTCTCTCTGCAGTGATAAGATCCTTTTACTTAGTCACATTCGTGCTGAGATTCGATTCCTAAACAAAACTCTCTTCCGGAGTCTCATTGTTATAATCTTTTGAGGGGAATTCGGAGGTGTCTAGTTTCCCCAGTCAAACAACAATAAGATGAGAAATCCAATCTGTCGGAGTTATGATTTTCCAAAAAATAGCTATGTATGAAGAAATCGTGCCCGTGAAATACACTTACGCTGACAAGGGGAGTCCGGAGGGTCCGGGTCACCAAATCTCACCAAACTTTTTCCACAGGCTCGTACCACCTAGAACATGGAGAGTCCAGAGTAACTCCATCAAATGGGCTTTCATTTCAGAGCTACAAGCAAAAACGCTAGCATTGCCAGTAAACCCATATATATATAATACTTTTTGACATGGGCCTATATGGGCAATTCTTACGTTTTTGCTTGTAGCTCTGGACAGAAGGCCCACTTGAGGGAGTCACTCTGGATTCTCCATTTTCTAGGTGGTACGAGACTGTGAAAAAAGTTTAGTGAGGTATGATGACCCGGACCCTCCGAACTCCCGTTGCGAGTCCGATTTTCGGGCGCCACAGTGAATGGGGCCCAATCAATTTCTTACTTGATCTCGTTTCTTGAACCTACTTTAGCCTATCTTACTCCATTTGAGCCTACCAGATAATCTTGAAGGTTGGGGACGAAACTGACCGCGGATTCGGTTTCTACATCAAAAAATACACGAAAAACACATGTTCACGTCTTGGGAACGATCCGACTCAAAATTCGCATTCTTGGCGTCCATTGGAGGAGCCGCGGGTTCACGGACTCGATACCTTGGAGTTTTTCATTTTTTGGACCAGCTAGATCTCGTGATCTAACGCGTCAAACGGACTTCCTCGAGTGACCATTCTGAAGTGAGTTACACCAGGCGGCTATCAATTGAAATTACTTTTAGAGACATCAGAGGACGCGCATGCACAAGAGATGCAAATACTGGATTGAAATTTGTTTCAAAGATAATTTTTGCATTTTTGACCACTTTCCACCGCCAAGACTGATAGTTTTCGAAACCGTTTTCGCTGTAACATGACCCGGCAAACACGATGAAGTGGTTAACTAACGTCTTGATAATAGGTAACATGGTTAGAAATCAATTCTTATGTTTTATCAATTTTCTTAGAGGCCTCAATCGCAGGTTGTCGATATAAGAATACTGCTCTCCTATTTGTCCGAGTTCCGACGATATGTTGAAAAAAATTTGGTTGTTTCATTGAAATCCATCGGAACACGATTCTACTAATGGAACGCCGATTTTCAACTTTTTTGGAGGATTACTTAAAACACCGTACGACACAGAGATGACCTTGGGACGTTAGAAAGCTCTTTCCCCACTCAAAGCTTATGAAATAGTGAGGTCATGCTTTTCTCTTCAGAATGATTGGCGAACCATTCGTGTCCAATGGTGCAGCATCGTAGTTAGGCGATTCGTTCTTACCCATCAAAACTGTACAACTAGCTGTCCAAGGAGTCTAGCTGGGTTCAACTGCCTTCAGATAATAGACAGAGGATCTAACTCTCATCATACAACCGATAAAAGGGCGTAACTTCCATCATATAATCGACAAAAGGGCCTAAGTGCACTTAGGCCCTTTTTCTGATCTATGGAGTTTTCGAAGTTTATGGAAAAACAACTTTCATGGGGTGATAGATCATGGTTCAAGGGTTCAAAAAAGCGGTAGGCCGGAAAAAGGGCCTAAGTGCACTTAGGCTCTTTTTCCACCCACCCCCTCAATTGATACTTTGAAAGATTGATACTTATTTGCCCGTGCAACGATTAAATACTTGTTTGAATTTATAGACTCTTTGATCATCAAGCAAAGTAGAGAAGAATTTCATCTATGTTATTTTGAATCATTTTCTGCTATTCTAAATATTTTACACAAATTTTCTATCCCCTCTCAGGATTTTTCAAAAGTAACTATTGATTAGTATGCGATATACTCCAGCAAAAGCTTCGGATTCTAGCAATAATTTCGATTATCCCCTCCTACTCGGTCCTGAAATATCATTTGATATACAGATACGTAATATGGCTTTGTAATAATGATGAATTTGGTGACATGTCACCAAATCATGCATGATTTGTAATAATAACGTGTAGGGAAATGCCTAAGTTTGACGCTGAGGAGATCGGGAACTTTCTTTCTTGTATCAACGAGGAAGTACTGAATTATGAATGAATTAGTCAGTGAAAATTGAGCATTCAAAATCGTTGTCAAAATACATAGTTCTTTTTGAACGATCTTTGTAACGAGGGTGGTATTCTCTAGCCATAAGGCATCTGAACGCCAATTTTTCACCCCGAACTGGAGAGAAAATATATTTGTGTGTCGAAAATGGGACTTACCTATAAGTATTCCAACATTATGTGACCCTAAACAACTCATATCATTATGAATGAGTGAGATTTCATGAGGAGCAATGATATAATCGATGCACTCTTCAGATGCAGTTGGATTTTCACATCCACCCAGATATTTGGAATTACAATCATGTACTTACTCTTTGTAGAGGCTGGACTCGAATTGGAGTAGAAAAACCTTTTGGACACGACTTAGCCTCTTCAGAGGAGCTTTCTCATCATTTGTCATCGCTCTTCACCGAGGATCAAATATATCGCATGGATCACTTCCTCGGTTACGATATGGTGCAAAATCTTCTTAGGATCAGGTTCGCCAACAGAATGTTTGACCCATCCTGGAACAAGCACAGTATCGCTTCGGTCAAGATCAACTTCTGCGAAAATATGGGTATCGAAGGCCGAGGCGTGTTTTTTGATGAAAATGGTATCATTAGGGATGTTATGCAAAACCATTTGTTACAAATAATGTCACTCATCGCAATGGAAAAGCCTGTGTCGGCCAGCAGCGACGACGTGAGGTATACACATTTCAATATCGTTCGTCGATGATTTGCAAACGGATCTGAAAAACTGTTTCGATTCGTCCAAAAATTCAATTATGAAATGAGGTTATCCAAATTCTAAAATCGGCGCTATATCACTAGATATTTTCAAAATATTCTGCATGAAAATGCGCAAGATTTGTTAATATTCTTAGATCAATAGAGAGTAGTGATTTTTGTCTATTACTGAATTTTTGGATGAAATTTAGTCTAATGAGAATACGTTTGCTTTGAGCTTGTAACAACTCAAAAATTTGAGCAGGGATGCGAAGGTTGAACTACTGAAGAGTACCAAAGCAGTTGTGATGGACGATGTTGTACTTGGACAGTACGTTGGTAATCCCGATTCTGACGATCCGCGAGAGAGAATCGGTTTTCAGGATGATCCAACAGTGCCTCCGGGTTCCAATGCATCTACTTTTGCTCTTACTGTTTTGAGAATTCAAAATCAGCGATGGGAAGGCGTTCCATTTATTATTCGAGCAGGCAAAGGTAATCTTGAGCAAGTAATATTTCATAAGGTTCTTCAATCGAACAATAAGCATAATATTTCACAGTATCATAATCATTGTCGAAAAATCTGACGAGGATTGTTAGCCTCTGTACCAGTTTCAACGATACCCAATATTTAATTTTCCCATGATCAAAAAATCCATTGATTCCGTTTATATCGAAATTATCAGTATACTTAGTAATGAGAATATTCTTTGAGATCTTCACCTTTTTGTATGCATATTGATTTTTCCTTTAACCCATTGATCATCGCGAGCTTGAGACATCGAGAAACGTATTTCTAGAGTACGAAAATGTTTCCGTAGTTGAAAATGGACAAAAAAAGACAACATTAGAATATTCAGCATTTTTTGACTTTTGTTTTGTCTTTGTTTGTAATCAGGCACTTGGCCTCCGCCTAATTTGATCAATTTCTTGTGTCGACGAGGATTTTAAAGAATTTTTTCAGTTTTTCCTGACAAACCCGAAGAAAATAATGATCGATTATATTATAATCATTGGAAATCCATAAGCAAAAATTTGTTCATTATTTTGGACATTGTGGATGAATGGGTTAACGTCTACGACTTCCCCCGAGATTCTTTGAACTCATTCTCGCACGTTATTTTTCCAGGCTTGGATGTTAATAAAACAGAGGTGATAATTCAGTACAAGGGTATCGAGAATGATATTTTCAATGGCCAGTCCAACAGAAACGAGCTTATTATTAGGATAGGAACGACTGAAGCATTGCAAGTGAAACTGATGTCGAAAATCCCAGGGTTTTCATCCAACATTGAAGAAATCACGATGGATTTTGATTACATCAATGAATATAAAGTGAGTATCGAAGAAACAATCTTTTGACGAACGTTCCTACTATGTAATGAGTAATGGCAAGGAATGAGTTTCAACGATGTGGAAGAAATTATAGAATTGTCAAAAATTTTTTGCCAAAATCATCCACTCGCATGACCGATTTTTACGAGACGGCGTGGAATGGGGCAGAGAAACCAGGAAATGGCCATAAGAGCAATGCTATTCCCACATACACGGGTACACCCTATCATCACCCAATTGACCGCTGACGGGGATGGAAAGTATCGAACTCATCACGATGAATTCCACGCCAAAGCGACCTGCGGAAAGGGGTCATCTCTCTGATTCTTTTTTAACCTTCTTCATTCAATTATATGGCCCAAAATAGGAACTTAGGACCACCTATGGGATCCAAAAAAAATTGCTCCTCTCTATTGCACGAACATCCGTAAACGGACCGAGAATTTATCGTGTAAAGATCGATGTTCTTTTACTCACGGAAATGGGAATATTTCGAGTTCTCGAATAGCTTCCGATTTGCGGATTGCGGCATCTGAAAGGGCATCAAAAAATCTATCGAAAACGTTGTCGGAAATTCCTTCCCTGTGATGTCGGGGCCTCCTGGAGGCAAAAAAGTGTTTGTCACTTAAAAGTTAATTCCTCAAAAAGTCATTTTTTATTATTTTTTGAAAGTCAGATATTTGACGGAAAATTTTGCGTTCTTTCGAAAAAAAATGGGTTTCAGAGAACTTTGGAGCGATTTAAGTGACTTATGAGCGATTTTTCGAAAATTTGATTTTTTCGGTTTCAGAAAAAGGTGATTTTCTGCGCATGCGCACAAACGTAGACTTTCGATGCCATTTTTGATCGAAAGCTGACAAAATTCCCTATAAAATACATACCCGCAAAGTTGAAATTCATGCACTGAAACGGGATCTGCAACGATTAATTATATCGAATCAAAATCACATGAAAATTCAGCCCATTAACGCCTTCCGTAGCGCCGGCTGAGATGACACATTTACGAGATCTTCTCGGGGCTTATTTTTGAGTACGAAATTGCCCTAGAAAAATTGGGACCACATGATTTCAATGTAAAATTGTATGAACTTTCAAAATATGCGATGAAAAATCCCGTTTGAGGCGAACCTGAGGTGCTACATTCAATTTTCTGCCAGAAAATACGAAAATTGCAAAAAATTGAATGTAGCACCTCGGGTTTGCCTCAAACGGAATTTTTTATCGCATATTCTCAAAGTTCAGACAATTTTACGTTGAAACCATGTGGTCCCAATTTTTCTAGGGCAATTTCGTACTCAAAAATGAGTCCCGAGAAGATCTCGTAAATGTGTCATCTCAGCCGGTGCCACGGAAGGCGTTAATGGGCTGAATTTTCATGTGATTTTGATTCGATATAATTAATTGTTGCAGATCCCGTTTCAGTGCACGAATTTCAACTTTGCGAGAAGTCATTTTATAGGGAATTTTGTCAGCTTTCCATTGGGAATGGTGCCGAAAGTCTACGCTTGTGCGCATGAACAGGAAATCGCCTTTTTCTGAAATCGGAAAAATCAAATTTTCAAAAAATGGCCCATAAGTCACCTGGATCGCCCCAAACTTTTCTGAAACCCATTTTTTCGAAAGGACGCAAAATTTTACGTCAAATATCTGATTTTCATAAGAAAAATAATGGCTTTTTGAGGAGTTAACGTATTGGTGAAAAACACTGTTTTGCCTTCAGGATGCCCCCAAATCACAGAGAAGGAATTTCCGACAACGTTTTCGATAGGTTTTTTGATGCTCTTTCAGATGCCGGAATCCGCAAATCGGTATAGCTATTCGAGAACTCGAAATATTCGTGAATAAAAGAGCATCGATTTTTACACGATGAATTTTCGGCCTGTTTACGAATTTGCGTGCAATGGAGAGGAGCAATTTTTTTTGGACCCCATGGGTGGTCCTAAGTTTTTATTTTCGGGCATAGAATTGAATGAAGAAGGTTAAAAAAGAATCTGAGAGATGACCCCTTTCCGTAGGTCGCTTTGGCGTGCAATTCATCCACCAGAAAACTCGAGAAGTCATTGAAGTTATAATATGCACGTTATTCAAGAGTTTTCCAGCATTATAATTCCCGAAAATCCCCTTGAAAAATGGGAGAAGTAGCTCGTACGATTTAACAACGAAATATTGGCTCACGCAGTTACTTACTTGCTTGGTGTCAAGTACAACCAAAGTGAGAGATCACAAGCAAAACCGGATCGGTTTGCATCGTCTTGTTCGTGTGCACCTCAAAAAACATGATTTCGTGAAGCGATCACGTTTTTTTCTGAGACCGTGATTGCTTGCCAATCCGACATGATTCGACGCACATAGACCGGACTCATCTAGATTTCTTCGTTTTTTGATGGGCAATCAGATGCCATTTGGAGAAATGAGATTGGTCAGACTGCGTCGTCGTAGAGTGAGAAATAAGTATCGTCAATTTTTTTTCTTTTCAAAAGGCAGTCACGCGTCATCACCAGGAGATAGTTTCACACCTGTTGGAAACACATTCTTGGGCTTCAAGGTGGTTGCACCCGCTAATTAGGGGGTTACTTGCCCGCAAGAATCGTACCGATATCCCAGAGACTGCATCCAAAGGCCGACTTTAACACTGAGGAAAAAAAGCCATGTCACGCCCGAAATTTCGTGATTCTTCAAATTTGATGGCCCGCCATTCCGGTCTATCTCAATTTTGAGTCTTGAGCTCGCTACAACTTGGTTGTAGGATCTCAAAAAAGGCGTCTGCTTTGTCGCGGAGTTGATATATAGCCATTGATGCGAAAAATTGGTTCACAAAGAACGTAATGCACGAATCACCGCGTTTCGTGGATTTGCTCATATTCACTATAATGATATACCTCACACTCGTGCGTAGATCTACTGAGACTCATATTTCAGGATTTGAAATTACCTAGCGCATATGAGGTGCTACTTTTAGACATGTTCCACGGTAATCAAATGAATTTCGTACGCGAGGATGAACTCAAAGAAGCATGGAAAATTTTCACCCCAATATTGCATGAGATTGAAGGAAAGCAGATCAAACCTATTGACTACAAGTAAGTTTGTCTTTTATTGATAATACTATAGGAAATGTGTCAATACTCATTCGTTGTCTATCTTTCTAGGTTTGGATCAAAAGGACCTCAAGAAGCAGACGAATTAGAAGTGAAGAATAATTTTCTCTGAAGTCAACATAACCGAATGCATGTACAAAATATAACAAGACTCTTTTAACTTTTCCGAGTGAAGTCCCTCTTATTTGTGGCGACTCGGAAAGAGTGTGAGGTTCACTCGACCGCGAGTGAGATTTTCACTCCGAAAGAGTGAAACTCACTCTTCCCCGAGTTACCACAAAGCGGGAAGGGGGGGGGGTTCACTCGTAAAGATTAACAGAGGATGGTTATTCTCTAATTATAAGAGGGTGCAGATCTCTGAAATTTCTCCTTTTGTATTATGATGTTTCGGTGCATTTTTCTAAACAGTATTGATTTTAAATGTAGCAGGTCTCAGATACTCAGAACACGTAAAATGTAAAAATGAAGGTCTAATCAAATGTAATAATGAAAGTCATTCTCGAGTTCTCGCGTTTGCTGGTGTAAATATTTTGAACGAATGACCAACCTCTTTGAAAATTTGATAGACGGCTCTCAAGTCATCGAAAATCAATTTTTTTATCATTGTATAGATCGCATGTATCAAAATCTGTATGGTTAAAAACTACAATAGAAATTTTGTTTCTCTAGCCTGAGTAATTCAATTCTTGTTATATCCATATCGAAGATTGACTCCGAGCATATACAGAAGTCATGAAAATCATTATAATACCTATTATTACACACGCTCTCAGCAAAAAGCTAACAAATCTAGATATGATGGCTGTATGTATGGCACTAGAATGATGAAAATGAGGGGGACTGTGCGCTAAGTCATGCAAGCTTACATTTTTCATTGCAAAAAATATTCAGGGCGGAAACTGATGGGAAGTGAGTGGGTACAATCCGAGTTTCATCCGTGGGTCTGAATTTGCAACACAACTCATTCAATTGACAGTATCTTGATGCGTTTCCAAACCTCAAATATATTCTGAGGGTCTAATCTCTCACTGCCCGAGAAGCCTTATTGTGATACCCTCTTTACACCGACCGTTGTCCCTCTTCATTTCATCTTCAAATGATTCTAAGAAATTTCTTTTTTGTCATCAAAAACAAAAAAAGGTGATGGTGCATACATTTTTCCAGGGCTATTTACAAAGGACAACAATTTTGCCATTAAAAGCCTTGAAAAGTAGGATGGTGCATGAGGGTTTTATGATAAAATAAGTCGCTTCGACAACCCGATGAAGAGCTTTTTCGAGGAAAGAAGTTTCGAGCAACGCTCGTGTATACATCTCATGCGAAGCAATTTTCTATCACAGTTACAATTTCATTAGCGATATTCATTGTGGGATCATTTCCGAATTTTCGCGAGCTTCCCATATTTTTCTTCTAACTCACACATCAAACCCATTTGAATTCGAAGAGAAGTAAACACCTATATTGTCGTGGTGGAGAAAACTGACATCAGTGAAAGAATGAAAATCTAATAACCATCCTCGAGCACGGAAATAAAATTAGTTTCTCATTTCTATTTCTCAATCTATGTGGGAGCACAAGACGAAACGTGAGAAAAGCGATCAACGAAATAATGTTGAATCATAAATGAACCTCATCGAGGGATGATTTTTGAAAGTATAGACTCACATCGAAGGAAAAAATTGAATTCCCAAACGAAGGTCTCAAGCGTATAGAATTGAAATAAAATAAAATTCTACAGAGATTCTGGTCCGGTACCGAACCGTCAAAACTTTTGAAGCACAGATGCCACTAAAAATTATGGTTCTTTGACGTAAATATCAGATTTGATCGTAATCACGAACAAAATTCATTGAATTTCAAAAGCGATCGGCGCTCGGATCGGCTTCATGCATGGTACAGATTCACTTCCAAGCGAGGACGTACTTCTTCTTCCGAAAACTATGAGGGTTTCCACGGAACTTTTGACTTTTGTGTTACTGCTATGTTCCTGGAGTACTCTGAACTATGGGGAGTGCACAGGAGTGGCATTATATAGTATTTGGCATCATTCAATATAGCCTACATTCTTTCCTGATGAAACGCTTCCTGATTTGCCAACAGAAGGCTGCAAAAGATGATTTTCGGGTAAGTTTACAAACGAACCAACGCGATTTTTTGAATTGATAAGGCTGTAACTAAAATACCTATGCCTCAACTACTTCGGTGGAATGATATATCCATCTACTAATCTCATATTTTGAGAAAATCTTTGATTCAGAGGTGTGCGCTGATTGGCTATGATATTAGCTCTCACTTATCGATGTAACCGAGTTTTGTGGGAAAACTTTCTCTGGCTATTGTTTACGAAAATTATGGACGGCTTGTGCGAAACGGAGAATTCAGCAATGAGTTTTCGAAGTTAAAAAGAAGACGAATCGAATCCCGTTTGGTTCGTGAGTGTGCACTGATCCGGACAAATTTTATAAAGCTTCAGAGCTCATGAAGTTATCGCGCCACTGGCTTTGAGAATGGTCATTTTTTGATGACATACTCAGGAAACGTAAAGCACAGGATTGAAATGTTATGCTCTTTTTTCTTCATCACAAAAAGGATACAATCGCACCGTTTTGAGTTGCAATTGTCGACCGGTATTTCTGTGAGAAGCTAAGGAGAAATATTTGAATCTCGATAATAAGCTGAATAAACCCCTAAATGTGATGGTATCGCGAATTTCTTGATTTCTACATATTATACGGCTAAAATATGAATAAAATAACACCACAGCAACTCTAGAAATTGAAATGAGACTCATAAGTCGTGACTCGATTTTGGAAATTTACATCCAATTTTGGAAAAATCAATGATTTCATCTTAGAGCCAAGTCAGGTGAAATATAATCCCTATTGATCGTCTACACAATGTTTTGAATCGAATCCACTCGATCGGAGTTGATTCACAAATTTTTCAAGAGTGGAATTGCGTACTTGTCGTTCTGAAACAGATACCTTGGCTTGGAAGAGAGTGGCACCACTTTTTTCACATGTTTTCGAGGTCTTAGTATCACATAAAAACCATTTTAAACGTGTGCGATGGAAACGCACACGTTTAAAATGGTTTGATCAAAACTAATTTCACGTACCGTATTGAAATCCACTATATTGAAAGCTGTGTCAACATAACGATGTTTAGCTTTTCTTTAAATAAGTCTGGATGAAATTTTGATCCCTCAAAATGAGACTGATGTAGATTTTAAGGGTTGTATATTTTATCAGACGAAACGTTCCGAAAAAAGATGAAGAATTAGCAGGTGCAGCAGGGAATTACCAGTCAACTCATCGCTCATCAATTAAGAGGATGGAATTTAAAAGCTTAATTGCTAATCGTTAATTATTTTTACGGTCTCCGGGTAGCCCTTCTCGAGTTCTGGATATTTTCACCAAATTTATCCATTCGACTTGAGCCGGGTTTGAGATTACAGAAAAGGTGGTCTATGGGTCTATCTTCGATACTTCTTCCATTTCACGTTGTATGCGAAAAAGGATATTATCATCAGAAAGTTACAGAAGTCTCCTCTCAGATCGAATCGGTTCAAAGTAGTAAGAACGTCAAGGTAATCAGGTCTCAGCCTCATATAAGCATACATCAGTTTGATCAATTGATCAAAATTTCAACAGAGATAATAATTCGCGACGGGACAGTGAATGTTTTCCGCAACGTTGCATGCCGATGGGCGATGAAGGGAACGCAAGTACTTATTCCCATGCTCATTCCCATTTCCAAAAATTTCGGGTCTGGGATTGTTGGACAGTTTGACATAACTTGGGACCCGTCACGTATGTTCACGTGTGTTACTTATAATAAGCCAAGAGAAAAGCAAAGTCGGGATGAAAATTTGGCAAAACTTTGGATTGTGGGGGTGTTATTAACAATACACCAGGACCAACTATAAGTATTACCTGGGAATAACAGTGTAACGTACAATTAGAAGATTCTGAACTTACCCAATATTATGCTTTGAAGAAGATCGATCAATCCGTCCATGGATCAGGATCAGTCAACTCACAAAACACCTCGCAATGATAATGCGGAAATGATTCGAAAACATCACCATGCTGAAAATCAAATTCAAAACCTAACCTAAACTACATGACAACAGAACAGTCGTCTCTCTCAATTCAGTCTCAACTCAAACATGGCTGGATCGGCTGCTACAGCGGCTCCGGCTCGACAGGCTATGAAATATTTGATGGGCAAGTGTATGCCATCTTTCAAAACTACATCAGTGAAAGTTGAAATTCCCAAATTTGAGTATGATGAAAATTTGCATATGGTATGCGTATGATTTTCCGAAAATTTTTACGAAAACGAACGCAGTATTTTGAGGTTACATACCCTATTTTCCACTCTCATTTTTTCAGCATTTCAGAACGTATGAATATTTGTATGCCCATGATCCAAACAAGGTTTGTAAGACAGGAGATATGGTTTTGGTGCAGAGTTTACCAGAAAAACTAACAAGGCTTGTCACACACAAAGTAAGATTTTTCATGCTATTTTTCTTTACCAAGAAACCTGACTGTAATATCAACAAAAATTTTCACACTCTCTGAGCGAGTGAGAATATGTTTATCGATTATTCTTTTCACAATTTGAGCTATGACTGTTTTGCTTTCAGGTTGTTGAAGTGGTTTTCCCTCTTGGAAACATAACAGATCCAATCACAGGCAAAAAAGTGGTTGGATCCAAATACAGGGATGATATAAAAGAAGTTAACAAGTTGTATGGGAAAATGCCTGGTGGATTTGACTATGAAAAAGCACCTCCACGTGGTTATCTCGAAGATACTAGAGATTTTACTCATAAACCAGCTTACCAAAAATACTATGAGGATCCTGATGATCCTCAGCCATATGCTGTTTACTAAAGTATTTTTTAATTTGTTAGTTTTCTTAACTTGTATGTATGGGATTAGTTCAAGAGCCATTATTTGCTCAATTAATGAATAAAAATTTGTATTGAAACCAAACATTGTATTGGCTAATTGTATTAACAACATTTACACGGTTTTTTGTCTCTACATAACAATAGTACATGGGTTCTCATGGTATCTTATTGATAGGAGGGCAGATTAAGCGAGAATGTCACTATTTTAGCTTTACTTGAGAATCAATTTCTGCAATGGATATAAAAGTAATAAATATACAATAAATTACTATGGGTATTTACATCTGTTCATCAGATTGGGAATCGTTTACAGGCTTCCAAGGAAATGATGTACAGTTCTTCTCACAGATTTTGCAGAGCAACTCAAATATGTCTCCGGAATTAAGAGTTGTTCCCAGGGTAGAAACTCCTACGTCTGAAAGATCATTTCACGTACAACACTCCTTACTGACTCTTCTGACAAGGCTTTCAGATATTATACAGGTAACATGCACTCTGTTTAGAAGCAAACAGGGCCATGCGAGTTGTTGATACCGAGATGATCTTAAATCATGGTCTTATGCTTTCAATATCTACCAACCTTCATCATTTCCGTACAATGCACCAGTACCGACGTATTGGTATTTTGTCAGAACCTAAAACTCCAAAAGTTGATCTTTTTCTTCCATCTGAATAGTCCCACCCTTTACTTTGTTAGAGAAGGAAATGGAGTCCTCCCTGGATTTTTGGGAACTTACATATATATTACAAATTTGATCTCATGAGTCAGAGAGGAATTCTCTCTCTAATGCTGCACCCATAGCGTTCCATTCACTATCATCCTCAAGATTATCTGCTTCTAATCCGCCGACTGAATCTTGTGAGTTGTCACCGAGATCAAGATCGTCTGGCAAATCCCCTCCATGACGGAATCTTGTTACTGGATCTTCTTCATCATCATCATCATCATCTTCATCGTCTTCATAGCATCGTTTCCGACGTTTACAACCCTCGCCCGATCCATTGCTATTATGTCCTTCACTGTCACTGTCGTTACTTTTCTTTCTCTTCTTGTCTGGCGGAAGATCGTCATCATCTAAGGAGAGCATAATTATTTATATTATGAGAACAGGCTTTTTCAATATTGCTTTCAACTTATATGGCAAAATATGCTTACACCCGTAAACATTATCTGAGTCTGAATCTTGATCTCTTCTACAAAAATTTGCTTCTTGTGATTCTTCATCTAAATCATCAAGATCGGACATGTCATCTTCAACTTCTTTGTCCATGTTTGCAATTTCTTCTCGAGAAAATGCCATCAATGGATTGATGCTGTTAGCAAAAGTATCTTCATCTGGCATGTAATCCTCTACATGTTCTGGAGTACTGCAGTGTGCCGGTGGCTTCCTGAATTCACGAGCCTACAATTACTCATTCATTTTAGAATTTCGAAGTTGAATGAGATCCGACAAAACATTCATGTATTGTCTGTATATTTTTGTGATAATGATTAGTGATGCATGATCATCTTCATGAGCCATGACGAATATGAAGAATTTCATTGTCCCACTCACTTTGTGTAATGGTACTTCTTTCAAGGGGTATAATCTCTCGTCGACATGCTCCCACCGTTCAGCGCAGGTCCAGAGCCAATCCGGAGTAACAATTTTTATTCTCCCACGTTTTTTTGCTTCCCTTACTTTTACTGTGCCTGGCTGTATCGCGACTAAATGAGTGGTCTGGTCCGTGAGATCCTGAAAGAGAGAACAAGTTCAAGGCATCCCCGATATGACCCTTGAAACATACACCGTACTAATACCTGAATCACTTGAGCGCCGAAAGCTCTTGCCACTTTGTAAGCACGACTTTGATGGAGCTTCTGATTATTTGGTACAAGTCCACTAAAAGTTAAGAATGTTCCCTCCAGAACATGCGATCGTACTTTGGGTATTATTTCACGAAGGGATTTAGATTTGATATTCTCATTCTCAATTCCAGCATAAAACTCGGCGTGAATTCTCTTCAAAATATCTTCCAAGTACAGCAAGTAATCATCATGATCTTCAGCAACTGTAATAATTTCATATGATAGTTTTATTCCAAAAATTTCTCATCTTCTGAGAATTGGTTCATTCATTCAACACTTCTGAATGATGTGAATTATCATTTAACTTACGATTGTCTGGGTTTTGTTTTCCATCAGTATCTCCATCTGCTATTGGTGCACCTCCTATTTATGAAAGAAAAATCTTGAGATTAGATTGTTTGGACAATGTTGACATCAGATTCCATCACTATAATTTCAAGTTGGACCAAACCTTCATCTTTATTCTCTTTTGTACCGTCATTTTCATTATCTACATTTTCATTCATTGAAGGAGAACTGGGTTCTTGAGAAATTTCTATGGGACTTTTGGTAGGATCTGGATCATCCTGTTTCCCAAGACCTGGGGGTACATTTATATCCCCAGTATGCAAAAAATAATGATATGGTTTTACTTGAACCAGATTTGCGCAACCCTGCCACACGTCATCCCGATCATCAATGATACAAACCATATCAACTCCACAAGGGAATAAGGCTCTGCCAAAAACATAAACTGTTTTGTAGAATAAAGTTATGTCAAAACTTGATGTAAGCAAATGGCACTCACTTGAGATTAGCAGTCTTTGACATGGGATCAAAGCATTCATCTCTGGACAAGATACGATGGGAGAAAAGTTTTCCATCTTCATCCAAAATTGAAGCAACTTTGTGAGCATACTGACGAGCTCCAAATGTACAAATGTGTAATTCATAAAATTCACTGACTTCTGACAAGAACCGTCTAGTGTGAGGTCTCAATCTAGTATGGTACCATGGTGAATTAGGACCATAAAGTTGAAAATGGTATACATCCTGTTTTAAAAAATGTTGATCAGAGTAAATACCTTAGGTCATGCCTCTTAACTCATAAATTTTCTCAAAAACTCTTAATTGTTATCACCTCTAAGTCGGCTGGTATATTATCGTTTGTAGTGTGCACTATTGTTTGATCTAGATCAACTAATAACACCAACTGCTTGTGTTTCAGTAATCTTTCTTTGTCCTCTCGACCAATTTTTTCTGCTAATTCAGGGGTGACTTTTAATTCTGGAACACTGTGAACCATTGGCACAATGGCTTGAATCATTGGCTTGTCAGAATTTGAGGTAGACTCTTCTTGCAAATCAGCTCCACATTCGGCGCATAAATCTTTCATCACAGTTGGGTGTTTGCATCCTTCCATGAGAACTATGGTTTGTCTAGAATAATAAGCGATGAAAAATACATGACCCGCTATT
Organism: Eretmocerus hayati; assembly: GCA_029851415.1. Taxonomy (NCBI): domain Eukaryota; kingdom Metazoa; phylum Arthropoda; class Insecta; order Hymenoptera; family Aphelinidae; genus Eretmocerus; species Eretmocerus hayati. The sequence continues at coordinate 137,798,289 of CM056742.1, forward strand.
ACTCGGTAGCACAAAATAAATTTCAATCATCTAGTTAAAGGGAAATTGACTGAAGGTACTTGAGGACTTCAATTTGATGAAAGTGAGGCCATCCTGAAAGTATGGCTTGTTCTATAAACGCATGTACTATGTTTGTTTTGATTAAGATTATGAAGTTGGATATTTAAGGACAGTTCATAAGTCAGTATAGTATTATAATGATTTGAATCAATCTTGTGGAGAGGAAGATAAAAAATGGTCTAGACAATCATAACGAAAAGTACTTGTGAACAAAGTAAGTAGGAATTCATGATGAATAAAAGGCTGCTTGTAGGTTATGCAAAGCAACTTACCCAGGATGAACAATTTCGTTCTCTTTGATCAAGATCTTTGTAACTTTGCCAAATTGTGAGGCCTTCATTTTTTTCTCAGCTTTTCCAGTGGCTACGTCTTGATAATGCACGAGGATTCTGCCAGCAGTCACCATCGTGCCCTCGGATACTCTCCACTTTTTGATCCGGGAGGGCTGATCTTCCTTAGGGAACTTTACTTCAAAACTCGCCATTGTCTGGTTTATTAACTATCCAATACTTCGTCTACGATAGCTTCGCTTCCTGGACAAGGAGCATCTACTATCTCAGCACATTTACCATAGTGGCCCGGTATAAACAAACAGTAATGATCGATCGTTTACATCATCACTAATGAATGCTAACAAAGGCACATGCTGCACCTATATATACTGTATATACAGCATACAGCACGCATTTGCGCGGGAGACTGAATGGCTGATATAGGTATGTACGGTGGCTAACTGAACTCACGTATATGTAAACATAATCAATAAATTTCAGAACATTATTGAGAAGCATTATTCAGAAGCTCTGATGATGCTTCACACCCACTTATATCTTATATTATCAAAGAAAAGTTTTCAAGACATTGCGGGAAAGTCAAGCAAATAACGATTTGAATCGTCATCGCAGGCGGTTTAGATGAATTATCAACGTAGAAGAAAGTGTGCGAAGAAAACAAAGTAATTTTGATGTCTGCACACACATAATATTCTGTTGGTGGCTCATAAGGCAGAAGTCTGGGTGGGTTCGTAAACGAGAGATAAACGAGTCAGTAAAAAACCGATCTTGAAAAACTTTAAACCCAACTCGAGCTATCTAATCTATCTACGATCTTTGATCAGATGTTCATCTGAAGATGATAGATGATCAATAACAGCTGTTCCATGCTGGCGCAATGCAATGCTAATCGAAACGGCAGCCAATCGAAACGCGCGCGAAACACGCCGGTCATCGTATTTTTTCCTTTCTTCCAAATAACTGGAGCCTAAGTTATTAAGATTATTTACGTGATTTTTGAGATGTATATGTCCTCGTTTCGGTGTATAAACGGATCTTAGAAAATATGCGGAATCAATCTACTGGCCAATCAGAGAATGTAATATGATACACAAAACGTCTTGCCCGAATTATTATTGTGATTCAAGTCGTGGGCAAAATCGTGGAGCATAAAAGTTCTACTCATAATTTAACTAGAAAAAAATCTATACATTCAAAAGTTGTATAGCAGTTTTGGATCATGATCGAGCAAAAAAATGTGTCATATAACCTCTTTATACAAGTACTATTTTATTTGAAAATATCTCAAATACCACCAACAAATGATTGAAGCGATACAGGCTTCTTGTGTTAGGATCAGGCACTTCATCCTTAACAAGAAAAAGTCTCTCGTCAGTGTTAATAGACAACATCTCAATACATTTGTAACATTGTGTCTCCAAGATAAAGAAATTATGAAAGTTTTGAATGTTGCTGAAAAAAATGATGCTGCTAAAAATATTGCTGGCCATCTGTCAAGAGGCACTTCTCGCAGGGTATGTCTTTCTTTATTTTATATATTTGGATGTCCATTGATAATTATCTCATTCCAGAGGGAAGGATTATCCAAGTTCAATAAAATATATGAGTTCAATGTTAGACTATGGAATCAAAACTGTCAAATGATTATGACATCTGTTTCTGGGCACTTACTGACTTATGAATTTGCTGGTAATTACCGTAAATGGTATAGCTGCCCTCCGCTCAGTCTTTTTGAAGCACCAGTCATGAAGTTGTGTGCCGAAGAAAATTATGAAAAAATCAAGAAAACCATTGAGAGAGAAGTTAAAACATGCAATGCCTTGATCATATGGACTGACTGTGATAGAGAAGGGGAAAATATAGGCTTTGAGATTATACAAGTCTGTCAAGCTGTCAAACCAAATATTCAAGTCTATAGGTATTGTACACTCCTTTATTATCATGGAATGCAATGTACTGTTCTGTCTCATTAATATTAATATAATGGAGGAGCAATCACTTTTCTGACATGTAGAAATGTTTGAACAGTACTGTTGAATAATTTATGACTAATTTCCTTTTTCGATAGGGCCAAGTTTTCTGAGATCACTCAAATTTCTATTGAGAGAGCTTTACAAACTCTAGAGCAGCCTAACAAAGCCCTGAGTGATGCAGTTGATGTTCGCAGTGAGCTTGATCTTAGAATAGGTAACACCAAAACGAATGTAAGAAATATTACTTTGATGAATACTCATTGTGCATTTGTATTTTGTTTCTTAGGAGCTTCGTTTACAAGATTTCAAACTATGAGATTACAAAAAAAGTTTCCAACAGTTTTAGCTGAGATGCTGATAAGTTATGGACCATGTCAATTTCCTACATTGGGATTCGTTGTTGAACGGTTTTTAGCTATTGAAAGGTTTCAAGAGGAACCATACTGGAAGTTAAAAGTAACCCATACACAGAATGATCTAACTGTAGACTTCAGGTACGAATATATTCCATTTCTTTTGAACAAAAGTTTATCTCACAAATCTCATATTTCAAGATTCTCTCAAGACAATGGTTAATTAACCAAATAGGCAATACATAAGGACTATCACATTACTTTTGTACACTATGTATTGTATTTTTCTGATTATTTCTCTTTACTCTTTTTGATATCGTTTTAATGAGTCCATCGTGGCTTTATCCATCACAGTGAGACAATTTCAAGTGGAAGAAACGAACATTTTCTGGAAACAATTTTATCACTGATTATCTGATTTGTAGTCTTGATGTGGCTTTTTAAGGATCTCATCACGGATGTTTTTCGCTGTAGGTGGGCTCGAAATCGCTTATTTGAAAAATTACCTTGTGAAGTTTTTCTGGACATATGTCAGGAAAATCCTCTAGCCACTGTTGAAAAAGTCACGAGCAAACCTAAAAGTAAATGGCGACCACTTCCTCTGGATACTATTGTGAGTATTGGTAATGATTCATCTTGATAACCATTTTCGTTCCTGTTGAGTATATGTGCATGGGTAGTACAATGTTTAATAATATCTATAGCTACAACCAAAACAACCTGAAAGTAATGAAAATAAAAGAAAGGAAACTTCTATTCTGCATCGAGTAAGTTCGGTAATGAGTGATTCCGAATTGAAATGTTTGATTTTGTCGACAGGAACTGGAAAAACAAGGTTCCCGCAAATTACGTCTAACAGCAAAAGAAACGATGAGAATCGCGGAGAAATTATATTCGCAGGGTTTCATAAGCTATCCTCGTACTGAAACCAACATTTTTCCTAAGGAGATGGATTTAGCGACTCTTGTAAATCAGCAAACTGCCCATCACACCTGGGGTGGATTTGCACACCGTGTCTTAGATGAGGGTATCACACCAAGACAGGGCAAAAAAAGCGATCAGGCCCATCCCCCTATCCATCCAACAAAATTTACGGATTCCTTGAACGGTACATCACTCGTAATCATCACAATCAAGATTGATTTTGATATTTTATTGTAACAATTCCATTTCTGTGAGCTAGTAATAATGCATTCTTGCCTCAACATTTTCAGGGACTGAAGCACAAGTTTACGAGTTCGTAGTACGCCACTTTTTGGCTTGCGTATCAAAAAATGCCGAGGGCTTCGAAACAGTAGTTGAAATCGACATAGCTGGAGAAAAGTTCTTAACGAACGGTTTACAAATAGTCGCCAAGAACTACCTCGAGGTGTACATTTACGAGACCTGGAATGCTAAGGAGATCCATATTTACGAGCGCGGTCAGACGTTTATGCCAACATCGATTGACATGCTGGAGGAAGTAACATCGCCACCAAAACTACTTACTGAAGCGGATCTCATCGCACTCATGGATAAGCACGGTATAGGCACCGACGCCACTCATGCCGAGCATATCGAGACCATCAAATCGAGAGCATACGTCGGAATAGTCGAGCAAAAGTATTTGGTGCCCGGTAAACTTGGCATCGGTCTGGTCATGGGTTACGACCGGATGGGCTTCCAAATGTCGAAGCCACATCTTAGAGCTGAGCTAGAGAATGATTTGAAATTGTAGGTGTATTATATTTCGCTCTTTTTTTTTCTAGTCTCCCCAATTTCTTAAATCCGGATAAACAATATGTTGAGACTTACATGGCATCCTTTTTTTGAGAATCGCAAGTAATTTGACTTTCTACTCAGGATCTGCGAGGGTCAAAAGCAGCCTGATGAGGTGCGGCAGCGTATGATAACCAAGTACCGGCAATATTTTGTCGAAGCAATGGCTAAGGCCGCAACGATTGATACTGCTCTAGCGGAGTATCTTAACGAACAGCCAGCGGCAGTTGAAGAAGCTGAGATTGCGATGCCGGTTGAAGAAGTGCCAATACTCAAATGTCCAAAGTGTAACTCGAACATGGTCGTGAAAACCAAGCGCGAAGGTAACAGCAAATACATCGGTTGCACGTCTTTTCCAACTTGTAGGAATGTCATCTGGCTGCCGGATACCGTTGAAGACATTGAGGTTCTCAATGATCGGTGTAACCAGGTGAGTGACGTCGACGAAACGAAGAATATAGTTCAATCTTGTTGAATTTACGTAATTATGCTTCCGTTCTCCGGGTTCTATTACTTCAATACATTGAGTAATGCGTCGCGATTATTTGTATTCTACTAACAAAGAAGTGCTGTAAAGCTTTAGCCCGCGTATTAGGAGATTGATAAACTTTTTGAACCATACGCCAATCTCATTTCTCTTTGCAGTGTCCAAACAACATTTTGAAAAAGATCAAAGTGAAACTTAGGCGTAACGCCTTCCCTCAGTACGGTTCGACGTACGAGTCGTGCATAGGTGGCTGTGATGAAATGTTCAACAACCTGATGAATGTGCGACTCAACAACGTGCGGATACAAAGGGATATCGGTGATACTGGTTATGACAGCAGCGCATCTTTCCGATCAAACGTTACCACAACGACAAGGCAAACGCCGAGCATCACTGCGACCCCATCGCAGCGCCCAAATCCTCCTAGAAGCCAAGCAAATGACACCTCGTGGAGTGGGGTGAGCACCCAAACCAGACCACCGCCCCCGAGCGGTTCGAGCAGTTCGAGTTGGATCCGCCCCGACGACAGTTGGAACGATTCGGGTGCTAATTCATCGTCGACAGCAGGTGGCCGTGGAGGTACCGGTAGAGGCCCAGTGGCAACAAATAATACCTCAGGAATCGGCGCCTGGAGCGCAGAGAATGAGGGAGATATCGTGTGTCACTGTCATCAGCCGGCCAAGAAGCTCACCGTGAGGAAAGAGGGTCCCAATCAAGGTAAAAGCCGCAATAATTTCGACACAAAATTGTTAATCACGCAGTATGTACATTGTCCTCGAGGTTTGAATGCGACTGTCGATTGTATACCGATAGGGAGCAGTGTCGCTCCAATCACATGCTTCGATCGTTTCTATTTTTAATCCTTTTCCAAAGACTTCATGATTTTTGCATGAACTATAAAATGAAGGATTTGATGGTCGCAAGAAAAACTGGTTTAATTGAAAAATTTTTGCTTATATGTATACTCGTTATTGTTCTAGGGCGTACGTTTTACAAGTGTGTGAAACCAGTAGGCCAAGACTGCAACTTTTTTCTTTGGGGTTCTGAGTCTGATGGCGATAACACCTCGGCCGCAGAGCAAAGGCCCGCGACAACTGGTTGGAGCCAGAATCAGAATAACCGACAGAATTCGACCAATAACTGGCAAAGTAATCAAAGTACCTCGTATGGCTGGCAGAATAATCAAACTCCGTCAAGTAGTTGGAGTAATAATCAAAGCAATTCAAATAACTGGCAAAATAATCAGAATTTCTCCAACAATCGTCAAAATAACCAGAATTCTTTTAGTGCGAAAAATAGTTGGGATGGCGATGATGGTGGAGGTTTCGGTGGAGGAAGCGAGGTCACGTGTAGTTGCGGAAGGGCAGCTAAAAAGTGAGTTCTAATTTTATCAAATTAATTCCAGATTTCTTCATTCATTGTAATTATAATCGTTATTTGTGACGATACCTTGGATTCCTTACATTCTTTGATAGCCACTCCTATCTGAGTTTTGGTCAAATCCTTCAAGGTTCTCTCTGCAGTTTGTCACTCTTCAGCGCGGCTTGTGAAATTATTTCCTTTATGATGCATATACTACATAAACTTCGAATAAATGTTGAAAATACGTCAGCGTCTGTTTTAAAATTGAAAATGTATTTAATACGCGATTTCCTCCATTTTGGATCAAAGATAGTGATTGACAAACTAAATGCGTTTCCCTTTCTTTAGTTATAAATTTTGCTCAAATTTTTACAGGCTTACCGTGAACAAAGAAGGGCCGAATAAAGGTCGGCAATTCTATGGTTGTCCACAAGGTCCCAATAGCACTTGTAATTTCTTTCAATGGGCTGAAGATACTGGCGGTGGTAGCGGTGGGGGCGGTGATGGAGGTGGCTATAGTTCGGGTTGGGCTCGGCCATCGACCACCCGAGGTAGAGGCCGAGGACGTGGAGGAGGAGCTGGAGCGATGGTTCCGAAGCGACCAAAACCATTAGCGCCAGGAACTTCGAAACGAAAGTGCGGTGTTTGCGGTGTTGAAGGTATGTAATAGTTGTCTTGGTGAAAGTTTATCTGATTCGGCTTTTTAGCATGCTTGGAATCAGCCTTTGTCACACTCACTTTACGAAGACGTGCTTGGAGTAACGATAGTTTTGTTCAAGAGCTTCACTTTTTTGTTGAAAAATTCATTAGAACTGACAAGGATTCGTGACTCCTCAATTGAACATCATTTCACAGGTCACACCAAAAGAACATGTCCCCAAAACGCTATGGATTAGGTGGAAATCAGTGCCTGATTAGTACAATGATGAATTTTTCATATGTGGTAAGTAAGTTTGTTGACAAAGTATTCATGTTGATGGAGTTGAGACATCATAGTTTCTATGAAGTTCATTATTTATTATTGGGTATATGTACATATGATACAGTATCAAAGTTGCTCAAAGTTTGTTATTCAAATGGTTTTAATGAGAAGACTAAACTCACAGTACCCCAAGAGATGAGTAGCTCTCAGTTGCCTCTTTGAGAAGAAGTTTGGGTGAGAGCTTTCTATTGTTCACATCAATTGTTCAAGTTGTGGGTCTCTTACTGTTGTAACTCTTGCTCCTAATGCTCTCAAGCTCTTCTTTGTACAAATTCGACTCTGCAGTTGCTTGGGTCAGCTAAACAATAATTGTTACTTATTGTAGACACTTTTTTTATGTAGAAATTGTGGAATTTTTGTACATTATCAAATAGTTGCGTACTTTTGATATTTCAAATTTTAATTACCATGTCCAATAAAAGTTCGAATTTCACTTTCAGAAGATTATTCTCCTCCTCCAATTTTCTCACTTCCCGTTTCAATTTTTCATTCTCCTTGAACGTTCCACCTACTTTTCCAGACTCTGAAATTCAGTTATATTTTTGTCCATTGGTACTTGATGTCTTTGTTGGCCCTTAATTTTACTATCTCTCACCTGGAACCCACAATCCTCCATCAAATACTGCCTGTTGGTCACCCAAACATATTCGGATTTCCCCAACATTGGGACCAAGTTCTTTTTCGATTCTTTTTGGACTTAGATCTTTTGCCGCTAGTGATACAGGTGCTTTCCTAATTGGTGTCTTTTTCGGCGAGAACGAAGTTTTGTTCAACCAATTCGGCATTTTCATCATCTTTTACTGACAAGAGTAAATCCCTACCTAAAATAAGACAAGTTCTAGATGAGTATTAGATGAGCACTCTAATTCTATTCTTATTTATGGATCAGTGAACAATATTATTCAAAAACTCACACTTATATTATCAGCAAAATGTGGATGACTAAAACATCAATTTCTCTCCAACTTCAAACGCAATCTCATTTTCCTTATTGTATCGTTTATTCTCATAAACTTAATTGGTACTAGAATTCTGCAGCAGACACTTCTTGTGCGCTTCTTCACCGCAGCTCTGCTACACTACAGTTTGTTTACGAGTTTTATCTTCTGTTACTAATGGCAACGAGCATGCACTGTCAAACAAAAACCGCCTGCTGTAAACTGACGCTCCAAAAGCTCCAAAAGCTCGCTGTGGAAAAGCTCGCTGCACGATGAAGAGATGGTGGCGCTGGCATCCCTGTGTTTTAGGGACCCTATGTGTCTTCATTTCTAGAGAATCGCGAACCGCTTAGCAGACAGCAGATATTAGTGAGGAGAGATGATGCGCCAGATGTTCCGTGGGCGTTTGCGTGCAGAGTTTTTTGCTCACAAGTCTCCCCTCTTCGTTCATTGCAGTTCACCGCGTTGCAGTTTCCCAAGATATTTCCAATGAACGTTGAGAAAAGAGCGCCTCCTCGAGAAGTTGTTGAAGCGCAAAAGCGAGTTTTCCTATCATTTCCTATTCACGCCAGTGTCACTGTATGTCATCATACTCGTCGAGCAACAATAATGAGACTGGAATAGGAGCCAGTGAGAGGCTGTGAATGCTAATAAACAGTGATAAACAGTGCTTACCTGGTGCTAGTTACCACCTACAGATCTTCACGTGTGATATTATTTAGCTTGCAACCGAGACTGCCTCGTTTGTGTATGAATCTTGCAACGCTGTGCTTTAGTTTTCATACCTTCTCTTTTGAAGACGTTTCGAGCTAGTTAGTGCTCGAATTTTGCAGGTTATTTTTAGGATACGACGATAAATTCGCTCGCCAACTGCCCAACTGCCCTTTTCTTTGGAGATCTGTACAGCAGATTAGTCGCCCAGCTTTACAATCAAGGTACATACATGTGCTAAAAAGTGAGACCAGATGAATCAAAATAATGAGCTGGGTTCTTTGACAGGTATATATTACATTCAAAGCATATGCAGAGAGCATTGTGTATCTTTGACTTCAATATGCTTTGTTTGTAGCTCACACCATATTTTGTATTGTGGAGATCTATTTTTCGGATGCTGTGTTGGTGATACATTGAACTAACACCTGCTTCATAATGACTTATGCCTCAGTTCTTTTTGAATAAAAGATATAGCATGAATCACTGAGCATCCTGTTTAGATTTAAAATGATGCTGTGATCTATAGGCGCTACTCTTAGTAACTTCCTTGTTTGCTGCATATATATGTTGTTTCAGACTTGTTTCACGATTTTAATCAACTTTGCTCTCAATTTTAAGCTTGCTTTTTACATTGATTGATTGATTGATTGATTGATTCTTTATTTTCATATGTTATGAGCTCAGTGACAAGAAAATTTTGTCAAACATTTAGAAGCATGGCTTGACCACTACAAGTATAATACAAGTTATTGTTATCTGTGAAAGTGTCCCAGATTAATCAAAGCCTACTTATCCAAAATACGTGTTTGGAAAATTGTCATTTTTCAGAAGTTTGATTAATTTATTGAATAGTCTTGAGACAAAGTGAAAATGAAGTTTTCCTTTGATGTTCCATGGCTGTAAAGCTTCCAAAATCATTAGATGACTCATCATCCATCATTGTAGGATAATTAGAAGATTTGTGTTTACTTAGGTTCTCACGAAGAGTAGATATTTAGCTGTGGCTCCTTTATAGCAGTACAAGTATTTCTGTAATGTTCTCATCAGGTCTGGGCTGTAATTTGCCGTTTCCAAGCTGCCTTGGTTATCATCAAGATAGTGAAGAACTGATTCCAAAAATGGCTCGCGAGCCAATTACTCTCAATGTTTATGATATGGTAAGAACATATATCAAAATTGTATCCAAAGTCCAGGTGAACAGATATTTTTAATAATAGAAAAAATTTTGTCTATTCAGTACTGGATTAATGAGTACACGACCCCCATGGGTCTTGGAATATATCACTCAGGAGTTGAAATCTATGGAACAGGTGAGTCAAGTCTTTCTTAACTATTCATGTGAAAGTAGGACTAAGCGATGTTGATGGGACATGGTACATGCTATCAATAATCAATGATTATAATCATTATTATGAGTATCATACTTATAATAATTATTATGATAAAAGTACATGCTATGAATGAGTGGTTATGATAATTCCCGTTTACGGGTTTAAATGCTTTTTATTATTGAGATCGAAAAAATTCGGCCAATGTGATATTTGCTTTGAATCTATGTATGGATATTATCGCGAGAACTCACACGTAACGTGTGTTATGACCTTCCATTTCGTCGAGCAAGCTCTGATGAACCACTCCATTCAAATAATTCTACACCTATTATATTGTAATACACTTAGTACTCAAGTTTCACATCGATCATCGATCCATCAAGTGATCTTTCTTCATTTAAGTGGGTCGAAATGTCAGTTTCGAGCATTGTTATTATATCTGCAGTTCGAGGTATACCATCAGTGCCAGCGTCGGAGTAATCGTTGCTGAGGGTATTCTTGAATTTTTCCCAATACTGATGAACTATTTTCCATAGGTTTAATGACCAGAATGCTTAGTTCAGTCCCTGAGAGCTGTGCCTTATTCTTGTTATGGGATTTTCATTGAATATGAGGAATTTCTCTAAAATGTTAACAGCGTATCCTAAATTCACTCTAGGTCGCTTTGTCGTGGGCGAAATTTCCAGAAAACTTGTCAAATAATCAAATTCCAGCACGAAAAGAGGTCCAGAATCAGAATTTCGAGTGCTACGCGAATAACCGAAAATTAGTTATGTAAATAAATTTGTCAGTCCCGTACATACCATGTTATCCCCCTGAAAGTAAATTTATCTAAGCGCAAACAATTGAGGGGGTGGGTGGAAAAAGGGCGTAACTGCAAAACGGTAATTTTGAGAAAATCAATAAAAACTTGATAGAAACCGCTAGAGACATAATTGGACGAGTTGAGCTGACTCATTTCGAAGAAGATAGCATTCTCGAAATGGCCCAACCTGAGCTGGGGAATGGAATTTGATTTTGAGCTTTTTTCGGCAATTTCAAAAAATGCAATTACGCCCTTTTTCCGAATACAGGGTCAAATTTCGGCCTTTCTTCCTCACAAAAAGTGGAATTAAATCTCGAGATCAAGTCCAATCGTCTCCAAATTTTTTGAGAGTGTTCCTGGGCATGTTTTGCAAGATATCTGGTTGCTAGGGGGTGGTTCGATCCATGCTCCACGGTTCTATGGACACAAAAAGCTTCCATCAGTCGTGTCAAAATTACGAGAAATTTTTTCCACTAAGGAAGGGTAAAAACACTCAATTTGAAGGTAAAACAACATGTTTTCATCGTTATATTAGGGGGAAAAGCGTTTCCAGGCTCTGGAGAATTTTTATAAAATTTTTCCTCAGTAATTAGGCCCTTTTTCCAGATCCGCCCTCACTTACGCCCTGTTACAGAGTAATTACGCCCTTTCAAATCTTTTCAGTCAGGTACTTAAGCCCTTTTTCCAAATCCTGTTGGGCTGAGCAAAAAATTAAGCCCTGCTTTTGAAATGTTATCACAGCAGTTACGCCCTTTTAACATCTTATCATAGCAGTTACGCCCTTTTAACATTCTATCATTGCGCTTACGCCCTTTTATCGTGCAGATAAAAAGTCTTTTCCAGTCGTATAGTCGCTATAGCTCGGATCCCAGAAATTGAAATGCAACTTATTTTAAACCACTAAAGAGCTTTTTTGAAAAGTAAATTTGATGGGATCAAAATCAATTAGTGCTTGATGGGAGGAGATGTCAGATGATATAGCTGACAAGATTACACCGAGTGTACTGATATGTGTAGTCCCATCGTAGCAAAACGAGATTTTTTTCGTTTTCCCGAACACGTTCTTTTTGGGTGAAGTAACTCTAGTGTCACGATGATCATGTCAAGATTAGGATATGGGCTGATGAATTCTAGCGCCTTTTGTGCTACATAAAATTGAACCTAGAAATTTTTATTCCACATAGGTCAAATTTTTAAAAGCTTTCCTGTCTACGCACATCAAATACTCATGAAAACAGGTTATAGAAATACTAACGAAATATAGAAACAATGTCCACACATAAATTCAGTATGGAACATTGGTTTTAATAGCCATGGAATCATTGCAAGAGAGACAGCGTGATAAATCTTTTTCCCGAATGAATACCAAAAGAGCGCCTCGATAAAAAACGTAGCCACGCTCGCGGGTATCAATTTCATGAACGTGTTTGTTGCATATATTTTATCTTGTGTCAAATGCACTTCAGTCTCAGACACCTTTGTTTCTGGTACGGAATTAAAAGGTGCAATTCTTCTATTTCAAACATGATGATGAATAGTACATTACGCAACTAGGGAGTAAATGAGGACGAGTCCCTCCCGGGTAGATATTAGCGCTGCTAGGCGCAGCCGAGAGCGATAAGAACCCGGGAGGTGGTCGTCCTCTTTACTCCCCAGGTATATTACTTTTCACTACGAGGGAACGAAAACTTGCGTCATTCATGCTCCGCGAAGCGGGAGTAAAACGCGTCTTTTAGTCCCTAGTAGTGAAAATAGATTCTTCTCATCGTAAGAGAGAGTTGTAATTCAGAATGGGTCAAGTTTTGGAGAAATGACGAAAGAATAAGATGACAAATACTAAATAATGATACTTTTTGCAGAATATGCATATGGAGGACATTCCCTCCCAATGACGGGAATATTTGAAATCCCGCCAAGGAGCGCAGAAGAATTAGGAGAACAATTTAGATTCAGGTATATGGAATAAAATGTCTAATCACATTTGCATAAGAGATATTCACGAGCAACCATGGATTATGCTGTTGGAAGATTTTATGATTAAATAAGAGTCTATTTTTCAGGCAATCAATTCACATTGGCTACACAGACTTTACAGAAGAGGATGTAGCTAGAATAATTACCGAACTAGGCAAGGATTTTCGAGGTGATCGTTACCACCTAATGAATAAGAACTGTAATCATTTCAGTGGTCAATTTACTCAGGTAACTGATGCATAATTGATTGTCTTGTAATCTCGTGTTTTGATTCTGAGAGACTTACGCACTCGCAGGTTTGATCACCGCTCAGATTGTTCACTCGCGATGGATATGTGTTTGTAGTCCATTCTTTGCACGCACGTGTTGCTATTATACGTGTTTGCGACTCGTGATCATTAGGGTGTTCGTTATTTCCCAAGTTTCTCTTATCTCTCGCGCCACCCCTCAAAACCTAATCGTTTTGTGAGATATCGCGTTAACAAAATTTTTGGAGACCTAAGTGCTGTTCAAGTGCTGCTCCACCTGCAGCGCTTTTGTCTGAATTATAGCCTTAAAACAAATTCTGATTCAGTATATTCAGCATTTCTTGCGCAGAGACGTGCTTCTTCGTCCTTGAAACTTTTTTAATCGATAGCCAGTACAATTTCATTTGAAATGACCTTTTGTTGAAGTCAATTTGATAGAGTACAACTGAAGTTGTGGCTGTCTTTAAAAATTAGAAGATTTAAGGCACCAAATCCGCGAAACACGGTTCTCTTCAACGAGCCCAAGGCAAAAAACGCGATTTTCTAGTCGTTGAGATTTAAGGAGGCAAATGTGTGCATTTGATGTATTCATCAACGTAAAAACCAAATCCGCGCTCAGTTTTGACTCTAATCATCAGTAATTCTTAGTAGACTCAAAAAACCGACTAAACAATAAGAGGACGATTTCATTCACTTTTATACTCTTCAGATGGATAATATGCGGACGAGTAGGCTATCTCTGGTTCTACTGCATCAAATTGAGTCCTTCGGGTAGTCATTTTGAAGAAAATTACACCTGCTGTCGATTGAAAACACATTCAAGGACATAGAAGGGCATGCACGGACAGGAAATGCGAATTCAAAAAACATTTCAGGTGGGACAGCACTTGAACATCATCTAGGGCTCCGAACAGTTTTTTTTCGCAATATCTCACCAAATGATAAGGTTTTATAGGGTGTCATGCACGATCGGCGAAACTTGGGAAATAACGGAAATCCTAATGACCATATATATATGACCATGTTCCCGACCAAACTGTAATCGTACTTAATCACCTATGAGTATGAGACCGGAGCTATAGGTAGTCAGAGGTCCCCATACTTATTGTCAGTTATAGGTTATCTCCGAAATCTCCGAAATATGCGCGCTCGTGTCTCCATCCGTTGAAAAAATCCTCATACCCACCTGATTACGATATATCCCACATCCATGCATAAGTCATCTTTTTGTATCTATGATTAGCAATAAGTATGCAGACCTAATACTTGCACAGTTCAGCCGGGATCGAGTTCATATATGATCATAAGGCACTTGTTATTACTAGGGATTGCGGTAACGGCTAGTCTCCGATGTACGTGGCTGTTTTATTTCAGAAGACACCGCAAATACTCAATTATTAGCGAATAGCGGGACCTTATATTCATGAGAAACACAGTGGTGAGCTCACTGAGTTCTTCGACAGTTTGGAAACTCTCAAATTAACTTACTGGGTATCATCGCGAGAACTTACCTGGGACGTGTTATTTGCATTTTGCCGAGCAAGCTCCGAACCACTCTACTCAAATATTCTATTGAAATACGATTGGTACTCGAAGTTCACGTCGTCTCTTTTATTTTCAAAAATCAAGGGTCGAAATGTCAGGTCCATGTACCATTATATTCGCAGTTACACGTAAGTATATTCTTAGCGCCTGCGTCAAAATACTCAAGGCAGTGGCTATTACCAAATTTTTCTCTCAAAATAAAATATTGAACCAACTATTTTTCACAGTTTCAATGTCCAGAATGCTCAATTTAGTCCCCGAGCCGTGTGTCTCAATCTTGTTATGGGATTTTCACTAAAAATGAGAACTTTTTTTTAAAGTGCTCACAGCGAATTCTAAATTCACTCCAGGTCGCTTTGTCGCATCAGATAAAATCTCGAAGAAACATGTCAAATAATCAAATCACATTGCGAAAAAGGACCCAGAATTGGAATTCTCAATATTGCATAATCATCTATAGCCGAAAATTAGCCATGTTACTCATGGATTATGGAAATTACTCATGTTAGGTCCATATAAACCAGGTTACCCTACTGAAAATCAATTTATCTGGGTGCGAACAATGTTTCTCGTCTAAAATTGATGGGATCAGATGAAATCTACGTGGAGGAGTTTCGATGGCAACTCCATTATTTTTGCGATCGGTTTTAAGGGTTAAATGTCAGGTCCATGTACTCAAAAACCGTTCCCGGGGATACTCAACAGCACAAAAAACCGGAAAATGGAATTATCTGTTCCGGAGCATGTTCTTCCGACTCAAATCAACCATCTAAACAGGAGTTTCAAAGTCATCTAGTCCCATCGCGTCAGGATTTCTCGCTAGACAATATAACGTCATAAATAGGAACGATTAGGTCCGTGTAGTACTTTCCCTATGTTTTATACATATGAAAATCACATATGCCGTTCTAACTCGTTCCAAAAAAAATGTCTGCATGTGATTTATAACAAATTATCA
The DNA here is from genome assembly GCA_029851415.1 of Eretmocerus hayati. Classification (NCBI taxonomy): domain Eukaryota; kingdom Metazoa; phylum Arthropoda; class Insecta; order Hymenoptera; family Aphelinidae; genus Eretmocerus; species Eretmocerus hayati. The sequence goes on from CM056742.1 coordinate 137,814,070, forward strand.
CTCAATATGCGAAAAGGAATGGAAAAAATTGGGATAGATCTCCGGGGCATCAATTTTCAACTTCTGAATTTTTGGGTCCAGAATGTGTAAGTTTTCGCGATGAAGCCCATATGTTTTACTTAATGAAATCTATTAAGTCAACGTTCAAGTGGTCAAAATTCAAATCAGTCTTTTTGTTAATCGAAAGATTCCGAAGAGGAGAGATTTTCTCAATTTTCAGGTGATGCAGCTTCTTGCAATTAGAGATATTTCAAAAGATTATGAGAACGATATGCTCACATGATAAGACGAGACTTAAAAATGAGAGTGAACCCAATTTTGAGTACCATTCTAATCATAATTGAGAGAACGTACTGATTGTCAAAGGCTGTGAACTCTGCGAACATAGAGGTTCATTGTTAATGAGATAATTTAAGATGAGCTCTGGAATTTTCGAAAAATTGACGTATTCTGTAAAATTTCAACTTTGATGTGTGCAGATTTTGTGTGATCAAGAAATTCCTGGCTGGGTGAACCGGTTAGCCTACTTCAGTTCCTGTGTACCGTTTCTTCAGCGTTGTCTGCCCAAGGAGTGGCTCACGCCAGCAGCTCTCCAACATTCTATAAGTCATGTCAGCCACAACGAAAGCACACCGCCCTCCGAGGGCTCCTTGTAGTTCGCCCAACAGTGTCGGCGCAATGCTCCTGACGCTGATGATGATGAATCCGAGTGGGCTGAAAATTCTTGCGCTTACCATAGACGTTGAGCGAGACCTTGTATCAAGATAGTGAGTTACTCTTTCGTCGATCCGTTGATTCCTCCGAACATAGATTACAACACAACAAGTTGTTATTTTGATAACTGATGGTTCTCTCATACCGTTCATATTTACCTGCATCTGAATATAGTACTGTACTTTTGAGGAGAAGGAAAAGAAATTATTTGATGTGAAGTACTCTTTTACTACCTGAAAAAGATATTTTGACAACGCGCAACAACTCTGAATTTAGGAAATTTTCGACGCTTGCTGTTACTAAGAAATCACCTAGAGGCAGCCCAGAGTCATTAAACATGTTCAAACTTTCAAGTTTCGTCTACATGCCGAAAATGTCTCAAATCAAGTTATTCAATACTATTTGATTTCGCATAAGATTATCCTGTGTAAATACGATTGTTCTGGACGACTCAAAACGTTTCAACTCTGAGTACTAAACATTACAAGTAGATGTTCATATTCCTGAAGAGAGCACTAGTGGTCCATATTTAATCTATGAACCACAATTTACATGAGACAAATTTTGCATGAAAGAATGAGAATTGCTTCTTTGTGGTCTAGTCGAAGCAATTTTTTTTTCTTTTTTATAATCTATAACCACTTAATTGAATGTGATGATGTATTGGAAAGAGTAACTTACTATTCGTTTGATGCTTAAAATAAGTAAAGTTTCGCTTCTATCAGTGTTGCTCTTTCGAATTTTTGAACCAGGAGATCTCATGAAAGAATGTGGATAGATGTAAGCTCAGAAAATGATTGCCTTCCTTTTAATATTGCTCTTATATAATTAGAAAATGATATATTAATGAAATATTGTAAATGTATAACGACAGATAGTTTACTGGGGATTGCAATTTTATATTGATAGTGGAATGTTAGCGATAGAAGAAGATTCAAAATGAGAGGGTGATTGCCTACCAAACAAATCAATTTTAAGGAGACTGAACATGCACAATTTCTGTAATTTGCTGTCATCGATCGGGAAACCTTTTGATAGATAACATGATTATTATGTAACAGCCAGAATGTTTGTGACATTTTTTCTTGTTCCGCTCAATTTTTCAATTCCACGTTTTATTTTATCGTTGTTTTTTTGTTACCAATTTTTTTTTTGGAATTTCTTAAGAAGTATTTCACCATGTGAGGGTTGCTAGTACTGCAAATTAAGGCAGCAGTGCCGATGACTTGGACATTTCATCTGATGTAACTGCTTTTTGTTTGCAGCAGACATAATTTCACGAATTCTGTAATAGATAACCAGCGTACTTTCAAATATCCATCGTATGGTTCGCGGGGTCGAGCAAAACTATATGTTTGAAATTGAATTAGCTAAGTAGAGAACGAGTGAATTTTAGTACAATTGAATGATCTGTTTCTTGATTAAGCTTATAATTGGGTACATATGATAGATGGTTATTATTGAAGGTCTATCAAAGTAATTCAGTCCTTTGTGATAATTTTCAACATGACCGGATTTCGAATATTTCGAATTATATTCGTGTTCACAGCTGCTTTGTTTGGATAGTAGATCTTGTATACTTTTGATACTGCTCTACCTCGAGTTCCATGCAGTTTGGTTTTATGCACAAATATTAAACTGAGGAATGTCTATTGAATGTTCTTTCCTTTTTAGAACGATCAACTGCATTTGAACGAAACAGGAATCGTAGACCTTTCAGAGCTCTTACCGATTTTTGTAAGCACGTTGTGTAGCATTTTTGCCTATATCTCACTCGCGGCAAAAGTTACGCTCGCTTAATAGCGTGTCGTTGGGAAACTCATCGGACGTCATTTGTTGCTTTTTTAGAAGGGGTGTCTCAAAGGTGCTAAAAGGTAGTAAAACAGTTGAATATTCAACATTGCAAATAGCAAACTTATTGACACAATTTACTCTGCAGATCGACTGTACATATGGCGGTAATTTTCTTTCTTTTTTTTGTACAAAATATATCAAGAATAATAATCATTCCTGTGATGAATGCTCAGAAGTTCAATGACTCTTATGTAAAATACATGAATTGAGAATTTATGGATATGTGTTGGATAAAAATTTTGAAAACGATTTTGATGATTTGATTCTTCAAAAATCCTTACAACCCTTCGATCTCCACTGTCATCACTTGAACCTTGAAACTGCGCACTCTCCCAATTATTGCTTCTTGCAATAATTCATGATCAATCGGGCAAATTTCATTAGCGTAAAACTATTCGAGTATAAGTAGCCCGTTGCGTTTCGAAGTTCAATAATTAATACACAACATTTAAATTTGATGAAAATTCGTTTCACTGCGTAGACTTGCCAAAGCAAGACTTGGACGTTTGCACTTTTTGAAATGTTCATCAAACTATTTTGTTCATGCTCTTAGAATACAGTGCTCCCTCGTTATTACAAACTCGGTTAATACGAATTCCTCGTTAATACGAAGTCATATCTCGGTCCCTCCAACGTTAAGCTCATGTATTTACCTCGTTATCACGAAATCCCTCGTTATAACGAACCAAAAACTTGGTCCCTTCAACTTTGTATCAACGAGGGAGTACTGTAGAACTTATATGCTACAGACATCTTTGATTTCACAGACGTTCTCGTAATAATGATCAACGAAAATTATACGAAAATACAATAACCAGATGGAGAAAAGAAGTTTTCACGACAGGAGGGCCATCTAGTCAGACGTGCATTATATGTGACTCAAATTCAAAGTTCGATGGCCCCTACATCCAATGAGGAGAGGAGGTAAGGAGGGCTCTAGCGCCCACCGATTTCGCGTGGCCTATTGGGCCTATTGGGGCGGACACACCGTGCCGCATCACACCGAGGAGCAAAGTCAATTTCAATTTCCACAATATGGTATCAAGTTAGTCCTGACTAGGTATTCTAGTGTGAAAACGTGAGCTATTTTACGAAACTACAATTTTTTCTTTAAAGATTCGAAGGAAAGTGATTGAATCTTTATTGCTTACAGGTAAAGAAAAGAAAGCCGTTTCTCAAACTTGTGAGGGATTCATCGCTGCTACAGAAATGATTTTACGCGAGGAATTCGAGAGGAACTCCGATACTTGCCAGCTATTAGCTAATCTAAATTCAATGCTGCGGAAATTTTGCACAATATAGAAATATGTAAGCGTAGGAGGGTAGGCAGTTGAACGTAACAGTAAGTAGAATATTTTACAATTTCGCACCCACAGTGTATTTTGTTGAGCAAGCATACAATGAGCAAAAATATATAAATGTAAATTACATTGAAACAGAAATTTATTAATTCATAGACTTGATTTTTGGAACTATGTATTAAATTAAGCTTGAGGGAAGTCACATCAGGGGGCTCTACAGAATTTTCTTGTGGGTTGCGTAAAATGCAAGATGTAAGTCAACTATTGAAATAATTGAGATTTTTTTACATGCACGTACAATCATCAAGACTGCACAAGACAATTGTATCAGTTAACACAGTTTTGGTACCTCAAACCATCTGGTTTGAGTTACCAAATCGATTAGTTGGAGATATAACTTTAAAGAATGAGAATCTTCTCACTCTTCAAAGTTATACCTCCAATTAATCGAAATAAAGCTCCCATGGATGAATTAAATAATGTGATTGCGCCGATTCTCAAGCACACTTCTTCCGATAACAAAGAGAGTTTGTAATGGAAAACACCCCTTACATTATAAACATAATATTTTTTGCACTCAGCGTTCTCTCTCATTCTTATTTCCGTTAAGCTGGAACAAAATGTAAAAATGCATTCATCAGCATCTAGTTTTTGAAGCGATTGAGATACCAATCTGGCACGTCAAATGGAAGCTATAAAGGGCGAACTTACATTAATTTGAGTTGCTGATGAAAATTTTGGTATTGATATTGCTCAAGTTCCTTGGATACTTATTATGACTTTCACCAAAGTCAGATGGTCATTCAAATAACTAAACATATTATAGGGTTATACAGAACCTTTTCAATCATTTTTGATTTTGAATCTTGTAATCTCACTATAAAAGAAAGAGAACGGGATTATGCGTATTATCACACGCGTTCTATCAAATCCTCACTTACAGGGGGAATCACACGTTTCTCACACAGTTGATTACTAGTAGAGGATAAAAAATGTCATGTACCGTCAAACCAAATGCTTTCTACAAAAATTGCACAAAATCAGTGGTATAAATTATTGGATCGTCAGTTCATATGTACAGTGTAAATTTTAACCTCACAATCACATTTTGTCAGCGCAAAGAGTCTTTGTGTCCTTGGATTATGCTTTTTCTCGTTATATCATTATTCATAACCTTTGCATGATAACAGTTGCATTAGTTGCATGAAGAGAGATGTGCATGCATCATTTAATGTGCAAATCGCAACTGGTTGGTCCTCTTTTATGCAATAGAGAACGCTCGCTAACTGCCTCTTTAGCTGCTCTTCATTCTCGAAATCTTTAATAAAAAAAATTTATTGCTAAATAATTTGACTGTGGCGTTCATCACGTTCATTCTTCTACTCCCAATTGACTTCGTCATCAACAATAATTCCTATTAGTCTCGAAGTAGAGTGGTTGCAGAAAAAGTCTGAACAGACCACTGAATCGGAGATCGTACTAATATTATCAAGTAGATTGAATACCCATTGCTCCTGAGTCAAGAAATAAAATTTATGTACAGTTCAACCTGGCGATAAGACATTGAAATTATGTCCCTACAGTCATAATACATATACACATATTCTTAAGTGATTATGACTCATTGCAATGTTTTCTATTACAGCTCAGGCGTTGTATCATTCTTCAAATAATACTATTTCGAGAGAACTTGAAGACAAACCTATAATCTTGAATATAATTCTTTTCTCTAAGTCAATATAAATTTCTATTTGCAATGAAATTTACTGCAAAATAGTGAAGAATAATCATAAAATATCTATCATGCAGATTTTGCATTTCTCTGACCATACTTTTATACACAATGGTGAGCACAAGCTCTACATGACTCTATTCTCTGCCTCCCTTGTCTCGGGCACGTTCATGAGTAAATGATATTGACACAAGGAGAAAAAATTTATAAACTCAAATTTGAAGACCTCGAACGAGCAGTCTTTGATTCTATCAATGCTTCATCCTCTCTCATCTTTCTGGTCACTAAAACAAGAAATTAGATAGACATTGCCTTTTCAGTAAAAATTCTTGAATGTCAACCATGCACACGCAAAAATTTCTCTCATCTTACATGTATCAACATTGTACACACACGATTCAAAATTCTTAAGGTAACTTTTCAGCTGAAAAGCTTCGCGTTCAAAACGCAATAAGTAATCATTAAATAGAATTATTAGCTCAGTTACTAGAGTCATTTCTGATCTCGTTCTAGGAAAAAGTGATCATGTATTATCTGTACACCCTTCATGGTTGGATACATCATCACTCCACTCTTCCACTATTGATGTAAAAATCTACAAATAGACCTGAGACTGTATTTATCTAAGAGTCGTAAGACGACGATCCGTGATCGTGCGCTGGGCTAGGTGGCGTTGATGGATTTGAACTGTTGTTAGAGGCTATTGAATGGCGAGGGCTGCTCCCGGGCACATGGTCCTGTAGATTCAATATAATCATAAAAATGTTGAATTCTAACCATCTTGAATCGTCTCCGCGTACGTTGTTGTTCGCACTTTTTGTCACGAGATTATTTTGGAAAAATTTTCAAAGTTGAGTCACATATTCCTTTTGGGAGCTAAACCGACACTCGGATCCCTTTCTTCTACTTTTGACTCCTATGATCAGTTTAGCAAATGTCACATTTGATCCTAATGTAGCTGAACAAACAGCCTCGGATCGCCAAAAATGGAGGAAGTCTTTTGTAAAATCCACGAGTCAAGATTTGATCATTTTCGAGAATTAACTCCACAGTAACTTTACATGAAGGCCGTGTAATTAAAATTAAATATTGTATAAGAGCAAAACTCTCTAGGGCTTCGATTATCGTTTTGAAGCGAGGCCAAAAGCGAAGGAACCTAAAGTCAAACTGATCCAATTCTCCATTAAATGAAGGATTGTTAGTCTTCGCCACGCCAGAACGCTAAAATGCCCCAATATAGATAAACGAAAACGAATTCAATCAATGAGCCCAGTTAGAGTGTCTCAAACTCTACACGTCTGGTGTACTTCATTCGACTGTTCATTCTAAACCCAAGATTATCGTACTTAGATGTAAAAAATCTGCCACGTACTATACCAGAATTAGACCGACTTCAACTTCATTTGTTTACCTAGGTAATTATAATATTTACTGAGAGAGTCTTACCTTTTCTTGCAAAGAAGCAATGCTTCCTAGTGAGTGAGGAGTGTGCGATCGTAAATGCACCGAATCTGAATCCACTTGATCAACCGGAGTGCGCGGTAAGGATGGAGGCGTCGCCGTTGGCCTTGGGGGTGCAGGACCTCTTCTGGTCGGCGCTGAACCTGTGAATAGTCACAGTTCGTTCGAGTCAAAATGCTGACGCTCAAAAGCTATTTTATGAAACCAATACGAGGTACAAAACAAGTTAATTACCATTGTGAGGCGAAAACCCAGGATTTCTTGGTATATGTGAGCTCAGTCTTCTGGTATCTGAAGGCGGATGTCTAGGAGGCAGTGGTGCTGGCTTATTGGGAGGTTGTACCGTTGTTCCATATACCTGAGGATTGAATCACTGCTGTAATTCGCTACAGTGAAGATTTATGTGCATTTCTGGCGAAGCACCACAGGGCTTCTTTTTTATATCAACGATGTTAATATTTTGACGGTATTTAGACCGTGAGTTATCACATACACAATGGAAAAAGTACTTGGCTGATGAATTTCACAAGATTCTCCTCTTCCACTGTCTTTACATAATTTGTAAGAATCAATGTTTCAGCTGAGTGAAACCGAGATAAATTTGATAGCTTGATCACAACTCGATGATTTGCGGTGCGCCAGCTGGGTATGTTGAAAAATTACGCCTGAAAATCTTCTTACCGTGCTCCGCTGTTGATTGGCATATAGATGTGCACTAGAATGTGATCCCGAATATTGCTGTTGATCAGCTGTTTCCAAAGTTGTGGGTAGATCCAATAGTCGTTGAATCTAAATGATGCAACAGAAAACGGTTTGCTTATTTATTGAGAAATAGCATGACAGGGGTCGGTGTCACCTGTTTACGGGTATAATAAAATCGGTTGCATGGTTGTTCAGTGACAGAATTAGGTAGAATAATGAAGATCCTTACTTGGATTCCATTGCCAGGCCCCATGTGTGTAATATGGTTGAAATTAGTTGGAGCAGATATCATCTTGGAGCGTCGGTCAGTCGGCCTAGCGGATCGATTACCTTCACGTAAAGAGAATCTTCGCCTAGGTTTAGCCATCGACATACCACCTGCATCTAACATCGCCAAATTCAAAAGCTCTCCTACGGTCAAGTAAAACGTTCATGATTAAAATCGATGGGACTGTGGAAAGGCGGGAGGGGCACCCTCTGAACGATCACAAATGGCAACCCAATTTTCATTTGAGCATCTTTGCGATCGCTTCACCTCGGGTGGGTGTTCATTGACAGCAATTCGGGAATGGGCTTCGTTGTCTCATTTTCACTCTAACCAAACGCATGACAATGTCAATTTTGGATACTCACTTTGATGTAAGTTGCTCAGATAAATGACGTGTGGCATATCATTAATGATACACGTGGTGAGTGAGCCCGACGAATTTAGGGGCTTGGCTTTCTTGACATTCAACGTTTGTAACCACCCTCCTGATTGACAATCAAATACATCGATGTGCGTGTCGCTGTAAACCAGAAGGTATCCTTCGCAATAACCTAATGAATTGAGGAGGTAGAAAACGATGAGTTTTGAGCATAGTTTTAATTTTATGAAGAGTGAAAAACCACGAATACTACTCACTGACAGCAGTGGGATAAGCTGTGTACATTATCTCCTTATCTCGACTCTTTCTACCTTGCGTATCTACATATACCGCTAGAGCGTAAAAAGCCAAAAGGAATTCTCCAGATTGTAGTTCTATACACCTGAATGCATCCAATGCATTAAAAGTTAACAAATTCAGAAGCGCATTCTCTGGATGAACAAGAGCTGAAAACAAAATTTCAATTCATATAGGTACGATGGTATTATCTGTAGATGTTAGATTGTCGATTGACGAGAAAGTAGAGCGATACACGGGACAATTATTTAATTTAAAAAGATCAAATCAGGAATGTTGAATGTTCAAAAAGCTAGGTTTGATGGAACCTTATCGCAGTGAAGTTGATCTAACTTTGGCACGATAAAGATTCTAATGAATTCTTTTGGAAAAGTGAAAGTTGCACTAGAATGGTGACAATAACACTCTCGAAACAAGGGCGATAGAGAATTTCCAAGTACGAAACTTACATATTGGATGATGGTCTCCCAAGATACTGTAGATTGTGAATCCGGAAGGATATCCCACACAGAGACGCCCCTCTGCCAAGATTTGAAGTGTTTGTGCGTGATATGGTAATACCAACTCGCGCACTCGTTTGTGTCGAGCTTTTGTCCTAGTTATCTCGTATATCATGATTTGGGAAGCATTCTACAAGATTCAAGAACAAAAAATGTATACGTCAATGTAATAAAGACTCTTGAATCACATACACGAGTATCAGTAACAAGAGATTTCGTTCAGATGGAATGAGCTCACCTGTTTTTTTATTGCTACACACAAGCAGTACGTGAGAGGATTTCGTCGCATCACGCCGGTCGTAAGGGTGATGCAACCTTTCGTTTCTGCAACTTTTATCCATTCGACTTCGTCACCATCCAGTGCACGCACAGGCACTAAACGTACGTGCCTTTGTTTGCCACTAAGTACAACGATTAATTGCTCTTCAGTCACATATTCCAAGAGATGTATTTTTTTGCCCTCGCCAACTCTGGCAATTTCTGTAGTGTTTGAAAAAAGAGCAACAATAAGACACAACATCTCATACCAAGTCAATCTAACCCAACTCAAGACTCCTTGTTTCAAAGTATAGTCCATGCAAGGTTGAAAAATTTTCAGGATCTAGCAGAACGACCCCCAAAATGATCATGCCTAGGCAGGATATTAACATTAGTTGTTTTGACAGCTACTTCGTCTCTATGTAACTGATGAGAGCTATTAATCATCCGGCTCGTAGTTTTTCAAAATGTGTCTACTACGGAAATCATGAGGTCGCATTATTGGAGCAGAACGTGTATACTGAGTAAAAGAGGGTGCTCCGAAAATATGCTTGGTAAAAAGGGGAGAGTGCACCCTAATTATGAATTCTAAAAAATCACGGGGGACTGGAGATCTGGATTTATAAGTATTCTTTCGAGGTAAAAACAATGGCGTTATTTTCTGGTTTGTTATTCGGCGGATCGCCAAACCCATACGACATTTCGTTCAGAACCATGAAAGTATCCCCAAAAACATTTACAGACTAATCCATCAAATACTATGGGACAGGATACATTTTTTTGGGTCAAAAATCTCAATTTTCTCGCTAAAATGCCTCAGAACGCGAAAAATATCAATTATGCAAAGAAATCATAAGAGTACTTCCTTGTTTAGGTTGAAGGGTTACATTCAATGAGTAAACAATGAAATGCAAAAGTTTAAAAAGTAACTTTTCCGCACTGATTTTCCACTTTCTCGCACAGTTTGTCAAAAAATAGTATTCGATACACGGGTGTAAAACTTATTTTTCGCATCCTCGTGATGATTCCGGCCCGAACCGTCGACCCTCGCCTACGGCTCGGGCCGGAAACCCATCACTCGGACGCGAAAAAAAAGTTTTCCACCCTTGTATCGAAATGTACTATTTCAGAAAATTAACTCTTCTGGTGATATTTTTCCTTGGTACTTTCAATTTTTGTTCACTATTTCGATGTGATTTTTTGATCTCAAAAAATTATTCTTGTGATTTTTCGAAATAATCGATATTTTCGAGTTTTGAGGCATTTTGACAAGAAATTTCAGAGTTGACCCAAAAAAAGGAATCGAGTCTCGGAGAATCTGATGAATCGGTCTGTACATTTTTTTGGAGGTTTCTTTTAAAGAACACAGAAAAGTTTATGGTTTCGAATCAAATGCCATGCCGTATGAGTTTGGTGATCCGACGAAGGGGGCGTGAACCAGAAAATAGATATGGTCGAAAACTTTTTTTTTTCAAGATATCGACTACGCCATCAATTTCAACTCGAAAAAATACATAAAAATCCAGATCTCCAGCCCCCTTGATTTTTCAGGCCAGATTTCATAATTAGAGTGTACCCTCCTTTTAGATGATCAAACTTACTTGGAATCATGTACGTTCTACACAAAATATGATACCCAGTTTTCAGAATTTTCAACAAAATATCCCATCAGTGCAATATCAAGAGTTGATTTTAGATGATTACTCGCATAATTGTTGTAAATCAGAGAGCATTAATCTCAGAATATTAGTTGGAAACAGTTTCTACTTGAAACAGGTCTCTTGATTGGGTAATTTAAATTTTCTGTTTTGATCTGTACTGATATAATACTTACCACTACGGTCTAAATCTAAACAAAACAGGCCTTCCTCTGTGCCAATGACTAGACGATCTGGATCAATTATTGCCCCAGAGAGTACATTTTTAACAACAATTAGTGATAATGTATTGTCTAACAATTCTTTCGCGCGGAATATCTTGAGGAAAGAAAAAGATATAGATAATCAATTATTCAATTCCAATAGATTGGTAAGACATTAAACATAGTATTAAAGACAATTTAAATATCATACTGTGGTATTAGGGAGATTATTCCTTTTCAAAATCCTGTGGAGCTCACTCAAGGCCACTACCCATTTAGCTTTTTCACTCTCGGTATCAGCAAGCATTAACGTGTGATTCCGCAAACCAGGTGGTTCCAACAAGGATGTTGTTATCTAGTATATAAACATAATTTTATGACAGAAATAATTTGAAAGGCAAACTACACGTTAAAGTAGCCAAACTCAAGTTTTCCATAGGGATGATTCAGAAGCTCTAAGTTTTCCATATCTAAGCAATTTGTTTACGGATAAGAACTTTCTAGATTCTTGGAATCGACATCAATTCGTGTAGTTATACCTTCAACAGTTAATTAACAGAAACTTATAAGTTCTAGGGAGTAAGACAAGATTAATTTTGACTTTTCAGAATTTTTAGATGCAACGAAAGTCAAAGACTTCCAGAGTTATTTGTTCTGCTATTGTTTAAATGGACATTACAAATGGATGAATAATGATGGTAGATGATTGTATAGTTTCAAGTGATTATTGAAACGATATTAGAAGCAGGATATGTAAATATGAAGGGAAATGGAAGATTCTCTGATTGAGTGGTATCACGAATACATCTGAATATTCCTTCAACGATCCTTTATCAAGTAAAAGCATTCAAGGATGAGGTGTATAGGATGTACTCACTCTAAATATACAGGGAATGTCTTTCTTGGTAGCGTGTATAACATCGGAGTCGCGTACAGAGCTAACACTGAACTCCTCGTCACGCATATCGAGCACCTGAGAGACGTACACTGAAGGCATGGCATTCCGATCAGATAGATCGTACAAGAAAAGCTTAAAATCGCAGACCACTACGAACTGGCGCACCCATCCTTTTTTGACACCACCCATTTTTGGCACTTTAACATAGCCTTCGTAGGCCGTGCCAATGCCACGGGTTGGATCGATACCCAATGGACGTTTTGCTGCATCAGTTGAAATAAAGATTTGCAAAAATGGTTGAGAAGCTCGTAAATTATTAGAGGTAAATCTATCGCCTTACTTTGATCGTGAGGAACTGGGCAGACTGACGGCACTTTGTCACAACACTGTACGTGGCATGCAAAGCCACATACTTCGCAAACGACGCCTTGTCGGATAACGCCAACCATGAGAGATGTACAGTGGTTGCATTTTGTCGGTCCCGAAAAAGTGCGAACCAAAAATTGATGAGACTTTGGTTTTGGCTGTAAAGAGACGTGACCTTGAGAAATCACTGAAGATTTGGTCAACAGCTCGTGAGACAGAGGAGAAGTTGGATCCTGCAATAAAATTATGATTTCGATAAGTATTTGCATTTTTTCAAATGAAAGTGGTGTGGGTTATTCTACGTGCAGAAAATTCATAGAGGTGATGAACTGACCCCGAAATACGATAAAACTTTCAAAAACATGTTGCTTTGACGAGGAATGAACGAAATTCAGTGTTTGGTCCAACAAATATCTTATCCTAAAATACAGAACTTTGAATCATGCCTATATCTATTTTGATCTATCTTCATCGTTCTTGCGACTATAAGCGCTCTAAGTCCGATTGCTCCAGTTGTTATTCAAGTCACTTGATCGGAATCCTACAATAGGCTTGGTTTACTCGCAGGGTTCTGTGATTCAGGTTTGGGATTCACGGCAGAGGAGACTCATTAGAATGAGTCTTTCAGACCTTCGTTTCTCAACAAAACAAAATACTTCTCAAAGATTGTTCCGCGCACCAGTCGGAAAAGTAAATAGAAGTATGGCATGGTATTCGATAGTATAAGTCTTGGAGTAGCGTAATGCTAGATTCAAGTGAAAAAAAGCGTGACTCAGTGCAAAAAGGGGAGCAAAAACTTTGGCCGACACGTGTAGCAAAGTGACTCACGATGCTAAGCTCGGATAAGTTGCTTTTGCTGCTGGACATGCTGGGCGCGCGGTTATCTTCGATGTCGCCCTCGACGCTGTCGACGCTGCCATGGCGAGCACTGCCCGCCGTCTCTTTGAGGAAGTGCTCGAGATACGACATCTGCGAGGTTGGCCTCTCCAGGACTGGAATTATTCAAGTAGAAATGAATTACTTTGGAATTTCGATTCTCGTTGATATGAACTTCGTCAAAGAAATGTCCGGGTGTTGAGGAAACTTTGTTAGACAAATTCGAAGTGTGAAATATAGTTGTTGAATTGAGTCGTGTATTCCTGTGTGTGCGTTCAGAAGTTTAAACATATTTCAAGTGAAGCGAGCTGAAAGTCGACTGGAGTGTCGAATAAGAAGTCGTGTCTTGAAACCATGAATCAAATTTCGTTAGAAAAATCATCATGAAATTATTCTTTACCCTCTTTCAGTCGTATGGGTCAATAAGATCCATGCAAAGTGTGTAGCGAGAGTGTGTATATGTTTACTGTTTTTTCTCCAAAATTTAATTGTCAGCATTCATTTATGAAACCACTCCACTGCAGATCATGTATAAGACTACTCTCAAGTATAAACTAAAATGAACAATCCAGCATCACAGGTCGATAACGCTGCATGGATGTAGGAGGGAATTATCTCAGAGAGATTGAGTTCGTGCACATCTTGAGCAAACGGTATCGGCGAAATTTTACGAATGTGTCGAGTAAAAATACCACAGATAAGAAGGCTGATTGATTCAGAGCAATTCGCTCTCAACGTCGTTTGTCGTAATTCCTGTCTTTGACAACTTATGAATGATTTCAATAATTTCAACAATATTTCAATCTTTCGATCGACGCTAACGAACTCAATTCTCAGATTAATCTACTCTAAAACTCGAATAACACTAATCAAAACGCAATCAACAGAACTGCAAACATCATAAACAAAAAATGACAACCGTAATCTTCAGACTGTAACGAATACAGGCGCATTCACTGTCGTCATTGTGAGTTATTCATTTTCCATCCAAAATTCTGGAAGGATGGAAAGTCACAATCACAGAGCTATGTTTCGAAAAATTATATTCGACTCGCAAATTTCATCTCAGCTACAAAGAATTCGGATTTATTAGCCAAGTTCAACGATAACACTCAATATTCTTTTCAGATTTTCACCGATGACAGCCTCAGTTAGTGGCGCAAAAGCAAACAAAGTCATGCAGTCACATTTTCAACTCGCTATCAAAGTCACGCATCTGTTGAAAATAAGTATCAAATATCACACACAGTCATCGAAAATTGCACCACGCTCAGAATGCACTCGGCACACAGTAATAACAGCATTCTCCTTTTCTCCGTCAGTAAAAACTATCACCCTTCGAGACTTATTGCAAATCACAAGTTACTGCATCGGGACGAAAATTATACTATCCACGTGATGGCTTCTATACGACTAGAAACATAGCGCTAGTGATCGTTACAACAAACATTATTGCAAGAGAAAACTTTTGCTCTGGTGGGAGAGGATTAGCCAACGTATGAACGATCGCGTACAAAATCAATCTGACAAACAATATCAGTTATCCAGGTAGGCCCTCGATCCGTAAGCATGAGGTCAAAAACAGCTCTTGTGGGGATGAATTTTGTAAAACACAAAAAATCTCTAGCGCATAGAGCGGCGGCGGCGGGCGGCGGCAGCAGCAACATCAGTCGGGTCAGAGAGCGTGCACCATTCTCGCGAAGGGAGGTAAGTGATTACCGGCTGCCAAGGCCTCGCTCTTATTTTGATCCTGATGGTGCGCATCGCGAGCTTGAAGCTTAGTTAATAAGCGGCTAGCTGTTGCTGCTGCGACTGGACAAAGGCGCATTACTGTTGGGGCCCTGCCCTGAACCACGAGGACGCGCCGCGGTTGTTGCTGATGCTGATGCTGCTGCTGGTGCTGCTGAGGATGATGAACGCCGAGCGATGTTGCTGCTGCTGCTCGTGTTGTTGCGGAAAGGCGGGCTCCGCGCCGCGGCGATCGCCGATGACGAGAGCCGGCTGTCACAAATACAGTTTGATGATGAGCAACAACAGGCCCCACACGCAGCTCGTTACACCAATAAACAGGGGCACTTTGCAGTCTAGAAAATCAGAACCAGCACAGCGACCATGAAATCGCCGATTTAAGATCTTTCTTTTTTTTTGCTCGGCTGTCATGGAAATCTCGCTTTCTCTCGATCGGCATCAGTCTGCACCCTCGTATCTTTGAATCTTCATTACTATGAGTTTAGAAAAATGGAAATGCTCGCATTGCATTCTCACTCGTTCTTGATGTATTTTTCCCCCTGAATTTTTGCAACGTGTACGATTGTCGTATACTGGTGATGATTTGTGATGATAATGATGACGTTGAGGGTTGCATGTCCAATTCTGACCTCTCCATTTCTCGAATCAGTTCGAGGTTTAGATAAGCGAGCATAATTAGTGGTTTTACATTGTTGAGAATTCGGTAACTGATAAACAGGTAACCCCGACTCAACTTTGACTCGAGGTGATTCAGAACCAAGTTATCAAACTCATTTTCTCTTTGACCACAATCCAGCAAATGTTGTTTGCAATCTCCAGGTCTTGATCATTGAATTATTGATTAGACATAACAAGTCGGCTCTTCGAGTGGTGACACAAAGAACCAACTATGACTATTGACTGTTAGAGTGAGTCAGTGCGCGATTAGGAACGCAACTGTGGATAGTCGTTACTCTAATGCGATTTTATTGGCATACTGTTCTTTTTTCTTTTTTAGTCAGGGTAGATGAAGCACTGTCGGGTTCGACATGTTGAGATTGCTGCTATAAATTTCGTTATACTTGCGCTCTGAATCTCCAAAAGCTAACGTCTAATCACTCAAAAAAAAAAAAAAAGAGTAAAGAATGGCTTTCAGCGTCAGAAAAATTCGTAAATATCATGATTACGGCGTATGGATTAGTTTGTATTTCGAATACATTTTGCATACGTTGATATCGTTCTTCACCAAAATCAGCATGACTTTCAAGATCCGCAATGATTTGATGGATTTTTGTAATGATTACTACCATAAATATACAAAGAGCTCCGTATTCAAATCAACAGTAATCTTCATTAAATGTTCGATAATATTGAACCACATGAAACTCATTGACATAGAACATCGAAGAAACTTCTAGTAGTCAATACTTTCGAGATGAATATTTATTGAATTCATGAGTCAAATCTCATAATATACTATAAGTACCTACATGCTTAGAAACAATCCAGTCTTTTAAAGGTTGTAAAAAGTAATGAAATGCGATGAAGATTCGGAAGGATGCGTCAGTTCAGCCAAGACAAAAATCCGTAAATCCATAGAAAGTATCAGAGTGACTTAGATGTGTGTTTGATGATGATTACAAATTTTTGAATAAACTTCCCATCCTTCCAATCAAATACAAATGTGTCGTGTAAAGCCAATACTATGTATCCGGTAGACATTATCACAGGGCCTACTGACTTAATATCGCTACCTCCTACGAAGAAAAACACTTCGCCATATGTTTATACACTGGGAGAGTTTTTCTTCACAGGAGCTATAGATATGTGTACAGATCAGAACTGTGGTTAGTTTAAAAATTCATACTTTTGTTCTATTTATCACAGTTGTGAAGCGATCACTGTATCAAGCTCTTATCGTTTTATGTGGCCATCGAAGGATCTTCATGATCATTCAAATTCAATACGAAACTGACACGAGGGCGAAATCTTCCGGGGGCTCATATGACTACTGGGCAACACAGAGGTTCGCAAATTTTGAGATAAAAGAAATTAGATTCAGTGAATTAAAAATTGATTATCGTTTTCATCAGTCGAGAAGCAGAGAACGTCCCGATCTTGACAATTTTCTTCCTTCTTCATCATGTTCGTCACGAGCTTTTGAAACAAGGCTTTTATCCCATTCAAGTCAGTTTCGTACCATCTCCAATGACTACCAAATAAAAAACATGTGCGAAAAATAACCAACACTACTTCTATCATCTAAAAAACCCATTGCTCAAATTGAGATGTTTACATACTACGAATACAGCGTGTATAATTGCAGCCTGTGTCACTACTACGGATATAATCTTCCCGCAAGACGGGGGAACTACTGCAATCGAAGAACTTTCATCGTCGTGATTAGGATCAACGTAGGAGTACTTACAGCCATCGCCCGAATCTACACGATTTTGCAGATCTTTGATTTGCATTTCCTTGCGTTTCATTTCATGTGACATCGAATCCAGCCGCTGTCGGAAATCTCGAAGTTCCCTGTAAAACGACAGAATGGTTACTCTTCATTGCTGTCATCTCTCCAGTCGAAAACGCCCCGTCACACCCCTTACTGTGGCGCTACATTGTTCGCTTCGAGGAATGCATTCTTAGTAGTTTCTTTCAGAAGCGTATTTTTCAAGATGATATAACGTACTGTATGGGCCAGGGTACTGAATTTAATTCGTCAACTCTATTCAGAAGAGTCAACGTGATGAATAGATTAGATGAATATGAGTTTTTTCTCATGAGAGAGATTCTAGAATGAGTTGCCAGACACGGTGTCTCCGATTCATTGTTCGAACTCTCAACTGTCAGCGAAACGTGAGTACCTCCACATTTGAAAACCAACTAAAATAAATATGACAGTGAAAGATTGGATGCTTACTTTTGAGCTGCAATAAGATCTGAACGAGTCTTGGTGAGCTCTTCGGATATTGTCTGCTTAGCATGAATTTCACTTTGCAACGAGCTTTGCAAGTTGAGCAATTCCATTTTATCTAGTTTTTGCGAACGCCTATTCCTCCAATTCTTATCAGTTATGGTAGAACCACCACCGATGCCACCAGCGCCACCGGTATGTTTCAAAAATTCGAGTTCTTCCGTCATTTTTGTCGCTAAAGCCTGTATCCAAAAATATGAATTAGCTGATCCGCAACACTAAATTTGTGCATGATAGTGAAGTGGATGATACTCGTACCTGCAGGTACCCTCTAGCGTCTTTTTCATCGGAGACCCATTGTATAATTTCGGTGATCTGCGCTTCCCATTGAGCTATCGCCTCTTTCTTATTCCTCAACTCTTCATATTCATCCTCGAGTTGTCGCCTTTCTGCTTGTATTCGATTAACACTATCTGTCATCGATCCCAATTCTAGTAGTAGTTTCTTATTTTCCTCTACAAGCATCATCTTCTCACGCTCATGTCTACGGCTAAGTTCATTAATTGTTTCTTCACTGTCAGTGATATTTTCTAGTCTGGCATTATCTAGTTTCTCTCTCGTCAATTGCACTTCCCTTTCAAGAAGCTCACGTCGAGCCTCTGTCTCGTGTAATTGTTCTTGTAGTCCTCGCAGTTCGAGATTAAACCTGGAGATTTCATAAAACTATTAATCATCATTCTAGTAGAGCCAAACGAATATATGGATGATAATAAACAACAATATACTAAAAATTTCGCACGATGAACATTCAAAAATCTAAACGCAAAACTAACCTGCTTTGTTGTTGAGTCAAATTTTCATTGTATTGCACTTCCAATTTTTCCACCTCTGCTTTGAGCCTGTTGATTTCTTGAGTAGCTAATGCATTATTCGCACTGGCATCGTTGCCCATGGAACGTTGTCTGATTTTCTCTGTTTCCTCTTGCATTTGTTTACAGTACTCTTCACTTCGTTCGCGAAGCTTACGTTCTTTACTCGTTTCCGCCATAGCTTCTTCAATTCTGCCTTCAAGTTCACGCCTTAACTTTTCAGCTTTACGTATATCATGCCTTAAGCTATCTACTTTTTGCATCACAACCTCAAGCTCTTCTTCTTTATCGCGGACTTGGCGTGACAGTTTTTGCTTTTGCTGTCGAAGTTCAGATAGTTTATCTGTAACTTCTGTATACTCTTCCATTGCTGTGTTAGAAGATATAACGATCACATCAAAATTTACGAAAATGGGCCAACTTTTTTATGTATATGGAGATCATCTTCATACCTAATTTTCTCTGAGCCAGAGCATCTTTGAGTTCTTTCTCTTGGAGTTTCAACCGTTCTAAAACATCAAGCTTGTCCTTGATCGCCTCATCCTTCTCAACTCTGAGAGTCCGGACCACTTTTTCAAGTTCACGTACTTTGGTCAAGTCACCTCCATCAATAGCACGTAACTCACGAGGTACTTCAAGTGACTTCAGCTGAGATTCTAGTTCTGTATGAGAAAAAAGTGAGTAAAAAAAAGACTCATTCCGCGCGAGGTATCCGAAATGTGTTCAATACAAGATAGAGAGAATAAGTGTCTCAGTTGATTCGCGATAGGTATCTGATTTTAGAACTAGATCTCTAAAATAGACTTTCAATAATACAGTGAGAAAGAGGTACTTGCCACAATTTCTTTTAGTAAGCGTATTTATTTCATCTTGAAGTTTCCTTGTCGCGCTGTTAGAGTCGGGAGATACGGTCGGTGATACGTGACTAGTACTGATCTGATTTCGCAGCTCAGCAATAGTTTGTGCCAGCTGAGCATTCTCTTCTTCCAATATCTTTAAATTCTTATCTTTCTGAGAATGAGTAGGTAAAGTACTCAAATCCGATATACAACTGTAAAGAATACATTAGTATGTGAATCGCGCTACTGAAGAGCGAAAGATTCGCACATCGTTCAAATTCTTAAAGAGTAATTTCTGATTCATACGAATATCACTTAATCAGTAACGCACCTTCCTTGAGTAAAACTAAATCCAACAAATGGAAGATGAAGAGCAGAAAAAGCGGAATTGGCAGCTGGAGGAACAGCATCTGAATTACGAACATCAGTGTCGTCTACGTCGAAATTCGATGTGTCTGTTGGCGATGAAACCTCGGGAATGTACGGTGCGGTACTATCTCTTATCGTTTCCCAGTTCACTCCTTCAAACCATGGATGTTTCTACGAAAGAATGTTGTTTCAATTACTGCATTCAATCAAGTGGTTTAGATACACAGAATTCAAGTCACCTTGAAATCTTCGATTCCGTTTTGACCTAATCTAAATTCAGAACCACATATCAATTTCCGCATTAGATCCTTAGCCTCTTCAGAAACGTCATAGATATCATCCATTGGGAAATCGAAGCAATTCTGAAATCAATGATTTTTTAAAGAGATAACTTCAATCGAATTTAGAGAAAATTAGGCTTGAGATGATATCAATTCTCATTTACCTTGTGATTCATAATTTTACCGTAAGTTTCGACTAGAGATTCGGCATAAAAAGGAGTTTCTCCATAAAGCATTTCATACATACAAACACCCAAAGACCACCAATCACATTCAGGGCCATATCGTCCCTGTCCATCTTCCATTGCCTGAAAAAAGATGGAATGTGAAATTTCAACTCTTGAATGATGATTTAGTTCGAGACTACTCAATCTATTCGGTTCCCAGGTAGAAATCGTGAGCATTTTTTGGCCAGAAATCGGCCAAGTCTAACCTAATTGTATTGTTACTATATCTATATGTTACATGGGTGGCCAGAAAAAATTGTCACATTTTTACCAGGGTTGTATAGTGGAAAGTTATTCAGATTAGTTGGGCAGGTTATATAATATCACTCACCCTGAGAATCTCAGGAGAAATGTAGTCTGGTGTGCCAACAGCTACATTACTTTGTACGGTCCCGTCTTCGAATAACCGAAGGCAAGAGCCAAAGTCGGCCAGTCGTATGTGTCCATTTGCATCCAAAAGGACATTATCTGGTTTAATATCTCTATGCACGTATCGCAAATCGTGTATAGAGCCTATTGCGAGCACCATCTCGGCTATATAGAAACGAGCCATATCTTCTGGAAGCCTGTCCTCGAACTTGCTGAGCAAAGTTAATAAGTCCCCTCCACAGTAGTAGTCCATGACCAGGTACTGTAAATATAATCATTGACGATCAATCATCTCGAGCACTGTCCAACTGAGAAATATAATACTTCGAGATGAATTTGAAATGAGTCATTATTTACCAGATTATTGTCATCTTGAAAGGCATAGTGAAGATTAGTTATCCATCTACGATCGCCGTAGACTAGAACGTCTCTTTCTTCCCTGAAGCAAGCAGTTTCAGCACGTTTCAGCATTTCCCATTTATTGAGGATTTTCATGGCAAAGACTTTGTCTGAGCCACGCAATCTTACGACGCATACTTCGCCGAAGGCACCGCGGCCTATTACTTTCACGATTTCGAAGTCTTCACGGGCCAATTGCAAACTTTTAATGCAAGTAGCAACTGGCTTCACTGTAAGGAAATTTAGTGAATATCATCATCACATTTCATAATTTATCTGCGATAAAACTGATTTGCGACATGAAACTAGTAATGATAGACAAGAATTTGATCGGCATAGAAGACTAAAGAGAATTCGATGCAAGGGCGAAAATGTTATTTTCCGAGCCCAGTGCGATATTTTCCGACCTGAGCCCTGGACTTTATTTTGAACATTTTTTCAAAGATTATGGCCTACAATCGTGATTTGGGTAAACGAAGATGAAGCTGACTCAAATACAATGAAAGATACTGACTTACCAAATTCAATGAAATCCGAAACTGTTTTCTCACGTCTCAGGGAAGAATTACAGCATTCATCATATAAAACTAATAAAATGTCGATAAGAGTTTCAATAGAAAAAGTCTGTCCCATCCTTCCACCCTGTACAGGGCCACCCACAAAAAGAGCCTCCAATTGTCGAAGTCTGGCTCCAACACCTAGAAAATACACCATTATATGAAAAAAATGAAAATAAATGGACTCAAGTCATCAAAAATTGTGTTTCATTGAAAGCAAGATAATTATGTGACTTCCATCTTACCATTCATTGTGACTCCTTTAGGCATGATGTCTGGTGGAGGATGGTTGAAATGATGTAATGCATCTGCCATGATTACAGGTGCATTGACTAATCCTTCAATGCGATCTCTTGGTGGCACTTCTGCCATTGTTGTGTGTGAATATGGACAGTGCAATACACCTCATCACTGAATCAGATGATTCCTGCAAAGATCCCATAATTTGGTGCCAAAGATACATTGCAAACATGCACTCAAGAATTTTTAATAATCTAGAAGAGATTGAAGGATATTTAAAAGTCAATTCTATCTTAATTGCACAAGAAACAACAGAGCTACTGGAAAATGAAAACAGAAAAATACTGCCTGGAAGTTAGAAGAACAAGGTCTATTCTTTTGGAAAAGTCAATCATCGATAGCATGTATCTGAGAGAAATAGTATCTACTGTTATTGATGAGATTATTGAAGCTGTATAGTTCTCTATGAATGGGCTACTAAAAATAGAGTCTGCAACTGTTGTCATCAACACTGCTGTGCCCTGAGAATTCTTGATCAAAGAGCTTTTCAAACAAATTCAAAACTCACTAGGAGTCAGCTGTAGGAATATGAGTTTTTAGAGGACATTCATCTGCACGGATCTGTGTTAATAGTTCCTTTTTAGTTTGATGTCACTTATTCCGCTCTGACTACGAGCCTTTCTATGCTTGATTGACAGTTCACATAATGGAATGCAATAGTTTTGAACACTAATGAAAATGACAAAAGCGGGTAGTAATCCTGCTAAGAATAAGTTTATGACATTGAATGTACATTTCTTGGTGAATCTATTACACAAAGTTTCATACTCTACCATCGAAAAATCATAAGTTGCCAGCCACTGGCATACGAGATCTTAGCTCCAAATCTATGCCCATAAAATTTTCTTCACAGCTCAACAATCAGAGCTTGATATCCAACTAAAACAAGAGTGAGAGCTCAGGACAGGGTCCAAGAGCTGTCAAGTATAAATAAATGTTGGTTCACGAAGAATGCCAAGGCCAAAGCCAAAAGAGCAGCAACTACTGCGAAATTTTCCGGTTACTTCGAGCCCTGGATTCTTTTTTGGCGTTGTCAAAGTTTCGAAAATTACGTAAGGAGAGTCGAGTGGTTAACGATGCGGTCGAGGAAGTATGCGAGTGGAAGCAACAAAAGACTCTCCGGAAGGTAAATAAAAAGTCTGGAGCTGCGACTTGGTGGCGGCAGCGTCGACGACGACGAAGACGTCGTCGAGGACGAAAATAGAGTATCTCTCTATAGAATGTACTCATGTACAGAGAGTGGTATATAAGCTAAACTCTCTGCGGGCGATTGCACATACACTTACACGGTGTCTGTCTTTCTCTGCAAGTACGAGGGGAAAGGCGTCCTGCTTGAGTCGCTCTCATGCGCGGCCGCGACGGGGCTGGGCGGCATAGATTAGCATCGAATAACACGCCGATGGCCCGGGGCCGATTTCCCGATCGACGACTTCGCGGAGGCTGCTGCAGCATCACTATGCAACATCAGACCGGACTTCTGCTACTCTCTCTCTCTCTCTCTCTTTCTTTCTCTTTTAGTATACTCTCTCATGCTCCGGTGCTGATTTGGGCCGCAGCATATAGGATAGCAGACGGAGTTGGACGGAGTCATGCACAACGATGAGAGCATTTTGGTCCTATCTCTATGATTGCATCGCGGAGAGCGCGAGAACGTCGCGGCCTTTTAAAGCCCCGCAAACATGCTACATACACCTATCCGGTCGGGGGAGAGCGGGGGGAATCTCCGTATCGCAGCACATGAGCTGTAAATATATATACATATATATTGTGTAGAGTACCTATGTATGTACACGCGAAAGCGATTCAAGGGGTCGTCGATCGCGCAAGCAGGAGGTGCTAGAATGTTTTTTGTCCAGACCGGTGATGAGTGGTACTCAAAATTGAGATAAAAATCCACTTCTTACGTAAGGCCGCGAGTATTTTCGCGTAACTAATCGAGCAGCCGATGATGAAGATGACGGAGTCTCGTATATACCTGGCGCTGTCTAAAACGGAGAGAGACGTGAACACACACAACATACCTATTTGAGATGTGTATATATAAGTGCATTCCGCGCTGCACTCTCTCTATCTTTCTCTCTTTCTTCCTCCTCGGCGCCGGACAGGAACCAGGAACCTGGGGTACATGCAATTGATGAATATGTATAGATACCGAGAATCGTCGACACGGAAAGTTTCTCAAGAAACTTAGTCAGCATCGAGTAAACTTGATCTGGACAACCACGAAAACGGCATCGGGTTGGAGACTCGGTTAGGTTGCTTTTGCTCCTCACCCGGGAGTCCAGGTGGCCGCCGCCGATCAGCCGAGCACAAAAGCCGCATTATATTAATTGCTCGGCTGTAACCTCAGAAAAGTCAGCCACTTTGCTTCTGCACTTTGGTCAATTTTCACGCCTCAATTCTGCAATGCGGGCGTGCGGCGACGTGGGTGTTGAAAAAAGCTACTCGCACAGCTGCATATCAGCTACGCGGAGAACGAGAGAATACACACTGCACTTTTGATATCACCATTCACGATATCATGGACATGGCGATCGCGGATTTTGCATAGAGGGATTTTGGCAGTCTTGACGATTACGATCGAGTTATAGATGAGGCTACGCATGCACGCACTAGGTGAACTAGGTCTTGAAGACGCTTGGAGGCGGCAGCCCCCCATGCGCGAAACAAACCTCAACTTGAACTGCGCGATATGTTGCGCGACAGTGTATTGCGCGAACTGCGCGAGTTCTATTCTGTGCTGCCGCTCCGAAACTCCGAACTCCCACGAACTCCAACCTCCAACGCCATATCGTCAACTTTATATTATATAGCTATGTATGTTTTGTATATGTGTGCGAGCTCACTGAAGTCTGATTGTAGGGACCCTATATCTGATTGAGTCTGATATTACCGTGCTGTCAACTGTCATCTGTCAAAGTTACAACGCTTACTTATCAATTCAAGATGAAAATTCTTGCTGCTTACAGCTATTTAGATACTGTTATCTTCAAAATTCGAGTGTTTTTCGATATGCTAGAGGTAAACGCTTGTCTAATCAAATATGGTCTTTTTACCATTTTTTCTTCCATGTAAGCTCAGTTTATAGGTTACATGAAATATCTGTTAATTCTATCCTGATGATTCATTATGACAATATCATCAATATTATTCAAGCAATTTTTCCTCGGAAATACATGTATATCTGTCCTGTACTTTCAAGTGTACAATTGTAACGAAATTTGGCAGCCATTCATCACTTTCTCTCTTGTGCAGGCACAAGAACTGGGAGAAATTCTTTCAAGAACACGATTGGACACAAGTTGATATGGTGATTATCCAAATAAAGGATACACAGAAGGAACGAATCACTGCACACAAAGATGTAGTATAAGGAGAATTCACCAAGGTGTTCAACCAAATCATGTGAAATCCCAACAATAATAAGAGTGAGGTGAATTACATTGACAAACAAAGCTGCAACATTGTTCACTGAGTCTTTTGAAATGAAGTAAGAGTCTTATTCAAGAGTGTCGATTCTTTTGAACATTATACTCGGGAATGATATTTTATCAAGCTATTTTTCCTTGTACAGATTGAGATACCTCATGAATTTTTGCATCAAAATCAGCATGTCACAACTGGATGGATTTTGCCTCAATTTTCCTGCCAACTAATGATGTTTCAAGTGGTATCGCCAAAGTAAATAAATATTTCTCTGGCACCTCAACATCTTATGAAAATTGCAGACACTGTTAGTATTACCTGACCTGCTATTAATTCTTTACTAAAGTCATACGTTTCAAAAGTTGTAATCTTACTGTTATTGCTCCGCAACTCCTTTAATGTGATGAAACATCGATTTATTCAATAACAGTTTAATTTTTTGGGTTTAAGACAAGCTGCATGTAGTAGTGTGTATTGAAACTACACGGAGTGTCTCATTGTTTGAGTGAATCCTCTTTGAATTAAAAGCAATTACAATTGTAAGCATGCAATACTGTGTATTGGATCTAAACTGAGTGACTCAATATTCATGCGAACCCTCTTAAAATTGAAAGCAATCAATGCAAAAATGAAAAAATAGACTTCATCTTTCAAGTATAAGAACATTTCATAGATAAGCTGGATGCCAATAACAAAGTTAATCTAGATTATGATATTTTCAATATTTATTCAAGAATCCTCAACCAAGTTGATGGTACTTTCTGCTTGAAAGTTCCTCCCTCAATTGTGACAATTTCTCATATATTAGCTGCATATGTACACAGTCAATCTTGAATGCCTCAAAAGGAGATCTCACGCAAGATAGCATTATGTAAATTTCACAGTGATTCTCAAATGAATCCTAATTATTCTGATCAAAAAGACAAACGTCTTGAGTAAGAGTAGGTTGGTTACAAAATATCTGGCGTACTTATTGCGGGCTTACACGGTTTATTAATGTTTTAAATTCAATTGAAATTGGAATCTAATGAGTAGTGGATAACAATCAATTAGATGTACATTATTTTAGCACGTATATGGCGGGAGCATGTGTTGATAGTGTTCATGTCGAATGATGAAGGAAATTCAGCCGTTGTGATCGTTTGAAGAATTCTAGTGTATTTTGCATGTAGTCTATTGACAGATCAACTTGAAGAATAGATTAAACATTTTTAATACATAGATTACGCACCGCACATGAATCCCTGGAAGCTAGAGTGTGATGAATTTATTCATTCCAGAGTACATGGGATATTTATGTAACATACCGCTGGGCGCCGTGGGCTAATCAATTTTTCGATCAAGCTACCTTACTTTTAAAAACTGAATGGTACAATGATGCTGGTTCTAATCAAACTGCTTAAAATCATCCCGGGCAATCAATGTAAGATTACATTTTCCGAAGAAATCCGTTTCGCCACGTATAGTTCGCTCCCGTGACTGATACAAACCTCGATTTGTATTTTCGTCATAAGACTAGCCATGGTAAAATTAATAAACGTATTGATGCAAGAAGTTGACAAGATCATAATGAAGGGAAGGGGGTGGGGGTAGTCGAGTGAGGTAAGGAATGTTTTGTTTTAGATCTTTCACGCAAATCTCTTGTCACTTAGAAACGAGTGTATACCTCATATTCGAGATATCGCGGCAAATTCAAGTATTGTCGATTCTAAAAAAACTCAAAGTGTTCGCGTAACTATCCAGATTTGCGATATCTCAAAGATTTTTCGCCTGATTCAAGATCTCCGCGATGTCGGTAAGTGTACAATATTAACATGATTTAACTGTTAAGACAATGTATAACATGCAAAAAATTATCATCACACAGTTGAGTCGAGCAAAGTGACGGTTTTAATTTCTTCGCACATGCAAAACGATTTTTAAGCGAACATTTGCAATAGTCTCTTCAGAATAAGAGTGAGGTATGTGTTGTTATTTAACCAAAAATTACCGTCTAACACACAAGTTCTTTGCGTTTTGCGTACTTTTGAGTGCAGTCAAGTACACCGAGTATTAGGCCATCACTTATAGGAGTATCAAGGTGAAATTATACACGAGTGCAAATGCGTGTCCTTTCTAATGCCTTAAGTATATCAACGAATGAGTTGTAAGTACTGTCTTCTATTTATACACTTGGTGATATTTGCTATCCCTTTGTGATTAGCTCCATACTATGATATGTACCTAAGTCACTGACTTTGGTCGCAAAAGATGATTTCATTGTAGTAACGCAGCATCGACAAACATCGTCATTTGATCGCCTGATAAAGGATAACGTGTAATCTTTTGAACGGCGAACAATCAATTATCCGAAGGTTTTATCACTTTCTTGAATGATTAAGATATTGCAATTGATACTAACGCGAAATATCTAATAACTACAGGCATCACATTAGATTGTCACCTACATCAAATTCGACCAAATGCAAATTTATACATACATACGGACATGAATTTTCAAATTAACTTTTGATCGATCAAGGCGTTTAGAACGTTAACGTGCAAAAATGTGTCTGTGCAGTCACATTCTCATAAAAATTTGCAAATGAGTGTATTCGGAAAAAATCACAGAAATGTCGTTTACGATGAGTATTCACCGGAGTGAAGAATTTTGAAAGTAACTTTCTTGATCAGACATTCTGGAGACTATGATCGATGTAATGATGGGTATTGTACGGAGAAGAAATTCTCGGTTACTTACAACTTGTTCACGCCAAAAGTACATCATTCACCCAGTATTTGATACAAATACTTTAGGGCTATTACTTTAAGACTTAATGATACAGAAATTTTTCTTTCAAAATTTTGAATTTTATATATTAGGTCTCGTATTAGCTTAGGGCTCTAATCGACTTGATTGCGCTTTTTCATATGGATGATGCACTAATTGTTAGAAACACTAATTATTTGTATGAATTGAATGCACCGAAAGTGCAATGTACCTTACACATAAAAAATTTACCCAGAGAATGGGAATGGGAAATGAAAAAGTTATGAGAAAATTAATGCTTCATTCCAGATTGCATTGAAATACTATTTGGAGAATCCATTATAACACTCATAGTGGATTCTGCAAAAGTATTGTATTGGTGCGAGAATTTCCACTTGAAAATTTTTTGTATTTCTCATTTTTGATCCCTTGCATTGAGCCTTACCCTGGTAAAAGATGAATCATCTTATTTTGATCGCTGAGACCTATCAAACAGTACCCTCATACAGCCTACTTGCGGTTATGTATACAAATAGCGCGTGCGTTATTTCCTGATCTTCCACAATGCCTCGCCGGATTTTCGATCTTCGATATGAGAAAATGGGGAAAAACCTTTTGACCAACCACTGTCGCGACGTATGCTTTGCCGCACAAACGCCACTTTTGACATTGAAAACCCTATACTGATTAATTTGCCCTCCCAACCCCCCGTGCCTCTGGGATCGCTGTGATTTTTCAGGCCCCTCTTGGACCATAAAAAGTATCAAGAGACAGCATTTCGAGGTAAAATATTCACGGGAAATACGATGGGACTGGCAATTTTGGGTTACAAGATGATCCGGCATGATATTAGTCGAAAAATCACTGCGATATCACTATCATTAGAACTGATAATTCGAACCATCGTGTTCTTCATGGGATTCCACGTCGAAATGGCGCACCTTGGTATTTTCCATCGTAAAATCACAGCGATCTCAGAGACACAGAGGGTTGAGAGGGCGAAATTTTCAGTATAGGTTTTTCAAAGTTAAAATGTTCTTCGTGCGACAAAGCAGCTAGGGGATCTCCAAACCGCTCCGTCGATGTTTTTTTCTTCACGTATATGAGAAAGATTGAAGCGTGAGCACCTCAGAAAATCGAAACTTGGGAAATAATAACGCATACCCTATATAATAATTGTACAATAACACTTTCTGTGAATTATCTTGAATTACACTTTGTGTATGTATATACGTATGTATGTGTGTGGTGTCTTTTATTCTTTGTCATGCGATCCCTCGAGAGCCCCTGAACCGATCTTCATGAAATTCTGTGAGTTTAGTCTAGCTAAACTGATCAGCGATGATGAGCCCAGTCCATCGACAGCGGTAGACTCACGCCTGATACTTACTTCCTCTTCGACACATTTAATTGATTGCCTAAAATTCAACACAATTTTCAGGCCATGTTTGGCCAAACGCTCCAGCATCTAACATTCAATACATAAAACCACCAATTTTGTTTCCGGATGTTCCTCTGTCAATCTGAAGAGATCAATTGATACAGAATTTTGATTGAGGTTTTCACTTTATGCAAGAGAAAATTTCATCCCTCTTTTATTTCACTCCGTGAGCGCTTTGACGGATGTCTTTCAAGTTTTGAATAACTTGTCTAACCTCTTCGGGCGATGAGCGAGCGTTATCCACCTGTTCATTTTAAACCGAAAAATGTTCTTATCTTAGTTCTAAGTTTTTATTTTTTGGGCATTTTTCGAGAACCTTCCAACCCGTTTCCCTGTTTTTTTTTCAGGGATTCTTCCCAGTCAAATAGCCATCGATGGTCTCATTTGATTTTCACCACCCGGCTCTAATCAGCATTTTCTTATAATCACTATAAGAGTGAATATCTCCAACTCAACAAAATTTTAAAATCAAATTTATCCAAAACGTTTAGCGCCCTACACCAGCCAGATAAAACTACCAAGCTATTACTCAAATGTTCCTCTATCATTTTAAAGAAATTGGTTGGTACGGAACTTTGACTGGATTTGAATTTCCATTACACATATTAAATTGATCAGTAGGGCACGAGAAAGTATTCTGCCAATGTTTTTGCAGAGTATTTCATTTTCATCTCTCTTGATAAAATTAGAGGATGTAATATCGATTTCACGCCAGAAATCATTGTTGTGTCTTGCTCAAATTTGGTAATAATTCGAAAATGATTTCGTTTTAAGACTTACATTTCGAATATTGGTTTTATCACGTTCGCTGCGACAGGTTCCATCGTTGGGACCTGCTCGTCTTTTTCTGTGTGAGGCGATGATCAAAATCCCATTAAATGTGTCCCAGCGGTGGGAATCGTCGCACGTAGGAAAGGAACTGCAATTTCCAGAGTCGCAGCGAACGTCCATGTTCAAGTTACTTGAAGTTACAAGTTCAGTTCTGCTTACTGGTACATACCTAAAATAAATGGTGATCCACCAAATGATACATAGTGTTAATATTAACTCCAATAATTTGTGACAGTTTTCATAAATCACATCGAAAGAGTCTGAAAAATTTTGAAAAATATCCGTCACTACAACACGAAGGAACAACAAATGAAATTTCACAATGGTATTGCGCGAGCGATTACAAATTTGAGATGTTGACATTTTTCACTATTTTTTCAACTTAGAAAGATGATCTGATGAGAGATACATCATTTTTGATACCAGGGGCAACTTTGTAGTGACCGAGTAAGTCGAGGAAATTTCCAGTACTACTTTAGTTAGCCCCTCATACAAAAAGACAAAAGACTAAAGTAGCATAAAAAATACCATCATATGAATCAAGTTCAAAAGTAATTGAAATACTGTTGCGGCTGATGTAATAAACTCTTTCAATATATTGAAGCTGATGTGATGAAAGGTTTTGCATGACTTGAATTTTACTAGTGATCCTTTGAGAAGAGTGCTGATGTATGGTGCACTCAGCTACCTAGTGGTACACGGTACACCTCTATGAGAGGTTTTTTTTTACAAATATCTCCTCTGAAAGTTTGCGTCGCGGTACGCCACAGTAACCAGGGTGCTTTTAGGAGTTCATTGAATTAGCTCTCATGATTAATTGAATCTACAGTATGAAAGCATGACGCTCTAATAAGTCATTAATAAGCTCAACAGAGCACTATAATAAGAGTGAAGACCAAGGACATCTCATCATAAACGTTCATATATTCATATTCGAATGCAAATATTGGTGGAAATATCACTTCATGGTCCATAGTCTATTATGTTCTCGGTCTTACCGTAAAATCGGCGAACTTGCATTTGAAATAGGATATGGTAAGTGATTATTCACTGCTGTGTGTAACAAAAAATTTCTGAACAAGACAGATTAATTACACCGTTACAAATAACTGCGGGTTTTACAGAAAGGCAGGATTCCAGTTTTGCATTCTCTGGAACTTTCGAGGGAACTTTGATATAATATAAGCTCATCCACTCCTATATGTCACCAAACTGAGTATTTGTTGATGAAATAGCAGAATGAAGTACAGACAAGAATGAAGAAGAAAATAGGAAAGAATTTTATCGTCTTGAGAGATTTGACACTGTATCTATCGATTCACTCGACATAACAAACCATAATAGATTCACACCAGATGCCCCAGTAATGCGCTTAAAAATCGGCAACCGTCATCGAACGCGATCGTGAATTCAAATTTACCTCCGAGTTCGAAATCGTTCTCCGGCTGCATTGCGATTGGCTATAACTAGCTTCTTCGGATCCAACAGGTGTACAGTGTAAAAAATACGTATATACGTATAGGTATAGTTATACGAGGTGCGCTGGCAGTAATAAGTAAAGGCATGCAGAGTTGCAAACACCCACACCCACGTATTGTATTGTATCGGTTATAGCAGTTACTATAGCAGCCCGCCAAAGATCTTCCTATAGCACCGCGCGCGGAGGCACCAAAAATGCATCCAGCTCGCCGCAACCGCGCGAGCCTCCGCGAGCTCATCACACGCGCGGAGTCTTTTGGAGTCAACATACTTTAGCTTACCTTATATACCTGTGTGTACCACCTCTATATAATCCATAAGTATACATTGCATTCGGTAGCGATGCATCCGGAAGAAATGCATCACAGTGTTCAGTTTCGGTTTGCGCGTCGAGGATACATGTTGGTGCCGTGATCCGTTCTAAAAGGAAAGAGTTACAATCGGCTTTAAGTGTTTCGTGTGTTGAGAGGATACATAAGGTATCCTGGTGGTTTTCAATCGTGTATATACATGGCTGCAGGTCAGCCGAATATTGTCTAAATTTCTTCATCACCTGTGAACGACACATCAACTTCCATGGGTAGGTGTATATTGTACCAGCAAATTGGATCTTGTTGCGTATAAACAACATATCATCGAGAAGTTATCGCATCCAGATCGGTACCCTATGGCACCAAATGGCACCTCCTATTATATATCCACCTATATGTTATACTCGTTTATGCTCAGGTGTTGGAAACAACACAAGTAGCGGACACACCGCACAAAATGGTTGACGCGGCGCCCGCGCCCAGTACTTGTGTTCATTGTATTACACGGGCCCAATAATAGGTATTCCGATCCATCTCGCCCACGCGATTTGAGAGTAGATGCGTATTTGATATATAGGGTGCAGCCTAAAATATCAGTTATTGAGAGAAAGAATATAATGAGAGTTTGAAAGAGAAAGAGGGGTCGAGTCGAGACATCAAGCAGGTAACCCGAGATTCCTCGCGGACGTGGCGCGAGAGCTGCTGCTGCTGCTGTTGTTGCAAGGATTCCTCCCGCCCGCGCCTCTCTTCAGTGCGCAACTCTCTCGAGCCGCCACAACGGCCTCTTCACCCTGGCAACAAGTGGCTGCTCATGCTCTTTCTATTCTGTAATCTGGGTATACGTGGTTGCATAGAACTGCACTGCCATTTAAATACATTCAAATGAATGTTTTGACATGGAGAACCATCCTCTGGAGTTATAGGTATATGGATATAATCGCGATAAACTTACACATTTTGTGTCCAAAAATTCAGAAAAAATTCAAAAATTGAATATTGAGCCTGGGCCTGTCTGAGTCGACTTTGTAAATTTCATTTTGCATATTGAGCGATAACATGTAAAAAAAAAACAACGTGTACAGAAAGTTCTTTGAGACGTTTTAGGATGGTATATGTGATCTTCACATGTATAAGACATAGATGAAGAGGTGCACGGAACTGACATTTGTGGTTTTTGACGTTTTTTTTTGTCTAGCGAGGAATCCTGACGCGATGGGACTAGATGACTTTGAAACTCCTGTTTAGATGGTTGATTTGAGTCGGTCGGAAGAACATGCTCTGGAACAGATAATTTCATTTTCCGGTTTTTTCGTACTATATTGAGTATCCCCGGGGACAACTTTTCGCCTTAAAATGGCTTGCAAAAATAACAGAGTCGACATAGAAACTTGTCCTTGTAGATTTCATTTATTCCCACCACACTTTAGTGGAGAAAATTGTTGCTGCCCAGATTTATTGACTTTGACACAATATGCACGGAACTGACAAAGTTAATTACATGGCCAATTTTCAGCTACGAAATTGCACGCAGTACTCAAAAATTTGAAAGTGGACCTCTTCTCGTGCTGGGATTTGATTATTTGAACCATTTCCTTGAAATTTGGTCCACTACAAAGTGATTTTGACTTAATTTAGCATACGCCGCGCCGTGAGCATTTTAAAAAATTCTCATTTTTAATGAAAATCTCATAACAAGATTGAGACAGATGGCTTGGGGACTAATTTACGAGTTCTGGATATAAAACCTATGAAAAATGGTTGGTGTAACATTTTACTTGGAGGAAAAAATTTGAACTTACCCTGAGCGACTCTTACTCCGACGCTATTATAGTGCTGGAGGTATACGTCGATCTGCGAATGTAACAATGCACGGAACTGACATTTCGACCCTTAATCTTCGAAAATGAAAGGAGAGGAATGAACGGATCGATCTGGAAATTTATTCCCAAGTGTATTTCAATAGAATACGTGTAGGAAAATTTGAACGGAGTGATTCGGAGCTTGCTCGTCGAAATAAAAGGTCATAACCTGTTCCGGGTAAGTTATCGCGATAATACTCATATGCATTGAGTCATTCAGTTTTGAATAGGACAGATGCACTCTTCGATCGTTATACCGATCATAACGCTGCCCAATGCATCTGTCTTGAATATGGTGGTGGAATATTTGGACATGCGATTCGCACCTGGCAAATCGTTTGCGTATGCGATAAAAGTTTCTCAACGACCATATATATCGTGTGTGATGCATCGATCATTTATATTACACTCGGCGCAAGTATTATGAGAAGTGTATAGACAGGTATAAGTTTGTATAAAGTTTGCAAGTATGGAGAGAGAGAGGATGTTCGGCTTCACCTATCGCTACCGCTGTTTTTTTGCTCTCACCTCTGTGAACAGAAATTACCTAGCGAGTGTATATCTTGTATACAAAATGGGTATACCTGTATAAGAATCGCACTTATCGGTCTCGCGCACAACTTTTTTATCGAGCTCTGCTCAGCTGCGAGGAGCTGATAAATTATCCGTGATATATATATATATATATATATATATACACACACACACACACACACACACATACACACTCTATTATTATTATTATTAAAATATTACTTCGATCAGCCGGATTGTGTCATTTTTCATTTTTCACCTTCGAGCACGTCTCGACCTCGTCGCTCGCCTCGTCGTGATGAGATAATTTTTTCAGTAAGCCTCGATTCGTCAGGTACAGCTCACAAGTATATCAAGTTTTGATGATGATACTACTTTGGTTCCATCTATGCTCGTTTAATCACAGCGAGTATATAGTTTTTGATTTGATAACGATTAATGCTCTCAATTGATTGGGATCGCTCCGTTGTCTTGATTCTGATTAGAGGTTTTTGTTCAACTCTTTTTCATTTACTCATTGTCATTTTCGTGCAGCTTTGAAATGGCGGACGAACTTGCATACTAACGATCATGTTTGATACTGAACGCCGTTTTTTGCGGTAGTCAATATTCGATTTAGAAGTTAGAGTTATGCGGTACCATTAGTTAGTTTTGAACTCATTAATTTCAAACGTCATTTCTCAACTTATCCATTCTTTCAATCTTGTTCTCATTGAGTATGTTGATATGGACTGCTGCTCAGAATCGAAACGCTTAGAATATAAACTTTATTAGATTTCCGAAAAATCGTGTTGAGGTTTTAGAAATTGCTTCTATTGGTGATACTTTCAGACGTCATTTCTCAACTTATCCATTCTTTCAATCTTGTTCTTCTCATTGAGTATGTTGATATGGACTGCTGCTCAGAATCGAAACGCTTAGACTATAAACTTTATTAGATTTCCGAAAAATCGTGTTGAGGTTTTAGAAATTGCTTCTATTGGTGATACTTTCAGAAAATCTCATTCTTGCTTCACACTCACGAGTCTCTGCTCAAAGTAATGTCATTCAAAAAAAATTTTTCATCAATAGGAACAGCCCTAAAATACCAAATCAATTCTTCGGACATCTGGAATCGGCGTCTTCTCCAATGCAGCTTATAGGTTGTATCACCCACCTAGATGTATATGGGCCATTTCGGAGCATTTCGAGGAATGCCTGCACCAGGGGGGTCTGGAAAAAATCCATAAAAAATTTTTTCCGTTAGTACTATATTAATATAGTACAAATAAATTTTTTTTGGATTTTTTCCAAGGCCCCCGTGGGCCCTGGGGCCTATGAAAGGTCCTTTTTAGGCCCCTCTTTAGCCTATTTCTGAAAAATCATAACTCCGACTAGAATCAACATTTAGGACGTACCTAGGCATTTTCTTCCTTCAGACTTGTACTTTTTGGAAAATATTGTCCATGGTCGATATTCGAGCCTAGCAACTTCTAGGAGCTATTTGCTGAGAGCACATGCATTTTAGCGATTTTTTGGCTTGCTCCAAAGTGATGTAGCTCCCACTAGACATGAGATAATCGATTTTTACAAGTGGTCATTTTGAAGGTCTTGGAAAAACCTACAGTTTGACCACTGGTAAAAGCCGATTACTGTACTTTCTCTAGGAGTTACAGTCATTCCAAGCTGAGCAAATAATTTGTAAAAATGCCAAACTTTGAGCTCAATTTAAAAAAATCATTTTCTTTCCCTTCGACCCCAAACCTGTGCGACTATGTTTTTCAATACAAATACTACCGATTAGAACAATAATCTGGGTGGGATCGCGAATTGCCGATTTTATTCAGCCAATTTAATACACCCTTTTTTGACTTTTTGCTCAAAATGACCTCAAAGGTATGGCTCGCATATGCTTCCATCTGAACTAATGTGCACCAATCTGTGTGGGATTACTCCCCAATCTACCCCCAAATATGTGAGACAACTTCCGGAGGTGAGCCTCGAGCTAGATGCGAGCAGTCGGTCCTATTTCACGAAATGAAAATGGGCATTATTGCGTCTGTTTGGACGCAAGCGAGTGCGAGTGGGATTTCACTCATTCTAGCTCACAAATGATATAAGTGGCTAAAGTAGGGATACGAACATGATTTTCTGACTCAAAATGATCATCATTATACATCCCAATGGATTTTATATCTCTGTAGTTATATTTACAATCATCAGCAAGATTGTGAGTAATGTACTCTCATCGTTGTAATGACATCCATGTCACAGTGGAATCACAACTAGTCTTGTCAAACATTCAAACAAATTTCTAAATTTATCTGCAACTGTGTCACTCTTGTCTGCTTTCTTATCAATTATATCGTGCTTTTCACTTCGACGATGAGTTTTTCCTCTACAACCAAGATGATATTTGCAATGAAACTGTTTTTTTGAAAGTTCTACAGATTTTTTTGGCAATATGCGAGAACATCTGTTTACAGTAACGACTTGATGACATCACTCTTCAGTGTCAGTTCTCGGACTACTGTCTTCCTTTCTCTTCATTTTGATTTATTATACACTTCTTTGGAAATTGGTGTACGCCAATACGAAAGTCCATACATAGATACCTAATTTCAGACATGATCAAAAGTGTTGACACTTGACATAATAAATTCGGGAAAATTTATCAAAATTGTTTTCCCATTTCGTCCTGTCTCCCTCAAATGAATAAACGACCATTATCATACATCGATCCTTATTTGAAAAAAAAAAGAAAAAATGAAATGATAAGTTTCGATGAACTGGAATCAATCAGGGTTGTCGATTCATCTATATATTTTACGTATAGGTTAATAACGAATTCAAATTTTTTGCAGGATTGATCCGTGCTTCACATTCATTATCCAAATTTTTTTACCTAAAAAATACACTGTAAAAATTTGGTTGGATTTTCAACCAACATCTCAACCAGTTGTTGAATTTCTAACCAAGTGCATTCAAAGGATTTTGATGGAATGAAATGAAAAGTAAAGATGCATCCTCGCGACCATACGAGGCTCTAAAGGTGCATTGATCGAGAGTGGAGTAAAATCCATCCTCGATTGATGCCAAAAAATTCAGCAATATCAGCTGACTTCAACTCGCAGAAGCCGATCAAATATATCTCCATAATTTAAAACTCCCGCGAGTGATAAATACGATATCCGATCATATCGATCGAGTGTCAAAAATTAATTACATATTCCAACCAAGTGGTTATTCCGAGTCATGTCGGTAGGAAATCCAGGTTAAGCAATGTTTCGTCGGTGACATAGACATGTCGGTAATCTCGTATCTCCGTATGATATACGGAACTCATGAGAATAGTAAACGGCAGTCTCTGTACGGCATTTTTGGGCAAGAAGAACAAGTTTCTTCATGTTCTTCCATCAACGAGTAGAAAAAAACATTGGCGATGACCGCGCGAATCTTTTCGGTCAGAAATCTAGGTTAAGCAACGTTTTTGCAATTCAGTATCCGGATGGGCCACCCATCCGTCTTAGTTTGCGAAACCTGTAACTTGTTTGGAATCAGGAACTTGGCAAACGCAAGATCAACGGTCGCCCATCCGCATATGACTCGCGAAAACGTTGATTAACCTGGATTCCTGACCAAAAAGGCTCGCAGGACCCCGCCGATGTTTTTCCCTATTTGTTTACAAGGAAACATGGAGAAACTTGTTTTTTTGACCCCGTTCGGAGACCACCGCCTACTATATGTAGTCATTTCACGGATCGCGCATTCATAAACTCACAGTTGTGAAGTTGTCAACTCCTGTGGTTAAAGTTTTGATTCAACCAGTTGATTGAAGTTTTTCAAAGAGTTTTCGCAGTGTACAACTATACCCATTATAAATAGAAGAGCCAACCATTAGGAAATGGAGTACCCCCCCCCCTTCATACTCCTCCCTACGCATCGTTTTTCATTCTTCATTATCCATCTCAAGTATTATCGAGGATACTTAGAACCACTAATTGCATAATTTTCCTGTTTCCTGTGTCTGATTATGAGTCGTTGTCAGCAACAAACAAGTCGTGTTTATCGATGCTCACCACGCTTACTAGAGGTGAGATCAGATACTTACTAGCTCTGCACACTACATACAAGCTTCTGAAACCACCGTCTGATACTCTTGTTGTTGTTGTATAGAATATTCTTCGTTAGAGCGTGGAGATCATATTTTACTACCGTAAATCGAAAACATAATCTCCATTTATAGAAATCCAGAATCTGCGCATGGAAGCTGTTTTGGCGGACAGAAAACCAAGTAAAATATGTTTCGGGTCAAATAAAATAAATTAAACTAAATATTACTGTTGGAGGTAATGCACGCAATACTTGACTCAAGGAAGATAGTTTGGTCTCTTCTGGTTTATACGTCAACGAGAAACTGCATCAGCAGAAGCCCCATCAAATCGTTAATACTCAACATGCATTGAATTTTGTTCATCAGGGTTCTTTCCGTCCTTTTGACTATGTCCAGGCGAACTCTCCTCAAATCATTCGTCTAAACTCACGAAGGATGTACACTTGGGGTGAATAAATACTTTCCAAATGAATGCAGAAAACCCGCCTCAATAATTTTCATTTGTTTGCATGGGTATCCCCATAAATGTTGTGAGTTATCTTAATTCGTTTGGAAAGTAATTATTGACTTCAAATGTATACATTGCATTCTGTCAAACAGAATTGTTGGTCTCTCCCAGGGCGACTCTTGTAATGAATTTTGAATTCCATGTTTTCTTGGATCATAACTTTTCTAGACAGTGCTTGGCTTTCAGAAAATTGTCTCCCCTCAGAACAATGCGCCTGCTCCCAAATCATTGAAATGTGCCGGAATATCAAACGGGCAACAGCGTCCACGGAAATCTCATTTATCGTGTTGAACTATATTCACCCAGTGATTGGGCCTTGAATAGGATTGCTTAAAATATTCTCGTGAGGTATTTGAGTGGCAATTTCTCACGTGCCAGCTCTACTAGCGCGGTGGTTTGCATTATTTCATAAAGTTTTTCGAGATTATAGAACTTCAAGTAAATTTTCAGACTGAACAGTCCTACGGAAGACCTTTGTAAAATGTTGTTTTGACGGATCTCTCTTCGGAGGTTATTCCACTAGTAGATGAGTGAACTCCATACCAGAATCAGTGATGGAAAATTGAATGATGCGCTTTTATCTTTGCCCTTTGGATGGTCACTGCTGTTATAATATTCGCAACACTTGATTTCTTTAATAATTCGCAAAATTCTCAACTACTCATATTCAAAAATCAAGTTCTCATACGAATCGACTCGTATTTACTCTTGCGTTCTTGCTGTTATGGAAAGATTTTAGCTCTATTAAACGCCCGATTAGACTATTTATCGCCTAACTATTTATCGCCTAAATTTCACCAAACCAACATAGAGTAAGTGTACTCAACTTGCCCTCATATGCCGATCTCAAAAATGGGCACGCGTTGACTTTCACGCAAATTTCTGAACACCACGTTCGACTGCTCCCTCCCGTGCCATGCCGCTCGGAGGCGCTGAAACTCACGTGTCCCATAGCCAATAAATGAGACTTCGACTTGAATATATTTCAGTATCAGTCACCGTACACCCAAAGAAGTTTCAGTTGTGACAATGGAGAAGATTGGTTATACACATCTTCTTTGTCCATTTATAACGGACAACAAACCGAGTGTGCTGATCTCGGTCGTAACTATCGATAATGACTAGATACAAAATATTGAAAAATTATTTCATTATAATATGAAACGGACACCAAACAGGGAACATAGAGCACTCGCAGCTGACCTTTTGCCGACCATTCTGATCACATACAATTTGATTTGTTAATCGCGCCTATTAGAAGAAACTTTTACCCGTAAAAACCTTGAAAATCATCTCATCTTACAAGATATTAGATCGTAACAAGCGAAAAACCCTTTTCAAATCACGAAAAAGTGAAGGAGAAACAAAAGCCGTAATCCACTTGTGCACGAGGTTCTCTCTTGATAACATTTTGTAATTCATTTCAGGTGATTTCACTCCAGTGACTACTTCAGCGGTCGATCCAGAACGGATTAAAGCTGATGACGATAGCTGAGGCTCGAGTGAAAAAAGAAAACGTACAAGGAAAACATTGAAACATGGAGAGGCGGAAAGACGGACTCAATCCTTTTTCTTCAGGTGAGATTTTCTCCGACGCTATCGAAAAGATATTTTTGGATTTTTTTGGTTATTCAATGCGAAAGAGTCATTAAGTATTGTTACGACAAATTATTGCGTTGTTGAAAGTTCTCAATTCTCAATTCGAAGAGGTAGCATAGAATTGATCGGAAGTTGTATCAATGATAGAGAGATAGAGCAACGTATCATAGTGTCATGGACTGTTCTCAACAAAAAAAGGTCATGCACGTTTATTTTGATTGAGTCTTTTTATCTTGTCAATTTGAGCAATGGGGAAACCGACCTCTTTCTTCCTCACGTGCAGTGTTTTTAATATTTTGATAACACTTCGATGGCCACACTGATGCATTAAGTGAATGATGTGTCCCCAACCAATTCTACACACGTTTCGTCTAATGGATTACACTAAAAGACGACACGTTTTGGCTTGTAAGCACAGTAACAAGCATTCGATACTAGCAAATTTCTTCGGAACTTGTCCATAGAATTCGAGATCATATTTCTGAATAACTCCTTCGAAAAATTTATCTCAGTTCACCTTGGCTTGTATAACTACTAATATATATGACCAGATTTGGCGTGTTGGAAAAATCTATAATATTTAGAACTGAAGAATCTTGCACTTTTATAGGCGAAGGTTTTGTAAGAATTCTACTACGCATCCTGGGTAGAACTCTCGAAACCCCGTACTGATTCGATCACCCTCTGAACTGATGACTCGATGCGAAATCGGACTCAAATTAATGACACATAATCTCATATTTTCGATATTTCTTTGCAAAATTCATCCGCACATTTGTCACTTACTATTACAGAATGTTCCTCCATTCAACAACAACAACAAAAAATCATGTTCGGCC
Source organism: Eretmocerus hayati (assembly GCA_029851415.1). Taxonomy (NCBI): domain Eukaryota; kingdom Metazoa; phylum Arthropoda; class Insecta; order Hymenoptera; family Aphelinidae; genus Eretmocerus; species Eretmocerus hayati. Next base: position 137,856,061 of record CM056742.1, read on the forward strand.
TACCTGTAAATCTTTTGTATGACGTCCATATGCTCCAATGCTCTATCTGTGATTGAGCGATGGTGAACAGACGTCAGGCTTGAACTTTTCAAAAGTTTTCCTCGCCACTTTTGATGATTTGAATTTTTTCACCCTTTCGCCTCGGTGAAAACTCGATTCACCCCGAACGTATGTAACTCCCTTGAAAACTCGAGAAGTCTAAGAGCCAAAGTTTTGTATCAATTCAAATCGTTCCTTTCTCTTTGAGTTTCTCCATTCCAGAATGCATTTATTGAAACCGTAAATCTGTAGTTATTATCTCTATCATTTCGCTCATGTCTATAGCTCCGTCAAGAGGTTGCAGTCCAAAACCATCAGTAAATTCCCGATCTGTTTCTGATTATTTTTTGGTGTATCAAAGAGAAGAACATGTTTGAGAGTGTTGACCAGCTGACCGTCGTTTCTGCTGAATGTACTTTACTTCTCTCTCCCATATTCGAAAGCGAGTCACTCAAATCTGACTCGAATAAGCTTTGAGTCAAATTCCACTCCCCTGGATTCCAAATTCACCACAACCGATTTAGAGAGAGAGAGAGAGAGAGAGAGAGAGAGAGAGAGAGAGAGATTAGATTAGATCAGTCTTTATTTCCAGTCACAAGGTACTACCCCATCTGACCCTATTTTTCCATACAAAAGCAATAAGGGGCATAATTCATTTACGGTGCAATATAAAAGGCATATGTCTCCAAAAAAGTTGAGAGTTGCCAGAAAATAATAAAGGCTAAGACAGGAAATGTAACAAATCCATTAGAAATATAATATAACATAATATAATAATGGAGTAAAATAATCATATAATGATAATAATAATAATAATAGTAATAATAATAATAGTATAAATAATAGTTATAGCTTACATTGATAAAAGGCGACGAAAAAGTTCAAAAACAATGAATGAAACATTCAAAATTCATGGCAATTCATGGAGAGGCTGGTGTCACAATGTGTGAGTGAGCGATTTGCTGGGAGAAAAGATATGGTAACATTTTGTTGTTGAAAAACGCAATCAATCAGTGACCCCTTCAATAAGAACTCAAGTCTTCCAGTCATTCTCGAGGTCATTCTCATCTTCTTTCATGAGTTTTGCGAACAGCTCAGATTTGAACAGCGCGACGTGCCGTTGTTCGAACGGGATATGCGGGAAGGAGTTCAGAAGTTCAGCGGCTTGGTACTGAAATGACTTTTTCATGGATTCAGTTCTGGGTGTAGACACGAGGAGTGGTTTGCGAGTGTTCCTTTCGGAACGTCTAATGTCGGGTATATAAGTTGGTTATTTGGTCTTGTCGATCTTGAAGGATGTCTCTAAATTAAATGTCGGGGTTCTCAACTGGCAGTGAAAAGTATTTTGTAATGTAGTTAGGATTTTTATTTGAGATAACGTTGAAAGCTAGGGATCCAAGGAGGAAATCCCTTCTTCTAGCAGTAGATAGCCACCCTAGCGCTAGTCGATGAGGTGTTACATGTGCACGGAAAGGGATATTCCCTACGACGAACCTTACTTAGGCATTGAAAGCAATGAAAGAGAGAGAGAGAGAGAGAGAGAGAGAGAGAGAGTGGAGTTAATTTCGCATATTTATTTCCTCTATTAGATTACTATTTCACAAAAGGAAAACAGTTTGGCATACGTGATCGCCCACGGTCCATCCACGCAGTTTTTTTGACCCATGCACACGAGATCCAATACAATTTCCTCATAATTTCAGTTTTCAAGTGCAAAATAGCCCGGGGGTTGAGAGAACTAAAAATTTTCGCGTCAGATCTACGTAGGTCTTCGTGACGTGCAACTCTCACACTCACATCGTGACGTATCAATCTCATACTTGCTCGTACAAGTAACCCTACTCATCTGTAGCTTCAAATTGAAAACCCTGCGATCTGCGCGAGGGCATTTTACACACACACACACGTGCAAGAGCTTGCAAGCTCACGGGGTACCGCTGACGCACGCGTGGGCGTACATACATATACAACGTCACGTGGGTTCTTTGGCTGCACGTCGGAGGCGCGCGAGCAACAGTCTGCGGCCCCGGGGACGATGCTGTGACTATATACTTATATAGATTCCCTACTCTCACCCTCTCGTGTATATGCAATGCGTGGCTGCAAGCTCTCTCTGTCTCGACTCCATCAGACCAGAGTCTCGTGGCCAGAGGCAGCTCACTCGTCTTTCCAGTCGAGTCCGAACTCTGCTCATGGGCGAGTGGTGTTTAACGGGGTGGCGTCAGCGCTCGGTCACTCGCCCACTTTTTATTATTAACTAAAATCGACAATCGTTTTACTTTGTAGCATTTTATTCTAATTGTAATTTTTTCAACAAGTGTATTTTGAGAGCCCAAAAAAAAAAATAAAATAAAAAAAATCATGAGGTGGTTGACGAAAGATTTTTATTCCACGCGCGAGTGTAGTTTTAGTGTAGCAACAGGAGGAGGTGACCCAGCCTCGTTGCGACCGCGTGCTGTACTCGTACAGGTATATATTTAAGAAGTTATCTACAAATATATTTGTAGGCTATAGTTGGTGTGATATAACTTAATGCGGGTTCTGTGGATGATGGTCACAATCTGGATACGATCACTAGAGCGAGATGATGAGGGATGAAAATGAAGCTTATTCCGTTACGACCCCCAACGCTGTACCAGATCGATTCAGCAGCCCGATCTTCGAGCTTTGAATAATGCACAATCGTATATCGCCAGTGTGTGCTTTCATTTCCTCACTCACTCGCAAAGTGCTGTGCTACACTCTTGTCGTCATTTTATCGTCCTTTTGTACATATATTCTTGACCCTTGTCCTCGTGTAAACGTCGATTCTGTTACAAGACGCGTGTCTTTTCTTTGTCCTTTTAGAATAAATTTGGTCGTTGTTTACTTGCACACGTTTCCAAGATGTTTTTTTGAAAAGTTGAAGGTTGCTCGATTTGGCGATGAGAATTTATTTTGCTTCTTGGGTCTACATGGAATTTGATTAAATAAGTGTACCGTTTCCTCTTGATGCAAGTCTGCATTTGAAGTTTCATTGCTTTGTTTTGGTAAACCATCCCGTTACACATTCAAAGAGCTCACGTTGTCACCCAACGACGGCAAAAGTTTTAATCCATCTCGACCAAAGAGCTTTCGTCTCTAATGGAGACGCTTTAGAAGTATACGTTTGAAATGTTGTAAAACACTGTGCACTTTTGCCGGCCCTGATGTACTTTCTGTATCTTTATCCTACAGTTTTTTGACACTGTACGATACGATTCACGTTGCAACAAAATGAGTTGGAACTTGGACTTTTACATCGTCAAATGCTTAGACAAATTCAACCATCTGGTCTACTTCATCAGAAAAATCAGTTCGCAAGAATATTTGAAAATCACTAGATTTGATGACAAAAGATGTTTTATTTTCGATATAAATATAAAAAGATGGGTATATACCTTGAATCGCTGCCGTGTATCATTGCAAAATTAATCATTGAAGGGCAGTTCCTGATTATAAATCTCAACCTGTCTCTTCCAACTCTTCAGCAAATGAATCATCCATGCTCTTAATAAAATCTGCGTAAACTCACACAAGCTCCGTACACGTTATTTTTTCGTGCATTTTTTCTAGGTTCTCTATAAATTTAATTCAAAGTTTCACACATTCCAATTCAATGCTCAAATTTTTGCCGTGTATATTTGAAATTAATTTTCACAGCGGGATAGAAGGTCCACATTGGCATGCAATGACCGTTTTTTAAATCAGTTTCATAGCGAAAAAAGTTGAAAATTGCGAATGGCCTGCTTTGATGGCTCAGATTACCCCACGCTGATCAAACAATTCCGATTAGAGGTCAGAAACACCTGTTATATCCGAGCGTTCCACGGCTTGAACCTAGAGCGCGAGGGTTGAAATTATAGCTTGAAAGTAGAATACTGTAGCTAGTCGTATTAGACACCAGCTACATACCGTACTTTCTTATTGTCTATGAAAAGTAAAGGTTGTGAAACTATATGATCTTGACACACACTTGTACCGTCACATCGAGTTCGGATTTTAGTTTTCTGGCACACTACTTCTACCAATTGTTGATTTTTTTTTTTCAATAGTACTAACGATACTGATAAGTCCAAGTATAAATTAGATCCTCGCTTGACTCGTTTCCGCCCGCCTATATAGGTATAGTAATGCACACAGCAGGCGACAACCTAATCCCGAAACTGCCGAAAGTAGTGGTATATTGGCTCGGATCTTTCTTTATAGGCTCCTAATCGTTGATCTGTTAGTTTTTATGCATTTTTCGTGCGTGTTACACCTGTATGCCCACTCCCATGAAAGTTATAGAAACGAGTTTATCTCGAGTTTATCGATGATTTCCCATAAGACGCCGTGTTAATCGTCTTATACAAAATTGTCCAGAACTTTTTTCCCTGACTCTTGAAGGCCTCAAAATCTTAACTGTGTGTGTTTGGGACACTAATCTACCACTATGTCGAATTTCATAATCTTCTGATAGTTAATTCGAGTACCGCTTGTCGACTACATGTAAACTTTCAGCGCCAGTAAAGAAAGAATAGAGATTTACTATTTTGGAAAAAAGTTTTGTTTCACGCCTGGTAAAATCTGAATTACCCAAGTACCTTGAACATTAGAGAAATGTATATATTGCGAGCATAAATTTCATATCAACTCGCATCTTGAAAAAAGTAACCAATTGCATCGTTAGGAACTTCAAACGATTCAGGATCTGCGATCTGCCGGAGGAATAAACCGCTAGTAATGAGTGAGGGGTAGTAGTTTTGCACCCGGTCGGCGTTTACTATTTTTCACCCCGAGGGACGAATCATATGGGCCACTTTTGTTCGTCGAGATGGAAATCAAACTCATATACATCTTTCCCGCACGATGACGAATCAATGAGTCAAGAACATCAAATTGATGTATTCTGTCATTTTTCTTCTAAATTGTCATTTTTTGAATCAGACTAATATTTTAAATCCAAACTCGAGATTGTTAAACAGATCACCTTCCTCTCAACAGTGATGAACTATGTACGCAGAGTCTGAAATCTTGCTGACGGGTGTGAAATGTAAAGAACGTTATCGAGTATCTAGTGTTGAATTAGAAATGTATAATCTGATTCACTTTGTCACCACCTCTTTTGCTGTCCAATCATTTAATGAATTCATGTTCGATTATGCAACCGTCACTTCGGGAACGTGTCAGAAAGGATTCTTTTACCGAGATTATTCACGATTTTATTCAACATTTCAAAAAGTGACTCTTTGATAGGGTCGATGATCAATGCCGAACATAAAGTATGATTTTTCACTGCTGATTAGCGCTTCAGTAATCTATATTCAATCCTCTGGATACGAAATCACACCTTGCATGTGTCGAGCACGAACTGTGTTCCAATACTTTGTCATGACTTCAGAGTAAAAAGTATTCGGAGAAATCCACAAGAATTTTGAAATAATTTTAGAGACGTCTAAGCAAAATTTTCAACTTCTGCATAGTAGGCAGAGTTTAATTTGTACGTACGTGGACATTAGAACCAAAAATTAAGTACATTATCTTTGGTGCACGTGTTTATATCTTCTTTTTATATCACAATCACGACATCCTCATACTCCCTGAATAATATGAACTCGGCTAATGATTCACAACCGTGTCATGATATTCTTTTCATCACAGTTTTATACGTTTATCACGACTCCTTGATTCATCGGACAAATCTTCTATTTGTGGGTCATGACATATTTTCTTGTGTAACTCGCCAACTGAGCAGTGTGGATACAACTCAATTCAATCTCGACGATAAAATACCATGTGTATTTTACTGAAACTTGTGTCTAAAGTCGTTGATTACGTACATATATCAGAGATTGTAATACCACAACATAAGGTGTTCACGTGTTGACGAAACAGGTAGAATGCAATCGAGCAAGCATCGATATTATGCCGTGTATCGATAAAAGTTTTCTGATCAGCCGAACTCGAAGCTTGAGAGCTTGCACATAACAAAAGCTCCATCAGAGCCTAGTTCAGAGTTGCAAACGTTACTCATCTCACCACTAACACACAGATTTTCACTCACACAGAGTCGCCTAATCAAAAAGAAACAAAAAGCTTCTATTACGTCGGTATATCGTAATCGCGTGCGAACGAGAGGGCCATGAAAAAAAAAGAAAAAAAAATAAGGTAGTGAAAGAGAGCAAGTGTATAAGGCTTCCGGTGACTCTCGATGTATAATTCCGCTGATGCGTTTCCGTTCGCCAGCAGTGAGATGTATATATATGTAAATAAATAATACAACCGATGCCGGATTGTGGCGATGGGTGGTGGTGGTGGTGAGTAAGAGTACCGTATCTGGGTCGAGATTTCGGCCGCGCGCGCGTAAACTCGACCTTGTCCCGATGAGACGCGCGTCGCGTGGCAGCGAGACGACCATCAAACGCAAAGGAAAACAGCGTGTGTGAGAGACTGAGAGAGTGAAAAAAAAAAAAAAGGAGATGAGAACGAAGGGGTGAGCAGGGCATTTTTGGGGAATTGATTTTTTTTCTTTTCCGCCACGCGCAGAGTCCCTTCTTCCCTCTCATACCCTGACTAAGATATGGGTCAAGCTCAAGAACGAGAGCGTCGATTACAGGGACCTTTTCAAAGAGGGATCTGACTTTTTACGCCCTTTCCAATGTACAGCTCTCGTGTGAATGTGTGAGGCAGGCTTGAGCAAGAGCTGATTACTTGGCTGAAAGACCTGTCCATTCCTCTTATCTCTCTTATCCGTATGAGAGACTGCACGAGATCGTTATAGAGAGGGTTGTGAAAAGGCTGTCGTTTATATATCACTTTTCACTCTTTTGGCCATTGATTGTGATTGAAAGTGAAGATACATGATGCTATTGTCGCGCAGTTTTTTAGACAATGCATGTGATGTAGACTTGATCATTTTGCGCTTAAGCTCGTTGTTTACGAATCTTGGATTTGGAAGCTGCTTGCGTCAATGGATTCATGTCGCTCCACTTTCTTTTTCTGTCGTTGGTGGAATATTTTTGAATTTTATCATTGGTTGAGTAGCAAGATTGTGGTTTGCGTGGGAATTAGATTTCTTGTTTTGCAGTCTATCTTTGCTTTTTATAGATGTCATCAAAATTCTTTGAAAATTTTATTTGACAAACCAATTCCCGACATTGTTATCCTTCAATGAGGATCTATTTTATCAACCCCTCATATTTTAGAGGACTATTCTTTTCAAATCAGGAACAATTTTTTTGTTTTAAAAAAGTCCAATGTCTAGAAGTACAATTCAACCTTTGCGAGTCTACAAAATATGTACTGTCGTATTATTGTGCATTCGATCGTTTTCAATCTCAGTATAGCTGCACTGCGCTGTATACGATTTGCAAATGCCACGTGAGTCGTAAAATTTTATGATTCTGTGAGACTGCCTCATCTCTATCTATGTATGTTTATCAGTGAGAAGTCCATATAACTTTTTTCTTTTTTCATTAGTTCGTACCTCTTTCCTCTTTTCGATCGCATAAAGTTGCATTACAGCGCAAGTCACGTAAGTCGTGGGTTTTAATCTATCGTTTCAGTTGAGTCATCCTTTGCATTCCATTCAAATTAAAACGCCTTTATCAGTCAATTAAATGTGTGTCTAGTACAGTCAAACAAATTACATCATACAGTATGGATGCTCGTGCGTAAGTTTGAATCTCATTGTTATGAGATTAAAATTTTCATAACGGAGGAGGAAGCTTTTATTGGATTCCGATGGGAAACCAAATGTATTACGTTATATTTTCGGTACCTTTATTGCTGAGAATAAAGTAATCACTGCTAAACCTGCTTCAATTCACGCGGAGTAAAGTTTTCACAGTAAGCCTAGCGAAAAAAAACATAATAGACATTTAATTTTGAAAAGTTATCAATAATAATGATGATTAGTTTCTTACGATTCCAATAGTCCAGATATCATTCAAACCTGCTATTGAATAAAAATTACAAACAGAGAAGTAAAAGTTGATAACTCGTAGAATCCTCGTAGAGTGTCAGTCTATGCATCTTCTCAAATGTTCCATGGTCATTTTAGAAGTTTTTGTGAAATTTCCAAGTATCTTCCTGTTAGCCACAGTATCGTCATTTTGGCAAAATGAATTTGCTATTCTGTGGGGCGGTGTCATCCGTGTCGTAACTTGTTGTCTGTCATCACCCTAGTGTAGGTCGTATACAAAATATCTTACTCGGGCTACACAGATATCAGTTTGCGACACAATTGACAGCCATTCACAGTGATTGTTGTATAAATTCGTATTGAACTTGATCTTTTTGTTAACACGTTCGCTGCGACGGGTCCCACCGGTGGTACCCACGATTTTTCATTCTTAATCCTTGGTGACTCAGACTTGCTCGGTAAATTCTTCCCAGGAAATCCATCAGGGTAAGTTACTTCACCAAGGGCGTTGACAAAGAGCCAAAAAAGAGTTCAGCTCCATATTTCTATCCAATTGTGATGATCCACTTCAAAACCGGAATAAAATCATGAAAAAACAGCGTCGCAGCTAACGTTTTGAAATTGTCACCGTGTGAAATCAGCAGGATCATATATTCAAAATTGTAATGGAAGCTTCCGAAATTTGGAAAAAATCTATCTTAAGGTTGATGATTGAGAATTAGCTAATATGCAATGAATTCATCCAAAACTTATATTGTATCTAGCTGTATAAACGTTGTGAACAGTTGTTGTGATAGAGATGGATGTTATAATTCTATCGTTTTCTGGTATTAATTCAAGCTCCCACGAGTCATTTCAATGTCAATTCCGAATTACTCACTGTATTTGCTTTAAAGCCTGAAGCCCAGCATTGAAAAATAATATCAAAGTAGCTGTGATCGTCGGCTCAAAAAATTGAGTGTGATAGCTTCGATTAATTGGCTACTGACGATTGTTGGTGTGAAACGGTTTTAGAGGCAATAGAAATCGGTGCGGTGAGTACGCGAGGATGCCAAGTAGAGAAAACGAAGATACAACGCGGTGACGCCGGAACATCCGGTATAAGCTCTGCGGAAACGCGCGCCGCGCATTCATTATTTGCTGAGTGGCACTTGTATGCGCTCACGCAAACGTCTTGCGTTCCTTATTGGCTATAATGTGTATTACGTTCGGGTTGTTTGCCCCTGTCTCACAATGAAGTCGAGTGATAGGGCTTTTTACGCGCGTTATTCTCCAGGTGTTGAATGGATGTGTACTGGTAGTTGCTTGTGTATACTTTTTTGTGGCACCCTCTCTTGTATTTGTTTTTCAAGGGATGTTGAACTCGATTAGAATTTTCAGGCTCTTCTTTTTCGATTTGTTTCATTTCATTGCCTTAATAGCACTCCGAACCTCATGACGGTGAAATTGATGGAAAACTGTTCGAATAATCGTTATCGAATTCAGCCAATTTGTGTCTGAATATTTCAAACAATCATTTTAAAGAACATGGTACATATCAAATTCATGATTTAGTATATGCTATTTATCGTTTTCTATTTTTCACTAAAGAGCTTTCAATAACCATAGGTTGTCGCCGGCTATGCCAGCGTATTTGGAATGGATCAGTTTTCCGGGACAATGGTGCTTCCTCTGACGATTTGACCCGCTAGATTTCTGCTGGAATTATTTGTCGGCGTTGTCCGGAGTAGCATTATCAATTTCTTATTAGTTCTTACACTCATCTTTGCACCACCATGCCAAGAAAGCGTGTTGCAAAATTGAGGGAAATTTTCTCATCCAAAGTTCAACACAAAACGGTGTTGAAATATTTGGTCCGAATTCGTCAAGATCTGGGAATTTGTCATGCGGGAACTGACTACCGAGACTCTTCCAACCACTTTCTCTTCAATGCGTTTGCTTCTCAATCCGTAATCAACAAGTTGACGTTCTACCGTGTGGACAGTAGAACATGTTTCGATATTTGAATTTTCTGGGCAATTCTTTATAACTTAGGAATGATGAAAAATATTTCAATAGTAATCCAATAGTATAGGATATTGGAGCTGAGCTATCTTAGTCCTCGCAAAAATAGTAGATTTCGCACCGAGTTTACGAGGGTTTTGCTCGTCTCTGAGCGATTGGTTTCCGGCCCGAGTCGCAGGCGGAGGTCGAAATGATCTCGAATACTATCTATTTGCAATTTTGTAAGAATCCAATCATCGGAAAAATGCGTTAAAATTTTTTTGTGAGTTTCCGACGGGTGTACTTTCCCATGAGATTATTATATAGGTTTCTCGTGAAATCGATATATTTCTGCCCTAGCTTATTCAAATAAGTCAGCGCATTTTGCGGCTTTTTCACATCCATTCATACTATTTGACTTGAATTGATGGATTCCCACGGGGTGAGGGCAAATTAAAAAAAAAAGGTATTAGGATAATTTAGGCACAAACCACTTTACTAGTACTGACGGTAAAATTGGTCAGAAATCGAATTTTGCGATTCTGCTAGAAGCATTTTAAAGTTGAGACAGAGATAAAAATGAGCTGAAGAACGTTGAAATTGATTGGTTTGACGAAGCTTCTAGTGACTAACAAAAACGAAGTCGAAAGTTCTGAAAACCACTTTATCTGTTCTTTTTGTTCAAATGCATTCATTCTTTCATATCCTCATGTAATAATCACGAGAAAAATGCGCGGCAAGTTCTTCGATTGCGTACGTTCGAAATCACGAGTGGAGGCAAACTAGGACACTCATCTTAGTTTTTGAGGATGACCAAAAAATGCAAAAGGTAGAGCGTCGAAAATCTAATTTCATCAGCTCATACACAAAATTTTTGGAACTGTGAGCACTTGATGCGTGTTCAGATTTCCCTATTGTTCAAAACTGAAAATATCAACAAGTATGTGTGTTTGACAAGGCGAAATGACACGTATCATCCAGTGAGTACCCACTGGATTCAAAACGAATTAATCAAAAGATTAATCCAGATTCCTAATGTATCGGACATAATACCTCTACCTCCACTTTTTTGTTAATGAGCTGGTAAATCAACCATTCATTAAAATTCTGGTTGTTGACGATCGAAGCTACAAACAGTAGATAAAAAACTCTCATTGAATACTTGAGCAAATTCATATGTCGATGCAATACCAATTTTCGATTTCAGAGCGTATCCCAAACACTCAATCGATTCTCTCGCAAGTTCATCTCGTCTCTTGCAAGCTCTCAAATCGTATCATCGCGCATCACAGTTTCAAGTTGATCGCATCGATAATAAGATGAAAGTATCGAATGCAAAGATAAAAATTTCTTCTCAATAACCTACTCCAGAATCCTTCCAAGAAAACCTTCAATAATAATTATCGGAACGTTGAACTACTCGGTGAACATCATAGTATACGATGTGGTGATGAGCTCTCGTCACGCCCCAGCTTTTCCATGCTATATTACTATACTACACATATCTATAAATTTTCCCTCAACGTTATAAAGAAACGCACTTGCGCGAACCGTGCATCAGATCATGCAGCGCATGCGATCCATCTATGCGACCCAGTTTTCCCGCTTTTGCAGCAAAGCCCAAGAGCAGAGCAGAGCTTGAGCATTCAGCGGAACGCAAGCGATGCACATGCAGAGTTGGGGAAAAATTAGCGCCCGCGCGATAACGTGAGCCCACAATACTGCCGCCACATGCATACCGCTTCCGACAAATGTACAATATAGGTATATATATTGAGTTAAATGTGAATGCACATTTTCTCGTTCGATACAATTACGAGATTGCGACTCTAGGTTTATATATGGAGGTTCAGAGGGACGCCCTTTTCATTGAGGCTTTCTGAAACTTTGTTCGAGGTTGCTCGATTTGATGACGATAATAGCGCACTATCAGGGTTGCGGTCTATTGTAGTATAAAGGATATACGTAGTATATGGATTTTGAAAGTCAGAAGTTATTATTTCGTATCATGTTGACGGTGTAAATGACTAGAGTTATATGTTTGGTTTTACATGAAAGCGTAAAGTTTGTGTTTGAGATGCGAGGAACCTTGCCTGAAGCAAATTCCGCGTGAGGATGCAACGCGTTATCTCAATTAATTCTAAGTGAATTTCAAACTTCACTACTATCTCTATGGCGCCTAAAGATAACGGATAGACAAGGCGCTTAATCGACATACTAAAATTTCGATAATTTGTTAGCGCAAGGAGTTGATTGATCATTCTTCCAACTTAATAGAGTAATTTAGTTAAGAAACTCATCATGATATTCGACAAATTCTCCAAAAGTCGTTGAAAGTACTTCTTTTCTTTTAATTTTTGGCAAAAAAACTCGAGCAAAGTATGTCAAGGATTTTATTTCTACTAATCGCTTGATTCAAGATTAATTTTGGTTTAATGGACGTACCTTCTTCCATAATTTACATACAAGATGGCCAGAGATATCTAGTTATGGCTGGATATCCTGAAACTAGTCGAAATTTGCGAGCAACAAGTGAATTGAAGAACTCGTGTGAATGAGTCACCCTTTTCGGCTATCATAAGAGTTACTGAAGGAAATATCAGAGTGTCTATTTCAATCCAATTCAATTCAATTTATTATCCAGTTTGTACAATTATCTCACAAGAAAGTAACTCGCAGAAGGCGTGTTGCCTGTGCGCAGGACCGAATACATAGGAAAAAATTAAATAAAATGAATATAACATATAACTAAGATCCTTAAAACTAAAATTCTTAACACTAATCATTTGACATCTCATTAATGTATATATATATTTTTTTGATTCTCAGTTCCTATTTTTATTGTAGACTCCTTCATTTAAATTGTAGATTCTTTCATGTCATACATAATTTCCTTCATATAAATGCACTTTTTTCATCCTATTCACTCAACCAACCCTCCAGAATTTTTCTCAGAATGAATTTCTTATTTTTGTTTTGTTTGATGGTGTTTGGAAAGGTATTGAAAAACTTCCTACGCATTATACGATATTGATTTTTTTTCTACTTCTAATTTGGTATGCAATAGAGGAAGAACTTTATCCCTAGTGCATCTGTTGTTACGTAAGTACTCTATTCTCAACTCTTGAGATTTTTGACTTAACACATTGAGTATACAAAGCTTCGTTAAACTAAGTGGGGTGTCGTCTTTGCTACTTAACCGGGGTATTTTCAAGATCCTATTTTGAAGATTCATCACTGGGCTGGTTGCATTTTTATGTGAACAAAGACAATTTTGGACTTACGATGGGGGATCACGGGGTCCGAGTCGTCAATCTTACCCAAAAATTCTTACAACCTCGCTCAACCTAGCATTTGAGGAATCCACAGCATCTTTGTCGAACGGGCCTCACAATCTCGGTATTCAATCAAAAACGTGGCAGTGGGGTTAGAGCTTTTGCCTTTCAATCGAAAAGTCGTGAGTTCGATCCTCGGTGCCGGCACACAGTGGGGGGGGGGGGGATTGCAAGTTGGCACAATTATGCTTCCCCACTAAACAGGCGATATCGAGATTTTGCAAGTCGTCAATTTTTAGGTTTTTTCATGCAGAAGATGAATCCATCTATATCCCTCGAGGGTCGCCCAGAACTCGTATCGTGGTGGCATTCATCGAAATGCGGGAATCAGCTAAAAAACACAGTATTAGCGGTTTAACTTGAAGGGAAAACAATTGGAGGCATTTTTTATTAAGCACAAAGTTATTGCATTTTTTAAACCACATTTTTTGAGGTTTTTCGGGTTTGTAGGGCCTTTTCTGGGAGAATTTTGAGATTCTGACCGCTGCAATCGAAAGAGCACAAAATTTTACGAACCACATATTTGGACGTAAAATGTTGTGCTCTGTCGATTGCCGTGGTCAGAATCTCAAAATTCTCCCAGGAAAGGCCCCAAAACCACAAAAACCTCAATAAATTTGGTTCAAGTGGTTTGTAAAATTTTGTGCTCCTGCGATTGCCGCGGTCAGAATCTCAAAATTCTCCCAGGAAAGGCCCCAAAACCGCAAAAACCTCAATAAATTTGGTTTATGTGGTTTGTAAAATTTTGTGCTCCTGCGATTGCCGCGGTCAGAATCTCAAAATACTCCTATGAAAGGCCCTAAAACCACAAAAACCTCAACAAATGTGGTTTTTTGAAAAACCCAGTCAACCAGAACATGTGTCTTGGAAAATGCAAAAACTTTATTCCCTATGAAAAATGTCTTGAATTGCTTCCCCGTCAAGTTTCAGGGGGGTTTTCAACGCTCCTGTGCAACTTTCGGGCTACCTCTGTTTGACTGTTGTAGAACTCATAGTATCAATTCATTCAAAATTTCCAAACCACATGATCAACGTAAAATATCGTGCTCTTTAGATTACCGCGGTCAAAGTTTCAAAACTCTGCCAGAAAAGGCCCTAAAACCCCCAAAATGTGTGGTTTTTTGAAAAACCCAGGCAATAAAAAAATGTGCCTTGAAAAATGCACCAACTTCGTAAGCCATAAATAATGCCTCAAATTGTTTTCTCTTCAAGTTGAATTGCTAATACTGTGTTTTTCAGCTGATTTTCGCGTTTTGATGAATGCTACCACGATACGAGTTCTGGGCGACCCTCGAAGGAGACGATTTCATCTTCTACATGAAAAAACCTACAAATTGACCACTTGCAAAATCTCGATATCGCCTGTTTAGTGGGGAAGCATAGTTGTGCCAATTTACAATTTTTTCCCCACTGTGCGGCACCAAGTGAAAAAAATCTCAGTACTGAGATTTTTTTCAAGTGCCTTGGTTTCGGAGGTTTGGATTCCACCCTAAACTACTGTACGTCCGGCGGTGACGTGGATTTACTCTTCGAATACTTTGCCTTAAGGCGATGCGGTCGCCGTGCAGGCTTAACTTCGTTCACAGAAATCTCAAAATCTTTCCTAATTTGGGCTAAATGGCGAGTTATCCAGGCTTTAAGATCATCTCACTTGGCCTGGATAACTCTTCGTTTATTCTAAATTGGAAAAAATGTTGAGATTTTTGTGAACGAAAAGATGCCTATTTCATGGGTTAGGAAGTTCATGCGGGCAATTTATACTCGTTCATCTCCGATGCTCATGTGATTTTTGACAAATTGCAAGTTGTTCCGAGGTTGTCCATCATGATTCAGATGCTAATTAGCCGTGGAGAACTCGTGTTGAATTCAGTATCGTCGAAATGTTGAGTTACCTCGTAACTAAAGAATAATTTCCAGGTTGCACGGCGATTGCATCGCCTTAAGACCATGTCGGAGCCTCGCGGCAAATACGGGGTTACAACTTACACAATGGTTTTTCCATCAATTGAGACAGGGGTGGTCGCAAATGACTCGTAATTGCTCCAGGAATGTGCCTCTGGTGCGATCTGTGAGGATAAACGTCTCTCACTCTTGAGGAGGAATCGAAGAATTGAGAGATATTCCAATTCTGATTCTTAGAGAGCGCGACTTTGCACCTTACATCGAGTTTTGAGGGAGATAGAAACGTTTATCCTCACGGATCGTACCAGAGGCACATTCCGAAAGCAATTTTGAGAAATGTGCAATTACCCTCGTCTCAATTGATGAAAAAACCATTGCGAAAAGTGTAACCCCGTTTTGCGCGAGACTCCGACACTGCCTTAATGAAAGAAGTTTTGAAGTCGGATTCACGTCTCTTCTACAAGAAAAAAATACATCAATTTACACTTGTCAGAAAGGACTGTCAAGTCCGTATATTCAGAATATTGAGAATATTCATAAAAATGATTAATCATATGATTCGTTTTAAAGTTTGTAAAAAACTTTTGGAACATTTGATTACCCGTGGTCCGTAATCCCGTGTCTTGCTCGTATGTATTGACGGCAAACCTGAAATTTATTTATTGCCATGGTGAAATTAGAACGCGCGGACCTACTAAGCTCTTGCCTCGTTTGTTTTCCAAAATATGTGTTTGATTGGGTGGCTCCGGACCAGAACGGCAAAATCCAATACAGTAAGAATTAAGTTTTTGCCAAGCAGCGGTAGAGCAATACATACATGTGAAAATATGCACGTACAACTCTAGAAGCAAACTTACATTTTAGAGCATCTTGCCATTGACCATTTTCGGTTGGGAATTGGTTTCGATTTTTTTCCAGACGAGATCGGTAAAGGTACATTTTTCATTGCAAAGTGACGTGTAGAAAGTGTAAAAGATTGAAAGCCATTACGCCTGCATGAAGTTACACTCACTCCATGACAAATGAAGAATAATCACTTGAAATAATGACTCGAGTTTTCCATTGCTGAAAAAACTTCGAAGCAATTTTCCCAGGAATGGAAAAAATGGAGTTAGACCGCTCTGGTCCGGAGCTGTCCATAAATAAAGAGTGTATATGAGTAATTCCGCGCGAAAGCGGACCACGAATTGCAAACATGTTTCAAACTCTTTTTGCGACATTTCTAATCGATTCTATGGTCCAAAAAATGAACTTTTCACCCTCTATGGGGTGAAAAAAAAATTTTTGTTTCCGTGGGGAATATCTTTGTGATAGTGTTTTTAGGAAAAAATACCAATCTTTTTTCAGTAAAATGGGTGTAGTTCCGACTTGAGGTAAGATACGACCACGCAAATAGTGGCATTCGAAAGGTCTTTCAAAAATCTATTGAAATATGTTTCGAAAATTTTTTTTTGAGGCTACGGACGCCCCCTATGAGCAAAAAGGTGAAAAACAGAAAAAATTCATTTCCTCAAAAACCTAATTTTCTAAAAATCTGGAAATCCATTACGATGTAAAATTGCGTGTTCTTCCAGAAAAAAGTGGTCCCGATCTGTTTTTTTGGGTTCTACGCTGCTTTTTTTTACGTTTTATCAATATTCTCAGCTTTTTCGGTTGAAAAATGAATGTTTCTGCGCATGCGCAGGAATTTAGACTGCTGAAACCAATTCCATTGAAAAGCCAAGGAAATTTCCTTCAAAATGACTACTTGGCGAACTCAATTCTATCTACTTGGCCCAAAGTTACATCACATTAATGATGAAGCATCCTCAAGAGGGGTAAATGCAGATCTTGCACGAATTTCCCATTACTATCGTGACTGGAGTAGAAGTGTCATCATTTTTTAGACCTTCTAACTTTGGTCCCAGTACATCGAATCGACTTCACCAAGTATAGTCATTTTGAAGGAAATTTCCTTGGCTTTTCAATGGAATTGGTTTCAGCAGTCTAAATTCCTGCGCATGCGCAGAAAAATTCATTTTTCAACCGAAAAGGCTGAGAATATTGATAAAACGTAAAAAAAACAGCGTAGAACCCAAAAACTTAGATTGGGACCACTTTTTTCTGGAAGAACACGCAATTTTACATCGAAATATGGATTTCCAGATTTTTAGAAAATTAGGTTTTTGAGGAAATGAATTATTTCTGTTTTTCACCTTTTTGCTCATAGGGGGCGTCCGTAGCCTCAAAAAAAAAATTTTCGAAACATATTTCAATAGATTTTTGAAAGACCTTTCGAATGCCACTATTTGCGTGGTCGTATCTTACCTCAAGTCGGAACTACACCCATTTTACTGAAAAAAGATTGGTATTTTTTCCTGAAAACACTATCACAAAGATATTCCCCACGGAAACAAAAAATTTTTTTTCCACCCCATAGAGGGTGAAAAGTTCATTTTTTGAATCATAGAATCGATTAAGAATAGTGGAAAAACAATCTGAGATATGTCTGCAATTCGTGGTCCGCTTTCGCGCGGAATTACTCATATGGCTGTCGAGATAGATTACCCGGACACGTCAGTTCCGTGCATACCCCTTTATGGCTCTATAGGCCACGGGAATCAATGTAGCGCTTTCAATTCGGAGGTTTCGTCTAATATTACTTTGAAAGTGATATTACTTTGAAAAAAATTGTGATATTACTTTGAAAAAAATTGCTCCGATATATGCAGAAGACTATTTAGTGGACTAAAAGGTTATGCACGGAACTGATGACCCAAAACCTCCATAACACGCCTAAAATCACGTGGCTAGGGATCACGTCACACGTTTCGGACTTGAAACCTATGAGAAATATTTGGTTCTATACCATCCTTTGATGGAAAAATGCGAGCTTAATCATTTGCCTCGCTACAGCAAGTCTGCAAGCACAAGACTACCCCTTGAACAAATGAGAGTCGTGCACGGAACTGACATTTCGGCCCATAATCTTTAAAAATAAAAAAAATGAGTGTACGGATCGATCTGTAACAAAAGTTCCAAGAGTTTTTGAATAGAATACGTATAGAAAAATTGGAATAGAGTGATTCGGAGCTTGCTCGTCGAAATGCAAGGCCTGAACACGTTCCGGGTAAACTATCCCGATAATAGCCATATGTGCACCTCGACTGTCGGATAGTGTTGAGCGAGGTTTTGAGAACTAGTTTCTTGATGATAATATACACGATAATATTAATTTTCCTCCATATAGTGGAGAAACATTGATTTCTATCCCTCAAATCAATTAAATTTTGCTTCGGTACGTGTAGAGTACTCATAGATTGAGTGAGTATCAGGAGTTGCTCAGTGATAACACAAAACTGCTCTTGCGAGATTTTCTAGGCATTATGTGAAAAAGTAATGAGCTCGTGAAATGAATTTTAGATGTCTCTGGATATTGACGAAATGTCGAACAATATATCTCCTAATCAAGTTTCTGAATGTTCAGTGAGTACAATGTCAGTTCCGCGGTATATCATCACTTCCAGCCTTGATCCTGTACGATATAGTGTATTGATATTGATTCTACTTCTGTTCAAACATCTCGCGATAAATTGATAGACGGGAAGTTGCCTATTGTTTTCAACGGACTGATCCGATTTTTCATTCACTGTGCGCAAGAGCGTACTTTTTACACATTTTGTCGTTTTTCACTCACAGTTCATCAAAAACCATAAGTAGTTCCAGTTCGATACACGGGCGTGAATACTATTTTTCGATTCGAGGGTGGGAAGTATGGATTTGCTTTCCGAGTGATCATTTTCGGTTCGAGCCGTATTAGGCGAGGGTCGAAATTATCACGAGTACTCTTTTAACTTCTCCGAGTGAGATTTTTCTCTCTGATTCCAAGTGAAAGTCCATCTCACTCGGTAAAGAGTCAGATATCAACAAAATCAAAAATTTTACTCGGAAGTTCGAGTGAAATTTCACTCGGGTGCAAGGGTGAGACGCTCAAATAAAATTTTAGGTTATGTTTTGCCGCTCGTTTGTTACTGATGGATCAATGCGAAGCTTACAAAGAGGAAAAAGATTTCCTGCAATATTTGTTGAAAAAATGAGCTAAGAAATGTCAATATCCTCTTCCATAAGTTTTATAAATGTACAGCCCAATATTATATCATATTACGTATAAATTAATTAACCCTATTAATATAGAAGCAATGCCCTGTTACCAGAGAAATGTAGGTTTACTTTTGTTATTTCTCGAGTTATTTCTTCACCCGAAACAATAGCTAGTTTTCATATTTTCATTTCCATTCACGACACGTATGAAGTTACACGGTGCATCATTCTCATACGAGGGTGCTATGGACCACAGGTATCAACAGCAGCAGTAGCCCAGTAGAAAAGCAGTTTGCTTTACAATTAAGACACCCGAGTTCGATTCTCCGCACTTCCCAAATTACAAAAATATCGAAGTGACCATGCCGCTACAGGCAGGATTCTGGATAGATTTTTTTCTTTTTTTCCAACCTTCGGATGATTAATAATATATATAATATATATAATATAAATAATAATTCATTAAAGGAAAATATTCCGTTTCAGCTAAATAACATTTGGATTCACTTGGATTCCCCGAGTGGAAAATCTCACTCTTTTTTCTGAGTGAAACTCACTCGGTACCGAGTTGCCGAGGTTTCACTCCGAACTCCGAGTCAGAACTCACTCTTTCCGAGTGAGATCTCACTCGGAAAAGTTAAAAGAGAAGCAAGAAAATTCACGCCCGAGTATCGAAATACGATTTTTGAATCTACTATGCGTCAAGCACTGCTTTACGCATGGTAGCTTCCGTTCACTTTACGCCCAGTCGATCGAAAAAAGTTTTTCATTACTCTAACCTAAAATTGCCGCGTTTAAATAGGGTTTCAAGGTTCTCGTAATGAAAAAATATGAGCGTTTCTCTGGAACTTTTGCACTTTGCTGAAAATCGTTGAAAAACGAAAAATGAAAACCGCTCATCGCACACCTGGGACCTTTTGCTCACATATTTGTGCAGTATTTAGAGTTACAAATCCAGTATTGAAACTCGTATAGAGTAAGTGGCATCGCCAAAATCACGTTAATGAGTCGAAGAAAAAGTAGTTTTTTGCCGATTTTCGAGAATTTTCTAAGCAATTATTTGGCTAGATTGACAATTCCAACGAATGCCTTGGCCTTTTTGCAGCTTTGTAGGGTCAGGGTATCTGATCACAATTGGTTTTATCAACATAGAATTCGATCCGCCAATGTGGGATGAGAAAAACTGAATTTTTTCCGTGAGTCACGTTTTTTCTATTTCACTTCAGAACGGCCGTGTTCTAGACAGAAATATCGCACCAACACGAGACTCGTCGCAAAATCTTTGCAATTGCATCTACTTTAGATATGATTCCGAAAATTGCGTTCAGAGTCACGGCAGGAGCTTGGCGTAATCATCTTTGAGTTGAATGAGACATGACTGATTTTTTATTCCTAATTTTCAAAGTCATACAGTTTTGGCTGAATTGGTAGCACACCATCGCGCTTCTGGGTCATTTTTCTTCAATATATTATGCACCAAATGCGGCTTGAATCACAACCCGAAAAGTTGCGCGGCATCACCAGAATATCCGTAAGACTGCACGAAAGTACCAAGTATTTCCACAGGATCTTGCCCACATTTTCTCTCTTTGAGTGAGCTAGAATGAATCAACTTTCTCTGATCATACAGAGGCCAAAGATATGTCATTTTGAGACTTGGATGATGATATTTTCACTTCGATTGGGGCCGATAGATTTGATTGTTCTCTTATATCATCATCCATAGCTGTATTCTAGCCGGTGTAAAAGTTCCAGAGAAACGCCCATATATCCGCACTTCGCTTGCAAGCCCATTTTGGGCACTAGGAAACATATGTCTGGCTCGCTTCGCTCGACAGACAAACTGTCCTAGTGCCCAAAATGGGCTACCTCGCTCAGTACGGAAATAGGGTGAAGGCACTAGGAGCCGCACTCTTAAGGAAAGTTCCTTGTTTATAATTTTACGGGAGATCCAGGTATGACTATAGGTATGACTGTATGCCTTCAAAACCTCAATTCATATATACTTTGGGTGCTCAAGAAAGCAGTCGAATTTTTTTTGGGGGGGGGGGGGTTAAATTGAAGTAACAATTATTGATGAGCAATTGAAAAAAAAAAAAATTGTAAAATCGCTAGTAGCCGCCCACCTATCTAGTAATCGCCCTTCTAAGCGCTAGTAGCTGCCCACCCATTTACTTTTTGAGAAAATAATTTTTGTCTTTCCTCATGGTTGGAAGCTCTTCTTTGAACATTTATCTATCGTATATAAAAAGTTCCGGAACGATAAATACTACCAATTCCTCTTATGAGAATTTCTTTCGAAAGTAGTTTCACTGACAAGGGTTATAGGCTGATATGGCGAAACGGTGCTAATTTCCACAGTGACTCTGAAAAAAATTCTCAAAACTCACTGCGTCGTTTTTCATGGATTCTTTTGAATTGATTCCGTTCATAGATTGACCAATTATGATCCCATACACTTACAATACTTTTACTAACCGATAATACTTATTGTTAGTTACTTCAATTACCACGTCAAAGTGGTCGGCTACTAGTGCCACCACCCTGTACTGTTTAGCATAGGGCGACTGAAGCGCCACTCTTACTCCGGGCTGCGAACATGAAATCGGCGTTATTCGCCCTAGTGCGAAAAAGTGGCATACTTCTCTCGCTCGACAGGCTGTTTTGAGGCACGAGGAATATTTTACCCTCGTTGCACTCGGGGAAAAGTCCTCTCTGTGCCCCAAAACAGCCTAGCCTCCCATCGGGAGTAATATACTATTTCAATCGGAATATGCTATTGGCTTTCTGTATATCTCTGGCGCCTACTATGTACCCGGTTTTTCGGTACATGGATTGTGATCAGAATGCCTGATGGAATGTAGTTAGAGATTTTTCTCAGGAGAGCTAAGTTTTTCATTTATTCTTACCGATAATACCCTGATCAAAACGATTTCAATCTTAGGGACCGGCCTCTCGAGATTTTGCTCAAACAGATGCTCATCCAGTTGCATCATACTCCTGGCTCTAGTGGATCAAATTTTCACTCAGTAAGCGATTTGGGGATCGAATGAAAATCCATTTGAGCCACCCAATTAACCTGGATAATGATTGAAAGAAAAACTCGACGAATCAATAGTGCCATGCGAAAACCCTTGTAAGCGGCCTTTAGCGAAGAATCATATTTTATTGAGCCCTGCGTGACGGTTCGACCTATACATTCATTTGATTGCTCGCTTCATAGATTCACCCGGTTCACGTTTCAAACAGTTGGAACGTTCCAAAAGAGCATCATTTATACAATGGAATACCTGGCTTTTGTCTCGTTTTCCCTTAGTTGAAATTAGATTTATTACAAAAATCATTTCTTCAATCCAGCGCGCAGCTGCCACCAAAACGCTTATGGCCGTTGCGGGCTTCTCTCGGTCTCTAAAAATAATCGTCGCATCATTGATGCGCGACACAAAAAGGGCTGTCCGCAGATGGCTAGATATACACAAACGCCCCGAAAGAAATGAAATTTCAATCTGGCACTGGTGCGGAGGTGGAAGCGGCTCTACTGCACAAGCGCCATCCGCCTGTCATTAGCCTCACCGTCGACGTTGTCCTCGTCGCCGTCGTCGCGCCACTCTGTCTGTTGCTGACGTATTTAGCACGTCGAGATTCTCTCCAGAACACCATACGTCATTCGAATGAAAAATTGCTTGTACAGAGACATGTGCACATTAATAACTCTGTCCTGCGCGAAGTAAAATGTTGTCCGATGATGATGACTATGTTTCAAATGTTGGAATTTTATTTTATTTGCAGATGAATGCCCGAACAGCGGCGAGGACAGCGACGAGGATGTAATAACGGATTACCTGAGCTCCGCTCAACCGGATTGCTCGCCTCGGGTAAACGGCCTTGACAGCAGCGGCAGCGGAGGAGGAATAATCGTATCTGGCGAACCCGGCTACAACAATATCAAAGACGAGGGTGGCGGCAACGCCATCATGTCTGGAACGATGGGCCAGCAACAACAGCAGCAACAGGCACAACAACCGGGTTCTGCGGGACAGTCGCCCGGTAGTACCTGTCATCCGACAAACGTGCCCATCATCAGTGTCACGCCACACTGCGCACCTGGACTTGCCAAGCACTACCCCGTTCTGGGTTCGTACTCCATGATTTTTTTTTTCAAAATTTCATTGGCCTGATGCCCTGGCATGGTCATTAGGATGGACCGAAAAATGGAGTCTCTTAGAAATTGTTGCGCCTGGCGTCACAGTTCTCGTTACTTTGGACGTAGATAGTATTAAAAAAAAATTTGTTTGATGGGAATTTTATTTTTAACACGTTCACTGTGACGGTGAAAATCGGCATTCCGCCCCAGAGTGCAAGACAGTACTAACGCGTGATTGTGCACCTATAAAAGACAAACTTTTTGGAATATCATCAGTTTGACATCTATTTATGAGATCCTTAAAAAAATGTCTATCGACCAAAGGGGGATGGAGTCAATGATCAAACTACTCAAATCAGCGATCCTAAGATGTATATAGCTTTTCGGGAGCATTAATTGATTCCTTAGTATCATTTGGGTCGAGAATTGGGTGATTCGCTTGCATGGCCTGAATTTGAAGCTTTTGTCTGGGATAAACCGCGGAGCGCGATTGTATAATCTACGAAAGTATGATTACCCTCATGAATCTATGAAATAGGAGCTTTGATTCGAGACTTTTCAGCTCTCTTGAATACAATACGTTCCTCGTAAAGATGAAACAGATTGAGAGAGGAAAAAGTGCAGTGTCTATGTCAACTATTTACTCGACGTGCTTCACGGTTAGAGCCCCGACAGAAAGTGCGCTGAAGTGCGCATTGCATTTGCTCCTTTGCACCTTATTTTCCCCATGGAAGTAGCGGCACTGTCCGTTCGTAGCGGGCTAGGGAACTACGACGCACACAGGTTTCCGAAACACCCCTGGGCCCAAAATTTTTCTTACGCTGAAAGAAATCGATATCGGAAATTTGCAAGCAAGGAAATTGTAGCTTTTTGACCATAGAATCGGAATCCTTTTCCCCCGAGAAGCCTCCTGGACCCATACGCCCATGGTGGGCTGAATAGCGCGAAAATGAGGAAAAAACGCAGTATTAGGCGTTTGGAGCGATTTATGCAAATTTTCATGAGGAACAAAAATGTTGCATTTGTGAAAACAAATTTGATGTTTTGGGCGATTTTTTGAAAATTGCAATTTTTTGGAGTTTTTTGCATTTTTGAGGGGGTTACCACCGATATTTTGGAATTTGAACTACGGCATTTGAAAGAACGGAAAATTTTACGTCGAAATATGTGTTTTGAAAATTTTTTCTACCACTCATTTTGAGGATTAGGGCCCACTTGGGGATGGGAAATCATGAAAAAACTGCATATTGGTAAAAAATCATGAATTCTCGGGGTGTGAACGCGAATGTGCCACATTGAAAGTACCTGGGATACCTTTGTACATCATTCACCTATCATTTGCCGTGTCCCAAAAGTGCGTGGATACACCTGCGGGACTTTGAGAGCGTCTAGAACGAGTTTCGAGGCGAGAGGTCACACAAATCACTGCGAATTGGTGCAAAATCACGAATTCTTGGGGTGTAAATGCAAATGTGCCACATTGAAAGTACCTGGACTACCTTTGTCCATCATCCACCTATCATTTGCCGTGTCCCAAAAGTGCGTGGAAACACCTGCGGGACTTTGAGAGCGTCTAGAACAAGCTTCGAGGAGTCGAGAAGTCACACGAATTACTGCGAATTAGTGCAAAATCATGAAATCTCGGGGTGTGAACGCGAATGTGCCACATTGAAAGTACCTGGGATACCTTTGTACATCATTCACCTATCATTTGCCGTGTCCCAAAAGTGCGTGGATACACCTGCGGGACTTTGAGAGCGTCTAGAACGAGCTTCGAGGCGAGAGGTCACACGAATTACTGCGAATTGGTGCAAAATCATGAATTCTCGGGGTGTAAACGCGAATGTGCCACATTGAAAGTACCTGGACTACCTTTGTACATCATCGACGTATCATTTGCCGTGTCTCGAAAGTGCGTGGATACACCTGCGGGACTTTGAGAGCGTCTAGAACGAGCTTCGAGGCGAGAGGTCACACGAATTACTGCGAATTGGTGCAAAATCATGAATTCTCGGGGTGTAAACGCGAATGTGCCACATTGAAAGTACCTGGACTACCTTTGTACATCATCGACCTATCATTTGCCGTGTCCCAAAAGTGCGTGGAAACACCTCGGGACTTTGAGAGCGTCTAGAACGAGCTTCGAGGCGAGAGGTCACACAAATTACTGCGAATTGGTGCAAAATCATGAATTCTCGGGGTGTAAACGCGAATGAGCCACATTGAAAGTACCTGGACTACCTTTGTACATCATCGACCTATCATTTGCCGTGTCCCAAAAGTGCGTGGATACACCTGCGGGACTTTGAGAGCGTCTAGAACGAGCCTGAGGCGGGAGGTCACACAAATCACTTGCGAATTGGTGCCAAATCATGGATTCTCGGGGTGTAAACGCGAATGTGCCACATTGAAAGTACCTGGACTACCTTTGTACATCATCGACCTATCATTTGCCGTGTCTCGAAAGTGCGTGGATACACCTGCGGGACTTTGAGAGCGTCTAGAACAAGCTTCGAGGAGGCGAGAAGTCACACGAATTACTGCGAATTAGTGCAAAATCATGAAATCTCGGGGTGTAAACGCGGATGTGCCACATTGAAGGTACCTGGACTACCTTTGTCCATTATCGACCTATCATTTGCCGTGTCCCCAAAGTGCGTGGATACACCTGCGGGACTTTGAGAGCGTCTAGAACTAGCTTCGAGGCGAGAGGTCACACAAATCACTTGCGAAGTGGTGCAAAATCACGAATTCTTGGGGTGTAAACGCAAATGTGCCACATTGAAAGTACCTGGACTACCTTTGTCCATCATCCACCTATCATTTGCCGTGTCCCAAAAGTGCGTGGAAACACCTGCGGGACTTTGAGAGCGTCTAGAACGAGCTTCGAGGCGAGAGGTCACACGAATTACTGCGAATTGGTGCAAAATCATGAATTCTCGGGGTGTAAACGCGAATGTGCCACATTGAAAGTACCTGGACTACCTTTGTACATCATCGACCTATCATTTGCCGTGTCCCAAAAGTGCGTGGAAACACCTCGGGACTTTGAGAGCGTCTAGAACGAGCTTCGAGGCGAGAGGTCACACAAATTACTGCGAATTGGTGCAAAATCATGAATTCTCGGGGTGTAAACGCGAATGAGCCACATTGAAAGTACCTGGACTACCTTTGTACATCATCGACCTATCATTTGCCGTGTCCCAAAAGTGCGTGGATACACCTGCGGGACTTTGAGAGCGTCTAGAACGAGCTTGAGGCGGGAGGTCACACAAATCACTTGCGAATTGGTGCCAAATCATGGATTCTCGGGGTGTAAACGCGAATGTGCCACATTGAAAGTACCTGGACTACCTTTGTACATCATCGACCTATCATTTGCCGTGTCTCGAAAGTGCGTGGATACACCTGCGGGACTTTGAGAGCGTCTAGAACAAGCTTCGAGGAGGCGAGAAGTCACACGAATTACTGCGAATTAGTGCAAAATCATGAAATCTCGGGGTGTAAACGCGAATGTGCCACATTGAAGGTACCTGGACTACCTTTGTCCATTATCGACCTATCATTTGCCGTGTCCCCAAAGTGCGTGGATACACCTGCGGGACTTTGAGAGCGTCTAGAACTAGCTTCGAGGCGAGAGGTCACACAAATCACTTGCGAAGTGGTGCAAAATCACGAATTCTCGGGGTGTAAACGCAAATGTGCCACATTGAAAGTACCTGGACTACCTTTGTCCATCATCCACCTATCATTTGCCGTGTCCCAAAAGTGCGTGGATACACCTGCGGGACTTTGAGAGCGTCTAGAACGAGCTTGAGGCGGGAGGTCACACAAATCACTTGCGAATTGGTGCCAAATCATGGATTCTCGGGGTGTAAACGCGAATGTGCCACATTGAAAGTACCTGGACTACCTTTGTACATCATCGACCTATCATTTGCCGTGTCTCGAAAGTGCGTGGATACACCTGCGGGACTTTGAGAGCGTCTAGAACAAGCTTCGAGGAGGCGAGAAGTCACACGAATTACTGCGAATTAGTGCAAAATCATGAAATCTCGGGGTGTAAACGCGAATGTGCCACATTGAAGGTACCTGGACTACCTTTGTCCATTATCGACCTATCATTTGCCGTGTCCCCAAAGTGCGTGGATACACCTGCGGGACTTTGAGAGCGTCTAGAACTAGCTTCGAGGCGAGAGGTCACACAAATCACTTGCGAAGTGGTGCAAAATCACGAATTCTTGGGGTGTAAACGCAAATGTGCCACATTGAAAGTACCTGGACTACCTTTGTCCATCATCCACCTATCATTTGCCGTGTCCCAAAAGTGCGTGGAAACACCTGCGGGACTTTGAGAGCGTCTAGAACGAGCTTCGAGGCGAGAGGTCACACGAATTACTGCGAATTGGTGCAAAATCATGAATTCTCGGGGTGTAAACGCGAATGTGCCACATTGAAAGTACCTGGACTACCTTTGTACATCATCGACCTATCATTTGCCGTGTCCCAAAAGTGCGTGGAAACACCTCGGGACTTTGAGAGCGTCTAGAACGAGCTTCGAGGCGAGAGGTCACACAAATTACTGCGAATTGGTGCAAAATCATGAATTCTCGGGGTGTAAACGCGAATGAGCCACATTGAAAGTACCTGGACTACCTTTGTACATCATCGACCTATCATTTGCCGTGTCCCAAAAGTGCGTGGATACACCTGCGGGACTTTGAGAGCGTCTAGAACGAGCTTGAGGCGGGAGGTCACACAAATCACTTGCGAATTGGTGCCAAATCATGGATTCTCGGGGTGTAAACGCGAATGTGCCACATTGAAAGTACCTGGACTACCTTTGTACATCATCGACCTATCATTTGCCGTGTCTCGAAAGTGCGTGGATACACCTGCGGGACTTTGAGAGCGTCTAGAACAAGCTTCGAGGAGGCGAGAAGTCACACGAATTACTGCGAATTAGTGCAAAATCATGAAATCTCGGGGTGTAAACGCGAATGTGCCACATTGAAGGTACCTGGACTACCTTTGTCCATTATCGACCTATCATTTGCCGTGTCCCCAAAGTGCGTGGATACACCTGCGGGACTTTGAGAGCGTCTAGAACTAGCTTCGAGGCGAGAGGTCACACAAATCACTTGCGAAGTGGTGCAAAATCACGAATTCTTGGGGTGTAAACGCAAATGTGCCACATTGAAAGTACCTGGACTACCTCTGTCCATCATCCACCTATCATTTGCCGTGTCCCAAAAGTGCGTGGAAACACCTGCGGGACTTTGAGAGCGTCTAGAACGAGCTTCGAGGCGAGAGGTCACACGAATTACTGCGAATTGGTGCAAAATCATGAATTCTCGGGGTGTAAACGCGAATGTGCCACATTGAAAGTACCTGGACTACCTTTGTCCATCATCCACCTATCATTTGCCGTGTCCCAAAAGTGCGTGGAAACACCTCGGGACTTTGAGAGCGTCCAGAACGAGCTTCGAGGCGAGAGGTCACACAAATTACTGCGAATTGGTGCAAAATCATGAATTCTCGGGGTGTAAACGCGAATGAGCCACATTGAAAGTACCTGGACTACCTTTGTACATCATCGACCTATCATTTGCCGTGTCCCAAAAGTGCGTGGATACACCTGCGGGACTTTGAGAGCGTCTAGAACGAGCTTGAGGCGGGAGGTCACACAAATCACTTGCGAATTGGTGCCAAATCATGAATTCTCGGGGTGTAAACGCGAAGGTGCCACATTGAAATCCTTCTAAAATTCAAGTTTGGAAAAGATTATGTGATTTTGGGTTTCTATCTCTGTAATTGTCTGAACATTTGCAATATTGTGATCATGGAGTCGAGGGGAACATTTGTCAAAAATTTCGACTCACAGGTTCGTACAACCAAAGAAAGTGAATCTCGGTTGGCTCTGGCGAAACACGACTGGGATCCGAATCCAAATGAGACTCACGAAATATACGTTTAGTTGAACTACCGTGATAATAGTCAATGAAATTTTTGTTTCGATGATTTATTCTTGATTGGAATTATAATTTTGGGATGAATATATGAATGGATGACTGAACTGTGAACAGATTTTGCACGTGTTGATTCGAGGGATGGGTATTCTCTAGATTTCATAAAAACTGGGGAGATACTTATTTTTGATTCCAAAAGTACTTTGCAAAGATATTAGAGGTCATCATAAACTTCACTCAGACTCGAAAGTGATACACCAACTCCAGCTCACAACTCAGATTATTGGAATATTTCAACAACACGTAGTTTAGGGTAGGATTTCTTGATCTTTCGATTTTCGCAGTTCTAATTTACGAATATTGGCGGAGATTCCATGAAAGAGACAAATTTGGATTCGTACGAATAAACTGAAGAATTCGTGATTTTGCACCAATTCGCAGTGATTTGTGTGACCTCTCGCCTCGAAGCTCGTTCTAGACGCTCTCAAAGTCCCGCAGGTGTATCCACGCACTTTTGGGACACGGCAAATGATAGGTGGATGATAGACAAAGGTAGTCCAGGTACTTTCAATGTGGCACATTCGCGTTTACACCCCGAGAATTCATGATTTTGCACTAATTCGCAGTAATTCGTGTGACTTCTCGCCTCCTCGAAGCTCGTTCTAGACGCTCTCAAAGTCCCGCAGGTGTATCCACGCACTTTTGGGACACGGCAAATGATAGGTGAATGATGTACAAAGGTATCCCAGGTACTTTCAATGTGGCACATTCGCGTTTACACCCCGAGAATTCATGATTTTTTACCAATATGCAGTTTTTTCATGATTTCCCATCCCCAAGTGGGCCCTAATCCTCAAAATGAGTGGTAGAAAAAATTTTCAAAACACATATTTCGACGTAAAATTTTTTGTTCTTTCGAATGCCGTAGTTCAAATTCCAAAATATCGGTGGTAACCCCCTCAAAAATGCAAAAAACTCCAAAAAATTGCAATTTTCAAAAAATCGCCCAAACATCAAATTTGTTTTCAAAAATGCAACATTTTTGTTCCTCATGAAAATTTGCATAAATCGCTTCCCCTCCGAGTTAAACGCCTAATACTACGTTTTTTCCTCATTTTCGCGCTATTCAGCCCACGATGGGCGTATGGGTCCAGGAGGCTTCTCGGGGGAAAAGGATTCGGATTCTACGATCAAAAAGCTACAATTTCCTTGCTTGCAAATTTCCGATATCGATTTTTTTCAGCGTAAGAAAAATTTTGGGCCCAGAGGTGTTTCGGAAACCTGTGTGCGACGCCTATGCTTATACACGGGAGTTGACTGGAGGAGCAAACGCACAAATGCGCACTTCCTGTCGAGGCCTTTATTGCGCGGCTAAATGTCTGATTACTCGGCTCTTTCTCTCTCAAATCATGCGTCTCTGGGCTCATTTTCCAGCTTTTGACCTGAGCTTTCGAATAAGTCAAGATATATTGTATCATATTCAGTGAGTATCGATGAATTCACAATTTACTGGTTATTCCTATGTCACTCATCGGCATTTTTGATGCGAAAACTGAGTTTTTATTGAGCAACTCGTACAAATCAAGTCCGATACTAGAACTGGCGTGCATAAATGCTCTTGGCATGTTGTTGGCGTCATATATAGTGAGTAAGACCCTCAACCTAAGCCATTGTATGTGTCTACATCGTTTGGAGACGATAAGTCGAACACAAACGGGTCCCGCCTCGCCGGTGGGACCCGTCGCAGCGAACGTGTTAACGCGATGCGGTCACCGTGAACCGAGACCATGGACCTTGAAAATACATCTTACATAAAAAGTTTGTTGATTCGAAGGGTGAGACGAGTTGTCGATTACTCGTTGTTGTCCTCAATGTGCACCCGTCGTTTAGCCCAAATCGAAACAGAATCAGAGAAAGATGGGAATGATTTTCAGCTCGCATGGTGACCGCATCGCCTTAAGAAAAATTTAAAGTTCCGGCAAGAGCCCTGATCTTTTTGAAAAAAAGAGGAAAATATCATTTATACGCTGTTTTGAGAAGCAAAATTACAGTGAGCTAAACTTACCCGATGGCGCCAATCAGTGGCCAAACAATACGATTTTATTATCAGGGTGTCCAGCGAATCTGAAAAACCTTGAAACAACTTGAATGAAGATTTCGCATCCGAAAACGTGCCAGATTGTCTTTTTGAGCAGCCCAAAAACCCGAGAAATTCAATTTTTTTTGCCGTAGAACCGGGAAATTTCAAGCAAATAGTTTCGAGCTTACACGGTCAAAAACTTGTATACAACAAGAAATAAAGAGTTGATATTAGAAACTTTGACTTCTGTGGCTTCCTTGGTCCAAAGCGACTCACATTTAGCTTTTTTGCAGCTTTTTCCACGTATTTTAATGACTCCCTGGAATTTCCTTCGTGCGACACAACAGATTTTCGCTAGGTCAACTCGAATCCTTGGTAAAAAAATCATAACAATTGGGTCAACAACGCTTCGACTTCTGCAAGTCAGGCATGAGTTGACGAGTGAGTCGATGGATCGGAATAATTTCAAAAACATTTGAAAGTAGAAGTCAAGAGCTTTTGAATCTGTTTTAATAGTGTTTGGGGTCACTCCTAGTCCGAAAAATGATGATTTCGCTGACGAAAGGTTCCTGTCATACAAGATTCTTAAGGTTCGTGAACGGTGACGAAAGCGGACTTGTGGTAGTATTTCTTTGATCTCTCTCTAGTTCTTCCCTATTGTTGTTGGAGGATACACAGTTTTGCCAGATCCAAGAAATGTGGAGTCTTTCATGAGCGTTTGAAGGTCCCTTATTCCAAAGAATTCTGAGATAAACAAGTGTTACTCTTAAATTCGTCGATCATAAATTTTTCGTTGGTCATGAGTAGAAGTAGAAAGTGATACTTCCCGTCGACGAGAAGGAAAATATACTTCTCTTCGTCAATCATAAGAAGAAGTGTTACTCTTCGTCGGAGCCATTGATATAGTATATTCGAATAATGAATGCTTAACCGTGATGACTAATGCTTATCACGCTTATTTTAATTCGATTGGTGCAAGAACTGTGGTGAGACTTTTTTCGTCAAATAATGTTCTCTAAGGTCTGCCATTTATCCATTTCCCGAGACGCATGTTCAATCATGGGGCGACGTAATCAAGCAGTGGTTGATATCGAAAATCAACCAATTGGTTGATCATCGCCATCAACCAAAATTTTCACAGTGTTGGATAAGCTAAATTGGACCTTTTCACTTTTGGTCGTATACAAACTTTCGACCCACATTGATCTATCTACCCTTATCCCGAATACAATAAGACTGCACAGCATTTTTTGACTCTATAAATTTGGGCCTGGAAAAATTAAGTTTCCGGACCCGAAAAATCTGGAAATTTGCTTCGGGATTATACTAGATGCAACAACTGAGAACCACAAGCCTCAAAGGCTAACGGTCTCTGTAAACTGCGGGATACCGATGAAAGCGGGGAGGCGACAATGTTTCGGAAAACGTCACATTTCTGCGAAGTTGATAACTTTCCACGGAGTTCGTTTCAATCGATCAAAAATCATTACACACTATGATTCCCTTCGTATTAAACCTGCTGATAATGATCCCAGTAGTTTGAGAGAGTCATGTATGCAGGGTTCGTGAAATATTACTATGAACAGATGATGACGAATGTGTCAAAACCCCTGATAAGAGTGGGCAACTCCATACATAAGATAGAAAGGAGATCGCGCGTGTGATGGTTTGCTGATAGCTACTTTTTTCGAACCCTAGCTTTCTAAGAACATCATTTTCAGCAGATATTATATTTGAGAAATTAGAGTTCGTAATGATTTTTGGTCGATTGTAACAAATTTCGTAAGAGTTATCGATTTCACAGAAATAGAAGTGGTTGTTTCCGAAAAATCGTCTTATTTTCGCTTTTAGCGGACCTGATTTTCGGTTTCTGTGGTCAAGTGAGAAAAATATTGTTCCGCTAATGGTTGACTCCACCGCGTAGGTTCTGTACGCTGTAACTTTGTTTTTAATTGTAGAGTGAAGATGATATTTTACTACATTTTTGAAAAACTTCAAAGGCTTCTGCCGAAACTTTGAATCTCTTCTAAACAAAACACAAAATGATTGTTTCTTCATCTTCATCTCAGATGGCAAAAACTATTATCCCAGACGCCACAACTTTCAATAAATTCTCATTTTTCGGCCTACCCTAATGTTCATTGTTGCATTTTTATGCTCAGATGTCATTGATGTCAAATGAAGATTCACTGTGATTGGCTTTTGGGAGAAATTTCAGAGGTCCTTTAAGGAATTGGTTTTTATCAAAATTAGCTTCTTTTAAATCTGATCATTAGGTGTCGTGGGAAAGATTTTCGAAAACGTTCCTCGTTCTCGTAATTCAACTCATTGTTTGGAAAATAAAAGATTCCAAGTTTGCAGTTAGAGGTGAATCCTCGTAGATTTTTCGTGTCTCAGTCGCGGGAGATGATGTTTTCAATCTCGTAGGAGATTAAAAACATCTAATTAGTATGTTTTACGTTTTCAAGTCATAGAATCTTGTCCAGTTCCTCTTTCGTTCAAGATATATTTGCATTCATACCCCAGGCATGAATCTGATAGTCTACTTGGAGAATATACATAAATTAAAACTAACAGTCATAGAAATATTTATGATTTGATTGGTGGCCAAGCGAGTTATTGTCCACTATAGTGAGTTATTCATTACCATAATGATTCAGCTTTGTCACTTCGGAACAATTCAATGTTTTGAATCGATAGAAAAGTTCATATGTTCGCTTGTATTATAGATGCATTATGAGAACTGTTGAATACGACAATTATGAAGTTCTTATACATATATGAATCTCATTGAAAAGATACTGAAGAACCTATCACTGTGCTTACACGATTCTTTGAGAATGTTGCCTAGACTCCGATTGCTCCAAGTTCAGAGCTGGTGACATCAATGTTTGAAATTATGATTGAGTCCTTCATTTTCCGAAAATATCAAATTTATATCACCTAGTACACGTGGAATCTGTTACAGTATTTGAGTTTACGAGCAC
The DNA here is from genome assembly GCA_029851415.1 of Eretmocerus hayati. Lineage (NCBI taxonomy): Eukaryota > Metazoa > Arthropoda > Insecta > Hymenoptera > Aphelinidae > Eretmocerus > Eretmocerus hayati. The sequence goes on from CM056742.1 coordinate 137,890,504, forward strand.
TGCACTAATTACAATTACCCTGTCATCCTACAGGGATTATTGCCTTCCTTAATACTTACCCTCCTTTTACTCCTTCTCCAAAAACAGTGGAAAGTCTTCAAAAAATTAATTTTTACCTAGGGAAATGTCTGAACGATGGCTTTCCTGGAATTGTGAAAATCATCAGACACGATGCTTCTCAAAATCTAACAGCTCAACTTCGAACAAGATCAGGATAGTGTCCGTTCGCTTACGAGTATGCTAACATGCGCAATAATGCATGGTTTAGGTCGAGGTTCAGGTGTTGTGATTGGCTCTGCAAACCAGACAAACCTACACACAATTCACGAGATGTGTTATGAATCATAAATTATCTCGGCATGAATCAGGCCAATCTATTCTGCTGTTATATCCATTTCTTACGTTCTAAAGCAACTGAAAAGTTTATGAACAATGTTTCGATCATCTTTTTTGCAGAAGAGCCACTGCGGCATCTGCACGAGATCCACGACAAAATCCATCAGATGCGGGACCTCACGCTAGCACTATCGGATCGCGGGGGTCACGGTGGTGACCATCTCGCCAGGTTCAGTACTTCGTGTCCTTCGCTGTGTCCACTCATCTCGATCGATGGAGTACCTCAGCAACATCATCACCAGCACTCGCATGGACAACATATGGATCAGGACGGATCGGATCCCGACCTACTCACCAACTGCTCCACCAATAGCTCGCCTACGCATTTTGCGAGTGGAGGTGGACACCACGGGGCCTGCAGTCAAATTCTCCAAGGTATCGACAGACGGCGAAGCTGGACCGATCTCGAGGATTCTAGGCAGCATCGACGCGGATCGGATCATAATCACCTCACCGCTACGCAAAATATTGTGAGTTGAACGAATAATTGAACTGGATGTACATCGTACATGCCAACAATGAGCCTCTCAGCCGCGGATAGTATGCGCACAAACAAGTTTTGTGTCAGTGTCTTGGTTTTGATCAATCACCGGCATGTACTTTAGATATTAGCGACTTCAATCCGTAAATCATATCATGCCAAACTCGTAATTCAACATTTGAATCGTATGAACGAGCAAAAAATCTACAATGACTGCTATACATACCGCAGATTTTACAAAATTTACAGCTTCAAAATTCTGGTAAAAGTTATATGACACGCGAGAACGAGCTCAGGAGAAGAACTGTGGACTGGATAAATCATATTAGTGGTTTGCGGAGGACAAACCTTCATTTTCCATTAGCGCAGTACTTTCATGGTCTTTCAGATTTCGCAATCACGATGCCTTGGTACGAAGATGCAAAAAGACAAGATTCATTTGTATAAGTGAGTTGGTTGATGTACCGTTCAAACCATCGCACCGCGCAGATTCGTCATTAAATTTGTTACTCCTGAAGCTTAGAATAACTTCAATTGTGTGGTTTTATCCGTCAGACTTAGCGCAGCAATAACTCTCTCAGAAACGAGGATTTTTGTGGTACCAGAATGATTATTATTAATTTTCCAAAAGTTGGAAACTCTCGAAAACTGATCCATCTCGGCATCCCTCCCTAGTGTGAGGTGATTTTTTCAATTTGAAGCTAGATGTTAGGTGTGGGTTTCGTCGGGATAGAAGAATAACTAGTATGTGAGTTCCTCGGGAAATGTTATCAATTTCTTACGATTCTTGTTAAGACTGTGGTCTACATATGAGATAATACTCGTCAAACGGAACGAACTATAACGTGCGACGGACACTTTATTGCATCATTTGCATTCATTCCACATTAATTCTAGCAATTCATTCCTCTGAGTTTTTTGGTTATTAAAATTTCATCATCACCAGAGAGAGTGATGAAGGGAATATGAGAGAGTACTTTAGTTCATGCGCAATACCTCGCGCACCACGATACTTTTTTCACACAATTTTCATCCGACGAATTTTGAACGTTTTATTTGTTTCATCTAGAACCTGATTCGTTTCCTGACTTCTTTTTGTATTTGAGTTTTCCGTAATAAACGAAATGGTAAGCTCGACAAATGCATTATTCTCTCTTGTTTAAGCCTCGCCGTCGCAAGAGACATCGTGAAAAATTATACTCAAAGAAAACCTCACGGTAAAAACTTTTTCACAATCTCTTTGATATTTGAGCAATTCGAACCATTTGAAACGACTTTTGACGAACGAAAGAACTGCTGTATAAAGCCATGCGAGTATGAAATCCAACTCCAATGCTCCCGAAGCATTAATTTGTACGGCTAACAAAAGAATATACTTTAAAGAGAATCAGACAGAATTCACATCCAGCAATTCCGCTAATGATGGACTCTTTAAAAAGATACTATAACGTCATAATTATTCTGACCATTATATTGTTTTAAAAATTCCAGAGACAGCGAAGTATAAGTTTGAGCAGCCTTGAGAGCGATCTGGATCTTGAACTGGATAACAAGTCTCGGACGAGAGATGCAAGCAACAAGCCGCGAACCTCCGTATCACAGTCGAGCACGCATTCGCTCAACGAGGCAGACTTTATACAGGTAAGATATCACTTTTACGTAGCGCTTCTCTCCACTGATTTCATCGAGGATTTTATTCCCCGTATTAATATCTCCGTACAATATAACCCATGTGTATGTACCCGTGGATCGATATTATATTAATTTTCCGCGCTTGGCGCGCAGAATGAATTTAAAAAGGTGGTGGTGAAACGAGGCGGTCAGAGGCTAGGGGAGAACCACAACCTAATGCCCGGAGTGACCGGGTCGCGGCTGCCTCTGCAAAAGTCCATTTCCACGCCGTCCATCGTCATACCACCGGGCCAGGCTCACCTCACGGAAACTGGAGCGCGTGTCCCGGCCTCCCTTTCGACGTGAGTATTTTCATCTGTGTGGCAGCCTTTCTTTCTACACTATATATACACGCCTTGTAAAAGCCACCACGGCTGCAAAATTCGCGCGCCAAATTGACGGTTTCAGGCTCGTTATCGGCAATATGTGCTCACGTTTGCTACAAAAGTGCTTTTAGTGCAAAATTTTCTCGAAACTGCTCGAGCGATTTAGTAACGGTTGACACGATCTCGAGGTTGCTTTCGAAGAGTGTCGGACAGAGCACAAAGAGATTTTAGACTACACGTCTATCGACAGTATAATGTTTTTTCTTGAAGAAAGATGCTATCTAATGTTGGAAGTTGATATCTATGGAGAGGTTTTAGTGGCCTGAAACAGATCTCAAATTTGCGCCGAATCAGATAGTAGTTTCTGCGATTGAACCGTGCTTCAATTTTTTCTGTCTTTCTTCTTCCAAGTCCATTTACTGATCAATACTAGTAGTGCGTTCACTTTATTATCATCACTAAAAGTGAGTTGCAGTGAGATTGATTTTATCCAGTATTTGTGAAACGCTCGAAGATAAAGCAAAGTGCATTTCGACGTGCAAAAGTTCAAAAGCTGCAACGGTTTGTCATAATGAAAAGTTGCACCGTCTCATTAGGTAGTAAATCGAAATTCCAACAACTATAAATTACACTCTACATTAATATACATTTTGCTGAGTCTGGAAATATCTGATGAGACAGCATTTTAATACTTGCGAGCTTTCCTGTAACTTTTTGTGTTTCAAATAAAAGGAAAAAACTTTTTCAGTTACGATTGTTTCTATAAGAATTGATTTAATATGGTATTTTGTACTTTGTAACTCTGAAGAAAATAACTGAAATACTCTCCAGTTTGTATTTGATAGCTAGTATATGATTTGGTACAGCATCATTCTTATGCCAACGTTTAATGAGGTCAAACATTTGGTTCTACAAAATAGAGAAAAACTTCTAGAAGTACTAATTGAAATAGAGTTTCATCTTTTCAACACCAAATCCTGCAGATTAAAATAGAGCACTGAACTCTCACAAGTCGATTTGCACTTCTAATTTTTTCTCATTCAAATGGACTTTTCAATATTAATTTGCGGACGGATTGTAACTTGGAATAGCCCCTTCTCTAGTTTTATTCCAGTATTGCATGTATATTGTGTAGAACAACTTCATCGATGGTTTTTTACGCACTTGCACAGCTCATAATTTCTCGCACTTTACATAACATCCAATACTATTTTAGCATGGCCGGTCGCAATTTTTTGGGAAGTCTCGGATGAGCGTTTGAAATAGCAACGGCTTTTAAACAAATATTGCTACATTCAACAATGTTGAATGTTGACTTTTTCGCTAGTGAAATACAGGCAGCCCCCGATATTCGCGGTCCCGGTATTCGCGGTCCCAGTATTCGCGGGATTCGCTTATTCGCGGTTTGGATCTGGATTTTCTAGATAACTTAGCTCATGAAACGTCAACTTTCGATGGATTTCATCCGAATGTGTTCTTCCAAACTAATTTTGTGATTGAATGTTCACCATTTCGAGGGTGTTACTATCGTTATTGTTCCCCAAGACTGATTAATTCGTTATACGACACAGTCATTAGTGTACCTGTGTAATATCTGAATTCTACTCATGGCACCATGGGTATTGTACTCATGGCACCGTGGAAAGGCTGCATATTCGTCAGTTAGAAAACGTGATAATCAAATGTGTGCCTTTCAAAAGAATTGGAAATGTCAAATTTGCTTCTAAGAACTTCCAATGGCCACTCACCAGAGATTGTATGTTTGTCAATCTCGCTAGTCAAAAATGACAGAGCTCTTCATCCGCAAGCTCGTGGATGAATTTTTCCAACAGATTTTCGAGTGAATTCCAGTAGTTTTTCAATCGTATCATACTCTTACTTCGTATCTTTCACATATTGAGTCAACTTACTAGGCTTCTTACATAAGTTTGTTTATTGAAGATGATGTGTGGATTTTTTACTTACTCACGGATCCATTTATGTATACGTAACCCCCCTTTCCCCATAAAGCCAAGGTCCCGGTATTCACGGTTTCGGTATTCGCGGCATTTTCTTTATACGCATTAACCGCGTATAGTGGGGGTTGCCTGTACTTGACAAGAATACTTTTGTTCTTTGATGTTAGCATCAAAACTTGGTTTTGATTTTATCCCAAAATTAGAGATCAGGAAATGACTAGTTGTCTTTTCATGATTCCTTGTTTTTGCACTTGACATTGTTTTTTGTACGTTATATCTTTGCACGACAGCAGTAGGCATGAAAGACACGAAAAGGGTAGTGGAAGTGAGACTGAAACGGACGATCTTCACATCCATCACGGGCATGAATTTCACGAGGACTTGACAAGAGAGGGAACAGCAAATACGCAAGCTTCTTTTGATGAGCTTTTGACTGAGTGAGTACTAGATAAAATCTTCAGCAATGCCTGCCCGGATCAGAGAGCCCTGGTATTTAAACTAAACACACTCTGCTTCTACAGGTAGATTGATTATTAAGCTTTCTCCAAGTCTGAGTCTGCAGATGGTTTTGGGTGGGTTTTCAAGGACGGCGATTGACCGATTTCATGTTTTGAAAAAATAAGATTTTTATTCGCAAATTTTTATTTTCATAATATTTCTAATAGAGAAATAACTTTTACGCGAACGTGGCATGTTCTGTTGAAGTAGATTCTCGAGTAGATTTTGTCTCCCACATTTGCTACCTCAGACTTGTGCTTCTCTAATTCAACATAAGATGAGTTCATGGATTGCTTCGGTTCTGCTTAAAGCCAATGTACATACAGCTGTTCACCAATATCTTATAAACTCTTTCTATTTAAAACGTTGTAATGTCCGTTATAGTGGTTTATGTTATTATGCATCTATTGATGAGACTATTGTATTAGTTGTCCCTGATTATGGGGAATAATATGAATACCGGTACCCACTCGTTCTCATACTTGTGACCTTTTGATCTTTGTCTGCGTTAGTTGATTTGCACTCATTAATTTAGAATGATACTGTACAATAAACTGTGAATTCTATATTCTCATACGAATCCTGTCACGTCAGTTGACTAACAGATCCGGTTTGGAATTCACGTTTCAGACATTATTATTTATTCTTCTGATGTATTGATTTTTACAGCACAGCTTATGATGATCGACATCTTGAGAAGACGAAAAAGAAACGAGGGTCGTTATTTTCTAGGAAAAAGAAAGTAAGTTATTCATCGAATTATTTCAGACTAGTTTCATTCATCCTGTCTACGAGATATTTCAGTGAACGTTTTTTTATAGGACAAAAGTGGCAAAAAACCAGCTCAGCAACATCAGTGGGCGCCGATCAATGTGTCTTCGCAGGGTAACAACTCGTGTGATTTTTGTATGAAGTCATTTTCCAACAAACCAGCTTTACACTGTGAAAGTATGTATTTCATATGCAACCGCTATTAGAAATTAAGGTTTTCTACCAAATATGATACTCATTTTGGCCGAGACAAATTTTATCGATGTAGCCAAGAGTATTTGATCCAATATTGAAACTGTGAGTGCAACGATCGGCTGTGCTGGATACAGTCAATAACGAGTTACTTGTTGAAAAAATTTAAATCACAGTTGTAAATCATTGGACTCAGTGGATTGCAGGGAAAGCTTTGGTCATGAATTCATTTGAAAAGCTTTGGTTATGAATTCATTTGATCAGGGTCTCGGAAAATTATACAGGGTGTCCGAAAAGTAAGTACCCCCCCCCCCCATTTTTTTCAGAAATGGTTAGGAATCGGGGAAACCCCCGAAACACGTGTCCCCTTATTTTGAGGGGGACATCCGATGGTGGCCTTGTTTTTTTACCTTGAAGGTAATTTTCAAGGTCATTTGATGGTCAACTGGATTTTTAAAATGGAAACACCTACTTTTAACCTCAAATTCTGAAAAAAGATGGAAAGTGGTGGAACTTTCGTTCGAAACTCTTTTTGACCCGACTTGACCTTGACGAGATGAATGGAGGTCAGCACGGGTTGACGGTGACCGCTGTAACTCCAAGAGTGAGCATTTTATCGAAAAATGTTTGGGGTAAAAGTTGTTCATGATCACAGTAGAAAAGACCTAATGACCTTGTTTCCGACCTTGGAGGTCATTTTTAAGGTGATTTGGAGGTCATTTCGTTATATCCAACGGAAACACCTACTTTTGACCTCGAATTCTGTCTCCTGTGATCATGAATAACTTTTACCCCAAACATTTTTCGATAAAATGCTCACTCTTGCAGTTACAGCGGTCACCGTCAACCCGTTGACCTTCATTTATCTCGCCAAGGTCGAGTCGTGCCAAAAAAATTTCGAACAAATGTTTCATTATTTTTCATGTTCTTTCAGAATTCGAGGTCAAAAGCAGGTGTTTCCGTTGGAAAAATCGAGTTGACCTCCAAATCACTTTAAAAATGACCTCCAAGGTCGGAAACAAGGTCATTAGGTCTTTTCTACTGTGATCATGAACAACTTTTACCCCAAACATTTATCGATAAAATGCTCACTCTTGGAGTTACAGCGGTCACCGTCAACCCGTGCTGACCTCCATTTATCTCGCCAAGTTCAAGTCGGGTCAAAAAAAGTTTCATCATTTTTCATGTTCTTCCAGAATTCGAGGTCAAAAGTAGGTGTTTCCATTTCAAATAATCCAGTTGACCTCCAAATGACTTTGAAAGTGACCTTCATGGTAGAAAACAAGGCCACCATCTGATGTCCCCCTCAAAATAAGGGGATACGTGTTCCGGGGTTGTACCCGATTTCAACCATTTCTGAAAAAATGAGGGGGGGGGGTACTCACTTTTCGGACCCCCTGTATTGTAATTAATATTTAACAATTTCATCGAACAAGATGATTATTCGCTATTTATTTAAAGCACAAAAAAATTTATTCGACCTATATGAGTATTATGTTTGTCGTTAGAGAAGTCCATTGTTGATGGGAGAATTATGACATCTCGAACGCTTGTTTCAGGTTGTGGAGCTATTATTCATCAGGCTCAAACGTGCAAAGATAGTTACAACCAGGAATGTACTAAATCGAAGCCAGTGAGCAAATCATCATTCAAATCGTTGTCAGGCGTTTCGATATCATCTAGTAGCAGTATTGTAAAACGCAGCTCTTCGTCAGCTCTACCACTACCAGCGTCAAACACCAGTGGAAAGTGAGAGTTTATTTCATCACATACACGAATGATCGATTTCATCTCAGAAAACATGCATAATTTCCTTAGTTTCTATTACTTGCACTGAGATGCTTGGTTCGTGGCCACTTTGGAATCTCAGACCTTGATACGAGATGAATGGCAATATACGTCTAGTTTACATTCAATGACAGTTTTTTCTTTCTTCGATTAAGTTTCATAGAATGGCGTGAAGTCGGGTGCGTCGTAATCTAGAAGAATTAGCATTATTTGGATTATATTCGATGGATGAATGATTGGAGCATTCGGCAACTGATCACGAATCAATCAAACACGCCAGATATTCTAATTAAATCTCGATGTTTCATTTTGCATTACGATCCAATGCTTAGGCTGCTTGAAAAGCTTTTTTGTCCCGAATTGATTTTGCTATATTAGCTATGATACATCTTTAGATCGACAAACATAGCAAATGTTTGAAAATTCACCATTTTCCATCTTAATTTTCTAGCAAACTGTACGTTTGATGGTGCTCATGACACTGATTTGAATAATGTCACTACACAAATGAATCATGTTCGTCGCATATCTCATCTTCTTATCTTGAATGGATACATTTTTGGCGCTTTTTAGAGTTCTTATATTCTTCCGTGGAGCTCACATTTCGCCCATTCGCAAATATTCTTCTTATTTGTATCTCTGAGGAAAAGTCTTTATCACAACGTAGTGCCTTTACTCACGAACTCAGAGATGTTTTCATCGTTGTCAAATGGTCGTTGAATCGAATAGCATCCCCCTTATGTCCCACAGATCGAATTCATCAACGACGCAATAGAAATGAAAGTAAATCAGAATTTCACCATTCGGTCTGGATTCGAAATATCCAAATCAAAAATGTGTAGATTGACTCTTTTAAAGTACGGCTTGAAAGTTGTTCTGTAGATCTTATGAATTTACTATTCTTGTCAATTCGGATTCACATTCGGTTCCGTTCGAACTATAGAAAACTAAATATTTTTAGACTTTCACTGTCATCAATAACCGGTATGCAAAGATCCATAATCTCGCTATCGCAGAAATCACGCGCCAAACCATATTTTACATTGACCTGATACTTAACAAACACACTCCATAAAGCAGATCATGAACATTTCCAGAACTCATCAATTGCACTTCGAAATTCTACATGACCTTCACACGGCAATCTGAACTTCTAGAGAAAAGTCAAGCGTGCGTGGCTGTAAAATTGACGGAACAATAAACCTGACCGATATACAACTGGTTATGACTTGAACATGTCGAAGGTGGTGGAATGCATAGACGTTTTCCATAATCCAAGGATCGGGAACCATTTTTCTTGTTTGATTCACATGAAATGGTCCTTCAACTTGTTACTTGTTGTCCGTCTCAACTTGATTTCGGTCGATTCTAAGACAGACAAATAATTCCACCCATTCACAATTGAACAGTGCCCGGCAATTTTGATCACCTTCTTTGGATTCACAACAAATCATTTCGTTTGTCAACCACCTTGGCATTCTTGTCTTATTTACATTCAAAGAAATGTCTCAAGTCTATCAGAAAAATTTAGGAATCAAAAATCCTCTCAAAAATCTCGGACATGATCGGATATTCTCCTCGACAATAAAGTTAGGTAACACTGCTTAAACATAGCTTGCCATCATCGGTTTAATTATTTCCACCTGAAAATCAGTCATGTTTTTCCATCTAGTCATCGTGGAGTGTAATCAATGATATTCGGGCTAATGCATTATTGTATGCTTTTCATTTCCCTTACTACGTACGTGGATGTGTTGTGTGTCCTCTCGACCACTGCTCCCACACTCGACGCATAACTCGACAAACTCGACTATTCGATAAAAAGGGATAATAACAACAAGAAAGCGGTGACAAGCTACAGCCCTTGGCGGCGTGTTGCCACCAAGCTTGGAGTCAAGTAAGTCGCTCTCGAAGAAAAAAGCAGAAAAGATCAAGGCCTCTCAATAGTGTCTATCCTCTTCTCATTTTATGTATATGTATGTACACAATTGTACATGCATAATTTCATCTTTCTCTGCATTTTAGAGAATCATTCGCTCTATTTCCCTGGCCATACCGCGGTGTGTGTCATTTTTTGATTTCAGTTTCCATAATGCGATCTTGATTTGCGTTTTACTTTTGAGTGTACATACACGGCCCAGTAACTCTACCATTCTCAGATGTTACCACCAAACAGAACCAGTCATCTTTGTGTGAAGAGCATGAAGCATTACACTCGATACCTTTTAATGACAAAACTAAATACACTCTTACCCACACTTTTGGATTTTTGTTTAGAATTTTTCCATCAAATCTTACGATACAGATGCATGATTCTACAGTGAGCCAATCTAGTTTAGTGTAGTCCATTATTGAAGTTATTTTAGACTATGATTCTTCTCGAGTCTACTTTTATTCAATTGATAATCTCGAAGATTGTTAGTTTAATCATTCAACAATTTCAGAGTCAATAGTCACTGAGATAGAATGAAGTGAAGACTGTGCATTCGTCTCATCTTAATATGAACTGCTCTGACGTAGCTACATTATCTCCTGATTGTTATGGATTTAATATGGCAAAAAAAATCGTCAGAAAATTTTCATGGTTCTCCCACGTGTCGATCAAAAACTTGATTGATCATATGAGCCGTGTGAAATAACATCGTTGTTAAGTGTACACTTCATCTCTGAGTTGTTACCGATACAATTATATCGATATGATCATTGATTTATGAAGAAGTACTGCAACGTAATCCATTCATATTTCTGTGATCTTGTTCTATTGAAATCATATACATACCTTGGCCCACAATTAGATTATAAATTCTTTGCTTAACTTCTTATCCCTTTTTGTTCAGGACTACTCCGGCACACGATAGAAAAAATTTCTAATGGAAAAATGTTGTTTGGGTCAGAATTAGGTGAAAAAAGCTGAAATCCGAGACATTGAGATTTTTATAATTTTCACTCTTACCAGGCGTGTGAAAGTATATTTTGTAATAGTCTCTGTAGGATTGTGTATGTGAAAGACTCGAGTAACTTTCTGAAGTTTCTCAGATTTTTTTTACATCGCATATTTATTACTTTCTTATTATGGTCGTTCGTCTTAAAGGGTTAAACGGAGTCCTCCTGAGATCCCTACATTACGCGCAGTCAAAATTCAGGTCATGATGCGTATGCATTTAACTTTTTTCGAATCTTTGTAAATTTTTTTTCAATTTGACGATAGAGCAGATCATGCAGAAGATCATGAAATCAAGTGACTTGACCAAAGTAGGTACTTTCCTTCAATTTTATGACTATTATTTTACAACATCTGAAATAATACGGGAATATTTTCACTAGTGTTTTTACCCTCCACTCTTGCTCCTCAATCGTAGGAAATTTTCACATTCTCTCTTTGATCACGTCGAATTAGAATCATAATACTTGAACAGCGTTCAATTTCAACATTTCACGCCTCTGCATGATGTTTAATCTTCAAATATATGTCATTTATATTTTGATCTATATTGTACATGTAAGGCGGTTCCCAAACCAGATATTAAAATATAATGTGAACGAGTATAGAACAACAGGTTTTGAGATATTTGGATTTCATTGGCCACTCTTCCAGACTTTCGCATCCGAACTTATTCTCCATGTTGTTCAAATACCACGAGTAAGGATTATGTACAACAGAAACACGAATCTTCTCCTGATGAGTATACATCGGCGCAAAAAAGCCCCAAAAAATGGGTCATGTCTCAGATTTTTTCGTGATGTTTCTGATAGCTAATATGCACTTGAATAATATCTTTTGAATACACGTGACTTGCCGAAAAAGACTCTCACCAGTATGAAAGATGAAAATTTTCAAGGATCTTTATGATAGTGATGAATTATATTTGCCTTGTGCTGTGCGGTCGTTTTCGACTTGGCTTTGCCAGGGGAATCAACTTCCCAAGTTATTAAAACCAACCGACGGCGCGGCGTACAGAGCAGAAATACACTATGTGCATATCCTCAAAGAGCACTACACCCGTCGTAGTTTTTTTAAGCGAAAATATCACAATTCTTGTTCAATAAACTGCATACATACATACATATCTCGAAGAAGATTTGATAGACCTACAGGCACGTCCTCGGGCACGTCGATTGCACCTCACGAAAAGTTCTGAGCCAGGACCCGTTTTTACGAGCCTCGGTGGGGGAAATTGGAAGAAAAATATGTAATAAGACCATTACCGATCGATTGAGTATATTTAGCAAGATGGTAGAAGATGTTGAAGACTATTTAAATAGGAAGTTGTCTCTAAGAAGTTGAAAAATCTGCGAAGGTCGAGCTTCTCTACTCGTTCAGATTCTCCTGACTTGATTCCTTAGATCTATAGGTCTTCTAGCATTATTGTTGTCATTATCATACCACCCGAAACAATTAATTAATTCTATGGAACTGCTGAATTACTTATACACCACCTTGGAGTTAATGATTATCATCCCCCGTACATGTACATTTATGAAACGATGCATTAGTTGGCTTCAAAGTTCTTCCAACGTCGGTTTTAATTGGCAAAATTTATCTGACTGAATTTTTTTTTTCCTTACAGTCAAACCATAAATGAAGAAAGAGACGGCGACGGTGGATCTCATCGAGACGTTTCCAGGTGAGTTTACTCAGAAGATATTCATGTTTCATAACAATCAGAGTTTTTTGAGTGAGTGAGCAATATTGCTAATCGCAAAGTATGCTTTAACTTTGAAAAGGCAATCGGAACACTCGTGTACAGGCCTAGAGTTACACTAACAATTTTTTTTATGGAAATATTGTAGTCAGTGCGACCATATAATAGTGAGCCGTGTCTGGATTTCACATAAGGTAGAGACAGTGACAGTAATAAACAGACCATTGAAACTTCCTTGTTGTAAATATGGTATTATGGCATCCAGGACGTGAATTTCATATTTATTGTTGAGGTGAGAGGAAGCTATCTATAACACGTCATTTTCTAGAGGACAATTCAAGTCGTGTTGGAAATTTGGATTCATATCAATCCCAACACAATTTTGCGAAGATTCAAAATATTATATAGCGTTGTATTGATTCTTTCAGGATGTTGATAACAAGAGCCAAGCGCGCTAAGCTCATTCAACTCAAATATTAAATTGTACTGGACGAGAAGTCTCAGCAATAATACTATAATTTTTTCCAATTTCAGTGGTTTGGAGGAAAATGACTTCGACGAGGTTCAATTCAGTCTGGAGGAGTTTGACCGAGATCACCCGGAGCTTGGTCTCGGTCGGGAAGAACCGGACTCGTGGAGCGCTTGGGTTGGTCGTCAAAGAGCCATGAGCCTTGCGGAAAACGATGAACGCAAGGTGAAACGGCAGGAGCACATTTACGAATTTATTCTTACGGAGAAACACCACTGCCTCGTGCTGCTAGCGATGCAGCGAGTGTTCGTCGACAATCTTAGGAAGCTCTTTGGCATGAATTCTTCCATGCTTGATCGCATGTTTCCTAAGCTGCAGGAGCTCATGGACATACACTTCAGGTTTTTGTCAAGGCTCAGGCTGAGGCAGTCCGAATCGCAGCTCGTGCCCACAATAGCCGATCTCCTGATCGAGCAGTTTTCCGACGAAAACTCGAACAGGATGAAAAACGCTTACGGAGAATTCTGTAGTAGGCATAGGGACGCAGTCGATGCGTACAAGCAGTACCAGCAAGCAGATCCCAAGTTTGCAAAATTTGTCAGACATTGCCAGGTGCGTTTCTCATAAAAATCCTCAACGTCCGTTCAGTGTCGTTAATTGAGTCTATATCGCTCTTAATAATTTTGAGAGGTCTTACCGACTCTTATTTTTGTTTACAGAATAACCCTCTATTGAAGAAGAAGGGTATACATGAATGTATACTATTTGTCACTCAGAGGCTAACGAAGTATCCGCTGCTGGTTGAGCCACTCATCAAAACTGGAACTAGTCCAGAAGAACTTGTTGCAATGCGTGAAGCTCTTAGCCTTGTCAAAAACATACTCAAAGAGGTTGATGCATGCGTCGCTGATAAAGAAAGAACTGATAGGAAATTAGATATTTATCATAAGTGAGTTTTGTTATCAGTAGTTGCCATGGACTCGACCTTCTTTAGATTGTTGGAAATGACATTTTCATCCCAATGCAAATACTTAGCCTCTTTTCCCTACTAATTTGGCATTTTTTTCAATAACTTTGAAATCAAGACTCATCCCATTTTCCACATGCATAAAAAATGGTTAGCTCAGGATCACTTATTCGTAACTATTTTTTGTTACAGAATCGACCCAAAGTCGTGGGCAAATTATCGAGGCAACAAATTCAAGAAGTCCGATATCTTGGCGTCCAATCGCAATCTCAAGTTTGAAGGCTCGGCCAATTTTATATTGCCGCGATCCAAGCCAGTAGCAGTGCTTGTTGTCTGCCTCACCGATGTGCTCTTCTTTTTGACTGGTGACCAGAAGTATGTGTTTTTTATCCCTGACGACAGTGTTGGCGTTCTGTCGTTGCAAGGGACTCTTATGCGTGATAAAGATCGCACAGAGTCGCGAATATACCTCATACATGTGACGAGCAAGTCAGAGCCATCACAAATGTTTGAGCTCGAGGTAGGTGTAATATACATTCTTGTGATCTTGAAATTGAGCTGAAGTACTTATTTTTGTTTTTGAACGTCGGACTATTATTCTTACGGTCTCCAAACTTGGGTGTTACATGTTCGCTCAGAATTGGTTACGTGCGTTCCACATTATTTTTTAAGAGATATTTTATCAAATTGTTGTGGAGAAATTCTTCTATTATAAAGAGAAAACAACATAAGACGGAATGGCGAACACGTAGAAAATGCATTATTAATCAATGAAAGAGAGGATTTTTGGTTTGTTGTGCTCTTTTCTGTTTTAAAAGTAATATATAATTGTTCCTGAACTCGTCTTCAAGAAGACAGTTATTCTGTCGTTGAATACCATCGTCACTGATTCGAATAGTGAGGCTGAGAACACCTTAGCATTTTTGTACCTCATCGCGTCAATGAGAGAGTTTTATTAAGATGGTCTATTACCTTGTACCCTTGCGTAAATTGACGTTATAGTGGCACGATTTTTTATCCCGAATTTACAGTTTTGATGATTTTAAAACGTTGTTACAGATAAAAAATCCCCGAGATAAGAAAATCTGGTTTGATTCAATCAGAGATGCAGTAAAAAACTGTCCGCAAGAGCGTGACAATCCCTGTTCTGGTGAGAACGACTCCGTGAGCGAATTGAAAGACGCTCGTTCGCCATCTTTGTCAAAATTATCTTCTGAAGAGAGATCTTTACTTGCCAAAGAATCGCGCGTGCAAAGTATTCATGGTAAGATATTTTAACTGTAGCATAACGCCCTGTACAATATGAGCCTCATTTTCACTATTCATCATAATCTCTTTCTTTCCAGACGAGTTGAGAAAAGTGGACGAAAGCTTGACTCCTCTGTTTGAACACAAAATGGAATTGCACATGAAACTGTATCATGCAATAAATGCACCCACGAGTAATGAAAATAGTATCAGCAAGTTAGACAAAAACTGTAAGGGCATTCCAGATTATTTAAGACTGATTCGTGGTGAGGGTATAAGCTCCACACAAATTTGGAAAGAGGTACGGAACGGTTTTACTACACGTTTAATACTTACTGTGATGAAACAGTCCTGCAAATTGTTTGATTCGAGGCACCCTCATTGAGACATTGAAATTTTATTCCAGATTCTCGAGGCAGTTCAAGAAGCGATGCGACTTGCGCAAACTTTGACCTGTGGTGCTGGTGGTGGAAATCTTTCACGTAGTGTGAGTTCTGCTGGTGAGCGACACAGTGAAGCTTATGTCCCTGCATCGCTTGCAGTACCGCGAAGAGCCGAAACCTTTGCGGGTTTTGATCACAATAAGGTATTCTCACTTGAAAATCAGAAAGTCTTTCGAACCGTACATTTGACTAATTTAAAGGAATAAATTATCCTCAGGAACGTTCGTGGCGAGATTCTGTTGGATTGAGCAACGCTCTGCTCCCGCCACCGAAAGGTAGCGAGGTTGATGTGAACGAGCATGCCACACTCAAAGATGAAGATGAGCTCGATGCGTACAGGGATCAACGCGAAGTAGCCGTCAAGCTATCTCATAATGTCCACACATTACTTGGCATCATCAATAACCAAATGACAACTATAGAGAGCTTGCAAGCTCAGTTAGGTATGTTTGAACTATGTTACTGTATCAGAAATATGAACAGATGTCTTCCAGATACTCGAATTACGTAATCGGTTTGATCAATTAACATGAAAATTTACTGACTTTTCAAACTCACATTTCCATCTTTCAGCCTCTTTTAAAGATGGCAGCATGAGTAAGTCGATCAACCGACCAAATCCCAATCGCCAACTTGAGGAGTTACGCAATTTGCAAGACCAGCTGAGTCGCGAGCGTGACGAATTTCGATCTGCCTCGCAACAGGAACGCGCTCAACTCGAAGAAGAGCGAGCTGAATTAAACAAGCTGCGAAATCAGCTATCAGCCGAGCAACGTGATGTCGAAACGCAGCGCGATCAGCTGTACCGCAAACTCGAAGCCCTTTCCCGTCAGGGCGTGCCACTCAGCACAACCGGTGCTCCCGTATCTGTAGTTCCCCTGGCTCACAGCAGCAGTAGCAGTAGTAGCGATGCATGTCAGAGTGGTTCAAGGAAAAAGTCTCAAACCGATGAGAAAGGCATGATACCTCAAAACCTTTTTAGTGCAACCAATCAACAAAAAGTCCAACAGCTACCTGTAAAACAGCAACTACCTCTCAAGCTAGCGAGCATTAGCAATAATAGCAGTTCCAGGTATGCTCTATTTTGACATTATTATGGAACCAATTACTCGATTGATTAAAATGCCTTCGTATGGGAAACGTACGTATATACATTCTCTGGCACTCTGGTAATTGATACTTCATTCATACTTCAAGAAGCGCTATCGCAAACAGAAATTTTTTTTGTCCGCGATAGTACCTTTTGAAGTATGAATGAAGTTTTGCTCTGCATTTTCTTTATTGTCATAGGTTTCGTCTCGATCTTGATTGATTGCATAAAAATGAACTGCATAAAGGTTTTTCTGACATCGAGACCACTTTTTCAATTCCAAGATATTGTCTTGAAACTTTTATTTATTCTTCATATACTGTCTATGTGCCCGCTTAATCCAAAGTCTGATTTATGATCCTAGACATCTCGAGAGCAATTCATTTTTCGAGTCGGAATTAAAATTATTTATTAATTTCGACAGAGGTGGCAGTTTTACTGGCAATAACAGTCCAGACAGGCACTCTCGGACAGGTAGCAGCCCAGCTGTGGTAGGAAGCTCATCGACGCTGTCCTCCCCTGAGCTCGGTAGTGGTAGCCAACAAAACAACGGATCGAGTGCGCTCAGCTACCTTTCGATGTCTAATCGGTCGTTCCGATATACGCGCATTCCTGAGCCACATCACCGGAAGCACCATTCTCAACAACAACAACAACAACAACAACAACAAACTTCACCGCAACAGCAGCAATCTCAACAGCAACAGCAGGCTCAAGCAAAGCCGCAACAACCACTTGAGGAAGAAGTGCTATTTTTGTGACGTATTCTGCGCTTTGGGCGCAAGCATTTTAATAGATCGAGCCGTACTTCTGCTGGAGGCTCAACCACCCCTAATTCTGCAAGCCCGACTCCGAAGAGGTCGACTCCTGCCGAAGAAGCAGCGCAACAGCAGACACCCAGAAATAGAGTAAAATCTTTTTAATTGCTCTCTTTTAGGAAGAAACAGAGCAGGGAATTATCATTGATTGAAAACTTTGTGAGTTGATATTGTAGGATAACTGAGATTTCGAAATGATCCGTTTCCAGCAGAGCTTCTTTTTTGACAAAGATATCTGCTGTTTTTACCTTAATGTTTTGATCTACGCAATGATAAAAATTATTGGGAGAAACATTCTTATCCAAAATAAGAAATATTCTAAGACTATGAGTGATAAGCTGAAGTAATATGATCACTCCATTGTTCTTGTGAATTTTCAGAGAAGTGGATCCTTGCTTATACAGTGAAACCGAGGACAAATATTTTTTTATCTCAGACGAGAATTATCTCTATATAAACCCAATATTATTCCGCAACATTCATGGGAATGAAGCCAACTGTGTCGTCTATTCAAGAAATCGCTGTCGAAATCCCAGTATTCCAACAATACTCTCATTTCACAGAATCCTCTTGACACTGTTTGTAGTTTTTCTCTGGGACTATTTATGACTGCTCATAAGGCAGGGATTTTAACTCTGAGGAGTGAATAAAAATCAAGTTGAACTTGAAATGGGTTGCTTGGAGCATTTTACGATGAAAATGGTGGAAATTCTTCTGATAAACAACAGTTCTTTGATGGAACTGATAAAGAATAGTCTTCGTAAATCCTTCTCCAACAAAAAGCTTCAGTTGTTGAAAGGTAACTCAGAAGAGGAGAGAGCTGTCTTGTTGATATTTTAATGGTTACTATACATAACGATATTTAGTCATAGTACATATTCGCTCATGTAAATGGACTGATACTTCCGAGTATTTCTTTTTAGATTGATCTTTTTAACTGAGTAATGAATAAGGAAATCAATTTAATCAAACGATGCTGTTGAATAGTCTTTGGAATGTGTATCAAAATGTGATAGTGTGTATCACAAATATAAGAAAACCACGTTGGCCCGAAAGTAAATAGCAATCGAGAATGTTTAACAAACATGAAACTTCGTGAACAGCGTGTTGAGTCAAAATTGATTAACAATTAGAGATTTATCGTTCTTTCGCAAATGGTAAACATTTTCCATATTTGTTATTTGATTTTTGGATGATTCTTTTCTATTTTTCTGGAGGGAATCTAGGACGAATAGATCACGGTAACCTTTTCGAAGTTGTTAAAGCATACGCATCCAACGAGATGCTTTGAGAAGAGAGTAACATTCGTTTTCATCACTTCGGCCCAAAGCATTTGTCTCTAGAGGCGAGATTTGGGTCGTAAGGATGAAAGAACATGTTGCTACGGTGTTTCGCACGGCCATTTCAATGCCGAAGAAGAAATGGCTATCCTAGCTTTGCTCGGGAATACTAGTGGTTGAAGTGCTCGAAATGATTCCGAAAAATGGGTGAAAACGTACCATTCTGTTTGAGAATCAAGTGCTCTGAGCTCTCGAGCACTCATGCCACAGTTTCAGAGAATGACACATTTTCATTGGTGGCCCTATTCCTTGCAAAGAAAGTCTTTCATACATTTTGGCTCGAACTCTGAATAATCACTAATTCACATAAAAACTCAATCTTCGAGAATCTCGAGTCTTCTTTTTCGGTGAAAAATTGATTCATATGTTAATTCTAGACTTGGGTATCGATTTGGTACACGATATTAAGAACCCATAATTTTTCTAATCTTTTGCAATTCGGATCCTAGAGACGAATGGAAGGTCTTCCATCCTAACAAATTTTGCTTAGCACAATTTTATGACTGCTATTGCATTTATGACATCTCAATTCTGAGGGGTCGCTAGGGGTATCTTAGATTTCTTTTTCTTTAATACATACACTTTTTACCTCATTGAATGAGAAAAGAGTGAGAAAGAACTACTAATGTTTGTTCTGTCAACTAATTGATAACCATTAATGTAGTTATTCATTTCTTTTATTTCCCCAACTGAAACCCATTCATTTTTGGTACTGACGCCCTTCAAAACCGCCGTGTATACCTATACTATAATATTCTTTTTCGCATAGAACAGAATTGTCACTAGCGTTGATTATTAACATTTGCACGACATGAACAAGAAACATCTCCGTAGATAATACCAGTATAAAAGCGCACGATCGTACAGTTGCGTTAAATTTGAAAGTAAACTCACGATGACTATAAATATAACTCATAGTTGGATGAAATTCATGGGATTCATTCAATATAACCAAATTGCGCTATTTGTGCCAACATTGAAGATACGAAATTGATTCCATACGAATTCTCAAACTTCCATAAGTGCATATGCAATATTTTGAAAGTATCAAATGAAATTATAGGCGAATATACAGCATCATTTTCATTTATTCGATTTATGAGAATAAATTTGGCAGTGAATTGAAAAAATTTGTATATTCGAGATAAACTTAGAATCACTGCCAGATTCTTATAATGCGAAAATGTTTTCGTTGTGCAATAAGTCATCAGATATTGTAGTTAAGATTTTTTCCTTCTCACGAGTTTCAAGTGAACTCTATTTATCTATGAGTTCTCGTTTTAATGTGTTTTTCGTTCATCTGATAGAAGTTTTTGTAATTCCACCAAATTGTCTACGAGCTACACTCGATATTAGAGTATTTTTCAGAAGTTCCAGTCTTCTTGAAAAAAAAACTATGATTGTGTAGTTTGTTCTAATTTTGGCATATTACCTGAAAGCAATCGAATCATAACTCATTTACTGAACTATTTTCGTTTAGATTATCATAACGAATTGAATCTTTTTCTGATTAATCTTATGAAAATTGTAAATAGTTTTGATATAGTATGAGTGGTGTGTTCAAAATGCTTGGGAAAGAACTCAATGCGAGTATTTTGATTAATAAGTGGAATGAAGATTGTTTTTTATTATGAGACTACTGTGAGACAAATCAGTATAATTACTCCCAAGCATGGACTAAGGCGCATGCTTTGCAGCAAAATGGTAGTTAGATATAATGAAAACAGGAAGTTATTCTGTTGTAGCTTTCCAATAAAGAAAAAAAGAGAAGTAACTGAAGTATCTTTCAATCAATCACTGAAGACAATAGAACTCTAATCCAGTTTTATGCTGTAGTAAACCGATTACGAACTATTGATTTTCAACCAGCAGATGATTATAATTAATAACAATAATGATAATAATAATGCAGGTGAAGGACTACATTGTTACCGCATTAATTGCGTGTGTTACATTATAAGCCTCCAGTACTCATTTGTGTCATGAAAACGGAATCACTGTTACATGTCCACGGACGTAATCGTGGAAGATATAAATTGACGCTCCACGACGTACAAGCTGAAGTCGTGTTTCGATTGAATACGGTTCACCATCAAAATTTCCTAGTAATCAATCATCTAAACATCACTTCTTTGAGATAGGCAGAATTATCTGAAAATGCTGTAAGATCATTTACATAATAACCATCGTAGAGTCTGACTTTCATCGCACCGATGAACACTTCTGCAAGGTGAACATCGCCTGCAGCCTCAAGTTACTACAAAAATATATCTCAAGAAGTTCGACCATAGAGCATCAATATATGAACTAATTTGGGCCTATGATAAATCTCTGAACTATATCTATTGAATTATGAGTGTGGATGAATAATGAAAGTTTCGAGCGATGTATGGTTCAATAAACTTACTTTTTTCGACTTTTTCATGTCTCTGTTAGGAGTCGATGGTGCGTTTCGCAGCAAGACATGTGTAAAATGAAATTCCTAGACATGATTGATTAAGACACCTACCTTCCATGTTGTTCGATGCCCGAGATTCGATAATGTTAGTGACGCAATGGAAAATATTTTTCTATGTAATACTCTGACGAATTAAAATTGTGATATCTGCGATGTATAAACTGTTCGACTTCCGAGGTCTTGAACAAAGAGTTGAGATTGGAATCATACTCTTATTGCCACTTTCTTCCTAGAAGATGGCAAAAAGTTTGGTTATCTTAATTAATTGGAATTGCAAGCGGCGAGCGGTTGTTGAGAATGTATGCATAAACACAGAAGATATTTTCATTTCTGCAAATACTCATTTCATACTGATTCTATTTGAACCGTATCCTTAGATTCTATCCATTTCGATCTTCGAACTATATGAAGTAATGTGATCAGAACCTCAGCTTCACAGCTTTTGGTGTTTTTCCCGGGAAAGTCTTTTTTCGTCAGTAATTGTTATTTGACTGTAGAGTCATCTCATCTCATTTAACATGTTTCATCAGAATCACGATCGAGTTATGGACTCCGCGAAGAAATGATTAAGTTGCAAGACTGACTTTGTTGGATTTTCCATCAGATGGTTCAACAGAACTTATGTTACATAAGTGGTATTTTCCAAGTGTTACTTCGATTTACTACTGTAATCTTCTTCATACTTGACACTCGGTATTTTTTATATAGATGCAAATCCTACTATCCTTATATAACTCAATCCTGATATCTAATTTAGGAAGAATTGCCTCGAATAGGCCTGAAGAACGGAAAAAAGACATTTGTCTGACTATTGTAGAGTTAAAGTTGAATTTGTACATATACTGGTGTTACTTCCTTAATTACTGAACAATCGAAAAATTGAATTCGTGGATAAGAAAAATCCAGCTGTGCTGAATCATTAAATTCATGTCTAAGAGTGAATACGATTTCATAATTTAGTATTTTTCTTCAAACAAATTAGATTTTTTCCAATCTCACTAAAACGACCGTTAATCATTGCCTTGAGTACTTGGTATGATACCTTGCGATTTTCAACAACGTTTAATATAAATATTCGAGATCAAGTGGTTTGTATACTTCAACTAATTGACTGGACTAATGATTTCTCATTGAGAAAAAGTATTTCGATCAACATTTATGCTTGCCTGCCCATAGATCAGAATGACATTCCATTCAACAAAGATTCTTTTAAGGTTGAAAATCTTCTCAGTAGAATAAAATATAGAGATTGATCGAACAATTCATTTGTAATCAGTGTACATAGTATTGTTGATAATAAAGATTGTGAATGGTTATTTACATAGTGTGATTTTATCAAACATAGCATTCCCCGTATTCGTGAATGCGTTACGGATGATGAGCACCGTTTGTACGGAAATAACAAGAATAGACATAGCTCTGATGGGAGTAAAAAGTCTGCTGTACAACCTCGAAGGCACAGAACGCTGTGAACCAGATTGATCTTCAATTTGTTGTTTTTTTGCACATGAAAAATTACAAGAACCCCAACTATACATGTTATTGCTTCTGTAAGAAAACTGCTTTCGTAAATTGTTTGGCCAGTCTTTGATTATTACTCTTTTCAATGTTACAAGGGCCCCTTAGCAATTATTAAAATTCGTGTTTGAAGCCAGCTGCGTCTTGAATAATTTCGATAACAAAACGATCATCGGTCACTCCCTAGAAATTCAGAATGTCCACACGGTTTGACAGGCATGACAATTTTTCATAATTTCCATTGCTTCTCTGATTCTGTAACAACCTTGATTTTGAAAGCCTGGATTTCTCGAATGTTTTGCTCTTTAATTATTGTGCAGTTTTACAAAATTCTTCGGTGAATAGTTGAAAAGATCATCAAATCACAAAAGACATTCAAAGCGACTGACGCGACTTTGATACCGGAAATTAACTGCTAATCAGTGACGAATTGAAGTTCCAAAGGCAAGTCAAAGTGCTTACGATTATCCCACCCGGGACCATAACAACGAATAAACCAGTCAGAAATGCAAAGAGACTGCCGGAATCGATAAATCGCTAATACATCCATGCATATTTATGCAAGCAGAACGTCTCTCAACACGATGACCTTCTAATGCCTCAAGCTTTTTCCCAAAATCATGAACAAGGGACGTTAAATTAATGCAAGGGAGGAAAATTCACTCAATTATTATATTTGGTCATCATTCTCAATCATTCTTTCGCAACTGGAGTATTTTAAATTTAGGCACAGTGATGACTCTTCCTGTACAAAGTATATGGTTGATTTATGTACAATATGGTTCAATATATATTACACTATTATGGCCAATGTTGTCTGAACAAAGCTTGGGATTCCAAAATATCACGAGATTGAATGATTTCATTAAATGTTGAATTGAATTCATTAAATGTGCAAGGGGAAGATCAGAACATAAGACTTGGTGAATACAGCTTGTGCCTTCACAAGTATGACCCCAGAAAAATTATTTACAAGTAGAACCTGGGAGTCATCAATGTCCACAAGACTTTCCGTTATCGTCTATGTCTAGTAAACGGATCAGTTGGCTGAGACATGGACATAGAACAGGTTCCAATTTAGGGTTAATCAAATGCAAAGGAAATCTCAAAACGTACTCACAGGGACAAAGCCGCTAATTTGGCCGTTGCAGTGAGCGTGTTGTGAAGAAGTTTTTATACATGGGGTGATATCAGTCATCAAAACGTATAATACAGTATTTCAAAAACCTTACCACTAGTATGGCTTACTTCTATGATTCTTATCATTGCGCACTTTATCTGCCCCAATTTTTGTAGAACGTTTCAAATTTGCGTTTCTCTGGATCAAGGGCACCTCGGTTTGTTTCCAGATATTTATGACTCCTGATTCACCACCAGTAACTAAGGATCCACTCTGCAAAATCACGTTATTGAATGACTTCATCTTTATAAAGTACACTATCTTTTATAAAAGTTAAATGGAAAAACTCGTACTTTTTCATGGTACCAGCTATCTCTTACAATTTGCCTATTGCCTATCATGCTGTAATATTGTCCCAGCTTGTTATTACTAAAACTGAGACATTTGAGAAACTCCCTGTAGAATGAAGAGTTGATGATATCAATTTTGAGACCAGCTATGTGTGTGTTTGTTATAAAATACTTGATAAAACTTACCCTTTTGTAGAACTTGAGCCAGCAAGTAAGAATGGGTTACCAAAAGCACTTCGTGGATGGATTCGAACTAAATAACAGTCATCTGGTTCACCACCCTGTAAAACAGTCTAGTTCTTAAAAGCTGCCAATGAACAAAACTTTATCTGGCTATCAATGTGAATCACCTGCAAAGGAGCTAGATTGTCTCTCTCAAATTTGCTATAGGGCGTAGCATCTTCACAGCTCCACAACTGAAGTGAATGAGTATGTGTTGTACACCACAAATTGTCATTTGATAGCCATCCAATTCGGTCCTTTGGTGTTGGAAAGATACAGAAAAAACAATAATGTAGCTTGAATTTGGAGCTTGTTTCAGATAAGCAAATTAATATTTACCACGGAATTCTCTGTGTTGAGGGAATATGTTAGTGCAGAGTCTTCAGAACTCTGAGTCAGATCATAAATATTGATTAGTCCATCTGTGGAACCTGATGCAAGGACATCTCTTCTATCTGAGTGGAATGATAGCGATGTGATGTCATCCATGTGTGATTCCCAATAGCCACCCAAAAGATTGTTTTTACAACTGAATTTTGAATTATTATACCTCACATCCCAGAATAGGATGAAAGCATCACCTCCAAAATGTTCAGTACCCCCAACAAGGAGTCTTTCATCTGAACTCACATCAAAACTAGCAAGAGGCTTCAGTTTTCCATCTTCAGTATTATCTGTAATTACAAGGAGTTGAGATGAATCATGGCTCTGAGAGTGATTGGTGAGAAGATCTAGTGGAAGATTCTCATCGTATATTATTAAACTGGTAATTGAGTCTTGACAAATTGAAATAAAACATGGAACAAGGTACATTGGAGTACTCTGGGAAGTGAGTGGAACACTTTAGTCTAAGAGAGAATGATGTACCAAGGGGAAATCTGTTTGTCTAATTCTAGAGAATCACTATAGTTATTTCTAGAAGAATGAATTATTATCTGTAAGATTGAAAGAATGTCCACATAGATTCAATGCATGGGACATCATCTTAATATGAAAATAATTAGACAATATAAAGAGCTAGTAAGGTCATATTTGTGAACCTTTAAATTCTGCAATAATTTTTCCTTTAGCACGAAGATCGCAGGCAGTGATGTTTCCATCATTAGAAGCAGTGTAAATAATATTACGAGATGTAGAACTGAACTTGACTCCAACTATGGGAGACAGGTTATGGTTTAACGAGGCTATTTGGTTGAAATCTTCTCCAGCAGAGTATATTACACAAGAATGGTCTGATAAGTATGCTGCAACTCTGAACTCTGGATCACTGCACAAAAAAGATGCACTCTTAGAGGGAAGAATATATAGCGAGGATAGGTACAAAGATATATCTACCCTTGATATCCAGATATCCCAAGAATATAGTTCTGATCATCTTTTGCGATGGTTTCTTCAACAGATATGATCATCTCACCCTGTACGTTGGACAAGGTGTTCTCACTAATTTTCTCCATACTGTTGTCTACACTTAGTCTCTTCAAGGATTCTTCAACTTTTGCCATATCTAAGTCAGCGCTGATCCAAGTCTCTCAATTAGACAAAAGTTTTCATCCAGCTAATTTTTTCAAGAAATAGTGAAGCATGCATGGCATGGAGTATGGACTTATGGACATGGACTCCTCGTGTTTAACCTCTCTAAAAAGTTTGATGATTCCAAAACAGTTTACGGCTTGAATAATTTGAAGGGAAACATATTCTGCTAGACGTGTAAGCTCTCCCACACTTTGCAAGCGTACACGCTTTTTTCACATATATTATATTGCACTCCGTGAACTATATTCATCCGAAAGTTGAATGAATCGAGTTTGTAAATAAAAGCGGCCTCAACGAAAACTGACGAAAACGGCGGCTTTCTTTGAAAATGTGAAAAACGTGCGCCTTTGTGCAAGCAGCCAACATAGGAAATTTAAAAATGGACGGGATCGTGCCGCCAGCGGCATCACGTTGGTAGCTTTGCTTTTGAAGTTTCGAACGTTATTCAGAAGCTCCCGGTCGTTGTTGTCAGTTGCAGTCAGTTGTTGTTGTTTTGGCTTCGCAAGAGACAATGTGCCGAGTGTTTATAATCGAAAGGTGTCATTACGATTGATCAATTAAATACATTTTACGTCTGGCAATTAAACTTGTCTTCAATGAAGTGAAATAGCATGTCATTAAACAGACGTAGGTGGTCAAACGAACTCCGGGATTCTGTGATGCATTTCCAAAGTGAGTACTGTCAACTTTGAAATGTAAGATCATTTAAATCAAAATCGTGTCAATCAATATCTTGGCAAGATATGTTTATACTTTGAGATCAAGAAAGGAGGTTTATGGATCATTCAATGTTTGAGCTGATCAAATTTTTACATTAACATGGAATTCATACTTGATTAGAGAGAACAATGATATGTCAAAGTATACTGGTGTTTATACTGATATTGATTCTCTCTTATAGACGCAGATGACTCCATTGGCTCAGCAAATACCCCAATGATTTCATCAAACCCAACTCAGACATATAATTGGAATAAATGGCGAGCTCCGAATGGATCTGTTGATATGAGTTTGATGGATGAAGCTCAATCTATTGAGTCTGCTTTGGATGAAACAGTTAAAATGCCAGACTCTGATGAGGACTCTTTCAAAAGTTCTACACAATCCACCTATCCAACAACAGTTAATGAAAGAATCGTTGTGGATAATACTCCACTTCAAGACATGTGGAATGTCAAAACATCCACTGATCGTCTAAACCTTGGTGATAGGATATCGAGTCTGAATGACAGAATCACTGACGATAATACACAAAATTCAGATTGTGGAACACTGAAACTATCATCTTGTGACTCTAGCTCTTACAAAACTGCAGATTCAAAATCTATGGAGAGTCAGATGGAAATTTCAACCAAAGGTATAGTGATTATTTGTGGTATACTTTTGCCAAAAACCAGTTGACACAATCATTTGATTAAAAGTCTATTATCCACTGGTAGGATTGCCCAATTCTTCAAGATTGAATCACTCTATACTATCACCTGAAAATGTTAAAACTTAGAACACATGTATTGAGTAATCTCATCAATTGAGTTATGTTAATCTGTGTATACGTGTAGATCGCCGTATGAATAAGGATAAATCTGGAAGAATATTGAATTTTGTGTTGTGAAATCTTAAATCGATTGTAATTTCAGGTCCAGATAGTAAGAGATACTTCTCATCTCCTGTAGAAATTTTTCCATCGACAGAACCAATTGCAGATATAAATGAACCAGATATATGGGATGCCTTGATTTCACTGGAACAAGCCCTCTCCCCGTTTGGAGAGCAAGAAAATTCTGAGCCTCATAATCACTCAAAGATTTTGGATAGACTTTCGCAAAAGTTTAAGGAAACCCCTACTAGGTTTACAGAAAAATTGGTTTTAATTTTAGAGGATTCTGTGATATCCATAGAATCTCCTTCCAAACAAAATCAAGGCGACTCCTCAGGTATCAGTTTGAACAGAATGACTGGAGAGTTCCGCAAATTATGTAAGTTTATTGAGGACGAATGCATAGAAAATGAATCAATGCCAGAGTGGGCTCCATCTTTGATGAATACTACAACGTTTGATAGGGCCAACATGACAATCAATACTCCTACAGCATTGAAGCAAGTTTTCACCCCTCAGAAGAAACCAAGCTCCAGTGTAAATACGCCTATCAATCGATTTACACCCAGTGCAGATAAATCTTTTGAATATTGGGAGAAATTATGTGATATGATGGAAGAAAGAGACAGTGCAGAGGAGAAACCTACCACAATTTCTCTTGTACCTGAAGTATCAGCTAAGAAAAGCATGGATGAGATGCTAACAATCTGCGAACGTCAAATGGCTTCTTTAGATGATAGTACAATTGAAGTCAGAAATTCAGAGCCGTATAAAAATACTGATAGTGAGTTGAAACGTAAAGCTGTTCAACCACCTCGGTCTAAATCTGAATCAAAATTTCGACCAATCAGTCATGAGGAAGAATATCAGCTTGCCCAAACCAAGATCAATGCAAGAGATGAAGAATTCTTTACGTCCAATAATGGCACAAATCTATTGTATGAGAATACAAATGCTACAAAGAAGGTGGAATTAGATCTTGACGACAGCTTTGAGTTACTGAATGTAAAAAGTAGGAAACCTCGTGGAAAACAATTTATCAAGGAAAAATCCCCAGTGATAGACCGGAATGAAGATAAAATACTTAACTCCTCCACTGAGAATCCCCCTTCTTCACACGAGTTTGCTCCAATTAGCTATGGAAATTCGTATGATGATATTGAACAAGATTGCTCATTATTAGTTGAGCTTGCCCAGAGACGCCAAAGGTGTATTGACACGGCGAAGTTGATGATGGAGATTGATAAAGATACTACAGCCTATACATCTTCAGATGAGGATAAAAAGTGTTTGGAGACTCTTTATAAATTGGGAATTCAAGATAAAACGTTTGCAGACATTGAAAGTGATACGAAATTTCTAAACACTCTCAATCAATGTCTAGAGTACAAAAACTATATTCGCGAAAATAATAAACCAATTATGAACATGTTACAGAAGTATGATTCTCCTCAAGATTTGAAAAAGCAAGCAGTGCTGAGTATGAAATCGAAAAACCCAATGACTCAGTCAAAAAGTGTGAAAGCTGATTCTAAAAGTTCTATGACTGACTTCCATAGGCAAAATTCGAAATCAAAAGCCTCTTTGAAAAAAGTTCAAGATAGAAAGATGACTCCTAGATTTATATCTAGACCTCTTACATTGCACAAACCGACTACTGTTGAAAAACAGGCTTCAATAGTTAAGCCTCAAGTGAAATCATCCCTTATCACAACTAAAAAAACTACTCTGCAGCCATCAACTGCAGTTTCTGGCTCTAAATCAGAAAGTGAAAAATCAACCGTCACGCAGCAAGCAGACAAGGGAATTTCACGCACACGACCTAAAAATAATTCACCTAAAGTAAACACTGACCCATCAGTGAATACCAAATCAGAGGAGATAACTTCAAAAACAACCCTTAAAGTATCACCAATGCCAAGTCCAACATTAATCAACTCGAAGAGAACTCCAAAATCTGCATCAAAATACTTGTCTACGCCTGAGACTTTGACTAACAAATCTCCTATCTCAGGCAATCCTCCAAGCAAAAGTCCAAATTTGTCTCCCCGGCCAAAATTTTTCATAAGCCCCGGGAAAAGTTCGAATACTGGAACTTTAGGAAGGAAAAAACCATCTACATACTTTTCAGATGTTTCAACAAGAACTCCGAACAACCCAAGAACTATTTTTGACAGTGTTAAGTCTCCTATCGGGCTATATATCAACGGCACAGATACGGACTTGATTCAGAATGTACAAGGTCGAATCAACGATCGACTTCTTACGCCTGTATCACCTGGTGAATGTGGCAAGAGTCCGAAACTCAAGTTTAATCTGTCATCGAAAGAAAACAAAGTCAGTAACTCTTGAAAAGTATCTAGCACTCAATAACATGTTTTATTCATAGAAAAATTCTCACTCATCAGTTTCACAAAGTCACAAATTAAATAAAGTCTAAATGCAAATTCTATTTATTGGGCGCGCTTCGTGTCAGAACTTAGAAATCTGTTCCCAGCCGTTCTGATAGTCCAGACAAAAATCCCAACTTGATAGCTTGAAACGGGTTTACATACATACGGTCACTTTGGGTTGAGAAAATTATTTCATCGCAAATTCTTATTAACGATAATTATTTGCGCGACAACGCGTTTCTGTTAGTTTTAATGGTCCTGCAAGTAGTCTTCGTTTCTAATGATCTGGATCGCATTGACTAGACTGCTGCCCACTCCGAATAATGTTCGAACCACGAATGTCGACGTCAAAATTGTCTGATCTCTCAGAACCCGTTGTCAGAATTCTCCTCAAGTGCAACCCTCCATATCTGTACTCATTGAATAATACGTAGACCACAATCTTTTCGTTAAGGAAAAGCTCTTCACGGTGCAGTGCAAAATCTATCACAGCCCGTTGGGGTTGTTTGTGAGACTTGTTCTCATTGCCAATTCCGGAAGCCTGGACAATTTTATGCCGACTTGCATTTTCTTACAACGGAAATGAGTCCTGGTAGTCCGATCGGAATCATCTAGAATTACTGTAACCTGGACACTCCAAAACAGGAAAAATATGCGTGTACATACTTTGGAGACCCTTGTTTTTTGGAAACTGATGAGACTAAAATTCTCACTTGCGCGGAAGTTTTCTACTACTAATCTTATTTGACCACCCAAAAGATCGTCCAAACACAATATCGCAATCCTTGATGAGTTACGGCCGAAAGATTTTTTTTTTACGTCAGGAAAACCACTAGAAATAGTCGGATTCTCTGCGTTAGTTAAAACTGTATGAGATTGTTCCGATGCTCATGAGCGGCTACTCTGCTCTTCGATTCAGATAAAAATCTTCAACTCATGATTTTTTCATTTTGGTTACTTTTTTCCTTGGCCTCTTGAAATACATATTATAAACGTGTGCTTTTACTTTTGCAGTCTCCAGCTCTTAATTGTGAGAACGATTTAATATTGCCTAAAGTTCGATACCAATCGGCAAAAAAAGTTCACCTGGTAAGATTAATTGATTTAAGGTTTGAAAAACCAATCTTCAAGAGTCTATAAAAAATTATCCATTTTTGCAGATTGATGGTGGCTCTTCTTGCTCTCCAAAATCAACCACACCAAATTCTACCACCAAGAAATTATTGGGACCGATTGAAAACACATTAGTGATCCGACATCAAGGTAATTCATCAAGCAAATATCTATGAATGATTTCGCCGCCGAGAGTAATATTGTTTGTATTTCAAGCTTGGGGGAGTTTCAGAGATTTTT
The DNA here is from genome assembly GCA_029851415.1 of Eretmocerus hayati. Classification (NCBI taxonomy): domain Eukaryota; kingdom Metazoa; phylum Arthropoda; class Insecta; order Hymenoptera; family Aphelinidae; genus Eretmocerus; species Eretmocerus hayati. The sequence continues at coordinate 137,922,147 of CM056742.1, forward strand.
CATTGTTTCCGTGACAATTTTTTAGGTGTATACTCTGTTGATGCGCAACTACTCCAGTAGTTTCCGTGACCATCTCAACATTTCCATATTTTATACTTCTCTCTGAACGTACGGAATATCAAATTCGTCACAATAAACAGTGACTATTACATTTAGCTAAAAGGACACCTTATCACCACCGAATTTGTAGGATTTCTAGAAAAGGCTCGAGGAACGTGAAGAAAAAAGAAATTAATTCACGGGAGGGGAAGATCGGATTCTGAGTCGCGCCCAACATGTTTCCTACGCAGAATTTTTTGATGAATGGGGGGGGGGGGGGCGGTGACCCTTGCCATGTTATGACGGTACCTGGCGTGCCGCATCGCTTTGTAAAACACATTTTCCTGATGTATTTGGTTGTTTTGAATGGAATTCATACCAATAAGAGTGCACGGTTTGTCGCCGAGTAGTGAGTACTACACTGAGAGAAATACATCTGGAAACATTCCCGATTTTTTAAATTTTAGTGGACGCTAAGCGCTTTATTAGGAATAAGTCCAGATTTATTCAGTTACCGCTCTAAGCAGAGTTCAGTGGATTATTTGGCAATAAGCTCAGTAAATGCAGGGAGTTGATCCTGAAAAAAAGTAGAATTTAAGATCAGGGTTCTTGAGAGATTCCTGAGCAACTCTGTAAATTTTCCCGAGGTGAATTTGAGTATAGAAGGTATTTATCTAGACGAAATTGGTGATTACTTCAGATTTAGTAAACTATGCCTCACAACTTCTCTTAGAATTGCTTACAAAGGTAATCGCACTTGAACATCTATACATATATGAGGAAATCCCAGAAACTCTTGACTTTTGGCCCCTAAAAGTGAAAATACTGAAGAACGCTGTGTACATGTCTGAAAATTTCTATACAACTTTTTTGAAGGCTCCGGAAACATAATCTTCCATGTGGATCATCTGGGAAAAATCGCTAAACGACTTACAAAACAAAGTCTTGCGCCGCAGTTTGGGCGCGAAGATCGGCAATTTTGCCCTCTCCTGAAAGCCGCTATACCGCGCAAAGTTCACACGTACAAAATCGAATTATATCTTCGTGAAATACATATTAAACTATATAGCTCAATATGTAGTTCTCTCCTAAGTATATTCTCCTCCATCTCGCGAAATTGAGCCGACTATGAGAAACTCACAAGTAAGATCTGTGAATTTTCCAGTTGTATTCAGGAAATTTCACAGATTTTCACCGGTATTTTCATCACCCGCGTCTATTACTAAAAAGTCCCGATTGATTCTGTGAATGTTTGTGATGAAATTCTTAAATTGCAAATCAGGAATTTTTACTGTCGAGACAAGAAAATGTCCAGGTGACAACTAAGCATTGATTCCCGAACACATTCTCGACCACTGTACTAATAACGTTCTCAGAATGGCGCTGCCCTGTACGGGCTCGCTTAGGAATTCACAGACGCGCACATGATGTCACACCGGCGTTTTTACAGTATAGTTTTTCCTGAATCTACCGAAAGTTTTACCGATTTGGCTGGCCAGAGCGCTTAGCGTCCACTAAAATTAAAAAATTCGGGAATGTTTCCAGATGTATTTCTCTCAGAGTATAAATGGTGAAAAGTCCTTTCTACCCTCTCTACTCTATACCCCTCAAATTCGGAATATCTTTTTCTGGCACCAATATTGAGCTACGTAGCTCATATGCTTCATAGTCGGGACTCATTATCAGTGATTCAATCTACCATGTGATGGTGATCAGAATCTCTTCATACGAAACCCACGGGTAGGGCCCACCGCATACAAGGATGGAATTGCAATTCTCTCCTTAGACATGTTGGAATGAGTTTTTGACTCCAAGATGTTGAAATCTGACTCAGAGTTTTGAGTCCGGTATGCGGACTCCCTTCAGAGTCAATTATACGGAACGTGTCAACTCATTAATGCCTGAAAATGACATTTTTATGACCTAATTCAAGGGCTCGCTTTTGAGTACAAAATAGCCCTCAGAAACAATTTGGAGTGCATGTATTCGGCGTAAAATTGTCTGAACTTTCGAAATATGTATGTGATGAAAAATTCCGTTTAAGGCGATCCCAAAGTGCGACATTCAGTTCTTTCAAAATAATACGATTTTTCCATTCAAAATCGCGTTTAAACGGCATTTTGACCCCCTAAATCGATAGCTATGGCTCTGAGAAATCATAAAAACGTGTCATTGGGTCCTGAACAAGAAACTATGGGTCGGAAAAATTTCAAAAGACGGATCTGGGCCCAACTTATCGACTGAAACCAAAAAACGTTTTGGAACGCCTTTTGATTGTCATTAAAACCTTTCAACCCTTCCGATCTTGATTCTGAGCATCAAATAGCTTCTGAAGAAAATACCATATAACATATTCTCGAAGTGAGATTGTCTGTTCCTCCACAGCTTGTGATCAGAATTAGGACAGGATACTCGACAGGATAACATTTGAAGCGAGATGGGCATACTTACGTGGTCGGAAGCATGTCCGGTTTGATGCTATTCTAGATGTCAGTGATGCATACTCATATTATTATGCTCAGGTACGAAGTCTGCAATTTTGATATTTGAATGTCTCGAGTGACATTGTATCGATTTTTACGATGACAATGGAAATGAAGATTTTCTGAAAGAAGATGGATTCTGATGAAAATACGGACTTTTCTCGCTTCAAACGTTATCCTATCCTAATTCTGATCACAGAATCTGAAGAAACAGATAATTTTACGTCGATCACATGTCGTGTGATATTTTTTTTGTTTGATACCCAGCATTGGGATTGAAAAAGGGGAGAGTTTTCAATGACGACGAAAAGGCGTCTCAACACTTTTTGTTCCGTTCGATACATTGAGCCCAGATACTTACGTCTTTTAAAATTCCTCTGGCCCCGATATTTGGTAGTTCAGAACCCAATGGCGCGTGTTTTTGACCTCCCAAAGCCATAGCTATTGATTTCGTGGGTCACATCGTATTTTTTGCAAAAAATCTGGGGTAATTGATTGTAGCTCTTTAAGTTTACCTCAAACGTAATTTTTTGTTAGATATTCCGAAATTTCAGACAATTTCACGTCGAATACATGCACTCCGGATTGTTTTTTGAAGACAATTTCGTACTCAAAAGCGAGCCTCAAAATGATGTCATAAAAGTGTCATTTCAGGCGTTAATGGGTTAAGGGGACGTCGGAGCCCTATCAATATTGTACAGTTACCGACATGATCGAGATTTCGTATTTCTCGATGAATTTTTGAGATATCAAAAATTCATCGAGAAATCCGAAAACTCGACAATGTCGGTATCCGACATCCTCTTAATGGCCCATCGTTGTGTACAAATTAACACGTTCGCTGCGGCGGGGCTCACCGGTGGGCCCCGCGTGTTTTTCCCCCATGCAGTGCTGAGAATTTTGGCCTAATGGGAAATAACATTGAGCGGAGCCCACCGGTGGGCTCCGACGCACCTGGGGAAAGATCATCGATTTCAGTCTCCGCAGCGATCATGTTAAATCGATAACTTAGTATTATCGAATGGCGAAATTCAGTTGGTGGTTTGAAAATGTAGCTTCTACAGACCACCTCGTATACAAGATGTAAATTAAAACGAAGTCTTCAAACATGGGCTTCATAGTTCTAATGTAAATTTTCCAAAAATTTCCGAATCCCCCCACTTGTATTGGTCGAGTTGCAGGAGTATCATAAATCTCTGTAGCTCATCGATGATTTGAAACTCTACCGGAATGATATGTTCGATTTATACTGATTCTTATTTTCACTTTGATCAAATCACTTTTCTCTGAACCCTGCTTTTGACTTTTCAGGGCGCATCGTTGAATACAGTTCTAAAGCAGACGTTGTTGATTCGGAAACGTCAATACGCTTTCAGAAAGTAGCTGAAAAAACACCGGGACATCGGAGGAGGGTCGTCTGAGGAATGTACAAATGAATTATGAGTTAATGAGACTGGAAAGGATTTGTCCGTGGATGGCTTAGTTCTATCAAGCCTATTGAACAAAAATATGATGTTGCTTTTGCAAATGTTAATTTTAGATTTTCTGTTTTTTAAGCCTATGGTCCATGACTATTTTTTTTATTCAATATACATATAGCAGTTGTTATGGTTTAGCACGATATCCTCAAATATATGATTAATACTTTAGGGATAATATTTCATAGATCTTATTTGACAACAATGGAAAATGTAACTAAACGCGTTTCTAAGCCGTATTCAATGACGGATAAATTGCGTTTAGAATGCACCAATCTGATGTACTTTTTGAAAATGAGAAACCTACATTAGTGATTCCGCCGAAAGTGGGATTTTCCGTGTTCCAATGCTCCCTCTAGTTTCTACGAGTTGAAGTGCACTTCATAGCAGTTTTCGATGCTGTAATCTATTGGTGTCCAACTACGTCAATAGCTTCTGAGACGATCCTACCACCCACGTATTTTTTGATGCTTGATAAGGGGTCAAAATGTCAATGCGGTCCCCTGTATGCTACCGAATTTCGACTTCTGAATCCGCCACAATGCACATGGGGAGTTGAAAACCGCCATGTGTAACGCTTCAAATAATGTAATCCACCACTTTGCGAGTCGAAAATTGAAGTTTCAGCTAACACACGACTATCCGACATCTTGAAGACGCTTTTGTACCAAAACTGTTTGCACAGCACTAATTAGCTGGACAGAGTCCCCGATCGCCCGCGAGAACTTTTGAACCTATGAGATTGTTATCTCATTACCGAAATACACCTAATCCATGCGCGACATTAGCCGAAAACTCGATTCCGGAATCAACCGCACCAAATGAAGGGGTTTTCAGAGGTGGCGTACAGAATTTTCGGTCAATTCCGTCCCCATGTTGTGCTCCTCCTCAATGCACTATATCGCTTATTCTTGGAGTTTTCAAATCTACGCGGAAAAGAGTCTGCGATTAGCCGAGCCGTGGGATTATATTTGAGGCTAAATGTCGATTCCGCCCCCTCGGAAACTCCTCAACTTGGCATATCCTTATCTGGCTTCGCTTGGGAGATACCTAGCTCTAAATACTTTTTGTGCCCAAACGAGTGGAAATCGGGGGCTACGCTCCACCGAAACTCGTCTGGGTCTGAAATAATTTTTCTACACAAAAAATCACCCCTGATGGTGACGATTTTGGCCCCAAAAATCTTACTTTCAGCGGAATCACTCACATATATGTATAAATTGTGTCTTAATTTATTCATTCTAGTAAGCTTGAAAGCTTTATACAATTCTCCGAGAGCTCCGAACTTATACGTGCAAAATCTTCTGTGCGATGATAATGGATGCAAGATGAGAAAGATCTTATGATATCAAATACTTCAGTTTTCCTTCAATTGAATTTTCTGCATTTATATTATACAACTCATCGTATATTTACAGTATCCCTATATTTCGTTATGAGGAACTCACAATTAGAAAGAAAGTTCTGGAAAGGACTTTATTGATAGTATATTTCATCGCCATTGCCTCGCTTCTCACATGTCTCGCTTTTTTCTTCTATTCAATTTGAACTTTTCGGAAGTATAGTTCAGGTCCGTATCAACAAAAATACTACGTGCTTTAAAGTTTTATCAACAGACAATTGATCCCAAACTGACAAATTCGGATCAAAATTGGACTTGAAAATCCTCATGTGATAAGTAAGAAAATATTGCATCAGTTGCCAGAGAAAGTGCTAGAAAAATGAGTCCCATCTGATTACTTAAGGATGCGTCACGGCGGGGTACGTGGTTGTACAGATACGAGTCTGGCGCAGCTTTTGCACACGGCACGCGACCAACTTGCAGACACGCGGATAACGCGATGCACACGGACGACACTCACGCAACTACATAAATTCAAACGCCCGCGCCATCCTGACTCAAGTGCGGATTCACAGAGAAACGAGGAATAAGCTGGAAACCTCCTTACCTACTGAAACAAGAATGGAATCGGAAAATTTGATTTGTGAGTATATATCTATATATCTATTGCATACGTGGAAATTAATTTGAATCAATTGTCGTCATCTTGAGAAATCCTATGAATGGATAAACTGGAAGAGTTTTTACTTTTAAACGAAATGCCCAACATCGCAAGTATCGATAAATTTACTGTATATTCAGAATTTTTCCTGGTTTTTGGATTTGACTGAAGTTATTTTTCGATTTCGGTATCCGAATTAGATTGTATGTTCCATGTATATCATTATTTTATTACTATTCATGTTCTTAATTGCTCAACTGATGCTATAGTTCAAAATTCGATTCTTCAAAAAAAGTTTCGATTTCGAAACAGATTTTCAGTTATTTCAAAACTTATTTGTCACATTCGGGAAGCACGAAAAGCACGCATTTTGAATCTCGCGCTCTTAACTGCGCACATTCCTCAATTTGGTAGCATGTGGCAATAATGAGTTTTGCAAATTTAGCATTTAATGCGGAGGATAGGTTGTAGTAGAATATCGTGACCGTGGTTCGCATGGATCATCTATTCATAGAATATATCCCTTATCGTAATATTCTCCGGTATTACTATAGAATGCTTGATCTCGCTCAACTTCGGAAGTCTAGTCAGAGATCCGGAAGCGCTAACATTTTACGTAATGTCATGAGAGATGTGTCAATCGGTTTTTCCTAGACTAGATAATGCCAACGTCGTTGACAACTCGAATGTACTCGATGCGATAAGAATGGAAATTCTTTATCTTCTCATTTTCTACATCTTCCCTATTACCTACTGGGAATCTTGTTTGACCATTACAACATTGTGCAATTCTACATCGTCAGTACTGGCAATCCGGTGGAATTTTATATGAGTCACAGCTATCGATCAGCTTGAAGGAATGCTCTCGTTGTCTGAGAAGTTCAAGCATATGCACTCGTCACTCGTTAGAGTTTATCACGCAATCGGTTTTTATGCTTGATTTTGGAGATTCAATGGATTATAATCGTTACTTGGAGCTACTTAGCATGACCCATTTTATTGTCTTACTATACTCATGCGCGGGTTCAGAGTTTTTAAAAGAATGAATTTCTGCATACGTTTCAAAGAATGATATCGTCTTTTCAAACGATTTCTCACCTTCTCTCGTTTGAAATCTCATTCTGATCTCGGGGAAAAATCTTTCGATTTGAGAAACATCAAAAACTCATGGGAAACTCAATCATGTCTTTTATTTCGTTTTTCTTGCCTTGTATCGTTATTTCTTTTTCGAGTCGTACATTGGAATCGCCCTCAGTATCACGAATATATTTTCTTGTGTTGGCATACCTACGTCCCTGAAGTACCAAAACAAAAGTCAAAAAATGAGCAGAATTGTGATTTGGTAAAATTATCATTTTTCAAATTTTCCTCTCTGGCGATTTGATTTTTGTCTCTCCCGGACAGTTAGACATGTTCTTCGTATTGACAGAATTTCCTTCAGGATTCTACAAACTTTTTCGCTGCGCCCTGAAAGAACAAATTAAACTCTTGAAAACCGATATTGCCTTCTGCTCGAGATGAAATAATGCGTCATTTAATAAAAAGTTCTAATCCTTTCAGTTTTTCTAATGCATTTCGCGATTTTTGGCCAAATATTGGCAATTGTGAAAGTATTTCAAAAACCATAGGAGTTAGGACGAGTTGAGCCTTAATTTTTTAGCCTCTAACATGTATTGAATACGCCGAAATATTTTCGAATACTGAGACGTTGACGGATATACTTCTTACTATTCATCTTTCCTAACTTACTAACAGCGTAATAAATAGAAAAATCACCGAATGACTGCCCTCCAAGAGTACGTTGTTGTTACGATCAGTAATGATACCAAATTTCATTCAGAGTTCGAAATTTTTGAGTATAAGTTTATCCTCTCATGTTTATCCAGCTCCGACTCTAATCCTAATTTTCTACTCTCAAAGTGAATTTGAATGCTTGACTGAATTCAGTTGACGCGTGACAGAAGATGGTATTTTTCGAAGTATCGAAAATAGAAATGTGATGAAAATTTTCTTCAGAACAATGTATATAATTGATTAAATGTAAAATCTTGATTCTAACAGGCAAGGCCGATGGGTCGGCGAAATGCTGCTCCAAGCCTGTAACAAAATCTCAGCAAGATTGTAAATGTTGCAAGGATTGTAGTTGTTGCGATGCATGCGGAGGTGAGTCGTAGTCATAGCTTATCCAGGAACAAGTACGAGATTGGGTGACTAAATTTTTTGTTTTTTTCTTTCATATTTATTAGATAAATCTGGATTATGCAAATGCGGGGATGATTGTAAGTGCTGCTTGTGCTGCCCCCAATCCAAGAATTTGACTTGCGATAAAAACTGTGGCTGCTGCAAGTCTTGCAAAGGTGACGGTAATTATATTGATAAGCCCGACAATGTCTTACGATGAATTAATAAGATTTTTTTCAAGAAAGAGACAATCATTCTTATCAATTTATTTAAATGTTTGAAGTACTTGATCATCTTGATCCCTACTTACAAATGCAATGATGAGAAACAGTCAAGATTCATTAGAGTGTGGGGAACATCTTGCTTTTCAACTGTTTTTGAATCTGTTCTTTTTGTGATAAACTCTTTCATACAAGGCGACGATAGCTCATTTTGCTCAAGAAAAAGCAAATCAAAAATTGTTTTGTTTTTTACAGCGGGAAAATCTGGGGAGTGCTCTTGCGAAGGAGAATGTAAGTGCGGACCATGTTGTTCAGGATCTATTGGCAAGATATCTAGTTGCACTGTCAAGGTGGTAACTTCCAAAGGTGATGAGATAGTGGAATCCTCATGCTCAGGAGGAAAATTGGACAAAGGCAGCTGTCTCGTTGTGAAAGTTCCAAAAGCAGGAGCCTGTAAATGGTCGCCTGAAGGTATACTTGCAATTTTATATTTTGGGAGATAATTGATGTTACAATCATCACTTTGGTACTTTTTTTTTTTTTTTTTTTTTTTTAACAAAACTTTATACACTTTGCTCATGTCTCACTCAGCCCCAACAAGTCAATTAGATATTCGATGCAGCAGTGAGACACTAATATACTAGTGATGGAGGGAAATCGATTTTATGTCTCCCGACGTTCAAAATTGCGTTTGTATAGAACCTCGTCGCGGAAACGCGGTTTTTCACGACTCGTGCTGAAGACTGCGTTCCTCGTCATGAAAATCCCGCGTTTCCGCCACTTGGTTATACATAACCTACTATTCTTGCATGTGTGAATTCGAGATTGATGAGAGCGTCAGTTCTATTTTTGATAACTCGTTATCCAATATCTTTTACACGACGCACAAGTCCCCACGTAGGTACTGCTTACCTACCGCATTTACCTGTCCATAAGACGCACCATAGATTAGGTACGCCACTTTTTTGGAGGGGAAATTGGACAATGATCAGAAGCTGTAGATAAGACGCACCCCTCTTAAATGAGTCTTGAACGAAAGAAAGAAAACAGAAAGAATGAGAAAATTGGTACTATCTACTGGATCGATTCCTCACTGGTTGCTGTGGTTGAATGTGAACACAATTCGAGTAATTTCGAGCTAGATTTCGATATACATTTATTGGTGCGTGTCTTGTTTTTTTATGAAGAAAATAGCAAGCACCTGTAGATGAGACGCGCCCATACATGAGGCGAACTCGAGTTTGCAAATGGAAAATTTGATCTTTTGGTGCGTTTGAATCAACAAGTACTTAAACACGTCGCCTTTCATGCGTATTAAAAGATTCGGAGATCTCACGGCGGACCTCCTCTCTCAATGAGCCTATTACTTTGAACAGCGCGATGATAACATTCACACATAAAAAAGTTATTTTTATGAATTTTTGCACGTAAAAAACCTTGATTTTGCTCAAAATCTGCCGAAGACTGTAAAGGTTGTCAGTGCTGTAACGCATGTGGAGGTATTTCACCTTTTTTGTGAATAATATCTTGTGTTAAAAAATCAATTTATCATTCAAAACTCTTGTAATTCTACGAAACAACTTTGTTACTGTCGCAACTTCGACCTTTCATTATTAGAACTAATGAATCATCACAACTAGAAAGGAGACACTTAGAATGGTTGCATCAAACGAAGATACATCTGATTTTTCAAATGATTCTCAACTTCTTTCAAAAAGCTTTCTGGAATATTAAAATAAATCTCTGATATTTTCCGCTAATGAATATTAAACTGATCTGACAAGGGGAGGACCTGACCTTTGGATCACCAATCCTTTCCAAAATTTTTTTACAGTCTTGTGTCACCTAGAATATGAAGAATTCAGAGTAACTCCGTCAAATGGGCCTTCTGTCCAGAGCTACAAGCAAAAATGTTAGCGTTGCCAGTATATCTATATATATCACTCTTTAACATGGGCCTATATGGACAATGTTAATGTCACGGGCTGTAACTTTGAACAGAAGGCCCATTTGACGGAGTTACTCTGGATTCTTCATATTCTAGGTAATACAAAATTGTAAAAAAATTTTGGACAAGATTGGTGATCCAAAGGTCTGGTCCTCCCCTTGTGAGTCCAGTCCAGAGATTCAGAAGAAAATGTTGTCAGCTCTCGAATAGTTTTTCTCTCGAAGTATCTATTTTGATTCAATGTTTCATGGCTAAACTTGCCACCGATAGGTCAATCAACGAAAATGCGATATTCATCTGTATTTGAACTGGAAACCCATATTCAATGGCACATTTGAAATCACAGTTTTCCACGACGAAATGAAACTTATAATCGACTGGACTGATTAACACCGTAATTTTTTCAACAGTTGCCGACGCTTCTTGCATTTGCAAAGGAGATTGCGCATGCTGCTCAGACTGCGCCAGTAAAAAATCTGCATGTACTTCTGCTGCCAAAGGTACCAATTGCAAGTGTTGCGAGGCTTGCTCATCCGATTCCGCAAAATGTCAATGCGTTGGTAAATGCTCGTGCTGCTCTAATTGCTCGAAGAAATCTTTGGACGATGCCTGCTGCACCGTCACGGTTGAAAGCTTGGCCGATGAATTCGTCGTCAAATGCCAATGCAAGCCTTCACAAACTTGCTCTGTAGTTCTTGACTTGTCCAAGCACGATAACGCTGGAGGTTGCAAGTGCAAAAATGATGAATCAGGCAAGAAGAAAGACGGGAAACCAGGGTGTGGTTGTTGAATCCCATATTTGAAAGATTTACTTTTCGAATTGTATGGAATAACATGATGCAGAATATTATAAATAACCTTTATCAACAGGAATCATTAACCTGTTTGAGAATCAAAATGAGGTTCATTGTAAATCTATGCTGGTGAAGATTTTGGGGGAATCAATAAATATTTATCAAAAGTATTCAGGCAGTTCTAATACCTTACTCAATTTCCTTAGTATTCCTTATAGATTTTCGGAATGATGATGAAACTTTTATATACTAGATGAGACCAACTCTTTCCAACTGCAACGATAAAAAGTTTTGGCGAGTTATTCTAATTCTATTAATCGTTAGTCATTGATTTGATCATCGAGTTTTTGAAATTGGCATTGCAACATTTCGTTTTAGCCAATATGAATAAACCGTACCCAAATGCATTATCTACCGTGTTTTGAGGTGATGCAGGTACTTGCCTATTTCAAAATGTGTTGTCAAATAATTTCATTCATTCTCCTCATCAACGGAGATGTCAATTTACTCCTCATGCATGGATGAGCCTTTAATGAACATGAAAGACAATCTTTCAAAAAGTCACTAGTACCAAATATTTGAATTAATGCCCCTATCTCCAACGCGTGATCAGTTACAGAAAACTAAGCAAATGGTGCGAGTAAACTTCCTTCATGTGTAGCGAATCATGACCATGCAGTGATCCTCATAACTGAACCGCATCGAAATCAATTGGGATCCGCGAACGAGTGAAAAAGACACCATGAGCTTTTTGTACAAGTGTTCTAAATTCAATGATTTGCTCTTTTTTCTGACCTTGCGTAACCAATCTTCCACACATTTCATTTTCATTTTCATTTTTCGAGAGCTGAACAATTCAAATTTACTGTTATTATCAGAAGGCTGATCTGCCCTCGGGTATTCTAATATTTAGAATCACTGTTCATACCTTGAATACGTGTCGAAATGAGCGAATCAAAATTTTCATTAAGTTATAATAACTGATCTCGTCCTTAGGCGTTTGAAAACTTATAGTCGCCACATAAGTAATCTTGACTTCCCACGGCCTTCAAATTTTGACTTTCAGGATCTGACATTCAGAATTCGAAGAGGGTTATGCCAATACACGGTATTTTCCATCACACTGAAATAGATTTTAGTATGTCATAGCTGTGAATTCATAAAGTAATTGATAATTAATTCCACTCACAGTATTTCACGATTGAATTTGGAACGGATCAAATATGACAATAAGTTTCGATACTAAGATTGAAAAACGCCGGATTCATTTCTGACCAATAATTGGCGAGCGCTCACTTTTTACACCTATTATGATCAGCTCAAGTTTCGGCTTGGTTTTTATAGAATCAAAAAACACCCATGACAGCTTTCCGGCCTTCGAGAAATGAATTAGAATCAAGGAATCGTAAGATTTTCTATCGGAGAAAAAGTTTAGGTAGCCCGGAAAACGCTTTTTATAGAGGCCGCGCGAACTGGCGGAGGAATAGAGCCGAATCGAGGCTAAGCCTGGGGGTGGGGTCGATCCTTGCAGTCGATCGATAAATTGACAGTCCGGCGCAGAGTTGTAATAGAGTCAGTTGTGAGCCTTCGTCTGAACAGAACAGAAGCAAACGTTGATTTGATCTACAAGATGCCGTGCCCTGACAAGTGTGAAAAGGGTAAGCATCAGCTTTCAAGCACTTTTTTGGCACAAAGGCAGTTACGTTATTTTCACGACCGCGCTTCGATAGATGTAATCACTGAGATTTTGCACTAGAGCATGTGATATGTGTAAAAATGTCCATAAATCTCTGTAGATCACTGTTTTGAAATATGATTTCACAGAATGACTACGTCATCGTCGAATATTTCCAAAATGGATACCGTTCTTCCAAACTCTATGTGATAAGAGAATTTTGGATTCTGGATAATAACGACGGTAAACTTTTATATGGAACAACAGAGTATACACTAATAGACTATAAGGAATCCTTATTGATTTTACATAGAGTAGTTTCAATAGAAATTAAGGAAACTTTTTGGTGTTCCTCGTTTAGATACGTGCTAAATTGAATCGTGTTTCTCGACTGGCATTCAAGTAGGATGAATAATCGTATTGTTGTACTTTCAGTCAATTTTTTATTCGTAGAAACTTTAGTTTGAATAATTTATTGTAGTATTCGAGTCTATTGTTTAGTAGACATCTTTAACTTTCTGAAATGTCAAAAAGATTTGAGGGCTGCTCAATCAATCAATCTGAGGTCTGCATAAAAACCGCTCTGTACTTTAGTTTGATGAAGTTAAAAAATGTTAAAAACGGAGTAGGATTAGACAAAATTGGATTAGGAACCTTCATTCTGTATAGTGAATAATAGCAAAGCAATCGCGGAGAAAGTTTTTTAGCGACATTACTTAGCGAGTTGCAAGTTTCACAATGACTGACCGTCACGCATCGCCCCCCAAGATCGATTCTATACCGTGCTCATTGAAGAAACGGTCGATAAATGTCTCAGATGCCAGTATAAATGCTGAAAAGTCTATTCGAATTCTTCTGCGTAATTTTGATTGCGACTGAGACCAACGATTGTTCTCTTCAAGAATTACTTCGAGATGATGACGCAATGAAACTTTCCTTGTTTATCTCGGTAGCTTACCTATTTTGTCTCATTTGATGCAAAGAAAATTTGTTTTGGTTCATTGATGCGCCAACATTGCATTTTTCGTAATCTTTGTCACATTAGGTAATGAGTTATTGGTGAAAAAATTCATATCGATTCTCTAATGGTACATTTCGATTCGAGGGTGTAAGAACTTTTTTCCGCATCCGAGTGATGAGTTTCCGGTCCGAGCCGGTAGGTGAGGGTCATTCATCACGAGGATGCAAAAAATAGTTTTCCCTCACGTGTATCGAACTATACTTTTATGTTACTAGTGCCCAAAAATCGCAACTTGAACATGATTTTTGAGCACTCGTAACATAAAATATTTTATGACACTGCGTGCGGACGGGTAGTTTTGTTACGAAGGACTTAATAACACTCGCTTCGCTCGTGTGTCCTTCGTACAAAACTCCCCGTCCACGTGCAGTGTCATAAAGTACTATTTAGTCAAACTGTGCGCACAGCACACTTTTATGCACAGCGTATCAAAAAATACGCTGTGAGTTGCTCAACCTGGCTTGTGATTATAAGATTTTAGAACTCTATATTCTATTATCTTGAATAAATATTCGATTGATTCTTAATTTATAGATAAATGCCAGGATTGCAGCTGCGGTGACAACTGCAAATGTAGTGAAGGAAGCTGTGAAGGTGAGATTTAATATCAAATATCAAAGGTTTGATCAAATCAATGTTGAGGATTGTCATTACACAATGATACGTGTACTGAAATTGTGGAAATTAGATTGGTACCACATTATATCTTCGAATATTTCCTTTCTACGGGTAACGTTTCTGCCTTTAATTGCTTCTAGACAAATGTGGATGCAAGTCCACCAGCCAATGTAAGTGTGATCCATGCGAATGCAAATGAAGAACTCAGGATTCACCGCACTTATGCAGGATGAAAATTACATTGATCCAGAAAATATATACGTAAAATGAAGAATGTCACTCCAGCTCCTCGAAAGAACAAAATATGATACCTATGTTATAATTCCGAAAAAGGACCAAAATGGATATCATTGAAAATGAGAATAAAATGAATGACATGTAACCTACTTCGTGATGTTTTAATTCTGAGTTATCTAAAAATTGTAGGAATGTTGGATGTAAGGGCCAATGAATTTGGATTCAAAAAGTGATATTGTAGGAGTATTTGTTGTCTCAAAAAAGCTACTTCTTAATTGAATCTTAGTTAATGTGACAAAATGTATCAAATAGGTTCAGGTATCAATTTCAGATGATATTGAAGGCCCAGTGACCTATTTCAAATGTGATCATTCATTATATTTTAGAATTTTGTGTTAGTTTTGGGACATTTGGGCAAATTTTGCACACTATGGTGGCTGGAAGAATTTCAAGAAATTAACAGTTGATGTTTTGTTACAGGAGTACATTTTTTAAAAAATTTTTCAAAATCTCTGACATAAGTCATAGGACCCCAAAAAACTGAATCCGGTCCCACTTTGAGCTCAATCACAAAAACGTATGGCTCAGGCTCAATTCAACTTCTTCAGATAAGCTTATTGGCGTATTCTTTTTTTTCGAAACTAGCATTTTTGAAGACAAAATGCATCGTTTCATGAGTTGATTGCAATGAAATCTCATCAGTGCGTCATAGAAACTGTTGAGTGAGACCGAATTTCAATGACTTTTGGGTAATCTTCAACACGATTCAACTCCAACTAGGAAAAGTGGTGATGAAATTTAATTGCATCAGTAGCGATTACAAAATTCTGTAATAAATAGCCACAGAGAAGTTGAGCATTCTTGTAGAAATACCCAACTTCAATTTCAATTCACAAAACCATTCCGTTTCTTCACCAAACTTCTGAGAGATTGTTTTCTGACAATCGTACGATTGATGAGAACATTTATCTGGGTACGATTTTCATCAAGCCCAATTAGTATAAATGATGAAGTTTTAGATTATCCTTATGCGTAGATAAGTATGTATGTAAGTACTTATAATCAGAACAATAACCGGGGCGAGCTATTGAATTTTCGATTATATTGAGCTCTTATATTTTTTGTAGATTTTTCTAAAAACGGCCATGTCGCGTTATAGCAGATACGTTGAGAAATGATCAAGTGGATGAGTCAGAGCCCGTATTCTAAATTTTGCGGTAAAATTTTCCGGAAAAATTTACCGTAAAATTTGTTGGCATCGGTGGCGCTCTGTTGGTAACCTGTAAGATTTTCCGCTGAATTGCTGCAGTTTGCCGGCGCGGTTTGCCGTATTTTTCACGGCAAACGCTATCGACAACGCAAATACGGCAAATCGCGCCGGCAAACTGCAGCAATTCAGCGGAAAATCTTACAGGTTACCAACAGAGCGCCACCGATGCTGGCAAATTTTGCGATAAAGTTTGCCGGAAAATTTTACTGCAGAATTTAGAATACGGGCCCAGTGCTGATCAAGGACAGAGACTTCTGTGCGTGAAATATACACAGAGTTTCTCATGAAAATATCAAATTTTGAGTGAATGATCAGCTAGATTCAAGTTTGAAACGAGATTTTAGTATATTCAACCTTCGGGAAATGCTAGACCCCGTTTGTCGTTAAGGTTGACATTTTTGCTTTTTTGCTTCCGACAATTACTCGTGAGTTAGGACCAAAAACTAACGAAATCGTGTTTAGATCATCATTTCGAGGCGTAAAATTGCATCCCCAATCTCATTCCATGTGTTACAACTCGGTTACAACGCGCAAATAGCAACCCTCTCGTCTGTAATATCATTCTCAATGAAAAAGATTCAAGCTGGCTGAGAAATAATAATGCCTATTTTCTGCCTCGTTAATGAGAGAATCAATTTGAGCATCATTTGAGCGATACAACACAAATTTATTGGTAAGATGGCACCAGAAGTATGGAAAGTTCTCATCGCCCAAATCCGAGGGAATCATATTAGCTGAGATTTTTTTCTTGAATTACGAAGACCAAAGATGAGGACTGCTGGAAACCAGAAGAGTGACTTAGAAAAAGTTTCCTGGGTTTCCATCTTGAGATTCCCGGCCAATAATTTTGGAGCGTTCGAATCTTCGAATTCGAAGTTCCGAAGCATTCCGAAGGCAACTCAAATCTGGCGGTTATTGGTAGAGAATATTTTCGAAGCGTGTGATGCGCATTAAGATGCTGCCCTTTATCATTACCATAATGAATTATAAGTACTTTCGTGGAAAGGAAATGTGAGTGCGGTGTCGATATCCGCGCATGCAAATATAAGTAATAGTGACAGTGCGATAAGATTGAAAGTTGTATATAAGTATGCGGTGCAAGAACTGAGAAAAGAAAAGAGAGCGCGCTGATTGTTGAGCGCCGTTCTTGAGTGGCGTTGGTTGAAACAAAGAAACTGCGTTTTGGACGTTTTGGTTCTGCGTGCATCAGTGTCGTCGCTGTCGTCAATGTTTCGTCGCCACAAGTGCTTGCACCTAAATGTCGATGTGATCGATATGCGGAGCAGCCCAATTTACACTGGGTACTTATCGTTAAAGTGTTATTGTTTCTTGTAAGTGATGGTCCTGATGAACGCAAACGTGTACGACTTCTTCTCATCGTGAAATAATCTGGCCGATCCTTCTGCTGACCTCGTTGCTGACTGAGGCATTCATCTTCGAGGCAGGAGGGACCGAAGATCGGAATCGTAAGTTCCGTGTGACTGTTCATCAGTTAATCATTTACTCTTGATGTTGAATGAGAAAATCGCGATTCTTTCGCCATTGGCTTTTTCAACTACTTATTAGTCGGAATGATCGAGATGATGAAAGTATACCCCGACAGAGCATTCCCATCAACCGTTCCGAACGGTTTCGAATGAGTATCGAAAGTTCATTCGAGCTTTTTAAATTCATTCTTCGCAATCGAATCATTCTTTCTATCGTGTTCGATATTGTTTTGATTTGACATGGTTACTGAAGCAAACTCTCCAAAATTTTGTGCAGACGCCGAAACACTTGCAATCTGATGCACACAAACGGGCTTTGACGAAGAGCCTATATTAGCAATATCAGATCGCAAACCATCACAAAGGCATGTTTTGCGTTACCCGTCGGTCTGCATAAACTCTTCTCGCCATTAGAGATTCAGCTGGATTCCATCTCTTTGCTTGCATCAAGGTAAGATTTGAGATACAATTTTTGATGCTGTAACTCGTTACAACCATCTCCATTCCATGCACGCCCTGGTCCTCTTTGTTCATTGAGAGAAAGAGCTGTGTTTACTTCATGATCCCTTTCGACTCATATCTGCCCTTGACTCACATTGTGTCTGCTCTGCGCTTCCTGAATCCTCTCTATATGACTGTTATATATAATACTCGAATGGATTGGTCAAGATCATGTTGACGATTATTAAGTTGAATAGATTGAACGTTAGTTAATGCAAAAATTTTTCATTCACCGACTCTTTATTGAAAAACTCCCTTCGATAACATCTATCTTTACATAGCAATCCTCAGCAATGGTCACTATCATGTGCACTCTTGTCATTCACAGTCTTTTTATGTCAATAGAAATTGTGTGTTGATAATCCTTTGAGGAGGAATACAGCACTTTTCATACGTGATGTGTGAAGTCTATTTCAAATTTCGTAACTTGATAAGGTAGATATCCAAGTCTCAATGTGATCAAACTTGTACTTATCATTGCAGTACACTCCATCATTTGATAAGGTAGTGAGCAGAGTCCCGCAAAATATTGATCCACTCTCTTTGAGAAATTCTAACTCCTCTGGTAGCTATTTCAAGTTATGTCTAATGCATTCATCTCTCAAATCAACCATCATCACCTCTACTGTTCCGCAATGGTTAAAAATTGATGTTTAATTTTCAATAATTTCATGCTTCACTCATTTCTTTAATAAGTAAAATTTTCCGAATAATGAATGAGAATTTGTCACTATAAAATGATTGGAGTGGTTGATAATATCTATTTACACTAGTAAACCACATCAATTTATCAAAGAGACCAAGATTTTGCTTGATAACTATTATTTAGTCATCTTCCGACAAAATGAATCAAATTTGAGACAGGCAATGGTTTTTTAGGATAACTGTAGAAATCATAAGTGAATTTTCTGAGGACTTTTTGAAAATCTCATCAATTTTGTTCTTTGACACTATTGAAACTCATGGGCTTGAGTTCTTTCCATTGTTGAATGATACCATTGAAAAGTGTCTGTAAGAAACTCCATAAAATCATGCAGAATCAGCTGTTGAAAAACTGTAGGATGTTCAACAAGTGGTTTCACATATGCCGCAAGATTATTATTGTCATCTCATAAGAGTTGGGAGGAAAGTATTGCAAGTTTTAAGTGAATATTAACTTATGAGTTCCCCATAATTGTAGAGCCTTTGTTTCTGTGTAAGCATTGTATCAGATAGACCATTAAACTGAGCCAAGGTGATTTCAAAATAGATTTGATCGGTGACAATTGTGTAAACTTGTTTTAAGTGGTCACCCAATGATGCTCAGAGTAGAAAAATTCCAGTGTACATAATGTTTTTCAATGCATCTAAGCACAAGAGAGAGCCTTAGTATTTTTAGTGTCGATGAATTGAATTATCTCCTCAATTATACACCAGTGTTTCACAGGTAAATTGTGGAACGTTCAGTCAAGCTATACGTCACTAGATCTGTCCGTGCACAATCAAGAAAACCACTAAAGAATCCCTCTCTTCTGATCTCCCTGGATCCTGGGTATAAGAAGGAAAATATGGCGTTTGTCAAAGGTCGGAGCCCCACGATTTTTTACTTTTCTATCTTTACCGAATCATATTTGCCCGGTAAATATGTCGAATAGCAATCTATCACAGAATTGACTGTTCCAAGAAAATGAACAATGAGCAAAAAAAAATTTACCTCCATATGGGTGTGTTTCCTAAAATGCGGGGATTCAGTTTTGCTCGAAATGAAATGACCTCAAAAATGACGAAAAATCTCTCAACCAACGAAATACGTAACAGGAATTTAATTAAGATATAAATCTTCCGAGCATCAACCAAAAAAATCTTCTTATTTTCTACTGTTTTCATGGAATTATATTGGCTTGCTTAGGTTTTGGTGTCGCGATGATGAGGAAATCATCAAAATGATTATCATTTAACCTCAGACTGCCGCCCTGTCATGTGTCACACGACTGATTTACTCACCGTGAAATGTGGAAAATTCGTGACAGTGAATTTTATCTACCCCCTTGAAAATATTCATTTTCGTTTACGTGTCCCTCTAATGTCTTCGTGAGTGATCAGTCACGGTGAGTCATTTAGGCGAAAAAAGTTGAGTTGCGTGATTGTGGGTGAGATGTTTTGGGGTCATTGGTAGAATATGTTCTAACAAGAATGAACGAAAATCTGTCAAGGGTTTTTGAAATAGAGTCGATTTTTCAGCTATTTTCTCAAAACAGCCCATTACCTTGATTGCTTACTTTCGTCTCTCTCATTGGAATCGACTATTCAAAATGGTCAAAGTTCCCATATTCCGAGGTAAAAATACCCAATCTTTCAAAATCCGATGTCCAAATCAGGCCCAGATACGGTCTGAGTAATTTGGAATGACAGTAGTGCAAGAAACCTTTTTACTGATAAAACTTACGGAGAATTCAAAAGTATCCTTCATCAACGGATGGACATGGATAGATTAAATACTGAGGCGGTGTATACATCGACAGCTTTGTAATTTAATTAATATTTATTATGCCCAAGACTATTTCATCATTTGGTTGGAGTTCTAAATAGACGGTACCCTGAAGCAAAATGGAACACGGAAACCTTCACTCAAACAGTTATCACTCCGACGCTTGGGTCTACGATGATTTTACAAAAAGTATTTAGAAGATGAGGAAAAAATTAATCAAATGATGAAATCTAAAAATCAATTCGATCAAAGATTCTGGCCCTCAATATTAAAAAATTTTTCATTTCAATCATTCACCCTTACTTTCTATGTGAATCATCCTAGCGTGGAGATTATCGCCGGATGTTGTGGCTTTTTTCAAGACCTTGTAAATTTTTCTCCTAAGCATTGTTCCACATATTTTTAGACCCGAGTTTCAAGCGATCACGTGAAAATAGTTTTGTACGGCTTAACGGTATTGAAAGTATATAAACCCATAAGTTTTTCCTAAATTAGCGTGGGTGAAAGTTCTTCTGAGCAAGCTTCGGGGTAGGCCTGCGGATATAATTCCATGGAATTCAGAAGATTTTACATCAAAATCGTGATTTATGACCTTTTTCGGTATTTTTGACCCCTATAAACTTTTTCCAATTCCTTTCGCACGATCGATTGTGACTTGGGTCTGAAAAATTGTAGAGGTTTAGAAGAATGATACGCAAGGTCTTGAAAAGAGCTACAATTCCTGCGAGAATCTTTACGCTAGCATGATTTGAGTATAGAATGGGAATTGAGAGTGAGTGATCAGAATGGAAACTTTTTGTGTTCTGAGCGTCGATTATAGGCAAGAAATTTCGATCAGAATGATTTTCAAAATACGCGAATTGATCGATTTTTTCCTCATCTTTCAAATACTTTTCGCAAAATTATCGTAGACCCAAGGGCGTCGGAGTAATAGCTGTTTGAGTAAAGGTTTCCGTGTTCCATTTTTTCTATCAGGGTACCGTCTATTCAGAATTCCAATCAAATGATGAGATGGTCTTGATGGGCATAATACACTACCGGTCAAAAGTTTGTGAACACCTAAAAAAAATTTACTCGACTGCTCGCGGATCTCTTTGGTCCAAAATAACTCTACTTGGGCTCATTTTGTAGCTTTTTCCAAGCACTTGGAGAACTATTCGGTACTTTTTCAGCGCAGCACAATAGATTCTTGCAAAATCAATCTGAAACCTTGTAGAATTTCATAAAAATCGAGTCATTACGCAAACCTTTGCAACTTTGGCGAAAATTGATGGATTTAGATGATTCAAGAAGCATCCGAAAGTAGAAGTCAAGAACTTCCAAATTCGTTCTTGAAAGTTATTCTATCTGTTTCTGGTCCGAGCTGTGACCCTTTTTGTAGAACAAGATTTTTTCTCGAAAAAAGGACCAGTCATTGAGAAATTATGAATGGACTAATATTTTCATAGGTATAAGCACTGATCATGGTTCCTCTCACCAACAACACGGAAAAACTTGGAAAAACTCAGAGGAATACCACCGTGAGCCCGGTTTCTTCACCTTTCGTGGTTTTTGGGACTCTTCTTCGAGAAAAATCTTCCCTTCCAAAAACAGTCGCAGCTCAGACCAGAAATAGGCTAGGACAATTTTCAAAAACGAATTTTAAAGCTCTTGACTTCTACTTTCAGATGCTTTTTGAATCGTGTAAATCCACCAATTTCCGCCAGACTTGCGTAGGTTTACTTAATGACTCGATTTTTATGAAATTCTACAAGGCTTCAAATTGATTTTGCAAGAATCTATTGAGCTGCGCAGAAGAAATACCAAGTAGCTCTCAAAGTGCTTGAAAAAAGGTACAAAATGAACCCAACTAGAATTATTTTGCACCAAGGAGATCCGAGCAGTCGAGTGAGCCAAATCGAATTCTTTTTTATTTTAGGTGTGCACAAACTTTTGACCGGTAGTGTAGATATCATTAAAACATAGTGCTATCAATATATAAACCCCGTCAGTACTTAATCTAGGTATCCATGTTCACCGTTGACAAAGGATATTTTTGGACTTTCCGTAAAGTTTTATCGGTGAAAGGGGTTTCCTGCACTATATAGTCCTTCCAAATTACTCAGGGCCTGATTTTGAATAGTCGATTGAGTGAACAATGAAGGTAATTGACTGTTTTGAGGAAATAGCTGGAAAATCGAAAAATTGATTTCATTTCAAAAACCCTCTAGAGATTTTTTGATTCTTGTTGGAAAATCTTCTGCTGTTGATCCCAAAAAATACCTTACATGCAAAACCCGCCTTCACGCAGCTCGACCGTTTTCGCGTAATTGACTTGTACACATTTTTGTGTGCATTAGATTAGAGACCCCTATACATCATCTTTTGAAAACATTGCTCACTCAATTTTATGACTGCACGTACACGCACCGGACATGAATCTAGGAAAGTATTTTTGTCCTAAAGCTGCTACTCGAATTTTCGAGACTGTATTCCAATGTAAATAAACTTACCATTAAGAAGATACCACATAAACTGTCTGCTTTGGATTCAAACAGCCCAGGGATGATTTGTTCGGATTTGATGTCCGGCGAGTGTACATTCGAATGTTTCATAAGAATTAATTTAGTCGTTTGTCAACATCAAAAAAAACTTTATTTCAGAATTCTACAAACAATCGATAGTATCCGTTGAAATTAGTACATAAGTCGATAATTGGTAGTTGATTAAAAAATCCATCTAATGGATTATTTTTTGGCGCTTCTCATATAACACAAGATCATGAAAGACGACCTGAGTTGTCACGCTCGCCTCTTTTTCTGTTCACGTTTCTATCTCGGGTATATTTTTCATAGAACAAATATTTGGTTAACTTACAACTCAATTTTAGATATTTGAGGGATCGCGTCTCCAGACAGTTCTACATTGACGACCTTCATAGCAATTTCAGACTACGGTTCACAGGAAATAGGAACATTCGTGCATACAACATTCATGTATACAAGTTTGGCAATAATGTTCGAAATAGAGTAATACGAATTGATTTGTAGCCTTAGCATACAATACCTTACATCATTTATTAGCGACTTACTGAAAATTACAATAATCATGTGAGTTTTATAACAAAATGGTCATCAACATTCGTTATAAAAACTATAACTTAGTTTGCGAGATTTTTCAATTCCAATAACAAACATCAAGTCATTTTTCACTTTAACAATTTACTCTCACTCCCAGATCGGAAGGGTTTCCTATCGACGTGAGTGAGATCGCGTTGTAAGATCAGATAATTTCTCTTCAATTTTGCATTTTGATGGTATATTTTCATCAGAATCCCGTGTGTACCATTGTTGGCCATACCTTGTCAGACTTAACAAGGAAGATGAGATACTATCTCATCTCGCAGGGTGTCTACCGGTCTGTCTAGTCCCTCTAGTCGTTAGAATGTCCTTATTCGATTCGAAAAGTCCTTATTTGCATGTCTCAGTCCTTACTCATTTGGAATTCGCAAGCAAGAAATGGATGTCTTGCAGGATAATTTCTCAAAGGAGTTGAGGAATAAGAGAAAAAGGATGTCATCACTGCCAGTACGCGCGTGTATTTCACATACTACTAGAGATTTTTGTCAATGAGGGTAGAATTTTAAAAGTTGGCGCCTATCATATTGGTGAAGATTTTGAGGAAAATCTTGCGAGGAACAGGCGAAATGAGCGTTTTCATACATTTTTACTCGATTTATTCGCATGAATAGGTCGCATGCACTGGCTCAGCAATTTTATAAACAAAATCTTCTCTTGTAGCAAATCAACGTCCGGAGAGAGTTTTTCAAGTTCAGGAAACAATACGGTTTTAGTTGAAAACCTCGACGAAAAGTCTATAGTTGCACACAGCGATCCCTACACGATGCCATCGTGAGCATTGAAAGAGGTTAAAAAAAACTTGGTATAACTTGAACAGTAATTTCTGCATTAAAAAATTCATCATCACAGCATACTGATAGTCTAGATGAAGTCTCAAGATCTTCTAACTTTCAACTATTGTGAGGACACTCACGAATTCAGTTATTACATAAATTATAGTAAATAGTCGATCCGAGAACGTTATTTGGGTACTCGTTGAGTATGTAGCTCTCAAAACCAAGTCCTTACGATATATGGTTTTGGTCCTTTAAGAGTCCTTAGAAAGTACTTCTTTGCCTTGCAACAACCGGTAGACACCCTTTGGATAGGGATAATTTGTTGAGCAGTTTATGTAGCTTTTCTGAGCGGAACAAAATACACATGATACACAATAACTTTGGAGCATTTTTTCATTCCGTGAATTCACATCAAGATACTTCATATTTGTTGCAAAATTCTACCATAGGTATTGAAGCATCAAAGTTTTCTTTTTAGACATGTTGAGTGGAATATATTAGAACATATAGGATTGTACGATTTTCAGAAAGAAAATAATCATCTAACCATAACACATGACCATGCATTCTAATTACATGACGCTGCTTTTTGTGCGGGAGAATTGAAATTCTATATTCAAATAAGCGCGATTGATATGCGGTATCTTACGTTGATGGTATCATAGATAGCGATTTCAACATGATTTCATGCGCAGTCTTGTGGATAGGGTTAGAAGTAGTTGGTGTAGGGGTGAAAGATACGTTAAAGAAATAAAATATTCCTGAAAGGTCGAAAAGCGATAGCAGGACCGCTTGCTGCTGCGAAACTTTAGGGCATAACTCAGCTTCGTTATCTGACTCGCAAATAAGGCTACCGGCACAAAAGTTTACGACATCAATCTGGCTTTTTTCTGGCTACAGAGATTTCCCAAAGTTGAAACAATGCTTCCCTATGTCCCGGCTGACGTACGAGCCCCGCGGGGTAAGTATTGAACGATAGACGGGTGCACTTTGTTGATCCAATTTAACGATTCCACAAGGACGAATTCGTAACTTTTGTTGTTCCATTACTTTTTCGAGATCTCAGCTCTTCTATTCGTTCTCTCTTGGATTCATAGTGTACATTATTTTGTACATGATTTTCCCCACGAGAACTATGAGTTGAAAAGTGAAAAACCACAGTGAACTTCATCGATTATTTGAAGAGTAAACTTGATTCGATAACATATGCCGATTGAGAAGTGAATAAAATAATAGTGTCCTTATGAGTGAAATGCACCCTAAGCGAGCTCTTTGAGAAATCTGAAAAATCTTTCTATGGATGAAACTCCGACCTGGCACAAGAGTTGCCCAAGAAATAATGATACGGTTTCCCCTTTCATTGGTTGAATTCATTAGAATTTCAAAGAATATTTCCCAGATCTGTACCAGGCAGTCTCTCATAAGTCAGTTGAGATTTGTTTCAATACAACAATTTCGCGACATAACTTCCAACACAATAGCCATCACAACTCTTAGATGAATGCCTAGGCGTGTCGATCTAATTCAGAAATTTGATTTAGAACTCTTTTTCGCTTCACGCGCGAATGAACAACTTATAGATATTCATAAAGCACCAGAGATGATTATTCATCCTAATAACTCGGCTTCTTTCGAAGTACCAAGTACCAGTCTTACACTTTGACTCGCGTTTGATAATGTCCTGGTAATCTATTTCTATCAACAGAGGGTAATTTTCTACTGTTGATAAATGTAAACTACTCATCATGAGTACAACCACTGTCAGTTACTTATCTAGTTTTCATCATTCACTCCCCAGAGACCATTAATTTTTTTTTCTATTCATTTATTTCTATATTTCAAATTCGCGCTATTAATGCTTATATGAGATTATTCACGCGCCAATTTCGTAATAGAAAGATTCAGTCCGGAAGAAAGTTTCGAGAGAAATGATGAAGAATGTCACGATCGGGGGAGCTGTTTGACAGAATATATGGGTTCAAACTACTACCCAAGCTTTTGATCAGCGATATGACAAGATTACAAGATTTGAATATTCATTGTGTTTGGTTGGTTCATTGTGACGAGTCATTTATTTAGTCCGTCATTTAGTTTCGTAGCCGGTTGATTGAGTTCCTGTTCCACCAGTGCCATTTAGCACGCCTAATGATGCCAGTCCTGAAACGCTAGTGTGGGCGCTCGAAGTTGTAGGCACCACAGGATAACCATTATGTCCAGACGGAATATTTGCCACTGTCCCTTCGCCATTCATCTGTCGTTGGCCTCCACCAGTCGGCACTGTCTGTAATAAATTTAACATAAATATTAACATCATGCTAAAAATTGGCCATTTTTCATTTGACAAAAAACATTGAATCAGGGGCATGAATAGCTTATGAATAACACTAACAGATCTGAAGAGTAATTTACAGAGCAGTGATATAGGGGATCATCATTTCACTCAAGATCAAATATTTTATATCGTCAAACATAATGGGCAGTGTACTCGCGTCAAATTTCTTGGGTATTCCTCTTCCTATAGCGATTGTATTGTACCTGCCGAGGTTTATTTCTAAATCTGTACTAGCCTGTTCGCAATAATCTCAGTTCTAACTTGATGTTTATCCCAAAGAGGGCTTCACGAGGGTAATTGAAGAAAATGGGAGAAAGCTTACGTCGATCCAGCGTTATTCATTTCATGCTCAGGAATATGTGAACTAGAGACCACGTTATACGAAGTTTGCCTTCCTCTCAAACGTCACACGATTATTGTGCGACTATTTTCATGAGATTTGGCAAATGATCATCATAAGTAACGATCCCTTGCACTGTTCTCCAGGGAAAGATGGAAAAAATCACTGCGCTTCCATGTTTTTTTGAAAACTGATTGAAGTCAAAATGTGGACTTCAATCCTTGTGGGGACTTCGACAGCTTGATTTCCGATCAGGTTTCTGAGAACTGAGTTCTAGTGAATTGATGTATGATAGGGTTACTTCTCGGGTCTGTTCTTAAAATAGCTCCTTCGAAGCAGTTTTTGAAACCCCCCAGCTTGTCCCATCAGCTTGTCGACCAGCTAAACCTACGGGATTTCACACGGAGAAAGTTGCTTCATTCTCCATATGAACAAATCACAAAAAATGGAATCATGACGTTGGATACATTTTCGAAGTCATTCGGAAATTATTCGTGATCTTGGATAAGAAGTTTTTGAATTTCTTCTAATGGAAAGTATCAATGAGTCCACGGAATGAGTTTCATATAATGGACAGGCCACCACGCATGTGTAAATACAGCACTTTGATTTCACTTGTGATGGAAGGCACTATCCGTTTGCCTACACTGTAAAAAATTGGTTGGATTTCCAACCAACATTTTAACCATTTGGTTGAATTTTCAACAAGTTGGTCGAATTTTTTCTTCAAACAGGTGACTGAATTCTCTATGATTAGGTTCCGATTCACGTCAGTCGAAAATCCAGGTTGAGCAACGTTTTTTCATCGTATCTGGATGAGTGACTGCCCGTCTAAGCTCGGGCTGCCTCGCTTAGGTTGCGTAAGAAACTAGGTGAATCTTTCATTATGGGTATTAAACTAGACCCATGAGAGTGGTAAGCGGTAATCCTCGGACGATATTTTTGAATCAGAAAAACAAACTTCTTCGTGTTTCTTGAACAAATAGAAATGAACAAAGGTGGTGCCACTGGGAACCTTTCCCGTCTAAAATCAAGGTTAAGCAACATTTTAGTGGTGATCGTATCCGGATGGGTGACCAACCGTCTTAGTTTGCTAAGCCCATAGCTTGTTTGGCATCAGGAACTAGGCAAACGCAAGATGAGCGGTCACCCATCCGGATACGATCACCGCTGAAACGTTGCTCAACCTGGATTTTTGATCGAAAAAGCTCTTGTGGCCGGTGACGATGTCCATTTCTATTTGTTTACAAGAAAACATCAAGAAACTTGTGTTTCTGATTTAAAAATGTCGTCCGGAGACTCACACCACCTACCTAAATATCCTGTTCATAAACTCACATCCGTTCAATATTCAACCACTTGGTTCAATTTTCAACCTCTTAGTTGAGTTTTCAACCACTGCTGTGGTTGAAGTCTTGATTAAACCAGCTGGTTAAAGTTTTTTTGAATAAAATCCCATAGTTCCTCGTTTGAAAGAGTCCAGAATGTACTATTTTCTCATCTGTCTTATCTAAGGAGGCCGCACCCAATCGCGTTTTTGAGGTTTTCTACATTCAAAATCAGAACTGCCCTGTGTTTGCACGATCATTTTGGTCTCTTGATTTTTTCGGCTTCTCTCGAAAAATGAATCGTCTCAAACTTTAAAATCGATGGCCAGGTAAAAGTCAGTGATAAACCATTTAATCACTTGAATTTCGACGTAGGCGCGCTTTAATTGCGAAGTTTACAGAGCCTTTTTGCTCATGATCAAAAGGCCGAGAAATTCATTTTTAACTATCCCCAGTGATGGTGCGTGTAGATCTGCGACTCCCTTAGTTGAGATGGCTATTATTCATCTTTATCTTGAGGTTAATTATTCTGATTATTCTGGCGCTACTTCATTAATTATTTTGTAACGAACGGTCCTTTTTTCTCCACGTCTCCGTCCTTCTTATCATTTCTCTTAGTATCTTTCTCTGGTATCGAAAACGTTGCTCGGAGATCTCCACAAGTTTCCTTGATTCGTGGAATTTATTGAAAAAGTTGCGCAGAATGAAGAATCCTCATTTGAAAAAGAAAATAAAATAATTATATCGTGCTGCTAGCGTCACATTTTCATTCGTGCCAGGTGCAAAAATTGAGATATCATCGCTTGCATCTCGATTTCCCGACCAAAGAGAGTGCGTCCGTGACTCAAATAGTCGCAGTTTCGGAATCTTGCACGATAGTTCCAATTTTCCAAGTGTTTCAAGTATTTCAAGATTAAATTGGAAGCTGTGATGCTTTGGTCGTGCAGCACTGTGCACCAGTAGAGCACTGCCTAATATCTCACTTCCGATATAGAAGAGTTTATCGATATTGAGAACCTTTCTGTTGGATTCTCAAGTCTAAAAGATCTCTAGATCGTGTAGTCCATTGATGCCATGGAAGTAATCATCTTTCTATAACATCTGCATGAAGAATATAGTAAACAGGATTAGCGCAGATGGACCTATATCAAGTGAGTTCTCTTTGACGCTCAAACTTTTCCCATACTTTGACTGAGTTTTCGTCTGGCATGGAATCTCGGATAAAAACCGTATCATTTGCACATCTATGTAATGAAAATCACATGTTATGTAATCTACTCGATGCCTAAGAGCAAAGAATCTTTTATTATGCTTACGTATTAACAGCCTCCTGCTATGGAAGATCTTTTGGTGTGACATTATTTGAAAATCCCTCATCTATTTTCTGGACATCATTTGATTGGATTGAATTATTTTAGGGCACGATGAATCTTCAAGAAGAAGATTGTATACTGTTGAACTTAGACCAATGTTTTGGACATAGAAGTCTACGTCCTGGTCAACTTCCAATAATTCAAAATGTACTGAAAGGAAAGGACGTGCTGGTCTGTAAGGAAAGTGGTTTTGGAAAATCACTATGTTATCAAATAGGAGGCATCATGAAAGAGGGTGTTATTATTGTCATTTCACCATTTCCATCTCGCATGGAGGATAAATGCTGTCAGCTATCTTCATTACATGTAAATATTATATTATCTATTTCCCAAACTGAACAACTTCTCTAATGTGTTATTCACACTCTAGATCAAATGTGCATTTTTGAATACGAATGCCGACGATGAACAACCCGATAAGGACTTGAGAAGCATTTTGACTGCAAATAATAGAGTTTTGGAAGAGCTGCGGCATTTTGAAACTTCAGAGTTGAAATTCTTGTATACCAGCTTGAAGTATTTCATCAGTTCCAATAGATTGAAGCAAATTCTGGGATATCTCTACGAGCAGGATCTGTTACAAGCCTTCGTTTTTGACGAAGCTAGCCATATAATTGAGTGCTATAGCCATCTAGCTTTCAGAGGAGATGTTCACGACCTAAATAACTTGCAAAGTTCTTACCCAAACGTTCCTTTGCTGTGTTTTACAAGCCCGACCGATGTAAGGAATTTGTCAAAGATTCGAGATACTCTCCGCCTTAGGAGCCCTTATGTGTGAGTTACTACCCAATAATCTTCAGTGAATTTATGTATCTTGTGAGGATGTATCTAACCAAGCATTGCATCTGTAACATAGTTTCAATGAACCATGTGTCAGAGGAAACGTTCTATTTAAAGTGATGTACACAGAGGAAAAAGTCTCATTCACAACCTTAGCTGAATATGTTAAAAGTGTGTACACTGCGCGATCTGGTATCATATTTTGCCATACTCAGGAGGATTGTCAAAGTATCGTGGTAGCTCTGCATAAGATAGCCGTGCCTAGCATTCACTATCGATGTGCTTTGACGCCCGATGAGAAAGCTTGGTTGAAATGGAGAAGTCTCCACGGGGTAATTGATTTGAAATTCCTGAAAATTTGACTGATTGAACAATTTTTCATATCTTATTTCTTCTCAGATTGTTGTCGTCTGCGTTTCTGGGTCTAATGCTGACATTCCTTTGCCAAACGTGAACTTCATCATTCATACAAATATGCCAAGATCTCTTGATATTTATCATCAAGAAACTCAGAGAGCAGGAAAAAATGTCGATCACGGTGATTGTATTTTATTCTATAGCAACAAGGACTACGATTTCAATCTCAAAATTTTGAATCAACAGTTCGAAGAGGGCCTTAAGCAAATAAATATGGACGCCAAAAAATGCCTCGAGTACAAAGCTGAGGTGAAAAGACGTAGACGAGCTATTCTAGATTTTGTGGTTTATGCAGAAAATACTTCTGTTTGTCGTCAAGCATTCCTTTTATCTCACCTCGACGAGGGTAACTTCGTTCCACGATGCGGAATTTGTGACATTTGTCAGATTATGAAAGATCAATTTTCCATAGATGTTTCGCTTAATCTTCGAAAAATTCTTATGGCTATCTGGACCATAAATAGACGCCAGAAAACAAGTGCAGGCTCAAGAGAGTTTTTTCATGCAACAATAGATGAATTTGTTGGACTATTATTGGGTAATGTCAGAAGATGTATGATGGATTCTTGGGTGACCAAAGAGTGGTTCTTTGGCATTTTTGGTTCATGGGACCTGCAAGTTCTCTATCGTTTCATTTTTATATTACTAAGTAACAGATTCATTCTAGTGAATTTGGTTTCCAATGAAGATTTGGAAGTGACCCAAAATTTGGTGATTACTTTAAAAGGACAAAACTTTATCAAATCTAACACCGAGGTAAAAATTTGTTATCTTCCATACCTGTCATTTTTTTTCACAAAAGCTCATATTTTCTACTTCAATTCCAGTTCAGCATAACTCTTTCTCAAAAGGAATTACTATTCACAAAATGGCTCAATACCGAATGGGTACAGTCGCAATTTCAGAATGATTTAGAGAGCGTTTTATCTTACCATTCCCTACATAACAAACAGCACATTTTCGATTGGCATAATGCCTACGCATCTGATCTATTCCAGTATGTTCCAAAAACTTGGGAAGAATTCAAGAATATTAAGCACGAGTACATGACGAGTGAAAAATCCGACTTGGATGAAGATTTATTCATCATCTGTTTGACGTATCATCGAATCCTCAAACGTAACGTTTCACGATATTTCTTACTTTCTTCATTTATCATGGTGACTGAGTATATTGTTTGGATCATCAAAATCAGCAGAATGGCACATTTTTCAATTAGTCTGAACTTGATAAAAAAGAAGTATGTTAGTATTTTGTTATGAACCGTTCAACTTATAAGACTTCGGTTTGCTCGTCATATTTTCGCTGAATCCTCCTGAATTGGGAACGAAGTGTAGCTCGGTTGTTTTTGAATGTGATAACCCTAGCTTTGATGTGTAAAGGTATCGCATAGTTGTTGGAGAGATCAGGTCAGAAAAGCAGGAATTAGAAATTGTCGATTAGGACGGGTTTAGCACATTTTTGGCGAAGATATTCTAGTTCTTTGTTGGGCTTCACATGCTAATGATCCTAATCTGAACAATAAATCCCATGATTTGAAAGTATTCCTCGGAAAAAATCGGCCATTATGTTCTCATTTACGGTGAAAATGAGTATATGATGATATAAAAGTGTAAATATGTGAAGCAGGTTTATCCTCTCCAAGAACTTTTTGAATGCATTTCTGCAATCTCATTTTAATAATCCGCGTAAATTTGACTCAATAGTTTCATGTATCGGACATGGCTTCTATCGGAATCATTTTATTCCAATTATCTCGTATGAGATCTCATATTTTTCGCCGAGGTGACTCTCCTCAGATATCGAAAAGACAATTGTATACACCGTCTTCTCTTAATTTGATCGCACATAACGACCAACCCGTAACAGAGAGTGCAAACGGTTACCATATTGTAAGGGATTCTTTGTGCGACCATTTCAGAATTCTCTTAATACAATAGAGGCAACAGTGACGTAACTGTCAACTGTCTTCCATTGGTGATTTATTCACAGCTTCACATTTTTTGTTAGGATATAAAAGTTTCGTGGACTCTTCTTGAACTTTCGAGCTCTATCCAAAGCACAGTGAGATCTTGTCTTCAATTATGATCAAACGAAAGGGCAGATACAAGAAATATACTAGAGTACTATAACTGTATTATGTCGATAGAAATATAATGATTACAAATATTCACTTGCAAATCTTGAAATTTTATTTGCAGGGCTAAACCATGATTGGGAAAGCACAGACGGAAACACACCACCCAGAACCGAAAACCCAGCAGTACATCCTGGAATGTCTGGAAAATTTTAACGACGATGAAGCAGCGTTCGAAGCTCTATTCGAAACAACATACAGTAACCTAAGAAAGGTTCGTAAGGATTTACAGATTGGCAAGATATCAATAAAACTTGCAAATCAATGTCATGGTGTGCCTGATAAAATGCCACAGGAATAGTTGTTGAAATGAACAACTCGCCAGTGTGGTAGAATCCTAAAACCGATGTTTTACCAGCTTTGGGAACGTTTGCAGTCCTCTTTCTTTTTCAACCACTTTGAATACGTCGTCAAAACGCATCATTTTCTCAATTCTTTGAAATCCATCGAAGGATGCAGTCATTCCATTCTGAAGAGGCTTCGCGATCACCGGCGTCTTCTTATGTGCTTCACTTACGAAATTTTGGAATACGGATCTTGATCATATTTTCAGAAATTTCCCGAATGCCAGTGTACAGTGGAAGGTGATGACGGTTTTTTGAAGAATTTGATTCAATGGAACTTCTGTTTTGATACACTTACTCAACAAAGTAATAGCCTTAACAATTTAACATGAGCTCACAAGTAATGAAGAGTAGTCGATGCAATGAAGCTAGATTTGTTCCCATTTCGATGGCCGTCGTTTAACGTCAAAGAGACCACAGAAATTCTTTCCAAAATGTCACGGACTGATTTCTACATATTTGAAGCCTTTTTTTGCATATGAAATCGTGAGCATTTTGAATGGAATTTCTCCCTCCTTGGGATAAAGCTGACAATTTTGCCGGGGAGTGACAAGTGTCAAAATACCAGTGAAGTATCTTCACTGTATCAAATGCCTCATATGAGCTCACGGTTTTTGTGCTTTTCTCAACTCTGGTTTATAGTTTGTACGAGTAATTTTTCGTAGGAAATTTTGACATTCACTTTTTTGCTTTTTTGTGATCGACCTTAAAAATCAATATTTTCCAAAATACCGTATTTACCCTTCTACAAGACGCACCCCACTTTTTGGGGGGAAAAATCGGGAAATAATAAGAACCTGTAGATAAGACGCACCCATAGATAAGGCGCACCCCAGTTTCATGGGACTCGAGGTAAAAAATTTCAGACGAAAGCGGGCCCGATTCAGAAAGCTTTTCTTTTTCATAACGTCACCTCCGCACAGAAACTTCAGAAACTTCGTTTATTCTGTCAGCCTTTCGATATCCAAGAGCTTCCGCTTGTCACACGACCTTCAGTTTGAAAGCAATTGCACATAAAATTCTCTTCTTGAACTCCCTATTTGTGATTTGCTCAGCTGTTGAGCTTTTAAGATTCGACAGGGTACTGATGTTATTGAATGTTGATGGAACTTTGAATATCATATACATTTGCAATGTGGCAATGCGATCATGACGATTACTCAGTGGTCAATGTAATTGGAATACGTACACAAAGTTACAATATTTCGCGTACATTCACGCGTGTTGACGGATGTGAGCATAGTTTGAAGAATACGCAGTTGAGTTTGGCGGTATTCTATACATTTCTGGCGCGTCTTATACACGAGTGCTGCCGACAGATTTTCCGCACAGAAAATATTAAGTACCCATAGATAAGATGCACTCATAGATAAGACGCACCCCTGTTTTGGAGTGCTCAATACTGATTTTTTGGTGCGTCTTATACACGGGTAAATACGGTATTATTGGAAAACCAATTTCGAGCTAAAAATGATTGATAACAATAAAACGAGTGCGGTTCTGTGCGAGCGATCTTAAAGAATTTGTTACGCAACTTAAAAAATTTGAATCCTTCTGGAATACGAGTTGCATATTCAGACGTCTTCGAGTTCTCTGACTACTTATAGGTTGATAGTGGTTTCTCTTACACTCATGAACAATTATTGCTGTATGCTTTGCTTTTTATTCGTATGCTTGGAAATTTAATTGGTATCATCTTTTTTCTAGTTCACTTCATCCGCCACTGCGTTGGGAGTTTATATTGTTGAATCGGTGGATCTCGAAGATGACCATGATTTTACCGAACCTGCCGAAAGCAATGAATCTCTATGTCTCACACCATCCGAATCAAATGCACCAAGTTTTGACGATGATGTATCCTCTATTGATAGCCCAGATGAGCAGATGGAAACTGATATTATTGTGAGTGACGAAACCAATAATAATAATCATACCCAAAACTACAATGTTTTTACAAAGTCTCGTATATAGCTGTGTAAGAATACAATATATAATAATTTTGTACAATATCATTGGCGGATCAAGATATTTATTCCCAGACACCCCTACAATATGAAGTTGTTAGCAAAAGCATCGTAACCTGACACTAATATTTGACTTACCGTTTTTGGGTTTTGCAAAAAGATCAGTGATATTATTTCTTGAGATTTGAGATATTTTAGACTCTGAGACGAGTCGAGCGCAAGAATCTGAATCATTACGAACGAATGAATAGAAGTTTTCTCGCGTTCTACGCACTAGTTTTCAAAATTTTTTGGTGAAGAGAACCAGTGAATCTAATGCAAAGTCTGAGTATATCATTATCACCGTTATTACCACTAATTTCTTTAATGCGCGCATATCTTCATAACACAATGGGATGGTTTTTCATAGAAAGAAATGGAGTTCCTCCAGAGGGCACATATTCGCGCGAAAAAACCGGCGTCGACAAACATGACACGTAGTATCATCTTAGGAGTATACGAGAGCTTTTGCGCGCGTCAAGAGGGATCCATCAGGCTTAGAGTAATAGATGTCTTTGAGATATTAGCATGCTATCGCGAGAGTCTTCGGTATTATCGCGGCGCTTTGCTCATCGCTTTACAACTATAGAACGATGATGACTTCAAGCTGATGTGCTGTATCATTTACTATGTCGTGCAGCCAAAGGCATCCAGGAGTAAAGGATGGGAAATGTCTAAGTTTCTATACATAGAAACTCAGAAATTTTCTACTCTTGAAAATTTTGAAAAATTGCAATATTCATCCTTTATCTGCTAAACGGCTATGCTATGTTATTATTATCATTCCAAACCGAGTCTCGGTAAATAGTTTTACAATCACGCGCCTTCGTTAATCTCACACATTGATCGAGTGACCAAACGGTGTTCAAGTTAGCTTTATTTGTTGTGGAGATCGGTCACCCATTATGTTCGAACTATTATTTCTCAATTTCCTGCGAGTTATGTGCGATTCGGCTAGCAGCTTATTAAACTAAAAGAATTTGATCCGTGGTTTAAAATTCGAAGTAATTATTGCATCCCTGAATCGATATCTCTCACGAATCATCACACTAAGACGATTTTCCGCCCTCGTCTTAATGGCATAATTTTTTTCAAATTTTAAAAAACTGAAGATGTGGGGGATACTTTGCAATTTTCGAACATCAAATCTGTAGGATTGTTCTGAACGCTACAATTTTTTCTTGAATATCTTCGTTTACGAATGGTGTGCAGTTTAATTGATGGAGGCCAGACTCGGTGTTCGATGATCAACTCCAATCACATCAATCATTTATTTATCACACCTCATCACAAAAGTGACACCAAAATCCACCTAAGAGGTGTTTTTCAGAAGCTCGTACACGATAATAATTCGTTTTCACCAAAATCGCATCGGTTCACGCCCCAAAATGGCGAGAAAAGCAGATTTTCCCCATACAATCAACATGGGATGGAAAAAATGATCAATTTGTCCATAAAACACTATTATTCCTCTATAACTCGATGAATATCCATTTTATTGAGAAATGTGAGGAGTAATTTCTTGTAGGACTTCCTTGACACTTTCACTACGATGGGCCCCACGGGTAGGTCCCACTTTTCATTGAGTTGCAGCTTCCACTAAACAGCGGAGGTACCGTAAGATGGGGTAACTTTGCCACAGGGGGGGGGGGTAACTTTGCCACACCGCCGGGAAAAGATTTCAGAGGCTGCTGTAGGTGAGGTAGGGAATCTTATCGCTCTAGTAACAATTCCCTCCAGTAGGGACGTGCGTGAGCTATGTTTTGCGCCCGCGGAAGGCAGCTCTAGATGCCTCAGAGTTGTTTATAACCTATTTTTGTACCGCAGTGAGAGACAAGCAAAAAATTTGGTCCCAAAAAATTAACCCAGTACGAGCACTTGGCGTCGAATGACAGGTAAATGCTGCATATTCTCATTGACTCAAGCCGTTAACTTGATGATTCAGTTGTTATAAAGCACAATTTTTCCACGGTACAAATTTTACGCCGAGAAAAAGAAAAAGAAGCTGTTTTTTTGCTATGGTGGGGTAACTTTGCCACTCTTCCCTACTGCAGCTTAAGGCGATGCGGTCACCGTGCACCGTGACCATGGACCTTGAAAATACACCTTACATAAAAAGTTTGATGATTCAAAGTCTGAGACGAGTTGTCGAATACTTGTTATTGTCCAACTTGTATTCCTCAATACGTCGCTTAGCCCAAATCATAAGAGAATCGGAGAAAAGTGGGAATAACTCGGCCACGGAAACCTTCTAACCTATGATATACGCACATTTTCATTCTCAACTTTTTCCGATTCTATTGCAATTTAGGCTCAACGAAGAGCGAATAAATCTAAGTTAGATGATAACAAATATTTGTGCGCTCGTCGTTTAGCCCAAATCGCAAAAAAATCGGAGAAAGTTGGGAATGATTTCGAGCTTGCATGGTGACCGCATCGCCTTAAGTGCTCACGTCTACAGTTATTTTGTTCAACTTCTCTCACGTAATTTCCCATTTTATCATACTTTCATTCTTCCAATCCAATTTTCACCCATCTGCTCTTACAGATGACCAGAAACTATGCAAGGCAGAAGGGTAGAGTGAATTACAAGAATTATTCACATGGCAAGCTTCAGAAGCGCCTTAAGCAAATAGGATGTGGCAATAACTCTCTTACCGCGAAACAGCCAAGGAATTTAAGATACCAGTGAAAACACTATTCACTTATCTCTTCATTAAACGAAACAATTCCGTCTAGATGGATTTTATTTAGATTAAAAATCGCCAATGACTGCTTTGCGTTAGGCTCTCTTGAAAATACTCGTGTAGCATCGATAACTTATACAGAGCGTTAAATGCGGAGAAATTTCTCTTGGAACGCAGAAAAGTCATAATAATTATCAAGAACTCAATTAAAGAGATACATTGACTTTCATTTTTCAATCTTAAATCCTAGCTAAACGTGCAAGTACTTGAGGCATAAGTCAAGCATCATCTTTCGACACTCTTCCGTGGAATTTTGAAAAACCAAACTTATATAAACAGCTCTGATACTACTTTAAATCAATCATTTGACTTGTTCAATGCTGCACAAAGCTTGGGATGTCAAGAAAAACGTTCCCAATGGGAACAACATCTATTAGAGCTCATGAGATACAAGATACGCTCGTATTTTCACAAGAATTCTAGTCGTGATACTGAAATTCCAGTAGAGATACTGGAGTGTGGCAAAGTTACCCCACCCCAGGTTTTGTGAAAAGTGTTTTGCTTCTCAAGACCGTATCTTCAAACAGGATTCTCAAATCGAGTTCTACCTTACGCCAATCGAAAGCTAAGATTCTAAGCATTCGATTGGCTACTGATACGGGTAGGTTTTGCCGTAATCTCTCCGAGCTATACGGAAAACAATGCCAAAAAAAAGTCGAAAGTGGGGCAAAGTTACCCCACTTGACTGTATAGCCAATGGCTTATGTCGTGATTATTTCACATTTCACATTACATGTGTCCACAGCAGTTTTGGCATCGGACTTGATTTCGATGAGTTTTGCTCGATCTCCATTTTTTACATAATTATTCATTAATCACGTGAGATCGATCGATAAGTAGTAGATCACCCCCTATGAGGGCGACGATTTTCAAAGTGTCTGAGCTCATTTGAGAGCTCATTCCAAGACTTACAAACTGAGTTAAAAAACGTTGGAGAATGTCGATCGAACTTTACTTGAGTAATCCTCAATTTATGCGAAAGATGAGTTTGGGGTAAATCGAAAATCGATGGGTTCTTCCAAGCACAGCCTTCGCTTCATCTTACCTGTTACCATTGTACAGTGTAACTCTCGGAATTCAAACTAGAAAGAGTTTGCTCTATTTGAGTATTTGGCTTCAAACGCTACAAACATCTGAAATACGTCAATGAACCGCAACCCCAGATCAGGGTTGGCAATGCATGTGAGTGGCAAGCAAGCGCGGCAAAACCATGGTCACAATTATCACATGCCGGGAGGAAATATTGAAGTGCAAGTCTTTCTAGAGGCTGAAAACATCAAGTTTGACAATTTGGTTGATACCCCTCATCACCCTGGTGGATATTCTCAGCGTTATAGAAAATTTTTTGCCCCCCCCCCCTGATGGGGCCCACCGCACAGGAAGATGGATGCCAACTCTGTGTGCGATGGGCCCCACCGGTGGGGCTCACTCAATTTCATGGAAATACTGTATAGATGCCAAACTGATGATTTCCCAGAAGATTTCGATTCAGTAACTGCTGAAACGCGCATTTGTACTCTCTCGCAATCTAGACCGGAATCGCGATTTCGCCTTCGCAGTGAACGTGTTAAGATCTAAAAAAGATGTCTTGTGACAATTTTACGAATGATGCATCCATTTTGAGTTATGAGGCATTCTTGTCCAAATATTTTCGTTTTTGCAATACTTTTACCGTAAATCATGCTCCATATTTTCTATTACGAGCACATTTAGGAGAATCGGATGATTCGGTCGAGTTTTGTATTCATTTTAATATCTAAAAAAAAAGGCGTACACGGTTACTGTCTTACCCAAAATATAATTGAAATGTAGAATATCGAGTAAATTTATGATGAAAATATTGCAAAACCTGAAATTTTGAACAGGAATGCCTTATAACTCGAGATGAACGCATCATTTGAAAAATTGTCACGAGTCCTTTTTCGTAGATCTTAGAAAAACCTACATGAAAGCACCATATACATTTTCTGATAAAATGGATGTTTTCTGAGGCATCAGCCGATACGATTTAGATCACAACGAATTCTTATTGTGTAACGAGCTCTCAAAAAACACCTCTTAGGTATAGATTTTGGTGTCAGTTTTGTGATACTAATTGCAGCTTGAAGCGAGCTGTGCTATTTGTGCCCTTAGGTTTGTTGTATTCTTTGATGAGTCGTGTGAAAATCGACTGACTTTTCAAACGGAGGTGACCTAGTGGAAAAATGTCTCTTATTTTACACTGTATGTACCCGATAGTATCCAAATCACGTTTGACGAGGCAGTGTAACTTTGGAGTTGGAACAATATTAAAGTCGTTGCAAGGTTCTAAACTCTCGGCTGTCTAACGATATTAATTAAGCCAAGACAAACACGCTTTTAGTTTCGAGTAGGGGTTCAAGGTACACACGATCGCGCGTCACGATAGTGCGAGACTCGCCGAGCTTCTCCCATGCATATACTTTTGAGAAAGGGTGACTATATAGATGTTTGCTCACCAGTTCACCGCAACGATGACAAAATCAAGAGTTTGACTATAGTACAATGAGGAATTTGCATCATATGAATAGTTCATGGACTGATACTCTTCGTCATCTTTCACTGAGATTTATTTCGTGTATAGATTGTTCTTCTTGAATTACATAAGAAATTAATGGTGTTTTCTTTTGACGCATATTTGAGCAAGTGATGAGATTTGCCAATTGATTTTCAAATCATCGTATAATTTTAGATCTGCAAGAAGCTTACTGCCGGAGTTGACAATGTACCTAGATTCACCAATAATTCTCAGACAAGAAAATTTATGTCGATATCCTTATCACATATGGTGCAAACTGTCTCAAACCCTAAACAATTCC
Source organism: Eretmocerus hayati (assembly GCA_029851415.1). NCBI lineage: Eukaryota > Metazoa > Arthropoda > Insecta > Hymenoptera > Aphelinidae > Eretmocerus > Eretmocerus hayati. The sequence goes on from CM056742.1 coordinate 137,963,103, forward strand.
CATGTTCAATATACGACTCTTAGTCCGAGCAATATGTTTGAAGTCATTTAAAACTTCAAAGATACATTTTCAAGACTTTATCTTCATCTTATCTGATGACGGCAACACGAATGAGCTGGGGTGCGCAATTCCGTGACCGGAAGTATCACATATCATGCGTTCATGCGCTACACATTACATTTATACGTAATGTTTGAATTAAACGCACCTCGGAACGCTTGGCTTGCAAGTATAAATGTACTTTGTGGTTCAGTATATTACGATGTACAATTTTATTGTAGTACGCCATGAAGTAGAGGCGCAAACTGATGTGACTGATGACTGCTCATTCTAGGGATCCTGTTTCTCGTGGTAATGCACGAGCATTTGTGAATATATTTTTTTGTGAAGAAAGTTACTCAATTCTTAGGTCCTGAAACCTGATGATGATAAGGGGTTGGATCCAAGATTATGAAATTTTTTTAAAAAAAAAAATTAGAGCTATTGAACTGTCTGAACTATCAGGGAAAATGATGAGAAATTGTGCAAGTCTACGAGATGCGTGATCGATTTTTCGGTGATTCCTATATTTTTGGATGACACTTGAATAGAGTAATCCATTTTCAGCTTACTTTCGAACAGTGCTTCAAGTTAGAGTCTATGAGTAAACGGTTGATACCAAGTACGGGGAGCCATGAAACTGAATGTTGTTCTTCGATCACACAAGACGGGGTTCTACCCCAAGGTGGAATAAAGTCAAATCAATCAATCAATAGTTTTGGCCCACTTGAATATTTTTCAACGCCGCGAAGTTATCACATTTTGAAGCTTGTTCTAAGGCCTTTAAAATTAGTTGATGTAAGTTCAATTTTGATTAACCAGAGCTGAGCTACCACGATTCCCCTAAAAAGTGATTTTTTGCGACAACATTTCTCGACGTACTTCAATTCATTTCAAAGCTCGTTCTAGGGCCTTTGGAATGAGGTGAGGTGCGTCTAATTTTGATCAATTGGAGTTGAACTTTCCTAATTTTCTAAAAAAAACAAAAAAAAAAAAAAACATGTAACTCGGCGATGAAGTGCATAAAATCATCTTTATCGGTGTGCAACTGCATTTGGAGATTCTTGTCTGCGATAAACACTGTTACGAACCTTTTTTAGAAACAGTGTTGATGTGTCATAAACGCATTCTGAGTTGTGACGAAAGTCGTACTGCATACCCTTTCGAAATGACCCCGAGGGGGCATGTTGGGTATACCTCAATATTAGCGTCCATGTTTGTGAACGATTTCCGTATTCTGCTCATGAGATCACTCCTAATCCATCCAAATTTGCGACTTCCGCAAACGGATTTCAACGATTTTGAAAGAAGGAATCGAATGCGCCAAAGTATGTTGAGATCAGTCGAACCAAAAGTTGTTTGCACCGGTTTCACTGAACGCAATTTCGTTGGCGATTTCTCAAGTGTGCAAACATTAAAATTACAGAAACTCAGTTCACTTTTTCCGGAAGACGCAGAAATCATTTGGGGTTGATCCGAATCGATAATTTATTCATATCTTAACATAACAAACGTGGAAAAATTCGTAGGAAGATCAACGAGTGCCCAGCTCTAGAATCGGCATATGGGTCCGGGAGGCATGTTGGGTACACTTACCTCACTTTTGAGATTCGATTTGGAACGCGATACAACCGATACAAATATTGCAAACGGATTTTCGAAATCGAACTTCAAAATTCATAAACTTCATCACCATGAAGACAAGAAGAAGAGAGATTCAAAGGGAGTAGGCGGGTAAGCATGGTGAATCGGCCCTTGTTATGTATGGCCCCGGAAGCAATTTCCCCCAGTTTCTAACCCCAAACTATGAGGAAAGCAATAGCTTTTAGGTCCCGAACAGCCCGAATTGTCGCCCCTATGTTTTGGGGCAGCCTGGAAACCCTCTAAAAACGCTAAATCGATGTCCCTTGTATTGAATCGCATTCTGACGCATCTCAATGAATCGTTCTGAAATTTTTTTGACATACTTTCGAAACATTAACAATTCGAGGGAGGGTGGTTTCATCTCGACAACTTTTGATTCAAGTCCCGAAAAAAATTCTTGAAAAATGAATAGTATATTTTCGTACTGAGCGCGGTAGCCCATTTTGGGCACTAGGACAGACATGTCCTCCAGAGCCCAAAATAGGCGTGCAAGCGAGGTGTGGATATATATTTTCGTTACGAGAACCCTAAACCCGGAAATTTTAGGTTGGAGTAATGAAAAATCAATTTGTAATCCTGTTATCTGTATTAAGACGTTAGTGAACCATCTCATCGTATTTGTCGACTCATTTTAAGTTGGAAACCACTTTGAAATATATCATTTTTGGTGGTGGAAAGTGGTCAAAAACGTCAAGAATCAATTTCAAAGCAAACTTTTTTCCATAAACCTCTCCCGCGCATGATCTACGCTCCTGAAAGTATCTTTAATCGATAGCTGGTGTGATTTCCTTCAAAATCACCCCTTGCAAAAGTCGATTTGATGCAATTACAGGTGAGATATGACTGGTGCAGAAAATGGAAAAACCCAAGGTATCAAATCCGTGAATCCGCGCTTCTTTCAATGACCTTGGAAAATGCGAATTTTGAATTGGGCCCTTTGTAACATGCAAATATGTGTTTTTGATATATTTTTTGAGGGAGAAACCGAATACGCGGTCAGTTTTGTTCCAAACCTCCAGGATTTCTCATCAGACTCATAAAACCGACTCGATAATGGATGCTCATCTTCAGCCTTTTTAAACCTATTTGAGATGAATTGTCGGTGTATGGGGAGGTTTCGGTGGATTGAGTACCAGATCTAACTATGTTCCCCAATGTATTCTAATCCGCAGATGAAAATGGCGATGGTTTCGAAGCTCGAGGAAGCGCTGCTATCCTCATATAAGCTGGTCGATATAGTTTTCTCATATGAAATTAAACAACAAAATCTAGCTGCAACAACAGAAATCTCCCTCCCACCGCTTCCTCGAGCCTCAAAACCGTCGGGATCGTCTTCGGCTAGTCAGAATACATTAAGGAACATAGTTGTATGTAACACACAATCCACCCAAACCTCCCCATACACCGACTATTCGTCTCAAATAAGTTTAAAAAGGCTGAAGATGAGCATCCATTATCGAGTCGGTTTTATGAGTCTGATGAGAAATCCTGAAGGTTTGGAACAAAACTGACCGCGTATTCGGTTTCTCCCTCAAAAAGTACATCAAAAACACATCTTCGCATGTTAGAGAGGGCCCATTTTAAAATTCGCATTCTTCAAGGCCGTTGCAGGGCGCACGGATTCACGGATTTGATACCTTGGGTTTTTCTATTTTCTGCACCAGTCATATCTCAGCTGTAATTGCATCAAATCGACTTTTGCGAGGGGTCATTTTGAAGGAAATCCCACCAGCTATCGATTCAAGATACTTTCAGGAGCGTAAATCAACGCGCATGCGAAGGAGAGGCTAGTTTATGAAAAAAAATTTCCTCTGAAATTGATTTTTGACGTTCTCGACCACTTTCCACCACCAAAAATGATATATTTCAAAGTGGTTTCCGACGTAAAATGAGTCGACAAATACGATGAGATGGTTCAATAACGTCTTAATTACAGATAACAGGCTTGAAAATTGATTTTCATTTTTCAACAATTTTTTTCGGGGCTTGGATCAAAAGGTGTCGAAATGAGATCACTCTCTTTCGAATTGTTGATGTTTCAAAAGTATGTCAATAAAATTTCAGAACGATTCATTGAGATGCGTCAGAATGCGATTCAATACAAGGAACATCGATTTTTAGCGTTTTTTAGAGGGTTTCCAGGCTGCCCAAAACACAGGGGTGACTTCTGGACCTAAAAACTATTGCTTTTCTCATAGTTTGGGGTTTGAAACTGGGGGAAATTGCTTCCGGGGCCATACCTGACAAGGGCCGATTCACCATGCTTACCCGCCTAGTTCCATTGAGTCGGTTGCCAAATTTGATTCCAAGCAGGGCAGTGAAATCTGCAGATCTAGTGGAAGCAGATTAAGATGAGCTATGCACAAGCATGAAATAAGTACGAAGGAACAATCGTAAGATATTCGATCATTCATTTGTCTTACAGTTGAATGTATATGTACAACGAGTCAATCGCATCCTTCAGGAGGTCGATTTTCATTATCTCCAGCCGATTAGACAATCCTCATGACAAAATATGCGGGTAAATCGGGCTCCTACAAGCAGTAAACCGAACGAGTCTTTGAACACCTTCTGCATGACCCTTCGCACCTCGTATCCCCCACGTAGTAGCCTCTCATGTAGTACAGTAAACTCACCACCCCAAGCCGCTGGACAAGAAGCTCGTTACCTGAAGCACCTCCGCCAATGTACACGCTTCGCCTCCTCGACCAGTACCTTTATACACCAAGCAAAGTAGATGCAATGTGTATATACTTCTGAAGTAGGCTCGCCGTCAGAGTACTCGACGGATCGTTAAGGCACGCGACAGGTCTTGGCGCTTGCTTAGCTTCGAACCGAGCTTAATTAATAAGGACACGCGATATGGCCCGTCCTCTATACTCTTCCTCGTATCTACTATACTATATATACCCTATGCAAGCTTCACGAAAGCTCGAAAGCTTGGCGCGCGCGTTCCAAGACGTTCTATATAAGGGGGTTTCAGACTCTCTGCAAGGCGCAACCCCGAGGGAGTCCTTTGTTGTCAAGAGGGCCCAGAGAGTGAGTAAGAGAGAGAGAGAGACAGACAGACAGACCTGCCACTTCAGCCCGCCCTAAGGGGTTACGTCGCGCGTCTTCGAAGCAATGTTATATATATTGAGAGAGATGCCCCGAGACTTTGGCCCTCGTCTATACGGATTTTAGCTAGCCAACTCCATCTATCTTTATCGCCGTCGTAATCTCTACTGCACGAGAGCATCGCCAACGTGTCCCAGAGTGCCAATGATGAGTAGAAGTAGTGTTATAGAGGTTATAGAGTCGACCAGATATGGTACCGCAGATATGGGACTGCGATCGCTTGACTAGAATGAAGGAGACTGGATGTACTCGATGAGAGGATTGGAAGATGATTTCCGTAAGACTAAATGAATTCATACTTGGAAATACTGAGGGGTGCGATCATGAATTTCTTTTTGGACTCGGATAGTCTGGTGGGGTTGATTAGATAACTCCAGCAATTTCTGCGATATTTTCATCTTGGAAAAAACTGTGAGTGAAAAATGAAAGCAGCCAGTCGCAATAGATTCAAATCTTCTAAAAGTTATGCCTAATCATACACATACTTAAAATGTGATATATTCAATTGAGTATGTGTCATGAAAATCAGTTCAAAAACTGGTATTAACAAGGCATTATTTGATCTATTCATACCAAAACATGCCTTATCCCATTTTACGAAATTTTGAATTCAGTAATTGGAGTAGACCCGATGTTTTGGGTAAGTTCGGGAAAATAGTTTTTTTTTTTTCAACAAACTGAGAGTGAGAGCAAGAAATTTTCAACAATCTGGAAGGAGGTCCGGGCTCTGTCGGGCCAATTTGGGAATCTCCTTGACCGAGATTAACCGATCCTAGAGAATTTTCCAAAGGAAACATATGGAAACGCTTTGAAAAATTGACAAACAGCAGAAACAGTCAAGATACAAGAATGGCTGAGAGGTTGAAGAAAGAATTTGCAAAAATGTATCCTATAGTTCGAGGTAAAATTTAAACAATAATTGAACATTTTCAAATCGTCATCATCGAGCGTGCTCATTACTCGTAATTTCAGTAATATTCAATTTTATTGTTTAAATCGTACCTGAGGTTGAAGATGAGTCACCTGTCGTTTGATGTGTGCCAGTGTGGCCGATGGTGGCGGATGTAGTGCCATATTTGCAAAGACGAGCCTCTCTTCGTAATCGTATTCACATAGTATCTTATTTTCGCACAAGTAAAATCGATCTCCTACGCAAAATCTGGAACAGAAAAAAAAAGGGGAATGTTTATAATGCGAATATCTTGAATCAAATTAAGGGGTCGTGGGAGGAGTCATCAGCGTTGTTCAGGTCCTTTAATGTGGGCTCTTTTTGCCATTTTGAATTTTCGTAGCCAGATAACTAATCATTTTGACGATGCTCCGCCTAACAGTCAGCATAAATATACAAAACCTTTGAATTAATAGGTCACTGTTAGGTATAGTTTGCTCTGATTTTCGTGGCCATCGACAGCCAAAAAATGTTGACACAATAATCTTGTTGATCGCTCATCAAGTTACAAGAGGGAAACGAACGACTCATCTGTCTGTCCAATCTTAATGGATTCATATTATCTTGTCTTCACTTTCCACTAATATGAATAACTTCCCGAGGAAATTGTGGAAAGTTGAAAGTCAGATTGCCCATTTGCCGTTTTTCCTGATGTTCCTCTCGGAAAAGAGAAACGGACAAGTGGATCTACAAGATAATACGAATTGCCTCTTTAATTTCTCTCTTGCTTTCCCTATTCATTGCGATCTCCGACACTCTTCTGTTGAATCTCTAATCTTTCGGAAGGATATTGGAGCTTGCTTGTTCTTCAGTTAAATGAGCTTGCCAGAATTTCATGCCTCAAGTAAAGATTATTGCCTCTTGTTTCTGTTCATTCGAGTCGGAAGACGGCCTATTTAATTGCCTCCTTGATTAAAATTATCAGCAGATTCTTGTGGGTACGCCGCTAAAATATTCTCATTCTATTTTGAGCTTGTACAAAGGAAGTAAGTAGATTCAAAGCAGCTTGAGTTGACTCTTATTCAATTCAAGTACTAGTGGCCCAGGCGTCGTCAACTGATAGTCTTAAGATGTTTCTAGTAAAGAGTTGAGTCATCGATGCATTTTTTTTTCATCGTCCTGAACTACAGACTCGATCATTAGCAATATCGAGAATGAGTTATATATTATATTGACATTGAAGTCACATTACTAGTTCAAATGATAGGGTAGAACGGAACACCGCATTGCGCGTGAAGAGCAAATTATGGCACGACATTGCGGTTCATACGTGCCTGGATTACGATATCGTATCGTGAATATCAAAAGTCATTGTGGTTTTACGCGCAGCACTTGCCAACTGTCGATCCCCTCTCAGACGTTTCGAGATCTAAGACGTGCCTATATTCGAATCTTATTGTCAATTTTGTTGGAAGCTATCTCCGGAGTATACCATGTAGGCTTCATTCTATTCCGGAAAAAGTTCTGAAAATTTTAAGATCCCCTCTGGTTTAAATCATAAAAATTACTCTTATCCATTCCGCATGACTATGATTATTATCATTATTCCAACATGTTACCTTTATAAAATTCCGATTCAGCCCTGAATACTTTTTCCTTGAATAGAAAATAGCCCCAGACTCCATGACGATAATTTTATAAATGGCAGAGACAATTCATCCAAATGATCCTCGTTGAAAAATGAACAAGATCGTCTTAGATTCTATCAAAAATATTATTCGAAAGAAAACATCGAAATTTTTACACAGGCAATGTTTTGAAAGTTGGGGCATATCTTTCACGATTCAAGTCATGTGCAAGAAACATCAGTCTGGCGGTATTTGTAACAAGAGTCTCGAGAATGATAGGCGTGTCCGAGCGATTTATCTTGCGAATGACTTTTTAAAAAGCTCGCAGATCCCATGCGGCCTGAATTATACGATGGAGTAGAATTGAGTCTCTTTCGTCAGACGAAAGACATTATTGGGGCTTATGCATATTTTACAACTTTGAATAAGACATCCCGAGACGAGAGTTTTTTGTCATTATGTTCGGGGAATAGAGATACATTTTTCATTGACGGTAGCTTGGAAATTTCCTCGTGCTGAGATTGAAATGATGAGCATCTGTCATTGCTATTTCATGGAATTATACATGATTCAAGTTGTGAAATGAAGACTCGGTATGAACTTGACTTTTGTTCATCTCATTCTAGAATTAAAAAGAGTCAGCTATACATTGAACGAGCTCTGAAGATTTTCAATCGTTGTAACGGATGAAACAATTTTTCCATAACATTCCAAATTATTCGTAATGCTCATCATCATTCTGAATCAGCCATAAAATCAAAAAATACTTGATCATTCTCCTATACGCAATCTCGATTTCTCACACGAGCCCCTTCTTCCCTTCGAACTACAATGATATTTTGCCGCATCCCGCAGCGCCTTTCATCGGCACCCAATATAAGATATTCATTCAGAACTAGATATCGAAGTTGGAATTTCATGCTCGTGTACGGGATCGTGTGATATTTTTCGCATCCAAAAAAAAGTGGAAATCGAGAATCGAAGGGGTCTGTGAAAAATACTCATACGGTAAGCTCGTGTTTTAAGTTGTATCGCGAGATAGAGAGAGAGTTGGTGCACAGCATAAAACTCGAAAGCTGGTGAATAATAAAAGTACATTCGTCCGTGATGCTTGGTTGGAAAAATCCACGGGGCCATTGCGTATTCAGTGAGCGGCCTTGTCCCGCTCTGGAATCTCCTGTTGAGCTTTTTTTTCTTCCTTTCCGCGAGCTCTCTTCTCTACGTTCCGCGAGCTTCTCTTGCTTACGCGCTGTTTTTTACGCGCGGGCCGGGATTTCTCTGGCAGAGTGGTTTATTCCGGCGCTTATGCTAATGCAGACGTGATTTTTTTTCAGCACCTCAGCACCTGTGCGCGCGTACTAAACATTTACGGGCTATGTTAGCCACATATAGTGGTACCGAGACTGAGCTTTTGACGGGCACGTATGATTTTTGTATAATACTCGTCTGCTCGCGTGACGGGCATCTTTTGCTGTCTACGCTTGTGGGCTGCAGTTGAGTACAAAATCTGACTTCGGATGAGAGCTTTTTGAATGAGAGAAGCTTCAGAATATGTGGGTTTTAGGGATCACCCAGAGACGAGCGTGTGCTGCGCGAGGTGGAGATTTCATATATTTTTTATTTTACTTTGAGTGTAGAATTTTTCTCATTGCAATTTAATGCCTGGTTGTGGGTTCTTTTTTCTTATTTGAACTGAAATAAATTTTTATGCTCTTTGAATCCACGTGTTTGATTTTTGTCATAATTTTGTGTTCCAATTTTGAATTTATCTACAAATTGGTTGAACAGGGGAGAGAGCGCAGTCTCAAGATCTTGAACTCTTACAATTTCCTCCTTCTTGAATTACAACGATAACTCGAAAATTAGAAGACTGTAGGATTTCAATAAAACATCTCGGATAACACAACAACCGGAATTATGGATCCCATTCGATCCACTTTCATTCAATGAAAAATCGGCCTGATTTCGATCATTTTTGTGTATTAATATGGCTGAGATAAGGCATTGGACAAGTGGAGAAGAAATTTATTCAACGATATCCTGATTACAGGAAGGTATGAACCAATTTTGTCACGTCAAACAAAAATCAAATTGAAACTCTGCTTGGATGTTAGGAGTTCACGAGGATCTCGAAACAAGGAAAGACTCATTTTCTATGTATTGGCGACCAGGATACTGATTTTCTATCATTTTATTCAGGTCTTAAGAGGTGTCTGGGAAAAATTGAGACCAGCTCATCTCGAGGAAGACTTGGATCAAATCGTTTTTAGTCTGCTTCTAGATGAAATCCGTTAGCAGGATAACCTCATACCCGGGGTGCCACAACCGCCTGTTTTCATCCGCAACTTATCATGCAGATGGCAGTACCTTGGAAAAAGTTATCCCGGTAGCGGATTTTGATTATGAATTCTATAGTCTGAATTTCACTTTTGCTCTCTCAAAGAGAAAGGTTTGGATTCGTGACAAGAAATTTTTTTCTAATCTTTTCACTTAAATCCATTTTTCATTCTAAAAATCTCGACTCACAGGGATTCAGCTTTAACCAAATAGTCCCTCTCGCCCAGAGCTTTCGATTGTAGTTCACGCATTTTCCTCCACGCTCATCGCTGGCCCTCTCAAAATTTAGCTTTGACGGTCATTGTCCGTGTCTGTTAGCGTATGTGTTCGTGTGTCGTTTTTTTTTTCGTCAACGATTTCTCCCCCACCCTTCGACCGATCTTCTTGAAATTCTCATGAATGGTAGTCGACCACCCAAAGATGTGCTGAAAGGATTCACAACTGGCTATATCGGGAATTTTCCGATTTATGAGTCTAACAAAATAAAAATGTCAAAATTTTCGGAAAATTGATTATTTTATTTACAAATATCTTTCTCCACAACTCTCTATTCTCTTTTTAGGTCACCTACATTACCATCTTTTCACGATTTCTCGTCGATTGATTGATGCCATTTAAATTATCAATTTTTCATCATTTGTAGCAAAACTACGTAGAGTTCCATTTTTATCCATTTTAATGGAACTCCCTATCAACCAATCGACCAATCATGGCAAAATGAACATTTTATGAGGTTACTCCATGTTCTTTCGTATACGTTTGTATAAGATATTATTGAATAATTGAATTAATTGTTTGTAAATGTTGACATTTATCTGTAAATCTTTTTAGCACATCTTTGGGTGGTTGACTACCGTCCATGTGAATTTCAAGAAAGATCGGTCGAAGGGTTGAGGAGAAATCGTTGACGAAGAAAAATGATACACGTACACACACACACGCGCGCGCGCGCACACGCACACACACACACACACACACACACGGACAATGACCGTTGAAGCTAAATGATCAGAGGACCAGCGATGAGAATGGAGGAAAAATGTGACCTACAATCGAAGGATCTGGGCGAGAGGAAATAATTGCCTAAAGTTGAATCCCTGGGGGGGGGGGGATTTTCATTTCCGTTCCCCCATGTCATGGACAGAAAAGTGTGGGCGATATTTGAAAGTTCTGGGCAATTGAAACAAAATTTGGTTAAAGCTAAATGTCTGTGAGTCAAGATTTTTAGAATGAAGAATATAGATTTGAGTGAAAAATAGGATATCATCCTTCCATTGAATCGATGATTCCAAAGTTCTTCATGTGCATGAGTGAAGACTCTTGGAATGAAACATCAATTTGAGTGAAAAAATGATGACCGATTTTAAATTACGGGTTCACAAATATATTTCGATACGAGAAAGCATTCTGCTAATCTCGTTCAGTAGCGTAATTTGACTGTGTCATAAGTCAGTTCATCCAAACTCGCCCTCTGAAAAGAAAATAGCAGAAATAATTAATCGAACTACATGAATTTTGATCGGTTGTCGAGACTCTTCATCCACAATTGACCACCTATTATATTCATTCTCTAAATCAAAATCTCTGCTGACGTAGCTTTTCAAAATATCCTGCAATGGAGTACAATTTTCTAATATAAATTTTGATAATATTCACACCATTCCATCGTACATCGAATTAGTGGGGGAAACTTGTAACCAATGAACTCCGTCAGAAAATGGCGTTGTTTTATCGCATTTCCGAGTTCCTCTCGTCTGTATACATCTTAATGTCCTACCTCTGTGAATGTGATGCCAATCTACAAGGCTAAAAAGAGCTCTTGATACCCATTCAAACTCGTTAAGTAACATCAACGCTCCTCAGCGCTCCTTCACATGAATGCATTTCACGTTTTTATCAAGTTTGCCTATCTCACCGGTGTACTTACACCGAAATCATAAGGACATTAGACGCAGATGTGGAAAAAAAAGAAGCGCGCAGAGTAGCGTTTAATGTGTGTCTCTGGCCCTTTTACGATATTCGATCCAATGCTTGTACGAAAGATCGATATTTCTCTCTGCTTCGTCTGCCTCTCCCGTTTTCTCGTTGATTTTTCTTGCTAGTGTGGTGGCAAAGAGTCGCACTGGCACTTATCGTACCTGGTTACGAGAAAGCATTGACTTTTACTGCCCCGCGTTTCCTAAAAGAAAGAGCCTCGTTGAGGTGTTGCTCTGGGGAACTTTGAAACTAATCTGAGATTCTGCATTTTTTTGAGGTTGCTATTCTGTTCAAGCACTGCTGACAAAGACAATACCGTATCTATTATTATTATGGTGGAAACAAATCAATGAATTGTAATTTTCATCGACGAGGAATCATGAAATTTTCCCCAAATTTTGAAATTTTTGGACATTATCACTGATAGTTTTTCCACAGCAGAAGTGACCCCTCAAATTGACCTCACTTCTCATGTTTCTAGCCTCTTGTCATTCAAATTGAGGAGTAAATTGATCCAGATTCACCCGATTCATGTAAACTTTTTTTGGAGTGATGGACTGTTTCTCAAAACCAGATCTTCTTGTTCTCAAATAAGAGAGATTGTCTCTTAAAATAATCCGGGATCGAGAGAATATTCACGATACTTCCGATGAATTTCTAGAACTGATGAACCCACACACCAACGTAAATTTGCCACGAATTTTTAAGGCCATTCTTCATCAATTGATTTACACACCTGTATGCTTCACTTTCAGCATTAGGTATCTGTTGCACGGTGAAAATAATCTTTGCTATGAAGTAAAACCACGTGGGAGATTCCCCAAGTACTTACACGGATGTGTATTCATGGAGCTTTAAGGTTCCGTGGCTCACTTTGCTGTCTTGGTTAGTTTGCTGTGCTTGCTAACTGATGAGTCTCCCGTTCTCTTGCTTTCAGTAAACAGAGCAAAACCCTAAACGGTGGCATGCTTTAGTACGCTCTACGCCACAAGTCAATCTGTTTCGCAAATTAACGTGTACTCACTCTCTACCAAGGAAAGTAATGTTGAGAAAAGGTAGTACACACCGTTGTCGGAATGTACACGTGTCGTTCCCTCATTATTTTTTCGAAATAATAATCTGTTATTGTAGACGAATTTTGACTTGAGAAATTTGTAAAACAGTAGATAGAAACTCTGATTTTTCGTGTGGAAAATCTTGCTCCTGCTAATTTTCATAATGTAATGATCTCTCGATTGAGTTTCGCAGAGTAGATTAAGTGCTATTTTCCGATTGCTATGATTTGGGAATATATTTTGAATATGCAACATCAACGATTTGCAAATATGTAATTAAAGGCAATAATGTACTCCTGAGTAGACTTGACTAATTTTGCTCTGAACGATTAAGCCCTCAATTGATATACTTCCGACCAAAACCGATCATGAATGACACACTGGGGTCAAATTGACCCCAATCCGGAAATTTGATGCCTCTGAGATTGCATCGAGTATATCGCCTTGGAAAATTTTTCTGGTAGAAGTCAAGGGTCCTCAAAACAGAGCGCTCCATCAAAAAGCCTGGATGGTGGCCTCAAAAATTAAAAAAAATATTTAGTGAAAAAATGTGGCAAAATTTCTGAAGACTTTGACTATCTTTCTTTCTCAAAAATGCTAAAATTTGTGGAAATTTTTATTCAATAACATAATCTGAGATGCAACTGTCTTCAACAGCTAACCTCCCAAAAAATATATCCATGTTGGAGAACTGTGGAGGGGAGAAAATGGAGTTTTCGCATCCGAGAAAAAAGAGTTACAATTGAAATATAATACAACTTCAATTTTGAACAATTACAAAGAAAACGGGTGAATTAGTTGTTAACACGTTCACTGCGATGGGCACCACGGATGGGTCCCACTTTTCATCGCGTCTCAGCTTGCGCCTAAGAGCGGAAGTATATTCAATGCCTTATGTGCTTATTTCTTGTAGTATTTGTTTGTCATAATGAACGTGTGTACACGACAGTATCGGTGTCGGACTAGATTTGTTCAAGTTTTGGCACAATCATCATTTCTTTACCCAATTTATTCATTGTTTATGCGAAGTTAAGCGTTTATTTAGCAGATTACTAGCTTTGGATTCAACTATTCTAAACGTATCTGAGCTCATTTAAAAGCTCATCTCGAGATTTGCAAACAAAGTTGAAACAAGCTGGAAAACGTCGAATCTCACTAGAGTAGTTTCAAATCTACTGGAGGAAAAAAGTTTCAGCTGAATCAAAAAATGAGGGTTCTCTCAAGCACAGCATCTGCTCTGTCGTATGTGTATTGTCATGCACTGTGAAACTCTTGGTATTGGAGATGTAGAAAAGAATGATCGGGTTAAATCTGTCACTTCTTATGCTTGAAACGTTTTGAAAAACGTCAATGAACCGCAGACCAAGATCAGGCTCAGCAATGCTGAAGCACGCTAGAACCATGTTCAAACATTATTCTCTGGGTGGAACAGATATTGAAGTACAGATTTTCTTGGAGGCTCATAACATTGAACTTGATGACTTTATCGATACTACTGATCATCCTTATGAATATTCTTCACGTTGGAGAAAATTTTTTGGGTCCCTTCGCTGAGGCCCGCTCAGAAAGATAGCTGCCAACTCTGTGTGCGATGGGCCCTACCGGTGGGACCCACTATGATTCATGAGAATATTACTGTGGATAGATGCCAAACTGATGATTTTCCACAATAAGTTTTAACGTTCTCAAGTGCTGAAACGTACATTTGTACTCTCTCGCAATCCGGACCGGAATCGCGATTTTGTCTTCGCAGTGAACGTTTCAATACAGCTCTCAAGACTAGTGTGTATTTGCAACATAATGTAATATCTATACTCTATAGGCAGGGACTAATTAGATTCCGGATGAGGTTTGATGCGCATAAATAACAAACTGGGGTCAGACTAATCTCAGCCGAAATTAAGTCTGACGGGCACGAGACTGCAATGTGACGGCCGTTGCACTTGCACCAACCGATTTTTGGAGGCTCAAACTGATAGCGGGTAAATTCCGTTGATTTCGACATCGAAAAAAAAGAAATTTGAAAATCGCTAGGGGGTCACTTTAACCCAGTGGGTTATTAAAGGGTGAACGTTCACTTCATGCCGTGAAAGAAAGATGTTAGGATTCAAAACTAATTTCGACAGTCTCTCGAACCAAACCGTGCTTCGATATTTTTAAAAACACGATTCACGGTTATGAAGTTCAAAATTGTCTACTGGTCACCTACAATAGATTTCGTGATAGTGTTTCAGGTGATCGATCAACGAATCTCGTGTACAAGTCAGTCTTCCAATCTGAATTTCGAGCAAGGAGAAATTGACATTGTTGAAACTGTCATTGATATTCAACCGCAGTGACAAGTATACGGAAACAATGCGCGCTTCGTCGGTTTGAGCTGCTCTCAAGTTGTACCAATATATCTATACGTTAACATGTTTAACGGAGACTACAGGCCCCTAATCAGATCTTGTACATAACGGCAAGGTATATAAAGAGGGGTATATACAGATGAGCGAGGTGGATAAGCGAGTACAGAAGGAGGAGGAGGTTGAGGAGGAAAAGGAGGAGGAGGAGAGGCTTAAGCGTACAGTTAATGGAGTCAAGACGTCGCAAGGAGACAAGCAGAGCATCATGCGTATCCTGGATAAGCGTGACGCCGAGTTTGGATAAGCAGTGTAAGGGCAGACGCGTTGTTCCATCATTTATGCCCTAACTTCCTCACTCCCTCTCCCAATTTCGTGTGTCGCAAATCTTTGGCTTCTGTGAGAAATCTTGCTCGTATACGCATAAGTTGTACGCACTGCTCGAGTTTGATATCGGTTGGATGAATGATGAATCCGCGAGTGAGCGATGGTAACGTTGATTATATGTTTAACCGCACGCTGAAGGCTCTCGTTACCACACTTGAAAACTCATCTGAGCTTCTACCTTGTCCTCTTGTTGAGTCGTAAGTTCAGGCTTATCCGATAGAAAAATGAGAGGAGTTTGGGGTATGGCGAGCTATTATGAAGATCATATTACTGTCAACCGGGGTAACTTTGGAACAAAAATTGCAATTTTTTCCTTGAACCTCACGGAACTTGTACGTCTTACATCAGAAGCGCATTGTATCTGTAGTCAAACGAAAGCTCACAGTTTCATCTTTCGATTGAGGTGCTTATAAAGTCCATTAGGACATCTCTGGTTGGAGCAGTGAGCGCTGAAAGCCGTGTTCCAAAGTTAGACACGGACTGGGGTAACTTTGGAACAGAAATTGTTATCATGTATCATTCGTCAATTAATTTATAAACTAGATCACGCAATCAAATTTCACTATTAGTAATCGACTGATTGCCTGAGCTTTCCATTGACCTATAGTAAAAAAGAACATTTGGTTGAATTTAACTTCTATAATCAAGAATAGACACCTTCAGCAAACCTCACTACCCGCGTCGCGGCTAACTCTCGAGGAGGAAAATACCTTCACAGTAGGTTCCTGACAAAATCTGCCATAAATCGGCTTCCGTGGGTCGAAACGAGACGGTTTTTGGCTCATTTTGAAGCTCTCAATTACGACTACTCGAGTTGGTAGAATTCGATGATGATAGAGATCTTGGGTAATAATTGAGTGTACATGAACAAGTGTCCCAAAGTTACCCCAGTTTCTGAATAAAATACGCACTTGTCAGTTTTTGCTCTACAAAATTGAAACTTCGTGAAAATACTCTAATGTAACAATCATATCTAGACGAATGCCCAAATATGTGTACGCACAAGTGAACTCTAGCTCAGCTACCTTGATTCGACTTGCTAAAGTCGAAACCACATCACTTTTTCCGAGAGACTGTTTCTTAGATTGAAAACGTACTTTTAAAGAAGTCAGTTTATAAATGGATTAAAAGCTGTTGGAGGCCTTCGCACCAACGCAAAATATTGTTTATGCTTGTCCCAAGTGGGTGGAACCGGTATGAAGGCCTTAGGATCATCTGCCTAGCCAACTGTGCGTGATAACCACTCTTTTATGGATTGTTCCAAAGTAACCCCTCCCCCTCCTGTTCCAAAGTTACCCCGTTTGACGGTACATCTAGGTTTATTTTATTCGAAAAATGCGACTGAGATTCCTCAGAGCCATCAAATTGATTGGAGCCCTACCCGCAACCACGGTTGCAAGTAATTTTTGATACGTGGAAATGAGATGGTGTTCGGATCCGTGTGCCGCTGCTCATTGCTTCATTTTCACTTCGAATTTGAATCCATCACTTATAACGGCTGAATTGAAAATACAATTCATGGATGATTTTTTAGATTTTTTTGGAAATCGTAACCCTATGACTACTTTGGATGATCTATTATTCACGTCTGGACACTGGATGCAATTCTACATTTAAAAGATGTTGAGTTCGTATAAATTCTCAATGAGTAAGAGGCCTCTACCACGACCGACTTACTTTGGAATTAGTCCAAAGCTTCGTGGAAAGATGTAAGTAGAACGAGTCAACGTACGGCGAGACATGATATTCTCGGCGCACAATATTCGGCTATTGAACAAAGAAGTTGCGAAAAGATGATCGTAAAAAAAGGTTTAAACATGTCCATCACACTGTGCCATGCAGTTTGAACGATGATCTCTCAAATTGAGTGGTTATGATGCGAAGTACGTTTGAAAAAATAATAGTCAAAATTATATATATGTTCGGTCGTCTGTGGGAAGAAGAAACGAACGATACCATCTGCCCAACTTCGATATAGCTTTAGTCGCAAACTTCTTTCAATGGACTTGTGGATCTGGATCTGAACATTGCAGAAACTCCTATAAATCTCTGATGATCCACTTTCAACCCCACCCTCCCTTCCCCGTTTGTGCATAATACTGCACATCAAGCTCTCGTTTCGGATCTCGCTCGTGTCGGAAATTTCAGATTGGCAATGTTCAAAGACGCGTTCAAACGCAAGAGAGAGCATCAGAAATCGTGATCATGTCTCACGGAAGCGAGAGGGATGGAGTTATATACAGGGCGGGAGAGGTGTCGCATTGTCAAACGAAGAGACAGCTCTTGAAGCCGATGCCGTAAAGCCCAGTCGTCTCGAATATCGGACGCTTTGTTTCGATAATGGCTGGTTAGATTCACTCAGAGCCGCAACCCGTTAATTACTCGAGACTGTCGGGCCGTTACTGGCTGACGCTATATATAGTAGAATGCGCGCTATCAGGCATTCCCGAGTACTGGCTAATTCGATCAAGAGTCAAGCCTGACGGCGTGTAAAGAGAAGACGACGCGCCTTTAGGGACACCATTGAAGACACGCCACTACCAAGGAGTCGCGCCTTATGCGCTGATTTCTGAGATGCTGTGTGTTCATGGGATGGTGTTTTGTATCTTCAGCGTGACGCTGTCTCAATAGTCATAGAGAATAGTGGATGTTTGTCGTGTAACTGAGCCGCCTATGTGGGGCTGTTTTCAACTTGTTCGTTGGGAGGGTGACCGAAATTTTCTGAGTGATTTTTCAATTGAATTCTTTGAGATGACACCGGGATGAGGGGTCAAACGTAATTCGCATGAAGATAAAAGCTTAGAAAATCTGAAGAATTCACGGAAATTCTCATTGTAAAAGACAGCTTGTTCTGAGCTATAAATGACTATTTTTTCGTCCAACTATATTCAAGTGGTCTCGTTCATTCGAGCCAATCATGTACCGTTGTATGGGGAAATTTCAACAATGCAGGTTACCCAAACAATTGATCAGCTTTTGATTGTTTCGGTGTTAATGAACTTCAAAATTGCCAAGAAAAATGAATTGAATACATTTGAAACGCTCTCTCACTCTTGAGAATAAAGATCAGATCTGAGAATATATCGGCCGATGTTTTTGTATATCTATTGTGTGTCTTGTATCTTAGGTATCTCCATCTCTGAGAAATGAATATTTGGTATTTTCTACATCCAACTGTCATTTTGAATAATGAAAGTTACTCTGCGGTAAGCACGGCGAAGAACTTTTTACGGAATAATTCGATTTAGATGGAAGATTTCTCCACAAAAATCAAGATTTGAAACTATATCTACTGGGTTATGGCATCAAATTCGATTTACAACAGTTGGTAGCTCATATCATAACGTATCAAAATATTGGTACTTGAAAAAATCGTATATAGAAGCACCTGATTTAAGAAGCTACGTTATGACCAAATTGACTGTTTACAAACGTTGCTTCGTTGGCGGAGTAAAATCGAAGAGAAGAAAATAGGGATGGGTAAAAAAAAAACGATTGAGTGGACCGAAAAGCAAGCGAAAGAGAGAGGAAACGTTGGCGAAGTCGTAGATGACGAGCAATCGTATCAACGATTATTTCCGCCAATAAAATGGAAGTTGAGTTTTGCGCAGAGTCTACGTCGAAAACTCAGATGAGAAAGAGGAGAAGTAAGACGAGTGGGTAATAAATCCAGAGTCGCCCGGAGCAGACACTTATATCCGAGTTTGCTCTCTATCTTTCTCTCTTAACTGCTCCGGCTCTCTCTCGCTGTGTGTCACTTGCTGTTATTCTTTTCCTAATTTCCTTCCTTCGATATAGAGTCAAGATTTATTTTGACAAAATTCCCCAAGCCCTCGGCCATGCGGCGCGCGCTCCTTATGACGGCCATTCTTCTTGTTTGATAGCCGAGAAAAACTTGTCGATTTGCTTTGGATTTTGATTTGTGTACAGGTCGCTATGAAGATAGGAATTTGTAAACTAGATTGCTGAGTTTTAGTGATAAGAAATGTGTATCTCTGAGTTTCAACATTGTTGTTCACGGTGCTCGGGAATATATAGACGGTAGGTTTAACAAAACTGTCACCAAACACGTCGGGATTTAGCACTTTGCCAAAAGGTCAACATACCGTTGGAATTATTTTTCAATGATACCCGAGATTTCCTCTTCTAACGATTTGAGGAGTTTCGGTCTTCTAACGTTGAAGGTAGCTCGGCTCTACTTGGTCGAAATCAAACTCACCAGAGCATATTTTGAGGGTCTTGAAATGAACTTCAAAATTAGTTGGAGTACGTGGTGAAATATTGAGATGCATCTGAGTTATGGATTTTGAGGGCCGTTATTGTCTCGACAAGTAGGGGTGCTCAAAAAGTTCCATTTGATTTGATTAACATGAAAAAATATGAATCAAGCTCGCATTTTCAAAAAAGGGACTGCCCCATGTCAATTCCAACGACATGTTGATCGTATGCTATTTCATGAAGAACCGTGAGTAAAAATGGGAAAGTAATACTTTTGCGCCCAGTGTTTCAATCCAGATCCTCCTCAAATAATTACCGACCTCTCAGTAGGTGTCATCGATCATCCGTGCCATGGTTCCTTGGCTAAATATATAAGATATGGCTAATGACGGTAAACTCAAGTCCTAAGTTATACTTAATCCCGCAGCGCCAACGTCTGCTAGCAACTTATCCCATCCCCAAGTGGCTGGACTTTGCAAAGCAGAGGATCGCAAACTGCCACTGCTGCTGCAAGCCATATAGAAACCTCACCCTCATATACCTTCCCAAAACTCTGATACATTGTGTTACATAAGTTCGTTCGGCCAAGTCAAGACGAGAGAGATACTAACTAGCCGGCTCTCTGTACAAGGTTGGATAGGGACGCCTGAACAGCTCTGGGATTATGTATAGAGGAGAAGGAGGACGGCTAAGCCTTTCCATACAGTATATAGGATAAAGGTGTATATAGTAGTATTATAGTCGGAGGGTGAGAGGATCGAGCGGAGTCTGGGCTACTTGCGCGAATTATCGAGTTTGGAATCCCGTAACAGCCGTTAACGCGCAACGGAATAGCAGAGTAAACGTTGAATGAGAAAGTGCTCCCGTGATAATGTGTTTTGTCGTCTTGGACGTGTACAAGGGGTCCGTTGGTCTTTGCTCTGATCTCGCACTCCATCACCAACTCTATTAGCCAGGTTGTATCGGGTTCAGAAGAAGTGCTACGTGACTTGCAATTTGTTCGAAGCCTTATAAAATATGATGAAAAATCCGATGAAAAACTGCTTATAGATCACGGGAACCCACGAAACTTGTAAAATTTTACGCGTGAATAGGGAAGCACATGAAAAATATTTTCAGAGACGACTGTCAAATTAGTCATGGGATTTCAAGGGGATTTCTGTCACCACGTTTTCTCAAATTTTGACACAGAAATGTCAAAAATTCAGTTTGCTCGATAACGCCATAACACATTTCATACTATTCTATTCAAAGACCACACGCACAGAATTTTTCGATAAAAATTACGAGACTGGTACAGGAAAAATGACCCCACATACCCACAATCGTGGGGCGCGCCACCTGGGAGCGCCAATTTTTACCGGCATGTAGGGTAATTTTTCCCTGTACCAAGAAGATGCTTCCTCCCATGCCACTTACCGTGATGTTGCTCTGATCAATATGAAAATCACCTCGAGTAAAGATAAAGATGATTCAGCAAGTTTCAAATGGTTTCATCAGTTTGTATGCTTCGACCTCGAATCAAAATCCAGGCATCTTCATCAGAACGAGTCAAATAATGTATTGTTATACCGAAATTTTTGTGAGGTTAGGTAAGACGCCAAGCTTGCGGCGCGCGCAGGCGCACCCAGCTGTTTATACTGGTACGGTAAAAATTACCCTACAAGTGCCCGCAAAATTTACTCAAATTCACCGCACTTATTTACCAAATTCGATACAATTTTTGACCTGAAATAAAGTTTACCAGACGATATGGGTAAGTTCTCTCGACACTCATCCGCAATAAGTAGGCTGAAATTAGAAGCTTTAGAATATGGTGTAACTTTCCGATATCAGAACGCTTACATCAACTTTTACATCTGACACTTTTACTTTCACCTACTAACAAATTTTTGAATAAAAATCGAGTCAATAGTGACACATATTCTATCCAAAGCGTATTCAAACGTACCCCAAAGATTATAACCTCACGATAGCATTCTTCTCACATACCCTGACAATATGGATTTCTCTACATATTGTTTCAGAACTGAGAAAAATTTCCAGATTGATACCTACCATAATGCGAATGTAAAAAAATGCGTTGTCGGGGCAAATTTGCCAATTTTCATCAATTTTCCGATTTAATGACTCAATTGTGCTTCTAAGAGGTAAAGCTAGCTAATGTAATCAAGATTCTCTGTGGTTATCCTGTAAACTTCGTTGTCTTACTTCCATAGGTTACGTATTTTGCATCAATTTTCTCTCGATATTGCTCCCACTCAGCGTTGGGCAAAACCCACTGGAGAACAACACAACAGCTACATTCAGACCGGATTTTTACATGCAATTTTTCAATCTGAACATAGCTGTTGTGTTGCTTTCCAGTGGGTTTTGCCCAACGCTGCTCCCACTATGTTTTTACACTTGAACAAGGAAATTGCCACTGCAGCTGTATTTATTGGCAATAATTGATTTCAAACTACGAATTTGTTGATAACAACACACGGTGCTCGAAAAAGGGTGAAAGGTTCAACAAAAATGTCAAGAGCAACTGAGCACGTGATGATTCAGTAGTAATCTTCCTTTGTAATCCAAGAATAATTCTCGCGTCCCGAAATTCGTCCATACTGATGTACTAGAATCCAATTTTTGCGAGCAGTTTTCGATCTGGTCTAACCTTCTGATGGAAAATGATTGTGCTAAAAAAAAAAAAAAATTCTGAATAATTTTCTTCCTATCGATCATAAATTGTGTATTATACGGGAAGAAAAGTCAGGATAAAAGTTTGGAAAAAGTTGATTGGAAGCGTATCGTTGTATATTATCAGCTCAAGGAAACTGGTATAGCCAAGGGAACCTCAGCAGACGTGCAGAGGGAGAAGACTTTGGCGTCGGACATGCATATCGCCAGAGGGCATTCTCGGGTCTTCCCGTGCGCGCCGCGCCGCAAGATAGGGTGGCAAACTTTGATACTCCGTATATTAGGTGCAGCTTGACTCGATATAAGACACTTTCTGCCCCCCTGGACTTTGCATGAGATTAGAATTATTTTAATGAAGATTTATGGGGTAAGGGTTAATTGTTCCACTCTCGTGGCTTGGAGCAATCCAAAAGTGAACGCGCGCGCTCTCTCTTCGTGGTCTTGTGCTGATACGCAGCCATGTGGTAATTGTGGTTTATAAGCTCAGCCAAAGTGAGTGGAGGACTTTGCTGGAAGAGACAACCATTTTGTGAGCATTTAATTCTCGAGGAGACTCGTTTATTCGAGGTGAATAAATGCATCTCGTTAGGCTCGTTATATTTCGTAGTTTAAATTTATCTCGAACTCGCGTGTATGAGTTTTGATCTTGTTAACTGTAACAGTGGTAATTTACAAACATCCTATCCGGTAACTTGATCCAACAAGGTTCTCCCTTTAGACTGATGCTGGCAGATATGATTCAAAGTTTCATCTGCTTATGCTAGCTCTTGAACTTGTGTACCATCAATCTTCAGGTTTCCTTGTCTTGCTTCACAAAACTAATTATTCGATGCGGCTGAGTATCATTTCAACAATACGTTGATAGTATCATTGTATCGTAGAAACCTGGTAGATATGAATGTATTTCGGCACTTTCTCACTTGTTTCCAGAAAAAAATAAGAAGGCATCGAGAAAATTCTTCTATTCCATGTTCCTATCCGGACTTTTAAGTAATGCCATTCATCATAATTTTGTTTTGATAATTTGAGATGATTAGTTTTATGTGTCATTCGATTATCTCGAATCAATTTCAACGAAATAACGTTGTATAGTAATCAATCGATCGATTGGTCAGTTCAAAGTAAATTTAAACCACGTAATCTGTAATGGTGTTATTTTCCCATCTCCCAAAAACTTTTATCAATTATCCAATAAGTTTGTCAATGTGGAATTTTCGAATTTCAATTATAAATTTTCGATCATTTCTATATTTTGATAGAGAAAATTATTTACAATTTTTATCAATAAATTAATTCTGACATCGTCAACTTCCAAATTCATTCCGAGATTTTCAAGCGTAATTCCGTTGATGGCTAAAGCTGAAAGAATAGCGCGTGCCTCCGGCGAAAATGCATCCAAGTATGGCTCACTTTTCTACACCCTTGTCAGCCTAACGAACTAAAGAATAACTCGGCTGCCTTCAACTCTCTTATCTTGGCACAAGCGACTAGAAGAAGGAGAGTCAGCATAGTCCACAAGGGGAGCGCGCGAAAGTTGAAATTGATGCAGTGGACGGACGCGTCGAGGGCCACTTAGCCAACGTCCGCGTACTACTATACTTCTCTCTCGTACAGACATACACCGTCGGCCGACTTGAGCTAGTCTCAAGACGAAACACAGCCCCTTTTGCCCTTCTCACATTCAACAATGCGCAGTCGCAAAAGATCATCTTTCCCAAAGGCAATGGTACACTGCGGACCGAGATCAAGAGCAAGAGTTGACTCGAGAATTTTGCTGGCTGTGCGAAAAACTTTTCCAAACTTTTCTTTATCAGTCTCTCGTGATGAGGCTCCTGTTGTCTTGCTGAAAGTGAGACAAGCTACAAACATGAGTCGTCGCTTGTTCTCAATTTATCTAATTGCAATCATCTTGATCAACTTTTTATGGAACTTATTGCTAGCTAGTTCTTCTACTCTTGAAAACATTTTTGATCGTTTGATTATATAACCTTTTTCCTGAGTGATGGTCATCTTTTGAGTGATAAATCGCGATTTTTCTGGTAACATCTATGGAACCACTTCATAGATCACAGAGCCATTGTGAATCAATCGTCCCAGAAAATGTACAATTTTCCGGGCTTCTGAGCCTTTGGGTCATGATTTTATACCGTAAATATTTATTATTCTGTCGAGATTTTCAATCATTGTTGAATTTCCTCCAGACTTTAGCACGGACTTTTTGTCATGGTTATGTTAGAAAATAGCTTCAATATCAAAAATTTCATTAGAATGAACATGACATTTCAAGTGGTATGTTCCATAGAATATCAACTATGTTCATAGCCAATTTAGATTGCCAACAATGAGAACATCAAGGTGCAAAAATAGTCTGAACCATTTCATCCTGCTCTTTTCTCCATGTCATTGAGAAAAACATACAGACTCCAGGGGACCTCTTTGCTGCTTTCTCACCCTCTCGGCCTTTTTCATTTCCACCACCCTTTTTGTCCGACGGCCGAGTCGTTACACTAGCGCTCGTTAAGGAAAACAACGCAAGTCGTTTTCGAGTTTTGCACAGCTCATCAGAAGGGTCGCGCTCTCGGGGCAGCATAGCGTTGCACGATGCCCAAGGGCTACCTTCTATTCTTCTTTCTCTCTGTTTCCTTCATTTTCTCGCTCTTTCTCGCACGGACACTTGGCCACCATCGTACTCTTCACCTTCTACTCGTTTTGCCGCTGTTAAGCGAGAGACATAGAGAAAGAGAACCGAATTCCCAAGGGTGAAATGGCTCATTCCGCGGCGTACTTATCCGGTAGCTCGCGCGCGAGCCGTAGATAACCATAGATTAATGGCTTCGGAAGAGTGAGTGAGAGAGTGAGAAAGATACTTGTGGCGTCTCTTCTCTCTGCTTGATTTATCGTTTATTGAGAAATATGGCACGATTCTTCTCGTACTTCTTGCATGGAACAGCTTAGTCAACCTTGGCGTACCGTTCTAGTCGTCCGATTGTTGCCGAGATCTATCACGATCGTTTACTGATATCGGAGCTACAAGGAAAATCTGATGCTCGAGTGGCTCGATAAGTGCGTCAATGAATGTCGATTATTTAGATAGAAAAAATTTCGAGTAAGTAATGTATTGTGTCGTGATTATTCTTATTGAGATTCTTGATATGCATCTGTCATGTGCTGATATTGATATCCACTAAATTATGAATGGATGAACACGATCAAGAAAAAGTATATGCTGCTAAAAGAGATTAGCAGATTGCTTTCTCTTAGCAAGATGTGCGATAACTTCGATAAGAACCCGATCAAGAAAAAGTATAATGTACGATTAATACGTCGGAGGCAGGATTTCAGAATTTTCATCGAAGATGGGGATCTCTTAAATCCTCGTCATACAATTGCCTAATACGAATGAAAAGTGCCATTTTCTGTCAAGTATTCTGAGCCCAGTCTTCGAATTCATTTCCCGACCAAAAATGTAAGAAGTTCTGTAGGTTCCAGCAGATCTCTGTGGTGGATGATCTGTTTCCTGTATTCAATTTATGAGTGAGTCTCAAAACAGTTTGTATGATCATATTCTGTTGAAATGATGGATTGCCTCAAATGTCAATCATTCCTGGATGTGAATTATAGTGGTCCTATTCAGAAAAATTTTCACAAAAGAAATACCGATATCAAAATTGCAAAAAAATTTTCAACCCTAATGTCTGATTAAACGTATGACTTACTACTTGCCGTCCTATCTTACTACCCGACCGCCTCAGAATCGGTTCAATGAATCTATTATGGAACGATGGGAATTTTATATTCACAAGAGGATTTGATGGAAATTAGCCATTCTACTTTAGAGTGGGAACGGTGTTCCTTTAGTATATTCGCATGAGCCAAGAGATACCTATACGAGATTCAATGTTCGATCATAACTGTTCGACGTATTTTATTTTGTATCTCAAGTACTTGCAAAACGAATCAACGTGATTTCAGTCGCAGAACCCTTCAAATTGGATCAGTATAGGACTTATCTGTCTGGAGATGGCTGTGAATTTCGCATTTTCAAGCTAATCAAACTTTTTCGCTTCGACAAAATAATTCAATCCTATATTCGTAACAGTAAAATGTATACCCAGGGATGGATCTGTAAAGAATAAATATTCGAAAAAGTATAATCAAAGGAAGAATGTAACGGATACACAAGTGTTTAACCATCATCGATTTAATGTAACGATAGAGATAACAGTGAAACGTTGAAGGCCCATTAGCGAGTCCCATTATACGGGTGGTCACGAAATACCGATCGGGTATGCTAACAATGCAGTATCGTAACTCAATGACATACGCCATCGTTTCCGCCATGTAATCATCATACGCTTGTCCGAACCCTGTCCTCACGGATACGATATGTGAGTCAAAGATATTAGGGTTGCGCCGGGCATCGCTGTCGATGACAGTAGCAATTCAGAGGAGTTTGCGGGCATCGTTAAATTTGCCTTTGATACATGGACAAATCATGATAGCTGTTTAGTAAATCGATGAGTTTGAATTTGATACCACTATGTTAACATTGGATTCAAAAACAACTATTTCTATTTATCCAGATTACACAAATCAGACACGTTTGTTATCAAGATTTAGATAAAATTCAAACGCATGGTCGGTTTGACTTCACTTTTCACAAATTAATCGAGTAGGGAAATCTGGTTGGCTTCATTACTCTGCCTTCGTATAAATTTCCATCAACAGTATTTTCGTATACTGCATTGTACATACACACACATGAGAACAGTAAAAATATTTCCTCGATACAACCCTGTCGTAACGCAGTCATTTTCAGCGGTGCATAAACGTTTCATTGAGCGGCTTACGCTCAAGCCTGGCTCATGTAAAATGACGATCACACATTTCGACAACGACTATGCAGATTGGCCGTTAATTTTTGCCAATAAACAATCCGCGAGTCTCTGTTGAAAGAGAGGAGCCTCTATTTCGGATTAAACCCATAAGCGTATTATGGGATTGTAATTTAATGCGTACCCATGACTAGATTATTCCACTTATACATTTCCGATGCATGTCCCGACATCGTCGCATTGCTCACATTTTTATTGATTTTCCAACCGAAAAGCTATGTACCATATCCATTGTTGTAATGATCAATTCATCGGACCAATAAAGTTGCATGGTATTATTGACCACTCGAATAAAACCAAGCCAACCATCGAGAGTGAATTAAATTGATCAACACTATAATTACTCATAGTGTGGAATTTTCAATTTTTGAATAACAGGACGCAGGAAACGGAAAAAATTACTCATCATATTCTTTACTACCAATTCATGGAACATGTTGCTGGAATATTTAATTTATGTCCCGAAGGACTGTACGAGAACAATAAGTAGTCAATTAGTGACATGCGTATTTATCGCTCCATGGTGTTAAGAAGGAATTTGCACAAAAAGAATACGTGGATATGTGGGCTTTTTTCATTCTCTCAATTTTGTGAAGATGAAAAAGAGTAGACACTTGCAAGGGGGGACCACGGGGCCCGGGTCCCCAATCTTCCCCAAAATTTTTTCACTGTTTTGTACCACCTAAAATATGAAGAATCCAGAGTAACTCCGTCAACTGGGCCTCCTGTTCAGAGTTACAGCCTATGGCATTAGCACTGCCCATATAGGCCCATGTCAAAAATTGATGTATATAGATGTACTGGCAATGTTAACGTTTTTGCTTGTAACTCTGAACAGGAGGCCCATTTGACAGAGTTACTTTGGATTCTTCATATTCTAGGTGGCACAAAACTGTGAAAAAAGTCTGGTGAGCTTTCGTGACCCGCACTCCGTGGGTCCCCCTTGTTAGTCCGCCAAGTAGTAAAACATACGCATGGTCAGACTACTGACATTGATGAAATCTGATTGACTATGATGTTTACTCTTCTTGAGAATAAGATCAAGAGTCTCTGCGATGTAAATTCCCCTCTTGATCAATTTTTTCTTTTTCATGAAATTTATGCGAAAAAATGAATTCAGTTCGGGGTTGATACTCGCTTGATATTTGTTCAAGCTGCGCAAACTCATCGAAAGGACATGATCTATGTAAAGTATTATTCACGATTTTGGGCAGTCTGGTCGTTATCGTCAGCACTTGTGCCAAATTGGCTCAGTGGTTGCGGCTGCGTATGAACAAAATGCATTATGTTACGCGCGCTGCGCTGTCATTCCGAAGCGAAAGATAATGCGGCTTGAAATCTCATTAGTTGCCCTCGTATTTCGAGTACTTGGGAGAGAGTACGTGTCGTGTTTTATCGCAGAAGTGGTGTGGCAGTAAAGCTGACTAATTTATCATGTTTAGCCGATTCAATCCGTCGGCTTTCCGAGTCAGAATGCCTCCCTGTCTCTTCTTGTTCTAGTCACGATAGATGATTTTTCCTGTCTGGCGTGTCAATGATATTCATGACGCGGGATTATCGGGCCACGAACAGGGATCAAAGGTACATACGAATGGCCATGGGATGGGTTTGAAATTCAGTGAAAGATACGTTCGGCGTTCGACCAGTTGGATAGGTTTGGAATGAGCTGATGGGATAATGATTTTTTCACTCAAAGTTTTCCGTTCATACTTTATAGTTGAACAGTTCTTCCATTAGATTCTATGTGGATATTTTCTATTTTTTTGTCACGATTGCGATTAATCAAAGAGCTCATGGAGTGCGAGTCATGAATTTGATGCAATTTTTGGCCATATTTTCTCTTGTGCTTTTGAATAATCTCAATGACTTTCATTCACATCTAGAATATTCATTCCTAGAGATAAATTTAGTTTGCAATCTTCACGTGTTTTGCCTGTGATCGGCTTATTTTCCTGTTCATAGTTTTGGTCCTGGTCTACACCCATTCTTCGTATCCTTGCTCATCGTCCTTACTCCAATTCGAGGTGCGTGGCGACAGCCACGCCGCCCTATCGGGCTCTGCCGCAAGCTGTCTCGGTGCCAACAGCTGATCGGTTCGAAATGGTTTACCGCAGCGCTGGCTAGCGCGGACCCGGCAGTATGTACACGAGACTAAGTTTCTACATAAAAATTATGAATAATAGCAATATTGAATGTCTTACCTAGTAAATTTCAGTGATTTGGCGACTTATGGAGGGTCGGGTATGCGGAACGTGTACATTATATGATCCGGATCCGCCACCTCATATTTAGTAGTGCATCTCCGCATACCCGACCCTCCATATGTCGCCAAATCATTGAAATTCACCAGGTAAGACATTCAATATTGTTATTATTCATAATTTTGATGTAAAAACTCAGCCTCGTATACACACTGCCGGGTCTGCGTCAGCCCGCGCTGCAGTAAACCATTTTGAACCGATCAGCTGTTGGCACCGAGACAGCTTGTGGCTGAATCCGATAGGGCGGCGTGGCTGTCGCCACGCACCTCGAATACCAATAGTTCCAAACAGCT
This sequence comes from Eretmocerus hayati, assembly GCA_029851415.1. Classification (NCBI taxonomy): domain Eukaryota; kingdom Metazoa; phylum Arthropoda; class Insecta; order Hymenoptera; family Aphelinidae; genus Eretmocerus; species Eretmocerus hayati. Next base: position 137,992,870 of record CM056742.1, read on the forward strand.
TAACGCATTTGGTCACGTCATTTTCTAATCTAACCATTGAAAGACAGTACTGTGCAACATTATTGAAAGTTGTGCAGTCTGAGACTAATCGTGGTGCCCAAATTACACTTTTCTACATTTTCAACTACAAATATAAAATTCTCATGGATTTTTCATGCAGTGAGTCTGCTTCAATTCAAGTTTCGATCCTGGTGTTCGACCGACGTGAAGATGATCTCAAGGCCCTCCAAAGCGTTCTTCTTGAACTGGGACAATGATTGATTAGAAAAACATGACCAAAAGTTTTCAGACATTCATGCTGATCTAATGTGTCGTACGACTCATTTTCAATATTTCTTGTTACATCTTTTCACGGATTATCTTACAGATTGAGGAATTTTGATGGGATAGAATCCGTAATCACACGTTATTCCAATCCATGAAATCATGAAGTGTTGGTATGCTGGGACCAGGTCAGAACTCTCTGCTAATCAACTATCGCTGCGTATCCCTCTTCTTCCAAAAAAAATTTGTCTGTAGAAAGATTTTCACCGTAGGCTCTTATCAGAATGATCGTACTCATGTCCCACAACAGTATCATTTGCAGTTATTACTCACAACGCATATCCAGTTGAGAGCATGATGAAGTTGAAATTTCTTGGCTAATACTTTGCATATCCCGATTATCTCTTTAGTGCAGTTCTGGCGAGGCAAGATGTTCTTTCTGGCTCTTCTTGCGTGTGTATGTAGCTTCAGATCCAAGTTGAGCGTGAATGAGTTTGAGCTTAACTCAGTTGTTGTGAATAAGTAAGCGAAGTGTTGCAAAGTTGAAGAGGCACATCGGGTGGAGTTAGGCGCGCAGAAGAGAGGCTTGAATTAAATTGTTATACGGATGAAGTGGCGTGCGCGCGAGCTGAATTCGCTTGAAATAGGCGGCAACCGTGGCTTCTCAACGACGTCGCTTGCGTGAATATTTAATCGTCCTGTTAATGGCAACAAACTTTCAACTAGTTTTGTCAGGATTTTTAGGTTACCAAAATTGTTTCTCAGGGAATCCATTGATATTTTGATACGATCAAGTTCTATATTTATCACTGGAGGAAATTACAAACGATTGAATCTCATTGATCGTTTGATGAATATTGATCAAATGAATTCCACAACCATAAGTTCATAATATACCAATAATTCCACTTTGATCTTGAAATTTAATTTCTTTTCTCTCGTGTTTGTATGTCGAGAGTACTGATTTTTTGTGAATCAGAAAATGTCGGTCGTGAATGTTACATCGATCATGAGGAAAATTTTTATAATTCCCAATTCATTACAAATATTAAACATCTTTGAAAAAGTCAGTTCATGAGAAATCATCGCATTTGATTTTCATGAGTCATAACTGCTACAATTTCGACAATCCGTCAACTTGATGCATTTTGGTGGAATGTAAATTGACGCGAGGCGTGCAAAGAGGAAGTGGGAGACAGCTCGAGACATCTGGTGAAAAGAGAGAATCTGAGTAAGATATAATGGGGAAGGAGGCAGTCAGGCTCAGAGCGGTTGGGAGTGCGAGAGAGAAGGTTGAAAACTATGCAAGCGACGTGCGTCGCCTCGAGGGGCCAAGTGTACGTCAGATGCAAATCACCCTGGCTAATTTCTCGGAAAACTCGCGAATCCGCGCATGCTACTCTTCTCTATGTCTGTCTGTTCCGTTTCACCCTCTCTCACTTCTCCCATCATCGTCAAACTTGTTCGCAGGTATATATAATACTATATACCATAGATAGAGCTACATCTGGAAGTGAGTGAGATGGAAAAGGGCTGCGGCAGGTGAACGTTTGCCACTTCTCTTATGTATAGTTCTATCCTTTTCTTGAGCTTCCTCTTTTGTCTCGTTATAATCCGATTCCGGCGATGTTTGCCATGCAGCTCGACTTGGTTGTTTCAAAACTTGATTAGGAAGCTTCTTGCGAGGCGCCTTGTCGTCTTTAGTTCTTTCTGTCACCTCTCTCTCTAGCCAAGCCAACGCGTTTAGTTAGCGCTGATGGCAACAGAAAGCCGCGAATAGACATCTGTGGCATTCCCAAAGTTGGAGTTTCATTGCCATGCTGGTCGTCATTTGAACTTTTGTTCTTCGAGAATGTGGTTTAAAACAAAAGTCTTTTCGGATCAGAAAATTGAATCCGTGATAATCGACAACTTTGCAATTTTTACGCATTTTGTAGTTGAATTTTAACCAGAATAATGTTCAGTTTTTCGTTATCCACTTTAATTCACTTCATGACCAAATAGCACCCAGCACAAAAAATATCCTAATTTAGACATCTCCTCGTGGTTCGTAACATGTAAATATTGTTTTCACACGCGGTAGCCATGCAACGCGGCTGTAGAGCTCCATTTACATATCTTATATTAGAATCTCTATTCGACAAAGGTTGAGATGAGTTCTCGATTCATTGTTACTGGCTACTTTATAGCTGATAACTCACTAATCAGCCCAAGTAAGAAGAATATTGTAAAAAACGGAAATGACCGAGTGGCTGGTGCTTTCTAACCTATAAAATGAGTACACTGTAATTCGCACTTTTCTCCGACTCTTTTCCGATTTGGGCTAAATGACGAGAAGACGCGTTCAACTAGACTGTAACAAGTGTGGGACAACTCGTCGGTTACCTTAAATCGAAGGAGAATTCGAGAGAAATGGGAATAACTTTCAGCTGCATGGTCATAGTTCCAAAGCACACGTATCTTTTCAAAAATTTCTCAGAAAATTTGAGTTTTGGTGATTTTTTTAGGTTCGGCTGGTGAATAATTCCTAAAGTCTGACAAAATCGCATCGAGCAGTTCTTACATCACGAGTAAGCTTCAATTTGTCTATTGGCACTCAACTTGGATGATGTATTAGATGATGAGCATTTCGATTTTTGGCGGGGATTGTAGATACACATTTTTTGGTTTGGTGGAAAAATCTTGTATTTTAGAATTTTGGGTTTGCGACATTCAATGGATAATGCCGAAATGAACAGTACACGAAGGTCCCACATTTCACGTGTGCTACCACCTGGGTAACTAAAGGTAAAGATCGAATTTAGCGACTTTGTGCGTAGTGTTTCGATTCGTCGCGGTCCGCAAAGTCTGTATGATCTCCAAAAAAAGAAAAAGCTTCATTTCAGAATTGTGTATCGTCAGTTGCGCTCTGGCAGTATACAACAACTAATTTCGAATTATCTACTATGCTTTGCAAAGAAAACCCCGACGAAAAAGTCTTGACAGAATATGTAAAAATATTTAGAAGTTGAGCATTAGCATTGGATGAGCGCGCTCGAGCGGTGTTGATGAATCGAGGAGGAGGCTCATTCATCATGTCGAAAGCAATATCCATGTTTTTGCGGGACGAGAGAGGGGAAATTATTCAGGCGAGAGCGTCAATCAAAATACACTCTCGAAGAAATTCAGCGGGATGTGCGGCTGGGCGCGTGCCTCTTAATCCCTGGTGCGCGATTATGCGTAATGTCCGTGCTTAATCAAACAAAATTGGATTTTTATTAAACGCCTCCCAGCACGAAGCCACCATCGCCACTGCTTCCCTGCTACCGTCGCATTAAAGGGTGGAGGCGTGTCTGACGATTCTTGAGTAGGGTATACAAAACCTAAGTGCAGAGGGAGTTGACGATTGACCGCGAAAGGTCTTGACTGTACAATTTGACGTCGTCCAGACGTTTTGAATGCAATGTTTTCTTGGGTAGGTATTATGGCAGTAACTTGTCATGATCGCAATCTTGTGAATACAACCTCTGATTTTCGAGCTCGCATTTGGTTGACTATGTTATGCGCGTGATTTTCCATGATATTGTAATTGCTTGTTGTGAGATACCGATCTTATAAGACCGTCATACGTTGAATTGGAATCGCTCCGAGGAATTCACTCTTGTAATGCAGTTTTTTGTGAGTTGGTATGATCTAACGGATTGGTATTTCATTCACAGTTGCTATCGACGTAATTTTTGCCATATTTAAGACTTTCTGAACGTTATTGATGAAATGGTTTAGAGCGCTCATGCTAAAATGTAGAGAAAGTCTTCGTGAAAGGGTAGCAAGAACCACACTCGACCCGTAATATTTTGAATTCTTGAATTACGTAAAGATTTGAATTCTCTTCTTGAATTATATATTGAAGTTGCTGGTGAACGATTTACCGATCATCTGACATGAGTTTTGGGGATTTAGGAGCTCAAGTTTTTTGTTAATATTTCCATATTGCTGACGAGGCGCTGTCTTGGTATCATCTAGTTAGTACGCTATCATTAGTTCACTTTAGAAGTACATTGCCTATTATAATACTCGAGCGACACTTGAGCGGTACTTAAGCGGTACTTGAGCGGTACCACAGCGGGATTTCTGTGGCTATAGCCAAAGTTTATTTTGCAATACTTAATACCGAAATCCTGAGAGTACTTCTCTACATCTGAAATAGCCCTGATGTGTCTTTGACATCAAATAAATTCGACTTTTTTGGCTGTTTTTCTTCAGTTGCGCACAACAACTTTGAGCGCTAGGGAGTTCTAAGGAAAATGAATGAATGTCAGTAACCATACATATTCTCTCAAACTTCTACCGTGGAGAATTTGAAACGATTGCTTATGGCAGTTGCGATCTGGGTTTATAGAGGCTATTTTCATTGCGGTAAGATGATATTCCGAAATAAGAATATCATCACCCTTGTACCGGTCGGGCCGATATGCAGGACTTTGTTGACCAGATTCAACTTTCTTTATGAAGCTAAGTATTTTATTAAAAAAATTATTTCACATTAGAAATCGCATAATATTGATACCAAACTTGTATTATTGGAAATTGAGTAGAAATATTGTGAGCTGTACTACCACTGCATATGGAAAGGAATGCTAACTAGAAGAGTGTTTCAGATCCGGGTCCCAGATTTGGCTGAAATTCTGGGAATAGTCTCTTCCCAGCACCAGAAGGAGATATCAAAAATTTTAGACCCTAACGATCAAGCGTTTCCGAGCTACGGCTCAGAACCTATGCATTACAGTATATCGATGATATAAATCATTATGTAACATAGCCCCATATGGGCAATGCTAATGCTAAAGGCTGCAGCTCGGAAACGTTTGAGCGTTAAGGTCTATAGTTTTGGATATTTTCTTCTCTGACTACGAAGCTGGAGAACGGGACAGGTATTGCGTACAGCTCATAGGTGTCCTGACCACAAAGCCTGGTTTGTTAGTCGGTGATGGAAATATCAAAATTCAGAGGTATAGGTCCCCTGTAAAAGAAATTCTATGAAATGTATGTACGACGAGTGTGATACACAAGTCTACAAAACTTCCTCCTAGATACAGTTAATAGCCACATAGAATTCCAAGAGAAGGCCCGTAGAGGCTTGAAGAATAAAAAAATGAACACCTTATATTTGCATGTCATATCATAGAATTCAAAATGTATTGAAAAGTATGTCAAGTTGGAGTATTTTTTCCGTGAAACCGATTTATTTTCTTTTCATTCCGTCTCAATGTCTACGAGCAAAACTGTGTAGGGCTCGGTGTAGGGTATCACTGTGAAAAAATCAAGTTGCGCGAATAGCATCGCGATCAAGTTTGGCGCGAAAAGGGCGTCGTTGTGACGTTGTCGTCGTTGCCGGTACTCCCGCGTTAGTCATAAAAGCCAACTTAAAAAAAACTTGGAGGAAGCAAAAAGGAGGGAAGGAAGGGGCTCGTGCCGCAATCTGGCTTTCTGCTCTCTTAGGCCTCGTAAAGGCCAACAAGCTTCTAAGCATCCATATAACGGGTATTCGCACCTTTAAAAAAACTCTCAAGACCCTTTCGCGTGGCGCATTTAATTTTGTCGGCCCTACTTACTCTTCGCGAGTATAGCTAAGGAGGGAAGTGGTTGACCATAGACGTGAGCTTGAAACGGACTCTGGTCGCGCGTCCAGTCACGCAAGCTCGCCGACTTTTTCGCGAACACATAAAACACCGAGCTTGTTTGATCGCGATCGCATTTCTTTTCCTGTGAGCTTGGTCGACTTTGTTTGCGTGCTCTTACTCTTTCTTTTTTTTTCCTTTGAATCTCTGGCGTGCCGTACCTTTTCTCGTATTATTTGAACAACTCGGCCTCTTACGTTAACGACTTGATGGCTACTTTCTTCGCTCAATTTTATTACGCAACAATCGCGAAACCGAACGAGTTCATGGAATCCCTATGAGTGCTACTCTATCTTTAATTATTTTAGTGAAATACTGCTTGGCTTATTTGAGTCGGGCGAATTTTTTGAAATTGTAACTAATTTAAACGTTAAATCGTATTCGGTTCGCTCAAATTTTTCTGATAAACTTTAAGTCTTGATACTCTAACACTTTCTTTCTTGTAGTTAGCCCTAGTGATCTTCGTTCTTACATAAAGTTTTTATAGGCACAGAGAATTCCGATTACACTCTAATGATCAAAGTTTCTTCGTTACCTTGATAAAGATCTGAGATAACTACCGAAACGGAAAAGTTTTCACGTCCGACTCGTTCATTTTCTTACGAATAGCCACCGTCTTTGTATATGTAACGATTGCGAATAATACCTGAGATTATGTCATTGTTCAGAGTGGAATACCAAGCTAGAATACAGCGAGCATCTTCAAAACAAAAGCTGTCTCGAGATCATAAGTCATAACGGATTTGACTCTCTCGGATCGCAACACTCGATCATTTTGACGTCTCTTCTAATACCTCCATTGTCATGTTGATCGTTATATCTATCCAATTTATAGTCTGCATAGATAATTATGCCCATCACGAATCATGACATTTAGTTACTGAAATTCAATGCTTTCGTTCCGTAGAAAAGATATTCCAACGCACGTTGCTAGATTTTACCTAAAACCAGGGCATTTAACGAAATCCATTTCGAATTTTGTTGAATTTCGTTGAGTCGTATTTGATGACCCATTTCATAACGAAACCCTACTCTAAAAAAATCATAATCATCATATTATGACGATTATGATTTTCTGAGTGGGATTTAGTCATAATTTGGTCATTGGATGGAATTCAACGATATTCAACGAAATTTCAAAATGGATTTCTCATAAAACCCTGCCTAAAACATCTTCCTTCCTTTCATTTAGGAATTTTCCATCACACTACCTACAAGTACGGATGATATCGAACCTGAAATTTTCGTTGTCGTCCAAAAAATATTAGAAGATGTCATACGCGCCAAGATTGTATGCGCTAGGCGCGTCTGCGCGTAATACAAATTCACGAGACTACGCGTAAAAAATTTTTTATGGCCGAAAATTGTGACTGAAGTTAATGTATACGATTATTTTCAAACCGATTGACGCGATTTCTCAATTATCTAGTAAGCCATGCGACGTACGCATCAAGGCGTGAATATATGTATTTTTAAATGTAACTTACGCGACGCGCCGTGAGCGCTTTGGAGTGTTAAATAACGCCGCGAGCAGTGATTCAATATGCTTTTCCGATAACGAGATGCCGTAGGGCATTAATTCACGGTATAACCATCGGCAACGCCGCCGCGCGTTCTTCCGTATGCGTTGGTGCCTAGAGTCACGCCACGCGCCGCTACTCCAGAACGGTACGATCATTCACGCGCCCGAGCGTTCCCCCGCATTAGGGTAACCCTGCGTTCACGTCATGACGCGCAGCGATCATACAAACATCTAACGACACCTTGCGTAGCCCTCGCGCGAGGCATCATGCGTTCACGGCACGCGCCGTGAGCCCTTACGTTAGCACTTCGAAACGCGAGGTACCGTGAATGCCTCAAGTTAGCAACTGCAAGAACGCCAGAACGCGTTAGAGAGTTTTGGAACGACACTAACGCGACGCACCGTGACCTTCATGAAATTCTGATTGTATTATCGACATATGCCGTTAGCAGTCTTTGTAAGGGCCCGGGCCTATATAAGGCCCCGCGCCTACCTAGAGGGATATAGTTCAATTTTTATCCGAGTCACGAAACATATCGCGCACGCAGGGCCGTGCTACTATCGTAACGCCGTCTCGCCGTTCCGCCGGGCGAGAACGCGCATTCATATAGGTCATGCCCTGGACCTTACGGGAGTGTGTGTGTGAGTGCGACCGAAATCAATTGAGGCTCCGAGATATGTGAATAACTGATTCAACTTTCGTATATAAATCATCATTTTATAATTGAAAGTGCTAGTGAGTTTTCAATTCAATTGTTGCCGACCCGCACCTCATGCTTTTTGAAAGACATTTTGAATTATCATATTGAATATCCTGGCGAAGAACATCGTTGCAGCACAGAACCAGAAGAAGAAGAAGGATCCTGACTTGGAGCATTGCACTCGCTCCGGTCAGTCTAACCCGCCCTCGCGCACACACAAAAAGATTGTCGCATAAAATCATTCGCTTTCGTTTAATCAAAACTCTTTTCACGTCAGTGTTGATTCTCTTCAATTTATGAAAGATGCTGGCATAACCGGCATCCTTCAATTTGGCGCCCAACGTGGGGCTGTTCGAACACCGCGAAGTGCCCGAGAAAGAAGAGTACGTACTCAAGAAGTTAGGAAAGTGATCAAGTCAGCTCATGCAGCATCGGATCGATCTGGATGACGAGATCCAGTGGCGCCCACAACGACCATCCGCGATTACGGCTCACAGGGCCGCATCACGCACCTTTTCGGAACTATTGAAGAATAACATCATCTACCCAGTCTACGCGGACGACCTCATCTCTACCCACCAAGACGTCATAGAAAGGGAAAGCGGTGAAAAAAGGAAAAGCCCCTTCCCGGACCATCGCCTCGGCACTCCGGTGGAAGACAAAAGCCCGAGTGTAGCTACAGAGGACAGCACTCCAGTGAAGAAGAGAAAGCTCGAGTGAGGGGTGTCCACGGTGTCATCGCTCGACCACTCCGGTGAAAGCAAAAAGCCCGAGTGAGGATGGAGCAAGTGCCGCGACCCCAGCCCGACGTAGCGCCGACGGCGGTGTTAAAGGTCCGTCTATGGCTGTCTGGCGCGCCAGGAGGATTCTGGCCGAAAGAGGACGACATCGCGGATCCCAGCCTATCGTCCAAGGCCACGATCGCGGATTCGGAGTCTACAACAGAAAGCCTGATGCAAGAAGACTCGTGGCCGACCAGCGACTCCGGACGGAGCTCACGCCTAAGCCTCCAAGAAGAAGCACCGCAATCCATCCGCCCAAGGGGAACAGCTTCACCCGCGGATGCCGCCACATTGCAGCATGTGCACGAGCATCAACCGATGCTCACCCAAACACTCATCCATCCGCCTCATGGCCACACGCCGCGGATGGACCCTCAACATACGCGTCGAGACATCTCGCCGTCATATGCAGCCAGCCTATCTAAGGCCCTATTGAAAATTAGAATCCAGTATGCCTCATCGGACGAAGGGGATGCATCGGATTCCGCAAGCGAACAGAACGGACCGCGGGACCACAAGAAAACGCAAGAGTCATCCTCGTCAGCGTATTCATCAGGGGAAGAAGACTGTGAAGGAGAGGGCCCCTATGCGGAGAGAAGACTGCGAAAATCTGCGCGCGCACGCAGCTGCTCCTTCCCCCTTCGCCTTCACCGCCGCTCAAGGGCAGAGCGCGCTGCCCGCAATGCCGCGTGGCAGTGGTCGGTTACGGAGCAGAGCCCTTGCTATAACTACGCGCCGGCAATCGACACTTCAAACCACGCGTGTGCTCCGATTAGTGACCCGTTCAGTGCTCCAAAACCAGTGTTCGAGCCTCCGTTATTCTTTGTGTACCCACCGAGTGAAGCCAATATGCCAGTGGTACCGGAGGAAGTGTACGCGCTCGCAAAGAACTATTGGGAAAACGAGTGCAATGAGACTGAAATATTAATGCTCGAATATATCAAGACTCATCGGGAACTGCGCCTTGGACGAGAGAGGGCAGCGCTACACAAGCAGCGCAAAGAAGAGCAAGAGTACCGTGCCTTAAAAAAACTGTTCCGGAAGAAGAGAGTCCAGGACGACCGCGAAAATGAACTCATCGGGCTGGGCGCGGCGCTTCCACCGTCTACCTCCAAGCCAGCCAAGCAGTCCAAGAGCGCGGAGAAAACTCCGTTTTTTGCAACGGCAAACAGGAAGCGGAAGCCGCGGAGGACCCTGGGTGCGCTCAAAACTAAACTCGCGCTCGCGCTTGCAACACACGCCGCACCAAGGTCAACCACACCGGAGCAACGGCCGGCCAGGGATATGCCGGTAGGAGTACCAGCGGCACCGAGACGACAACCCCGCAAGCCATCAACGAATGTCGCGGCAAGAGACCCGACGCCGCGGCGACTGTCGGAGCTCCAGGAGGAGCTCTCGAACCACATCGTCTGGCACGCAGCCACCCGTTCAGCCGCCGCACCACCATACCCTGCACCGGAGTCGCCACGCGAGGGAGAGGTTCACCAGGAAGCCGTCGAGAACGTTGAACCAATGAATATTAGTGACCACGTAGGCTCTCCCCTGACCTATGACCGAGCTCGGGAACATTTCGTGGCTCTGTACGAAGACGCCAGGATGGGCGATTACGTCGCGGAGCAAGGACCAGCGCCGCTCGGCGATGGGATCGAATGCGCCATCGCCGATTCAACTACGACGCCTACTCACGGGGCCGCTAGCGCAACCATCAGCGGATACGAGTTTCCACAACTAATCCAGCCAGACGCAACCGCCCGACTCGTCAACCCATTCCGACTGCTCGATGATATTGCTCCAATGGGCGGTGCACCAGAAGCTACGTGCGCCAACGGTCCCGAGGTATCTTATGGTGACGACGAGTTCTTTGCGATGCTCGTCGACGAGGAGGACGAGGCCCGCTCGACCGTAACGATGCGGTTCACACGAAGACCTGGTGTATCCAGTACACTCACGAGCGGAGACGACATCAAGGACGCAGCCACGCCAGGAGACCACATCGCCAACGAATGATTGTCTAATCCATGTAAGAAAAATTGTATTAGCCTCTCGCGCGAATGAATGAATATCCGTAGAATTTCTTAAGTCTTTTGTCACGCGGTTGGATGGTGTATGGGGACTTCATCCCACAAAAAGAAAATCTGTTGTCTTTTTACTCTCCGTCTCGAGAATTTCAGGGCCGTTTGTCATACGCGCCAAGATTGTATGCGCTAGGCGCGTCTGCGCGTAATACAAATTCACGAGACTACGCGTAAAAAATTTTTTATGGCCGAAAATTGTGACTGAAGTTAATGTATACGATTATTTTCAAACCGATTGACGCGATTTCTCAATTATCTAGTAAGCCATGCGACGTACGCATCAAGGCGTGAATATATGTATTTTTAAATGTAACTTACGCGACGCGCCGTGAGCGCTTTGGAGTGTTAAATAACGCCGCGAGCAGTGATTCAATATGCTTTTCCGATAACGAGATGCCGTAGGGCATTAATTCACGGTATAACCATCGGCAACGCCGCCGCGCGTTCTTCCGTATGCGTTGGTGCCTAGAGTCACGCCACGCGCCGCTACTCCAGAACGGTACGATCATTCACGCGCCCGAGCGTTCCCCCGCATTAGGGTAACCCTGCGTTCACGTCATGACGCGCAGCGATCATACAAACATCTAACGACACCTTGCGTAGCCCTCGCGCGAGGCATCATGCGTTCACGGCACGCGCCGTGAGCCCTTACGTTAGCACTTCGAAACGCGAGGTACCGTGAATGCCTCAAGTTAGCAACTGCAAGAACGCCAGAACGCGTTAGAGAGTTTTGGAACGACACTAACGCGACGCACCGTGACCTTCATGAAATTCTGATTGTATTATCGACATATGCCGTTAGCAGTCTTTGTAAGGGCCCGGGCCTATATAAGGCCCCGCGCCTACCTAGAGGGATATAGTTCAATTTTTATCCGAGTCACGAAACATATCGCGCACGCAGGGCCGTGCTACTATCGTAACGCCGTCTCGCCGTTCCGCCGGGCGAGAACGCGCATTCATATAGGTCATGCCCTGGACCTTACGGGAGTGTGTGTGTGAGTGCGACCGAAATCAATTGAGGCTCCGAGATATGTGAATAACTGATTCAACTTTCGTATATAAATCATCATTTTATAATTGAAAGTGCTAGTGAGTTTTCAATTCAATTGTTGCCGACCCGCACCTCATGCTTTTTGAAAGACATTTTGAATTATCATATTGAATATCCTGGCGAAGAACATCGTTGCAGCACAGAACCAGAAGAAGAAGAAGGATCCTGACTTGGAGCATTGCACTCGCTCCGGTCAGTCTAACCCGCCCTCGCGCACACACAAAAAGATTGTCGCATAAAATCATTCGCTTTCGTTTAATCAAAACTCTTTTCACGTCAGTGTTGATTCTCTTCAATTTATGAAAGATGTTGGCATAACCGGCATCCTTCAATTTGGCGCCCAACGTGGGGCTGTTCGAACACCGCGAAGTGCCCGAGAAAGAAGAGTACGTACTCAAGAAGTTAGGAAAGTGATCAAGTCAGCTCATGCAGCATCGGATCGATCTGGATGACGAGATCCAGTGGCGCCCACAACGACCATCCGCGATTACGGCTCACAGGGCCGCATCACGCACCTTTTCGGAACTATTGAAGAATAACATCATCTACCCAGTCTACGCGGACGACCTCATCTCTACCCACCAAGACGTCATAGAAAGGGAAAGCGGTGAAAAAAGGAAAAGCCCCTTCCCGGACCATCGCCTCGGCACTCCGGTGGAAGACAAAAGCCCGAGTGTAGCTACAGAGGACAGCACTCCAGTGAAGAAGAGAAAGCTCGAGTGAGGGGTGTCCACGGTGTCATCGCTCGACCACTCCGGTGAAAGCAAAAAGCCCGAGTGAGGATGGAGCAAGTGCCGCGACCCCAGCCCGACGTAGCGCCGACGGCGGTGTTAAAGGTCCGTCTATGGCTGTCTGGCGCGCCAGGAGGATTCTGGCCGAAAGAGGACGACATCGCGGATCCCAGCCTATCGTCCAAGGCCACGATCGCGGATTCGGAGTCTACAACAGAAAGCCTGATGCAAGAAGACTCGTGGCCGACCAGCGACTCCGGACGGAGCTCACGCCTAAGCCTCCAAGAAGAAGCACCGCAATCCATCCGCCCAAGGGGAACAGCTTCACCCGCGGATGCCGCCACATTGCAGCATGTGCACGAGCATCAACCGATGCTCACCCAAACACTCATCCATCCGCCTCATGGCCACACGCCGCGGATGGACCCTCAACATACGCGTCGAGACATCTCGCCGTCATATGCAGCCAGCCTATCTAAGGCCCTATTGAAAATTAGAATCCAGTATGCCTCATCGGACGAAGGGGATGCATCGGATTCCGCAAGCGAACAGAACGGACCGCGGGACCACAAGAAAACGCAAGAGTCATCCTCGTCAGCGTATTCATCAGGGGAAGAAGACTGTGAAGGAGAGGGCCCCTATGCGGAGAGAAGACTGCGAAAATCTGCGCGCGCACGCAGCTGCTCCTTCCCCCTTCGCCTTCACCGCCGCTCAAGGGCAGAGCGCGCTGCCCGCAATGCCGCGTGGCAGTGGTCGGTTACGGAGCAGAGCCCTTGCTATAACTACGCGCCGGCAATCGACACTTCAAACCACGCGTGTGCTCCGATTAGTGACCCGTTCAGTGCTCCAAAACCAGTGTTCGAGCCTCCGTTATTCTTTGTGTACCCACCGAGTGAAGCCAATATGCCAGTGGTACCGGAGGAAGTGTACGCGCTCGCAAAGAACTATTGGGAAAACGAGTGCAATGAGACTGAAATATTAATGCTCGAATATATCAAGACTCATCGGGAACTGCGCCTTGGACGAGAGAGGGCAGCGCTACACAAGCAGCGCAAAGAAGAGCAAGAGTACCGTGCCTTAAAAAAACTGTTCCGGAAGAAGAGAGTCCAGGACGACCGCGAAAATGAACTCATCGGGCTGGGCGCGGCGCTTCCACCGTCTACCTCCAAGCCAGCCAAGCAGTCCAAGAGCGCGGAGAAAACTCCGTTTTTTGCAACGGCAAACAGGAAGCGGAAGCCGCGGAGGACCCTGGGTGCGCTCAAAACTAAACTCGCGCTCGCGCTTGCAACACACGCCGCACCAAGGTCAACCACACCGGAGCAACGGCCGGCCAGGGATATGCCGGTAGGAGTACCAGCGGCACCGAGACGACAACCCCGCAAGCCATCAACGAATGTCGCGGCAAGAGACCCGACGCCGCGGCGACTGTCGGAGCTCCAGGAGGAGCTCTCGAACCACATCGTCTGGCACGCAGCCACCCGTTCAGCCGCCGCACCACCATACCCTGCACCGGAGTCGCCACGCGAGGGAGAGGTTCACCAGGAAGCCGTCGAGAACGTTGAACCAATGAATATTAGTGACCACGTAGGCTCTCCCCTGACCTATGACCGAGCTCGGGAACATTTCGTGGCTCTGTACGAAGACGCCAGGATGGGCGATTACGTCGCGGAGCAAGGACCAGCGCCGCTCGGCGATGGGATCGAATGCGCCATCGCCGATTCAACTACGACGCCTACTCACGGGGCCGCTAGCGCAACCATCAGCGGATACGAGTTTCCACAACTAATCCAGCCAGACGCAACCGCCCGACTCGTCAACCCATTCCGACTGCTCGATGATATTGCTCCAATGGGCGGTGCACCAGAAGCTACGTGCGCCAACGGTCCCGAGGTATCTTATGGTGACGACGAGTTCTTTGCGATGCTCGTCGACGAGGAGGACGAGGCCCGCTCGACCGTAACGATGCGGTTCACACGAAGACCTGGTGTATCCAGTACACTCACGAGCGGAGACGACATCAAGGACGCAGCCACGCCAGGAGACCACATCGCCAACGAATGATTGTCTAATCCATGTAAGAAAAATTGTATTAGCCTCTCGCGCGAATGAATGAATATCCGTAGAATTTCTTAAGTCTTTTGTCACGCGGTTGGATGGTGTATGGGGACTTCATCCCACAAAAAGAAAATCTGTTGTCTTTTTACTCTCCGTCTCGAGAATTTCAGGGCCGTTTGTCATACGCGCCAAGATTGTATGCGCTAGGCGCGTCTGCGCGTAATACAAATTCACGAGACTACGCGTAAAAAATTTTTTATGGCCGAAAATTGTGACTGAAGTTAATGTATACGATTATTTTCAAACCGATTGACGCGATTTCTCAATTATCTAGTAAGCCATGCGACGTACGCATCAAGGCGTGAATATATGTATTTTTAAATGTAACTTACGCGACGCGCCGTGAGCGCTTTGGAGTGTTAAATAACGCCGCGAGCAGTGATTCAATATGCTTTTCCGATAACGAGATGCCGTAGGGCATTAATTCACGGTATAACCATCGGCAACGCCGCCGCGCGTTCTTCCGTATGCGTTGGTGCCTAGAGTCACGCCACGCGCCGCTACTCCAGAACGGTACGATCATTCACGCGCCCGAGCGTTCCCCCGCATTAGGGTAACCCTGCGTTCACGTCATGACGCGCAGCGATCATACAAACATCTAACGACACCTTGCGTAGCCCTCGCGCGAGGCATCATGCGTTCACGGCACGCGCCGTGAGCCCTTACGTTAGCACTTCGAAACGCGAGGTACCGTGAATGCCTCAAGTTAGCAACTGCAAGAACGCCAGAACGCGTTAGAGAGTTTTGGAACGACACTAACGCGACGCACCGTGACCTTCATGAAATTCTGATTGTATTATCGACATATGCCGTTAGCAGTCTTTGTAAGGGCCCGGGCCTATATAAGGCCCCGCGCCTACCTAGAGGGATATAGTTCAATTTTTATCCGAGTCACGAAACATATCGCGCACGCAGGGCCGTGCTACTATCGTAACGCCGTCTCGCCGTTCCGCCGGGCGAGAACGCGCATTCATATAGGTCATGCCCTGGACCTTACGGGAGTGTGTGTGTGAGTGCGACCGAAATCAATTGAGGCTCCGAGATATGTGAATAACTGATTCAACTTTCGTATATAAATCATCATTTTATAATTGAAAGTGCTAGTGAGTTTTCAATTCAATTGTTGCCGACCCGCACCTCATGCTTTTTGAAAGACATTTTGAATTATCATATTGAATATCCTGGCGAAGAACATCGTTGCAGCACAGAACCAGAAGAAGAAGAAGGATCCTGACTTGGAGCATTGCACTCGCTCCGGTCAGTCTAACCCGCCCTCGCGCACACACAAAAAGATTGTCGCATAAAATCATTCGCTTTCGTTTAATCAAAACTCTTTTCACGTCAGTGTTGATTCTCTTCAATTTATGAAAGATGCTGGCATAACCGGCATCCTTCAATTTGGCGCCCAACGTGGGGCTGTTCGAACACCGCGAAGTGCCCGAGAAAGAAGAGTACGTACTCAAGAAGTTAGGAAAGTGATCAAGTCAGCTCATGCAGCATCGGATCGATCTGGATGACGAGATCCAGTGGCGCCCACAACGACCATCCGCGATTACGGCTCACAGGGCCGCATCACGCACCTTTTCGGAACTATTGAAGAATAACATCATCTACCCAGTCTACGCGGACGACCTCATCTCTACCCACCAAGACGTCATAGAAAGGGAAAGCGGTGAAAAAAGGAAAAGCCCCTTCCCGGACCATCGCCTCGGCACTCCGGTGGAAGACAAAAGCCCGAGTGTAGCTACAGAGGACAGCACTCCAGTGAAGAAGAGAAAGCTCGAGTGAGGGGTGTCCACGGTGTCATCGCTCGACCACTCCGGTGAAAGCAAAAAGCCCGAGTGAGGATGGAGCAAGTGCCGCGACCCCAGCCCGACGTAGCGCCGACGGCGGTGTTAAAGGTCCGTCTATGGCTGTCTGGCGCGCCAGGAGGATTCTGGCCGAAAGAGGACGACATCGCGGATCCCAGCCTATCGTCCAAGGCCACGATCGCGGATTCGGAGTCTACAACAGAAAGCCTGATGCAAGAAGACTCGTGGCCGACCAGCGACTCCGGACGGAGCTCACGCCTAAGCCTCCAAGAAGAAGCACCGCAATCCATCCGCCCAAGGGGAACAGCTTCACCCGCGGATGCCGCCACATTGCAGCATGTGCACGAGCATCAACCGATGCTCACCCAAACACTCATCCATCCGCCTCATGGCCACACGCCGCGGATGGACCCTCAACATACGCGTCGAGACATCTCGCCGTCATATGCAGCCAGCCTATCTAAGGCCCTATTGAAAATTAGAATCCAGTATGCCTCATCGGACGAAGGGGATGCATCGGATTCCGCAAGCGAACAGAACGGACCGCGGGACCACAAGAAAACGCAAGAGTCATCCTCGTCAGCGTATTCATCAGGGGAAGAAGACTGTGAAGGAGAGGGCCCCTATGCGGAGAGAAGACTGCGAAAATCTGCGCGCGCACGCAGCTGCTCCTTCCCCCTTCGCCTTCACCGCCGCTCAAGGGCAGAGCGCGCTGCCCGCAATGCCGCGTGGCAGTGGTCGGTTACGGAGCAGAGCCCTTGCTATAACTACGCGCCGGCAATCGACACTTCAAACCACGCGTGTGCTCCGATTAGTGACCCGTTCAGTGCTCCAAAACCAGTGTTCGAGCCTCCGTTATTCTTTGTGTACCCACCGAGTGAAGCCAATATGCCAGTGGTACCGGAGGAAGTGTACGCGCTCGCAAAGAACTATTGGGAAAACGAGTGCAATGAGACTGAAATATTAATGCTCGAATATATCAAGACTCATCGGGAACTGCGCCTTGGACGAGAGAGGGCAGCGCTACACAAGCAGCGCAAAGAAGAGCAAGAGTACCGTGCCTTAAAAAAACTGTTCCGGAAGAAGAGAGTCCAGGACGACCGCGAAAATGAACTCATCGGGCTGGGCGCGGCGCTTCCACCGTCTACCTCCAAGCCAGCCAAGCAGTCCAAGAGCGCGGAGAAAACTCCGTTTTTTGCAACGGCAAACAGGAAGCGGAAGCCGCGGAGGACCCTGGGTGCGCTCAAAACTAAACTCGCGCTCGCGCTTGCAACACACGCCGCACCAAGGTCAACCACACCGGAGCAACGGCCGGCCAGGGATATGCCGGTAGGAGTACCAGCGGCACCGAGACGACAACCCCGCAAGCCATCAACGAATGTCGCGGCAAGAGACCCGACGCCGCGGCGACTGTCGGAGCTCCAGGAGGAGCTCTCGAACCACATCGTCTGGCACGCAGCCACCCGTTCAGCCGCCGCACCACCATACCCTGCACCGGAGTCGCCACGCGAGGGAGAGGTTCACCAGGAAGCCGTCGAGAACGTTGAACCAATGAATATTAGTGACCACGTAGGCTCTCCCCTGACCTATGACCGAGCTCGGGAACATTTCGTGGCTCTGTACGAAGACGCCAGGATGGGCGATTACGTCGCGGAGCAAGGACCAGCGCCGCTCGGCGATGGGATCGAATGCGCCATCGCCGATTCAACTACGACGCCTACTCACGGGGCCGCTAGCGCAACCATCAGCGGATACGAGTTTCCACAACGAATCCAGCCAGACGCAACCGCCCGACTCGTCAACCCATTCCGACTGCTCGATGATATTGCTCCAATGGGCGGTGCACCAGAAGCTACGTGCGCCAACGGTCCCGAGGTATCTTATGGTGACGACGAGTTCTTTGCGATGCTCGTCGACGAGGAGGACGAGGCCCGCTCGACCGTAACGATGCGGTTCACACGAAGACCTGGTGTATCCAGTACACTCACGAGCGGAGACGACATCAAGGACGCAGCCACGCCAGGAGACCACATCGCCAACGAATGATTGTCTAATCCATGTAAGAAAAATTGTATTAGCCTCTCGCGCGAATGAATGAATATCCGTAGAATTTCTTAAGTCTTTTGTCACGCGGTTGGATGGTGTATGGGGACTTCATCCCACAAAAAGAAAATCTGTTGTCTTTTTACTCTCCGTCTCGAGAATTTCAGGGCCGTTTGTCATACGCGCCAAGATTGTATGCGCTAGGCGCGTCTGCGCGTAATACAAATTCACGAGACTACGCGTAAAAAATTTTTTATGGCCGAAAATTGTGACTGAAGTTAATGTATACGATTATTTTCAAACCGATTGACGCGATTTCTCAATTATCTAGTAAGCCATGCGACGTACGCATCAAGGCGTGAATATATGTATTTTTAAATGTAACTTACGCGACGCGCCGTGAGCGCTTTGGAGTGTTAAATAACGCCGCGAGCAGTGATTCAATATGCTTTTCCGATAACGAGATGCCGTAGGGCATTAATTCACGGTATAACCATCGGCAACGCCGCCGCGCGTTCTTCCGTATGCGTTGGTGCCTAGAGTCACGCCACGCGCCGCTACTCCAGAACGGTACGATCATTCACGCGCCCGAGCGTTCCCCCGCATTAGGGTAACCCTGCGTTCACGTCATGACGCGCAGCGATCATACAAACATCTAACGACACCTTGCGTAGCCCTCGCGCGAGGCATCATGCGTTCACGGCACGCGCCGTGAGCCCTTACGTTAGCACTTCGAAACGCGAGGTACCGTGAATGCCTCAAGTTAGCAACTGCAAGAACGCCAGAACGCGTTAGAGAGTTTTGGAACGACACTAACGCGACGCACCGTGACCTTCATGAAATTCTGATTGTATTATCGACATATGCCGTTAGCAGTCTTTGTAAGGGCCCGGGCCTATATAAGGCCCCGCGCCTACCTAGAGGGATATAGTTCAATTTTTATCCGAGTCACGAAACATATCGCGCACGCAGGGCCGTGCTACTATCGTAACGCCGTCTCGCCGTTCCGCCGGGCGAGAACGCGCATTCATATAGGTCATGCCCTGGACCTTACGGGAGTGTGTGTGTGAGTGCGACCGAAATCAATTGAGGCTCCGAGATATGTGAATAACTGATTCAACTTTCGTATATAAATCATCATTTTATAATTGAAAGTGCTAGTGAGTTTTCAATTCAATTGTTGCCGACCCGCACCTCATGCTTTTTGAAAGACATTTTGAATTATCATATTGAATATCCTGGCGAAGAACATCGTTGCAGCACAGAACCAGAAGAAGAAGAAGGATCCTGACTTGGAGCATTGCACTCGCTCCGGTCAGTCTAACCCGCCCTCGCGCACACACAAAAAGATTGTCGCATAAAATCATTCGCTTTCGTTTAATCAAAACTCTTTTCACGTCAGTGTTGATTCTCTTCAATTTATGAAAGATGCTGGCATAACCGGCATCCTTCAAAGAGTCAATTTTTTGTGGAACATATGCAAACAACTGTGGTAAAAATCCGTAAACAATTCCAACCACGACAAAAAATTATATCGTCCATGAGGGGGCTGTACATTTTCGTAAAACGCTGGAAATTTTCTCCCATCGAATGATTCCTTCGATTCAAGCCACTGCGACCTAATGGATAAGGGCCGTACCGTCAACGCAGAAGGCCTGAGTTCGGATCCGAAATGTTGATTCTCATAAGTACCTTCCAGTAGCTACGGTGGTTCGGAACACATCCGAAACTGTATGTTCTACATGACAACATCGAAAAGAGATTAAGATTGCGTTGATAAATGAAGAGAAAAAAATTTTCTTCCGAACGACAATGCGTGAATGTTCTCACGCACAGATGATGTAAATAACATACTTTTATTACTCTGACTAAAAAATGCTGCAGTCGAACGCAGTTTTAGGGTTTTTGTAATGAGTTATAACTACCTTTTGCTCGCAAGCCCATTTCGGGCATTGGAGAAAATGGCTGTCATGGTATCCGAAATGGACTAATGCGCCAAGCACGGAAACATACCAATCGACACTCAGACAGGTTGTGTTTTCCATTTTTAGTGACTGCTTTCGTCCCTAGCCTCCGACTCAAAGCGGTCAGATTACTTAATACGCTGCTAAATGTTATTAGCACAATGCTTTCTCAAAACATTATCGCCTGAATTTTCTCTTTCTCGATGGTGACTACCAATTGAATAATAATTTTCTTTCTTTTCTTCCTCATGTCGTTCGGAAACTTTTCAACGGTTCTGACGATCATGTGACATTTCAAATAGTTCTTCAATGTTCTTCTGTGTTGAGTCTTGTTTATTTTGCCCATTAGTTTGTCATCTTCACGGAGAGAAAATCATCATAAATTATTCCTTGCCTCATATTCCTGTTATATTTCTTTCAATTAAATCTATCTTTTCCTCAAAAATCCTAAATATTCATCGACATACTACAGTTTTCAACAAATAGGTCTTTTACACTCACCGCTTTGATCGAGCTCGACAAGTATCAGTTGTTCCACCAATTCTATGCCGAACATTTGGTCCTTTCCGTTGACACTTCTGGACTGTCAATGACAGTCAAAGTAAAGTTCAACGCTCGACAAAGCTGCCCTTATCGAAGCCCAATTGTTCATTCGAATTTTTGGTCGAGCGCTCAGCACTCAAAGCATTTTATGATTCTTTTGTCGGAATGAAAGTATTTGCGTTCTCGGCCGAATAAATCCTAAGAAATTCATTGTTCCAGTCCGTTAAGGGTACAAGGCTTCTACCGACTGAGTCAATGGACGCTTTTGAAAAAACACTAGGTGTTTAACGGTTTGAACAGGTCCATTCTCACTGGTTTTTCACACATTATCGAACTAGCAAGAGCTTGCTGTTGTATTGCAAATTCTCGTTGAGAGCAAGGTGATTCGTAACCCTAAGGCGTGACATATCGCAGAGAACCTGGAAAGTTCATTAGGCGAGGTACAGTCAAAGACCTTTATGCCCCTTATTCAAAACTCCAGAGACAATCGCCAACAGCATGAGATGCGTTCAGGCCTAGAAATGCAAACTTACGCTGTCCATACATCCACCACCATCTCACCGTCCATCTGTATATACAGTGTCTCAAAGCGAATACGAGGGTTGCAAGTGTCCCACTACACACGCGAAACAACGAGAGAAACAATGATCATTTCTGCAAGCCGGCTGAAAAGACTTCGTCGTCGTCGTCGATGTGGGCATTCGCATATCCCCTTGAGAGTCTAACCTTTCCATTTTTCCCACCCCCAAACGACAAACGGGCGCAAAAGTCAACTTGGCACTCGGAAATCCATGCGCAATGTCCACGTTGCGTCCATTCGGCTTCCGGTTTGTCCCGGGGGCGACTTCCGTTTCGCTGCCCGTCACGCAGAGAACGAGTAGAGAGTATTATATTATGTTGAGAACCGTCGTTGGAGTGCGAGCCAGCAGCTCGTCTCGAGATTCGTACTTGCGATTATATTCAAATTAAATGCGAACTCTAACCGGTAATATACTGCCACCAATTTAGTTACAAGCCCCTTGGGGAGTATAGTCAAGGCGCGAGCTTCGAGTTGCGGTGGCGGTTCTCGCTTGTGTTTTAACTTGCTCGAAATTTTACTCTTACTCGTGCCTGCACATTTATTGACGTCAGGCTACACAGATACCATAATTGGAGTGGAAAAATTAAATGGTAGGAGAAATGAATTAGAGAGTTCTTTGGTGTTATTTTTGATTCGCGATTCCCCGCTGAGATTTGAATTTTCAATTCGCGTGAGCTGCTCTGCTCCAAATTATTTTAAATTTAGCTTCGATTCTTTTACCTACAATGGCTCGTTATTGTGGGCTGATCGTTCTCTGAAAAAAATGACTGGATTTCTAAATCATAAAATGGAGCCCCTTCTGAGGACTATCTGCAAAGTATATTGGTGACTACGATCTCGGTAGAATAGCTACATATTGATTTTTGATTCGATAATTTTTAACTCTGATTCGAGCCAACTTCTACCCCTTGATCAGCCCTCACTTTGGATACATCATCAAATAAATTGTTCTCCTCTCGATTCACATATTCGTGATTCATTTGAGACTAATCTTCGATCGCCAATCACGCGAAAATCTAAGACGAGAAAAGATTCTTGAATTCAGGATCTAAGGAAAAATCATGTGCAACGACACGGAATTAAGTGTTTGATATTCTGACGGACTAATTTCTGATCACACCAATTCTCACCTTCAGCCTCGACTCGATACAAAAATCATCCCTCGAGTCGATGCGAAGTCCAATTCCTCGGTCTTGCATTGAAATTTCTTTCGATTTTTATGCCTCAAATCCTCATCCGAAACTGGTGTACTATTAATTTCATCATTGGTCCGTATTTGTGTACGCATTGTGTCAACCGATTCGAAATTGAGAGAAATCCAAGGGTACGATTTGATAGTAGGATATAACATAAAAAACAGGCATTTGATTTTAAGAAACCTAGGAACTCGAGAGATTCTTCGTCTCATTTTGTGCTGACATGAATGATTTGTAAGAAGTATATACCCCATTCTGATCTTTTCTACCCGCAGTGTTCTCTGAACCTGGATATTTTCTATTCTGAGACTGAATAACCTGGAAAATCCAAAGATTTTCTTACAGCTGACGTCGCGACGTAGACACCCTGGGGAATCATCGGTCTTCTGATTTCTGGACTTCCATCAATTACAGTAAAAAAAAAAAAAAAAAAAAAAAAAAAAAAAAAAAAAAAAAAAAAAAAAGCATTTTTCTCTTGTTCTGTCTTCAAAGATGTAGCAACATTTGTTGGATGATGAATTTCATGAATTTATGATTAGATCCACGTACAGTTTCAGATCAAAATCAATGACTTCGACACAGTATCAGGTTGTTTATCAATGTCCCCATTCAGAGAAGTGGTGACGAAATATTTTATAGGCAGGACTCCTAGCTCAGAAACTGATTGGCCACATAGAGACCATAAAAATGAGTGATGCACGGACCGGAATCCGTTCTTTTAATCAGACCAAATCGAAAGCGTTGTTGCATTTTCGACGATCTCTTGTAAAATTCTTCCAATCACCACTCATCTCAACTATCCATCAGTACATTGAAATCCGCCTCTCTTGGTATCTCCGAAAGTTCAGTACTTTTCAATCGAGATCCTTCGCCTCTTTGATCTTTACACTTTGACCTACCGCATCGTCACCGCAATCCAAAGTCGAACAAAAGTGAGCATCCAATGCAACCCTATAATTTTGTTGCCGATTTACATAGCGTTTTACTGCACCACTAAATTGGCTCGATCTACACTCGTTGGTGCCCGATACTATCAGAAATTCAATGCATGTACGATACGGCGCAGCGCGAGAGAAAAGCCGCGGGTTGGGAATTGACTCATCCCTCTCGCTCGCTGATTTCTCTTACCATTATATGTAGAGAATCCAAGCGTTACGCGTTGTGATGCCGCAAGTCGACTCATACCTAGTGGAAACCTAGTATGTATGTTCGCAAGAAATCTAGCTCTTGTGGCGATGCTGATGCGCAGAGCGCGTAAGATCTTCAATTCGAGTCCTTATCTTGGGTGGCTTAATGGCAGCGTGGCGTCTCCGATCTGCAGACTGTCTTTAGGGCTGTTTTACCACTTTTGTCGCGCTTCGTCGCCCTCAAACTCCATTGTTTTCGCCAAGTGAGCGTAATTTATTGCAACTCCGCTTGTTTGTAACGAGATTTCGTGATATCGGGGATTATGTTTCCGCGAGGACGAATGAAAATAGTTGGATTTGACGAGTTGGTACCGACTGTTTGAGGCTGAATCTTCCAGCCATCTCTTGTTTATGAGAATTCTGGTCTCAATCAAAGTCTCCTTCATTATCATTATTATTATCTTTTATGGTATTCATGAATTTTTGTTCGAACAGTAAGGTGAAAATGCTACTGCTAATGTTGAAGAATAAATGTAGCAAGCTGTCCGCTTGTCTGGAAAATTCTGGAAAGTCTGGAATTCCAGGTATCCGATCTGAGTTCCTAAAATGTCTGGAAACCAAGGGGCTCGGGTTGGTTCAGGATAAAACTGTATATTCCAGCCAATGCTGGTGACCATCATAGAGTTCCATAAATTTTTGCATTCATAATTTAACCTTCACCCGCAACCGAGGTTTTTGCCCTGGTTCAAGATTAAGACACGCTCACGCCTTCGTTACCAAACGTTTCTTGAAGAGAGTTACGCTGCAATCGGTCGATTACTGAGACAATATGGCGCTCTATGCAATTCAGAGAAATTTTCAAAAATAGTATCGTATTTGATACATTGGATAATTTTAAGGAATATGAGTTTCCCATTTGGATTATTTTTGGCTTCAAAAAAAACGTGCTACCAGGTACAAATCCAGAACTTTCGAGAGTAATACAATCAATCGTCACTTTATTGTTTGGCAATCCCTGGTTGACAAGAGGTTTTTCGGTCAACAAAAAGTACCAGGTCGAGAATTAACACAAAAATATACTCATCGCTCAACGGCTAGCTTATGGTTCTGTAAATTCTGTGTATTGAAAGCGTGGAAGGGCTCGAATCTAGAGTTGAAAAAAATCTAAAGTGCGTCCAGGGGATGCGCGGTTAATGTTATAGTCATAAAGGTTCGTTTGTTAAAAGTTCAATTCAGAAGACTTCGAATTTCCTCTGCTACTTCGATCTCATCGTTCATTTTGGAGAGATATATATTTGAGTTGTTGGGGGTAAGAATGGAATAAATGAGAGAAACAACCTTATCATAGGCCCGCTCTATACCGATTTAATTATTCCTGAGAACCTCAGATCCATATTCTTTCCCTCCCTAATTACATAATATTGATCCTTTGAGTTCGAAAAATGACAAATTATGATTTTGGAAAAGTATTAAAAACACTCTGAAATTGTCTGAAACACTCAGGGAATCTGGGATCGGGGATTGAGCGGACACCGTGTCTAGACTACAATGTTACTCACCTGTGATTACACTGCTGACACGCGAAGCATTCGAGGTGGTAGACATTTGTCCTGGCCCGCATAACCATTTCGAACGCTGGGATAATCTTACTGCAGGCTGCGCAGTGACCAGTGTTCCCGAACAGTCTGGAATGGACATCAAAATATTTATCTTTCAATTATCAAATTGTTGCTGGTCAAAAATCTCAAGATAAGTTGGAATCATTCCGAGTCGCGATTAAAGCCATCTTCTCAAATTGCGTCTCACAACTTGGAATGAAACATGATTTTCTACGCCATTTATGAGGAACTTGTTATGTCGGCTAGGTTTTAGCTTCAGTTGTGATTGATAACAAACACTTGGCTGATATTACATATGACGTTCTCTGATATTGTGTTCATTTAGATACTTTTCCATTCAACCTTATTCTCAAGTTCCGGGGTGATCTATAAATTGGTCATTTTTGTGAATTTCACAGATTTTTTTGGCAGGCCATGTAGGTAGCGCAACGAAAATGCAATCTTGCTTTGTGGAACATGTCAAGTCATTTAAAGCCAGAGTCCATCCATCAGGTAATCCTTTTGCGACGAATCAAGTGCTCAAAAATGAACACCTGTAACTTTGTATCTTCAAAATTTTCACGAAAGTAGATGCTGTTGCTCATTCATTGAAGGTGAATTCAATATCTCTTATGAGTTATCAGGTGATTCAATATCTTCTCCCGCATTACATATTTTTCATGCAGAATTCTCTGTAAAGTGAAAAGAGGTGCTTTGTTCATTCTTCTACTTGGCGAATATGACTATTTTCATTCAATCCCCATAACTTCATTCTTACAAAATTGAGTTGGGTGTGTATATCCTACTCAATTTTGTTAGCCGATTTCACGGTACCGAGCCGGTTAGCCCATTATGGGCCCTGGGACATTTGGTCAGTCGAGCGAAGCGAAAGATTTTTGTCGTCCATAGCGCCCGAAATCAGCTCGCAAACGAAAGGCGGATGTACTTATTTATTCATCACGGGCGGTCCATTTGTTAAAGATAGATCTAACCGGATTTACCTATAAAGTATTTCAGCGAGATGAGATACACCGATCATTAACAGAACCTATCATGCATGTCCTTATTTCGTAACTTCACTCACGCAGAACTCATCGCAACGAGAAAATAAGTATCGACATTCTCGTCAGCGCGTACTTTCCAATGCGATTGACGGATTCATAACAACTCTGCTGAATTACCAGCTTAACTTTCTGCAAAACACGAGTACGTTCTCGCGAGGCAGGAAAACTGTAGGAAAAATACCAGCGCTGTGCTTGCAAGCTCACCCCCCATATCTCAGCTCCCCAATTGATAAATCGAATTTCACAGATGAGTTTCTCTTATTGAATAGCGCTCGCAGCAGAATCCACAGGAGAATCCAGAATATGAGCGAGGGGCAAGCGAGAGTTGAATCTCCCTCGGCGTCCGCCACTCTCTAGCTCGCGCCCGCGAGCAAACAAACTCTCAGCGCAAATAAGCCGAGTCGAGATTATACGTACCAATGTACGGGGTCTCGTGGCCTGCAGGCGAGTTTTCTCTATCTCCCCGGGGATGCACCAGAAACCTCACGCAGGTGCCTTTGCGATTACTATTACTTGCAACGGCAGATCGCTAGTGGCCCATTAAAATGCAGGGGTGCTTTATTAATGGCCCAATATTTGAGGACGATATTACGACCGTTTGGTGTCCGAAAGTTTATTGGTCGCGAGCGGTGAAACCGAGGTAAAGCCAAGGGACTTTGAATGCCCTATCTATGCGAGTGTTCTAAAATTTCGAACGCGAGCTTGTGGCTACCGAACGTATAGCTCAGCTCTGCAGGGCTGAAATTAATGCGCGCGCTCGAGAGCTTTCCCTCTCGCTCTCGGTGAGCGGACGCATTGTTTGCTTGAGCGTTTAACGGTAATTCGTTCAACATTGCTATCCGTCGGTACCAATTATGGTCCGATGATGCTGAATCAATAAGCGTCATTAATGCTCGTGTCAATTCCATAAATATTGAACTTGCTCGCGATGCACGTCGAATGCGTTCTATAACTTGAGCCGCAGCGCCCGCATGTGTGTGAACTGAATTCTTCTCTGTGATTGATGAAATTTTAGCAGTTTTTGCATGGTACCACTCCGAATGGGAGTTTAGAATACGTGAGACCCAGGTTCGAAGTCAGAGGTGAAAATTAATCGATTCCTATAGAAACAGGGAGATGTAAAACTGACGGTTCCTTACTGTCGAAGTGGAATCGGTCTTTTAAACTGCGAAATAGAGCTAAGTATATATCCGTGCGAACCAGAACTATTCTAGATCAGTCAGAAGGACTCTTTCGGTATTTTCTGATAGGATAAAGTCACTTAAATTTGAGAAAGTAGGAAGAATTGATTCTGACTTCCAAATATTTACAACGTTTCTTCTCCCGTTTTGCTATACTTCACTTGAATACATAATCATCATACCACAGCCATTACTGTTGTATCACTCAGATCGATAGCCAATCTGCACCATCATACGGAAAACTTTTCTGAGAAAAATCACTAATCGAGGGGTCTCAAGTTATCAAACCAGTGTACTTAGAAACTTCTCATGGGACAGGAACGTGTATTTTATTTTTACGGCCCTAAAAACTCTTCATTTCAATGTCCACTGATCGACGAATTCGACATTGGAAGATTATGAGATCGAAAAAGTCATCCTAAGCCATGCAATTTGAACTCACTTTTTTTGTTCTTTCAAATCAATTCTTTGCCAAGTGTGTCATAGGTCAGATGGTGAACTTGTTATATCCGAATATTCGGAGGACATATTCATTGTCCTTGTGTCAATTCTGAAGTCAGCTTGCTGAGGGTTGAGACAATTCGAACTCCAATAATTCATTAAGACAGTGAGGTTTCTTACCAGGAAATCGAACTACATTTGTCTCATTTGAGAGAAAAATTTCATCTCGCCTTCGTGTTAAGGCGATGCGGTCATCGTGCACGCTGAAATTTATTCGCTCTTTTATCAAATTTGCTTGCGATTTGGGTGAAACGACAAGAAGACCCGCGTTTATTATCATCTAACTTGAGTTCGTCTTCTCGTCGTTTAGCTCAAATCGCAAAAGAATCGGATAAAAGTGAGAATCACAACGTGCCTATATTATAGGTTAGGAGGTGCTTGCGATCAAATTATTCCCACTTTACTCCAATTCTTTTGCGATTTGAGCTAAACGACGAGAAGACGAACTCAAATTAGATGATAATAAACGCGGGTCTTCTCGTCGTTTCACCCAAATCGCAAGCAAATTTATTAAAAGTGCGAATAACTTTCAGCGTGCACGATGCACGGTGACCGCATCGCCTTAATATTTGGTTTCATTCTTCAAAATAAATCGATCTTGAGGTTGCTTGTGACTCTGACAGCTGAGCACTGAGCAGTCTAAACAAGTGTCTGGAAAGCATACCGAATCACAAATTTCGACCTACTCACCTCAAGTAATCTCGTTTGCAGAGAATGAGGTTTGCTTTTGTGTAGCAAGTTGAACCGACCTCACCCAGTCGACAATCGCAGCAACCGCATTTCAAGCAATCCTCGTGCCAGTACATGTCTAACGCTCGCAGTAAGTACCTGTTGGGCACGATAAGCATTCTCAAAATTCATCATCGTCGATTGAGCTTGTAAGCTCAAATGATACTTGCAAAACAACATTTTATCACCTTTCTGTGATTGGTTTTCTGCATCCTGCGCATTCCTGTGGACCAGTCCCGTTCCTGTTTATTTCTGGTTTGCTCACGTCCATAATCATTTTCCTCAACGCCTCATCTGCCTAAAGCATAAAAACGGAAATTTCTCCATCATTCGAAGTAATCGAAACCCGGCAATAGGAAGTTATTAATTTTTTTATCGGTCACAGGACAGAAATCTCCCACATAACTCGATTAGTGGCCTTTGCCGACACTCCCGCATGCATCAATTGCTTTGAAAGCCGTTGTGGGAGTGAAGAGTCGGCAAGTGAAATAAAAAAAAGAGCAAATCTGGGGGTTGCAAGTCAGGCTCGCTTAACAAGTTCCCGCAGCAGCTGTCGCTTCGGGAAGCGGGCTTGTCTATGAGTAATTAGAGTTACGGTTTGAGAATTTAACCGCGGTTAGTGCCATCTGTGTCCGAGAGCTCTTCCCGACTCGCGGCTCTCCCATACATATGGAGTCTGAAATGCGGGGGTGTTGGTTTCTGGTCCTCTTCCACATCTATCTATCTCTGTCTAGCGTCCACGCGCGTGGTCAGAGTTTAGAATCGAATTAGTTTGCCTACAGCCTCGATCTCGTGTTCGCTTTTCGCCTTTCTCGAGCAGCCGTCCACGCCAGTACATCTTTCTCAACTGCCGGATTTTGAGATTTGCTTAGACGTGGGGGCTTACTGTATCTGCGTATGGCTTGTTGTGATAGCTCAAACTGTTGCAATTGAGTTCTTGCTGTCAAGAGTTCACCGGTTAGTTTCTTGTCGTGATTATAGCCTTGGATTCATCAATTGAAAAATCACGTGGACAGCCACACTCTTTTTTGAAAATGCTCTCGGTGGTGCATTGCATACAATACATATGTCTTCCGATGAGGCTGGCTCTCAGGCAGAACGCTACATTTCTAGTTCGACTTTTCGGAAATTTTTTTTGTCATTTCTTGATCTGTTTTTGCTGATTATCATCTTTTCCAGGAGGTGTGTAACATTGCCATGTTGAATGATAGTCTTTTTGGAAAAAAAACTATCCTTGAAATGAACAACTTCGTCAGGTTTCAGAAAATTCATTCAATTTTCCAAGTATTTTCAAAGGAGTTATTCTATCTCGGCTCGGAGGCGTATATGAAAGTCGAATGTGCAAGCACACAAGCATACATGAAGTAGCAATAGTCTTGGGTGACTTTGAGCATAGTGAACCGTTCTATTACTTACTTTGGAAATTCGAATCATCTAATGGACCTTACCTTTTTTAATCATCATTAAATTGTAAAGAGATGAGCCAAATTCTAGAACATTTATTGTTGGGACTGCCCGATTAACGAAAATAAGAAAAGATCCATTCTACAAAAAATTCAGAATGATCTTCTTTGGCTCTTAGAGTTTTCATAATTTTTTGCCCAGAGTCAAACAATACTTTCAAAGTAGATGCAGCATTTCTTCCAACTATTTAACGATCGATTTCCAATCATAATGAGTATAGAACTCAACGTGGCTTCTTATTCTTGTGCGAAGAGTGTCAGCGTTGAATTGAAAATCTTAATAGTTGATGTATTGAGCTTACTGCATCAAAAGACTTTGGATGGAAGATTCTGATTCCCTGTATGCTCAGATGGATCAAAATTGTTTGTCAATCAATTTTTTCTTCTATGACTTCCTATTGAAACCGTCTCCTTCATGAAATGGGAATCTCTAATCAAAATCCATGAGCTTTATAAAATGTTTCCCTTCTCGTAATGTTAAAGATTCGATATCCAGTGTACTCTGAGAATAGAATCTGTTATTGCCATATTCTTGATTCAAAACGTTCACCAAGGCGATGATCATGAAAGCATGGTGTACATGGAAAAACGTAAACCTTGCTTTCGGTGAGAACGATACAATATATTTTTGACCAACAAATGTTTTCGTGAATTTAAAAATAATCTGTGTGGCAATCACCGAAGAATCTTCTTGAGATCAATTTCTTGACGGAGTAATACCAGCAATACTACTTGGGGAAGCCAGCTTTTTTGTTGAAAAAATCTATCTTTGTTCGTCTATTTATATACTTACGTCATACCTTGATTATAAAGAGAAGACTCAATGCACTCGGTTCAATTATGATGCATTCAAAATCTCATTCCATTCTCTCACTCTTTTATAGACTGAGAAAATATAAATTCGACCCCGATCCATTGAAGATTTCTAGATAGTTTTCACAGCCGAATTGAAGGTCTCGCTCGGAATTTTGCACTTCTTGAGTGCTATTTTCATTACACAGATTAACGAATGAATGGCTTGGCCATGAAGGTTTAATTGGTCCCAACCTTCAAATGGTTGAAATAATATTCATGAATTTGTTTTATGTTAATGAGATATTATTCTTTTGCAAACATAGACGAAAAATTGATATAACGCGATGCTGTTGTTTGTTTGAGAATATTGCCTTACTGGCTGTGGTCTGGCTCATCGATTCTTCGGAATTAGTTAAAAAATTCATTGAAAAATAATTGAATATTTTGGGTTCTTTGTGCATTTTGATGGATATGAAGGATAATAATTTTGTAGTTCATGGGGATAATGCTGATAGTGATACATTCCATCAAGAGGTACAGATTGAACAATGTTGCGAGAAACATTGCAGAATCGCCTGAGTTCATCAATTTGCGCATGATCTGGTGTGAAGTGATGCATGTAATAACCTTTGCATTATGAAAGTACATTTGTATCCATTGTATGACATTCAAAAATATATGAACTTGTCATATGTATAGAAGAAAGATGCTTGAAAAAATTGAATGCCAGCCGTGGATCAGTATGCACAAGATATTCCGAACTGGCAGATCAAAGAGACTCTTGTCATACATGCGGTCCAAGCTTGCCCCTTTTGTTCTTCTCTCGCATGAAGTTTCGACCGCAAGAAGATATTAACGTCCGGGTAATATTATCCAGGCCATGCCTGAGGGGGAGAGGGACATATTGAAACCGCGTAAACTTTGCTCACAGCGCCAGCGGGCCTCTGTCCGCTTCGGTATTGTCATTTTACAGTGTATAGTGAAAGGGTCCATGTAAGTAT
This sequence comes from Eretmocerus hayati, assembly GCA_029851415.1. Taxonomy (NCBI): domain Eukaryota; kingdom Metazoa; phylum Arthropoda; class Insecta; order Hymenoptera; family Aphelinidae; genus Eretmocerus; species Eretmocerus hayati. The sequence goes on from CM056742.1 coordinate 138,025,364, forward strand.
GCGAGAAATCTCTCATCTCTCTGGAAATTGCATGCATCGTTTCATCCGTTGTCAACCTTGTCTTCTGGGAATTGACGGCTCTTTTCCGAATGGAATAATGACGATCAGGCAGAACTTTTACATACAAAAAATGAGTCGGTCCATCCATCAACTTGATTCGCTGCTACGCAGAACTGATTTCATAATATGTAGATCTCAGTAGGGGAAGAGCTTTCTTATGCCTGTTTAGAGTACTTTTTTTGCAATTTGTTATTGTACTATTTTTTAGGTACCTATGACTTGTTTGATTCCTACTACCATGTCGTTGAGAAGTTGATTGATTATCATTTATTGATATGCCCATCAATGATACTTTCTCAAACTTGTCTGAAAAATTTATATAGAATCCATAAAGAGATGTCCAGAGAGCCAGAATGGACTTACAAGGGGAGCCCACGAAGTGCGGGTCAACGAATCTCACCAAACTTTTTTCACAGTCTTGCACCACCTAGAATATGAAGAATCCAGAGTAACTCCGTCAAATGGGCCTTCTGTTCATAGCTTCAGGTAAAAATGTTAGCATTGTCAGTATATCTATATTTATCACTTTTCAACATGGGCCTATATGGGGAACGCTAATGTCATAGGCTGTAACTCTGAAAAGGAGACCCATTTGACGGAGTTACTCTGGATTCTTCATATTTTTCGTGGTGCAAGACTGTGAAAAAATTGGTGTGATTTGGTGACCCGCACGTCGTGGGTCCCCCCTGTTAGTCCATGTTTCGGATCAAGAGAGATGTTTCTTCTTCATCATGAGAGGTGAATCACAAAAAATTCTCATAAGTAAATTTTGTCACATAAAAAACATGACAGCGGTGTCAGAAAATTTTTTGACTGAAGGTCTCCTGCCTATTTAGAGAATGTAGAGGGAATTCTGAGTGTAGAAAACTCCATTTTTCAAAAGTAGACTCGGTTCACTTTGAGACTCTGAACAACTCAAATATTGTGGCTTCTGATTCACATAATTTTCCCCATACCTACCCATACCCCTCATCAAAAGCTCACATTTCAGCTGACCGTATACTTTCTTATCTTTGTCCGCTTGCGGTTTCAGCGCTTCTTTTACAATGTCAGTATTTCCTTTTTAGTGGTTTTCTGTCGGTTTACAAGGGTTGCCGCTGCTTCAGAAATTCTTGTGGCAAACCTTCAAAGCCTTGCCTCTTCGCTTGTTCGGGAATGTGTAGCGGTGGCCCACAAAACTACTCCAGCGAGTCATCCAACATTCTTTCAGTTTTTGAGTGTATAGACTCAAACTCGGTCCGTATCTCAAATTCATTTCAATTGTTGCATATTTTCGAGCTTCAGTCAGTTTTTCATTGCATAATTCCTCACTTGAGTCGATTGCTTACAGATCTCATTCATTATATTTCCCATCAAGACCACGATCAAGACCTTATTCTCATGGACTAGATATTTCTTGTTGTTATGTATTTACTAGTGGTACATTGCTATCACAATCTGAAGAAACTCTGCCAAATCTCAAAAAGATGATCTTCCAAATAATGGAATCATGTCGAAGTCACTTCTAAATAGATTGTCCAGTTTGTATAGTCTGTAGAAGATTAAAAAATAATTTGTTATCAGATAGGCCGTGAACTCTGTTCGAGGTTGAGAAAAAGATACTATTTGATATGGATGTCGTCTGAAATCTCATAATTCTTGGCTGATCTCATCTTTTTCCGTCAGATAGTAAACTCTTTTCAATGTTTCCTGCACTTGGTTCACTTCCTTGCTATAGTGGAGAATTGTAGTCGCCTATTTGCATTGGGACGTGGATCCATGTAAGGTCAAATCGAGACTCTGCCAAGTCAACCCGATCATCTTCAGTGTGCTTCTATTTCCATCCCAGCTTCACAGTAGAGTTACTTTCTATCGGTTGCTACAGAGTGTCCTTGCACCAGACAAGTAGCAGAATTTCCCTTAGTTTACTGGACCGTAACGTCAAGAGAACTCGCAAGAGACAGGGAGAGCGCAGTAGGTCCGAGCAACTGATGTACAAGAGTCTTCCACTATGCGAAGTGGCTCGCATCACTGCTACTCTTGGCAATATCTATCCGCTGTCGTTGATCGGATCAGCCGTCGGGCTCGTGATCCTCAAAGCAACGATAATTCGATTACCTTATGCGCGCGCTCATCAACCACTACTCTTGACGGTCATCGCAACGACCCTCTTTAAACTCAATCAACTCATGAGGGGATGTCAGTATTGCTCGCTTTTTCTAGCTTGGATATTGAAAGAAATTGTTGAGTATCTCCTGATTTATCGATTGGCGAATATTTTTTACAATCAATATTATGCTCCTCGCTAACTTTAATTTTAAATATTTTATCAATGGGTGGCGTCATTTTTCGACTGAGATTTTTTTGGAAGTCTATCAACAGAAATCCCGTATCAGAAATTTTTCTCAAAATTCTACAATCATTGAGATGATACTTCGTCCACAAGCTATGTATAATGGAATTACGGACACGGTATTCGGATTTTTTCAGAAATATTTGACATGGCAGTCCGGATCTTTTGGTTTCCTCGGGAAACAAATGAACTGCTAAAGCTCCGAGATCTCCTTTCTCTCTTGCGTCCATGTAGATTGGGATACCATAATCTATACAAATGAGAGCCAATGAATCTCAAAACTTGCTCAGCTCAGGTTGTTTGTGGATCGACGATCGAGTTTTTAGGTTCTCGATGGATCGATTCGACTTTTTAGGTTCTCGCGCATTTAACATGGGCCTATATGAGGTAAACGATGTAGTGCTACTAAACTCGATGCCAATTTGACAGTTGTCAATTTAGGGCTAGTAGATCAAGTCCATCTGGAAGAGGGTGGAACTCCCTTGAAAATGGCTTAAGTCGTACTTTGCTGAGAACGAAGACCTTCGAGCATGGCTCAAAAGAAAGAGGAATAAGTGTGTCAAAACTGGCAACACTATTTTTACAGCAAAACTGCCTACACGTGGCGCTTAGAATCTGCTCTGTCGAGTTATGTAAAAGCGTTGGTTTGAAAAAGTGAAGAAGAAAAAAGTGGAAGCATTGAAAACAAGGATGAGTGGTATCTGCGTGCCAGATGTCGCGGAAACGCCAGTGCGTGTCTGTACACGAAAACTGACCTGACCGTAGACGGAAGGGCCCATTGAGCGATGACGCGCACGAATAAAAGCAGTCTTGCGCTAGCCGCGAAGCCAATCGGTCAAGCGAAAATCATTGTATATCAATCATGTATTGGGATATCTTCTTCGTATTGAATATTCGTGATAGTGAATATTCGTGTCTCGTTATTTTAGTTGTTGTGCTTCCTCACTCGATCTATTTTGAACCCTTTCGTCCCTTAATACAATAACTGGCGACCGTGACAGGACGCAAAGGTTCGTGTTTTCGTGATCAGTGAGATTCCAACAAACTCGAGGAACATGGATACGGCGAAGAAGAAAAGGGCAGCGCAATGCACTGCGTTTGCCAAAGCTGTCAACACATTGAACGACTCCCTTGCGTCATAGACGACCGACAAGAAGCAAATTTTGATCGAGTACAGCTTGCTGGAAGAAAAGATGAATGATTTGCAAGGATCGTCGGAAACTGTGATGGAACTCCTTCATGACGGCGCAGAAGTAACAGATGAAGCTATTGAAAATGAAATCTCTGACGCCGACGAGTACAAAATGAAATTTCTGAATGGAAAGGCCTCCGTGGAAGAGTTCACATCACCGAGTCCAGATGAGGCTAGTCAGATAAGTTCGCATCAGCCTATGACTGTTATTCGTAATGACGCTCAAGATAGTTTCAAGCTCCCAAAAATAGAGCTTTTCAAGTTTTGGGGTGATTTGAGAGAATGGTTGATGTTTTGGAGCTTGTTTGAAAAGATTCACGAAGATCCACGTATGAAGACGGATATGAAGTTTCAATATTTAATCCAGTCTATTTTGCCGAACTCCTGTGCGGCAGAGATAGTGTTCACTTATCCTCCGGTAGCAAAGAATTATGATGAAGTTATAGAAAGTCTCCAAGATACGTTTAACCGGAAGGATATTCTGATAGAAGTGTATGTGAGTGAGTTGTTGCAGCTTATTTTACAAAATGCTTTGAAGACTTCCAAAAAGGTGTCACTTTCCAGCTTGTACAACAAAATGGAATTCCATTTGAGAAATCTGGATACACGCGGGGTAACAACAGACGAGTGCGCAGCAATGCTTTTTCCGCGAGTTAAGTCATCGCTCCTAGAGGAAATGTTACGAGTTTGGCAGCGCAGTGATGCTGCAAGAGAAGCATCTGCAGTGAGTGAAGACAGTTCTCGTGACCAATGCAAAGATCGATTGACTCGGCTAATGACTTTCTTGAAGTCGGAAGTACGCAATGAAGTGAACGTGTCAATGGCAGTCAACGGTTTTGTTGTAAACAATGAAAACGCGGGGAAAAAACCGAAATCTTCGACAGAACGAAATGACATTCCAAGTGCTGCATCGCTTCCCCCAACCGACGGTAAAAAACGCGTTTGTCCGTTCTGCGACTCCGATGGACACAAGAGTGCCCATTGTGAAAAGGCTAAAACTATGTCGCTTGATGAGAAGTGAAAAATTGTAAAAGATAAACGCGCCTGTTTTTCTTGTCTTGCTGTCAGTCATACTTGTGCAAAATGTCGCATATTCGTCAAGTGCAGTGTTTGTTCTCGTCGGCACATGACGCTAATGTGTCCCGGAGACAGAGATCCTAGGACGGATGACAGTTCATCTAGATCCGGAGATACCAAAATCGAAGACACCGTGAAGAAATCTCTCGTTAATTACTGTCACTCCGCTGCACTAAAGTATTGCGCGTCGATGTCAAATATTTCTCGCGATCCTGAAGTGTACATTCAAACGCTGCGAGTAAAATTGATGAACGTTACATAAGAAAGAATAGTGCGTGCAGCTTTGGATAATGATTCGCAGAGATCATATATTACGAAAGATGTGGCAACAATGATGGGATACGAACCCACTAGTGAACAGTTGTTGTGCCATTCTCTCTTCGGAGGCGTGAACTCAAAACACGGTACGACACAAAAAGTACTCCATTTTGTTGAAGGGATTAAAGAGTGACTTCACGTGTAAACTGGATGCGTTAGAAGAACAATTAATATGTGAAAATGTGCCAACGGTGACTGATGGAATTTGGATCGGTGAATTAAACAAGTTGAACATCAAATTTACAGACGTGAATAATAACGAGAAAATTTCACTTTTGATTGGCTCAAATGTTTTGGGAAAATTGCTAACCGGCACAAACATGATTTGGAATGTGGATTAACAGCCATTGAAACTCATTTAGGATGGACTTTACTCGGCGAGGTATCAAGAACATAAGAAAGAAACGACGTCGTTGCTATCGCCACTTCCTTGTTCATCCATCCTAACAAGATCGAAGATTTGTGGAGTCTCGATGTGCTTGGAATAGAGGACCCGATCCAAAACAAAACCCGTGAAGAGCACGAAAAAGAAGTGAGTGAAAATTTTCTAAGAATAGTCGCAGTGAACAGTGAGGGCCGTTATGAGGTCCATTTGCCTTGGCGAGAAAAACACCCAGTTCTGAATGACAATAAATCATCATCTGAAAAGCGGCTTCATCCAACGCTGAGAAAGTAGCAGAATGACGGAGTTCTCGAAGAGAATGCTGCTGTTTCCGACGAGTGGCTAAACGACCACACCATCGAGTAAGTTCCAGATGAAGAAGTGAACAACTGGGGACACTACTTACCTCACCCGCCCATTATCAAAGAAGGAAGTACAACTAGAGTAAGACCGGTATTTGATGCATCCGCGAAAGATGGGAATTTCCCTTCTTTGAATGATTGTTTAGAAAAGGGTCCGAATCTAATTGAATACGTTCCTTCTATTCTCACTCGTTTCAGAATCGGGAATATCAGAGTTATCTCAGATAATAAGAAAGCATTTTTGCAAATTTCGATCCATCCTGATGACAGAGACTTTCTTCGTTTTTTGTGGCGTGATCGCGATGGAAGAGAAATCGTGTTACGTCATCGTAAAGTTGGTTTTGGTGTCTCTAGTAGCCCTTTTATATTGATGATGATAATCTTTATGCACTTGAAAAAATTGATAGAGTTTATCAAAGAAAATCCCCATTCTGATTCGCTGATTTGTAACATCGAAAATTTGATCGAAAGTTATTATGTAGACAATTGTGTAGCTAGTGTCAGTTCTCATGCACAGCTAGAAAACTTCATGTCAGATGCAAAGAGAGCAATGAAATCAGCTGGTTTTGAACTCAGAGGGTGGGAGTACACTGGCGACAGAGATGGTGTTGGCAAAAACAAAACGTTAGTTTTAGGAATCTCTTGGGATGAGGATGAGGACACTCTGTCATTAAAATTACCGGACACGTCTGAAATTGTCGATGGGAAAATAACGCGAAGGATCATCCTTTCATTAGCTCACCGCATTTTCGATCCGCTAGGATTTGCAAGTCCTATTTCACTCTGTCCGCGACTACTGTTGCAACAAATGTGTGAGCAAAACTTGTCATGGGACGACGAAGTAGATAAACATATCAAAAAGGAATTTCTCACTTGGGTCGAGAGTTCGAGTGATTGAGACAACATACCAGTTCCGCGATGCATAATAGGTGACGTTAATTCAATCAAGAATGTAAGCATTCACACTTTCTGTGATGCGAGCAATATAGCGTACGCCGTGGTCAGTTTCATCAGAATTCAAAGAATATCAATGGTCGAAGTATACTTCCTGCAAGCCAAATCGCGCGTCGCGCCAAAGGTAAAGAACGGGTCTGAAACGACACATAGTATTCCAAGATTAGAACTGCTCGCAGCGACGATTGGAGTTCGGTTGACGACGGATATTTTAGATTCTCTCAAATTGAAAAATGTTGATGTTTTTTATTGGTCCGACTTGTCCACGGTGCTAGCTTGAATTGAAAGGGAAAGTAATTGGGGTGTATTTATCTGGAATCGCGTGAAAGAAATTCGCAAGTACACTCGCACCGAACAATGGAAGCATGTCCCTGGAGAATTCAACCCTGCTGATCTCCCATCAAGGGGATGCAGTGTAAATCAATTGATTGTTTCCAGATGGTGGGAGGGACCCGAGTGGCTCAAATTAGAATCTGAAAACTGGCCGACTAATGTATTCGAATACAATGAGAACGAAATCAACGTAGAAATGAAAAAAAGGTTTTCCTAAGACCGCGATTAACTCGGCTACTCTGCTCGCTCCCAGTAAAGATAGAGAATTTCTTTGGTATCATGGTCGTTTTTCGAGCTATTTCAAAATCGTACGGATGTCAGCTTTCATGTTTCGTTCCATGCATAATCGGAGGAATAAAGAAGAGAGGATTTCAGTTTCCTTAAGACAAAAGGATTGGATGATCGTGAAGTTCTGATACTTAAAGCTGTTCAGAAAGAAACATTCACTGATGTTAAAGATGATCGTATCAAACACTTCATGCCTTTTCTAGATAAACGTGGTCTGATACGTCTCAGTACAGGAATTTTATTGAAAGATGATAGCTACGATTTCAGATGCCCAATCATATTGCCCGGTAATCACGGAATGAGCCGTTTGATTATTGATGAGGAACACAAGCACTTGAATCATGCCGGGGGAGAAATAACTTTGAGTGTTTTGAGAGAAAAGTATTGGGTTCTAGGCGGCCGAAAAACTATCAGGTCTGTCATCAAAGAATGCAAAAGCTGCCAAAGATATGACGCAGAACCATGTGCAGCACTGCCGGCGCCATTACCGCGAGATAGAGTCCGAGACGCAGCTGTGTCTGAGATCATCGGAGTAGATTTTGCAGGGCCAATATTTTTCAAAGGTAGAGAAAAGGTTTGGGTTTGTCTGTTTACCTGTATACCCTCTTGAGATTCACCACAGCGAATATGGATCTGTTTTGAAAGAAACTGTTGGAGAAAAGTGCAAAAATATTGCCCATAGCGATGGTGAAAATTTTGAAATCGTGTCCAACGATCTTGAAGGCAATGAGAATGTACAAGTGAGTGTCGAAGAGGACTCACGTGAGAATGTCGTCACACGTCATGGAAGAAAAATTCGTAAGCCTGACCGGCTCACTTATTCGTAAGGTTCTTGACGTTCGTAATCCATATTACTTGTTTGTGATGTTTGTATCGGATATTTATCCTAATATGTATCCTATGATTACTATTGAATGGAATCTTAGCACATAACTCATTATTGATAAATGTTGTAATCTTTTTCACACTATGTATGGTCGTGATCCTTGTTCTGAGGTGATGTGTTGAGAATTGAGAAGGTCGCTCAATAGACCTCTCAATTGGTGGGAGGATGTCGAGTTATGTGGAAGTGTTGGTTTGAAAAATTGAAGAAAAAAAAAGTGGAAGCCTTGAAAACAAGGACGAGTGGTATCTGCGTGCCAGATGTCGCGGAAACGCCAGTGCGTGTCTGTACACAAAAAATGACCTGATCCTAGACGGAAGGGCCCATTGAGCGATGACGCGCACGAGTAACGGCAGTCTTGCGCTAGCCGCGAAGCCAAGCGGTCAAGCGAAAATCATTGTGTATCAATTATGTATTGGAATATCTTCTCCGTATTAAATATTCGTGATAGTGAATATTCGTGTCTCTCGTTATTTTAGTTGTTGTAATTCCTCACTCGATCCATTTTGAACCCTTTCGTCTCTTAATACAACATGCTCTATTCCTCTTTTCCTCACTCCGTACTCAGCGAGATGTGACCTGTACCATTTTGAAGGGAATTTTATCCTCTTCAAGATGGACTTGGTCGTCTAGCCCTAAATTAACAATTGTCGAATTGGCAGCAAGTTCAGTAGCGCTGCGTCGATTGCCCCATATAAACCCATGTTGAACGCGCGGAACGGTTTTTGCGTATTCCCCGCCCCATGCTTGGTTTTTCCGGGAAATCTGTGAGGACCTTTTTTATTGGGAATTTAGCATTTCACAGCTTTGGTATCCACAAATTTTCCAATAAAATGCATATTATTCGAGTTTTTTGTGCAAGAAACCATAATTTTGCACAAAAAACTGTTAATAACAGAAAATTCCGGCGTCTACGGGCGGGCGACTTGGTTCATTCGCTTCAGCATCTCAAAATAGATAAGTTAACACCTTCAAACCTTCTGGAACACGAAATGCTTAATCAGACTCCCCCCCCCCCCCTCATATATAGATATGATTCTATCGCAGGTTATCGAGGTCGATTCCGAACAACTGAATTTATCGGTTTATTCTGCTATCGTTTATTCAACACGTCAAGTGCAACGTTTCGGCTGCATTTATGAAGCCCTCTCCAAGCCACAAAAGATTTTTTTAAAAAATTAACAACAATTCAGAGCTTTATCAACAATCGTACAATGTAGAGTCAAAATTTGTTCACCTTCACAATTATTCATAAAAATTACTTTGAACACATATGTAATACTTCTTGAGTCAATATACGTTTACATTTCTTATTTGTACTATGTGACTATCCAAATCTATGGGAGAAAAATTCACACAATGACACTTATTCTTGATTGAATTTAAACTGTAACAGTATATATGTAATTCATCCTTCCGTAATCATTTGGAATGGAAAGCTTTGATCCTGTAGGATGAAGGGAGATTGATGTTATTCTCTCGATCGTCATGGTGGTCGTCAAAAGGTAACATGAAAAAAGCTTTGTTGAAATTACCAGAAATGGTTTTACCATTCCAAAAAGGGTTGACTCCCTCAATAAATAAATTTCTCAGAAAATTTTTTTTAATTCTTCCGATTAAAAGTATTTGTAATAAGATTGGTTACCTGATAAAATTAGGGAAGGATATGTTACCCGATTTCGATAAATGCAATATTGTTTATAAAATAGATTGTAAAGACTGTGCCAGGACATATATAGGAGCTTGCAGAAGAAAACTGAAAGTGAGAGTGAGAGAACATGTATCGGATGTGAAAAATGATTTGGAAAGATCGGTTTTAGCAAAACATGTGAGAGAGACACACCACGAGATAGATTTTGACAAGGTTCAAGTTCTAGACACGGAGAACAGATAAAAATCTAGATTTTTCTCTGTGATGCTAAATATATACTTCTACTTCCACACACTGAATAGGGTTCAACAAACAGATAGATTAAGAAACATATACAAATTTTCGATAGATAGATTCAAAGAATTTAATTAAAACAATTGAAATCTGTGGAATCATTGCTGTTTTTTATTTGATCTTTCTTAAACATTAAAAATTAGTGGTAAGAGATACGCGTACCTTTCCGACCGATCTCCTAAATTGAAAATCTAGTTCTCTCAATCCTCACAATTGCTCTGTTCTCACTCTCTCTCTTTCTCTGTTTCTAAACTGTCAGTCAATATCGGATGACGATCGTCGATCCACCACGACGATCGAGAAAATAACATCAATCTCCCGTCATCCTACAGGATCAAAGCTTTCCATTCCAAATGATTACGTAAGGATGAATTACATATATACTGATACAGTTTGAATTCAATCAAGAATAAGTGTCATTGTATGAATATTTCTCCCATAGATTTGGATAGTCACATAGTACAAATGAGAAATGTAAACGTATATTGACTCAAGAAGTATTACATATGTGTTCAAAGTTATTTTTATGAAGAATTGTGAAGGTAAACAAATTTTTACTTTACATTGTACGATTGTTGATAACGCTGTGAACTGTTGTTAATTTTTAAAAAAAATCTTTTGTAGCTTGAAAATTGCTGTATAAATGCAGCCGAAACGTTGCTCTTGACGTGTTGAATAAACGATAGCAGGATAAACCTATAAATTCAGTTACTCGAAACAGACCCCCCCCCCCCCCCCCCCTTACCAGCGCCTGGATTATTTCGTAAATGGGGCTAGTGGGCTCATGATTATTATTTCATGTATACAAGGTTTATTTGATTATGTAGTTCGGAGCTTCCGAGCGCTCCTAGCGTTCCCAACCGAACGCATATTTGGCGATGTTTTGCTGGGTTCCGAGCGCTCCCCCCAAGATTTGTAGCCGCGGAGAGGGGAGACAGCCAGTTCTCAGGATTGATAGTTCCCAGTAATCCCAGTGCTGTAGACGATTTCTCCCTATCTCCGCGATTACAAATCTTGGACGGAGCGTTTGGAGCGCTCGGAACCTAGCAACCCATCGCCGAATAATCGTTCGGTTGGGAACCTTTCGAACGCTCTGAACTACATAATTGAATAGACCTACGAATCCTCCCTCATACAGGGTGGTACGATAGAGGAGCCAAAAATTATGCGTGCCTGAGCCGAGATAGAGTGACTCAGAGACACCCCCCCCCCGCCCCCCCCAGGTTTGTGGAGTGGCTTCATCAACAAAGAAGTTATCAACATTGAGTTATTTGTTTGTGGTTGTGAGTGATAGCTGCGCATCGCTAATTCGTTTGGGTAGAAATATAAGGCACTAATGTGAAAGCGGTACGTAGCGGCGAGACCATGAAATACATGTCTAGCTCGTTGTTTACATGTTACTGACGCGTTATCATCTTACGCACAAGCATATCATAGCGACCCGATCAGAAATCCAAGTAAGGATTTCACCAGATCCTGATCATGGTAGCCGGATCAGCCGCTACTAAACTGATCAGGTTTTCGGGCATTTGTGGACAGTATTTGATCAGTTCATGGTCAGTGTTCCCTTACTTGAGGCTTAAGGTACCAAATTTGGAAGATACCCTGAACTTGAATTACAAAGTTTACCCGGTTATCGCTACGATTTCAAGCTCAAGTACTATGTTGTAATTCATACCAAATACGATCAGCGTGATGCAGAATGTGTAGTTTCCTCCAAATTTATTCAAAACGCCCGAGTTATGGTCAAAATTCATATCGAGAGCATAAGGGCGAAATTACATGGATGGAGTTGAGCGGAAAAATCAGAGAGGAGCGTGAAATTGCTGGCCAATCAGTGCGCTCCCTAACTTTCCCCTCCTTCCAACTGCGTGGTACTCCGTTTACATGGGCGCAGGAGAGAGGAAAAAAACACGGCGTAAAATATTTCATCTCAAAAATTAATTAATTATGCTTCGTGCAAATAAACTCATCATCTTCTGTCACGAATATTGATAGAATATGAAGTCGTCAATGATGATTTGGGCTCTCTAAAGTTCTCAGAGAAAATTTTGAAGATTGCGCTTTCACGCTACTCCATCAAAACTACGGTCCATGTGAACCGGGGACCACGCGAAAGAGGGAGGGGAAAAAACAGCGTGTCGTCTGCTGAATGCAGCTGCTCAGGTTCTCGCATTGATGTCGCGGTCGCAAAAATTTTTCAGAATGCGGCTGTACTTAGCTTTGATAGAATAATATGGACAATCTCAACAACGTTCAGTGATTATTCAAACAACGAACGAAGATTAAGCAGCTGAAATATGTAGTTAGCCTTTACGCAATCGCTTTCTAACCTCGAAATAGAATCGTCTACTGAGATATGACCTACTTTTACGATTATAAATGCGAAGTAATGCGGTCTAATCACACAGTTATTGTCTGCAATTACTCCGTTGCACGAATATCTCCTCAATTCCAACTGAATCAAGAACATTCATTGAAACTGCGAACATAATACTTGAGTTCAGAGAGCGCGCCAATATTTTGAAACTCGTGCGTTGTGATTGGCTGTCAGATTTTACTTTCCTCTCTGATTTTTCCGCTCTACTCCATCCATGTAATTTCGCCCTAAGCGAGATGAGAGGTTAGATGCTGCCGACAGCTGTATATGATGGATCACTGCACGATCGAGTTTGACGAACTAATATGAATATAAGTCAATAGAAGTCGTTCGAGGGCCTTGTCGCACACCGAGTCTTGATGTTCGTATCGAGTTATCGAAAACAATTCCCATGAACACTCGATACATGACTCTATTTTTTGCTGACATCGCTCGAAAAATATCAGCGCTGTTGGTCATTTTAGCATCCGCAGAGCAATACAATCATACTTTAATACTGGCTACTCTATATATAACATGATACAACAACGCTTATTTATTATTCTACGAATCAAGATCTTTTTCTCCTCAGTGTCTGGAACTGATGATGGTGCTGTGATCAATGTCAGCCTAACAATGTTCTGCAAATCACAGTAGTTTTATACATCTTCGGTCTTCTCGAGGGTCCTCTGCCTCTTCCTATCCTCTCTCTTTGAACATTTAATCTTTGAGAGAATAAATATCCAATCACTCGCAAGGGCACAATCTCGAAGATGACGTATAATGCAGGAGCATAACATCAAAAATCTCTCGAAGCAGAACTTCAGTTTTTGCCACGGTCTTACTCCGGCTTACCCTAGGGGTACCCTGATCAAAAACTGTCCACCAACCCAAGCATAACCTATTACCATAATCTTAGGGTTCCCCCTACCAGAAACTGATCAGGATCTGATCTTCGGTCAGGTTACCCCTGAGATTTTTCTCGGGGACCTTCCAGTCGTTGGGCAAAGTAGGGAAAAGCAGTCCTTTCAGCGGTGCATGAGCGCCACTCATTGGTTGGAGAGGAGATCACTAGTTGAGGGGTGGAAGAACGATTGGAGCGCCAAAATTCAAACTGCCGCATAGTCGAGGATCTGCATATCGCGACCACGAGTCAGTCATAATGATTCTTACTGGAACTCAATCATCATCGGAACGACTTGCTATCATCTAACCATCGTTTGATGATAGCAAGTCGTTCGAATTAATGATAGTAGTACACTGAGCAAACAGTTAGTGCTCATTATTACGGCATTAGCAATTAATATTCGCATCCCTGTCAAACAACCTCATGAAGTTGGGTATTTCAAAATGTTCACTAACATATCCTGTTTTGGTGTGAGAAATGATGATCCACAAAAACAATTTCCAAAACCTAATTGTTCGACTTTTAAAACTAACACGGGGGGACCACGAGGTCCGGGTCGCCAATCTCGCCCGAGATTTTTTTTACAGTTTTTTGTTATCGAGAAGATGGAGAATACAGAGTAACTACGCCATTGAGATTAACAGTGCTCATATAAGCCCATGTTGAAAAGTGATATAGATTTACTGATAATGCAAACGTTTTTGCCTGTAGCTCTGGACAGGAGGCCCATTTGACGGAGTTACTCTAGATTCTTCATATTCTAGATGGTACCAAATTGTGGAAAAATTTTGGGGATGCTTGGCGATCCGGACCCCGTGGTCCCCCTTTGTAAGTATTAGAGAGATGCGTGTTAGTAAATCGAAATTCCTTTTGCCTCGTGAGCGAAGGTCGGATTATATGCAAAATGCATATTCGTATATGTTATTGCATATTTGTGATATGTCAACTGCCTCACGCATATTTTTCATTTAACGATCAGCTTGTGCGAGCACCTTTTGAAAATTCGAGCGTGATATTGGTCATGTCATTCATTTCAGAGGTCTCGTACAAAATTTTGGTTATAGTTTCGAATTTTCAACATGATCGTTTATTGGCAACCGGTCGTGCGAATATTCTTGTTATAACTTCACATATGAGTAATTCCCCGCGGAACAGACCCACGAAAAAGGGTCGTGTCTCAGGTTGTTTTCTTGGCTTTTCCATTCAATTCTATGGTACAAAAGATGAAATTTTCATCACCCGGATCTTTCAATAAAATCCATATTTCTCTAATCCGTTTAAAGATACGGGAATGTGGTTTGCTGGGGTTTGCGGCATTCAAAAGGTCTTGAAAAAACCTTTCAACATCAGTCTTGTAGGATTGATTTTAAGGTTATGATCGGTTCCAGTGGGCAAGAGAATGAAAAATACAAAGATATTAATTTCTCAAAAAGCCATTCTTCTTATTCCTTGAAAATTTGATATTTGATGTAAAATATCGTGTTCCTCCAGAAAAAAGTAGTCCCGAACATTTTTTTGCGTCCTAAGGCCTGTCTCTGCTAATTTCTGCACATCTATATTCTACGCGATTGAAAATCGGCTGTTTTCTGCGCATGCGCAAGAATTTGGACTCCTGAAACCAATTTCATTGAAAAGCCAAGAAAAAGTCCTTCAAAATGACCACTTGGCAAAGTCAATTCCATGCATTAGAACCAGAGCTACAATGGAAAAAAGCAACAGTAGTGTCCGCGTGAGCCTTTTCGGGAAAAATCCAGGTTAAAGCGATGCGGTCACCGTGCACGCTGAACTTTGTTCACAGAACTCTCAAAATCTTTCCCGTTATGGGGTAAACGACGAGTTATCCAGGCTTTATTATCATCTAACTTGGCCTGGATAACTCTTCGTTTGGCCCAAATCGGACTAGATTTTGAGAGTTTTGTGAACGAAAATGTGCAAATTTGTAGGTTAGGAAGTACCCGCGGGCAAATTATTCTCGTTTATTAGTGACAGTCTTGTGATTGGTGACAAATAATGAGTTGTCCACCACAATTCAGATGATAACAAGTAGTAAACAACTCGTCTCAAACCTCGTGTTATCAACATTTTGAGTTACATGTAAATGAAATGTGATTTACGGGTTGCACGGTGACCGCATCGCCTTAAGCAACGATTTCGTGATTCAGTATTCAGATTGGTGACCACTCAGCTGTGGCTGCCACGCTTAGCTCGCTAGAAAAATTCTCGCCCTCTCTTTTATTATGGTTAAATACGGGACCCATGAGATTGGTAGATGGTGGTACCGGAACATTTTTTGGTTCGAAAAACAAGTTTCTTCACGTTCTTTCATAAACAATTAGAAATAAAGACCAGCGTTGGCCGCGCGAGCCTTATCGGGGTTTCATTCATCAGCAAAGCAACGTTTTCGCGATTCAGTATCCGGATTGATGATCGCTGAGCTGTGGCTGCCAGGCTCAGCTCGCTAAGAAAAGTCTCGCCCATTTTTTTATTATGGTTAAATACGGGGCCCATGAGATTGATAAATGATGGTACCGGAACGACACTTTTGGGTTAGAAAAACAAGTTTCTTCATGTTCTTTCATAAACAATTGGAAATAAACACCAGCGATGGCTGCGCGAGCTTTTTCGGACAAAATTTTAGGTTAATCAATGTTTTTGAGATCCAGTATCCGAATTGGCGACCAACGTCTTAGTTTGCGAAGCCTATAACCCGTTTGTGATAAAAAAGAAGGCGCTGATATTTTTTCCTATTTGTTCACATTAAATCATGAGCAAACTCGTTTTTCTGACTCAAAAATGTCGTACGGAGACTACCGTCTACCAATCTCATGGGTCCCGTGAGTTATACCCACCATAATAATAGAGTCGGAGAATATTTTATGCGAACTCAGCAAGAGAGATCCAGACCGGTCCTGGATCTCCGACCGAAGTGACTCGGGATCTTACCCCACGGTTGAAAATCCAACCATCCGGACGAAAAAGAATTCAACCAGCATATTAAAAGGGAAATCCAACCAACTGGTTGGAAGTTCAACCAAATGGTTGAAAATTCAACCAATTTTTTACAGTGTGCGTAGTGCTTTTGATAAGAGTGGAATATCGTCTGATTTCGCACTTCTCCAATGATATTGACACGATCACCCGAAACTTCTCAGCCTGTGGAGGAAATAACATTGTCCCAAAAAAATCTGAGAAAATCTTATGTGACTCTTCAAGTATCATTCAATCATAAAACGTTCGTTTTGATGGTGACTCAGATACCTGGTCAGAGCCGTGCTCCCATGAAAAGTGTAACTCACTTTTTGGAAAATACTCCTTTCCTCCACTCTTTCGTATGTGAAAAAAATAACATTTCAGCTGGGATGAAAAGGGTTGTGGCAACGCCAAGAGTAAGATTAGACTGTCAAAATGCTTTTTCGTTTGGCAGTGACACATTATTCTGGCCAAAGATCTCCTACGGTGAACTTGCAAAATTTGTCGCGCCCATCGCTTCGAAAAAGAAAATAAACCTTCGTTACACGAATAATGAGCAGATGTCTCTTCCAAATCCTATTGACCATTCGGCTTTGACGTATAATCAATTACTATCTACTCCAACAAGATGGCTATAAACATTGTTCATTGAGGGTGGAGCTCGGGAAACTTGTTCAGCCCCTGAATGCTGCTTTTTCCGATCGAAAAAGATGCTCGTAACAGGTTTAAGTTATAGCTATTGACGCTGTATGTAGTTCTCACATCATTTTCCCACTGCAAGCTCATCGTAATTTGAGTGGGGATGGATGCATCATTTGGAGAATCGTCACAGAACCTTTTTACTAGATCTTGGAAAGGCCTATAAATAGTTATTCTACACATTTTCCGATAAAATGGATATTCTTCGAATCAGAGGAGAAATACGCTGTTTTATAGCCCAACTGATACATTTCATCCCATGTTAATTATATAGAAAAATACGCTGCTAAAAGTGATTAGTAGAATGCTTCCTCACGGCGTTATATGATAATCATTTTAACGAAAAAGGAAGTACCCTATATTTCGAGTTTTTCTTCTGAGAAAGCATTTCAGAGAGATTTGGGTCATCTAAAAGAAGGTTTATCCAACAATATCTATTGTTTGGTTGAGAGAAAATTTTGATATAGTCGATTCAAAGATGATTAAACTGGAGTCCTTTGTGAAAATTTCCTTCTCCCGAAATGATCTTCATTTGAATAATGTTTTACGGATTTTATGAAAATTTCGTATCAGCCAATCGATTCAAAATGGCGCATAAGTAAGTCTTTAGGTCATTAAAATTGAGATAAATGAGTCGTAAAGGATGATACGAGGGAAAAATAAATATTAATTCAAATGTTCTACTATTTTTTGAGTTATTTTTTCGAGGAAGCTTCTTAGAGAGATTCAGGCCATCTAGACTGAGGTTTTTTTAACAATATCCATCGATTGGATGAGACGGAATTTCGATGCAGTGGGTTTGAAAAGGGTTAAAATGAAATTTTTGGTGAAAATTTTGATTATTTCGAAAATTTGAGATTTGTGAAGACTGAATAAAATATCGGTATTAACCAATCGATAGATAATGCAGAAAAAACCATAGTTTATGTCATTGAAATTGAGATATATGAGTCATAAAAGAAGGTACGAGGAAAAAATGAATATTAAGAAAAATTTCCCATTATTTTTTAAGTTATTCTTTAGAGGAAGATTTTTAGAGGGATTTGGGCCATCTAGTCTGAGGTTTTTTGGATGATATCTATTGTTTGATTGAGATGGAATTTCGATGCAGTGGGCTTAAAAAGGGTCAAAATGAAATTTTTGGTGGAAATTTTGATTTTTTCGGAAATTTGAGATCTGTGAAGATTTCATAAAATTTCGGTATTAACCAATCGATAGATCATGCAGAAAAAATCATAGTTTAGGTGACTCAATTCGCGGTGAGACCGTGTGAGAAAAAGATATTTATGTATTAAGAGTCGAAATTTGAGCTGTTTTGCTCTAAAAACCCCATGGATCAAATTTGACTGGGAACTGAAAGCTGCCAAATCACTGGGCTCTCAGAAATTGGATTCTGTGAAACTTGTAGAGAGCCAAAAATTGATATAGTGAACAGTAAAAGAGAAAGCGTGTCCGATAGAAAACAACACACACACACACACACGGACGAAGGGGTGCAAATATAAGTCTCTGACGGATTTGGAAGGTCATTTGGAGGAAAAGAGTTACCTACAATTGATAGATTTTGGCGAGAGGAAGAGAATGGTCCAAGGCTTTTTCAGATAAACGGAATTTTGTTGAAGAAAATATTGGTTTCAGTGGAAAATTTGATCAAAATTTTGCTGGGGTGAAAACAAAGCTTTCTCTTTAGAGAAAGCAAAATCAATCTACTGACCATTTAAAAATATGAACCGATACGATCCAGGTGAAAACGGATTTTTAATGTGTAAAAGCTCCCGAAAAGCACCCCATAGTCAGATTTCGCAGGCTTTTTTTGATACCTATCGCACCTTGAGGCGAGGTGTGTGAATAATGTTACCGTATAGAAGTCGATGCAGCTGTAGTGAGAGACTCGATTTAGAAACAAAACCACGTAACACCAAGTTCTTATTGTAGAAGCCCGTGTGATTAATCAATAGTGAATGGACCTTTTTTGGTTCAGGGGATGTTACGTATCGACAATAATCGAGACGCTAACCTAAAATTTCTCACGCTAATTGTAGTTCCTACTAGCGAAAAGTTAGGTTGAAAAGAACCCTTCTCAGAGTCCGTCGCTGAAACAGCTTTGAAAAACAATCGCCTTTTCACTAACAGTGATACTCTTGATCCTGTTGATGATAAATAGTCGCTGAGAACATCGTTGGCTCGTGACACAAACTCCACATCGCATCAGTGGCAGGATTATCTCTATCGCTCGGTAGAACACGACCCTCGTGAAATCGACTCGATCGAGCGTGAACCACGTGCATGCAGACATCATCTTCACGCGGACGAGGCATCGCAGTTCAACCAACAGTGCACTGCGGTGCTTGCTATATTATTCTCATATCGTACATATATGCATCGTTTTGACTTGAGACACATCAGACACGTCACTGACAATGCGTTCTACACTTTGCACCTTATCTCACGAACGTTTGTAACTGGCACCGCTTGTCTCTGTATGCCCGCACATGCGACCTCGTTAATATAATACCTATATTGTTCAGCTCTAGTGCACCTGTCATGTACTGTCTAGTGCAAATAGACGGGCATGTGTTTTATGAAAGGCTTTTACAGATATTTTGAATTCTGTAAAATGTGAAAGAGGAGGTGCTACCGAATGTATTTTTATCATGGGTCGAATTTCCTTTCTCGTTCCATTTTTGTGATCATCATGGTTTTTTCTGGAGTACTTTGACGGATAGAGATATCTGACTTCTTTGACATTTATCAAACTCAAATTATTTGGTCGATGAATCAAATCTCTACCATAAGATATAAATCATCGTATAATGATTGATGATACCAATTCACGGTATTCTCACTTGATCTTTTCAAATTTATAGTATATGACGTTTATGTAATATATTTTCCCTCGGAAGAGCGCACTTGAGTACACACGAATGATACTCTTGTCAATGTTTTCCCTCAGACTCTTAGCATTAATGATGAAGAATCTTCATCCCCGTTATTGTAATAGTAAGCAGTATGATATTAATCAAGGGCTATTAATTATGAGCATACTGCATCGTGTTCATGAATCTATGGTTCTACGTTAACGCGTTTCAGTAATGTACAGTGGATTAATGAATCATTTTTGTTATTCTGTGCGCAAAAATGGCCATTTAGACGCAAGTGTGCGTGTGCAAATAGCGAATTTGCTCATTATTCCGACACAACTGTGTGCAAATATTTTTTCACGCAGTGCGCAAATGAGGCATCAGTGCGCAAATACTCGTTTGCGCACTGCGTAAATGAAGAACAGTGTGCAAATGAGGCATTTGCGCACTGTGCAAATTTCGTTTGCGCACTGGACTCGAGTTGTTTTCTGATCACTCTATACCATCATCTATCTATATATCATCATCATACATAATTGTGAAGAATATCTAACTTTGATCTTTCGAGCACCAGCGACAGTCTTGAGCAACGTGGTAACATACTATATGGGCGATAGAGTTTTTTCTGATACATTTCTCAGAATTTTTTTTCAGTCGGGGGGCTCCGCCCCCCGAACCCCCCGGCGGGGGCTCCGCCCCCTGGACCCCCTCCTCCACCCTCCTGTGACCCCGCCGTGCCACATTCCTCTGATTGCTTGAGATGCATTGATCATTCGTTGTAGGTGATGCTTCGGTCAATCCTGGCTACTGTCAAAATTTTTCAGAAAATCGTCATGGGTCCCGAGTAGTTCAAATGAAAATGGTTCATAATTTGTTTGAGGAGGAACAAGGACTCGGAAAGTTCGTACACACCAACGCGAAAAAGGAACAAAGTCCGTCAACTCTCGAGATGACGGCCAACTCTCACAGCATCCCCTAATTCTTTGATGTGTTTTAAGAGGCGGGTTACATTTTTGCTCACAGAAATAACAAAAAATATCGTGAGCAACTCGGGCGCCGACATTTGCGCACTCGTCCCCGCAACTCGTGCGCAAATATCTGTTGGCGCCCTTGTTGCTTAATATACTATTATAATAGTTCCAGTACAAGCAGATTTCCATACATCAAATGTTCATTGAAATCGTATACGTGTTTTTGGAGATCAATTAGTTCTAGGATGATAAATAGCTCATGAGATGCTCTCATTGGCAGGTATCCTTGTCTTCATTTTCTGTCTGATATATTAGTTTTGTCCCTTCGCGTTTGTTTAGGATAATGAATTTTCGGGAGGTCAATCGAAAATCTGAAGAGTGAACGTAGAGCAATGGTCGCTTCATGCGTCAGTATTTCATAGATGAATGATTTAATTTTATTGAGGTTCGATTTACCGATAACCCTCATAGCAGAACGACTTCCCATAGAGTGTGGTTATGTCAATAGTTGTTTATGGGCTGTGGATTGGTTTATTTAGTGTTGTATTCACGGATATGCCTAAGAGTGAGCTTGTTTTACTTATTGGGCTTATTGAGACATCTGTTCATCGAATCAAGAAAGTGATAATAATTAGGTCTGAAATGGTCTATTGAATGAATTTCGGTTGTTGAATTTCGGAGAAATCCAACATTTTATCAGAAATTAAAGAATCCGACCGATAAGATTGGAATTTCTTGAAAAAAATTGTTCCATTGTTGAATCAGTATCTCGGGTTTATGAGTGTATTCTCTCATATTATGTCCTTTATGCAGAGTCTATTCTGTTTCTTGGGCGAGGTACCTTACATTATCGGGCTACATTCATACCAGCTAACTTCCAAACGGAATTCCTTTCTAGTGCAATTCTGACGAAGTCGTTTATCATGTCAGTGTTGTCTAGATTTGATTCATGGGTACAGTAGTTGTGCAATCATTGAATTTGATCAGAAATTTTCTAGTCAACAAATGTCTTCTGTGAACACTGAACAGTGAAATTTTACTCCATTCTTGCAGTTCTTGGGCTCAAAATGGGCACACAGTTCCAATTTTTTCGAGGTCCATCTTTAAAATCGAACAAGCCCGATCAAAACTATCAGTATCATCCCACCACCTCACATGAGTACGAAGCACGTGGTCTCACCTTGATACGCACTCGATGTCCACCTTCCAATGCCAACGAGCTTCTTCTAATGAAAAGAAGCAATCGAAACAAATGCCTAAATTGTAACGATGTGTCTGATTCCAATCAGCACCAAATCACACTAGAAATCTATAACATCACACCTCGAGTAGTCTCACGAGAATCGGATGCACGCGTACGCGACACCTTTGAGCGTAATGTAGGTTATAGCGAGCTTGCGCGCGCGAAAGAGAGAGGCTCAACGCTAGCACGAGGGAGTTATCGCGCGAGAGTGCCGGTGGCAATGCGGTGCCGATGCCAAACGGTAAAGCTTGCAAGGCTCCGCCCTTGCTTGCTGACACGCAGGTCCTCCCGAGGTCCCTCCCACCCTCCCAAACGTGGATACGCTGAGAGTCGCACCACTCTGCGCGCAAGCTCGGTCCTCTCTCTGCTTTCCCATGTGTTATGTATATATACGGAGCTTTATACTTCCGACGGCTCCGTGCTCTAATGGTGATCTGATGCAGCGTACACCTGTGTGCTTTGATGACACTTTAGAGAGCTTGCAGATGATTGGAGTCTGTAAGTTACGGACATCTTGATCTTTCACTGTGGGAGGTGTTGATTTTTGGTTCCGAGGTCTGGATTGGTAGTCTGCTTATTTGAATATTCTCGGTGGTGCAAGCGCTTCGGATTTGATACAAGGTTGTTTCACTCTTGACATTTTTTGGTATTCAATGATTTCATATTTCCACGATCTTATGGATATTGAGATGTTGTATTTGGACGTGTGTGTGTGTGTGTGTGTGTGTGTGTGTGTGTGTGTGTGTGTGTGTGTGTGTGTGTGTGTGTGTGTGTATGGGAGTGACACACTTTTGCCTACATTTTCGTTCTTTGAGAGGAAAAGGCGTGAAAAAAAATTTCAATCAAATCTGCAAGGCTATATTCTACAAGTTTCAAAATTGAGGCCAGCCAAGATGTATAGGTACTAAGCCATCGATACATATTGATCATGAGTTTTGTATTATAGTTCACCCACTCTTCATTCAAGATGAGATCGAAAAGATGATCACTCAGTATGGGATGAACCCAATTACAATTCCACTTCACTAACATTCAGAAGATTTTGTCATGTAGTTCAAAAGCCTTGATGAGTGCTAAATTATATCGAATCACGTCAAGTTACATGAGAATAATCCAGTCCAAAATGACTCGTCTGTGCACATATGTCGTGTCCGATTTGTACCTCGGAACCAGAAAAAACGTGTCCAACAAAATGTGCACCGTCATTCATGGTACCGAATGGAATTGGTCTGGAAAGATACTAGATTTGAGCGTCCAAAGTAATTGATGAATGTTCTTCAGCTTTTTGGAAGGTACTTTCTGCCAGCTGTTGTCCAGAAGTAGCTTTGAGTTACCAGAGTAGCTATCTAGGTTACTAGATAGCGAGCCAACCTTTTTCGCTGGACTGCACGTCTCTCGGATTTCTCCGTGTTCTACAGATTTGGGCTATCTGACGATGCATTTTGAAAAGCGCTACAATTTCACGGCAGAGATACCCCCGATTCAGTCACTTGAACTTGAGTTTCTTCGCCACTTAACATTTTTCTGTGACTTCGTAGCTGGCGTGGGCTTCTTCGTAGTGTTTGGCTTACGATTTCTCAGAGTGGAGCATTGACTCGATGAAACCTTCTTGAGAGTGTCGTAATCCACATCGCCCTTCATTTTTTCATGTATACAACCTGTACATTCAGAATCATGGTAGACTCGTGATGGATGAAAAATGTCAAGTAGTAGTACAAATTTCAGCTATCCAATAATAGATTCGAAGCTGTGTAGGAAGAATATCATCCGAATATCATAGAAACGTCGCGTAAGACTGTTTTACATGACAAGATTTTCGTGGTACCCAAGTACACAACACCATCACCTGAAGAAACCAGCTATTGATGAGCATCTTGCAGACGGCTCCGGTCCAGAACAGTAGAAACGAATTCGATTCAATCCAGATTTGGATCGATATGAACGGTTGTGACTTCTCCATTCGCAGAAATTTCGAATCATGTAAGTATTACGAATTGACCTCTGCTAGCTGAATGGGTTATCGAGTCGCTAATTATTTGACACAGATCGACATTGAATTGCAGTGGAACCTGCCCAATTTGGGCACCTTCGGTTCCACTCTGACCCAACCATAATAGACAGGTGCTCGAAATATGGACCGAGAATACCATTTGACCCAATGGAGAAATAAAATTTGGACATAAAAATGAAAATAATAATGATTAAAGATGAAAAAAAATTTGGTTCCACGTGGAAGTGCCTATAATTGGGAGATGCCCGAATTTCAGAGGTGCTCATAGCGACAGGTTTTACTGTATTGATACTCACCGAAATTAAGTTATGAGCAAAATTTGACTCACGAGGCCAAATCAGTTGGCACGCGTACGTAATTATGTAGTTATTGGAAAACTAGACAGAGCTCGACCTCAAGGAGTATTTCTACCCGAAACAGACATACGGAAAAGGGTTATGTCTCGGATTGAATGCTCAGCTTCTCCATTCGATTCTATGGTACAAATCATGAACTTGTCACCACCTATGGGTCTCCATAAGAGTTATCCCAGGTATCTGAAACGCATTTTGATTTATCATTTCGAATTATCTCCATCAGAAGAATTTGGTTTTTTTTTCAATACAATTCATACCTCTCGAATCTCATAAGAGACACGGGAATACGGTTTGCGGCATTCGGAAGATCTTGAGAAATCCTTCGAAATGAGCCTTGTAGAGTTGAGTTTGAAATTACGGTCGATTTCATCAAGTCAACGAGTGAAAAACACGAAAGTAGTATCGATTTCTCAAAAAGCCATTCCTTTTATTCCCTGAGAATTTGATATTTGATGTAAAAGGCTATGTTCTTTCAGAAATGAATGGTACCGAACATTTATTTCGCGTCCCAAAGCCTATTTTCTTATATTCTTGCGGATGTCTTCTTCAGGCGATTGAAATTAGTCCATTTTCTGAGCATGCGTAAGAATTTGGATTCCTGAAGCCAGTTTCATTGGAAAGCCAAGGAAATTTCTTTCAGAACGACTATTTGGCGAAGTCGGTTCTCAAATTGAGTCAAATTGAGAACCGACTTCAAATTGAGTCAATTCTCGGTGATTCTCGCATAGAGAATATCTCTACGGGTTCTCGAAATACCGTTGGTCTTGTATTTCGGCACGTCAGACGCACCAAATCCGGGGCTCTGGGCTCCCAACTTTGTTAGCCGTGTCAGCTCCCATAGCAACGGCCTCAGAGGCCCCGACCTTCTTTCAGTGTGCATCTGAACGAGAGCCACAACGTGCAAAAGACCACTGAATCTCATCTCAATAAATATTAAGAAAAGGGTCGAAGATACCAAAGACAATGATGAAAGGAATCCACACACGATGGCGTCGGCCTACCTACCGCATTCGAGTCGAGGTTTCATCTTTCATACGTGGCAGCTCCAGTCCTATTTGATGGAACTGATTTTGTTAAGAGGTCATTTCCAAGAAAACTATCTTGGCTTCCCAATGAAATTGGTTTCAAGATTCCAAATACCTACGCATGTCCCAAAAACAGATGATTTTCAACTGCTTCGAAGATAGATTCAAAAATAATAGCAGAATTAGGCCTGAGAACCCGAGAAAATGTTGAGAATCATTTTTCCCCGAAAAAATACGAAATTGTACATGAAATTTTTAATTGTCAGGGAATAAAATGAATGTCCGTCGGAGAAATTGATACTTTTGTGTTTTTTCATCTTTTACTGGATAGAACTGCCCATGACCTCAAAATCAATTTCACAAGGTCGATCTTGATAGATTTTTCTGAAGACCTTTCGAATGCCGTGAACCGCGGTTCCATATCTCCAATTGGATCCAGGAAATACCCATTTTATTGAAATAAGTGCCCAAATTTTTTTGATGGAGATAGTTTAAAAGAATTAATCAAAATTGCGTTCCAAATACCTGAGAAATCCTGATGAGGTCCCATAGGTGGTGAGAAGTCCATAATTCGTACCATAGAACTAAATGAAATAGCTAAGAGAACAATCCAGGCCATGACCCTTTTCCGTAGATCTGTTTCGCGTGGAATAACTCCAAGGTGGAAGTTTGACTGGAAATACTAACAATGAGTATACAAGCGGGAGCTTTGCCTGGAGCCGGCCGGGTCGGCGCCATCTCCTAGCACATCGCCGCGGGTGAAATATTGGGATGGGCAAGCACAAGTTGGCAGTAAGTAACTTTGTCAGGTATAGAAATTGGAGAAAGTGATTCAGATTGAAAAAAAACACCTTATTCCGGAAATGCATTAAAAAACTCCTTACTCCTGTATTGCTTTCTCAAAAGAGAAAGCATTCATTTGGTGCCAGCAGAATTTTCGTCAAATTTTTTCTAAAAAAATTTTTTTCTCCTCCAGTGAACCTCTTGAATACATGAAATTGGTACAGTCCTCTTCCTTTCCCCAAGATCTTTCGAATGTAGGTCACAGTTTTTCGTTATAACCCCTCACAAAATTACTACAACCCCGTCTTTCGAGCCCTCTGTCCGTGTCTGTGTGTGTGTATGTATGTATGTTGTTTTCTATCGCTCAGCAAAACTCCTCACTGGTTCGATAGATCGTCCTGAAATTTTTATGCCATGTTCGGAGGCGTCTCTAGATGGGAATGCTAGATTTTGAGTGCCCCCCGATGATTACTTTTATACTTATGATTTTTTTTCATTTATGTATAATTTTTTTTCATCTTAAAAACTAAAAATATTCTCTCCTCCCTGCTCAAAAAATCTGAGGCTGTTGATTTACGCGTTTCTCGACGTGCTTAATCGATTGGTTAATACGGAATTTCGATTGAAGCTCATTTTATTATATCTTTTACACACCTCTCTTTCGTTGGGCTATAAAACCTTTCTAATCACAATTTAACAAAATTCCGTATCAGCCAATCGATTCAGCACGTCGAAAAACTTCTAAATTACTTCCTTGACATTTTTTTTATGTAGTAAAATGGAATAGAAATCATTTATAAGATTTGCTTCTTTCCGAAAAATTCCAAATTTCTCATTAAAAAATTCACAAGTCAAAAAATATTCATGCGATCATGCTCAAAATTCACTGGCATTATCATCACAGTCTTCAAAATACACCTACGAAGTCTCAAAAGATTTTGTCAAATCGATCTCGAAATTTTGCGTTCCAAATGATACATTTTTATTCCAATCTTCACGTTCACCGACAGTTAATTGCTTCCTTTCCTAACATAATCACCCGTTTACCAAAATTCTGTATCAACGAATCGATCCAACACGCCGAAAAATATCTAAAGTACTTCCTTGACATTTTTTTCATATAGTCAAATGAAGTACAAATCATTTATAAGATTTGCTTCTTTCCGAAAAATTTCGAATTTCTCATTAAAAAATTCAACAGTCAAAAAATATTCATGCGATCATGCTCAAAATTCACTGGCATCATCGTCACAGTCTTTAAAATACACCTACAAAGTCTCGAAAAATTTTGTCAAATCGATCTCGAAATTTTGCGTTCCAAATGATACATTTTTATTCCAATTTTCACGTTCACCGACAGTTAATTGCTTTCTTCCCTAACATAATCACCTGTTTACCAAAATTCTGTATCAATCAATCAATTTCTCGCGTTAATGAAAATCAATAAAGACCTTTACGTTATTATCACTCTGTTCCACCTACTGCAAATTGAAATTTACACTCCATAATTTATTCTCCAAATAACTAATTTGTAGAAAAATACTCAATTTTACTTGATTTTCTTCAAACCGATTCATTCCCTTTTCAATGTATACGAGTCATATTCATCAGACCATAAACCTGTTAACATAGTAAAATGTCAAACACAGGATGATGAATTAGAGCAAGATAGTAAAAAACAAAACATTGAGGAGGATATTGTGGATTTGATTGATGTTGAAGATGAAGATCAAAGATAAATGAAGGATCATGGATGTTTACCAATTGATATTACAGAAAGTCAGTATGAAGAAATTCGAAAAAATATCTCATGTTCTGGATCATGGTTAGGAGACGTTTTGATATTTTGGATGAATAAATATTTTAATGAAAATTTCATGAGGAGAATTGATTAATGTAACATATTAATGTATTTGAATTTTCGAGTGAATAATATGAGATTAGTTGACTTCTTCTATGGCAATGAGAAAGCATTCTGCTAAATTCTTTTAGCAGCGTATTTTTTATAATTAGTCGATGAACATGCGCATTGCCTCCCACGCTGTGTGGTGAGCTATGTGGCTTCCCTGCTACCGACACGCTCCTCGAAAATTCCAATTTCCTCAATAAGAATTCCTCCTCCACAGTTTTGCGATCTGATAATTCGTTTTGCTGCAATTCATACAATAATATATCTCACCCAGAGTCCAGATCACCTCCTATATCACGTTGCGTGATCCACATGATGATCTGGACTTCAGGTTTGATGAATTACTATATGAAGTGTGCAACAACAAATTATCGAATCCCAAAACTGGAAGAATAGTTTTTATCAGGAGAATTGGAATTTTTTAAGTATACTTGCGTGTCGGTACGAGCTACAGGAAAGCCACTTAGCGTTGAATACAATGCGCATTGTCAGCAATTAGTTATAAAAAATAGAGTAATAAGGAGTTTTTTTGGAACGCGTTTTCGGAATAAGGAGTTTTTTGTATCAAAATCACTCTTCAGAATTTCTATGCCTGACAAAGTTGGTGCCAACTTGTACTTGCTATTGGGATGTGACATCAAGGTCAAACATGTCGGCCGC
Organism: Eretmocerus hayati; assembly: GCA_029851415.1. NCBI lineage: Eukaryota > Metazoa > Arthropoda > Insecta > Hymenoptera > Aphelinidae > Eretmocerus > Eretmocerus hayati. The sequence continues at coordinate 138,054,244 of CM056742.1, forward strand.
ATGCCCCTAGTTCAACACGAATTTGTTACTAGACAGCGCCATCTACGGCGAGTCGAGAATTGTTGCATGCCCACCTGTGAAATCTTATAACACGAGACCATGCTCAATTTCATGGTATTTCGTTCATCAGGAATCAAGAAAAACTTGAAGCAATTTTTTTGGTGGGATAGAGGGCTTCCTCGACTATTCCGATTTATTCCTCAATAACAAAACAGTTTTGGCCAATATCAGAAAGTAGACCACCTGGAGATTGAAATTCCCTGTCGAATGAGCCGTCACACGCCCGAAAATTCTGAATCTAGCTCGCAAAAAACTTCAACTAGTGTGAGCATCGATCAGTATAACTTGCTCAGCGAACCGAAGAACTACGATTTTCTGGAGATGTCGGAAAAATTTCCGGGTGTGGAACAACTCATTCCATGGGAAATATTATAGTGTTTCACTTGCCATATTTCGTTTGGGTCGGAAACGTGAGGTTGAAATACTATGAGGCAAAAAATTGGTTCATAATCTCTCATCGCACATGCAGTGCGATCAAAGCGCCATCTACTCTGTAAAAGTCATCCAGTGAAACGCCTCACTGGATCAACCAGTAAGACCCCACGTCACTGGTTTCCAGTGAAATGTACTGGAGAACCAGTGGATACAGTCAATTGCGCATGACCCACAGGGTAGGTAGCTCTCGAGCGTAGACTTGCGTGGACTAGCCTACACTGAGTCGAGCATCTGTTCGTGGTTCTCCCGCTCTTACTGACCTGGGCGTCGGCTCGTGGTCTCGCAGAAGCTGAGTATGGCTTGAGCCCTGGTGAAAAAACATTTGTATTTGTTCGAGATTGCGCCTTGCTCGCAAAGGCTGAGTAGTTAGCTCCCCGTGTGCTGAGCTCTCGTGGAATATGTGCATGTGTTGGAAGTTCTCGTACTAGTGGAAGCTAAGTTAGTTGACTCCTCGTGGAGCATGTGCATCATCTGTTCGTGGTTATTCTAGGCTCATGGTTCGTGACTTTGTTAAAGCTGAGTATCTGATTCTTGGTGAAGTATGTGCGTGTGTTCGTGGTCCCCGTACCGGTGGAAGCTGAGTAGTTGACTCCTGGGTCGAGCATGAGCATCTGTTCGTGTATCGATGCTCATGGCTCGTGGCCTTGTGGAACCCGAGTATCTGAGCCCTGGTGGAATATGTGCATGTGTTTGTGGTATCCCGTATTAGTGAACACTGCACATAGAATCATTTTATTACTTCAATTAATCATTAGAGTATGATTTTATCTGTAGCTAATCAAGTATAGCTCAATAAATAATTGAATGAATTATATTTCATAATTGCAGATTTCTATACAAGGTATGATCACAACTCCTCCTTCGCCCCCCTCCCCGCCCCCATATTCGATCGCTGTGATTCACTGGTTAACCAGTGAGACTACCTACTGGAAAACCAGTGAGAAGTAGTTCTCACTCGTTCATCCAGTGAAATTTCACTGGAATGCCAGTGAACGGATCTGGACTGGATGAACCAGTGAAAAGTTACTGGTTTCCGGTGAAATTTCACTGGATGACTTTTACAGAGTATTGGGCAAAATATCGGAATCCTCTTCGGACTAGCCTTTATGAATGTCACATCGCAACATTGGCTCTCGCGCCCGTGACCGCAAGCGATTCGTCGCAAGCTAACTATCGTTATACTCTCTTCGGCAGCTCTTTGCCGTTTTTTCCCTCTTTCCCTCAAAACTCTAATGTAATGTCCACATGTGTGCGTCTCGCGTTCGCGCGACCGCGTGACGTAATGGTCAATCTGCACCGTCACAAGTATGAAGGTCCTATCTTAGCAATAGACGTCGATTCGTGTCATTTCTATTGCTTCGGTCTTCCCTATCCCAGGAGTGCTATTCTTATCATGGAATCCAGAAAGAAATTGCTCGGTTCTTTTCAATAGCGTTAACTTTTTGAGAGTGAATTGAGTATCTTTCATTCAATCAGAAAATAGTATGCGGCTCTGTTTCTTCAATCATTGCCACCTTGCTTGAATATATACAATGCGCTTGTTATCGTACGGTGCGGCTATTGCCATTTACGCTTATCTTACTAGTGGGTCACTGTCATCACCCTCCCAATGCGAAGCTCAATTGGAGTAACAGATATCTTGCCTTTCTCCTCAATTCGTATGACTGAGAATATCGCGTGCATAGTGAGCATTTGCCGCTATCCCCATAATTACCATCATTTATCTGCGGGTATATGATTTGATAACTGTTCTCCCAGTGACTAGGCAGGCCGCGTCAAACCTCAAACGGACCTTATTTATATCGCACCTGATGAATTTTGGTCTGCTTTATTCATTAGAAATAGTTTTCCGTATCATAGACATCGAATCTCGGAGATTTGAAATGTTGTGCACAACGTCGTCATCAGTTTTACATTTACTAAAATGGCTTTACCAGAATTTGGATTGCTTGTAGTCGAACTCAAATGCATCTGAAAACGTGTTTTGTGAAGTCTTCCTTTTAGATGCTTGTTGATTGCAATGATTGCAAACTTCAGACTGAGTAAATCATGTCATTGTGCGATTGGAGAGTTTTTTACACCTCAGCACATTGGTTTGTACACTTTTGGAATGATTGCCCAATAATAGATTCCCACGAAATCCACTCTTAGTCCCGTTATCACGTATTCATGATTTCTCAAAAACTTAATGTAATGGGAATACCGACTTGAGTCTCAAGAAACTCCAGAGGTTTTCCTAAAGTGGAACTTACAAATGTGAAGAACGTTGAAACTGGTAACATATACACAGGACCTGCCATAGCAGTTTGCACCCTGCATGGTGGAAACAGTAAGATAGCATATGAAAACCCGTCGAGCTCACTGAAGTATTGTCATAGAATTCTCAAATCAAGTTTGTAAGTCGAAACCTCAAAGAAAAGTTCGGTCTCGTGCATATTTTTGATTGATTCTTTCAACAAAAAATGGGTTTAGTTGTGTACGCATGTTAGGAAGTAGAGTCCCAATCGTTACACCCGGACATAGATTCCAACAAATTTATGAGGAAAATTTATGAACAAATCTCCATTAATTCTGCCTCGTTCACCACCATTGTTTGCGTTAGCGTTGTGAGATCTCTATCGAATTTCTGTCTGACATGAACTAATTGGCCAGCTAATTTTAACAAATTCGATAGTAATCATTGCAATCGTCGTGAGCGCGAAATTCAAATACTCCACTCTCTCGTGGGTACAGCAGATCGAGATGAGCCGGAACGCAGTTTCCATCTCAGTGGCTTTTGTCTGTAATTCTGCGGTAGTTCCGTTATCTCAAGCTCACGAAGAAGGGCTGTCGGCATGCAAAGAAAGGGGATGCGTATGCAAAACCGTGTGCGACAAGAGAGCGCTAAGTCGAGAATTGTCGCGAAGCTTTTCTAGCTTTGAAAAGACTTGCGAAAAAAGGGAGTAAGATGATCTAGAGATGAATACCTTTGTGAGATAGAAGGTGACTCGATCTTTTCATAGTAGGTGATGTTTTGGCAGGGAGGGATTTATTCAAGAGAGGATATTTATGTATTTCCTACATTAGATTATTCTGAACAGTCCTGAGTAGTCTACAATAGTTTCCTATCAACTATCATGCATCCATCCACTTTACACTCGGGAAAAATTTTTTGCCTCTCAAGGAGACTTGGGAACAATAAGGTCAAGTGCAATAGTTTTAGATCTACTATCTCACTCGCTCTCATAGGTTATGATTCCGTAAGCCATGAGTGCGAGTGAGACAGTTGATCTCAAATCGTTGCACTTCATATTTTTCCTTACGGTACCTCCCCCATATCCATTCGAGTTGCCTAGAAAATTGAGATTTATTCAAAATTTTGATCCACACAAGAGCTCATGTTTACAATTTTTGATAACCTGTATGGATCATGGACGATCGTTTGCTTCTTGCAGCAGTCTTCACAGCATCGAATTTATAGCTGAATAACGGTAGGAATTTAGAGCCGTGGAAACTCATATCAATCTTCTACTGAGTAAGTTACCTCACCCCCTTATTTTGTGGCACAACGCTCATTCATTTGCGAATACTTGATAAAACACTATTCCTCAAAGATTTGGAATAATACAAAAGCAGAACCGCTGTCATCAAGAATTGAGATCCATACCCAGTGATCCAAATTTACTCAGCAAAATAACCTTCTCAAACCAGAAATTACGTTCTCACCCTAAAAATATCAATTTCAACAGACTACCACTATGTACCATACTACACTGTGTATTTTACGAGCTCCAAAGTGGTAGCTTGATAGTAATAATTACTTAGACGAGGTATCCGGAAATCCTGTCTACCATAAATTCTGCAAGAATTGTTACAGTGTGAAACAAATAAAGGAGGAGCGAAAAAGCTCTTGAGCGAGCGCGTGACGCCAACGATAAAAGAAAAGGAGAGGGCCTTGGAAGGTGAATAGGGTTAGGGTGGAAGGAGGGGGGGGGTGCAGCAAAGCCTAGTCGGTCCATTAATTAGCCGTAGCACATTAAGCCGGGCATTAATATACTCGGAGGGCCAGTGTTTTGTTTTATCCCGCAGAAAGGAGGTAACCGGTGCAGCAGCCACCACCGCTACCGCTTCAACGTTAGGTAATCCGTGCTCTTCTATCCGCCTTAACCCCCGGGGACTGTTTAAATTCTGCAAATCGCCCTCCTCATATCAGCTACGTCTACTACTCTACCTCTTCCTCTATTTTATGTTATATATATATTTCGTACAGCAGATCTTCTTCCTCCTTCTACTCTTGCTTCTGATGCCATTCTCTATAACTGCGAGTCTCGTCGTCGTTCGTACATTCCTGCGGAGGTGTCTCCTCTTGCTTTGAATCGCAAATTCCAAGGGATTTCTGATAACGAGTCCGCTCCATTGGAGATTTCAAATTCTCCTGCTCAATGGTTAGGAATGGGGGTTCTGTCTTCGAGAAAAGGATTAGGTCTGGTGTTGAATATGGAGCAGAGAATCGTTGGTTTTAACCAAATTGCTAACGACTTTGTTACTTTCTACAGTACGGTTTGCAAGAAGTGTGATTATTCTCCGGGGTGCGGGGTTGGGGAACTCAAAAATTACAGCTGTGTGGAATATCCATTCTGTCATGACTGTAGCAATTATTCGGTTGGATTTAAATGGAAATGAATCGTGTCAATATCTATCCTGCAATACTTCAGCGTCTAGTCTTCATATGAAAAACGAAAAGTTCTCAGCAAGTGGCTATAAAATGTAGTCATTCCATATAACCTCTCTCAGTTCTGTCTTTCTGTATCTACTGTAAGAGATTCCCAAAAAAAGTTTGAATGCAGAGACTCCAATCACATCGGAAACTCGATATTATAGTTTGATACAGTGAGACTATTTTCAAACTGCTTACCTCTGATCTCCATTTCAAATGTTGAATAAGAGTCTATAATTATGCTTGCTGCGGAGTGAAAATAAAATTCTAGTCTGAGAATTTTCAAATTTATCATTAAATCATTCCATAAAGAATTCTAGAATCAGTACTGTGGAATGAAGTTGTTGTAAAATTGTAATACAAAGATAGTAAATTTGGCAGGCTACCTTGAATACCCCCCCCCCCCGTAGTGATGAGATTGAAGTGATTTAAAAACTTTCTTGGCTCGTCTATACGTGAAAATTTGGATGCTAAAAGTTCACCACGAATGGTTTTACGAACGTTTTTATCAGGAAAAATTTATCCCACATTCTGATGATAACTCATGTGGGCGATGATGTTCGTTATCAAGTTCGTTCGCCATTCAAGTTTGATGAAGATAAGAACTTTGAAAATGTGGAAAGTTAAAACTCAAGTTTGCAGCTCCCTAGAGCTGTAAACTCGAGTTGGAAGTATACTCATTCCCTAGGCAAACGGAGATTAAGATCAATAATTTGCATCTCGAATAACCGATAAAGTCATCTGAGTTGAGAGACATCCACAATAATTTATTAGTTTCAAAAACTACGGAAATTTTCAAGCTGATCTTCTATCATACTCTTTCATGAGAACATATCATTAATGAGCATAAGAATTGAGCTGGCGACCTTCAGTGGCGTTTTTCGGTCCCTGTCTCTCGTTAAGCTCCGGTAAAGTTCCACCGGGCCGGTTTCAACTCTCATTCTGAATGTTAATGTCTAATTACGCGGTGGCTCATATATACGAATGCCCGCGCATGCGATTGCGGCAACGGTGGCGGCGGTGAGGGCGTCAAGTTTTTGCCTCACGTACGTTGGCTTAAAACATCCCTTAAATTACCCCCCACCCGATTCAACGAGCTTGAGCGGGCAGTTAGCCGAGATTTATTTCATACGAAATATTCCCTTCGCACATTAAATTACATCGTACCATGCTCGCATTGTTATTTCCGCTGTGTTCTTTCTACCCAGACCTACCTCACTCTTGCGTCCTTCCAGTCGATCTTTTTGTTTTCCCGTTTTTCGGGATATATAACCTTACTACCTACCTACCTACCTACTTTCCGTTGGAACGTTTCCTCTACGGTTCGTTCGGCTCATTAGAGGGAAGTATGCACGCGTCCGGTTTTGCATTGTTTTGGCCTATAATTCGATTGAAATGGCAGGGAGTACGAGCTGCTACCGTTATACGAAAGTGGTGCAGAGTGCGGCCGCTGCTGTCTGATAACTCGGTTTTTAATTGCTCCCTGGCCGTAATCGCCGCGCTCACTCGCGCTTATCTCGAATGGTAATGACTGTATTTGCACTGCGCGGACCATATGCATTAAAACGGTTGCCTTGCGATTCAAGTGAATTGTGTGATCTGCTATGACTTGCTTTGTGAGAAAATTTCTGGTTTTTGACAGAGGGTGGGTGGGTTGGGTCTACGCGGGCTTTTGCAAGCGATTGCGTCTCATGTCTGACCGTAACATTGACTTGTACTACTGACTTTATGGAATTTCCAACTAATTCGTAATAGGCAAACCATCTGTACGGGAAGAGGATTGTTAAGCAGTGGATGAGGCTGCACTTCAGAACGCGTTGAAGACGATTTCGGTTGGGATTGAGTTTTTTGGAAAAATCTATAGGAAATATTTCTTTTCAGCGTTTCTCGCGATTATTTTTGGAAGTATGAGTTTGGAGCCGGCGCTTCAGATGTTGCAGCTTTTAATCAGCAATATTGCGCCCCAGAGTTTTTCAACTGAGAGAGAATAACGTTTTTGTAGAAATATCTACTCCTGCAGGGATAGTTCTCGAAATATTTATTTTGAAAAGTTAGTGAAATGTATTGTTTTGATGATGCTCGTTCAAGAGTTCACCTTGACTCGATTCTTGATGAAATGCTTCGAAACTGTCTCTTTCAGAATAAGCGGAAGCGATCCTGCTTCCGTTTCGGAATTTATCCATCCACACGTTATCATCGATTCATTCCGGAGTGTTATAAGCAGTAACTCTGACATACTTCGATGAAACTGTAAAATTGAGATCAGCATCTCTTCATTAGATGATACAAAATTGATATCTCGGAATTCAGAAAATTCTCCCAGACACGGGATGTATGTCGGGAAGTAATCATAACTGCACTGGGTCACGACTTATGGGTTTCTCTATGAATTTTAAATCAGCGCGGGAGACTTGTATATCAAAGGTTTGATTGTGATCCTTTTTCGACGATACGAGGCATTGATACATCACTATAGCAATAAGAGCAAATATTTTTAAGAGGATGTCGGATACCGATATTGTCGAGTTCACAAACTATTCGCTGAATTTTTGAGACATCGCAATTCGAATAAGTATTCTATGGACCAAGCAGAATCGGGGTTACTTATTAGAACTGCGATGTCTCAAAAATTCAACCAATGGCTTGTGAACTCAACAATGCCGATAAGTATGCGAACAGGATAGGACCCCGACATCCCTTAAAGGAAAATAGGCAGCTGTAACGGTACCGATGAGTTCAGAATGTGTACATTGTTCCCTCTCAAGATGACCGAGGCACCACCCAAAACATTCATATCCTTTACCTGCTTTAAAACGTGATCCAGAAAGTTTCATTTCATCAATTTGTCAGAAAGTTTCATGTTTGATAAAAAATTTGGTTCAAATGACAAATTACGTAAAAGTAAGTCTACAATTGTTCATGAACACGGTAAATATCCGGGTAATCATCGTCCTATGAAGTGGTAACCTCAGGTTAGTCAGATAGAGAGGTTGCTGTACGATAATCTTTCAGAAAAGAGAGAGCTAACGAAAAAAAAATGTTAATGAAGTCTAATGTACTAATCGACTATGTACAGTCATCCTTTTTTGCTTGAGCAAACTCTCACGAAAAAAATATTAACCCATCGGAGCTTCTGAAAGCTCACACGCTCTGCTTCGCGAAAAGATTAGAGCCAAGGCAAACGTGTTCATTCTTTTTTCACACTCGCCACGCTCGCAAAGTTCCCTTTCCAGCTTCTCCAGTAGTGTGTCTGCACGGCCGCGCTAATGAAATTCTGGTCAGGTCATCCGGTTCTTTCGTCAGGTAGCTGCACTCCGTTTGCTCTGTTTTCTAGAAGAATCTCGAGATGGGGGAATTTTGAGTCGTAAGACCGTACAATTGGGCCGAGATACCAGATGAATATGGGCCATTTCGGAGCATTTCGACGAATGCCTGCACCAGGGGGGTCTGGAAAAAATCCGCAAAAATTTTTTTCTGTTAGTACTATGTTAATATAGTACAAAAAAATTTTTTTTGAATTTTTTCGAAGGCCCCCGTGGGCCCTAGGGCCCATAAAAGGCCTATTTTTGGCCCCTTTTTAGCCTATCTTGGGAGAATCATAGCTCCGACCTGGTTCAATTTTTTTCAACGTACTTGGGCGCATTTTCTTCGTCAAGACTAGTACTTTCAAGAAAAAAATTGTCCGCGACCAAAAATTCAGCCTAGCAACTTCTGCAAGCTATTTACTAAAGGCAGATTTTAGCGATTTTTAGGCCTTCTTCCAAGTGATCTAGCTCCTACTAGACATGTGATAATCGACTTTTGCAGGTAGTCATTTTGAAGGTCTTGAAAAAACCTACAATTTGACTACCTGCAAAAGTCGATTATCGTACTTTTTATAGGAGCTATAGCCGATACAAGTTGAGCAGTTTTGTAAAAACACCAAACTTTAAGCTCAATTTAAAAAAATCACTTTTTTTTTTTCGAGGTCTAACCTATGAGAAAATGTTCCTAAAAGCCCCAACTACCAACCCCAAAAATAATCTGAGTGGGATATTCAATTCTCGATTTTATTCAGCCAATTTAAAACACCTTTTTTTGACTTTTTGCTTAAAATGCCAACACAGGCATGGCTCGCATATGCTTCCATCTGAGTTTTTGTGCACCAATCTGGGTGGAATTACTCCCCAAAGTACCCCCAAATATGTGTGAGAACTTCCGAAGGCGAGCCTCAAGCCAGAAGCGAGCTGGAGGTTCAATCCATCAGGTCCAAAATGGGCATTATTTCGTCTAATTTCGGGCAGGCGAGCGAGGGCTCGATTCCTCGTGTTTCTGCTCACAAACGAGACAAGTGGCTAAAATGGGGATTCAAACATGTTATTCCGACTCAAAATGACCATCTAAACACGATGCCGGGGTCGATTTAGCCCTAAATCATCGTCATTTTGCAGTAGAGGCGCAAAACCTGTGATTACGGAGTTTAACGCCGTTTGAGGATTGGATGATATCCTAGGCACGAATTGACCCCGGCATCGTGTTCAGATGGTCATTTTGAGTCGGAATAACATGTTTGAATCCCCATTTTAGCCACTTGTCTCGTTTGTGAGCAGAAACACGGGGAATCGAGCCCTCGCTCGCCTGCCCGAAATTAGACGAAATAATGCCCATTTTGGACCTGATGGATTGAACCTCCAGCTCGCTTCTGGCTTGAGGCTCGCCTTCGGAAGTTCTCACACATATTTGGGGGTACTTTGGGGAGTAATTCCACCCAGATTGGTGCACAAAAACTCAGATGGAAGCATATGCGAGCCATGCCTGTGTTGGCATTTTAAGCAAAAAGTCAAAAAAAGGTGTTTTAAATTGGCTGAATAAAATCGAGAATTGAATATCCCACTCAGATTATTTTTGGGGTTGGTAGTTGGGGCTTTTAGGAACATTTTCTCATAGGTTAGACCTCGAAAAAAAAAAAGTGATTTTTTTAAATTGAGCTTAAAGTTTGGTGTTTTTACAAAACTGCTCAACTTGTATCGGCTATAGCTCCTATAAAAAGTACGATAATCGACTTTTGCAGGTAGTCAAATTGTAGGTTTTTTCAAGACCTTCAAAATGACTACCTGCAAAAGTCGATTATCACATGTCTAGTAGGAGCTAGATCACTTGGAAGAAGGCCTAAAAATCGCTAAAATCTGCCTTTAGTAAATAGCTTGCAGAAGTTGCTAGGCTGAATTTTTGGTCGCGGACAATTTTTTTCTTGAAAGTACTAGTCTTGACGAAGAAAATGCGCCCAAGTACGTTGAAAAAAATTGAACCAGGTCGGAGCTATGATTCTCCCAAGATAGGCTAAAAAGGGGCCAAAAATAGGCCTTTTATGGGCCCTAGGGCCCACGGGGGCCTTCGAAAAAATTCAAAAAAAATTTTTTTGTACTATATTAACATAGTACTAACAGAAAAAAATTTTTGCGGATTTTTTCCAGACCCCCCTGGTGCAGGCATTCGTCGAAATGCTCCGAAATGGCCCATATACTGAAATTGGGCTTTATTAAGGTTCGCGATTATTATTTTTGACTCCGATGGTTTTCGTATACGATTTCAATCATAACAAACAGATTTGAAATGTAGAAATCTTGAAAATGGAACATAGTCAATGATGATCATCAACTTTACTTACAAGGGGGACCCACGAAGTGCGGGTCACCAAATCTCACCAAACTTTTATCACAGTTTCGTACTACCTAGAATATGAAGAATCCAGAGTGACTCCGTCCAAAGGGCTCCCTGTTCAGAGCTACAAGTAAAAGTGTTAGAATTGGCAGTATATCTATATATATCACGTTTCAACGTGGGCCTATATGGGCCACGCTAATGTCATAGGCTATAACTTCGGACAGAGGGCCCATTTGTCGGAGTTTCTCTGGATTCTTGATATTCTAGGTGGTACAAGGCTGTGAAAAAAGTCTGGTGAGCTTTGGTGACCCGCACTTCGTGGCTCCCCCTTGTTAGCTCTTTTTGACAATGAATTTTTCTTCTTGGTAATGCAAACGCCACAAACTTTGTTGATCTGGAAGCCAGGCTATTACAGTATCGAGTACGTTGAAGCGTACGTTGCAGGTAGATAAAAGATGCAACGTATGGGTGTATAGTTTAACAGACGTGAGGGCCCGGAAGCTAAGGGTCAGTGAGCTGCAGCAGTGTGGCGTGGTACTTTGGGATCTCAAGCTGGACATTGCGGTAGAGAGGCAGTACCGATGGGGGGAATCGTTTGTAATAGGGGTGGTGTGCAGTCAGATTACGGTTAAGCTATGCCCGTACGTGCTCGCTCGCTCGCTCGCTCGCTCGAGAGAGTTGGTCGGGGCTCAAGCATACTCACTCACTATAGATATACCGGAGTTTGCTCTGTTTTTTACATGCCCATACATACGTATATCGAATAGCCTCGGCTCTCGTGTGAAATATATTTATTGTTGTTTGTTCAATACATCGTGTGATTGTTTGCGCTCGCGGGTGTACGTGTACACCCTAAGCGTACAAAAACTCTATGCTTTTTACTCTGAACTCGGGCGTAAAGGTAGATTCTATACGCGTGACCCTCGACGCGAAATAAATTAGCCACGAGCGCTCTTACACTTTTTACCGGGTGGATTCTGCGGATACGCCTGGCTCTCAGTCTTTGCGACCTTATAGAATTCAATTTATTGATATTTTAGTAACATTTGTGGAATCTTTATGGATTTGATATGCAGTAGTAGTCCAGTCAATTGTTTTGTTATCTACTTTGAAGGAAAAACGAATGACTGAACAACTCCTACAAAAGTTCTCTAGTCCATACAAAATTTCAGATTTCCTGTTTCGATTCACTATGGCGCGATCTGTTTGGCATTTTTCTCGTTGAATAGTATGGGTTATAGTTTTTTACTTCAAAATTACGTGCAAAAAGATCTTCCAAGGCTTTGGAGAAGTTTCGAAAGGCTCTACCTCAGCTAGATTTCGATGACATCTAATTATGATCTACCAAAAGAATTCCGGGCGTCATAGTCTCAACTTGATGAACGGTGTTAACTTGATTGCACATCCATTCTGACTCAGCTACTAAGATGGGTCATTCAATTCCTGGATAATTTTTTTTATCAAGCATTTTCAACCTTTTTTCTGAATTGTTCTGCGAGACCTACAGTTCAAGGCAGGTTCCGAACTACCGAAGCCACCAAAAGGCACTTATGAAAGCTCATTTTGGTGTCAACCGGGATTCGAACCCCACTCTTCTGCATTGAAGGCAAGAACTTTGTGTTAAGGCCGCGGTGGTTTCATTTTTTGATGAATACCGAGATATTGCGAGAATTTCAAACGTCACCAATGTCACGAAAATCCAAAGTTGACAACGCTTCCAATGATAGCTGCGATATAGTCTTAGAATCATGTCAGAAATTTTCAAAATTCGGAAATTTTGATATTTATTTTTCTGAATGCTGTATGATCGCAAAATTATTGCTCTGGATGACTCAACGAAGACCATGATTCATTCACTGCTATTCCCACAAAAAATGCGCTATTCTCGAGTAGAAAATTTCACCCACCAGCTCAGCAGCATTATTCTCTCATCTAAATTCCAAAAGGGGCTTGAGACTACCCAATTGCAATTCCACAGCGATTAACGCTGATGAGTGTGTAGTCCTGCACGTTTCCGATTTCGCAGACTTTCTCACTCCCATTTCTCTATCCTCGCACAAACTCACTATTCCCTTATATAATATGAGCAAAGCGACGTACAGCTTTTGGCGACGGTGACAAGAGAGCTACCGCGGCAAGTTTTATCTTGCCGGATTAATGGATGGATTAAAGTATTTGCGGGAAAGAGAAGCGCGCGCGCGCCCGCGTGCAAGAGTATGAGCGAGCCTAACTCGACGCTGCATGCGGGCTGATTGTGAGCATAGGGGGATCAGAAGCTTGATTGGCTAATTTGTAAGTGTCTCCGGCAGGGAGTGAGAGTATAGAAGCAGAGTTTGGCTTTCTCTCAAGAGAACTTAACAATCGATCCAGGGCCCTCGAAATGCTCTCCTATACATTGCTGATTCGTCCCGCGTATATGTGTGTAGTTGGCTGCCGAACTGCGGTTAGCGTGTTTAATCTTCCGTAAAGACAGGCGGACTTTCTCGCTCTTCCGTTGGGCTTTGGCTCCCGAGGCCTCATCCTCGAGCGATTCAGAAATTAGTGAGCTGATTGGATTTACGAATTGAGCCGGATAGTTTACCCAAGTGCTTGGTGATCAATATGCCATCTTTGGATTTGTAGGAAAGTTGTCGACTATTGTCTGGGAGAACGGTCGTCGAATGAACAAAAGTGTCATGATTTAATTACAATCAACTGCGGTAACTTTTGAACAGAAATCGCATTTTTACCATCAAAACTCGTGTCATTTGCGCAAATTGCACCAGACTCGCATTGAATCTGTAGTCAATCGAAAGCTCACAGTTTCAGCTTTTGATTGCATGGCTGTTGGATATTCTCATTTAGACACCTCTAGTTGAAGCCATGAGCCTCCAAAGCCGTGTTCCAAAGTCAAACCAGTTTGGGGTAGTTTTGGGACAGCATACATTATACAGAGGATCTCACGGTTGCGAGGATCTCCGCGACAGTTGATATATGTATCTCGTATAAATGGAATTTGATTGATCATCATTCCAATTGGTCAGAATGGCCAAGAATCATCGGGAATTTGATGAACCAAGAACATTTAGAGGGGAGAATAAAGAGCAAAAGAATGAATTCGGATTCCTTGTAGTTACTCATGCATGGGGATTCGCTGGTCATTTGGTCGGACTCGGGTATCCAAATCCATTCTTACAATTATACGCGGTGTTTTTCTTTGATATTCAGAGGTTATATCAAATGGTGATGATCACGATGAGTTATTTCAATGAAATCTATCCAGAGAAGTACGATCTATTGAGACTACTGAAGTCCTTCTATAAAAAAGGGACAAAGCTCAACAATCTCGTAAAAACGAGTGCCTTTTTTACCTAGCATGGTTTCTTCTGCACATCTGTCAAGTTAAATGTAGAATGCATCGTGAAAAAAGGGGAAAAATATTGATTGTAGATGCTTACTCCTTAAAATTAGCAGGTAATAACAAGGACAATGAAGAGAAACGGTGCAACTCAGTGTCAAAATAACTCCCGTTGGCAGAAAAAAAACACATACTTTTCAGTTTTTACGCTACAGAACTGAAACTGGGTACAAATACGATAATAATTTCACAATCGATTCGTCCAGATTTGTGTACAGACAAGTGAAATTTAGCTCGGTTACTTTGGATTCGTCCTACAAAGGTTAGAACCGTAACAATTTCTCCGAGCTTCTGTTTGTTGGATTAAAAATATACCTTTGAAAAAGTGTGTTCATAAACGAATTCACAGCTGATGAAGGCCCTCGCGCCGGGGCAAATCATGGTCCATACGTGTCCTAAGAGGGGGGGGGGGCGGGTATTAACAGGACTATCTGCTTCACCAAACGCGCGTGATAACTACTCTTCGAGCTACTCTTTCATGGGTTGTCTCAAAGTTACCCCCCCCCCCCCCGTTCCAAAGTTACACCACTTCACGGTGTGATCTAGATCAGTAGGACTTGGAAATTTTTTTCGGATGGTAGAGTAAGGTAAAAGTACCCAACATGCCTCCCTTGAACCGTTTTGCCAATAATTTCGGCCTACTCCAATATTTTCCAACGCGCTTCAGCTAATTTTGAAGCTTGTATCAAGCCCTTTAAAATGAGCCCCACTGAGTTCGGTTTTGGCCCACCAGAGCTGAGCCATAACAATTTTCTCGTGAACTAATTTTACTCTAGTTCGCCAAAGGGTGTGGTGTACCCAACATGCCCCCATCCTTCTTAACAATGTAAATGGGCGATAGAGTGCATAAAAATCGATCCCAACAACTGGCTTATTTTGACCTCTAATGAAAATGGTCACTGTGCAAAACCTGCCGAGATAAGCGTATGGATGCATGTTCGGTACGCCAATTTTGGCCTTCATGTTCTGCAAAAGATCTCCATATTTTGCTCATGAATTCGCTCAGAGTCCAAGTATAGTTACTTCAAAAAGAGGGTTCTTGAAGGTTTTGAAAAAAGGAATTAAGCGATCGTCGGTTCAATTCCTCATCAGAGACACTGCAGATTTTTCATTAATTAAGAGAACAAACGCAGTCCTCGGAAGATTGAGATGGTTGTATTCATAATACTTGTTGGTACAGACTGGCGATAAAAATTTTATCCGAAGTTGAGTTTCCATCTCAGTGGAGCACTTGATGAGAATCGTGCAGTACATCCCTCAGTTGACCACAACTGCGCCTCTGCGCCGCTTTTCGGCTCCAGACGCCTGCAGGTACAGAACCTCCGTAAATCAGTCGAGGCCTGTGGTCTCTTGACCCGCACATCCATTTACCTTCGTAGACTATTGCATCTACCAATTGCTCGCTTAGTTTTTTGTTCCCCAACTTTCCAAGTTGATCGTGGAATCTCGTCCGAGAGCACAGTACTCGATCGAAACTTGTTTCGTCTATTATGAAAATTCATTCCTTCAAATACATTCTCTCAATGCTAAACTCTGTACACACAAAAAATCTTTGGTATTGTGGAATTGAATTCTTTGCGTGGTTTGAGTTATAGATTTTGATCAGAGAAATGCGTGTCACGTGAGTTTTACTCAAAAATTTGAAATACATACTGCCCAGACGTTGCTTCGTTTCCGATTTCCTGTGACGCCTTGTAACCCTCATACAGATTCCGTCTCGCATCGGTACAATAGATGCCAAGCAGTGCGATGACGGACTCGGAGATAAGAGAATCGTCGCCATTCATGTTGGTAAAGACAAAACGAGCATGTCATATGCGTTTTGCAAGCCTTGTGGATTCGCTGACATAACGTACATACATTCTACAGACATATTCTATGGCAAAAGTTTTATCTCGTATCCCTCGCCAGTTATTTCTGGCACTGTCGTTTTTGTGGTTTTGAAGGGAATCTCGACTCTCCTTTCTGATGCTCACTTCAACTCACGCTAGTCTCTACTTTGTTTCTTCTTCTCGGTAATATCATTTGTACTACGAGTGTGGTTTCCCTTGATAACAGCCAAGTTCCCAAATGATATAGAGTGTAGTATCATCAAAATTTCATCCGTCACAGAGGAATCTATGATAATGCAAGAAGCAAATCGGATGAGTTACCGGATGCTGGCGTCATCACATAGACATTAAATCGAACGTTATATCAGTCTGTCGACCGGAACAGTGTTTGTCTAATCGAGTTGCTCTAGAGCCACGAATAGAGTAGACAACTACGCTATACATTTGAATATATATTTGGTGAGGCGAATGAGCCGTCATTATATTTCGGGTCCTAAGCAAAGGCTGACCAAGCATAGCGAAGATCTGTATGTCGTGCAGAATTTCGCTCACATAATTATCGCTCGCGGAATGCACACGATACAGCAATATCACTGATGCTTATATACACACTATTAGTACTGAACCTCGTCAGCAATGGTCATTCGGGCGCTATCGTAGTCCGACCGGCATCAACTATAGAGTTCGTCCCGGCCCATTACGCTCTCTCGACGCATAACACCTAACAATTTGATGCGCTTGGTATACCTACTTCTCCCCATCCTCGTCCTTCTACTGCTATCTCCACTCGCCGCTATGCGAACTACTACTATTACTACTACTAGTGTAGGGCACCCTCAGACGAGGATATCGTTTGCGTTACGCCGCTTGCATTTCTGCAAATATACGCTTGTTGTAGGTATCTGGTTCGTATACTAACGTTAGCACTGATAGGATGGGGTTGACTATGTGGCAAGATGACACAGTGGTGATTGATGCTGTTTGTTTGATTCTCTTTGGTGAAATTCGTTCTGCCTGTTAGTGGTATGTACTTGACATTTTTTGAAACGCAAAATTATTCACTTTCAGGAGGAACTGATTGATTTGGGAAATTTTTTGAAAATAATGAAAGTTCTACGATCAAGGATCGAAGGGTCATGTCGGACCAATCATTGACCAAGATCACTGAAAGATCGTTGACTGGTTCAGGTTGAATATGTAACTGCTTATTTAAGCGTGACTTCCACGATTATTTTATTATTAATTATCCCTTGAATTCGCAATCGATTCTCAACCCGTCTATAATAGAACCAGCGTCCAGTACTCAGGACGATTTTGAAGGCAACATCAAGCCTAATCTCGAAATAAGAAAAGTGGCAAAATTTAAAGATTGAAAAGTTTCCAGATTTTCTCTCCTCTAAAACGAGATTCTCCTAAAATTTGATTTTCATGTCCTCGTGGTTCATCGTCAGTGAAATAACGTTCTGACTTTTCCTAGACTATTCCAATGCTCCTATCAAAATGTCCAATATTCGAAAAAAAAAAAAACAGAAAAATCCTGAGCACTTTCGAATCAATACTTCAATCATTAGAATGATTAAAATATTGAAATTACTAAAGTTTGTAGACTCCTCCACTGTTTGGCATAAAAAGTTGAATTTACGGTTGATATCGTGCTGTCTGGAACAATGACGAAATATTCCCTGGTCTATGTGTCGTAACATAACTCGGTCGTTTTCTGTCCTTGAGATGAGATACCGAGACTTGGGTAAGGGGTCAAGAAGAGTAAAAAAGAGCTGAGATGATGGAGTGCGTTTATCAGTTTTTAACTTCTCGACTTTATTTTTGCATGTTTCTTCTTCAGATCTGTCCCGACAGAATATAGCGAAAAAGAGTTAAGCCGTGGCGTGTGTAGTTGACGCGAATACCATGGAATAAAGAGGCTCATTCAAAACTGTGAGATGGGAACACTTAATCGGAGTGGTACTCGGTTAAAGCGGTGACAGCCGACGTCACGGGGGTGCTTGCATCTCCCCTCCTGATATATCGGTCCAGAGCTTGAGTTTCGAGTAAGTCGAGAGAAAAGAGAGTGTCTCGCTCTCGCGCCTTCTGTTTGCCTTCAGGGGGGTGAGGTTTGGCACGAGTACGCAGAGAGCCCCAGCTGCCGACTTTTAAAGTACTTGTTGATTCTTCTGCAAAAGTTGAACGTTGAAATGATGATGCGCCCACTTGCTTTTGTATCGATCTTCAAAGCATTCGTGTTCTCAGTACCTACGTGGGATCGTAGCTTTGTATAGCTTATTGGCTGTTCAGACTTACTTACGGTACAGTTTCTCGGTTCCGAGCAGCAAATTAGTGATTTCGCCTCGCTTGACTTGCTCAAGTTCTTTTTACACGAGAGAAAATACGAATATCACTTATTATCATAATTCTGCAGGTCAGGTGCAGGAGGAATTTGTGCGTATGACTGTGCCCCGTGGTATTCTTTGTGCAATACACACAACTGCATGGGTTTATTTTGAAGAAGGTAATGGTCAGCTAGAGAGGTCATAGCTGCATAAGTTTCCACGTAAACTCCCTGAAACTAGTGTAGAGTATTTTGTGTATTGATACATTTGGTGTGGCCTCCTTGTAGTGTAGTCTGTAGAAGATTTTTTGTGATTGAAATGGATTTTGATCGGGGATTGAACTGTCCAAAAAATAACATTAATCCATTGATATTGATGACCATAGAAAACAATATCAGCTCTGAGTGCAGTTGAAGAATTTTCATAAAATTCCACAATAGTGTAAGATCTCTCCGATTTTCTTCTGCTCACTGGCCTCGAAGCATGAGATGGAATGTGTTTGACTACCACGGAGTGCTAACAAAATTTGACTTTTATGTTCACTTAGAAATCCTCTCAACATTGTTCAAATAGTCATAAATTTTACCTCTACAAAGCAATAGAAGCTATACGAACACTCGAATGTGTGTATCAGGCAAACGTTGACCTTTGATTCGAAGGTGCCCGTTTGTTTACTACGCGACAGGAAGGTATCTATAATTTAAGCCTCGTTGGTCCAGCATCCTAACTCAGGAAGTCGAGGATGCGTTACTGGTTTCTGCCAGCCAAGGATGAGTTGCTTGGAACGGCGCTTTAAATCAACGGCCGTTTCACTTAATCATGACTGCCGTTGCTTGAGATCTCGCGGGGAAATTTAGCGGAAAACCACGAGAGAGAGAGAAAGCCCCAGACTGCCCTTATTCCAGTCAAAGGTTTGATGATGTCTTGTTATGCTCTAACCACTGATGCTCTGCTGACCACTGAATTTTCGAGTTATACCCGACGGATATGTGCATTACAGCTTTATAGCTCTACATGAAATAATACCTGCGTACCTCTGGTAATTATTCATTGTCTAAATCCACGATTTCGTGATTCTTGGAATCTGAAACTGTTCCATAGCGTGATCGAATTAAGGTCGAATGTTTTAATTACAGTTATGAATGTCATGGGTATAATGTCTGCAGACTTGGCCAAAAATTTTACGTGCAAAGTTTCCGAAGTTAGATATTTTCCTTACATCAGAAATAATAGATTAATAATCTGAAGATGAATGTCCGTCCGGTACTTTTCTCCCTCCTCAACTTTATGCTAAATGGTAATCCACCCAAATGGAGGAAAAGGAAAACAAAAAGTGTCAAGAGAGCGGGATAACGTCGAGGAGCAGTTGGAAAGGCGCGCAAATCCTCGTATGTGTGCTCTTCAGTGTTTATTCAGGCTGTCATAAATCCGACGTTTTTCTCATTCTATTTTCCTCCGCATATATGAACACACGTTATTATACGCGGTAAAAGAAAAAAAAAAAGAACGTCGACCGCGCCCAAGGGTCACACAGTTTATACTCACCTATCGCCGGCGACAAAAAGCAACTTTTCTCCTTCTTCCTGCGTGTGAGCTCTTTTCTACCAACTATCAGTATAATAAAACCATTAGAGTGATCCCGTTCGTGCGAGCATCCGAACAGCATAGATATCCACCAAGTGTATACGTTTTGAGAGAGAAACTTCCCGTTGCTCTTCTCGATGTGAGTATTTCTTATATAAATCTAAAGCCATACGCGTAAAGATCTTTGCCATATGTATTTTGTGCCTGTGCTAGGGGAATTGAGACCGACCTACCGAATTGGAATATTTCTCTGGAAATCGTTTACGTGGTTATACAGGGATTGTCAGAATACTCTTTCAACCATTTGAGTGAGAGTAGTCATAGGGTATTAGGCACATTAATATTATCGTAAGTCATGATTTGGGTGATATTGCCAGCGTTACAGAATCTCAGTATGAGAAGGAGAGGCGTGTGACCAAATGAGTTTTTCGTATAACTCGTTCAGGTCCTCATGAACACGGTTCAAAATATTTCAATGAATGCTGTACATGTACAAGTACATCATGTAGATTGGCTGTTTTGTCCTGGGTAGTAGTCAACTTTAGTTTTTCCTGTTATAAGGACACTCGAGGATGATCCTTTTTACCTGTGCTTCAAAAAAGACAGATTTACAAGGTGAACTGTTATTTTTTGGTATAGGTGCAACCAAGTACTTGCCGATCACTTGAATCATTCGGTATTTGATCCTTCATTCTATCGTTTGATGGATGGTTTGTTCAATCATGTGTTGAACGAATTGATGATCATTTTCACCCTCGTTACAGGGGCCTAGCCTTTGTTCTTAGTAAGCCATGGAACTTTTACGGTGCAATAGGTAATGATAATCATCGAAGACTCTTTCCAAAATATAGGTATCATTGACTAATTGCCAATTCCTTATCTTGAACTGAAAGAAATAACAGGATTATTGTTACTTTATGTCAAGTGGGGGGGGGGGGGGTTTACACAAGTTACCAAATTTGAATTCCTAACTTTTTATAAGAGTGAGTTTTGGAGGCTAATTATGATTTTTCACCCATGCCTATGAATTCAAGGACGAGAAGTCAGCACGAGGCTGTCGATGTGATCTTCGCTTTCAATGCAGGAGGCTTGAGTTTGAATCTCGGCGCTGACTTCATTGTGAATTTACACACAAGTGCCTTGTACGATGACTTTGATCAAATGAAACTCATCTAAAACTGCAAGTCCCATAAAATAACCTCAACGAGAAGTTGAAGATGATGGAATAGTAGATTCCAAAGATGAATTCAGTACAGTCAGTTCAGTACAGTACAGTCAGTATCCAAAGATGAGTTCAGTTCAGTCACAGAATCTATTCATTACGAGTGAGAATAGAAATTCTTTGAGTAAGGGTGATTCGATGCACGGTGATCAAAAATCCTTTCATAAATCGCTCATTGTCAGGCATTACCGGGAAACCAGATAAATACCTTACCAATTCTATTGTAGCATCTAGTACAGGGATGAAAGTATGTATACATATTGAAAACAGTCTCGAATTCACTTGTATGATCTACTGCATGTGCTTTGTTTCGAAAATTCAAATTTCCAGAGTAGGAAAGTCTTTTTTCTCTGGTTGAAATTCAATCTTCGTCAATTGCTTCGATTTTCCGTATTAGCATCCATATGCGCTCTGGGAGCGCCGATATCGCGTTGAGGGAATTTCTCAGCACACGCATCGATATTTCAAGCGTTCTTTTTCATTATTTTCTCGGCAAGCAAAAATAATAGAGGCGATGAAATTGGAATCGAAACACTTCAAGTGACGAAATTGACTGGGTGGCACACCCAACGCACACGCAATAACGCGAATGAGAAAAGGCAAGAATAGGAAAGGTGCATATTTCCGCTCATATTTTTTCGACCTGGGCGTTGATATTCTTTACGCAGTCTGGCTTGAGCTTACACTCGGCACTCGAGGTTCGAGCAAGCTCTGTAGAATCCAACGACGCGCAAGGGCTGTGGCCAGAAGTGACTTAATAACCCGTTAAATGGCTCGCCATCAATAATTCATCTCCGTAGCTTGCCTACCATAAAGACGGCAGAGGAGCTCGGACGATCGAGCCTGGGCTCATCCCAAGTCAAATAAAAGCGACGACGACTACGACGCGCTCGGTTAAGCGCTCCGAGCAAGACTTGGACGGCGATAAATGTAGAAACAAGCGCAACTGTGACCGCAACAAGAGGAAGATATCAGAGTTGTGGCTAGGACGATCTTGGCAAAATCATAAAAAAGCCCTAAAAGCGGGATGAAAGTGAAAAAAACACACAGCGGTTGGTCTTTAAGTGTGGCTTAAAGATCAGTGGGGTAATCTTTTGGGTCTATGACAGTGGCGTGGTTGCTGACTCAAATGTTTCTGTGATAGATTTACGGTCACTCAATATTGCAACAGTTAATCTAGATTTACAGCAAAGAATACATCAATTGCTAAATCCTGGAGTTTTTTGTTGAATTTTTAGCTTTGTGATATTATAAGATGGCCTCCTTCTGAGATTCAAATTTCTTGAGCCACGACCCTGAGATGAGTTGAATTTTGTGAGCTTGGTTATTCATGCTTTCATACCGGGTGATTATCGACCCCTCACCCCGTTTTGGCGGTAATGGCGACGAAACACGAAAAAAAAAAAAACACAAAACACGGACGTCCTAATCTGAGGCGGGAGGGGGGGGGGTGTGACCTGGGAGATGGTTTTAGATATTTTCTATCCGATTCAATTCCGGTGCGATAAAAAAGGCCAATATCGGTGAGTCATAACGCTCGTGGTTCGAAAGCCAACGAAGTTGCAATGTGTTGGATGTTAAATTTTTAGGATGATAATGAAGCCGGGATGAGGCCGTGTCCACGATTTTGACCTTGGAAATCACTTTCACGGTTATATGAGAGGTCACCACAATTTCTTAAAATGGAAACATTTGATGTAGATTTCGAATCTTAAGTTAGACCTCTGATTGCTCTTAAAAATGTCCTCGAAGGTCACATCTAAGGTGACTCCACAATTTTTTATTCTATTCTAATGAACGTACTTTGGATATGTTTCAACAGAATGCATTATCTTGAAGCTTTGGATGCTATCGCCCATCGACATGTACGCGACTCTCTTCATCTTCCCAGAGTTCAGACAGAACCACTATTATTTCATGCAAAACACCAATGATTCTGAAGGTTTTTTCCAAATTGGAGGTATTTTTCCAAAAATAGTTGTTTCCGTTAAAAAATCGATTTGATCTTTGCGTGAACTAAAAAATGACTTCCTAGGTCAAAACAAACGTCAGCATCGGACGTCCCTCCCAAAATGAGGGAACACATGTTCCATGGTTTCGTTGATTCCCAACTGTTATAGAAAAATCAAGAAGGGAAGGGGGGTACTTACTCTATGACACTCTTGATGAATGTGGAATTTCCTTACAAAAGTAAAGGAGACATCAAATTTCTTCTGAATTGCCATGTACTAGGTCGGTTTCAAAGCTGCATTGTGATGAGGTGGCCTCTGAAATAAAAATATTCTTGCATTCTCACATTTTATTTTGATTTATCCTTACTATTTCCGCAAGGTGCTGGGGAAATGTCCTATTCCTACATTTTTCTGACTTCTTCCCCAACTCCAGATGATTGAACAGAACCAAATGTCATTCAGTGAGGTACTTGACGTAGAAAAGTTGGGATCTTGTATGGGCTTGATTTTTCTTACGAATTTTCATTCGAAGGTTCGTTCTAGACTCCCTTCGTCCACGTGGCTTCAGATATTTATCGGCTAAAACTTCTTCACAATGCAATTATTCAGAAACATTTTCACTGTCAGCTCATTCCATACAAATTAATCTCACCTTCCCCAACAAAATGTGAAATGATAGATGTACATGGTTGATGGATGAAACCTCAAATTATTGAACTGCGCTTGGCGACGCGTGAAATCAGCGGGCGTCAGGTCTCATTCACACACCTCGCAGGAAGTCCTGGAACAATCGCAGGCTTCTGACGAGTGAGCCTCTCTCCTAACCACCGCATAATACAAGCCACCATCAAGCCATTCACGTCAATAATGTTGTTTCCCTTTACGACGATGCTTCATGACGTAGCTCAAGGTAGGTACTCCATTCATCGTATACATACATACGTGCAAGCGCTTGCAGCGCTTTGGCAGAGTCTGAGCAAAAAGTAGCTGCTATTGGTTACACATTGCGTAAACGAGCCAGGAATACATAGACGAGGCATATAGCTTATCGGGAGCTTGCGCTACATTAAGCACAAACGCTTTGCGTGGCAAGGACGGATGCCAAGCGACGGGGTAGCTGCAAAAGCGAGACGATGCTTGGGTGTATAGAGATTATCTTGTCGTATTCAATATTCTGATGGAAACGCCACCACTGTGGCTTCTTCGATGATAAATCGGCCCGGTCCGATATAAAAGAGCTTGCGTTTGTTGCGGTGCGCAAGCGTTTTCGTCAGAGATCTCGCGCTCACTTTCTTCAAAAGCGAGAGAGCCTCTTTTTGGAGGGATGGATGGATGGATGAATGGTGAGAAGGGGGTTGACGACGACTTGAGAAAGATATAACCATTGTGAAAGGTGGAGAGCTCCGTTTACGAATGGCCATTTCAAGAGCAGTTCTGAGGGATTTTGAGCCCCCGTTGTCGTTTTGTGAAAAGTCGTCAGATGAAAGCCAACACCTCTGGCCTGAAGAATGACCTATTCAGTGCTCCCTATCAATCATGAGGGTGAGAGCAAATACATGAGTGCTTTAACTTACAGATCTGCGTTTTATATTCACTGTTATCATTGAGACTTGGAGCTAAACGATTACATTATCGCCATCAATATTTTTTCTGACCATACTAAATTGCTCCGGTACTCTTTTTACAACTTGCACCTTTATTTTTTGATGATGATAACCTCAGTTCAGAAGTTCATTTTCCATGCAGTCACGAATACTTTTTTCATTGGTGCAACATCTTTTAAACGCAAAAACATCACCAAGCACAATGAAATTTATATTTTAAAAATGTAGTGTTCTTAGTTCTTTATTCTCCCACAATTCCGTACGTACTTTCCATGGGAACTTCAATTAGTTTCTTGTATCGTCAGATATTCTTGGACTCATTTTTGTTTCGATGCACCCACAGATGATAGTATACAGGCATCCTTTCGCATTTGCGGAGATACGTATCAGCAAAGTACCGCGAATGAGAAAATCGGAAATAAAAAAACATCGCGCTCATGGGAAAAGAAGAGCTACGTCATGAAGTCTTCTTTTGAACACCAACATAATAACATATAGTGGTAGTAGATACGGCCGAATTGCGAGGTACTTATTATTGGAGCAAGATTTCTCGACAGAGCCCTGGTCACTCTGATGGCAACCTCATTATAAAACGCTTTTATTGCACTTCACCGTGGCCATAGTTCTAACACACTAGTAACATCTAGTGAACACCTTTTTGCATCCTGTTTACCGATAAAGTAGGCATGCGCTGCATACCGCTCTAATAATCTTGCGTGACCGGAAGTGTCGTCGCTCATCGAGCTCGCTCGGATTTATGAAACTTTTGCTGCAGGCTGCGACTGGTTTTCCCGATCTGCCCGCACCTCACCGCGGGCCCCCAAAATGTCTACTATCGTCTGCTATATCGTCTATGCACCATCAGTCTTCTGTTGCTGCTGCCATTCAGCCCATTCAATATTTGCCTTTTCTGTTTTTTCACAGTCGCGGATTTCTCGTGCGGTTGAGTAAATGCCTAAATTCTTTCAGTGAACATCGTAATCCAGTGTCGATTAATTATTTCAAGTACTTCGCGATGAGTGGGTCTATATGCTGCTGTAACAAGTGTTAGGCAGAACGCGTACTCAGGTTATGAGTAATATGATGAATATCAGCTTGGATATCAGCGATCGAAAGACAATGTTTTTTGTCTTTGTCTATTACTGTCTGCTGCACCCAAAAATGAGCTCGGGCTCGCGTACGAGAGGCAATTACCCATTTACATGTCGTGCAATTCTCTCTCGGATGATTTCCATCGCTCTATCAAATTCCATCTCGCATTGGCACCACGCAGAATCCTCTCCCAAATTTAACGTTTCTTGGCCAGTGCATAGAAGCGTTTTTTAAAAATTCTTTTCAACTTTCATTTTATGGTTGCTTCACCAAACTTTCAATACTAATCCTTCTTTACCCTGATGTCAATCCACCTAAATTGCAATAGTGTTTGAGACAGGTCTCTTCTCGTCTACCTGACGAGTCCAAGGAAGAGATCATGTTGAAACACACACCTTGATATTATGCAACTTCCTAACAGTTCAAAAATTTAGTACGGTGTAGAAATGCGGATGGAAACTATCATCTGTTCTGAATTTCGGACGTAAGGTAAGTGTACACAACTTGCCCCCATTAAGCCATTTTCGTAATAACTCTGTCCCATCTCAATATTTTCCAACGTACTTTAACTTATTTCAAAGCTTGTCTTAAGACCTTTAGAATGAGTCAGAGCACATCAAATTTGGATCAACTGGAGCTAAACTGTTTTAATTCTCCCAAAAGGTGATTTTTAAGAGTTTACAAAAGTGTGTACCCAAGTTGCCCCCATCATTTAAAACAATGTTAATCGGCGATAAAGTGCATAAAATCGCTTTGACTCCTTTCCGCGATAAACATATGGGGGCATGTTGGGTACACTCCGATGTTGGTCTTCTTGATTCTCAAATCCTCTCCGTGTTTTGTACATAAAATCGCTCCAAATCAGAGTTCTGCAACTCTGAGGAGCGGATTTTGAAGCCCTTGAGACAAGAAATCGAACGCGTTAAAGTACGTTGAACTTGGTCAAATAATAATAAATTTGCACTGGATTTACTTAACGCGATTTCCTCAGTGATTGCTTAGCCTTGCAAACACAAAAAATGGAAAAATCACTTAAAATTTTTTGGAGAACGCAGAAATGATTCGGGGTCGATGCGAACTACTTACATTCTCTCTTTTTTTTTTTAATAACAAACGTTAAAAAAATATGCGGGAAGGTCAACGAGTGCCCATATCTGAGATCGGCTGCTGGCTTTTGAACAATTTGGTCTTTTCCAATTTTCTAGTTTTAATAAAAGTGTTTTCAGGCAATTCTCCGCAAGGTATTAGCAAATATCCGACTCCGTATTTGATGCTCAAGCTTCAGGTGACTATAAGATCGAATTCAACAATTCCTTTGATGGAAACATCAGCTAATCTCCGTACATATTCACGATTCTTTCGCTGTGAACGTTCCCTGGATTTTTTAAAGCTCTAATTAATCATAAAATATAACAGAGTATGATGATTAGTAATATAGATAAGAACACAAAAAAAAGATTGACGAGAACTTGATCCCAAAAGATGGGTCTTATGATCATTGCTATATATAACTACACTCATTCATCAATTCAACTGTGCTTCTAGATTTTTAAATTCAGACTAGATCGCAGAAATTGCGCCTCTGCCGAATTCGAGTACGGATGCCAATAGTGACTTGAAAATCCAACAGGATTTGAGATCGTTACGATCGGCTTATCTGGAATTAAAATTGCGGATAAGCAAGGTCAAGGACCGCAGTCAGGGAAGGAGTGCTGCAATTGAGCGATTGCTAATAACCGAAATAGCGAATAAAATGTTCCCGAATACGAAGAGATTCCTGTTATCTAGAGTTTCACGATATCGATACGATACATTCATCCAAAAATTATTCACATAGGAAAATGGGGAGCTCCAATATCGTATCGAAATCAGCGGTCCCAAGACCGAGTAGACATCGAAAATATCGAAGATGTTCAATGTCTGAAAGTACCCCTACCGACTCGACAAATGCTATCGAATTTCAACTCCCTAAACCCGTTAGAGTGAAATTTCACTCCAAGAGGGTGGAATTTGATTCAAAGCTATGAGTCAGTTTCGTGCGCGCCGAACTGGAGTGATTCATCACTCCAAGCTCGAGTCAAATTTCACTCAAACGTGAGTCAATTATCACGCTTAGGAAATATTTTTGTGGTTTCACTCCCTATGAGTCAAATTTTCACTCTAGTATGAGTCATTCTCGGTCATTCCGGGGATCACTCCAAGATTTGAGTCAAAATTTCACTCCGACAGTTTTAGAGGGGACACAATGCTCTTGGATACTCTTTTTCGC
Source organism: Eretmocerus hayati (assembly GCA_029851415.1). Taxonomy (NCBI): domain Eukaryota; kingdom Metazoa; phylum Arthropoda; class Insecta; order Hymenoptera; family Aphelinidae; genus Eretmocerus; species Eretmocerus hayati. The sequence continues at coordinate 138,082,357 of CM056742.1, forward strand.
GTTCAGCCACGGAGTATGTAGAAGCTTTCAAAATAGTACATTTTGATTCAAAGATGTCAACACTTTTCTCGTGTCGGAGTGATGGATTTCCGGCCCGAGCCGCAGGCGTTGGTCGAAATAATCTGAGATTTGAAATGTGTTCCAGGTAGAAAGTTTCAATTGCCATAAACCAAGGTATGTCGAGGGGTATAGAAATTGAGTAAATATTGAAGAAAACAAAAGCAACTCAAAGCGGGTATCCGATAATTTTGGATAATTTGTATTCTAGAATATCGAGACGAATCTTGATTGATGTGGTATCTTTCCATTTGCAAGAAATTGAAACACCCCGCCGCGTCGATTTAGTGTGTTCATCTCCGTAAGCAAATTTTGATGCTCAAGTGGCATTAGTCGAACGGAGTAACCAGAGAAGTGTCACAGGATCGAAAATCCAAGGGACCAGTACGAGGAATAAAATGCTCAGCAGCCCATGCATACTCTCTTCACCTCACGCCCACGTGAATGTCGCAGAAACTTTGCAGAGACGGTCGTCGGCAAGCGAATGAAACAGTATCGAGCAGTTATGCTAATTCAACCTTATTAATAAGGACTTTGTTGGAAAGTGGAGAGCGTTGTTATACGAAAACGGGCTAACCCCGCATTAAGACCTCAACCCTTCGCTGCGCTTGTCTCGACTTACTCTCGCACCTTCCTAGAGTTTTCGTCTAGGCCTCTTGCAACGTTCCTCTTCGTTCCCATCGCCCACTTCTCTCATGGCGTATCTTCTTTTGCTGCGATGTCTCGTGGCTCAGGGATTCGGCCTCGCAACGTGGGTGTATGCGCTTCGCAAAGTGAGCGAGATTTCTCATATAATCGTTTTAAGCTCCCTCGGCACTTTACCACTGTCTCGCGCGGAAACTCGTCCCGTACAAAATATCGGCTCTGCTTCGTACTTAATAATCTGCTCTCGGAATATTAAGTATCTACGTCGTCGCAGATGCGCATAGTTTGGTTTTCCCAACTCCAACTTGTTCTTTGAGATTGCCGACGGAATTATTTAAGCGCCGATTTTCTACAAACTCATTTGCTATTCTATCCTTAATTCACACTTCCATTTCTCTTGCAACTCATGCTAATGTGCTTCCCACCAGAATCTGGAATTTCAAGAAAGTGTAAGCTACTTTGATCCGTTTTGATATGATTCTGCAGATCTTTGAATACAAGAATAGATTTCTTTTAAAAAGGACGATTCGTTTTGGTGATTCACCCTGGATGGTCGATCTCGGTGTTTTTGCAAATTTTGATGATGGTCCTGTGAATTATTCCCTATCGATTACGTAGGATGGGCCGAAAAATTAAAATTTTTCGAATCGCTGTGCTTCAGGTTGAATATGCCGAGTAATGACAAGCAGATGCGAAAATATTGTGCTGCGTACTGCAAGATGTCATTTCCAGCCTTAGCAAGAGCTCTGAAGATTCTCAAAAGAGGAAAGAAATAACGCTATTCCGACGTTACTTCCGAAAGTAAAGTATCAAGGCCCCGAACGTTTCCTGGTTTCGACCTTTATGCAAACTATGATTTCATGTCTAATTTTGACCGGAGGAATGGAAAACGAGTCCCGCGTGAGCCTCTGAGTTCAAGGGTTCTTGTGCATCGGAAAACACCAGCCGAAGCGAAAAAACATTGCTTTTCGAGAATACCACGTAATGCGTCAAGATTGTGATATTCGTGAGATCTGCATGGTAGTGGGCCTGGAACCTTTCCTCCCTACGGTTTTCTATGGATTGTGACCTCTCGAACAAGGTCTCGTTGGTTCTGTGGAACTCGGATACGTTGAATCGGAGTATTGAGTAGATGTTGACAGATGTGATTCAGCCCATGTACGAAGACAGGCGGTCCATGTGTATAATAGGACGAAAATGGTCCGCGATGGCCTGCTCAATACTTGAATCTGGCACATCCTAGCTCCATGAAACGAATGAGATCGTGTTCAGGAGGTCATTTTGACAATACGTTAAAAAACATCACGGAGTAAGGCTTCATGCCTACTACCAGGTAGTTCATATCACTGTATGTACGAATATCACTATATCTGAACGCACTTTGGGGTATTCTGAAAAAGCGATGTTTTTCGCTTCGGCTGGTGTTTTGCAGAGGCTCAAGCGGATTTCAGTTTCACTTTCCACGGTCAAGAATACACAAGTAATCATAGTTTGCCTGAATATTCTCACGAAGGAAACGCTCTCACATCTTAATACTTCACTAGAACTCTAAAACGCGCGCGTTGCGCGCGGATGGTTACGATGACTCAAAATTCTGGAAATTATAGCAAAAGCTAATGTGTTAAAAAAAATTATGCAGGTATACATGGTACCAGCAAGAAGCAAATATAATGATATAGTATCAAAATATGGAACGAAGAAGTTGTTTATCCATGTTTATCTATCTAACATGCCTCGAAATCCAAATTTATGAATTGCTGATTCGAAAATTCACGACTGTCTGAGGGATTCTTCGAATATTCTCAAGAAACTATTCAATCTACGAAGTGCGCGCGCTGCGCGCGCATGGTTCAACCACCCGTATGGTGTGGGATCAAAGAACTATACAGTTTTTACGAAATATTATTGAGGTTGACCATCAAGGAATGAAGATCATTTTGAGAACTGGAGAATTGAGCTCAACTCCAAAATCAATGATCCAAATCTATGCAACGCTTGTGCATGAAAATTTCAATTTTCACGGGAAATATGTGGATTTCCAATTCGATTGAGATTTTCAAAGGTTCTTACTAATTTTCGAATGGAAAAATATTTCCCTCCTTCTCCTTCTTCTCCTTCTCCCCCTCTGAGTCGGCTATAAGAGAGAAGGAGGAAACACTTTTCGAGGATATGTACAAAGATCAGCCAATCAGCCTTAGTAAAGCGAGAATTTCTTAAATGATTCTGCAGAAATCTTTTTAGTCCACAAATAAAAAATTTCCGATCGATTATTTGAAATTCAATTGATCATCATTCAGAAGTGAGAAAGTCATTGAACCTCGTACAATTCGAAAAAATACACTATTCACGAATAAAAAATTCCTCAATCCATTCGGTCCAATTCAGTACCATTCAGTGCCATCCGCCAACTGGAGAGTTGTTCTACACATTCCAACTTGAAAAATTATATACACAAATTGAAAACTTTTTTGAAAACGATGTAAGAATATTCAACATTCACAAAGAGAATTTTAGTTGATCTACCTGAATTAGAAAATTGTATATATGCAATTTAAGAATTATGTTGAAACACTCATCATTCACGAAAAGAATTCTAGTTAATCTACCCCAATCAAAAAACAGTGATGCAACTCTGAAGTTTGGATCATTTTGAGAATTTAGATAAGATTTCCTGAGATCTTTTGGATCGTTGAAGGAAGATTAAATATCACGTATCAAATCTTCACATGATTACCATTAACCTCATTGTTACACGGGATATCCGATATTTCGGTTGTCGGTCAAGCAGCAATCTACTTTCCTATCACTCATTCAGCACGCGATCCGATTAATACATGCAGGTGTAATAAAACCCGATATGATGCGCAGGCGCGACGATCACCTGCTCAATGTTGACAACGAAGCAGACAGAACTGAACAGAACGCTACAGTGCGTGAGTTCAGATGCTTGAAACTCATCATTACTTTTCTTTCGATGAATTGGAAATAATCAACAGATATGATAGTTCGGCTATGTAGATCGCATGATTGGATACTTTCAATTATATTGATCTACGTATAGATACATTCAAATAATCCAATGTCATTAATCCACAGCAACACACATTGAGACGACTCGTAAGTGGCGCGCAAAATCTCGATCGGAACGCCTCGAATCTCGATATCGAAGTTATCCATTAATAATATAAGACTCTTAAGAGCAACGTCAAAATACACGTTAGAATACAGTTGGTTTTTGAAAATCTCCAGGGCTCCTGTTGAGGCCAAAGATGTCGTTTTCCGGCATGTACCAAGAACCTTTTAGTATTCCTTCGTCGACACACAGCATATTCGACCCCGAGCATAACGATTGAAGAAAAATCCATTTTCGGCCCATTCTACCATAAAATGATTATTCAAACGTAAACTTTTGAGAGTTTCATTCAAAACTGTCCTTCTCCAAATTGTAGAACTGCGACATAATCGCCAGAGTAAACGATTTTCCGAAGAGATTAATCTGAAAACCAGGGGAAAAACTGATGCATAAAGCGTGGGTGTTGAATAAAGCACGAGAGCTGCACTCGATTCAATGCACCCCGAGAAGTGGAGTGACATAAAAAAGTTGGACGTGTCGGTGAACAAAGGTGTGTCCCTCATACGGCTTTGTTTCCACACTTCTCCGATTTTTTTCGAGTTTTGAAATCGTCAGACTCGAAGGATGGGATAGCATGCTATGTACGAGTGTCTGGATAAAAGGATGTTTGACAAGTGCTTCTATTGGCTATCGGTAGTGTACGGATATTCCCTGGTAAAATTTTTTTACCTTCAGTTTTTGTTTTGATACCTATTGAGCTTTAGTAATCTCAGTCGTCGACAACAGGCTTTGGATGTGTTGCTCCGTTTTGCTTATCGAGGTTACTGTCTGGTTATCTAGGGTGTCTGATATTTTGCCTTGTTTTTCAATGAGACTGCTTTGTTCGACTTTTAATGGACTCATTGTGTTTAGACGGATGTTTTCAACAACCCCTTGTCTTTAAGAAGTAACCGATGAAATCTTATGCCAGGAGTATAATGTGACGAGAGACAAATCAACTTTACCCTTGTTCTAACCTGTTGAGATCGTTTCTCCACCGAGCACTTGCTTTCGATTTAAGAACACGTTGAACGGTTGATGATTCAGTCATCTATTAGGCACTTTTTTCAAAATGTATTTGTATGCATGGATATTGCTAATGGTTTTGGTTGCATGGCAGTTTCATTTGGTGGAGTTACCCCGGACTCTGCATATTCTACCTGAAGGGAGACCAAACTGTAAAAAAAATGTTGGGCAAGTTCGGTATTCCAGATCCCTGGTCCTCACCTTGTTAATCAAGCTAACCAACCACTAAGCCAGACATTGGGGTCAATACACTAAATTCCAGTGTGTTTCAGTGAGACTGACAACTTGCGTGACATTGTGCGAGATAATTGGGGGTATATAGGTTTCATGAATTATGTGTACTATAGTACCCACTCTAACATCATGATTTCATTTCATCCAACAATTTTATTGGTCTATTTTGTTTCCTTTGCCGAACCATATCACTTGAAATGATTCAGTATACATATAATTTCATACCTATTTGCAATGCAGTGCCCAGAAGGCATATTCCATATCACTTGAAATGATTCAGTATACATATAATTTCATACCTATTTGCAATGCAGTGCCCAGAAGGCATATTCCAATTCCCATGACTCGTAAAATCTGAGGGATCTTTTTGCACATCTGCTCAAGACGTCCCCCCAGAAAAGGGTTAAAGCATTGATAGTATAAAGTCCTTTGCCATGGATAGTGTTTCGAATACACCGACTGTCAAGAGATTTGCACAGCGAATGTTCGCCAACACAATATTCCAATGTTATAAACAGCAAAAATGATGCAATGAAGAATACGCAGCTGAGTCTTGTCATTGTCTCTCGAACTCCAGGTTAATCTGTAAATGGTCCTTGATTAATGTGGTGTCTGTATACAAAGGTATTGATAGATCATTGGTTCCGAGTGATTTTGGCGTGACTTGATACTTGGAGTCATGATATCGGATTCCTAATTCCTCAGTTACAACAATATGAATCTCCTCTTGGGAAGAGATTCTGAAGGAGATTGAACTAATAGCATGATTCTACATGATTCAATAAATTCTCCGAGAATTTGAGTTGCAATAAGTCAGTGGGTTCACTATCAAATTGAGCACTCAAAAGAGGTTCGGAGCGCTTGGGTCTTTGGCGGCACTTCTACCGTGCAAAACTTCAATTTAATCGGTGGCCATCTCGAGCAGCGCGCAGCGATTGTGCCCGGCATTTGTCCCAAAAATTTTAAGCAATTTGACTTGCGTACGATCGAAGTTTGAGATGCATACGATTACAGCCTCAGACATCGTATCGATATGCTTCGTGGCTGTTACACATTTGCTCATTGTGTTTCCAATTTCAGTTCAGCTTTCGCTCGTTATGGGACGCGACATGAAATCTTCTCTTCATTATCTCAGTCATGTTCCTCTGAGACGGGTCATGAAGACTTCAAACGAAATGTTGAGATTTGTTATTTATATTTACATGTATTTTGAACGCCGTGATCTGTACAGACGCGTAAGGTGACGAATTTTAATTTTGTTTCAATTTGTGTCATCATATGTTGATCTTTGTGACTCATGTAACTTTTATGAGAGGGAAATATTCAACTGTATAAGTGCTTTGCCAATCATGGCAACCAGTCTCGACTATTACGGATATACCCAATCCCGACCTTGTTTGATTTTCAAAGGTTGATTTTTGATTCGATTCGGACATTCACCGATGCAGACCAGTGAATCTTGAGTATCACTAGTAAATGTTTGAAGTCAGGTGCATATGACAAACATTCACTGGCTCTGTTAGGGAATCTTAGGATTCGCTGACTTTGGACATTCGCGGTTACATATACACTTTGAAAGTTTACGCATATGAATATTTCTGAGATCGCTAACTTCATAGTTTGTTGGTTTTTGGAGCAAATCCAAAATTTTTCTCAATATTGACCAGCGCGCTCAGAGGATTTCAATTCCTGGATACAAAAATCGTCAGCGATATTTATCTATAGTTTTTGGTGATTGAAAAAAAAAATTACCGATGAGCTTCGACCCGTGTGGAAAGACTTTGATACAACTCTTCAATCTACAATTCTTTCTGTTCTCGGAACATTTTCATTTCCTATGTCTTGTTGTCTCCGATTCGGTAAGTTCATAAGGACCGAATTAGTTTTGATAGAATTCAAAATTTGATCACATCAGGGACTTTCTTGGTCCTAGAACAGTTTTCTTGCGGTGCTGATCGGAATGAAGCCCCTTTCCTTAATTACTGCGACTCGAACCAGCTTTTTCGCACCTTTATTTGAAGAAACCACCGAACCCATCTTCACCAAATTTTACAGACATATTTGGGGCGTATCAAAGGGTGCACATCTCCAGAATTATACCAATTCATTGACTCAAAGTGATTTAATCAAGATTATGTGCAAAGATACGTTGTAGCCATAGCTTCATGCCGTACTCGGCCTCTCCTCCTGGGCCACGCCACTCGCGACGTACACGTTTCGGTCTCACACCACCGAATAACGACGAGTTTTGCTCGCTACCAGAATCTCAACCTCTTAGCGGCGGATCTCGACATAATGTGGAAATTATGATGAAAATTAGGTACATCTAATTATCGGCCGGTATTTACGTCAACAACTCTTTTTACGATTTACGGCATGGAAACCAGTGACCGTCTGAGCAATAACGTTTAGCAGTTTGAAAATAACGAGGAAAAACTTTCGCTTGAGTGTAGTAACCAAATGCTGCCGATGAGAAATAACCGTCTGAACGCAACCTCGGGCTCCGTTTTGAGCTTCCACGTCAGGATTTTCGTCTGAGTGAAGATAACCTTGGAAGAACCAGGGGTTGTTCATCTAACAAGGAGTCATGCTATCTAGAAAGGAGTGCGAACTCATTTTCTACACTGAAAAATACACAGGATGATGGTCGTATGGTCAATGAGAAATCCCGACCCCAAAACTGGGTCCCATAGTGTAATAATGCAAACTCTTAGAGTAATTGCGCGACCTCTTCCTGAGTTCTCTTCGCCCCGTTTTGTCCGCATACACGGACATACCTAGTGAGACGAGTCTCCAGATCGATTGAAAATAATAAATCAGCATTTTAAACTCGAGATTGATCTGAAAGTCATGGATAACTCGGACTAATCTGATGAATTTATTTTTCGATATGAAATGATTTGGTTAGGTATAGTCGTGAACAATAAAGATCCCTGGAATTTTCCGTGAGTTATACCATTTTTGGATTTTTTTGTGAAAATGTTGATTGATATCCACAAGATAAGAGTTCACACTCCGTAAAACTCTAAAGATTGATATACCTGTTTTTAAATGACTGATGTACGGATTTCATAACTCGATGGAGGACATGAAGAAGTTTCTACTGTCATATGATTTCTAGGACTGTATCAACGACTTCACGTGTAGTAACAAGTTGATTTTTCCTATCAAATCAGAAAAATTGTTTTATAAAAATCTAACTATTATCCATCAATGGCCGCGCTTAGCTTCATTTTCTCGAGTGTAGCAACGTCTGAATAAGTATGCATGAATGAAGTATGCAAACAGAATAATATTTCACTTGAAATCATAGAGATATCACAGATAGAGGAGGGAAGCGCAGAAGCGCAGCCTACACGTTTTTTCGCGAAAGAGAGAGAGAGAAAAGACGAGGAGTCCTCTCTTTTGTAGGAAAAATCCCGCTCACAGAGAGGCTAACCTCTTCCCTCCTCTATTTGTAATATCTCTATGCTTAAAATACGCATCTCGTGTTTCACACTATTGCTGTTTGGCCTACGTGACCATACTAGCATGGACCTTCTGTACTTCCGAGTATTCATCCCGATAATCAATCCCCTTGCAGGGCCGTACTTGTACAATTAAAGCGGTGTATTGACCTACTGTAATTAGATTAGTACATGAAGAACGTGAGAAACGATACCTCATTTTCATAAATGAAACCACGTTTATGGATTCGCAATAGGGCATAATTCTTCAGTTATCCGCAGTTTTGCAATGCGACCGCGGGTGAATAGTGGTAAATGTGTGGTTTATGTGGACGCCTGTGTCCAAAACCGACAAGATGTACGAGGCTGCGGCTACGACTTCAAGCATAAACCAACGATGTTCGTTAACAAATTATTACCTCCCATCAACCTATCTCTCACCTTTTAGCCTACCTCCTTACAATTTGATATATTCACGACCAATTCCGATATTTTATAAATTACCCATCCGTGTCACTTATAACTCGGCCCTCATCAAAGTTCACCATAAGGGTGTGTCCACAAATGATGCATATGCAAACATATGTAGCGCACACTGCGCATATACTCTGCACATGTGCTCATGTGCAGCCCATCAAACTTGAGCATAGATTGCAAGGCTCACATCTGAGAATTTCTGATTTGAATATGTTTGTGTCTTTGCTCCGTTACCAGCTAATCCAGAGCAGAACTCGATGAGTTACGCGGTTTTAGCTAAAATTCGATGAGCTGCACATGTGCACGCGTGCAGTGCATGTGCGCAGTGCGCACTGCATATGCATATTCGTGAATGCACCCAGGGGCAACCAGTTCATAGTCAGTCATATATAGAATTGGGCAGAATTTTCAAAATTCCCGCTCAAGAAAAGATGATTCAACTAGATTAGTATTTGTTGGCAAGATATTTCATCTTACGAATGAAATCAGGAGTACTCACACAGATCTGAATTAATTGTGTCCTCCGTGGTTCTTCAGCGCAACGGGAAGCTTGACGTACTGTTGAATTCAGAGATGCAAGCCTTTTTAAAGGACTCTGGGAATCGATGTCTCTTATCATTATCTTTAATCAACCGTTCAAAATGAATCGTCCAGGCCTTGATAAATAAGTCGTAAACCATTACATGGAATACATGACGCAGAACACGAAAACGATGATGCCTAGATATCCGATTTTCCACAGACCACTTACTGGACTGTCGTTGGAGCGGATAACTAGCTCATGTCTCGCAAATTGATTGATTAATCCAAAATTGTGTACTCGACTTTGCGCCGGGGTACAGTTTCACCCACTCCTGATATCTCATAGTTTGAATGCAATTTAGTTTGGTGACACGATTTTCGATGTCAAGATCGTTATAAGCAAACTTGGATCTTATTTTTTGCAATTTGCCTAAGTTGTGAGGGGAGGATCACGAGTCCAAATCATTCATATTCACGAGCATATTTCCATAATTTTGTATCATCTAGAGCATCATTGCTGGATGAGCCTCCTGTTTGTAGTTTTTTTTTCACACATCACTAATTTCCCTACATGTCTGTATTAGTCCTCACAAGAATTCCACGTAAATTTGCGTAATCATCTGACGTTTAGAATTACAAAACATTTGAACCCTGATTTTCAGGGTTGCCTTGTTTGTTTCTTATTCGTGACTTTGCGCTGAAAAATGGTAAGGACTTTTATTAAAGCTAATCAGAGATTGCAAAAAAGTTCGAGCCCATCCTCTTTATGGTTATTCATAAATGAGGTTAGTTCGAACACGAAGTGATCGGTCAGTCTCTTACAATCTAAAAATAACCACGCTGTCCCATAAGGCAGTGTGCTTAACCTCCAAAAATGTTTATGCTGATAGTCAGACTCAGGAGTAACCTAGTTTCGTAATGTGTACTGTGCTTAGTTGGCACCTGAAAACACCTTTTTGCAAATTTCGATCAAAATTTGATCGACAGATCTCCTACTGAAGTTACTAACTTGAAATGCCGCAAATTAGACGTATTTACACTACCGGTCAAAAGTCTGAGGACATCTGGGAATCAAACTGATGATCTTCAGAGTTGGATATCTCAGAACCTATTGGTCGTAGAGAGCTCTGCGTGATCGCATTTTGTAGCTCATATCGAGCACTTTCAAATCTATTTTCAGTATTTCCCGTCCCGCGTGTTATACCAGGGACACACGAGTCAGAAAAAAGACTTTTTCCGCAATTTTTCAGGCAAGGTACGAACGCCTGCCGATTTTGGAAAGATTGTTGGATCGCTATGAGACCGATGACATCTTTGAGCCCGTGAAAAAACCTTGAAAATCCGTTTTTGAACGTCTCTCAAAGTGGTTCTGGCATTGAGATATGACAGATTATCTGCGGGTGTTTTTCTCTCAAAAAATTACACGGTTAATTCAAAAATGATGAGAAACAGCCCAGTCCAAGGTCGGTAGGCTTCATTTTCGATGGCTATCTTGATGTTGAGTCAAACTCTTGCAGAAATGAGGGTCAGCTGCCCTGAAGTGGACTGTTTCTCATCATTTTTGAATTAACCGTGTAATTTTTTGAGAGAGAAACACCCGCAGATAATCTGTCATATCTCAATGCCAGAACCACTTTGAGAGACGTTCAAAAACGGATTTTCAAGGTTTTTTCACGGGCTCAAAGATGTTATCGGTCTCATAGCGATCCAACAATCTCTCCAAAATCGGCAGGCGTTCGTACCTTGCCTGAAAAATTGCGGAAAAAGTCTTTTTTCTGACTCGTGTGTCCCTGGTATAATACGCGGGACGGGAAATACTGAAAATAGATTTGAAAGTGCTCGATATGAGCTACAAAATGCGACCACGCAGAGTTCTCTACGACCATTAGGTTCTGAGATATCCAACTCTGAAGATCATCAGTTTGATTCCCAGGTGTCCTGAGACTTTTGACCGGTAGTGTATAGTGTCAACGCTCTAGGCTTTATCTCTGACCATGGGTCCATGAGACGGTAATATAGGAATTTTTCATATTCTAGTCGTACAAATTCAAATCAATTTTGCGAAGATTATTAACTCGGGTCCGTGGTCTTCTCTTTGATTCAGATCAAGTGGCCCAACAATCATTGTGACGAATTTGATCGGATCTTAGCTTATTCGGTTTCTAACTCAATTCCTCGAAAATTATGTAAAATTGATTGAGAAATTCGACTAGAAACTAAATTCAAGTGCGAAACACGAAGCGTTACTGACGGACCTCAAACTTTTCCTCGGCCATTTCTCCAAGGTAGAAACTCGATTTTGCAATTGTTTGTAAAATATTGATCATCAAGGAGAAAATCTCAACCGGCATATAGAAATGTTGAGTTGCTCGTATTCTATGTCCCCGGAACACGGGATACGAGCATTGAAACTCTCCTAAAAAATCTTAGTTATGAGGAACGATACTGTCGTCTACCATGATTCGATTTGCACCTCAACATCTGTATGGAGTCCAGACTCCAACTGTAGAATTGATTTCTGCATTCATACATAAAGGGGCAATTTCAAGACTCACCAAGTCTAGTTCATCTGTCACACTATACCTATGAGCCATTCAGTGTCAACATGACCCTAGTCACGGCATTCGATGAAATGGTCCAAAATGTTCTAATGTCAGCCGATGCACTTTCTAACATGTCTTATTCGAGGGTAACTGTCCTCATCAAATTATGGCACATTTTGTTGAAAATGAGTTCAGCCGCTGTTCAAATATACTCTCGCTTGAAGAGAAGCTCTCATGAAGCCTGGTCGCAAGTCTGATTGAACACGTGCACCTAGAACGCTATAACCACGAGGTCTGCAGCAGGACTCGTTACTTTGAAAAAGCATGTGCTCTGGTCGACCAATCACCCGGTCATGGTTTAAGCACCGCTCAAACAATACGATGGCTATCAATTTGGGAGCTGTGGCATTGGGGTATCCGGGACGAAAAGAGGAAGCGAGGATAAGGGCTCTGAGAGAGCGAGAAGCGGCGAATTAGCCAAGAGAGACAGAGGTAGTAGTAACTCTGTCGATATATATTGGCTCGAAACGTGCGTTTCGCTATCGGCCGTTTCCGGCTCGGCGAGTTTCGCGCTCGGGCAAGATGGCGCCGGTGCAGTGTCCGCTGATGCCGCAAACTGCATATGTGCATATGTGCAACCGTGTGATTTAAACGACAACGTCCCCCGTGGCAAGAGAGGGTGAATAACGCGAGCGGGGATGACGAGAGACGATTACCGCGATTTTTTGTTTTCCAATGCACGTGCTACACAATGCAGCGTGCGTGCAGTGGGATTTCGCGCGGGCTGCAACTACTCTGTCATTTGTATATTGGTCCTCTGTGTGCCCGGCGGGAACGATGATTGAAGCGTGCCGAGCGATATGTATGTAGAGAGGACGATTTTTCTCGCGTTAATCGAGATTGGGTCGCTTGCACCGAGACAATCTCTTTGTCTGTTCGATTTTACACTTTTGTAAGGTCGTCAAATTTTACTACCGCCAGGATACCATGGTTACGATTCCCTTTGATGTCTTCGCAATTTTTGGTGAATTTGATGAAAATCTATTTGAATTTTTGCTGATGAATTTCATTTCGAATTTGAGTTTCACACACTCATCAAACTTGGGCCATTAAGATACCTCAAATGATTTAATCGATTTATGACTTGAAGTTCAAACTTTTGAACAATTGAGCACATTCATGTTATGATCAAGCTTGATCAAAATTGATTCTTGTTTGTTTCTCAATGATTCGTTGTAGTTATTGAACCGTACTACTTGAATACGTATATCTTTCAGTAGTTCGTCACTTTTATAATCTCATTGATTCACTGAACGAATACACCAGCCGTTACGAATTTTTCTATTCTTCGACCCAATTCGGCATCTGACCGTTACGTAGTATGTCATAAATTTTGAATAATCATCTGTGTAGGATAAATTGCTTAGAAAAGGTCTATCTATTCTGACTCATTTCACATGTTTTCAACTTGAGATATCACGTGGAGCTGGAAAGATGATCTTTTTCATTTTAAATGAACAAAAAAAGGAAGACAGGGGTCAGATGGAATGAAAAGACTCAAGGGTGTGAACTGCTATCGCACGCTCGTGTGGCTTTTGCTAAAATTATTAAGTGTCCGTTCATTCACTTAATCCTGAGGTAAATATATCATGAAAAAGCTATCTGCAGGCCGATCAATCACAAACGCCCTACGCGTCCGCACACACGTGTTCCTCTATAGTCTTCTCTCTCTTTCCGCGCACTTGAAGCTTGCTTTCATCCCCCAACACTATCCCACCTCTTTCCTCCAAAATTCGACCCCTGACTTTTGGCTCGACGATGCTATTCACACCGAGTCATATATCATTCCGTTATCATCGACTCTTTATATGCGGTTGCGCGCTCCATTTTCCGTTTGTGTTGTATAACGCTGCGAGGTAAATGCTCAAGCGCAGAACGCAGTCTGTCTCGATTATTCCCAAGCTGTCTTTCACATGGAATGATTTACAAAACTGGAACAGCGATGGGCCCAGTCAAAGTTTGAGTATTGTATCGATTCAGTCTGATTGATTTTATTGACTGCAAGTTTTCAATACTGAGAATCATTGGATCGTGGGGATTATTTGTTTAATTTAGCGTGGTTAACTTTATAAGATGCAGATTTCATTGGGATGGTACACATATTGAGATAGAATCCGGAACATTACAGCCCACAGAGTGAATCCTTGAATCCTATAATATTTACCATGATAAGCGATTGAAATTCCTTGTGATTTCACTAAAATTTGTTAATGTCGTTTCCAGACGAACTTTCATAGATCCAGCTTGCATAATGTACGGCTCAGAAAGTACGTACTCTTCAATTTATATCCTGTAATCAAATATGATGATTTTTTTGAGTCAATATGAGAACGCATACTGCTCCTATCTTTGAGACCGTAAAATTTAACGTACCGTTGACCCATTATCGACTTCATAAATGGCAGGATGGTTTGAACGCTTCCAATTCAATTAGCTCAGAAAGTCATAAAAAGTGTCTGTTACCTCTGGTTCTACCTCATTTTTATAGAATTCATGCGATTGAGCGCTTCTGATAAATGGTTTTCTGCAAAGTCATGACTGATTTTATTGATGCCATTAAAAATCCATCCAATCAGTTGGCTTGAGCATGTAATATCCCGGATGATGCTATTAACTCCTCATTTACAGGTATGGACAATATCAAGTAGGCTTGAGGATTCCTGTAAAATAATCGAGGAAATATTTGTTGCCTTGGAAATATGTGTTTCAGATGTACAATTTTTCTAGGAGATGTCCCTGGTCTTCCGCTCAGTGCATTAATACTTTTTGCCATTGGAAGAAGTGATATTCTTCCTGGGTAACAAAGATCAAGAGTTTGGAAAGATGGTTAAATGCCTCCCGAAAATTTTCTCTTCATCTGGAGACTTTATGATAGAAATTCTTGTTCATCGTCTAGTTACGTCTGCATTTATATTTAAATTTGATTCTGAAGAGTATTGAATCATTCTTGAATACATCATATTCATACGCTTTTTCTATAGCGCTCACGGGACAAATTGCAATAGAATAAAACGGGGCTCAAATTACCAATCTCTACAGACTGATGCTCTTTCAGAAATCAATCAATTTGTAATATCTCCATCAAATAAGCCTCTTACCCACAGAAAATGTCACAAAATTTGAGGTTTGATTATACTGGTAGTTGTTGAGAATTTATAAATAATTATGCTTGCAACCGCAAAATTACTCCTGTACTTCTGTATAGAGGTCCCGCTTGATGGAGATGATGCGAATTGTTCTCACAGTATCTACAGTAAGGCCACTTCAGAGGTTTCAGAAGACTCATCTTTAGAGCTTCAGCTAAATTCTTGACCCGTTTTCCCTTTTAAAGAACAAGCTTTTGTCACATATCTAGATAGTAGTTGCTCTGAAGTGATTTTGGTGTAAGGCGTATAACTCGACTCCCACTTTTAGTAACATTATTACTTTGTTCTTCCTCATAACCCATGCCAGAGAAGCAAGAAAGAAATAGTTACTTTATACGTCCATACGTAGAAACAAGCTGTTTCTGCGTACAGACGTATAAAACTGCATACGCGTTTCGTGCGGAAACATTTTTCCTTCGGGAAAACCAAGCTGGACGGGGCCATCGTCCACGTCCAGCTCGGTTTCCCGAAGGAAAAAATGTTTCCAGCACTCGACGCGTCATGTAATTCTCAATCTTCAGTGGAACAAAAATTTTGTTTCACAACGAAGGATATTTTCATTGCACAAACGGCCACGGTCCATGTTGTATCTCAACGCCTGATAACCATTTAACGAAATAATTAATATTAGATTAGCTTGGCGCGCACATATTTTTCTGTACAGTTCGAGGGTTTGAATTTACCCATTAGCCTTGCTCGATTAAAAATGACTCATTAAATAAGCAAGTGAGCAAGCGAGCAAACGAGCTCGAAATCGAAATTCACCCCGCGGGATATATCGCGTGAGGGCAGCTGACCACGCTCTCCTTGGTCGTCTAAGTTGACTTGTCGGTATAGCCCCAAGGGGCAGTTTCTCGGCTGGCCACCGGATTTCTCGCGCGGACAATTATAAGGGTCCGATTACGTGAGACGAAATTCCGAAAAGGTTGGCTGTACCGCGGCATTGCCGCGAGCCATACTAGCCGCCGAGTTTACTTCCTCGATTACGTTACATGCGGTGGATCGTGTAATTAAAGTTGTTCATCAAGGATTTATGACTGTTGGGTCTGCTGCGGTTGTGAGATTGATTAAATTATCATTTCAGATGGTATGCACTTTAGAATCTCGTAAAATTTGCCAGTTCTTCAGAAGCACACTGATACAGGAGGTCTTGTAGAATTATTGTTGTTGGGTTTTGGTTCTTTTGCCTTATTCTTCGATAGTCATCCCTTAATCTCTAAATTGACGTGTTTTTCTAGGATATAAACCTCTACTAAAGGATGAAAGTTGGAGTTGTATTCAATTTTCTCTGTTTCTACTGTTGGAAATTCTCTTTCAGTTTACATTCACAACTGCCTCTACATCTTTGGGCCAGTAGAAAAATATTTTTGAATTTATTGTTAATGAATGGAATCAAATTTTAAGGTACTCATGTCCTTATTGCTCAGGATGGAATCATTCCTTGTATTACAGAAAATGAGTATATTTCAGACTTATAATGAGATGCTCGACTTGATTTGAAATTTGATAGACTGGATGTCGAGGCACGTGAGAATTACATTTCATTTGGAGTTAGCATTCGTGAATATGAGCAACAATTATGTTATATCTTTACCGAACTCAGTCGAGTGTTTGAATTTTATCAATGAACCAGTTGTTAGCTTGTTAATGACAACAGTCCAAAATTTCTAAATAAATTCTTCTCTCAAGAGGGGAATACCATTGGTGAAACTGTAAGCTGGTTTTCAAAAAGCCATTAGTGATCCAGTACTCGAGTCACTACTCGTGAGTTGACATCGAGGTGATACTCGTGCAGAAACGTATCCAGTGCTCGAATAGATCGTGCATGATTCTATACTCGAGTTGATACTCGTGATCCAGTACTATTTTTCTTTTCTGAGTGATTGAATACTAGAGTAGGTATTTGTGATCTAGTGATCGAGGTGACTTTGTCGATCCAATACTCACTCATGGAAGTTAGCGTTGGATCATGAATGTCACCTCGAATACTGAAGCATGGTCCTCACTTAGATCACGAGTATGTCCTCTAGTACTGGCTCACGAGTATTACCTTGGATACCCGAACACGGATATCATTTTGAGTACTGGATCACGAATATCACCTCGAGTACTGAATCATGAGCCTCACTTAGAGTTTTGGATCACGAATATCTCCTTTAGTACTGAATTAAGAGTATATTCTTGAGTATTCGAATATGAATATCACTTCGAATACTGGATCACGAATGTCATCTCGAGTACCGAATCACGAGCCTCACGTAGAATTTCAGATCACGAGTATCACTTCTAGTATTGAATCACGACTATCACCTTGGGTGCCCAAATACGAATGTCACTTATTGAGTGCTGAATTATGAGTATCACCTTGGGCACCCGAACACGAGTATCACCTCGAGTACTTGATCATAATTGTCACTTCGAGTACTGGCTCACGAGTATCACCTTAGATACCCGAACACGGATATCATTTTGAGTACTGGATCACGAATATCACCTCGAGTACTGAATCATGAGCCTCACTTAGAGTCTTGGATCACGAATATTTCCTCTAGTACTGATCAAGAGTATCACCTTGGGTACCCGAACACGAATATCACTTCAAATACTGGATCACGAATGTCACTTCGAGCACTGGATCACGAGTATCACCTCGAGTACTTGATCATGATTGTCACCTCGAGTACTCGATCAAGAAAGTGCCTCTCGGCAACTCACGTTATGGTGACATCTGGATCACTACCGTGAGCTACACGTGGATGGAAAAATTAAATTCTCAAACACACACTTCGCCATAGATTCATCTCTAAGGAAAATTTACTTGGTGGCATATCTCGAAAAATGGTCAATAATACTAAGCAAAACTTGAGCCAGACTTAGTGCAATTTTTCCATCGAAAAATTTCTCTCTTGAGGAGTAGCACAAAAACTATCTATACAAGAATAAATAACGTTGATTGGCTGATGATTCCTTCTCACGAACTGAGATTGTTTATATTGACCACTGTGTCATCCCCAGAGTTGGTTAACCTCGGTTTTTTCATGCATCGCAGAGCATCTCGTTTTTGCGATTAAGATTCATTCTCACGTGGCGCTTTTCTCACCTTCGGCTCATAAACTTTGATGTACGGATGCGTATACGCCTATAAAGCACAAGGCCACGAGCTAGGACATCAGCGCAAAGATGAAGTCTTGGCGTGCAGTAGCAACATCCCCGCAGGCATTGGGAACAATAGCTAGCACAAACAAGAAATTACGTCGAGGCCCTGCGCCTTTGTTGTCGGTGCTTGGGCTCTTGTCTTGTGTGTATTATGACGGATGCCTGGCAGTTAAGACGTGCTCGCGCGAGAGCCCTTTTATCGTTCTTACTCAGTTTGCAATGTCGTCTTTGAGACATTGCGAGGTTCCAGATAACTCTATACCTTGGCAACGGAAGGTATATAGTCCTACGCTCGTTATCGCCCTTCCAAAATTGTGAGAGTGATCGCTCAGATCTTTGTCCGATTATTACGAGGCTTGAGCTACCAAAGACCTGAGAACAATTGGGCTTTGAAATTGTTCTCTTACGATTCGTAGCGTCTTGGAACAGTCATACTTTCTAAAGATTAATTTCCCATTCTAATGAATATTTTACCACCACAAAGGCTGTTAGAGAATGTAGGTGATCTGGCCTGTCACCGAATGAGGAATTGCGCCAGCTTCTCACGAAAACGTCGCGCATTGAATCGATTTGACATCAAATGAGAATTTTTGATAATTGAGGAAAATTATTCCATGTTACATCCAGCTTACTAACTGAATCTTTCAATGAAGAAAGGGCGATGAATGAATGCTGAAGGTCCTATACCTGCGTGAAAATATTCGAAAAATTAGGTAATACGAAATTTGACTGCAAGAGACTAAGTTACTCGAGATTATTCTCATTCTCCACCTGCCTTCATGACCACATCAAAGTCATTTAGTTTTTACCTTGGCCGAAAAGATTACATTGAAAATTAAGCTTTGACGCTCTACTGGCTAATGAAACTTCTTTTTGAATTTGATATCAAGCGGTTTCAATGACTGAATCATCCGGAGTATGTTATATAGTTCATTTTCATTCGGCGTGAATTTCGCTTCATTACTGTAAGCTGATCCGAGCACTCAATGCTCGCGCAAAAAAGTCACTGAAGCTCATCATTGTTATACATGCCCGCACTGAAAAAGAGGAATGAAAGTACAGAAAATATTCATCCAGAAGGGGTTGCAACTCGAGGCGTGGATGCAACATGCTCACTCGAAACATCCGGTATCAACTTTTCAAAGCTCTCCGATGCAGCCTCTTCAACCGACCGTATTTTTTCAATTAAAAGTCAAATGCCGGTTAGCACGCGCTCGGGTTACATACAGTGGACGCATGTCTGTCGTGCTTGTGCTACGATAAACCTGATGTGGGCGACCTCGACTGGCATATGAAGAGCTAAAAAAAATGATATAAAAAAAGAAGAGGGTAGAGGTAGAAGCCGCAAGAGAGATACTGATAATGAAAAATCGCGGGACGTAGCAAATAATTCAAACAAATGCGACTGGCCCTCAACGATATATCTAGTAGGGGTTTATCCGCGAGCGGTCATTCATATATGTGAGCACCACTGGCGTGTAGCAACTCTGGCAAAAAATAACGCGACCGAGCAATCCGTAACCGTTAGAGATGGCTGCCTAAGATTTGTCGGTGCTATTTCAGGTCTATATACTTGCAGTGTCCGAGAGAATCTCCTCGTTACGACATTATTTTCTACATCTGTAAATATACCTCTTAGTGCTTGATCTATCTGTTGTAATGGATCCTCATTCAATGTCAACCCTGCAAATCTGGTATTTTTCTTGGTTTCGTGATAATTGGAACGTTAAGGGTGTGTTGTATTGAGAAAATAGTTGCAAAAATATGACGAATCTCTCTCGAGTTCTCGATATCTTTCTGTTCAGATATTTTGAATGTTTACTCAGTTTTATTGATAGTTACTTTTTGCCTTTCAAAGAAGTGTATTTTTTCATCAACTTTTTCAATACATAGCTATCAAAAGTCTACAAATGTTTCGTTGCATACTGTACAATTGCAAAACGTTGTATAATCGAAATGAATGTTGATAATGGAAATTCAATCAGATGGGTCAAAAATGATGAACACCGTGAATAGCCAGTATATTCGTTGTAAATAGTCTTCCACAGAGTTGAATTTGAGATAACGTGGGTTTTTTTGCCTCATATCAATAGATGGTTGCATCCGACTAATCATTTCCTAGCTTTGGGAGGCGACTACCCATCTGGAACTGATGTTAATGTCAATTATATGATTCGAAATAGTTTTTTCAACGAACTTAGGGACATATCTTGTCAATGATGAAATTTCATTCGGAAGGATTGAGTCTAGTTGGTGTTCGAACTAAAAAGAGGCGGTAGCTTGGCAGAGAGGGAGATAGTAAAAGTATCCAGACCCGTCTGGTTGCTCCCTGGGGTGTGATCCTAGCAGTAACTAAACTTGTAAATCTCGTTCTCAATCTTGTGTTGGACCAGTCGTAAGCATCCCCAACTGACCAAAATATATTCATTTGGTTTCAGAAGAGTTGCGGAGAGGCAACAAGTACAAAAAATTAGAGGGATTAATCCAATGCCCAATGATTTTGAATTTTCATTGGATAATTATTTCAAGATGAATGTTATTGCGTAATACCGGATTTCTGATTCTTTTTAAAAACTGGATTTGGTTTAGATTTAGATCAGGATGATCATTTTCGTAATGGAATTTTTTTCTCTCAGCAACCGAACACGTGTGATGAATTTCACACCAAAAAATGTAAGTTCACTGATATACGGGAGATAAGCTCGGATTTTGAAAATGATTGAGTTTGAAATTCTAATTTTATTAGCAGTTATTCAATCGGAGGTCTTCATAATACAGTAGATGCAATATTTTGCGATCATAATCAACTCAAGAGAACTGTATTCCATGTTTCGAATTATCATTCTTTGTAGCAATTCGGGCAGTACGTATTTCCTAGTTTCAACATACATGGATCGAAGTAATTGGAATAAATTTCTCTCTGTCTATTCAAAGTGGATTACTGATGGACAAAGATCAAAAAAAAAGTTCAAAACTCATCTTGGTCAAGCCTCGAATGCACCGAACATTCCTGATGAATTCATTCATAAAGCATGTTAAGCTGAGTTCGTGTACCAGTAATGATGACCTCATCTTCCATCGAATAATATTTGGCAAGACCTTTTGTTTATCCTCACACCCTGAATGTATCTCATATACAGAGGTAAGCTTGGATTACATTTACTGCGCAAAATGGTCTGGCTCATTTCCCTCTTCACCCCCTGTTGCCCCTTCTTCACATTTCTCTTGAAACCGCGTCACATAATGGGAAAATTTGCGTAAACGGCGTGGTCATTAAACGCTCTCTCGAGCCCCCCTGCCTCTCACCATACAATTTTACCGTCTCACTCTACCTTGTGCACGAATGTGTGACGCAGTATAGAAAGAGGGATGCGCACATGGCAAGGGCTATAACTCTCGTTAATACCAACCTAACCGTGTCCCCATGATTATAACGCTGCCAATTAGTCAAGCAGGCTTAGGATGGCAGTTCTCTGTAGCTTCAGGATACGAGCAAATTCTCTCGTATCTACCTCGCACTCACTCTCTCATGAGCATACGCATACAATCTTGCTTTCATGTGCATGTTGACGAGGAAACAAGCGAATGGTACTTCGTTTAGCAGGGCCATATTGTAGGTACTGATGAGATACTTGAAAATTTTCACTGGTTGAGAGACGTGGTTGGCACCGGACAAGACGAGAGTATTGGTCAAGGAAAAAGTTGAAAAGTGTATCTAATGATGAGTGAATTATATTGTCGCCTATTGAAATATTTGTACTTACAACTGTGTGCTCGCTGGCTTCAAATTCTGTCTGTTCTGAGCTATCCAGAGATTTTCGTTTCTTGGGTTGGTATTTTGTAGATATCGACTCCGAGACTGAAGCTGGAGGTCGTTGGGACGCTGGCAAAGGCAGGGCGATCGAATTAGTCCCAACTTTGAGAGTTTATCCTAATTTGTCGATTTTATCATTGATGTGCAAATTGCTAGTTGATTGCTATGAGTCACAGAATCTCAATTTATATAATGCCAACCAAGACTGGAAAAACCCTAAATAGCTTGGACAGATTTTCAGGCTTGATGTTCAGTTTGTGCACATTAATTGTGGGAAACGGTGACTGGATCAATTAACTATGAGAATAACACCATTCGATAGACTATTTATTCGTGAATTGAATATTGATGGAATATATGAGAGAATGCGATGAAAGGTAAAAATACTTAACCACAAGCCACCTAATCGTGAAGATGATCTAAGATATTTGGACGGTTCTCAGTTTCCTTCTGAATAATATTATAGTCCCCGTTCTCGCAGCTTGAGTGGGTGGATTTATTTTATCAAGGCAACATGTGTTCATAATTGTGCATCGAAGCTCTTGCCCTGTTGATAATGTTCATGATAGTTAATAGCCAGTATGCGAAAGATTTACCTCTCTGCGGAAGATATAATTTACCACCGTTAATCTGTCCCGGTGCGTCTGACTATTCACGCACCTCGACTACTGGTGAGGATGCGGTTCTTACCGGACTGATTATCTTTCAAGATTTTAGATTTTCTCATTCATTGAGCTCATGTCTATGCCTATGAACGTGAAGCGAGTGCATCCTAATTGCTCAATGAGCAATTATGAATTGAATGATTTTGAGTGCTCTGATCATTTTGAAAAGAATGGAGCAAAATTTCACTCCGGTGGCGAATATCTCTCACATCCGGATGATCCGTTTCATCTGTAAAATTTTTGATCGTGAGGTGGATAAAAATGATCTGATTCAAAAAATGCATTTCATTGTAACCTCAAGGCACGGTTTATAGATTCCAAAGACCTCTGAGCTTTACAGTACGATTCACTCTTTTTCTCCCTTTGCCCAACCGGCGGCGCGTCGTTGAAAATCCGCGAGTGGACACACGCGCTAAATTGATCTGCCCGCTTTGTCTGATTTATCACCTAGGGGGATTAATATAGAGAGTAAAACCAGTATGCCCGTATCGCTTATAACAACACGCGCGCGCGTGCAACCATCTAGACGAGCTTTGCTATACTTTACAGGCTCATACGTAGAGTGCGACAAAGCATGCACGGTAGCATTTTGAGTACGCATATCGTGCGTTTGAGGCTGAATCGAATTGAAGCACACCGGAATCGCTCTGTGATTTACGCAAAGCTCACGCCTTCGCCATGCTTTTAGGTTAGCTGGGTCGTCCGCGATAAGAGAGAACAGCATTCTATAAATTAATCCATATGCCATCAGAGGAATGCTTATGGTAAATTTGTGCAATGTACTTGTAATCAATCTTCGCGAGTATTAATGTTCGATTACGTGCATTTCATCACAAACAAAACTGTTCCTATCGCGGCTAGCTACGTTCCTATTTGATCAGTTGCTTTCATAGATTGAAGTGCCAGAGTGAGTATATTTGTGGATGCTGTGTCAAAATTTGTTTTCTTGTGAATTTGTAACTACCAGTTTTGATTAAATTTTATTGGATATCTTCTTTTCCATCGAGTTTACCTACCATAAATCCAATCAGCTGCAACATTTTGTTTTTATAGAATCAGTCGGTTGTGTATTTGATTATTCTCAAATTTCACACGCGATATTTTCTCGATCATCAAATAGAGTGAAAATAAATATCAGTGGCAAACATTTTTCGATGAATCGACTCAATTACATATCTAGGAGTTGAAACGATTGTAAAAGAAATTGGTACGCTTGGCATGCATGGGAGTTGATTGGTGGCAAAAGAGAATCAGATATAAATTTGTGGCCGATCGTGGGTCGCGCTCGCCAACCGCATTTGTTATCTGCTATCGTGGGTGCTTCCCCCGCAGACTAATGGATCCAATACGTTTCCCGGCATTTATCGGCTTGATCTGCTGCAATTGTGGCTGTCGGTGATTTCGAGCGTGTGCAATGCAGCGTGAAAATTTTCAAATGCAGCGAGAATGAAGTTTTTCATCCATACCCTTTCGATGATCAGGCAATCATTTACGTCCCGCTTATTTCGCGAACTCCCAAAATATTCGAGCTGGTGCTTGTGTATGTAAGCTATCATTTGGTTGAGGGAAAATGCATATTTGAATTTCTGGATTCATTCAATCAAGTTTCGTGGTCGACAATCACGATTACTGTGGTCGTTTCAGACACACGGTTGATCTCATACAATTATTTTGCATAATGTGATTTATCTATGATGATAGTCAGAATTTATGCAGCACATACTTTTCCCATTAACGAAAATTGCAATCCTCATTTTTGCGCCTCGCCCAACAAATCGCACGGAGCTGTAGATCCATACTTTTTATATTTTCTCGATACAAAAGTAATAGCATAGTCAGTTTTCAGAAGGTATGAAAAATTTCTTTTTCTTTCATTTTTTATTCTGTGAAGCTCTTCAAAGGATTGCCAAACCCGTACGATGTATTGTTTACAATCATGAAAAGTATTTTCAGAAAAAATTTAGACTGACTCGTTGAGTCATTTAGGACTCGTTTTATCTTTTAGGTCAAAATTCTGGGTTTTCTCGTTAAAATGACTCAAAACTCGAAAACGATCGATTCTTTCGAAAAATTACAACACTTTTGTATCAATTTCGTGATGAAGGAAATCTTCAGCTTCTTGAGACTTTTCAGGTCAGACTACATAATTAGAGCTGCACCTCTCCTTGCATTGATGGACAGAATCCTCTACCGACGAGATTACTCGATCACGATTTCAAGTGCCCTCTCTAAATATTCCAAACCAGAATGCTCTGAGTTCCCAAAATTGAAACGAAACAATGATGCTCCTCGTGTTTTTGACTTCTGACACTCATGCTTGTTACCTATCCAAATAATCTTCTCGCTCATTTTTATCGATGACATTGCTTCAACGATCTGCAATGTCATGCATAGGGTCGTCCTGAATTAGAAAAAAGTGCGCATCCGCAATTTCATTAGGGGAGTCTGACGATTCTTCACAGAATATTCAAAAAGGGTGCATCTTTCGCTCATGATGGAATATTTTTCAATTTAAATTTGGAAGTTCAAGTGTTCGCCCAGCGAGTGTATACGTTACCGTGAAAGCCCGAAATCCGTGATTGCCGGGCATTTACTAGTGGATCCTAAGATTCACTGGTCGAGGCCAGTGAATGCTGACATTCACTAGTGAAAGCCCGGAATTCGCAGCTGATCTCGTCGCTGAGTCCATAATTCGGGCTTTCACTAGTGATTGTCAGCATTCACTGGCCATCGACCAGTGATTGTCAGCATTCACTGAGCATCGACCAGTGATTGTCAGCATTCACTGGACATTTACGAGTGAGTGTCAACATTCACTGACCCGGACCAGTGAATGTCGGAGATCGGAAGAGTTGGGGAATAAAACTCGAATAAAATGTCTGACACATTGTCTTATTATCCCAAGTTTTTGAGGCAGGTTGGAATATGGAAAAATCAAGGTATAGTGTTGAATACTCTCTTAACCTTTCCGTATGAACCCCAACTCTGTGGCAACTCCGAAAAGTGTGAGTTTACTCTTTCGGAGTGAGAATTTCACTCGGGCCCAAGTGAATCTCATTCCTTCCGAGTGGACACAAAAAGGGTGTTCACTCAGAAAGGTTGAAGAAGTATGGCCTCTTTATTCATCACCCATCGAATGAGGTCAGGAGTTCCTGATTTCTAGCCTTCGTCTACGAAGGTAGTCGTGGCGCGCAAAATTGAAAAGACAATTGTGTCTGCATGAGCAGTGTGTCATTGATAATTAATAATCATAAGTGAAATGGTTATATCAATCAACTTTTGTCATTGACAACTATTTTCTATAAGTTGAGTCTGAGATCGACAAGTATTTGGCAATACATTATATTGACAACGTCTCGTTGATGAATGATGGATATTTTTTCATATTCCAACCTGCCTCGAAAACTTGGGATAATAATACGATGTGTCGGACGTTTTATTCGACTTTCATTCCCCAACTCTTCCGATCTCCGCCATTCACTGGTCCGGGTCAGTGAAAGCTGACATTCACTGGGCCGGGTCAGAGAATGCTGACATTCACTGGTCGATGCTCAGTGAATGCTGACAATCACTGGTCGATGCTCAGTGAATGCTGACAATCACTGGTCGATGGCCAGTGAATGCTGACAATCACTAGTGAAAGCCCGAATTATGGACTCAGCGACGAGATCAGCTACGAATTCCGGGTTTTCACTAGTGAATGACAGCATTCACTGGCCTCGACCAGTGAATCTTAGGATTCACTAGTGAATGCCCGGCAATCACGGATTTCGGGCTTTCACGGTAACATATATACTCAGATTCGGCTCAATAATATCTTGGCATCCATCCCTCCAAAAGTTAGCTCTCTCAAATGAATGCATTTTTTCATTCATGAAGCAGGTGATCAGTAGTCTCCCAACCTTGAATTTCTGAAAATGATGCTAGATCAAGTCGAAGAGGTTCAGCTAATCTCTTCCAACTTCCGCAATAGTCAACTATACGTCACATCATTCTATCCCATAGATTGAGTTGATGTGTGGTGGTGCAGTTAACGATACAAATCGTACACTGCTGGACAGCTCAACCACGGCGCGGAAGGGGTCGAAGAGAGGCAAGGGTTACTGAGCTAGCGTCGAGTGATCGTTACCGACGAGCCTGTGCGCGTTCCGCGGGTTGCATATCGACAGCTACGCATCGATTATATGCTCAATTAATTTGCAACTGTGCATCCCTTCACGTTCAATTCTGAATCTCTGTTTGCGTTGCTGCCACTGTTGCCAGTCGTTAATCGAGTCGAAATCGATCATCGGCTCAATCGCTGCCGACCTGGAATTAATCGGGCTCTTTCATCTGATCGTTCCAAATAAAAATTTTTTATTCGAAAAAACTTAAGGTGATGTATAACTATACACGATGCCACGCTCGGATGGAGCTGTGCATGGCTGTGGATAGTTATGTTGTTTTTTGGCGTCTCGAAAATCAGAATGTCTCTTTTCATCTTCTTTCCTATGATCTTAATGGTGGATCAATTTATTCGTAGATGCTCACAATGACCATGTTGATAATTGTATCTCGAGTACGTGTATATGTATGTAAGTTGAAATAGGTATGTCTGTGTACCGAGACAATTGCGATTCATTATTAGGCAAGTGGACTTCCTCTGTACGCAATCCGTTAGTACTAAATTTGTCTACATCAGCAAATTGTGCAGCACATTGTGTTTCATTATGTCCCAATTCGTATTTTAAACAACATTTCATTGAAATAGGGAGGTAGCTTGTTTTATTAACCCTCAGCTGTCTACTTGGGGTGTACTCCACCCAAGGCCTCTTTTATGAAATTACCCGGGCTCATAGTGACCTCTGTTGGTAGTCAAGATGTGCCACTTACCGACCATGCACAGAGTGCTAGTTTTGGCGAGCGTGTCATTCAGCAACAGCCGAGAAAAATGTCCGTGGGGTGTCAAACACCCCAGGAGTGCCAGCTACGCGCGTATTTTGTATTTTCAACTCGATTTTGTTTTACTTGTCAGAATGAACAACGTATAGTTTTTCGGTTACAAACATTGTTTTCTCCTCTGACTTTTTGCTCATACAGTCAAACATCATGCATTCGACAGGCGTGCGAGGAATCCGATTAGAAATATTTTCAAGCGGCTTGAAGATTTTATCAAATCTTGATCAAGTTTTTCATCAAGACTTGATCAAGAAAAAAACTCCTACTTGATCAAACTTGACTCTTTTCTTTATGTTTACTTGATGTTTGGTCGTTTGTTCACCTTGTGCTGTAGACAACGCGAAGCAAACCCCGTCTATGTCGCCTATTTTATTGTTATAGTTATGTGGCCCCAGAGGAATTATAATTATTTGCAGCTCTTTGCAGACTCAGAAAAGAGACGCGTGATGCTGTTATTACTATTATAATATTCTGAACAGTAACAGAGACTCCGACAATCTTTCAGGTTAGGTATCTTTAGGATATCTGTGCCTAGATAGGATATGGACTAACTGCAAAGATCACTTATGCCTTATTGCGTAGATTCAGTGATCGTTGATATTCATAAATAAGTGCCGTAAAAAATGTATGTAATCCTTTATCACGCGAGTCTCGTGTTTCCGAGAGAGAGTCAATGAATACTCGAGCAACCAAATCTTAACTGTAATTATATATTGATAGAGTAGTCGCATTCCGGAAGAATAATACCAGATATTCAAATATCAACCAAGAATTCCGTAAAGAAGTGAATTGCAGTTCATTCTAAAATTTGATTTCAGAATTGAAGTATTGATGATATCGGATTTGAGGTTAAGTTGAACTTGTCAACACATAGTGAACCTGTAACTCCCTAGAAACTTCAAGTGAGAACGTCAAGTTTAATCAAGTAGGAGTTTTTTTCTTGATCAAGGGTCGATAAATTTGATCAAGCCTTTGATCAAAAAGCTCGACAAAATGCGAAAAATGAGTTTTTTTCACTATAAAGTATTACATAGTAGTGCAAAAAAGTCTTTTCCACTAATAAAATTCTAGAGGACTCAATTTCGAACAAAATGAGCTGAAAATTTATCTGAGTCATCTCAAGATTAGGCAGATTTGAGGTAAAAATAGCGCAAGAGTGGATCTTGGAAAAATTGTGTTCATTCCGACATGAAAGGTGGGAATCAAAATCCTCAATTCATATGTAGAAATATGTCAGAATAGATACCTTTTCTTCAAGATCCACTCAAGCGCTATTTTTATCGAATTTCCCCCATCTATAGATGATTCTGTTGAATTTTCAGCTCAAATCATAGAAAATTGCGACGTTTCGGAAATTGCGACGTTAGGATTAGTGAAATAGGTCATTTTCTGCATTTTTTGGGGTGTTTTTATTTTTTAAAATTTTTTCACTTGATTTTGGGAATTATCCGGGCACAATAGCCTATTAATATACATTAAAGAGGCTACAAAAACAATTTGAACCCGAAAGATTGATTATTGGAACCACGGCATCGATTTTTCGACTGGGGTGTAATCCACCCCAGTCGGCCAGCTATGTTATTTGGCGGAACAACGCCAGCTAAGAGTTGATGGATTTTCTATCATACATCCTAACTCCATAGGTTCATTTCATCATCTTTATTCAGCAAACCTCGTAGTAATCGACTGTTATCACCTATGCACTGAATACGCAGAAAATTGAACTCATTCGAATGAAAAAATACCTTAGCAACTTTCATGCACGATTGATATTCGCGAGGTCGCATTGTTGAAGAATCACCAAATGAATCATAAGATATCACATTTTAGGAGAATTACCGAAACTAATGATCGGCTCGTTACTCATGGCTCTCGAGTTGCGCTGCAACGAAATTGGCAGGAGAGTAATCTGACGCTCAAAGCGCGGGAAATCGATCATAGGTGAAAGCCAGTATGATTGAAGCAGCTTTGCGCCTCTCATTAAAGAGGAACAGAGAGCGAGATATGGAGATTGGACGTGACCGCGTATCGTCGCTTATGAAGGGCTGCGATTTTGGATTTGAAGGGCAGTGTACACGAGTATGGGGGCCTCGTATGTGAGGGAGATTTTGGTGCTTGAAGCCTGTGATACCGTTGGTTACTCTGAGAGAGAATGAGAGGACAAATGGAGGTTGGGTTTTCGAGAGCGAGACAGAAATGGATAGGGGTATACAATGTGGCAGGGGCGCGAGCAATTAGCGAGCCGTCAGGGCCACAGCGGCTGATGTGGACTGATACACTTGTGCTCGTATGCCCTCTATTACTCCTTAACTGCTGATGTCCAGACTGTGCAGTGTGGACTCGACGAAACTCACTTGCATGAAGGAATTTCTTGCCGATCAGTGGATTATTGGTATGCTTTGCTGGAGTGTCGTAGCAATTTTATGGCAAGTTCAACCGAATTCTCTGGTTCATTTGGAAGCGTGAAGATGTCTAGAAGTAACATATCTGAATCCAGACCTGATAACTTGTATCCCCCCGAGACCATTTTGGTTTATCCTGACTACTTCTGATAAATTTGTTACCAATGCATCTATCTTACTTACACAGGGAATGTTTCCAAATTCCTTCGAGAGACTTTATCTCTCCATCATAAGTTGCTTATGGATTTTAAATTTCTTGACCTAATTATTCCTGAACTTTGTACACTTTTCACATATTTTGACAAAATTCCTGATGTCATGTTGGATTATTTCCCTTCTGTTGAAAAAACATTTCCTCATCTTATCGAACCTCTCACAAAATCACACGAACTGCTTAGAAAGTCCTAAAAACGTATTCACAGATCATTTCTGAATTCAAAAAGTGTGAGAACTTGGGAATCATTTCTAGTCTCTGTTTGAAAACTGAGACTCACCCGTATTAACATTCTCGGAAGGAATCAAAGAAATGTCTAACGAAAAAACAGAAGGGAAAATGTAGAGATCGTCCCATTTAGCTTCTGTCGCTTTAAAATTTTTCAAACACATTTTCTCAACGTTTTTGTGAATTGAAGTTGAGACCCCAAATAATTCATTGACAGGATGGATCAACTTGGATAATCGCAAGGCAACTCTCGGTTTAGGAGTATCAGACTGATGCTGTTGGGAAAGTTTGCAAGTTAGGAAAGATGCCGGGATACAGAATACAGAAGCGTTCATAGTTCGACGCTGAGCTGGGTGACGCGCGCCAGCGAATTCATCAGTTTCGTTCCGCTCGAGCTCCGGCTCACTGCCAGGCATCGCTCCTACCACCGTGAGTGAGCAGGGAGTAATGAATGCAATTATAATTTTAATTTCGAAGGTATTTAATAAAGGGGTGCGCGCATACGTGCGCTCATCGCTCTGTGCTCTCAAATCCAAGCTCGTCCTCGCTACCATTCGGCCTGCTCACGGATTCTATCTCCCTTCCTCCCTTATATTTTCATCTCTTGGTTTCTATTTTCTCCTGTTCTGGCTTCGGATGCTGATTCCATAACACGAGGATTCTAATTAGTAATTACTGCTTGACGCTTGGCCATTTCGATTTCTCTCATTCAAACAAGAGCAAGCTTGTGAGAGATGGAGCGCTCAAGTGGGCGTTGGAAAGAGATCGCTCAGAAGCCAAGGGGTTGCTGCTTTTGTGCAAGTTTTTCCGCAAGTTCAGCGTATCGTTCCGGCTATTTCTTTGCTCACGGTTCTGTGTATTGCGCCGTTTACCATTCAATGCCTCAACGACAGTGCAGGTGGTTTATTAATTCCTTGCGGAATTCCTCAAAAGCTCGCGGCGATTGTTCTGGAGCTCTTCTTGGCTTCAATAGCACGTTGACTACTTTTCACTGCTCAAGCTTCATCGTGCTCCGATTCAAACCCTCCTGAAATTTTGAACCGAGCTATAGGATTTTGAAGGTCTTTTGTAGATTTGATTGTCGGAGCAGCAATTTCATTCATTGCCACGAAAGCAATCAGTCATTATTTCTCTGAACAATGAAACTTTGGGCTAAATACTGTGAAATGGATATCTTGAAAACAGTTTATTACGCACACATACAAGGTTCACTTCTTTTTTGCGGTTCGATAACAGAGATCTTCCCGGGTGTAACCGACGTTATACTATCCTTGACTTCCCATAACAAAATTACAACCTAGATGCACATCCTAGTTTTTAGCATCGGAACAATTGAATTCCATTTTTTTGGCCCAAATCCGGAACTGATAGCCGTGGTTCCGTTGCGCTATGCCGCAAAATCGCTTCTCCGATGTCATCGGGAGATAAGATCCTATGCCCAGCTATGTGGTGGGCTGGCACTGTGTTGTTGGACGTTACTGATTCTGTCTGAACCGGAAATTAGCATACCCCGCGGTCAAGTTTTCGGCGTGCTTCCAATCCTATCGTAACCAAAGCTTTCGTGTATTCTTGGCAGAGTACTTGGGGGTTTCTTGGTCCTGTCGTAACCCTGCACATGTCTGATGCCCGAAGAAGTATCTACCGGTGGATTGGTCACAGTTCTCAGTGATGTTGCCACCAATGCTGTGGTCCAGACATGCTGTAATCTCTGGAAAGAAAGGCGTACCTCAGACGTGAGTACCCGGTGTGCAGTTTAGATGGGTATACGGAACAGTGCTGGAACGCATGGGCTTTCAGATTGCACTGACAGAGTCGAAGCGTGCCGTTGAAAAACTTACTGACCCAAGATTCCATGGGCATTTAGTTGTTTCGAATGATGAGGTTTACATCGATAATCGTGCCAAATATCAATAATTCGGGTGGGCTTCTGTAAAGGGTCAGTTGAGCGTACGATTCATGGGTAACTTGTAATAGAAGAATCCTTTCTCCTTAGGATCTCAAAAATACCCTGTCATAAATGATCAAAAGAATAGGAAGCAATCCACTGAGCATACGTCATTGTTCAGCTGCGATGTTGGAGATTGAATTCATATTTTTTTCAATAGCCCACATGATCTCGACCGAATTGGGGATACACTGGACACGATGAAAATTGAGTCTTTGGGACCCAAAATAGTTGGTGGAAATAGTTCAAAAGAATGATCGCATCCACTGGATTGGTATGGGTGAAGATACAGCTCTCGATTATCCATCTCCGGATGCTGTCCGGGAACAGGCTGCAAACTCCGCAAAGTCCGATTATCTTGAAATGAAGGCGGAATCGCTTTTTAATGCCTTCTGATTCAAAGTGAGCGCGGCAGACCCTCTAAAAAGTGGGATCGTGCTAACTTTTCTCAAGTCGGCGCCGCGGGCGTTGTCGCGTAAAATCGTTCGCTGAGCCGAGCATCACTTCGCATTTGCAGTTTCAGTCGCGCTTCGACGATCTTATAATCGACTTTGCGGAACAATTCTATTATATAATCCTTTAAAACGCAATTAGGGTTGGAGCGGAGTTCCGCAAGCTAACTCTGCTACAAACAAGAACAATATCTACCGCCCGCCGTCAGGGAAAGTCTGTTATTTGCTTCATGACGTATCTTTCTCCTTAAGGACAAAAGAGATCCTTCGACTCTTCCTTTCCGCTCTGACAGGAAAGACTGGATCCGTGCGTAATCGCTTGTAAAAATGTAATATACTGGCCTCGAGCAACTTGAGCTGATGCGTATAGTAAAAGGAATTGTATATCGATGTGATTCTGAACCCCGACTTTCTGTTGATGCTTTCTGATACTTTTCAATATTCAAGTTAAGCTTGGTAAGATCGAGGAAATTTTTGTGATGTATCTTGACGATACTGTCATTTAAATATAATCAATGGTACTAGATCTACTACCACTGTTACTGCAAACTTGAAGCGTTCTTAAGCTGTTCCAGAGGATTTTCGCCGACCCTATGATTTATTTTCAGGTAGCTATTTTTGCGTAACTATGTAAGTGAGATTAAGAATGAAATTATATCTCGATTAGAATGCATTGGATTGTATATTCTGATGAAAATTCAATAAGTCAGCATTGTTATTCTCTAAACCCACGTCAACCCGTCAGGACTTTTATCTTCGGACGGTTTGTACATGAATAAGCTTGAGAAAACGCATCTTCAGCTTCGGCGCGGCACACACGTGGAAGAAAATTCAACCAACCTTTGAATAGCATCAAGGAGTTTGATATTGTTTGTAAAATTGAACTCATAATTTCGCGTCATCCTACTAATCATGGTTGTTATGCATTAGTTTCATTTTCCAAGTCATTCAAGTCAGATTTGTTATAGTAACTACGTGTTGTTACCAAAGAACTTTAATCGAAAGTTGTGGGGCCAGGCCGTTGATAACCGTTGCCGAAATCTGGATGCCAATTATTGTTCATACAGCGAACTAAATTTGTTGCACCATAATTTGACGTAGCTCGTTTGAAAATTCTAAACAATTTTGAGGGATTCAATCAGTATGATTTTTTACTGGAAACTTATCAGAATGATGCAACGGTAAATGGAAAAGTTATGAAGGGCTACGTAGCAAGGAATGCATCACGAAAGTTCGAGTGACACGCTCGGAAAAAGATTGCTGTCTTCTCTTCCACATACACTGTAAAGAATTGGTTGACTTCCAACCAAACTGATCAACCACTGGTTGACAAATTTACCATACCGAATATCGGAATGAAAATGAGATCCACGAAATTGGTCAATGGTGGTGATCGGACGACATTTTTGGATCAGAAGGACAAGTTTTAATGATGTTTTTCCATCAACAGGAACAAAAAAAATATCAGCTCCGGCCGCGCGAACCTTTTCAGGAAGGAATTCAAGTTGAGCATCGTTTTCACGATTTAGTATCCGGATTGATGACCGCTCGGCTGGGGCTACCACGCTTAGCTCGCACAAAAATTCTGCCGACTCTTTTATTATGTGTGTGATACAGAATTCATTAAGGAAGTTGTACCCCAAGTACGCGAGTCAAGGAGATTTAACCTCACTTTTTCGGCTACATCAATCTTGTCGAAATTATTAACACTTGATCGCCATGTTTTTCGCTTTATCATAAGTAATTTGGAGGTTTCTTTCGTCCTTGATGTTTAATATATAGGTTGATTGTTCGGTCTCATCGATCTTGAAGGACGGAATGAGTCATCGGTCTCATTTTACACTCATATTTATATTAGCGCGATCACAGCATACAGTGGGTGACATATATATGAAAAGTAGTGCATGTGGGAGAGAGAAAGAGAGCGGGGGTCAACGAGCTTCGTCAGCCGTTGCCCACAACGGGTTATATATTCGACTGAGATTTTGAATATCGTCTTTTTTATTGATGCAGTTTTCATCGAATTTAATATGGATAATCTCAGAAATCAACCGTTTTTTCCATTTTTTCTCTGTGTCAAGAATTTTGGTTTGATCCCAATAGAAATCATGTTTATCTTTTAGTCTATGAACTGAAACTACGGACTTTTTATCTTTGTTTGTAACATGATCATTAAGGGGATGTGGCTGTCCCCCCTGCAGGAATCTGTAAACGTCGGTAGCGTTCAATCTGCTACAATTCTCTTCGTGAATATTGCTTGTATTGCCGTGAAAATTCACACGAAAATAGACTAAGTCATTTTTCACCTGAATTGGGTCCATAACTTGGCGTACTTCGCCTAGATTTTCGAAAATCTACGCTAAAAGTCACTGCCCCTATGCACTGGCTCGGTGAATAACGTATTACTAAACGTGTTGGGGCTCTCACCTACATGCACGTACCCAATTTCGATGCAGAATTATCCGTAGAATCACCTTGCACCGTCACAGAGCCTAGTAAACAATATTCGCGAAGAAAATTGAAACAAATCAGCTCATGTGTAATGCATCTCGACCGTCTGCTAGTCCATGCGAGCGATCAACAAATGTTTGGTATAGTTGGCAATGCTGCGGCGCGAAGCAGCAGACACTTTCGAACTCTTGCCATCACTCTCACTACCTTCCATACCATGGCGTAATGATACTCGTGTTATTAATAATAAATTAATGTTACTTACATTAAGTTATTATTAATAATAAACATTAATAGATGATGTTATCATTACGCCATGCTCCATACTGACCATACTCGTCTCATACTCATCGCACGCTGATATAGCGCAGCCAAGTTATATAGCGTATGCTATACCGGCACCCAAAATGGCCGCCGCCAGCCCTCGCAACAGGTTGTTCACCCGGCTTCCTGGTGCTCGCGCTACGTCGTGGAGTGGTGTTTGAGTGTTCCGGGTGTGTTAGTAGGTGCGGGAAATCCTTGCGGTCGCTTCCACATCGCCTCCGAGGCTTGACATGCCTAGGGTCGCGAACCAGGAGCGCGAGAATGCCGTCTGCTGGAGCGAGCAAAATCCGGCTGTTTATATCGTAAGTAATTTGATGATTATCAATTCTAATCAATTGGAAGTAGTCGTAGCACCTGCGCTAAGCCTTTGGTTACACATTTATTGCCACAGGAAACCTGGGGAAGTTGTACTCATCAATTACGGGGTGTCGCAGCAGGGCACTGTTTTACCATGTATTAGCATGGTGTGCATGTAAACGAAGATTAATTTTTCATCAGTCTCATTAATTTGGGACTAAATGCTTAATTTTTTGTACTCAAATGATTATGAAAAATGTACTCTTTTCAATGAACTAACTCTCATGTAGCTAGTTTGAAGAAGGCGGTTATTTGACGATAAAAATTTTGGGTTAATTTTTAACGGTCGCGACGGCGCGAGCGAGTGCAATGCTCTGCGCCGTGAGCTAATCCTCTTCTTCTTCGGTTCTGCTTCGGCCGCTGCTGCGCCGTCAGTGCTGGAGCGGGTGCTGCATTGCTCGTCGATGTTTCAAAAATATTTATAAAATCGGAAGATGTAACTTTGCAGAAAGTGTGGTTGTTCGTCATGATCGGGTTCACATATGCACTAATTGAATATAACTTTGCAGAAAGTGTGGTTGTTCGTTATGATCGGGTTCACATATGCACTAATTGAATATAACTGCACTTTGTCGATTAAAAAATGTCTTTATGTCAGAAAAGATTGATTCGGTTGATACAACATCACGGTGCCTCAATAGGTACGGCCACACTCACACTTGGTCGAGGAAGATGAAATTTTTACACATTTTAGGTTCGACTATGCAAGGAAAAACGGCCCTGATGGGGCTGGCGCGTGCGCGCGGTCCGCGGAAAAGACTGCGAGATACGTGCGGGCAAGACTATATCGGACTGTGTCTCTCATCTGGTACCGTGCCCTTATATAGACCAAAAACCTGTTCCCGCGGGGTCACGGCGGGTACCGTGAGTCCCGTATGTGACTACATGGTGGGTACGGTATGGCGCGTTACTAAAAATCATGCGTGTCGCTAACGGTGCGTGTCGTCAATGCCTATCCCTTTTCGATGTGTGCCTCGGGCGGTGGCGTTCACGGTACATGTTCCCGCTAACTGCACGCAGCGTTTGTCTGGATTCGCAACATACTCATCTAACACTTGGTGGCGTTCCGTGCTCAAGACCGAAAGAATAACGCAACGTCGCGTAGCGCGGTCTAGAAATACACAGCGGAACGCTCCTAGGCGTTAATTCATATGACGACGCAAAAGCAACGGCGCCTCGCGTGCTATTGCTCAAAGTTGAATATATGAAAGCGTTCGGGGGCGTTAATAACTCTGCGCGTAAAATTCACGGCACGTCACGTGCTCCAATGTAAAAATCTGTACGCGGCACGGACCGTGGCGTTCGTGCTTCGAAGACGTGAAAATTGCAAAAGGACTATATGATATACGGGCTAAACTTGACGCTAACGACATTGCCATGTTGGACTCAAGTGTACATAAAACATTTTTACAGCAATTGGTACATCGAATATTGAATGTTGAAATCGGAAAGCGCTCAAATCGCGAGCGTAGACTCAGTAATCTTATAAACGATGCGTGTATTGTATGAATTTCATATATGTATAATATCTACAATCAGAGGCACGCATCAAGTTTAATTATATACCACATTTTCCTGGTTGCAGGTGTTGCGGAAAGGAAGGGGGTATGGATCCAAAGACGAACTTGGTCTGGTGATGTCCAGAGGTGGACTGATCATCTACATTGATTCTCCTTGCCTCCAGCAACTATGTAAGGTCTTTTCTATACCTATTTGATCATATTTCACATTTAATTACCCAAATCCACTGTCTGAAACCTCTACCTGCAGTGGTTTGCGTTTTTATTTCATGAGAGGCTCTCTCTCAGATTCAGTCATGGTGTAGTGAATACTACACTAAAATGATTCTGATTGAATGTGTGCTTCTTCTAGGTCTACCTGGATACTCTGGGAACACTAGCGGGGCAACTCTACCTGTGGAGACCACCTTCAGGGGTGTACAAAGAAGATCCGTCGTGGGACAACCAACACATAAGTTCGAGGTAAGACTTTTTCTAATTACCCAAGATTAATATCATGTAAAATGAATGACTATTGTAATAATGATTTATCCATTCTCGTGGAATGAAGTATAATATCAGTGCCTGAAAAATTATCTGAATTGGAATGTCTATCCTGTTTCTAGTTTGGGAGTAGTCTTGCAGGTAGAATTTGAAAATTGTGCCTCGAGCGAGACATTTGAGGGTTATCAACTTTGGATGGAGACCTACTGAAGTTTGATGATGTTGATGATGGACATCAACAGTTTTCAGATTATGTTCAAAAGGTGAGAGAAGACAAACTTCCACCAATCCAGAGTATAAAAAAATCTCAAAAGATATCTTTCATCAAGGTTCTTATGTAAGGCTGATCTTCTCACATTTGTTTTGTCATTCTGATATCTGTTAGAATAAGATCACCAGAAACATTTCCTGCTCTTGAAAATGGTCCACGAGTGTCCATCATAAGCTCTCAGAGAGTCTCTATCCAATGTTGGTGATACTAAAAGGTCTCGCTCGAGCAACTATTCTTAGATTTTACCTGGAAATACAATTCCAAAGCATCAATTGAAGAGTCAATCAAGTTCACATCATCTATAGGGCAGAAATCATATTCTGATTCATAAAACTGTTTGAAAATTGAACTGAAATATGAAGTCATCTTTTCCCAGGATTTCAGTTGGTAAGAAACTTTGAAAAAATTGTAGCTCTAAATTCATGTATCTCAGCTATTTCTTTATGAAAGCATATGAATGGGAACATGATTTGTGCCTAGAGAATGATCCAAGCAACTGATCCAACCATTTTGGTTCTAACCTGGAACTATTTTTCAGGTAGAATTTGAAAAAAGTGCCTCGAGCGAAACCCTGTGGCTTTACCAAACTTGAATGGAGGGTATCTGGTACTTGTTCTGGATACTTATCTGATACAAGATCACAAGAGCAGAACATAAAACACATTGCTGAGACCCAGCGGATGGAGAGGAGTAGAAAGTATCATGTTCTTGAGCATGATCGGGTCTGCGAAAGGAGATGATCTTATGAAGTCAATGGAGCGAATCATGTTAGTGAACATAGATACAGGTATTCAGCAAATAAAACAATAACTTGGTGATGTCACTTCCCTTGGATCATGTTTTTGGGCATGATTAGATTTGCCATCAATGGATCCATGAAATCAACACTGTTTCATGTTAGTGAACATGAATGCAGATTTTTAGTCGTTTTGATGTTTAAAAACTGAATTTGTTTGGAAAATTTGGTGGATATATTTATGTTTTTGGACATGATATTTCAGCTCGTCTTGTAGTGGGTTACTGAAGATGTGCCATTCTTATGTTAGTGAACATAAATGAAGATTTTTGGTCGTTTGGACGTCTGAAAAGATGAATTTTTTTGAAAATTCTGTGAAACAATTCATGTTTTTGGACATGAATTTCAGCTCATCTTGTGCTGGATTACTGAAAATGTGCCATTCTTATTGAAGAATGCAATTTGGATACTCTACTCTTCCCCAATAGTTCACGGAATTATATTCGCTTGCGGGCGAAAGTCACGATGAAAGCTTTCTGAAGCCATCATCTCTAATAAAGTGACAGATCGACTTTTGAGTCTTATTTTACGCGCCCTATATACGCTGTCAGTGTTACCAACTCATGTTCCGATCTCTGGTAGCGCCACCTACCGGTGAAATTACCCGAGGTCGGTGATCCGACGCGTACCCTACCTTACCGACCGCGATGATAGCCACATCCCCTTAATACGTGTACCTAGTTGTCTTTTTGTCTCTCCCACATACGTTGCTGGGCAGTCTTTGCACTGAAATTTATAAACAACACCAGTTTTGCTAAATTTATCTAGTTGGTCCTGACCTAATTTCACTATCGAACTTAGTGACTTGGAAACTTTTGGAAGACTGTGAATATCGTTATGTTTGAACAGAGCATTACATTTTTCAAATAAACGTTCGTGGTATGGAATACAAATTTTGTTCTGGCCGGCATATAAGATTTGATTGCAACGTATTTTTTCTGCTCTGTTCATAAGATCTTTTGAACGATATAATCTGGTTTTTATACATTTATCAGTGAAATCTTCAGGATAATCGTTATCTAAAAGGAGTTTTTTGCTTTAAGTAACGAACAAGAACAACTACCCAACCCTTACCGTACAAAAATAGGCTCAAATCTCATAGCTGGGTGCTATATACACAAAATGTTGTGTTGGTTGTTTTGCATTGTGGATTCTCTACAAACGATTCCTCAAAAATGACATGGTCAGCCGGGTAAAGACTTAGCCATATCATTTATAACTTGTGAACTTCTTTTCCATAGATTTTAGTGGTTTCATCATGATTAGATCTTTTTCAGAGCCTATTTTGTGGCAATTTTCCCCTCCACGCCCATGAGTGCGATGTTGAAAATAATTGGGAACTTCCCAACTTCCCTTATCCATGGCTCAAGAACGGGATGGTCAATCGTTCTGGGATTCCGCATGTATAGTCCTAGATACTTCAATTTTATAAGAGTGGAGTCTCAAGACATTCTGTTGATGGATAATTTTGGTGTATAACTCCCTAAAATTGGTTCCCGCGGAACCGCAACCAAACACGCACCGGCGTACTTTCAGGTTGCGGCTGCATGCAATGATTCTGAGAGCGGTGTTATTGTTTATACGCTTTTATTGGTATTGAATGAGTTCCCCAAATAGTATCGCGTCTTTGAAATATTATATCACGAGACCATGCAAAGTTTCATGGCATTTCGTTCATTACAAATTGAGAAAAACTTGAAGAGAATATTTGTCGAGACAGAGCGTATCCCCCCCGATTTCGATTTATGCCTCAATAACAAAACAGTTTTGGCCAATATCAGAAAGTATCGCACCTGTGGATTGGAATTTTCTATCGAATGAGCCCTCCCACGTCCGAAAATTTTGAATCTAGCTCGCAAAAATTTGAACGAGTGTGAGCACCGAGCAGTATAACTTTTTTCGGATCCCTCTACCCTGGAGGCTTTTACGTAATAATAGGATGATCCCAAAGAACTACGATTTTTTAGAGATATAGAATGAATGTTTGCGCGTGAAACAACTCATTCAGCTGGAAATGTTATGGTGTTTCTCTTGACTCATCTGTTTTGGGTCAGAAATGTGAGGTTGAAAAACAATGAGGCAAAAAATTGGTTCATAATCTTCCATTGCATATACAGTACGATTAAAGTGCCATCTTTCGGGTGAAATATCCGGATCCTTTCCAGACTGGCCTTGAAGGTGGTCTTTCGAAGACATCACTGACAAGGGGGGACCACGGGGTCCGGGTCGCCAATCATCCCCAAAATTTTTTCACGGTTTTGTATCACCTGAAATATGAAGAATCCGGAGTAACTCCGTCCAATGCCCCCCCCCCCTGTCCAGAGCTATAAGCAAAAATGTTAGCATTGCGAGTATATCTAAATATGTATCACTTTTAAACATGGGCCTATATATAGGCAATGCTAATTTCAGTGCTTG
The DNA here is from genome assembly GCA_029851415.1 of Eretmocerus hayati. Taxonomy (NCBI): domain Eukaryota; kingdom Metazoa; phylum Arthropoda; class Insecta; order Hymenoptera; family Aphelinidae; genus Eretmocerus; species Eretmocerus hayati. Next base: position 138,124,059 of record CM056742.1, read on the forward strand.
TATCTTCGGACAGGACGGCCATTTGACGGAGTTACTCTGGATCCTTCATCTTCTCGATAGTACAAAACTGTAAAAAAATCTTGCGGAAGATTGGCGACCCGGACCCCGTGGTGAGTCGAAAAACGCGTTTATTCGCGTTTTTTCCCCTATAACAAATAGAAATGAACAAGTTCCATCCGCTTACGAAAGAATGCGAAGAAACTTGTTTTCCTGACCCAAAAATGACGTACGGACAGAATCATTTACCAATCTCATGGGTCCATCTCAGTACTTCACGCTGTACCTGCAGAGCCCAGAAGTTAGCCACACACTTTCTTTTTTGTTAGTAAGCTCCCTCTTCTTGTTGAGAACCGGCGAGACAGACATTTTTTTACTAATACACACAATGGTACTATCATATTCTATTCTATATACTCATCATATTATATTCTATCATTTTCTATTTCATTATTCAACTTGATTCATTCGTTTTTTCTTCGTTTTCATCGTACTACAACATGGGACTTGCTCACTTTACTCACTGAATTGGAGTAGTTGAGTGCTAACTATGTATATCTGTTATCTATCTACATTCTAACACCTCAAGTTCATTAAAGTCACACAGAACAAATACATACTTATCTTGATTATTATTCTTTATTATTTATGTCCATATATCACTTTTAACATTCATAGTAGAGCTCAATAGGGCACTATCCCGAAGCCCCAATAAATCTCATATCAATCAATCAATCATACACTGGTTGAGAGAAATACATCAACCAATTGGTTGAAGTTTTTCCAACACATTTTTCACAGTGTACGGGCAATGATAATCAACACGATTTATCTTATTTGTTGTTGATGGCCTGGATCACTTCATCTACCTACACGTAACTATTGTGCCATAAATATGTTATGATCTTCGACGATCTTTTTTTTTATTCATTTTTATTTTTTTTTATTCGACAATCTTGATTAGAGTTCACATGTGAATACAAACAAATTTTCAGTCAGTTGTTTGATGAGAAAGATCGCAGAGATTTCCCGTTGTTCGAGTGAAATCAGTAGAGGAATTCTTGGGTCCCCAAGTAAAATATAGTGAGAAAGAATTGTTTCTGAATGTCATAGTTAACTGAAGCTATTAATGACGGTTTTTTCGACATCCGCCGAAATTGTAGTTCGCGTAGCCATGATTCAAATGGTTTGGAATCAATCACATATTTTCTCTTTCCAACATGAAGTGCCTTCATATCTATCAGACAACCAGAATCTCTTATCAAAACATCTGAGGAAAGCCGTATCAACAAAGGAGATTCCGAATCACTCAGACTCGGTCATATCGCTGAGCACTCGCTTTCCTCTTGAGCCTCGCCGCACGTAAAAGCCTCTTCTCCAGACGTACTTGCTGCGAGAAAGTATCGTTTTGCTTTCAGCTCTACCAAGAGATGGGCCGAGCTTTTGTGTGTTCGTGTACTATATGTACCAAATAGCAAGTGTGGCCAATGGCACTCGCATCAGCACACATATAGAGACCGAACCGTGGCAAAGTTGTTAGCGCGCAGCTCGGGGCGGAGATAAGGCGCGGGCATAAACGTCCGCCCGATAAGGGCAGTTTGCACCCCAGTTGTGGACAGTTAGCCTCAAATGAGACGCACGCCAGAGGGAGCGTGTCCTTTCTCCGCCCGGCGCGGCGACGACGGACCGCATTGTGTCTTCCAACAGTCTCACAAATGGACTCTTGGATGTAGATATATATCTGTATTTATTCAAGTATGCATGTTGTTGAGGTGTCAAGCTTGATGGCAGAAGGACTTTGTACGGAGGATAGCTATTGAGAGCTCAGTAGAATGTTTGCAGTCAGAGCAAGTTGCAGGTGATTCGCGCCTTTATCAGACTCTTCCGACTTTTGAGAGCCTCCTTCAAGCAAAGACTAGTATATACATAGGATTGTCGACCCTTTGCCAATACTCGCAACAATCTATGCTGCAAGCTTTGCTAGGCAACGAGAAAAACGGAAAAAGGTCAACGTTACCTCGTGGGATCGCTTGCCTAATTTGCTCTTTTCCGGTATCGGTATATATCTGATGACCATTTCTTGCTCGAAGTGTAATTCGCCGATTTTATCGAGAATCGGATCGAAACTTTGGCCATTTCCGGAATGGTCGCGGATGTGAACTTGCTTATCTATCAAGATTACAAAGTTACGTGGAACATTCTATGGGACAATCTTATATAAGTATCCTGTTCAGAATTTCATTCAAATTGTTGACATACCTAAATATTCGACTAATCGTTACCAAAGAGGTCTGGAAAGAATTCACTATTAACTTTTACTGCCAGTCCTGTGCTACGATCAAAAAATTAAATAACTGTTTGTTTGAATAACCTCCATTTCCTCCTTCATCCAACCACTTGTCGCTACTAAGACTTGTGAGAGGCCAATTTTTAACCCTTTTGGATGTCCAAAGAAATCATGACTTCGACTGTACGATTTTGATCTATTCATCCACATTATTCTTCCGGACCCAAGATCTTTACAGGGGAGAGTTTTTATAGTTGATGAGTTCGGTCATGTGACTTTTAGGTGGTGATTAGGAGATCAAATCTCTTTGATTTTTGGATAATTTCAACCCATTCTAGTTTCAATTAGAAAAATTATGATAGACGTGTACTTTAAGATTTTGCAAACTACGACTTGATAATTGGTCAAATTCATTTTCCATATTCTCTGTAGGAGCTACTCTTTCCGAATCCATCAGTGAGCATCACCAATCAATCAATCAAACCGATCAATGAGACCATTCAGTGACATTTCACTTTTAATGTAGACTCAGTTCAAGTTATTACTTATATTTTTCAAACTCACTCAGTCATCAAACGGCATATACTTGTTTGCAATTGGTGTCTCTCATCGATCAAATCGTCAGCCATAATTTATTTATCAGATTATTTCCGACATCTTGTAAATTACTAGGAGAGCCCGAGTTGAGAATGATTTCATATAGTTTTGAATATATTCGTAAACTCATTCTTGTGAGCACGTATTTTGAGAGAGAAAAGTCGTTGTCCAGCGGGAAAGTGCGTGTGCGATTCATCATCGATCACCTTTATCAAATAAAGACCCGTTGGAGAATAATTGCCTCAAACGCATCCGCGGGACCTCTTTGCTAGAGGAGTATGTGTCACTTATTCATCAGTGATGCTCACTGGAACTTTAGTGAACACGATCTGCCACACTGAAAAACTGGTGGTCCGGAATCCCGACCGCGTGATCGCGTTTTACTCCGACCGCAGCGCGATCACCCCTCCGACCGACGCGTGGTCGAGAAACTGACCACGGAGTTCGGAAAAGGGTATTTTGCTCTGGCGCGAGCCGCGCGTCTGCAAGACGAATGCGTTTGGATTTTTTACTAATATTCAAACGTAAAGTGAGCCTACTTCGCCTAGACACAATCATGCTCATTTGATAAATTTATAACTTTTAGGTGTTTTGATTATCAAACGTGCTCGATAAAGAGGAATCTTGAAACACAACCTCGAAGCCGTCTTCGTTTGGGTGAGTGTTTGGGGAGTCTCACACTCGCGTCGAACGCTGTCATGGAGTAGAACAACTCGAATTTTTCAATAACACATCTAATTTTGGTCGTAAAATAGTGAACCACAGCAACAATGCCTAAAACTCAAGCCCCCTCGGGGGGGGGGGGGGGGCCGATGAACCTGTACGACATTTGAGCTTCATTAAACGGGGATGTCCCTTGGTCGAGCGGTATATCTTTTGCCTCCTGAACGAAAGGTCGTGGGTTCAAATCACCCTTCGGTCAAATTTTTTTTTTCGCGAACACTTTTTTTATATTTTTAACTACTTTTTTTATTACTTTAAGGATATTTTCAGAATATTTGATTTCTCATCTTGAATTGATTTCAGTGATTTTCTTAACATTCTTCATGTGAATATTTATGAGACAATGTTATTTTACCGGTGGTTTCTGAAAGATAATATTCATTTCGATTAAAAGTTTTCAACTCCAATCGAATAAATCTTTTGGAATTCACTTGCACATCAGCGAGCAATTAGAGATTAGATTGATCTTGCTTATGCGAATAATAATACTTATGGGACTGTTCCAAGAATCGCAGAAATTAATTCGAGATGACGAATCGAATATCCTGAAAATATCCATAAATTAATGAAAAAAAAATAGTTAAAAACATAAAAAAAGTGTTAAAAACATAAAAAAAGTGTTCGCGAAAAAAAAAATTTGACCAAAGGGTGATTTGAACCTACGACCTTTCGTTCACGAGGCAAAAGATATGCCGCTCGACCAACAGACATCCTTACTTGATACTGCTCAAATGTCGTACACGTTCATCGCCCCCCCCCCCCCCCCCGAGGGGGCTTGAGTTTTAGGCATTGTTGCTGTGGTTCACTATTTTACACACCGAAAATAGATGTATTGTTGAAGAATCCGAGTTGTTCTACTCCATGACAGCTTTCGACGGGAGTGTGAGATTCCCTAAACACTCACTCAAACGAAGCCGGCTTCGAGGTTATGTTTCAAGATTCCTCTATATCGAGCACGTTCGATAACCAAAACACCTAAAAGTTATAAAATTATCAAATAAGCATGATTGTCTCTTGGCGAAGTAGGCTCACTTTTCATATGAATATTAGTAAAAACTCCAAACGCATTCGTCCCACTGCTATAGCAGACGCGCGGCTCGCGCCAGAGCAAAATACCCTTTTCCGAAATCCGTGGTCAGTTTCTCGACCACGCGTCGGTCGGAGGGGTGATCTCGCTATGGGCGCTATACGTAACTAACTAGGTGCGAATTCAGACCACCAGTTTTTCAGTGCAGATCCTTGGAAGCACTGAACAGTCTGCGAACAGTCTCACTGATTCACCAATGATGCTTACTGGAACCTCAGTGACGAGGACCCGACCGACCCCCAAGATTACTGAAGTTCCAGCGTGTCTTCAGTGCATATCCACTGAAACTATGCACTGAAGTCATCACTGAGAGTTGATCCGAGATTCACTGAAGTTCAGTGACTTCTTACCGATGATTTTGGAGAGAGTACAGCTGTTTGAAATACAACAAACTTTGAAACAACCTCAACCTCAGATATAGACCTTTTGGAAACTCAAATGATTATCTTCCACCAAAACCTTGATATTTGTCGGGAACCTGCAATATTTGTCGAGTTGTTCATTAAATGAACGCGATATCCCTTCTCTAGGATTGAATTTTTATTGCGCGAGAAAAAGAGAAATGTAATAACAATTCAGAAGTAGCACGCAATTTGAATCTCGAGCCCCGGTCAAATCGTTCATTTCACATTCCAGAAAGTACCCAATATAAAGCATGAGGAGATGAAAGCAAAAGAATGCAGAGTCAAAGGAAAGCTGCAAGAGTCCAGGAAAAAGGGGGTAGATGAGGGTGTAGCGAACATTCATTCTCCGCGCTCTTGGCCGAATGTATAAATCTCGACGACAAAGCGACGCGTGGTAGTGAGCTATATGGTAAAAAGGAAAAGGGAGAGGAAGATGTGGATTTTTCGCGTATCTTCCGTTTGGTCAGTGCGTAACAAAAATACTTGCACTGTCTGGCCGTTCTAAATTTTTCTTATCTCTCGCGTATTCGACAGTAATGTGCTCTCAGCCCGTCCCAAAGAATTGTGCAATGAAGCTCAAGAAGATGTATGCATAGAAAAAGGGAATGGAAACTGTTGGACAAGCTGCTCGCATAATGCGATGAGTTCGAAAGATCTCGATTGCGGAAATGGATCGTTTGGGTTATGATGTGGTATAACTGAGACTTTTTTGCAAGCTCCTGCAAGTTTTCAAGTTTATTACGGTATCGTAAAGCAACTTGATATCCAGTGGAAATTTCTAATTCCTTAAATGACTGACTCATAATAATTCTATTATAGAAATTCTTTACAGTCGATATCCATCATGTAACTTGCCCTTTTAATAGCTTAAAACAGCAAAAATATAAGTTCCCTGAAAAGAGAGAGTGGGACTCGTTTCTGAACTCAGAACAGCACTTCGTGATCATCTTTGATCCGTGGTCTTATCTATGGGTTGAAAAAAAAAAATACTTAGATAAAAGTTTTAGAACAATAAAGTTGAGTCGAGATCTGCTGTAGCAAAACCAAGTGCCGAAGTGTTTTCTCTATCGAGTAGAAATCGTATTTTTGAGGCATCATCATTTATACCATGTATATGACGGATATCATTATGAAATTCCAAAAGAAGACATCTCTGGCTTGAAAGACGTCCCTGTTTTCAATTTTCATGTATTGAGTTACCAATTCAGTTGAGGTTCATGACATGAAATTGAATAGAGGAAACAATTATGTCCTTAGTTTTGTAGACAAGCCATAATTCCTTCATACAATACAGAAACTCATGATTCAAAAACAGCCACGAGGAATTGCTTTTTCAGGTCCAAATTCGTGTTCAGCAGCTTCAATGCGTCCACAGAAGTAACTTTCACAGTTTTCTGGTCAGGTAAATTTTCTCTCGAGGGCCTGTGAAGTGATTGTCAGAGTAACTATCGCTCGTCCTCTATTCAATAGTTGGATCATTCAGCCGCTCGCTCTGTCATCACATAAAAAACCATATCCCCCTCAGAGGTACTCAGATTCATATCATGGATTATCTTACGAGTTTGAATTGAATAAAAACGTTAATCGTCGGCGAGGTAATCGTAGGTAATACATATACGAGAGCATATGATGTGGTCCGGAAACAAAAAGAGAGATCAGAAATGGCTTCTGAAGCTCTCAGTAGCCTTACACCACAAGAGGCAAGGAGAAACGGTAGTATTACAGTATACCAGATCGCTCGTTCGAGCCCTCGGCTATTGAGTGGTCTACCCTTGAAGATAACACGCACTCGCTTGCCGCTCCTCGTACGTTTCCGCTATCTGACGCTAAATGCTTTCTACCTCTGCGACTGCGAGTATAGGTCTTACTCTCTTTGCTCCTTCCACGGTGGTCGTGGTGGTGGTGCTCGCCAATGTGTACATTCTCTTTGTTCCGTTTGTTCAACGCATGGAATACCCTCAATTATTTTTACGCCCAAGCGCAACCTTCCTAATTTATTGCCCACGAGTGTGATGCTTTTGCTGGATTTTCTACCGGGGGTAATTGGCTTAATCGTTTTCTGAGCTAAATTTAGATTAGCTTGGTGAGAGTGAAGTGGAGTAGAGCGGAGGTAACAACTTTGGATGGTTTATTGATTTCTTTTTGCTAGGACGTTGATTTCGAATGAATCATGAGGATTCGTCTGAACAATGTGAGCAAAAAAGACTTAAGAGGTTTGTGATGATCATTTCAGCCTATTCTATGGACGATAATGTTAGTATAAGAAAAACGAACTACTCCTGAGAATCAACGAATGTGGTGCTCTGAGACTAGTCATCTGTGTCGTAATTGTATAACCCTTCATGTCTCGATTTTCAAATGGGACTGACTTTTCATATTTGAGTTTACATCGTCACTTGCTCCCGGTATTGCGATTGAAATACGTTTCAATTGAATGTCATGGGAGAATTACGATGGAGTGTTATGTGTGACCAGATCGGTGGAAATTGATCAAATTTCTCATAGTTCTGCATTCCAATTCTGTTGTCTTACAATAAATTTTACACCATGTTGCGAAAGAACGTAAGTCAAGTAACTGTCCATCCGTTAGCTTAATGGCAATCGATGATGACATTTCTTCAGCTTGTGACGAGACTTGTGAGACAGGTGAGCATCTGCAAGGCAATCAGTGAGAGGAAGTCTTATTTCACCCCTGGATTGTTAGCCTGGTTCGTATTTGTGCCGACCGTGACCTCGTGATACATCGATCATTCATATCAATGATATTCCGTTTTGAATAAACCAAATTCAATATGAACAATCTTGTTGGACTGATCGTGGAATTACTTGTCAAGGGGTTTACCTGCTCGGTGGAAATTGGCATTTCATAGTTCGTGGGTTCCAAGAGGACAATTACAATGAGCGCTTTAAATAATTCATAGATATTCCAATTCATGGATTCATGATCACCCCACTTCATGAAATTAGTAACTATCTCTTGTTGAGCTTAGTATTACTGCTCAAGCCATACATTTTCTTATTCTGACCTCAAAAACGAAATGAGACCATTCTTAACATTTGTGGGATCTGTGTCATACTCAATTGAGATGGATCTTTTGAATGAGTTTTCGTAGATTACTCCATTTCATATCACGAGTCAGTCGAACGTATACGCCTTATCAGTCCCTAAATTCGTGACTGTAGTTCCCTCTCAAATCATCAGAACCACAATGCTTTCAACAGAGCCAATAACTTTGACTCCAGAACCAGAAAGTCAGTCCTGTACCTCTACCATTACGTGCACGAATGAATAACCCTAAATTGTCATTGTAGAGTTTTGGAGCCACTCGGTTGTCTCTTGTGCTTGCGTCGGTGTATACGATTCTCGCGGTGCTAGCAATAAACTCTTGCGCTGATTAAATTAGCGTCTCGCGAAGATACATCTGCCACCGCTGCCGCGGGAAGGTATTGAAATCAGAAAGCATCACCTCCAGAGAATAGGTAAGAGCAAGATTGCAGAGACGCGGAGGAAGCTTTCGACAATGTTAGAAGCTCTTGGGGTTGAATCTCAAGCCACTGTCTGTGTATATGTAGAAGTACACTACGTTAAGGCACTTGGTCTCAGTGAGCTTGCGTATATATGCCCGCGGGGGCTTAGGTGCTTGCGGTAAATCTAATAACGCGCTAATGTCGTTAGCTCTCTTTATCCACATGTACATTTAGAAAGCCGCGAGACGCGAATCTGCGGTTCTGTATAGTTGTAGATTCTTTTGTCTGTTCTCGGGACTCTGGTAGGATTTTTTACTTGTCCCGCAAGCTTTGCAAGCTCCCTTGGCTCCTCGTTGTCGTTCCTGTGATAAATAGCGGACAATTTTTCCTTCTCGCAAAGCATTGTTCTACTATAATGCAGTTTCGCTAATGTACCTGTTCATACTTCGCTCGGATGCTCCTTTGTGACTCTGTTCCGTCATCTTTTCATCAGTTGGCTTGTGCGATATTGTTCTCTGTGGCTCTGTGATTTTGCTCTGAAAGATGATGGGTTCAACCTCATTTGGAGGCTTTAATGAGCAACTAGTGCACAGTCTTCAATTATTTTGATTTACATCGGCAGTTGAATAGCCCTTTCATTTTCTCTTGATTATGTGCCCAATTTTTTTTACGATTTCCTTGAAAGCAAGTGCATCGCGTGGAGAACCTCAATGTTATTCAGAACAAATTATGGAGAATTTCGATTAACTCTATGTACTTGCTCAAATTCATCCTTTCAGTGAGAAGCGAGAAAAGATTGATCGTATACCTAATGCCGGTTGGAAAATGATTGTCTCCTCAAAAGATTTTGCGATCCTGGACACAAAAAGTTGTCATCGTTTCAACCTGAAAATGACGCTTCTAAGTGCGGTTTTGAGGTTCTCATAATACAAAAGCATAATCGCCTTAGGCTTGCAGCTTCATTTTGGACGAGCGTTGAAGAAAATCTGGTTGCGGTCATGTTGAGATTATCCTGAGGCCAATAGGTCGATAATTGGAGTGGCATCTGTCATCAGTCTGCCAGAAAATGAGTGTCTAGAAGCTATTTCACTTTGCTGGAGTTTCGAATGATTTAGCGTCACAAAACAATTTCTGCGTACTGAACGTTGTTGTGAAATCTCAAGACCCAATTTGGCAATACGCAAACAAATTCTCAAATGTGCAGAGAAGCCACGTCTAAATCAGTTAGACTACGGTGCATGAGCACTAGCGGATCCAGAGAGGGGGGAGAGGAGCGATCGCCCTCCATGAAACGAAAAATTTAACATGGGCAGTATAGGATCGCTCCCCCCCCCCAAACTAGATGACCGCCCCCCCCCCCATAACCAAATTTCTGGATCCGCCTTTGTGCATGAGGCAGTTTTGATCTCCAACTCTTGTTCTTTGGATAGATGTTCTCTGCGTAAGACTATTGTGGATGACTGACTGTGTAACTGAATGGTATTGTCATGACTTATAGAGCTATATTATTCATGTGGGGTGCCTTGTGATTTTTCCCACCTTGCGGTTAAATTGACCACCAGACTCCCAAGGCTTTCTTGAGTAATTGATAATTTTATTGAATTCCAATCGAAAGCTGACAATGAGGAAATAGAAACTGATGATACGACTCGAATGAAATGAGTGGATCCCCACAAGCAAATGGATTTCCGTATCCTGGCAAATATGTCTGTATGGAAGCAAACTTTTTTCCGACTCATTGTTCAGGCCTTTGGTGAAGTGAATCATCATAAAAGATTCTCATTGCAAATATTTTTCGAGAGTTGGTAAAGATTCAAGAACGGAGAATTGCGGGATCCACCCGTGGGTCCTGTCGCAGCAAACGTATTAACGGTATCTAAGTCTCAATTAATCCTGTCATTTTTATGATACAGTATTGTACAGGCGGAGTGGAATGATGTACTTGGCCTCTGAAGCACAGAAGAAGAAGGAGCAGAAGAAGAAGAAGAAGAAAAAGAGGAAGAGGGAGAAGAAGAAGAAGAAGAAGAAGAAGCAGAAGAAGAAGAAGAAGAAGAGGAAGAGGAAGAGGAAGAAGAAGAAGAAGAAGAAGAAGAGGAGGAAGAAATGGAAGAAGGAGAGGAAGAAGAAGTAGCAGAAGAAGAGGAAGAAGAATAGAAAGACGAAGAATAAAAGGAAGAGAAAGAAGAGGAAGAAGGAAAAAAGGAAGAAGGAGAGAAGAGGAAGGAAAAGAAAAAGAAGAGGAAGAAGAAGAAGGGAAGAGGAAGAAAGTGTGTTCGCAATAATAATACTTTTGCGGTCGGTCACTCACGTAAAACCTATCAATAGACTATTGTCGTTATGACCAAATACTATTAGAGTACCGCGCAAGTACGATCAAAGTATAACCGCGACAGTAGCATGAAGGCATTGCATTTATGAATTTCATTAAAAATGATACCTTGTTGCCAATGAAACTTCAACAATTCACACACAATGATACAATCCTCACGCCTGCATGCATACCGCACCAGTACCGTCGAGTTATCTTTCGAATAAGTTAGATTATTTCGATAGAATTTTGTTGATTTTATTTTGAACTCTCACATCAGCACCGTCGTATCGTAATATTAACACCAGTACATCGTATTACCGAGGTTGGTGGTGGAACTACTCTCATAAACTTGCATCGAATCGGTCGGCCAGACTTTGCCCGTCTATCACGTGATGTCTATCTTATCAGTAGATAGCATTCCACGCCTTTCAATTAAGTACCGCAAGAATACATCCTGAGTACCGCTGTGGTACTTCCACAGTACCGTTGTAGTTCCGCTGTCATCCGCTTGTAGGAGATCGACTCGCAGACTTCTGCCATTGTGAATTTGATCTTCATGACTTGTTAGTATCATCGTCACTGATTGTAAGTCAGGTCTTACGCCCGGAAAATCATTCGACAAGTCGTGCTTTCGAAAGAAAAGAGTCGTGAGAATTTCTTTGATTCATTCTGTACTATTTGAGAAATATGTCCTCAATGTAAATAAAATTGTACCGAGTTTAGTGAGATCAATTTACCATTGTTGCACCTTCTAAAATGACTCTACTGGCAAGTTGAAAGCCTACGGATGAACATCTTTCATTCCTACTCTAAACGTACTTTGATTCTGCAATCGTTAAAACAATTCATCATAAGCACTTCTTCCACCCAAGATGTAGAAGCAAACAATAATGCCAATGCACAGATGTTACATTTTCTTCTCTTCGTAGCTTGGCGTTGAACTTTTCCCTCAGGAGCCCGAGATCGAATCGAAAGACTACGAGCCCAGGACGCAACGCAAGATACTGAGCCTCGATATCGACAGTCCAGAGAGAATAGAGAGCGACCAAAGAGACTCTTCGGAGCCGAGCGTGTAATATATTCGATAATTTCAGCCTCGGTACGCGGAGCGATCGGGCGAACAGTGGCACCAGGACAGAGTCAAGCGCGAGCCCAGTGAGAAACTTGGCCCTCAATGCTCAACTTCTTATCGTACCTTGCCGTTACTTGTAGACGACCCCCCCCCCCTTCTTCCCCATCTTCATTTTACCAATGCATACATATTCAATGCCAAAGAGAGCTGTTCCAGACCGGTATAGAATCGCGTATACATAGGAGCCTGGTTTGCAGACACCTATGTACTTAAAGCAAACCATGTAAGCTCACGCTAGAACAAATTCACTACCCTCTCACCCACCTTCCCCTCCTCTTATACACCAAACCGCTCCTGTAGAAACGATAGTGTATACGTACGTGTCGCGAGCCACTAATTCGACCCCACGTGAAGCTTCCCATGTTGCCTATACTCGTGATGTAGAAATTCGCCAGTGTTATGAAGTTGTGTTGAACTTTTCGCGCGCCCGAGCACTGAGTATTAGGGGTGGGGTATAGTTTGTTGAGTATAGCTCTAGGGGTAGTGCGCGTAAGCGAGCCTGATGCTGCTGTTGTTGCTCTTGAGAGCAGTTGAGCCAATTCAGTTCCGACACGTATAATGCAGCGCCTGCGTAACGTGATTATAACGGCAGCTTGAGGAAGAACTTTTACTGAAGTGAGTGCTGCTTCTATCCTCGCGCATTTAATGCTTCCCTTCTTACTATTGCTACTTTCGATTTACGTTTGCAATCGAGGTTCTCTCACTCTTGAGTGCCTCTGCCACTCGGGACCACTCTTCGATAAAACTGTCGATTGCGAGATGTAAGGAAGCCATTTGACAAGCCTCAATTCATGCGTGAAGTACTTTTTCTTCCACCTGGAGCTTCTACGTGATGAGTTGCCACTGATCTTGCCACCGATTTTCAAATTATCAGTTGAAAAAGTGTCTTATGAGAGGGACAACTGGGTTCCATTGTACATAGGGATTTTTGGCATCGCAGTCAACGCGCATACGCGCGTTTCACGTACTAAAGAACCCCGCAGTAGATTATGGGGTTTTGGGTTTCAGTCAAATTGGTTATAAGTGTACTGGAAAGATAGGTCTCAGGAAACTGATTAGAGGTCTTGATAAGACCGAAGTTCATTGCTATTTCCGTTTAGAGATATTTGATGTAGAAAGTGCTCGTTGGTGCATCAGTGTGGTGGGGTTATGCATCGATATTGATCGGAACTGACGCACTTGAGAGTGCATGCATTTGACTCTCGGGTTACTTATTAACACGTTCACTGCGATGAGTCCCTCGCGTCTTTCCCTGTGTGCAATGGGCCCCACCGTCGAAGCCCTTTTTTATTCGCTTTTATTGCACTCGGGCGCGCGGAGACAAGATTTCTGTCGGGGAACTTCGTGTGAGGCGTGTCATTGACACACTTTGGTATAGTTGTGTTGGTGTCGAGGCTCTGAATGCTCTGATGCGCGATTTAACATTGTGTAAACGCAAACGCGGCTTTGTGCGCAGGATCGAGGGGAGAGCATTCATTTAATAGAGAACAGGGTATACCTATATAGAAAGAGACAGAGATGAGCTGATGAGCTCAGCTGTGAGCAGAACACATGTACAGCACGTGTATCATGATGAGTACTTATAGTACTTCAATAAATGATCATCAGTGATGACCGTGATTACGGTATAAAGGGCCATAAAGCAATGCTCTCGCCCGCCGGCCTGCGAAAATTACATACCCATAACCTCTACGATTCTTCACCGCGTCATGTGATGCTGTTGCAGATTGCAGCTCAGTGCAGATATTTTGTGTTATGAAGTGATTTTATTTAATAATGTGTTTCAGTTCTTGATCTATCTATCCTGCGATGAATCTTATCTTCATCAATTTGTAGATAAATTTGTGAACAGTGTCAAAGCAATTGAGAAGAGTATTAGAAACCTGGCTTCCAAATCTTCAGACCAGGTAGAATTACTGACAGGTGATTGATGGTTCTATAATTAGTCATATAGCTGTGAGGAGCTTAATTTTCTAGTACGTAATCAAGTTTTGTATACAGTGGAAAAATCAAGCGATAGTATTGATCAAGTGCTGAAAGAGTCATGAATTGTATTTCATGAGACACTGTGTGTCACTTGATTAGTAACTGCCTTCAATCTCTCTCCTAAATGTTAATTAGGTATGCCATTGTTCAAAACTCCAGATTAGTGACGGAATAGACCATTTATGTTGTGAACAGTTGCAATAGTTCCATGCGTACCAAGTGCTTGCTTGTTTACACTCCTAAGGATGCTTTCTATCATTGACACATCCATTACAAAAATTTAGCAGTCATTTTCAACTAAATTCCACCAGTCCAATGCTTTCTGTTTAGATGCTTACTATTTTGCGACACTAATATCAAAGTATTAGTGCGGTATCAGCATAGAGGGCTCAAGGATTATTCAGTTTCTTACAAGGATGAAGCATCGCTCGACTGATTGGAATTAGCAGATATCCCTATTCATGATTGAGCTCTGACTTGTAAAGTGTTATGGAATACTAATAGATAGAGATATACTGATGTTGTCAATAAGCTATATACAGCCTCATGAATTTGATTCGCCAATAACTTGGCATTCATTACAAAGTTACCGGTTTGCTGTACATGACAAGAAGCATAATTTGGGACCAACCGTGGCTGATCGCTCTACTCCTTACTAATCCATTTGTACTCTACAGCCCTTCTTATCCCAATACTTATGCAGAAATGAACACATCTCTTCATTATAATCAGCCAGAGAAATTTCAAAGATTATCCAAAGCTTTTGCCTGGTATTAAATTTTTTGAATCATGGTCCATTTTAAATGATTAGATATGAACTAAAAATATGAAAATAAAATAATTAAAAAAAATAATTTTAAAAATTCGCTTTTATGAACATAGTAGCAACGCAAAATGTGAAAATAATCTTGAATCTTCTTTCTGCATCTAGCACAGATGTTGGCTAAGTTTACTGACTTACATGCTCCAAGATATTCATGATTTTAGGAATAAATATGATAAAAGCGTGGGTTACATCATGAAGACTACTGTCGATGAATCCAGTTGATAACCCACGCTTTTATCATATGTATTCCTAAAATCATGAATATCTTGGAGCATGTAAGTCAGTAAACTTAGCCAACATCTGTGCTAGATGCAGAAAGAAGATTCAAGATTATTTTCACATTTTGCGTTGCTACTATGTTCATAAAAGCGAATTTTTAAAATTATTTTTTTTAATTATTTTATTATTGAGTTTCAGCTTCCGTTAGACAGTAAAGACATATCCAATGCCTTGTGTCGTGCCTCATGGTGTGATGAACACGTGTACGCAGCAGTAACTGTTGCGTACACTTGTCCGATACCGATACTGTTTCGGTATTGGACTTGATTCCGATAGGTTTTGCTCGATCTCCGCTTCTAACATAGTCATTCATTAATCACGTGAGATCAATCGATAAGTAGCAGATACACCCCTTCGAGGTCGAAGATTTTGAAGGTGTCTTGGCTCATTTGAAAGCTCGTCCCAAGACTTACGAATTAAGTCGGAGTGCGTTGAAGAATCCCGAAACTTACTCGAGTAATCTTCAATTTACGCGAAAGAAAAGTTTGGGGTAAATTGAAAATCGTTGGGTTCTTCCAAGCACAGCCTTCGCTCCATCTTACCTGTGCTATCATGCACTGTAACTCTTGGAATTCAAACTAGGAAAGAGATAGTTCTATTTAAGTATCTGGTCCCAAACGCTGCACACATTTGAAGTATGCACGTCAATAAACCGCAGCCCAAGATCAGGCTTAACTATGCATGTGAGTTGCAAGCGCGGCAAAAATATGATCACGATTATTATATGCCTGAGAAGTTAGTGAAACGCAAGTTCTTCTAGAGGTTAAAAAAAATTTGTGCGTCCCGGTCAACGCGCGATAAATGACGGAGTCCTCTAAGTGAAACCGCGTTATAGTTTGGTAATCCATCAGGGAGTAGAGAAAAGGTTTGACAACGATGATGCTGAATGGAGATCGAAATGCATGGCTGAAATTTGAAGATCTCGTATTTAGAATAATGCTTAATCGACAAACTATTTCTCGTCGAAATGATGATCTCCATAATAATGATATCCCTAAGCTGAAATTTGAAGATCTCGTATTTAGAATAATGCTTAATCGACAAACTATTTCTCGTCGAAATGATGATCTCCATAATAATGATATCCCTAAGCTCGAGTTTTGATCGCGGAGTCTGGTCGAAGAGAGCAAAGAGCTCGGAAAAGAGTCATTCAAGAGATCATTCTCAACGTTTTATCCCCGATCTTGACAACTTTTCTCAGGAAGCAGAGAAAAAGTATCGAGACTTTTCTGCGTTATGCATCATTTCACGTATCACTCGTTTTTCTCATTTTATGACGAGATGCATTCTCCCCACGCAAAACCTCGAGGAATTTCCTTCAAAACTCTTGAAAATACTCTTCTTCTGAGAAAATTGGAATTGACCTGATGTTGTAAAACTTCCTCGCATGTTGAAAATAGAGTCAGTTCATGACAAATCATGTAAAAGCCATGACTTTTCACATTTTTCCTAGGCCTTCAGACTTTTCAATCATTTTGTGATTGCATGTATGTAATAATTTAGTAAATTGCGAAAGAAAGTGGAGTCGATTCACTGAAAACGTCTTTATGTATACAAATATAGTATATTGCGCACCTCGCGGGTGCACAAGCTACATCAAAATAACTGATGCATTATTCTATACTGCCCAATATATATATATGCATGGCTCATGCGTGTGTATCGCTATAGCAGGCACACACTAATACCTACGCGGCGCTTGCGCAGAGTCGAGGTAACGCTGAGATCTTGCAACAGCTTCGTGTCTACAAGAGTTCGCAAGCGTGGATTCACGCACCCAGCCGAAAGATGACTCCGTCATCAAAAATTGTCTTTGACGATTTGGTTGATACTCCTTATCACCCTAATGGATATTCCCAGCGTTATACAGAAATTTTTTGCCTCCACCGTACAGCAAGATGGCTAGAAACCGTGTGTATGATGGATCTCACCGGTGGGGCCCAATGAATTTCATGAAAATACTGTGAATAGATGCTAAACTGATGACCTTCTAAAAGATTAGGCTCCCAGGACTGCTGGAATGCACATTTGTACTCTCTCGCAATCTAGACCGGAATCGCGATTTCACCTTCGCAGTGAATTTGTTAATATTTGATCTCCGTCTTCTTGCGTAGCAGAGTAGTGAGCTCACAATTAATGAATCCGTTGCAGAGATAGAAAAAATCTTAATCCGTGGAAAATGGAATGAAATCAGCTTCACCACAGACGGATTTGGCGAACGTACCTACCTCTTGGGCTGGCTTCGCGATCTTCATTTTGTGCCGGCCCCGAGGATTAGATCCACGACCTTTCGATTGGAAGACGGGAGTTCCAACCTCATTGCTACCGTGGCTCCCGATATGGAAAGTCTCATTTTTCCAGAGAATCTTGTTCAGGAATTCCCAGGAGTTCAAAATTCTGAGAAAACGTACCTCAAAACATCTGATATGAAAAACAATTCATTCTTCATGTTCATTTAATCTGGTCTATTTTTTCTTCAACGCAAAAACTGGTATCTTGGAGTCTCTGTAACATTTAAACCAGACTGACCAATAGAAACATGCCCATACATATTTATCTCCCAATTCAGCTCTTCAATTAATCAAATAATATTCAAGTCACTTCCAATCAATGAATATATCAAGGACTGCAACGTTTACTCAGCATCGGCAAATATAGCAATGGTAGAAACTGATTGCATTTGATCATTGACTTGAAGTAGAAATTATTCATAGTCGTGCGTGAGCTCTCATTCGTAGAGCTCCCTAACTACGAATTTATAATCAGTTGAATGGTTAAACGTGAGCCCTGGCAACGCACTCAAACCAATCTAAGACGTAAAAATCTAAGTTTTCAAACGTTTGATTCGGATCATTCAAAGCATCAAATGCAGGACAAACAAGCGTACTCAAACCCTTTCGCCACTCTATGTTAACTCTCACCCCTCAGAGTATACACTCGTTGTGTACAGTGACATCAGCGGGGATGCATGTATGCTCGTCCGTGGCGCGCGGCTCTTGAATTATTCCGCGGTGCAAATACGTATAAGTGTGCGTCAGGCTGCAAACACATTAGCGGGCGGCATTCTGTCATCCGCGCACCTGTTCGACAAAACTATTGCTCTGAAATCTCTCCTCTTTGTACCCACCACCAAATCTAACTTATCTGTATATTCCATAGTCTACATAGTTTGCATGTCTATGTTGTTAGGCTAGCGCAACGCGTCGATCGTTAAAAGTGGATGAGATCTTTGTGAAGATTCGACTGACATATCGTTTGAATTCACCTAGGGCGGATAATTTGGAGTAAAATAATTCCTTCAAATGACGCAGGATCTGTACCATGTCCGAGTTGTTCACATGCAATTGTTTGCACATGTTCGCAGAAATGTAAAATCGCAAGTGCGAGTAATACGTAAAAGAGTGAAAGAGTGTGCTATCACTTGATTAGTTGTACACGTGCGCTGCCTAATGACTTGTTCAGACTGCTCACAATTTGAGTGCAGCATGTGTTTATTTTTGACAGCTGAGTTTAGTTCAGCGATGAGAAAATTGTCACATGTAATTTGTTTGGAAATTCTACTAATTATTAGAATCTGGGTCGTGGTTGAGTGAATTAGCGTATCGAATATCTTATTGATTCAAACATCGAGCAGATTCCGAATTGAATTCCTGCAATTTTGAGCCACCGGAAACTCGCTCTCATGTCATCATAATCACATGAATAAAGCATTCACACGAATAGAAACTAGTAATGCATTCGAGAATCATGCTATTTCGATCAGTAGTACCAATCTCGATTCTGGTGATCGAATTCTATGCAATATTAAATTCCGATTATTCGATCAAAATCTCGATGAGGCTGCCTGCCAAGCTTGTCGATAAATCATGCACGAAATCGTCACTCCATGCATATTCAAAGCTCTCTTTCGAGCCTGCAATCGGGCAGTCAGGATTGGAGCTTTTGCAATATTAACACAGCCCGAAATCCCGCGAATCTAATAGTCCGTGTCAGAGTTCGATCTTCATAATAGCACCCAGTGGACCACTTGCTTGCTTGTCGCACACTGAATGATAAAAATCAGTAATTAGCCGAGGCCCATTACGTTGCTGGTCATTCGTGAAAAATTCGCGAGTAATGCGCCTCCAGGCTTAAACTGTCCCTCTGGACTTCAGAGAGATTCTAGTAAACGCTGTGTATTCGCATCGCTTTGCACGGGTTGGTAGTAGTTTTACGCGAGTTGGAAGTGAACGCTGGTAATAGCCTTGAGAAATTTACCACGTTAATCACGCTACGTGGCTGCGACGGTATCGTTGGGCGAGTATGAGGTCTGCCTAATGATTTGGTTGTTCTACTTGCTCCAGGGGAAATGATCTACGTGTAGTACGTTTAAACCTCGAATACCTCATCTTTTCTGGTTAAATAAAATGGAGCCATAGGAATTTGAGGTTTACCATAGTATTCTGACACGTATGCTACGTTATTACCAAATCATTCCACACATTTCAAAAGTGTAATTGAGGCGGCTGTCCTAACATTCATTTCCCATTCGGAGTGTAGTGTAAGGTACGGAATCCCGCTGTAAATTTTAAACTTTAGTTATATAGATATATAACAGTCGCTCTCCAGAGCTTTTATGCAGATCAACCATGTAAGTAGAATCAATCATCATCTATCATTTCATAAAAACAATAACTTCACGTATCATTATTGTGTAAACTAACCCTTAGCTTGAACTGCTGCTTTTTTATTGCATTTTTGATATTTTATTTGCTTATCGCACGCATGGGTTTTCGTTGTAACATATATATAGATCTATGTATGTATAGCAAAAGCTGTAGAGTAGGGTATTTCCCCCACTCGAGTCATTTTCACAGACAATCATATACTTGCACGCAAGCACACACTTTTATAGTTTTTCAAGTCACCGATATTTCAATACATATCGGATATATGTGTGTCGCGTAATATACAGGCCGCTAAAGTTCGAGCCGCCTAATATATGGGTCAAGTGGGGATGCTCGTCAAACGGCTGAGGTATCGCAGCAGCGAGGACCCGGTGCGACGGGGACTTCTGGTTCTAACGTCCAAAAAGGAAGAAACAAGATCTCCAGGGCTCCCGCAAGGCTTGAAACTCACTGCCGCAGAAGCTACTACCTGGACTCTTGAAAAATCGACCACACGGCCATCACTGCAGTAGCCGATCACCAACGTCGCACCAGGTCCTCGCCAGTTTGAGCACCACCACTTGATCACTTTTTAAATTTGATCAAATCAAATTTTGCGACGTAAGTAAAGTGAAAAAGTGAAAATCTTGAATATTTATAATTGCACACTTCACCTCTGGATTTCCGAGGTGAATAGATATTTTAAGATTATCCTGGATATTCGCGTCCCAATACTTGGGTGTGATATCTAGGGACAGAGTACATCCGCGTCGCGAGGGTGGGATAATACCAGTCCACCTACCAACAGTTGTACGAGCCAGGCTCAAAATTCCGTATAAAATCGACGATTGATCGATTCATTCTTCTTAAAATTTTCAAGTAAAATTAATGGAATTTTGAGCCAGTTCTTCCAAGAAAGAACACTGCGCAGGCAACCGGCAACGCTACCAAGAGACTTGGTATTCGTACCGTGTTAGGGCTTAAAATCAATGGGTTGGATCGCGATTAGAGTCAATTAAAATCATTAGAATCATTTAAAATCAATAAAAGTTCATATCAGCAGCAAAGGGCTTTTATCTATGTAAAAACAGCCCATAGATAATCTCTTTTCGCTTTGGAATGTTCGCAGAATAATCTGATCCAATTTGCAAGGTACAGAGGTATATTCACGTGAAGTGAATTCAGCAGGCCGACAAGGATATCAGAATCAACAAAAATTAGCTCCTTCTGAGCATATCCTATGTACCCCGTAACACGCGGTGGGATTGGAGATGTTTAGAAGCATTTGATATCAAATATACAAAATTTTCCAAGTATTATAATTTAATTTTGGACAATATACGGCTATGCTATTATATATATATTCCTAGTCAATTATCATTTAACTATGAACCCTATATCCCCATGAATATCTGAATATAACAGTATTTCAACCATAAAAATCTTCAATTTTCAATTTTCAAGGAAAATTATTTGAGAATTTATTTTCGGGTATATGAGTGCACAGACACTTAGATATACCATTTTTCTATCAGAAATTACTCATAAGAAAAATCTACTACCACACAGGTCAACAGGTAGGAGCGTTGACCTATTCAAAATTTTCCGATCCAAAATATCATTTTTTGACCATAATTTGTTTATAACTTTGTGTAAACAAGTGTTTCCACCAAATAAATTATTAGGTCACCTAGCTATGACAATTACAAACAATTTAAGCTTTGAAACATGCAAATCGATCAAGATTTGACGATACAGTAACGAATCAAGCTATTGATTCGTAAAAACCTGATAACACGTAGAATTTCAGCTTTTGTTGCATAGAATAATTTTCACAAGCTTGGATCTTTCTTTTTTGCACTTTTTATTGCTTTGATGTGGTAGCTAGAATAATCTGGTAAGCATTTGCCAGTGGTACAGCAATCCCCGGTTACAACATTTCATTTTATTGGAGAGAAAAGCAGTTTGATTCGAGACGTTGCAGACAAGAAAGTAAGTAAATCGCCGAGGGTTCCACCGGACCGGTGTCTCGTCGTTGATAAAATTAAATAGATATGCAAAGTAAGATGCATATCATTTGACGTACGAATCTTTAGTAAATTTCTCATCCTAAATTTAAAGATCCGATACTTACAAATGGTACCTGCCTGGTGGTACGCGAATCGTATGACACGAACTCACATAAAATCATAAAATCGTAAAATTTTATTCAGATATTCTGGAAGATATTGGGGTATAGTTAAAGCATATAAGATACCTCTTTAGAGTCAAAAATTTATATATATACATATATATATCAGATATTCTGCGAACATTGCAAGATATTTAGACGTACAAAAGCTGCGTTCTTTGGTATTTTTTGTTCTTTTTCTAGCTCACAAAAAGTTGCGTATGCAGACAGGATGCATACACTACTCGAGCAGTAGAATCACATTCTTAGTAGAATAACGACGAAAAATACTCTGTCTTTGTTTACTTCTTGGAAGAATGAGCATCGGATGATCGATGTAAGCAGCTTACGTAGTGTAAACAAGGAAAGTCAAAGAGTATTTTTCGCCCATAAGATCCATGTATAAGAGTATAATAACAAAGGATTATTAGCTCGAACTGGGATCTGAACTTGAGTTAGACCTTTGTGATTGTTGATCATATGTTGACAAGTTGAATACAGTACACCATTATACGACAACGAGTCGAGACAGATACACTGTAGACATATATAGTGCGTGTAATATATAGGTATACACTGAGTTATCGGCTCCT
Source organism: Eretmocerus hayati (assembly GCA_029851415.1). Lineage (NCBI taxonomy): Eukaryota > Metazoa > Arthropoda > Insecta > Hymenoptera > Aphelinidae > Eretmocerus > Eretmocerus hayati. Next base: position 138,146,565 of record CM056742.1, read on the forward strand.
CCTTATGTGCTGATCTTCGTATATACATATAGTGCGATACTCTGCTACACGTCCACCGTGAGCAAAGGGGCCGCCCACGCATATATATAGCATACTAATCGGTGTCTACTTTTGTTCCGATATTCGCCGCGACAACATATAGGTATACTATGCCTGTTAACCGGACACCGTATACGTAGTCGAAGAATAATTCGGCGGGCGCGCAGTAAAATCAGCGCAATCGGGCGCCATATCCCTGCCTAACGATGGTGCAGTTTTAGGAATTTCACTCATCGTAAATGGAGAAGAGCTTTTTCATCAGCTCCAGAGACATTATCTCTCATATTCGAACGATGTCTCGAATAAATGACCACAACTGCGTGATTTTTAGATTCACGACAGTCATACAACTCTGCCATGACGTGTAGTAGCTCAAATTATTTCACAATTCTACACCATGTACTTAATATATATATATTTTATAAAGAATTCGTATTCAGTTCAAGCAAGCTAAAAACTTGAAATTTGAACCAAAATCACTTATGAAACTTGAAATTTGGGTACTTGCGTGAATTTCAGCTACTCACAAACCAATGTTGACATCAAAAACTCATAATCCGGTTTCACAACTGGTATATGCCGAGTATTTTCTAACGATTTCGTACAGATTGCATGTATCCCAGCACTCCCGAAGCAAGGTCTGGGGGGACCATGATCACCATGATTCAATGCGATTTCATGTCAAATTGTTAAGAGATATTTTCGGAAAAACAAGGGCCTGACAGCGAGTCGTCGGAAAACGAAGAGTCGTTGCAGTAAGTCCCATACATTCTCAGTCTGATAATGACATTGTAAAATCTCAGGTACTAGATGCCAAAAATATTCTTACTGCAACGACGCCTAAACTGCGTATGGGTAGAAACATGAAGAAGAAGCTGATTATCAAAATAAAAACATTAGATAGGGTTCCGGGCCCCGTGATTGAGTCGGGTTTATCAACCGAGCTGGTGGACGAATTTTCGAAATGTACCGACATGCCGAGTGACAGTTAGCATATTCCGAACGAACCTCAAGACTCTGAGAATGTGGAGATTAGGTCAGAAACAGATATTGCCGCGGATGATTCGTTGGATGTACGACGTGTTACACCGATGGGGCAACCTTCGAGGAACCCGCGAAAATTGAATTTTTGGCGCGAGCTGACAATTTCGGAGGGTGGAGGGGATGAGTCAGAGTGCGATTTGAAATCGGAGCATTCGAGCAAATTAGAAGAAACGGATACCGAGATTAGGGAAATAAATTTGGTTTACTCACGGAATGAATTGCTCGATGAATCTCAATTTACAAATGAACCAAAATAAAATTATATGAAACACCGCTTCCGGGCACCGTTAATGAAAGGGATTCGAAATCCGAAATTATCAAATCATTGCTGAACAGAGTTGGAGATCAATTAGTAGAGGAGGTTAGTGAGGATGAAACCCGGAAGTCCGAATTTATTGAGAATAACGTTCAAAGAGAATAGATGTCCAGTTCCTTGCATCGTGACCGAATCAACTGACTTGGAGTGTAATAAGCTCGACAAAGGGTTGGAACGATTGAAATGTTGACGCGAAATTGTATATTCGGAACCTTAAGTTCGAATTTATTGAGAATAACGTTTAAGAGAATAGATGTCCAGTTCCTGGCCTCGTGACTGAATCACCTGATTTAGAGTGTAATAAGCTCGACCAAGGGTTGGAACGATTGAAATTTTGGCGCGAAATTGTATATTCGGAACTTCTTAGTGGGAATAAGCCACAATCGACTCAACTATTGTAATTCGATTCTCAAGATGGTGAAGAGATTAAGAATAAGATAGTGAATACAGTTTATTCGCGGAATGAATTGCTCGATGAATCTCAATTTACAAATGAACCAAGTCAAGAAATTACAAGGGAATGCCCTGAAATTAAAGTCTTTATTGAAAAAATTGAAGTCCGTGTCTTGTTAGATACGGGAAGTAAGGTTACCTGTGTTGCAGAAGATATTTATGAGAAGAATATTGATTCATGGAAAAATTGTCCCACGTTTCCAGTCACTGGTCTACAAGCCAGCGGGTTTACCGGTGAGAAGTCGATGAAGATCGAACGTCAGTTTCGCGGGTTAGTAAAAATCGGGGGAACTAACGTTGAAATAGATTTCATGGTTATACCAAAGCTAGTGAATCAGTGCATTTTTGGAATTGGGACACTTTTCATGCTTGATGCAACTTTGCATCTAGGCAAAGAATTAATCACTTTCAAAATCGAACATCAGATTATAGACTTAAAATATGAGTACCATCGTATGAATTCTCCAGAATTCAACGAATTACGGGAAATTTGTACAGACGCATTTGAAGAAATTCAAAACATTTCGCTAAAAAGTTTTTAGTGAATGTCCAGGAAAGTTTAAGGATTTCCAATATACGATTAGAATGAAGGATTTGAGTCCATACAAAGCCAAATTATACCCAATTCCTATCGCACTTCGTGATAAAGTATGTAAAGAAGTAGAGAAATGGGTGAATTACGGGGTACTCGAAAGAGGAGAAACCCAGTAATCAACCCTATAGTGGTCGTGGATAAGAAAAATGGGGACATTCGGATTTGTATGGACGCAAGAGAACCCAATTCCCGGTGTGAACCTGAAAACCAACCGCAACATGAGTTAGTTGTCAGTATTGATTTAGCCAGGAAACCTACACCCACACTATTGCGACAAATTAGAAATATCGCGAACGAACAACGACAAGATGATAAACTTCTCTCTTTTATTACGTCGTTAGAGTCAAACAACCCCATAAAGGATTTCAAATTGTACAAGGTCATTTTGGTAAAGGGGAAGAACAAGATTGTTTTGCCCAGAGAATTGGCTCGATCACTAATATTAGAAAAACACGAAGTGTATTCCACATAGTCCTGACTAGAAGATCAAGAACAAGTTCAAAAGAAAGAAAAGAGGTACTAATTGTGGGTTCAGAGTCCCACCAGGATTCAGAAGAGTCCTGTATTACCAAAGATCTTGGGTCAATACAAAGATTGATCTAAGAAATGTTTATTCTTTTTTGTTGGTCATAGCCGTAACGTATTGTTTTCTTCCTAGAAAATTTCAGTCCATGATAGAATGGACCAGACCAGTATTTCAAGTAAAGTTAGAATCACAAATTTTTCGGAATTTTCTACATGGTTCGTTGATCTGCCGCGTGATTCCCCCCTTTTTTTTTGAAAAATTATTTCCATTAACGTTCTTGAAAGAACTCCAAATTCCAATAATTTGGGGGAACTATGTAAGGTACGGAATCCCGCTGTAAATTTTAAACTTTAGTTATATAGATATATAACAGTCGCTCTCCAGAGCTTTTATGCAGATCAACCATGTAAGTAGAATCAATCATCATCTATCATTTCATAAAAACAATAACTTCACGTATCATTATTGTGTGAACTAACCCTTAGCTTGAACTGCTGCTTTTTTATTGCATTTTTGATATTTTATTTGCTTATCGCACGCATGGGTTTTCGTTGTAACATATATATAGATCTATGTATGTATAGCAAAAGCTGTAGAGTAGGGTATTTCCCCCACTCGAGTCATTTTCACAGACAATCATATACTTGCACGCAAGCACACACTTTTATAGTTTTTCAAGTCACCGATATTTCAATACATATCGGATATATGTGTGTCGCGTAATATACAGGCCGCTAAAGTTCGAGCCGCCTAATATATGGGTCAAGTGGGGATGCTCGTCAAACGGCTGAGGTATCGCAGCAGCGAGGACCCGGTGCGACGGGGACTTCTGGTTCTAACGTCCAAAAAGGAAGAAACAAGATCTCCAGGGCTCCCGCAAGGCTTGAAACTCACTGCCGCAGAAGCTACTACCTGGACTCTTGAAAAATCGACCACACGGCCATCACTGCAGTAGCCGATCACCAACGTCGCACCAGGTCCTCGCCAGTTTGAGCACCACCACTTGATCACTTTTTAAATTTGATCAAATCAAATTTTGCGACGTAAGTAAAGTGAAAAAGTGAAAATCTTGAATATTTATAATTGCACACTTCACCTCTGGATTTCCGAGGTGAATAGATATTTTAAGATTATCCTGGATATTCGCGTCCCAATACTTGGGTGTGATATCTAGGGACAGAGTACATCCGCGTCGCGAGGGTGGGATAATACCAGTCCACCTACCAACAGTTGTACGAGCCAGGCTCAAAATTCCGTATAAAATCGACGATTGATCGATTCATTCTTCTTAAAATTTTCAAGTAAAATTAATGGAATTTTGAGCCAGTTCTTCCAAGAAAGAACACTGCGCAGGCAACCGGCAACGCTACCAAGAGACTTGGTATTCGTACCGTGTTAGGGCTTAAAATCAATGGGTTGGATCGCGATTAGAGTCAATTAAAATCATTAGAATCATTTAAAATCAATAAAAGTTCATATCAGCAGCAAAGGGCTTTTATCTATGTAAAAACAGCCCATAGATAATCTCTTTTCGCTTTGGAATGTTCGCAGAATAATCTGATCCAATTTGCAAGGTACAGAGGTATATTCACGTGAAGTGAATTCAGCAGGCCGACAAGGATATCAGAATCAACAAAAATTAGCTCCTTCTGAGCATATCCTATGTACCCCGTAACACGCGGTGGGATTGGAGATGTTTAGAAGCATTTGATATCAAATATACAAAATTTTCCAAGTATTATAATTTAATTTTGGACAATATACGGCTATGCTATTATATATATATTCCTAGTCAATTATCATTTAACTATGAACCCTATATCCCCATGAATATCTGAATATAACAGTATTTCAACCATAAAAATCTTCAATTTTCAATTTTCAAGGAAAATTATTTGAGAATTTATTTTCGGGTATATGAGTGCACAGACACTTAGATATACCATTTTTCTATCAGAAATTACTCATAAGAAAAATCTACTACCACACAGGTCAACAGGTAGGAGCGTTGACCTATTCAAAATTTTCCGATCCAAAATATCATTTTTTGACCATAATTTGTTTATAACTTTGTGTAAACAAGTGTTTCCACCAAATAAATTATTAGGTCACCTAGCTATGACAATTACAAACAATTTAAGCTTTGAAACATGCAAATCGATCAAGATTTGACGATACAGTAACGAATCAAGCTATTGATTCGTAAAAACCTGATAACACGTAGAATTTCAGCTTTTGTTGCATAGAATAATTTTCACAAGCTTGGATCTTTCTTTTTTGCACTTTTTATTGTTTGATGTGGTAGCTAGAATAATCTGGTAAGCATTTGCCAGTGGTACAGCAATCCCCGGTTACAACATTTCATTTTATTGGAGAGAAAAGCAGTTTGATTCGAGACGTTGCAGACAAGAAAGTAAGTAAATCGCCGAGGGTTCCACCGGACCGGTGTCTCGTCGTTGATAAAATTAAATAGATATGCAAAGTAAGATGCATATCATTTGACGTACGAATCTTTAGTAAATTTCTCATCCTAAATTTAAAGATCCGATACTTACAGTAGAATCATCAAAATGGCACTAGCTTCAACAATTGAAAACTGAAAATGAACAGACTTGAGTTGAAATCATGATTTTACTATCGAATCATTCCTGTTTCCTTCCCAAAGTCTGAGAATTTGATCGTCAATAGAAATCCGGCAGGTCTGAATTTATTCAACTCGAGAAAAATCATGCCGTTGCGATAGTAAAATCTAGGAAACGTTTCGTTGAATGAGAATCTCAATTATCCTCGAATTCAGGCACGACGGCTATCTTCTAGTGATTGTAGGAGGAAATTTGATTGACGGTGTTTGATCAGCAATATGAATAGAAAAATCGATCCAATCATGAGAATTTCTCTAATATCATTCATCAAACATAATTTGAAAATACCGGACATCTATTTTATTTCTATCCTTCTTCCCAATACTTTCGAAAGTTTGGATTGCAAGTCTACAGTCCACCTATCTCTCTATTCTGGCATATGCCTCTAATCAATTCTCGTTGACCCGATACAAAATTCGTTTTTTTTTATAGGGAAAAAAATTTGCTCCACAAAGGCTTCAATTGAACGGAAACGCAACGATTTTCCGGATACTCCCGAGATCCGAACGCATCGTTGCGAGTATATTTGCCCCCTTCACGAGCATATCAAATTAAATGCTTCGATTTAATCGTTCGAGAGCAGTTGAATTAGTCGCGTTTGTTTTGTTCCGATTTTTACCAGTGAGTGGGTTGCGGGCGCAATCTCGCTGCTGGAATGCCGTACGTAGGGAATTCACGCGGAAATCTGACTCTTTCCCGCGTTTTTTTTTCAGAGTTAGTAGCCACGTGATGCCCCGAAGCGAAAATGCGCGCCTCACCTCTGCGTTTGCTCTTCTGTCGCTTCTGTTGAACGTTCCGCGGAAATTTATTTGTCCACCGTAATTGTTACGCGCCTCTCTGAAAAAAGAAATGCGTCGGTTGAAAAAACAGAGATCGTTGGATTGCGCATAGCGAGTATTTTGCTGGAATGGTCGTTGAGAATGTTTGCCGGAGCACCCAATAATTAAAATCGTTCACTAATGAAGATCATTCGCTGGTTTGCTCTTCAATAAACTCGGATCTGCATTCCACGGTGATGAACTTGACTATCATTCGTAAATGGCTATCTTTACCAACTGGATTGAGTGATGCATTTATTAAAGCACGGGATAGTAAAATTTTTTGCTGGCTGCAATATTCATCAAATTTCCCATGTGAGAACTATGAGATCTCAACCCGCCATTTTTCATGAATCGGCAAATTGTTGCGCGAATCTCGTCGCATTTTGGATTCTTAATAGAATTCGTTCCTCCACTGCCAACTACGTAAGCTTGCAAAAACCTATTGAAGGTATAATCGACCGCGCAAGCCAAATTTGCTTAATATTTTCCACCACAGTAAGATCTAGAAATATTTTTTCCATCTCTAGCGATGTATGATTGTTCGGTATGAATTTTGTGAATATGTAATGATGCGTGGGTGTCACGGACAATCCTTCCATTCGTAGGCAATGCCAACGAATACAACAATGTCGCCAAAAAATTGTGCTGGCTTTTTCAGGGCAAATCATCGAATCTTGAAATTAGGGCTGGGATCATCCGTGATTATCCGGATATCTGCATGGCAAAAATTGTATATAACGGTCGAATGTCTCGAATCCAGCATATATAATTCAAAATATCTGCGGATATTTGGATGCGCAACAGTCCCAGACTCACTTAAAGTACATAGACACAGCTAATCATTAGCCGTACAGTCATGCATCATTGCACTAGAATCAGAGGAAACAAGACCGCTTACACATTGGAGCTGGGCAAAGGTAACCTCGCTGACAATGAATGTTTATCGGCAACGAACCATCGGTATCGCCAACGAATAAAAGGATTGTCCGTGAATCTCACGCATCATTTCATTCAGAAAAAGTCAAAATAACCTTAAAATAGACCAGAAATGAACAAGGGCGGATCCAGAAAAGGTTTCTGCGGGCGGTTAGGGTCGGGGGGGGGGGGGGCGATTCCATTCACAAATGTTGTAGCGATGTTGCCTATGCAAAATTTCTGGCTCGGGAATCCGCCCTTGGGAATGAATATTTCCAGAATGAAATGCGTCCAAAATGACTTTCTTCGTTCCATTCGAGCTCAGTATGCGGTGTAACCTATGTTTGGAACGATAGTCACAACATTCCTATTCTTACCTATCTATTATCATACGCTCCTGTGATAAAATCAGCTATGTTAAGTTTAAGTTTCCCGTAACTATCACACCGATATCTACAAATCACTGGTAATGCATCCATCCACGAATCTGTGTTCTATTTAATCTCAGTGTACTGTATTGGCTTACAGTAACTACAAATGAGTAAATAAATACAAGCGGTGAATTTGAAACTGCTACCCCCCTCCCCATGATCAAAATATTAGATTCTTTCAGTTAAAATGAAATAAGCCCTACTTCACCCCTTTAAAGCTCCAGAATAACAACCAATCCGAGGGGTGAATCTCCGCAACGTGACAAAGATGAGGTTACTGTGCGGTAATACTCACTACCCTTTCCCTCAACATCACTCGATCTGTGTGGAACCCGCAGACAAAGATACCTTCGACTCTGCATAGCTTAGAAACGAGCTGGGACATAAAGCTGTACTTGCAGAATGCAAACGAGTTCGTCCATCCGTCTGTCTATCTGTCAGTCTGGGAATATCGGGTAACCTAAACGATGCATACGCAGGATGCATCACGGCCTATAGCTGCCAGTCTTGGATTTCGAAACGCGACGTTCTGTGCAAAGCCACAGTATATAGCGTACGTTACAGAGCTTGCGGTGAGATTCCAGCCTCGGGCCTCCAGAATTCCAGTGATACCGGCCACTCAAGAGTCACTCTGGCACGGATATGATGCCTGGCTTGACGCGCGCGCGCGCGAGTTTGACGAGACGAGACGTCGGAAAGAGACATATTTCTGAGGGGGCTTCAACTTGATGCATGATTCACAGTGTATGTGTGTGTGTATATGTGTACACGGCTACTGCAGATTTGCAAGAGGCGGGAGTTTCAAACTTGAGCTCGCATAGTTCATTATGAGAGATGAGGGGATGGGAGAGTTGTGTATAGTGCCGAGATTGCGGTGAGTAATTCAGTCCTAGATGAGAGAGCTACAGGGTCTTCTTTTAAATTTGAGAAAGACACCGTTTTTTTGGTCTAATTATGAAACTGTGTGGGGTGTTCTTGAAAGTTGAGTATGAAGTATTTTTGTTAGACTAATTTGTCCATTACGTCTTAGTGATTCTTACCACAGATTTTCTCCATTGCAACATTATTGTCAAGTTGATTCGGTACGGGGTAATCTTGGATTTACAGAATGCTTTCAGATTCATTCGGTTTCATCAATATAACCGGGAAAATTCTAGGAAATCCTTAGAGGCAGGACCGAACTCGACTGAATTCGAAAAAAATTTTCCACCCATCCTGTCTACTCACGATTGCCGCACCTCTTTCTGAAAATCCTTCGAATAAGTTGAAAATTTCAAATTATAGCCAAAAAAGGACCAGAGTCAGAACAACCCGAGATATTTTCCCCTGCGATTTCATAGAAAAATGCAGAGTGTAATTCTAAACATCTGAGAATTTATCTAGGCCATCCAGACGGTCAAATTTGATCCAGATATCTAATTTAATGTTATTTATTTTATCCAGGCAAGTGACCCCCATGATTTGACATGCCCTGCCTGGAACTGAATTGCCTAGAAAAATATCCACGGAATCAATGGTTGTCTTCGAATGAGTGAGTACGTAACCTCAATCATGTCCAAAGAGCTCATTTCTTCCTTCAAATATGATGAACCTAATTATCGATGCGCTGTCAAGGTATCCGATGAGCAACAGTAAGATTCTACAGACGAATGAGATAGGCGCTAAAGCGAATTGGTCATTTCTTTATGATATATTACTGCCCCTCCAGCAATTACACATGAAGTGTTCAAAACTGCATACACCGTACGATCAAAATGATGAGCAATTAGAGAAATAACATGAAGCTATGCTGAGGGTGCACCAGGGGTGGTAACGAACAAAGCGCATTGAGTGTTAGCAAGAGGGGAGGGAATTATGAGCGAGGGCATGAGAGGTACGAGAGAGGGTTCGGATGATTCGACACTCGAGTTTGAAGAGACTCCGACATTGGGCAGATTGGTCGTGCATGTGAGAGCAATGTATACGCGAATCGAACGCGATTAGGCTCGCATCAAGGGGCCGAGTGCTGAGAGCGCCCGCGAGATTAAATTCGATGTTCGTGATGTATGACACTTGTGAAGACAGACACGCCGATGTTTCTGTATAGTGTGAGCCTGTCGAGATTTGCTATTTACATCGATCGAATGTTAAAGCACATTGATGATATTTCGCTGACTAGTGGTGTTCGAATTTTACTCGAAAATCACCAGCTGGTAGATTGACTGATTGTGAAATGGGAAAATGGAGGAAGCTCGCCATAAACTGGCTACATGCTATAACTTACTATTCTCTTTTGGAGTGAATCTTGCGAATTATTTTGATTCGTGAAAATTCATCGGCCCACATATACTACGGATTGTTTGTGTTTGATTTTCGTTTTTAAGTAGAGCATGTCAATGTCTGATGCGCCATGACTGATCCTTGGCCACCTCAGACCGACAAGTCTCACTATGTTCCATCGTGATCCAACAGTTTCCTGTAGCCAAAAAAAGTTGCCTCAATCGTTGACCTTCTAATCAAATCATCTTTGAATTTGTTTAGGAAGATGACTTCAAAACAGTCAGAGAGGGGTACATTTGAGACTGACGATTTGTGTCGAGCGGATCAGGAGGGTTTTCAAGGAGGCTCGCGCAAATTTTAACTAAACTGTGAACTTGCGTGAAAGTGACTTATATTGATAGATAAAGTAATGAGGAATCATAATCTACCAAGAAAAAAAGGGGTTGACGATAAAATTCGCGAGAAAAACCATTTGGCGAAAAAAAATCCTTATACACGTATCCTCATGGGCTAGACAAGTTAAACAGAGCACACGCGTCAACTAAACCTTCATTATTAAAAATGAAATGATAAATCGACGTTAATTCACTTGGCGCGTTCAATGGTGTAAGAAAATTGATAGGTTGACGACTTAGATTTTGAGTAAATTGAGTTCAAAGTGAGTTTTGAGAGTGGAGCAGCGCGCTGGGGCGCACTGCTTGCGTTGTGAGTATACCTATACGTAGCGTCAGGAGCGGGTCGGAAAAGAGAAGGGCCTGACTACTTGCGCGCGGGGCCCCGCGTTAGGCACGGCACCACACGTGCGAGCCTCCTTAACGAAATCCATCTTGAATTTTGTTGAATTTCGTTGAGTCCTATTTAATGGACATTTTATTATAAATTTGGTCGTCAAATAGAATTCTAATGGAATTTAGAGGAATTGAGGATAGACTTCATTGAAAAACCTGAGGCTCAGTATGCCCAAGGATCAAATGCGAAAATCTCTGATCAAATGATCTTCTTGTGGACTCGAGTGATGACATATGACCTTTCAGCAACTATTGATATCTGTACCAATAGGGAATTCAATAATAGAATTAGAAAAATTTGGTCCCAGAAGTGGATATGAATGGTTAAATAAAATTTCAGGGGAATACACGATGGAATCTTCATACGAAGAGAAAAAAATCTAAGAATCCCCGAGTACTACGCAGATTCTGTTAAAAAAAATCGTTGTAGAATACTCTGAGGACTTCCTCGCGGATGGACTTTTTGGCTTATTTTGGGACCATATACGTAGAGTAGATGTCTATGAAGAGTTGACAAAAAATGCACGAGAAATTCACATAGAAAGTTATGTACTTTCCAAAAATGGCTTTCAATGTGTTCCTAGACCTGCTAAGTGAAGGCGGTAGCAGCTCAATTCAACTTCTTTAAACCGTTTCGTTCCGTGTTACTTTTTGTCATAGTGGAAGATTCTCTACAACTCTAAGATCAAAATAATGTCTTCTCTACCATTCTAAGTGAATGAATTTTCGAGTTCAATTTTTTTGGATCGTGGGCTAATCCGAGAATGTGAGATCGTGATATATGTAGAGGAGGTAGAACATGAAATCCCAAGTAGTTAAAAGCAAGCACCATATTCACATGAAAGAATTTTTCGTTGTCATCGGAAAAGTTAATAACTTTGATTTCCTAATTGAATCATACCATCCAATTTTGTTTCAACTTACTGTGATCGCATGGACCGCCTTTTTGATCGGGAAAAGTAGACAGTTGTGTCAAAATTTGTAGAATGACATAGCAAAAAGATTCTATGAATCACTCTTTGTCGCGGTTTCTTGTTATTTTACACAAACTGTGGTAAGCCAAAATTCCAAATGGTACAATTTCACCTCATCGTACCAGCCGCGAAACATGATCCTCTTTTCTAGCTACTCGAGCTTTAAAACAAACGAAACGGAGCTTTTCGAGGGGGGGGGGGAGTCAGAGATGGGGTCACATACTGTACGCTCGGGAAAGGTCGGCCACAGTTTGGCTGGGCAGAGCATATAATCGTTCTCCGGCCCCTCGAGTCCTTTTCACTGCGTCTCACTCCCGACCGACCTTCCCAAACTTTCCCGGAGCGCTATTTATCGCTCCGCACTTGGTATACGGTTCACAACGTAAATATGTGGCGCCCGCGTCTCTGTGGCGCATTCTTTCCGCTTGTACGTTTTTTCCCCTCTGCAACGGTGCTCTTTCGTTTTGTTGTGGCTGCCCTGTACGTAACGCGTGCCTTCCTCGGCTTTTTATTCGCGCGATGCGCGTCTCGCTGATTTATTGTCGCGCTATTTTGCAGCTTTTCGCGCGCCGCTACTCTTATCCTTTGCTTGTGGAAAGATTTTTGCGTGAGCGAAATTTTTCAGTTAGAGTATAAAAAAAGACGTAATGGTTTCTACCCTTTATTCTAATACAAAAAATTTTGGACACTTTGCATCAATTTTGAGGTTATACAGTGGCTTCGCATGTGATAGTCGTGTAATGCGACTATCTCCATAAAATTTTGTATGTATCTCAAAATCGCTTGTGCCGCAAGGTATGCGCGTATTAATGAATTATACATGAGAAAGTGAGCAATAAGGAATCCCCCAAAGTTTGTCAAGATTTACGACATGAAGTTTGCTTCTGTATCATTTTCACGCGAGCCAGCTTGCGTTCTTTCAAATTTATACGAACTGCTTGTGCGTTCATTCTAGTTATGTCCCGAGATACTTTATGTACTTGACGTGATTTTTGGCTTCCCGTACTCCATAGACTTTGATTCTATATTGACTGAGTACTTGGTAGGAGTACTGGTAGCTCAATTGATCGAGGAACTCAAGCTTTCTTGATGGTCTTGAAGAAAATAGTAGAAATATAGCGGAAAGCGCGAGGTTTTTTGCTAAAAGCTTGGGCTTTATCAAACGGTACTGCAATCCTCTTGAATCTCGTGATGAATCTACCTACATCATCTTGTAGACTTTCAAAAAATCGATGAAAAATTTTGTCCTGACATTTTATCTATACCTCTTCTGAGTATTTGCTAGGAAAACTGCGAAGAGGCGAAGAAAACGAGGAGCCAACGAATTTCTCCGTAAGCAGCGTATGGGGAATTCTTAGTTTGACTATCACCTGAAATGGTTAGATGTGACGATTTCGGTTGAACGAATCAGATTGAATTCGAGAAGATTCGTACATAAATACCCCTTTTTCAGTTTTTGTTGTCATTTTGTTCAAACTGATCATCGCCATGGGCGCACTGTGTCATTGCTGAAAAATAGTCGAATTCAGACATGACTTGGAAACTTTCACACACAAATGAATTTTCGTGTATTCTTCTTAATCATTACGCATTAAGTAAATAACAACTCCAAGTTTTGCAATTTGTTATGAACCATAAAGATGAAACATGAGACTGTTCTATTTCCAACTTGATTTGTTTTGCTGTTTTTCAAATACGCTCATCCTAGACGTGGGTCAATATATTTCACTGACAGGTTTTGATCTACTGAGGCGATGTGGGCATCGATGTTGAATTCCTTGTAACTATTAAACTACTTATTTGATTTTCCAGCAATTTTCAAGGCAATACACATCCTTGGGCTAGTAGGAAAGGTAACACAATTAGGTACTACCTTAGCTCCAGCCTCATTGAATAAATCGTCGTCGAGTTTCTCGCAAAGAACCAACATCGCACTTTGTTCGTACGGCCATCGCTTGTTTTATCCCTGAGTACATCCCGGTCTGTTGGCATCAGGCTTAAAAGCTGTTCGGCCCCTTGGGCGAGGCGCGTCTGGAGCACGTTCGTCGTACCTCGTGAAAATCTCCAAGTGCCAGCTCCTTGGGCGAGTCTAATGAATTTTGCTTGAGTTGCCTCCTAATAAAGTTGCGCTCCGAACGAGCCTCCTAGCTTGGCAAAAGACTGCGAAATGGCGGTGTTGGCGGCGCGTTCGGGCGGGTAAATTCCACCCCCCTCCTCCCCAAAAAAGAGCCGTCAGATAAAAGAAGGACCAACTGTTGAACATCGAACGGCCTCGTGATAAGTAGCTTGCGCGCAGAGGGCTCGGATAAAACGCAAATCGACCCGTGGGAGTTGCTTGTTCCGCATTTGTGTGCGTGACTTTTGAATACATTTCACAGGAGGTATAGCCACTTGCGGCTACGAGGCCGCGCGACGCGTTCCGGAGGGTCCGATGAGGCTTGCCATAGCTCCGCTATTCGTTTGGGATATTTATTCCTTTTCAAAAGGGCTCGTGAATAGGCACTTTCTCACGAGTACGCTAATTTCAATCTCAACGCTGTGCTTGTCCGTTTGGATAGGGCTACAAATTGGAGGGGACGAGAAACGATTTCTGCTCAACTTCCTTTATTAAGATGTTTTCATTATGTATATAATTTCATTCCTCGTGCTTATCATTTTGCTTCCCGTTTGATGAATCTGTTGAATCTCTATTATTTCTACGGGTGGCTGGATCTTCAGATTCAAAGATTCAACCTTGGGGATCTAAGATACGTCCTAAAACCTGGGAATCATCTCGTTTGGGTGAGAAATGAAGGTATCTCGAACGATTCATTCCCGCGAGCCTCCTATCCTGAGATACAGCTATAGAGATTGGCATTGTCAGTATAGCTATAAAAAAGGTTTTTGCAACACAGTCCTATAGAACCAATTCTAAGACTCATAGCTGTCCCTCAGAGAACAAGGCCCATGGGACTGAATCCTTGTAGATACCTTTACTTCTCCCCCCCCCCCCCCAAAAAAATATGACTCACACGCTAGGAACAAATTCAGGACCCGCGACGTTGAACCTCTCCTCATCAGAGTTTTTATCTCATTTACCTCGTCATCATTCCATTTCTCACCTATTCTCGAGCTTGTCTTGCGAGACCTATAGTCCAATTTGAGTTCCAAACCACCGAAGCCACCTTATGGCACTTATAAAAATTCACATTGGGGCCGGCTAAAATTCAAAACCCAGCTTTCTCCGTTGAGAGTAAGTACCTCATCCACAAGGCCGCAGTAGCTTGTCAGAGCTATTGCATGTGTTATCTGTGGTTTATATCCGTGGGTATTTCATGAGAGACATGACTTTGAATCGTGGAATGACAATATCCCCGTACTGAAGTCAACAGGGACACTGAGTTGGAATGAGCTCTCTTAACCTTTCCGAGTGAACCCCCCCTTTGTGGCAACTCCGAAAAGAGTGAGTTTCACTCTTTCGGAGTGAGAATTCCACTCGGGCCCGAGTGAATCTCACTCTTTCCGAGTTGCCACAAAAGGGGGGTTCACTCGGGAAGTTTAAGAGAGAGGAGTATCTTATTATTCAGATCCCTAACTGATTTTTCGCTTTGCAGCTGCTATAGTCATTCGGTTACTAGTTTGATGCTTGAGGATTAAATATGCGGATTCTCTGTTTCTTCGAGGAGGAAGTCTCTTATTCATAGTTATTTTTGCCTTGTTAGAGCTTAGATTGAGCTGTGTAGTTCAGCGCCAGAATTTCTCACCATTCGATTGTTTCCTTTAATGCAAAATGAGGTTGAGTGTTAATCAGAATTAACTTGGTACTCAATCGATATGAACAATCATGACCTTATTGCGCGCGGGATTTTCAAACTAAGATATTACTTTTTGGCCACTGGTAGACTAAATTGAAACAGCAGAACTGGTGTTTTTGGCGATGTAAATTGATATTGGAGGGATCTAATTCAACTTACGTACCCTCAAAGCTTCTCGAAAACTCGAAGACAGGCGCATTTTGAAGGATTTTGATAGAAATTATTAATTGAAGTGAGACGAGACTCTCACAAAATGTTTTGGCTCTACGCTTGTTGTTGGTGTGTTTTGCCTTTTCTCGGCAGATCCGGCTCTTCAAGGGGACTTGATGACTCATCAGAAACGATTGAAATGGAATCCCAGCCATCGGATTTTAAAAGGAGTGACCAAATATAACAATATTCCAGGATACATAATTGAAAACATTCTTCAAAGTTATGCAGATGTCAGTCGAAAATATCTCTTGCTCACCCTTAAGGCCATACCGCACTGTGAAAACTCGGATCAACTTTACGCAATGGTTCCTTCATCGACTCAGACGGGGTTGGTCGCAAATGACTTGGGATTTCTCTAGGAATGAACCTCTGGTACGATCTGCGTGGATGAACATCTCTCGTTCTTGAGGAGGAATCGAAAAGTCGTGAGATATTCCGATTCTGGTTCTCAGGAGGCACGACCTTGCATCTTAGACCGAGTTTCATTTATGGGACATAGAGATATTTGTCCTGACAGATCGTACCAGAGGTTTACTTCTGAAGCCATTCCGAATCATTTGCGACCACCAATTGATGAAGGAACCATTGCGTGAAGTTGATCCGCGTTTTGCGCGAGATTCCGACATGGCCTCAACGTTGCCTTAACAAAATTTGTGACAATTACATCTCAGAATTATCTTCAGGAAAAAAATCTGGTCACCAGAAATTTGCTGTGGTGAGCAATTTTATACAAAAGTGAGCTCCGCGACTGTATTCGATCACGATTGATAATGTGGTTCTTGAGTATCTGCTGAAAATGAATTCAAAACTAAGAAACCAGATTCCTTCAGTTTTGATCTCGAGATGAATCATCATTAGAGACAGTCAAGGCCACTGCTTTTTTGGGGATCTCATTAGCTGAAAATATCACCACGATCAATCTCGTCATCAACTATGTGTAATGATTAAGTTGAATGGATTTCCTTAGCTGAGGAGTTGAATTTGAATCTCCCTGTTCTGCATTAGTAGAGGCAAATTGCCTCAATCAAAATCAGACAACAACTGAATCGATGTTATCCCGAACTGGTAGGTATTTTCTCAAGTTTCTCTATTTTAGCAGATGATTTATGAGTTTCCAAGAAGACTGTCAAGCAAGAATTATGCTATATTGAATCATATCAAATGATAGAAAAGATTAAATCACAGCAAACATTTTGTAGATGACTTCACTAAACTCTCCTGACAAGGGGTGGTTCAACCTTGCGGAACACGGATCTCAATGAAACTCTGAAAATCATCTTGTTTTGGTGAGAAATGGAGGTATCTCCAAAAGTTTGATCCCATAGGCCTCGTATTTCGAGATATAGTTAAAGACATTAGCATTGCCAACTTAAGCCCATGTTGAGAAATCGTGTGAATAGATATAGTAACCATGCTAACCTCCATAGCTGTATCTCGAGATAGGAGGCCCATTGGACTTAACTCTTGGAGATACCTTCATTTTGCAATAAAACAAGATGATTCTCAGAGTTTCATAAGGATCCGTGTTTCGCAAGGCTGGACCTCCCCTTGTGAGTATGTCTTTCGAAATCTCGATTTTTTTCCTTTAAGCTCTGTATCACGGCCTGTGTTTGAATTGAAACGAGAATCTTGCTATTTTTTAACATATGTATGTATCTCCTATCGAGTAGCTTTTTGTAATCAAAATAACCAAACGCTCGAGATATGAGAATTTTTCATTTCACCTTTTGAAGGTATTCCGAGTACGAAACATGTCGCAACAGATCGCAGCTTGCGGACAGCAATCCATGCTCGTAAGTTCCAAACGGGTGCATTCCACGCGGAATGCACGCTACGCTGGTCGGCGCGCGACTCGTGTTCGAATCACTCCAAAAGCCAAGCAAAGTGACGACGAGCTGCTTCATGTCGCGCTCGTGGCAGAGCTTGCAAGCTCTACTCGGCTCGAGCCGTATTGGCCACGGGGCGGTGCTCATAGGCGTGGCCTTCTTCGGGGGTTGGGCACATCTTGAGGGGGAGGTGGTCACTCTTTCGAGACCTCTCCCTCTCGACCTCCCCCGTTTCTAACGTTCTCCGCTCAAAGTAGCAGCAGCAGCAGCACCTGGAACAAGAGAGGGCCACCGTAGACCTGCCCCTCTTCTCTGATGAACTTTACTTTGCTGGAAAGCTCGAAAGCTCCGAATTTTTCATCGGGCAACTCTTTCGCGACGAGGTGGTTGGTAGCAGATAGAAAGGCGATAACGTCGGTGAAAGAAACGACTCGTTAAGAGCTGTCGGCCCGCCGAGTTGTTGTTGGGAGCGCCAGCCTGGAAGAGAGATATTTCAGTAATTAAGAGAATTCTCGAGATGAGAATTTTAGAAGTCGGGAGTTTGCTACTCTGTTGGTCCTTTGAATACCTGACGGGATTCTCTTTATTGTTGCTCGGCCAATGTTGGAAAATGGCTCGCTTCGAACTTTACTTTTCGTAGAACTCCTTTGGGATGGAGCTAGCGTTACTCTTTTGAATTCTTATGTCGCATTTTCTCGAAGAGCTCGTTGTTGGGGATACCGACAAAGTTTTACAAGATTTTAAATTTCTTTGAAAAATTTTTTGATTTACATTTCTGTTTTCGTATCAAACAAGCGCTTCTCTTTGAGCAGAGATGCTCAAAAGTGGATCAGGATGTATTTTCTGTGTTAGTGGAAGTATTCTGCTGGGCTTCGATGAACATGCGTGGAATATCTAACAATTTTAGCCATCAGATTTGTCTTTGATCAACGATTTGTTCCCTTGCACCAATCTCTCGATGATGTTTGAGACAAGAGAGTGACACTGGGGGTAGTATTAAGCCCGTTGAATATTCGACCAGATACAACGGAATAGTGTGTACGATTCATATTTGGACCTCATCAATTATTTGACAAAGCTCGAAATAAAAAGAATAATTTTAGAACTATTTCATGGATGAATTACGAAGACAAATATTTGTATCTGAGTGACAAACCTGTAGAAGAACTCATTCTTGTTTGATTCAATTACTTAAATCAATGCCGTGTAAATAAGGCAGGAGTTGATGAGATTAGTTATAACAGTATTCCTAAGTTACTATAAAATTCTCTAGGCTTATATAATAAGAGGTTTATTCTTTGGAAAATTGATGGTGCTAACCTACGAAATGAGATAACATTGATGACTATATCTATGTCCCTGCATAGATCCGACTATAGTGGGCGCCATCATAAGACCGATGGTCAGTATTTTGTTGGTCACTGGCTTTTTCCTCAGAGCTGTTGGAGATTTCAACAAATCAATTCTGCTCACGAGTGAAATGCACTCCTTTCTTCCTCATACTTGTAGCAAGATCCATAGGGCAGAGAGGGGTAAATTGCGTTCAATTGATGCAACATACAGTGTTCAGAAATCAATGATCGACTCGCAGCTTCAAGAAGTCAACTTTTCTCCGTTTTTCTTTATATTGGATGAACCCATACTCGCCTCACGCCAATGATGCAAATGATAATGAGAGGCGACGAAGCCGCTGTCACAGAATGCGAAGGTGAAAAGGCGCTTTTCCTCACTCATTTGCTCTCACCTAAGTCCCCCCCACCTTCCCGCGCTTCGACAAATTCGCACAAATGCATGCGAGTATCGATAAGAGCATTCATCCTCGAAAAATTTGAGTAGGGGCTCGGTCGACCGGTTAAATGTGATATATTTCCTACGTCCTAATCCGCCTTGTCCAAACTATCCTAGCATGCCTTCAAGCGTTCTTTATCCTGCAAAATTGCGATTATTAGTCTCGAATTTAACCGGTAATTTTGGCCCACGACGTCTCAAAATCTTCTTTTTGTGACTCATTCTTCGACCCTGGGTGGCGATTGCGTCCAAACAGTCCTGCAGAAATAGCGGAAACTCTTGCATTCGTGGAAAAGTTTCGTAAGGTTTTCGAAAACGACCCCTATGTCAGTACGGGCTCCTCGTTAGTCGCTCTCACCACTATGAAAGCCGTTGTCTGTGATGCTGTTGAATACACATTTTCGTGGTGAAATCCTAGATTTATTCACAATTGAGCTATCGTGCTTGTTCTCATCTGCTCTAGTCCTAATTAGTCCCGCTCTCTCCATGTGCCGTATATTTTTATGTCGATCAAAGACGATGGATGTTTCTCTTTGACAATACCAACTACCAAAGATATCATATCTCAAACCGATATCCATTTGAAGTAGTTCACTCCTGGAACATGAAAAGTTGCCGATTGTATTATACTTTTTTTCGACGAGAATGATGGCGTGCACCCAAATATTTGAGGTTGTGTGAAATTTCGCCCCGATAATAACGATTGGTGGACGACGAGCTAACAAAATCGGGTGTAGGTATAAGTCGATCGTGTGTAACTAATTCATCTGTATCAAAATGAACATTTGAAACTAGGGCCGTAAGGCTGCAGTTAACAGCTGTAGGATCTCATAATATCAATGAGATTCAATAACTGTTTGAATCGAAAAGACAGGAACCCCTACGAGTAGAGTACAAAGATTTCAATTCGTACATTCAAAATGAAGTTGAAGATATACGTCATTATCAATATAAGCTCTTGTGGTGGAATATGTAATCAATGGTTGAAGATAAAGGGCGTTGTGTGTTTTCTGATTAGATCCTTTGAAGTTTGAATACATTAGTTGTAGCAGAATTATGTCAGAGCATCTATCAACTCGCAGAGACTTGATGCAGTCAGAATAACCAGAGCAACGGAGGACGCATTACGGACAGCGCTAGAAACCGTATCAGACCTTCAGTCAACTCCTGAGGAGTGTCACTGCCAAGAAAGAGCTCTCAGATTAGTGGACTTGAGAGTGTGGTGCCATCATATCACGGACACAATGACGATACTCAAAAGAGTGCGGGGGAACTAAACGAGGATTCGTCAAAACTTCTCTCATAAAATCCAGGATGTCGAATTCTCTAGGTATCTGCGTAGAAATCGAAACCATTGTCGCCGACCTATCGCAGATTTCTATTGGCGATAGTGTTTGCCTGTGGGGTAGATTTTGACATGAATGACTGCTCCGTCTGATCGAAAATCGTGATATGAATTTGCTCAAAAATTCATTTTTTTTAGTGAAATTGGAAGCCAAAAATACAAAAAGACAAAGCAGACAAGGTAAAAACAACATTGGTTGAGGTTAGTCGGACAGACTGAGCCCTAAGGCTGATTTTTACAAGTTTCGAGGTAAATTTCGGCGATTGTAAAGTACTCACTTGCGTGTAATCTTTATCTGGATTGGTCCCAAGAGTTTTGTGAGGGTAATTCTATTTCCCAAGTGATATTTCAATCCGTACACTGCAGGTCGGTCCATTCGGCTCTCTCGAGATCAATGTATTGTTGTGATGTCGGTTTGTTGATGCTAACCAACAGCAAAATTTAGTCAGTGTAACATGATCGTTAGAATGGAATTGCCCTCACAAAACTCTTGCGACAAATCCAGATAATAATTACAAGTGAGTGAGTACCTTACAATCGCTGAAGTTTACCTCGTAACTTGTAAAAATCAGCCTTAGTGCTCAGTCTGTCCGACTAACCTCGACCAATGTTGTTTTTACCTGGTCCGGATAGCTCCGTTGTATTCTTGGCTTTCAATATCACTCGAAAAAACGAATTATTGATGATAAATGATCACAATTTGCGACCAGACTGAGCAGTCATTCATGTCTAAATCTACCTCGCAGGTAAATGCTCACATCATGTCAGCTGGAGGAGGCGTGGTTCTGACGAGGTCGGAAAAAATTCTTCACGAGCCGTATTTCGGAAAACTTGAGACCAAGAATGAATCCAATGCATCAGATAAGTATCCAAGTCTACCCAATAATTATCAATCCGAAGTTAGCATACTCTTGATCTTGATCAAGTGCAATTCCAAATTAACGTGGGTGCATCCTTTCGCGCACACTTTACTTGGAATGCACGATTTAGCTTTGGTATTTATACTCATCAATTAAAGAAATGATGAAAATTAATTATTGGAAACAGCAACACCCCACTCGATCGTGCTCTGATTCTTTCTGAAACTCGTTTCTGCAGATTCCTGGTACTTGATGTAATGAGTCTCAGTGCCGGCGTCGAGACCTTTTTTCCCCTTGGAGCCGTTCGAATGATTGCTGCACATTTTGCGAGCAGACATCAACTGTATTCGAAAAAAGTTGTGCGCCAGGTTTCTAGAGCTGCTCAACGCAAGGCTCAACATTCATTACGTCCGATTTTTCTTCAACCTCACGCGTATTGATATAATTTTTATAAGTCCTCCAGTCTTTTCTCACTCTGTATCCAGTTCCATCAAATTAATTCCACGATACAGCCAGACACTTGTGCAGAATGTACTTTTATATCGGGAGATGTTTCGAATTATGTGTAAATGCAATATTCATGATGTTCGTTTCGATTTCAAACTGAATAAACCCCAAATAATACCAATCAAAATCGCCTTAGATTTCGAATAGTAGATGGAAAATTAGTGAAATTTCTGTTAATTTTCTTCAAAAGTAAAATTTTTGAGAAAAAATGATGGTTGAATTTGCGACATGTCGCCAATATTTTCGATTTCTACGCGGGTACAGTCCGAGAAAAGAAATCAAATTTAACATTTTGGATAAAGAAGGTTGGAAGGAGAAGTCTTCAAATAAGAGAACAGGAAGAATGATCCTAATCTTCATATCGGTTCAAAATCAGAATGTAGTACAGAAGTGTGTATCTATACTCAGAGGAATTAGGGATAAAAATAGCTGAGAGACTCTATGACAACTGCAGCATTCATGAGACAGAAATTCTCACCTTCAATAAGGATATGGAATGCAGATTGTCTTTATCTGCACCCAAGGTTCTACATCGAGGGATACATCGAGGTCGGAGGGATTGAAACAGTGGATTACCTGACAAAACAAGCAGAATCACCTTTTTTCACCGAACTAGGCTTTAGGAAATGCAATAGAGAGAGAGTGATCAGGAATAGGCTCAAAATAGAAAATGAAAGCTGAAAAAACGGAAATGATGACAGAATCATCAGGTTACTATGGCTAGAGATTGATATTCAACAGGACTATAGTAGGATTGTATACGAAAAAACTACGGTGCGCGTAAAAGTAGGAGACATCATAGGCAACTGGACCACGCTAGTCAATCTTGAAGAATAGGAGAAGACTGGAGTCAACTTCCGCTAGGCGTGCAATAGCGATGAAGAGACTATCTAACATCTTCTTAGCAAGTGCTTGAAAATAAGGGACGCAAAAGTATGGTTCAAGACTTGGAGGGCTCAAAAGACGTGTCGAAAGAACTCATTGAACTTATCCGAGGCATGAAACGCTTAGAAGATGAAAGACGTAGGGACGGTCGGTTTCTCATGAAGAAACGTTCAGGATTAACTCTGTAATTTTGTAACAATCTCATCCCGTTGCGAGCATTTCAAATCTGAATGCCATGATTCATTGCTATCGAAGTCTGAAGAGCTTAAAGATATTTTCGATAGAAGCCGATTTTCACAACCGATCACATAGATTTCTATAATTTCGTACAAATGTAGAACGAGCTTTTGGAATTTGAATCAAATTTCAGAATCGGAAATCGTGTAACTTGAGCTCTCCGGTGCTAATATAATTGAAATAATTTCATTTGCTATTTCTGTGAATTCATACGTCCTCTGCCACATTAAATCGAGCAGTGATTCGGTAATCCTATATTTGTTTCACAAACACAAATTAATTAGACTGCCGGATATTATAGCCAAGTGTAAATTTGATTACGCTTTTGAATGTTTTGGTTCAGATGCGGGTAACCTAATTCGCTATTTCCCCTCAGAATTTACTGAGCTTTAATCATGCAATGTTATTGTAGTATAATACATAGGGGTAATGCGCATACCTGCGCCAAAAGGAAGCGAGTTACCGTTGTAATGAGATTGTTTGCACTAATGATTTTAGTGATTTGGATGATTTTGTGTATTTACATGACTGGAAAAGTGTCCGAAACTGTTGTGTGAATAATGTCCATTCAATTCTCATTCCAAATGCTTATTTGTTTTGAAGCTCCGAAATAATTCGTCAATCTGTGAACGATTTACGAGATAGAAATCATATGAAATTAATTCCTGTGATATCTTGCGAATCTCATGTTTCTTTCTTGTGTTTCGCGAATCTCATCTTTCCTTCTCTCTATTTATAGATGCTCATTCCAGGACCATGTAACTAAATGTGTGCCACAAAATTATGTTTCTGGATCATGTATAATATTTTTACATGATTTTGAAAACAGAATTCTTTTCTATCAAGCCAATCAAACCTCAAAAAATACACTCACGATAAAAATATGTGGAGTATCACAAGAAGTCGATAAAATAATGGTAGACGCTGTACACTGATTTGGGACACAAGTCATACAACTATCTGTGCTCTTCCCCACTTGCCTCCTTACCGTAGTTCCTTGTGAAACCTACAGCTAGCGATATTTTTCAGTGATTGGAAGCTGTTTTATTGATATTCTTGAAATTTGAAAGACAGCAGGAGTTTCATCCAGCTAATAGACTTTATTCTTCATATCTCTTCGTCGTTGTCGAAAGTAATCATTAGATTTTTTCAGCAGGAATGTGAATTACATCTGAAGAGTGTTCCCTGCGATTATCTCCCAAATAATATTTTCATTCATTACTCAGTGGTAGTTCATTCATTAGTGGATTGGTTATCGATAAGCGATCAAGAGCAAGAATCAATTCCGTCTAGCTGAGCAATTGAAATCAATATTGGTATCGAGAGCTAGCGAAACTGATTCCCCAATCGTCATAATGGTTCTATACGGGTGGCGAAGATAGTCGTACATACATACCAGATCCCTTCGAACAACCCATCATCAATAAGCTGCCTCTAATTCCCTGCAGATTCCTGCCCTCCTAATGAATATATTGTTTGCAAGCCTGTAGAAGTACGAGAGTGACTTTATTATCTCGTCAGTTTAACGGAGAGCTCTCAAATTTGAAGACGTGCGTTTATATATCTGAAATAACCTGTGGTTTTACTAAGGTGATTTTTCTCAAAACTTATATTGCACACATTTCGAATTGGGATAACCGTGCACAGAAAGCTGAACTTCACCTTTTCTCTCTCCCCGCCGAATCAGTAACAATTGATCCCATTTAGTGCATTTTCACAAAATCACAGTGGAATTTCACTAAAAATGAGTAAACTTTCACTAAAAATCAGCTAAGCTTCCTGATTGGGATCAATTTTTACTGATTCGTGCAGAAAAAGCGAGTAAACTACATGCAACAATAGAATAAGAGTTCATTTTTTCAGATTTCCAAGGGCCGATTTGTGTAGAGTAGTCAAAAACTTCTCAATGCGCAATCACCCGTTGGAATGTCTATCCTTTCGATTCTAGCAAGCAGTTCTTTAATTCAATTGTAATATGAAAAACAGAAAAATTCAACGAAAGACACTGGTTGTTCATCTACTAATAATTTAATTGTTTTCTGAATCCCTGAATCGATCGCTGTCTTGCATGTAACATGTAACATGTAGGGTTTCACTCGAGCGAGAATGACGAGAAATTAGAGCAATCTCGTATCGTCTCGTGCTTTACAAGCGTTCATTTCGTCTCGTATTGAGATCGCCCGAGAATGGAAATCTTCGATCTCGCATCGTCTCGATTCTCGTTCCGAGATCGAGACGAGAATATCGGGAATTCGAGATTTACTCTGAGCATCCTCTTCTGATCATTCCTTATTCCTATCGAATAGCGTGTCTCGGCCGCGGGACGCTTCCAAATTGCGCGCCACGTACTTTGACAAAACTGTCAATGGCGTACACATCTGTCATGGGTAAATTCAAATTCTATCGAGTCTATCACCGATCAAGTGTCAATAGATTGGCTGCTTTTGTTGACGTTTGGAATTGGTTAGTCATCGTTTGGTGTGAGGAATAGTTTGAAATAATTTATAGCTGTATCATTTATCACTTCATTTTATTGTGGACTTCAGATTGGGAAGATTTTGAATGAAAAAATACTTTCAGAGTGTCCAGTAAGAATAAGAGGGTGGAAGATTCCAATTATTTTGATTACGGACATGATAAAGAAGGAAGAATCGGTATGTGCCTCACATGGTAGGGCAGAAAAATTACGGAAGAAATTAAACCGAACGATAGCAATACCAGTGGTCTAAGGAGACACCTCGAAATTTTTCATAAGAGAGAGTATTATCTCCTTTTTGATTTCAAACAGCTCGCCTCCAAAAAAATCTCTTAGTATAATGCCAACGTCAGTTCCATCAGAAACGATTCTCTCGCAGGCGCTTGTGTCATGACCGATCATCGTCGCTCACTTCCAGATGATTCTTTCAGAGCACTCGTGTGCATCAATGGATGGATACGAAACGTTCTGAAAGATGCCATCTGCCAACTGCCTTTCACGTTCTAATTTGTATTATACTAGTATCTCATGTTCTTCTCCGTTTGTAATATTCGATAACAGAACTTCATTTTATATATTATTTTATATTAGTGACAGTGTGAGTTTCCTGTGATTCTCTGACGCTCGTTGTTAATAAGGTGTTTGGTTCACAGAATTAAAGTTCATTTGTCTCCGTGATTGAATGAACTGAGGTATAAGATGTCGGATTCGTGGATGATTCATTTATATATAGTCTCGGCGAGATTTCGCTCGTCTCGGTATTCATTGATCTCGTATCGTCATGGAATCAGACCACATGATCTCGGCTCGTATCGATCGCGGCCCAAATCTCGGAAGGCACTGTATGGTCTCGAATCGCGCCGAGATCTCGATCCGAGAACGAGACGAGATCCAAATCTCGGCGAAGCCCTATGCATGTTCAGTTTTTCTGGCCTCTAGAAATTTGTATACAATAAGTTTTATGAACACTCGCTCACATCTTTATTATTTTTCCTGGTTTTTTTCAAAATGCTCGTATCATAAATTTCGACTGATTGGGTGCAATTTCCCACTTCGAGCAGTAAAGTCACCAGAAAATAACTATGGGCAAAGAGTATGCTTGCCCCTTGCATGTTGGCTGCGCTCAATGCTTGTAAATTACTGCACAGCCAATTATCAAGGCTGATCCCGGCCGTAAATACTCTCCAGTTATATTTCCCAAACGCGAACGGGGTGGCTCGTTTCGGCGCGCTTCGATGCGAGAGAGATGGAGTGTGACTGGTAGAGA
This sequence comes from Eretmocerus hayati, assembly GCA_029851415.1. Taxonomy (NCBI): domain Eukaryota; kingdom Metazoa; phylum Arthropoda; class Insecta; order Hymenoptera; family Aphelinidae; genus Eretmocerus; species Eretmocerus hayati. The sequence continues at coordinate 138,173,566 of CM056742.1, forward strand.
TGCTCGTGATAGAGTCAGTGTTTAGCCGTTAATCGCTCAATTAAATCTGATCGTTTCAAATTAACCACGATGAATAAATCCATGCTTGCATTATCTACAAACGAGTCGGATCAATGCTAGAATCAGTTATGATGAAAGCAATGAGAAAAAGTTCGACATTCGATCTTACGATTTTACTACAGTTACGACTACTAATGGAACATTTTTCTGCTTTCGAACTTCTTCTATGCATTTTCTGTGGATGCATCAAACGAATTTCGAAAGATACGAGGAGGCTCGCTTTCCTCATGCGAAGATGAAACATTTTCTATCTTTCAAACAATCAAACATCATCCTCAATTATTTTGGTTTAATTGATGAAGTATAAACGTGTTCGCGTTTTCTTGATTATAGAGAAAAAGTACCTTTCGGGTGTTTTTCACTGACGATTTTCAAAAATATTCCAATGACAACCCGTTACTTTTGAATCGATGGTCATGTCCCCTACAACGGATAAGAGCGAGCGATGATATTTTATTGAATCAGCAGGGATGAATATTTCATGCGAATGGAGGTCCTATCTCTCTTGAACCATCCATCAATCATTCCCGATTTTGATGATGAATGAGCATACTTTTTACTGCACGTTGCATAGGGTAGATATCACTGACAGTGTAGGTGCCCATCGAAATATCATCAAATATTGCGCCAAAAAACCGTTCGTTCGAAAACTCTCGTGCCCGGAAACCGAGATTTGCCTTTGCGCACTATACGATTACGGGAATTTTTTTCAACATCAAGTTATATGGCGTGGTGGTGGCCGGCAGCGCGAGATAATGTCATTCAGATACGCAAATCGAGAATGACCCTCGGGCGTGCTGCGGGTCAACGGAAGCCTGCACGGCTGGACGCTGCGAAATGGGATCGTCCTGTGGCTCCGATGTGTTGCTTGCCCTCCTCCTCCCTTCTCATGCGCCTGTCTGGCGTCAGCTTGTGTAACTATCGGTAATTAATCAGAATCATCCCCGTACATAAGAGCTCGGACCTCGTAACCCCGGGGCTTGAGCCCATAGTTAACCAGTGACGTCACGCTCGTGGTGACATCTGGCTGGGTACTCGGCTCTCGCGATAGGTCCGGTGGCTAACACTCGAGTATCCTACACTGACCAAACTTGCAATATCAAAATGACCATACCTAGTATTAGTTTGTTACTCCTCGTTAACCCTTGATCCCCCATCCCCTCGTCTTGCTCGTCCCCTTGAGCAATTTTCATCAGTTTTAATGGAAGCGGGTTTTTAACCAACGGCGTTAGATTTACGCTGGATCATAAGCACCATATTCGATAACTTCAGATTTGGTCAGCAATTTACAAAAACACTGAGAATGTTGAAGGTGCAGAACGTCAGATTTTCATTTGATACCTATGATTTCACCACCGATTTGAAACTATTGGTGACAGATTTCCAGAATATCGATCTCTTTCGAGCGAGTACTCACTATATGGTATACGGAATACGATGTCTTCTAATTCCCAATAGATTCTCTATTACCATGACAAATTCACCATTGTGACGTGAATCTCCTTTGCCACTCCCTAGTTCCGAATTGCAGTGCTCTTAGTCAGACAGTAGAGCTTGAAAATCGAAGTGAAGTCCGAAAATTCGAGAATTTATTGATTAACAGCCCGTATTGCAGAGGAGTGATGGAGTCCACCAGAAAATCGCGTCATCTACTTTTGTCTTTCTCATGAAGTAAGGTAAGTATGCATGATATGCCCCCACTCGAGTTCTCGAATGTATACACCCGCACACCTCATCGCTCATTTTTTTCATCTTTGTTACGATGAAATATGAGCAATTGAACGTTTTGAGCCAATCTTCAATGACTCACTCATTTCATAGAGCGAAAAAAATTGTTTTCGGTATTTTCGACTTCTCTTCAGTTAGTCAGTAAGAACTGCGCCAAACAAAATTGATGGAATCAAATTTATTGTACCTTAGCTCATTCTCTTTGCTTTTGTCCCAAATTCAAAATACCTCTTGCAAAATAGCGAAATTCGATTCCTAGACGATTTTACACTCATGTTAGAACATTGCAGTGTTCCTCATTTGCCTCCGACCTTTTTTCCGCATGGAGAGGGCTTTGCGCAATGCTGCGACCATTTTTATCACTATTTTGTCTAAATAACAATGGTTTTGGATGTATTTAGACATATCCAGAAGCGTGCAGCTTTCAAAACGCATCAAATCTCACAAAATATGCTAGAAATCGATCCCCTATCCTATCACGAATTGCGATTGTGCGATTGATCGATTAATTTCTCGAAAGCATCGAATTCGGAGTGCAGCTACGTTCACGTTGGTGAGATCTAATGTCCATATCTTCAGAGTCGAGAGCTATCGACCACTGCTAAGATGTCACATTCGACCATCTTGGATTGTTTCGTGTGTCGGCATGGAGACTATAAAAAGGTTACTATAGCCTCCACGTGTGTCGGTATCACAGGTCGCGACCACGCGGACGTACACCAAACAAGTATGTCTGGTTGCCTGTTTTCAGGATCATTCGATAATGGTTCGAATTAGTAGTTGATAGACGATTTTATTATTTCAAGCAGTCTTATTACGAGCTGCCCCCTCTCCATTAATTGTGATAGATATATGGGCTATTCCGCAAAAACTATTGGAATGTTTTGAGCTGACATTCTCGAACGATGTAAGATAAGTTCAATCCAAAAACTGATTCATCAGCTCCCTTAAAAAATAAAAGCTATATCTCTTCACATCTTGCTGAGTAAAAATGAGAGCATGAAGATAATCCTAAAAGAAATGATGTGGATGTTGTGGAAGCTTACAACAGAGTTGTAAATTTGAGGAGTTTTTGATCCTATGGAATGCCTACAACTTCCAGTGTTCATTGTATTGAAGGAGTGAGGAATATTGAGAGCACTTAGTGGAGAATCGATCATAATTGTGGCTCAGATTTGTTTTGGAAAAATCACATGTCGTGTTCTTATCTGAGAGTCATGAGAGCATTGTATTATGATGACAATAACAGTTACCAATCATTCGGAATCAATTTGTGAAACGAGAAGCTCATCGTTGTTGCGGCAAAATCAATGTTCTATCAGTGAATTCAAAAATCGAGAGATTGACATTTTTGTTTTTGTGGTGGGGCTGTGAATCGGTATATAATTCCAGTGATAAGCTATCAATTATGTCTGGGATGCATATTCTTAGAACATCAGAATATCCTTGCGTTCAAAAAATTACCGATCATAACGAAGACGATCCGCGCGCTTGCGCGCGGTGAATACCTAGTCTTCATATTGATTTTGAGGTTATGATCACTCTAAATGATTGAATAGTATATTATTTCCGTACTGAGCGCGGTAGCTCATTTTTGGCACTAGGACAGTTTGTCTGTCGAGCGAAGCGAGACATACATGTCCTCCAGTGCCCAAAATGGGCTTGCAAGCGAAGTGCGGATATATTTTTCCATTACGAGAACCCTAAAATCCCGTTAAACGTGGCATTTTTAGGTTAGAGTAATGAAAAATATTTCACAGTACAACGATTCATCTATTTAATACATAACCGTAATGTTCCGGAACCGATTTCGCTTTTTCAGAGCTTCAGAATCGCAAAATAAATATGGGGGCGCATCAAGAACACACTGTCAATAACTCTCAAAAAATATTTTTTCGCAAAGATTAGAACAGCTCGGCTTCAATCCCTTGAATCAAAGGTTCTTGCATTCATTCTGAAGGCCTTGAAACTAGTTCTAGAATGAGCTAAAGTACGTTGAAAAATATTGAGATGAGACAAAACTAGGAAAAAATTCCCCCTTGAGTTGTGGAGACGATAACGGAAGAGGCAGACAATTCTGGTACTGGACTGGAGCAAAAATTTTCGACTCTCTATGACGGAAGATATCAAAATTTTTCATGAATTTCTAAGGATCCTCCGAAAGTTTTGCACATTCTTTTCCCACGTCTTTTCAATCCGAGGAATACCGTTTGGGCCTCAGGGGAAAATTGTAAACCGAGCTCAAAGTCCTCTATTCCGACTTTTCGCGCCACGTAGTGGATCTTGACTCCTTTAGAAATGGTGTTCCTGATGCAGCGAAGGTTTTCATTTGAAATATACATGAAGCACTTTGCGATATTTTGTTCGTTTCAAATCGTTTTTATTGCATTGAACAAGTCGTCCGAAATCAATCGCTCCCACCGACGATTTAATACATTTAGAGCCTGAATAAAATCCATATCTTTCAGTTAGCGTCCGGTTCTCAATAGCCACATAATCAGAATCAGAGAAACAATTACATTCGAATGACTTTCTATGGACTATTGTAGGCTGCATTCAATTAAAATCTTGTTTATAACCGGTAGGAAGCAATACCTTCACGTGTAGGTTGCATGCCTTCTGTACCATTTGAGAAAGATGCCTTACGCCTACGATTGTTTGCTCATAATGTTCTATAGACTCCGACTCATACCCCGCCTGACCGTTTCTCACTTTTCTCTTTCTTTTTTTTTCTTCCTACCACCCGAACATGCTATAGTAGTTAGGTAGGGAGCGGTCTTCAAAAAGTTCTCAAGCCACTCGAGTCAAGCTGTTTCTGCCCCCGCGCCTTTCCAATTTCTTAAAGAGCCGCGACAATTTATGTGAGGCGTGTTCATAAACTCCCGCCGTCACACGCGAACTGCTACCCTCCTATACTTTTTCCATTCCTTTAGAGCTTTTTCTTCCCCATAGTTTGGCGCTCTTTGCCTCCGTTGTACGAACTCGAATTATCAGAGCTCGTTGCCATCGGTGCGAATAATTGCAAGTTATAACATTATTCTTAGATTTTTGATACGCGTATAAGCTGTAATATACTTGTACATCCGTTATGATTCCCGAACAGTTCAGTGAAACTAGTAAAAACTGCTCTTTCAGCATGTGAATCAATGAATCATCGCTTCTCATCCCTACCGAAGAATAAAAATCCACAGATAAAGATCCAAACATACTATTTTGCATGCTGGTTCCCATACCCGATGTTATTTCATATCTAAGCTTCATCGAATTCCCATACTTTTTTGCTAGAAAACGCTCTATTCGATCATCTCATTCCTCCGTTAGCATGATTCTCCTTTCTAATTTTTGCCCTCATATCCGAGCTAAGCATAGTTCTTGAAGAGTAATTTTCCCAGCGTGGCCGTGTTTTCTTGATACTTATTAGCTTGTCTCAGTATTGAAGCGCGTGAAACTTTGGTAATATCCCCCAGAAGCTTTGACGTACGTTTATATGGACGTTTACACACGTGCCTCCCCCGTCAATAGAGAGAAGGGGATCCGAGAAGAGGGCTCGAAAATTCATTTTTACTACCTTTGCTCGTTTTCCACACTTGACTCACAATTTTTATCCATTTGTCCTACTCGTTATTATCCTTGTTCCCGACTCCCCTTTTTATTGAGTTGAACTGTTATACATCAAATATTTTGTCCGAAAGTCAATAGTACATTACGCGTCGAGTGCTGGAAAAATGTTTCCGCACGAGACGCGTATGCAGTTTTATACGTCTGTACGCAGAAACACGCTGTTTCTACGTATGGACGTATAAATGATTTTGATAACCGTCTACCTCCGTGTACTTACATGTACTGATGGTTTTTGTCTCGTTCTTCAGAAACTAACAATGAGCTGCGTTCTCGTAAGAATTGCTCCTTGCAATATTGTCCATTCTTTGGAAAACTGGATTTCAGGGATTCAAGAAATGGGAGAAACCATGCTTTTGAATGTAGGAATACGGAAAGCTTATGCTTAGGAATCAAGAGTGTAGATGTGAAATTTAGCTTGTTAGAATTTGAAGGAAGAAAATTTGAAGTGCCCGGAACTGAAGCAATAATCAGGAACGATCAAGGCTCAGATTTAGAAAAATTTGGTAATAAAAATCTGAAGAATTTCGGAACAATACTTCCGGATTCTTGCCTATCTGAACTTGATCCGTCTTTAATTTTTACCTTTTCGGACACTCCTAATTTCTGTCTCTCCAAATTTTGGGCATCCTGGATGATCGCAACCCCACCGGGGCTTCGATCTCCAAATCATTAGTTTCCCATTGTTTTGCATTCCAAATTTCAGCCATACTGAATTTTGAGCCATCAGAATACTCGAATTGCGAATTATTGGCATTCTAGAAAATTTAACTCGTTCGTTATCTGAGATCGGACAAGTTAGACTTGCCCAACAAAGCCTATTACAAAACCACGTCCCTTCCTTCAGTTCGAAAGTAAACCGTTTCCCTTATATGAACAATGCTCATCAGAGGTTGAGATTCCCGTTCAGTTTATCATTTAGACATTACCAGGCTACACAATTGTCAGTATTGGTTCGAATATGAATTTTCAAGAAAATGCGAGTTTAATAGTTATTACGGCGGTAACCGCGCAAGGAAGATAGTTTCAAAATTTTCTCAAGCACACACATAAGTGGCTCAAATTTTCCTTTGCATCCAAGACTCCATCTTGCTTTTTGAATAAAAATACATGAATGACCAGAAGAATTGAAATTATGCGATGGCTTTATAATTTGTGATGGTTCACCTGGTCGAGAAATCAATGTTCAAATTTTCATCAATGTAGATCAAGAAAGATGAGTCGTGATGATTCGCAGTCTCGTGTATTCCGGAGGTGAGCGCGAACATTGTCGAGAACGAGGTACTTCTATAATCAAATTGATTTTAAAGAAGGTCGAGTCCGGCAACCGAGACAATGATGGCAACGAGGGTGAGCTTTTTCTTGTGGCCGTGGCGTGGCGACACGAGTTGCTACCTCGAGACGTAGCATGTAAGATTCATTCAGCTTGCGCGCGCGCAAGAAGAGTTTTGTACAAGAGCTAAGCATTATCTTGTCAAGATGTAACCTTTGAAAATTTGCGCCAATTCTATATCTCGGAAGTTATGCAGGAATTGAATTACGTTCAAAAGAGGAATACATTCCATAGCTCTGCAAAAGGCTAATTTCACGAAAATTAAAATTAGAAGATGAGTGGGTAGGAATCTGTAAAACTTATGTTAATTCATTGAATTAATTTATTGAAAATTTTTTCTCTTGTGAAGAATAACGGTACATTTGAGTTATAAAATTGGATTGTTATCAAAATTATCTTCCAAAAAATAATTTTCCCTTGGATGCATCCCTGAAACTGAATAAGACGTCAGAGAAAATTCTTTTCGATGTATTGAACAACGGTTTCTCGCCAATTTTATACAAAATACTGTCCAGCGTTTGTACACTTTTTTCGTTCTCAAACTATCTGTGACTATAGTAAAGTATAGTTTTTGAAATATTGCAACAGAATTTTCGGAATTGTGTGACCATAACGAACAAAATGAGGGTAATTCTTTCACTGAACACATTGGGGTTGTCGTCGACAAGAATACCTAAGTTGACCCAGTCGAGTTTTGGTAAGTGAATTTCGGGTGAGAAGAGACAATGTTTCTGTCTACCATTTTGAGTGCTTCCTTATCTTCTCGTGCAACGTCGAGATAGAAGTTTGTCTGCACGTGCTATGTGATATGCCTGACAAGGGTATGCTAATTTCATTTCCTGGTTGCATATCCTTTTGTTGAAATGCTGATATGCACGTATCTCTATGATTATTTTATACGTAGAACATTGTAGAAAGATTGTTAGTTCTTCATTATCCATGATATGTGATGATTCTTTTTGTATTTCTCAGTACCTGAGTCCCACAAAAACGTGGGACTATCATGTTGGTGAAATGAAGACCTGAAGTAAAGATCGAAATGTGGAGCACAAACGGGTTTTCAGGACTGTTACCCGATTTTCTCATTTGGGATCGAACCATGTATTGATATCGCATCAGTAACAACTAATCGTGCATTAATTTATATAATTAAGAATAATTCGTTCGTAACCAAAGCTGATAACAATCTCTGGAATCGAGATCAAAATTTCTCTTATATTTTCTACAATATTTGGTTCAATTGATGCCAGAACTGAAAATTGAGCGCCTTTGAAAGTTATGAAATCACAGAGAATTCATATTTGATTCGTCATTATTCCCTTCTTTTGCTCTCAACTCCAACTTATTGATCATTTATTTGTATTTCATCCTCGTTCATTTTAATCACACGAAATACCATACCCTCCAGACTTGATTTTTTCAAGATTAAAATCGAGGACTTGGATATGCTAAATTTAAGCCATCAAAGTACCGGCCAAAATTGCTTGCAGTTATTCACTCATCCGCCTTCTCAGGTGCTCGCGCATTCTGAAATTGAAGCCATTATCGAGTTTCGAAAAATGGATTGAGCGCACCCTAACGAAGCGCGTCAAATCGGCAGCGGGGAAGAGAAATCGCCCGATATGACGAGCGTTACGCTGTTAGCAGTGGCAGCAGAAGCGAGTTAAGTTATTAAATATTCGTCCGATGCATGATCGAATAACCCAATTAGTGGCGAGTGCTCACGCAACTCAACTGCAGCCTGTGGCAGCTATAATGGAATTTCCAAGTTCAGGAAGTAGCAAGCGAGCTGCCCTCGTCGTCCTGCTGCGGTACATATATCTACGTTTTAGTGTCAGCTTGCGCTGGCGTTTGGTGGTGGCTCTTGGCGCGCACGCTCTGAATTAAAGTGACCTTTCGATCATTTTGGACCACTCTCGTTCGGTCTGCAGTATGTCCTGTTCGTTGAACTTTGATCGGATATTTTTAAGTTTGATCGATTGCTCTAGGCATTGTTTCCCTTCCGAATGATGTTTTTGTTGGTTGCGAAGCTCTTATAGTCTATTTCGATTTGTTAAATGATTTTCGATTGAAGATATTGATGATTCCAGGACAGAATAGTATTATGAACAATTTTTGGTTTCCAAAAGGTCTAGAATTTTCAAGGCTGTCCTCATTAGGCGTCACATCAGTCATTATAGATATCATACTTATTTGTATGTATGCTGTCCGTAAGTTTCCAAAGATTTGTGTTTAGAAACCTCTTTCTTCCCACGATTTCCTCACATTCTCAATTTTTTGGACTTTGTAGATTCAGTACCTTGAGAAGATGTTGAAATAGAAACGACTACCCATGTGAATTTATCTCATTCGATCAAATCATTTCAATTAATCGAAATCTCAATGAAAATTCCATTGAATTTTCGGTTTGTGAGTAGCTTACAACAGCTCTCCAAAACTCGTCTCATCATCAATCGTCACGTGAACTCATGACAGTATTTTGAATAATGACACGCTCCAAACTAGAGAAATGTTAGGTTTTTGTAGTCACGTGAAGAGCTGATTCTCGTATTTTTAAACATTCTTGCCATCAAAACGTTCACCACTCTTTGTCAGTGAGGGAGCATATCTGAAATACCGTACACTTACAAAGCGAAAATCCGATCGCATTCTCCAACGTTAATTTGTCCCGCGTATCTTTGTTTGAAAGAACGATCGTTTTAGCCGGCTTTCGAAATTAAATTCATTACCGGTGAAATTCTTGCCTCGTTGTCCCGTAATTTAACAATTCATGCGGCTGCCTCTTTGAATAATAACACGCGTGCCCCACCAATTCTGTGCTAGCGTAAAGTGCACCCTGGTAGGACGGCGCATGTTGGGGCATGCTGGCCACTGCTGTTGCAGTAGCTAATTACACGGTTTTATGTTGCACGAGCACGGGGTTGGTCGTGTCTCACTGGAGCAAAATGAGGAAATCTCGTGACGTGTTCGTTGGTAGAGAAAAAAAAAGTAAAAAAGGTAATGAAAAGGATAGGAAGACCAAATATATGCTGGAAGGAAGCGATCAAGAAACAAATCTTTCGAGCTTTCGAGGAACAAATCATTCCAGATAAAATGTTCTATCCAGAGGTTGATATATTCTTGCCACGTTGATTCTATAGGTAAAAGTTGACAAACTCTGCAGTTTATTACCATCTTCTAATTTTTTATCTACTGATCATCGAGTTCTTACGAATTCCGAACAAACAAAAATAGAAACGAATAATCAGGAAGGACTCTGTTCTTCAGCCTCGAGGTAACGGAAAAGATAAGGGAATGAACATAGGAGAGCTAGTAATGGTGGCAGTGTTTCGGCGAGGGGCGGGAAGTAGCTGCACTGCAGTCAAGTACCCGCTAATTAATACCCCTAATTGCAGCAAACCCACAGACAAGCGTAGACGTGAGTAAGTGTGGTAGAGAATGTGTGTGTGAATTATATGTGTGTTGTGTGTTAGTGTGTACGCCCATTTCGGGAGCCCTGTCGTTTGAACACGCCAAGCTTTCTGAACTTTCCTTCTCATTTGTTCGATTGATGCTGGTGCTCATCTGCTCCATGAGCACAATTTCGTCGACTCGATTCTTTCACAATTACTACGCCGACAGATGTGCTGATTCATGTCGTCTCGTATGCCGGTAATCGTTAGTGTCGGTCTTGTCTGTATCATTGACTGTGGCATTAAGGCGTGGATTAGGCCTCGAAAATACCCATAAAGTACTGTAGATATCTTCCAGCACTTATGCCAAACCAAAGCAAGTATTTGATGATTGCGTTTCAATTGTCCGTATAAGGGAGTGAGTTCATTATTACTCAAGGTAAGAGTAACTCTCTTATGAAATTATTTTCATATGAATATCATCAAATATTCTCTCGCACGGTGTATATTGGTCCTAGAAGCCCTCACTTGATCTAGAAAGTACTTGAGTCGTTGAAGGGCCCTGGAATACGAAGTTCGGTCCTTATTTTTGAGATTTTTATGCGAGGAGCAATTGCTTTTTGAAACTTGGCGTAGATTCCCCATCTGAAACTTACGGCTTGCGTTGGCATACAGAGATATAAGTGCCGTAAATTCTCACTAGTATTTTTTCCGAAACTACTCTTTAAAAGCCTTATGAAGTTCCGTAGAACCGAGTAATTCGATCCGGGGGAGGGGGGGGGGGGAGGGGGTAATTTGGTTCATTTTTCAGGAATAAGAATGTTCTAGTCGAAACATTCGACTTAAGCATCATACAGGACTTCATAAGGTCTCGTTTGGAAGCTCTACGTCTTTGCTACATTTCTGAAGACCTCAGTTGTTCCAAAGATTTCTGGATCCTAGTTTTCTGAAAATTAAAGCTGTAGAAAAGTCTTGCTATAAATCGACCCTCTAAACCTTTTGCCTGGTTCTCCGTGTAATTAAGTCCCCTGAATCTAGATCCTTTTCTCCGCTGTCGTTTATGATGCTAACATCGGGATCCAGTTGAAGCGGAGGTCTCAAATGATTTTCACCTCTCAGAGAGAGGGGTGTGAAACTGAAATAGTGTGGGTTTCGGGTTGGGTGAGGTAATTTGGGCCACTTAGAACAGTCTCACCAAGGGGCATCATTCGTTGTTATTTTGTCCCAAAAAGCATAAACTCAACAAAATTTTCCTCTAGAGTTGATATAATCACTCAGGGGCAATTTCTAACATACGCTCAATCGTTTCATGAGACGTATTCACGCATTTCAGTCGCAACGATTTCTGGCTATACTTCTGACCTTTCAATGAGGAAGTTGCCTCGAAACTCGGACAATCCCTCCATTTTTCAAACTTAAGACTACACTGCACGCCAGTTCCACGCATTGTGAGTAACTCTCTGGACGCTTCGTTTGCATCTGAAGAATAACATGATTATCTACAAGACATGACGTGACACAACCGTAAAGACACTATTCATCAAATAGCAGGAATCATCCCCAAAAGAGAATTGGCAAAAATGTCTGCAGCAAGTCAGAAATGAGCGAATCCCTCGAAGACAAGCCTGCATTTCAGCAAAATTTCGAGATCGACTCCAAAGTGAAAATTAAATCCGGACGAGAGAGCCAGCAATATTGAAGGATGACCTCCCAACAAACCTTGAGACGTTGTAAGGGCATCGTAAAGATGTCTCGGCATGGCTGGAGACGTCTACGGGGATATCTCTAATACGCCCTCTAAAGCCCCCCCAAAGACATCTTAAATACATCTTTTTACCATCTCCAAAGATATCTCCCCGAGAGATGTCTCTGAAACATCCCCAAAAATATGAAATAGAGGTTTTTTCATCTGATGGCTATTGGAGATTCCAAATTGAAGGTTATGATAGAATGACAACAATGTTCTCATATCAAATCAAGTCCAAAACACTGGTAATCATCAGTATTGGTCAGTTTCATTCCTGGTAATTCAACAAATGATGACCGGTGAAGTAAAATTGATTTGAAGCGAACATTGTTTTCATTTTTCAGTGAAATATATATATGATGGTCGAAAAAAAGAGATTTATATTCAGATTCAGTTTAACGACACTAGATACAATGATAAGAATGTCTAGATCTTCAAATGAAAGATGCAAGAATATACATTGAATTTAAAGTAGGATGCAAATATTTTGTAGCGCATAATCAGCCAGTATATCAAACTGAGAAAAAAATTTCACAATAGTTTTGCTTGGATGATGAATCGCACTTATACTCAACTTCAATAATAGAATTGATTACACTGCTTGAAGGCTGGTACTCATCAGGAATTATTACATCGATCTTGTGAAAACTTCCAACACAATAATGAGAATCTAGAATGTTGAGCGTCGAATAATTTTTTTTGTGATGTTGAGTACCCCAATAAGGACCACGATCACACTGCACCTCGTACAACCTGAAAGTGAGAAGAGTTTCATCTCAAAATGCAATTAGTAGACGCGCAGAAACTGTACATAATAGAATTCATATTGGATACACACAAAAGTTGATGGGGCGTGGGTTCTGTCAAGCTGTATAGAGAACTTGTGGAGCTTTTCAAGCTTTGTCAGAAATATTGCTATCATTTTGCGTTGGACAAAGAGACCCGCCTCCTGTGCTATTATTACTCATACTGAGATAATCTGAAAGAGAGGTCACAAATTATGATGATGACACTTTTTTTAAATCTGCACAACTCGAAGCCTCCCTAGTGTACATGAAAAAGTTTACTTACTTTGAGTTTCTTTAAGTGAACCTGTCTTGTGGATGAATCTTGTCGATGTATAATAACTGAAAACCAGTCTGAAAATAATCAAATAGACCATTAGCCAAGATGATTGATATTTGCCATATCAATGCTCTGAAGCGTCTTGGAAGTATTTGAATAACACATACCAGTTACCACCAGTATCTTGGTGATTTAGATTATAGAAGAAGATCTGTAGGGCAATGTTGAATGCACCTTGTTATTTCATCATTGATGTCATTGGAACAAGATAGATTTCAACTCAAATTATAAATAGCTGCAGCTATGATTCAGTGACGATTCATAGGTTATGTCAAATCATCATTCTGAATATCATTCGCACACTAACCTAAAAGGCCAACCGAACAAATTATCAAGTTATTTTCAATTGTAGGATGAAAGAAATACTTAGCTGGAAATTATTCGACGATTATCCTCGCAAAATTTTGAATGAGAAAACTCCATCCGGCACCCGCGTGCATAGCAAAAAATATACAGAACGCCGATCATCCCGCGAACACCTCGGAAAATACGCTCATAGGATGTCTTTCGCGGAGTCATCTTCTGAACATCCTTAGAACATCTCACACGCACGCCCACCCGCAAGGACATCTTGAAGACATCTTCGAGACACTTTAAGAAGATATCTCCGCTGAGGATGTCTCCAAAGTTGGGAGACATCTCCGGCGTGGTTTGTTGGGCTCTAATGCTGACAGAAAATACGGAACTGAAAGGTTATTTATTTTGTTAAAATCTTGTCTCCTTTGTGCGATCTGTTAAACAAACTACATCCAATAATACTTGTGGGACCCATTGGGAACAAAAAAACATGACATAGCACTAACTTGCTTATATAAAAGGAAGTTTCGATCAATATCTATGTCCTCTAGAGGGTGGCCCGAATAACCCCGCTGATGCGGGTAATTATGGGCCACCTTATTTTTCTAGAATTTCCAAGACTATCGACTTTGATCTCAATTTCGAGCAAGGCATTGGATTTCTGGAGTCAAGACCCAAATTTTGAGATATTGAGAATTCGTGCAACTGCATCCCAGTCGAAGTTATGACGATTAGAAGGTGGAAACTGGATCCGAATTACACGGTTTTACGGTATCCACTCGTTTGTAAGTTACTCCTCGATGCATTGAAAGAAACGAGAAACAACGGTTTATTTTCCGAAGCAAGCTTGGGGCCAGAATGAGTCGTTTCAATGATGAATAAGCCAAATCTCGCATTGCGCAATAGAGAATATGAGCTTGGAGCACCAAAAAGAGGACCATAATCAGAATAGGTTGCAGCAAAGCGATTAAGCATTCAAGCAAAAATGAAATATGGAAGCTCTCGCGTATGCGCGCAGCCAGACTCAGTGGTAGAGCAGTCTGGTTCGCCGGATTTTCAATTGTTGGCCACGCAAATGCGAGTGCGAGAGAACAGGGAACGAGGCTCGGTGATAAAAGCGTAGTCGTATAGAGCGCGAGAGCGCGCATTATGATATAAACGAGCAAAGTGCGCACGGTGCGCGTCGCGAAGCAAGAGGGCACAGATAGGGATAGAATGACTAGGTGATATGACCATGCCACGCCACTACTAGCGCGCAATTTGCGCGGCGTTTCGGTAGAGTCTGTGTTACGGCGTGGTTAACGAGTGCGGTTAACCACGCCGGCGGAAAACCATGGTGTCGCCTTGTCCTCCCTTTCGCCGATCCCCGAATACATAATGCTCCTATGCTCGTGTTTGAGCATGTGTTGCCAGTTATGACACAGTGTTTTTCTGTAGATATATTAGCAGTCTGCGGACTGTTTTGAAACTATCCCGAGAACGGAGCCGAATTTTCATTTTCAATGTTTTACCATGACAATGCATACAGCTTACGCGTGGAATAGATGCACGATGATCAGATCACGTGGAAGGGGTAACAGATAGTAGATACCAACTCCAAGCCAGGATGTCAAATAAAACAAAAAATGTCTGTCTCATGGCATGTACACTCGGTAGCAACCTGAACTGTCCACCCTGCAGCTAACTTAAAAGTCTCTGTCTCATGCTACTAGTATAGAAGAGAGGCTCTCAAGTTGGCTGAAGTGTGGACAGTTCAGGTTGCTACCGAGTGTACGAGTGCACAGATTTCTAAGATGTACAGCCGCTGCAAGTCGAATATTTACCTTCAAATACTGTATCCATGTCGCACATACCCTCAAGATATTGTAAAACAATTGACCCCACCCAGACTCTTACGCCAACTAGAGTCTGAGTGTTGCTTTTAGAATACCGTCTATTGAAGTGAAAGCCCTGTAGCTTTTCGGCACTTTTCCGGAAAACAACCAATTACGTTAGAATCGGTATGTGTGAAACAGCTCCCCATTTGTGGGTCCAAAACAGCACCACATTACTTTTTCTTACGTAGTTTGACCTGCTGGAAACGATCCCGGTACTTTGAGGGAGCTTGGATACGTGGAATGTAGGTATTAAGCAGATGCCAACGAACGATTTTCGTCCTATGCTTATACATTGACTGCCTATCGTTATACACCGGCTTGACACATCGGTCCTCAGGTATTCTTTACTTGGATTCCACGCGCCAAAGCTCCCTAAAACCACCGGGATCGTTTTCAGCAGGTCAAAATACGCAAGAAAAAGTAGTGTGGTGCTGTTTTGGACCCAGAAATAGGGAGCTCCATCACATATCAGCACCGATTTCAACGTCATTCGTTGTTTTCCGGAAAAGTGCCGTTTTTGCGCTACAATCGTTGTCGTGCATTTCATGAAGAGCCTCCACCTCTGAGGCTCAAGCGGACCACGAATTTGGTTCTTACGTGCAAAAATACGTAAGAAATGATGACTTAAGAGATGATTTAGATCCCGGATGCGTTCTCCGCTTTATTCGATCAGTTTGAAAAATAACGCAAAAAACGTGTAAGAACTTTCAATTTTTAAAAATCTTCAGGGTTTTTGCTCCGGCAGAAAACCTAATTTTAAAAATCGCAGGAAAATTTTTTCTCCATCAACGTGCAAAATGGCAAAAACTGGGACCCCGAGGGTTTTGATTTGTGAAAAATTCCATTTTTCGGCCCACCCTACTATACACCTCCGAGCTTGGTTCATTCTAGTTTGAAGTTGCATTGAGGGACTTTTCTTTCTCATGAGCAGGGGCGATCCTTAATCGTTAGGATTGGAGGTGGCCATTTTCGGAGAATAATTCGACACTTTTTGGTTGGCGTGTGTCGAGTACTTTTAAATCAATTTCGATCTGTGTAGACACATTCTTTTGAGATTTGCCCTCTAATAACCGATTAGTCGCAGGAATGTTTCTGATGATTGAATGAATCCTCAAAAAGAGCCAATTTCGTGCTTTTCCGCCGACTTCGACTTTGGATTTTGATTCTACGGCTCAAGCTACGTTGGGTGGAATATCGTTCACTCTATTCACACTCTCATGCAGGCTTATGTTGGTCTTGAAAACTAACATCATTACCATTCCATGCGGCACTTTTCCCATCTTTGAAATAGCGTCTATGATGATGTTGTATGCAATTAAGCGTCAAGGTTCCGTTCAACCTTTGAACTCCTGTCTATCAGAGATTCCACGGATGGTCTTGATTGTCTGAGTCGGGTGTTCATTTTTTGGAGATTGGCTCCCGAAGAATGAAGATGAAGATCTTTGGAAGGTCCTTAGGGTACAAAAAATGAATACCTGAATAAATCAGTCCAGATAAATTGGTGGGTACTTCTTACGCTGTAAAGTCAAGTTCTCTTGCAACTAAGGCAAATGAAGGGAGCCCAGAAGAAAGCTTGAAACTGGGGAACAGAATAGAAGAGAACACTACCCCGTCCTCGACGACGTCGTCGTCGTTTGCGACGCGGCTGCTTCATTAGAGGTTCTTAATTAACTTGCGGCGTACACGCGACTCTACACAATAGCACGGATATGGCGAAGCGCGAGCCTTGTGCCATTCAATTACATGTTAATAATATACGCCCCATTTCGTTGGCCTCGTTCCAGCCACTCGTTCGCCCTTTGATCAGGAAAAACTGGCAGATTTGGAAAGTTGAGCACAGAAACATGAGGGTGCAATCTTATACATCCAAGAAATGAGTGTGACAAATTTTTTTTTGTATTTTACGGGATTGTCCATATCAGCTACAAACTTATCTTTATGTGGTTCTGATACTCCCGTAACGCTCATAAAAAGTTTTCACTCAATTGTTCAAGGTCCTGAATGAAGATCTTTCTGTTTTCATCAGGATGCTATTGACTTCATCGGTCGATAATGGAACTTCCTATACAACTATGACCGAGCTTCATTTAGAGGCGATTCATCCTTCATGACGTGAAATTCTTCCCGTAACCTATATCTATCTTTGTTCGAGTGCAAAACTGCGTCAGCTAGATATCTAATTCTATGGGTCACTTTGATATCAGATTGCTTGAATCTTGGAACCAAGGGCAGCTTTGAATCATGTTCTCTCTTAACCCAATCTTTCACGTCATCCAATACAGTTTAAAAATTCTTTTTTCAATTCTCAATAGTCGACGACTGTTTTTTTTGTACTCATAAAAAAAATTTGAATCCTCAGAAGTTGATTGACATGGGTAATGAATCTAACCACAGACCGGGACTAACAAGGGGGACCCACGAAGTGCGGGTCACCAAATCCCACCAAACTTTTTTCACAGTCTCGTACCACCTAGAACATGAAGAATCTAGAGTAGCTCCGTCAAATGGGCCTTCTGTTCTGAGCTACAGCCAGAAACGTCAACATTGCTAGTATATCTATATATATATCACTTTTTAACATGGGCCTATATGGGCAATGCTAATGTCATAGGCAGTAACTTCGGACAGAGGGCCCGTTTGACGGAGTTGTTCTGGATTTTCCATATTTTAGGTAGTACGAGAATGTGAAAAAAGTCTGGTAAGCTTTGGTGACCCGCACTCCGTGGGTCCCCCTTGTAAGTACCTGGTTGCATAGGTAAAAGAAGAGTAAACTAAATATTCTCAAAATTATCCAGTTCTGCCATTACTTGTTTTATTTTCACCAAATCAATAAATGTGAATGTTAGAAATGCGCCTCACGAGGCTCAGAATTTGCAGTTATGAATGGGTTTAGCCTTAAAATCTTTCGCAGAGTGTATAGAAAAGTTATTTTGAAATCAAAGTTCAATAAACAAACAAAAAACCGGAAGAATGGCCTTTCAAAACAACGGAAGATTGCGCGAACGACGACGGAGTAAATAGCCCGAATGCCATCTCTTACTAATTAGCTATGTATAAAAGCGTTCTTTTGCAAGTTGCAGCAGTATAACAGATCCTCTCTTCTCTCTCATATTTCGCAAAAGCTTATACTGTTAATTAACATACCTCCCGAGAGTAAGCGCACGAGGGTGTTTGGGATGCTTCGCCAATTTTGCCCCTTTCTTCGTCCCTTCCTCAACTCTATAGAGCTCTTGGAAGACTTTGAAATTATAACGTCATACTCTGCTTCGGAGTTTCCGTCTTTGTTGAGTCAAATATGCCCGAAACTGGCTTACTCATCCCATGTTTTTCATTCTTTGGGTCAAGCAAGTCATGATTGCCCTGTATCATATTCGCAAGTTATACTCGATTGGTGTGAAAAATGGTGATTGTTTTAGAGCTAGAGGAACTTTATATTTTTACTTCCATTTCATTCGACAGATTGTTCTTTACAGTTAACACCATTGTTGGTGGACATCACCCAGACCTCGCAGTCATTATTTGTTGAATCAATTGAACGGTCCTGTGAGATAATGAATTATGTGTTTATTCCACGGATAGGATCTACATTTTACGAATCATGGAATATTCCATTCAATTTTGAAAATTTCTCAAAAATTGCAGAAGACTGCTAACGATCCGAGATTTTCAAAGTTCTATAGAAATAGAACAGATAAATATGAAATACTTGACTAACAGAGTCAAGTATTTCACGTTAACAAATGTGATGACAACCTCCGGTATGAGTTTGAACTCCAAGAAATTTTAAGCTCAGAGTAAGGTTATAAATTCTAGTGCACTGTTTGACAAAGGGATTTCTGAAACTCGTAGCTCAAGATTACTGTCTCCATTCCGCGATTTTGCCGCACTTATATTGCTTTTCGTATCATGTCATGGATGAATTTTATGCTTGAGTTTGAGTGGCAGTAATTGAAATTACGAGTTTTCTCATGTGACAACTTTAATCCTGCGGATGAGTAAGAGTCCAAAAAAATTCTGGTCTGAGTCTTTCTCAATATCTTTTTCCTGCATGTAATAGTTTCGAAGGAATGGAACATTATAAAGAATTACCGACTTCTTAACAAATCTCGAGGTTATACTTTTGCTGGTCCTACACCCTTGAGCTTTTCCCTTCAGTATTCTTGTTCATTCAAAGTCGAGTCCGAAGTAAAGTAAGTGCTATAATAATAATTCGGCTAACTCTTCCCGTGGGAAATTCTTGAAAACTACTCTCGAAGTCGTGAAATATAATTGAGAACTTGCAGACGTCGAAAGTAGTTACGGACTATCCAATCAAACGCAATGCTCTTGCATTATTTAGATATATCTTTCCCTTGTGCCTTGTTAAGTTAAACTTTCACAAAGCCCTGGCTAAGAGTAAGCCAAAAGAGGGTAAAATTCCCCCTCCCCCTTCTTTCCATTACCCTCTCGACAATTCAGACAGAATTCGAATATCTCTTACTTTGATATCCAAATGAGCTGATTCACAATGTAACAGTACATCGATTAGCTGAAGAGGGAGAAAAGTGAAACAACGTGGTGCTGAAAGATCAGGAGTAAAAGAGATCCGAACCGCAATGGCAAAAGAGCCATTGAGAGCCGAAAAGAAGAAAAGGAAAGACTGTGAGTTGGTACTATTACAGCATTACGAAGTGAAGCAAAAGAGAATTAAAGAAGAGCCCGTAGTGATCTCTTTCTCTGTCTTTTATTCGGCTCTAGTATAACGGGATCTTAACTCGTCGTGGCATCATAAACGCCAGAAGCAGGAGGCCTTCGATGTGTATCTCTATATAAAAGACCCATACAAGCCACCCCTTGATGGTGTAGTTGCCGTAACAATGAGGATGTCACTTTACTACACGTAGGGACCGCCGGGCCGCCAATGTCGATGATCCTTGCGAATGCGGAGCTATGATGTGGCTTGTAGACGTTGAGATTACCGTTTGCGATTGCTGAAAGACGAGCTACCTTAGTTCTTGGATAAATTGTGACTTCTTCCTCATTCCCGACTTCAAATAACGTATGTGTTGGACGAATTTGTAGAAGGGTAGCTTCTGTTGTGTTTTGGGCTAATTTTTGAGACTGTTTTTGGGGACGGAGCACTTCATTCATGAAGATACTGTAAAATCTCTGTATCCGATTGTGAATTTACCATATTGTTTATCTATTGCTTGAGAATTCTATTTTATCTATTCAATCGGCCACTACACCCTAATATCGACGATCACTGCCAAAACCTGCAAAATTCTCGAATCGGTCTCTCCAGCACAAATTTCCAATTAGAATGATAGAAGGTTTTGCAAAAATGTCAATTTTCGATTCATTCATCATGCTTCCTTTGAGGATACGCGTCAATCAAAATTTGTGAATCTCTCGTCCTCTCAGATAACTTTACGAGCTGCAACCTTCTATATGTACCTTTGCCCGTTGTACACATATCAGACTTAGACTTAATCCTGAGTTATGGCCGATTTGAGCATCAAATTTGCCGTAGAGGATCAGGTGTGTCGTTTCGCTCACGAACGTCGCATATGTGCCACCCAAGCATGGGCTTCAGAGTATATGGCAGGACATTTAATTAGGATCGTTTGATGAACAATGAAGTAGTGCACACCCAAAAACATGAAACATATGTATATTATTATGACCAAGATAACACGGTAAGTACACCTGAGTACTTTCCCGTCATTTTCATGTCAATTCTTGCACGTCGTTAAAGCCAAGTGATTAGAAATTACTTCTGCCCACAATGGCAATACCTTCGTAACACGTTCCATCCTTTCATGAATATAGTATTCTCAAGGATTATCTGTTAGCTGGCATTGGATATTTGGCACTTAAACTCATGTCTCGATACGATGCGAGGAATCCCTTTTGCCTTGATTCAAATCACTCACAATATTTCCCTTGTAATGTCGAAGACAAATCTAATCCTTGGAGAAAACAAGTAGGTCAGATGATGTCTGTTCATCAATTTGTGGATGTTTTTGCAGTTTTGTAACTTCATAATTCCAAGATTTTGACGTTGTCGCCGATTCACTCATTTTTGACGCATGGTAATAATTATGCATCATTGATCAATTATGAATTATTGAGGCATTTTGACTGATCCAAATTCTCTTCTGCATTTCTGGCATTCTAAGATATCCTTATTCATTTCCACATCCTAATCAGTCAATCAAAATCCTTGCAAAATTCTTGCAAAATTTATTCAAACAGATTCTTTTGAACTAGTACAAGAAAAGTTATCCAGGTCTCCGTAAAGAATTCAAATACATTGTGATTACTACATTCGAATATTCCTGTTGCAAGGGAGTTCTCGTCATCCTATAAGTGATTAATTCTTGTGAGGTTTGCATCAAACTGAAGGCGCTATGGAATTTGAAGCTATCTTCTGCGAGTCAACTAATTTACAAGGTTATTGGTTTATTCGGAATATAAAATACTTCATTCGCTACTATTTGCTACTCTCTATGATACGAAAAAATGTGGGTGATAGGTAGTAAATTATCTTTTAATATCTCAGAAAATAATTTTCTATCAAATCCGAGATGAATGAAATCCACCGTTCAAAAATTGATTTTTCTTGGCCCACACTCAAGTACTTGAGGTGATTGAACATTTTCTACTTATTTGGAGTAGATACTATTTGCCGAGATGATGAAATTGTTGTGGAATCATACTGACAAGGAGGACCCACGACGTGCGGGTCACCAAATCTCACCAATTTTTTTTCACAGTCTTGCACCACCAAGAATATTAAAAATCCAGAGTAACTCCGTCAAATGGGCCTCCTGTTCAAAGCTACAGCCTATGACATCAGCATTGCCAATATAAGCCCACATTAAAAAGTTATATATGTATATAGATACACTAGCAGTGTTAGCGTTTTTGGATGTAACTCTGAACAGGGGCCCATTTGACGGAGTCACTCTGGATTCTTCATGTACTGGGTGGTACGAGGCTATGAAAAAAGTTTGATAAGATTTGGTGACCGGCACGTCGTGGGCCCCCTTCATGAATTTGTTCTAGATTACTGTAGAGATCTCTTAGCGGGTTGGTTTTAATGTGCTATTCCAACGCGTGAATTCTGAAGTCCATCATAAGCCAGAACCCACAAATATAGTTGGCGCTCCAGTACAATACCGTATCATTCGTAAACGTGTCAGACCACCAGACTCAAATTTGACTAGGCTTTGTCTGTATCCGTTACATACATTGTTGTCACACACACGGTTTTTCCTCTCTTCACTTTTTGTCTCTCCCTTTTCGCCATCTCTTCCAACCTACGCTGAAAGTATAAATCCGCTAAAATATCGAGAGATTAGCGCACTTGACACGTTAACCGATACGTGTTCACCTCTCGTTTTTTCTCGTAACAATAATTTGTCGTTATCAAATACAGTCGGCTCTGCGACTGTGCCATAGCTTGTCTCGTTTCCTCCAAATCTATGTCGACACGATTTTGCTTTTAATCTGTGCATGGTCGATGAATATAAGAAGATAATTTTTTTCAGTGTACATTTTCCTCGTAGAGTTTCATTCCCTCGAATAGAATTTGAAAGTTGAGGCCTTTGGAATGTGAACTACGTTTATGCAGGCATCTGTATCTTAGAGTTGATCGAGTCCCTTATGACCTCTGAAGAATCGAGTGACTTCCTTATGGAATTACGTTTATAGTCGCCCAGCTACAATCTAGCACATTGGCGACTATAAAAAATCGTATGTACCTCGTGCCGCAATCGCGGCTTTCCATGACTCGGGTTGTAAACAAAATTGCGGCACTCGGGTACATAATCTACTAATTTTGATAGAATAGATTGATTGGCATAATTTTATGCTATTGTACCGACCATTGGAGCATGAAAATTTTCTCTTTTTATTCATACCACAATTAATGAACTGATGAGGCACCAACTTGACTTTCGGGAAGGCGAATTGAAATTTTGAGGAGTCTCAAGGGCCCGTGCGAGTCGACCCATTACAGTCTCAGTTCTTGCTTTGAATTAATTTATGGATGCGATAATATCTATTTTTGAAAATGAATAATGAGGGGCGTCGTTCTCTCAGAATATTGATTCTTGCCCCATACATATAAAGGAATATTAATATGATTTCCCTAAATACCATATGATGGTAATATCGGTATGATTCTTTCTTGTACTCAATACTCTTAACGCACTTCTACGGCGATATTTCTGTCTCGAGGAAATCGCTACGAAAAATGTATTAAAATCCTGCAGGCTCAAATTTTTTTTTATCTCGTGTGTTCAACGGTTGTTCCAGGAAAATTGACCTACATCAAATGGAGTGCATCTCGTTGAATTTCGTCTTTTTATCGGGGCGTGTTTTAAGATCCAGGCACTCACTCAAAGCTCATTAATCGCAAGTGAGACAGTAAGTCCTGGGGCGTGACGACCCCCCGGCTCCAGTTAACGGGAAACCGTACCCGGGCTCAGGCCCGAATTCGGTAGTTTGGTCCCAAAATTGGTGCTCGGCGTGCTTAGGCCTCTCCCGAAAATATCCAGTGCCCGGGAATGGTTGAGTCTAGGGACTCGTATTGGGGCCGTCCGTGGATTCTCACAATGCGAGCGTGGACGACTCTTCCAGCCACTCGGGGGGGGGGGGGGCTCCCTGGGGGGCCCGAACTCCTTATCGTGGGGTGGGCTCCGAATGTGTGCTGGGGGCTGAGCCCGAAATTCGGTAGTCGCGTAGGAAGAGCGGTCATTGAACAGCCATTGGTGGCCTCGTGACGGTCTTCTTCCAAACCTACGCGCTGGCAGAGCGTATCCCTGCTCCACTCCCATGGGGTCAACCGGGGTAGATACGAAAGTCAGGGATCCGGGATACATATGGGAGCCAATATTCCTCACTCTAACCTAATTTTTTATCGCATTTGCCCGGAAATTATGCCCGCGGAGCGAGGAAAACTCCTGAGGGGAGAAAACCTGCTCCGGATAGTTCGGCACATTGGTGCTCATGCCACTTTTCGTGAACATGAACATCGAAATTCTAACATTTCGTGCATCCTACTCACGTTGCTAAGGTGTAAACATCAACTAATCGATCAAAAAGTCAGCAAGTCGAGGTTGATTAGACCGAGATGGGCGGTCATCCATCCAAGTAATAAACGTCCCTGACGATGCTTCATTTCGACCATCAACTGTGTCGGTTTGCAGACTGAATTACCTTCACTTTTTTCCGAAGTCGTGTGGTATGCACGTCATTATGCCTCGTAACGTAACGGTTGAGATGTGCATGGACCATAACGTTCATCGACGGGCAGAATCTCTTGCCTGTGTGAAATTTAATTTATCTGGAAGCAAGCGTGACGGGCTGATTTCATGTCGGACCTCATAAACCTTCAACGCTGTACTGTGCATCGCATCTATCAGATTGGTTTTCCACATCAAAATCTGTTGTGGATCTTTCGAAGTGTCCGATCCGAAACGCATCAATTTCTTAGCCATCAATCTTTCATTTGCATGTGATTCGTAGATCTTTATTTTCTTTCATTTTTTGCTTCTTTAAAAATCACTAGTCGTTCCGGACAAAAGCTCACTCTATAAACTTTTGTCATTAGCTTGCTCATCGATTACCTTTAATCTAACAGAAACCTGATCCGATGTGAGTGAATCTTGATACAAGTAGTTTACATGAACCTTTTGCATTGTAAAGAAGATCCGTCAAAGACTTTCAATCTCTTTGCGCATTTGTCCACATATGTGGATACATCATTGAATGAATTTCTTTTGATTCTCTTCGACTTTGGGGGAAATCAACTGGATGCATTATATCTTAGTCGAGTTAAACTGAAGGAGTTTCATGATCTTGGTGGATATAGTTTCATAATTAGTGTTTCATTATAGCTAATGGTTATAATGAACCTTCTCACTTGATCATGTACTTTGAAACGATTCATCTCTTGACTGTCATAACTTATTGGACTCCGATAATAGGATGAAAATCCTCTTCGTGTCGTATTTCTCGATCCAAATTGCGGAATTTTTCTTGAACTATATTATAAAATACTCATTTTTAGTGCCTCGTTCGTGTTTGACCTGGAAAACTTTATGCTGCCATAACTGTCATGAAGGAATGACTTCATCATATCGGGTTTGGGTTCAAAATAATTCTTACGATCTTCATAAAGAAATCTAGTGAAAAATGAAGGTGTAGGAGCGTAGGTGCGTGCGCAAAGAAGTTAACATACAAATGGGCAGACAATCGACATTGTGTGATTAATCGCAATCATTTTGAGCCCCTACCAACTTTTCCCAATCTCAGATTAGTTGGTGAAATTTTCATGAGAAAGAAAATCTTGCATGAGGGTAGAGTAATCAACTTGTCGGAATTTCCCCTTAAGATAATTAATTTCGTTATAATTCAAAAAGGTTACGCGAGTCGAGACACAAAATTATCGTCCTATTCACGTTCCAGTCAGCACTATTGCACCATCGTCTTCAAAAGCTCGACCGTGCACTGACTGCAGATGCTGAGAACCAATGTCATTGAGGCACATTATGCATTCGGAATTCGTACTTACAATTTGTCATCCATTATCTTGACGACGTAAGATTTGAAACTTTGAATTGTACCCACACGAAGTGCCAACGCCGAACGCAACCCTCCACCTTTCCACCCTTTACATCCATTCCAGGCGTTGTTTCGATTCATACTATCTTCATATCGGTCTGAATTTTCTATCTTTCCTTTCGATTCGCTTGTTCCTCATTCAAAACTGAATCCAAGACCGTGAATGGGTATCATACTCGAGTAGAATTCTGCTGTCACGTAAAAATAAATCTTTTTAGCATTCGAGACACACACTTGAAAAAATTTTGTCGAAATGCATGAACTGATTGATTCGAACTCTTAAGGTAGTACTAGCGGTACTCGAATTAACTATCAGAAAATTACGAAATTCGGCACAGTGGTAGATTAGTGTATCACATTGACAAAATCAAATGAGAAAAGTTCTGGGTAATTTCGTAAAAGCCAATTAACACGGCTTCTTACGGGAAATGGTCGTTACACTCATTTCTAACTATCAGATTTTCACGGGAGACATCACACAGGTGTAAGAATGCATGAAAATGCAAAGCACGGACAGATCGACGATTAGGAGCCTACCAAAAAAGATCGGAGCCAATATGTCACTACTTTCGGCAGTTTCGGGGTTAGGTTGTCGTCTGCTGTGTGCATTACTATACCTATATAGACGGGCGAAAATGAGTCAAGCACGGGTCTAATCTGCACTGGGACTTATTAGTACCGCTAGTACTACCTTAATCAAACGTCTGGTTGAATTCTCGCACAACAAGAGATACAGGCGCCAACCAGTTGGATGGATTTTCAACCATTTGATTCAATTTTCAACGAATTAGTGGAATTTACTGTTTGAGAATTGAATCAATTTTAGTGTGTAAATTACGAAAGAATCTTGAGGGAAACATTCTATCCCACAATTATTTGGATGTTTTCCGACTCAAGTATTCATTGATTTCATTTCGGAGTTCTGTCGGGGTAACGAAAGACAATAGTATCTTCGCACTTCTCATTCACAGATTCAACTGCCCAAACCATTTCTTCCCCGCAAATCGATTTCGCAACTGTAACAACCACCGCAGTAATACCGTACACGTCTTTCCCTTCGCTTCTTGTCAATTTCCCTCGGTCCCTCACACATCGTCTATGAGCGTATTAATTCCAAGTAGGAAACTACCCGCGCAACCGTCGAAGAGCACAGCACGTGCTTGTACGTCTCCGGGGTAGCGTAAACGCATTCTCTTTAATGACGACCAATCAAGTTGTAAGATACGCGATCATCTCACCGATTACATTCGAGGGTTTGAAGCAATTACCGTGTGCGGCAGGCATCGTACATATAGAAGTCGCAGTCGATGAGACGTGGGTCGCTCCTTCGAACGCAGTTTGCGAGATTAAATTATGAGAGAAATGGAAAGGTGGGTGAGTTACTCGGTATTCCGCTTCAGTAGTCTGTGAGTGGTTGCGTCGTATCCACAAGCAAAGAAATATTTTCTCTAAATATCGACAGAGTCAATTAGAGTAAAGATTTTGACTCCTCAACGTCAATCGTTTTTGGTTGCTTCATCATGCTTAATTTATATCTTCCCAAAAATGATTACAGAGTGTTTTGAACATAGCTCTATAATCAATTGAACTTTCTTGGCTGTCCTCAAAATCCACAGTATTTGATTCCCCATGTGCGATTGCGAAAAAAGTTTGTGTACCAGGTAACCAATCTGGCGAGCAAGTCTTGCGTCACGAGTAGTATGAGTTGTTCAGAGCCAGAGGGAACTAATAATGAGTTCACCTTTGAAAACTATCTTTCTATCCTCGAAATTCACTCTCCATCTTTCGATGGGGCAAAAGACTTCAAAAAGCATTCTCCTCATATGTCTAATGATATTTCGTATGTGACGAAGCAGTCATGATACATTTCTGGAACATACCTAGGAGGATAAAAAAGGAAGTCTTCCTTAATCCGAGTACTATAGCCATATTCCACTTTCATTCTGAATGGCTCTTATCTCTCGAACAAAAACACTTTGTTCTTACAAAATTCGAAAGTTCGTATCTAGGTAGCTATCCCCATCTATCAAATTTTCGAAGAAACATTCTTTAGATCTTGGAGTTTTTTCTATTTTCAACCCTTAAATAGATGCCATCCCCTGGAACTTGGATGATCGATCTCCTGGAGTATTTGATAGGAATCGTGGTCTTTTCACAGGGTGAGAATTTGTATTTGTGTAGCAAGCTAATGAGAGCTATCTTTGTTTGTATCATTCCCAATCGTATACCTACAAAAAGACCCCAGGGTATTTATTGCATGTAGTTTTTATTTGAAAAATTGGAGAATTTTTACCTATGCAACTCCGAGGGCCTTGGCCAAATGATAGAAAAGTGTAAGGACTTCTCGATTCCACCTGCTCATCCGTGAATCTTTCTGGATTAAATCTCTCTGGATCTGGGTAGTATTTGGGATCTTTCATGATACCTGATGCTGGTATGATAATTCTCATCCCCTTGGGTACCTTATAATTAATATTCGGTAGCTCGGTATCTTGCACGCAAATACGATTCAAGAAGGGAGATGTAGGGTGCATCCTCAATGTCTCTGTAATTATGCGTATCAGTGAGTCAAAGTTCATGATCAAATTACACAATTTTCTCGATTAAGAATTTTTACATACCATACACAATCGTATCTAAGTACTTTAATTTGCTGAGGCAATTTTCATACGAGCAACCTTCATTACTACTCATAACCTCATCGATCTCTTCGTAAACTTTGTCTTGGATTTCAGGCTTCAAAGCTAGCTCGTATAGGGCATAAGTTATAGTCGATGAACTAGTCTCAAAACCCGCAAAAAAGAAGACAAAAGCTTGTGCATATGCTTCTATCATACTTATCCTACCAATTTCATCTGCAACAGAAATGAGTAGCCAGATATTTTCCTATCACTGAATCTCAATGTGTGTCCCATTGCAATTGAATTTCGGTCTTATTGTGCACATTTTATCTCACCTTCAGCTCGAGCCTCTTCTTCAGTGTTATCTTCAATCTGACCTTTATCAACCAACTGTATGAGTAAATTCAAGAAGTCGTTCCTGATAATGTTTTCTTTTCTTCTGTAATTGACCGCATCAGAAAAAATTTTTATAAAAAATCTGAACACAGGCTTGGGAATGAGTGGTACTCGTAGCATATGTAATACTGATGGCGAAAACATTCCAAAAGCGAAGAGAATATTTGGTCTTTTTTTTATGATCATGTCCCCATATTTTCTAAACTCCGAGTCAGGTACATTCAGAGTGTTGCTATTGAATCCAAATGCTATAGACGCTATCGTGTCTGTCGTGTACCTTGAAGTTTATGAATGGATGATTCAGTTTAAAAACAATGTGTAAGCAACTCAAATCATCATGTATGATCCGAGTGTGGTGTCTTATATGAATTATGTACAGGCATCCCTCGTTCAACGCGGTTTTGGTCAACGCGGTTTTGGTTATACGCGGTTTTTGAATTGCCACCTTTTTTTTTGTTCAACGCGGTTTGGGACTTGTACAACGCGGTTTTGAAAATGAAATTTTTGAAGAAAGCTTCGAATGACGTCAGCAAAAAGACGCAATCGACCGCAAGAATAACAAACAATTTACATCGAATCTGTTGAGTGCTAAAACTCGTGAATAATCACACATATAACAGTTCTGAGGAATTCTACTTTTTGATGCTGTCTTGGGTGAACGAATCGAGACTGTATTTATTATGACGAGTCATTGATTTTCTTAGACAACTACGTCTAATTGTTTGAACCCCTAACCAAAAAATTCAAATTTTTGTTTACATGAATCTCGGCTGTATTTTTAGCAAAGTAAAATCTATCTCTTTTCCATAAGGTCTGAAAAAAAAACAAGTATCACCTTGCAAAAGTTCTCCCGCTGCTAAAAAGTCTCGAAAAGTGACGAACTTGGAAAAAAATCGAAAATTTTGGACCTATTGAAAACAGGTGTAAGATTTGCAGAAGTTGCGCGGAAATTTTGTGTGAATGAATCAACAATAAGAACTATTTTCGTGAAAGTGAACAGAAAGTCCGGGGAAGTTTTATAGTTTATCAGCACTAACGATGATTTCATCATTGAAAAGACTCTCATTTGATCCCAAATTCACAAAAAAAATCGGTCATAGTTGGTCGATCATGAGTCTTGGTACGCATCCCCTACTTCTCCATAAGAGCAATGCTTTGTTCAACGCGGTTTTGCTCAACGCGGTAACCTGCCGGAACGTAACCCCCGCGTTGAACGAGGGACGCCTGTAATACCTCGCTGAGAGATCCTTAACTTCGACGATATCACTCTTTTTCAGGCACTGCTCCATAGACAATGCTAGTTCGTTTCCAATTTCTTGTAATAAAGGATACATTTGTTTGAGCTTGCCTGAGGTGAATGTAGGTGTCAATCTGGCTCGGAGCTTTTTCCATTTTTCTCCTGGCAGGAAAAATAAATTACTCGTGAGAGGATCCACTTGATCATTGTGATAGAGCCCTCGATCTCGGAAACGATTAAAATCCTTGACCAAAATTATACGTATCAGCTCTGGATCATTCACCATCAAAATTGGGTTGGTCAACATGTAGATCCCATGAACAGGAAATTTTCTAAATTTCATGTAGTTTTTCCTTACATCCTCACCTGGGAATCAGTTCATTAGCTATTTGAGACTCTGGGACTGAGATCTGAGTCTCTTTTAGATATCTACGAGATTCGATTCGGAAAATCATCTTTCGTGGAAGAGACATGAAATGCTACACAAACGTGGAAATGTTAATGCTGAGTCATTGGAATAAAATATCAACTTTTGATCAAAACTACGATTTCTCGAACATGACTTTCGAGGCGATACCACAAGAATGAAAATTCAGTCCTTCAATGAGTCGCTTGATTAGTAAGATTTTTCATTGATGAAGTATTTGGAAGCTATTCAGTTTACTCACCAATACTCGTGAGTCCAAGAGAAGATCGCAATAGGTTGCCAAAAAAGACAATTGGGTCTTCATGAGGCAGTTTTTTTCTTTTCCAATATCTAAACGTAATGAGTTTGTGGTACGCATAATAGATGATTCCAAATACTGTGGCTAGCCATAGACTAATGTAAAGTATAGTGTCACACAGTTTGAACATTTTGAGACTTCACCTATCGGTTACAAAGAATGAGATGACTGTGATGGAATTTTCTTACATGATGAGC
Organism: Eretmocerus hayati; assembly: GCA_029851415.1. Lineage (NCBI taxonomy): Eukaryota > Metazoa > Arthropoda > Insecta > Hymenoptera > Aphelinidae > Eretmocerus > Eretmocerus hayati. The sequence goes on from CM056742.1 coordinate 138,204,533, forward strand.
AATAACTTTAGCTGTCTTCCAATCATTGGTCATCAGACTTGTGGAAATAAAGTCCTGTTCAGTTCCAAGTCAAACATGAACTTCTTCAAACCTCTCAATCAACACTTATCGATCATTCCATCAATTACATCGTTGATAGTTTTTTATATGCAGACAGTGATTCCTGTGAATTGAGAGAATAATTCTACGACTATCGTATTGACGAAATTGGCATCACATCAGTATAAATGTTCCAATGAGACTGGAGATATCAAATCAATTCATTCCATTATCATTCACGCAGAGAGGCGTAGCTGTACGGAGAGACTATTGATTGGGAAGTTATCTAAAGAACTCAATTGATGTTTGCGTTTGAACGGGTGTAAATGATCACAATGCTTCTGATATTCGTCTCACCGCTGTGTGTAATTTCTCCCGATAAGTCAAAAAATTCGATGTATCTTCTCTTCAAACCTTCCCTCTTTGAAGGTCCAGAAGATGTAGGAGATATCTCGTGGCTACAGATTTTATCTCGAAATCTCAAGATCTATAATTAAAAGTTCGTGGTGCATAGTATGATGATTAGTGAATCTTGTTCTACAGATATTTCTCATTACAACTGTCTCAAATTTCGGGATATCATTACTAATTTCTTCTCGTGAATTTCCAAAATCTACGGAGGCAAATAATTATTGAATTCGATAACGCTGCTTACAATGCTTTGATCTCAGCTCATGTTATTCAGGAATTCCGGTCCTTCTCTGAGAAATCCGAGTACGATGCTCGATTCCAAACATTCCGTGCGTATGAGAGATGCTGAGCGATCCGGTGACCGACTCGATGGATGATTCGCATAGGAGCAACTAGTCCTTGTCGTTCGACAGAATGACAGACGCGAGCTTGTACAGCTGGAATCTGATTTGAATTGGAGAGGGGAGACCTGAGACTGATTCAAGCATATCTGATTGAATGTGCGCGTGTATTATCATCAGATGAGTAAATTAGCAATCGGTTGCATAATACTTGGTTGGTCGATTGATCTTGAAGATACGTTTGTGTAACAATACTCTCAAAATCATCGAGTTTTTCTGATTGGATGTCAAGATGATGATTCTTGTGGATCTTACAGAGTAAATCGACGAACAATCTCAGGTTTTTGTTCTTTTTTAGCGAATGAAAAAATCAAGATGATTTCTGATCAAAACAGTATGAGCCAATATCAGATGTTCTGAAATCCAAGTGGTATTTTGAAGTGAATTTTCATCGGTGATCAGTTTCCGGAAGAATTTTAACACTCTCACCCAGAATCGGGGCCCGTGAATAATTTTCCAAGTGAATATTTGCTTAACCCGTAAATTGCACACATCCCAGGAATCACGTAAACTGCACACTGGGCCAATCAGACCGTGAGCACAAAATCTCGTATTACTCATCAACAAATGAAGCTATCGACCTGAATCTTGCGCGTACTTCACATTAAACACCTCCTTCCAAGTATCTCATAGGTTTCATCCGGGAATTTTGAAATTTCATAGTAAAAATTGCACGTTTTCGGAAAAATCTACAAAAAACCATTTTTCAGCTTGGAAAAGTCATAAAATTGGTTCTTTTTGACCGATTCCAAAAATTGTTACGGGTATTTGCTCGGAAGATGATATACTTTCAGACAAAAAGATCAATTTCCATATGTGACGAAAAAAATATATTTATTATCAGGAATTATTACTGACAAAATATGTGAAATTCGCCCCATAGCAAGCAATCCATGATCTGCTATTGGGGGCGGGGAAATTACATTAAAGTTATGAAGAAAAATTAGTTCTAGGCCAAAGATGTACTGTTTACATCGAGGAATGGGTAAAGGGTCTGATACAGTCACTACACTGTAAAAAATATTTTCGAAAAACTTCAATCAATTGGTTGAATTTTTCATTCAACCAGCTGGTTGAAGTTTTTCGGAGAAATTTTTTACAGTGTACATAAAGAAATATATTGCGCATTTGGCGTCGGGTCTAATTGACCCAGTGTGTAGTATATGTCACCAAAATGATATTCTTTGTGGCTTGGAACCGGAATCTCGGTCTCCAAACCGTGGAACCTACCGGAAAATGTTCCAGTATATCATTCTTCCACTACCAATTGGATTGATCACGTTTCAGAGACAAAGAAACGTAAAGTTCCGATATACACTGCCCATCGTTCTGGTCACACGTACTGCTCACTGGGTCAGTTGGACCCGGTACTAAATGCGCAGTAACTTTGTCGGCTGCTCACACCACACTGACGCCTCAGGGGGCTACTCTAGCGCGTGGAAGATGTAGTGGTACATCTAAACTAAGGACGGATGGCACCACAGGTATGATTTTTGGATATTCAAGGGGCTAAATTAACCACTTTTACCAGCAATCTCCAAAATACCCATGCAATTTCTTAAAAAGTTATAAAATTGATTCGTATAGTTCTAATGGTCCAAAGTTACTCACGTGATTCTTTCAAGAAGAGTTCTGAATTTTATTCACTAAACAGCCAACCTAATAAAATGAATCGATTCATAAATCGACAAATTCTAATATCATCTGAGATGTTTTTGCTCATGATGTATCTGGATGATCATTACAATTCGATCTAGAAACTGAAATTTCCCCTGAGAGCGAGAGTTTATTCTTAGTGCTTCTGTTATCATGTTGGGCGACCTTATTGTCTCAAGCTCAATTATCAAAGCCTCAGAATGGACTATCATGCTTCTGAAAGCCGCAAAAACTTAGCAAGTAAGCAAGCTAAGGTCACCCGGGAGATGTCGTCGGGTAGCACAAGTAGCATTTCGGGGGACCAAAACGGTCGACCCGGGGGCCAAAACGGATGGCTAGGGCCATTGACGGCTCGCGAACGCTCGTAACATTAATTCCTATGGACCGCAGATTAGGCGAGATTAGAGCACCTGCCCTTACTCGATTCCCTTACCGACATTTTCGGCGACACCAAAGTCATGAGTACTACCACATCCCTTGAGGTTCGAACGCTCAAGTGCTCACGTTCGGATTTCAACTCTTGGCTACCACGTGTTCTACTAGTTTAATTAGATTTTCTCGACTTGACATCTTGAAGTACACAGCCAATTTGAGTTTTACGGTGGGCTTCCGAGGATGTTTCTCTTAGAGTTACATACGACTCGGGATTTAGTTCAGTTGTAGTCAAAATATAACACATTATATAAAATATATGACGATATGTGATACTGATAATACTCGCAGATTCACAGAAATTCAGGACCAAAATTATGAAAGTTGTGAAATGATCCCAAAAGTTTTTTTAGTTTACTCAGGTGATTCGCTCATGAGGAAACTAGCGTAATTGCTGAATGTGGCGTTTGTTGTTGGCAGGAGTCTTGAAATACCAATCGAGTTTTGACAATTCCTCCTAAAACCTCGCTCAATGACTACCATCTTCACTAACTTTTTTCCAGAAACTTGATCAGCTTGGATACTAAATGATCAATGTCAATTAATTTTGAGGCTAATAATTTTGATCTTCCTGAATATTTATCATCGATGCCGCTCACTTTGAGAGCTTTTTGGCAAAATTCTATACGAGTTCGAAAATAGCAGTCATAGAGTTGGAACCAATCCCGAACCGGGCGCTGATGTGTGAGCCACGAGCGGGTGTGTAACTTTCTTTGTCTGACATTCACTTCCTTGTTTATTGACTCACCCTCATTATGAAACATCGAAACATTTCATAGGTTGAATCATTCCCACCCTCGTTCATCAAATTTGTTCGAATGTAGATGTTAGAACATTGGGAAAATATTTAAAGAGAATGATGTTGATGCATGATTTCCGTATTGATTATTAGAGAACGAGCCAACGATACCATCAAACAAGGCAATAAATCAAGGATCGAGAAGAGAGAAAATTCCTCTACTACAAATGGAGGAGCCAAAATATCCGAATAAGGCTCTTTGATACACTGCGATGGATGTAAACTGCCTCCCGTACTTTTTTCATCCTTTTATTCCACCCTGTGAGCGTGAAGTCGTTATCAGCTGAAAGATAAAGTCCCTCGGGTGATAATGTATTCTTGACGATGCGGCACAGTGGCAACAGTGGCATCCCAAGGCTGAGGAAAGGAAAGTACAGATTAAAGCTTCTAAGCACGGATTTAACTTTTATTTATATCCTGCTAAGCACTGGTATTATACCCAGTATTACGGTCTGTAACAGCCGGTCGAAATTTTCAGAACGTTCATCTCTTTTAGGATCTCAACTTGAGCTTCTTTGAATCTGAATTTTTCTGCCCAGCTTTGATTGTGGCATTCCATTGAATGAATTGATTAAAGTGCGTCTTCGTGACGTGTATTAGGGATAACTTCTGACAGATTTCAAAGTATAAATTGTCACTCCGGTAGACAAGAATTACTCAAGATTTTTTAATCTTTCTTTTTGGATTTGTCAAACGCTTTACAGAAAATTGCGTGCCCTCGAATCTGTGATGCAGAAATGAAAAACTGAGAACACCCCGGGAGCTAATTTTTGATTCTTTGCCTTTCATCGCCACTATTGATTTTGTTGTTTATTATAGCGAATGATTTTTCACAGCTTTCCCACCAGTAAGTTTCCAAATAACCGATTTAGCAGAGAATTACTAGTAAGCACTCCAAGGATGAACTTTTGAAATGAACGAATAAGCCTTTTAAACTAAAATTTCTTATCTTGTAAATAATTCATTCCTCTCTCATATTTGCTCAAATTTTTCTTTTTCAAAAATTTTACCACGCGATTTTCTTGCGACAAAGCTCACGAAGTCACATCCACCGATTTTTCTTCATCCTCTCACAAATCGATTTCTGCTTCCACGCAGTTTCCGTTGAACCGAATCTCCATCAAAGTTGCCTCGCCAGCATATCAAAGTAAATCGTGCAAACTTTGGCAATGCGCGAGATAATGGCATTCGCTCTCGTCTGTATTGTCGGGAACCATACCGTGTGTATTCAAAAACACCGGAAGCAAGGACGAGTGACTATCGACGACGACGCGATGTGAACAATATACATAGAAAGCTTACTCGATCGAATAGCCAAGCGACGTCGCACGTTGGACATACCGTGGTCCTCCGAAGATATATCGCCGACCAGTAGGTCCTTTCGCAATGAGATGAAGAGACAGAGAAACTCGAGCGCCTGCAATAATAATCGTCTATGGCTGCAATAATAAAGACGTCGGCATTGCGCGTTTATTGTGTGAGATGTTGGCGCGAGAAGTGACGTTTGGCTAGCCGGATAAGAGCCGAAGCTGATGGAAAATACTTGTTTCGCGGCTATACTGTCACATCGTTTGATTGGCGCGATCTGAGTGAGCGAGACTCTGCCAGCTCGATAAAATTGGTTTGCCAGTGCGCCCTTTGCTAGAATTATTCAGTCGCTTGGATTATTTCGCGTGGCTCTCGCTTGACCGATACTTTACTGAGGCAGGTAATGGATGCCAGGATGCCTATATTCTTGCTCACTCATGAACTATCTGAGTTTTCTGGAAAAATTTCTCTTTGACAGTTATTGACATTGTCTCGATGTTACATCGTATGAGCAAGTTTCACTTCTAGTTATTTTATTTTTATCGGATCGAAAGTGACATATCCTATTCTTCTATTCTACGACCTCTGTGTGCCTAGAGATTAGGCATTTTACCCAGTTGCACCAAGATGATCTTTTCCGATATGGGATTTGAATTAGTTGCTTGTACGAATCCTCAAAACACATGGGAGAAAAATCATGCTAGTCGTTTTTGATGTATTTTTGGTGATTTTTTGGTCGTAATGGTTAGTTTCTTTATCCAGGGTTGCCCGAAAAAGTTTATCATCGAAAAGCTAGTCAAAATGTCAACTCCGTGCCCCTGCCCTTGTGGTTTTCTATTTTTCCGGACGTGGCGAGTCACGGCAGAGCTGAACCAAGTTTAAATGCGACTGAAAGTAACTCCCGAGATTCCAACGGGATATTGAAATAAATGTCAAAATACGTTACCAAAAAAATTTTTGTCGTAAGTTATGAGGCCGATTTCGAAAAAAATGATTATCAAGTCTGGAGAATCGAATTTTCTTAGAAAAATCGATAAACCTGTACGGTTTGGAGTCATACGGAGGGATTCTGTTTTGATATTCTTAATTCTCTATGTTACTATCGAAAACGTGACAGAAAAAGTGGTAATGCACTGGAACATGTTCAGACCAAGGCCTGAAATGAGACGAATGATCGAGCGGACGAGTTTCCATATCAATGAAGAGGTGCAAGCCACTCGTATTTTTTCCATCGCGCAGGATTTTGTGATAATACTCTTAACAATGACTGGAAGATCTTTGAAATATAGATTAATTCAAGAATGTGTTTTTTACATGTGGAAGAACACAATATAATTCGGAAGTTAAGGAAGAATAACAAATATGAGGATGGTTCATGATTATCTCTAGATATGCTTAACATTATCCTCCTGAACAGCTCTCAATAACTTCGATGCATGAGCAGGATGAGATCTCGAAACTTCATACTCACAAGGGGAGGACCAGACCTTTGGATCACCAACCTCGTCCAAAATTTTTTTACAGTTTTGTATTACCTAGAATATGAAGAATCCAGAGTAACTCCGTCAAATGAGCCTCCTGTTCAAAGTTACAGTCCATGATATTAACATTGCCCATATAGGCCCATGTTAAAAAGCGATATATATAGGTATACTGGCAACGCTAACATTTTTGCTTGTAGCTTTGGACAGAAGGCCCATTTGACGGAGTTACTCTGGATTCTTTACATTTTAGGTGACACAAAACTGTGAAAAAAATTGGAAAGGATTGGTGATCCAAAGGTCAGGTCCTCCCCTTGTTAGCCCAAATTGATTCAAAATCGTGATGTAGAGATTCGACTGCCTGCTGACTGTGTTGGCCTAGACCTTTCTTGGCTTTTTCACAAAAATCAAAAACATGAAAAAAGGCCACGTGGACTTTGGGCGTTATCGAGATATCGAAGGCCATGTAGAATCCTCTAAAATTATCCATACAAGTCTTTCAATTAGGTTTGAGATCAAGTGAGAAAGTAGAATCAACTACAGACTTGAAATCATCGGAACATTTTACGTACTTGACGCAATCTTCAGCACACAATTGACGCAACATGTCGACGTTGCTCAAAAGTTTATAACAAGCATTGCCGGTAAAAAAGGGCTCTCGTGTACAAATCCTCGTTCAACATCACACTTTCGAGCCCAAGTGACACTATCTTCCGTAAATTCTTCCAGCGTATTCTTGTATACGGCATTCACAACGCCGAGCATGATATGTAACTGGGGAGGAGGATCTTGCTCATAATTTGAGTGTTATTCTCAAGTGTTTGATCTTGTTCATAATTTGAATCTTATGTAGCCTTGAGATTTAAGCCCAAAGTCCACGCGGCCTTTTCCTAATGTTTTTGATTTTTGTGAAAAAGCCAAGAAGGTCTAGGCTATTATAGTGAGCAGGCAGTTGAGTCTCTACATCACGATTTTGAATCAACTTGGGCTAAATATGGAGTTCCGAGATCTCATCCTGCTCATGCATCGAAGTTATTGAGAGCTGTTCAGGAATATAATGCTAAGCATATCTAGAGATAATCATGAACCATCCTCATATTTGTTATTCTTCCCAAATCTCCGAATTATATTGTGTTCTTCCACATGTAAAAATACATTCTTGAATTTATCAATATATCAAAGATGTTCCAGTCATTGTTAAGAGTATATCAAAAAATCCTGCGCGATGGAAAAAATACGAATGGCTTGCACCTCTTCATTGATGTGGGAACTCGTCCGCTCGATCATTCGTCTCATTTCAGGCCTTGGTCTGAACATGTTCCAGTGCATTATCACTTTTTTGTCACTTTTTCGATAGTAACATAGAGAATTAAGAATATCAGAACAGAATCCCTCCGTATGACTCCAAACCGTACAGGTTTATCAATTTTTCTAAGAAAATTCGATTCTCCAGACTTCATAATCATTTTTTTCGGAATCGGCCTCATAACTTACGACAAAAAATTTTTTGGTAACGTTTTTTGACATTTATTTCAATATCCCGTTGGAATCTCGGGAGTTACTTTCATCCGCATTTAAACTTGGTTCAGCCCTGCCGTGGAGTGTGAAGCGCCGCAGTAGGGCTCAATAGGTATTGGGATGAGCGAATACATCAAATATTATGATGTTATTCATCAAATCCTGTTACTACAAGAGCCAAAAGATCTTTCCTCTTGTGCACGCTGAGCTCATACATTTTGTCGTGCAATTTCGACTAAATTTTTACCCCTTTGGTTTTCCTCTATCGAGTTGAATTTGCCTCATTTCAGGCTTGTCCGCGCTGATTCTTTCTTGGAGTAAATTGCTAGGCGCAACTTTTTTATGCTTCAAAGTATCGATAAAAATCTATTTTCACACTTTGCGAAGTACTTTTTCGACTAAATCTACTTTAACTTTTGCTAAACTTTGTAGTCAGTTCCGTGCCGTACTGGCGCGCAAGGCTACACAGATCCTAGTCAGCTTTTTTCAAACTATCCAGTGACCAAATGAAAATTCCAAATCGAGACCGTGGCTTGAATCGTTTGGCCGTAGGATCAGTATAGTGCTAAATTTCTGGTTTTGTGCCCGCTACCGTATCATCAGTGTTATTCTTATGGTACCGAAAAATTCACAATGTGGAAAAATTCACATTCGTGCGTGAGTTAATTCTTATTTCATATATTCCGAAGAGTCGAAAAAAAAACATCTTAGAACCCTCATTGTAAATCTCAATTTGTAGTTTACTTACAAATTGAATTTGTACTTTGTCGAACTACAGATGAATTTGTAGTATACTACAAATGTATTTGTAGGAGTGGAACTCTGAAAATATCTGTATAAGGAACCACAAATGAAATTGTGACATATTACAAATTCAATTTGTAGTTGATGTCAGTAGTTGATGATGCACGAGTACGCAAGAATCCCGCCAGGTGTCTCACTACGTCTCTTGAGGTGCCGGTGACTCCGCGAACGACTTATATTTTATTCCTCACAACATTTTATTCTAATGTTAGATTATAGTAATATCACGCATCTGATCAGAATTTCATGAGCAATCCTAACTACTCCATATTTTAGTCATTTTGTGTCTTACAAGTGATATTCAACTTCAGTACTGAACGGATTTTCGTTCTCGCGAGCGAGTATATATACGAGTTTCGATCTTACGTGGAGATATATAGATATAGTTGCGAGCGAGCGTCCGTAAAGCGAATGTACAATTATATCATTAACGACAATATTGATTAATATTCGAGAATAAAATACGAGATTCAAGAACCCAGCGTCACAAATGTGTCAAGTTGCGACCCATAATCCCATCAATAGTCGCCCCTACCTTCTAACCCCGTCGGTCGTCGTACATATGGGTTCGATTTGTCACCTACAAAAATTTTTCTTGCAGCAAAGTTTTGTTCGTATACATTTTTCACTCTCTTCATGCTACGAGTCAATTTTACAAAATTGTCAGTAATATGGGCTGAAACTCTTCAACATTTCGGATTAATTAACAAAACATCCGATACAGAATCGTACAATTCCTTGAAGGTTCTTCATGGGGTCATTACGCTAACCATAAGCCTAATGTACACAATTTGATTTTGCATTTAGGTACAAAGTCGTTCCCTTGAGTTCCGAGGAATCAAATTTTTTTTTGCCACAGCATTTTCAACTCGTGAGTAACTACAAATTGAAATTGTGAACATCTACAAATTGAATTTGTATGGAGGAATCGACAAATTGAATTCGTGAATAACTACAAATTCCCCGTAGTTCCGAATTTGACAGATTGAATTTGTAGTTATGCACAAATTCATTTGTAGAAAACTACAAATTGAGATTTATAATGCTGGGAAGTGAGATTGGGGGTTGGCACATTTTCGACCCTCAGATACCAAAGCTTCCGTTGCACTACTGATATGTGAATCAAGATTGTTGCGAGCTTCCACTTATCCGACAGACCGTGCGGGGTTTAGAGAGCCGTGTCACTTCCAAAATTTTCTCATAGTTACTCATGGCTTAGACTATTAAGAATCTGGATTATCGCTATTGAATAGGCCTTATATCCAGAAATAGGGACAGAAAACGAAATTGTCGCAAGCAAATCTGCAGGTGATGATTTCGTTAGTATGAATTCATGTAGGCAATATTTGAGTTCCCGATGGTGTATATTTCGAGAGAACGTCTTTTAACGAAGATATTCTTGGACATTTCTTATCCTTTAGTTGTAAACTTGGTGTCAACAGATACTCCCTGAAGGTGCAGGGGATCCTTTCCTGCGGCCATCGAAATATAACCTGTCTTTATGTGGTGAAGACATCAGAAACTGGCTCGCAGGAAACGATCCCCTGAATCTTCGAAAAGTATCTGTTGACGCCAAGTGTGCAAGACTGTAAAAAAATTTTCGTTAAAACTGACGACCTACGGGCTCCCTGGCCCACCTTCTGTGATAAAGCGCCCGTTTATGTAAGGAGTTATCTCGTGACTTCAGTTGGGAACATGAGATTTTACACTGATTTTCATCACGATCTTTGCCTCGTCTGCAAGCACCATTTCCGACGCCAGCGGGTGTCCAGATTTTAGCTAGGCACTATTTCTAATTGGTGGTCAGAAAACGCAATTTGTATTAGTTAGTATATACTACAGATGATGCTGGGCTAATTTTCACTATGAGAATTTGTAGTATACTATTTATTCACCTGTAAAAATCTGCTTATTCACATTTAGAGTCCATTTTCTGCTATTCCGATTTCTTGACTTATTAAATCTACTGCAAAACGCAGTTGGTCAAGATAAACATTCAGAGGTTCTAGACAAATAAGAATGATCGTTCTTGATTCCTACATCTCTTTGTGTGAATTTTTTTCTGAGATTTCAATTCATCCCAGAGAACTTTCAATCAAGAACTACCATCAATGAGTTAAGCGTGTCGAATCATTGCAAAGTTGAGTATTGTGTTTATGCATGTGGTAAACTGTGTGCCAAGATGCGCAATTCAAGTAGCAAGTCTGAAGAATGTATAAGGAAACTCAAAATGTAGGGATGGTTTGGGAATAAAAAATTGGTTCCTCTTATCCAAAGCATCGCCACCCCCATATACATTCCGAAACAATCACGTGGCCGGTCGATCTTCAATCTCGTTCTCTCTCTCTCTCAAGCTCTTTTCTCTTTCACCCCATTACGGGCCGAAGTTGGCACGTAAGTATGAAAGCGCAAGCGCGTGGTTATGTATAGGGTGTACCGAAGGAAATAACCGTCATCTGTATTCGCGATAACATCGTAATTGAATGCGGTTGACGGGGATTTGCTGCTGCTCTGCGTGGCGACGTGTATACGTCCGCGAAATGATCCCCTCACTACTCGATTTTCTTCTCTTCTCCATCACTGCCCTCATCTCTTATAACCTACCACCTACTTTTGTGCTTTTTGTGTGCTCAGACCAGTCTCAACGTTCTCATCTTCCTAATACGCGCACATTCCTTATCAAGTCCATCGAAAATGTTCTCTATCAAATTCATTTGACATGGAGAAAATGGAAAATAATTCATTTTTAGTTTCAGCCAAGTGCAAAATCCCTCGATTCCAAGATCTGGATTCAATACCATATGAAAGAAATTAGCTAGACAATTTTCCATCAGTTTACTCAGAGTAGTCAGTACCTTGGTGAGGTTCAACTCCCAGTGAAACCGTCGACTACACATTCAAATGGCTATGCCTGTCGGTAACTATAGCCACACCGTTGAGTGTACGAACGAAATGAACTTTCCAAATCCGTAGATGATCCGTGTGTGACTTCTTTTTCCAATAAGTGTTCAGTTTTCCAATACAAATAGAATGATATTGCAAGATGAGGTTTCCAAAAGCTATCTTTAAAAAAATCATGGAAAGCTCATTCAATTTCTCAGTGCGTATTGTGAATAAGATCCCCTTGGGGTGACGCATATACCTAAATGATACTTGCTCAAGTACAAACTGTTAACTGTACATTCTATGCATCGAAGACTGAATCCTGAATTATTGTGAATTATAATTTCCCAGCTTGTTGAAACAATTTAAACGAGCAAATTGATTTGAAATCCAATAGAACTTGCTGTAATTTTCTCCGAAATTCAATCCATGTTGCTGTTGCTAAATTATGTTGGGCCTGCAGTTCTAGGGAGGGTCCGAACCATCGAAGCCACCTAAAAGCACTCATAATTGCCACTGGGATTCGAACCCAGGCTTTCAGCGTTGAGGGTAAGTACCTCATCAACTACACCACGGTAGCTCGACACCGCAAACAGCCTTGGAAAGTGGGTTGAAAGCGCGTTAAAAAAAAAAATGCCAAACAATCATGAGCCATCATGTATGAATAATAGATTCACAGTGGCTAGAAAAATTTGAAGCTTCTGTCGGGTACGCGTGAAGAACATTTCTACTTAACCTTAGATATCTAATCCAAGCCTTGATGTATCCATCGGATTAGCCTTATCTAAGATCTTAAGATCTCGAATGAACGATAGAATCACATCTGAATTGAAAAATTTGATCTGACTATTGAGTTAAATTGAAAGTATTAGGCAGCTGTGAATAATTCTACATGTTCGAATGGATCATGTCAATAGAAAGTTGATATATACGTCGAAGTCTACGACTGAACCTGTACTTCTGAATCTCTATTGGTAACTTTATCGTCCATGTCTGCAAACTCCAAGCAATATCTCAACAAATATACAGAGCGTACAGTAGTATACACAAAGCTCTATTATCGGGTCGACTACATTTCTTTGATTCGAGCGATAAAATTTGAATCATGACGCGTGCCAAGGATGTACACCTCATAATGCGATTGTGTCAGTGTCTGTCGCCTATTCATGTGTAAACTTTCCATGACTTGAGAGTTTCGATGGAAAACATCACACTTCACAGAACCTGTACTTTAGAAGTCTTTGACTTGAATGTGCTCTTATTGTTCGACGCACGTATGCCCACCACGGGCTGTATCTCCAAAATCCCTTCAAGTTTTGGCTTTAGACGTAGGCAGAATAGTCCGATGATCAATCATGGAACAAACTCTCAAAACTGAATAACGTCCACTTCCACCATCCGTGCCGTGGAATCTGAGCTTCTATTCCCCATAACGTGAACTCGGCTTACTTTGGAACACTTTTGTATATTTTTCATCGTAATCCCTCTGTAACTTGTACGTCTTACATCAGCATTGTGTCTGTGGTCGATCGAAAGTTTATGTATCTCGCTTTCCATGAAGAGCTACTGAAGTCTATTTCGACGCCCCTGATCGGATCTATGAACGCTCAAAAATGTGTTCTAACGTTAGACCCCCATTGGGGTAACTTTGGAACAGTGATTGTTGAACGTGAAAACCCTTGACAGTAGATCACTGTACCGCTCTTCATTCATTCCTATGGAGATTCAATTTTCTATGTTGCCAGTGCCCCGAAGACTTCCGTGGGTCATTTGTAATCTCGTGGCAAAGTGTTTGAAGCTTCATCCTGAAATTTCTGAAGTTCAATCATCAAGTGTTCCAAAGTTACTTCAGTCTCCAAGAACAGCCTGGTTCTCTTCGTGTTTTTTGAGCGTTCCAAAGCTACCCCGGCTATTCAAAGTTACGCTGGTAGACGGTTCTCACTGAGACTCGATGAAACTATATTATGCAACATGGACCGCAAGTGACCCTCCCTGGCCTGGGTAGGTTGCCGCGGTTACGATAGATCACTTCCATCCCGAGGTGCGTACATTATTTTCCGGAACATTTGTATCGAGACTCTAAGCTTTCCGACACGGTGTCAGGGCAAAATGTCGTTCTGTCCGACAGGTAAGGAAACGTCAAAGCATACTCTCTCCGTCAAAATCAGTGAAAACCGCCTCCATTCACTGATTTGCAGTGCATATGCACCAATTTTCAGCGAATTTCACTGCAAACCAGTGAATTGGGAGCGATTTTTACTGATTCCAGCGGAGAGAGTACAGTGCAGTGGCCGGAGGTCGCAGCCCGAGGGATCTGCGCATGCTCACTCGTTAGGTTTCCGGTGCCAGTTTGTTGAAAAATGACCATACATTCATTCCGTAATTCGAAATCAACTTCCTCAAACCTTGTCCAATTAACCTCCTTAAAATCATAACCAAAACCTTCAACGGAGTTCCATTTTGCAATTTCTCAATATTAACTCTCACGCACCGCACGCATACCAAATATTCAACCTCACGACCCCACGGTCTATCAGCTTCCGCGCTATCAATCGAGCATCGCGCTCTGCCCTTTCCACTCACCCACAACGACATCCTTATCTAAGAATCTTTAATTCTGTCGGGTCGAGGGTTCAGCTCGTCCTCCTCATCGTCGTCATGGTCCTTGTTGTCGCGGTTCCAAGCACAACAGCCCGATCTTTCGTCATTTGTCCCGCGCGTGCGCGACGACCACATCGCCAGCCACAGCAGCCCGCGGGAAAATTGCCTCCGTTGATTTCATTTCGCGGTAGATTATTCCAAGCGGTCTTCTCTCTCACTTTCTCGTGTCTCTCGAACCCCAACAAACTCGAGAGTGTTCTATACGTCTATCTCGCTCTGAGCGCCCCGCGAGTGTAGCGCATGATTAATGCGATTTTTCAGGGAGAATGCTGGAGCTTGTCCGACCCTTTTCGTTGTCCTCGTCGTGTGCACGTATGCGATCGCGGAATCCAATTTCGGGGCTCTGCTCTGCTCATATCCTTGGCCCCCGTGTTTTTCTCGACGAATTAACTTTTCCTTATCGGTGAGCGATCGTCTTGTGCGTGGATATGGGATGGCAGTGCGTGGGTCTTTTTGTGTGTGTGCGGCGCTGATCGGTTTTTTCTTCTCTTTCGTTGAACGAATCGATTGCTGGGTTATTATGAAAATTTATGCGCAGTATCGTGAAGGGTTTGAGCTGTCTTGCTTCGACTCGTTTATAGAATTGCGTTGGGACGTCATTTTATGAGGCAAACTTACCCATGGGAATATTTGTTCAATTTAGACGGACCAACCTTGGCTCTTGTAATCTAGATATTGTTTCGTTGGTTTCGAATTTAATGTCTGCCCATAACACCGATCAATCAATAATATTCTGCTGTATGCTCACAAGTGGAACGAATGGTTAAGGCTTTCATAGAATATGATACATTTCAAAATGGAAAAATTACCCACTCGTGGCAGTTATTAACTTGCCGATAATAATGAAATGGATTTATGTCAATAATGAAAAAGTTGTCAGCTGCAATAATTAAGGTGAGTGTAACCGACTTGCTCCCATACGTCGATCTCAAATTGAGCGCTCGTTGCCTTTCCCCCATTTTTTTTACGTTCGTTAAGTTGAAGTATGAGAAAAAAAGTGGTTTGGACCTACCCAGAATGATTTCTGCGTGTCCCGGAAGGTTTAAAGTCAGTTCTTCCATCTTTCTCTTGCACAGTTAAGAAATGACCGAGAACATTGCGTCAAGTAAAACCGGTGCCAAGAAAGTTTGATTTGACCAATCTCAACGTATCTGAATGCGTTCAATTAATTTCTCGAAGACCTCCAAAATTCGCTTTTAGGAGTTGCAAAACTTGGATCAAGAGCTATTTTATGAGCAAAATACGAACATTGCTCGTAAATATGGAGGCCAACATAGGAGTGTACCCAACATCGCCCCATGTTGTTATCTCGAAAGGGCGCACAGTATGACTTTTTTAACTACCCAGAACGTGTTCATCACGTCAAAATGAGGCGGAAATAGTGATTTGGGTCAATGAAAAAGCTTGAAATGTGATTGCACAGAGATGAAGATGATTTTGTACACTTCATCGCTTATTTACACTGTCTGAATTGATGGGGACATGTTGTTTACAACCTTTCGCAAACTCGCAAGAAATAACTTTTTGGAAAAATTTTAGTAGCTTGGCTTTGGTTATGTCAAGTAGACAAAATTTTTCGGCACACCAGCTTTAGGGGGGCATGTTGGGTACACTTACCTTATATTGGAATGAGCCCCCGAAAGAATTTATTTATTTGTCCTCACGGTGGTCAGGAAAAAACTAAATCCAGTTTTGGGGAAATGTGGAGTGGAAATTCATGCCACATCAATCAAAGGAATTTGTTGAGAAAATGTATGTTCATTCAACGCATTTTGAAATAAAATTTGGAATTTTTTTAATTGCCACAGCTCAAAATTGAAGGTTATTGTTATAAAACTCGAGCACACTATCGACATTTGCCTTCTCATTCCACTGACTCTTAGTCTGTTCCGCCTTTCCATGCAGGAAACCTTTTCACCATACCGCTCACATACCCGATCATAGAACGAGTGAGCGCAAGAGTCCGTGACGGGTTCAAAGAATACGTATAAGCGAAATTTCATGAGTACATATCGAAGAGCCGAGGCGACGCAGAACGTGTAATCGAGGGAAACCCAATAACAGACTCAATAAATTCTTTTCCGGCTCTCGATGTGCAACGACCCTTCTACCCACTTCTGCTCCTTTCTTCTTCCATGTAAGTAAACGAACTTTGAAGAGTCAACCCCCTCTCAAAGTATCCCGACTCCGGGAGACGAACTTAGGTATGCACAGAATTTTTCCCATTTCCTCTGCAGCATTAGTATGAAATGTACTATCAATCTTGTAGTAAGAAATGTCGAGTTATTTTGAGGAAAAATTCTAAAAATCATTATCTGAGAAGTACTAATCACCGATCACTCATGAGATTCGTGTTCTTATTAGAGACTTGATCAATTGCATCTTTTAGTCCAATGTTATCCTGAGGAAATCGTTTTGTCCAGTATTACAATCTTGTCGAATATCTTGTCATAGTAGAACGAGAAAACTGACTTTCAATGTCTATTCTTCACGAAAAATCAACACTGAAAACGTCTCTCACATCGTGAGACAAACATGATTTTCAACATTCCGTCATAACTTTCGAAAAAAGTATCGGGAGAACTCAAAATATTCCAAGAAACCCCGGAATTTTCTGAAAATTATGTCGGCATTCGGAGTATCCTTCAAAAGAGATTCATTCTTGATAAAAAATTCAAATTGGACATCTTTCTAAATGTGATGATTTTCAAAATTCACTAGAGTCCGGAAATCAATTCTGCAGCGACCGAATATGTTTCGTTCTTTCACTATTTCAGCAATTTATAAAGTCTGGATTGAAATCTCCTCAATGAGTGCGATGTAGAATTCCGCTCAATGTGCCCACTTTAAGCTCAGCTTGACACTTGATAAGGATATTCGCGCGAGATGAATCCGTAATTCGGTCGAATAAATCGAAACAGCGAATATTGAAAATTGTATTGCCACTATTGCGGGAGGGTATATAGGGTCGCGTTGGCTTCGGAAACAACTCTGCGGAATGGTAATTTCCAGAAAACGGCAGTGGCCCCGGCACGTTCAAGTCGAAGCCGCGGTATATAGTCTCAGGCCAGCTTCATCGTACACCTCTCTACATCAAGCCTCAAACTCATTTCAGTCGGAAGAGAGCTTGGAAATCGTCTAGGGCACAGCATTTCAGGAAATAGACATCGGAAAGAAGGGAGAGTGAAAAGCAATCTGCAGAATCGCGCGAGAATATCTATAAGCTATATACTATATACCGAAAGTACTCGAAAGCTCAAGCTTCGTAAAGCGTGCCGATACACGCGGCTCAATAATAATACTATACTCTCGCGCGCCAGAGTATCGGTCGCGAGCGATTCTATAACCCAACCCTGGGCGCTCGATCGGCAACTTGGACGATTTTGCTTTCGGCACGAGGATGAGAGCCATTTCCCTAATGTCTTTCAGACCGCGAAGTCTGATGTTATTATATTCGGTGAAGACTTTATAATGGGCCAAGCTGAAACTCCTTAAAACTCCTTGAAAGCACGCGCCCCCCATTTTCTTCTCAACGTCGAATCGAACCTATGCCAAACTGTTTCGCTCACTCGCTTACTTGATATAGACTTGAGACTCGTGTCTTGTAAGCAGCTCTTGAGTAGATATTGGATGGTGCAAAAGATTGCTTGGGCTAGGACTATTAGTGAAGTCAATCCGATATCTGTGCTGGGGAAATTGGATATAGTTTCGCATATCGATTGAAACGGGTGGACGAGTTGGTTGGAATTTGATTTGATTTGTCTGAAAGGGCTGAAAGATAGCGTTGACCATCTTTTTCTGTTCATAATAATGAAAATCTCTGAATAATTGTCTCGGGGCATTCAAAGCGTATTGAAATTTAAGATTATTAGATGAACCTTCTACCGTTGGATTTTAATGCTAAGTCCACAAAATTTTCTAATTGTTATGAACTTTCAAAGCTTCTTTGAATTAGCAATCGTGGGGTATTTTTGTTTTGTGTATGATAGGATAGAATGAAAAAAAGATATTTCAAGATATTAATAAGAATGTATTTCTTTCGTACAATAATGTAGTCCTATTAATGAGGATACTCTAACAATAGTGCGCTAGTTATGACAGTATATACAGATGATTAACAAAGAAGACGAGGAATACATTTCTTTTATGCAGAGCCAGGAAACCGAATGCAAACTTTTTATATGGCTTTTGTAAAATTGTATTTTTTTACAAGTGTTGTAATGCTTTTGTACTTAATCATATACCATTTTTCGAATGTACATTTTCTTTCAGTATTTATTCGACCATTTTTACAAAGGTTATTCGTTCTGAAAATTGTTCCAGTTCATCCCAACTTTTCTCCTTTCGGGAAAGGTTGACAAGATTGATTTTGAGTTTTTTCGTAGCATTGATCTGATTACATTCAGTTATCAATTTTCATACTTGACAGGTTGAACTTGAGTCTTTGTTCATCGCTACTTCCTTTCAAAACAGCTTCCTTTTGAAAATCATAACAACTGATATCCTTCATCATATAGAACCGCATGAGCAATCGTGATATAAGATTCTATGTCGACTCTCATAATCTTTTGGTACAAGCAGTTTTAGTTTTGGTTGTACTTTACAAGTATGACTGAGCCCTGACTATTGGAATAAAGGGAAGAAAAAGTAATTCGATTTTGGAGCCAATCACAAGAGATTTTTCTGTAAATATTCGCAGATTAGATATTCCCAACGAAAATTGAAGTTTCAGTTTTCATATTATCTCCAAACACTTCATTACCAAAGAAACGAATTCATGTTTATCTAGGGCAAAGTATCTTATCCCGTAATCTTTGGTATCAGCTGTATGGGAACGAATTTTCTCTAATCTACTTTTCAAGACATAATGTGCTGATTTTTTTGATCGATCTCGACTCATGTGAACCGTAGATCGACCATACAGTTATTGACAGAATTACATGGTTTATCAATCGGTTACCGATCAAGTTACATCGACAGAAAGTAATTGTCTGTTCTCGAAATATGTAGCAAGATAAGTTTTGTACCTTGCATGCAACAGACAATGACTTTGGAGTGAATCTTATTTGAAGTCTGTCGATGTGTGATCATTCGTTATGGGTGACCCTTACTTTAGTAAAGTATGGCACAGGTGGGCACTGTTTCGTAGTCGCATTTAGTTTATCTATACAATCTACATCATTTATTCGAAAAACGATTGGTAAAAAATGAACAACAGTAGGCTACAATAAGTCGTTAGTCATACAATATATATAAATTTGAAAAATAATCTTATATCAATAATGACAATAGCAATGATTCCGCAATAATAGGACAATAATATATTGTAAGCCACGAGCTCGTGGATAACAACAAAAATGCAAAAAACAACGTTCGTTTCAGTTTTGAAACTCGTCGAAAGACACATGTTCTATTTACAGAATTCTCTGGCTATCACACTTTGCGCGTAACACCGCGCGCGTCGACTCCAATGCAAGTTCATCACAGTAACTGTCGCGCGGCACTCGCCGATCGCCACATGATTGCTTCAGAGTGGGGTTGATTTCAGTAGCTATCTAGGCAGCGCAGCTTTTTCAACGGAGGCTCGGCTTCGTCTCAGCTAGTCGATGTTTGCATGGGAAGGGGTGGCGCTTTGACTGGTCCTAGACCTCCTGGACCGGACATTCCGTTGTTGTTCATATCACCGGGTCCAACAGCCCTCGGCGATGGTCCCATACCCATTGATGTGCCGTTTACTTGTGGCATCGTCCCTGGCATTTGACCCTGGAACATTAGAAGATATATTTTTTGTCAGTTTTATGACTGTAACGTTAATCAAAGTCTTGTTCTAGTAGAACGGGTGCTATGGAATCTTTATTTTTACGCGATGAATCGGGTACAGAATGACGTTTACGTGTAAGGGAGAATTACTTCGAGGAAAAGTGAGCGATTTGATCTAGAATAGTGAGTCTATGAATCAATGGTTGGGATTATCCATTGATGAATCTTGTATGAACTATTGATATGAGAAGAATAACAAACGTTGCTCGTATGGTTCAGATTCTTGATTGAAGTGTGATATTCTGATCAGACACTCCGAGAATTTTTTATTTTCCAAATGAGGAAAAATTATTTTGCCAATTCCTTAATATCTCATTCTATCCATTTTGTTTTGGATGAGAAATCGATCTTTCGGGAAGGAATATGTTTAATCCGATCACTTTAGACCTCGCACCCTGGTCTCGGAAGAATTTTCTGCCAAAAAAAATATCAATAACTGGGCGAAAAATGTGGAAAAACGTCAAAATTACAGAACTGAAAAATTTTGTTTTTTTCCCATTTTTTCCTAAAGTAAGAGCATATATATAGTGACTCTATTGCTGAAAGATTGTGTTCCTAGGATTGCCACTGATCCCTAAGCATTTTTTAGGATTTTCATCGCGCGCTTAATGAAAGTTATCACGAATCTCATCGGTTTTTGGCCATGTCCACTGTATTAGTCGATGGAGATGTTATGTAAGGTGTATTTTACGTTGAAGTCTCGCAATCTATGGACTGTTCAGTATTCTATCAATCACGATTTAAATCGTGAGTCAATAAAATTGAATAGATATGAGTCTGCAAAACTTACGTTAGTCACGTGATTGTGTTGGCCCATTTGTTGACTGAGCATCTGCCCTTGTGAATTCTGGTGTGGATTTTGATGAGACTGTTGGTGCTGCTGTTGGTGTTGTTGGTGTTGTTGTTGTTGTTGTTGCTGTTGCTGCTGCTGCTGCTGTTGTTGCGATTGTTGCTGCTGCGATTGTTGCATTGGATGCATATTTTGACCGATTGGCGTAGGCGTTGGTGGCAACTGCCTTTTGAGATGTGCCAAACTCGTTGGAGGATTGTGCGCCATATTTGCAAAAACTAACCTCTCTTCGTAGTCGTACTCGCAGAGAATTTTATTTTCGCAGAGATAAAATCGATCTCCAACACAAAACCTGGAACAGATAATGAGACCATAGCTTAAAATTTGATAATAAAATCCCGGTTAAAAGAATTCTGGTTAATCCAAAATTGTATTATGAAATCTTTCGAATTCATCAAAGCATAATTAATTTTTGTCGGAGGAAAAAATTTGATGTGCGGCAATGAGAAATGCGTGATTCGGAACGTTGGAAAATTTCCTGAAAGCGTGTGGAGTTCACGGGAAATTAGTCAAATTATATCTCGTGTCATAACAAAGATTAATTAAACTTCCACACACAGAGAAAGAGGCTAAAGTCGGTTACTCAGCAATAACTGGAGTAACGATTTCGCTCGCGGAAAGCTCACAGAATGGTGTGGCTAAATGAATTCTCGCGCACTAATTGAAAAGTAAGCAGCCCATCAATCAAACGCACGCGAAATTAAAGCGCAATGATGAGCTTCGATCGATTCATCGCATTCACGAGTGGCCCCGATAATGGGCAACTCTCTCTCTCTCTCTTTCTCGCATAAAAGCCTTTATCAAATGTATGCCCTAAGCGAATATATCTACCCGATCCAAGAGAGTAAGCGAGAGAGATTTGGTGTAACACTAGATACTGGACTGCAGGTGAACAAAAACGCATTCCCAAGCGGCTTTCTCTCTCACTCACTACCAGTGGCTGCGGTGGCATCGAAAATCCTTTTGGAGCCGATGCTAATTTTCGCGTGTATCTCGGCCGTACACACCAGGCGCTCTTTCACGTCCTCGCTCGTTATTACATAATTAATCACCGTAGGGGGGTGGGTGGGTTTTGCCTGAAATTTCAGTGAGCTGTGCTGTGTGTACTACCATATATAGAAGAGCCTGAATAATACGCGGTGGTGGTGGTGGTGGCGGGACGCTCAAATAATTATCGCACGCGCACTGCTCTATATGCGTAATACTGAAAATACCAGGATAGTAAGAGAGAGCATGCAGCGGGCTGATATTCGTAATCGCCCTGGGAAATGGAATTATCGCATTGCGCATGGTGGTGGCTTCTCTTTTGGACTACTCCATTATTCTAGTAGTATAAACCTGCTTTTGGCCCTGAAACTTGGCGATTGTACGTATCATTATACTCGCGGATGCTGCTCTGACGCTATGCTGATTAGCCGTTCTCGTCGTCGTCACGACTCTTCCGTTCTTCACATATAGTACTTGATAACCTTTTTTGTTCATCTTCTGGCCTTGAGTAAGAGAATTATGAAGGACGTGCGTGCTAGAATGGCGACTGAAATTTCTCACGCTTGGAATATTTTTAATTATGGAAACCTTGGAACGCTTATCATTTCCTTTGGACACCGCTAAGCATCAAAATTCAGAGTGATCTCAAACTTGAAATTCACAAGTATGTGAGTAGTGGAGGTGGAAGTAACGAGAAGTAGGTTGACTGATATGTACGTTAAGCTTGGATTCAGCGTGAGAAAATTTTTCCTCATGCTCGTCTTTCACACGGCTTATCAAAAGATATTTCCAGGATAATCCTGGGAGCGATTGATTTTACCCAACTTTTGGGAATGATAATTGATTATAACTCTTTTTCCACGATGGATAATATCACAATATTTGCTTTTCTACAGTAGTTTAGAGATTCTCGAACAATACCTTTAAATGAGCAGGATAAGTGACAAAATCGATCAAAGGCTCTAAATTAATGTTACGAATTCAACAATAACAATACCTTGTTGTGTAGTACATGAATGAAAGAGAAAAGTTTGCCAGCCATCTAATCAGGATTTTTCATTTTGATTGTGTGGTTGGCATTTTTGAACCCATCGACTGTTGACGAGACTGTTGATGTCCAGTATACTGGATGAGCACCATTTTCGATATTTCGTGATAACGCTTGATGGAAACATTAAAAAAATCTAAAAAAAGTCAGGACATTTTGTGGACATTGTTGAACCACGTTGGCCTAAGAATTGGGTCTCGAAATTCGACTAATTCTGAAAGAAAGAATAAAAATCGAAAAATTTTCGACTTTCTAATTTTGCCATTTTTCACGGTTTTGACACTAGTATTTGAAGTTTTGACTATGAGGAAATAGTTACGAGTGCCGGAAATCACTTCGAAAGTCAATGGGTTAATGATCAATGACAGACAACGCGATCGAGAAGATCAAGCCAGAAACCCTTTGCAACACATGATTCCCATCAAACCATCAAATTTGAGAAACATCGAGCTCTGGTTTGGAAGTAATTAAACTCGAAATACCCCATCTACGAGAAGCATCAACTCCTACATCCAGTACGCGGGTCAAATTAACGAGTTTCGTTCGATAACGCCATCGTGGCGCTCGGCGTCTTGGCGTCAGAGTTGTGGCGACGACGGCATCCTATGAATTCAGGCTAGCGTTATACTTATACAGGGACTGTGCAGTATGTAGGGGAGGAAACAAATCCCCAAACGCGACGGAATTCGTTCACGGGAGACCTCAAATCGTCGATTAATCGACCGCCCTTTTGGCTCGCAAAATAACCGGGATGACTTTCTTATGCTACTACTACTGACTGCTGTTCACTCTCAGACGAGCCGGCATCGCGCAAGTTTGGTTAGGCGAAATTACACGGCGCCAAAGCCACTACGACGACGACGACGAGTCACTCAGTCTCTATCTTGCTCGGATGCAAGCAAGCTCGGGCAGAAACGCGAGCAGCCTCCCGCGACTTGAAACTTGCAATTAAACAGCAACAATTACACCAGAGGGGTAACTTTGGAGCTGTAATAACGCGGAATAAAGGGTTGCGCTCGCTCACTCTCAGGATGGAGCTTGCAAGCTTTACCCCCCCCCCCCCCCCACCACTCTTGCGGGATGATTTACCGATCCAATTAGCTCTCGCTCTCTAGCGCTCTCTCTCACTCTCTCACTCTATACTCTTCTCCGTGCAAGCGTCCTTCTTGGAGTAGTGGCCAGTTATACGAAGCGAGTGAGCGAGAAAGCAAGCTCTGGCTCACCTAAAAAGACGTCCGGTCTAATTTAACGGGCATCCAATTAAAGACTAAACGAGCCCCCGCTTGACACGGACACTTTGTTGAGTATAGCCTCGATCCAGGCGGGCGGGTGGTTGAAGCAGTATTGTGTAGAGCTGTGCTGCGCATCGCGGTGAGGCGTCGTCGGGTCTTTTGTTTTTTGCGGTACTTGCCAACCCGCTCGAGAATCGCTCTTTATTCTTCCCGGCTCAATCTGGAGGCCTTGCAAGCATATTATCAATAGGTTTTGTCGATATCATTCGTCGCCGATGGTTCTTTCTCAAATTTGATGTACTTGATTTTTCGATAATACAATTGCAATTTTAGTTAACATTTCAATCTCTTAGAGACAATGATCTTTAATCACAAAAGATTCCACCTCATAATTCTTAACTGCGCTTGCCTTTCTCGCCGACGCTCGTCCGTATTGTAAATATTCTTAGTAAGTCAGTGGCCCTACAATTCCTTTATAGCTCAGGAATATTATTTGTAAAATCACGAGTGATGATCACTTGATGGTTTCAAAGAAATGTTCCTGATGAAGTTTTTAAGGATGACATTTTGTTGGACTATTGCCGCTAATAGTTGTAACTACCCATCAGCCGGTCTAGCCATCCACTCATCAATCTGTCCACCCACCCGCCTGACCATCAACCTTCCACATACTGAATAACCCGCGCCCCCACCCATAACCCACGCGGCCACGTATTTTTTAGCTAACCCAGCCCAGCCTATGCCCAACCTTTCCTGACTATTCCAGACCATCCCAAACCGTTTCAGATCGTTTCAGACCGTATCATATCATTCCAGATCGTGTCAGACCATCCCGACTACTCAGATCATCCGAGGGCATTCCAACCCGGACCGTTCCAGATCGTACTAGACCGTTTCAGACCGCGCCAGACCACCTTGACCACCCAGACCATTCGAGGCCATTCCAAACTATCCCAGACCGTTCGAGACCGCAACAAAACGCCCCAGATCATACCAGACCGTTCCAGACCTGCCCAGACCATCACAGATCGTACAAGCCCGTTTCAGACTGTGCCACACCGTTTCAGGCCGTACCAGAACGTCCGAAATCGTATTAGATAGTTATAAACTCTTCTAGATAGTTTTAGACCGTCTCAAATAGTACCAGTCTGATGTCCTAGACCATTCCAGACCAGACCAAACTTTTCATTTACCCAACCACCTGTCCACCTTTTCACCAACCCATCCACCCATCGACCCATTCATGATTCATACGGCCACCTATCATACTTTACCCTTTCCAGATAGGCAACCCGATACGCGGGATCCGGACGGACAAATTTTGGACTGGCATTTGATTATTACAATATTGATAACTTGCATAATGATGCATGATATGATTGGCTGCATACGTTTTTTCTACTTTGTTCTCAAGAAGGTCATTTTTCATGAAATAAGACCCCGAGTCAACTGCGGAAAAAATGCCCATTTTTGACATCAGAATTCTATACGTCTTAATGAATATACTTTCCGACGACTGAACGAGTCGTCCTAGCACTGTTTGAAACTTATTTGAATCATGCTCTATCATTTATTCTCGGGCAGATGATGATATGTTCAATCCTTTTTCATCAGAACAGACTGTCTGCAATTTGATGCCATAAATTTGAAGAATGGGCTTCGATAAAATTTCAAAAAAAATTGGAAATCAAGGAGTGGCAATCGATTTCTCATCAGTTGTTCCAGCCTCGGTTCCATCACTTCCTTTTGACTCCTTCCTTGAGATTCGCCAAAATATGACTTCAGCTTCGATCATACAACCCCTGTCAACCTATTCGATTGAACCAATTGAAATCCGCGCACGAGGCTCATATCTTTTGTGACAAAAATATTCATCAGGGGTGGAAAGCAATAGGAAGTTGAAGGGTCAGCAGTTATTTGAAGCCGCAATCGCGTGCGCGCCTCTCACTAAAATATTCAAAGTCCACAGGGTAGAAGGCCAAGAAGTAGAAGTGATATCGCACTCTTGTCCTCTTGCGAGCTCCAAGCAAATTTCAATCTGGTCCCTCGCATACTCGTTCAGATGACTCCGTTGAATCTTTAACGCTTTTCCCGAGCAAGCAAAAGGTGTCTTGTGCCACGCAGCTACCCGATGACACTGCTGCATCTTCAATGGCTACCGTTCTAAATAAGTAAATCGAGTCGCGCCTTTGCGACCCCATTTGGGGCCATTTTATACTTCTTTGCGTGCAACTTTGCACCTTGGCAAATCAAATATTGAGCAATTTGGACTTCTTTCCTGGAGAATGCACTAGTTAACGAGTGATGAGACAAATATTGGCGCCAAATTGACCAACCTTTCAGATGCTGGGATGATAAATCGATTCAAAGATGTCGGTCAGATACCGAAAGCATCCGTGAATTTGGGTGACACGAATTGAATTCGGGCAGGATGGATGGTTCAGTTTTAGATTTGCTTCAATATTTCAGCATAATATGAATCGTAGTCCGGATAGCCTGTCCAACCTAATTTGTCCTAATTTTATTACGTTGCTGATGTCGACGAGCGAACCGATGATCAGAATTATCCCATTGGAAATTGCACTTAGTGGGCCTCTTAATAATGCCTCAACTTGGTTAACAGCTGAATGTTTGATTCAATGTTGAAGGCACAGATCAGAAATACTCAACAATAGAGTGTGAGCTCACCATAACAAAATCACAATAAATTCTACTTTAATATTGTGCAGGTATCTATGCGTGCTTCCTATTCGATGAAGAAGCTTACTGCTGTTCTTGTAATCTCAAGAGTTTGCGTTAATTACCGATGATTCATTCGCACAAAAAGAAATCAAAGGAATTAAGCCAGAGCTTGCGGTGAATACAGCTTTTATTGTTGAATCAGATCATAATTGAATGAATGATTCCAAATAAGGAAGAGGGAATCAAGAAGATACGAGGAGCGAGCAACAATACACCGCCAAAATTGTACAAAACAATGCTTGACGAGTTTCTGCAAAAGGCTGTAATTCGCGAATCTCGTGTCGAAATGCGGGGATGTATGTTTATATAGGTATATATGACTGGCGCCTATTGCAAGATACGTCCACATAGAAGAGAGCTGTGCAAGGCCGTAAAGAAGGGTATTGTCGAAATAAGAGGAGGGATACTGTGTAGACAATACTCGACGATAACAACGTAAAATTGATGCTCCATTGTTCACGGCTTTCGTTTGTTACACCGCAGCACATTTTCGTTACCCGACTATCACGAATGCTATTGGCTAGGCGAATTGTTCGCTTCAACCCTGAGCGATTTTTCTCCTTCACTCTATACCGAGCCGACAGCTCGCTTCGCAGTTACAATCGGCGGCGGCGGCCCAGTGGCGGTTCTACTCTTAACGGAATCGAAGGCGAGTAATGGCGCTGCCGTTACCGTCACTGGTTCCGCCTGAACGAGCGCTCGATTGTTCGCCGTTAACTTTGAATTTTCCGCTCCAAAATCGGGGTACAATGGAGGTTTTTATCGTGTCTGATACGGGAAAATTGGCGGTTTCTTAAGGCTATTCTTAAGTCAGTGATCGTTATACCCGATACATGAGGTTGATCGAACTTGATTTTCAATGGATGAATTTGTTCGAGGTTTCCAAATTTCTCTAAGAAAGAGTACTGGAAAGGATGAATCGTAAGATTTACTCCATTCGGCTCTATTGAGCGTTGAAATAGTGCTGTTGGGAATGAAAATTTCTCGATTCTATAAATGGTACCCCTTGTGGGACTTTGCAAAAAAATTTCGCCATGAGCTATTTTTTCTTTCCCAGTCTTTTAACATGTTTTTCACACAGGTAGATATATTCATGGAGGTGTACCCCTGGGTGGAAAATTATCATTGTGTGAATTGAATATTTATTTTCCAGCGAATCCTTCGATAAATTCATGTTACAGAAATTCTACCACTGAAATGCGCTTGAAATGATCAAGATGTAATACGAGTTATCACATGTAAACGATCACTCAAAACCAGACATGATACCAGAAGATTGATTCGTAATTTATTAAAACTTGAGCTCAATACGAATCGGAACACCATAGCATCGCAAGTCCATCCATCACTGAGGCTAGCAAAAAAGTAGCGAGCGCAAAAATTGATATATTCTAATCTCGACATTTGTATTTCAGGCCACGCCGTGATGCCTCGACCAAATGAAAAAAAGACGTAAAAGTAGGTGGAGGGTCGGTTGAGGCGGGGGGGGGGGCGCAAGAAGTCCAGAGGTGGGCCGGAAAATTGAATACTCGAGCGTAGGAGATACGTTTTGATTGCCCGTCCATTCTCTCTCTGTCTCTCGGTAATTTTATTTTTTCATCGAAGCTCGCGCTCGACAACATCACACACATATATGTATATATTTCTAGCAAGCTAGAGAGTGAGTGAGTGAGTCCAGCGGGGGCAGGAGGAGTCGCTTTACAGGCCAGTTGGGAAATCACCCTCGGCTCGTTCTCACCCAAGCCCGCTGCTGCTGCTGCTGTTGCTGCTACTACGTCTCGTACGACGCGAGGACGAATGAATCGCAGGCGGACAGTGTAACTGTGTGTATAGCAGTGTTCGAAGCCCGCATATCTTTGCTAGTGTTACACAATTATCGCGATTCTGCTGACATTTTAATGCTAGATTGCTGCGGCTAATACACTGCAGCACTTGTGAGAGTATAAGAACCGACGCGAGTGTGTTCGGTAGATATTCGCAGGTTGGGTCGTGAAGGATAAAGGTCAAGCTTTGGTCAGACATGCTTATCTGGTCAGCTATTGTGAATTACAGGAGACAAGTCACGAGCTTAAAGAATTCTTAAGCAATTGTGAGAGTGTGATAATTTATGCAACGATTGTATACTAACCGGTGATAACACTGCTGGCAGGCAAAACACTCGAGGTGGTAAACGTTGGTTTTTGCTCGCATCACCATCTCGAACGCTGGTATGGGCTTATTACACGCCGAGCAATGACCCGTGTTACCGAACAGCCTCAGGTAGTCCCTTCTGCATAATATGAGATTTGCTTTGGTGTACAGTGTGGAGCCTACCTCGCCTAACCTGCAGTCGCAACAGTTGCATTTCAAGCAATCCTCGTGCCAGTAAGCATCCAAGGCTTTCAGGAGATACCTAAGAAGAATTTTTAAAACTGAAGTACAGAATTCTTTGATAGAATAATTCATTCACGCATTCTAAGGGATTCTTAAGTCAGAACAATGATTTTTCTGAACTTCTTCTTAAAGAATTTACTTTGGTGGGAAAGTAAGACTTATGAATTACTTGTATAAAATGAGTCTTCATTCCAAAATTTGAGTGCCATCGAGAAGAGGAGAAAAAATCAAAGCATCAATCTCATACTATGAATTATGGCAAAGAAATTGAATGTACTTTCCGATTCCTCTGATTTTGCTTCATTTTCATCGTGATTACTGTCAGAAACTATTGATACCGATTGGTATATACCAATGTTATGTGCAAGACTTTCGGTATTTTTCCACTCGACTACGAGGAAAAGTGTCAAGTATCTCAAATCAGTAGAGTGCACCGATGTTCAGTCAGACGCCAGGGGAACACATGAATCTCCGTCTACGTCGTCGTTGGCTCAATTGATTCGAGTGGGAGCTGCCTCGCACAGAATCACGTACATATACATATACACACATTCACAAATACAGTGCACTCACCTCTCCTTGATTGTCTTGCGGCAACCGTGGCACTCTTGCTGAGTGGTGCCATTTTTACTCGTCTCCGACTTGCTCACATCCATCGTCATCGTGATCTGGGCTAAACCTCCGTCTGCAAAATAAAGCAGAACGAGATCGATACTTTAATTGAATTTCTCTCTCTCACACTTGAGTGAATTGCACTCTATTTACGGATTGCTGGGACTTTTTCATTGCTCGACATTGACCAGAATGAATTGAGCTTGATATATGTACAAGCCTGGTTCAATTTCGGCTAACAGGATTGTCTTGTGGGTCATTTTTTTAATGGATCGAAATCGAGCTCGCCACGTTTTGCTCAGGGAATATTTCAGGATATCGAGGAATGAGTGGGGATACGGGTAGCCCAATTCTATAGCCTGCATTTTCGGTAATTGCAGGTTATGGTGGGAAAAAATTCTCCCCAGATTTCACTCATTTATGTTGAAGTTGGAGTCAGACTGGCACCAACTATTCAATTTGTGACATCAATTTCTCATGAAACATCAAAATTCGACGTTCAGAAAAGTCGCAACAGGAGGTTACTCTTGTTTCAAATCGACTGTAAAACTATTCCAGTGCACTTGTTCAATTGAGTCAGCCAATTCCGGTGATATGCTGAGATGGACAGATTTTCCCTTACAATCAGTGGTAGTGACTAAGAATCATCTAAACTAGCTGATTGTAGGTGCGATTCCGTCCATAATACCTGGTAAAACAGCAAAAATATCTATTGCAAGAGAATAAATTCCATTCGGGGGTACGCACGATTTTTGCTTGAATTTCTTCACAAATAATTGATTATAACTACAAATCAGTATCGTAGCATTTCTAGCAAAATTCTGGCCAGCTTTCGTCAAGCGAATTTTCATCAATGATTATCACGAAAAACCTTCATTTGATTTAGGTATTTTTTAGCTCAATGTTCGAAGTATGAGAAAATGTTAATCAAAATGAATGGATTCATTAGCACGGAACAAAAAGCTCAACACTGATTACGCATGCATCATCAGAGAATATCTCCTGCATAGTCAATCTCAAAATTCCACTGCCTTGATTATGCATGGCGAAATGGATGAGAGGGAGATCGATCAAGAGGGTAGGTGTATACAAAGGAGTTTAATTAATTAGCCAAATACTTCAAGTAACAATCCATTACACGTACAAATATCTTTTGCGCTTGTATAGCCGAGGGACACAAGAGACGCGCGACAAGGCTTGTGCTCAGCTTTATACTGCTAATTGGCCTCCTGAAAGCGAGAGAATGGAGGAGGGCTAGATATGTACATGAGAGACGGAAAGAGAAGAAGCGAGAGTAGCTCGCAAGAATTATAAACACTCTCCGTGTCGCTCTTTCAGTTTTCGCCTTTTCTTATCCTACTTTTTCGCCGTCTATTGTCTTTGCGATTGCTCTCTCTCTCTCTCTCTCTCCATTTCTTTTCCTTCTCTTTCGTTTCGTTGGAAGTATTGTTCGTTGTTTACGCTCAGCAGCTTATAAAAACGTCTTTTGAATGATCTATGGGTACAATACACGATGAGAGTGGCTGATGGAATAACTAGAAATGGATTTTATCGATGGACCCAAGTTAATACATCAGCGTTCTCTTGATTTTCTAGTTGTTATTTGGAATAAGAAACAAATTTTCTCACTCAAGGAGGAAATTCCAGTCAGTTTCGATTTTCGACAGATAAGAAGAGCCCCACCAATTTTTTCACAATGAACTTCATGCCCAATGTTCCGAGATAATGAAGTAATCTCACGGGCCTGGACTACACATACGCTACTTTATTGATATTGCCGAAAAAATTCACCAAATGATCAATCTGGATTGAATGAGAGGTTGGAAATTTCTTGCATCGGATGATACATTGGTCTTTTAGCTTATTAGTGTGGTCTGAAGTACTCATAACTAATCTATTTTATTCATAGCGAGATGATTCCTGGTGTCACAAACTTTCTCCCCCTAACATTGATGGACTTTTTGCGTCAAAACAATATTAAAATGCGAAAATTTCATTACATTGTTCCGAAGAAACTCTCTTCCAGTGGACATTCATTCGCGAATTTTTTCAGATTTTTCTTGTGAAATTCTATACGAAATAATGGAATGGAATATTTGAAATCGATATAATAATAAGGAAAAATATTGATTGAACATCACGATGCACCTTTTTTTGTACAAGACTGTTCGGTTGAGTGGACGAATAATTGTGATAAAATTAGATTCATTCCATCAAACCAAGAGCCAGACTTGCTACATAAATGGTATCAAGTCTGCTGTTATTATTTCAGCGTGTATGACAAAAAAGTAATTGCTCAACAGACTATACATCCATATCTAATTCATTCTTATCATTGAGAAAATGTCCATGTGATTATGGTCAGTTTGGTAAAAAATATCCGATCAAGTTTCAGGTAGTGTACAAATTGCTAAAACATATGAGTATTGTCACCCTGTCACTAGCATATTCTAGTACACTGGCTCTGTTTAGGGCACGGCAGACCATATTCACCCCGGCGTTGCTTCCCTCTATTCTCTTCGATCTTTGTGATCAAAAAAACGAAACGCGTGCCAAAGCGCGACTCTTTATACTCCTCGCCGCCACTAGGTAATATCTACTCTATACCCCGAAAGTTTACCGATTTCGGCGCAGCAGTCCCAACTCCCAATTCTCATACATGGAAACCGGACTTGGAAGAAAAAGAATTGATGAACGCGGGGCGCAGTCGGCATCGAAAAACATAACGAAACTGTCCTCCCATATGTAATACTTTACCCACTGAATCTCCGGTATATGGGGATACTCATCATGCACACGCGTGGTGGTACCGAAGACATATAAGAAGTTAAAGTAGGCAGAGACGGACGGGACTACTTTAATAAAAACGTCAGATACGAAGTGACCAGCGGACACTACTTCTGGGCGGACGTTGAATAAGGGTAGCTGAGATCAGGCCTATAATATTATACGACTAAGGGGCGAATGACGGACGTGTTTCTCCGGTGATGGAATAAGGCTCGTACAGTGTGGTCGGAAGATTGACCAAAGTGTCCGAGCGGACTGAATTTCATGCGTTTGAGTTTCCGTGATTTTACGCGACGACTACGCTACTTTGATTTTTATTGCTTCTGCGAGCCAGAATCTCTTTTTTGAACACTTGTGGTTTGAGCTTAGACTTCTGAGAGACCTCCCATCATGGATTTGTTGGGAAGCTATTTCATTGAAATTGATATTCAGGGTGTCTATGAGAATCTTTGCAAGGCAAAGAAGGACTTTCTAAGGACTTTTGAAGGACCAAAACCGGACAATGTAAGGACTTGGTTTTGGGAGCTACATGCTCATCGAGTACCCAAATACCATTCTTGAATCAACTATTAACTATAATTTATGTAATAACTAAATTTGTAAGTGTCCTCGCAATAGTTGAAAGTTGAAAGATCCTGAGATTTCATCCTCAGAGTATCTTTTTGCTGTGACGATGCAGCAATTACTGTCCAAGTTATACCAAGTTTTTTTTAAACCTCTGTCAATGCTCACGACGGGATCGGGTACAGATCGCTATGCAACTAGCGACTCTTCTTCGAGGTTTTTACCAAGAAAACTCATTGTATTCTAAACTTGAAAAGTTCTTTTGGGCCACTGCATTGCTATGAGAGAAGATTTTACTCATATACCTGCTGAGCTAGTGCGTGCGATCTATTTTTTATACATATATATAATCGAAACTCACAAGCAAATCGAAAAAGATGGATGAAAACGTTCATTCTGCGTATTGAATTCTTTCCATCCCTCCTGAAACCCCCCCCCCCCCCCCCGCAAGATCTTTCTCGAAATCTCCACCAAGATGTTCGGGACCAATTTTTAAATTTCTACACTCATTCAGAAAAATCTCTAGTAGTATATGAAAAATCCACGAGCGTACTGGCACTGATGACACCTTTTTTCTCTTATTTCTCAACTACTTTGGGAAGTTATTCTGCAAGGCATTATATTGCTCGCCTCCGAATTCCAAATTAGTAAGGACCTAGCCATGCAAATAAGGACTTTCTAAGGACATAAGGACTTTTCAAATCAAATAAGGACATTCTAAGGACTAGAAGGACTGGAAGGACCGGTAGACACCCTGATATTGATTTCCTTACCTAGGAATTTTCAAAGATGCCGAGTTCTTCGTTATTTGTGTGGATCCATGATTGTTGAAGTGACATTTATGTGACTAGCCTCCGGAATACCACGTGAAATAATTTTTGATCAGTGCGTAAAAATTCTTCAACATGGAATCAGATTCTCAAAGCCAGGGATGATGAATCCATCGCGAACATTTTTTCAGTCTATAAATGAATGATCACGTAGGCCCACAGAAAAATAAAAGTTCTCTGATCAGAAAAGGTGGGAATTATTTCTAACGTATTTTGAGCTGCTGAATGCGAATCCGAATTTAAAACATCACTTTTCCTTGGCTGTTTTAGATTTATGTCCATATATAAAAATACCACCTAGGTATGAGTTTTTGTGATTTGAAGGAGAATAGAGCAAAACTTAAGGTGGGATCATTTTTGTTATTTAATTTCACGTTGAGATCTTGTTCTTCGAGGAATTTCTGTACCCCGGAAGCTAAAAAGATCCCTAGATTTGTTAGAATTCCCTAGGTGAGGTAGTTTCGTCCTGGGCCAAGATGGTAATTAGATAGGTCAAAACTGAGGGTGAGATCAAATTATACGTGGAATTTTACGTTGGAACCGTATTTTTTAACGGATTCTTTAAGGATTCCTAGAAACGCTAGGAGCCAGAGATGAAAAGCAGAGGAAAAACCACCCCCAGCACCACTGAAAACTGTCGAAATATGCAATTCTGACGTGAAATTCGATATAAATTCCGATCACGCCCTTAGTTTCGACCTATCTAGACACCATTTTGGACCAAGGTGAATATATTCCATATGGGGAATACTTACAGGACATCTGGGAATTCATCTAGCTCCCGAGGGGGTACGAAAATTCAGAAAAAATACATTTTCAAGGTAAGTTTTGATGTCTAAAACGATCCCGCTCGTAAAGTTTTGCTAAAAAAAGTCAGAATTTTTCTCTAAAACGCAAAAACTCATTCCCAGGTATTTTCGAGGGTATTTTTGTAACCCAAAAATAAGGCTACAACTCAAAAACGGCCAAGGAAAGGTGCTGTCCTAAGATCAGATTCGTGTTCAGCAGCCCAAAATACGTGAGAAATGACTCCCATCTTTTTTGATCAAAAAGTTTTGCTTCTGTGGCCCTGTGTTACTCTTATAAAAATTAGGCAAGGCTAGATTTGCAGCTTATAATTAATGAATTACTGTCTCACATGTTTACGTATCGAGGTCTGGTCACTAACTAAAAATGATGTTCTATGATTGTTAATAGAAATCAGTTTGATAATTGAAAACCCAAAACGTACTTTGAGATAGCGAGAATGTTTTTTAACCATCTCGTGGTGAATACATGGATTCATCACGGCCTTCGTATGAAGAACCCGCGCAAAAATTGTGCATGAAATGGAAAACCCTACAGTTTTTAATCCTACTCTTGTGGAATCACAACCCTCAAAAATTGACGAAAACGTCGTACAGCTGAGAAAATGAATTTGCGGATGAGCACAAGAAAGGTATGAATATCCCTCGGTCTTCGCGCGTCGACGCATCATCGCGAAAGTCTCATACCTCAGCTTTTTGGGATCTCCCCGTCTACAAGATTCGTTCGTGTGCATGCACATAGCATTTCAGAGTAATGCAGCCTCCTCTCTTTCTCATTGCCAAGCGCGTACACGTGTATGCATACAAAGTATATATAGTATAGTACTAGTTGCAAGCTTGGCGTCATTATAGCTCCCAGAGTGGAGAGCCTGCTAATTAGTCATTAGCGGAGGAAAAGACACTTGTGCTCGTGTGCTCGCCACCGCCGCGCTTGGCAATGAGAGGGCAAGGGGGGTTGCCCAAGAGCGAGAGAGACAAAACGTGTAGGTACGCTTATACTAGCCATCAGAACTAAAGCTATCTTTCCCTCTTTGTCAGCTCGCTGCTGCATGCACCCAACGGTCGTGGTACCAACGAACGACGACGACGACGAGCCGCGACTTGAGCAAACAGGGTATACGCGCAGCAGCAGCAGCTCCTGGCCCGCGTCTAATTGGACCCCGGCGACGTAAGTTCAACTAATTGAGACCGGAGCTTGTAACTACCAGCGAGAGACCGAGCCGACCGTATACACTTTAGAGTTATATATACATAGGCTAGCGTTCTCTGCGCATGAGAGATGCCCGCTCGTAGTCTGATGTGGCTGGAGCTTGCGTTGAGAATTTCCCAAAATTTTCACGAGTTTGCAGCGTGTGTGAGCGCTAAATGGGTTATTATTCGAGAAGTGCTATGGTTATGTAGGTAAGCGTTTTCGAGTTTGGACTTGATGTTTGACGGTGGCTTTGATCGGTTTCTGACGAGACACTTTCATCAGAGGTGACACGAGATTTTGGCCTAATGGCCAATTGAACGATTTTCAGGAGCTTGATGGAGAATCACAATGAGATGTGAGATTGGTCGATACGATGATGAATATTTTTGATCCTTTTGAATGATGATTATTTGAAAACATGATTTGTGGAAATAAGCATGTGAACATACACAGCTGAAGGTTTCCTATTTAGAATGAACAGAGCTCTGCAATCGCCCCGGTAGCATAGTTGGTAACGCAACCGCCCGGCAATCGGGAGATCGTGAGTTCGAAACTCACATGCGGAAGAATTTTTTCATCCTCGTTTTTCTTTCCAAAAAATGCTCTGCGAAATCGTTAATTTGACGGGAATCAGATGCATAAAAAATAATCGAATTTAACTAGATCAAGAATTGATATTGCTCGTCCAATTCACAACAAATGACATCTACAATTTCAGAATCAGATCTGAACGAGCACAATGAAAACAAACTTTAATCAAAAAATATTTGTGAACTTTTCAATGGGCTACATAGGAAATTTCGAGAAGGTAAGTTCGTAGAAGTTTGAAAAAGTCATTTTTGACCAGTTTGTGACTTGGTCGTTGGGAGAGTAAAGTTGTTTGGGGGAAAATCCAATAAAGGAACAGCGAATGCATTCAACAGGTTTTCGAGGAAGTATGATGATCCGTTGAATGATCTGTTGACTATCTTAATATCAGTTTCGATAATTGAGCTAAAAGACAGTTTTCACCCTTTTTTTCTTGAATTATTATTGAGAAAGTATTTTTTTGGATATCATAATACGAGTACCAAAGTGTTTGAAATTTTGTAGAAAAACTTGAGATAATGATCACACCATTGGCGATGATTAACCGACCAGTCATCAGTAGTAAGTCAATATTAATCCGAGAGTTTCATCTTCATGACTGAATTCTTCATTTTTTCAAAGCACTATTGTAAACCATTTCAATCATCACTTCTAGCAAAATCCGCCAGACAGTTAATCCGCAGAAAAAAATATTTTTTCATCTCCAAAGCCTGCAATGATCAATTAGAATTGAAGATCAACTTGCACAGGTTCCAAGGTGAAACAGTCGAGTATATAGATACATTCAACTATGAAGCTTGCACGCGCCACTTCGCTATAAATCTCGCCAGGCCGTTATAATTATGAGTCCAGGAGCAACGACTTTAATTGATGGACGCCCGCGCATAACTGGGCAAATATCTACGTGACATCTTATTAGCGAGGCTTTCTCGCACTCTTAAACGTAGCTGCTTCGTATTCGTATAAGGTGGTATGCCTTATTTCCTCGTCCCGTCGTCGTCGTCGTCGTTGGGCAAAAGAGAAATGGAAGAAGTGGGTGCACGGGTAGTTCTCTACTCGAAGCAACGAAAGCTCCGCTGTCTCCCCAGGAAGCTTGTTAGGCACACCGAACTTGCAAGCTCTACTCTCTCTCTCTCGCTCTCCTCTTGCTATCTTCTAATTGGCGATATAATGATCCTGAAGGATGGAATGTTGCCGCCTGTGTCGTTGTCGTCGGCGTCGACGGTAGTAGTGCATGCAGGAGTAATATGGTTGTTGCGCGACGCGCTCCTGTGGAGGACCACTACGCTACGCAGCTTGTTAGGGGTGGAATGAATATTTGGCAAAGAAAGAGTGAGGGTGGTCCTCATGGCTTGGACGCAACGAGTTTTCATCCCCTATGCTCCCCTTCCTTCTGTGCGTGGGATTTTTATTTTGTGTGGGGCTATATGTAGGAGAATTATGTGGAAATTCTGGCTATTTTCATTGCACTGGTTGAAAGAATTTTTCATTGATTTATGGTGGTCACACGTGAGTTTAATGATCACGCTTAAGGATTAAACTTTCAATTTCAGAGCATGGTCTTTTGATCACGAATCGACGTGAATCTCTTCACATACACGAGCTTGGAGTAGATGGGAAATCAAAGCAGCCCACGATTCGAAGGAAGTTCTTTTTCCAGAAAAAAGAAACCCATGGATCGATGTGAAATCGTGCGCTGAGTTCGAAAATGCCATAAATTTTGCTCGTACGCAACCAGAATTTTTAGATATTTAAGGAAATAACAATTTCCTCCTGGTTATACTAGATTTTTGACCTGGGGGAAAGAAGAGATGATCTTACGTCCAAACATATGCGTTTTGGAATGATTGGATTGATTGATCCCCGTAAGACGCGTGGTGATTACCAGTCGTCGCAATGACATGAATCATGGAGACACTGTCGTGCTCGAGCGATCAAGGTGACACTCGTGATCCAGTACTTAGCCAATTCAAGAGATGAATTGCGAGTTTCGACGCTAGTATTGAAATATAAAAGTCTCCTCGAGTACTGGATCACGTGTGTCAATCGAGTGCTCGATCACGACAGTGTCTCCATGATTCATATCGTGGCGATGACTGGTAATCACCATGTACATACCCTACAGGAGTCAATCAATTCAATTATTCAAAAACGCACATATTTGCACGTAAGATCATCTCTTCTTTCCAATTCGCAGGTCAAAAATCTAGTAAACCCCGAAGAAATTTTTTTTTTGGAATATCTCGAAATTTTGGGGGTGTACGAGCAAATTTGATGCATTTCCGAACTCAGCGACCGATTTTACACCCGCGAATGGGTTTCTCCTTTCGGGTAAAAGAACTCTTTTCAAATTGGGGCAGGTGTAATCAATGTCCCATCAACAAAAATATGACTCTAATTCGTTCCAGTCTTATTCTTTAGGAACTGTATAACTTGTGAGAGTCAGATTGACTGGTTGAAACGCTTGAGTTCCAGAGTTTGTACCTAGAGGAATGTTGGCTCAGATGAAATAAGTGGCTTGAAAAAATTGATTTCAGAGGAAATGGCTTCCGCAAAATCATTATTATCCACTCAAAAGAGATCACTGTAACCATTGTGGTGGTTGAACGGAAAATACGACCGGCTAATGAAAATTCAACCAACCTGTCAATTTTTCCGTGGAGGAAGAAAATGCAAGTCTCACCCACCTGGCTAAATTTTCAACCACTCGGTGAAATTTCTACTCACCAATTGAATATGCTAGTTGAAAATGAAATCAATTCAGCTGAAATTTTTATCAAAGATTCTTTATGGTTAGACTCGTGGAGATGAGAGACAGTTCTGAGGTTTTTCTGGTAAAACCAACATTTGTGATGGATGAATTGCGAAGTAGCGGAAAATACAGCAGGATCATCAACAAGATGTATGTATTTGAAAAGAACTTAGAAGAAACTCAACTCTAACACCTGTCAATTTTCTCAACTTGTATTCGAAAACACCAAAACCATATTGGATCGAAAGCTATGGAAGATATTCTTTGGCTTACACGTACAGTACCGTCCAAAAGGTCTCGATGGGTCATTCCTCGAGTACCCTGACTTGCAACAGCGATAAGTCGGATTCTGTGCGTTGTACGAGAATTTCCAATAGAGCATCTTGAAAAACAGAAAAAATACCAACTTTTACTGGGTTGGATAATTTTTATCGAATATTTTGAAAGGTCCTACAAGCTGATAAAAAAATACAAAATCTAAAAAAATTTTACTTTCATTGAGACACCTGCAGTTCTGATGCGAATAAAGATACGG
Organism: Eretmocerus hayati; assembly: GCA_029851415.1. NCBI lineage: Eukaryota > Metazoa > Arthropoda > Insecta > Hymenoptera > Aphelinidae > Eretmocerus > Eretmocerus hayati. Next base: position 138,244,644 of record CM056742.1, read on the forward strand.
CAGTTCTGAAAAAAGCATCTTGTAGAGGGGAGAAAATGCTATGTGTAGCCATTTTTTGATTATTTTTTACGTACCACGTGTGAGAATGTACGAGCTGTCTAGATACCCAAAATGACTGTTCATCATCGGAAACGGCACAGAAAACGGTGAAAAACCATGATTTTGGGGATTTGGACAGCTCGTACGCTCTCACACGCGGTACGTCAAAAATAATCAAAGAAATGGCTACACATAGCATTTTTTCCGCTCTACAAGATGCTTTTTCCAGAATTGCCGTACCTCCACTCGCATTAAAACTGCAGGTGTCTCAATGAGAGTAAAAAATTTTTAGATTTTCCATTTTTTCATCAGCGTATAGGACCTTCAAAAGTATTCGATAAAAATCATCCAAACCCAGTCAAAGTTTGTATTTTTTCTGTTCTTTAAGATGCTTTTTTGAAAATTTTCGTACAACGCATAAAATTCGACTTGTCGCTGTTGCAAGTCAGAGTACTCGAGGGATGACCCATCGAGAACTTTTGGACGGTACTGCAGACCAAGTGGAATTTTACAGTCTCGAATTCTTCATGCTAGATAATTGAGTCGAAAATTCTATTTTATACATACACCATCCTCTCTTCTCGTAGATTTTAGAATTTTTTTATGTCTAATCAAGTATAGCAGACAATTTTTCACTAAAAATCGTCGAGCTCGTGTAAATCTCACTTGGCACACAGTGTGCTACAGAAAAAGGATATCCTTAGTCTAAATATTTTAGTTTGCGATGGACAATATGAGATGATATCTGGTAAAGAACAAAGATTGTAGATAACCATTTGTTTTTGCTACATGGAAAATTCAATTGTCTTGATTACAACTCGTGGCTCGAAGTAAAGCTGATCCATTAAATGGCAGGAAGAATCTTCAAGTAATGCAATCCTCCGTAACAAATGGAAAACTGATAACACAAGGAAGAACGCAATCTAGATCACGAATGTACCTAATAAAACATAGATTGCAATCCAAGTTGCCCAACCAATTACTGTATTCCGAGTAATTTCTCATTTAGTGCTGCTACGGTTGCGCGATCTCTGTTCATCTCGCCGTACATAAAACTCGAGCTGGCAAAGATGAGAAAGGAAGGAAGAGCAATAGCGAGGGAAATGTACGTAAAGTGTCCGTGGAATGAATCGAAATTGAGAAAATTTTCAAAGCAAATAAGTAGAAACATTCTTCCAATTAGTGTTTCCATTTAACTGTCACTCATTTAGAGTTCTAGGTATTACGGGACACAGATAATCTGAAAGCTTACAATTAAAATACTTGAAGAAAACGATCCAATTAGCTGATGCAGAAACGACACTTGAATCTCACTGAATATAAATCATTAATTGACTGTGACTATCAAAATTCGCTCGCAGTGATCTATTGTCCATTACATGGATATCAAGTATCTATGTCTTTCATAACCTTGGTTTTCATGAATCACTTGAGTATGAGTACCGGTGAAACCTGGGTTCAGATAGAATTTGCGTGAACACAACCAAACGGATGTTTTCTGCAATCCGTAAAGCTGTTCCAGGTTCCAGATGAAGTCGAGAACCAAAATTCTATAGGAAAAAAGGCACCAACTGGACCGACCGATGGAGAACTCTCTCATTTTTAGGAAATCGAAGAAAATGGCAATTGGCACTTGGAACTGACCTCAATTTTCATCAAGGAATTCTCATGAGGTCTTTTGAATTTCGCTCTACACAGGATAACTATCGGTGAGCTTATGGATTCTTACACACATCTTTTACTAGCAATAAAAGAATAGTAGTTGATCACGAGGAGCACAAGAAAAGTTGTTGAACTGTTTTTTCAGTGAATATACACTGAAACTTCAATGACTTTGGGATTCGAAAGGGACCTCGTCACTCAAGTTTTAGTGAGCATCACCAATCAATGAGTAAGACGATTCACTGAAATTTCAGTGCTTCAAGGGTTCTTTCGTATCGTCTTTTCTGATGAAGTCTCAGTGGGCACACTCGTTCGAATAATAAAATAGCTCAACCTTAGCCACTTCTTAGAGAAAAAATTCTAGTATGAAACGCAATCCCGAACCAGTCGGGATGTAGGGGAAACTTTTCACAAAAATTCTGGCTATAGGAATCGAACCCACAACTTCTCGAAAAGTTTTGTCTCCAAGACTAACTAGCTGATCACTGAACCAACACCGTTCTTGTCAACTAATAGATATCAAATGAATATGTATAAATTGGAAAAGTATCGTAGATTCGGACTTCTTTGTGTTCCGAAATGGTTGTCTGATCGACAGATAATTTCAATGAAGAAACTAACTTCGACTGAATCACTAGGTTGATTCATGACCTATCCTCATCGGGAATTGTATGTAAAAAGCTGCCCCAAAGAACAGCTCAAAATAGATATGGGTATGACATCGTTTCATTCTAAATTCACTCCGCTTCGTTGGTTTCATATCCCGAGACAGGGGGGAAAAATTCGATTACCCAGATTTCGTCAGAAACACATGATGGCATCATCACCATTCTATGGCCGGGAAAAACTTTCAAACCGAGCATCTTCCTCTATCTCTCATGCATAGAGCTAGACTTCACGGCAAAGATATTTTGATTCGACAAAGGGATTTGAAGATTCTTCCTCTCTCTTGGTACGATAACGCAAAACTGTTTTGTAGGGTGGCATGGCATGGCGGTGGCGGCGCATCGTCGCCACGGAATCGACGTCCGCGCGCGATACTTTCACGAAAAAGGCAATATTCATAAATCACCGTTATACGCTTAGAATAAGCACTCGCGGCCTCTTTTTTGCCAGAGAGAGGGGGAGTGAGAGCCAAGTCGGTGCGACGCAAGTATGAAGAAAAGTGCCTATTTACCAGCGAGAAAAGGAAACACCGATAGATCACGAAGAGGAAATTCAACGCTCTGCTTTATTAAAGCGATCAGATTGGGTACACTTTGAATGGCATTTCTGAGTATACTAGTGAATAATACATCTGCGAGCTTGAAAGACTTCGCAGCATTAGGTGCTCGATATACTTGAAGAGAGAATATAATAATCGTCATATCGAGATGTTATACAGATGTTATTATTGATCATTCAATCATCCTGTCAAGGGCAAATGTTATCATTGATAATCATTCTGAGACGGTGATGAAAGTCATCAGATGTGAAGACGATTCTTTGCACGCTCTTTCATTGAATTTTTACCAAAGCTTTCATGGATGAATCCTGAGAATTAATCTGAATGAGGTCAGATCTCCAATTTCCAAATAGCTCCATATGTTTCCTTTGGGGTAGAAAATGGCCAGAAAAATCGAGTGCACTTAACAAAAGTTTGTTCCGAGCAGTTGACCCATTCACTCACAGTGTCCATCATCACGAAAAATTTGTTATTTATCGATTCCTCATAATCGGTTTTCATTTTTTACGGAAATCTGGGAAAATTCTCAGAAGTCTCCGTTGTTACAAGAAATGATACAAACCAGAGGCCGAGGCTGGATACCTGGTTGCAAACGAAAAAATGAAATAAGAACCAAACAATTCCGCAAATCCTAATTTTGCTTTTTATCGTCTTAATCCCACCAGGAGAACATGTCTCGAATGTCAGGAATGTGTTTCTCGATGTTCCAAGTTCGCGGTAGTGAATGGGTTGATGAAAACCACTTTACTTATGAGCTACACGCAATTAATCCATGATCAGCTGTGGTAAGCTTTGAATATCGAAATATTACGACAGATATTTTTAAGCGTCTACTGAAAAAGATTCTTAAACGATGCTATCACAAAATTCGTTGTGAGCATGAGCTAAACACTCAGACTCGTTGCGATTGCTAAAGAAAATTCAAACAGGCAAAGTAGAAGAGGCAAGTCTTTGGTCAGCCAGAGAATCGCGTACTGGCATATAAAGCTTTGCGAGAGCATGAGTCCGCGGGAGGTGCCTTGAGCCACTAGAAGCAAGTTGGAGGGGCTTGAAAGAGGTGCCCCGAGATTCCATTAAGATCTTCGTAAGTCTTGTTACGGCGGTGGAGAAGAGACAAGAGCGCGCCGCAAATCTTGCAATAAAACAGTTCACCGCTCGCGCGCTCCATACCGACAGCAAACCCGCGACGCCGCTACGGCTTGCTGCAGGAAGTCAATGCACGTGGAGCTGAAAAGTTAACTCAACGCTAACTTGTTCATTGACGCTTGGATCTGTGTGTTTTTCTACGTTTTTTTCGAAGCACCTATTCCAAATCGATTGCTTATCGTTACCGCTCATTCATCGATCCTCTCATCTTTCGGGTGATTTTTTTTATTTGGTAATTTGTTATTTTTTACAATATTGAAAACTGATTATGAAGGGCGTATTTCCACGCAATTCTTTCAGTTTGATGTCGAAAATTAATCGACAATCATCAAATACAACAAGGGCCGTTATTGAAAAATACGTTATAAGATTTCATAGGGCTGCCATCTAACGGTGTATCTTGGCACCAATGGTTTGTCTATCGAAAGGGCCGGTTAATTCAGAATTATATTCATTCTATTATTATATTTTGACTCTAATGTCCAGACAGAGAATAGTGGTGGTTGTGATTTTAATGCTGTTTTTGGACTATCCTTTTAAATATACTTATGATTAGGTTAACGACGCCTTTCGAGCATCTAATAACTATGCCCTTCTTCAGGTTAAGTAGACGTACAATTTGAAATTCAGTTGATCCAGAGTTGCCACTTGAGGGAGTAACAACAAGTAAAAAAAAACCTTTCAGACGAGTTTTATTGATACAAGGTGAAAAGTTCCAACCATTGTACCATTGAAGCTAACAGAGAGTCTTCATATAGCCTTTCTAGTGAAAAAAAACACATGAAATTATTCATGAAATGACTGCCAAGCAAAGCTGACGACCTGTTTGGTTCAAATATTCATCCCCATATGCAGATATTTTGAGTGGAATCAACATAAAACTCACCACATGCTCAAAAAGTCCACTTCTTCATAGAAATTCGTGCCGTAGCAATCTAATGTGCACCGGCTGTTCTGCACAACATCAGCGCGAATTGTCTCGAGCTTCTAACAAATCCTAAGCACTTGCTCTACTACTACTATCTCGACCATCCATCTTCATTCAAATCGCGCGCTTTGGTATAGTACGTGGTGGCGTCCCGCGCAGTACCCGGCAATTAGTGTAAATTTTAGCCAAACGCACTTGCGCCATTCATTAGTGCGTGTATTCGTTCCAACAGCAGCAGTAGTAGACTTTCCTCTTATTCCTCATCCTCATCCCATTCATCTAACCCTACGTTCTAATTTATTTGCTCGCAAAACATACGTACACGTAGAACAGATATAATTCTGTGACCGTGACGCGCAAAACTTGACCCTCCTATACAACCCATTATTGCCATAAGGGTCATTCTACAATGAGACCTATAATGTATCGTTCTTGAAAATTTGGATGAGAGTGAGATTGAAGAAGAAGGAAAGAAATTCTATCCAAGTGCAATTAATAGCAAATCAAAATTGCCACGACAATCACCCGAGTGACGAATTAGGAATATATATCTCTGTATTTCGTGTGCTTGCGCGCAATCAGAGATAGAAAGCTTCCATTACCGCTAATGACTGGCGCCCCGGCTTGGCACTTATACTGATGATGGCTTCTCTTTTGATTTTCCAACGGGCTCAAGCCGAAAGAGAGACATTCAACTCAACCGTCTGTCCGTCCGCCCGTCCGTTTCTCCGCGTGACTAATTATGCCTGAGCGCGTTCGCGAGCGCTATTTCAAAATCTGCCTCGGCGAAAAATCATCGTTAGCCATAGCGGTGGGCGCTCGTCGTTATTTGCTCATTTAGCCTCGAATCGTTCTAAAAACACTAAGTCCTAGATATATATCTTTTCGGACGATCCGCTTGATTTCCCTGTGAGGAAATTTGGACATTCTCAAAACGTAAGCGTTTTATACCTACCCTTCACAAAATTTTGTTTTGCAATTCTATATACACTGTAGATTGAGGATTACGAGTATTTTTGAGCTCCTCATCGTTTGAAATTCCGTTTGAATCTCAAAAACTGACAACGATTGAGGTTTTAGGTGCGGCCCGTATGAAAAGTCGTTGGAGCAACTTTGGCAAAATTCGCACACTCGTTATAGGGGATGAAAAGTTACAGAGTGTATGTAATCGTATCGGGATTGTAAAATTCACTGGCCACTCTGAATATTGGAACAAAAGCCGAATGAGGCAAATCTTCATGGCAAAGAGAGTGCAGTACAGCAACAACGAGGATAAAGACTGATGTATATTTCTCTTTTGCCACGTGGCGATCAAGAGTTGGTCCGAATGGCGTGTATCGAGAGAATAGCTTGAGTGGGGTATTAAAGAGCCAAAATCTGCTGCTGTAGGGGAAATCTGCGGGTCTCGTGAAAATAACTTTGCAGAAAGTCCGCTGGATCAGATGTGGGCTCCCGCACATGGAAAAAGGTAGTATAGTATTGGCCTTCTTTTGCTGCTCTGTGGTTGTGGCTAATTAAGCTCTACACGGCCAATTTGTCGAGGATCAACAAACTTTTGACCCTCGATGAATTTATTTGCCATCGTTTTGCGTCGAATTAGCCCTATTGACTTTTTTCATACATCTTCCGGGTCTCCTTCACTTTTCAATACATTTACACGCGCACACACACACACACACACACACACACACACACACACACACACACACACACGCACACACACACACACAAATATCCCTGTATTCAGAAAAACACAAGCGTAATTCAATTTGTGCATAGAGTGAAGGGAAAAAAATAGCTTCATATCCTCTACAGAAGGACTGATATCTTATAACCCTTGGCGCACTTCAAACGAAATAATCAAGCCATTCTCTTTGGGAAATAGTACAGAAGAGGAGGGGTCGCCTAACGAGGCTGAGTCGCGCAGAGACTGTGGCTTTGCCTCAGTGCCAATTATCGAAATCCAAAAGCCAACACACTCGTCCCGCAGAATCAGCTCCCTCTTCCTTCCTTTTCCATCGGCCATACATATAAATTGTATCAGATCTCGTTTATAGAAAAGTCGAGGGTTTGGCATACAAGTGAGCGGGGTTGAAAAAGTCGTTTTTCTGTAGAGGAAGAACCGAGTGGATATTATTATTGGTTATAAGAAAGGAGGAAAAGAGAAGAAATTGTATAGAACGGAGAGTGCGACTGTGATGGTGTTTGCAGTGTGGTAAAGAGTCCTTACTGTACCTTTGAACAATTAATTTGTTTTGTCGAGAATAAGAGAGAGTTATTAGCTGACGCATTTATCGACTTCGAAGCAATTGTATATATAATGGTGAAAGGGCAAGCTTTTCTGTGTTGCAGTAGCCGATTTATCGTCGAGTGCCACTATAGAGAGTTAAATGTTTTATGTGGATAAAAGCTCGATTGATGAAGTTATCGTATCCGTGAAATGCTTTGAATGGGACAATGTTTTCCTTGTGGATGAAAGAATTTCTTGATGTATTTGATGTAGTTGATACAATATTTTGGGAGGAAAGAGATACTGCGTCACTTTGTGTGCCATGGTATCGTCTTGTCTTTGTTTTCTTAGTGGAATGAAATTTGGAATTTGGAAATCAGTCTGTCTATGAAATAGCCATAACGTTAGGTAATTGAATGAACATATTTCAATCACGAGGGGATGAAAACTTCTATTTCATAGTGAAGGGATTTTTGGCTTTTCTAATTGTGACTGTTTTTTGAGGGCGATTCTTGTCCGAACTCACTTCCTCAACTTTGATAAAATTTTGTCCTATTGTTCTTCTTTACTTCAAATCATGTTGCAGTAAATCCCAGTTCCATGGCTCAAGTCAGATGAACTCCCTCGTCCAGATCGAGTTCATCATAACAAAATGCCGTTATACCCACTTTCATACATATCTGATGACAAATCCAACTGACCACTTTGGTATAGAAACGTCAATAATTCATCGTTTCTCCCTCTCTCTCTCTCAATTTGCTCGATCCCCACTTGCGATGATCCCGCGACCATCAAAATTTCCCAAGGGAGTCTCGACCATTTGCGCCGTGCGGTCTTAACGAATCGCTCCAGGCAACGACTATCTATCAGGTAATGTATAACTATCATATAGTATCAACTACTGGAGGGCATAATCCATTAGCTTCAACTTGAGGCATCCGTCATAACTGGACGTTCTAGTATATAGGAATAAAAACGCCAGTTTCGTACGAATTGATGTGCAGTGAAGTTCGTTTAAGAATTTCGAAAACTAATACACTCAAAAATAGTCGTGAAAAGATGCCAGGTGCAGTACCGTACGGGTGGATTTTTTACGGGTAAAAGGCAATGCAGTGCAACTTCGATGAGGAAAACGTATAGTACAGCGTCTGTTTTTACTCCACGTGACTTTTGTCCCATACCCGCGCCTGCCGATCAACTGTACTCTTCGAATCGAAGAATACAGAATTATTCACAGAAGTTTCTTGGCTTTGATGCGGTCGAAGTTGTTTACGACCAAGTGTGTAAATATATGTGAGTTGAACTGTCGTCGAACTCTCATTTGTAAAATTTAATCGAGCAATCGGTAAAAATTGGCAGCGTCGCGCGCCAGATTCAAAATTCAATTCGCGTCCGCGTCACTTTCGCAATACGTATTTTCTGCTGCGCCCCAATTTGCTCGACTAATTAGGCACAAAATTCACCGTGCTATTACCGTTGATACTTTTTCACCGTGGCAGTAACGATTCTGTGCTTTCAGTCGCCCAAGCCAATTCAATTAAATCAGTCATTAGTCTCTGAGTGATTTGCAAAATTCAAATCTCGAATACTTGACATTCGAATGCTCAATCTTTCATACTCTGATTACAAATTGCACGCGGCAATTCGCTAATGAATATATCGAACGATTTCCGAGTATTCAGAGGGATTAATTCACACACTCAAAATTCATACGCTCGATTAACCACGATGGATTTTTGATAACGAGCCGAGCGCCCATGAACAACGTTTTGCGATTCGCATTAATATTTTATACCTTATTTTATGGACGATTATCCCTTCAAAAATGACGATAAATTGTGCCATAAATAATTACTGATTAAGAAAGAGTTATTTGGATACCAGAGCGACGAACACATTGACATAGAAAAAGTAAAGTGTTCTCAGCATGTGAAATTAATCCAAGAGAGTGGTAGTGGCGGAGGAAAAAAATCATCTCGCAACGTGTGCGAAAGCTGTGCGCAGATCGCTCCAAGATCAACACACAGATGAGCAGCATCAGCGCCGGCGTGAGAATCTGTATACACTGTGCGACTACTGCTGCTGCACACGTGGAGTTTACTTTTAAGGGATCTCGTATCAGTCTGGAACTTTGAGTCGTCTTTAGCCGTATATATAAGTATGTACACCAAGTTCGATGGTATATTATATATGATGAAGGGACATTTGAAGCCATGCAACTTGCGTGTCGCCAGTGAGTAATTGATACGCTGACCGGTCTGTATATATACTCGGAGATGGATTACAAAGTATTCCTTTACGTTCGCTCTAAATAACGTAAGACATGGCCGAGGGTACGTAGCTATGCACATCGGAATAGGGTATCGTATGCACGTTATGTGCTTGAGGTTCACAGAGAACTGGTGGAAGCTGAGATTCGCGTTGTTTATGTAAGCACTGCACCACATGCACTCGACCGATCGGTTTCGTTTTTCAAACTTTTTTAAAAATAATCTCTTGGAATTGTGACACAAATCAGGAGTAATTGAAGAATTTTGTGTACCGAGAACTTTTCATTTTGTTATGAACAATTGGAGGAGAAATCGCCAAAAGTTCAATGAAGTGAAATTTTGACGTATTTACTGTTCTCTTCATTTTTGGACTCGTACTCATGAATTCGTAGATGTATTGAGAATTTCAATGATTCTGCGAGCGAGTTTTGAAAGATCTCATCCCCATTGACTGCCAGAAACATCAATCTCAACACCGAATCCTATCCCAGATCGAATGAACCGAGCCTCTCAATTTCCGGCCACGTGGAGATCCTCACGTCAACAACCCAATCACTGTACCACAAAAAAATTGATCATGCACCCAAATGAGCAATCAATCCTACCTGATGACACGGATGAAGAGCTGCGAGACGATTTAGCGTTGGGAGCAATTTTGACGTCCGTATTTCTTTCCCAATTGACCATGAATCTCCAAATTCACAACTGCTGCTCGTGGCGGTAGCGGCAGCTGATTTTCAAATATATAACCGAGTTTATATACACATCAGAGCAGTAGTATAAGCGAAGGGGGTTGGTTGCACTTGGCCTTGATGCTCTTGTCTCATCTGCTCGCGTTGAGTAATTCTCCAAATAAGCTGTGCTTTGAAGTTTGAAACTAGCGGCTCAGTGGTCGCAACACGACTGACTCTGTCGCGTGCTGCTATGCTCATCAGTAGCGTGATGCAAACTCGGCGGGGCGCCATCAGTGGCTAGACTACCACCACCACTACGACCCCACTACCAAACCTAACCTCCCCACTATTATACATCCACCCCTTATGAAAGGAGGTTAGAGTGGGGTATTTTGGTAGTGTAGTGGGGGGACTGACTGGTGTGTGTCAATTTCCCCATCTTGAAGCGTGTGGCTGGCGTAATACTATCTGCTACTACTGCGGAGCGATGGATTATATGATGGGGAGTTGAGGAGGGTGGCTTATTGGAAAAATTGTTTTTTCCGCATGGGCGATCTGACTCTGTGTATAGTATATATAAAACGAAATGTCGCACACCCGCTGATGCCGAATACCGGTATACATGTACAGTGATGGTATGGTGAGATGATGGGGGTAGGAGAATGTGTTTGTAAGGGTGTATTTGTTGTCGAGGGTTGTATGTATTTTAGAGCGCGGGAGGTGGTGAGTTTTTTTTGAGAATTTAGGAGTGTGGGGTAGTTGGTGGTGGTGGTCAGTCCTGGTGGTGGTAGTGGTAGATTGATCGAATTGGAGCGGGTCACAATTTCGTTGTGTGTTTGATTCGATATAGTGACCTTGGGTGAGATGGAGATTCTTTTTACTTGTGTGTGTTTTGGTAATGATGCTGATGGCAGATTTGATCTTGCGCGCCGTTGCTTCAAGAGGGTGTGAATGTATCCGATGCTTGAGCAGGGTCAAATGGAATTTTGTTTTCCTCGGGACTTTAAATGAATGATTTTTGTGATTGATTCAAGATTGTCTATTTGATTTTCCAGCACTTTTAGTTACGAACTTGAGACGTTATTCCATCTACATTACCCTGCAGAAAAAATGGAACGCGGATACCTTCACTAAAACAGCCATCACTCCGACGCGTTTGGGTCTACAACAATTTTCCAAAAAGCACTGGGAAGATGAACAAAAATCTATCAAATCATGTGTTTCAAAAAATTTTTTGGTCCAAATTTCATGCCCTGAAATTGATTTTCCAAATTGGAAAAATTTCCATTTCAATCAATCACCCTCCATATATATGTAATTGATGCTAGCGCCAAAATTCTTACGGGATGTTGTAGCTCTTTTCAAGACCTTTAAAATTTTCTTTCAAACGTTGCCTCACGATCATTCACACCCGAGTTACAAGCGATCTCGTAGAAAGAATTTCGTACAAATTAAGGGTAACCAAAATGTGGAAATGGTCATAATCTACGATTTTGACGTAAAATCTTCAGAATCTTATGAAATAATCGTCAGGTCCATTCCAAAGGACTTCCGCCCACCTAACTAAGAAAAAACTCATGTCTCCATACTTTCAACACCCTCAACCCGTACAAAATTCTTTCTACGAGATCGCTTGTAACTCGGGTGTGAAAAATCGTAGAACAACGTTCAAAGAAAGATTTTGAAGGTCTTAAAAAGAACTACGACGTCCCGCAAGAATTTTCACGCTAGCATGACTTGCATATTAATGAAGGGTGATTGATTGTAATGAGAATTTTTCCGATTTTGACTGTCAATTAAAGGCATGAAATTTCGATCAAAAAAAATTTTCAAACACATAGTTTGATACATTTTTTTTCATCTTCCAAGTGCTTCATGGAAAATTGTTGTAGACCCAAACGCGTCGGAGTGATGTTTGTTTTAGTGAAGGTATCCAAGTTCCATTTTTTCTGTAGAGTACTGTATGTAATTTCATTTCAAGGTGTGTCAGATGTGTTTGATGATTAAATTTCGTCGATTTCGATCTTGTTGTTTGAATTTTGTCTTGTCCTTCGCGTATGAGTGGTTCCTAATCGAGCAAATGCCAAAAAAAGTATGAAATAGGATATAGGTAATCTAACGAAATAGGTAATCTAATGTAACTGGGTATTATCGATATCTATACAGTTTTGTATTTTTTACATGAGTCTTTTGTCATGGCAAACTTAACAATGATTGCTTTCTATGTTGACAAGCTCCTTAAGTTTAGACTTTTGACCAATAAACCAAGTTTTTCCCAAGTTGTTTTGATGGCCGTTCATCGGAATTCATCGTTAGATATTGGCTTCTACGTTTGTGCTCGTAGTTATGAATATCTGAAATCAGGGCCATTCTACATAGTTTATATTTATCATAGGCATTACTCAACCCCCTGCATAATTTTGAACAGTCATGACTACAGCCACGAGCGTAGTCCTCAATATTTTTGAATTTGCCTCATCGAATGAAGTCTAAAGTATAAAAAAACTCATGAACTATCAAAAAGTATCATGCAAATTATACCGATAAGGTAGATCTCATCGATATTTCGACTCTATCGCTCGATTTGATGAAATACATTTAATGAATGAATTTATCGTTAACGACATTTTATCATTATCGACATTTGTCAAACTGTGATCGCCGCCTGAGCGCGACGGTTATAAGTGGCTCGAGAAAACGATAAATTCATTCATTAAATGCAAAAAGTATCATGTTGTGTTCATCTCGTCATTTCGAAAGAGTCATAAAAAAACCCAATCGTGGGTCTTGGAAATTCCCAACTGAATCAAAATTTTATTATGTTTTGTCATGTTCTAACTATCGTCTCGGAAATTCCACGAGGGATTCATAAAAATAATCATTTCGAAGTCGAAGAATAGATTGTAGCTCAAATTATAGAAACGAAAAAAAAAAACATACGGCTTACGCCCATATCACAATAGACTTTTCAGGAGACTTTGTTATAACTCGTAAGCTTTTCGAAAATTGGGACTATTTTCGAAAAATACTGTCACCTATTCACCCTTATTTTAAGTGCAAAGATGGTACCACTGAGGGAGTGTTTGACTTGTAAACTGTGAAGATTGCATGCATCCACGTCCCCAGTTGATTCCCAAGGCTCTCACAGCAATAAACTGAAGCCTTCTCATTGTTCAGATGATTCTATAGCCATGTATCATTATTCAAACCAGTTTGTATATTGGCCAAAAACCGTCATCGCCCGCCTCACACCTCTATTACCTTTTTTCAAATCAATGACCACCCTAACAAGTCTCATTGTACATGATCATTCGTCAGAATCAAACACGCCTTCCCTCATGACGTATACAACATACAACACAATTCAATCTCCAAGATTAGCCATCGTACGTAGATGCAATACATTAAAATCGTTGAGCTCAGTGATTTGGTAATTCGAATGACCCGCACGTTGGCCGTGAGCGATTTCAATTATCTCCATTGACGCGGCAAAAACTAATACCTCGATTTCGACACTGTAACACACGCGCATCGCTGCACACCTAAAAGAACCAGCTGTCGTACATAGTATATAGTATATACACTGCAGGCGTCACATTCAACCTATCACACCAGTGTCAAACTGTCCAGCCCCATCTATATGAACATATTTCTATATATGTATATTTAGACAGTCACCAGAATCATGGTATTATAGATATATAGCTCTCGTCACTTATGAGATTACTCATGCGCGATCACGTCCGTATCGTTCGCGTCGATGCCCTAGCTCATTATTCTATAGCAACTATCAAAGACAAGCCTCATCCCAGAGGGTAATACACATACTTCCATCGTACACTAATACATGACGACTACACCTCATTTTCCACCCTTCATTGTGTATTTTCCCTTGTCCTCGGCCAAATTTCTGTACATAATAGGTAAGATCATCCATGTACCTTCAGAAATAATCAATGAGAAATCGGTCTCAACACTCTGCTGAAAAGAAGAGGAAGAAAAAAAGAAATCACTCGTTGCAGCGATTAATTATCGCCCAATCGATATGCTAACCCTTATACATACCTATACGAAAGAATACACACATACATATATGTATTACTAACCCTTGTATAATGGCAAAGTGCATCAATCGAATGAGTAATAAGAGAGAGTGAGAAGCCGTGTTGTACTGCGTTATTATATGGCCGTATAGAGTGGTATAGAGGCAAGCCAGCGCAAGAATCCCAATTAAGCTGGCTATACCCTTTCTCGCCTTCCCCTCTCACCTTCTGATACGCAATCCCTCATTCGGTAGCGTGAGGTACACCCCACCAGACTCCTCAATGCCCCACCAGGACTCCAGTTTTGTTCAACCCTCCCTACTCGCCTGTTTATCCCTCGTGTATACGTATCTATATATACAGAAGCGCGCACGCTCTTGGCCATTACAAAAATTACTGCGGCCCGTGGCTGATTTAGTGCGTGCTTGACGGAGGGGTGGTTCTCTGATGTACTGCATAGTCCCGGCTTGGAATCCGAGTGTAATGAAAGGGTTGCTAGGGAAGAGAGAGGAAGAGAGAGAGACTATTATCTCCACGTTGTATGCGCTCTCAGGTGGAATTTGAATTGGAATTATTTGCTATGGATTAAATTAGGGCGGAATCGATCTTCGGTATCGGATTTTTTGGGATTTGACTTGAACTCGCATTTATTGAACCCCAATAGTGTCAATGGTCATATCAACATATTTAGTTCGGTCCAATCCATCTTGTTGATTGTTTCTTTTTTCTTTCATCGCTGTGAAATTTTTCTCAACTATTATAAATATTTTGTGTTAATCAAGATTTTTATTATTGGTGGTTGTGAATTTAATGCTGTTCTTGGAATATCCTTTTAAATATACTTATGATTAGGTAAACGACGTTTCGGACCTCTGATAGGTTCTTCTTCAAATTGAATATATCTTATACTAGAGGGAGAATTTCTTAAATCAATTGAAAGTCTTTCAAACCCGACAGATTGCTGCAAAGACAATTGATTCAAAACCAAATCTGAATCCAAGTTCATATCATCCAATAAAGAATAGTCTCGAATCAACCAATGCCGACCTAATTCTATTTTTTCGATATCATTTTCCATTCAAGTGAGCAAAATTTGTTGAGATATATATACAGTCAGCATCAATTTGTACGAGATTAGTTTGTATGGCAGTCTAACTGTGGACATGAATGGCTTAAACGGGTACAACCGACAAATGTTCAACCATAAATCAAAAATACACTGAACCTTCTTCAACACGTTCGCTGCGGAGGCCGAAATCGGTGATCTTTCCATAGGTGCGGCGGAGCCCACCGGTGGGCCCGGCCAATGTTATTTCCCGTAAGGCCAAAATTCTCAGCACTGGGGGAGAGACACGCGGGGCCCACAGCGAACGTGTTAACCTCTTCATGCACGCACCTACTTCCTGTGCTTTCAGACCTTCGTTTTCTACTAGATTCTATAGTGGGGATCGTGAGAATTATTTTGAGCCCAAACACGATATGATGAAGTCATGCCATATGAGAGTTATGGCAGCATGGACTTTCAAGGTCAAACACGAATGATGCACTAGCAACGAGTATTTCATGATAAACTTCATGGAAGATCATCCATTCGGATAAAAAAAATGACGTGACAAAGTATCTTCATCCTTATCATCAAAATTTAGTGAGTTATAACAGTCAACAGATGAATCGTATCAGAGTGCATGGTCAAGTGAGATGGTTCATCATAATTATCGGCTGTAACAGATAACTATTGATGAGACTATGTTCATCAAAATTATGGAACCTTCTCCACTTCGGGCCAAGGAAGATAATACATGGAGTATTTTCCCTCTAAAGTCGAGGGAAATTAGAGGAACCCGATATCCAAAGATGTGTCCACATATGTGGACAAATACGGGAAGAGGTTAAAAGTCATTATAGTAGACTTGGAATTAATAAATACTTTCCAAACGCATGAAGAGAACTCATAACATTTATGGGGGTTACCCGTGCAAACAAAACGAATGAAAATGTTGTGAGTTCTCTGCATTCGTTTGGAAAGTATTTATTGACTCTAGGTGTACACGAGATCTATTGGGAACATTATGATCGAATTAATTCGATCACGAGTTGCATCCGGCCGCCAACTCATATTTTTCATGAAATTCCGTGATAGTCAAATAATTTTGTAATGATCAAAGTTATGAGACGAACACGGTTCTGAAGGACGATTCATCTTCAAAAATTGCTGTGACTTCGTATAGATATTCATGATTTTGATTTTCGACATTCCAAGTTTTTAACCTCCAATATTTTTCGTTCTGAATATTGATCCTCCTATTATTCTGTAAACGGAACTTAATCTCTTCAAATTTCGGACGGTCCGGAATGGGGCTTTCCAAACTTTCGACTTATCGAAAGACGACCGCTTCCTATTTTTGAATAACTGATAATTATTCATCATGTTCACAGAAATGTGACAAATTGCATGAAACATACGACTTATGATACACCGAATCGGTTACATACTCTTCAGTATTATCAATCAAAGCTCACTCTCCTAAAACTCGGAATATGAATCATTCATTATTTCACGTAAGATTGACGCATAACCCAAACTCACTTACAGAACTTTATATAAAATCTATAGCAAAATTTTGCTAAAACTCTCCTCATATTGCTCTTTTCTTGCTCAACCCTTGCTCTTACCTGTATAATCTCCACACAACTACACAAAAATACTAGTATATACACTCGAGTGAGCGAGCGCATTGCCGTGGAATAGATTAGTTTGTTACTACGACGCCTTTGCTTCTGATGCTGGCCATATAGCCGGGCACTTTTAATTACTGCGTGATTTACGAAGCGCCCTAATTAAATGGAGCAAACATCAGGCGGGTAGATACCCCACCATACCCGGATCTTGCGTCCACCTCGCTATTGCTCGCGTGTCATTTCGGGAAATAACCAACCGGACGGGTGAGCTCAGCTGATGAGGGCAAGTCGCACGACGCACCGTGTAGACTAATATATATACCACCACTACTACTATCTGTACACGTATGTATGTATGTATGCATGTATAGCATGTTTATAGGGAAACGCAAAGACTGAGTAAAGGAGAGGGGGGTGAGGTGGTAGAGGGAGTAAAGGGGGTGAGGTTTGAAATGAAAGAGCGCTGATTGGAAGAGTCTTAATGGGATTGTGGCTTGATGCGAAGAGTAAAGGAAAGCACGCGGGGGTTGTGCTGGCGGACGATTGCCGAACTCTGTTTCTCTCTCTCTCTCTCTCTCTCTCACTCTTTCTCTATCCGCGATTGATTCGTATATAGACCATACTACTGCTACTGCTGCGACTCGATTCGAATTGAGTTCTCGAGAGTAGAGTACGTTTGTATTGTGAACGACGCCCAGAATTGATTCGATGCACATCGCGGAACCCCGATTTAAATTGCTATGCGATTCTGGAAATCCATTTGTACTTTAGACTCGCGCGCTCATCCCCCTTTTCAAGTGAGAGGGTTCTTTCTCTCTCTGTCTCTTTACAATCTCCGCGGACTTTTTCACGAGCCATCAAAAATTTTTGAAAGCGTCCCAGCTTATCTGTATCGAATCTATATTTAAATGCTTGGATGCCTTTTTGTGTTTAGAAGATGATACGAAGTCTGTGTACTTTGGAGGCTCGATGTTTAAATTATATCAAATTTGAGACTCTTATTGTTGTGATTTTTGACAATTTTTTCTGGACTGATCATTATGCAAAAGGAGTGAAAGGTTCAACTCAGAGGAGTCATTTGATAGAAATGATGAAGGAGAAAAATGTTATCACCTTGTGAATGCAAATCCATCAATGAATAAGATGAACAAGGCACAGTAGTGAGGTAATTCTAGATCAACCGCATAATCTTCTAAGAGCCGAGATCGTAAAATTACAATAATGCATAAGAAACACAGATTCAGAGAGGCAAGGGTTGAAGTAGCGCAGAAAATAAATGAAACAAAATTGGAGAGAGAATCAGAATGAGAGGGAGAGAAGTGGGGTGTGCGAGAGAGTGAAGGAACAGATGAAGAGGGAAGGAGGAGAAAAAAACGACAAGGACGATGGTGGAGTACTAATCACTTCTCGGGACTTTAATGGAGGTTTTCTGTACCCCGTCTACTTTGTCCTTTACTTATTCCACTGCTGCTTGGCAAGAGTGGCACCCTCTCTCCTCCCTCTTTCTCTAGCGTTCGCTCTCGTTCACTCTTTCCATCCATAGTGGGCGCACTATACACCCACTGAAAGTGAGTGGAGTGCCTCGAAGAAAAGCCGGGCGAAAAGTATCATTACTCGCATTAAGTGAAGAAAGCCGCAGTCAACCCTCCCCCTCCCCCACTCCTTCCCTCTCACACCATCTCTTTTTCTGTCTTGGCTCTTGGTCCCACCGCAACAGCAAGCTAAATGTGATAGCCAACTGAGATAGTGCCATTGTTGCTCACGAATGAATGATCAATCCACGTCCTTCTGACTCACGAGCTTTCTTTCCATTTCTCACACCGTTAGAGCTTTGAACACTGAGATGCTTTTCTCAATTTATTTTGAACCTTTCTTTCAAGTTTGTTTCAAGGTTACATCTGCAGATCTGTAACGTGAAGTATTTTATCGCGATTAAATCGAATTGTTCTATAAATCGATCTAAGATTTTTGAGAAATCTGGCGATCCTCCGAATGTTTCTCGCGTTTATGCTTTGCTGCATTATGGGGTTAAAATAAATCCAGATGGTCTCTCAATATTTTTACAGAGTCGAAATCGACGGAACTTCACCACGCCACGCTTTATCTATTTCCAGTTTGAGTCCTCAACTATGCATTGGTTTTTGCAAATGCGACGGCCACTTCGACGTTATTTTTTTCATAGTAATCACTCGAGTTTAATGGAATTCCGAATGATACCATTTTGATTTAAGGACTTGCAAATTCTGATCATAAAACTTTTGCACCAAATGTTTCATCGAAATTTTTGGAACAACTATTAAGGCTTCAGTGATCTAATACGTTACCATCAGCAATTCCAACCATAACCAGAATAAATTCTAAGGCGAAATGCCGATGTACTCCGGGAAACATCAAATTTTCCACTTGGGGTCAATTTGATCCTAGCGACTCCGAAAACCCCCCAGAAGAGTTTTTGGAGCTGGACTCAGCAGTTTTCGGAAATTTCCATTCCGCCATTTTGGAACCGCCATCTTGGATTTGAGGAAATCATAATTCTGACTGTGCATTCGTTTTTAGTAAACCCAAAAATCCCCTAGTAAGGTTCCCAGATTAATGTATGTTGATCCAAGTTGTAATGCTATTTTCCACTATTTCCGCGATTTCCACCTAGTTTTCACGATTTCCTCGAAATCAAGGTAGGAACGGGACTCAGCGGCCTCGGATTCGGATTCAGCGTGCCAAATTACATAATGATGGTATAAAAGAAATATCATTTTGAGTTTTGCTCGGTGTATATTGGAGAAGCCATGGTGTTGCTCCTTGAGATTCCATCTTTGATTAATACGAAACAAATTTCATCGATGTCACGGCTGTTCTACTTGTTGCTTTGAATAATGAAATACTCTATCCGTGGGCTAATCACTCAGTTTTTCAACTGTCAGCTGGTTCATAACACTGAATATCAAGAGTTCGATCCCCTGCTTGGTTTGATTTTCTTAAATCCAACATTCCTAGGGAGAGGATTTGAGAATGAAATGAAGACAACTATTGAATCCATCTCATCAATGAAAAAGTTGAACAGCATCTGACAACTTTATAGCTTTGATAATAACCAGCAATGTTGATGTTTCATTCATGGATTGATCGGCTGCAGTATAAAATATTACACGCGAGTTTCGACCCAGTTTGTGAAAAGGACCCAAGCCACCACACATTCCAACGCAACCTCGCACCAACTTTTTGGGGTAATATCACTTCACTTCAAGCTCCCAAATCCAACAGAAAAGCATTCCCAGATCTACCCTTGGACACACACATACACGATGCCACAGAAGCATCAGCCTCAGAGCGAGGTCCGAGCTCGGTAAAGTGTATTAGCGAAAATTCGATGGCAAAGTTTGACACGTTTGCTCGGACAATTCTCGATATTGATATCCTGGAGGCACTCCATCACGCCATCACAACTACATACCCATATTATACGAACTTACATACTCAAGCCCATCGCTACACGAACGAGATTTTAGTATTAGTAAAGGCACATGTGTGGCAATAACCAAGAAACGGCTATATGCCGCCACACCCTGAGATAGCCGGGATTTATTATGCATGCCACTGATGTATTGGACGTATCAAACGCGGCAAGCTCATCCCTTAGCGATGTACGCTCGCTCTGTTATATAACCCTGGGTACGCTCTTTTCCAGTCGTCTACTCTTTCATCACACGTACACACATCATACATGTGAAGGCGTACTACGCATGTATTAGTGAAGATATAGTATATAGTGATTGTAGCACGTGTCGATACCGAGCAAATATGAAGCGAGGACGCGTATACATATTGCGATGGACCGATGGGTAGCTGGACGTTTTGCCCGCGAGTTTCAATTGCTCAAAGCGCTGGCTGCTGGAGCGATGGAGCGAAACCACTTCGCTCCAGCTGGTTGCGCGCACCAATTTCACACTCTCGCTTTGGCAAACACTCTTGTTATCCATAGATATACAGCTTTCGATTTGTCCACTCGCTAATGCGTTTGGAAATCGCTACTCTATCCAATTGAGCGTCGCGCATACATTCACTTGCTTATCCGAGTGATTCTGTGACACACAAAATCGAGCTTTCATACGCGTTTCCTTTTAGAATCTAATAAGTGTCTGTCCAATGCGCGTTGTTGCCACTCAACTTTCACCTTCCACACTCCTCTGCAGTAATGTCGTACCTGCCACATGGGGTCCATTGGACCCCCAACGCTAAACAGCCGTGCTTGTATTGTTTAATTCGAATAAATGCTGAGAGCATGTGCATGATCTGATAAAAAGTCTCCACCGAGAATTTTTCTGGGGAATTGGAGTGGAAGCTCAGAAAAATTTGGAAAAGCCGAAAGGAAAACAGTTATCAATTTTGACTTAAAAAACTAGATTCTTGAGAGAGTTTGATAGCTGCTGCAGACGAGCTCTTCCAATGTCGTTCTACTGAGTAGAGAAAGAAGTGGTGAGGGTATTTTCTCGACAGATATTGCTATAATGTCGGTTTCTATGAGTTTAGATACCGTGAATTTGAGGCGGGATGCCCAAAATGACCCGTGTGTTGCAGGTAAAGCTTGAATAAATTAAGCTAATGAGAGTAGTTCAATACCTCGGTTATAGACGAGAAGATATCTCATCCTTCGATGGACTACTGATCCTGTATACTATCAGGTGTCCGAAATCACTGTGCACTCAACTCCGTATTCCTTACTTTACGTTTCGTTTCCTTAACTCTACTTAGTCCGAGTTCTTCCACAGACGCGGTATTTAAGATTCAGTTGCCGTCCATCAGCCCGTTCGCTCGAGCGACACGTAATTCTCTAGCCCTGGGTTCTTGCCCGCTCTTATTACTCTTGAAGGCAATCATTTGGTCGGTCCTAGTGAGTTTAAAGTATAGAGGTAAACCGCCAAGAATCTCACTGTCTTGGTGGCTGAATTCAATTTCACTTGTATGGAGAACGCGAGGACCGAGTAAATTAACCTCCTGTTTGACTGCTCTCTACTGACAGATTCTTTTATTTCGGACACGCAATCGATGAAAAATTCGTTAGGATATTGGCTGATACACTCTGTAAGTGTTTGTAGCTTACTGAAGGAAATTTTTCAGAAACTTTACATTCTCCATCGTCTCTTGAACGTGTCAGAGAATGGTCACAATCGCATCCGCGTTTTCAAATTCGGAGTCCAGAAGTGTCTTTTTGGAGATTTCACGTAAGTATACTCCAACACTCATGTCACGCTTACGTCACTGATGAGTCGCCATAAGGTCAGTTCTGAATTATATTCAACTTCTCTAATAGAAATTGTTGTGTTCAAGATATCTTTGTTCTATTATCGGAGTTTCTTGACGACTCCCCTGGACATTCTAAGCCAAATGAGAGGGATCTTGTGGCTCCCGACTATACTTCTCATGTACACAATGCACGAGGTTCTTGTAATTCTTTGAACATTTTCGGTACACAAATAAAATAGAAAGAAATATAGGAAAGATAGCAACTATTCATCGTTTGTTGATTTGGAAAAAAAATCTCAAGGAATCACATCGGGTTTATTTCGTATACTCAAAGAGTTTTCTGAGACAACCGACACGCAGCTTTCACGGAAGAACTGTTAATGTCAAATAAATGTCCCTTTTTCGGTCTTTGGAATATTTCTAGGAAACACGAGCATATCCATGCAAAATCTGGCACCTTTTACACAATTCTCAATTAATCAATTGAAACACTCGCATCCTGCTTACAGTCAAAATACGTAACCTCCAATAAATTATCCTGATATCTCTCACTAGGTTTGCAAACCATTATCGAGAGTCACAGTCACATTGTGATAAACTACTTTCAAACACTATGTGTCTTCAGTTGCCACTCTCAATGAATTCGAGAAAAAAAATGAATCGGTATAGTCGGTGTCGGAACTTTGCCATTACAATCCAGAGTCCGAGAGACAGAAGCAAGAGCTAATGCGAGAAGCGGGCAGGCAAATCCGCAGAGCAAACAGAGACGCGGAAAAGCTCTCGGCCTAATATCAGTATACCCATCACCGCTCATATAGCTACCACCACCACTACCACCATCCAGTAGCAGCACCACACAGTACGACGTCTAACGCAAGCTCGGCTGATTATTAATGGCACTGCGGCATACGGAGCAGCAGTAGCAAGAGAGGAAGATAGAAAAAGAGTTTTTGTCTGTGTGAAGCGCAGGCCAAGCCAGGTTCTATTATCACTGATGCTCCAACGACGGACGACGACGACGACGACGACGACGGCGCTAAAAGCATTAGAGAGTCGGTATATCGCTCGAAAACTGACCCGCAAGCTTTCTTCTTCACTCTCGTTCTCGTTGGTGTTGGAATTTGGATGCACTATCCTTGCGCAGAATATAGTAGAGCAATGCATTGATAGGGGAAGGGATAGAGGGAAAGAGAGAGAGGAGAGATAGAGGAAGTAACGGTGGATTTGAAAGCGGATGAGAGAGGATCGGATAGAGGGGTGACCGCCGCGCCGGGGTGGCACGCGACCGGTGCGGCGTGCAGGCGCAGCTCATCTTGTAATGGACTCGGGACTTCGGGAGACAGTCGAGCCGACTAATGGAACCCTCTTTCTCTTTCACCCATCCTACATTACCTATATACACTCTTTGCTTTGCTCGCTCTACCGGCAAAAGCTTTCGATGTTATATATCTGTGCCACGCGGGACATCAGTATCGATATGCCGTATTGGTTATTCGCGGCTGCGCTAGGTAAAAAGCTCGAAACTCGCTCTCTTATAGAATTTGTGGCTCCCGATACTCTTTCCGGTGTGAGTTTTGTGAGAGATTGATGTATGATCCATTTATTATATCTCACTTTTCTTCTGAATATCGCGAATTCTATAATTTTTAGTTTTAGTTTCTGAAGTCTGTTAGGGTACTTTTTCTGAGCCTTGATGATTATTGATGATGACGATGAGAGTCAATCAATAGTGAAAAGTGGAAAATGGGTGAGCGTTAATAGCAAGAAAAGTACAACTATAAATAAATTTTCGGCGAACCCCAGACTGGTCGTGAAAACTTACGGTGTGACAATTTTGAGCATACTTTACGGTCAAGGCCGTGTCTCTATTGCAAGAATTCATTTATCTGAGCTGCATCCGATGAAAATGTCAAAAAACTGCCATTACACACATCATATTTATTGCCTCTAACGAAACGGAATTTTCGATAAAAAATACTTAAATTTATGTATGTAGAGGGAAAATGGAAATTCTCATCGAATAAAATTGTGCGACTTCGATACTGGAATCGAGCAAATGACTGCTGTACACATTGTTATACACAATCATTGAATTTTAATTAGTTTGGAAAGTCTTTAAAAATCAATCATGATGATTTCGGGGCTCAGGCACCCTTGAGATTAATCGACGATCAATTCCAATGCCAATCTTGTTTGCCTGAAGCAATATTGCTCCATAGAATCAACTTGGAACTTCGATGAGGATAATTTGATAGGGAGTGGCTTGAGGTATAGCTGTCAGATATGTCTCCAATAAGCAGCATACACGCACGCAGAGCTTAATAACGGCGCGCAAGCTTTCCATTCTTGGTCTGATGAGTAACTTGGCTCTTCTGGAGATATTAATTTGCGGAAAGCTCTCACTCGAGTGCTTTCATATGGCACCCCCTTCTACTATATACTCTCTCTCAATTCTCTTTTCTCTTTCTCTCTTGCAAGCTGAGTGAAGTAGCAAAAGAAAAAAGAAAAATAGGGAATAGGAAACACGTGGGAGGTCGGAAGAGTAAGGATGGACGGAAAGGGGAACGTTTTGAAAAATGCAATAATAGGTCTTTCAGAACAGTAATAAATAAATTGCTGAGGCCGGCTGAAGCGTATACACACGCGAAAACGCGCGCACCCACCGCTGCTATACTGATACTCCGCGTGTGGTGCGCCCAGAAGCTCTTATTAAACTCGCGGCTGAGTGAAAGAGAAAGAGAAAGACGCAGACGTGAAAACATCGAGGAAGAGAGAGAAAGCGAAGCGGTAGCATGAAGAAGAAGTTGGCAGGCATGTGGGGTGGATGGATATTGCTTAGCGCAGAGACTGGAGAAAGAACCCACTTTCCTATATTATTGTCCCCCGACTATATCCCCCATACCCCTTTCCATTCGCGGACGGTGATGCCAGTGATGGTAGTAGTGGCGCGCGTCGTCGAAGGATATGAACTGCGAGAGCGATTTCGAACAAGGTTCGTGCCTTCGCTTCACCGATTCTGTGCCGATATGTATTGGAATGAGATTTAGGCTTTCAAATCGACGATTTCAATTTTAGGGCTTGTTTTCATCCTTCGACGGATGTGCTTACCCAAATTGGATACTATCCGCTTGTGGTTGAGTGATTGATCGTTCAGAAATCTCTTTGCGACTACATTTTGCCCTTATTTTTTCATCTTTTTTTCGAATGAGAAAAGTTTTGCGGTAGGCCATGTGTTTTGAGAATCCTACCATAGTTTCTTATACTTTCTGAACGATATTGTGATTTTCTATTAACCTGTTCGTTACAGAGTTACCCCTGATATCAAGAATTCTGTTTCTCTCACCGAAATACCTTTCTGGTGTAGAAAAACGACAAAAAATGGGAAAATCAGAATTTTAAAGAATTTTCGTTTTTTTATTTTTTTCTGTCTCTCATGACTTCATCTTGGAACCTCATTGATTTTCCACTATGAATCGTGATGTGGAAGATATTTTTCAGAATTTTCTCAGATTTTCTTGATGCAATACGGAAAAACTATTACAAATCGTTGGGAATCGATAATGTCCCATGGAGGAGGAAGGGAGACCAAATAGTGAAGGTCTAAGTAAAACACTCCATATGCCTTCTATCTTAGTTATAGAATGGACCTGTAGATGGGAGGCTTTTCATTTCTCTACAAAAAAAATTGGAAGGTTAGTTGAAGAGAGTCATTCTTCTATCTAATAATAGATGATTTTTGGGATGGTATCACCTCTTAAATTCAGCCAGACTCCATCTTTAGATGAATGTAAATAGCCCGGGACAAATCGGGTTGAGGTTTAGTTGAAGAATGATATGGAACGCCTGCCAATGATAACGGGATAGTATTCCGGCTTGAGTAGTCTTACGAAAATGCAGAGAGTCATAGTTGAAGCGAAATAATACCTATGGTTTTGGTAGGTGATCTTTTGCTTCAAATTGAGATTTTCAATCTCCAAGGTTGGATATCTAGTGGGTCTGCTATGGCCTATAAGAAATAGTCGAATCGTCGTACCAACGTGCAAATGTATACATTAGCAGTGAAACCCGATTGTCCGCTCCACCTTATTGGATCAACAGTCCCGATTTTTTTGAATATTAATATGATATTGGCATCAGTAGAAAGTTGACTATTTCTAGATAGCTTGAAATATCTTCTGGGTTCTCAATACCTCAATCTTAGGTATGAATGATTGGAAATATGTCAAGAAAACTATGCGGATATGATGTCTACTACCTTCGTCGCTACCGTGACTTACTCTGAGTGGATCTCTGGTTTCGTATGCAAGCTGCAACAGCATGCTCAAGAACTAAAGTGGATGAGCGCCATGCAATAATTTTATAATTGATGAGTGCATAAGGCTGATTCATCCTGAATCCTAAAATGTAATATTTCCCTTCACATTATTGCACCTCATCTGTGGATAGACGGAGGAAGACGAGGACGCAGAGCAGGGAGGCAAAATCTTAATGGACATTGACAAATGTCACGCGGAAATGCACTCTCTTAGAGTTATATGTGAGTCGACTATTCTGTTCAGTTCTCACATGTAGGATTCTTGGTTATATGAAATTCTCCAACGAGACAATTGAATTGGCCCAATGTCAGAGCTTCGCACATCCATCCATCTTGGCACTTCTATTTTGTACGAGAAGAAATTGCATGATTCAGTATGGGAGCACGTATAAGCATTTCCAATTCCCATTTTATTACCTTTGTGTAGCAAGATATTGAAGCGAGTAAAATATTTGGAGAATAACTCACCATCTGGACAGATTAGAGTCCTTGTTGGCTCTCACCTGAAAATTGAAAACGGATGTCAGTTATTATTTAACTGTTTTTCTTTAGAAAGGCTATTTTTGATACTCAGAGATAGCAAATCAGGATTTCTGTTATTCTGATGTCTGTTTCACCATTCGGAAATTTCAATTTTCGAACCATCGGAGATGATTTGTTTGTTGGATGAACTTGGTTGAACTATCAAACCGCATTAATGCTCGTGCCAAAACCCTTTGGTTCATAAAAAAATACTGAACAATATCTCAGTCTGATGACTCTATAGACGATATATCCATCCATTTCTCAGTTTAAGACCAATCTTCGGAAGCTAGAATCATGGACTGTCGTCCAAATTGTCGGAACTGGATATCCTTCCTCCCGTATGTGGGAGCAGAGGGCAATGTTCTATTCAACAGATGCTACAAACGACGTGGATAAAAGACTGAGAACGATCTTCAACTTCTGTTTCGGTATCCGGAAATCGACGAGCCTTTCATAGTGCCCGGAGATGTCACGGATTGCGCTTTCGGTGGAACTTTCTGGCAAGGAACATTAGGCAAAGTTTCAAGGGTCATCTATTCCGAACTTCAACTACAATTTAGGGAAACATTCTAGCTTCTTATAATTGATACCCCGGAGCCGTATCGAAATACGCGGATGTGGGTAACAGGTTGAAGGGTCCGGCACTCATCATTAGTGTTGACATGTGTGATCAGATAGGATCGCGGACGATCCGGATTGCGATGGCTCATCCGGGCAGCCAATGGTGGCAACGATTCGAACCAGTCGTGAAAGAGTGCAGAAGGAGTGTAGGACACATTGAGGGGGGGGGGCGGTTGTTATGTTAGGAAGTCGATCACATTTGATCACGATTCTCAAGAGAAGTCGAGACCTGTCTTTGGAGATTAGAAATTGACATACCCGTGAATATTCACGTGGATCCGAATTTGAAGAACAAGGCTCGGACTTTGCATTCAAGGTTTTACATTCGGCAGATGGCTTATGATTTGCATTACGAAGCTGATTCTACTACTCAATATCAGCCTTATTCCTACAAGATCGAGTTAATGAACAGAATATATATTAGTGAATAGGACGAACATACAAAAAATGGCCGGCCCAAAAAATCACCAACATATCTCAACATAAGCCTCCTAGATTCATTCGGTCTCGGGCATTATGGCTGATGTGAGCTGTGACTACCAGAGACAGAGATGTCCTATCTCTACGCTCCGGCGGGCGCTGACTGGGGCGGGGAGTTCGTCAGAATCCAGGGCCGAGACACCAGAGTATCTCATCCCTCTTTGCAGATTTTGGAATGGGCCAAGGCAACGCGAGAATCAGTCTCAGGGTCAGGTTCCTCCCTACCGTCTTTGGGCCGAAACCCAGGTAAGGTGTGGTGTCCTGTTAACTGAATCCGATCGCTACGGTGACGTAGGACTCGGAGTTCCCCTCCCGGTCATGTTTTGGTGTGGAGGATTTGGGTCAGTAAGTTCTGCTGTCCCCCTCTTCAGATACGCTCTTTCCGCAAAACTACAAAATCTCCGATAATTAATCCACCCCTCCACCCCCCCCCCCTCCTCGTGAAGAAGATATGCTTGAGCTAACCGTGGGAAATGTCCCAAATCCCTTTCTTCGGAATAAGATATGTAGAAACAATCCGTGAATTTTTGAGCCACTGCAAGTAATTTCCCCTCAATGTTCATCACAGAGAAAAAAATGCACCCTTGTAAGGCAGCATTGAATATCTTTGACTGATTCTGAGAGATTTTGAGATTTGATGCAAACTCAATCAAATTATGCTGATAACTACTGTAAAGATCAGCTTGTCACTCGTTACAGACATATCCCTTTCAAACACTCCCATCAAGTTCAGCGAATCAAAATATGTATACAAATTCATAATCCCGATACGCCCGTGGCTTACAGCAAAGATGCGCGTCGCCACCCCAATCAGTTTACTAAGTAAGTGAGAAACGCAAAAGTGCCGTTGTTCAGGGAATCCGTTTTTGCAATTAAAAGAACCCTGACGTGTGAAGGGCAAATGGAAGGTCAAACATGGATTTTGCGTCAAAAAATAAGTTAGAAAATCATATACTCCCCGAGGGGACCTTCTGCAACCCAAATTTTGTTCCTCAGTGTAATCTTCGGAGTCGGTTTACGCATTTCGCTCACTCTCGCAATACGCTGGAAGCCGCCACTTGAACGTCGGCAAGTTTAATAATATTCATTGTGTCAGGTCAGATATAGTCTGGGTACACCCGTCGGGAAGAGTCAGGAAACGCTCTCATATTAAGCCGCGTCCGAGAAGCATCGGATGGGGAACCGGTGGCAGTAGAGTCAGCGGGCGGACGTGGCGCGAGAGAATGAGACGTGTAATAAAGTGAGTTTTTAATTTCCAGCGGTTGGGATGCAGTATACTGCGCTTCGTTGGTGAAGTAGCCCTGTCGACCAGTATTACTAGATAAATCACCCAACAGGCAATAACCCCGTATTTCCCTCTCCCTTCCTCTTATGCTATCAGACGTAGCCTCCGGACGTGTTTACCACCCTCTCGCGATCTCTCACTTTGCGAATGCAGCCTCTCATTCTTTTTGGAACGCGTTAGAACTGAGGTGTCGGTCGACCCAAGCGTCTATAGCCAGCTTTAATAAACGTTGTACGGATGATTCGCTCGAGGCTCATTAATAATGTCCAAACGAAGTATACATCCGCGCTGTGGGGTTCTAAATATCAGGTATACACTGCTTCTCCGCTCAATACTTCCTATATGGAGAGTGTCATCCTCTGAAACGTAAATGGTATGGTATTGCATTATTTAGAGTAGGGTTTCGAATATATGTGATCTTTTCATTTACCCTTCTTGACCTATTCGATGGGGTCAGTTACACTCGTGATGTGTTTTAATGTCAGAATACATCTGAGAACATTGTTTTAGTTGATTTGAATACCTTGAAACTTGTTCTTGTTCTTGTTATTGAGCTGATCATCAAGTTTTGCGAGTTGAGTTTCTCCAACCAAATGGACTGGACTTGTGTTTTGGACAATTTCAAGCTGCTAATGGGTATTAGTATTTCCATCTCTTCAACAGAGTGATAATTAGAAGGATCCCGATTGTTCTATTGAACTAGTTCAATTGAACTGCTGTAATTTTCGTGCAGATACAAGTTGATCCTTAAACAAATTGGAATTTTTCGTGTGCTAGAGAGTGGCTCTGAAAATTGTTAACACGTTCGCTGCAACAGGACCCACCGGTAAGTCCCTCCTGTTCTTTCCTGAGTGCTGAGAACTTGTGCTGAGGTCTTGCGGGATTCAACATCGCGTGGGATCCACCGGTTTTATAATAGGAAAGAACTACGATTTTCCACATTGCCTCGAACTTGTTAAGGAAGTTTCCCTTCGAGTTTTCATGGACTCACAAGGGGAGGTCATGGTCTGTGGGTCGGGGATTCGGCTGAAACTCTGGGAATCATCTCCTTTTGGCACCAAAAGATGATATCCAAAACCGCTTACTTGAATGCTGAAGCGTTTTGGAGCTACAACCCATGACATTAGCATTGCCCATATAGGCCCATGTTAAAAAGTCGCATATATAGATATACTGACAATGATAATCTCTATAGCTGTAGCCTAAAACGCTTTAGCATTCAAGTAAGCCGTTTTGGATATCATCTTTTGGTGCCAAAAGGAGATGATTCCCAGAGTTTCAGCCAAATCCACGACCCACAGACCATGACCTCTCCTTGTCAGTCAAAAGTTGGTTGGGACAAAAGATTTCTTTTTGCGAAATGATGAATAGATTATTTCGAAAAAAATTGAAGTCACAAAAGTAAGTACACTTCGAGATCATCACTTCTATTATTGCTTAGGCGAATATGGACGCAGAGACGTTGGATCATGATCGCATTCCTCATCACACTCTGTACCATTTTCACTCAATACTCTAGTAGTATGTGACATTGCTAACCGACAGAAACGATCCCAATCTCATGGTCAAGTTCAGACATAAGCTTGAGCCCAGGCATAGTATCCCATAACTCAAATTACTTACCGTATGAATTCCCATCGTGCGCGTGAGGCTCGCTGATCAAATCGCAACACCAGTCGTAATTTTATAAGCACAACGAGTCTTTAATCTGCTAGATCGAGCGCGTCAACCATTTACAAACAAAACTCTGAGTCTATGAGCAAACAGGACCGAACCGGGACTCGTCATTTGTCACTCGTACTTCCGTATATGAAAGCGACTGCAATATCACATAGCGGAACACAGAGACACGATGAACAGAATGAAAAAGAGAACTGCGTCAGTTGTGAATACACACTACTTTCAGAGCCAAGGTGCTACTGTACGTGAAATCCAAAGGGCCAATATTTGCCCGTAGACTCTGCTTGGACATGTATGGCTATTGAGAGATGGTGAAGAAGCGATGCTCTGTGAAATTGTCACACGGGGCCTGAAATAACAGTACAAAGAAGAACGGAAGACTATATCTTGAGGACCGTATCGTAATCATATTCGTTCCGCACGTTTCTTGACAATGAGACTTCTGAACTTATTCAGGATTGCGTATTTCTCTCGAAAATTGTATACATTTGTTCCCATCGTCGTTGGGGTACTAAATAATTCGATATTTGAAAGATGAAAAACTATTTGGCAACTTGACATTCTCATGTAGGTTCCTTGAAAATATTTTTTGTTATTCTGTGCGCAAAAATGGCCATTTAGACGCAAGTGTGCGTGTGCAAATAGCGAATTTGCTCATTATTCCGACACAACTGTGTGCAAATATTTTTTCACGCAGTGCGCAAATGAGGCATCAGTGCGCAAATACTCGTTTGCGCACTGCGTAAATGAAGAACAGTGTGCAAATGAGGCATTTGCGCACTGTGCAAATTTCGTTTGCGCACTGGACTCGAGTTGTTTTCTGATCACTCTATACCATCATCTATCTATATATCATCATCATACATAATTGTGAAGAATATCTAACTTTGATCTTTCGAGCACCAGCGACAGTCTTGAGCAACGTGGTAACATACTATATGGGCGATAGAGTTTTTTCTGATACATTTCTCAGAATTTTTTTTCAGTCGGGGGGCTCCGCCCCCCGAACCCCCCGGCGGGGGCTCCGCCCCCTGCACCCCCGCCGGGGCTCCGCCCCTGGACCCCCTCCTCCGCCCTCCTGTGACCCCGCCGTGCCACATTCCTCTGATTGCTTGAGATGCATTGATCACTCGTTGTAGGTGATGCTTCGGTCAATCCTGGCTACTGTCAAAATTTTTCAGAAAATCGTCATGGGTCCGAACAAAGTCCGTCAACTTTCGAGATGACGGCCAACTCTCACAGCATCCCCTAATTCTTTGATGTGTTTTAGGAGGCGGGTTACATTTTTGCTCACAGAAATAACAAAAAATATCGTAAGCAACTCGGGCGCCGACATTTGCGCACTCGTCCCCGCAACTCGTGTGCAAACGTTCCATTTGCGCACAGTTTCGTCGTTCACGCAGTGCGCAAATGAGGCGTTTGCACACTCGTTGCGGCGACTCGTGCGCAAATATCTGTTGGCGCCCTTGTTGCTTAATATACTATTTAGTCTTATATGAGTTCATAGCTAATTTCCTCGTGGAATTGTTTGAAAGAACGTCATGAACCAATCTTCAGATCGATGAGAAATGAAATCC
Source organism: Eretmocerus hayati (assembly GCA_029851415.1). NCBI lineage: Eukaryota > Metazoa > Arthropoda > Insecta > Hymenoptera > Aphelinidae > Eretmocerus > Eretmocerus hayati. Next base: position 138,277,264 of record CM056742.1, read on the forward strand.
AAGCATTTGGTTGAAGATCAACATGCAGTGTCTAAATCCTGAGGAGTGGGTTTTTCTTCCTGTTCTATTGAGCTTGCTAAGATGGTTGTGGATACTTTTAATCCTTGTGTTGAGATCGCCAGCCGATTCGTCTGTTCCGAAAATGTGAAGTTCACCTTCACATTTGTTTCTCATGAAGACTGATTTGGAGAGTGATTTCAATACTGTATAATTGATGATACATTGTACATTCGGAAGCAACCTGAACTGTCCACCCACACTTCAGCCAACTTAAGAGCCTATCTCCTGTGCTACTAGCATGGAAGAGAGACTTTTAAGTTGGCTGCAGTGTGGGCAGTTCAGGTTAATTGCTCCCGAGTGTACATCTGTAACGTAAATTTGATCTTCTTCAACACTAACTATCCAATCTCGAATTCTGTGGTGATTCAGAATAGAATCTTTGGGAAGTATCAAGAAGAGAAGATAAAAACAGATTTTGAGCTGCGAGAATCAGCGGTTTTTATGTCAGCTCGTCTGCTCGCGGGTATCATGTTGCGAGGTTTTTAACGTGCTCTTGACTTTTCAAGCCCCGAATGATGACATGTAAAAAGTGTGTTCAAACTCGCTCCCCATCTGCCTTAGTAATCCCACTAATGGATGTTCTCTGAACTTTATCAATACTTCAATATCATTGTCTATTTTCATTACCAATTATTGCAAGTAAATTTAGAAAGAAGCGTCGATTCCATCAACACCTGGCGAAATCAACCTAAAAGATTGATGATACTTCTGAGACATTTTGGAGAAAAACACGAATGCGTCCTGCTTGCAAACTAGTAAAAACCACTAATATAAAATATCAATGATTATAAGAATGGAACGTTAAAGATTGGCACTAATATATGTCCCAGGAAAACTCCACTGCACAGACATAATTCTCAACAACACTCTATTACTCTCTAATTTGCTCCAATCTATCACATCCACACAAAGAAAAAGACATCGCCCTAAGTACCGTCTAAGTTCAAGTATTTGTCGGCCTTCGATTAATGCCCTTGAAGCATTCTAGATGCCACGATTCGTTAGACAGATCTCCGTTATTCATAGGGAAATCTTACTTGGGGCGATAAAAGCGCATCTCTTGAGCCGTTTTGTCGTCGCTCGCAGCGATATCTGGCTGCCCGTCTCACCAGAGAGCCCACTACCACCATCAGGCATCTCGTTCCCACGCTCAAAATATCTTGCTTGCACTATGCTCCTTGCTCTTGCACTTTCTCACTCTTTCTCTCTCTCTCTCTTTTTCTTTCCCTTTCTATGCCTCTCAGTCAACCTGACGCGCCGCCCGAGAAAATCAAATCACGAAAGCGAAGGAGAGCAGCTCTTCTCGTAAAACTAATCTACTCCTATCTGCCAACAGAGCTCTATACATATATATGGGTTGTTCGACGACGACGACGACAAAGACGAGGGTGGTAGTGCAATGGTGGTGGCGTTACTCTCTCGCATTATGCTTTAAACGCCCGCAGGAATCTCATCGAATGAGGAAGAGAAGGAAAGATTGAGAGGGGACGACACGCCATTGAGGAGAGCGGAAAAGTCGATTGTCAAGACGACGACTACGAGGATGGATTGCATTGATGGTGCATTGTTGAGTGAAAGGGATTCGAATTTTCAACTTGGAATATCGATTCTTGAGATTTGGACTTATGATTTTTGTCCAATCCTAAAGGTAACCCGTTGACTTTAGAAGTGACTTCCGGTACTCGCATCTACTTTCTGATCGTCAAAACATCAATTGTAAGTGTCAAAACCGTGAAAGATGGCAAAATTAGAGTTGAAAAGTTTTTGATTTTTATATTTCTACACTGAGATGGTCTACTACTGCGACTTAATTCTTGTACCAACATAACTCACCAATGTCCAATAAGATTTTTTGTAGATTTATCTCCCGCTTTCATCAACCGTTATCACAAATTATATAGCAGTATACCGTCCATCAGAAGTCAAGGGGTCAAGGTGGGTGAATTAATGCTGTGATGTTGTTGGTTCCTCAATGCTGTATGGCAGTGTGAGAAAGTTGTCAGATAATATATGAAGACATTATCATCTCAGCATGAGATGGAAACTGCAGGGGTTTTAAAATGCTACTTTCCTATGAGAGATAAAATAATTGAAGTTGGGTATAAAAATCCCTTGCAATGATCTCATCGAGTCAAACGTAAGGAAATTATTGAGCACAATGTTCAATTTTTTCAGTCGTTAAAATCCAAAGAAGTCTCCATCAATAATTAAACGAGCGTTCCAAGATATGAAGTAAAAAGTATCGTGCTACTTGACAAAAAACTGAGATACCTGGTAGTGATATTTGTCTCATTCTATTAAATTTCATCAATGGCTGATTTCATTCATTGTCTAAGAATCGAACAATTCATAGAATGCAAAAAGTACAACAACTAAATAATTACAAAACACACCATTCGAGTATAACTCTGAGTCTCTAAAAAATTATGCTCAGCCTCACTCAGCAACCATTATGACAAGCATGATGATAAGTTCGACGAGGGCCTTCAAGAATAATATGGGCGCTAAGAGCTTCATGGTTATTAAATACTTGTGTCGAGTTATAAAGGTATAGTGCTTTCACGTCGCTTGGATTATAATAGAAAATACAGCAATTGCCATTAAAGCAAATCAAGGCATGCTTTTAGGGAGAATAATCAAAAGAGCTAGATGGTGATGGAAAATACATGTTATATATTAATGGCGTCTTTCAAATGTTCCAAGACCTTTGTGCCTTAATGAACAAATTTGATGGAATGTGGCTTTTTCTCACTCTCGGTCGTCCCATTTAAATACTAACACTCAACACTCAAGTTTTACCACTTCACTCTTGTAATTATCGTCTAACATTACAACAAATTGTTCCTCTGTACCAATCTATCTTATAGATTTACTCATTCAATTACTTTTACCTCATTTGCAAGCTTTACAAAAATCAAAGATTCATTCCGTGCCCATTGGAATTAAGTGATTTTTTCCCATCAAGAGCACGAAACCGTTATTCTTAACATTTATAAAATGGCGAACTATACTTGGAGTCTCGCAGAGCGCTCGTCAAAATGAGCAAGTTACCCAGAATAGGGAAACGAATTAGCTCGCGATGAATTAGCAACGAGATTCCTTCTCGCATATACGCTCGGATACATACATTGGGTCGAGTACGTACCAACTCGGTAACATCAGCACTCGCAAGCTCATTTCGGACTTGTAGAGCTCGTAGGCCGCGGCCCGCAGAACAGTATCTGGTATATGAAGCAGCTGTTTATACAGCCCTGATGTCTCTAACCTCGGACCGCTGCATTAACGCGTGTAGAGTCGCGAGAGAGCCCGCATATTGCATAAATAAGGAGCTCAATTATCCTCGGCCATGCTTCCGTCCATTAGCCAGCGAAAATTCATGCGACTAATACCTCTGGCTCAGGAGGTCGCCGTATATACTTGGATGATTATAGGAACCAGGGGCTACCAGTCTTTTTTTTCTATATGTCTCGTGCTCGGTCACAGTCGCGTGACGAATTTTAGACCTGATGTGAGTAGGTGAATGTAGTATTTGCATTTCGGAGATCGTTACAAGACAATTGGAGTCTCGTACTTGGGGGAACGAATCAAAGGGGCTAATTCTCTGAGAAGTAGTGTGGTGCTTTATTCAATTTCAAACTAACACATTTTCCTATTCACGGCGGTTGAATCTTCATGTTCTAGAGCATCACCACAGTAAAGAAAATCTATTATAGCTGAATCATGAATTGATGAACATTTTCACTGCGATGCCCCCCCCCCCACCGTCTAACTCAACGATCAAATTTTCGACGTCGCGTCGCAGTGAATGTGTTGAATTGTAAACGGATGGTTGGAGTTTCCATCAAGTGATTGAATTTTCAGTAGAGCTGCCAGATAATGTCAGCAGTAAGACAAATGTATGTGTCAAGTGATGAATGCGTGATAGTTATCGGCAAGAAATATGAATCATTGGTTACGAATTTTGATTGAAAAGTTTATAGAACATATTAAAAATGATAATAGTCCTGGCCCATAGAAAACTTTTCTGATCAGATAACGGGCAACACGTTTCTGTCGAATTTTGAAGTGCTAGATACGAATTTCTTGCCCTGACCGTTTCCCTGCTGTGGACTCATTTAAAATTTACGAAAACACGTGAACGTCCGGTTTTGGCGATTCAAACGTATGCATACTGAGATCTATTCCAGCAAGGCCGAGGATGGGATCATTGTCGCTAGTGAATTCATTATTTTTGAGGAATCTTTGCTTCCTTTAGGAGTCAAAAATATCTAGACGAATGGGAATTTTCTATATGGAGATAGTTCTATTCAGTGCCATAGCTCCCAATCGAGGACGACGTTGTATTCCACTCCAAATTTTACGTCAGGAATTGACATTTAAGGAATATTGAGCGATACCGGTAGGCTGATGTGGAAAGTGAACGAAGTATATCACACATACTATGCTCCGTGCCCTCATATTGATTTTGTATAATTCTAGCGATTTTTGAGTGAATTTTGCTTTTATCTCTGCTTTCCAATATGTCTAAAAAGTTCCAAAAAAGAAAAATTTTACGTCAAGTTCGGTCTAGGCTAAAGACATACTCGCACAGGGTACTACACGTCTGGAAATTTTGCTAGCTTTCCCAGAGATGTAAAAATCCCAAAATGTACGTTTCGAATTTGAAATTTCATCGTGGGAACAATCTTGTTCTCGGACTCGCTGGAATGGATCTCACTATGTACTCATCTCAAAAGCAAAAATTTACATCTACGTATTTATGTAACCCATTAGTGAAGCCATAATCTGTAAATTGTCACGGCTCGGGTCACGGGGTGGTGCTGTTTTGAGTTCAGACTTGTGTTCACCACATCGCAGCAGAGAAATTCAATCCACATATTCCAATTAGAAAATTCCTTTGGCGGGCCTGTGATTATTCACTCAATCAAATTCTCCTATGACTTATTCTCGAAAATAACTGAACTAATACGAAGGGTTATTTTGACCAGAGCATTATGAATCTTGAGCCAACTGAAGCTAATCAGATTTCACTTACCCACATAGGATACACGAATAGACTACTATTTCAAGTCCTTCAACCAGCCCTATGGTAAAAAAAGATTGATGTCAGAAAGAGACAATCATCTATAGAAAACAATTCAACAACTGAATTTACCCTTTGTTTTGTAAAATTCTCCCCACCTCTAGGTACCCATTCTACAAGGAGAAATTCCAGTCCACTACGGAACAGTGGCCAATTGAAGACTAGAGAAAAATATTGAATCTGCGGAAACTCGAATCATTGATTTTCAAACAAGTTGTGCGCCTATTCTACTGCAGAGGCTCTGTAATCAAAGCCCAACACAATACCGAGCGTAAACGAGCGGAAAAAGAAAACATGGTCTGATAATAAACGAACGCAAGAGCTTGGAATGGAAGAAAAAAATCTCAAATTTCGCGGGTACGCCAGCGTGCGTATACACGCGTGTAGCGAGCAAAAATTCAAAAGTGTAAATATGAGCACAGGAAAAAAAAAGATGCGAGTAACTAGTGAAATAGAGCGTCAATTCCAGGCTGTGAAAAAGGCAAAGAGTGGGAAAGAACGAAAGAGGTTGGGAGAAGTGGAGCAATTGGGAAAGAACAAGAGGGACTAACAGAGAGTGAAGAGGACGAGAATTGTAATAGGGGCTGAGTGCAGGACAGAAATCACTCTCGCAGCATGCAGTGAGAATACAACGAGACGAAAACAAAGCGTGAAAGAAAGAATGGAATCAGAGCGAAAGTAAATAAGAGGCCGTATTTTCATTCACGGGACACGATTCGGACTCGCGGCGACAATCGCTCATTAACACATTTTTCACAGCCACCGACTCACTGCATTTCCATCCGGAAAAGACTGTCAGCGCATGCGCAGCTGATGGCATATCAAGTGAACGAATCTCGCACATCAGAGAGCGAGAAGTGTAGCTATACCGTACCGATAAAGAAAGAGAGAGTGAGTGAGAAAGAGATTTCACGTTGGCACAAAAAAAGCCAGGCTCGTTGTGGGGGTGAATTTTCAGAGCGTCGACAGGGAGGTTAAAGGTGGGAAACTCTAACGAGCAAGAGACTGAGCGAGAGAGAGAGAGGGATGGACGAGCTCGAATGGCGGCCAGAATGCGTGGTGATTGCCGGAGGGCCGCATAATTGCACCCTTTGTGGTGCAATCAGCGCCGCAACTTGGACGGGCTGAAGCGTGCCCACAGCGGGGATAACCTTCCCACCAGTATAGAGAAACCCCACTGATTCTCGCTTTCCTGATCTCTCCCTCTCACTCTTTCTCGTTTGGCCCGTCGTCGCTGATTTTTAGCGCGTCCCCAGCAAGCATCACTGGATATATGACGGAGCTTGCAGCGAGCTGTGACTGCTTCTTTCGGTTTCAGTGAGCTTGGATTGCGAGTACCGAAGCATGAGCTTTTGAACGATGCGTTTGTGTGTGATGCCTGGATTTGCCAACCGGTTCTGAAGCGGTTCTAACGAGTCGCATTGAGTTCTTTGGATATATGTGATTTTTTAGAGCTTTTTGATCCGAGCGATAAGTTTTGGAAGACATTCTATGTGAACCCATTGAATATTTTTTGTGTTCAAAATTATTTGATGATTGGTGCTGTTATCACGGTCGTCACTCATGAGATAATTAGCAGTAATTGTCTCCTAAAAAAGAATCGGTGCACTATTGCCCTGGGTACGTACGCTTAGTTCGGGCGCTAGAACAATTTATTTCCCGAGCAAAGCGAGGGGAATAAGTCCACCGTGCCTGAAACGAGCAAGCACAAGGCCATGGGCATCCTTAAACCTCGTTTGAGAGCGGAGATCTTAGGTCAGAATGATGAAACATGTACTATTCATGAGCATAAGTGAAGAAATTTACAACATCACCGTCATGGCCGTCTACGCAGGTCCGCAGATATCAAATGAAAGAATCAGCGCAGTATTTTGGGGTCCCTTCTGGGTGTATGAAGTCAAATTTACTTGTGGCTGATTTTATAAGACGAAATGAGTGACTACCGCTCTTCATGCACTGAGCCTTTTGAAGGCAGCCAAAAAATAAGGCAATTTGAAATGAATAGAATCGACAAGATTCTAATGAAGAATGGAAGGCTTGAAAAATTCACCAACTATGAGCCACGTTGGGAGCATGGTGGATTTTATCAAAAGCTCATGCAGGACTGGTTCCATTACTTTCAACTATAGACCAAACTACGCCACACTGCAAAAATTAAAATTTCCATGCATGTCGGCAACGCGCCAAATTATCATGAAATTGAGTCAGTCAGTGCCCATCATCGCAATCATATATACAACCGTGGCGGTTATTACTATCAGTTACAGTAACATCAGAAACGTGCAAAACGATCGCTCGCGGATGACGGTGGTAGCGGCGCCGTTTATTAATCCGCGCAATATCCGTCCTTATCGCGCTAGTAATTCTGTACATTTGAGACCGACGTCACAAAGAGCTTTGATTGGAGGCGTACCAAGCGAGACCTATTCTGTCTGTCTGTCTCTCTCTCTCGTGGCTGATGATGGTTTTGATTCCGAGGTCCGCAGGTACTGCCCCATAGCTTGGCTTAATTGAATTTTTGTCTGCCGCGTGCGGGCTGTGCTGCCGCAGGTAGTATGCCGTGTAATTGCGCTCCGTTTGATGAATAATTTAATCATAACGTCCGGAATAATATTCGTATTATATTAATTGCGTTTATCGATTTGCTTCCAGCTTCGTGGATAACAATGCACCAACGAATGGTTAGTCTGGATGATTCGCGACCGCCGTTCCAGCTTTCCACATCGGATTGTTGAGGTTTACGCCAAATTTAATCAGACGTAATTCTGTCAATTTGTATGGATTTGTAATTTGTTTGGTATTATTCTGTCTGGTGGGATTCTGTTATGGGGTCGGTGAGATTTGAGAGGGAATTTTCTGAATAGAACATTTTACAAGTTCAGAAAGAGCTCGCGGTTTCATTGTTGTGAATTCGTGTTTCACGTCGGATATCTTAGAAGGCTTCTCAAGCGAATGAGTTGAGAAGTGGGATCTCGCTCTTTCCCATCATTTTCTTTCGCATAATAGTTCTCAAACATCAAGATTTGAAATTGCTACTCGGACTGATCACAAGGTCACTTAGGAATAGTTTACGTATTTCTGTCAATTTTTCGAGCACTGTCCTCTCCTCGGCAATATTCTAACCTCGCAGTCGTGGTTGTCCAACTATTGCATCAATTAGCTTCGCAATCTTATAGGGATAGAGAAATATTTTTAGAGAGATAAACGGTTGCTACAGTTGTCATCCTTTAATCATAATACAAATATATATTCAGAACGACTCGGAATTGATCACTCTTGTTCCCTTGCATTCAGTTGAGTGTCAAATATTTTGGCTCAGATTCATGAATCACTGCCGGGAAATATTCATCGGACATCCTGCTCTAATTGGAATCAAATACCATTCACAGGAATGACGCACTGCAAGAATGACATGACCTCTGCATCGCTGGACTCACCTTCGAATCCCGGATACTTCATCACCGTTATCACTTGAGGTGCGTCATTGATGTATGTATGTGAGATTATATTGGCATTCCGGGAGAACTGATACAGCCATCAACGGACTTTTTGCGCAATGGGTGAGTATTCAGGATTTCTTTGCACTCAGACGAATTTGAGTTTTCAGAATTTTGTGGTGTAATTTATGTGGGTGTTGTTCGTCGTGTAAGTTGCATTGCAGGGTTCTCATTCCGACCGGGAGCATTACCCGAAAAATTCCCCTGCTCAAAGGGAAATTCCGAGCTGACCCAACCGGGATTCGAACCCGCGCCGCTTCGAGCGCCCAGAATTTCAGCCGACTAAGCGTTCCCTAAACACTTAACCAACTGAGCCCCCGGACGTTCTTGTGCGTCATTGAGAATAGATACATCGGTCGACCTGACGCAAAAACACATCAAAATCGTGTGGAAGTGTAGCAAGATAACGACTCATTTGAGGTATCATTATCAGCATCCGAAAAACAGCTGTTGCGCACACGTCCCTCCCCTTTCGTCATTCTATATCCGTCGAGGGAATTGTATACACCGTTACCGAGATCCACAGCCATGCATCCAACTGAATTATTAGTTTACGAGATTTGCGTGCCAGAGACGGCCCTTTTGCTGTAAAAGATAAACAGAACGAGCCGAGTGGTAAACAGCATCCTGGATATAGTAACCGCAGGATGTTTTGACTCGGCTCCAGAGCAGCAGCAGCAGCAGCAGCAGCGCTGATATTGTTTCGTTTAGTTTCACGGTCGCCGAGCTTTGCCTCTGTGATGGTGTTATATATATGTACATTCTCAACAGCTCCTTCAACTCAGAGCAGCTTCCTAATTGTCTGGCCCGCAAACTTCCGGTTCGTTAAACGGCTCCTCTCTTTTTTTCTGCACTCAGTTTTGCGCCAGCATCAGAAACCCTCGTTTGTGCAGTAGCTTTTGGCTCAAGCTCTCGCTTCGAAATCACTTTAGGATCTAGATAGTGGGAGGAATACCGAGTCAGGTATAGTTACGAGAGAAGAGAGCTTGATGATGCAATCAAGAAACATGATTATCATTGGAGTCTTTCACTCGTTCGTTACGCGAGGTTGTATGCGAGATTCTAGGCCACCGCGATGTTCTGTTATATACCTTTTCGTATAGCCCGTTTGTCTCGTTCATTACGGTGGCTTGGTTTCATACCTTAACTTCGATACTGATTTTCGTGCACCTTCACTCGACCGAAGTTCCTGTCAAATTTGTGAAGTTATAGAGAACGCAATCGCAATTCTCTAATTGAGTGAGGGATCTGCATTATCCAACGATAACTTTACTCTGCGAAGTATCAAACTTTCTTGTAATGGATTTTCAAGAAATCCTTTCCAACGTGAATCGAGATTTTGGCTTCGTCGATCAAAGATGGGCCCCAACCCCGATGAATTCTATTTATCAATAATGATTGAATATGTTTTACGGACATGTAAAAATAACGTCTCGCCAAGGAAATAGACATGCTGTTCAGACGAGATGTTGCATATCAAGTGTTGGATATATGCAAACTATGTATTGATGAGGTGCGATGAGTCGATGATAGAGCAATTTGATGGTCCCCCCGTAATCTCTTCTCACTCGTCTGGTTCTCAGACGTTGAGTATGCTGTTGTTAAGGTTGAGTGGATTTACACAAAGTATGTTGACACAAATGCGCTGAGCTGGTTTGAGTATCAACTTTGTGTAGATGGGCTCCGTAGGGCATTGTCCCGTAAGTGAACTCTATCGCGGGATGATCTTTCTGGTGGCTCCTCTTTGTCAGGGATGGAGGTGACCATGGTTGATGCCGGCTTTTACAGGGTCATTGGTTCCTCCATCTTTTGGTGGAAACCTGCTCCGGTGGCCCACTCGTTGGGCGCCAAATGAACGAAGCGGGATGAGTCGTTGATAGGGGGCTTTGACGCCCCCCTAGAATCCCGTGTCACTCAACTGGTTCTCAGACTTTGAGATTGGTGACGAGATTGAGAATGTGGTTGTTAAGGTTGAGTGAACGAATACAAAGTAGGTTGGCACAAATGCGACGTAGAAACCAAGGAGCGAAACACAAATGTTGAGTCTGGAAGTGACACTAGGTCACGGTGTCAAAGTAGAGCTGGGAATATCCGTGGATCCGGATATCCGGATATCATCCTAGATTGAAGAGATCCGGGCGGATCCAACTATCCGGATAGTATCCGACTATCCGGATCCGAATATCCGGATACTCCCGAACAATCCGAAGTATCCGGATTTTCGGATAGCATCTGAACTCTTAAATCTGTTTCGTGATGGGGATTACACATTTTGGTACTGGATTTCTCAAGAATTACAGACGATTGATATTTTTAATATGCATGCTTATCACAAAGGGGACGTCCAAAAATAACGGAGGGGTTTCAGGAAGAAGGGGAAGAGTGTGGTCTCCCGATTTCTCACGCTCCATGGGAGTGAGCAATTTTAATTTTGAAAAATCTTATTGGAGAGAAGGGGGGGTCTGGAATAGTAAAATCCCCCCAAACGTCATTCATAAAAGCTCCCATGTTATCGAGAAACAGAGAAGACGGATGAGAGAGACAGAGATATCAGTTGACCACTTGCCAGTAATGACAGGTTGGAATCGATCGTATGGATCTGATACATACTTGTTTGATATTGTTATCAGTTCATCTATGCTTTCATTACCAATGTTATATCTCAATTCGACTATAAAACTCGGACGGATCCAAATATCCTGATAGCCGGATACTATCCGGGTATTCGGATCCGTCCGGATTTTTTCCCCGAACCCGGATATCCGAGTATTCGGATAGTTCGAAAATCCAGATAAAAGTCCCAGCCCTATGTCAAAGTTCTGGCATCAGGAGGGCGTCGGAGTTTCGAAGCAGCGGCGCCACGGATGGTCCGAGTGTCGCGAAGACAGCGTCGCGACGGCGAGTTGGAGAAGATTCGTGGTGCTGGGCTTTGAGAGCACAGTTCCACCAAAACCCAAGTTTGCACGCTCCGGAAGCGTGCAACCGCAAGGGGGGTTGGGGCATGGCGCCTCATCCCTGCAGTCTGACGAGCTCCCGGCCCGAGTCATCGGCGAGGAGACCGCACATCTCCATCCGGCACCACGGGAGTGGGTGAGTCTAGGGACTCGAATTGGGATCGCCCTCGGGCGATAACAATGCGAGCCCGAAAGACTCATCCATCATCCCGAGGGACTCCCCGGGCTCTCAGGAAGCCTAGAAGAGTCCCAAAACCCCCCACCGAGGGGTCCGGCCTTGTGCTGGGGTCCGAGCCCGAAATTCGGTAGTCGGGGAGGAGGACTGAGTCATCACCGAGCCTGGCTCGGTGTTGGCCATCCTCCAAACCGACGCGCTGGCAGGGCGTATCCCTGCCCCGCGCCCATGGGGGCAACCGGGGTCGAGCCGAAAGGCAGGGACCCGGTTTATAAAAGACAATATGCCTGCTCCGGAAGCGATCGTTCCTAAGCTCCATATGCTGAGTACGCTACTTGGACATACGTTTGTATTCGCAAGGCCCTTTAGCTGAATTGTGAAACGTACGTCGGAGTGACGTACCCGAGTTGCATTTATACGACTTATGAGTGCTATGACGTCCGTCTATGCTGCGTACATATTCTGATTGTTGTCTCTATGATCCGGGGCGTACATCGCGGAACCGTACGCTTGGGAATCGACAATGGTATTGAAACGTAGGCTCGAGAGGCGTAACGAAATGAGCCAAATAGTTTACGATCTTCAAGGTGTTCTGGGCCGTACGCTCAAGCGGGATACGGAACAAGTTTACGAGGTATGCCAAGACGTACGCTGGAACGACGTACAAAATGAGTTGACTTGATTAATGATTTGTTATGCGCTAAAGCGTACGCCTGAGAGACGTATGATAGCGACTGTACGATGTGTACGCTGGAGAACCATACGCGTATGATTCGATATGTGAAAATCATATGTTCGCGGTGATGCGAAAACAATACGGGTGGAAGAAAAAAAGGGTGTGATTACCCCATCCGATGCGCATATGGATTTCCACGAGAAACATTGTGCTCGACGGAAAAAATAGATGTGTGTGTGTGTGTGTGTGTGTGTGTGTGTGTGTGTGTGTGGTTGCACGAGGCGTTATTTTGGACCGTTCATGCTTTGTTTGACTTTATCAGCTTCTCAAATATATGGAATAGTGGTTAGTATCGCATTAGAATTATTTGGCTCATTTTTACTCAGATCTGGTTAGTAAGAGTTTCAACATAATTCCCAGACAATGTTTGTACAAACATTCTACTACCGGAGACTTCTAATATAAATTGTCAAATATCATTGTTCAAGTATTTTTTCGGCAATTCTGGAGAGATTTTCTAATACGAAATATTGATCTCTATTTTTGTCAAAACATTTTTTCATTTTCCACTTTTACGCATTGTTCAATCTCCTCGCGCGATGGGCTCAATCCTTCTCATCTTTGAGCCATATCCACCCATTCGTTATGATCCTAGAAATCTATTTGAGTTGGATTAAAAATTTTCCTAACCCTAACTTTTGATGTCCTCTCCTGATTTCGAGAACATTCCAACTAATCTTTATAGTCCACCGGTGGTATGTGACTGGGAACAGTCGGTGAACTGTTCCCAGTCACATACCAATGTACCTAGTCATCTCTCAGCTCTATATATTTAAAATTCCCTTTTAACTATCGAATTAAATAGTGACAATCAATAAGAATTCTTGAAAGAATTTCAAAAATAATTTCTTTTAGAGTTTTGATTTTTGATTTATAATATTTCTCATTTTATTGGAGAGATTGTAATCACTGATCATTTTTCACGAGAGAAAATAACTCCTATTCCAATAATTTTGAGTCCTCACAGGAGTATAACGACTGGAAGTTTGCCTCGTGGCCAAAGTGAATCTCACTCTTTTCGAATTGACACAAAAGGAGGCCTCAACCCGAAAAATTAAGCAAGGTGGTCTTAGATATGTCAATAGTTCATAGGGGATGGGAAAGCATTCATAAATGTCTTTTTACACCGTATTTTGTTTGTATCTCGACTAACATTTCAACGATTCTGACTCACCATTTGGATTAACCTCGAGGACATACCGCGAGCTGTGGACATTGGAAGACGTATTCTGGTGATAATGGGACGTAAACGACAAAATTCGAATTTTCGAAATCCGTGGTTCCCATCTCTTTTCTCCTTTGCAATCAGATAGTCTGCTCTGACCCGTGGGTTTTTCTCATAATTTTCTGTGTCAACAGGGGATTTCGAAATTTTGATTTTGGATGGAACGAGATGGAAAAGGATCGAATATCGGATTCAGGTTAAGAATAATTGGCCCTTATGTTGGACACTGTGAGTAATTGGGTTGATTCAGCATTATTTGGGAGAATTTTTTCGCGATGTTATATATGAAACCCCATACGGAACTCACCGACGAACTCACTGTACGAAACCAGTACAAAATCCAGAAGACCGATGTAAGTTACAACTAATTGAGGAACATTTTTCTGAATTTCCCGAGTTGAGTGCCCCAGACTGTCAGACCTGAATGGCAAAGCTTTTCCTGGTCTTCTCTAAAAGGATTGAGGAACAAAGAGACATAAGCGAATAACGGCTAAGCGGGCAAGAAATTAACACCAAAGTTGACTATCTGCAGAGTATGGATAGTTGACGTTCTTCTGAAATGATATGTAATTGTCCTTCGTTATAATTTAAGGTATACCCGGGTATCGATAGCTGTCAATAGTCATCATTCGAAACTCGAGTGACTTTAAAAAGTGCAGTTGATGAATGATCGTACCAGGTGACGGAGTGTGAATGGTTGAATAGGTTAGATCGACTTTTGTTGGAATGATAGACTGACAAAAGTTGTTCATGTCAACTTGGTCGAAAATGTGACTGGAGATGTCAGATTGGATAGTCTTTCAAAACGTTGAGAAATTGAATGAATTATTGAAAAACGAAATCTGTATTCTTCATGATGCGAAACCTACTCCATTCTTGCCAATCAAATATCCCTGAAAATCATTCCTCTGATTCATCAGAGTGAGTGGAACCAAAGCATTATTCCGGTCGGATGACTCGAAATTCAAATCTCATATCCCCAGCATGAGACAAAGAGAAAAAAAAACATATTGTAAGAAGAGCAAGAGGATGCAGACCGTGAAGATAATAAATTGTATGGGCCATTAATTTGACAAACGATGAATGAAACTGATATGTCCGCAATCGTCGTTGACATTATAAAATGAGAACTTGATGAATGGCAACATACACTAGTCATCGCATTGGCTCGCTCAATAAACTTTGTGGGTCGTCGTCGCTCTGCGGACCGAGCCAGTCTCTCACTTTGGTTACGTTTTACTTGAATGAATTTTAGCTCTGCTATCTCTTGTCAATGTAAAAAGTCAGAGGAACAGGAAGGCGAGCACCGGCAGAAGGCTAATTAGTGCCATGAATCGGCGGCGCCGTCACCTAAATTGTGCATAGTCTACGAGAGGAACTTGATATCTGAATTCCGCTGAGATGATATACCGCCTTCCTATCTCTTCTTCTCGTCACATTATCACAAAATTGAAGGAATGAATGAAAAAAAATAGTGTCGACGATGGTGTGACGGTCAGCTTCCTTTCACTCTTCTTCTTGAATGAATAAATTTCCGCTCGGAGATGATGCATCAACGGTATCGCAATGCGAGTTTCCGGCTCAAACTGCATTTGTGACGGTCTGTTTTATCGACGAGTTTATAATCTTTATCGACGATTTCAGCTCAGCCATCACCATCGCATCGCACAGCTGCTACCTGCGTGTGTGTCTGTATACGGGTGTTACGATGGAAAAATTATGTTCATCCGAACGGATCATTAATTCATGATGAAACAGAGGTCCCCGCGAGCGTAAAACATTCTACGAAGAGAGATTCCCCTGTGTATGTGTGGATTTGAGCTAAGCCAAATGTTCGGGCAGACGTTTCGCTCAATTAGCGTTATATTTACTCTGATATATAACGAGCTTGCGAGCTAAATATTAATTGCGCTGCGAAGTACCTTCATTTAGAGTGGCGGATGAGAGAGACCTGATGATGCCCGAGTTGATGTTTCTCTGCGTATTTGCAACGCTAGGAATTCAACTGCTTCATATCGTGGGCTAGGTATGTTATTATGAGCAGTAGGTTGTGTGAGGTATGGATGCGTTTATTTATCACGATGCATCACTTGTCGTCCTTCGTTAGATGCCTATTCACACTTGTCTCGTATCATATCACGGCTCATGAATGTGCTTGGAATATCAAGTTATGTCGCTGAGGTGGAACTTGAAGTACTGAAAATTTTTGGTCAATTTATGAAAAATCACAAGTTCACTGCGACGAGCCCTATCAATGCGGTGGCACTCATGATTTTTCATTTTTTTATTTTCACCTGCATATTTTTGTTGCAAAACATAATTCCAAAGATCCATAATGTTTTATTTTGCCGAGGTCATGAATAATGAACACTAAAAAGTTCAACTGCCGTACAGATTCATTAGCCAAGGAAGTCATGACCGAAATAAAATACGAAAAATCCTTGGCAAAACCAACGTTGCAGATAACTTGTTGAGTTATTCTGTGGGTTATTTTAAAATTCATGCAGAGATGAGAAATAAAATGAGTCGGAGTATGCTCAAACATGGTATTTTGTTCCTAGGTTGCCCTAGATGTATGAAGTTTTGATTTCGAAGCAAATGTGGGTAAGCTGGGTTCAGCGACCTTCCGTAAAATTCTCAGAGTGCAACAAGAGTGTTGAGTGCAGTCACAAGTTTCATACAAGGTGCATAACCAGGATCAAGCGGTCAAAAATTTTCAGTTTAATATTATGTTATAAACTGAAATCATAGACCTGAACTGTAAGTGCTTCCAAAAAGAACCATGATAAAGTGATTCGCTAAGGTACCATCCGAGAGTAATTTTATTTCGTGTAAGTATTCCAGGAATACCCAAGTGAATGTCATGATCCTAACGTCATTCTTCCTAATGTCCGTGAAATGAATAAAATTCAAAAAGATCTTACACTGTATACAAAAATAAGCAAAACGTCTGACAACAAAGACTTGAAATTTCTCTGACGGCAATTACGGAGGAGATGGCTTATTAGAGAAAATCTCGCCGGTGATCTGTGACAGCTGCGCTTCCAAAGTTAATAATGACAATTAACCTGAATAGATTTTACCGCAGTCAATAATGGACGATGGTATGCCAATAATCCATTTCACGACTGCCATGCACATTTCGTAATGAGCACGGAAACATAATATTTATTAACCGATAAATTTTGCCGTTCCGCATATTGAGAAGTACTCGTTGAAGTATGAATCGTCGAAAGTATTCTTCCTACAGTGTATTATCCAGACAAATTCTCGGCAATTCGATGCAAACGAATGGATTTCATGAGGAATCTTATATTATTAATGGATAACTTCGATATTCGAGATTCGAGGCGTTCCGATCGAGATTTCGCGCGCCACTTACAAATCGTCTCAATGTGTGTTGCTGTGGATTAATGGCATTGTATTATTTGAATGTATTCATAGGTAGATCAATATAGTTGAAAGTATTCAATCATGCGATCTCCATAGCCAATTTATTATATCTGTTGATTATTTCCAATTTATCGAAAGAAGAGTAATGATGAGTTTCAAGCATCTGAACTCATGCACTGTAGCGTTCTGGCCAGTTCTGTCTGCTTCGTTGTCAACATTGAGCAGGTGATCGGTCGCGCCTGCGCATCATATCGGGTTTTATTACACCTGCTTGAATTAATCGGATCGCGATTCGCTCGCTAAATGAGTGATAGGAAAGTAGATTGCTGCTTGACCGACAACAGGAATATCGGATATGCCGTGTAATAATGAGGTTAATGGTAATATTTGAAGATTTTTTTTCTGATTTCATCTTCCTTCAACGATTGGGAAGATCTCAGGAACGCTTATTTAAATTCTCAAAATGATCCATACAAACTTAATAGTTGCATCCATACTGTTTTTTGATGGGGAGGATTAACTACAATTTTTTTCGTTTTTTATGAATGTTTCAACATAATTCTTAAATCACATGTGTAAAATTTTGTGATTGAGCTAGATCAACTAAAATTCTCTTTGTGAATGTTGAATATCCTTACATAATTTTGAAAAAAGTATTCAATTTGTGAATATAATTCTTCAAGTTCTAATGCGTAAAATATCTCTTCAGTTGGTGGATGACACTGAATTGGCCCGAATGGATTGAGGAATTTTTTATTTGTGAATAATGTATTCTTTCAAATTGTAGGAGGTTCAATAACTTTCTCATTTCTGGATGATGATCAGTTGAATTTCAAATGATCGATCAAAAATTTTTCATTTGTGGACTAAAAAAAAAATTTTTACAGAAGCATTTAAGAAATTTTCGCTTCACAAAGGCTGATAGGCTGATGTTTGTGCATATCCTTAGAAAATTTTTCCTCCTTCTCTTCTATAGCCGACTTAGAGGAGAAGAAGGAGAAGGAGAGAAACATGTCTCCATCCGAAAATGAGTAAAAACCTTTGAAAATCTCAATCGAATTGCAAACCCACACATTTCACGTGAAAATTGAGATATTCATGCGCAAACGTTGCATGAATTCAAATCATTGATTTTGGAGTTGAGCTCTATTTTCCAGTTCTCAAAATGATCTTCGTTTCTTGATGGTCACCCTCAATAATATTTTATAAAAACTGGACAGTTTTTTGACCCCACATCATACGGGTGGTTGAACCATGCGCGCGCAGCGCGCGCACTTCGTGGATTGAATAGCTTTTTGAGATTATCCGAAAAATCCCTCACGCAGTCGTGAATTTTTGAATCAGCAATCCATGAATTTCGATTTCGAGGCATGTTAGATGGATAAACATATAGATGAATGACATTTTCATTCCATATTTTTATACTATTTCATATTTGCTCCTTTCTGGTACCATATATACCTGCATAATTTTTTTTTTTCAAACGCAATAGCTTTTCCCGTATATTCCAGAACTTCAAGCCATCGTAACCATCCGCGCGCAACGCGCGCGTCTTGGAGTTCTAGTATACATAAGAATCCGTATTACGAGCGAGCCGAACGTATATAACGTAGCACGAACGAATAATATAAGAGACAAGGTTCGCTTCTTTTGTCGACAACGACTAGACCGGGTCGAGCAATCTCATCAAGTTGGCGCGTGATTTGACTCGATTGCACGGAACAAGCGATCCGTGAAAACTAATCATCGAAATTGTACACTTTGCCGAAGGATTCGTGCCTCATCCAACTCACTCACACTCACTCATACACAGAGAAATGGCACACACCCATAGCCCTTACGATGAGTATTAAGGTATTAGATTGCGAGTGTCTACTATATGTACTCTTTTTCCCCTCGGTGGCTTTTTCATTGCCCTGCGCGTGTCATTTTTAAATAGTAGGGTGGGGTCGTGCGCAGCAATAAAAAAAAAACTCGCGGATTCTTGCTTTACGCTCGAGCGATCGAGCACGGGGGCGGTTTTGCTCTGCCTTTCAAGAGCATCTCTCTTTCTTTTATTTATTTTTTCCTTTTTTTCACGGAGTGGAGATGTTTATTAAACCCTCTCGTCGGCATGCGTCGTGCTAATGACTATCATGCGCGACGCTTCTGCTCGAGATTTGTGCGCGCGCGAATTTGAATACGCTGTATTCCCGCACATAACGCCCTGTGCATGCGCTTGCGAGAGAAGTACACGAGCGTGGAATGATATGTGGACAAGAGGTTCCGAATGGTTGAAAATCGCTCGGTCGAAAATACGTAATGCGCGTCGAGCGCTTGAGTTTATACGAGTGAATGGATTTGAAATGGGATGAAATTAAATCATTTTGGCTGTAGGTTTGTTGTGTGAATGCCAGTGCGGGAATGAGTTTTAGAACGTTGGTAATTAATTGCTAGTTTTGAGTTATGCAATGGTATGTTGTTAGAACTACAAACTCATGTAAAGTGAAATTTCGTTCGACTGGAGTAAGAATTTTCAAATTATTGCTAGTCGTACAAAAATCCTAGACAGCATGGCATACCTGTTCGATAGGATTCATCAGTAAGGTATAAGTGTATCCAGCTTGCCCCCATATGCTGATCTCAAGAGTAGGTACTCACTAATCTTCCCACATTTTTTATTTTTATTATCTTGAATTATGAGGAAATGAGTGATTGGCACCGACCTCGAACTATTTCTGCGCATCCCAGAAAATTTCAAATGATTTTTTTGATTTTTAGTATTCGTACAGCCAAGAAATTACCGAGAAGTTTGCGTTCTGTAAAACTGGTGCCAAGATTTTTTGGTTCAACCAATCTCAACAAACCTGAAAGCTTTCGATTTCTCGCCTCAAGACCTTCAGAATCCGCTTCTCAGAGTGAAACAATTCTAATCCGAAGCAATTCTATGTGAGAGATACGGAGAGCAGTTGTGAACCATAAAAGCCAAGATTGGAGTATATCTAACATGATACCACACTAGTATCTCAAAAGGGCGTACAGTATGACCTCTTTACGTCTCAAAACGTACTTATCACGTCAAAATAAGTCGGGAATAGTATTTTGGACCGTCGGAAAGCTCTAATTGTGGTTGCACGGCGATAAAAAGGACAACAAAGATTTCAATCATTTATCACCGATTGACATTGCTTCAAGTGATGGGGGCAAGTTGGTTACACAATTTTGTAAACTCTCAAAAATGGGAAATTACGACAAGCCGGGTCCAGATGGTCAAAATTCAACGTATCTTGACTCATTTTTCAGGGATAGAACAAGCTTCAAAATGAGCTAAGGTACGTTGAATTTTATTGAAGTAGGTCAAAGTTGTGAGAAAATGGCTTAATGGGGGCGATTGCGGTAAGTGTGCCCTTATCTTTGTTCAAGATGTTTGAGTGTCAATAGTGCCTATGATTACTCTGAAATGAAGGAACGGTGGATGAAGTTGGCTATTACTACTTTTTTGGGCTTTGCAAGAGCTCGAAATCAGAGAGAATAGTTTTCCAATAATCGGTTATTATTTTTTTCGGGGACGTCAAAAAAATCTGGAAAATTCTTGAAAGTTCCTATAGATACAATAAGTGAATCGAGTCTCAGGCCTAGGCCAAATATCTGATTGCAAGCGAAAAAGAGAATAATAACAAAAAAATTAAGAAAATTCTAATTTTACCTCTACTCGTCCTATTTTCACGAATAAAACATTTTTTGAATCGCGGAAATACATTTCTCGATGTCCCAAGTTCGTGGTGATGAATGGATTAACACGTTTGCTGTCTCACAGATGGAACTACGATTTTCGGCTTTGCAGCGAACGTGTCAAAAAAATTATCAGATTTCGAAAACTCCAGGATCCGTGTTTTTTGACCAATGATGAACAGGCACTATAATTTCTAGATTCTGATCCAATCGATCGATTCATATAATGTTCACCAAATCAAACTCCAAATTCAGGTGATTAAGAACTCTCTGAAAACCCATAGATTCTTGAAATACTAAAATCCAAAATTATTCCTATGTGTTCAAATTCCGAATGCTCAACTCGACTCTTTCTAATTATTGGTCAGCGATGAACAAATGAAATTGAATCGAGTCTAATTTCTTACGAATCACATGAAACCCAAGTCGGTAAGAGAATACTCATGAAAAACGTCCACATCACAAACTTCACTCTGTGACGATCACTCCAGAGACTCATTCACTCGAACCAAAGTCATAATCCTTTCATCTCGACATACTCGTTGGAATGATTTAATCCAGTCGTCCCAAGGGCCAAATGAGTCTATCGACGACTCTTCGTCGCCAAATCTATCTGCAGGCTCTCAAAAAAGAGGAACATCTGGCCCTGATGGTGTTGAGCAAGCTCTGTGCACTCGTATTTTGGCTCTCGATGGGGGATCCACTTGTCACCACTTGGACTGTTATGTGTATGTGATGCATCAGAGCTCACAAATTCCCAATGTGTTCGGCATTAGCGAGAGCATCACGCGTCAGAGGTTGGACGAGTCGGATAAAGAGAGATAGAGTTAAAGTGGTGACATCAACGGGCTTTTAAAAATAACTGCGTGTACGGGGTGCGGAGAACAGATGAAAAGTGCTCGAGAGACATAAGTGAGGGAAGTGCATGCATACTTTCGTTCGAGCTGCAGTATGCTTCAAGCAATGATAATTGTGCGATTCATATGTAGGTTTGTAACGTACCCCACATTACTGCTCCCTCAGTCACCCCCCCCCCCCCCAGCTATCTTGCAATCACAGAGCAACCGACATGATTTATTAATATTGATGGGTAAATGATCGTGTTTATCTCAAGAGGTTTTAAGAGTGGACTGTAAAATGGGGCAATAGTATCACATAATTTTACATTTATGCTCATTATAATGACTGCATTTTGATGTCCGCTCCTGAAGGCTGAGACAAATGCGATAAAAGTTATGGCGAAAATGAGAAAAAATGTTTGTTGTAACCAGGAATCCGTTCCATATTCATAGTCTAGCTGAGTTAGCCGACGAACCCTGTTAAACAGAATAAAGAGCACTTTTGTTTGCATTCGAAAGTGAGAAAGAATTGAAAGTTCTACAACAGCTAGCATCAATATCTGAAATTGAAAACAATATTCAGTTACAGCAACATGCTTACGGAATATTTACAAGAATAAAGATGGTGCGGCACAGCACTGCGAGCTGTAATTTTACTAATGGTTCCGGAGCCGATATTCTGTTTTCCATCTTGCTTTGAGTATCAGCAAAAGTGCAGATAAAGCCCATAGCTTGATCTGCATGTGTTGAATGGCAAACACTCTCCGGATGACTTTTCTGCTTGATTGCCAATAGTCCGGTCCGCCTAGGACCTTTTGTTGTACCGTCTGCGTACAGGAGTGTACAAAATACCATGAAAAGTGTGTGGAATGAAGTTTAATTTCCGACTAAGGTGGGCATTGTACGTTTTATAGGAGCCGAGTAATGAATTTTCAAAAAAATTAATTTGCAAGAGGTTTTGTACCGATAGCGTACAGTGCCCACCTTATGCTCATTTGAAAGCTCTTGATGAGTACATTGAAGTAAGAATAAGGTGGGCACTCCAGGTACGGTTGGTAATGGATAATTAAGGGGTGAAAGGTCGAAATTTTGACAAAAATGGGTTAAAATGCAGTTTTTGCCATTTAACTCGGAAACAACGACATTTATCGAAATTTTACAAGAATACTTTTTTGTTCATCTTTCAAAAATCTTTCATTTGCATACCCGCACTTTATCTCAAAAATTCGTCATGTGGTCAAAATTTTGAAAAAATGGTTGAAAATGCATTTTTTGCCATTTAACTCGGAAACAACGACATTTATCGAAATTTTACAAGAATACTTTTTTGTTCATCTTTCAAAAATCTTTAATTTGCATACCCGCACTTTATCTCAAAAATCTGTCATGTGGTCAAAATTTTGACAAAAATTGTCGAAAATACGTTTTTTGCCATTTAACTCGAAAACAACGACATTTATCGAAATTTTACAAGAATACTTTCTTGTTCATCTTTCAAAAATCTTCAATTTGCATACCCGCACTTTATCTCAAAATTCGTCATGTGGTCAAAATTTTGACAAAAATGGTTGAAAATGCATTTTTTGCCATTTAACTCGAAAACAACGACATTTATCGAAATTTTACAAGAATACTTTATTGTTCATCTTTCGAAAATCTTCAATTTGCATACCCGCACTTTATCTCAAAATTCGTCATGTGGTCAAAATTTTGACAAAAATTGTCGAAAATACGTTTTTTGCCATTTAACTCGAAAACAACGACATTTATCAAAATTTTACAAGAATACTTTTTTGTTCATCTTTCAAAAATCTTTCATTTGCATACCCGCACTTTATCTCAAAAATTCGTCATGTGGTCAAAATTTTGAAAAAATGGTTGAAAATGCATTTTTTGCCATTTAACTCGGAAACAACGACATTTATCAAAATTTTACAAGAATACTTTTTTGTTCATCTTTCAAAAATCTTCAATTTGCATACCCGCACTTTATCTCAAAAATCTGTCATGTGGTCAAAATTTTGACAAAAATTGTCGAAAATACGTTTTTTGCCATTTAACTCGAAAACAACGACATTTATCGAAATTTTACAAGAATACTTTATTGTTCATCTTTCAAAAATCTTCAATTTGCATACCCGCACTTTATCTCAAAATTCGTCATGTGGTCAAAATTTTGACAAAAATGGTTGAAAATGCATTTTTTGCCATTTAACTCGAAAACAACGACATTTATCGAAATTTTACAATAATACTTTATTGTTCATCTTTCGAAAATCTTCAATTTGCATACCCGCACTTTATCTCAAAATTCGTCATGTGGTCAAAATTTTGACAAAAATTGTCGAAAATACGTTTTTTGTCATTTAACTCGAAAACAACGACATTTATCGAAATTTTACAGGAATACTTTTTTGTTCATCTTTCAAAAATCTTTAATTTGCATACCCGCACTTTATCTCAAAATTCGTCATGTGGTCAAAATTTTGACAAAAATGGTTGAAAATGCATTTTTTGCCGTTTAACTCGGAAACAACGACATTTATCGAAATTTTACATGAATACTTTTTTGTTCATCTTTCAAAAATCTTCAATTTGCGTACCCGTAGTTCATTTCAGAAATCGGTCATCTCTGAGATACTCGTGAAAGACCTTGTAACGCACGATATCTCAGGATATTACTCAAGACGTGCGATGGATGGAATATTCACTGGAAAAGAGGCAAACTGCCATGCAAATCACCCTTTCGTCACTATTCCAGATTAATGCCTCAATTCTAATGTAATGCAATTAACTTTGGACATCATTCCGGTTGCGATCATATCCTCTGATTTTTTAGACAAATATGAGAATCCAAATCGTGATAATAATTATGATCACGATAAGATTTGAGTCAATAGCGAATTTGATTAGTATGCTGATTTAGTCATGATGATTGAGGGAATATACAGTATGCAAGTAGAATAAACAGCGAAGGACCATAAAACATTGGGTCAACATTATCAGTCCTTTGATCCTATATAGACCACACCCTAGTAAACGTACACATTCCGCATGGATTACGAATTTGAAAATCTCCACACAAATGGATTGTGTAGTCTTATCAATAATCCGTTCAGTGCAACCTCCGCGAGTTGGCGGGCAGGAAAAAAACCTAAGCACTCCGTGGCCCTTACCATCTTGATCGCATCTTTCTGAGAAATGAGTATTTTGTGAGAAAGTCGAGATGACGATAATGCAAAATTCTTAGCGTGATAATCAGTTAGTCTCTTTTGCATGGCAGTTTGCCTCTTTTCTAGTGAATATTCCATCCATCGCACGTCCTGAGTAATATCCTGAGATATCGTGCGTTACAAGGTCTTTCACGAGTAT
Source organism: Eretmocerus hayati (assembly GCA_029851415.1). Lineage (NCBI taxonomy): Eukaryota > Metazoa > Arthropoda > Insecta > Hymenoptera > Aphelinidae > Eretmocerus > Eretmocerus hayati. The sequence continues at coordinate 138,302,309 of CM056742.1, forward strand.
CTCAGAGATGACCGATTTCTGAAATAAACTACGGGTACGCAAATTGAAGATTTTCGAAAGATGAACAAAAAAGTATTCATGTAAAATTTCGATAAATGTCGTTGTTTCCGAGTTAAATGGCAAAAAATGCATTTTCAACCATTTTTGTCAAAATTTTGACCACATGACGAATTTTGAGATAAAGTGCGGGTATGCAAATTAAAGATTTTTGGAAGATGAACAAAAAAGTATTCCTGTAAAATTTCGATAAATGTCGTTGTTTTCGAGTTAAATGACAAAAAACGTATTTTCGACAATTTTTGTCAAAATTTTGACCACATGACAGATTTTTGAGATAAAGTGCGGGTATGCAAATTGAAGATTTTTGAAAGATGAACAAAAAAGTATTCATGTAAAATTTCGATAAATGTCGTTGTTTTCGAGTTAAATGGCAAAAAATGCATTTTCAACCATTTTTGTCAAAATTTTGACCACATGACGAATTTTGAGATAAAGTGCGGGTATGCAAATTGAAGATTTTTGAAAGATGAACAAAAAAGTATTCCTGTAAAATTTCGATAAATATCGTTGTTTTCGAGTTAAATGGCAAAAAACGTATTTTCGACAATTTTTGTCAAAATTTTGACCACATGACAGATTTTTGAGATAAAGTGCGGGTATGCAAATTAAAGATTTTTGAAAGATGAACAAAAAAGTATTCTTGTAAAATTTCGATAAATGTCGTTGTTTCCGAGTTAAATGGCAAAAAATGCATTTTCAACCATTTTTTCAAAATTTTGACCACATGACGAATTTTTGAGATAAAGTGCGGGTATGCAAATGAAAGATTTTTGAAAGATGAACAAAAAAGTATTCTTGTAAAATTTCGATAAATGTCGTTGTTTCCGAGTTAAATGGCAAAAACTGCATTTTAACCCATTTTCGTCAAAATTTCGACCTTTCACCCCTTAATTATCCATTACCAACCGTACCTGGAGTGCCCACCTTATTCTTACTTCAATGTACTCATCAAGAGCTTTCAAATGAGCATAAGGTGGGCACTGTACGCTATCGGTACAAAACCTCTTGCAAATTAATTTTTTTGAAAATTCATTACTCGGCTCCTATAAAACGTACAATGCCCACCTTAGTCGGAAATTAAACTTCATTCCACACACTTTTCATGGTATTTTGTACACTCCTGTACGCAGACGGTACAACAAAAGGTCCTAGGCGGACCGGACTACAATCGAAAATACGTGTATTGGAACTTGTTCCCCAAGGGAAGTTTTTTTGTTTCCATCGCATCACTAAAATTCCAATAATCCTACCAGAGGATTGCTATCTTTCATTGATTTGTTACAATTGTTGAAAAGCTTCAAGTCCAATTTATCTTAATTTCCCTTTGTGAATATTGTCACGCACTTTCAGAAAGAATTTGTCATTTTTATTTGCCATTCGAATGTAGAATTTTATGACCGTAGCATGATTGCAACAATCCAGAGCGCTGGAAGTTTTAGAGTGATCATTTCATTTTGATATATTCAAAAGTTCCTCGAAAAATTCAAGTAAGTTCATTGAAATGTATGGAAAAAGTTATACCTTTGCGATGAGCCAGAGCCTTTTGCAGATTTTATGACATCTAGAGCATTTGTTGTCGTATAATACGATGGGGCAGCACTCGGTGGCGTTGGCTTTACGAGCCGCAGGTGCCATTAGCTTGATGATTTCACGAACGAATTAGACGCCCTTGGGAGGGTGTAATGTGCTCATCGTTATTACTTTGAAAGGTTCATTACACTTTCGCGGTGGACCAATTAACTCTTGTGGTCGAGCCAACACACGTGTGCTAATAACTTCCAGCAATCGACATTATTAATCAATCTAGCGCGCGGTATGATACCCGTCTCGTGAGATACCATAATCCTTGCTTTTGGTTGATTAACTTGTAACCAAACTGTAATGCGATGGGTGTTCCACTTTGGTTGATTCCTCATTTTTTAGAGACACGAAATCAATTCTGTTCGTATTTGATCAAACTTTAACTCAATTATTCATGGTTTTGAGGGATGTTTCTCACATTCTTGGATCATAAGACCATGATAGAATTGTTACAAAATGTTGATGACTTGGTTCTTTAAAGGTTATCGATCCGATGGCTCGGGCAGCCATGAACTTCTCTGGTCATCGGAGGAAAATTTTATCTTATTTTATTTGAGAGAAAGAAATATCTAGGAAAATCAGTGCGAATATGGTAACCCTCAACAAATCTAAGAATTTTCCATGTACTGTAAATGGACCCGTCCATTTGAGAACACTACCGGTCAAAAGTTTAAGATCACCTCATGAATAATCTTTCAACCTTCTCAGCTTCACACCTCGAAACTAAAATTGATCGAAATGGACTTTAGTTCAGCTCATTTTGAAGACTTTTTTCACACACTTTCAAATGTGTGAATGCGTTACTTGTTCCATTTTTGCAACCTTGAGCCATATCAGCTAGAAAAAATCGATTCTTCCACGATTTCACGTGAATTTTTGATCCCCTGCATATTGTACGGAAATTCATTGGTCGTAATGAGAGTTATAGCGTCTTGAAGTACTAATATTCAAGAGCTTAAGAATCCGTTTCTAAAACTTGTTCTAGGTCATCCATGTCTTGAGTAATGAATGTTTTGGTGGAAGAAGATTCGTCATGACAGAGAGGCCCACTAGTCAGGAATCGTGTGGAAATGGGACTCATGGTATAACCTTGCTTTTTTTGAACTTCTTGAGCATCACAGTCCTGCATCAAATGCCACATGAACAATACACACCAATTATGATGCAGCTGGAGCCACTGAATCTAAATCCGTTAATTTGCCCAATTGCTCTATCACATCACTTTTTTGAGAAAATTGGCGTCAAAGTTGTGAAAAATGCCAATTTTGCCAGTTTTGAGGGCTCTTATCTCTGTTATCAGGGAGGTTATCAAAACTTTGTGAGGTGTAGTCGCTTATCAAAGAAAAGATCTTCAAAATAAGCCCACATGGGTCAAAATCAGTTAAGTCGTAGATGAGTGACAACGACTTGAAAAACTTCAAAAATGCAAAAAGACTGGCCCCGCCCATCCTATGTTCTAGCGTGGGACACCCCTACCACCTCACCCTCCACCGGCCTATGCAAAATTACAGGATGGGCGGGCCCAGTCTTTTTGCATTCTGGAAGTTTTTCAAGTCGTAGCTACTCAGAAACGATTTAACTGATTTTGACCCATGTGCGCTTATTTTGAAGATTTTTTCTTTGATGAGCGACTACACCTCACAGAGTTACGATAACCTCCCTGATAAAAGAGATAAGATCCCTCAAAATTAGCCAGATCGGCATTTTTTGAACCTTTGAAAACGTGATGTGATAGAGCAAATCGGCAAACGGATTCAGATTCAGCGGGCTAAACTGTATCAAAACCACTTTTTGAAGTTTGTGTGGTATGAAATATGTCAAAATATGCAGGACTAAGAGACCAGGGGTTGTCCTCATATCTCTCTTAGTATGAGGTTTATCATGATTTTCTACTGATGAGACCATTTTCCGAGAGGAATCTTCGTTCACAAAATAGCCACTACTCGGACCAGAAACAAGCTAGAATAACTTCCAAGAACGGATTCAAAAGCTCTTGAACAGTACTTCAAGATGCCATGACTTTCATTTCAATGAATTGATTTCCGTGGAATTCGCAGGGAATCATAGATTTGCGTAGAATTGTGAAAAATAGCCTTTTTCTAGCTGGTACCGTTCCAAGCTGCAGAAATAGAGCAATAAATGCACTAACATATTTGAGATTGTGTGAAAAGAGCTTCAAAATGAGCTAGGTTGAGGTCCGTTCTGTTCAACTAGCTCCGAGGTATCAAGCTGAGAAGGCCAAAAAATCAGTTATCAATCTCAAACTTCTGACCGGTAGTGTTCATGAAATGAATCGACATCACCATCCGTGATTTTGGGGGAATGAAAAATATCTGTCACAATAAATCTAAGATTTATTCTTTCGTGCGGTAAGACTCAGTCTGGTGGTGGAATTTTCTTATTTTTGAGCCACGAGAGTGAGCTTCCGTCTTCAGCCAGCAATTGGGGTATTGATATTCAATTGAATGGGCAATTGTGAGGAATTCTTCTGAGTTGGCGAGTAGAATTGTCCCCTACACACTCGTCAACCCATATGAAAAACAGCCAATACAGCCAAGAATTACTCTCATAGTGTTTTCATTCACGCCTCGAATATCCTGAAGCGAGACACTGAAATCACGAACAATTGCGATCGAGCAAGGACGCTCACAGCTCGAGTTTGGCATCACAGCGAGGAAATCTTAACGACGCATTGGCCAACGTTTCCTCTTCTGCATTATATACCCACAAAAACTCTCTTTGACCGCAGTCTTGGTATAATCCACAGTGCCATCGCTCATATAAACGCAGCGAATCGCGGAACGACGCGGAATCCGCCCCAGAAAAGGGGCAATGGCTCGTAGCGCGCAGTTTGAAATTCACCCATAACCCATTTAGCACATTAGAATATATCTATGTATAACTTTCTGTGGCCACCACCGCGAATCGAATCACAAACGACAACGACGCTTGGCATCAGAGATCTGACAGAGTTATCCGAATGAACTGAGATGTCGACGCTCGACATTTGCTACCATGTATTAGTTTGGGGATGTCCGCATCCACATAGAATGTGGTTCACGAGTGAGAGGGTTACCCATATATAGAGTAGAGAGATCCGAGCCCGCAAGCTATTATATGTTACCGGGGGCACCGAGATTGGTGCATTTACTGATTTAACGCGGGACAATTGAATCCAATTACAACCGCACAACCAGGATGTACATACCGTAGAGAGCGAGGTAGAGAGCCCAGCGGCTCTCAATGGTCTCTACCATTTTGGCCCTTTCGATTACGAGTGTGCGTTTTCTTCGTGCTCCCCCCCCCCCCTTCGCTGGCTCTCACCTACGCGCTCGATCTTTTAATCGGTTTAGCCCCCCCCCCCCCCAAACTTTGATGGAGTTTCGATGGATTACCCACGCTGGCCGCTGAATTAGTTTCTGACTCGGAATCGCCAATACCAACGTTTTTCCGATCTGTGTTTTTTCACTACATGTATATTCGTAGACGTGTACCCATCAACTCTCTGGTGTTATAGGGGGCGTTTTGTTTCTAGTCTATTGTAGTGTTCATTATAGTTCTCCTCACGAATGGTCTGTTAGGGGCGAGAAAATCGAGTTTCTATCGCGCTCGGTTTGATTGAGTCTGAGCAATTGTTTGGTTGGATATTTGGGGTCGAAAATTGCGATGAAAGATCAGGTGATGGATGTCTCGAGACCAAGTTGTAGGGGGATTCAGATTGGATGGGTTGAGTGTCGTATCAAACAGAGTAATCAAAAATATCCAAAATTGGATATAATGGCGATAATCGGCGGTCCAAAAAGTGGAAGAGAATAAGTAGAATTTGTCAAATGCGGTGGCTTCATTCTGGGCGTTAGTTGCAATGTTTATATTCATAAGACTTGAGGAGACCATGATACGACCACAGTATTATTCTAGAAAATGATTCTATGGCACAAAAATTGCGCCAATTTTAGACTCCTATCGTAGCAAAATAGTAGATTGATACCACAATGTCAAAATTGTCTCTCGAAACTTTACTGTTGCCTTTAGCCTGTTTACAATGTGGACGTATACACCCACTTTCTGAAAGATATAGGTGGAACAAATTGAGGGGGTGGGTGGAAAATGGTCGTAATTAGAAAACCGTCATTTTGAGAAAACCAATAAAAACTCAATAAAAACCGCTGGAGACATAATTGGATGAGTTGATCTGACTTATTTCGAAGAAAATAACATTCTCGAATAGCCCAACCCGAGCCGCGGGATGAGATTTGTTTTTGGGCTTCTTTCAGCAATTTCAAAAAATGCAATTACGCCCTTTTCCCGAATATAGGGTCAAATTTCGGCCTTCTTTCCTATAGAAAAGTAGAATAGAATCTCGAGATCAAGTCCAATCGTCTCCAATTTTTTGAAAGTGTTGCTGGGCATATTTTGAAAGATATCTGATTACTAGGGAATGGTGCGATTCATGCTCCACAGTTCTATGGACACAAAACGTTTCCATCAGTCGTGTGAAAATGACGAGAGATTATTTTTACTAGGGAAGGGTAAAAACACTTGATTTGGAGATAAAATAAACATGTTTCCATCGTTATATTAGGCGGCGAAAAAGCGTTTCCAGGCTCAGGAGAGTTTTTATAAAATTTTCCCTCGGTAATTAGGCCCTTTCTCCAGATCCGCCCTCACTTATGCCCCGTTACAGATTAATTACGCCCCTTTGAATCTTTTTAGTCAGGTTCTTGAGCTCTTTTTTCAAATCCTGTAGGGCTGAGCAAAAAGTTAAGCCCTTGTGAAAATCTTTGGCTTCAATTAGACTCTTTCTCAAAACGACGATCGTAGTTATGCCTTTTTTAAATTCTACCATAGCAGTTACGCCCTTCTGAAATTTCATCATAGCAGTTACGCCTTTTTAGAATTCCATCATAGCAGTTACGCTATTTTAGAGAATTTTACAGTTACGCTCTTTCTCTGCAATCAATGGTATCAGAAAAAAATTTGATCGACCAATAAATCAATCGAAAATTCCTTACCAACTTGAAATTTACATTAGCTGATCCAGAAACCCTAAATTGACCGAGATTCTATCCAAGGGGTCGAACTTGGCACTCCCTAGCAGTGGATGTCACTCTGCTATCGAAGATGCACCAGGACTCGCGGGGCTTCGCATCTGTATTTTACATGCGTTACGGTGCGATATTCGGGAAAAGTGCGTAAGTGCAATAAATTTTCCGATAAAAGGGCGTATTTATCGTGATATTAATTCGGAAAAGGGACGTAAGTGCAATCATTTTGCCGTTGAAAAGGGTTTAAGCTCCATTACGCCCTTTCATTTGCTAGAGGGTTTTTGAGGTCTTACGAAAAACGGATTTCGGGGGGTGGTAGGTCTTGGTTTAGAGGTTCAAAAAAAAGCGGTGACCGGAAAAAGAGCATAATGGTGGTTTCGTCCTTTTTCCCCCACCCCCTCATCTGCTTTGTATCCTCGATACTCATCAACACGAATCTTCGAACCCCGATTGCAATGCCACGTATTTAGTTACGGAAATGGACCTCATCTTTTTCATGAACTCTTAACTGGATTGACTCGTTTTTTAATTCAAAAATTTCAATGTGTCTGATTTCGAATTTCCGACGATCAGATATTTCTTGGAAGAATCAACATGGAGAGAATTCAGACAACCCTCTGAATGTAGGGGATATGATCTGCATCACTTTAACTTGTATGCTTCAAAACAGAGATAAAAATCACTTTGCTTCTTCTCATCATGATTTCATACTAATTTCTGACATTTTTTGTGTTGAAAGAAGGACATGAATATTTAGGATCATTTTTCTATCTGAGGGGACAAGAGAAGAAGATCTCAAGAGGATACACTTTTTCAAACCCTTGGACATTTTCCAAACAGAGAGATTTTTTCATTAATCCAATTTTAAATGTAAATGTTAGATTAAAAGTGCATTGCATGTATTCTAACCTGCAAGGTCTCCACAAGTTTGTCGGATTCTCTTAATTTTACCGAATGAGATCTTACTCAAAAACAGTGTCTCTTGACTCCGAGCTCGGAGTGGAATCGTGGCAAGTGGGACTCCAGTGACTTTTACTCGGAAAATTGAGTGAGATTTTTTACTCCGGAATTCGAGTTCATTCAACTGTTATTTATCTGAAACTGAAGATTTTAATGCAATTGATACGTGGCGTGCTGTGAAATGAGTAAATCATTATTGATTATCACCCGATAGTTGGAAAAAATTTAAGCACCACCGAATCTAAATTAGCGTGTTCAAGTCGGTTTCTTGTGACATGGAAAATGAGGGATTTGAATTGAGGTGGTCTTGCTTCTGAATCGGGCTCCTTTTTCATTGATCTATTGCTGCAGATGACACCCTTGATTTTAAACACTTTGTAACGGGAATAACGAATTTGACAACTACATGCGTATCGTATGCGAAAATATTGAAACTATATCTATTGTTTCGTATAAAAAAACTACAAAAGTACAACCCCAATTTCTTCCTTAAAAGAGCATTGCTTCTATATTGATAGGTTTCATTTTTTTTTGCTTTCTCGAAGAGAAAGTATTGTATCGGTGCGGAAATTTTCGCTTAAATTTTTTTGGTTTTCTCATTCGTCACCCCCTAGTTTAACTTTTATCCAAAATCCACTTCAACCATCTTGTTCTACTCGCCAAAATCTATCGAATAGTACTTTCCCCATCTTATATACAACGCTCTCCGTGAATTGTTTTGAAAAACACCTTGTTCGTGTCCGTATGTGCGTGTGTCTGTAGGTTGTCTTCTCTTTGTCACGCGATATCTCTTGAACCCCTGGATCAAATCTCTCGAAATTTCGAGGTTTTACTCTCTATCAATTAGTGATGGTCCCAGTATATTGACAGTTCCATACTCTTATCACATCTTCATCCACGTTCAATTGATTGCCTGAATTTCAACACCATTTTCAGACCCTGTTGGTCCAAACGTTCTAGCATCTTCTATCCACAGTATAAACTGTCACTCAATGTTGTCCATGTAATTCGATCATTCTAAAGAGGTTGGTTAATACAGAATTTTTTGATTAGTGTTTCCATTTTTGAAAAAAGAATTTTTTCACTTTTGCTTCTATGTCACTCCAAATTTCGTTTCCATTTCCACCAATCTCTTTGAAATTTTGAAGCATTGTTCAACTCCCTCAGGCGATGGCCCCAGTCCTTTTTGAGCCTTATCCACTCATTTATTCCGCCCCTACAAACCTCTTTATTGCTTTCTCTAAAGAGAAAGCTTCAACAAAATTCCTTTTATGTAAAACAGCCTTAGACCATTCTCTTCCTCTCGCCAAAATCTATCAATTGTAGGTAACACTCTTTCTCCTTATGGCCTCCCAAATCTGGCAAAGACTCATCTTTCCACCCCTTTTTCCGTGTTTGTGTGTATGTGTGTGCGTGTATGTATGTATCTTGTTTTATACCGGACACGCTTTCTCTTTTAGTATTCATCTTATCAACTTTTGGCTTTCTACAAGTTATACAGAATCCAATTTCTGAGAGCTCAGGTGATTTGGCACCTTTCGGCTCCCAGTCAAATTTGATCCAAGGACTTTTTCAACCAAAAGTGCTCAAATTTCGACTTTTAATATATAAATATCTTTTCCTCACACACTCCCACAACAAATTGATTCACCTAAACTATGATTTTTTCTGCGAGATCTATCGATTGGTTAATACCGAAATTTCATTTAATCTTTACAGATCTCAACTTTTCAAAAAATCAAAATTTTCACCAAAAATTTTTTTTTCAGCCTTTTGAACTGCATCCAAATTCTGTCTCAACCAAGTAACAGATATCATCGAAAAAACCTCAGAGTAGATGGCTCAAATCCTTCCAAAAGCTTCCTCATTAATATAATTTGGAAAATGATGGAAAATTTTCCAACCCGTCGCGTACACACTTCCTGAAAGTCACGATTAATACACACGGGGTTCCAGGGACCCCACGTAGGAAATTTGTTCTAATTCCAAGAGGAACCAGGATATCGACCTAAGACTTGTACGTTTGTCTTGTCTGACATCATTTTCATAGAAACTGACAGTTTTTAAGATCTGAATATCGTTTTTGGATGAAATTGAGGGATTGCACGAATTTTTGGTCACCCAGGGTCAAAACCATGCCAAACAAATTACACCAAAATATTGCCCGTGCAAAATTAAACTGCACGGGCAATATCTTGGTGTCATTAGTTTTGCACGGTTTTGATCGTTCGGATCTCATAAAAGTACATCTCAACTAATGAGGGATGGTGCCATAGGACCATTTTCTATCAGTGCATGGTTGGAATATAACATCGAAGTGAGCGTGGGGTCCCTGGGGACCCCGTGTGTACGCAACGGGTTAATATTCAATTTTCCCTCGTACCTCCTTTTATGACTCATTCATCTCAATCTTAATGACCTAAACTCGAGATTGTTTCTGCGAGATCTATCGATTGGTTAATACCGAAACTTCATTTAATCTTTACAGATCTCAAATTTTCAAAAAAATCAAAATTTTCACCAAAAATTTCTTTTTTAGCCTTTTTAAACCTACTGCATCCAAATTTTGTCTCAACAAATAATAGATATCATCGGAAAAATCTCATACTAGATGGCTCAAATCCATCTAAAAAGCTTCCTCCAAAAGATAATTCAAAAATAATGGAAAATTTTCCTTAATATTCAATTTTTCCTCCTACCTTCCTTAATGACTCATTCATTTCAATCTTAATGACCCAAACTATAATTCTTTTTGCATGATCTATCGATTGACTGATACCGGAATTTCATTTAATCTTTACAGATCTCAAATTCTCAAAAAAAACCAATATTTTCACCAAAAATTTATTTTTTAGCCTTTTTAAACCCACTGCATCCAAATTCTGTCTCAACCAAATAATAGATATCATCGAAAAAACCTCAAAATGGATGGCTCAAATCCTTCAAAAAGCTTCCTCTAAATGATAACTCGAAAAATAATGGAAAATTTTCCTTAATATTCATTTTTTCCTCCTACCTCTAATTACGACCCATTCATCTCAATTTTAATTACCTAAACTATGATTTTTCCTGCATAACCTATTGATTGGTTGATACCGAAATTTTATTCCATGTCTACAGATGTCAAATTTTCGAAGAATTATATTGCAGCGATTCAGAAGTGATGAGAAGTCATCTACTGAAAAATTATAAAATCAGGAGTAATAGAAGAATATTCAAAGGAGATTTCCTTAGAATGAGATTTTGCATGGATGTGAAGTTCGTCAAGTGATCGATGACATTGATAATTTTGAATTGGTATTTTTATTGTGAGAATGTAGAATTTTTTAACGATATCTGGTTTATGAGATTTATATCGATATTTAATAAAGATACATAAAAAGTATAATACAGTTTCAATTATGACGTGAAAAGGAATTTCACATTTTATTTTTCATACAATTTTACGATGATGATGGTCTGGTGATTCTAATCATCATCATATGACGCTTGGAGAAAGCTTTCTGCTAATCACTTTTAGCAGCGTATCTTGAGTTTTAATATTGGTGCGGAAATTTTCGCTTAGAATTTTTTCGATTTTCTCATTTTTCACTCCCTAGTTTGACTTTCATCCAAAATCTACCTCAACCATCTTATTCTACTCGCCAGAATCCATCGAATAGTACCTCTATACTTTTCCCATTTCATATACAACGCTCTCCATGAATTACTTTGCACAAACACCTTGTTCATGTCCGTATTCGCGTGTGTCTTTATGTTGTCTTCTCTTTGTTACGCGATTTATCCTGAACCTCTGGATCAATTTCCTTGAAATATCGAGGGTTTACATTTGATCGATCAGTGATGGTCTCAGTCTATTGACATTTCCATACTCTTATCACACCTTCTTCCACGTTCAATTGATTGCCTGAATTTCAACACTATTTTTAGACCCAGTTGGTCCAAACGTTCTAGCATCGCCTATTCACAGTATTAACTGTCACTCATTATTGTCCAAGTATTCTTCGATCATTCTGAAGAGATTGGTGAATACAGAATTTCGATTAGTTTTTCCATTTTTGAAAGAAAATTTTTCATTTTTGCTTCTATGTCACTCCAAATTTCGTTTCCACTTTCACGAATCTCATCCACGAAATTGTTGGTGAAAATGAAAATGCAGATGACATTAGATTCGTTCAACGGTTCATAATAGGATCATTCAAAAGAAAAATAATCCATATCCATAATTGTTGTAACATGAATGGGAGAAGAGGAAGCATTTCGCAAATGTCTTCTTGCAGCGTATTTTGGACAGTATATTATTGTGCTGTAGTTTAGAGTTCATAAATGAGGATATCGACATTTCTTCACTCAGCTTTTCAAAGAAATTTTCAGAAAACTTTCCAGTTCCCCGTTTGTAAGTATGCTCATTGATCTACCAGTAACCAACGAGCAGCAACTTGGACATTTCAAGAGAGGAATCTTGCAATTGTTCCTAGGTTTACAATCGTAGATAATCAGAGTCTTCAACAAGACAGTGAAGTAGTATTTGACTTTTTCAGAAAAATTTCCCACGACAGAACCCCGAATCCACAGATTCAACTTGAACTTGCACACTATCCCGCCTGCAAAAAGCTGTGCGCTAGAAATTCGAGCCTCGAATCGTAACACACTCGCAGCAGCTTATCAGCCCTACAATCAGAGCGTTTTCTATTTTGCGGGCGGGGTTGTGCTCGGATAGAACTTTTCATCATTACGCGTGCATTCATGCTTCATTCGCAGGCTCCTAAAAATACAGCCATCATCAGCAGAATCTCATCCAACAAGTACCAACCAGCCATCCCAGGACGGCCATACCCCTTCATCAGTAAAAAGAGAATCACGAAAATTGTAGGTCAGCCCCAATCAGCCACTACTCTCTCACCCTAACACCACTAAACCCATCCTATACGTGTTGAGATTGCATCAACCAACTCCCACGCGTCGGCTCGTCAGCTCAGGATACCGATGCTGTGCACAATTCCAATAAATTAATCGAAATCCCCGCAATAGCATCGTTATATAGTATCACAACCAGCTGGTTGCATCAACGAGCAACGACGATGCTTATGACGCTCCAGCATAATCCGTCTGAGCGTACGCGACCCTGATGGGCAGATATAGACTGTATATATAGAGAAGCTCCGGCCTGTTCGTTAGGGTCTGCATTGTCCGCTAACTAAGTACACCGCCTCGTCGACGTCTACTACCTCTACCCCGCCTTCCTGACTGGCTCCCCTTCTGGATCAGCCTGCTACTGCTGTTACTCTGTCTGTCTTGCACGAATCTCTGATGTGATGGAGCTCTGAGGTGGCCAAAGCCGAGGCTTGATATTATATTGTCAGAGACTCCTGTGTGCATCGTGATCCGTCGTCGTCGTCGCACCGCTCGTGCCAAATGACAGAGACTCTGCATGTGTTGTATTATATACACCTATGGGTGCCTATGGGTATGGTAACAGATTGGGTACTTGGGTTCTTGATCCACGTGCCATGGGTTTAGTGTATGAGGGTTGATTTTGCTCCGAGAGAAAATAACATGCGGTGTTAATCGATTATTATTATTATTATTTTTATTATTATTATTTGTTCGATCGATGGTATCTGCAAGAAACGTGGTTCGGTTCTCTGAAAGGTTAGTCTGAATTTGGAGAACTAGCTTAGGAGATGGAGACTTTTGATTTGGTAGTCGATAGCGTCTGATGTTTTTCTGGATCACAAATTTTGTTGCCTGCATGACTTTAAAATCTGAGAATTCTTTGAGTCAGTCGTATTCTACTCTAAAGTTGATTTAGAAATCATGTCAGATGTATCTTTCATTCGGTGCGATGCGAGATGTGAGAGTCCCAGCTTAGCCCGATTTCAAATGTAACCATTGAAGTCAGAAGATCAATTTCCACAATCGAATTTAAAAGCCATTGTTTTTCTTCGCATTTTCTTCTCCCAACTTCACCCGTTCATTAGTTTCGGAATGAATCACGCCAACGATCGAGAAAGATAATCCCTGGCTCCGATGCAAACGGCGAGATAAGCCCTGGCTTAATTAATCCCACCGTGAGCTCCCCATTCTTTATCTTTACCCCTCATTCCATGAAAAGCGCACTTCTGTTCTTCACTTTCCCCGGTCGATAAATTCACTTTTAGCGAACCAAATCCCGATTCGTGGAATGATCTCTAGCGAACCACTTCGAGGATCTTTTGCGTCGATTCCTCTTTTATACTCAAAATAAATATATTTTATAGCACTGCGTGACCTAAACCCGCGTTTATTTAACGCATTTGCGGGACTTAAATGGCCTATTATTCAACTGTGAAATAATGCGTCCGCTCACTTCACGTGGGTGCGGGGTGCAGCAAATCAGTTTATTTCACTGCGAGGTTACAAGGGCATTTTTGACAATTTTTGCGCATACTATGTATGCAGGCATCGAAATTTGAAGAAAAATGATAAGAAATCGATGATGGATCATGTCTGGAGCAATTGTATCCGCATCAATGATTGTAAAGAGCAAGAAAATTAGTCATGACTGTAACACTCCTGCTTATGGTTATAAATCATCAGCAACATAAACATTAACAAACACGTGGCTGAGTTCTGCACATGTACATACATACGTGCTAACCTTGAAACCTTTGACCATGCCGGATTTTGCATTTGATGCACCGTTGTGAAGGAATGACAACAGATAAATATCAAAATTAGAGACTGCATCAGTATGATGAGGGATTGTACCTCATTTGAAAAGATCAAATATGCATATTCGTCATTTTTGCGGTAGGGTGTTACATTACACAGTTTTCCATTCTCAAACAGCCGTTATGAAATGTCTCAGAAGAATTAAACTCCAAATTATTCTGGAGTCTAGTTACTAGCGTAACAATAGAAATTGTTCTAGGATAAAGTCTGAGAGGGAAAATTTTAGGTCTTGGCCGGGATGAGGCTTGCACAACCCCTATATTACTATAATAACCAACGATGATGCTCATGGATTATTTTAGGTACAAGAAACGTCTTCATCATCACTCGATGGGTTTAATCGCGGGTGTGTGATTTCTATTTTATAGGACCAGATTCTTAACTTTTTTTCAGTCGGGGGGGCTGCCGCCCCCCCGAACCCCCCCGCTTATCCCCGCCCTGACCACCCACCGCCACCCTCGCACGAGCGCTCGGGTGCACCATCAATCGCAGAAAAGGCGGGTTTATGTCACTCGATGCTATAAAATAGTGTACGATATTCGGGACCTAACAGCCTTGGTTATTACACGGCGTGATTGGCACCCTCGCGCAAGCGCTCGGGCGCCAACTTCACGCCGTGTAATAATAAGGCTGTTAGGTCCCTTGTATCGTAAATAACTATGAGATGTGAAATCATATGTTTAAGTTGGTGTGTTTTAATTTCATAACTGGATAAAGTCAGCATATTATGTTGATAAAACGTTGCATTTCACCAAAATTTTGACAAAATAGTTCGTGATTACTTTAGATAGGCCTCAGTTTTCCAGAATTTTTGGCTATTTTAAACGTTCATTTAGTCATTTTAAGGATAAAAATCAGCCTGATTCAATAATTTTGAGAAATTTAATGATAGCACCTGAGGACCTCGAGCAGGATCTCAATAGTATGAAAAATTTGCTGCAATTAGACTACCCTGGAAACTATTGGTCCAATTCATATGCAACAGGCTATAAAATTGTTCAAGTTGTGATATAGGTCCATCCAGTGATTTCCCCCTATCCAAAACACCGAGAATATTGATACATATTATCTCAGTCCTCTTTGACGCGACTTTTTTCCATCGATATAAGTATCAATATTTGCCTGATAACATAGCAAATCTCATTAAAATCTTCATCTCTCTGTTCTTGGCTTGCAATTGGATCACTTTAGTCTTTCAATTTCATTGAGTAGATAGTATATTCACCAAGAAAAAAGAACTCCGGCAGTGGAGCGATGATGCTCCGTCCCCGAATGTCAATTTTAAATAAATTTTATAGCACTGCGTGACCTAAACCCGCGTTTATTTAACGCATTTGCGGGACTTAAATGGCCTATTATTCAACTGTGAAATAATGCGTCCGCTCACTTCACGTGGGTGCGGGGTGCAGCAAATCAGTTTATTTCACTGCGAGGTTACAAGGGCATTTTTGGCAATTTTTGCGCATACTACGTATGCAGGCATCGAAATTTGAAGAAAAATGATAAGAAATCTATGATGGATCATGTCTGGAGTAATTGTATCCGCATCAATGATTGTAAAGAGCAAGAAAATTAGTCATGACTGTAACACTCCTGCTCATGGTTATAAATCATCAGCAACATAAACATAAACATAAACACGTGGCTGAGTTCTGCACATGTACATACATACGTGCTAACCTTGAAACCTTTGACCATGCCGCATTTTGCATTTGATGCACCGTTGTGAAGGAATGACAACAGATAAATATCAAAATTAGAGACTGCATCAGTATGATGAGGGATTGTACCTCATTTGAAAAGATCAAATATGCATATTCGTCATTTTTGCGGTAGGGGTGTTACATTACACAGTTTTCCATTCTCAAACAGCCGTTATGAAATGTCTCAGAAGAATTAAACTCCAAATTATTTTGGAGTCTAGTTACTAGCGTAACAATAGAAATTGTTCTAGGATAAAGTCTGAGAGGGAAAATTTTAGGTCTTGGCCGGGATGAGGTTTGCACAACCCCTATATTACTATAATAACCAACGATGATGCTCATGGATTATTTTAGGTACAAGAAACGTCTTCATCATCACTCGATGGGTTTAATCGCGGGTGTGTGATTTCTATTTTATAGGACCAGATTCTTAACTTTTTTTCAGTCGGGGGGGCTGCCGCCCCCCCGAACCCCCCCGCTTACCGCCGCCCTGACCACCCACCGCCACCCTCGCGCGAGCGCTCGGGTGCACCATCAATCGCAGAAAGGGCGGGTTTATGTCACTCGATGCTATAAAATAGTGTACGATACTCAGGACCTAACAGCCTTGGTTATTACACGGCGTGATTGGCACCCTCGCGCAAGCGCTCGGGCGCCAACTTCACGCCGTGGAATAATAAGGCTGTTAGGTCCCTTGTATCGTAAATAACTATTGTGAACACAATCTAGTGATTATCATGACTACCAACATGCATCCAAAGCTAGATGGGGGTCGTGCGCGTCACTGGTCCGCACCAATAGAGAGAAACAAGTGACAATCAGCAAAGGCTCTTCTACCGTTTGCCTCGAGCGCAACGAATGCGTATGTGTGTCCATGTGTGTGTGGGTCGTATTCGAGTCAATCAGGAGGATCCCCCAGAGTTGAATGCACTGATCGGTAGACTCGGGGGGCGAAATCCAATCCGGCTATCCCTTACATTCGTGCCAAGTTCGCTGTGCCGCGTGCCATTCAACCCATTCCTCTTTCCTAATTTGTCTGCGCTCCAAACTGCTCTCGTAGACTATTCTCCTTTAAGTTTCCTCCTCATGATCGATTGCTTCTACTGCGGAATCGATTATCCTGAAACTGCATTTCAGAATAAACCACATACACTTTCAGTAAATACAATTCGAGAAATTGGATTCTGTGGGCTTTGAATACAATAAATTCTACTCTATTGGAGAAACAGCGACTCCTTTTACTGACTAAAGGTATCTCGAACTACAGATTCACGCTTTGACTTATTGGTCGATTGACGATGTCCTTAGAATGACGAAGAGTTCCATGATGATTCAGCCCTATGTACCGACAACAATTTAATGAGTTTCACTGGAAATTCTGAAAATTACAGGGCAAGACGATACTCAAACTACTTATGAATAGACAAAATTACCAACCGAATATTTGAGGTTTACAGATTGTTCATCGAAGTCTAATCCGATGACGTCTATGTATAACAACTGGTCTGTGAATCTGAATATCTACCAAGATCATGGTTCTTACTGACCTAGACTACTGACCGATCACTTTGTTATGAGTATGGCTTACTGGCTTTAAGGGTTATGAACCGATAAATCTTCACTCTGCCTGTCTCGCCAAACTGATATTGGATTCGTTAATTCGGATGAATCTAGTTGCTTACCGATCCACTAGACATCAAAACCCATAATTCACTTAATCAACACCAGGATACCAAAAATGACTGACCAGTCAATCAAATGACTCATCCAACCGCCCGAGTAACGCATTGATCGATATAAGATTTAAGATAACCTGATGAAGTATCAACTGCACAAAGGTAGTCTGGTTCCACGAACACAAAATCTGATGACTTGATGCGATTGAACGGTCAATTCGACATGTTAGGAAATCGGAGTTTACATGATCGTCAACTTATACATTAGATAGGCTCTTTCTTTCGTCAATCGTTTTGTAGGTCGTCAAATTAATTGCCCGAGGGTCACAACCAGGACCATCAAATATATGGGTGGTTATAGGTCTGCGATTCATTAGGTATACCGAGAAGCACGGTTACTCGATTGACAGATCAACAGGCTGTGTATTGGTTGTTGGATTATTATGTCAGTTTAATTGAAAAGGGTGTAGAATTATCGATCACACCACCAGTTACAAGTAACATTAGAATATTTTTGAACAAATTCTTTTGTAAAACCGTACGATATTTGAGAAAACGGTCTGATGAGAAGAATATCATCATCCAAGTAGTTCACCCACACAGCCATGATAACAGAAGGGTTTTGGATCTCAATCGGGTCGAATGCTCAAAATTCTACTCAAATTTTCATTCACCGCCAACTGAAACAACAATGGATCATATGAACTCATTCTCCAACAATGACCAATAAATGGACACATTTCTCTCATCGATTTCCAATAATAATTGGTGGTTTTTTTTCCGGGCACGCCACAAAAGTCTGGAAAAATCGTCAAAAGTCCCTATTGGTACAAGAAATCAATCAAACCAGAGGCACAGGCCAAATACTTGCTGGGAAGCATAAGAAAAGGAATAAAACCAAAAAAAATCGAAAATCCTAATTTTGCTACATTTGTCCTATTTTCATCAGGGAAGAAAATTCTGAATTTCAGAAATACAGTCCAGAATTTCAAAAATTAGCGTCCCAAGCTCGCGGTAGTAAGTCGGTTAAAAGCTCACGTACATTCGAGCGGCAGTGTGAGTCCAGATGGGCTAATTAAAGGGACTAACGAGTAGAGCATCAGGTCTGCGGAATACGGATCTTGATGAAACTCTGGGGATCAACTTGTTTTGATGAAAAATGAAGGTATCTTCAAGGGTTGAGTCCAATGGGCCTCCTATTGCGAGATGCAGCCATGGAGGTTAGCATTGTCAGTATATCTATTTATGTGTATTTTCAACATGGGCCTATATGGACAATGTTAATTGCACCATAGCTGTATCTTAGGATAGGAGGCCCATTGAATTTAACCCTTAGAGCTACCTTCATATTTCATCAAAACAAGGTGATTCCCAGAGTTTCATCAAGATCCGTGTTCCGCAGACCTGATACTCTCCTTGTACGTCTCATTGACCGGCATCAACGCTTGCGTGAAATCGCGTGCAACCGCCATAACTTTACTAGCACGTTACTAGGGTAATTTATATCCCGCCAAAAAATTCTTAAGGGCTCATCGAGCTACTTCTTCTGGAGTTCGCGGTTTAATTGCCAAGGGATTGCGAGCCGGTTTGCTTGTAAATACAAAATGCGGGCATTGAGCTAAGGTTCTTCGTGGGTAGCAGCTGAACTGTTAATTCGCTGCGCGCGCTTCTGACACAATCACCTCAAAGATATGGAAATATCATCACACGCGGTTGCCCGTCTTGGCTTTTCAGTTCTTTTGGATCACCCGTCTCGATCCGGACTGTCATGCGTATTCGCCCATATTCGGGATGCGATGTCTTTTTGCGCGATTCAGTGCACGAGGAGTGAAAGCAGAGGCTCTTTTGTCTGATTATCCTCGTGTCACTGCAAGGCGGTTCGCAAGAGCTTGGACGCGACGAACCTTTTTGTGTTCGCGCTCTCTTTCACGTCGGTCAGTGGAGGAGCAGGTCTGACCAGGAGCAAATGACACTTGATTAATCACCCGCGGGCGAACGTACCGTGCGACCTTTTAGCGAGAGAAGCTTGCCAATTTTGCATTGAAGGCATCCTTTTTTGGATCTCTCTTTGCCGCTCTTTGCGCGCAAATTGATTGTACACGTGCTTCTAAGAAATGGAATTGAACAATTTTTCACTAGTGAAGCATTAAAATTATTTCTACTTTGAAATTGTTCAGATGGTTGACTTCGAGCATCGAAAATACCACACGTGTCACAGCCCTTATGATTTGAATGATCTGGTGGCTCATATTTCTCTAGGGCCTTTGAGTCAAAATTATATTAGTCAATCGATTTGAGTGTAATAACTGTGAGAAGAGAATCTGAGCCAAACGATCGGACGGTCCTGCAAGGGATATCATCGATACCCATATTATTAAGAGCCACCTTCGATACCGTAGACCTTATCAGTGTGACTGAATTCCAAAATTCAGCACTAAATTGCATTCAGCACATTACTTCCTTTAGTACCAAGATGCTTACGAATCCATCCTGTTATATGCGAATGTGTTACTATCCTTTCATAATATCTTTTGGTTCAGACTGATATTCCATGTGTCAGCTTTCCAGACCTGCTCTAAATTTAATAGCTCTTTCGTCGTCTAGGATTCTCTTATCGTATTTCGGAAAAAACTCCGATTTTGAAAGCTTTTACTTTTACGACTTGCTGAAAAGTATACCCGCGATCTGAACAAGACACGAATTTCAAAGTTACATTCAGTCACATAATTATTGATTAATGATTTTTCTACGCGCTGTATTGAATGATGAATTGATACCACCTATTTCTATATTTGTAATATTAATACACAGATAGTCCAGGATTTGACTGTCGAATTTATAAGTAGACATAGTGAGCTTGCATCCGAGCTTGCATCTCAGCTCAGATATCTGAGAAAACGGACTCTTTTGGCTGTGCGAAAGGTGCAAAGGGGAGGAGTAATGAAAGATTACCTAAATATTGAATATTCGGTCTGTGTGACATCATTTGGTAAGTTACACAGATTGGAAATAAAATCATTCTTCCCGACAAAATCACCTTCCTATGGCTTTTACAAATCAAAGTGACATCGATGTTCATGTTTTCATTCATCAATATTGAATCGCATCACGACTCTCTACTGCAATAAGTCTGAATCTCAACAATGTGTACCAAAGACCAGACGTTCGTTCGGGGTTTATACAATTCTCTAGCCCACAAATGCCGGTGTCTATGACTACATGCTTTTTACGGTATATACACATACGTATGTGCACCCAAGACGGCTATGCAAATAGTGCAGGCACCGGTTACATGCAGGAAATTGGTCTTTGTTTTTATACGTGTGCGGGACACGAGGCACGGGGCACGTAAAAAGCACCCCGACCAACCCATATAGGTAGCATTGCCAACGTTGCTTTGCGTGTCGTCGACACATAATCTTGTGTGCCCACGTATTGTGCGCAGCTGACAGGATTTGGCGGATCGCAGACCGACTCATTGTTACGAGACTCCATTTATAGGATAGCGAATGCTAAATACGAGATTGCAACTAATCTTGTACAGGGACAGAGATTTTTTTTAAGCTGTTGATGAAATACGTGTGCCCATGGCTATTTTACTGGTGGTAACTGAGAGAGTTTCTACCAGGCGATAAATAAAATAGCCAAACGACCGGTCGAAGCGATGCCAGTGATGCGCTATAATGAATGCATTGAAAAATGTCTCGTTTGCTTTGGCTCATATTTTCTCTGCAAATTAACGCAGTACGTTCAATAATGAGGTAATTTGTCACTACGCAAGGACGGAAAAATTATGGGTGTTTCAATCATTTTAAAATGCTTTGGGTAATTACTGGGCAATTATAACAAATTTGCTGTCACATTGACTTTAAAATGTGTGCTTTATTTAAAAATTTTTGCTGTGCTTTCTCACTGGAATAAAAAACTTGACTCTGGTTAATCTTCCACGCATAGAAAAGACACTTTCACTGGTAACTGATGAAAAAATAGAATCCGCTACAAGGCTGCAGAATAAAGTCTTCAAATTTTCGCCACCAACCCGACCTTGGACTTCGGATTCGGCCTCACATTTGTCTATCAGGAATCATATTTCAAAATTGATTCCTGATCACATCCCATGTAAAACGTACGATTCCATGAACATACATGATTATGGAATTCGAGAGTTCCATGGTCATACATGATCATCCATAAAGCCACTTCGAACCTCTTTTTGATCGGTAAAAAAATGTGATAAATTGATTGAAACCTACTCTAACATCAATACATCATGATACTGATCATATACTAGAAAAGAAATCTCTCCAGGAGTTGGTCTCGAATTCCAAAAAAGTAAAATTTCAAATGTTTGGAAGCTGAGAATGACTTCGAGGAAGATTTTTCTGAGTAATGTTCGATCAATATCGTGAAGTATTGATGTTACACCAGCTGTAAATTAGTATACCACGTCTTTCCGGAACAAGCTGAACAAATTTTCAAGCCGGCAACCTGGATGCAACATGCTAAATATCTTTTTCATGAAGTTGAACCTATGACTTTGTTGACGAGGAAGAATATGTGAGAAAAACGTTGTAGTTTTCTTAGT
Organism: Eretmocerus hayati; assembly: GCA_029851415.1. NCBI lineage: Eukaryota > Metazoa > Arthropoda > Insecta > Hymenoptera > Aphelinidae > Eretmocerus > Eretmocerus hayati. The sequence goes on from CM056742.1 coordinate 138,324,633, forward strand.
GTATTCTAGAATAATATTCCCTAACTGCAATTTTCCATTCAAACTCTCAATAGATTTTGACGTTACATGGATGCAAAATTTGCACTTCGCTATTTTTTCGACAAACTGTGAATAGAGTAGAAATCCGGGAAAAAGGACACTGCCGCGCACAGCGCCCCAAAAATCTATCTATCATTAAACCGAAATTGTATACGGATGAAATGTATATGCAGAAGGTCAAAAGTACTCACCGTCGTACGCTCAGGCGGCTCCTAGCTCACCAAGTCCTGTGCCTGCATTTCCTGCACAGAAAAGAACATTTTTGTCAGATCACAAGAGCCGAGCTCCACAAGCGTTATGGAATGAGCTTATTAAAAATTCTGTGACTTTTCAAGTGACCAACGAAAAGAGAGAGAGAGAGAAAAGTTGATTGAACCTAGCTCGTTTAAAAAAGGTAAAACTTGCTTATCATCAAGCGTGCGGTCAAAGACTAAGCCTAACGAGCTTTCCGCGTTCCGGCGCAATCACTTATCACACATACTCCCTCGGCTAACTTGTGCAGCCCGTATATGTATTAGGGTACCTGCTGGTATAATCTACAGGAGGCTCGTTTGTTCGAGGAGGAAAACGAAAAGTGAGTGAGCGTGTGAGCTCTCTCCGCCGCGCACGAGGCTATTTGTCGTACAGTCGTGAGCCCACAGCGCTGATAAGCGAAAACCGACTAAATGTGGCTTCTAATTCTGCCCTTGTTAGCTTTTCGCACTAATGAAGGAAAACTCATTTCTCACTCCCTGCTGTTTAAGCCACCCCAGAACTCGCTTGAAATTTCCAAACTCTATACTAGGCGTGATTCGTGCGAAGCTCCTTCTGTCAGATCCGCTGATTTGATTCAATTTGATCTCGTCTCTCGCCTATCCGTTCCTCTATTCGAATTTGAGTTGAGGGGCAATTTGGCAACTTTTGACAATGGATCATTTTGCTTGTTTCTGAACAATCAAATTCACGTTAAATTCTAAACTGCTTCACGGGTTGAAATTCTGGCAAAGGTATTTTCACTTTAGTAGGGAATGTATTGAAATGTTATAAGATGTGAGAAAAATAGTCGTTCGAACCTGGAAACTCATTGATATTCTTGCGTATCGATACATCAATGAATTTGGGGACCTCAGCTATTCCTAAAGGGGAAATTTTTTTGTGGAGCAGATCAATTCCCTATAGTTTTGAAGATTTTGTGTATCTCAATTGAAGCAACGGGTTCCTCTCAATCTTGGAACATTGATCTTCAAGGATAATTTTCTGCTATCTCATATCTTTTTGTTTGCAGCTGCAATGAACCTCATAAAGCGATCAGGCTTATATTCAGACTTTGAGGTTCCAAATGTACCTTCTCAGGAATGTCAACTTTCCTTGAATTTCATGCAACTCAACGATATGTCTGTTTCATTTTCCCCCAAAATGTTGGCAACTGTCAATCCAGAATTGATCTGAAAAAAGCTCAATCCAAATGGACTATGTGATATTTACTGCATTGGTCTCTCGATGTGCTGTGAATGAAATCAAATTTTTGATTTTTCCTCTTTCATGAGGGATTTTTTTCAGAGCTCACGATTGCACTAAATGTTAATTTTACACTAGAACAAGAACACTTTCTCTTCGTCAGATTTGTTAGATTCAAACTCAAAATCAACCATGAAAAATTGATCTTCCCATCTTCGAATCTGTACAATGCGCTGCAGTCGTGAAGAATCTCAATTCAAGATCTCGAAATTGAATCTTTTGAAACGATGCAGGAAAAAGAGGAAGCACGTTTTTCCTGAGCGAGTAGCCAAATACGTTCATGAATATCCCGTCGTGGATGCCGCGGGACAGGCGCTTGCAAAATATATGCGAGTGTGGCGTACGTCAGGAGTATGTAAGCGGGGAGGGGGAGGGGTGAGCCAAGAAGGAGAAGAGCCCACCACTATACTTCGCAATCTCCCGCGATCCAATATCCGACTTTTTTGACAGCAATTTCGGTCACGTCCGATAATATATCTGGATCATTAATATAGAGCTGGGGTGGCCTGTACCTCGCTCTCCTACCACTAGTAGCCCTGATGCATCTCTCTCTCTCTTTCTCCCTCCTTGCCATCTTCCTTCTTCCATGCCAACCTCCCGCCATTACACACACTCAGAACGCCGCCACTCGCTCGGGAAAATTGCTTTTCAATCCCCAATAACTCGTCTGCCTGGCTCCGCTTCCCTCTCTCCCTCCGCAAGCTCACCGATATGACACCCCCGCTCTCGTCGTGGCCACGCGCTCTGCTCACCCATATATTTATATGTGCTCGAGTAAAGTATCGCACATGCATCTTTTTGTGTGTGGCAATGCACGGAGTGAAATTACATTTCGGACTTCTGGAATGTAGGCTAGGTTCACTAGTTCATCGCAGTTATAGCGACGCTCACGAGTTTCTTCTCAATTAATTTCATTCATGTGATGAGGAACTCAAGAAAATCTACCAATCCTACTTAAATTGCGTTTTTTCTGCACCAAACCGCACTAGAAAGGATTTTATAAGAACTTTGATTGTGACAACGAGCATCTGTGAAAATTTTTTATAAATTTTCATATTTGGCTAGAGAAATTGGCTTCTATCCCCAGTGGGTTTGGTTATTTAGAAAGCTGGAAATCCGCAAGTTATTATTCCCATAAATTTTGATTGCTCTTAACTTTTCCCTTTCCAGGCATTCTGAGTTCTTAGCTCATCGGTTTCTGTCTAAATGAATTACCCCTTCAAATTCGATTCCCGAATATTTGACTTTCCGTAATTATGATGCATTCCAAATTTTTCGCTCTCTGAATTCCTACATTCCAAATTTTTGACTTTCTGAAAATTGAATCTACGATCGCATGTTATGATACTTTGATTCGAAGAATGTTTGATTTGAATTAAGGAATTTTTCATGCGTCATACAAAAGGGAAAGATATGGTCCGATTTATATCTCATCAAGGGGTACATGATATACCTTATTGGGACAGTTCCATTTTCGGCAAGCATGAAATCTGAATCACGTAGAGGGGTTCCTTGGCTTCCTCCCTCATTTCAGGCAAAATCCACTCAAGAACGATCCCACAACCGAATGAAATCAGATAAAAGACGACGATGCGATTGCTGGAAGAAAATAAGTTTACCGTAAGAGTCGCGTCCATGACGTTCACGACAGAGGAAGACTCTGAAAAAGAAGGATCAGTGTAATCCGTCACAAGATCGAGACGTAGAAATGATTGCCCACACGATGAGGTACGATTCTCGTATTTCGAATTTCCCTCCCACTCTTGCCATTTTCGTCCCCGTACACAGCCTCCAAATCGTTCCCCAACTCATCTGACCAAAGTAATAAAAATTAGTCGATATGGGTAAGGTATGGAGGGGTGTATAGAGGAAAATGAGATTGGCGTCGGCATAAATATAAAAAGAGCATGGCACTTTTGCTCGTGCCTGTGTAGGTGTGTACACGATATAATATACGTGTGCGATTACTTACGCCTACAGAGTCAAGCGCGCGTGTGATAGCACAGACGCGAGAAGAAGCGAGATGGAAGGCAACCCCCCATAAAGATCCCCTCGATCAGATAAAAAATGTATTATAGCCGCCATGATACAGAACTCAATACCTATGCGACGTTCAGATTCTCGACGCGTTCACCACCATACACTTTATTTGAGCTGTATCCATTCTCACAATGTTGTTGGTGAATTTTTTCGTGGCTTAGCTATGAGTCAAGGACTGTGGTATTGGAGTTGAGCTGAATTGAATAAAAATAATACTCAAAGCCGAGTGCATCGGTGGCCGTATGAGTTAGGTGAAACTACGGTTAGATACCAAAGATTGCATGAATTTTTTAGGCCGAGATTTATAACGGTGGTTCAAGGTGGACTTCAAATCGTACTTCAAAGAAGATTTTGAAAGATTTCTGTACAGCAAATGGGATTTGCCGATGTTTGGCATGATGAGATGGGAGACCCAGATACATCCGAGTCTTTTGAATCGCCAACCAATCGATCTGATCAGTAGGTTAAACCTTAGATTCTCATTCGACTTTGGTGTCTGAAACGAGTGACCGAGTCGTTTGATAAAATGCTCGAGGGTGAAACATCACCTCAGCACTCTGCGATATCCAATACACTCCACGGATTCGATCCAAGATTGCGAGCTCAAATAGGAAAATCCATTTAATCAGAGTTCATCTGATGAAATCCTTTTTAGTCTTGTTCTACATGTACATCTACATTTCCTCTTTTACAGGAAACCTGGCATGTTACGAGGTTTACCAGAAAGAAGTAGTCAAGGGCTGATATATACGTAAATTTTCACAATATGTCCGTTTGATTATGACTTGACTCAAACTAACAACTCAGATAACTCAGAACTGGTGAGTCATCTCATTTGTTTTCACAATGATCTTGATAATGTGAAATACTGGCCTACTCAATTAAATACATCGAGAAGAGTTTACTAGAATCTGCAGAGGTGAGTGAAAAAAATACAATTAATTAGTTGTATTGTGTGATTGAACACCTGTGTCATAGAGGCACAGACTTGACATTTGCCTCTAGAATCAACCTCGCATACTCTTGAATGGTTTATTAGCTCACAATCATATGCCTGTAGCTTTATTATTTGGCTGCTGAATCCCAAAAATTGGCTGGAATCATTCTGATCTAACATTTGAGGGTTGCACATTGCAGATAGGGCTATGACCTGGCCAACTATTTTGATAGAAAGTACTCATCATGGAATAGATCCATTGCCCTTCACCGATTTTTTTGATTCTTGAAAACTTTGGAACATTTTATGGAAGCGTATCCCATGATATATGAAATTAGAAGCCAAGGAACGTAAGACAAGGAAAATCAACTTTAATCGAGGGGAACGAAATGAAATAGATTTTGTCAGGAAGTTGAAATAAAATCTATCTGCTCATCCTCCATAGGAGAAATGTCTTTGTCCACTTGAAAGTTTGGAGCTCAACGTTAGATATTATGGTTTTCGACGTGACTGGGCGAGAGCAGTAGTCTGAACTCGAAATGCTGTCCTCGACATTGAGGATCCTTGAGAGCTATCTTGAATCGTGAAATTAATGATCGGGCTGAGAAGGACGCAACAAATCTGGAAATTTAAGTTTTTCTTGGAGGATTTTGAGGGTCTTCCATTCATTCTGATAAGAATTCAGACAGATATTTGATCAGTCGGGACAAGTCCTTAACTATCAGGTTAACAAGGAGACCTTCAGAGCCCAGGTTGAATCTATACTTTTGTTCGTCATTTCTAGGTTCAAATTTCTCAGTTAAAGAGTGTCTCAATGCCCTCAAATTCTTTAAAAACCTTAGAATGCTCCCATCACCCTTAAAAATTCTCCAGATCCTCAGAAAACGTAGCTCCTGAAAATAATCCCTCAAAATATCTGATTTCGATCTCGAAAGAGTCCTTGGGAAGTCCTTATTCATTACCTAAAGATCTTGGTGGACACACTGGCACACTAATTGAATGAATAAACTAACCCGTTGCTGGCAAGTGTCTTTGAGGTTTGCGCCCACTCTATCTAATTTTATGATTTTGAAATTCACTTTCCCCTAGTGTATCGGCGACATACTACTTGTGATTGTGACGGGGGTTACCAATAGTATCAGATGTAACAAGATGCCGTGAACGCTGTCATCTTTGATGAAAACCAATTAATGAGAGGCAATGCTCTGAAGTTTTTCAGTTCAGAATTATGGAGTTTGTTCAGAACTCGAATCAAGTCACATCATGGAAGACTGTTAAGCAGAACTGCGGAGATGAAAGTAGGTATGAAAAAGTCCATGTGGAGAGGTATAATTAAAAGCAAAAGACAGTCACTGTCATAGAGAACTTGAAAAGTCAAGAAATCTCCACCATTTACAGTCTCAGAGCCGCTGAACTTCAAAGGTACACATATGACTATGCTGTGCTTAATCTGTGCCCAAAATATTCTCAGGACAGCTCCAGCCATCTCGTTTTTTTCATGTCCTACACTTCGCTCCCCACATGTCGACATCGCCATCAGCTCAACTAATTTGAAACAGTCAAAATATTATATGCGCATTTGTTGTGACTAGACCTTGAGATCGCATCAAAGAGATATGATACATTTAGTTGTTACCACCGCTTAGCAAATTTGCATTCAACCACCAACACATACGTAAATAATATACATTTCGAATCATCTAAAGATCGCGTATCGAAGAACCTGCCTCACTGTACTACAGACCAGATCCCGACCCTTCTTTGCTCATTATTCAAGTCTCAGATTGAAATAAAATTTTTCATCGCATCAGTCGGATTAACTGACGCGTACAGTCATAATAACTCGTCGCTCGCTACTCACTCAAAACGGCATCAGGCACATTAAGCGCTTAAATATTATCTGAGACGAATCCGTTCCACTGATGTGGCCCTCCGCGGCATCATACTAATCGCATCAACTCTCCTCGACCAGATTTCCGACCAAGAAGAAAAAAAATTTATCCCCGAACACAATCATAAAAAATTTGCATGAAATCGTCATAAGCGCGACGCCCGTCGAGTTTTGCAGACTTCCTGCAAGGGGTGCAGGCTTCTATACATAGTTTCACATTCGCTATCTACGCGTGAAAAGATGATGCTTATAGCTTAGTCGAGAAGACTAAAATTCACGCAATACTGCCCAAACTGAAAAGACATCGGCTGCATACAAACACACGTGAGGTAGCAGTGCCACATTGTATTGAAACAATACCACGTGGTGTTGACTGGAAAGACTAAACGAATGCCTCGGCGCTATGAGAACTACAGTCGCACGCGCAAATCTTATATAGGTGAGTTTCACGAGCCACCCGATAATAATAATTATCCCTGCAGACGAAAATCTCGCATGAGAATTTCCATAAGCGAAACTACCTTCTCAATAATCATAATGACATACCTCTCTACCTTCAAAAAACATCTCTAAATCCGTTTATTGTTTTAAGCAGAATAACTATATCCTGCCGCTCTTATTCTGGCACATCATAACGCATCGACGAGCACTTCCGGCGCGCATCGCGATGATTATTGTACGAGCCAGCCGGATTCCGTAGGGAGTTGTGTGAGACTGGCTCACAAAGCGATTTTATATAATGAGATATTCCCATTTTTGTAATTGCGCGGGTGCGACACCAGAGCCCGCGCGAGCCATTCTCCAAATTGGCTTCCATCAGAACGATTTGGCCGAGGTTTTACAGGCGAGTGAACCCAAGCACGACTCGTTAATTAGCAAAGTGGCCGACGGCTTGGTGGTGCTCGTTGCGTCGATTGAAAACCATGACCGGTAAGCATCACATGTACGTATAGAGCTAAGTTGTGGTAGTTGTACGGATGACAGTCATTGGTCTGGACAAACATCCCTGGACTTGGATTTTCTGACATGAAAGATGCAACGATGAGCCCTCTGCAAAGTTATTGAAAGAAAAGATTTGTGAGTTCAAAGGCTGGAAATGAACTCGGTTCTAAATTTTTAGACACCAAGATTTTCAGTTAAGAAGTTTAATAGCTTGAGCGTATTACTCTCAAGCCAAACAAATTTTTCTTGGGGCTACATGCAGCGTGCTTTGGTGATTTTTTTTCTCATCAATATTAATTCTCGTGGATTTACTGTGATTGCGGATGCGAGAGCAGCCGGAACTGCTCACTTTGATGGCGCCAGTTATTCGCTCCGCTCAAGTTGTCTTAGGGCGCCTCTTATGGCCAACCCGCGCATTAAACAACGGGGGCTCGCGCGCATGGCTGCACATACATGCACACGCACACAAGCACGTTAAGCCTAAAAACGTCACAGCATATACAATTGCTCCAGCCAACATCTAATTCATGACAGACTCAGCATACTGTATACTCTCATTACACTTTTATCGCCAAAAGATACACTACAGGTCGAGTCCACTCGATCACGCAATACACCCACGTGAAACACGTCACAACACGATCCCGTGACGACGAAGTGGAGCCGGGCCGATGGCTGCATCAGCACAAGTCAAGCGTGCTTTCGTTGTGTTGGGTGAATATGAGAGAGACTCACTGCTCGCACTGCAGCGAGTCAATTCCATAGAGATATAATTGAAGATTAAACGAACTTACTTGTAAGTGAAGTTCTATCTAGATTATATGAGGACTTGTTCGAAGATATAATTTAATGTTGTAGTACCGCAGTTTGTGCCAGGTGACGCCACGTTTTAGAGCTACAATGCTAAGGGAAGAGTGAAACGATGAGCTTAAGCCATATTTGAAAATTCGCGGTCTCCGTCAGCGCCTCCCACCCCGCAGACTCCTATCTCAACCCGTTCCCGGGTGATGAGCCGCCACCTTCACGCTCTTCATACTTCAGAGCTTACATGGGTGTATTGACATATCTTGTCAAGGGTAGGGTGGGACTTTATTCATTATTATATCTTCGAACAAGTCCTCATATAATCTAGATAGAACTTCACTTACAAGTAAGTTCGTTTAATCTTCAATTATATTTCGTACTTGTTCGAAGATATAATTTAATGTTGTAGATGTTTAGAGTATTGGAACTCATAACTCTAGATAGAACATTTTTATTCATCAAAAAAGTCTTGACAACTCTTGTACATATAATATACAGAGTCAGTATTGTACTCCTTACATGAGGTATAGGAACGGTAAGTATGACAGTGTTTGTTCATTTATAGGAACTATACATCCTCATAAGCTGTCAGTCACAGCAGACTGTCTCCGCAAATGATTTGTTTGTTTCTCTTATTGGTCTTCTGTAAAACTTTGCAAACATCATTGATGTCTTTGACCATCCTGCAGCTTCCTTAATGCTTTCTGAATTCAAACCATTTTCATCAGCTTTGGAAGTTGCAGCATGTCTAATACTGTAGGCAGAATACTTAGGATCAATACCTGCTTTTAGAAGAACATTCTTTATCCAACGGCTAATGGTGTCAGTGCTCACTTTTTTATATGGTTTCTTAATTGCTATGAGGAGGAAATCCTCGTCATTTCTCAAGTCTTTTGTAACATCCAGGTAATGTATGAGGGTACTAGCTATGCAGATATTTGGTTTTTCTTTGAAGAAGGGAAAGAAAGTAAACGGTTGTTTTGTCCTAGGCCCAGAGTTTTTGACCAAATCTGTGATATATACTTCAATCCCTGTGTTTGTCATGGCAATGTTTTTCAGTCTTATCAAGCCTAGATTTTGTAGTCGGAAAGCAGAGCCCAGTGCTAAAAGTACAACTAGTTTATGTGATAGCTGTTGAAATGATAAAGAAGTATTGTTGTCCCAAGAATCAATGAATTGAAGAACTTGTTTTGGGTCCCAAATGTCACTATACTTGGGCGTCGGAGGTCTCAGTTTATACACACCTTTGAAAAATCTTTCTAGAATTGGGCTTTTTGAAATATCTTTGGTGTTAATGAAGGAAATGGCTGATCTCAAGGTGTTTAGTGAGCCATAATTACCTCCTTCTTTGAATCTTTTTGTGAGACATTTCAAAACAATTTCATCAGAGGCTGAAAATGGGTTATAGGATCTGGTTTGACAAAATTCCCACCAGTACTTCCAACCTGTGTTGTACTGTTTTGTTGAACTAGATGTTATTGATGCTTGCATGATCTCAATTGCATCATCTTCTAGTCTCTGGATTTTGAAACTTTGGGTGACAATACTGCTGCTGCCAGGGTAAGGTCCCAGGCTAGTGGGTGTGTCTTCTGCCTGCAAGGTGAAATCAATAAGTCATCCGAAGGTCCAAAAAAGATGGTCTCTGAGACAATTAGTTCTTGTAAAATTGGGAACCATGGTTGGCTCGGCCAGAATGGAAAGATTATGATGCCTTCTGACCCCTCATCTCTAACTTTTTTGAGGATCTTAGGTATCAGAGAAAAAGGTGGGAAAGCATACCAGTAAAAGCTTTTCCAATTGATAGTGAGTGAGTTGACTGCAAAGGCATCTGGGTCTCTGTCCCAGGAACAATAGTTATTGCATTTGGTATTAGCACGTGAGGCAAAAAGATCCATCGTGGGTTTCCCCAGTTTCCTACATATTTGCTTGTACGCATAATGAGCTAGTTCCCACTCTGTATCAATATTATCTATCCTAGAACCTTCATCTGCTGGGTTTTCCCCTGAAGCAATGTATTCGGCAAGAACCCACAGTTTTCTCTCCATGCACCATTCCCATAGATCTTTTGCTAAATAATGTAACTTGTCAGACCTAGTGCCCCCCATCTTATTGATGTAAGCTAGTGCAGTGACGTTATCTATTCTTAACAAGATTTGTTTTTCTTGCAGATTTTTGGCAAAGCATTTGAGAGCAATAAATGCAGCTAGAATTTCCAGGAAATTGATATGATTTTCCCTTTCTTCTATAGTCCAAAAACCAGAGGCATGCTCTCCCATGCAGGTGGCTCCCCAACCTGTCATGGAAGCATCCGAGAAGATTTCCAAGTCAAAATCATAAGATCTTATTTTGTTTTTGGCTAGCCAAATGTTCACTTTCCACCAATATAGTTCCGTTAAGGCTTCACTGTGTAGCGTAACCTTCATTCTCCTATTTTTACTAGATGCAAGAGCCTGTATTTTGACTATCTCTAATTCTTTATAGTACAGCCAACCATAAGGTACGGCTGGGCATGCTGCTACCAAGTTCCCTATACATGACTCTAGTTCTCTAACAGTGACGTGTCTTTTCCTACTGATTTCTTCAACTAAATGGATTATTTTAGTTTTCTTTTCCTGAGGTAATTCTACAACCATCTCTTTGGTATCGATTATCATGCCAAGGAACGTGCACCTTTGTCTTGGGGTGATGTCACTTTTTTCCCAGTTAATAACGAATCCTAGTAAGGTGAGAAGACCAATTACTATATTTACTGATTTGTAGCATTTTTCTCGAGTTCTAGCAAATATGAAGAAGTCATCGAGGTAAGCAACCACTCTAATACCCATCCTTCTCAGCAGTTCCAGAACCGGTTTTAAAATCTTTGTAAAAATGAATGGTGCAGGAGATAGCCCAAAGGGTAAAACTCTGAATTCATAAGTCTGTCCATTGAATTTGAATCTCAGGAATTTTCTGAACTCTTTATGAATTGGGATGAGGTGGTACGCATCTTTCAAATCAAGTTTGCACATGAAGTCATATCTATCAATCAAGTTGAGGGCCAGTTTTAAATCCTCAATTTTGAAGTGCTCTTTCTTGATGAACATATTGAACTTTTTCAGATTCAAAATGAATCTGTATGATCCGTCAGGCTTAGGTACTGTGAAAATTGTTGAGAGGTATTGTCCCTCCTCATCTTTGCAGGTCACAATGACCTTTTTTCTTAGTAACGATTGGATCTCACCCTCCAGAACAAAAAGTTCTGTCTCATTTGTCTGAATTTGATTTGGCAGCGTAACCTGAACGGGTTTGCTTTCTAGTACAATTTTATAACCTCGAATAGTATCAAGTATGAGCCTGTCTTTGGTAATTCTTAACCATTGACTGTAGAAATATTTGAGTCTTCCAGCTACCTGGTTGCTCAGCTCCTGTTTCTGCTTCTGTTTCTGTATCCTTGAGGCTGCGACTGAGCGTAGTTCTTCTTCGCTGGGTTGTCCTTGTTGTGGTGGTAGTTGTTGTTGTTGTTGTTGCTGCTGTTGTTGTTGTGGTGGTTGTTGTAGTTGCTGGTTCGGGAGTGTCCTTGGTTGTATCTGGATCCGCCCCCTCTCCCCCCCCCTGGAGTTGGGGCGTTGGTTGTTTAAAGGTCTTGATGCATTTTTATTGGAAAATTGTTGGTGCCTTGATGGTCCCATATCCTTGGCGACTTTCTCCATTGCCTTGACCCCTTCAATCAGAGATTTAACGTCATCTCCGAATAGCTGCTTAGTAACTTGTGTCTTTCTCATGGCTCGTTGAATCTTTTCATCAAAACGAGGGAGAATTGCATCTCTGCGAGCCATAGACATCATGTGTATCAAATCCGTATTTAGAATGACGATACTGCAGAGTCCTTCATAAAACTTCTTTTTGGTTGATTCGTCTATTGCGAGATTTGACGTCAAAATCGTCCAAGCATCTAGTAGTGTTGCTGCTTGGGATATAGAGGCTCCGGCAATTGTCTGGTACTGTTTGAGAAAGTTATCTTTCGTTGCTAATGGTTCTTTCAAGGTTATCTCTGGATTTATGGCTGGGGCCTCTAAATCGAGAGCTCCTATGAGAGCAATGTTTTTCAGCATCGCTGTACGTTGCTTCTTGTCCATGATTTTATCTGCCATAATTGTACGCACTCTATCAGCCACTGGTTGACTAAGTTCTAGAACCTTATCTTTTCTAGATCCCAGATCTACGAGAAACTCGTCCAGGTATTTTGTCACCTCGTCCTCCTCGGGGTCTTGACCGCCAGCTACTAGTGTGACGATACCAGGTCGACTTGGATCCTCGTTTTCGCCGTTGCTGCTTATTATCTCGTCGCTGTACCTGTCTGGGTTGTGCGTTGAAGAGGAGCTGCTGCGAGAATCGCTTTCTTCCCGAATTCTCTTTGTTGGCCTATGGCAGCCGTGCTCGGCGCCAAGATTCTGTTGGAGGTTAGGTTCTCTTGCTGGTGCCGCCGGGGGGGCAATTCTCGCTGGTGCTGCCACGGGCTCGCTGTGGACTTGTAGTGAGCCTGAGCGCTCTCTGCGCCTGCGTGCCTCTTCGTGCATGTCGATCCTCGATCGATGGCCTTGATATTGTAAGACGGCACGTGGGCCCGGTCTGTGAGATCTTACCGAGCCGTGTACTGACCCATTGATGTTGCGTGGTTGTTGAGGCCTGAGGCTGGCATCTCGTGCTTCTGAAAGGATGAATGATTGCACTGTCAGTGATCATTCTCATCAGAATTTAGCAAGTATGGGGCTTGCGGTTTCAAGTGTCCGATTACCCTGCCCTTTCGGGCTCCCGGGTATAGCGGATCATCCCATTTCCCTGCCCGACGGGCTCCCAGGAAATGTGGACGACGACCCCCTGCCTATTAAGGCTCCCGGAGTGTCGTGTCCATACGTGAAAAAAACACGAATTAAAATAATACATGCGCTGTATGCAACCTGATGCAATACCTTGACGGAAACCTGGAATTCAGAAAAATAATTTTTTCTATTAGTAACTCATCGTATTTACCTTCGTATGACAGTGGACGTCGATCTTGTAACCCTGCCAAGTCTCCCCAAGCTTGATTCACTTTTCTTTCGAGCCTACGAATTTCTCGCTCCTTTCTTCTAATGGCGGCCGACATCTTGGTGCCGGTCCACGCTGCGTAGCGACGTGTTATCACCGGCGCCAAAAGCGTAATGAAGAGCGTGAAGGTGGCGGCTCATCACCCGGGAACGGGTTGAGATAGGAGTCTGCGGGGTGGGAGGCGCTGACGGAGACCGCGAATTTTCAAATATGGCTTAAGCTCATCGTTTCACTCTTCCCTTAGCATTGTAGCTCTAAAACGTGGCGTCACCTGGCACAAACTGCGGTACTACAACATTAAATTATATCTTCGAACAAGTACGAAATATAATACCAAATTATACACCACCGACAGTGTGTATTCGGAACTCTAGTATAGTGATTGACCTATATCGACGGAGTCATGATGTTGATCTAATGAGAAGTATTCAGATAGCATCAGCAGACGCCAGTCGACGCTGGAGCTCTATACCTATATATACGACTCGCCACGGCTGCCTCCGTCGCTGGCCCCCGTGTTTTCGTGTGACATTTGGCCACTATGAGCGCTACAGTCGGAATTTTTGCCGCCAAATAATGGTGATCTGAGCGAATAGGTAGTTTGATGTCCATATAGTACGGTCGAGTCAGCCAACTGGTGTTGTGTATTTGAAAAAAATGAGATACAGTACAAGTACGTGACACAAAACATCCGGAATCAGACCGACACCGTGGGAACTCGCTTATCACATTGACGCTATAATGTCAGCTGGAATTTCGTACGCATTTGCCTGCCAGGAAGAAAGTTATGGTGATGACTCATTTACTTATCTGTCCCTGAATACCGGCAGATTAAATCGACGAATGAGGTCATGACTTCCGTTACAACTTCCCGCGAATAAAGAAAAACTGCTTCATACGACTTACCGAAATTCAAAGAAACGATCTTGGACTGTCCCCAAAAGTAATTAACGGAGCCAAAGATGATTCTTTTTACATCGAGAGATAGGTATCTTACGATCTCACCTGCTGGTCCTTTCAAAAGTTTTTCGTCACACAAAAATAGATTCCACGACATTTCACAGGTTTTGACACGGTCGCGCGTAATAATTAGTTTTTTTTTTAATGATATGAGTGTAAATTTCACGTGGCCGTGTTTTTGCAATGCACCAAACAGTCTTGATGACATCACACGAACAATAATTTCTTACTGCTCTACCAGAAATTGATAATATACATCTGGGCTTAGAAATATGATCAATGTCGAAAAGATTCTATGAAATGAAACAGGAAGGATACAGTAGTGGTGAAGAACATCGCCGCGTCACAAAAGTCGTGAAAAAGCAGACAAGAGGCTCGTGCAAATGGTACAGGTATACATCTGAAGTAATTCTGTTGTGCAAAGTGACAAATTGATATTAACACTAATGCACTGGTGGCGCTGAAAGTTTTGCAAACGATGCTGGCTGGGGGTAGAAAAAGAAAGGAGATGCATCGTAGCACCACATAGCCTCACCGGAATCGAAATAATGGAGTCTTGATAAAAAGACGCGTGGCTCGTTAAATTCACTAATGCACTAGCTTTCGTGCTTCCACTCTGATGGTCTGTGCAGCCAGAGATGCCATTTCTCTCGTTTCAAGCGCGGCGTATAGCTCTCTTGTTCTTCATCACGAGATCTTTCAGCAACATCTTACTCGTTGAGCTCATCACCCGGCAAGTCCCAGTGAACTCCCAATTAAGGGAAATTGAAGTGAAAAACAAGCGGAGATCCTTCAAGAACCCCTTTTTCTCAAATGGTTTTAGTCTGATTACTTTTCATCAACAAGCTAAAAATGAGTGAAAATCCATCTTATTGATCAACTACCAAAAATAGTATTTTTTGATTTGAGGGATATCGGTAGGGGTCGATGGAATCTAGCGCCGGGGACTTGGATTCGCCCTGGAAGTACTCAAACGAGACCAATTGTTAGGAGCACCTTTTTTTCTCCTAAATCATGCCATCCAAAGAGTTTGTTGAAAACTCACTTACAGCTAACAGAGGCCCCCCTCACTGGTGCAAAATGTTGTACACGTATACTACTATCAAGCAAATTACTTGTAGCACCCTTGCCCATCCCTATACTTTGCTGATTTTGAAAATTAAAAACTTATACCTCAAATGTTCAAAGTTACCCCGTCTGTTTAAAGTAACCCAAGTTGACGGTAATTTAAATTAAATTATTCCTAACGAGTTCAAAAACGTCAGTGGGTTCAATCAGAAATTAATTGGCGCTACGAAACAGCTCAAAATGTTGTGCAAACTGATGAACTGCTGTATGATGTCCCTCAGCTTAATTGATAATATACTTCAGATGCCACCTTGTCGTTGCACACGTGGAAGACTGAGAAGAAATAAAACAAGTCTTGTGAGTCGCATAAATAATTTAGCTGGAAACAAGACTATCTAGTAGATTACTAATTATCTTTGCGCACTGGCGATACAACAAAAGTCACGTGGGCCCTGCACATCCGGGCTTGATATATAGAACGAGTGCATAGGAGCCAAGGTGTGGGTGTTGAGTGACCGGAGCAGGGAGGGGGGAGTACTGATGGTGCGCGATAAAGACGCGAGATACGCACCCGGACGTGCCAGGCTGGCAATAGGTGCTAATAACACTAATGCAATCCGAGTATTAATGTAATTGAGTGCGGTCGGCCCGGTTCGACTGATATGAAGTCCAGACCAACTCGAAGTTCACATTTGAGCATCTTGTTAAATTACGGCCTTTTGATCGGGAAGTAATAGGTATTCCTTAGTGAGAAATTGCAAAATGAGCGAGTGGTGGTTAGCTTTTGACGACTCATTTTTTCAACGTCTATATGATTGAATTACCTGTATATTGTTTCGACGTAATTTTGGGTAAAACCTTTTAATTTGTTATTGCACGTTTGAACATTTTCGACTGCACATTTCAAGGATTTTGAGTGCACGTTATACTACATTTATTTCGAATTTTTACAGAATTCCGGTCTATAGTAATAATCATATCTGCTCATTTTGTGTAAAGATTGCACTTTCAAATGTCAGTGTTTTGTGGGTAGGCACGCGCGTCCCGAAAATTCCGCGACCCCCCACCCCCTCCCAAACCGGTCCCTAAATCCGCCCCTGTATGTTGACCTTGTTTTTCGGTTATGCAAATTGTGCACGACTATGTAGAAATTGTTGGTACAAAAATGCGATTCCAACACCATATTCTGGTCTACAAAAAATGAGTCATAGATCCGTTAGGTTTCACTATCAGTCAATATGAATTTGAGGTACACTGAATAAGCGGTAGCTTGTCGGCGTGCGACCCGATCTCAATAACACACAGAGGGGTCACACAGCCATCAAATTTGCAGTCATTGGCGGGGAAGGTTTCCATTTCCACACAATTTTTCAGTTTTGCCCCCCTCGTGGGGTCCATATCTATCCGTGTTTGGCCTCGCTTGATCTTTTTGCGCGTTCGAGCTCAAATAAATAAATAAATGGCCAGGGCAGGCGAGCATCCAGCAAAGTACCGCAGTGGATGAAGAGCCTCTCGCGGGGGAAGGTTGGAAATGCGCAGATAACATAATTACTTTTGGCCCCTGGCACGAGCGCGCCGCGGAATACACAGCCGTACATAGCGCTCGAGCGGACTCCGACGCGTTGGCGGTGGCGTCTTGCGGCCGTGAATTTAATTAAATATTTTCGTTGGATGAACGTCTGCTCGTTGGTATAGAGCGGGCTCTGCCAGTCCATCTCCATCTTTCCCATTGCCTCCCTCCTTGAGTCTCTTCTACCTGCTATTGCACGCCAAGCAATTTACTTTTTTAATTCTCGTAATGAATTAAACTTATACTCTCGTTTCTGTACGCTTACAGTGAGCTTTTAGATATCCCACTGGAAGGAAGCACCTCTCTGATGCATTTCCGTATACATTTTTCGTCTCGTTTTTTGTCAAACTGTGCACTCCACTTCCAAACAATTCCAAGCGCTATTTAAAGCCAAGATATAATGTCTATAAGGTTCTATACTTATTCAGCCTGCAATAGATTTCGCAATTGATTTGCAATAGGCCTGAAACGCTGTGACGGAGACCACCTTTGGGTCTCGCGTGTCCTTTCCCCAATGCTGGAGATTTTGCTTTAATCAGAAATAATATCATGCGGGACCCACCGGTGGGCCGCACCAAAGAAACGACCACCGATTTTAGCCTCCGCGGCGAACGTGTTAATTGAAGACTGTTGGATAACTTTATATCTTACTCAATCAAGATGATTCTCAACACAATCAGCCCGGATCCGATTTTCTAAGTTTTATAGCAGTCATGAACTATTTCGATTACTGTTGGACCTTTATGAAAGGCAAATTCTTCTAACTCATTCTTTAAGTCCTCAGCAAACGACGATAGATTACCTTTCGAAGTATTTCTCGACCAAATACAATGAGTTGACAAAAATCAAAATGTGGAAAATTGTAGGCTCCCGGTGAGATCGACCCTTACTGTAAGTTGAAAATGAGCCAAACAGTATTTGTATTCTGGAATTTCGGTTGTCTCTTTGCCACTATATCAACGCATTCGCTGTGATGGGACTCTTTGTTAGGTCCTGGTTGTACTTTTCCGTGCAATTTTCAGTCACACGTCCCGTGATAAAGGAATCTGACTGTATCCGCATCCCGAAAAATTCTTGTTTTTGCCACAGAAAGAGAGGGAACTACACAGACTATTTCAAATCAGAACAGGGTCAATCAAATTCAGATTTTTGGTAAACTCCTGTTATTTGGCAGCTGTCTTGATGTCATTTGGATTTACGAGAATAATCTCATCTCAGTCCATTCTGGAAATGATCGAATAGTTTCTTAGGAATCGATCATCCATGAGAATAGCCTTCCGATGTCAATGTAATTCTCAAAAAATCTGTAACTGACCTACACCGTCCTATTATGAAGCCGCCTACATGTAATGTAAATTGGGTTTTCTAATAAAACACTTTTTTCATCCCTGGATCGGAGGTTTGGTTGAATTCTTGTCCATTGACGATTTCTTGCCTTATCGTCACCTATACATGCTCTTATACTTTCAACAGAAATGACGATCCGTCTGGATCATAACTTGAACATGTATTTCTCTGTAAGACCACGCGTGATTTTTGGTAATACCACTGCAGATCTCGCTCTTCTATCCGAGGGGACAGATTTTCATCCAATTCCATCGCACAGATCTTCCTATCTACTATTAGAGAGGGAAACCTGCACATCCCTGAGTACATATATATGGTCGCCTCTTCATCTTTGATAGAAAATCCCAAATTTGAATCAAGCCAAAGACGTTATAGGCTTGTCTCCCCATAATGGCATCATTCTGAGCTACCTTGATTCCTTCCAAGTTACGGCTATTGGTTCTCGAGGCTGCAGGGCATCACATTTTCAGAGCACCATCAGCTATCCCGCACATGTGCTCAAACATCGAGGCTATAGGATAGCCCGCATTATAGCTTTCTTTGATCCTTGATAAGTAACGTGGTTTCGACTCCCCCGATGGGACGCATCAAGTGCCTATAGCCGTGTGTCCAAATAAAAGTTTATATGCATCGATGGTTATACCATCTAGTGTTGATTGGATAGAGGGTGCAGGCAGTGGGGACATATATAGTTTGTATATGTGGACTACTGTGCTTCAATCATGTTTCGATTGATTCAAGGCAAACGCGTTCGACTGTTGATGGGATTTCCCTGTACTCGCACTGCTGAGAAACATTGGCTTGTAAATGTGGGTACATCTAACGAGGATGTGCTTGTTATGTCAAACAGGAGTGTCTTGTTCATGTGATTAGTATGCGTCAAGTATTAGGTATGAAAGTGTCACATACTCTGGAGATTGAAATGGGTTCATAGTTTCCTTAGAGATCAGTAACGATATCAAAATATTAGCTTTACGTTGAAATTTTTTTGAGTATTACAAATGCGGAGACTTTTGTGCCATCGTTTCGTTTGTTATTGGCAAAGTGATGATCTATTTTATTCTAAAGAAGAATCCAAAGTTACAACGAATAACTTTTGTACAGTTTTTGGCTCATCATCTTTCGAAAATTTTGTTCCGGCATTCATTTTTGTACGAATGTGCGATTTTATTCGGCTGTCCAATGTTCACTGTAAGAAGGGATTTTAAAAGTCAGGTAAAAATCGAACTGAATCACAATAAACCCCCTGACCTTGTAGTGTTAACTTTCAGGCGATCGTCCTGATTTTAAGAATTCTTCCTTACAGTGTTGCGGTATCATCTGCAATCAAAGTTTCCACCATTTTGACCTTGACATGTTTGATGAACTTTTGAACATTTATTTCAGAAAGTGGCATGATGTGCGTGCACTAACCAGTTCTGACGAAATAGCAGCAAGCGATTAAATTCCACCATCGGAATTCTCCCCTGGCCCCTTATCAAAAATATGAATAGGTAATTAGCACGAATTTCGTTTACATTAGTATAACTTGCCAAAGTTCCACAAATTGGATTGGCATTTGTTGAGTATAGTAATGGTAATAATTTGCGTCGAAGCAAATATTTTCCTAACAACCTATACCATAAAAGCTTGACAAGGTGAACGTGTTTCAAAACGAGCTTGTAAGAGACATTGGAAACTGAACGTTACAAGTATTCTCTTACAATGACCAATTTAGCTGTTTTTTAATCTTTTCCACTATCGGCTTGATTTTCAAGAAATTATGGGAAACAATTTTTTCTTATCCCTTGTGGAGGTACAATACACATTCGTTCCGTTTTCACTTAGGTACCGCGAGATACTCATTCTCAAATTGTTAGTTCGTCGAGACAAAACTTGTGGTTACCTCAAAAATTATAATGAATAAACTCCAAGCCAAGATTTGTCTGTTCAGATCCCACGTATCAGGTAACCTACGTGGAAGGGGTGAATATATAATAGGTGGCCATATAGGTCGTGGATGGTTTGATGTGTGGGCGGATAGGTGGTCGAGAAGACAAATGGTCCGGTACGAAATGGCCTGGAACGGTCTGGTACCGTTTGGTATGTTCTGGCACGGTCTATCCTGGAACCTGGAATGGTATCAAACGGTCTGAGACGGTCTGACACGATCTTATACGATCTGGAACTGTTTGGGATGGTATTGTATTGTCTGGAATGGTCTAAGACGATCTGGTACAATCTCGGACGTCCGTACCAGAAGTGTACCAGGCCTGGCACGTTCTGTTACGGTCTGGGGTGGTATGGAATGGCCTGGTACGGCCTAGAATGGTCTGAGGTGGTCTGGACTGGGCTAAGCTGGGCTGGACTGGGCTACGCTGGCTAAAATATAAGACGTGGCAGTGTAGATCATCGGTGTGAACGCGAGAGGTCCGATGGGTGGGTAGTAGGGTGGATCGAAAGATGGCTTTTCGGGAATCGATGCGCCCTACAAGTGTGCAAAAGTTAGGTTTTTATGTGTAGACGTTACGAAACTTTTCTGGGCGCTGATTTCAGGTTCCGTCAAGAGCTATCAATTTTTCATCAAGACTAACACACGTTTGAATGAAAAAACGCCCGATTCATCACTGTTTTGGCTGACTTTACTCGTATTTCTGGCGCACTCAAACATTTTCCAACATACTTTAGCTCATTCTAAAGCTTGTTTCAGACCCTACGAACGAGTCTACGAAATAAGTTGAGGTACGTCTGAATTTGAACAACCAGAGCTGAGCTATCTCAATTACCGCAAAGAGTGATTTTTATCGGAATAACCGAAAATACGTTGTGTTGTTCGCTAAGCGATCGCAGAATCGTGTTAGTCAGGGAGGGGGGGGGGTAGTGGAGGTCTGAGTATGCAAGTCGTACTACAGAAGGTTTGAAAGTGGATCCCGATGTATTTAGAGGCGTTGAATCAATTGCATGGTGGTGTCAGCCCGATAACCCCGGCGTTATTTGTTATCATCAAGTTTTAGTGCAAAATTATGGTTTTTTGTTAAAAAGTCGGAAAATATGCATTTTTACGGAAAATCTCAAGGGACAAATGTCGTAGAGCGCAAAATTTCCTACAAGAAGAATTTGATCAAGTTTCCCGGGTAACTCAAGCCTGGGTTGAGTGATGCGCGAGAACCGTTCCGCGCGAGTAACATTTGCTTAAATGGGGCGGTTGACGCTGCGCTACTAAACTCACTGCCAATTTGACAGATTACGGCTGGTTTTCGCAGAATTTACGGCCAAGCAACGGAATGCACCTTGGAGGCGATAAAATTTCCTTCGCAATGGTACAATTCCTATCTTGCTAAGTACAATTCTCTCCGAGAGTGGGGCGAAAGGAAGAGAAAAATTTCGTGATGTTGCTGTTCACTCTAGCGTTAGAATCTACAGTTCTTCTCTTTCTTCGTCCCACTTTCGAAGAGGTTCGTATTTAGCACGATGGGATTTGTACCATTCTAAAGGAAACTCCATCCCATCCAAGATGCATTTCGTTGCTCAGACGTAAATTCACAACTTTCAAATTGGCAGTGAGTTCAGTAGCTCAGCTTCAACTGTCCTATTCAACCCCCGCGGAACGGTTCTCGCGCATCATCCGACGCAGGCTTGATTTTCTGGGGAAACTCAATCAAATTTTCCTTGTAGAAAATTTTGCGCTCTACAACTTTTGTTCCCTGGGATTTTCTGTAAGAATGCATATCTTCCGACTTTTTCACAAAAAACCATAATTTTGTACTGAAATTTGATAATAACAAATAACGCCGGGATTATCGTGCTTGTGCCGCCTTGCAATCGATTCACGCCTCTCTAAATGCATCGGGATACACTTTCAAACCTTGTGGAAGACGAGTTTTAAACGACTCTCAGCTCATTTTGTAGTGTTTGGAACAAGCTTTGAAATGAACTGAAGTACGTTGAAAACGTTCAAGTGCGCCAGGAATATGAGCAAAGTTAGCAAGAAAAAAGTGATGAATTTGGCGTCACATCGCGGCAACGCATCACACGCTTACACGATACGTCTCAGATCACGTAACGAGACACTCTGTTACAGGCTTAGTAACGTGGCACCCCGTCACCCTAATTTGTAACGCAATGCATATATATTACACCTACTAGTAACGAAACACCCTGTTACTATTCATTCACTCAATAAAGACTAACGTGGCAACCCGTTACTTGAACGACACCGACAGACGATCCCTCGATTTCCTTTAGGGTGATGACAGATAAAGCGCTACGCCACGATTTTGCGTCACGCCACGATGCGCTATTGCACACCACGGCCCAAAAATTTATTCCAGCGAACCCGACCATCGATGGACTGGATGTATTGTTACGGTATCAGCCGTTGGTACCGAGATTGAGTCAAATCCATCGAAGGTCGAGTTCGCTGGAATGAATTTTTGGGCCGTGGCGTGCGACAGCGCGTCGTGGCGTGGAGCAAAATCGTAGCGTAGCGCTTTATCTGTCATCACCCTTATCTGTCATCACCCTTACACACCCGCGCGTTACCCATACTCTTTTTTCATACGCTGAAACACAACTCGCAGTTACGCGCAGTTTGAGCGTTAACGCGGGGCAACGTTACTTGCGACATTTTCACGTTTCGGAACGCCATTTAGGGCCTCCACAGAAAGTGCGCATTTGCTCTTCTCCCCCGTGGAAGTAGCGCCATTGCGCGCCCGTGGTGGCCACTGCAACTACAGCGCCTATGCTTACATACGGGGAAAAGTGGAGAAATGAGCATCGCGCACTTTCTGTCGCTGCCCTTACGGTTAGGGTGATGACAGATAAAGCGCTACGCCACGATTTTGCGCCACGCAACGGGCCCAAAATTCATTCCATGGAATGAATTTTGGACCCGACCGTCAATGGATTCAATTTATTGTTACAGTACCAGTCATGGATTGTGAAAATGAATCAAATTCGAATCAAATTCATCGACGGTCGGGTTCGCTGAAATGAATTTTGGACCCGTGGCGTGCGATAGCGCGTCGTGGCGTGGCGCAAGATTGTGGCGTAGCGCTTTATCTGTCATCACCCACACACAGATCAATATGATATAACGCTCACGCACGTTACAACATGTAACTTTTCCGATCCGAAACGACACATACCGTTACACACTTCACGAACCACCTTATGCATCCGCACGTTACACATAAGGACTCCCTTACGCTATAACGTTGCTTAGCGTACCCTTAGTACCCTGGTGCCGTCAGGAATGCCATCGCCGCGACCTAGTGACATTATACTATTTTTGCCACTCGAAGTTACGAGTGATAGAGTCTGTGTTGTGTTCGTGTTTCGCCCTGATACCGACTTGCAATTGAACCTCGAAGACATTCGAATTATTCGTTTAACAACCCCTGCACCGGGTCCGCATACCGTCCGAGCCCGTACGGATGGACCGTCAAAACCGTAGCTGTGACTCGGGCGGGGCGCCGTCGATTGCGCACATGGTCAAGAATTTTGTGTCGATTGCGCACGGGAGTCTCACCGGTACATAGTTGATTGCGCACTTTTCTCTCCGTCGATTGCGCACCGGATCAGGTCTCGGAAGTATTTAACTTACCGTTTACCTGTACTCTCACTGTAGAGGCTATGTATATAATAACCGTGAGCAATACAAACAGCAAGGCAATAGAAACAATACGCGAATGTAAGAAGACTGAATTTAATAAGTATTCAAGGATTTTGAAATTTTGATGAGGTCGATGTAGTTTAAAAGAGCGTAAAGATATCTAATGAAATCATCGCTATAATATGGTGAGATAATGCTAATATAAAAATAATTCCCACTTCACAATTCAATTGATTTCTCCTTCAAAAGATGTAGTGAGTGGACACATTTCTTACGGAATTAAACCTGGTAATTATATTTAAAAAATGGTACTCCTGTAAATTGTTGTGCACGTGCTCAAGTCTGCGAGCTGCCAGCCGGGACGATTTGATTTTCCTCTCTCTATTCGCGGCAGTTCTTCTGATTATTGTGGACTCTTCCTGGATGTCTTTTGAAACATCCCAAATAGCAAGAATATTTGGGTGTCCACAATTGAAACACCCATTGAATCTTAAGTAGAAACACTCGCATGCGTTCGTGGTCTTTTCCGTTACCGTTTCACTGGATGCCCATAATTGTGGAGGAAACCGACAATCTCAACTAATGTGAGTTTCCAAAAGATAGTCACAAAAGCTCTCTAATTCTGGAAATCTACTAAATCTGTCAAAAACTTCGTGTGACAGAATTACGATGGTATCTCACGATACTCGATACTGTCGGAGCACAGGACGTTCTCGTTGAAAGAATGCTCAAATCGAGCTTTCTGAAGATCATCAGTTGCAGATTGTGGTGTCATCAACTACGTTTCGAAAGGTCAAGCAACTCATCCACCCCGTATAATAGAATTGGAAGTGTATGAGCACGAGAAATAAAGCCCACAGGAGCTTGCATTCAGTATCTTCTTCGGCACAACCCTGTCCAGTTTTCCACCTCCTATAGCGCGGTATATTGCACACGAATCGACACATATAAACGTACACATACATAAGAATAAACTCAAAGAGGGGCAAAGCTTGAGATGGTGCGCGTGGGCAGTGCGGCGGCGGGTGGGCCGGCAGGATCAAGCGGGCTGACAGCTTCCTAATGGAAGCCGTAAATACCGGCCTCGGCTCTCTTCGAAGTGGGTTATGTTTTCCAAATGAGATCCCGAAAATTGAGTTGGAGAGTTGAGAGATCGCGCGCCTTGATATAGATGCCTGAAGCGAAAGCAGAATCCAACCACCGTATTGTGAGCATCTTATACGAGAAGACTATCGGCTGCTGTGTATAGTAAATATGACTGCGCGTGATAACGACGTCACTCTCAATTACTCAGTCACCCGTAAAGGATGCACTGACTATGATAAAATTAACGGAGGAAATGGTTTGCTCATCTCAACGTTGCCTTTTTTTAAGCCTGCTTCGGTGCAGCTACTTAATTCAACGCGGCGATCCATCAGCGGATGAGCATCTCGTTTAATTAAGTAATTAAACTTGTATCCAAGTAGATTTCACTGTATCGAGATGCGGGCTTCATTTCGCAGACTCTTAGAACCTATTTCGCATTTCCCCTATAGGATTCTGTTATGCAGATACACAATTTTTAACGTAGCTATCTTTGTTTGTTGCTTTTAGTGTATAATATTCATTTCTGTCTGGCACTCGGGAGAAAACTGGAAATTTAATTCATCCACGAATAAAAGGATGTATACATTGTAAGCGTCGAGCAATAAAGATAGAGTTGAAGGGTAATTTCGCATGCGGAGACTGTCGGCTCTAATTGGGAGGGAAAAATTTGCGAGTTCTTGGATTATATATACGTTATAATACGCTAATACGATTTTGCGCATGCACCATATGAAGCTCAAGTTGAGCCACGAGCAAGCTCTCTGATGTGCGCTCGCCTTTTTCGAGCCAAACGCAATTATTTTTATCTGATTTCATACACACTCTCCTCACTCGATATGAAAAACGCGTATCACACACGCACGTAAACCCTCCATTCTCGCTTAATACGTATGAACATGTGAATTTGCGAAAACATTCAAGCCCGCATTTTGTTTGGAATGGATTCAGAGGAAAATTGGAGGATTTTGACACCATCGAAGATTGAATTAAATGGAGTTTGAGATGATTATTCAATTTTGGACAGTTTTCAAGAAGTGAAGATGAGACCTTTCCGATATAAGAGGATGTCTCTGATGGAACGTTTGAATTTGTTATCCTAAATACCTTATCGAAATTGATTGTGGGACGTTTCTTCAGGTCTAACCTGTTAAACTGACCTCGCTTGAAACGTATATGCCTTGCCGGAGAAGCCAGAAAATCGAATGAGACAGAAAAAAACCGCCATTACAACATGTATACTGCAGGATATTATGATAATTTTCCTCCACTCAGACTCTTAATCGTTTTTCAGTATCTTTCATCTGAATGAGGAATATGCAGTCCCTGTTTTGTGAAAAATGCACCAATGAAGATTTAACCACCAGTCGAGCTTTCAATGTATTCCAATTCTGATTTTTGGAAATATCATTGGGCTCCTAATTGCATAAAATTTTTTTGCATGAATTATTGATGAAGCTGATTAGGAGGCTCTTGTTGCGTATCTTGAGTTCCATCGTAATTTCACTTCTTGAAGCCAAGAGTCAAAAGTTTCAGAGTTATCCTCATGTACTGAAGAAAGTGACTGAATAGATTTGACTTTTCACTCGAGTTTTTGAGAGTCAGTGTAAACCAAGTCGATATTTTGTATAAAAAAGATTCTTATCTCCATCTACTGAGTTATGGTTCTGAAAGTTATCAAATCTCTTTCGTCACATAGAGACAATTAATAACATGAAAAAAAATTCTGGTAGAATATATTCTGCTCGGTTAGAAGATGCAACTTATTCTCTGGGCAGAAGAACACACTTTTCAAGATCGAACTACATTCAATTGAACTCTGAAGAATTCATGCACAGGAAAAATTTTTCAGTGACCTATTATCGTTGCAAAAATGTTGGTTCAATAATGAGGTTCAGATAGGATATCGTGATGAAATAGTCGAATGCTGGATACCAGAAACTGATTCAATCAGACAATCATGGTCACACAAGGACAGCAGCGCGGTGCCATGAATGTAACCAGTCGAACTAACCTGCATTTTTAAAATATCATTTATCAAAAGAACGCAAACGAAACAGTCCAACACCAAAGCTATGGTCATCGAGCATCGAGTTTAAAACTGCCCTCGCCCGTCAAAGTAATTTATCCCGTGAAACATATACCCAAACCCCTGTCAAAAAACGCAAAAATTCCATAGCAACTCAAAGATGCTGCGGCACAATATATACTATACCTTCACTCCCTTTGTACGCGAGCGTGAAACAGTAGCGAAACGCGGGTCAGCCTAATTGGATCCTCTCGCCCTCGTCATACGACATCAGCAGCAGCAGTAGCAGCATCAGCAAAGGTGTGTCTCATTTGGGCAACGTGGAGCTATAATTGCCGGCATGAATAATTCGAGGCCACGAAACTCATTACTATAAGCGAAAATCGCGAGAAAGCTCAGAGAAAAACGCGGTCGCGTCAGCCCTCAAAGGGAAGACCAAAGCTGTACACCGAATAGTGTATATGTATATGTACAAGACATTCAACAAGAGTATTATACGTGTGATGCAGAATAAGAGACTCCAGGGCAACGTCTCGACGTGAATTCGTTTATCAAGCAATAAAGCTTGCTCTAATGAAAGTAGCCGAGTGCGAGCACGCGAGTTTATTATATACGCGCCCCGCGGCCCTTATTAATTAACATCGGACGAGCAGCGATGCCCAAGGAGCTTTGCATTCTCGTTCTTATATTCAAATGGCTGGACTGTATATCTACGACGACGACGATGACGTGAATGTATATAACGTGCCTGCAGCTTGCAATTAGCGCCAACACGTGATGTATCTGTATGTGTGCGTGCGCGAATTACGATGTCACTTTGGACGCGCTGCGGATGATCTTCCTGCTCTTTCTGCGGGGTATGGGTATTACTCGTGTGCGTTACCACGTGGCACAAAAATTTCAGGGATCTTGTCAGATTGAAGTTGGAATATTCCAATTTTAGATAGAGTCAAATTGTTTAGTTCAGCTGGTTTGAGATAATTCGGAACTCATTTCGATGCCGTCAACTCGGGTAACTTTGGAACCAGAATCGCATTTTTCCCTCGAACATCGTAAAACTTGTACGTCTCTTACATCAGAAGTGCGTTGTGTCTGTGGTAAGCCAAAAACTCACGTTTCCAAATTCGATTTTTGGATATTAGAGCCCATTTTGACATTTCTGGTCGAAGATATGGGCGCTTCAAGTTGTAATCCAAAGAGTTTTCAGATGTTTTTGGGGCATTTTTTTAATTTCAATGATAGAAAGCCTCAATTTCCTGCGCATGCGCGAGGTTGTAGAACTCCAAAACCATTTTTTGAAAGGCTGGGAAAATTTCCTTCAAAATAACCTCTTGTTGAGTTCAATTTCATCGACTAGTACTGAAGTTGAAATGCCCGAATGATGAAGCACGGTTTGAGTGAAAACATCTGAAAATTATTCTCTGCTTCTTTTGTGGCTGAGTCTCAACAAAACTGCATTCGACATCGAATTCGACATCTTTATTCTATTTCAGCATGAATGGAGAACCCAAATCTAGCGAGCTAATGCAAAAACTTTGGAATACGTAGATTGAATGAAAAAGGTTTCTGAATAGATGATAAGCCAGTATCCTGTGGAGAAAATCGGTTAATTTACTACCAGAAGTGTTTATAGCTTCTAATATTCTAACAGCATTATCACGAGAAAATACACTTTGTGATGCATGAAATGACAATCTTTCCGCCAGCACCAAGGACCTCTCGGCTCGATTCCGTCTTCAGAATCAGAACAAACCGATTCTCCAAATCAATTGCGTGAAAGTATCCCAGTCATTTCCCATTTCCTCCCAATCACGATAAAATTCAGCAAGACTCTCTGGCGTTCCATCAAACTCGACCATTTAATCTCGAGAAAAGCAATTCGAACGAGACTATCCGACCTCTTCGAGTAGAATTTTCTCAATTTCGCTGAAGCCATAGGACAAAACACGGCACCTTACCCCAGGAAGAGAGCGAATTATCAAGTAATCAATTAATTCGAGACAATCGCTCGCTCAAAGGACGTGACTAATTCTCTCGGTCCACGAAACACGGCAAATCGACCGTATACCTATAGTACACATCCCATCTCATTCTATTTACTATCCAACCTATAATACGTATTAGGTAAGAGCTCAGTTGGTCGTGCGAGGAAACACGAAAGGAAAACCTACCTACACCTCGGGAGACCAACGAATCGCCAAAATTGCCGTCGTTGCAAACAGGGCACCACACTGGGATCGAAGGCGCGCTCGATTCTCGCGAGCGATAAAGGAAGGGCGTGCGCCCGATATAAATTGTCCAGCCCTCGTTTATACTCCCTGGTACCTATGTACTACATCACTTGCAAGCGTCAGATCTATAGACTCTCGAGTATGGTGTTGGGCTCACCTTGCGCTAATGTCGGGATAATTGGGAGCCGTTTTCTCCCTCCGGATTTATGAGGCAATAATTGCAAAAGAGTCATGTTTTCAGCTGTGGCCACGGACTCTCTGCACGCGAGCACGTGACCAACAATTGCTCACTGGTTGCCTCTGAGCTTGAACACCTGACGCGCGCAGGATTATTGCTTTGTGTAATTCGACCACGGGCTGTGGCGAGCTCTTGAATAGTCTTGAAAGCAAGGAGCTGCCAAATGCCATTGCAACCTCACCGATAATTAAACAAGAATATACTTATTTCTACTGATCTCAGAAAGATCACTAGTTCATGCAGCAAATGGTTGAAATTTGAAATTGAATCGCGCTACGACACGAATTTCACGACACGACACTAAATTCATTTCTGTGAACCCAACTAATCGATCGATTAGATTCATACTCATGATCCGTGACTGGTGCTGTGAAAATAGATCCGATCCATCGATGGTTGGGTCCACAGAAATGAATTTAGTGTCGTGTCGTCGTGGGTTGTCTGATGCCATCACCCCGAGTTTGGGATGAACCATGCATGTAGGATAAACATTTAGGAATCAATTGATAAATCTGTTCCGATCCATGATTTTTTCCATCCAATGGTATCACGTAGGAAATGCGAGTCGGAAATTTTCCTCTGGCTGTATAATTTTCCCTCGTATTGTGAGTCTTTCTCAGGAGTTAAATTTTTTTTTCGGATTCAATTGAATCCAATTAAAGCTCATTGCGTTGCTTAGTCACAACTTTGCGAGTCCATTCCTCGAAGGTGGCTCAGGCTCGGCTTGTGTTTGAGAATTTCATTTGAAATAATGAGGTAAGTGTACCCAACTTACCCCCATATGACGATCTCAGGAATGGTCACTCTTTGACCTCCCTTCGAAATTTTTTCACGTTTGTATATGTTAGAATATGAGAAAATAAGAGGTTTGGATCCATCCCGAACCATTTCTGCGTTCCCCAGAAAATTAAAAACGATTTCTCCATTTTTCGTGTTTGCACAGTTAAAAAATTACTCACGTTCAGTTATACCGGTGCCAAATTTTTTGAGTTCTACACTACCGGTCAAAAGTCCAAGGACGCCGAGCAAAAAGTCGTGTGATCGTAGAAGTTGAATGAATCGGAGCTCGTTGACTCTTTTTGACTCTACCTCAGCGCATTTTGAAGCTCTTCTTAAGTTCTTCAAGTTATTCATTGACAGTTTTTCCATCAGGCCTGGTTTTTTGCCGTGACTTTCTAAAGAATTAAAAAAATGCACTTGCCAATTTGAAGGGAGGCATAGTAAAAATACGGGTCTAATCACATGTTGAAGTAAAAGTCAAGACCTTGGAAAATCGTTTTTGGCCAAAGTTATGAGCACTCTTGTGAAAAAAGTGATTCTTCATTAATTCATCGACCATGCAAGTGGTGGAGTAGCGACACCGTGAGTGAATAGTTCTTATTTCGATATTTGTTCAATCGACAGTACAAAGAATGTTGATTATCAGACCCGAGAATACTGGTTCTTTCGAGGAAAAGGGTTATATTATTGGAAGTATACAACAGAAACTTAGATATCCACTATGATTCAATTCTTATTATCTATTACTTCTCCGAATGATCAAAAATATATCTCAAACTTACTATCAGCAGCTGAAAAAGCTCAAAGCGATGTGTAGAAAGTATCTCGATCCTTAATTGATCACAGATCCCTCTTTTACTGTAGCAACATGAAATGATTATGATTAATCATAATGTGAGGATCTGCATATCATCAAAACAGTAATCGCTTTCATAGATTCGATGGCACTATGATACTCAAGCAAGCACTGATATTCACACTTTTTTCTCATCGAAGGAGCCACCACGTGATTTGATCACAGCTCGGCAAATGCGAGGCATCTTGTCAATCAGATTCTGGAGAACGTCAAGCCCAATGTTTTTCCATTCATCTTGCAACGCACTCCAGAGTTCGTTCTTATTGCGGAGTGGCCTGTCTCTGATACGCCGGTCCAAACGGTCGTACAATAATTCGATTCGATCGCATTCTGGGCTTCGAGAAGGCCTTTTCTATGATTTGAAGATAACCTTGTTGTTCCTTTGGTTTTAAATAATCTGAACAGAGTTTCGAGGTATTTCGAGGTATGTTTTGGGTTTATTATTTTGCTGCAACGTAAAGTTTTTTCCTGCGATTCCTTGCCCAGAAGGAATGGCATGATATTGAAGCATCTTGTGATGAACTTTTTGATCCTAATGAATTTGTTAGAGATAGATGATAATTATACCATCTATCTTTACCAAATCACCCACAGATGTGCTTGCGAAACATCCCCATACCATGATGGACCTCCTCCGTGCTTGACTGCTGGAGTGACACATTGAAAACTCATTTTCTCATGTACTTATTGTCGGCGCTCGTACTTGCGTCGTTTGGACGAGAATGAATCATATTTTGATTCATCAGTGAGCAGAATTTTCCTCTAATCTCGGGGTGTCCACTGTCTATACTTTTTAGCCCAGCATGATCGTTTCTTTTTATTGATCGTTCGAAGGATAAGTTCTTTAGTTCCACCACGGCCATTGAATCCGGCACTCCTTAAATGACGCTGTACAGATGGAACTGATACATTAATTTTATCAGTCGGAATAATTGCATTGCGGATCTGCGGGTCCATCTTGAAATGATCTCTTTCACTCTTCAAAACTATCTGCTCGTCTTGTTGTTCACTGGTTATGCGAGGACGGCCACTCCGCCTACGGCTGATCAATCCGTGTCCTTTTTAAAATCTTATTACTGTCTTTTCCACACCACCACGCGAAATTTTCAACTTTTCTGCAATTTTCCGGTGAGAATAACCTTGGTCTCGAAGATCTATAATAGCTTTTTGCGTTGCTTCACTAATTTCAGATTTTTTTCGCGACACTTCCGAGGCAGGGCGATCCGATCGATCAGAAGGTAGACCATGAACTTATCGTAGCTATCCACGATTTCTATGGCGATAATAAAATCCTGATATAACAAGCAAACGTAGTAAAAGTTGAGAGGAAGAGAGATAAAGAAAGATTTGTAATTGTTTTCAGACATAGTCAGACATAGCGGCACCAAATTCGTGTACGTATGATTCCTCGCTAAGATATTTAAATGTAACATGCGAAATAGACGAAATTCGACTCACACATGTCAAGATTGAATAATGTCATTATCTTCCAATAGTTCGATTTCAAGATTTTTCCGTCTCTTTTCCTCGTTTGCACAATGGTTCGTATATAGAAGAGAGAAAAACTATGAAAAAATCTCTTTTCCAACAAAAATGTCCATAACTTCGGCCCAGATGCACGTGCGGCAACTTTTCAAAACGATTTTTGAAAAACTTGACTTTTACTTCAAGATGTGATCAGACTTACATTTTTACTATGCCTCCCTTCAAATTGGCATGTGCATGTGCCGACCCCTAAATATTTCTCAAGTTGTCAATTCTTTAGAAAGCCATAGCGAGGAGTGAGTCTGATGAAAAAACTGCCAATGAATAACTTGAAGAATTTAAGAAGAGCTTTAAAATGCGCTGAGGTAGAGTCGAAAAGAGTCAACGAGCAGCTCCGATTTATTCAACTTTTACGTTCACACGATTTTTTGCTCGGTGTCCTCAGACTTCTGACTGGTAGAGTACGAATTTTAACTTACTTTAGTGTGTTCGATTTTTTTTCTCAAGACCTTCAAAATCCGCTTTTCAAAATTGCAGAAGTCCAATCTCGAGCTATTGTATGTGCAAAACACGGAGATGAATTGTAAAACAAGAAGGCCAACATCGGAAGAATCCAACACGCCCTCATACGGTTATCTCAAAAACGCGTGCAGTACGACTCTTCTAACACTCAAAGCGTGTTTATCGCGTTGAAATAGGTCGGTGACAGTGTTTTGGACCGGCAAATAGCTCCAAATGTGGTTGCAGTGCAATGAAAACAGATAAAAACGATTGCATGCACTTTATCGCCGTGATGGGGCAAGTTGGGTACACAAATTTGTCAACTATCAAACATCACTTTTTGGGTAACTTTTGATAGTTCAGCTCCAGTTGGTCAAAATTAGACGTATCTAGCTCATTTTCTAGGGTTTGAAACAAGCTTTAAAATGAGCTAGAGCGCATTGAAATAATTCGGAGAAAATCAGAGCTTTTAAGAAAATAACTTAATGGGGGCAAGTTAGGTACACTTACCTCATAATTATTCGTTGCATTTCTGCATTGGATTATAGTATCATGATTTATACATGCATCAATATGGTGTCATGCAAAGAATTTAATATTAATTGAATCTTTCTATACAGCTCATTAAAATGTAAACAAGAGCAGATGCCACGAAGAATTTCCATTATTATATTCATAACCGAAGTAATTCGAGACTCGTATACTCTATATGAAAAAGGCTTCAGAATATCCATAGTTTTTTTAATCTCGTAAATTGAAGAATAATTACCGCTCAAACGCTGATGATTACTAATCTACATCCTGAAGTCCTACAATGTTAAGTCCGATATTTTGTTATGCATTGGCTCTGCAATTTTTTCTACAGACCGTTTGCTTCGAGAATTCGAAATCATTCTGGGATTACAAGAACAGTTTTTGCAATATAACCAGAAGTCCATGTAAATGATCAAGTGTCCTATTTTCGATATTTTCTCGGAAAAAGATTTGATTGATATCTTGGAAAAAACGTAATGGAAACTTTGAAGTAATGATGCTATGACGGACGTAATTTGCATACATATGAGAAATTTCATCATTAGTCATTAGATCCTGAAAACTAGTTAACGATTTGGGAAAGCAGCCATAAATAAGACATTCGAACATCGGGCTACAGCAGTTACGAAAAAAAGTCTATTTATCACATTTCCTCACCTTTTCGACTATCTTGCTCTGTTGTCCATTCTTCTGCTGCGCGAGGATTGTAATTCGATGTATCTGGAACAAAAGACGAAAATCAAATTCACTCGAATCATCAAATGTCTTCATTGATCTCAAAACATCATCTCCCCAACTTTGATTCTTTTGAGTCGATCTAAACGGACTTCTAAATTCCCATAGCAATAATAGTCACTTCGGAACTGCTTCAGGCCTATTCGAGTTTGGGAATCGCAACGGTTAAGTTCATAGTCATTAAGAGTTTAAATCCTTTTATTATGTGAAGAAATTCAATTGCTGTGCATATTATTATACGTAATCAACAGCTTTCTCTGTCTCGTTCGTTCGACAATCAAAAATAATAATGAAGATGGTGATAGGATTTATCCGTAAAGTCCAGGAATAAGGGCGAAACAATTAACTCGCCGACAAAATTTTATTGTTCGCGCAGTCTGGGAGGTCGGAGCCGTTTATCCGATTATAAATGTCGAATGCTATCGCAATCGTTGCAGCGAGTGGCCTGCAAAGTATGCACAGCCAAACGGTAGCATGGCTGTAATTTGCCTCGACTGTTTAATGACGATAGTAATGCTTTTAATCTCAGCAACAGCCCAGGAAAATTCCAATTATTGCAATTAATACTTGTGGCACACAATGCAGTTTGCTAATGCACGCAGTAAAAAGCTAGAGGAACGAGAGGAAAGGAGGTTGCCAAGTGAATATGGAATCCCAAACTCGACTTACAAACTAGGTATAGATTATATCACTCACTCATGTCGTATAACACTTTGGTTCAATTCTAGTCGAGATCAGTACTCGATTTACGGATGATGCTCCACAATAATACTATTCTTTCGGCAGGTTATTAAAATATTCAAATTGCTCATGTTGTCTAGACAGTTCGGCTGTTCAATGAGAACTTAATACTATTCGAACATTCAGTGCGTGGAAGAGAGACCATTTTAACATAAATGTTCGATTTTCAACCACAGGTTGTCATACAATACTATTCAATTTACGGCCGTGAGATGCAGATTTTGCATCTTTGGGATAATTCCGACCCACGCTTTTGGATTGGGCCAGAAATTTTCCACTCATTAGTGTAGAAAATCAAACTTTCACGCGCATGTATCAAAATCGAATTAACTAGTGATTTTTGTCGAATTTTCTCAGTGAGCATTCAAGATAAGAATTTTCTCAAATCGATGAAAATCGCTTCAATCCTACTGACTCGTTACTGATGGTCGTCCACTTTGGATTTAGCCGAAAGTACCTGGAAGAGTGGGTAGAATGGAAACTGAAATAGTAATGGAACGAGAGACTAGCAAGAATACCTTCAATTCCATTAATCGGTGAGTTTTACGCGAGAATATTGAGACTAATATCATAAAGCTCTCAAATTCATAAATCCGGAAGTGGAAAAAGATTAAATGACGATTGTCTAAATCGATGCATGTGTGCATCGATGAATGAAATTTTACGATAATCGAATCTGAAACCCCTATGCCGGATAGGCGCCCGAGGCAGTGTCGAAATAAAGCGATTGTGTGCTGGGGTCCTCGGACATTTTCAACCCCGCATATATTGCATCGATGAATGCTCTCGATATTCTTTGAGCCGTCGACTGTTCGTTGCCAATTCGTTTGACGAGTTCACTATTTCGTCATTTTGCAAGATTAAATTGATTTCCTCTGATGTATACATACAAAACTATGCACGTATCAAATCGCGATATCAATAAGTTGAATCGGAAATGCTTCGGAAAACGTCCGGAATAATTGAATTCCAAACTAAGCCGCACCCATATGCGCGAATGAATTCATAGACTGGTCAATCACTCGGTTATTTTCGTTCTGTTCGATGCGAAAGGAAACTCTATCAATTCTCGTGACGCTTATCAATCCGATATTTCATTAATTAAGGATTCAAATTTATTCTTCAGGGGTGATTCTTCCGCTTTGACGGAGTTATGAATCTGTTGACCGGAAACGGAAAGCTATTGAATTTGGTTGTCATATTCATGACAGAAAATAATGAGAAGTTTCCGCTCTCTTGCAATAAACAAACCATCTAGATTCTGTGTGGATATTGCATCTAATTGGAACTATTATGAGTGGTCAACCGAGCGATTTATTAATAGATTTTCCAGCTCCATCATAACATCAGTGTTTTGAAGGAAGTTGCTATTTTCACTCTCGAAGGTTTATTTCATTTTAAAAGGACAATTCATTTCGAGCTCTACGAGTCTCAAAAAGTTACTAAATTTTCGATACTCAGCAGAAATTATCGTAAAACATTGGAACTCTACCTCCAATTTCATTTGTGTACGAATTGCGGAACTGAGGGTAATTGCAGCAGAGTCGCATGCAAGACGTGAAAAGTTAACCGAGTACAAATAAAATCAACATCGAGCACATTCGCATTCAAACAGTGCCAGAGATACGCAAAAACTAAAAGGAGGGTAATGAAGAAGGAAATTGAAGGGGCGCGCTTGCGCGTCGCTATCTTTAATTTGCAGTTTCATTATACGCTTGAGTAACGTGACTCACGTTTCATTCGCTTCCTCGCGCAATGCAAGCTAGAGAGAAGTATTGAAGTGAGAAATTGGGAATGAGAGGACATAGCCAATCTCTAAGCGTCTCCAAGTCATTATCGAAATAGTGTTCCAATATTTGTGAAATCCTATTTGCTCTCGTGCAGACATATTTACACTTTAGTTTGGATGAGCATTTTTTCTTTGAGTGGCAGAGTGCGATTGCAATTCTCACCGTGTGACTGTGGGTTGATAAAAATTGCAATCTGAGAAAAGTATTGTACTGAACAGTTTTGATTAGCTGAATTATATATTTCTTTGCCCCCTAGAGAATTTATTGCATCATCAAATTTATCATGTATTGAGAATTAACAGAATGAACAACCCTAATTTAGGAGATCAGGGGAGAGTAGGGCGAATTAGGACAGGTTGCAGTTTGCCGTGGGTCTACCTGGTGGTACTGGGAGGCCAGCCATGGGACTTTCAAGTACAACTAAAGAATGGATAGTGAAGGAATTTTCAAGCCTCTAGGTGTCGGTTTTTATATACTTATTTCGCAGATAAGGAATGAGAGTCTCGTCCCAATTCTTTCTTTCTCTCCACTCTCTCCTAATCATTTGGTACGTAATAGACATACATAGAATAGATTCTCGCTTTTGTGCATTGCACCAGACGAAGTGCACTCTCGATATAGACTCGATACGAAGGAGAATTAGCCAATAAGAAAGTACAAAAGAAAGCTCCAGGTTTCAAGATGGATCCAAGGATGGTTCGAATCAAACCGCTTAATGGAGGAATTCGAGTTGTAGCGGTTAAGTCTTGAAATATCATGAAAAATGACGAAGCCATCAAGTTTTGGTCATGATTTTTTCATCAGAGACGTTTGCCTAGTTTTCAGCTCATCTGGATTGTTTTAGGCCCTGTTCAGCTCTTGATCTGATGTCTGTCTGGCTCAAAACGTTTGTTCATTCCCTTTTGCCGCCCAGTCCATTCTCAGTCCATTCTTTTTGTTCTGTCTATTCATAAATCATCTTTTGTAGCTCATTTTGTCCGTATTGCATCGATCTAGCCAAATTTGTGAGTGTTTTCCCTTCATCCTTAACTCACTTTTGAGAACAAGTCTTCTTCAGGTTCATGGATGTGGTGGGTTCTGTCTAGTTACTAGGTTTAGCTAGATCCATTATGTCGTCACATCCACACGGTTTAATATCTTATCCGACTTGGAAGAACTTTTCCTCCAATTTGTTCCGATCTTGATGATGCTCTACATCGTTCAGTTTATCTGCCTGGAGAAGTCTTTATCAGTCTCGATTGTTTAATTTGTTCTGGCTGTCGGTCAGACTTTCCTTGTCTCGTTAAATTTGAAAGCATCATGCTCTGTTCAACCTGTTGGATTGATCTTAACGATCCGATGGTCCAACCTGTCTGTGTTCAGGGACCCTCCTTAGTTCTGGGGGAACTGGTACCATGACCATTATAATTCCTTGCCTTAATCCTATCTTTGCAGAGGTTATCCTCAGCTGCTCATGTTCGTCATGGCAAACAAGATTTTCTGGCTAGTCTCGTTTGCCAATCATGCCCTGCGCACCTCGCCATCCTGTTTTTTCTATCGGTGTAGGTGTAATCCGGCTGGCTAGTTTTTTCAAACCGTGAAGTAGCCCATGTCTGCGCTTTCGTCATTGCTGGTCTGTTTATCAGGATTCAATTTGAAATCCCTGATCCATCTTGTTTGCTTCACACCACCTGTTCATTTGTATAGTTGCTAATATTGTCTGTTCAACTACTCTCGTTTAACGGCCTAGTTTAATTATTCAAATCGTTCAATAAAGTTTCTGTATTGATTCTCAAGCCGAACCAGTTTGTTCTGACTACTCACAAGGAGAGCACCTGTTTTTCGGAACACCAATCTTGATGAAACTCTGGGTATTGTCTTATTTTGGAGAAAGTTATGTTTATATATATATATATATATATATATATATATATATATATATATATTTCAAAATTCATGAGAATGTTATATATATCTATTGGTATTGTCTCATTTCGGAGAAAGATGGAGGTGTTTCAAAGGTTAAGCTTCAATCGGCCTCTTCTATCCAGAGCTGCAGAAACCTACACTGTAAAACATTTTTTCGAAAAAGTTCAACCAACTGGTTGAAGTTTCCATTCAACCACTGCATGGTTGAATATTCATCCAATGTGGATTATCACAATCTGTCCGTGCGGTTCCTGCATATCAGGTTGCCTACCTGAGAGGGGTAGAATATGATGGATGGTCATATGGGTGGATAAAGATGGATGGAGGTGTGGAATCAATGATTCATGGATGATGGATCGATGGTCGATGGATGGATGATGGACGAGGTCGATAAATGGATCGCGGAATGGATGGTGGGTGGACGGATGGATTTATGGATGGAGTGACGGATGATGGGTGGATAATGGACGGATGCATGATGAATAGATGGTCAATCGATATTCCATCGACCATCCATGCATCCATCCACCACGGAATATAATTTCTTGGTTAAAAATTCAACCAGTCCGGTTGAAAATTCAACTAATTGGTTGAATATTCAACCAGTGTGGTTGAAAATTCAATCAATTTTTTACAGTGCAGTCAATGTCTATTTTGGAGCATGTTTTGCTGTTTTGAAGCTATATTGACCCTCCAACGATTTCTTCCAACCTTGCTTTTAGTGACCCCTCTCTGGGCTCAGATGGGCTATCACTCCTACATACATTTCAAATAAGTGGGAGAATGTATGTATTGCTCATCCTTGAGAAGCACATCCTAAGGTGTGCTCTTCTCGCACAAATGCGTATATCTGTGAAGTGTCACTTCGGACTCAACCACAGAAACGCCATCTATTCAGGTCTGATTTTTGTATCTTTGTTTGCCTGATCCCACCTTCCTGGACATCGAGAACAATATTTCCTGAACAAAATAAGTAAAGTCATCATCGGTTGTCTGGTGGAATGGAGATTTCATCTTGCAGCTCTCCCACAATCACTATTTACTGAATAACACTGCATCTCCATCGATTCATTTCATTGTGTCCGGATATGAGTAGAATATATCTGCACATCCCGCGTGTGTGCTATCTTTCTGAAATGTTCTGTCTTCTTCGGCTGCTGTGTTTATTGGTTTTCCCATGGCAAATAAGGCCTAACTAGCAGATGTTACAAAATAATCATTCGACAGTCATTTGGGTAATTCATGCTCTGAATCACTTGATAAACTTGCAAAGGATGCTAACTCTGCTTCGAAGTGGAATGAGTTTTCTATGAAATAATGTTAATGAGCTAGGCAAGGCGAGCGCGTGGTCCAGTTCGGAAGAAACTTTGCAAATTTTTAAGATTTATTGTTTTTTGATATGAGTTAATTGTTCATGTGTCCCCTGATGAGTAGTTGACAGTTTCAATATCACCTAAGTGTGAAGGATCGATCGATTCCAACGTTTCCATGTTTGTTGTATTAGATCTGCAAGAGTCTAAGCCTGGCAATAATTTGAGCAAGAAACTCTGGATCATACAAACGTTTCTATCTCTGTGATGGGCGATTAAGGATTAAGTGAAATGTGCTTGACACTGACCGACTCACCCATCCATACGAGATCTTTGCAAAAACAATTTCTTTCCACCCCAAATTAAAATGATCGCCATTTGTCGAGAAAATGAGCCGGGAGTTTCAATTCAGTCTGAAATGTCAACCACTTGAGTTGACTGTTGAAAGAGAGAGAGAGAAAAGTCGCGAACAAAACTAATCTAAAGTCGCCCACGCGAAGCTCATCCGCAATATACGCCGGGGGGAAGTATATAACGTTGGCTACACAGCTTCACGTTTACACAGCGCGTGAAGGGCGCGCACGTAATTTTCTCAAGATCCGGGAGCGCACTTTTGCCGTCATCAGTGCACCCTCGCACAAGTCCGATAATTAGAATGGCTAGACGCGAGCCTCGGATCCGTATACGCGAACGTGCGCGCGCGGGTACAATACACTCTGTTTTAATTGAGTCGCCTCGTCGCCGCCGCCACTTCCAACATCGTCGTCGTCGTCGTCGTTGTTGTTGTTGTTGTTGCTGTTCCTACTACTGCCACTGTACTACCTATCCACGGTTTCGCATGAAATTGGCTGAGCCATACCTTCCTCTAACGGGTTGCACTGTCGTCTTGTCTGATATATACACTACACGCACACACGGATACGAATATGTCCCTGCTACCCCTATCACTTTGTAAGTTGAGGGTTGTTCGGATGACGAGAACAACATTTACCTGTATTTTCTATGATAATTCATTTGATACCTACATTGGTCAATTATCTCAAGCGTTCTATTTCCGATTTTGTTTCAAAGGTATGAAAGTACATGAGAGTGTGTGTCTGTGTGTGCTGGAGAAATGATGTGTTGATATTTGGGTGTTTGTTAGATGTGTCGAGAAAGTGTAAGGGCTGCTGTCTAGTTTGAGATGCCGCGAGATGCGCAACGTTAATCGAGGGCACATGTCGAGAAAGTTACGTTGAGGCAGCGAGACAAGGATCGGATAATGAAAGAGGAGTACGGAGGGGGTACACAAGGTGGAGAAAGAGGAGGGAGAGTGGGGAAAGGTAATATTATCGCGAGCTGAAAATTAGTCCGGGACTAATTAGAGCTGCTATGAGCTTTTTCCCAAAGCCGCGGAGCTGCTGCTGATAAGGCTTCCAATTAATTTTGATCAAATTTTTTGATTAAGTGTTGCTCGGGATCATTTTAATTCAAGAATCGTCGTTGGACAGGGACAATGAAAATTATGTGGTGTAAGTTCGAATTTTTCCGAAGATTGACACGATTCTCTTGTTACGGATTTAAAAAAATACGCAAAGTGGACAACGAAGCCGTTTATTACGTTTGACCACGTCCAATTTCGGGCAATTTCATCGAGTTTTGCAAAATAATTATTTTTTGAAAAATGTCCATAATAATTCTTCATGTTTTTCGAGACTGACAAAATCCCATGGTTCTGTGAAGTGGTTCCAGATCAGTGAATTTGTTCATCATTAGTATCCTCGATCATAAAAGCAAATACGTGAAAAAATCAACTTCCACTCATCAAAAGACCAGTTTTTACTATCGATCGCATGATTTTTCAGTCTTAGGATCATTCCTGCACATCATCTGTGAAAGATGCTTGAATCTCAGTTTCGATGCACACTTATTAGCAGCATTTAAATCGTCGCCCAATTCCCCAACGATTCAAATTGGATCAGATTGTGTTCAGTAAATTGAGCCCTAATACGACAATGACTGGGGATTGGATTTTGCCATCTTCGCTCAGATTCAATTCAAGTTAGTTTCACGAGAGCTCGTAATTAATTCTGAACGACCAAAGCTAACAGTTATCCGCGATGAAATGAAATTGGGACAGGAAATGACCTCGTGAAAGTCCATTAAGATTCATTTTATTTTTGCTCTTCATTTTTCTCATACCGCAATTCTTTCAACTCGGAACAGGATTTCGATTGCTTTTAGCCAGTCATTTTATGAGTCTTGAACAATAGTCGGTTGAGCATTTACCGACAGCATGTTATATTCGCATTTTTTGATTTTTATCATAACAGCAAATTCAATTTCAATCTCGTTATGTACGTGTAAGATTTAATGAAACTTCAGAAATAAATTCTCTCCTGTTTACATTACAACCAATGACTGCAAACTCTCGTGAACTTTCTTAGACAATGTGAACGTACATGTTTCAACGTCGATCTTGAAACCCTGTTTCTAATTGATTTGCAATGACTTAGCAAATCTACTCAATATATCTTCGTTCAATTTATACTTTAGACAACACAATCTGAGTCCTAATTACTCCACCTAATCGAAGCTCACTCGATCATTAGGATTTAGATTTTTTGCTCCTTGCATTTTGCTGACACTATAGCTTCAGGAGTGAGCTCGCGATCCGAGCGTAAAAAAAAACAATTGCACAAAAAATTCTGATTAGTTTCTGATGTTGAGTTGGGAAATCTCATCGAAGCGTAAAGATGCCTGAGCTAATTCACTTCTCGCTTTGCTTACGCTCGCCTCACCGATGCAATAATAGGTGCGATATCAAGTATAAATAGATATACCATAGCAATGTTCGTAACAGAAGAAAAAAATAGTTGGCGGACAAGAAGGTGCGAGAAAAGACCGCATTCGCGTCGCAACCACTCTTCAGTCCATAATTGTAAAATTAGCAAAAACAATTTATCGTTTAATCTGGCTTCTCTATAGCAGCTTGTTCGACCTTCTTTCTCTTCTTCTCTTGACTCCTTAGAAGCAAACCGAGCGCTGCAAAGAAGTATAGTTAGTATGGTCTCGGACTCTCTGCGCGACGTCGACCAACGACGAAGCGGTCGCTCGAATACTTACTGGGTCCGGATAAGGCGCGCAAGCTGGCAATAAAAATCTTATAATTACTTTTTACCCGCGTTCGGGCAAATTTTAATTAAAGCCAAGGAATTTTCCTTTAACGAGAAATGACCCGAATGTATAGCCAACTTAGCCAATGTATGGGGGCTTGCAAAACTATAAGGCGTTCGTGGCGCGTGCCGAAGAAAAGGAAGAACTGCGATCATCGGTGTTGGTTACTCCTTGTATAAGCGTGAAGGTATATTATGGTGTTAGCTGGAGAGAGGAAGAATTGCCCGAGAGTCTGCGAATGGGTGGGTTGATGGTTAGAGTGTAAAGGGGGAGCGGTTAATGAGGATCGATGAATCGATTTGTCTCGCGATTAATCGGACCCACGGACGTGGAAGGTGCGCCTCTATCGATACTCGACAGCTTGAACCTGCGCGTGGTACACGTCGGTGAATGTAACGTGTTTGCGCATCGCAAATTACTCGACGATGAGTTTGGAAATTAACGCGCGACGAGCGCGTATATGTGAGATTCTTGCTCATTTATTTCCCGCAGCTATTTTATCCGATATCGAATTTTCTCGTTTGATTATAATCGAGCTTGATTCTTGTTCGGGCTGGTTACGAGTGAGAGCGATGTTATTTTTTTACACGTGAAAGTTCAATTAATCGATAGCCATCTGATATGCTTGCTAAACAATATTGCGTCGAAATTGTTTTGTGGGATAGAAATTTTTATCTAGATTTTTCATCATGGATTCTGTTCCTGATATTAGTTCATGATTTGACTTGTAGCTCTGATTCCTATCGACTCAATCAGATACAGATTGGTACCAATTGTGTGTGTAGATATCACTGTGAGTGACTCTGCTGAATATCAATGTGATATAAATGTTTGAGTGGTAGTGAAAAATGGTTTATCGTGACAGCGAATTTGATGTTATGCTTGACGTTTGAAGTTAGGATGGGGTAAGATGTATTTTGCAAAAACCCAGTAATTTGTGCGATGATTTTACTACTAGTGATAGGAACCGACACATGTTGTAATGATTCTTTCTTCAGGGTAGAACGGAACTAATTATACAGAGCTCAGCCCTCGACGGAATCCCAGGATTTTGCCGGTAACATGATCATTATTCTATTCCTCACCTACTATGGCAAAACCATAGGATTTTCATGGAATTAACGTGGAATTTCATACAAAAGGCATGGGAAAGACGTCGAATTCTGACGATGTCCGAACTTTGCCAGTGAATTCTTGTCAAACTGTTGCGATTGTCTTCGGGATACGATTTATGCCTACCTTTCTTTATTGGAAAATAAGGTAAGAATGCCCAACATGCCCTGTATGCCGACGTCAGAATTGGTCACTTGTTGCCTCCCCCAAAAATTTTTTTTACGTTTTCCTTGTTAGAACACGAAGGAGTAAGTGATATGAACCGATCCCGTATGATTCTTCCGTTGCTTAAGAAATTTAAACTGAACTTAGTAGTTTCCGCTTCTCCACAGCTGATGATCAGGCGGGGGGGGGGGGGGGGGTCGCGTTCACTAATACCGGTGCCAAAATTTTTTGACTCGACCAATCTCCACGGATTATTGTTCATCCTATTCCCTCCCCCAAGACCTATAAAATCACCTCCTCAGGTTTACGAAACTCGCATTTGAAGCTATTTATGAGCAAAATATGGAGGTAGTTCGCAAAACAAGAAGGTCAAGGTTGAAGTGTGCCCAACACGCCCCGTACGATCATTTCGTAAGGGTTTGCAGTATGACTTTTACTACCACTCAGAATGTGTTTATTGCGTCGAAGTGAGCCGGAAATAGTGATTCAAATCCATAGAAAAGCTTTATACGTA
This sequence comes from Eretmocerus hayati, assembly GCA_029851415.1. Taxonomy (NCBI): domain Eukaryota; kingdom Metazoa; phylum Arthropoda; class Insecta; order Hymenoptera; family Aphelinidae; genus Eretmocerus; species Eretmocerus hayati. Next base: position 138,369,557 of record CM056742.1, read on the forward strand.
GTTACATGTAGACAAAAACTATTTCCCCAAAATATGCACTCCACCGCCCATATACATAGTTTTAGAGTATGGGGGATGTAATTGGGTTCTTACAGCAAACTTGCGGAAAATCATGTTCGCTCGGCTCTGGTTGATCAAAATTGGACTTGCTTTAGCTCATTTTGAATGTCTTAGAACAAGCTTCAAAATAAATTATGATGAGTTGGAAAATATGGAAATGGGTCAAAACGATTGCCAAAACGGCTTGAGGGTGAGGGGGGGGGGGGGTCATGTTGGATACACTTACCTTATTAATTGAAAAAATGACGGATCAACACCAATATCGGGCTAAAATTTTTACAAAACATTTATCTGAAATTCGAGGTATTTTCTGCAAGGGTGCATCTGGATCAAGTCCACTGTTTTGCCCGGCAAATGGACGTCACAGTCCTCAATATTCATTCATAGCATCACTCACGCATTTCGCGAATCGTCGTGATCGTTGCCAAAGCGATTTATGAGGTAAAAAACTCAGTCAATGCAGTCTTTCTGTATAGTACACATACCTGTATCAGTGCAGTGTAGCGCGCGCATATCGTTACGGCAATGAGCCGCTAATTTACGCCCGGCGATTTATCAATTTGCACAACGGCTCTGCGCAATCAGCGCAAGCGTTGATTATGGCGTGCGCTCGTTTTCAAGCCAAACTCGCTCTCTCTCTCTTCAGCTGTGATGTCTCGTGATCGTCGACGCTATGTGCACTGACCCTTGATGCTGTACTGAAAGAGTGCAAATTTTGTTCTCTACTGTGGACACGAGCCTTCAGCGCATAATCACATCCATGTGTGTGTGTGCGTGTGTGTGTGTGTGTGTGTGTGTGTGTGTGTGTGTGTGTATTGTGTGTGGAACCATTTACGAGAACTGTCGTTTGCCAAAATCAGATTTTCTGTCGGTGTATATGTGCACTGGGTTATATGTATATTTTGTGCGATGATTTTTCTTTATGGACCGTAATTGTCGCTGGCTGCGCTTGATGATGATGCGGGTGATTTTGTGCGGGTCTGACTGTAAATGTATACTATATCTATGTCTAGATTTGCACAGTCAATGAGACGGAGAATTATGCTCTTCGCAGGTGACGTTTTATTTGCGAGGTTCACAACGTCATGGTTTCCCCTTTAGTCAGATCCACTGAAGCATGGAACCCGTTATACGATACTGATTTCTTACATCAATTTTGTTCACGGTCGACAACAGTTATAATCGATTGCTAAATAAACTTGAACGTTGAATTCTTTGATCATAGTTGCATACTGGGTTATATCTAGATGATAAAAAATGCTGGAGTCTGCTTCCTTAATCACGATTGTCTTTCCATTTTGAGTATGTTTTTCCCCTGATCTTACTCCACCATCCTCTCCACCATCAAGATACCTAATCCCAGAAACGAATGTTCCAGACTATGTTTTTTTTTTTCGACTGTAAGGCGAAGTTTAACATCTGCTCATATCCGTTCTCAATAAGTGGGTTTTATGGTGTTTTTTCCTAATCATAAAATGACAATCGTGATATATGTATGTATACGCTATTATGATGTTTATAGGAGTTTGAAATGATGTATAAGAAAGATTCCGTAAGATTCCTTGACCAAAACATTTTCGAACGCCGGGTTATTAGTGGTTTCGCACCAACTCACTATGATCTACTACCACTGTTTTGGAAATTTTTTGTTTTCTCATATAACCACCTGGAATATGCTCGAAGAAAGCTCACGAGGAGGATACCGAAGGTGGCGGGTCACATATCGGACTGAAACTCTGGCAATACTTGGTCTCCTTTTACAGACAAGAGGTGATATCCAAAACCGCGCTTGCCAACGCTCAAGCGTTTTGGAGCTGTGAGATATGAAATTTAGCACCCTTCACCCCCTGGAGAACCTCCCTATGACTAGAAGTGGAGAAAATAACTTCGAGAACAAGCGAAAAAATTTCTCTAACTCTGCCTGTGGAGCCATTTTTAGTCATTTTCAACCCAAATTTTTTCCTCGGTTATTGGTCTCTCCTGCGCATGCGCGTGGTTGAATGCCTCTGAATTAATCAATAGCTCATAAAATTCCCTTCAAAATAAGCCCTTGATGAAGTTGATTTGATGCACTGAAATCAGAGCGGTGATTAGTTTTGACAAAAGAAAAAACCCAAAATGTCCCACCCGTGAGCTCCGAGGTGGCCGGCAGGCAACCACTGTTCGACCCGCAGATTTAATACCTTGGACTCTCGCACTTTTCGAAACCAGTCATAGCTCTGGTATTAATGCACAAATTTAACTTCTTCAGAGAGTCGTGAAGGAAATTTTGTCAGCTCTCGATCAAAGATACTTCTCGAGTCATTCAACGACGCGCATGCGCCGCAATAAAACAATATTTTGACGCAAAAATCACTAAAAATGACCCCGCAGGCAGGGTTTTTTTGCTTGTACTCAGAAAAATACTCCTTCATTCCTGGTCATGAAAAGTTTCTCTAGGGGGTGCAGGATTTCATGATAAAATTTTTTTTGGAAATAACGGACACTCTAATGTGTATGTACATAGGTACACTTCAATACATGTATTATGACTCGCAGCTCAGAAAGCTTGAGCGTTGGCAAGCGACGCTCTGGAATTGATCTTTTGGCCCTAAAATGGTATCATTCCCAAATTTTCAGCCGAATCTTTGACTCGCACCACTGGCGTCAATTTTTCTGAGACAATATTGAGTAGGGAAAGAACTTTCCAAGAATGGAAGTGGTTATTCGCAGTCGTATTCCGTGTATGTCCGTGTAGAAAATATACTCTCCGTGCGCGTCCGTAAGAACATTAAACTGTCCGTGTAGAAAATATACTCTCCGTGCGCGTCCGTAAGAACATTAAACTAAGATGATAGAGTACATCCGTTGACTTCCGTGAGCTTGCAAGCTCTGTCCGTGGGTACCCGTCTACCCGTTCTTGTCGCATCCGTGCACACCCGTCTACCCGTGTGGATCCGTTTTGGTTAGTTTCGGTCATTGTATCCGTGCAGACCCGTGCATCCGTGCGGACCCGTGCATCCGTGCGGATCCGTGCGACCGTGTCTAGCCGTTTTGGATGTTCTTCCCGTCTCATCCGTGCACACCCGTTTACCCGTGTGGATCCGTTTTGGGTTCGTTTCGGTCGTTGTATCCATGCAGACCCGTGCATCCGTGCGGACCCGTGCAACCGTGTCTAGCCGTTTTGGATGTTCTTCCCGTCTCATCCGTGCACACCCGTTTAGCCGTGTGGATCCGTTTTGGTTAGTTTCGGTCATTGTATCCGTGCAGACCCGTGCATCCGTGTGGACCCGTGCAACCGTGTCTAGCCGTTTTGTATGTTCTTCCCGTCGCATCCGTGCACACCCGTGAACCCGTGTGGATCCGTTTTGGTTAGTTTCGGTCATTGTATCCGTGCAGTCCCGTGCATCCGTGCGGATCCGTGCAACGTGCACACCCGTTTACCCGTGTGGATCCGTTTTGGGTTCGTTTCGGTAATTGTATCCGTGCAGACCCGGGCATCCGTGCGGACCCGTGCAACAGTATCTAGCCGTTTTGGATGTTCTTCCCGTCGCATCCGTGCACACCCGTGTACCCGTGTGGATCCGTTTTGGTTCGTTTCCGTCATTGTATCCGTGCAGACCCGTGCATCCGTGCGGACCCGTGCGACCGTGTCTAGCCGTTTTGGATGTTCTTCCCGTCTCATCCGTGCACACCCGTTTAGCCGTGTGGATCCGTTCTGGTTCATTACGCTCATTGTATCCGTGCCTGCACGTCCTTAGGTACATTGAAAATGTGAGTTTTAACCGTACTATCACGTTCTAATCAAATAATAGTATATTTCGCACCGATTTGATGGGGTTGTAGCTTGCTTCTGGGCGATTCATTTTCAGTCCAAGCCGCAGGCGAGGGTCGAAATAATTGCTCGAAAACTGGGAACCTCATGGGCGAGGCACGAGAATTATAATTTGCAATTTTGTAAGCACCGAAACATTGGCAACTTGTTGAAAGAACTTTTCGCAATTTCTAACGCGTGCTACTTGAACTGTTTTGAATCAATCCGACCTCAACGTGGTGCATAATTCTCGTTTCTATCAGATTTGTCGATATCGAAATAATCGCTCGAAAACGGGGGACTTCATGAAAGAAGGGCAAGAGATATTTACATTTTTATAGACTTCGAAATATTGGAAAATCATATAACCGGATTTTGAATCTGAAACTTTAAACGAAAATTTTTTTTAAAAATATTTTTCATAATATTTTCTCAGTCTGGACTCCCCTCCTACCCCCTGCGTACTCCCTCGCCCCTATCGAGTATACGATCGTACTGACATATATAAGTAACAGGTTTCTACTCTGGTAAAGGTTGAGGGCTTTTAATCAGTGACTTTTAATTGGGAGTGATCAAATCTGTCATAATATTTACTAATAAGTCAGAAATGGCTACATTTCCCCGCCAACAATTCTGCCGCTTAATAATGTTGAATTTATTCCAATCACTGCGTATTTTTTGGCAAGTTACAACTTTGCTCACAGCAATAGCATAAAATATCGTGAGCAACACGGGGCAAACGTTTGCGCACTCGTCCCCGCACTCGTGTGCAAATGAGTCATTTGCACCACAGAACAGAAACTAAAGATTTGCACACTCTTGCGGTGACTCGTGCGCAAATTTTCGTTCGACCCGTTGTTACTTAAGGGCATGTGAAAGCTCTACCTTACCATTTGAGCAAAATACGACTAAATTGAATTCTCTTTGAAAAACTGTGTAATTTTTCGAAAGAGTAATATCCTTACTTTGGACTCTGTGATCAGATCTATCATCTAGAACAAGAAAGAAATTGATCGGTGGTGTCGCTTTTTCAAAATCGTGAGGACTGTAATTGTGTCGATGAACATGTATTACAGTCCTCACGATTTCAGAAGAACAACAGCTCGAATCAGCTCGATTTTTTTCGTAAATGGTAGATCTGATCCCCAGGTACAAAACAAGGGTTCACTTTTACATAATTCTACCGGAAACGATAGATATTGACCGAGAATCACAAGCAGCAAATTACCGGCCCGCAATCAGCTGATCGAGACCGAGGCTTCGTTGCCTCATCGGGCAGCCGCCTCATCGCGCAGCGCGCAGACAGACGACGCAAGCGTATACCCGTCTTGGCATCGGCTCGTATATATATTATTGTTATCGGCCGCCTGACTTTGCCGCGTGAACGACTTGTATTGCGCCACATCCCGGTGCCCTCGTCGCGGGTGGATAGTCATCATCTGGTGAAAGCGAGTGCTCTGGGTGAGAATGTTGGTGTAGTCATGGTGTAGTGCTGGTAAAAAAAATGCAATCCGGGTGACATCGAGCAACGGCCACGCAAGTTCAGAGCAGACGGCAGCAGGCAGTCGGGCAGTCGGCTGCTTGCCAGGGCAAATTCTTTGCAAGTGAGTGTAACAAGGAAGTAACGATTTTTCAAAAAAAATATGCACGTTGAATCCGCGCAAAGTAATTCAAAATTGATTACGCCCAAAAGCGACTGTCTTTGTGATGTTTTTTCCACATGCGCGAGGTTGTAAGTCGGCTGCTTTTGCTATGCTATTGAATGGGGCTAGGTGTCAACATCACTCAATTTGTGAATATTTCTTATTACCAGCACCCAAACTCAGAGTTTTTGTATTCAAAAGGTTGTAATAATTATGATCTTTATTCTAGACTAAGTGAGTGTCGTTGATACAAATATTTTCTTGATTTTTTGTTATTTCCAGGACCTCGTAATTTGCAACGAAGCTCTAATTTCTGGCAGGAAACTCATCCAGAGCATCTTGGGACTCGACTACACCTTCTGAATGATTGTGGGGACTCCAGCAATCTTTCATGATAAGCCTACATATCCTAGAATGCTTAGAAGGTGTACACGGTGTGGTTGCTTGGTTGTTCACAAAGTGCGGTTCCAGTACTTGGACTAGGATGAGGCATGGCGAGTCAGCTCATACTCATATAATTTCCACTGTATTGAAATGGTGAGATTTTGCTGATTATTTTGATAATCAGCTTCATCACTGTTCTCTCACTTAGTGTAAATGTTCAAACTTTTAGGAAGTCAAATCATCTGGTTGTGTTTACAAACTGGGAAATTGAAATATTTTAGACCCTGTTGGAGTTTCTGAGTTATCTAAAGCTTATATCAATTCCACAGCCTAATATTTATTAGAAGTTGGAATCAAAATCTTATGCAAATTTTTTCTTCCAAAAGTATTGGGAACTCAGTTACTTATGTCGACACCTAGTTTTACATAGGTGCTTTTTGAATTTCAGTAGACACATTCCTCATCAGTCTTGCTGGGTTTTACTGTCTCCAGGGATCACACATTTTTCAAAGACATAGATAAGGTAAGATTTGAATTGCTATTTCAAATTTTAGGGCCTTTTCAAATCCACTAAAAACCTTTATTCGACACAATCATCAGGAAATTTCCTGAAGCTTCTAGAGAATGTAGGTGAATTTGACTCTCCATAAAAGATCTAAATAGACTTTGGTTGGATTTGAACTTGAATTGATAGTTAGAATTTAATGATATTTTGATTTTCCAGATGGGACATGAAAAAAGTGTTCGAGCGAAGTCCAATTTATTGATCGATCAAGTATAGGAGGTATTTGGAGTGGAAGTGGATAGTGTATCTAACCTGGGAAACAGCGAGAGACTAGAGTATTGCTAGTTTCTAATCTAGTAACTCATAAAAGGCACTATTGTCAAGTTATTCGGTGGCTTGCCATCTCACTCATCTCTTATTTGTAGAACTAATGCATTCAGAATTAATCCTGTTGATAATTTTCTTCTTTCTTTCAGGGAATAATTTAGCTGGATGTCTCAGTTTGAAACAACTGATAATGAAATGAGGAAATTGTGACCTCTGAGTCATTTAAAATTCCAACCTTCGCAAGAGACAAAAACAGAAATTCAAGCAGTTTTCTGCAATAAGAATTTCTGAGTCAAGAAGAGAAGGTTGATGGACTAAATTATGAAAGTCCAAGCATTTTATTGTATTGAGAACATTTGAGTCAAAGATGGTGAGCGGCAAAAACAGAGTTCAAGCAATATTTTGCGACAAGAACTTCTGAGCCAAAAACAGAAATTAAAGCAGTTTTCTGCACCAATAATTTCTGAGTCACCAGTCTCTTCAGGACAGAAAAGTGAGTCGAGTGAAGTAAGATAAATATTAATTTCATAATATTCAACGCACAAAGCAAACCATTACGTATGCGTAAGTATCTGAAAAGGTGAGCATATTAGACGTCGAATTTTACAAAACTGCGTACGCGCCTGCAAAAACGCGCCTTTTCATTAAAAATGCGTCACTTGTAAACGCCGCAAGATTCACAATACAGAATTAGAAAATATGTCTCTGAGCATTTCCTTCAAGTTTGGTCATGAATAAATGGATAACCATTCATCCATAATCAAATTCAGAGGCTTATGAACATGTATGTTGAATTTTGATGTTATTGGCATCAAGATAATAGCCCTACAAAATATCATGGCAGTACGGAGGAGCTATCTGCTCCAGTCCAATCATGTACAGCGTGTATCTTCACAAGCAGAGGATGCATATCTCATGGTGCAAACATGCAACTGGTTCCTGTGTGCGTTCCTAAGGGATATGTGCTAAAAGTATCAACTCAATAAAATTAGTTGCACAACACTGGAATGAGTTGCTACATACAGATTTCTGTATACATTTAGTAACCGAGACTGAGATGACTCATTTTCATCACGCTGCACTTTTGAAGATTGTGCAGTATGTAGCTGCAATTTTCACCTACATATTTTCTTACAGTCTGAACTGTCTGAAGTCTGTGAACTCATTCTAAGATGGGAAAATGGAAATTCATCAGAGTGATCAGACCCACGGACTGGATCAGACACAGGGATGATCCCAATGGTGGAAATAGGGTGTAAACTAGCTCTAGCCCAGGTGGTTCTTATGAACGGAGAGAAGAGAACCACGCCACAGGGTGACCATGTTGGTCTGCATTTTGGAGTTGAAGATAGAATAGAAATTGATGCGAATGAACGTTAGTGGAATTAATCCTGTCTGTTTGATTTACTCATAATTATGGTAACATTGTGTACCCATTGGTGTATAATCAATGACACCATTGGTAGTATGAGCGGTCAGCTGTCCAACCACATTGTAAGTCAAGCTCTGCGTTGATTTAGATGGGAACGCAGATCCAACATGGTGGCCCTGTGGCGTAGTGCTCTTATTCTCTCCGTGCACGAGAACACCATGGCATCACCAGGGCTTGTGCTGGTTGACACCTTATCATTGCTAGTCTGATCCTATCTTGGAATGACTTCACAGACTTTAGACAGTTCAGACTGTAAGAAAATATATAGGTGAAAATTGCAGCTACATACAGCACAATTTTCAAAAGTGCAGCGTGATGAAAATGAGAGTCATCTCAGTCTCGGTTACTAAATGTATACAGAAATCTGTATGTAGCAACTCATTCCAGTGTTGTGCAACTAATTTTATTGAGTTGATACTTTTAGCACATATCCTTTAGGAACGCACACAGGAACCAGTTGCATGTTTGCACCATGAGATATGCATCCTCTGCGTGTGAAGATACACGCTGTTCATGATTGGACTGGAGCAGATAGCTCCTCCGTACTGCCATGATATTTTGTAGGGCTATTATCTTGATGCCAATAACATCAAAATTCAACATACATGTTCATAAACCTCTGAATATGGTTATGGATGAATGGTTATCCATTTATTCATAACCAAACTTGAAGGAAATGCTCAGAGATATATTTTCTAATTCTGTATTCTGAATCAATTCAATTTTACCCGCAAACTTCGAAAGACTAACCTAACATCATGCACAATGAAGAGGATCGCGAGGACATAGGCGCCTAAGCTTGCGGCGTTTACAAGTGATGCATTTTTAAAATAAATTAACCCCCAGTTCTCGTGAAGAACTCGCGGTTTTGCCAGGTTCTGCTACGTGACGTATAATATACCATGGCAGTAAACGACGAGGTAACTTATTGTAGCGCCTCTGCTGGGCTGCCTTGGTACTACTTCTTCAAACGAGTAGCCGCTCGGTCGGTAATGATGAGCTTTCACATGCCCTATACTATCACAATGTAATATTCCCTGGTAGAAATGTGAACAATTTTTTTGGTCACCCATGCAATATCTAGATATAGTAACAATGCAATGAGGATAGACTTGGCCAATTTTTGACCAAAAAATGCTCACGATTTCTACCAGGGTTCCTAGTTCGTTTAACAAGTCCCACGAGTTCACGTAGAATAGACCGCTGACATAATTAGAATAGAGTTATTAGTAGTCTCAATGAAAAGGCGGGGGAGGATGCGAGTAGGCTCTCACTCTGCCGTTGATATTTCGCGGAGTATTAATGGCACCGTGATCATCCGAGTTCCATTCCATTTGTCGATTGAAGACCCGTTGGAAAAACTAAAAATCGCCCATAGGAAATCATGCATGCGTGAGATGGGACTGAAATAGCGGGGGAGGGTGCGAGTTGGTCTGTAGTCTATCGCTGATTTTTGGCAAAATACTAATGGCACCATCATCATGCAGGGTTTATCTGATTCGCCCATTGAAAATGTGCCGAATGAGCTAAGAAACGTTTCTGGGAAATCATGCAGGCGCGAGATACACCTGAAAAGGCGGGGGAGGATGCGAGTAGGCTCTCACTTTGCCGTTGATATTTCGCGGAATATTGATGGCACCGTTATCATTCAAGGTTCGTTCGACTCCTTTTTTAAAGGGGCATCTGAGAAGCAAATGGTCACGGACCGCAAATCGTGCGTTGGTTTCATAACTAACGACAAAATATAATTTTGACGTGAATTTTGAGGTTAAGAAGACTTTCTGTGCACTTTTATAATCTCCAGCGAGTGGCACCGTATCGATTCGAGTCGTAATCGATAGATTTCTCCAGTGTCAATCCTCAAACGGTAGCTCGTTACCCGGAAAACGTGCAAAAAAGTCCTAGGTTCAAATGATCAAATGTAAACAAACCATCAGGATACCTAAAACTTACGCAGATTCGCAATATTTCTTTGCATTATTTGGAGGCCTTCCCTTCAGGTACAAATGCTTAAACTTGGTGGAAATTCATCAGCATTATTCGCTCTATCGAATAGCTATGATTTCACGCGTTCCACTCCCAAAGTCTCTCAGGGCTCAAAACCCGCTTCCGTGGGCATCCCCCTTTGCATTCGAAATGATTTGAAAGTACTCTCGCTAACAGATGAATTTCTATTTCCCTCTTGAACCGCAACCTCTAGGACAATGTGTCAACTCAAATGACTTCTGTGTGTACAATAGAACGGCCTTTCATGTTCTCTGAGGCTTAGTGCAAGCTCGATCAAACATCAAAAGTCATCAGTCACAAAGTGTCTCACGCAACAAGAGCTGAACGATAAATTTCATTTTCAGTGACATTAAAAGATTGAAAGTGAGGGAGAAAGAAGATAGGGAGCGAGACAGTGAAGGTCGAATCCTTGCGGTAGAGGCTCGCGATTGAATTGGATTTTTAATCGGCGAGCACTCGCCGGAAAATAGCCACTCGGCTCCGCGCTATACCGACGCTTCTATAAATGCTCGACCACTTGTTTCCTAACCGAGTCGCTCACACTATAACGAACAAGTATCGGCCCCAGTGAACACGAATCCGATCGGTTTGCAGCCCCGATATTTTTGCGCTCGGCCAATCCTTATTCCGCTTAGTGATTGCTAATATAATGAAAATGCTGTCAAGAGCGAGGTTCCACCAATCAAAATTGTAATTTTTTTCAACGCATTATAGAAGAAGAAGGGAGGAAAAAGAATGGACAAAGTGAGAGGGGGTGAACTCAGCGGCCAAGAGACCAAGGCAAAAGCTGAGAGGGTTGAGAGATTGTGTGAAGTTTTTTAATTTGGCCAGAAGGACCATTAATTATCGTCGACCTTTGATCGTGCGGGAGATTGCTGCTTCGTTCTCTCCCTTGTGTTGCTCAGAGTCAAAGACCTTGATTTGTTGGCAGTCACGTGGAGTATTTGACTTAACGAAATCGTTTCTCTCGTTCCTGATAAGCTCGATTCATTTTTTGTTACTGTGAAGGCAACTTAATTAAAGAGAGGTCGCACCCACGACTAAATGAGAAATGTAGCAATCAAATCTTGGGAAATTCTTCATTATTGTGGAAAGAGGTGACAGTGATAGTTTCACGAATAAATTGTATGGATCAAATTTAACGAGACTTGTGAAATGCTGGGGCAGATGCGAGTATCCTTCTGAAAAATCTCAATCTTTCAAAACACGCTCATTGTATTTATCAGAGTAATATTTCCTCTTTTCGAAACAACAATGACTATCGGATTGGGAACAAAAAGAGATGTTACAAGATACACTGAGCAATAGCAAACTGATACTGTGATGACTCTTGCCGGACAACAACTCTCATTCCTCGTCGTACATATTATTCACGACTATTCCAGGTCTCTCTCATTACTCACGAAAGGATTGTCTCAAGTTTTTCAAAGAAGTACAACGTATAATAAGTCCAACATCGTCAGTTATAGAGGACATGATCATGTCAGAGTTAATTCTGACTAGTCATTGGTATCTTTTTCAGACTAATAACCTGTCTTCTTTTCAAAAAATATGTTTTCATGAAGAATCTCGTTTCCATTATTAGATGCTGAAATGAATTGAAATTTTTCGACTCATAAATGTGGCTACGTAGAAGTGCCCACTCATCATGAATTGAAACCCGATCGAAATTGAAATTTTCATTTCCTTGACGTTCGGTGAATAAGAATTCATCAAAACATCTCCCATCGCTATCGACATTATACAGAACGATAAACTTTCAACGGAGAAGCTCGCATAATATCATCCGTTCACTCGATACAATACATCAGTCAATAAATCTCTGTATCGAATATCCCACGCGATTCCGAGACCGTATTGCTTAGCAGCCGAGCGCTTGCGACTGGCATTTTGATACTTTTTCCATTTACCAAAATTGATATTACTTTCGTAGGGGGTGGCAACGCTTCGATCGACCCCCTGCTTTTGAAAGAGCTAAAGATATCCACTTGAGTCTGTATGTTTTGTAGCAAACATTCAGAATTGCTTTGGATGTTGGACATTTCGAGATTGTAGAACTACTCTTGGGTGATACATGAAAATTCTTTAACTGCAAATGTAAAATATACGTTACAGTTGTACAACCTTTCAAAAATGATTCTTCGACCCATCATTTGTTCAATATCGGTAGTGATCCAGCTCAAATGTGTTGGATATCCAGTTCCAAAATCCATTCATGCATGTGCAAAAATAATTCCCGATACATTATGCTGAATACTAATCGTTATGGAATCAAACAAAATGATGCGTTTCCTCGGAAACTGATATGAGACATCGTTACAACGAGTGGATGGTACAGAGATATTCAAGTCCTCGTGGCTTCCTAACTCAGCCTTTCAAAGTTCAGAATGTTACGATGAAGATTGCGCATACTCTTATTTGATATCACAATAATAAATACATATTCTGCAGACCAAGTACAATATCCTCGACTTTGAAGAAATACATTCACTACGAGACTATGAAAAACTGGCCATTTGAAATGGCCAAATTGGAATTTCTACATTAATAAAATGATGGAAGAAGAAATTTCATTATGAAAATACATAGGTCAGCTTGATTGATAAAGAAGTTCTGATGAAAGGATACTCTTGAATTCAAACGCAAATCACGTGACCACGAGGGGACAGTTGGGGCTTCGTTTCTTAGTTTTAATTGGATTCTCTTTCATCATGAAAACTATTAATACTTTCAAACAAAAGATGATATGTCCGACACGTGCCGAGCATGGATCTAACTTGATTCAATATAAATTATTTGTCTGAAGAATAACCGTGAAATCAAGCCCAATTACATTGTTACAACTTTGAGAAAAAAGTTCGAGGTCTGACAGCGGGAAGCACGAATCCAGCTTTATCGATGTAGAACTTCTAAAGAGCGGATAGGTACCTTTGTAATCAAATTTCTACTCCGTAGTTTCGACGGAAAAGTGAAATGATATAATGATTTAATTGAGTCGTTTCCGATCATGAACATGATTAATTATTTTGAGGAAAGAAATACTAGGTCTGCCACGTGCTGACCATGAATTTCAGTATTTGATCGAAGTATGATTTTCAATTGAACCCTCACAATCAAATTCCAATTACAGAGTTAGGAGGAAATAGTTTTCCCCCTTTTTTAGTTATCTATAGACGTCTTTGAGCATACGAGGTGCTCTCCAAAGTCTAGCGAGCAAATAGGGAAACTCGTATTACTTCAATACAATCAATGATTTGGTGCAAGACGTTTTAGGCGTATACACCTGAGCAGCATTAATTACGTTGTGTCCAAAAATGATGCGTATGCATGCACGTGCAATGCACACTGCGCATATGCACTGCTCACGTGGACATGTGCAGCTTATCGGATTTGAGCAGAAGTTGAAAGGCTCAAATCAAAGAATTTCTGATTTGAGCTGATTTGGCTGTTTCCTCCATTAACGGCTGATCCGAAACAGAACTCGATGAGTTCCGTCTGATTTTGGCTGAAATTTGATGAGCTGCACATGTGCACTAGTGCAGTGTATATGCGCCGGGCCCGTATTCTAAATTTCGCGGTAAAATTTTCCGGCAAATTTACCGCAAAATTTGCCGGCGCGATTTGACGTATTTGCGTTGCCGATAGCGTCTGCCGTGAAAAATACGTCAAACCGCGCCGGCAAACTGCAGCAATAGCGGCAAATTTTACTGGTTACCGACAGAGCGCCACCGATGCCGGCAAATGTTGCAGTGAATTTTCCCGGAAAATTTTACCGCAAAATTCAGAATACGGACCCTGGTTGCACTGCATATGCATGCATAGGTATCATTTGTGGACACCTTCGAAGAAAAAAATAGTATATTATGTGACGAGTGCGCAGCACGAGTCGCAAACGACATTTTCTAGCTGTGCTACGTCGGAAGCGCGACTTTAGACGAGCCCTCGCGAAGCGAGGACGAGTCAAAAATCGCGCTTCCGACGTAGACAGCTAGAAAAGAATTTTATAAGACTACGTAGGCTGTGAGCGTTTCGAAAATTATCTGTTTATGAATGGCGGAAGTTAGTTAGCTGTGTAGTAATAAGATCTGATAGGTTCATCAATGAACATGTTTTTTACGATTACAGAAGATGAATTTTTCAACCATAAGAGTCTCGCAAGCAATTCAAACCACTGAAGTTAACAATATGATCTCAACGAGACCTTAGCAATCTAATCTGTTCCATTGGACTTGTTTAAATATCCCGTCATATGATTGAATACTCTGACGGTGACTACCATTCTCAGAAATTTGATGAAAAAGAGAAGGATCGATCTTGCGCAAGAATGTAAAGACACCATATAATATTAGTTGAGATGAACAACCATAGAGAAACCTGAAGCTACACAAACTCCGTGTTACGGTAGTAGTTTGTTTTCTTCATCATTAAGGCATCTCGCCAGATTTGCAAAAGGAGCGACGACGCGATTCCATATAGCTCGCTGCATAAACAACTCATACATACCAACAACAAAATAGAAATGATATGGCAAGATTCAACTACCCACACCCGGCGTGGCGCTGGTTTCCTTAATTGCACCTTCATGGCAATATTTGCGATCACTGAGCATATATCTGTTAAAATATACAAAGCGCCTCTGCTCGTCAATAAATCAAAGCTTCATCACATTCATAATCTGCGCGTGTTACGGGTCATTCGCCTTTCCTGTGACTGCTGTTTTACTGTAGATATATGATCTTATGACTCGATGCAAATTTCTGGTTTTGTCTCACTCTTTGCGTGCGGAAGCTCCATCGTTGCTGCAAAAGACCACGTTCGTCACAGACCTCAAGTCCGCTATGGCCATGCATGCCGTGTTCGTGCTCGGTTACAAGTCTGACAGATGATGACAGTCGAGGGCCAGAGAGCTGGAAACATAACGTCGTGTAGGTTTGCTCTGATGAAATTATCATTCGGAGATGGTTATAGAGGTGCACCCGCTGAGGATGAATTATATTTGTGAATTCCGTAGGACTAGTGTTTATTTAGTACTACCGTATCATTCGGAGACTTGAAGAAATTTACGGTGATTATTCATCAGAATCTACCTGATTTATATTTTCTTGAGAAATTGGGGTACCGCCAAATTGGGTAATTTTGGTACACCCCTGAAGAATGACTTTCTTAACTGCGTTCAGAAAGGTGAATGATTCTATCATCGCTCTGAAACTTATTCTCCCCTCTCGACTCACGCTTCAACAATGTGTTGAGCCACCGTAGATCCCGCGTGGATGATTGTACTCGTTTATTGAAGCTTGTTTCGAAAAGGCTGATTTGGCAGCGATACGCGAGTGGTCCAGTTAGTGTACCTGGCAAGAAGTGTTCCGTAGCGAACTACGAGTGAATTATACCACATTTAACCACATGTATCACCATATTGAAGAAACCATCGTTACACTGGGGTATTTAAAGCATTTGGAATTTTAGAATGAAAAACTAAAAAAAAACCCATCAAAAAGTGTACCAATGTCACCCCATTCGACGTAAGAAGCATTACGGTGTAGGTCACTTCAAAATAGCTATAACTGACAGCTTCTTTTTAACTCATCTTGGGTCGAGTGATGGTCTATGAGGTTTTAAAATGTTTCAAACAGCTTAGAACAAGAATTCTGAACGATTGAGATTGATTTACTCGCATGCATGCTTGTTGGTAGAATTGAAATATTTTAAAGTGTACCAAAGTTGCCCGGTCGGCGTCTAATTTTGGTACGAAACTGCTAACAGCTCCGGCTAGGAACATCAAATTGAAATCTGCAACCCGTCAATCAAAAGCTGAGACTTTGAGCTTTCGATCGACCAAGGTGGGTTTCGTCAATGTGTGTAGAAATACCGGGCCAAATAAAATAAAAAGTACCGAAATCGTACAAAAATATACCCAACTTGACGGTAGTACAAGTTTTTCAGTTATACCAAGACGGTTGGAGTTCGCAATTGGCCAAATTAATTTGTGTATTTGAATGAAAAACTTGTCTAAAATTCGTAGAAAATAGATAAAAGTGGGTCCTGGACGATCTTTTGCCTTCTTGTTTGAAAATAAAAATAGCACATTGTACGATCTGAGACAATGAGCCATTCAGTGCATCACGTTGTACGGTTGCTATTGTCTTTTCTGAGAATCAGCATTCGATAATCAATGTTACACAGCCAAACTGTTTGATTAGACCAAAATCAGATTAGGGCGTCATGAATTAGTTCTCAAATAGAAATTTCAGATTGAATTGCGCTCTACTAATTACCTTGCAATCACAGCCCAGATTATATTAACTCTCTATCGCTAAATGGAATCGAAACTTCACAAACGCAGCAAGTACTGCCCATACCAACCGCCGAAGCCTCCGCAACTAATTACAAATTGGATCAATAATGAATGGTCAAAATTTAGAATCACAAAATGACGCTCGAAAATACGTTGTTCGTAAAATATGCATTACCTCTCGATTGCATAAGACTGATGAAAGAGGCAATATCCTACCGATAATGGAAGGAAGGCCTTGGTAATTTTGAACCATCGATGACTCGGATTAAAATTTAATTACCGCTTAGCGTTAATCAGGCCTGGCGTGGAGTGAGAGCAGCTCATCGCCTCTGAGCGATCGAAAAACGCGATGGAGCTATATGGACGCGAGATAAAGAAGACAAGGTTCGAATGGATGTGGAAGTCAAGGAAGAGGAATAAAAAGGGAGGAAGAGAGGCGGGTGTGTAAGGGACGATGCTGGCCTCTCTAATGTGATTGGTTTACTGCCCACAAGCGTAGTGCGAGAAGTAGAGAAAAGCAAGACTTATACCTCCGTGAGCGCGAGCTGGCTTTATACTCTATATACCCGGTTAAATGGAATTAGCTTTTCGCAATTTTGTGCAGTCCATCGCTCTAAAAGGGCGAAAAGAGTTGCGCCGAGCGTGATGACTCCCCTTTCCACTCCATCTTACTTCCTTTTCCTGTTACTTCTCACTGCTTTTCGTAACCCTTTTCCACCCCTTCCCTCCTTCCTCGTATTCTGCGTCTTGTCAGCTTTTTGATCTTCTTTTTTCCAAGATCCATAGCATCTTATGGAAGTCATACAGTGCACCGCTCAATATCCCTTCGGTCTGTAATAAATAAGAATCAAGCGGTCCAAACCCCCGTTTGAAATTAGTTCTTGAACAATGATAATTGACTGGTACTCGGACTGGTAACTGTTCAGTTTTCCGATGATTCGAGGCTGCCAAAAATAATCTTAGAGTACAAAAAAATAGAAGTAAATCGGTCAATTACTAGTATCGCACAAATTTCGTTCATCAGTGAAAGTATTTCGAAGATTTTTTCGCTTTGCATCATGTCCCTCGTCACGCCCACGCACAGTGCATGAAATAATTTTCGTCATATATGGGTAATCTGACCAAAATCGTGATTTTTCTGGGCCAAGATCGCGACGAGAAGTGATTTGGATTAAAAATTTATTCCAGTCCTAAATGAATTCCCGTTACCCAATCTAGTTGATTTCCACTTGTTTCAGTACAAAAAGAAAGCATCGAGCTACGTACCTCAAAATTGAAGTTAGACAAAATTATATCGAGTTTGAAAAATCGCAGAAGGGTGCAGAGTTGTTTGGGACTGAATCAACATTTTGACCCTTGAGCGAGTAGTATGAAATACGAGAACGTTGGAGTCATCTCCAGAAGCATGAACATTATTACGTACCAGATGAGTACATTTTACAAAATCGTGTATGATTGAAGATCAGTCGAAGCTCTCGCGAGCTTCGAACACGAGAACTCTTCGAACTAACTTTCGCTGCATTTAAATTCGGATGATCCTCTGTTATGAAGAAGAGGTAAACCAGTCTCTGGAATTTCAAGTACTTAAAAAAAAAACATTAAGATTCTAGAAAGACTAGAATTTTGCTCAAATTCTATGCATTTGGATAACGTTGTGCGTCCTTGTGTTTTTGGAATTCTTTAGAATTCATTCTCATCATGCACGTTTAATTTTGAGAGTGAGTAAGCTGTGGAAATTCTTTAACTACCTATGTTCAGGAACTTGAAAAATCTCATGTTTTGGAGTTATGCCCGACATCTCGTTCATCTGTAAATCGCCAAATTGAATCATCGCAAAGTTTCTACGATGCCGACATGAATAAGAAATTGGATGGAAAATCAGCGTGCATCCAGGTTACCGCCACAGAGAGACCTTTTGAATTCAAAAAACAGCCCATACATAACGTTCTGTGGTGCACGGATCGCTTGGCTCTACTATTCTTATTGGTCTACATGGTATCCAAGTTTCACTCACAATGCATGCAAGCTTGCACATACACGCACACGTATATAAATTTATAAGAGCCGTCGATTTGGATCTTGGCAAGCAAAATTCTTCGCTACAATGTAATGGTGCTGCTGGACCAAGTGTGCGCATCGCTCTTCCTTCCAGGAGCAAAGCCACGTTATTATATCGACGTTACACGCTTCTGCACACACGTACATATCCAAGCCCCCATGTATGTACGATTCGTGTAAAGGATTCTATCGATATAGAGAAGGGTAAGAGGAGAAGAAGATGGGTGGATAGCGCAACGCTGGCCATTCTGCTATAAAATTGTATGTGAAATTGTGCCATGCGTCTTGGGGGTGGAATTGAATTGCCCGAGAAACGACATCACTGATTTTATTGCTTGTTTCGTCGTCGCACTCGTGCCACTCTATGTACGAGATATATAAGCATGCACACGAAAGTGTGGCAGCGTGGCCCTCGAGACATTCTCGCGAGATCTAGAGCTACTGCGTTATTCGCTTATACTCGAAAGCGATCGCATGTGTATTTCACGGATTGACGATTTCGCTTAATTTAATGCCTCTATTGCACTCGTCCGCCCACACTGATTTGTGGCCATACTTGCGTGCAGGAATCGATGGTTTGCGTATTTTACGATTCCTGTGCTGAACAGCGTATAGTAGAGAGATTCTGTCCCAGTATTCCTAATGTATCCGATGGTGAAATAGCATATGGTAAAAGTCGAGTCTTTGAAAAATATCAAGGGATCTGATGAGAGTCCTCTGCCGGCGAAAAATAGAAGGAGAAGGTTACGGTAGTCCGTGAAAAATTTTAATATATATCATCCTACCATTCGTAGAAGGGTAGTAAAGGATGGATTTTGTTCCTAACATCTCAAATGTAGCATCTTCCGTGATCATCCTCCATTGGTCAATTCTCAAGGAATGGATGATAAGGGAGCTCATTATTGCCTCAGAATTCGAGAGGAAGTCATCAGGACTTGATAGACACTCTGAAAATAGTAACTCTATCAAAAAACTTTCTTCCCACGAAGATGCGCTAATGAACCCTCAAAATACTTGTTACACGATACATCTCCCCAATGTGATCCACATTTGATGTTTCTGAATCATCACTATTGCAGTTTTCCATTAGACCCGTATTCCCATTCCTCCCAAAAACTCAAAACCTGTTGAATAGATCTTTCTAAAATGTACAAGACATTCGTAAAGTTCTTGCGAATACTCGATACAACTCATCTCTCTCGTGATATATTAACTAGATTGAACAGATTCGATTTTTTGCGGCTTGGTGAAATGTACTAGCCAAATTAGGGAAGAGTTGAGAAAAAGTCGAAGGATCTTAAGTGACTTCATCACGTTTCTGATGAGGAATGAGTGTCAAAATCTGCGGAAAGTCACGGTACCCCTTTCCCGATAGAAAAAATTCGTTTCAGAATTTGAAAAATTGTGCATAAGGTGGGAAAGTGGAGCCTTTCCCTCAATATCGACCGCAAGGGAGGCTCTATCCGGTACCCGAAAAGTGACGACCGTCTGGTCCCAAACAACAGGACACTGTATACCTGGGCTTTGGTCAAAATCCGGTAAGGAGGAGTCTGGTCCCAAAATTGGCGCTTAGCGTGCTTTGATCCCTCCCGAAGGTCCACAAGGGAGGTTGAAACACTCCGGTGTCTCAGCCCTAAGGCCTGATGAACTCGCCGCGCCTCTTTGTCCGGTGTGGCCACGACAGTCATGATGCCTGGGACCGGATGAGTCTAGGGACTCGTATTAGGATTGTTTAAATGGATGATTTCAAAGCGAGCCTGCACGACTTTTCCGGGGATAGAGCTCAGAGATGGGTGGATGGAGATGGAGATCGGAATGGGAAGTACTGTATCAATTTGGTCTAGTTCGGCGTAATTAGGGTAAGTTCGGTGTAACTCGGTGGAATTCAGTCTAGTCTGGCTTGAGTAGGTTTAGTTCGGTCTAGTTCGTTCTTTTTCGGCTACAAATTACGAGTGGGACAGGATTCATGAAGTAAATATTCATAGGGTGTTTAGTATCTTTTCGATATGTATATATTTTGCCTCAGTGTTAATTAACAGGCTGAAGCTGGGACTGTGGCTGGGGCTGAAGCTGGGGCTGGGGCTGGGGCTGAGTCTTGGTCCGTGGCTGAGGATGGGGATGGAAATGGAGATGGGGATTCGGTGAACTCAGGTCTAGTTCAATCTTGTTCGATCTGGTATTGTGTAATTATGCCGTGTTCGGTCTAATTCGATCAAATTCTGTCTGGTTTGGTCTGGTTAGATCATGTTCAGTCTGTCGTGGTTTTCCCTGGTGGCTCCGGCAAATGGCCCTTCGGGTTCTGGGGGTGGCTCATCAAGCTCGCAGATGAGCTCAATGAAAGAGGAGCTCCTGGTGAAATGGGGAGGGATCAACTCTCTCTACAGAGAAGAAGAGAGTCTCGTCCAGGACATCAGATCCCACCTGCAGGAGGTGAACACCATCGCCAGGACGGTGAACAACACACCAAAGGGCGTAAGGGCAGAGCTTGGTAACCTTAACCCCAATGTGAGTCCAAAAGCAAGGAGAATCTCTCAGAAAAGAATTCAGTGCCACTCAGAAGTGTAGCGAGAGGCATCGACCACACTCCTGGTGGAAATTCCGATGTATCTGGGACTGCTTCTACCAGTCAATGTACACCATCAGGGAGCAACAAAAGGAAAGTATTCTCCGCCATCGGAGAACGATAAGGAGAAGGGGAGACTGAAGAGGAAAGACCTCCGGGTATGGGTCCAGAAGACTGACTAAATTCCACAAGGTCTGTTTACACCGAGCTTCCAGCCGCCTACACCCTCTTTCAGGAAAGACAGCGTGAGTGGCAACGTGGCTACTGACAGTGAAATGGAGTGGAAGACACAGCGGAGACGGGCGAGACCGAAGAAAAAGAAAAAATCGAAGCGGAAGGCCGAATGGATCAGGATCCGGCCAGATGCCATCGTTGTAAGACAGAAGGCTGAAAACGCGACTTATGCGGAGACTTTAGAATTGATGAAACCTAAGGTCGACGAAGCTTTTGCCGGTGGCAAATTCAACAAGGTCAGACAAACCAAGTCTGGCGAAGTGTTGATTGGGCTCCAAAAAGGAGCAAAAGTCACAGAGGTTAGGGAAACCATAGCATCTTCCCTTGGAGAAGGTGTGGTAGTCCGCGAGCTGCAACAAACGGTGGCCGTCGACATACGAGATATCGACTTGGATACCACCAGCGCTGAAATCGCCAAGGCGATCCGGGATGCCTTGCCGGACGGTGGAAACGAGGAGATTACCGTCGAAGCCCTACGGCCAGCTTACAGAAGGACCCAAATGGCTGTTGTTGTGCTCCCTGTGGCTGCAGTGAAACCCCTGCTACAATGTGAATGCTAGGATCCGAGAGAGGGTTTCAGTGGTGAGATGCTTCAACTGTCTCGGATATAAGCACGTGGCAGCGGACTGCAAGCAGGAGAAGGAAGGTAAACTTTGCTGCAACTGCGGCGTAGATGGACACATAGCAGCAGCGTGCATCAACCCACCCAAGTGCCTGCAGTGTCATAGGTTTGGTCTAGAAAGCGATCACATCTCAGCAATTGCAACGTGCACCGCGTATCGGCAAGCGCGAGGTGGTCCGGGACCCGGTCCCTAGAGAAACCGAAGAGAAAATGGTTAGCTTTGTGCAAGCTAATCTGAACAGAAGTGGGCGGGCGTACAACCTCTTGGCCCGTGACGCAGCCAGAAAAGGCATCGACATCCTACTGATCTCTGAACCGCGAGTAGGGGCGAGCTTCAGTAGAGCTACTCTAGATATGAGTCAGAGAGCAGTCATCCAGATCCTTAATGAAGATCTCCGGGAGAGCGCTAGGCCCGAGAGCGGTCCCGGTTTCGCAAAAGAGTGGTGGATGGTTTCGCAGTATATATGTCGCAGGCTCTTGGTGAAATCAGCCTTTTCGTGAAAATCCTAGGCTCTTCATGAAGAGCCGGCCGATCGTGTCAGCGCTCATCCCTTTCACTTTGTTACACGATCGGCCTAGCCTTTTCGTGAAAAGACTGACTCGTCCAGCCTTTTCATGAAAAGGCCAAGTCGGGCTAGGCCCTTGGTGTACAGATGGGCAGATTCATCAGTACCGCTGTCGAACAAAGTCAGTATCGCAGTCAAAGCTGTCGAATTAATTGCACTTCTCACAATCATATTAAATTGAATAATCTTATGAAAATTGATCGATGGAATCGGCTTGCTCAGATAGGACTTCCAAAGGTTAGCCCATTAAAACTGAAATGAAAATGTATATTGTTGCTCGGTGTGTGTGAAATAACTGACTCTGATCTCATTTAGTACAAAGCTACATCAATTGAAGATTTCAAGACTATCAAATATCTAATAGTCAATCAATTCACGTGAAAATTTTCGTCATCTGAAAATCATTCTGTGATTTGAAAAAATTGAATTCTAACTTGGGCGTTACACTCGAGCCTACTTTGTGCTGGTGGTAGTGCCTAGTTTTAATGGGCTAACCTTTGGAAGTCCTATCTGAGCAAGCCGATTCCATCGATCAATTTTCATAAGATTATTCAATTTAATATGATTGTGAGAAGTGCAATTAATTCGACAGCTTTGACTGCGATACTGACTTTGTTCGACAGCGGTACTGATGAATCTGCCCATCTGTACACCAAGGGCCTAGCCCGACTTGGCCTTTTCATGAAAAGGCTGGACGAGTCAGCCTTTTCACGAAAAGGCTAGGCCGATCGTGTAACAAAGTGAAAGGGATCAGCGCTGACACGATCGGCCGGCTCTTCATGAAGAGCCTAGGATTTTCACGAAAAGGCTGATTTCACCAAGAGCCTGCGACATATAGCTGCTACTACTCACCCAATGCTCCGACAGAGCTCTTCAATCGTGAGCTAGATGCCCTCGAACACAGTATCGGGCTATGTTTAGAGCCCTTGATAGTTGCTGGGGACTTCAACTCCAAAGCGCCAGCTTGGAGCGGAGGACCCCGAAACCTTAGAGTCTCTCTCTTGTACGACCTGATGACGACGCTTGGGCTCGTCGTCATGAACCAGATCGGCCGCGAGACATTCCATCGGTTAAGCGGTTCGTCGGTCCTCGACCTGACCTTCGTGAGCTCCTCAATAGTTCGACAGGTTACCACGTGAGTTGTCCTTGACAGTGAAATCCTCAGTGACCACTGCCCCATCCAGTTCACGATCGGAGGCATACACGCGTACGAGCGTATGGCGCCTCCAGTGGGCTGGAAAGTGAAAGAGCTCGACAGAGGTAAATTTAACGAGGCAATCACGCGAGTAACCGAGCAATCTTGGAACGCTCACCTTGGAGAGATGGCTGATATGGTGACCAATATGATTGCAGCGGCCTGCGATGCCTCCATTCCCCGTAAGAAACGTCCCCGGAAGTGGCGCCAATAGGCTTACTGGTGGACACCGGAGATCGCACGACTTCGAAAGGATTCGAATGCCAAGCGCAGACGAGTGCAACGCTTGAGGAAAAAGAATCGCCCTACAGCAGGAGCGGATGCCATGTCGTACCAACAGGCGACGAACAAACTCCGCCACGCCATACGGAAGAGTAAGCAGAGATGCTGGCAGGCGCTCTGCAACATGGTGAATGATGATCCGTGGGGGACCCCTTATAGAGTCGTGATGAGCAAGCTCCGCTCACAGCTAGGCTGCTCAGCACCGACTGACAAGCCAACCTTGTTGAAGATAGTAGGAGTGTTGTGTTGTTTCCAAGGGAAGAGGGAGGTTGACCTTCCCGCCACCAATGGCTGAGCCCATTCTGCCGTTCGAAGAAAACAAACTTTGAATCGCAGCGAGGAGACTCACGAATGGCGAGGCACCAGGCCTCGATGGGATCCCCAACGAGGTGCTGAATCTCGTTGTAGATACGAGACCCTCCCTGATACTTGAGCTGTTCAACAAATGTCTGGAAGCCGACGTCTTCCCCAGGCTATGGAAACGCCAGAAACTTGTTCTCATACCCAAAGGTAAGAAAGGGGACCCCATGGCAGCGTCGTCTCAGAGGCCTTTGGGGACGTTGGAGAATTTGGGGAAGCTCTACGAAAGGATGGTGTTCAATCGTCTTGAGAGAGCTTAAGAGCAAACAGGTGGACTGTCCTCGAGGCAGTTCGGGTTCCGGAAGGGCCACAGCACCCTCCATGCCGTGCAGGTGGTGCAAGGGGCCGTTGAGAGGACGTTCAACCTCGTCCCAAAACCCTGCGGGTACTGCGCGATCATCCTCTTGGACGTGAAGAATGCGTTCAATTCGGCAAGCTGGGAGTGTATCTACAGGTCACTGGTGGTCAGAGTACCCGGTTACCTGCTCACACTTGTGAGCGACTATTTCAGGGATCGATCGGTCGTGGTCGAAACAGAAAGAGGTACCATGGAACTAGCACTCTCTGCAGAAGTACCCCAGGGCTCGGTGAATGGTCCATTTGACTGGAATGTCCAGTACGATGACCTCCTGGACACGGAGCTCCCCGAAGGTGCTGAACTAGTAGGGTTTGCAGATGACGTTGCCTTGGTCGTCATCTCTTCGAGTCCGCTAGACTTACAGGACATGGCCAACGAGAGCTTGGATCTCGTCGTGGAGCGGATGCATAGCAAGCACCTTGAGCTTGCGATTCCAAAGTGCGAGGCAGTCGTCGTCACGAAATGGCGTGGATACCGTGGTTGGCAAACCACCGGTGTTCCTCATTCAAGGCCAAGAGGTTCCACAGAAGAGAGCTGTGAAACACCTCGCAGTATGGCTGAATGACAAGTGGTCATTCAAGCGACACCTCCAAGAGGCCTCTCAGAAGGCAGACAGGGTTGGGGCTGCTCTACAGCGACTGATGCCCAACATAAGAGGGCCGAAACCCTCAAAGAGAGAGCTCCTCAACACCGCGAGCTCTTCCGTGATGGTCTACGGAGCTTCCATATGGGGTCAGACTGCGCATGGAGCTCACGTGGATAAGTGGATGGGACCAGTGCACCGCCGAGCGGCGATGCGGGTCATCAGCAGCTACAGGACCTTGTCCCATGACGCTGCCTGCGTACTCGCGGAGACGCCCCCAATTCGTCTCCTCGTCGACGAAAGGGTCCGTGTATGGAGAGCTGTGGAAAGGCTCAAGACCGTGATTGCTGAGGTAAGGCCAGCGCTTAGAGAAGTGATCCGCGACCAGGAACGTGAGGAAACTCTGACCGCGTGGCAGGCGGAATGGAAATCCCCAGAAGCGGAGGGAGCATGGACCTACCGGCTCATACCCGAGCTCGACAAGTGGGTTGAGCGTCCTCACGGAGACCTGAAATACTGGCTTACCCAGGCTTTCAGCGACCACGGCTGTTTCGGTGAGTATTTTTCCAGGTTCAAGAAGAGGAATTCGTCGGCGTGTCAGAAGTCCGACTCCCCGTGGGACAATGCAGAACATGCGCTCTTTGAATGCCCGGACACGGGAACAGAGAGAGCGGAGCTGGAGCGCCACCTGGGGCGATCTCTCAGCCCAGAGAACATCGTGGTAACCATGCTCCGGAGCGAAGAGGACTGGAAATGGATAGCAACAACATCATTGTGAATAAGAAGACGTGAAGGAGCAACGGAGGATGCGCGTTCCAGCGCCAAACATGCCGACCAGTTGGGAGTAATGCTCACGCGGTACCCGACTGGTCGGTGTGTCGGAGGGGTTTTTAGTGGGTATACCAAAGTCTCTGGGAGTACCACACAGGGGAGAGCAGGAGCTCTCCTATCGTGCCTAATACATTTTCCCCTGCTAAAAAAAAGGTCTGTCGTGGTTCAGTTAAACCAATCCCGGTCTAATTCTGTTTTTTGATCTTATTTTTTTTTTTTTTTTTTTTTTTGGTTTCATTATGTCTAGTCCGATCTAGTTCGGTCTGGTGCGCTGTAGTTAAGCCGAATTTGGTACAAATTCATCCACTTCCGCCCAGTTCCTGCTCAGTGTCCGATTAGGTCTAGTCCCGTGTAGTTCGGTGTAGTTGGGTCGGTCCAATTCGATCTCATTTGGTCAAGTTTGGTCAAATCAGGTTTAGGTTAGTGTGGGTCGGTCTAATCCGGTGTAGTTCGATCTAGTTTGCTCTTGTTTGGTCTAGTCCACTCTAAATGAGCCTCATTCGGTCTAGTTCGGTGTAGTAAAGTCTAGTTTGGCCCAAATTCAATCTAATCTTGTTTCGCTCGGTTCAATCAAGGCTAGCTGCGTCTAGCTCGGTCCAGTACATCGTAGTTCGATCTAGCTTGATCTAAATTGAGCTAATTTGGACCAGCTTGGTCTGATTCAGTATAGTTCGCTCTAGTTCGGCCAAATTAGGTCTGATTTCGTCTAGTTCTCGCTCGGTCGGTCTAGTTTTCCTGGTTCGGTTTAGAATGGTCTGATTCGGTCTAATCCGAAGCAGTTTGGTCTAGATCGGTCTAATCCGATCTAACTCGGTCTAGTTCGGTCTAATTAAGTCCAGCTGGGTCGTGCTCGGTCTAGTGTGGGGTAATTAGGTCTCATTTGGTCTAGTTCGGTTGAATTAGGTTTAGTTCAGTCTAATTTCGTTTAGTTGAGTCTGGTGCGGTCTAATACGGGCTGGCTCCATCGATTCCGGTCTGGTTCGGTCTAGTTCAAGCCAGGTCGATCTTTTTCGTTCTAGCTCGGTCTAGCTCGGTCTAGCTCGGTCTAGTATGGTCAACTTCCGTCCAGCTAAGCGTCATTTGGTTTAGTTCAGTGTAGTTAGGTTCATTTCGGTTTTTCGGGCTATTCAGGTCTACTCGGGTCCAGTGCTATCTAGTTTGGTCTAATGCGGCCTAGTTCTGTATAGTCCGGTCTAATTGAAACCAGTTCAACAGAAAAATCTCCGACGCTGCTATTCATAGTACTTGATAACCCGCGATTTAATGTCCTTCCGCGCTTCAGGAGCTGTAGTCACCGTGGCCGAAAAATCAGTCCGATCTCTGGTGTTCTGCTGCATTAGTGTACTGAAAGAATCTAAAGTAAATGCAGAGACTTCAGTTCATTCTTATGCCACACCGGCTACAGTGCCCAACCCACGGAACAACTCTTAACCTTCAGGTCACCAACGAATATCAATACCAGTGTTAACAGTTCGGGACTTGGATTTAGCCAACTCCGTCGTTCCGAAAATTGAGAACAATAAATCTGAATTTTTCAATATAATATATCTATCAGCGGGTATCATTCAAGATAATATCATTTTTGCGAATTACATGAAAAACTTTTTCCTGGCACCTTGAGTCCATCATCAATCATTATCTTACAACCATCATCATTGAGCTACAAAAGCATTTCAGGGGCCTCTGACATATCAAGGAAATTCACAAGCCGAACGAGCGGTAGCGAGTAAGGCAATAACGCTAGTCTGAATTAAAATCCCAAGAAATTGCTGCATAATCATTTGCAGCTTTTAGAGTTTGTATTCTACCCTCATCTTTTCGTTCCATATCATCAAAAAAATTCGAACTAACATATCGGCAAATTGTTCAACTCTGAACGAATAACAAAGATCGACGGATACAAGAAAAATTTTACAAATGTTGTGCATTTGATCCGTATAATTGCAACAGAATTCATCGGTTCGGTATCATCTATTGGTTACAAAAAAAGGCATGTTCAATTATCAAGAATTATTTTATCGATTATCCCGAGACAATCGTCTGATGCATTTCTCTGCTCTGATTACGTTCTAATTTCCGATCACTCTCTATATGTATAGTTCATTTCATCGTACAGGGCCGATTGTAATCACTCA
Source organism: Eretmocerus hayati (assembly GCA_029851415.1). Taxonomy (NCBI): domain Eukaryota; kingdom Metazoa; phylum Arthropoda; class Insecta; order Hymenoptera; family Aphelinidae; genus Eretmocerus; species Eretmocerus hayati. Next base: position 138,397,790 of record CM056742.1, read on the forward strand.
ATCACGTAAATTACACTTTCAAACAAAACAATCGCGATGAGAGAGAGAGAGAGAGCCGTAGGAATCAACGTGATTGTGATCCGATCTCCTCTCGCATTCAAGCAATCTATGCGCTTTGCGATAATTAACAAGCTCCATTAACGAGCTATGCGTGATCTAGCCACGACAGGGACGGGGGGGGGGGGGGAATATAATTGGTGAAAATTTAATCAATGCCCGAAAGATCATGCACGCAGCCTGATGAGAAGAATCATTTGGCTAACGATTGTTGCGTATGACAGATGAATGGTTTCCAATCAACTGTGATTTTGTATTCTCGGCTAGAGAATTACCAGATTCGATGGTATTATTCGATTTTCGGGGCTTCTCAATAATGGTTTAATTACTCATTGATTAATGTTGTCAAATTAATTCATACACGTGATCGGTCTCACCTACGAAAAAATACTCATTGTACTGATATGCCGATTAATTTCGCATACTACTCAATCCAGGGTAATGTATCTGGGTGAATACTTTTCCCGAAAATCTGTTAATGATCACGGATTAATCATGAATTTATAGTAATTCATCCAAGACAGGTTGTCTCATTCAAGTATATCATTAACAAAGATTATTTTCATTCAATTCTTCAATTCAATTCAATTTTCATTCAATACAGTCTGCAATTCCTCAAGAAAGTATTTACTTACAGAAGGTAAGTTTGGTCAAGATTCAAGTAATTCAAGATAGAGTTAAGAAATTAATGAACGTCCAAAATTCATGCCGTGAAATTTTGATAATGATAGGTTTAGCTTTTAATCGATCATACATGATCACCTATGACCATGAGATCGGAGTCATAGGTTGTCATAGGTCCCCATATTTAGTCATAGGTATTCGTTTTGAAAATGAAGTGCTGTATCGCCAACTGAAAATATTTCTCAGACCGAAGCTTTGAAGAAAGCGCGCTCGTGGCTTCAACTACTACACCTTTATCCAGTATTGAAAACAAAATGTACACTCACAGGACCACGATATCCCACACCCTTGTATGAGTTATCTCTGTGTACCTGAGATTAAGTATGCAGACCTAATACTTTCATGTCGTGGGTGGTCATACATGAATACAATCCAGCCGAAAAATTGTTTATACATGATCGTGAAACACTTATTTCTTACTAGGGATGCCACTATGTATCAGTCTCAATCAGTGTTGAATAAAAGTAGGTAGAAGGTATAGGCAACACATCAGGGTCGTTCACGCTCACTTTGCATACAAGGTAAGCAATTTTCCGTCACATTCATCATCCCCGCTCATTGAGGAGACTTCGATGAGCAATTTGAGTCATAGTGCCCTCAGAAACTTGAATTTGCAACAGCGCAGGAGCAATTTGAATATTGCAAAAATCGACTTTTGTCAAGATTTGGAAATTTTTGCGGAAAAACTATGAATTTTTGAGAGAAATGTCAAAAGATCTTTTCGACGCAGAATCACACAAAAAATGAAAGAAAAAATTTTTCCTCGACCATTCATCAACTTTTTCATTTGTTTATAGAATTTTCTCAAAACAATTCATCACATGCTCGGTTGACTCAGCAGTATCGAAAATCGGTCAAAATACATCTGACTTCGCAAGTTTTACCCGATGACCTCCAGAATGCTACGGAATCCTGCTCCCGGACCAAAAGCAGTCCATCTCCTTCCCGTTATAATTCATAATAACCAATTAACAATCAACAAAGATGAATCTTCCTCCAATCTTTGTTCATTGTATGCAAAATTCATAAGGAATACCTGAATCGAAAATTTGTACTACCTATATCTCGCAATAATCATCAAACAAAAAATTTTCCGTTGCCTTTTGAGAAAAAAAAAAAAAAGATATTTCGTAGTCTATTACAACAAATTTACCTCAACAATAAAATGTTTATCAATTGCAACAATCAAGCAGATGCTAATCTACACAATATGCACGTAATACCTGAAATCTCCATCCCTTTCCCGTTCGCTAAAATTCAAAAGGCATGATCCAATAGAACTTGGAATTCTCATCTTCTAAAGGGCGGATGAGTTTCATTTGGAAGTGACGAAGCTTGACAGAGGGGGTGGAGACACACGAATTGAGAAGGCGCAGTCGGTAAGGGTGTATAGGTATGGGAATAGCCGCGACGTCCCATAAAGCCAGCGCGCGATCGAGATTGCGGCGCTCGAAATTGCAATTCGTGCGCCATCCCCACCCCTCTCTCACTCCTTCTCCTAACTACATGTGCTCACTGCTTGGGCGTATAAATCGCCCCGGCGCAATAATTAATTTCGGTAACGCGCAAGAATTTAATATGCGAGCTCAATCTCTCCCCTCTCCCCCTCCCGCCCCTTTCAGTACCTTCATCACGTTGCTCTCGATACGTTAACGCTATGATGCTTGCTTATATTATTCGCAAAGCTCTCTCTCTCTCTCTCTGTCTTTCTAAACTGGGCCAATTCGAAGCGATCGGTTATATTCGATGCTGTATAGAAAGAGCCCGGGCTACCCCCCTTCCCTTGCCATAATTCGCGTACAATGATTTACTGAGGTCTAATTGCAAAATGCTGCAGCTCAACAGAGCCCTGTAATACCGGCAATATCGCTTCGCAGTTTACACGCGGCTTTTGAGAGAGAAAGAGAGAGAGAGTAGAGAGCTTGCAAACCGGTGCGTGGCTATACTTTAGTTTGCAATTTAAACTTTACTTCCGCCCCGGAATTGATTAGCTTTTGGTAATTAAGCAACCAACCCACGCGCACTCTGGCTATGAGGTCTCTTGTCCGTAGGTATCATATAGTGTGGTGCGCATGCGCAAGTTTAAGCTCATGAGGTTGAAAGCCAGTTACTCCATCTGTTGTGTAGTTTATATCGGTGTCTCTTTCTTTTGTGCAATCCTGTATATTGCTTGGGCATTCTTTTCGAAGGATATATGTCGCACAGCAAGATATCTTGGCTCTAGCTTTCCTCTCTGACTCTGGTCCTTCGACCGTTTCGGGGTATAATATAGCTTGGGAAAGCTTTCTGCAATATCTTTAATTGACTCGAAAGCTCGCACGTTTTTACTCTGCTACCAGTGGCTATTCTATACGGGTGTTGATCCTCAAAAGATCTTCCCGACCCAGTTCATAAATGTACTATTCATGACATAAGACATTTGAAATATTCCAGGGGTGGTATTTACCGACTGAGTAGTTTTCTGTAGAAAGATAGCCGAATGAATTTTAGACTGGTTCACCATCCCCGCTTTTTTATTGAAGCATTTTGAGCCTCTTTTTTAATTTGTTTTGCGGGACTAACAATATTGAGTGGGTTCCGAACCACCGAAGCTATTAGAAGAAGCTTTTAGGAAGAATCAAATTGGTGTTAACCGGGATCCAAATCTAGAACTTCTACGTTCAAGGCCGGGACTTGATCCACAAGGCCACGGTGGCTTCACCATCCTTATTCAGAAAAAATGCATGAAAATTTTTTTTTAATCTCTCATGGTGTATCCACGAACGAACGACATTCCATGCCTTTACGACACGCAACTTGTTTTCAAGTTCAGAAAGTGCATTTTTTGCATCTTTTTGATTCTTTGAGTATCAGTTTGTGATACAGAATAAAATCTGCGCACCAAGCGTGTCGCAAGGGCATGGCGTGTCAATCATTTATGGACACACCTTTAGCGCCAAGTGATTGAGCTCGGAGGTTAGGACTTTCTAATTCTGTCATAGGTCCATTCAATCCTATCAACTTCCAATTGCTTGGATGAACCCATGACGAGTTTTGTAAACTAAGATTGGACTGCACTCAAAGTTTTTGGAGAGTGATTCATCAGAATTCTTCTAATCAAAATATTGATCAATGTAGTAAAGAATGGATACTCCATAGATGTACCCAGGATGTTCCGTCTATGTGAATGAATATATCACGTAAGATTAACACAATCGTGGGCTATCGATTGGATGAACTTTACAGTCCGAATTGGGGCGATCTGACAATGAGTGCAAACAAGATACGAAGCCCGTCCTTGATTTGTACTTTCAATTATCAGCTTTCCAAATGGATTGTCCACTTGTGTCGTATCCAATTGAAAAGTCATGTACGTGTCATCGATCAGGTTCAGCGCATGTGTACTGTGAATATTTCAAAACCCTTTTAGCGGCATCATCCAAATTTCATTCAACGAAATCCACATAATCGATCCATAGTGTACAGGGTACCAAAAATCAAGTGACGATAAGTGATTCTCAAAGCAGATTCAATCATCGAGTGACGTGCTTCAGCTTCTCAACTCTACTCTCATGCACGCAAAACACTCTTTCCTCATCCCTCTCTCTCTCTCTCTCTCTCTCTCTCTCTCTTTCCTTCTCATATTCAATCGAGAGCAGGTTTTCGTGGGCGAAAGGGATCTCGATCGCGAGATATCTTGGGAAATTGGAATTTCTTTGTGATATATCGGCAGCCATATCCAGATGAAATTATTCATACGACTCGGCGGCAACGCTAGCGGGCAACATCCTACTACCTATACTTTTCATTTTCACTATACACACATATCTTTTACCTAGATAGCTCTATACATGTATAACCGTATAAAGCGAAGAAGAATCAATATCGATGCGTCGCGGGCGCGCGTGGCTGTGCAGCCAACAGATTAAATTCTGCCAGATTTTCCACGCTGAACGAGAGTGAGGGAGAGTTTGCCCCGAAAAAGCTCGAGTGCGAGGCATCGGCTCTCAAAATTGCTTTCCGGCAACGGTGAACGGGTACAGGCGAGCAAACCTCGAGTATTACAGATCCGCCCACGGGACGGAAGTGGCCGTGTACAGTAACGGTGGCAGCGAGCACGCGCGCGTCTTGCTCTTCTTCCGTCGAACAAGCAATCTTCTATACTCTTTCTACTCACAGTAACGCGTTGTCGGTTACAAGAGGGAGGTTTTAATCAACGCGCTCGGTCCGAGGCGTGAACGTCAACCGATGACAGTTACTGTAGAGGTAAATGAGTGAACGTGAGTCTGGTCTGGCATACGGAATCGCAGCCATTTTTTCACGCGTCAATGACGAGGGCACTTTTTGATTCAATGTTCTATATGCGTTCATGCCTTGGAATGACTCTTCGTAATTATGCTTCTTATCCTATTTCATCAAAAATCTGTCATTATTCCTTCATTCATTTTCCTCATGAGCGCATGTCACAAGATGACCTCTTTTTGAGGTTACATTGTACAATTTACAGTTCCTCACGTTCATTGCGGAGGTAGTTTTTGTAATTTTTGGTCGGCCATGATGTCCAACCTTACTCTCCGATTAATGCAATCGACTGGGGGTGAATATTTTGGAAATTTCCACCTATTACTCTGTTAACTCACACGCCGAAAACAATTGGGATAGAGCCTGTTCTGAACAGGCAATGAAGAGAACATTTCTTGAGCAATTATGAGTCAGTAGAAATCGAACCGTCGAAAATGGTGGGGCCATCGCAGTGAATGTGTTAAGGTCGAGGTTAAGGTTGGTTCTGAACTACCGAAGCTATCGATGGAGTCACTAATGAGAATCAATATTGATCCCAACATAGGTCCATATCCAGACATGCATGCTGCGTTGAAGGTCAGGACCTAACTTTTGAGACAGCGATGGCTTCAGTGAACATTTGAACGAAGAATTTTCGTGATTTTTGACGGATAATGACATTATGACCTGTTGGCTGTAGGAGTAACTCATCGTAAAACCATCGTCATAGTCCTCTGTTATTCCTCGTCAATGACATAATTATTCCTCATAAATTGAATAGCAGTGGAGTCTTGTCTGTTTTGGGCAAAAAATTTCTCAAGCTGGACTGAAAAAAGATCATAAAACTCCTTGTAAAAACATCGTTCTTCTTCTAGGACCATGAAAATTCTGCGTTCTAGACGCTGTGAAAATTCATTTTTACGCCGTGTGAATGCATCCACGAGCAGAATGTATTCTCTTATTGATGACGAAGTCATCTTCTCGCGCGTTGAGTTTTGTCTAACATGTGGACACAAATATTCGTAACGCGTGGATGCGCGCGCAACTCCCCATGCGTCATGCGTGTTATAGTGCAGCTATGTGTGAGTAGAAGTATTACGAAGTAGTGAGATGATATGCAAGCATTGGCAAGCATTGGCATGATGGTATTGCAAGTCAAAGTGCAGATCAAAAAGCTAGTAGTGCCCTATTGTATCGCAACTCCTGCTGTGGTGCTTGCGATTTTCAATATAAGTACAGCAAAAATTGTCAGGAATTGGATATCTCGAGAGGGTGTGCAATACGACTTTTTTTACCTCTCAGAATGTGTTTATCACGCCAAAATAGGTCGGAAAAGGTGTTTTGGACCGGCGATTAGCTCCAAATGTGTGTGCACGGCGATAAAAACACTCTATCGCCGATTTCCATAATTTATTTTGGAAGAATTGAGACATTTCGGCTCCAATCCATCAAAATTAGACGTAACTTAGTGCATCTTGAAGGCCTCAAAACAAGCTTTAGGATGAGCTAAAGCACATTGAAAATTGTTGAGGTAGACCAAAGTTATTAAGAAAATGGTTTAATGGGGGCAAGTTGGATACACTGACCTTATCATCTATATTGTTGGAGAAGTAATCGTCACGAAAGATGAGAAAATCATCGGGAATATTTTTGGAAGCAAATATGAGCCGGCTAAAGATTGAAATTTGGGAAATTGTTGGTCTCACTAAATTCTGAGCGACTCAGTCATCTAACCCCATAATCAACGGAAATAAATATTACGTAGCAAAGAAAATTGAAAAATCGAGCTACATGTAGCAAATTTATTGAACAAACTCCTATGACTTCGTCATCAACCGCGCGTTCTCCGGACGCACACCATTTTTTTTAAAGACCTCTGTGCCATAATTCTTCGGATATTTTAACTCGATACGACTCTGACTTGGAGCTTTAATCACTTTGAAATTCTTGTTTATAAACAATCCTTATAACTGCAATGTATTTAAAAAAATCAGTCAACCCTAGGCCACATGGACCTTTATTATAGAATTGAATTCTTTGGATCAGGCAATACATGAAAATCCAAAAGATATATTCGCTCATCATTTTAAACACCATCTCAACATACCCCAACACGTAACCCCAGCATCTTGGCCAAGTCGAATACAGGCTCCTCCACCGTAGAAGAATCATGCATGCGTCACGTTGCACAGAGAGTAGCTCCACGAGGTAACCTAGCCCATATATTGGTTCGAGAGAGAGAGAGTGTGGGTGGTAGTAGGTGGTTGCCCATATATAGTAGTTCGGAAGCCGGGACGGTGTGGGGTAAAAGGCTACCCTTATACCTTCAGTCGCGCGCAGTGCGAAGCAATTTTGGCATGGAATGCGTTTGCCTCGATAGCTCTAGCAGCTCGCCGCGTCTCGGCAACATTCAGGCATTGAGCTGGCTGGCTCGGTTATATAGCTTCGCGTTCGCTTGCCCAGGCGGGACAGGCCCAACCAATTTCAAGTTCCATTATGTACCCCTTACCCACGACTACTACCACCCCTACTACTACCACCACCACCACCAACGCCACCACCACCCACCATGTGCGAACGCGCTTCTGAGCTTTGCCGTTTTATTATATACAAGTGCTGTGCTCAAAAGAGCTATGGGGTGCAGACGACGACGACCGCCAGAGTGGCTCTTTGCTTGCGCGCCTGTCACTCTTATCCCTTATATGTGCTACACTAGCTTGAAATGGAACCATGAATTGGATAGCATTTTTTTTTATTTTCGTCCTTGCTCCTTTGGTTGGACAAAATCTGCTTTATTTGAGCAATGCATCTTTTTTGATGATTAGCGAGCTGTTGTACAAGGACTGGACCGAAACAGGTCAAAATGAATGGTATTTGATCTGTCTGGACCATCCTTTTAGCTTTTTTACATTCTCTCAATAGGGAACATTCCCTATTGGAGATTCAAACATGATTCAATTGATCGGTTGGTTTTCCACTTGGATTCAAATTGGTCGTCAATTTCCATAAAACCTATAATATCCGAGTTTAGTATTCAATTGACAGAAAATCTTCGAATCAAGCATTGAAAACTAATCTTGATTGAATCTAATACTATTTATGGGAATTAGATTCAATTAAAAATATCTCTGCTGTTGGACATTCAAGCCGGAAACAAAACTGAAAATTAAGTTTTCAGTACACTTGCATCGAAAGCCTGTGGTTTCCGCCCCGATACCGGGGCAGAAAATCCCGCATTGCCGCCCAGGGCAGAAAACGACTGAGCATGCGCATCAGACCTCGGGTTGCGCCCTCGGTCTGCTACAATGCCTGCTCCGACGTTTTCTAACCTGTGCGGCGGGGCGGGATTTTGCCCCGGAATCGTGTCGGAAACCATAGAATTTCGATGAAAATGTACTGAAAATATACGCACGCGTAATATACTATTCAACTTCTCAACTGACTTTTGAAGATCGTCACCAACCATTTGGATGAGTTGGTGTATGGTAATGAGATAAAGTAACTCTTTTGCATGTATGGATAGATATATTGATTTTCAATCTTTGGAGTAAACAAAAATAATAGACCAGCCCATTATTTTTCACAGTGTCACCTGATTATACATAAAAAAATGTGCGACTAGTTTGTGGATCAAGCAATCTTGTGGTTCGCGAAAATGGGTGGTTCAGATTCTATTTGGTGGATCGACGAGTATCAATCTTTCAACAATATTTGATCGAAAAAGGGCCTATAGAGCCTTGTGCAGATATCTACATCAGCCCCAGCCAACAACCACTATCCCGATAAGTTAGAATGGCAATCTAGCGGGAATGAAATGGAGCTTGCATTGCGTAGCATTGTTTTTCCCCTTTCAACTATCGTTCTCGCGTCCTCTTTCACTTTCGTCTGACCCACAGTTTATTCATCAACTTTTCCTTCTCTTGTATCCTTTCATTTTCATTAACCATAACCCTATTCCCAGAGCCCTGGTAGGTCGCAGTGCCTTTGAAGTTCCCTGATTGATCAGAAAAACTGCGAGGATTCGCCAAATCTCATATGAAATTCAAGCCACGAAACGATCCAGAAAAAACCAATACTAGATTTTATTGATAATGATGGAAAACCAATATAAGGAAACAATCATCAATTTTGTCAACAGAATGGCAAAGCCATGGTTTACTGGGTCACGTACTCAACACGTACACCGCATGCGGTGAGCTCCACCGTACAGCGAGAAATCGAGGCAAATTCTTGGTATTTAGCATCTATGCTTTTAGATAGCTGTTAGCAACCAAAACTTTGTCTCGATTTTTTGCTGTGCACCGGTGGAACCCACGATTTTTTATCTATTAATATTTACCGGCTCATGAATTTGCTAAAACAATTCCCACTAACAAGAAATTGAATGAATCCTGCCAATTTTCTTCTCTTAAGACACGAACAATGTGCTGGGAAAAGTGAATGATACGTGACTCTAATCCATAACCGAAATAGAACTATAAATCCGGCTTAGCACTGGTTTTTTTAAAACGATGTCGGGCATCTACATCGTCAAGTTCTCGCACATATCCGTGGATTCTCGAAATACAGTCGCAATCTAAAGTAACCCCGACTCAAATTTTCTTCCCACATAAAAGATTGATTCTGTCGGTTTTTCTTTTTTTGCCAAAATTCTTCATTCACAACTCTATGTAAGCGACGCCGACGTCTCGATTGCTCAATTTGCAACCCTTTTCAAGCGTGAACAGACTGTCGGCCTCGGCAGCGTCATCTTCTCTCTCAGAGATGCGAGAGATCAAAATTTTTATGCATCACGCCAAATAAAGAAGAAAATGACAAATTCAAATCGCAAGTTCTGTTTGGGATTTATGATATGGTCTCGTTCCTACAATGGCTGTTTATTGAGTTTTTAAGCATGGGAAAGGTTGCAAATTTAGCAATGCATGGATTGCTGAATGAAAAATGTTGACTCGAAAAACCGACAGAATCAATCTCTGAAGGGGAGGTGCACCCCTGATTTTGAAGTCTGGCCTAAAAACTCATGGGGGGTTGAAGATTCATATTTAAACGTATTTTTTCGATCTAAAAACGATGCCATACTCGGTTTTTCGAAAAAAAAAAAATTTTCGACCATATTTATATTCTGGTCCGCACCCCCTTTGTCGGATCACCAAACCCATACGAAATTTTGTTAAAAAGTCACGAAAAGTACACCCAAAAATTCACAGACTGATCCATCAAATTCTGTGAGACTTGATCCATTCTTTTGAGTCAGAAATCTGAATTTTCTTGTTAAAATGCCTCAGAACTCGAAGAATATCGATAATTTCGAAAAATCACAAGAATACTTTCTTGTTCAGATTAAAAAGTTACATCAGATCAGTGAACCAAATATTTCAAGAATCAATAAAAAATATCACCAGAAATTCATATAATTATGTATAATTTTTCAAATAAAGATTTTCGACTTCTGATTTTTTTCGTCCACTAATCCGATGAAATTTTTTAATCTGGACAAGAAAGTATTCTTGTGATTTTTCGAAATCATCGATATTTTTCGAATTCTCAGGTATTTTAGCAAGAAAATTCGAAATAGATGGATCGGTCTGTAAATTTTTTTGAGTGAACTTTTTGTGATTTTGTACAAATTGTCGCACGGGTTTGGTGATCCGACAAAGGGGGTGCGAACCAGAGAATGAATATTGCTGAAATTTTTTTTTTTTCGAAGAACCGACTACACCATCGTTTTTAGATCGAAAAAATACGTATAAATATGAATCTTCAGCCCCCCATGATTTTGTAAGCCAGACTTCAAAATGAGGGGTGCACCTCCCCTTAAATCAAATCGACTCAGGGAGATTTCAAGAATCAGAGTTATTTTCTAGATTTATGATATCTTATAAAAGGTAAATTTTCCCGTGCATTTTTCAGAATGAAATGAAATGAAATATCTCAAACATTTATCGAGAAATTTGAAAACTCAGCTAATTTAGGGAGTGTGCAATACTGATGGCACTTCGACATCGCAATGCCAATAAAGTTAAAGAACGGTATAGTTAATCTCATCTTGGGATCTTTGTTCGTGAGTTGGGGCACAAGATCATGATCTCATACCTATTCAAGTTGCTGTAACGTTGTGACACACGACATTTTGGAAATACGTCTCAGACTATCAGTTGGCAAATATTTGCGCTCAATGCTATCAGACAGAAATGACCGTGGATTTGGGTACACAAAATTTTTCACGACCTTTGATGTAATAAGAATTCAAACCATTACTGAGCAACAACATAAGAGAATCACCGTCTTATTCCCATCTTATAGCAAAAGACAGAAGACAAGAAGTGGTCAGGAAGAGTAGCGCTGATTGATCGCGGCTCCTTTGATGAAACCCGACCGGCGCCAATCGTGCAAAGCCGTGAGCAATTTCATGCTCGTGATCCCTTCTCAAGTGAATCAATCGCTCGCTCGAAGAGCAGTGTGATTCGACTTGTCTTCGGACCCTAGACTGTGTATTCTGGCATGTAATTCAAGGTTGCAGGATCTCATTTCTACGCTAATTTCATCCACCAGAGGGAATCGAAAATCGCGAATATCTTCTCAATAAAACATATTCGATAGGGATACTAAATAATATTCCCCGCCATTGTCAACGTCGTTCAACTTGTCTCTAAGAGATCGTATTCAATTGAATCAAAATCAATTTTTGGAGCGGAGAAAAACTTCAAAAATTAGTATGTGCTCATAACCATTAGTTGAGTGAGATCGAGCTTCAAATGAAGAGAAAATGAAAAGTTAGCTGAGTGAGAAGACCAGGCATCGTAAGAGAAAGATTGAGCGATTGCTCAAAATATAAGCAAGCAATTGAGCCGCAGACTGCTCAGAGTAGTGAGAAAGAAAAGGTGAAATTTCACTTGGGGTAGGTGAGAGAGGAGAGGAGAATAGAGTATAAGAAGAAAGCGGGGGGAGTGGAGGCGAACCACTTCCGGCCGCGGAGATTGACTTCCGACCGGGTGCGCCATGGACTGGCCTGATGCCGTATCACGCGCCCGTCCCGGTGACGGCTTCGAGCCAATCGAATTGCCCACCGACTGACTCCGCAGAGCTTTTTGGCATGAGCTCCCGCTTCGATCAGACTTCCCAATTTCTCATCCTTTCTGTACTCTCAGTTCCGTGTGTATGTGTGAGAAACTCTGTGGTCACGTTCCAGTAGTTGTGGCGTGCAAGTACCACTCATTTCGTATATTGATACTGATTTTTCAAATCGCGTTGTGGTTACACTATCTTTGGTCAAATGATGATGAATTTTGTAATTATTGATAATAGATGAGTGAGTCATATCAGGATTTGATGCGACATCCAATATAGATTTCGTGTAACTTCGTATCAAGGTTTGAGACCCTTGTGATAATTTTGGATTTAAATTACATTCCATTCATCTTGAATGCACGGTATCAGATGATCTGTCGCATTACTCTAAAAATATTGTAGCCCTCCAACCCGTTATTATAATCTCGTTTCATATCATAGATATGAAAAAACTCTGATAGAAACTCTGATAGATCTGATAGAAACTCTATTTGACATTCAAGAGATTCATCAAAAGTTACAAAACTGATTGTGAGTGAAAAAATTGGAAACAACGACTAATTTTATCGTCTATTGCATGAATATAGGAATTCTCACCTTTTGCCATGAATTTCAAAATTTTTTTAGTGACTAATATGAAAATCCATCGTGAGACAGTCTGAATCTTCACTTAAGCGACGGAAAAGGAAGGGACTCTAATTCCAGACATAGTTGGTATCTGCAACGAACTTGAATGTCCATTCTGGATGAGAGGAGTTTGTTCGTGCCGAATTTTTTGCACACAATTTTTATTCAGGTTTCCATTTTGGCGTTATTCTCGTGGTTGAAAGAGGTCCAGTAAGTTCATGTCCAACATCTAAGACTTCTTGACATCTAAGGAAAATATTCAAGTCCGTTTCGGACATTTTTGTGAAAATCTTGAGTCGTCACCCCAGAATTTTGACCTCTTACTGAACTCCTCACTTTTGAGTGTACTCAATCAGATAATCACAGATCTCTGAACTCTGAATCGAGGACAAACGAAAACTTAGAAACAAGGTGAGTAGAGCCTGTTTGTAAACCAAGTTCATAATAATACCTTCAATGCAATAAAGCCTACGATTTTTCATTCTTCAATCGTTACCGATTGATAGTTGCTCAAGGAGTATTCCCAATAAGAATCCATCCTAGTGTTTTACTTCTTCAAAAATATAGGCAATGTGCCAAACATTCTCGGATAAATGAGTCTTGCTGGCCAAAACACCAAGGTCCAATTCATGACCAATATGGAATTGCGAAAAACGTTTCTCGCAGTAAACTTGTTAAGCAGTGTGGATTGATCCAGCGGTACTATGTCTGCGTGAAAACTTGGACACTCAACATGTATTTTGTTTTGAATGGATTGAAATTCACATGAATCATGAGAGTTTTTGGAGACATCACGAAAGATAGAGCCAAAAAATTTCAGAAAGAACGACCCAAACAATAAAAAAGTTGAACCCTTGTCATTCAACGTTTATCAAATGACTCTCGTTTAGTGCGTGGTACGAAAATAACGCTTCTTTTTTAATAAGGCGCTCTTGATTCTATCCATAATTTATCCATTTTAGACTTCAGCCTGACTGCTTATCGTTTTTCGTGGACTCGCCCTTAGCACAGGCGCTTGAGCGTTATTAAAATTTTTACGCGACGAAGAAAGTGGACCGTAGACAGGCTTAAGGTTTTCCTTCGTCCACGACGAGCTCATGACGAGGTGAGGACGAGAAATTTTTATACCACCCAAACAGCGAGTGCGAGAGAGAGTTAAAGAGTGAGCAATGCCGCGTTAATTACAACTTTTTTAATAAAAACCAGGGCCTTAAGTGGCCGTTTATCGAAGCATTAACCCTTTTTCGCTCGGCTCGCCTTCTTCTCACGCTCACCCTTGATAGTGGTGTGGTTGCGGTGCACACCGCGAGCGAGGAATCAATTAGAATTGCAAGACCGAGCTTGGCGATAAGACGAAATTTCGTGGGCATCGCATGTAACAAGCCTGAGAGATCGTGTTCTGAATTTTGTTCTGAATTCTATATGGAATATACACGTATAATGTATGTGCCAAGGCGTTGTTGCGCGAGCAAAAAAGAGAAAGAAGAACGATAAGAACAATATTGCGCGAGGAGGGCCTCTAATTGGGTTGCGATTGACGCGAGTCGAGTTGGAGTATCGTTGATTAAAGAAATTGGTCGGCGTATGCGAGTATTGATTCGGCCAAAAAGATATAGATCCACCGCGTGGATTAACACTTGATGCCCAAGCTGCTAAACTCAAGAGCGCACTCGTTAAAGTCATCCGTGTCAGTAAGTGAAGATGCGAGTGTGAAGAGAAATGCGGGAGTAGATTAAGTCAAAAGAGATTTGCACTCATTAATGGGTTCAAAGAAGGAGAGCCGAGAGTGAAAATTTTTATGCTCGTTTCATTCTTATTATAGAGTTACGCTATTCGTGATTTCTCAAGTTTGTGTGCGTTTCTCAAAAATTGAAGCCATTATAGGTATGTGTGAGTAAGGAAAGGAGTCAATCGGCTCAAAAAATTGATCGGTGATAAACTGAATTGAGGGAGGCTTTCAATCTTGGCTGCATAGGCATTTTTGCATGACCAGGAACCTCAAGGAAGTGACAAACTCTTGTTTAATCCGTTTTTGGTAGAGGAGAGTCCAGAGTATTTTGATTAAAAAAAGGATATGTCCATTGATGGTCTCGCCCCATGCATCCAAAACCATTGGATCCATCATTTCTGGTTGTGATAACCATGTTCATTGTTCAATCAACCGTCACTGATTAATGCAATTGTGTAAAATTGCTTTGATACTGGTTGATATCGACACCAACTACGAAAAACATGTGTCTCAGGGGTTGTGTTCTAAATTTTGCCGGCATAGGTGGCGCTCGCTGCCGATAACCTGTAAAATTTACCGCATCTGCCGCAGTTTGCCGTCGCGGTTTGTCGTATTTTTTACGGCAAATGCCTTCGACAACGCAAATACGGTAAATCGCGCCGGACAATTGCAGCAAAGCGACAAATGTTACCGGTTTCCAGCAGAGCGCCACCTATGCCCGCAAATTTTGCGGTAAACTTTGCCGGAAAATTTTACCACAAAATTTAGAATACGGGCTCAGGCCACGATTCGCAGCAAAAAATTGATCAGACACGTTGATGTTGGCATTAGAGTGGAATAGAGATTGCAACGGAATAGTTTATAAATATTGTTATCTGAAGCTGAGTTTAAGATGTGCTTCAGAGAAAAACCAGTACTTAGTATGAGTGAAAATGGAATGAGTGCTTCAGACTTTGACCTGACGCAATGATTTAGTGTCGGAATTAGTGCAAAGAATCAAATTGATCAGGAACATGAAAAAAGTTGAGTCCTAATGATAAGATAAAGTCCAATCAAGAAGAGTAAGCGTTACCGTCTATGCTAATGCACATTTGAACTAAGCCTAGATGATGAGAATGAGCAGACAGCAAAATCACAGCATAGTTGAGATTAAAATTATGTGGTTATTGGGTTAATCAAAATCTGTTTATAGCTCAACGCATTAAATTTAGGTCAAAAAGGTTGGAAAATCTGGTGATTAAAAGAAACAAATGCTTGATTTACGAAGTCGAATTCAATGGAGCCTGCAAAAAACCATGAATGAAGGAAAGAAGAATTCAAAGATTCTACCTCAATTAACATCTTTGACGATGTGCTGAAAAGCACTGACTCAAAATTCTTAATGAAGAAACGACCTGGGAGTGCGAGCTGGGCATCTTTACAAAACTTGATTTCAACATCATCGAGCCCCATTTAATTCAAAATGTTCTGTGAATCAGAACTGAGTTCTCTCTTTTTTCCCAACAGTATTTACGTAAATTCCTACTTTATGCATATAATCTCAAAGAAATTTAGCCTCTTCAATCAAAGTGAAATCCCCGTAATCAACACGTCTAAGATGAGCATTTGTCTTCTCATCGCGGTCTCAAACTCTTTCCCCTTTCGCATTCAGTTTGATTGCAAACCACTAATAGTCAGTCGCACTCCTAACTCAGCTATACCTTGCGCTCTTCGTTACCTCATCTTTCATCTCCGTCTCTCATCCTTCTCGTACAACGTGCTCATCTCCTCAGGACTCTCTTCTCTGTCTCTCTCTTTCTCTAGATCCCTTGGGTTTTCGTCAACTCCACTCTGTAATGCACCTCTTCTGTGGCTACACGAATTGCGTCTTCTGATGTCTTTA
Organism: Eretmocerus hayati; assembly: GCA_029851415.1. Taxonomy (NCBI): domain Eukaryota; kingdom Metazoa; phylum Arthropoda; class Insecta; order Hymenoptera; family Aphelinidae; genus Eretmocerus; species Eretmocerus hayati. The sequence goes on from CM056742.1 coordinate 138,414,097, forward strand.
TATGTATGTATGTATACTCCTTTCCCTTATTTGCGCTCTTGTCAGTCTCATTTACCGTCTTCATCTCCCTCCTTGTGTGTACATTTTCCTCTTTTCTCTTACCCTTTCCAACCTCTTCACCTGCCAAATCCGTACTCATATTCAGTACCCATCACACCATACCAGCCGTAGCCTTCACACTTGCAAAAGCTCTTCTTCACTTTCTGATGTCTGTGTGTAATATAAGCACTAGAAGCAAAGACGCGACGAAGGTGGCGGCACCTTGGGCGAGGCAATTACAACGGTCATCGCTCGCTCGCGAGCGGCGCGGTGCTGTGGATGGTGGTGGCGCGCGCGCGCCCCGTGGCAATTAAGGCGCACCCAATTATTGCCGAAGCTCCATCTCGTCCTGCCTCCACCCCTTCTTCTCCTTCTATCCTCTCCACCCACTATACCTAACCTCTCATTACTCTGCTCCCAAGCTCCTCTCGACCTCCCGCTTCAATCTTTGCACTCTGCGTGACAGCGACTGACATTAGAGCAATTGAAGTAGTGAGCTTGTGAGTCGCGATATTATGAATTAACAAGATGCACGTATGCGAAGTCACAAAGGGTACCATTTGCAAGGTTTGTTATCTATCGAATGTATGAAAGCGCTTGCGTGGGTCTATGCAATACTTTATAAGTGTCGAATCGTGTTTCACACATGCACAGATAGCCTGAGTGTAAGCATCAATGCTTATGCTTGACGGGCATATCTTGGATAGGTACATTAAATGCGAACGAATGTGCACGCGTGCATTTATTCAATTGACTGGTGTGGCTTTCAGTAATGTCTGGGTCTTTGATTTCTCTTATTGAGTAGGATTGCAGAACTAAAGTAATTTTTTCACCAATGAAACTGAATAAACATTTAGAGAAAGAATGTTTGCTTCATGTGCGTGAGCGCCTCGGGAACCTGACTGCTTCGATATTGGATATAATGTGCAGAAGATTGTGGGTTCGATTCTCGCTTAGTCGAAGATCTCTTCCCGTTTGATGCGATGTAAAGGAATTCAAGACATTCTAAGATTTACCACAACATTATATTGACTCAGTGTTTTAATTCCTAAAACAAATATTTTGGAGATACGATATCGTGGGTTCAATTCTCATGTGCGATTGAAATATCTTTTTCTATGTTCATTAGCTAGAGAGATATTTAGAAAATGTACAGACGGATATTTTTAGGAATTTTGAGCTTGGAGTTGGAAAGTTGCCGTTCCAGCTGATAAGGCAAAGGCCTCCAACACAAGACTCCGTGATTCTGATCTTCTAATTGAAGAAATCTGATCAATATTTCCTTTCAATTGTTGTTCGATACAGCGTTAGTCGACATCATGATAGATACTTTTATTTTTAACTTTTTCTCCTCACGAAATGCATTGTAAACGAAAAACTTGCCATTTCAAAACGAGAGGTACTCGGTACTCGAGGACTCAATCTTTCCAATTGTTTGGTTGTCGCGAAATTGTATGCTTAGAAAAGTCGGGGGTTCTAAACCCGACCCAAGAGGAATTTTCCTCTACATTATTCTTAAAACCGATTTTGCAAGTGCAGAACTGTAAGATGTGATTGAGAAACAGCTACACTGGTACTTGTCTTGCTAAGGCAGTGGTTTCGTGAACACAATGTCGTGGGTTCGAATCTCGCTGCTCGGAAATTCTTCCATGTGTAATTCTATAAGAAATGTTTCGTGAACGAGAAATCGATTGCGACAGAAATTTAGGCGAAGAACCAGCTAACTGCCCCTAATGGTCGTGCCGATCATAATCAGCTGGAAAAGTGAGGGATCGCGGGTTCGAATCCCGTAAAGAGTGGGGGAATTCCCTGTCCACATTTTTATTTGTACCGATTCACCGATAATTGTGAATCATTCGAATTGTAACAACGTTGGGATCCGAAAAACAAGACTAATCGTAAGTCGAAACTCGTGCATCATTCTGAGCGGAAAATTCTAACTCTGCACACATCCAACCCCACGACACAAGTACATGAGCTTGTGTATCTGCGGGTCAAGATAAATGGAGCTTTCGAATGAAAAATGCGTGAAAAAAGCAATCTCGATCTCATCGGCAAGTTGATGCCATGATCGAGTGCACCGCTGCGAGCTAATACGCAGAATAACAGGCAGCAGACTACTGCATCGAAGCAAACCGGACATCACCCAGAGCAGCTGCATGCAGTGCCAGTCTCACCGGTCTTTCGTGCTTGTCGTCGCGAGGATAACTCGCATAGACAGCCGCAGCGTGCGCGCGGGCGAATTGGAACGTTGGAAGCTTTGGTATCGGTATATATCTGGGGGAAGAAGACGGAAAAGAGGGAGGTTTGGACGTCGAGGTAAGTGCCCTCTCGGAAGTCGCGCGGATGCAATTTATTGCTTGCGCCTTTTTTCGCCCCCCTCTCTCTCTCTCTCTCTTTCTCTCTCTTCTGATCCTGTCCTTTTTCAGACAGCATCGATGTCAACAGCCTGCTGCTGACGAATTGAGCAGACGGGCATCATTTTGCAGTGGCATGACGCCGCAAAGTGCCCTCTTTGATTCTCCGTTATCATTCTAATTGAATGAATCTTCCGGCTTGCCGCAGGGCGGTAATTCTTAATATGCCAACGCGACGGGGAATGTTTTAATTGCACGTGATCCGTCCGGTAAAACAGGATGGCTAAACATTTCTGTCCTTATACGCGCTTGTTCATAAGCTCCATCTACACTCGTACCGGAGCTTGTAATTACATCCAAATTACTCGGCTACCATGTGTTTTTTAGTACGACGTGATTGAGCGCTTTTAATCATTGTAATCATTGAGATTGTTGAGTGCTTCACTTTGGTAGCAAAGAAAATGTCGGTAATAGTAGCTCTCACGGATCAAGTACCTATCTCTACATTACACACCTGTGCCCGCTTAACGTCTTCACTCGTTCCAATTACATTCTTGAATTAATCATCCAACAAGTGCGGGCACCTCGGTAAAAGTACAGCGTTTACATCTTCTGTAATCGGTACTAATAACTCTTGCAACTCTGTTTCAATCCTTCAACTTCGAAAATGATCTTTTTGAGAGTTCCAAATGCTGTCTCGCGCAGTAAAAAAATAATGTACCGGTATTATATTCATAGGTTTTATGACTGAGTGACTAAAATGGCTTTGTCACAAGAACTGAAAAATAGACATTTCATTAGCGATGATAGAGGCTATATCTCGACCCAGCCTCAGTATCGCTGACGCAAATGGAAAATGCCGCGCAACGCTCACTATTAATTAGAATCGGCTCTCATTGAGGAGCCGACTCTGCAGTAGTAGCAACTGTAGCTATGTCAGGGAGGCTGCAGCAGCAGCCTGGGAGGCAGAGCGCGTAAATTGATACCCCGAAGATAACGTTCTAATTAGGAACAATGAGCGATAAGCCTCGCCGAATTCACTAAATTTCAGCTCTCATAATCAACGTAAACTAATTAAACTCTTGACTCTCCCCCCCCTCCCCTCCCTATACCCCTATCCCTCTTTCTTCCTTCTTCTCATCTCTCCGCGATCGAAAATGAGAGAAAGGCCAAGATTCTCTGTCATCAGTGCGACAACTTAGAGGACTCACGAATCAAGAAAAACATAGTGGACCTCTGTGCAAGCATGCTCGATAAAAACGTTCCCGCCGCGATAAACGGAAATTGAATCTCGATCTGAACTCGAGATGAGGAAAGGACCGCCCGTCTCTTAATTAATGCCCGACGACGACGACGGGTTGAAGACGACGATAAACAAAAACTCTCTGTGGACAATTTTCGGGACAACTCCGCGCGTTTTGCTCTGACGAATCTGAATCCAGTTCAGGGTGCATCCACATAGGATGATACATGGATGATGATATGTACCATAACATGTCGTAGCGTGTAATGATATGTCAAGTCACGTCGTTTTCAGCGTCTGAGAGTAGACTTACGATTAGGGTTCATCCATAGAACCTCGACGCGACAAGCCGTACATGGCACAAATTTCCTAACTTGATATGTTAGAAGTCTCACGCCATTTTCCTTGTCATCTGATGATTTTCGAATATGCTGAAAGGATGAATTCAGATAATGTGTAGTTCAGTGCAATGTGTCGCACCACATGATTATCGGGGTACAGGCAGGACTATTAGTTGCATAGATGAGACAAATAATACTATGAGTGAATCCGGATGGAGTGTAACGTTGCGCAGTCCAACATAACAACTACATCGAGTTTTCATCATTTACAACATCAGACTGAATATTGAAAGCCGCGATGATTGAGTTCTGGCCTTTCAAGCTAAGAGTCCTAGGTTCGACCCCCCGTGACCAGCACCACTGAGATTTTTTTAAAGAGCCTTTACCGTCGTTCCGGAGGTTTGGAATCCACCTTGAACTGTGGTTCTGATGAAGAAGACGTTTAAGAAATAGATTTCTCGTCTCCTTTAGAGGATAGAAACACATTAGTTTGCTACTTGCCACAAGGGCTACTGAGACAGACTATTCATAACGGTAATAATATTAATCTAGAATCTCGTGGCGTGACGTGTGGCTTTCTCTGGATTCACCCTAAGCCAAGGCGAATACCGGATTCAATTGTATCATCACATGTTTCATCTGTCCTAAGGCTCATTCTCGCCTCGATCCGCCATGTGGAGGTATCGTGTCACTTTGTATGGATTCACCCTAAAGCAAGAAGCGAGTCAGACGTCAGAATCTGATGGCGGATGGTGAATACAATGTTGGTGGCGTGAATGGGCGAGATATTGGCTCCGTGTAGGTGATGGACCATATATATATATGTGTGTGTGTGTGTGGGTGTGCGGGCACCCACTGATTGAATTCCAACTGATCCCCGCGCGCGTTTCGTTCTAATCTTCGAACAGTAGAGGCCTCACCAGTTCGCGAATTGAATTGCGTCTCGTACTGCATCACTTGCGACCGATAGAAATGGTGTTTCCCATATTCACTAAATGTTCGAGAGTTATGAAAGTACCCCTGTACGTATATAACAGTCAGGACATCGAGGACGAGCTTTTGGCGACTGCATCCGAGCAGAATCTTCAACGAAAGCGTTCTTGAAGCTCAATCGATGAATTATTCATTATCAATCGAGTATATGCCGAGCAGCCTCATTGTTTGAGATGTCATTAGCGTCAAGTATTAGCCCCTGCAAGAGCGTCTCGAATAGCGAGCTAATTACGAATGCCTTATGATTGATTTCCAGCGGTCATCTCATTGATTAGCAGCGATGAAAAATGGCTCGCTGATGAGGCACTGCTCTCGAGCTTGTTTTATTTGCTTCTCCCTTTTTCTTCGCTCTCTTTACCCTGTCGTACGACCGATTGCAATCTCAAGGTATAGAAGCGCGGTGGTGGTATAGTCGCCAAGCGATTCCCTGAAGCATTCATTTGTGAGACTTCTTGTTTTATCCAAGCGGATAAAATCATTACTGGCATCAAACGAATCGAAAAAGCTCTCTCTCTCTCTTTCCACCCTGGCGAGATTAGCGTTTTCTTAATTAAGGAAACTCGTTACGATTACTTTTTCTGATTTAATTGGCACGATTAATGAGCTTAATGTTTGTTCTGAACCAAGCCGTGGCTATACGAATCTCACGAGATTTGTTACTTTTGACGTCAACATTGCATAATTGGTTGAGCTGATTATGACCATGTGAAATATGCATACGCTCGGCTTGGCTCAATTAGAGTAGCAGAATATTCTCATGATATTCTTGTTAGTCAACTCGTTTAATATAAGAGTTTCCGTTCGGTGACTTAATTGAATATTTGGATGCATTGATCCTAAACTCCGTTTAGGTGAGACTGTAACAGTCAGAGTTTGAGTGGTTTTGTTTTGTGGTCATTTAATAAAGTTAAATCTCACTGGAACAGATGTCATGCAGATTGATAAAAAAACAGTTTGTCAATCTGAGCGAGTTGACCAATCAATTTTAATGAAATACTTCAGGGAAACTTGACATTCCAGTGATGATAATTCAATAGGAATATATCCAACCCCCGATGAATGTTCATCTGTTAGGCACAAATTTACACTGATCTATCTCTGGTACAAGTTTGAAACCGCTACCGGCAAAAATCTAATCATATTGAAGGCAAAAAATCACTGAAGCTTGCGCATCGGTCAAACCAGGCTCTCGATTCCCGTAACAATAGCCTCTGAACTCGTTGAGGGTGAAAAAAGGCCAACATCATGATCAATGCTCGATTAAATTCCAACTTTTCCAATAACTTTTGCGGTCAGCATTTGATAGCGATTGCCACCCGCGGCCAAATTACATTAGGCTAGATCCACGAACTACTACCAATGAAATTTTGATATATTGAGGTATCCTCAACGAGTTCGAATCTCTTAATATCTACTGCTAATCAATCCTCAAAATCTAATTATCTAAGCATCAATGCGCCCAGCTCGATAACACAGCGATTGTATACAAACAAAACACTCACCGGCACTGCACAGCGACACACGAGAGTGACGTTTCTCTTTGCCTCAGCCAGACGATACCGGTAGCACGTGGTGATATCCAAATCAGCCGGCAGCTTTGAGAGGCGCCAATTTCAAAATTGAGTCAGTGAAACGTAGAAAAGAACAACAGCACAAATTGCCAATAATAGGCACACTGAGCACTGTAAAACGCTTGTAGGGTTATCGGAAAGCGTGCAGCACTGCACTCGCGAAAACGCACGAATCAAGATCGCGATGCGGACGCGTCGAAGCTTCGACTCGATATGAGCCGGCTGGCTTGCACCGGGTCTGATCTTTCTGTGTTGTAGTTGTATAGCTAGACGTCTCGTTCAAAGCTGCGCCTGCGCCCCACCCACTCCTCTCGGCTCGCGTGCCTTCTCCTCCACCTTTGCGCAGGCTGCTTCTGATACATGCACTTTTGCTGATTTGATGGTTCGATTTGCGAGATGAGATTGGTTTGCGACACCGAGTTGATGTGGCGGTGAACTTTTTTTGGTGAAGCTCGTCTTACCAGTTTTGTCTGTTACTACTTGAAGGAAGATAGGAGTTAATATCTAGTGCGGTGTGCGCTTGCTTGGTGAAGAGTAAGGGTGTGTCCACAAACGATGCATATGCATGCATGTGTAGCTCATCGAACTTGGCAAAGATTGAAGCAGACTTACATCTAAGAATTTCTGATTTGACTCGGTTTGGGTCTTTACTCCGTACCGAATGATCCAAAGCAGAACTCGACTAGAGTTCCATCTGGTTCTGGCTAAAATTTGATGAGCTGCACATGCGTGCATATGCATATTTGTGGACGCACCCTAATGAAGAATGCATGCTTATATAAGGGACTCTCTAAATTGGAAATATTGTAACCCTTATGCACGTCAATATTTTTCAATCCATCACAGCTCAATTTGGCCTACTTCTCGAGGTTCTTAGAATGAGACAAACTGCTATATTTCTACGAGAGAGCAATTTGAGGATGATATCGAAGCGAAGATTGAAGATAAAAATAAAAAGGCCATGCATCAATCAAGAAAGCCTTAACATTTTCCATACTATATCAGGTAATCTGTTTGCCTTCTTCGTTACCTCAGACTATTATAAAAATCATGTGCTTCAGGCATCCCATGAATGATTGTTGAAGATTGTGAGAGACTTAAAAAATGCGCTTATCTTAGATAATTTGGTAGAGGGGCTAGAGAAATGGTTTTTGGCACACTGAATACGAGATTGCCTTTTCTGCTCGAATTTAAACCCTTGCCTTCGGCTCGGGGCGAAAGTGGCCATTCAGGATGCAAATATCAACCTTTGCGTTTTTCTATCATGGGTTACCATTCTGCATCGCTCCGAACGAGCTCTGAAGCCCAAACTGTCGAGAAGAAGGTTCAAAATGATTACACAGAAGCTGAACTCATACCACTCGATTCTTGAAAGCTACTTAAACATCGTCACCTTTCTCTCCATAACAAAGTGCCATCCTCGCCGATTTTATTGCCTTCATTCTCAAAGTATGAGGGATGACGAATGAATTAATACAACATCTGAAAACCCTCGTCCCAATCTTTGCACTGAAAATTGCTATCTGGATGATCAGAAAAAGTTTCCAAAATTGCAATGTCATTCACTGAGTCGCAAAAACACCATAAAGTGATTCCTTGGTAATAGAAGAATTTCCGAGGAAGTAAAGGTAAGTGTATCCATTGATCAGTTCCACGTGAATAGTAGATAAAACATGGTGTTCAGGATCGTCTGCGCATAATTTTCAACTGATTCTATACCTCAAAATATGACAAACGACCGGTCGCTAGGACCCCAAGAATTTTTGACGCAGCTGATGAGCAAATTGGTTAAGCTTTTGTTATTCTTTCGGGCAAAAAAGTCTCGTTCTCCTCTCACTAAAACAGCTCTAGCTCAAAAACGAGGGGAGAAATCAACCCGCAATCGAATGCATTTGAAAGCTGAGACAAAAAACCTATGAAAATATGCTTTTCCATGAGAATCCTTAATTAATTTTTTCCTCAAAAAAAATATCACAAAAAAATTTGGAAAAAATCTTTTCCATGTAAAATTTGGTATTCTTTGCGAAAACATATGTTTTGAAAAGTGTTTTGACGCTCCAAGTGAATTTCAAGCAATTTTTCGTGATTCGATTTTTCGACCAACCAGAGACCAGAGTGCGTCAGTTCTCTGCGCATGTGCGTGATTTTACATTTACATACGGAATTGAGACTACGCGCAATCGATAGCCCGTGAAATTTCCTTCGAAATGACCTCTGGTAAAAATTCTTTTGAAGCTGTAGAACCGCAGTTCTGAGCTCAGAAAGAGAACAAAAATATTGAGTGCCCCGAGTCTCACTTACCTGTACCCAATGGTTAGATCCACCGTTCTGAAATTCTCGAGAGAAATGCCAACACGAGTTCCACAATCTTTTCCAGCCTTCGTGTTCCCTTGAAATCGTTATACTTTTGGTCTGCGTACATCAAAATGAATTTTACCAGAGGTCATTTTGAAGGAAATTTCATGGGCTCACAATTGCGCGGAGTCTCAATTCCGTAAAACTACGCCCATGCACGGAAAACTGACGTGCTCTGATTGATCGAAAAATCGAGTCGCAAGTCATTGCTTAAAACTCACTTGAGACGTCAGAACACTCTTCAAAACATATTTTTTCGGAAAAAGCATCAAATTTTGAGAGAAAAAAAATGTTCCCAATTTTTTTGGGATACTGTCTTCGAGAAAAGAATTAATTTGTGATTTTCACGAAACTTCCCATATATAAGCCCAATTACCTCTTTAAAAAATCGCTCGGAAGCGGGAAACCTCATGTGCGAGGCGCGGAAGTTATTTTATAGCACTGCGTGACCTAAACCCGCGTTTATTTAACGCATTTGCGGGACTTAAATGGCCTATTATTCAACTGTGAAATAATGCGTCCGCTCACTTCACGTGGGTGCGGGGTGCAGCAAATCAGTTTATTTCACTGCGAGGTTACAAGGGCATTTTTGGCAATTTTTGCGCATACTATGTATGCAGGCATCGAAATTTGAAGGAAAATGATAAGAAATCTATGATGGATCATGTCTGGAGCAATTGTATCCCCATCAATGATTGTAAAGAGCAAGAAAATTAGTCATGACTGTAACACTCCTGCTCATGGTTATAAATCATCAGCAACATAAACATAAACATACACACGTGGCTGAGTTCTGCACATGTACATACATACGTGCTAACCTTGAAACCTTTGACCATGCCGGATTTTGCATTTGATGCACCGTTGTGAAGGAATGACAACAGATAAATATCAAAATTAGAGACTGCATCAGTATGATGAGGGATTGTACCTCATTTGAAAAGATCAAATATGCATATTCGTCATTTTTGCGGTAGGGGTGTTACATTACACAGTTTTCCATTCTCAAACAGCCGTTATGAAATGTCTCAGAAGAATTAAACTCCAAATTATTCTGGAGTCTAGCTACTAGCGTAACAATAGGAATTGTTCTAGGATAAAGTCTGAGAGGGAAAATTTTAGGTCTTGGCCGAGATGAGGCTTGCACAACCCCTATATTACTATAATAACCAACGATGATGCTCATGGATTATTTTAGGTACAAGAAACGTCTTCATCATCACTCGATGGGTTTAATCGCGGGTGTGTGATTTCTATTTTATAGGACCAGATTCTTAACTTTTTTTACCCCCCCCCCCGCTTACCCCCGCCCTGACCACCCACCGCCACCCTCGCGCGAGCGCTCGGGTGCACCATCAATCGCAGAAAGGGCGGGTTTATGTCACTCGATGCTATAAAATAGTGTACGATACTCGGGACCTAACAGCCTTGGTTATTACACGGCGTGATTGGCACCCTCGCGCAAGCGCTCGGGCGCCAACTTCACGCCGTGTAATAATAAGGCTGTTAGGTCCCTTGTATCGTAAATAACTATTTCGCAATTCTGTAGGCACCCAAACATCGGAAAATTGCGAAAACTAATTTCTCGCAAATTCGCAAAAGTGTGTACCCACATGCCTCCATTAAGCCATTAATTCTGGTCTACGTGAACATTCTTCGATGTACTACAGCTCATTTTAGGGCTTTTTTCAAGACCTTCAAAATGGTCGATGAACTGGAGTCGAGCTGTCTCAATTTTTCCAAAGGAACATATATAAATCGACAATAAAGTGCATAAAATCATCTCTATCGATGTGCAAATACATTCAGAGATTCTTGTCGTCCCAAAACTTTGTTTATAACCTATCTTACTGTGATAAACACGTTCTGAGGGATAAGAAAAGTCGTACAGCTCTCCCTTTTGAAATGAACACATGGAGGCATGTTGAGTACACACCAATGTTAGCGTCCATGTTTGCGAATGATTTCCGTATTTTGCTCATAAAATCACTTTGAACCCATCCGAATTTGCAACCCCCGGGAACGGATTCCAAAGGTTTTGAAAAAAGGAATCGAATGAACCAAAGAATATTAAGATTAGTCGAACCAAACATTTTCGGCGCCGGTTGTACTAAACGCAATTTCGTTGGCGATTTCGAGTGCAATCACGAAAAATACAAAAATATCACTCGATATTTTCTGGAGGACACAGAAATCATCCGGAATCGGTTCAAATAATCAATTTGCTCATATTTTGATATAAGGAATGAAACAAAAAATTGCGCGAAGGTCAACCAGTGCCCAGTTCTGACATCGGCCTATGGAGTCATGTTGGGTACACTCACCTTATGATATTTTTTATATAGAAGCCGAAGAGAATGTCAAATCTACGGGATTCTCTAAAAAAATTGCCGCGAGACATTTGCCGAGAAAACCAATCCGATTCAATTCTTTGATAGATCTTACTCTTCAGTACACCTATGAAAATTTCAGAATCACGGGCGTAAAAATTTGTTTCCGTTCACTAGGTGGTGATATGAAACCCAAGTGAATCTCGAGAGACAGGATAATCACAAGCATGCAAAAAATGGATTCCGTGATTTTATTATTCAAGAATATGGAAGAATATCACCAAAGCACATGAAAAATCAGAAGTGATTGCTAGTATGTTGGTGGACAGATAATGAATGACACAATGGAGTGTCCACCCTGATAGCTTTCGAATTCGGAGAAAATCTCCACATAATCTTGTCTCCCCAGCTGTCATGGAAAAGTACTTCAAAACCGGAAATCGGTTGGAATGTGAGCTATTTGTAATTAAAACTTTAAGAACCTCGTTTTAGAATAAGATGATTGAACTGAGAACGTGTTTTCCGTGATTAATCGATTGGAATACATTTTTTACTTATCTTCATCCAGATGAGCGATGTCTCTTTGTGCACAAATTCATCCAATTTTGTACTCTTTGGTTATCCAGTCATCCGGATCATCATAATCTACCTCTCAAACTTGGCACTTCTCAAGCTAATAAAGAATACAAATCAACATAAGATGCATTACTTCATCTTGAATGTGCATTTATATTATAGTAAATGCGGTTTTTCAAGACTGGAATTATTTAGGGAATTATTTCCGTACCTTCTTCTCTTATCTCTCATGGTCAGAAACACCATAAGTTTTTCTTGCATTTCACACCAATATCAAATACTAGTTCTCTCGAATGTAGAGTCACGCGTGTCTCTCTGCTCGTATTGCACTGATTTTTAATCTTTATTTGGTAGACACGATTGAACATGTAACAGATTTCGTATTCGGAGACGAGTCTCTTCAAAACGTGGAACTTTAGAGATCAATTTTCGGGTCCTATCATATTCGCTCCTCATCACATGTGAAATGTCGGGCAATTTTTTTGCACAGTTGATAATTTCCAACCTTCATCTCGTACTAATGACAGGTCGTCTAAATTTTACATCTGCTCAAACACGAGACAACAAAATTCTGGATATGAAATGTCCACTTCAGGACATGATTTCCATCTGTTTTTTTTTGGAACGGAGTTCCTTTACGCTCGTCTGAGGAGTAAAATCGTGCGAGATCAGCTGACCAACACGGCCCCGTGGAACGAGATTCGATGCAACCCGCCATACGATGCAACGAAAAAGCGACACTTTGGCGATATAGGTGTACTGCTTGCGCTAAAGCATCCGTGCATGCCCATTCTCATCATACCGCATCATCAGATGCCGAATGCCGGAATCCGTCTGCTATGGTCTACCGTCGAAATGCATGCAGCACTATTCGATTATTGTTGATAGTATTGCTAGATATAAGTATGTACAATGATGAAAGTGATATCTATGTGTTTCTCTGGGCAGAATTTGAAGTCTGAATGAATAAGATATTGCTTCTATATCTAAAAGGTAGAAGTTTCATTGTGACATCTCAAATCCAACGATTCAGTGAATCCCAATAAAATTCTCTTCTTATTAAATCAGCTCTGATGCATTTGGTAAACCTCAATTAAGTAGTGAGGATTCAGATTCGAATTTAGATGCTTTTTACGTCCCCCACCATAACCTTCTGAAGAGTCCGCCCAAGGCCAAAGACTCGTTATTTTATTTACATAATAGTGCTTAATATTTGAAAAAATAATGCAAACTATCTCAATCACTCGAGGGCCTATTGGTGTGCATCTTGATCGGTATCGTTACATGATGAGCATTTAAAAGCTTGAAACTCAGTTTGAAGTCGATCAAAGTTTTAGACTTTATTGACATTTCCACACATCTTATCGAGGCGAATTCCGGAACTCCATTCCTTACGCGTTTCTCAAACGCACACAAATTTATCATTATTTTTTTTTTTTTTCACGTAGAAACCGAATCCGACCCCAGTTTTTCTCCTGCGCGTTGGGATATTTTTTAATCGCAAGGAACTGAATTCCTTATCAATCCATGGCCCACAGACCATGATCTCTCGTGTTAGTCTACTTTTGCACGGAAATTTGAGCGACTCATTTTCAGAGTGGATGCGTCAGTCGTGCATAGTAACGTCTATGATCCGATTTGGATAAGCAAGAAGTTGAATTATGTTTCCTGATGCGATTCTTGGATGCCTCGAACTCCTAAATCAAAACCAACAAAAATGTACTTACAATTAATCCGCTTTGATTCTGAACCAGTCATATTTCCACCAGTAATATCAAACATCGATGATCATCAGATTTCCATTATTGTCACGTGGGGATTCGTGGAGAATCGAGAGGTTTGTGGAGAGTTGAAGCGATGGGTTTCACATGCACGTAGCCGCACTTCAGGACTCTCCATTTCGAACCCAGCGAAATGTTGATCCTTGGTCATAGTACTAAATCATCATCACGTGCTCAGTTTTTCTTGACGTTTTTAAACGCTTTTATTCCACTTCGCCTTGGCCGTAGTTCTTATTGTTGGCCATGGTATTTTTCCCCCATTTCTGGAACAACGTTTTGGCTTCCTGTTTCTCCTTCGCTTAGGAACCCCATGATTGACGACTTCAATCGATTGAACCCCTGTGAACCTGGCCCGCCAAATTGGACCAAAATATGCTTGTGGTAGGCCGGAATTTGCTGAATTTGCTTGTCCAAGTCTCGAATTTTGGTCCGGCTGCGTTTTTGAGTTATGAGCCCTCAAAGTAGCCCAATTCCACCCCCCACTCCTCCTTCCGTGCATTTACAGAAGTGCCCAGATCTCCGCGAATTTAGCTGCTGGAGGGACGCACGCGGGCTCAAATTGAAGCTTGAATTTTGGGCCATCGCAAGCAAATATAGAAAAATCGAAGTAATTACGTTGAAGTACCAAAAAACTGCTCGCAGTGTCCCCGTGTATAAGCATACGGGCGGGTGGTCGGCGGAGAGGGGACAGTCGAGGGAGAAGAGGAGAAGCCCCGCGCAGACGCATCATCGTTCAAAAAACTTGTCTGCTGCGCTGATGATGTGCATCTGATCGTCGTCGTCGTTCATCACGCTGTGTTTACACCGGTACCGAGGTCGACGAGCACCCTGAGCACTGGTCCTGGACTCTCGCTGCTCTTTGGATGAATGCGTGTGTTACAGGGAGAAGCTGCGTGTCATCCTGGACGACGTCGCCAACATGTGCTGTGTGCCTGTGCACCACGACGCGACGCCCGGGGCTCCACGCCCGACCTGGTGCACCGGCGGTGGTCTTCTATGTAGATTGAGCATATAAGATTCAATTCAAAGGCCTGGGAGCTTCAGAGTCAAATTCTTATCTTTTCGATATTGGGAAATGGTCATCCAAGTTCCTGGTGTTAGAGCTCTATTGCATACTCTTCCAAACAAGGAGGCAGGAATTCCATCACTTAAACCTGCCATCTCATCATGTATCAATAGCATTTCAATGAAAAGAATAACCCACCATTTGATCATTCAATCAGTTTGAAGTGTTAGTGATGCAAAACTTGAGTGACTCAATATTTTCAGAAGCGCTTTGACTCCTACAATCTCCAAGATGAAGATCTGTTTGGAGTTTTGTCAAAGCTTGAAAATGAGAACTTGTCATTGTTAGTGTAGGGATAAGATCATCCTGCCAAATTTGGTTGTTCTGATATTAGTTAGTTCAATCCTACAGTAAACGCTATATCAATTCACTCACAGTTCTCATTTGAGTGTCTCATCTATCATTTTGTAAACTGATATCCGAGTCTACACATGACCAACACTTCAAAATCTTTTCACCTAGCAGCGATTGCCTAGAAGTCTTGCATGTATACTAACAGTGTTGCAATGAAAAGACCTCAAAGCATTAATAGCCTGCACCTGATAGAAGTCAATGAATCTAAGTTGATGTCACTATTCTATCGTTCCCCTCTCAAAGTCAAGGGTAGAGTATTTCTTCACCGATTCCAAAAGAATATTATTTAAACAGTGTGGGTATGGACAATTCAATTTAGACTTTGCATGATTCAAACATGAGATATGTAATGAGCCATAAATGATTGGCAGTACTATAAATGATCACTAGCACAATATGTGACTTTTGATTATGCCCCTATTCTCACTGGAGAGGCTCTGAGTTGACCAAGTTCAGCACGGCATATAGAACCGAATAAGCTGCAAGCCCTGCGCTTGTATAGTGCTGAGATCCCACTGATGTGAAACGACTACTGTAGAAATGTCAATCGCATGAAAAAGCATGAGATCAGTTTATACCTTACAATGTCTTCCAAGAATAAATGAGACAAGAGAACCATGAATCAAAATAGTAAGACTCAATTTCAATTCATGATGATCAACTCAATGTACAAAAACTTAACACATTTAGAGTCAAGGGAGAATAGTTTTTCGGGTCCACATAATCCTAAAACTATTGTGTAAAAATTTCTTGGCCTCAAAGTATTGCTGAAAAAAATGCAGATAAGGCACATTCGCAATCACGGTACTTTTGTCTAGTCCGATCCCAACGAGAGCGTGAAAAGACGTAGCTTGATAGAGGACTGGGCAAGAAGACCACCGCCGGTGCACCAGGTCGGGCGTGGAGCCCCGGGCGTCGCGTCGTGGTGCACAGGCACACAGCACATGTTGGCGACGTCGTCCAGGATGACACGCAGCTTCTCCCTGTAACACACGCATTCATCCAAAGAGCAGCGAGAGTCCAGGGCCAGTGGCCAGGGTGCTCGTCGACCTCGGTACCGGTGTAAACCAGTGTAAACACAGCGTGATGAACGACGACGACGATCAGATGCACATCATCAGCGCAGCAGACAAGTATTTTGAACGATGATGCGTCTGCGCGGGGCTTCTCCTCTTCTCCCTCGACTGTCCCCTCTCCGCCGACCACCCGCCCGTATGCTTATACACGGGGACACTGCGAGCAGTTTTTTGGTACTTCAACGTAATTACTTCGATTTTTCTATATTTGCTTGCGATGGCCCAAAATTCAAGCTTCAATTTGAGCCCGCGTGCGTCCCTCCAGCAGCTAAATTCGCGGAGATCTGGGCACTTCTGTAAATGCACGGAAGGAGGAGTGGGGGGTGGAATTGGGCTGCTTTGAGGGCTCATAACTCAAAAACGCAGCCGGACCAAAATTCGAGACTTGGACAAGCAAATTCAGCAAATTCCGGCCTACCACAAGCATATTTTGGTCCAATTTGGCGGGCCAGGTTCACAGGGGTATCGATTGAGTGTTAGCGGTCGTACGCGGTGGGGGGCGGGGGGGGGGGGAGGTTGTCCTTGACTACAGTATCTGCTGCACGTAATGAAGTTACGTGAAGTTGGCCCGCCACTTTGAGATGAATATATCAAAAAATCAAGCAAAAAATCTCGAATTCAATGGTGCAACTCCTTTAATTTGAACAATTTGACCATTTGAGCAATGAATTTTCAAAGTGCTGAAATATTACCCCCCACCAAAACACAATAAACGCTCATTACCCCGCGAATATATGCAGTAGGAAAACCCACGGGGGGTCAATTTGAAGCTCTTAATTTGACCATATCGATTCAATCATCAGAACTCATCACTATTCACGCAAAATTATTTAAACAGACTGGGAGAAGTCCCCATGTATAAGGTATAGACCGGCAGAGGAGAGGCAGCAAAGGAGGAGCACGCATGGTGCGCATGGTTCCCACCAGTCGGCACCTGCCTATACCTTATACATGGGGACTCCTTCCAGCCTGTTTGAACAATTTTGCGTTAAGAGTGATAAGTTCTGATGATTGAATCGATATGGTCAAATTAAGAGCTTCAATTTGAGTCTGCGTAAGTTTTCCTACTGCATATATTCGCGGGATAATGATCGTTTGTTGTGTTTTGGAGGGGGGTAATATTTCAGCACTTTGAAAAATCATTGCTCAATAGGTCAAATTGTTCAAATTAAAAGAGTTGCATCATTGAATTCGAGATTTTTTGCTTGATTTTTTGATATATTCATCTCAAAGTGGCGGGCCAACTTCACGTAACTACGTAATGATGAGTGTGTGACTCGCCACAGAGTGGCGCCACATTCTAATACGAGACACCCATGGCTGCCCAGTCCCAGTGTACGCATAGTTTCTTATGTACCGTGCAATTCCTTTCTGCGCGATTCTTTTTTATCGGTCTCTCAAATTCTGTCTCTAATACACTACGCCGAGCTCCACCACGCCGTTTGGATCAGTGAATAAAAGCGTTTTTAAAAGTTCTTTTTAACCTTTACTTATTGTTAAACCCTTCCCGAGCACCACGATCATAACATATTATGTGCTCTCATTCATACAAGTACTGGTGACAACCATATAATACTTGCATGCTGCGAACGCGTGCGCGCGTGTGTGTGTATGTAAGTGAGTGTGTATTCCACGCTTCCTTGATCATTCGCGACAGCACGACACTACCTATGGTTAAACTTTATTTCCGCTATTGGTTCATGGCTAACTCAACTCGGATGTCAAATGGACCACGTAATATGGATGACAATTTCCAGTGACACATTGACAAGAATATCAGTGAAGTGCATGATAAGGTCATATGTGCAGCGGGTGATCTGTATAAGTTATGCCACCAACTCATCACAAATCTGCTCGCATGATCCGAAGCTATCAGCTCGGGAGCCAACTGACGGCTCGTTATTATCATCTTGGACGGCTATAATACGAAAATACAAAAGAGAACGTGGAGCAAGGTATGAGAGGCCCTACTGACTCTCAATAAGGCCGTATCTCTAGATGTAATTGTCGATGATTCTGGATATCAAATTGAAGATTACAGAATGAATGTGAAAAATTCTGAGCTCTCTAATGGAATACCATCGATCGTAGTCTGTTTGGGAATATTTCTCATCGACACAGATGCATGAGAAGGATCTTCGAGAACTTCACAAAAAGTTCGAGTAGAACGCTTGGTGAGATAGTTTTCTCTCTCACTGCTCCTTTTTGAAAATTCTCCATGAAAATCACTCAGAAATTCCATATGCAACGTCTTGAGGTGATTTTTTATGGAAGCCGCTGTGTGGCGATCAAGTTAGGAATTTCATGCCAAAGGAAACTGTTTATTCGAATTTTTGCTTTAGATTGCTCCTTCTCTTCTATAATAGTAAAACTATCGTCAAAGATCCTTTTAATTATTCACTCAAACAACTTTAATTTAGTATCGGTGCAGAATTTGTCATCGGGAGTTCTCTTATCATTTCTGATCATGATCCCTGCGTGTGTGTTTCAATATTAGTGCAGTTTTCACATAAGTTTCCATGTATATCTTTTTGACTAAGTTTGTCGTTCCGATAGAACCACGATGGAATTTCAATGACGATTTCAGATGCTTACCAGAGTAATGTACGAAGGAGATTGAACATGCGATGCGAATAAGCCCGCGCGTTGGCAGGCACTAGCGTTAATTGAAAATCAGTCATAGCAATCCCATTAGCAATGCGAAGACACGGAAGCGGCTGCCGGACAGAGGACAGCTGATGCGGACGAAGATACAGAGCTGGACGGGCTGACGCTTGCCTCTCTCATCCAGGCCTGTGCCCGTCATACGAAGCATGTAATTAGATTTGAGCCCCTGTGCGGATGAACCATCCTATTGTGCCACCGCAGTTGAGCATCAGTTACAGGCGCGATCTCGCGGTCTTCCTTATTAGATTTGGGTATATTTTGGGACGATATGAATTCGGTGGAGACGACCTAAAAATAAATGTGTTGGATTTTGAGCGATTCATTTCACGGAAAAGTGTATCGATGTTAAAATCTGGAGATGTCACAAAAGTCGAGTCATATCTGTCTCGCAATTAGTGCTAGGATAGACAAGAGACTTTTGATGAGTAGGGCTCTGGGATATGTTTCTGAAAGAGGGACTAAGCGGTTCATCGAGGTGAAGTGGACCTTGTCAGCTATAGCAATTTTGCCCAGTCTCTAACACCAAAGTGGAGTTTGCCTGTGAAATAGATGTTCAAAATTACGAAACAATTCCTAATCCTCGATCCAAATGATGGCAATTTTGAAAAAAACGACTCCAATTTATTTGAGATCATCACTATTCATACGTTAGAATGTCTAAGGAACAAAAAAGTATCAGATTCAACAAAATTCCAAAGAACAATCAAGTCAATGTGATAGGATTTTGAAAATGTAATAATGTAATGATGCTTTGTACAAAAAGTTCCGAACAAATCACTACCCTAAGCGTAGGGAATCTGGTGATCTGTACGCTGAGCCCAGTAAAATAGCTACGTTCTTGTTAATTTTCCTTAGCATTTGGATGGATTTTAAAAGGACAGGCCCTTTGCCCACGGGATAAATTGTCATAATTCTTCGAGGAGAGGCACCTTGCCATCGCTCGTCGCATTGCGATTAAGTCGACAGTGCATTTGTCCCTTCGGGCAGCGCCACTTATGCCGTTTATGGATCTCAAGTTACTAAATAGTAGAATTTTTTCTAAATACCTAGTACATCACTACTCTCCATTGTTGATCTTTGCGCGTACGCTCAGTTCGGGTGCTAGGACACTTTATTCCTCGAGTAAAGCGAGAGAAATAAGCCGAGTGGGACCCGAAATAAGCCTGTGAGCTCGAGGCAATTATGGTTTTTCATCATACGAACCCTAAAAAACCGAGGCCTCGTGGATAAGGCCCTTGCCTTCGACGCAGAAGGCTGGGATTTGAATCTCGGCCGGCACCAATATGAATTTTCATAAGTGCCTTTCGGTGGCTTGGGTGGTTCGGAATCCACCTCAAACTGTAGGTCCCGCAGAATAATCTCGAGAAGAGGTTAGAAATATGTTAATGAAGAAAAAAAGAACCCTAAAACCGCGTTGGATTTGAATGCGAAATTTTAGGTTAGAATGATGAATAATCAAAACAAGGAAAAATGTAAAATATGAAAGAATAAAAGCAGTTAGTGGGTAGAGGAGATGTCACGATATTCCGATTCCGTTTTCTTTCTTCTTCCAATACTCCGGCATAATGGTCATAAAGTCGAGTGAGGTGAGAGGTAAAATGTGAAAATTGAATAGCCATCGAGGGCAGATAGTTTTATTTTATTCGATAATGGTTTTTATACGATAACGAACTACTTAGTTTTAGATCTCCTAGAGATTGATGCACATCCACCTCCACATCCATAGAGATCCGTCTACATCTCGCACTTCAACCGCAAGTTCTTATCCTAATGAGTTGGTTTTTTCGGGACTTATCCATCTCCCAAAGCAACACAGAGTACGGAAGTGACGAAATGGGAGGATCGGCCGGTCCTTTTGCTCCCCGATAATGCATCCCGCCGGTCTACTTTATTTTTCCCGATTATTCGTGCAGCTTCTCGAAAGATGGAGATACAAACCAATGCGAGTACAGGAGAGTAGCTGCCAGGAGAGAATCAAAGAGAAAAAGAGGGCCAAGCTGATGGTGCGCTTTGGGGAACACGAGAAAGCACTTCTCAAGACCTGACGCCTGCGATTCCCTCCGTTGACGTCCTCGTCCGTATCACCCTTAACTTTCACCTCGTCCTCCCGGATAGCTGCAAGCTCCTTCATGGAAACCAGCAGAGATCATTTTGATTTTTGCATCTTCAATGTCTTCAACTTTAACTGCCGCTATTTGGTCGTTCCACATTTACTAATGTGAGGACCAAGTCTCGTATACTATTGGCTTTTCAGAGTTTTCCTGATATCGTGAGATTTGGTGTGCTCATAGGACGGTAAGTCCGTAGACTTTGTATGTGGAATTTCAACCTACACATTCATGGTGCCAGGAATCGCCCGAGGAATTCATAATTCGATATACATAAAATCTAAACAAGAAATACTCTATTTTTCTTCGAAGCTCAAATTTATAGATGGAGCTAATGGAGCTATAGATGGAAACGAACATTCCAACTGCACGAGTTGAAACAAACGAAGAATTGCTGCGGTCTGATGAATTTAAGTTTTACCAAACCATGATTATGATTACGAGGAAATTGATGCAGGGTTGGATGATTGCAAATCAATGTTGACGAAGAAAAACATCACAAAGGTATCGTGTTTTGTCTTGAGTAGATCGAACATGGTTTCACGTTTTTGGCCCTGTTGGGATGTTTTATATCCGAAATCGGGCTTGTTCGTCGAGGATGTCCTGTAACCCAAATGCCCAAAGAGCTCGCCAAAGAGGCAGTCGATGTAATAAATAATAGCAGAAATCAAGTAATTATTCAAATGAGATGATTTATTCAATGGATGGCTCATGGTGATTTCAACTGAAAATCGATGTTTTCACAGGGTAAAATTCCAATCACAACCTAAGACCGGTTGAAACGAAAGAAAATTAATATTTTCTCATATATGAACGGTGGCCTACTGTCAGGGTTACTTTTGGTGTTTAATGTTGAGGTGATGGCGCCATTCACTGGGTATTAATCGCAATTAATCTGCGAGATATTTGTTGTTATTGATATTGAATGGAAGCGCAACAATTAACAGAAGGTTTTTTCAAGTCTTTATGCGATGATTTTTCGAAATTATTGAACTTATTGCATACATATAGTAAAAATTATGAACTGTCATTCATGAACGAGATCTGGTATAGGGTAGACATCTGAATAATTGCGAAGTTGTTTAGTATTAAAAGAAAGTAGGGGAGAGAAGGTCCGCAGAGGATGGAGTCCGTTTCGTGAAAAATGAGAGGGAAGTTTTTCACTATATTAATTACGCGCCAATTACCGCTTGACGATCCCCAAGCGCAATGCCAACGCCATAACTGCGGCAACTCTCTTTTTCTCAGGACGAAAACTGCACCGGACTCTCGCAACTATAATACGACGATGACGATGCCGCTAGAGGTCGGCTTTGCCATGGTCCGCTAAGAGGGTTTGCTTGTATCTCTTGAGATGTGCATGCGTCATCCTATTAAAATCACTAATTAACCAATTAACTCTAGGGCCACGACGTTTGGGAGCCTCTCGACACCACCTTCAGATCTACGTAAGAGTTGACCGCCTTATTATGATGCATTAGCTTTCCCAGTCCCATCATCCATTCGTACAGCTTTCGAGGAGATAAGTACTAGATTCATTCCATTATTCCTTTTATTTTGGAAGACCTGACAAAATAAATAAAACTCACGTGATTCAGATACAAATCATGATGATGAACGTGACGATGAATTATCGTAGAAATCATCAGAAGTAGTGAATTTATCATTGTAAAAATGATCTCTCGAGTATTTGAAAATGTTGTGACCGGCTGGTAAGGTCACACCGATAATAATGTGTGAACTAACATCATTATCCGTGTGGAAATCCTAATAAAAGCGTAGATGACAGTCTCATGATGCATATTTTCGGATACATGTTGTAGATTTGATATCGAGAGACAAAACTGTACTGTCATCAGACTCTATAAATGTGGAATAAATTGTGGTAATAAAGGTGTAGTTACATATTGAACCAATTGGACTTCCATTCATTAGTTCTCGAGACGTCATATTTTTCATACAATTCATCAATGTTGACAATCTTTACAGAACTTTGGTTGTGTGCTAAGATATCCCACTATATTCTGAATGATCATATTTTGAAATTTCAGGGATACCCAAGCCTACGTGCTTCTTCAAACAGAGCAATCAGCGAGTCTACCACTTCTTCACAGTTAGGAATGATTTGATCAGCTGGAAGTATGAAACCATATTCTCCTGTGTCTCGAAGCTCGTAGGTGAAGGTGACAGGTAATTTTAATGTACCTTTTGCCCAATCCATAGACACTCCACTCGTTTCATCTGCAGTTGGAAAAAAGTCTTTACTTGGACAGACCATGCCAAAATGAGATCAAAACTATCTCGACTCTCTAGAAATTGTTTCGGAACTTGATTCTTTATTGAGCCCAGCAAGGCTTGCGTCTGGAAATGATTGCATTATAATCTATACAATCAGATGTCTCTCCTAGGAAATACTAGTCTCGAACCGAGCAAACCGTAAGCCGCTCATTGCGATATTCTTGCCGATAGTTGCCAGAAATGATTAAGGTCCAATTACCCATTCAAGGATGAATTCAGATATCCCGTAAGCGCTCGGGCGCCAACTTCACGCCGTATAATAATAAGGCTCTTAGGCCCCTTGTATCGTAAATAACTATTTTACAGAGTAGAGTTTGAGATGAGTCGTCGAGTGATGGCTATTGTCAGAGTTGTACTCAACACTCTTGCAATTTCGGTTGAATGACGATTTGTGGTTTATCTGAAATTGCAAGAGTATTGCAAAAAAGTCGGGACGGCCAGACGGCTGGACCTTCTAATCTATAAGCACGTTAGTGTTCTCAGCTTACTCGAGTTTTCTTTGGATTTGAGCTTGATAATTTGCTGTCGCATATAAGTCAGGCAATGAAAAGGATGCGACAACTCGTCTTTGAGCCCTAGTGCAAAGGGACTTGGAGAAAGTTGAGCACAAAATTCAGATTGCACGGCTACCGTGTGACCTCAAATCTCGGACTTGGACGATTCAGGTTGTTCCGTAGAGGGTTCGTACGATGCAATTCAAATCCTCAGTCGGCAATATTGAATGCATCCAGAAGCGTCTTTTACTTATTATTTCACGAGACTAAATATTCTTTTTAATTGAAGATGTTAATGTAGGATTTTTAAACACTCTCGAGAACAAGGTGAACTGAAATGAGATGACGATCAGCGGCCATTCGAAATCTTTCGTCACGCTTGCACCTATAATGTATTATCCCATGAATGCGAGTGGGATGACAGATTTCAAACAGACGCTGGCCGCCACAGCCATCACAGTTGACCTCTTTCCCGAGTGTGCATGGTTATTTCGACGCTGATTGAACTTACAAATTGTCTCAGCAATATTTCCAGTATCATACTGAGTCCCGTACTTTTTTGCAAGCGCTTCAACGGCTTTGCGACCCATAGAAAGCTGGAAGAAAATATCCTCCTGATGATCCATTCTTTTAGATGAAAATCAGACGACAGTACGATTGCTCCTTACCGATTCCTCGTAATTATCGAGATGCTCCGATGTATGTCCATACGGGAACATGAGAAGCTGAGAATAACTGTGAAACGAGATATAAGCAAAGAGTTTCTTGGAGATAGACTCAATGTACTTGGATAGAGTCTTGGTTTCAATCTCAGAAAATGCCTCTGACCCAGCGTAAGTTTCCGAGCAGGGATCTGAGCTTGCCCCAGTAGCTATGTCATAGTAAATAACAATTATGAATCACTGTCAACCAGATTTCTAGTCTATTCTAGAAGATTACTCACTCATCCACTTATAATCAAAATTACGATTGGGGTCAGCTCCTTTGCAACCGTATCCTCTGTCCGACAACGTCTTGCGCCATAAACGATCCTATACAGAAAACACGAGTATGGTAAATATTTTGTTTCATTACCTGTGATAGCAATTCTGTTAATGGATTCAGAAAATCGATGCAGGATGTGACATTCAAACTCAATCAGTAATACTGGAAGAGTATATTTTAATATGGAATAAGTCCAAGAGTCCATCCTATGATATTCTTGAGAGTCGATTGGGATATAGAAATGGGATAGATCCAGGATACGTCTGGGCGATGGGAGGAGGAGGAGGGGGTCGTCTGAGTAGATGACTCGGCTTCCAGAAGGTTTAACAGGCAGTATATTCCAACGTATTTTGGGGTGCTGAATCGAATGCACGAGGTCACCAGCCTCAAAATCCCTGCGTTTTTTGTTATTAACAATTTTTAGTGCAAAATTGTGGTTTTTTGCGAAAAATTTGAAAAATATGCATGTTTACGCAAAACTTGTACAGACGTAAGTTTTAGAGCATTAAATTTCGTACAAAATAGTCCCACACAGGTTTCTCGAAAAATCCAAGCCTGGGGCGAGCTAAGCGCGGAAACCGCGGAAAGTTCAACATGGGCTTATATATGGGGCAGCCGACGCAGCGCTATTTAACTCGCAGCCTCTCTGACAATTGTTATTTTATGGACCGGCGACCAAGTGCGTCTTGAAGAGGATGAAATTCTTTTCAAAATGGTCACTGTTTGATTCGGTTACCCCTTCGACTGTGGAGCGAGAGAAAAAGAAAAAATACAGATTCTAAGGCTAAAATCGTGTTGCAGCACTGCGACTCGGCCGCGCTCGTGCGGCCACGCTGTCAATTTTGCTGCGGGGATAACGTTTTGACACACTTATTTCTCTTTCTCTTGCTCCACAGTCGAAAGGCTTTGCATTTAGCGGAATCAGCCGTTGACCATTTTGAATGGAATTTTATTCTCTTCGAGATGCACTTGGTCGCCTATCCATAAATTGATAACTGTCAAAGAGGCAGCAAGTTTAGTAGTTCTGCGTTGGCTGCCCCATAGAAGCCGACGTTGGACGTGCGGAACGATTTTCTCGCATTCCCCGCTCAAGGCTTGGGTTTCCCGGAGCATGTGTGAGGAACTTCTTTGGGGGAAATTATGTGCTCTTCAACATGATCCTGTAACATTTTTCGTTAAAAAACATATTTCCCGAGTTTTTTTTGCAAAAAACCATAATTTTGCACTAAATATTGTTAATAACAATAAAACGCCGGGGAATTTGGGATGGCGACCTCATGCATTCGATTCAGCCCCTAAAAATACGTAGGAATACACTTCCAAACCCTCTAGAACACGAGTCGCCCACTCAGACCTCCCCCCCCCCCCCAGCGACCGGACTAGCGCTGTCAGAGAATTTACATGATACTGAGCCGGAAACAAATAGTTTGTAGCAACTTTCCGATATCCGGGTGCTTACAAAATTGCAAAAAACAGTGTTCGCAACTCGTTCATGAGGTTCCCCGCTTCCGAACGATTATTTCGACCTTCGCCTGTGGCTCAGTCCGAAAACCAATTGCTCAGAAGCGAGCTACAACCTCATAAACTCGGAGCGAATTGTACTATTCAAGTACTTACGTAAATGTGGGTATAAATGTATCCATCTGGGTTTACGGATGGGAACATGTACCAATCATATGCTTCGGCAAGTTTCCGTATTTCAGGTTGCTTGCTAGTTAAGAACTCATTTATAAGATAGGTGACGGTAGCTGGAGTGATCCACTCTCTGGCGTGGATACCACCTTCAATGAATACTGCTGATCTATTTCCGCCAAAACTTAATTTTATGCCCTTGATCTGACGCCCTTGAAAGGTCTTACCACCTACGACGACCTCAACCTGCTTGGGGTATTTAGCCGCTAATGACTTCAACCAAGCGTAAATTTCTTCAAGATCGTAGTAGTTCTCCCAGCCAAATTCCTTCGGTGACTCGAGTACAGTTGACCTTTCCTCATCAACTAAACGTTGCACATTGTCGACGTACGTTTCATACTTGATTCCTACCAAGTTCATCAGATCGGCAAACTCTGACTGTTTGGTCGGTCCGACCATAAGATCAGCTGATCGATTGACTATGCTCGGCTCGCGCCAATACGAGTACTAAAAATAAGATAGTCTTTTTTTATTTTGATATCAATAATTTGTTCATTGAGTTCATCAAAAATTTAGCTGGATGTAAATTTTTCTAAGTAAAATGCCGTTGGTGACGTTTTCGTTGACGGGAAAGGAGAGTCAGAAGATACAGATCATCGATTCATCGCTAAGAATCCGATAAAGTTTCTCGTTAAATCTGATGAAACTGACAGAGGCCCTGGTGGGTCTGTTTCATCAACCATCCAAGTCTACTGCAGTGAGGTATGTATCCCCCCCCCCAACGATCTGAACTGTACTAGTCAATAATCGTTCGTAATCTCCCGCCCCAGTCGCATTCGGTCACGTTTAGTACAGTTCTGATCATTGGGGCTAGCTAGTACACCCACCGGACAAAATATCTGCACAAACCTCGAAAAGCTTTTTGCCCCTGGGCCGTCGTTTCAATCTCGATCAGACCATTTTTGGTGCTTTGAGGATCGCAACCTCGCCGTCAACATTCTAGCATTGGAATTTAGTATCAAAATCCGAACTAGCGGTTGTGGGACGAAAAAGTTATTTTAAATTTGTACAGATATTATGTCCGGTGAATGTGCGTATAACGATATCTAGACTGAACTTTCACCATTATTTGTAGGATGTTCTGCTGAAAATGTAACAAAACTCACTACTCTCGTCACTACTAGTCCGCGGTGTATGCTTGAAAAAGACAGTCTATGTCTGTAATGAATGACTCGACTTTCATCCTAATTAGAAGTGAACCTCTGTGTCATTTTAGATGTCAGAAAAAGCCCTGGGAAGAACTAATCTGACCACATCTCGAACCTCTCTCGTAGAGATTTGAGATGTATAACACGCCTTAAGAAAAATAACACCCGCGCAAGATGACAGCCTTTCAAAATATGTTTACTTTACCCCCAATTGTTTTTTTGACCACTGACTAGTTGAAAATTTTCTTTCCTCGCTGTGCATGTCTGAAAATTTTTTCTAAAGTTTCAATTATGCAGTTTTCCATTCGAAAATACTCTACTCACTGATGTAGAATCCTCATAGAGTAACAAGTTATTCATCAAGATTGAACTTGCTTCAAGAGAGTATTGACCCAAGTTAGGACTAGATGTTAGATGATATGCTTTCAAATTTTTCGTAAAGTACTGAGAAAACCAAAATATTCCTTTCAAGATATAAAAGAGTGCATTGTTATCCCTAATTTCAGGAAGTTTCTTACACAAGTATTGAGAATATAACTGACACTGTTGTAACCAAGGAAGTACTCACGTTGTCATTGAAATCTTGAAGTTTCTTCAGGGCAGCCAGCTGTTCTCCAGATGTTGGGATTATCCTATAGACCTTGTAATTGTCGTAGCTGGCCTTTTGTGATATCACCGACGCAACAAGCATCAAGCAGGTGACAAAAATTAGCTTGTGGAGGCTAAAATTCGATCCAGAAGTCACGAGTTATTACGATTTCGATTATAATAATACCTAATTCCGAGGAAAAATCTTCCCAATGAATAAGCATACGACTTCTACGTTAAAAGGTGTTTTTCTTCGCAGCGTGTATCGAACGATCATCGAGAAATAATCAAAACTACCTTGGAAATAATATACTTTTGAATTCGTCCGAAGAAACTTTGTGTAAGTGTGAACTTTCATTCAAACATAGAGGTCTTAAACGTTTGCAATCTTAAAGAACATGTGCATTTCTTCATCAAATTCATCGGATCCAAGATCCATTGCTCTAAATATCTTCATAACTCACCCCATCGTTGATGAATCACCCCTGACAAAGGTATGACTGACACGGTTTTCGATCGAATATTTTTCATCGTTGAGATCCCTACTGCTCCGAACTGTATCTTATCCATTTTTTCAATTACTGATTTATCTTATCGAACTTGATCGTATTTCCCATCGATCAGTCTTTAGATCAATAGCTTACATTCGTCAGAATTTTTTAATCACTGGGATAATCCATCTTGAGTTGTACGATACTGTTTATCAACGTCGTACGTATAGGTACAGAAAATGCGTGAAGTAGATCTTTCAATGCTTAATACTGTGTAATCTTTGCATTTCACTCATACTCAATAAAGTCCCATTGACATCAGTTCATCCGATTTTGATGTCAATCATGATCATGAAGGGATTAGAACTTGACCGTTCGTTCTTTTTGGCACAAATTTTCTTCAGTCTGAAATATACTCTCACCATCTTCAGTGCACTTGTTTCAAATACATACTTACAACTATAGTGAAAATTGGATCGGAATATCAAATCATGTATATGATTCATGCCGATTCATAGAATCTCTATATTTCGACCAAGAAACGTCTTTCCTGTAAAACTAGAATTGAGGCACGAACAAGTAAAATTTATTGGGATCCCGTCCTTAACACAGGCCGATGAAATAAAAAGAGTACCCTTTCTCAGAGATCGGACCTATACATATATATCCCTACACGAAATCGTGCGTTGTATCCGAAAATGATATCAGCTTTCTCCGTACACCCCTAAATTTTCGAGAAAATCGCAAAAAAAATTCCAGAGTCAGATATGGATATTGAAATGGGAGAAAATTTTACGTCCAAATATGGACTTCTGAAAATCTTCATACCCGGTAGTGATCCTGAACCAGTAACCAGGGTGAGAATCGTGATCGAGAACTCAATGTGGTACTCGTGGTCAAGAACTCTATATGGTACTCGCGATCCGGAACTGAATGTGGTACGCGTGATCAAGAACTGAATGTGATGCTCGATCACGAATCACGAGTTTCACATTCAGTTCTCGGTCAAGAGTACCAGATTAAGCTCTGGAGCACACGTACCTCATTGAAATCTCGATCACGAGTATCAGATCCAATTCCCGATCACGAGTACCACATTCAGTTCTGGATTGCAAGTACCACATTGAGTTCTCGATCTCGAGGAGCACATATTCAGTTCTGGAATACGAGTACCTAAATGAATTCTCGGTCATTAGTGTCATTCTGGTCACTGGATCAAGATCATCGACGGGAATAAAAGTTTTCAGAAGTGCATGTTTGGACGTAGAATTTCCCCCTCTTTCAAAACCGAGTTCAGAAATCCGATATCGGGCTTTGAAAATTCTTTTTTGCAATTTTCTCGGAATTTTGGGGTTGTTTGAGGGACACTAATACTGTTTCCGGATTCAGCGTACGAATTCACGTAGAAATATGAAGGTACGGTCTCTGGAGAACTTTTTTGTTTTGTCGGCCTGTTTAATGGATGGCCTGCACACAATTCTTGCAAGTCATGAATTGATCTCGTAGTTTAATATCTTCTCAAAGTCACATTGATTTCGCTGGATCAAGATAAAATTACATTTTGGGGCTTTTGTCTTCGTGCGAATAATTCAAGTAAATACTTCGCCCTCGAAAAATGATTGGACTGTTGGTCATGTTGTAGCTCAAGTTCGAACTGGCAATTCAAGTCATCTGGGCAATGATGAAATTAGAAATCGTACCATTTCACTTCATACAAATAAAAGCAGAGAATTTGAGTTGATTGAGATATTATAATCTATAACTCTGAGAGATCCCGATCAACAGCGAGATGACTGTAAGATACCGATTGTCCGATAAAAAAACTCGTGACCTCTTCTCAGTCATTCATATACTAAATTTTATTATTGAAGTTTTTCATGTGCGTAACATCGTTCTAACACAATCAAAACTATCGAATATTATTTATTCTACATATTATACATCCGGTATCACTCAACCTGGGCAATACAGGGAGATTGCGAGAAATCTCAGGTGTCACGAGCGTCTCAGTGCAATATTAGTGTAGTCCATCTCGAAAGTGCGCGAGGACGCTCTGACGACCGACGTCGAAACTCGTCGCGAGCAATACGCGACGACACTCCGTTTCACGGCCGTGGCCCGGACGTGTCGCCGGGCTGGAATTAATTAAGCTCAGGTAGGGATTACAGAGTTGCGTATATAGCCCTCACTCACTTGCTCAGGTCCTCTCTGCTAGAGACATCCGTGACGGGCAGCCTGCGTAATTAGGGGCGATCATAATTGCCAGACCCCTTATGGAGCGAGATCGTAGCGTGTATAATCCAGATCCTCCCGAGAACTACATATAAGCTCTTCATGCACGTACGAATTGCACTGGCGAGGACCTGTATACCACACCCAACGTATGTTTGCGGCTTGAGAATTGGTGCACTGTCAGTTGCAGGTCGTGTGAGCATATAGAATACGTCTTGAAGATATATTCGCGAGATAAATGTCTAATTTAGAAAGAATTTCGTGAATCACTTGAAGGTTTACATCATTTCCAACACTATAGTGTCTAATTGATGGCGAGATCAATTATTAAGGGGAATTTGAAGAGACCGACACGAAGGTCAGCAAAAATTGGCAATTTAGCCAAAATCAACGGATGACCCAGACAGCCCCTACATATTTTTGTATCAACCCTAATTTTTCGATCCGCCTTGACATACAAAAGTTTCAACAAGAATCATGGATTAAGGTTAGTATACCTAACTTGCCCTCTGTAAGCCACATGCCTCCATGGGCCGATCTCAGAACTAGACACTTGTCGACCTTCGCGAATTTTTTTTATGTTTGTGGACTGGTTATGTGAGGAAGTAAGTTTATATTTGAACCTCGAATGGTTTTTGCGTCTTCCGGAAGATATGAATCGAGTTTTTGCTTTCTTCGTGTTTGTACACTAAAGAATTTTCCAAGGAAATTGGGTTTAGTAAAACCCGGACGGAAATTTATAAGCTGGACCAATCTCAATGTACTTGAGCGCATTTGATCGCCCGAGAAAAAAAAATTCGTCTGTCAGAAAATCTGACAGAATAAGTCTGGTTTTAGGTCAGTCTTGGCGGACGGAGCGAGACTTTTTGGTCTTGGAGAAGGATGTCTGGTTGACAATGCCGGAGAAAGATAGGGACTGTTTCCGAAGGTATACGTACCAAAACATGGGTACTCAAGTTGGATTCTGTAGACAGAATGAATTCAACAATATCTGGGTGCTGAAATAATGCAAGTTTTATAGATTTTATTCATTTTATTTATTTATTCAATAAATTACGGGCTGGAAGCCCAATTGCAAATATGTATATAAACATTTTTGGTTGCATAACTCAAATACCGTCAAATTGGGTAATTTTGGTACGTTTTCGGTGCTTTTCATTTTGTTTGGCTCCGCATTCCAAAATACATTGACAAAATCCAAATTAATCAGTATAAATCGAAAGCTTACAGTCTCAGCTTTCGATTGATGGGCTACAAAGTTCAATTTGATGCGTCTGAACTGGAGCTATTAGCAGTTGAAGAAGTGTACCAAAGTTAGACCCCGATGGGGCAACTTTGGTACACTTACATAATATTTCAACTCTACCCACCACCATGCGAGAGAATTAATTTTAATCGTTCAGACGTCTCATTCTAAGCCTTTTGAAACATTTGAAAACCTCATAGACCATCACTCGACTCAAGATGGGATGACAAGAAGCTGTCATAGGAAGTTGTACTGGAGTTACCCTATCCTCATGCTTCTTACGGAGAGTGGGGTAACTTTGGTACACTTTTTCAGGGGTTTTTCCCCTGTTTTTCATTCATTAAAATTCCAAATGCTTCAAATACCCCAATGTAACGATGGTTCCTTCAATATGGTGATATATGTGATGGAAATGTAGCACTATACACCCGTAGTTCGTTCCGGAACACTTTTTGCCAGGTACACTAACTGGACCACTCGAGTATCAGTGCTAAATCTCTCTTTTTAGAAAAAGCTTCGATAAACGACTACAATTATTCACACGGGATCTACGGTGGCTCAACACATCGTTTATGTGTGTGCCAAGAAGGGAGGATAGGTTTCAGAGCGATAGAATCATTCACCTTGCCGAATGCAGCTCTGAAAGTCATTTTTCAGGGGTGTACCAAAGTTGCACCCACTGTACCACAGTTACCCAATTTGACGGTAGGTCAGATTTCTGGAGCTATAAGAATAACGAAAATTTAGTCTCATATTCGATTTTCGAATTTATACAATAAATCAAAAATAAACTTGGTAATTTGGCTCCGGGATTAGAGTAGGTGTAAATAAAAGAATTTGTCTAAATCATATACGAATTCATTGGTCCATTTGAGATTATTGTGAATCTGGCACTAATAGCCTATCCTTAACGGTTGATTTGAATCTGGTAATTTTCTCAGTGTCTCTGATAGTGGAGTCTAATTGATCCCAGAGCCTTCTCAATCTATTAACAGGGGCATGAGCAAGGTAACGAGGTTTAACGTTTTCACCCAGGATCGGTCTTATATTTCTAACATTATACGGGGCATCTCTTGGAATGAATTTAGAACTAAGATCGACGCATTTAGTGTGTCCTTTCAAGATTTTATACATCGCAAAGTAGTCATAACACGTATGCAGTTTTTCAATAGTGAGCAAGTTATATTTTCCCAAGTATGGGGAATAGTCATGGTCCAGGTAATGCACAGGACTTTTAGATTTTTTGGATGCATAACGTATAACATTATGCTGGACACTTTCAAGTGGCTTGAAGAGCTCTAAGGTCATGGGCGACCAGATTACCGAACAATAAGTCAGAATTGGAAGAACTAGAGATTTATATGGAGTGATTATTGTATTTTCTGACTTGAAATCAATCGTTGCCCTTTTTATAAATCCTACCAGTCTATTGGCTTTAGAGATAAGCCGTTCAAGATGGCCAGTGAACGTTAATCCACAGTCTAATGGAATGCCTAGGTCTTTCACTTCAACACACGATACAATGGATTGGTTCTCAATTTTATAGTTGCTAGTTTGCTTTGATAAAGTTCTGGAAAATGTGATCTGCTGGCATTTTCTTTTATTTGGTTACAGTCCATTGACCTCTGACCATCTTACTGGGTTATCCGAATCTGATTGCAACTATGCTTTGTCATAACGACCAGAAACTTTTTTATGCAATTTGACATCATCGGCAAACATCAGCAGATGACTGTATTTTACGACATCGGGAAGATGATTTATGAAAATATTGAAAAAAATGGGACCCAGATGGGATCCGTGGGGGATACCTGATATAATGGGTATGAAAACAGAATACACTCCTTCAATTCGTACTGCTTGTGTGCGACCACTGAGATATGATCTACACCAGTTCCAAAGGTCTCCTTGAATACCGTAGGCCCATAATTTCTGAAGCAATTATTCATGACTGACGGAATCAAAAGCTTTCGCATAATCTATGTATATAACGTCAACTGTCCTCCTTCTTAAAACGATTCTTAAATATGATCCTGTAATAGAAGCAGATTAGTGGTCGTAGATCGACCAGGCATGGAGCCATGTTGGCAGTTTGTTATTTTAGGCTCAAAATAAGTAGAGATCACGTTGGCAATAATTTCATCGAGAAGCTTAGGTATAGTATTCATGGTTGAGATTGCCCTATAATTTGATATATCCTGCTTATCTCCACTTTTGTGGATCGGAAGCACAAACGTTGCCTTCCAGATTTCGGGAACAAGTCCTAGTTGTAAAGATGTATCAAAAAGTTGGGTGAGTGGGACAAGAAGAGACGATAAGCATTTCTTCAGAAAATAGGAAGGTATACCATCTGGTCCGACCGTATAACTATCATCGAGGGCTAGGATGGCTTTTTCTACATCCTCAGAAGGAATGTTTAGTTCACTTAATAGGTCCTGACGCAGTCAATAACATCAGGGACCGAATCAGGAAGATTTGCATCATTAAACACTGATCCAAAGTTTTCAGAGAACAAGTTGACAATTTCACCAGAGTCAGTTTGTCTGTCACCATATGACATACTTGCCGGGAATTAGTTATCATTATTCAGATTTGAGGCATAAGACCAAAATTTGTTACCGTCATCTGAAATATTGGACTCAATTTTGGCAATGTATGATTCATAGGCCAATCTCGTAGCTCTCTTGCACTCTGCCCTAGCTTTACTGTAAGATATTCGGTCTTCAAGTCTGTTGGAAGATTTCCGAGCCTTCAGAAGATCTCTTTTGCATCGTACTAATTTTTTCAAGTCATAATTGAACCACTGCGGGAATCTATCAACATAAATTTTTTTAGGCGAGACAAACTTACATATAATATTACTCAGTATATCATGAAACTCTTCTACACAAGCCTGAAAATCTTTACCAGAAAGCTCAACTGCCCAGTCTACTAGATTCAACGTTTCATCAATTTTTTGATAGTCAGCATTTCTAAAGTCCAACTTTACACAATTTGTACGCAAAGTAACTAATGGTTCAGCATGATTTCTTTGAAGAACACAAGGTATATGGTGAAGGTCCGTGGGCAGCAGTTCATCTTCAAGATCCAAGTATATCCAATTCGATGCATTGCCGAACAACAAATCCAATGGGTAGCCTTTAAAGTGATGCACTTAAATTTTGAATTCCTCTTAAAATATTTCCACTATCGATCCGCCTTATTCAGTAGCATCATGAATGAGTCAGACCGAATATCTATAACTTACTGAATGGATATAGCGTACGTCTTCGATGCGTACGCGGAGCAAGTAAAATATTAAATCTAGGGCTTAAGTAATAAATCTCTATAAGCAAGGGAAAAATTGTACGTTCTTCAAACGTACGCGTGCGGGTGTCCAAGGAGAACGTACGACCTTGAGGCGTACGAATTTTTCGATCTCACTAACGACCCCCTGTCTTAGAGGAAACGTACGCCCATCAGGCGTACGGATAGACCGATGGTTTTACTACCCCATTAAATTGTCCCTTATGATTGCGTACGTTCGTTAGACGTACGACATATAAGGTAAGTGTACCCAACTTGCCCCCATTAAGCCATTTTCTTAATAACTTTGGCCCATCTCCATATTTTCCAACGTACCTTAGCCCATCTTAAAGCTTGTCTCAAGACCTTTAAAATGAGCTAAGATACGTCCAATTCGGATGAAGTGGCGCCGAGCTGTTTGAATTCTCCCAAAAGGTGATTTTTGAGAGTTTACAAAAGTGTGTACCCAACTTGCCCCCATCATTTAAAACAATGTAAATCGGCGATGAAGTGAATAGAATCGCTTTGATCCGTTTTGATCACCGTGCAGCGACATGTATAGCTTTTAGCTGGACCAAGACATCGTTTCCGACCTATTTTGACGTGATAAACACGTTCTGAGTGGTAAGAAAAGCCATACTGCACGCCTTTCTGAGATAACCATATGGGGGCATGTTGGGTACACTCCGATGTCGGCCTTCTTGGTTCTCAAACCATCTTCGTGTTTTGTACATAAAATCGCTCCAAATCAGAGTTCTGCAACCCTGAAGAGCGGATTTTGAAGGTCTTAAGACAAGGAATCGAATGCACAAGTCAAAAGAATGTAGAATAAAAGACCAGGAGAAGCTTTCTTTTTCCACGCTTTTTCTATTCATCAATTCAATTGAAAATTCTTTCAAGAACTTTGTCTCAAAAATACAATCTTGCCGAAACTTGAACTGTGCAGTACCACATTTTCCAATGCCGAGAAAATCATGCGGATTTTTTTCAGACTTTTGATACACAATCAACAAAATTTTGAGACAAAAATTTTAGGGCCAGGATCACCCACTGTGGAAGGCTTCCCGGCGAAGGATTTGAGTCCTTGGTATGAGTCAGATTCTCAAAATCGTTGCTCCACTATTACCATTTTTACAGACAACAATAATAAGAATTCGCTTACCAAGATAAATCTACGTACAAGAACCCAACCAAATACATACATCTACAAGCGTGAGATCACTCATAAATAATCAAATCTTCCTATTGACTTACTTGATTCTCATTGTGATAAAGAATATTTTCTAACAGTAACAATAATTGTTGATAAACAGTAACAATCAATCATTGGTTTAAAACTCGCTCGCTTGATCAAATCTGACACGGTAAAAAGTTTCCTGGGCCCTGGAGTAGTCACATTTGCGCGTCCTAAATTCTTTTTCCTCATTTCTCATCGGGCACTGAAGCAACAATCTTGCCGCATCGCATTTTCGACTCAAAAGACCACGAGATCCCCCTATGAGAAATCAGTTGGAGTGCGTTTCTTTACCGATCATAAACAAACACATACGCGTAACGAGTGAGTAGACTGTATGTGGGGCCCAGGCGATGCATCGCAAAGATAGGGTTAACGAACTTCTTTGTCACAGTATTTTTTCCCCGTTATGCGGGGTCATGAAAGAAGGGGGAAGCTTGAAAGAGAGTAAGAGACAGAGAGACATTGTTGGTTCGCTCGACTGCTCATTTATCAGAATTTCATGACTGTGATCCCCTCTCTTAACTTTTCCAAGTGAGATCTCTCTCGGAGTTTGGAGTGAAATTGTGGCAACTCGGTACCGAGTGAGTTTCACTCAGGAAGAAAAGAGTGAGATTTTTCACTCGGGGAATCCGAGTGAATTCAAATGTTATTTAGCTGAGACTAAATATTTTCATTTGAATCATACGTGGTGAGCTATAAAGTTAATTAATTATTATTGATCACCCGAAGGTTGGAAAAAAAAGAAAAAATCTATTCCCCCCGCAGTGGTATAATAACTCCGATATTTTTGTTATTTGGGAAGTGCGGGGAATCGAACTGAGGTCGTCTTGTTTGAGAATCGGACTGCTTCTGTACTATGAGCTACTGATGCTGTTGACACCCGTACTCATATAGCACCTTCTTATGGGGATGATGCACCGTTTAACTTCATCCTTGTTTGTTATAAGGAAATGAAAATATGAAAACTAGCTATTGTTTCGAGTGAAAAAATTACAAAAGTGAAACCCTTATTTCCTCGGCAACAGGTAGAAATGTGACCAATTTTCTTGGTCACCCATGCAATATATAGATATAGTAACAATGCAATTAGCTTAGACTTGGCAAGGTTCTGGCAAAAAAATTCTCACAATTTCTACCAAGGAGGGCATTGCTTCTATATTAATAGGGTTGATGGATTTTTTGACAATATGCAATATGATATAATATTGGGCTGTATATTTTTTAAAAACATATGGAAGAGGATATTGACATTTCTTCGCTCAGTTTTTTAACGAATATCGCAAGAAATCTACCATTTTCCTCTTTGGAAGCTACGCGAGCGGCAAAACATAATCCAAACTTTGATTTGAGCGTCTCACTCTTGCATCCGAGTGAAATTTCTCTCGAATTTTCGAGTGACATTTTTGATTTTTCGATGTCTGACTCGTTAAGAGAGCTGTTATACTTCTGTACACCACTGCAATTTTGATTTCAAGGAGTTTTCCTCGGAGTACTGCGGTATTGTTGCATTGGCGCTCTTTATATAGCTGTAAGTTTTCATCCTGTTACCTCCTTTTGCCCATCGTCTGTCCGGACGATTACGACGATTTTCTTACATACTTATCTCATGCTGAAATTTATAGTCGTTCCCCTTATCCGAAATCCTTACGACTCTTCTCATCCGACACCTTACGGCTGGTTTCTAATAACTTGTCGCGACGTTATGTGCAGTATTCAATCATGGGACTGGTAGAGCAGACTGAATGTAGTTATGGGCCAAAAAGTCATTAAATATGACCCGCTGATCTCTAATATAGAATTTCATTAATGACCTGAACGAAAAATTGCATACATAGTC
Organism: Eretmocerus hayati; assembly: GCA_029851415.1. Classification (NCBI taxonomy): domain Eukaryota; kingdom Metazoa; phylum Arthropoda; class Insecta; order Hymenoptera; family Aphelinidae; genus Eretmocerus; species Eretmocerus hayati. The sequence goes on from CM056742.1 coordinate 138,452,486, forward strand.
GCGACATATTATTGAAAACCGGCCATAAGGTGTAACATAAGGGGAGCCGTAAGGATTATGGATTATTGATTTATTCATTATCAACAATGTTCGTATTGAACTTTTTTGTGGTATGAGTCCTCTACCTCTTTGTTTTTGATATAAGACAATGTAGTGCCATTCACTAAAATTTCATTGGAAGATGTATTCATAGGTGGAAGATGAGTATATGATCATAATCTCATAATCCTGACAAGGATGGTTCAGTGTGGGTCTTTTTTCCAATTCAGCAAAATCGACACACTACAACAAATATTTTCATATTATAAGGAGAATGGTATATCCAATTCAAAGATTCACTCAATTGAGTTTCTTCGCCTCGCACAGCTTTACGTCCCATAACATCCAAGATTTACATTCCCGGATTGCTTGTTTTATAATACCACGAATAAATAGAAAATTGTATCTCTGGTATATTCAACAGAACAGTGACGAATTATTTATCAAACTCTGACTGGATATCAACGACAGCAATATTATGTAGAACCAAATCACAACCATCACCACCTTGAGCCCCGGGTATTCGCAAAGCGCAGCCTCATACGCTTCAATAAGGGTCGACGAATCATGCCACTCTGCATTGCTCAAGATCTTTCTATCCTGAAATTCCACGAAGAATAACGCTATAGCGCGCTACATTGCCAAACCTAACCTCACCAAGGGCATCACTGTACTCCGTATCTAACCAAAGTCTTGTCGAGATGAAAAACTCACAAAACAGTCTCATTCGAACTCTATATAAGGAAATATACATACACTGTGTATCTCGTCTCATTAGACGTGTTTACTTACGTCTGTCGACGGGTCAATATCTCGATGAGGCGACGAGCCATCATCAACTCTGACGGGTCCTCGGCAACCGGTAACCAGGGTGAAAGGCCCTACGTGACCTTGAGCCGGATGCGATACCGGACCGACCGGACCGCGTCGCCTAGGAAGCAAGGACCGCCGCCTTGACACGGCGACACCTATTATGTACAGACACCATCACCGATGGGTAATGAGCTCCAAGAGATCACCATTACGCATCCAGGATTGCTGAAGACTTTTTGCAAGAGGCAAGTTTACTTGATTTTCGATTTGCTCACCTGACCGTAACGCGTTCTCGTACTCATCCGAAACGCCTTGCATGATGCCTCTGTTGAGCTTTTTTTCGATTGACTTTCGATGCCTGTAATGAGCTCTGCCTGGAAATCTGATGTGATTCCTGTCTTTCGCTTATGCTGCATCTAGTGCTTGTCTAGTTTTTTGATCTACAGAATCTTCGTACATGTTGAATTTGTAGACACTTTACACGTGTCACTGTGAATTTCAATAGGTTAGTTTATTTATGGATGGAGCACGTGTGACGTGACGGGGTTGACCGTGACGGGAGCAGCTCGTGCCATAAGAATTTTGTGTTCTGCTACAGATGATAACTCACCATCGTTTGTTATTACTGTTGTTTCATACCTATCTTACAATATCATATCGCGTCCATTGCGACTATTGTGAGTATATTTTCTACTGCTTTATAATATATCTCATGACCTAATCTTATTCGCGATTTTTCAACGAAACTCATTGATAATTTTTACATTTTCCATCATCTTAACCTGTCAACCCTTTAACGCCTGAAATGACACATATATGACATTTTTGGGGTCCGTTTTTGACCATCGAATAGCTCTCAATGAAAATTGGAATATAATCGACGTAAAATCGTCTGAACTCCCGAATTATTGGGTGCAAAATTCCACGCCAAATTCCTCACAAAATTTCGTCTCAGGCGATCCTGAAGAGCTACATTCAATTTTTTTGCAAAAAAAAAATATGATTTTTATACGTCCATACGTAGAAACAGCGTGTTTCTAGGCCTCCTGGCTGCGCGAAGAGGCCTGGAAACAAGCTGTTTCTGTGTACAGACGTATAAAACTACATACGCGTCTCGTGCGGAAACATTTTTCCAGCACTCGACGCGTAATGTACTATTCCATTTGAAATCGATCCAGCCAGATGCCATTTTAACCCCCAAAATCAGTATATATGGCTGTGGGAAGACGAAAAGTCGTATTAGTGGGTCCTGAACTACAAAACCTATGGATCAGAAAAATTTTGAAAGACGGACCTGGACCCAAGATATCGGCCGAGACAAGAAAGTTGTTGGAATACTGTCAAGCTTTTCGATCTCAATTCTGAGCATAGAGTGGCTTTTGGAAAAATATCGAATGACATAAAATTTTCGACGTTAAACTGTTTGTTCTTTCAGATTTCGTGATCAAAATTGGGCTAGTATGAAGTTTGATGCGAGAAAATTCATATCTTCATCAGAATCTACCTTTTTTTGAATGCGAACCTCATTTCAAATCCAATTTCCATCGTCAAAATCGATACACTATTACTCGAGACACGGAAATATCGAATTTGTAGACTCTGAACCTCAGAACTATAGTGTTGAAGTGCAGCATTATTATCCGGAATAGCATCGGACCGGACAAGTTCTCGATCGCGCTAGTATGCACCTTACAGACTCGTCATCAGAACTTTGTTTTTCCCGAGCACATGTCCGTCAGAACCCTTGAAAATGAACGTAAAAATCGCTAAAAAATTCTGAGTGTAGATACCCCGAATCTCTCCAAGATGCTTTCTCAGAAGAATAACTTAAAATATATGGAAATTTTTTGATTAATGTTCATTTTTTCCCCATATCTCCCTCTACAACTCGTTTATCTCGCTTTCAATGATCTAAGGGCCTACTTTTCCGGCATTCTAAATCAATTGGTTGATATCAAATTCTTTTGAGCTTCGCAAAATATCATTCAAATAGAGTTTTTCTCAAAAGAATCAAAATTACCACCAAAAACTCCTATTCAATCACATAAAAACCGATTTTAGCAAAATTCCGTCTCAACCAAACGATAGATACTGATGAAAAAACCTCGCTTTAGATGCCTCAAATCGGTCTAAGATGCTTTCTCAAAAGAGTAACTCAAAATTTATGAAAACATTTTCATTGGTACTCATTTTTCCCCGTATCTTTCTCTACAACTCATTTATCTCACTTCCGATGGCCTAAGGGCATATTTTTTCGGCATCCTAAATCAATTGGTTGATACCAAATTTTTTGAAATACGTGAAACATCATTCAAATTCAGTTATCTTTCGAATAAATCGAAAATTTCTACAAAAACTCCATTTCAATCATATTCAAACTGACCGTACCAAATTCCATCCCAACCAAACCATAGATATTGCCAAGAGAACTTGAGTTTAGATTCTCTGAATCCCTCGCAAAAGCTCCCTTGAAAGAATTTATCAAGGTATAGGAAATTATTTGAGATTAGAATGCTAATCATAGAAACTTCTGGCAAAATAGAGAAGATTATCTGCAATCAGATTGCTAATGGATGTGGGATTCGTTATAGTTACTATCATATAACGCTGTGAGAAAGCATTCCGCTAATCACTTTTAGCAGCGTATTTTTGTCACTGATCCCCAATAAGTGTTGATCTTCGTACTAAGATATAGCAGGTATTTCTGTTCATGTTTGCATCCGGGAAATTCTGCTCTCCACCGGTAATCCAGTACCGTAAACCGGGGTGAATGTGGACCACTTTTGACCTTCCATTGTGATTTTCTTGGTCTTTTTCATACTGAAACATGATGTATGGGTAGTGAAAATTTGAGTCTCGAGCTCAGCTACAAGATTCCGTTGTCAGATTTTGATATTGATCCCGTGGTTTTTCGAAAATCGCAAAAAACAGGGTGGACACATTCACCCCGGTGATAGGGGTGAATGTGTCCACCTGTGCCTCGCCTGCGTCTAAAGCGCACGGCTCGTATATGGAGGTGTCCTCTAATAAGCTTTTTCGTACATTCTCCCCTAGCTAAGGAAGATGACTCATTAGAAATGATTCAAGGGTATCGAATACTAGGAATGACTCATCTGCGAAATGATCCAACTGGAACGACTTAGGGGAGAGCGGGGTATGGTGGGCAGCTCGAAAATTTGGGCACCCCAATTATAAAATACAAAAAAATATTTAAAAATGCGAATGTTCATGAATTCGCATCAGTGTATCACCTAGTTTTTCCCTGGGGAGTTACAAAAAATTTCAATATGTTTTCACCCTTCAAAATCGTATGTCAAAATTCGAGGTGAAATATCGCGTGTCACGCTTGTATGCACTCTACCGTTCGTGCGCCAATTTGATCGAAATTACTTGGCTACCCATCTCTCATCGGTAGCTTTGTTCGTTAGCTTTAATATCCAATTTGAATCGAAGTGATCCGACTAGTAGTTTTTGAGCAATAATGGTAATACGAAGGTGAGTGGAACGGGGTATGATGGACACAAAAAGCGGGGCGAGTTGGCCAGTTCCAACATACAGCCACAGCACATGAGCCGCGTGGCGCCACCCAACCTAACCTAACCTTCGCAGCGCCTCGTGTTGTTATTGATATTCTGCTCTCGCTGCACCACGGATGTGATTGTTTATCGATATTATTGATAATTTTACCTCGATGTGAGTGAAAAGTGAGTGCTATCAATGCCGTGGGTGGTGGATTAGAAGTTGTATCACATAATATGACCACCAGATTCGTGCCATGCATCCAGAATGCATAATAAACTTGTGTGTGCGAGCGAGTGAGATCCGAGCTGTGACATCTTTTTGTTGAATTATCGAGTTTTACCATCATCTCACGGCATGACATGGACCTGAGGCATCAGATGAGGTAGAAAAATGTTCAAATATGCGAAGGACAACAATTCTGTATGTGTAGTGTTATTATTATACTTAAAAATCGTGAGTGTCCATCATACCCTACACGACTGTCCGCTATACCCCGCGATTACCCATCGTGCCCCAACGATTAAGGTTTAGAAAATAGCATTTCTATGAAAATGTGCGAGTGAAAAAATTTAAAAAAAAAATATCCCATCATTCCTGAGATGTTTCTCTGTCGAATGATCACTCGCAGATCCGATTATAGTAAAAATTGTAGTTGCCAAACGGGTTTTAATTAGCTATGCCCGACATACCCCGCTCTCAGAATAATTCAAACAAGCACCGGATCATGCAGATGTTTATTCTATATTTCAAGACGTAGAATATCATCCTTAATTGGATTCTCCAAATAACTGATTCTGGATGAGTCATTTTTAATGTCTCGAATCCCTGAGTCACTTCTGATGAGTCACTCATTTTACGCAGGATCATCAGTGACTTTTATGCAGTACATACATGCCTCGCGATTACACCTTCAACCAACGTCTGAGAGATCTATCTGGCAATATTGATCCAGGATTTTGTGAATGAGATCGATGATGTTTTGAGATCAGAATCTGACATAACCACTATATAGACCAAATCTAGGGAGCTCACTCACAGCGATCCAGCCGCGGGAGTCGATAGTGTCTCTTCCCAAAGGTCATCCCAAGCAAAGGTCTCACTCAAATCCAATCGACAGAACTTACCAGAATTACCGAGTAGACCAAATTCAACCAATCCGCATCGGGTGAACTCATACATTGATACCAGAACCTACCAAAATTCCCTGGATAGATTAAATTTAGTCGACCTGCAGCAGGTGGACACATTCACCCTGGTCCCGACGGAAATTGACAATGTCTCTACAAAATGGTCGTTCCGAAATAACCATCGCACTCAATCCAGTCGGGAACATTTTTTCATGTCAAGGACATCATTACCGACTGCCAAAAGAAAGTCATAAAGCAATGACTCTAAGTTATTCGTTCAGATAAAAGTATGAGCGGTGCAACTTTTGTCCTTATTTTCACTTCATTCGACAGCAGTGGAGATACTCTAGACTTCGTTTCCATAGAATAGAACTCATTTTTCCAGAGAGTAGAGATTTCAGGCTTCAAAATGATCCCCGGAAGGTTTCTGTAGGTGCTATAGAAGCCAAATTATGACGCTGACAATCTTATTCGGGGAAAGTGGACACATTCAACCCGGTTTACGGTAAGATTGAAATTACTCTAACCTAGAAATGCCGCGTTCAAAATCGATTTCAGGGTTTTCGTAATGTATTCGTTCTCCGCTTGGAAGCCAATTTCGGGCACTGGACGTCTGTCTCGTCGCGGTGCCCTAATTGGGCTACCGCGCTCAGTATGAGAATATATTATTCTTCTTCGGGGGCGACGATAAGAAGGTTTGAATCGGTCGCGTGGAAGATGCAACTACGTTCTTCCTCGTAGTTTGACTTGTTGAAGACGATACCCATGATTTTGAGACTCGAAATTTCAGGGTCATGCCAGACAAGGTCTACTTCGCCATGCTAAGGTGATGCGGTCACCATGCAAGCTGAAAATCATTCCCATCTTCTTCCAATTCTGCTGCTATTTAGGGTAAACGGCGAGTGCACAAATATCTGTCTAGATTCGTGCACTCGTCGTTAAGCCCGAATTGCAAGAGAATCGGAGAAAGATGGGAATGAAAATAATCGTATATTATAGGTTAGGAGTTTCCCGCGGCCGAGTTATCCCAATTTTTTCCGATTTTTTTGTGATTTGGGCTAAGCGACGGATTGAGGAATACATGTTGGGCAATAAGAAGTATTCAACAACTCGTTTCACACTTCGAATCATCAAACTTTTCATATATGATGTATTTTCAAGGTCCATGATCGCGGTGCACGGTGACTGCATCGCCTTAAGGGGGTTCGATAGTTACTAACTTTTTCGGCCAGAAAGCTGGGATTGATAGAATTTATAGATTGAGAACCTCCGGAACGATTGCTGTTAAGAAAAATATGGGTTGATGATAAAATTTTCGAGATTAACTCATTTGAAAATTGAATGTTCAACCAACGTCTTACGGGCTTATCAAATTTTCTGACAGGAAATGACAGGATATCTTTCTGTATTGATCGGCCATAGTTATGAAAAACTAGGGGAAGGAAACTGGAATTCTGGACTCCTTGGTGGATAAATAAAAATCGGGGGTTGACGGACAATTTTGAGAGAATTTTTGCATACAAACTGATGACGCGGAGGTTATACATGTGATTCCCGTGCTTGTTGCGGCGAGGTTACGGTAGTCAAGAGACGCACCAAAAATTATAATTCATGATTTCGCAGATTCTATCATTGTCAAAATGATTTCTGGCCTCATCTCAACTCATATCTTGAATTTACAGATAGAAATCAAAGCAATCAGGAACGCGAATATGGATTTTTGGGTTTATTGCTACTATCGGTTCTCACCTTGACTCGCGAGTCGCTATCGAACCCCCTTAAGGCGCTTTGTTCTTTTCGCAAGGATGAGTTCATGATAGAATTCTCTTTTGGGTGTCTAGGGCGAGGCTTAGATCCGAAAATGGTACGCCTACGAGCGTAGATGTTCGTACTTTCGTCTATAAAATGACCAAAAATGAGTTGATTGGCATGTGATCTGAATTCTTCCTATTTTCAATATCTCGTTACCCGAAAAGAAAGAATTCACATGGAAATCGTCTCTTTGAACAATCTCGCAAGTATGGAGGAATGCCCAGGTCATGCATCGGAATACAAAGGTCCAGTAATGAATTGATATTCCTCGTTCTTAGTAATTTTTTTATTAAATATCATGAGTTAAAGGAAGCCGAAAATTTCGATACAAGTCTTTCAATTCTGATCTATTCTGATGAATTTCACATGCATCGGCTCAATTGGTTGCAATGGAAGAGTAAACTTGAATTCCATCTTGTCACGAGGATCAACCTGTTCGATGTAAAAATTTTGAAGAACTTTGGATATAGCCATCTTTGCTCCAAGCATGGCGAATTTTCGACCTACAAAGTATCAATCAATGTATTAGTGATAACCTTGATCGCGGTATCTCGATGCATATCTTGACTCAGAGTACCCAGAATAATGATATGCTCGGATTTACCAAGGGAATAGTCTAACGCAAAAGAGATATTATGGTCATAAATTCGGGCCTCAAAGCGAATCGTTGTTTCGAAATTGCAGGAACACTGATTAACTCACAGTGTTTTGGTTCGAAAATATTTACAGAGATCTTCAAGGGGTATTTTTATCCTCGAATCAATTTTGACAATATACAGAGTTCCGATGGACATGATTAACAAAGTGCCCAGTGTTGTATTTTGTGAGGAAACTGTTACTCTTGAGCATGTGATGAACGTTGTACCATGAGTGCCAGTTATTCTATCCTCCATGTGGTGAGACATTATGTTCATATGATAGACAAAACTGAAACGAACCTCTCAATGACACTGTCACTTGCCTCATCCCAAAACTCGAATCACTAAAGAAAATCAAGTCAACGGGTGATGGATGACGGAAAAGACTATTAGCACTCCCAACAACGGTAGCAGTTTTGTATATTTTATCGTGATAAACCTTAACCATGATGCTTTTTCTCATCCATCCAACTCTGTTCAGTATACCTCATGAAAATTTGACGGCTTTGGTCGAGCAAGCTTCAATTATGATCTGCTGTATCCTAAAAGGAATAAGACACGTGACCTATGCTTGACTACTGACAGTTGGAGCGCTCGGTGAAAGAATCTGGTAGGAATGTTTGAGCGTACAACCAATGAATAACTAGAATTTCTATGAATTTTTTCAGAAGCACCGGTAGATCAACTCAGGACTCCTAGTCTGAGTGACATCAGACTATAGGAATACTTTGTATAAAAGGATAACAGCAGAGTAGTCCGCGTAATGACTTATGACTTATACATAAACATTTCATGTTGTACATTTGTTGCTCACTCGAAAACTCCTCATTCATTCCTTTGCACAGCGCTTCTTCCTTCAATCCTCAAATGTAGGCCATTTTTCTCATCATAGTTAGGACACCGAAGCGAGAAATGAGTTGAACCAATCTTGACTACAGAAAAATATTTACTGAAGCTTTGTAAGGCATGATGTGTACTCGACCAAAGCTATTATGCTCTTGTAGAGTACTGACGAGTGTTAGAAGAATATGTGAGTAGAGAATACCATGTGAAAGACCTATCCAGATAGAATATACAAAGCTGCTCTCATTTATCTGGTATGCTAATACGCTGTTCTGTCATTCTGCTGAAGATTCAAAAATCCGAAGTAATCTGAAGCGACTGACGATTCTTCTTCATGCCAGTGATTTTAATCAATGTATTAGGCAAGATTGAAGATCTATAATTTCATGCACTACATCCTATTGGTTATGGGAAGTATGAGTTTCAGCGCCTCCGAGCGGCGGGAAACTGCATGCCGTGCAAGGGAGCAGTCGAACGTGTTTAGTGCGGGCTTCGGTCTTCTTATGCATTTAGCTCAAAAACCACAGCTCGGTTGTGGCAACATTATTGAAGGCGGTGAAAGGGTTTTCAAAGTCGAAGAATTTGAGCGCTTGTGAGTCTGAATCCGAGCACAATTGAGTAAATTAGAGCGAGTTGAAATTTTTGCCTATGCTTTTTGCATCGACGTTGCGGCCACCGCTCAAGCCACCGTTTCTGCCTTGACTCGTTCCTATATTTTCCTCGCTTCGGGCTCTGTGAATCCTTCAATAATAGTCTGATTGACATGTATGATGCCTCAAAATTTTCGCGATTAAAAATTGAACAACTTTCTCGCTTACTCTGACGAGGTTTGAGCAACGATTTACTGAAAAATAAAAGGAAAAAACCTGCCATGCATTGATTTTTTGCACATCCTATTTCTGACCTTGCTTTTTAGGAAAACCATCGCTCAAACCTTGTCAGAGTAAGAGAGAAACTTCTTCGATTTTTAATTGCGAAAATTTTGAGCTATCATACATGTGTATCAAGCCATTATTGAGGGATTCACAAAGTCCGAAGCGAGAAAAATATTGGAGCGAGTCGAGGCAGAAACGGTGGTTTGAGCGGTGGCCGCAACGTTCATGCAAAAAGCATACGCAAAAATTTCAACTTGTTCTAGTTTTCTCAATTTTGCTCGGATTCAGACGCACAAGCGCTCAAACTCTTTGTTTTTGAAAACCCTACAATCCTCGCTACAATCGCCTCGCGGACTATTGCCACATCCGAGCAATGATTTCTATGAAGACCAACACTGAACACGTTCAATGCCACGGATGAATCATCATACAGTAACTGCGGATTGAAGAAGGGATGCAGCAAGCTAGTGGTTATCATGCACTGTAAAGGAGCCACATCCAACCGAGGTCGAGGTTGACATTTGACAGGAGCTACCGTCTTGGTGAGCTCGTGAACGCAGTTGCTGTTCTACTAAAATCGCTGCCATAGTTGGCTACCGAGTATTTGCTGTTGGTATATTCTGGCAAGCAACATTCGAGATAGTTCACTGAATCGAAAGACTCTTACAAATCGGCGTCTGGTTTGTATCGTGGTCTCGGAGGGCTCCATTTCTAATGAAATCAGATCTAAGTTGCACAACCTCGCCTTCTGTGAATTACGAAGCGAGTAATCCTTGGTTCTACCCACTCATCTCACGATTCATACCAGACGCCGATTGTGTGAGCGGTCCTCTTCTTCTCGTAGCAATTTGAGGCGAATCCTTACAATATTCGGGGAATAATCTCGAATATCACAGTGTTGGGAGTTCTACAGGAATCTGCAGGTCGGTATCCAATGCTCCCTACACGAGAGAGGGGCATGTTGAATATACTTCTCTAACGTGCGTTTACATAATAAGAATCTCGTCCTATGAATGTACAAGGTTATGGTGCTAGTACCTATGCAATTGCGAAGTCCTGCGCTGAATGGCGAGTATGCAAATGGATGACGTTCATGAACGGCACCAGGTAAAAAACGATCAGGGTCAAATCGCAGTGGATCTGGCCAAAAGTTTGGATCTCTATGAAGTGCAACTAAGTGGATAAACACTTCTGTGCCCGCCGGAACAACGTAGTTTTCTGCAACAGAATATTTAGGTGCAGGTACGTCTTTTTAGTATTAATCACATATACTATGAAGTTGCAACCCTTTCTTATGAGAATAATATATGAAGATATTTCTGAAACTTTTGACTTTTGGACTCAAAAAGGGTCAGGATGGCGAAAATCGAGATCCACAACTGAAATCTCCCACCGACGGCATAGTCATTCTTCAAATAGATGGTATTCTAGAACGGGTTAAAGTCTTAGTGAAGGAAAGAACGGGTTTCCGATCCACCTCTCTAGGCTCTCCAACATGGCGGCAGACTACGGCCTCGCGCTAACACCAAAGAGCTCGCAGCGTGGTAAGCCTTCAAAAGTGTTGTTACAGGATTTCTTGGTAATCGAAACTCTCAGCATACTCACACATTAGACTTCAGAAAATTGGAGTTTTGAGAAATTTTTGAACATTTCTATGGAAAAAAACGCACTAATATGGTCTTAAAAAATCAATCACATGTGATTCACCAATGGGCCATAATTGATATTGAAGATCACGGTCGTACACACGTGTGTACGACCTTGTTGAAGATGAACCTTTTACTTTTTATTTTTTCCAAGGTTCATCAGAAAATAGTAGTTTCTGAGAAAAAGTCAATTTAAGTAGAGAAAAGTATTAATTTTCAATAAAAAATTGGATTTGTTATCAGAAAAAACCTCAATATTCTGACGCCACAATTGCGGGAATGGCATACAAATCGGAGCTCGTGCGTGGTCAATTCTCATCACCGATGAATACATAGCTATGAGACACGGAATCGACCTGATTTAGCTTCTTCTTGATATTGGAAGACACGGGTGAGTGAGCAAAATACTCCTTGGATGGAAATATTTAATTGCGACGGTTCGGCAACTTTCAATTGACCTTATCAGGCTGGAAAAAAACTTTTCACCAAATACGTATAACACATGATCACTCGGTCACAAAAATCATTTCTAGAGAAATTTTTTTCCTTATTTTGGGTGATAATTTAGATTACATATCACAGCTTATTCTAGTCAAAAGTGGAGAAAAGATCCACTCTTCGTCAAAACAACTCATCGTGAGCGCGCGTTTGAAGCAAGTGATGTTTTTGAATATACACACAGATATCAGATACATATACAACTATTAGCTACTAGCGCCAGCTGTTGCACCATGGTAGAACAGAGATCTTCGATACCACATAAATTGTAAGGATTCAAATCTATACAGAATAATATTACAACATTTTATTACTGCTGCGTGAACCCTATTCAAATTCTCCACATCCTCTTTTCTATTGATATTATGTGAGTTAGCTCTTTTACGCAACATCTCAGATACAAGACATTTGTTGGAATAATTCGATTCGCTATCAAGTTTTTTGGTACCGTCCCAGTCAAACTCATGATTCAAGTTCTTCCGTTGTTTTGAAAATACAGACTCACAACCCTTGAATTTTATGTGTTCATTGGTGCGAGTATTTAAGGATCTTTTCGTCTCGCCAACATATGTCGCAAGACATATGTTTCTAGAAGTGATTTTTGTGACCGAGTGATCATGTGTTATACGTGATTTTAATTTTGTGAAAAATTGTTTTTCAGCCTGGTGAGGTCAACCTAAAGTTAACGAAACGTCGCAATTAAATATCTCCATCCAAGGAGTGTTTTGTTCACTCACCCCTCTCCTCCAAGATCAAGAAGAAGCTAAATTCATATTTACGGAAAATACCTAATTCGCCATTTTGTTGCCGTCATCATAAAGTATCGGTTCCAAAATGATGTTCAGCTCAACCATGATGATCCCTTCCTCAGGAGATGGCGTAGAACCCCAATACACATTGGTTCTATCGATCGTATGATCATTATCATGAAGTTCACGAACTGTCCCATGAAATCAGTATCTTGGTCGACAGGTGAATTCTATTCACGAATATCGATTGTTCCGATCTTCCCGGGATCTTATCTGGTGATTACATATATATGGCGTGAATGAAAATGAAAAACAATGGAATCTTACTAAGATTCAAATCTGTATCTAGTGTCCGCCCAATCAAGGGAATGCTTGGATAAATTCGCAAAACCTCTTGCAGACAACGCTCGAGATAGTCGAGTTTTTGAATCCCAGACTCAGTCATCTTACCACCTCCTTCGTTTGTGACAGCGAGGACTTCAGATCTAGCTCGATCCTGAAAGGAGAAAGAGTCGTGAGTCAGAACTACTAGTGAACTCATTATTTAGCCCGAATCATGCGTGTAACGGTTTTTGACAAGTGAAGTCCGTTGAGGAAGTAGCATGATAAGGAATAAGACGGGTCAAGAATTTCTTTCACATAAACTGATTACTCCACCGTTCTCTCATCGAGGAAATACATAAGAGTACAGATCTTTATCAACCCACGACTTCTTTGCAGACTTCAAAATTAGGCTTGCACCTTACCTGGCTAGCTCAGTCTGCCGTCTCGTACGGAAACCGGCAAATTTTGAAGATTCACGCTGACTCACGTGGAGACTAACGAATTCTTAAGAAGTATTACCTGAAACTTCACACAAAGATTGGCACATCCCGGAAATCTGTACCCGAATACTAACATGTCTAAAAATTTGAGACGAGGTTGAACACATTGTGTATCTTCCAATTATAACATTTTTGTTCACGGGAAGAAGAGTGGCACTCGTATTGCAAGAAATATTCAAGAGATAACTGAATGAGTCCACATTCCGATTTCTCGATGAAAACTAGCATATTCTGAGGTGCTATTTTTCGTGAGAATTTTTAGATGGTCTAATTCACACCAAATGTGCTGGTTTCCGAAAAAATATACTAGTTTTCGCAGAGATCCTGAAACTGTGAGTTCTTCGAAGGTGCCAACGTTATGATTTCTGATACTAAAATGCATTCCTTCCATGATTAAGTCAGTCGGAAGCTATTGCTTTCTCAAGAGGAAGCTCTGTTTTCGAACAATAATTTGATCAAATTTATCATCAAATCCAATATATTCTTCAACAAAATTCCTACTATCTAAAAAAGGCTTGGACCATTTTCTTCCTCTCGCCAAAATTTATCGATTGTAGGTAACACTTCTTCTCCCCATGGCCTTCCGAATCTGTCAGAGACTCAGTTTTGCACCCCTTTGTTCGTGTTTGTGTGTGTGTGTATGTGTGAGTGTTTGTGTGTGTGTGCGCGCGGGTAGGTTGTTTTGTACCGTACACGCTTTCTCTCTTACTGTTCACTTGATCAACTTTTGGCTTCCTATAAGTTGTACACAATCCAATTTCTAAGAGTCCAGTGATTTAGCAGCTCTCAGCTCCGAGTAAATTTGATCCATGGGCTTTCAAAAGAAAAATTGATCAAATTTCGACTTTGAATACATTAACATCTTTTTCTAACACATTCTCATCAGGAATTGAGTCACCTACAATCTTCACAGATCTCAATTTTCCGTGAAAATCAAAATTTTCACCATGAATTTCATTTTAACCCTTCTCAAACCCACTGCATAGAAATTTTGTCTCAACCAAACAATAGATCCAAAAAACCTCAGACTTGATGACTCAAATCGCTCTAAAAAGCATCCTTTAAAGAATAACTCAAAAAATAGTAGAGCATTTTTCTAAATATTCATTTGTTCGTCTTAACTTTTCCTACTACTCATTAATCTCAATCTCGATTACCTGAAGACATACTTTTTCTTAATTCTGGATCGGTTGGCTGAAATCAAATTTTTTTTATTCGTGAAACATTTTTATTGAAAATAGACAATTTTCACCGAAAATTCGAGTTTAATCATCTTTGAACCCACTCTATCAAAACTCCGTCTCAACCAAACGATAGATATTGTTGAAATAACTTTAGTCTAGATGCCTCAAATCTATATAAAATGCTTTCTCAGAAAAGTAACTCAAGATTTATGGAAATATCTCTATTGATATCCATTTCCCCCCGTATCTTCCTCTACAACTCATCCTTCTCACTTTCAATGACCTAGAGACTCACTTTTCATCCTTTCGATATTTCACAAATTTTTCAGATCGATCGCTCAGGTATCCCTGTTACTCCACCGTATCATTAAGTTTCGATTGGGATGCAAATGAGAACATCAATGAAATGTCATATCCCTGAGGACATATCATAATCACCTGAATTTGCTTATTTTCGGCAAAAATTAACAGCATGAAGGACAAGAACACTCCTGTGCTTTCATAACCCTGCAAAAACATTCATACGTTGAATAGTCATCTTAAAGTAATAGTCTCTGTATGCGAAAGTGGATTATGAAAACGGATCATGTCCCAAATATTCTTTCTGATATAATTCATACATTGCATGCATGAATTGAGAAATTTTTAATCTTTGGGGGTTCCTCTAAGAGAACCTCGCCTTGTTGGTGAGACTTCATCTAATAACTTTTAAGAGTATTGAATAATGTTACATACTCCGGATAAGAAGATGAGTAATTCCTCGTGAACTCCACTCTCGTCAATCGCATTCTTTTCTTGGGCTTCCAACAGCAAATCTATAACCGCCATTTTCTTCTTTCCTAATTGATCGACGTAATTAATATTCAGCACTTCCTTAGAAATAATGAGATCAAATAGTACAGGCAGCCCCCGCTATTCGCGCTTAATGCGTATAAATAAAATGCCACGAATACCGAAACCGCGAATACTGGGACCTTGGGTTTATAGGAAGTGGGGGGGGGGGGTTATGGGTTATCATGAATCCGTGAGTAACTAAAAAAATCCGCACATCATCTTTAAATGAAAAATTCTTGTAAGAAGCCAGCAAGTTGACCCCATATATGAAAGATACGAAGTAACAGTATGGTACGATTTGAAAAACGACTGTAATTCACCCCAAAATCTGTTGGAAAAATCAGTCACGGGTGTGCGGTTGAAGAGCTCTGTCACTTTTGACTAGCGAGATCGACGAACATAGTCACTATACAATCTCTGGCGAGTGGCCATCAAGTTCTTCGAACTTCGGCCATTTTTCCCCTAGTGGCAGGCAAATGTAGCATTCTCAATTTTTCCAGAAGGCTCACAGTTTATTATCAAGTCAAATAACCAATGAATCAGTCTTGGATAACCATAACAATACCAGCACCCTGAAAATGATGAACAGTCGATCACAAAGTTGTTTTAGAATGACACATTTAAATGAAGTCCATCAAAAATTCACGTCTTATGAGCTGAGTTATCTCGAAAATCCAGATCCAAACCGCGAATAAGCGAGTCAGCGCACCGCGAATACCGGGGAATATGGCAAATCAGAAACCGCGAATAGGCGAATTCCGCGAATATCGGGACCGCGAATAGCGGGGCTGCCTGTAAAAAGGTGCAAAGGAGACACTTATATGACCGATAAGTTTCATTTGCAGTTTTTATATTTCCATATGAAATGTATGAGACATGCACAAAATAGTATCAAGAATCAAAACGTTAACCCTGAAGAAAAAAACGCTGTCCATTGTCCTCCCAATTCATACATTCATTCAGATGGGGACTCAGTTTTTTTGTCGGGGACGATGGAAAAAACAGTGCAAGGAACCATTTATATCATTCTTGATGGATGAAAGTTATCTTTTCACAATAATGAAACCGGTCTGAAAGAGTCATCCAATTCCAACTAAGACGCTATCTTGAGAATCCCCCAAGTATTCATATCCATGAGTGAATTTAATCTACTTTGAAGATCATTCAATTTGAGTTTCCCACAACTTATTTTCATTTTTGGCGAATAATTGTCTGTCGTCCAAGAATTTCACATTATGTTGTGATGTATATGGTTGATCCCGCCGAAAGTGAGATTTTTTGGGGCCAAAATCGTCTCGAGGAGTGATTTGGGTCAAAAAACTATTTCAGGCCCAGACGACTTCCGGTGACTCGTACCAGTTGATTCCCACTTGTTTGGGCATATAAGGAAGTATCTAGAGCTACGTATCTAAAAATTAAACCCGAAGAAAGATATGCTAAGTTTTCGGTGTTATGGTATATATGGAGGGGGGCGGAAAAGACAGGGACGTAAAAGACATTTCGACTCAAAAATTATTCTCACGGGTCGACAATTGAACTCCTTTCTGCTCTAATGCAACCAAGTACAACAAGAAAATGTATTTCACAAAGCGATATCAGGAAACAGGAGCACAACACGAGGACGGAGAGGACAAAAAATTTTATTCGACATTCTGAATTGACGTTTACATTGGGCGCTCGGCTGCGGATTCGGGTTTTCGCGCATAGATTATGTATATTTGGGTATTCTAGATGATGATTTCATTGGTTTAGAAGGCGTCATAGACCACTGGAGAGTTTGCCGAGTTAATTAGTGCTAAGCAAGCAGTTTCGATGCAAATCCGTCTTCAAATTGTCGGATAGCTGTGCCTGAGCTGAGGGTTTAATTTGGCTCCACAAAGTGGTAGATTATGTTTTTTGAAGTATTACAAATTGGTGTGCATAGCTACATGTACGGGCTTTTGACTCTGCATATTCGTCGTAATGGAACAAAAAGTTGAAGTTGGGTTGCCTACAGGGGACGGGAAGAACAATTCGACTCTTTATGAAGCACTACACAATACGGGGACGTTAGAACTGCCTCAAAAACTATTCACATAGTTGCACACCAATAAAATATAGCCCAGAGAATTGCTACAATGCACAATCTAACCCTAAGAAACTTGGGGGTACTTGGAACACGGAACATCCGCTTTTCGGCGGAATCACTCATATCTGGTTCACCTTGGAACGGGATCGTGATTGGGAGCGGTATGAAGTGCCTCACGGTATTTAGAATTTGGAAGTTTCATTTTCATACAAAATTCTTTGCAAGGTATTTTTAAAACCCAATATTGTCCATCATCCTTCCAAGCATTTCCTACCTTACATGTAGATTAATCTGCAGAGATTGGACAATCTGTCGGATGATGATAGGAATCTTGCAAACGGGTTAATAAAGCACGTACCTTTTGTTCCATGTAATAATGTATCAGTGTCTTCGAAAGAGTCTTGGTATCTCAGTAAAACCTCATTTCTCATACTCTTCCGCCTCTCTGTGAGAATCTGTGGGACATACGTAGAACTTATGATCGTAGAAGATGGGTACTAGGGTAAGTCGAGTTATAGAAAATTTCCGAAAATCTACATGCTGTGGGTCATAAGATTTGTGTTCTCCGTAGCAGATACAGCAGTTCTCTACTGAGTGCCAAGGTGTATGACATCTGCAGTCATAACAAGAGCCTTGAAGAATTCAAGAATGAGTGAATTTTCGAAGACGAAAAGCAGCAATCCCATCATTCTTTTTGCTTCATCGGAAAGAATAACGGTGTGGAAGTTCATAATCATAAGTTCATAAGATGGAGTCACTTCCAGTCATTCGGGTAGGAGAGATTATGAACGAATGAAAGAAAGAATATTATTGCTTCGACTCAGTCAATTGGAGAGAGTTGGATTACATCATCGATTCTCACATCTAAATTAGTTTTAGATGTGAGAATCGATGAACATATAAATTTCAAAACTCCCAATTCTGTAGTGTCGCTCCATCGAAAAAACCTAGGGCACGAGTTTGATTGGAAAAATACCAAGATCTTAGATAGAGAACCAAATTTTCATAAAAAGACACTCTCAGAAATGATTTTCATTAATTCTGATAAGAATAACATCAATCTGAAAGACGATATTTTCCATCTAAACCGTGTCTATAACTCTCTCCTATTATAGTTTGTCTCATCGTCGATTATGACACATAGCTGCTTCTCTTGACTCCTTCTCCTTCCCTTTCCTCTCCCCGTTCAATCACCTGGTTCTCTCTCTCTCTTTCTCTCCTCATCCCGTTTCCATATACACACATTAGCATGGACTGATCAGTATCAATATACCAAATATCGGCGTAAGACGTGAATCACAGTTTCTGTGTTTCTACGTTTTCAATCATAGTGTAAAAATGTGATAATCGTTCTAAAAATCAAAAAGCTTTAGGTATGTGAATTGTTGTTTGCAACTTCATTGTGAATCGTGCTACTGTTTGTCCATAATATATACCACATGTGTTGAAATTGTGTTACAGCCTGAAGAGGTTTGCAAAATATGCAGACGAAACGTTGCAATATACTTATATGTGCAAGAATTCTGTGTTTTATCATCCTCACAGACCTTAGTCCTCCACGATCGATTTCAAGATTTTCAACTCAAAATTTGTCTCTTTTCTACATAACGTAACTTTTCTGAATTTCATCAGTATTTTATACAGAAATTCAGACATTCATCAGTTTTAAGAATCCGGACCCCTTAATCCGGTATGTGTAATGTACACATGTTTCTTGTTTATTTTTTGAAGATCTACATATAGTTGATGTACTAATTTTTTCATGAAATGTGTTCTCTTCGAGTATCGGGGTCGAAAAAGTGAAAGATGGCAGATAAAATACGAGTTTCAAACGAAAATACGTTTATCACAGAAACAGAAAACTTTGAATCGAAAAATGTGTTGAGACCTTTTTTGTTAATTTCTTAAAGATATACATAAAGTTATTCAACACATTTTTCGATAAAATACATTTGCTTTGAGTTATGGGGTCACCACCGTGGAAAATAACAGATAAAATACGAGTCTCAGACGAAAATACGGTTATTACAGGAACAGGAGATCTTATATGGGAAAATGTGTAGAGACCTTTTTTGTTTATCGTTTCAAGTTCTGCCAAAATTTGCTCCATATATTTTTCGATAGAATGCGTTTATTTCGAGTTTTCGAGGGTGAAAAAGTGAGAAACATCGAAAAAACACATCGTACCAAGTGGCGATTTTGATTCTTAGTAGGTTGTGATCCCGCAGATGTCCCAAACCATATCCAATAAGAATCCTACTTGCTGTGATCAGCGGAGGACAGACTAGGTTCAGGACCACCGTGCGCACCAAACGCACAATTCCCATACTGTACGGTAGCCGAGAGAAAAATTGGTAAGGTTTCCCAGCATCCGAAAACTCTTTCCTTTTCTTTTCTTAGTTCTTCCATAAATTTTTTGCAAACTCGGGTGTCCACGTCACGGAGCCCTATCATGCCCTTGTTCACGTGCGGGTGTTCGCGTGTATGCGCGTGTGGTGTGCGTGCGTGCGTGTGTGTATGGCCTGTTCTACATAGGATGTGCTCATTGCGTGAGCGTACGTGCATACGCTTGCCCTTGAAGGATTTGATGCAAAGAATCTCATGAAGCAGCCTTAGCAGTCCTTTTTATTAAGAATTTTCACAAGTGAAGGGTTGGTTGATGATTAGTCGGCCCCAAGTGACATTATTGAGCCAGAAAATCGAGTTTTTTCATGTTTTACTATGAACAAATACAAAAAACATCAGCGGTGCAATGCGAACCTCTTCGGAAGAAAATACCGGTTGAGCAACGTTTTCACGATTCAGTTTCCGGATTGGTGACCATTCATCTCGCTCCTGCTAAGTTTCTGATCCCAAACACAGTTACAGCTTCCGCAAACTAAGACGGGTGGCCACCAATGCGGATACTGAGTTGCAAAAACGTTTCGCAACCTGAATTTTTTCCCCAAAAGGCTCGCGGGGCCACCACTACTAGTTTCTCTTATTTGTTCATGGAAAAACATTAGGAAAATTGTATTTCTGACCCATGAATGTTACCCGGAGAACACCATCAACGAATTTCATGGGTTCCGTGTTTCACCGATAATGAAAGAGCGGGTGATTCACGAAAAATCTTGATTTTTAGGCTCGATAATATCAGTCGGAGCCCACCAATCATCAACCAAATTTTCTCTTTGGGAAATTCTGATGAGGAAACGACTGGTAAGACCGCTTCATGAAATTCCCTGCATTAAATGCTCTGAGCGCAAGCGTATGCGCGTACGCTCACGCGCTGAGCGCGTCCTATGTAGAACGAGCCTATGTGTTTGTAGTCTCTTGTCTTCGTCGCTCGAATCCTCTCATTAGTCAAATATCAAAGCTCTTACTGCGCCTGAAGATGTCAACATTCAACATCGGGAACTTCCGTATCTATTCGTAAGAAGACGATTCTCGCAACTCCAAGCCTTTTGATTTTTGAAAATTTTCATTTTTTGGCTCAGGAAAATGGATACGTCAAAAATGGTGATGTGAATCTCGGAATCTGTGTACAATAATTGACAATTACCTCACTCATCCATTCTTTGGCCCATTTGGTGAGTCGATATTGCTTGCGACCTTCACTCAGAAACGGCATCATCCAGTTTGCGAGAAACGGACGGGCAGCTCTTCATGAGGAACAAAACAGTGGATAATTTTGAAAAAATAACTCCAACCTTCGGTAACTGTCCCCATCACTGCGTGTTTTTGAGGTGGTTGTCGTTTGAAGAGTAAGCAGTTTTCATAATCCAAGACGATGGTTGAATATGTTGGTCTAAGCCACCTTTACATGTGAGGAATTCTAGAGCAAGCTGGGGTCGGGGAAACATCTGAAAAGAAATTTTCCATCGTGTGTGCGGAAAGAGCCAATTTTGCACGGATTTTTCATTTCGTTTTCCACGTCGACAATGAATACATAGTGTTCGATACTCGGGCGCAGTGGTTTCCGCTTTCGAGCGATGGTTCCGATCCTCGCCGAAGCTCGGGACGGAAAAACAACACTCGGGCCACGGGGTAGTACATTAAGCGTCGAGTGACAAGAATCGTTGTTCTTCGCGATAAGTTAAGGTTATCGTGAGAACAACGTTTCTGGCACGAGACACATCATTCCCACCATCGTATCAAATGTACTATTTCTTGCTTATACTATGTTGGCTCTTGGATTCCTCCAGATTCCCTCTTAGGGCCTTAGGGCTCAGGAAGAGCCCAGTTTAGGCCCTTCTCAGCTTATTTCCATAAAATCATAGTTCGAATTAGACTCAACCTTTTCCCACGTACTTGAGCCGCATTTCCGTTGTTAAGACGGTACTACCAAGAATGAAGAGAGAACTTGTCCGTAACCAAAATATTTGAGCCCGTCAACTTCTGAAAAGTTATGAACTGAGACCAATTCTCAGCGATTTTGGATCGATATCCATATGATCTAGTTTCTACTCGTCTGTTCAAGAGTTACAATCTGATCACAAGAAAAATTTGATCATCATATTCTAACGTAAGCTACAGCAGTGAGAAAATGAACAATTCTTGGAAAAATCAAATCTTCTGGACTAAAATAAAAGAAACGTCCATGATTTTCCCCCACCATTCTTCTCCAGTGCGTTCCTTCAGGTGTCCTCTTGTACCAAGAAAATTTTGAGGACGCCATTCTTACTCTTCTTTTGTTTGAAATGCATTCCGAAACGCTGTTTTTCCAATTTCCCCTACAAGGCTATCATTGGCCACGAAGGCATATCACTGTGAGAAGAAATTCTGACAATGAGTAAGAAATCGTACTGGACCACAACAAATCCCCTAACCTGGTTATGTTGTTTGTCAGGCGATGAGACTGATTCTAAGGATTTCATCTTACAATGATGGTTCCATCTGTGAACTAAAACGCACCAAAATATATAGAAGTACTCCCCAGTATACCCACAAAATGTGGGAAAACTTCCGGAGCCAAGCCTCAAGTCGGAAGCGAGCCGGGAGTTCCTTCTGAGGACTTGGAAATGAGCTCCATTTCGCCTCACGGTGGCCTTCAAGTGGTTCTCAATTGGGCTGCATATCACCATGAAATTCATTGCAGGATATGGTACGGGATACCTCCAGAATACCCTCCAACTACTTCTGGAATTGAGAATTGAGCGTTCTTTCAGTTTTTCCTTCTTTTGTGATTTTCAACCATTTTAAGGGCATGTGGAAGCTAACTTTAACTAACATCGCGAAACACCCATTTATTAATTCTTTACACGAGCTACATGTAATAACTCAAGGAAGTGATACCAGACAAGTATACAACATGATTGTGAAGTACTCGACCAGCCGGGAAAGTCCAACGCGTTGTGAGTTTTGCAAAATTTTCTCGGAGTTATTCGAGTCGATTTTGAAATTTGCGTGGGTGTTGAAAATTATCAGATTGTTGTGATCAGATGGATCAGGAAAGGGATCAGGGGGATCATTCGCGCGAAGATCACATGGGATCAGCAGAGGGATACAGTTTGTTTTGCTGCCACACACGTGGTCTGGTTCCGAGGTTATTTGTTGGTGCGTCAGTCTCAGTATTCGCAGCCCGAGGAGGTGGTTGTTGGATTTAGTGGCGTTGTAGATGGGGAATTGTGCGACTGCCGTGCTCTTTGTCGTGTTCCCGGGCCTCGGGGTTGCATGGGCTTGTGCTGTTTGTGTTTGTCGCGTGGCCCGCGGGTGATTTCCATGGTATAGGAGTGCCGAGCGCGTTGGGGTCGGTTTTTAATTTCGGCCGCCTCTCTCACTCATCGTGCACCAAGACACCTCGCCCGCTGCACCAAGAAGCATTGCTGTTGCACAGCACTGAGACCAGAAAGCGGTAATCAGTGCCGACGGCGCAAGCAGCAACTCCCCGCGCTGGCAGGTTATACCGAGCTGACCCGGACTTTTGCCTGGTTGGCTACGTCCGGTATTCCCCGTCTGTATCCGTCTGCTGAGAGGCCGCCGTGACACAGTGGATGAGTCACCGGACTCCCATGCGGGAGTCCTACATTCGAATCCCGGTCAGGTCACCATTGAGATTTTTTCTCAGGTGCCTTTTTTCTGCGGTCTCGGTGGTTCGGATTCCACCTAAAACTGTAGGTCCTCTCCAACAAGGTACAATTCGCTAGTTAGCAGTATATGCTGTCGCCCTGGTTGATTTTACCTCGACTCCACGCACATGGGTGCCATCTGGGTGGGGCCTACCGGCGGAACTAGACGTGAAACTCAAACCATAGTTTTTTTGTATCCGTCTGCTGCGCAAACTGGGCGCCATCCATAAATGATATCAAGCCAAAAATGACCATTTTTGACCCCCCCCCGCCATCCCATGTCACACTTTTTCACAAATTTGAAGACCCCCCCCCCTGCCATGATGTCACAAATAGGTAAACCCCTCCCCCCTTTCCTGACTATTGGTGGATGGAAATTCCCTCTATCCAAGGAAAAATCACATATTACGACGCTAATTTTCGAGTTTATTACTCAATTTCAATACATACATTTGATCACATATCTTAATTGAACTTTGGGGTATAACTCTTATTAGAAGTAATGTTTGATATTAATGCCTTGAGATGCCCAAGATAATCTGCCTATGTATCACTCACGAAATTTCTGGAAATTCTTGCAAACTGCACTCTATGAACATGATTTCACGTTTGGGCATACCCCCCCCCCCCCCTTGTCACACTTCGTGGAATGAATCGATAGCAGACTTAGCGACACGATTGAGGCAGCTGTCTCTCAATTGTAATTTTACAGACTTGAGCACAGCTCTGAGGGATTGACTCGTGTGCGGTATTCAGGACAAAATGGCCAGAGTAGAGTTATTCAAGCTGTCAGATTTGTCGTTTTAGGAGGCCTTGAAAGAGGCCACGGCCAGAGAGAGCGCCATGAAAAACGCAACAAGTGTACGGGAATTGTTCTCCAATGATGATCGATTCAGCCCCGATAACTTTTCCATGGACCGGGCAGGACGTTACAAGCCCAGGCAACGACAACGTACAGGAAATACACAGAGGGATGATGAACGTACAGAGTCAACGCAATACAATAAACAGGCAAATGAGCGCAACTGTAACTGCTGTGGGGGATAAGGACACCCGACACATGTATGTAGATATCGGGACAGAGTGTGTGATTTTTGCAACACCAAGGGACACTTACAACGAGCATGTTCCCGGAAGAAGAATATGTCAAATCAATTCATCCAAAATGAGGACGCCGTTCAGGAGGCGGATAGCGGAGACGTTCGAGAGGACATTCTCACAGAATGCAACCATTATGTAGACTTTCATGCAATAGTTGAAACCCGTGATAGTTTTTCAAATTGTCATCACATAGAAGCTGAACCTATGTTCTAAATGTTGAAATTGATGAAGAGCGAATACAAATGGAAGTTGATTCAGGTACGTATTTCTCAGTAATGTCCGAGGGATTTGAAGATGAAATAATCCACTTTTCGAAAATTTTGACATTTTCATTTTCAAAGACTCATTAATCGAAAACAGTTCGATAGAGTGAGCTATGAATCGTCTCAGGACATGTTTGCGTGATCCTCTATCACCCACGTAAATTTCAGAAAGATTGGTCGAAAAGTTGAGGAGAAACCGTTGACCGAAAATTAGGCACAGACACACAGAAACGGACACGGACAATGATAAACAAAGTTAAATTCGTAGAGGATCAGGGATGAGCGTGGAGGATAAAGTGTGACTCACACTAGAGAAATATCCAGGAGAGGGACAAAATGGTAAAAGCCGACTCGCTATGAATGAAGATTTTCAGAATGAAAAATTGGGTCCGTCCACATTAGATTCTGCGGATGCGTGCATGGAGTCTGCATGCAGAGAATTTGGTGATTTTATCGATAAAGTAGATCGCGGACGAGAACAAAATCCGGTATTCACGCCGATTTACGAATGAGTATGAGTGGATCATCATCGTCCGTGGGGTGTTCAATCAGTTCACAAAGTACTCAAAAGATAAAATATCAGCTCGAAGTCATAGACATAGAAGTATAGACTGCCGGTCCCGTATCTTCGCCGTTGACATCGAGGCTCCCCAATGAGAGCGAGAGAGACGCAACATAGGAATCGCATGTTGAAAGCGTGCGCCTTGGAGCATGGCGTCTCTCTCACTCTCACGCAAAGGCCTATGTCTCGATGACAACGGCGAGTATACGGGACCAGCAGTCTATACTTCTATGTCTATGCTCGAAGTGGGTTTGGTTGATCACTGAAGAGGTTATGTTCGGTGTATTGTGTACCGCATAAGCCCGCGAAGCAGCAGACGCCCACAACAACTCCAACTATTTTTCTCGGAACCGTCATATTTCTTGAAGTACACCTGGGCGAGTCTCATGCGCGGAAATTTTAGGAATCTCTTTCTTGCGAATCTGATCTCGTAATGTTATCATTGTGCTGTAGAATCTGTCGACTCGAGTGTTTCTCGAGTGCCGGCTGCTTCGTCTTATCGAGTACGCATGATACTAAGACCGAGCATAGCCTCTTCAGTAATCAACTAAATTCCCTCCTAGCCGATATTTCCCTTATTTATTCACACTCATTCGTCAATCGGCGTAAATACTGGATCTTGTTCCCGTCCGCAATCTACTTTATCGATAAAATCACCAAATTCTCTGCACGCTGACAGCATGAAACTGCATGCACGTATCCGCAGAATCTAATGTGGACGCACCCATCGATTTGAGTGAAAAAAATAAGCAAAAATATTTTATTACGTATACAACCCTTGATCATCGAGGAAGCAAAACATAAGTAAAAACAGAATTTTCTCTCAATTGATTCAAAAATACTGATTTCCTCCATCAATTTGAAATTTTGCATATATGTTAAAAACCATTGAGCGACATTTTAAGCCATCGCGAGTCAAGTTTTGTCTTGGATTATGAACAAAACTGCGAAATTTTCAATTGACAAATTCCTCAAAAGCACGTAATGACAGGTACACCCATGTATTATAACTAGATACACCAACGACCGAATCTCAAGCTCAGCTCATATGACGCACTGCCCCGGAAATCCGGCCCAGTTAATATCGGGTGGTATGAATTATACCCCTTCTTAGATGGCTCATAGCATATATTCTCTAATTTGGATAGAAAATGTATCCGAGGTCATGAAGTTTTATCCTACAACGCTGTTTGCAAATCATCCACTACCAATTTGAACTCAGCCCGTGAGGTACACTTTTCTCAAATAGTCACGACATGGTCTTATGGGGTCTGAAGGTACCTTGAACAGGAAATTTGTTCTCACTGTGGTGGACATTGCATAATCGACCTAAAACTTGGACGGGTCTTGGTTGATGTCTTTTCTCATATAATGTTACTCAATTTCACAGTTTTTATGGTGCCGAATTGGTTGTCTAGACTGTGGATCAACTTGTAATGGTCAAATGAAGAGAGCATTGCGAATCAAAGCATCACGGCATCCAAGTGATGTGAGAAAGGATGGATAATTCAATGTAGATCTTGGAAAAAGCATTCCTTAGAGCTATGAAGATGGCTCCTGATGAGCTGAGATATTCATAGAATTTATTTGTAATCAATAGAGTGCAGAACTTTGGAATCGCCGCAATAGGGTAAGGATTACCTGAAGAAAGATATATCGGTGAGTGACTTGACAGCGTCCGCAAAACGGTCTCTATCTTTAGGTGCTACGTCATGTACGTCAAGGCCAAGGATTGCCTCTGCAATATTATTATTTTCATTGTTTTTTGGAATGCTAGCGATGATGTAATTCTTTCATTAACGATTGTAGATTGATAATATGTATCACCAAATGAGATTCCCAAAGAATACTGATGAAACATGGGGAAGATACTCCTAATCTGGACTTGATCCCCTGATCTCAATTCTTCTATAAATCTATCAGCATGATCTTCATCCAATGCAGCATAAATCTTCATAATAGCTTGAGAGAAAGCTGGGTTGAGCATTTTACGCCTCGTCGCCCACTTTTGCCCTAGAAAATGATCAAATGTTTCATCGAAGATTCTCTTCAAATGTACAGACGACACAATTAAAAGTCAAATTATTTGGTTTTAGCCGAACTTTTTGAAAACTATTTTTCAACTGGAATCAAACGGAGTATGAATATTTTTTCGAAGGAATTAAGCTACTCTAACTTCATCCATGGAATTACAGCCGGCTTGTCTCACTTCTTATATAGAACAACCAACCGACTAGGTAATGGATCCTGTCTTCAAGATTTTAGGAACAAAATTCAATGTGATTGGAGTCCAATTCTCCGAAGTCATTAGTTCAAACGACGCTTTGAAGAAATGAAATAATGGTGCACCTTGATGAGCCGCTGATGCAAGCAGCATGCCAGTTTCAAAGTTCTCAATACTCTGTTGAAAAGATCATACATTTATATATGAATAAAACTGATAAAAGAAAACATTTAAAAAACGCATTTATTCGCTTGACAACGAACAAAACCTGACTATGCAGGATAGAACTTGGCCGAGAGTATGATGACACTTAACTATATAATATATTTTAATGGTGAAAATGGAAAATGGTTGGAACAACTCGTGATTTCGGTGTTCGATTGCTGAAAATTGACTTCTACTTCTCATCACAAAAACTAAAGGCATGGGGCATCTTCATAACAAGCAGTTGAGATTATATAATAGTTGTAATGAGGTTGTTAAGAAACTTGATAATATATTCTGGTCCAGGCACACAAGTTCAAGGATCTTCATTTTTTTAACAAATATAATACCTCATATGTATATCTCACAAATAGCGAGATAAATATGAAAGTTTCAACGAACTAATGAAATGAAACACTTGGTCTCGTCGTGGTTTGTTCGTATATTTTTGCGCCCCACGCTTTCATTTTTTGTGACAAGATGTAGAAGTTATTTCTTAGCAATCCATCAACAACGGTGGCCGCGCTCGCGTGTCTGCATGGGATTCAAATACTCGCGCTATAATTTAGTAGACGAATTGCGGCCGGTATACGCCATCCTCTTGAAAGGCGTATCTGGGCCCAAGACATCAACCGAAACGAAAAGAGTTAAGATGCCTTTAATTCCATCGTTATTGAAACCTCTCATCCTTTTTAATCCCCCCATCAAATAGCTTCTGAAAAATATCATACGACATGTTTCCGACGTTAAATTGTCTGTTCTTTCAGATTCTGTGATCAGAATTAGGAGAGGACAACGTTTAAAGCGAGAAAAAAGCGTATTTCCATCAGAATCTCTCTTTTTTAAATGAAATTCATTTCAAATCCATTGTTATCGTAAAAATCGATACATTGCCACTTGAGACATTGGGATATCAGATTTGCAGACGATTAACATCGGATATCAGAATCATAATATGAAGAGGTAGCATTGACATCTCGAATACCATGAAATCGGACAAGCGTCCAGGTGCGTATGAGTATGCTTATGATAGACTCTTTTCAAACATTATCCTGACTTAATTCTAATCATTGTCTCTGGAAATTCAGACGATGTAATGCTTTTAACATGTCATATGATATTGCTCTAAAGTTATTTGATGTCGAGAATCGAAATTGGAAGCGGTAAGGGGTTTTAGTGCCGACAAAGTTGTGTTCCGAAACCTTTTTGCTTTCTCTGAAGAGGAAGCTTTGTTTTCGGTCGAGAAAATTTATGATCAATTATTCCATCCAATCAAAATTTCCTCCAACGAAATTTTACCCATGACGAAAATGCTTCAACCATCTTGTTTCTCTACCCAAAATCGAATGATTGTAAGTAACACTTTTCCTCGTAAAATCCTCGAAAAACCTCCCAAGAACTCATATCTCCGTCACTTTGTGCGTGTATGTATGTTAATTTTTTTTGCGCCTAGCTTTCGTTTCTACACTCCTTTCTAACGATTTTTGCTCTCCTTTGAGTTGTGGAGAATCACTCAAAGATGAGCCCAGTGATTAAGCAGCTCTCCTCTCCCAATCGAATTTGATTTGGAGGTTTCTTGGGATATAATCGCTTTAATTGTGTACTTTCATAGGGCTCATATCCAACGAGGGATGAGCCATATTACTTGGGCATTCCCATACTGTGGCCGAAAAATGTTTCAAACGACATTCCTTCCAAAAGGCTCAGCTCGCGATTTTGATTTTTTTGAGAGAATGGTGCCCTAATAATGTAGAATCAGAAACCAGAATAATCTCAGAGAGAGTACTCACTTGAAAAAAAAAAATCCATTCAGGCACACCGTGCCAACTTCAAATGAACTAGAGAGATACTTTTCCAGCATTCTACATCAATTGGTTGAAACCGAATTCGATTCAATCACTTTTGAACTTGATTCGAATCCAATATCTTTTCAAAAAGCAAAATTTTCTCAGAACTCCATCTTCATCATCCATAAACCATAGATATATAACTAAGCAAATATTCGCCTCAACCAAACGATTGTTTTTGCATGAAAAAACTAGACTCTAGACCATCTTAATCACCCTAAAAGTGTTATTCGAGAGAATGACTCAGAATATACAATGAAAATTCTATCTGAAATGGATTTGTTCCTCATATCTACTTCTACAACTGATCCACCAATACTCCAATGGAATGGGCAAACAGTTTTCCGCATTCTACATCAGTTAGTTCAAACCAAATTCGATTGAAGCCCTCTCTAACACGATTAAGCCATTTTTTCTTTGCAAAAAACCAAAATTTCCACCAAAAACTCCATTTGAACCATCTCGAAGCTAAATGCATCAAAATCACGTATTAAAACGATCATAGATCTTTCTGGAAAATTACATTCATGGCATTTGACAATTCTTTCTTGATATCAATTTCTTTTAGGATCCGTAGGAATATGATTTTAAACGATATTTTTCCAGACGATTCAAATTTTTGGACATGAGGGACGACTGAAATGTATTGGACCACAGGGAAAATAAAACGATTTCATGGGGTTTCCAATGATGATTTCGGAATATGGATCAGTTTTTCAAATTTCTCATTAATTTGAGTAACTCTCTGAGACTATTTCGCTAAGAAAACGTATTCCGCTAATCTTTTTTAACAGCATATTTTGTTTCGGTCGATATCTTTGGCCCAGATTCGTCTTTGAAAATTTTTCTGATTCATAGGTTTTGTAGTTCAGGACCGAATGACATATTTTTTTTGTTCTCTTAAAGCCATAGTTATCGATTCCGGGGGTCAATATGCCATCTCGAGAGGATTTTGAGTTTGGAAAATCTCTTCTGGGAAAAACTCGAACGTAGCTTTTGAGGGTCGTCTTGAACGGAAGTTGCAATCACCTATTTGGAAAGTTTAGACAATTTTACGTGGATTACATGTACTGCACATCCTTTTCAAGGGCTATTCCGCACCCAAAAACGAGCTACAAATAGTGTCATAAAAGTGTCATTTCAGGCGTTGATGGGTTAAAGTCAGGATCGGCCACACGCAGATCTGAAACACATCAATCATCTCATAATCGAGCACAAAATGATTGCGTGGAAAAAAGTTTGCATGACCACTTGTCATTGACAAGATTCTGTTCGAAGAGGTTATTTGCCCTATAAAAAATGACCGCACTAAAAACTCGCAGCAACATCGCGAGATAAAGCTTCAGCGAGATCAATTTGTCACCACTCACAAGAAATTCAAAAACTTCAACTTGCAAAGTCAAACGGACGCGCAAGAAATTCAAAACACACGGGCCAGTGCATGCACTACATAGTGCACCTCGCATTTCGAACCGCGGTGTAGTTGTGTAATGCACGGTTTGACGTGGTGTAATTAAACTACACCATGACACCGGTATCACGCCGGTGTAATACTATTCTACGGTGTGATACTATTCTACGGTGTGCTGTAGTGTAGATCCAACCCTGCATACGACCGCTCGGTGGGTGGTGATGGCACGTGATTGAAATTCGACTTGCTTCAGATGATCTCTGGTTCTCTGGTGATCCTCATCGCGAGGTCTTGAGTCATTAAAATACGGTATGCGGTGGATCAGAATCGAGAGTACGAGAAACGTATTATGTGACTCGAAGGGTCGAATTGCATGGGAATGAATGGCAAAATCGTCGACTCGATCGTTCTCAAGAACGGCTCCGGTGATTCTTTTTACTCTTGTTGGAAAAAGTCTCATTTATTATGTACTTGAAGTGAGCCCAAAAAATTTTGAAATGCCAGCACCTTTGGGTTGGAGTCAATTCGACCGAACCGTGCGGTATATCTTAAGGCCAGTCCGGAGTCCCAGCAGAACCGCAACCAGACACGCACTGAAGTACATTCAGGTTTTCCAACAATATCTAATTTTTAAATAATTGCAAATATTTTTCGGGCCGAATCATTGAGTTGGCGTGCTTCTCATTGAAATGTCCAATCATTTGAGCTTTGTTACGGCTCAAAACTCGTGATATATTTCACGAGATTTGACAAACGGCAACCTCGAGCTGTCGCTGCCGCATCATAGGAACCACGCTGTCACACTCGTTGCCGTTTGTCGAATCTCGCAATACATACCACGATATAGACACAACAAAGCTCAAACGATTGGAAATTTTATTGGAAAGCGCGCTTATACTCAATGATTTGGTTTGAGAAGAGTTTGCAACTATTTAAAAATTGGATATTGTTTGAATTACGCTATGCAAATCACCGTAGCGCCCTCTATAGAGTAGTAAGCGAGGAGTAAGCATAACGGACTTGCCTTCTAACAATATCGCTTTAAAAATTCCTCTGTGTGATTTCGCTCAAGACCATACATTATTGGGACCAGAAGGATGATACGGAGCGGTGCCCGCAAAAATTCCGTGCTTGCGATGGCTACGTATAGTTTTTCTCGACCTTCAGAAATTTCGAATTCTCAACCAGAATCAATCCCTGCTGAGAAAGGTTGTATTTTACAAAATTTACAATCTTGGTTTGTAAATCCTACAAATACAAATTCTACGAACAGATGTTTGTTTTGCCAGATTGTGTTATCTAATGGGACTGGCAATTGTGGTGCGAAGGATGAACTAATCTCGCTAGTTGATTTGGACAATGGAATCGACCCTAACAACATCAGTAAATCAAAAATGATTACACTGGACAATACAATGTTGAGTCTGAAATGTCCACCTAGAGCGCAATTCTCTTGTGTATCTTCCAACGTAGAAAGCGAACCCTAGCCCAGTTTCGCGCCTACGCGTCAAGAATATTTCAAAAACCGAAACACTGACTGTCTTATAAACGACAAATCCTTACATTTTTTGCTAACTTTTTTAATTGATGGCTCTCGTAGTAGCTTCTTGTAGTGAGCCAGTAGCGTATTTGAACAAGCATTCCCCATGTATTTCGACCTCTAAAATACGATGGCATATGTTTGAAAAAGCTAGGATGCATCCAAAACGAGTGACACACTGATCCGATTAACCAAATTGCTATCGACAAAATTTGTCTGATATCGCATTGAGTCTTAGAATGCTCACCGAATGGACCAGAGACATCATTTCCAAGCTCGCAAGGACGCAATCCCTTCGTTTTCATGTGAATATCGGAGAAAAATTATTTGCAATACCCAAAAATAGACGGGACAAAAATACAGGTATCATTCCGAAAAAAGCATTCTGAGCATTTTCTGAGGGGAGCCCAAGTCCCCCGAAAGTGAGCCAAATCTTCAATTTTTAGTCCTCACGGTCCACGAAAACTTGTGGAATGGTCTTTTATTGTTAGCGTAAACAACCTTTGATAAATAATTCAGATGCAATCAACCATGTTCACGCCTATATTTTGCTGATATGGTAAGGTAGAGCATTCACGTGCCCTTAAACCACAACCACCGTGTACAGCAGGTCAAAATGTGTAGAAAATCCTGATCCCGATATGCCTTAGTCACACTGAACGAATGTTCTCCGGAATCCACCAATTTAGAAAATTGGCAGAAAACGTTGAGATTGATTGCAAGAAGATGGCGAGTTTGGGAATATCAGTTTGTTGCGATCCAACAACAACCCTGACGCGCAGGCGCAAAAGTGGGGTCGGATCTCGACGTCGAATAAGGTATACAATAAACTCATGTTCTCCTGAGTTGGACATCCCGAATCCAAAATTTTGCCGTGCCGTGTTATTTTGAACTGTAGGATATATACCTCGTAGGTTGGTAAAGGTAGATTGTAAGCTAGCCTATATCTCTATTGGGCCTGAGAGAGCCCAAGTGACTATATTGTCCTATTACATAATCACACACTCAAACCATTTTGAGAATATTTATTGCACGGGAATAGAACCGGGAGGATAACGTGGAATTAGAAATAGTAATTCATCATTACCCCCACTCATTATGACACCATCCAGTCCCAAGTGTCTCATATTGTCATATGCCAAGTTGCCTTTAGTAATATTGTCTTTACATGACAAGAGAATCTGTAACATATAATACTTTGAATCAAAACGTTTCAACAATGTGATGATTATTTTCTCGTACCCCGTGAGGACAATCCGTTTGAAGGTTGATATATGGCCGTACGAGGGAGGATTGAGAACATGATAGAATGCCGGCAGAGGGGGGGGGATTCAGTATGTCGATTCTAACTATCTAGAATACACCCAAGAACTATGACTCATGAAGACCCTATAAACAACTTATAAAATGACTTCCTGGAGAGTTTATAACCCGTGAACTTATGGATAATTTCATACGGTTCTATAAAGTCTTATTTAGCCCGAGAAACCGCAGAGCCCAGAGCGCAACCAGCCAATTGCGAGGCCCGATGATCTGATGATCTGGAGCTGAGAAACTCGCAATGGCTGTTACGACCCGTCAATTCACTGCCACAGATGATGACAATGGCGATATCATGGCACTCTCGTGTGCTTGTGATTCCAATCATCACTACTCTACCAGTAGACTCACCGGTTTCACCTTCTCTCTATCATAAATTTAGAAACACAATAGTAGACTCGGAATAAACGCCATTTTTATGCAGATGTCCGATCATGTACAATCGGTGAAACGGCCGTTCTCTCGAAATCACTTCATGTAGGAACGGAGCAACGACGTTTTCTCGAACCTACTCAGGAACGGGAGAATCACCGTTTCTACGCTTGCTATATAAGTCCGCGCAAACTTCCAAGAAGGGATCAGTCCGTTAACGGCAAACCGCTCCATCGCAACCTCCACGTCGCTCGTCTTCAGGCACCTCTTTGCCTCGGAGCTCACCACATCCGAACGGGTGCCTGAAGCTAGCCCAAACATTCTCTCACGAACGCAAACAAGTCATGCCATATTTCATTACTTTTTTATTGCTATTTTATTGCCGCAATCAGAAATTTATCGCTGCGAACCCGGCCAAGATATTAATGTTTACGCTAGCTTCAATCTGAAGCTTGCCCAAACATCGGATCTTATATTATTAATGGATCACTTCGATATCGAGATTCGAGGCGTTCCGATCGAGATTTCGCGCGCTACTCGCGAGTCGTCAATTCTTCGAACGATGCGCCCATTTCGAGTCACAAGACATTCTTTTCGAATCTTATCGTTCTTGCAATATTTTCACCATACATCATTTTACACTCTCAGGACATTGAGGGAAGTGGCAAGATTCTGTAGACCTTTTTCCTCGCATTTTCATCGAATATATCTAAAGAAGTGCTCTAGACAATGTCCTGGCTTCGCCAAGAACGCTGGAAATATCAAATGTAGAGTATGATGTATCGTAAAAATATTGCAAAACCGAAAACGTATCAACAATGTCTTATGACTCGGAACGGATGCATCATTCGAGGAATTTTTATATGAGGCCTCCTCATTTGTAGATCTTGAGAGTTCCGAATAAACAGATACTCTTCGAGTTACAAACTAAATATGTTGTTTTATAGCCCCACTGATCCTTTCCATCCCATATTGATTATATGGAGAAAAGTCAATTTACTCGCCATTCAAAAACATAAACCGAAACGAGTTAGGTGAAAGTAGATTCTTAATGTGTAAGAGCTCCCAAAATGCACCCTTTGGTCGGATTTTGCAGGCTTTTTTTATACCTATCGCACCTTGAGGTGTTGTGATTCAGTACGATTTTCCCTGACTTTCTTCTCACAGTACTTTTTCCCAGGTGAGCGAGCAAAATCGTGTGATGATTGGAATCACAAGCACTTGAGAGTGCCATGACATCGTCGTTGTCATCGTCTGTCGCAGTGAACTGATGGGTTATAATGGACACTGCGAGTTCCACAGTTCCAGATCATCGGGCGTCGCAATATCGATTGCACTCTATCTGGGTCCTACGGTTTCTCGGGATAAACAAGGTTTTATAGGACCCTATAGGGATCTTTGTAAGCTCGCAAATTAAAAAATTTCATAAAGTCATCGTGAATCTCGAGGTTCTATAATAATAAATCGCTGGGTTTTTGAAAAATTACTTGATTATCTTATGAACATACGGCGGTATTCATTCTTGACACTATCCGTGGAGATTCAAATAGTCAAAAGTCTCCATACCTTAACATCATCAGGATGGCGAATTATGACGAAATTTCGCCAAAAAAATTGGAATTGGTAAAGTGGGTAGTACTTCTCAGCAAGATCCAACAGAGCATTCCAGGTCGCATCTGAAATAATTTGTTATTGTGAGTCATTATAGAGTGCATGCCTGCTGTTCTTGATGAGAAAAACCGTAAGTGCAAAAACTGAGATATCGACGGAAACGTGTTTTTTCACATTTCTGAGCTCAATTTTGCAATTTTTCTTGTTCTGTCTTCAGAATATTGCTAAGAATCGTGAGAAAAATCCAGCCATATAATTTTTACTACAAAAACAATTGTTCATCAATATAACGTCACTTGCGTTTTCCTGCCACCCGTGGATACTGGTGAAGAAAAACGTAAGTGGGTCGTAAACAGCTGCAGTAGACGCCCGCTCACCTAGCGGGCTCAAATACTGCGTAAGAAAACCGTAAATGACAAATATCAGTGTTGCCCAGGGCTTACCTCGTGGTTATATCAATATAATTTAAATACAAGTACATATTTTGTATTTGAATTCAAACTATCAATATGTAATCAAACTCGTAATGCGTGTATATTTATATACTGCGAGACGGTCTGAATTGAATATCCGTTGTCAGTCGTGCGTGTTGAGGTAATCACCTCACGACGAACTCCCTCAAGTTGCAAGCAAAAAAGATACCAGAAAAGACACCGCCAAATCACAATTATTCTGATCAGTATCATTTGCTCCTGACAATTTGTCATTATTTAATCATGACTCGATCACTGTGTTTGAGTATAAATCATTGTATAATAATTATCACAATTGTATTGTGAAATTTAAATGGACGTCTGAAATTTGATATGAAAGGCTCATAGAGTGACACGATTTTTCTGTTCGAATAATTCAAATTAATCGATGAATGCATGTATGATAATCCTGAGTATTGAGTAATCGAGGGAGATTAAGAGATGTATACCCCGTATATTAGTTTGCGATAATCAGATGCATACAGAAATTCGTCCCAAAAGAGTCGATGCATCGTATGGCAACATGTTGCTTGCGGTAAAAGAGTCGCGAGCTATACTCGGCAAGAAAACTGTATGTCAAATGCTCTGTGGTTTACAGCAAACGCAATTATTGGATGGGTCTGATTTGCCTTCGTCCTTGGCAAGAAAAACAGAAGTGGTGGCTTACGGTTTTCTTGCCAAGTATGTGCTGCTTACGATCGTCTTTTCAAGCATTCCTGTGATTTTTTTGAAAATTTGAGAACGTTCAAAAAAAATAATATATTACTGAACGAGGGGAAGTTGGATTTCCGTGACTGTGTGATGATAATGCCGAGGCGAAGCCGAGGCATTGATATCCCACGGTCACGGGCATCTCACTTCTCTGCCGTGTGCTGTATACTATTTTTCTTACTCGCGGCCCGAAAGTACGTCGAAACTTTAATCAATTAATACAAAAGTCCGCATTTAACCTCACTTCTGCAATTGCTCGAACGAAATTTTGAAGGCGTGCCAGTAGAACCTCACAGCTCACTGCGACTTGTGATGCGATATGCTCGTCCGCCCGACTTTTGCAAAAGCGATGCGTTAACCGAGCTTTTGCTGGTCGAGGCGGACGCAAGCAGAAAAATAACAAAGTAAGATGTATTTTGAAAGATTTGAATGGATGCTAAATACTATTATCATGACCAGCATTGGGCTTGTTGCAGAGTTGTATTTGCGTTTCTTCGCTCGTCATGGCCCAAAACTCTCGTCACTGCGTATTTATTTCATTCGTGTCGTGGAGTATGAGGAATCCTGCTCTACAATCACCCCATGATAAATTCTTTCTCAGCAGCGATATTTCTGCATCAGAGAGATGCTGTCCGTCCAATTATATTATCATCACAAATGAACGCTGGTAAATATAACCTCTATAGGTTATGTCTCTTTTGTATGTTTTGCATGCATTCCCGTTGCATCGCACGCACGTGGAGAGCAGCGGCAGCCCAAAAGGCAGCAAAAATCGACAGCCGATTAGAGCGCTGCGCCGGGAGCAAAAGTCGCTCTTTCGCGACCGAAATGAGGCACGGAATTCCGTACGTCTTTAAGGACGTACTTTCGATCCGGGAGGAAGAAAAAACTATAACTGATAGCGTTATGGTTCGAGCACCATTGGATATGTCGCGCTGAGATCTATAACGTAGTATTTTCATCTCATTTTCGACAAAATGTCACTAACGGTTTCTCTTACCAAAGTTGGACTCCTTATTGCAACAGACCGATGGTACCCTAACTGACATTGAAACCGAAACTTTATGACTTTAATGATCTGCGGTCAAGTAGTCCCGCCCATCGACGAAAAGGACAATAAATTCCGCACAATAGGGCCAGACATTAATTTTTTTAAAATTTGCGACCTTGCCTTTCTTTCGTTTGTTCAAAATCTGATGCCGCGTTATCATTTTTGATATCCAGAATTTTTTCACGATTTTTCTGTTCTAGATTTAAGTCTCTAACTTCAGTAAATCGCGAGATAACAAGAACTCGATTATCTCCAAAAGTTATAAATTTTTTCGGCCTATCTTTGTTGGAGGTTGTTCATAAATGAAATATCTATTACCTCAATTTTTTGCCGTGCGCTAAAAATTTTTTGTCGCGAAGCTACAGCATCCGAAAATCGAGCTGATTCTGAAATAGGCCTTTAACCTGCGTTTTCTTGCATTCTGATAACGGCTACGGGCGCAGTTATCATCCGATCGATCCAAAATAAATTTCAACATGGCCGGGACTAGATGAGCATTGATGTTATCCAAGGTAGAAAAATTATACATTTTTTTGGAGCCGATATTCCGAAAATTCTCGAGGAGACAAACATTTTTGAACCGATAGTAGTTCCCTCTACGTCTATCGTAGCAGTTATCTATCGTCTTTGGTTTTGGACGATTGTGAGAAATATTCTAATGTATCTGTTCCAGTTGAGATTTGTCTGTCTCTATCCACGAAAAGGTGAGAGGTTTTTTTTCTATGACAGAATTCTATCAATCTAACACAAGATCCATCTCGACGAAGTAAACTCGGGTCTTGGTAATCAATTTGAATGTATGACTCTGAACAAGCCAGTAGAGATATAACATCATTCTGATGCGATTATTTTGAATACGTGTACAATATCATTAGGTAAAATAGATTCAAGAATATGGAAATACTATTCGAATCTCCACCTCTATTTGAACATCTCGGTGAATAACTTGATTTAGATTATTATTTCTGGTCAATTCGAGAGGTCTTGATAATAACAAACTCAATCTTTATTTCTACATTGGCTCGGCATTTGACGAGTTAAGTACCCAGATATTTCACATGATATCACATGTATTGGGTCATATCTCAAACTGGGATAAAATTATCCAAGTTGCATCGCAAGAAATCCAGTGGAAAATTCGAGTTGAACAGTTTTTCAAGTTGGAAAGTTCACTGTAATGACTCCCGGATTTAAAATGGTTTTGACATATAGAAATAATAAGAGACGGAGATTCAAGTTCATCAACTATTCTGACTTGCCCCAGTACAGTTGGAGTATGCATTTGGGTGTTTAGCTTGAATTATCGCCCTTGTCAACATTTCACTGCCTCTAGCATAACACTGAAATTGAAACTCTCCATAAGTTGGAGAATGTTTTTCAATCAAATCGAATGTACAAATTCAAACGACTTTCTTGTCACAGAGTTTTCGCTGCTAGCTGTGATTGCATGCAACGCAACACTGATAATTCGTCACAGAAAGAAACTCGAGTCGATAACAAAGTGAATCCTTCTGGATTGTGTCACCAGCACTGCATAGAATTGAAATTATTATCACGTTTTTGATGGATTCTTGCAGAACTCAGAAACATCATTTCATTCCGAAGACTATTTGTGACTCATGAATTGATTCCTCATCAAAGCTTGGATGCTCAGTAATGATCACATTTCACAAGAATAGTTACTGATATCAATAAATTCACTAGACTTGCGATGTTCTCCTATCGAGAATTATACCATTTTCGCGTCTAAGTATTCATACAAAATGACAAAATCTGTGAACGTTTCCAAAATACAGTAGAACCTTACAACTTGGCCACAGTCTAATGGAACGGTAATAGTCGATGCTATATACTGATGTTGATTCTCGTCCGTATAAGCTGGGCTACTCACTATGTTGGACACGTGTATTTTGGAACTGAAGTTGGCCAAGTAACACAAGTTTTGCTGTATCTTGCGTCCCATTGAAAGTTATAGTATCATCCTGCAAACTTCATACTGACCTTTCGAGAAACAAATTATGTAACATATGTTTCCAATGATGGGGATTGGAAACCCTGGACCTGGTATTTTGTTTATTAACTTCTTGGATCTGCTGGACGTGAGTAACAAATGCCAGGTCAGAAGGACGAACAAAACTAGATAAAAAACAAGAACCATTTTGCTCGAATATATACGCTGCTTGATGGAAAAATGTGATCCAGTATCCTAGAAATTTAGTTAACAATGCCGCGTCTTCTGAATGACCAAGACGTAGGAAAACCTATCTTCAGCTCACGCGTGAGCCAACTGTTTGTGAAATGTAAGACGCCAATATATAAATACTCATTTATCCTCCCAGAGAACGATTTTAAGCGTCGCACATCGTTCTGCCTTGAAAAATAGTGGGGCTGCCACTATATAGTCGATAATTTAGCGTTATTGTATCGCGATATCAATGATTGCGATATCGATATCAACATTGATATGTCAGATTTTCTAACAGATCAATAACGATATCAGTTGACCAATAAAAATTTACGATCGATATTTTATTCGCGATAGTATCGATACCGATGCCAGTTCTGAATCGGTACCACGCGCGGTACCGATTCAGAGTTTTAGGATCTGCGCCCAACCGCTACAATTGATACTTTTCGCCGGGTTAAGGGCTATGTGATACTCTTCGACGGGCATAAGCGCTATTCTAAATCTCTTGGAGGTAAGTTTACCTCTAAGTAGAGTAAAATTTACCTCTAAGGGTAGAGGAATGACTAAACTCTCTATAAGTCGAGGTATACTTACCTTCAGTTAGAGAGAAAACTTGTGGACTCTACGATAACCACGAGCTTATAGGTAAAGATACCTCTAAGCTAGAGAGAACTGCCGGTCTGTCACCACGGAAATCATAACCTCTGGTGATTTCAAAGTCGTTTCAAAACCGGCATAGTTCCGCATACAAGGCTAACAGTTAGCCGTTAATTGAAAGCTGAAGTTAACCTCAAATTTGCATGAGGTGCACGAATGTAAACAATTCTTGTGTTTACGACTCATCAGCTCTCTTCTATGATCACTCGACTCGTCACTCGAGCTCGTTATATACTCATATTTTTTATACAGATCGCGGGTCAGTATGAGGATCCTTCCACCGACGAGATTCACAGATAATTGCCGTGTATTCTCAGTCACTGCCAAATATTAATGGTGAACTATCTATCTTAGGATTTATTGATTCATAAAAAAAGTTGCATGAGTCGGAACTTAACCTCTTC
The DNA here is from genome assembly GCA_029851415.1 of Eretmocerus hayati. Lineage (NCBI taxonomy): Eukaryota > Metazoa > Arthropoda > Insecta > Hymenoptera > Aphelinidae > Eretmocerus > Eretmocerus hayati. The sequence continues at coordinate 138,493,947 of CM056742.1, forward strand.
AGAACCGCAAGCCGCATACTTCTCTCCAGCTTTGAGGGACTCTTGCATTTCACCCCTAAGCTTCGAGGTAGTCAGAGCTTAGAGGTAAAATTCTCTCTATGTAGAGTTAAATTTACCTCGAAGACCATTTCTCTCTAAGCTTCGAGATAAGATTTACCTCCAAGAGATTTAGAGTGTAGGTGATACTTTTCGCCGGGCATAAGCGCTATAGATGATACTTTTCGCCGGTGGCACGCGTATGTGTTACTTTTCGCGAGGCGTTGCGTACGTGTTACTCTTCGTCGGACGTTATGAAAGTGTTTTTCTTCGTAGGAGGTATCGCATTGAAGTTATGGGCTTTGGGAGCCGTTATTTTCTCGACAAGTATGTTGCTCAAAAAAAGCTTCATTTGATTAACACGAAAAAATACGAATCAAACTCGCATTTCACAAAAGGGGATTGCTCCATTTCGGTTGGGACGAGATTTTGATCCTTGGGCATGGTACTAAATCCCCACGTGTTCAGTTTCTGGTGAAAATTTTGTTCAACCTATCGTCCTTTCCTGAGCACCGTGGTGGGTTGTAGAAAGTTCCAATCAATTCAGAACTCTACAGAACTCCAGATCCAGTGTTTATGGATCATCGAGGATCCCAAAAGAATTTATCACCAATCAGTACCCTCGGCCATAGGACCCAAAACAGGGGAGAATTCTGCTTGGACCCAGGCAGCTACTTTTTTCAAATCCTGCAAAGTTTAAGTATCTTTTAAGAATCCTTTCACATGGTTACCTAATGCAATTATTCATCACCAATTGTGTTTTTTAGGATGGACTGGGGCTCCCACTCCTATTATGTGATACTGAAGGGGACAATATCTCCTTCAGTACCACATAATTTTATGCAAGCTATAGTGTCACTGGCAGCATCCGGATCGCTTCGCGACAAACGATCGAGCTATCAATTACATATACCAAGCCTCTGCACACGACGCGCGCTCGAATATGTAAGGACTTACATTGCGCAGTGTGGCCAAAATTGACACATACGACAACCGGTAACAAAATGTGCTCCTAGCGTAACGACCTAACGTCGCTATTATATAGATGGGCTCGTGACATTTTGCAGAACGCTTTTTATTGCGCGAGTCGGCGAGGGTTGCCGCGCCGAAAGCCAAGGGATCGAGATTACCATGATATTGTGTACGGTACGTAACTGGCTATATATGAGCATCGGGAGTTTTGGGGGGAATAGCATAGCTGGGATGATCTGATTACGCGTCATGGGAAAGTCACGCACACATCCATCCTGTATAGTATGACGATGACACTCGATGCAACTGCAGCGTAAGTAACTCCATTCAGCAAAATACAGTCAAACGATGCGTGCAAACGGTATAATGGACGGGGCCTTGCGCACGAATACACCATTGAGTTTTTGGGACTGGCAGACCGAGATGATTTAATTCGCGACATCGTGCGAATTTTCAGTCGAGCGTGATTTTAGCTGTTCAGATACGCTTTGCTTTTGATGGCTCGTTTGGCGATTCGATCGTGAATTGAACCAATACTTTGTATGCCAATAGCGAGTCGACAAAAAAATAATTGTTGGCTGCCAAAATGAGTTTCAGCTACTGCTGCTTCTGACAGTGAGTGGTCTCTTTGAAAGATAACACTTCAGCCTCGCTTTGATTTTATCTCTCAGAATTCACGATGCCTATCTAGGAGATAAACTTTGAAGTCATTTTAGTAGAAGCTATTCTGATGAGTAACCGAGCACTTATTTCTCCAATTTGTCTTCCTAGGAAATATCAGAAGCCATAATTCCCACAGTTTATGGAAAACTTTATGGATCGAAAGTCGAATAAAAGGAGGAAGTATCCGTAACTGGAATCCTTGGAAGACAGTATTTGGGTTCTTTCGGTCAGCAACACTATTTCCGAAAGGAACTTTTAAAGCAGGTTGGGATTATCTTAAAATTTCTGAAATATAATCAGTACAGGGAGTTTTTTTGAAAATCTAATTCAAGTAGCAAGAGACTTTATCTGAAATCGTCAAAGTAAAGCGTTCTTTCCTTCACATCATCCGAGAACTTGTAAGGAAGAATCAATGGTCCTTAGTTGTGATAATTAGGCATCACTAGCCCAAAGTGTGTGGATTTATGGAATTGAAATATGTTACGCACTTCTTTTGTGTACATTCAAACCAATGGATAGCCTATTTCAATACTTACATTCTTCTTTAATTTTTATTATTCAACTTTTTTTTAAATCTCCCCTTGAGAGATACAAATCACTGATGATTACTGGATTGTTTTTCCATTCCTCATAATCCTGAGCAAAGATTCACTCCCAGTACGTACTTCCTAATCAAAACTGATGAGATCAGTATAACCACGACTACTTTCGATGGCAACATTCTCCGATATTTTTGTCTGATCAAACTATCAAGATTTCCGTCCAGTGTTGATCAATATAATAACAAGAATCACAGGGCGACAAATTTCCTATCAAGTCAACGATTTTGTGACCATACTGCGGTTTTCATTACCGTGCAAATCACTCAGCTGAGCTCTTTTCCAGAAAAAAATTTCACAAAAAAAAACGTAGAAGACTAAGATGGATTCACAAAAATATACAAGAAAAGCCCAAGGTCTTTTATAGAACCCATGGCATGCTGTATACAGCATACTTTAATCTACGGTGAGGTCAATCTCGTAATGAAAGTAGTATAAGAAGTTAGCCTGGAGTTTTCAGGAGCGCACGTATCTGCGACTCCTCTTCCTGCAAACGGTAGTACATTACAAACTGGATCTTGGCGATGCCCGATATACGCCAGAGCTTCTGCCACAGCTCTTACCTAAATAACCACTCAGTCACTCGCGAGATGCTTGCAGCAGCCTACACACGTGATCTGCCAGGGGTCCAACCTATCGCTTAGATTAACGGCTCCATCCAGCGAATTGATTCTCGAGGAAAGCCATTCGCTACCAACCCGTATCCCCCCATCTCTCCTGTACATCTTTATTTGGCCATGGTGCAAAAAAAAATGTAACGTAAACCATTCACTGATTCAAAAGCAGAAAATATGTCAAAGAGTTCCGTGGAAGTCGAACAAAACTAGATTAAATTTTTGCCATTTGCACTTCATCCAATTTACGGTTCGATCGAGGGTTCGATTTTCCATGCGATATTTTAATTGTTTCCTGGTTTAGAATTCTGATTAAAAAAAATATCGGATTATGTTGATGATTCATCCACAGCAAAGGACAGGATCACTTTTTGAGCAACCAAATATCATTTTTGAGATACAGTGTCGGACAAAAATACCTATCGAGTATCACACTATATACAGACTTGTCCCAACCAAACGGGTGACAATACAAAAAAAGCTGTGGTGTGACTTTCATTCGGGGGGCGAACAACTGCACAGTCTTTGATGTATGGTTTTCTATGACCTCTCAAATTTCACGAGTGCGCGCGCCAAAAAAACCTCGCGATAAAGCTCGTAATAAAATTTTTCGATTCAATGAAGACACGAAATCCCAGGAACGACACGATGTAATTCGAAATCAGATTACGTTCTGCAAGTATTTATGCAATTTTCCGACGTTTGGGTGCCTACAAAATTGCACAAACCAGTATTCGCACCTCGCTCATGAAGTTCTCCGCTTTCGAGCGATCATTTCGACCTTTGCTTGTGGTTTAGGCCGAAAACCAATTGCTCAGAAATGAGCTGCAACCTCGTAAACTTGGTATGAAATGCACTATTCTGATCCGAAAGTGAAGATCTCCAAACTTATAGCATCCATAGCAACAACATCTCACCTATAATTCCAGTCAATTCAACAGCAACGTGAACAATGCCCCACTAACGGCAAATTTTTCAAATCAAAAACCACCCTTCCTGACCCCTCCCTCTGTCTCTTACTTCGCACGAAAGTGATCCGTGGATTCGTTCGAAGCGATTTGCACCCTTGTATCAAACTCGAACCTTATCTGCGCCGACCACATTCAGAATCGTCTCATTTCAAAGCTATATACAGGGCGCGAATACATTACACGCATCGTTTAGATGATTGGCCCAGATTGTCGTCACGAATAAAGAATCCCTTGCCACGAGATAAGCCGCTCTCTGATGCAGAGCAGCATCATCAGATCTGATGGTCACATACAGTAGCACGCGTGCAGCATTGGCGTGTGACCATAGACTCCGATGGCGTGAAAAAAGTAAGGGGAGTGGGTAAACGTGCGGGAAGACTTGGACAAAAACGAGACGCAACGTAGTCTTTATATAGAGAGATAACTATCTCTAGTCGTGGCTGTTATTAATAAGTAGTGGCTGGGGTGAGGTGGATTCTACCCCCTGCAAGAGATTGTGTTCGCCAGTTTTCACGCGACAGTTTTGATTATTATTTTGAAGCCCGGTTTAGATCGGGTATCGTACGGTTTGAGAAGGTTAAATGTCGTCCGACTCCAGTTGAAGGCAGTTGGACAGAACAGATACTAGGATGAGGAGACAGAAGCAGCCCTATGGGCAAGCTAAGCGTGATGATGTATTCGAGTCGAGTCAGTCCGTATATGATAAACATCAGTTATAATTAACTCGAAACGAGTGGCCTCGTGCTTATTTCGCGCTCTGACGAGATTTTGGCTCCCTACGCTATCCGGTCGAGGAATCCTTCTGGAAAAGTTTCTGATATTGATAATTTTGTACTCTGGCGTTCTCTATTCATTTCATTCGGGAAGGTTGACTAAGAGCTTTTGAGTAAAACATCTGGCTCACATTCCATAAATTTCATTATTACTGATTCCGGATTGGAGAATAAATAAGAAAAAGTGCGACCATGAACAAATCCAAAAATGAATGCTTCCAAATCAAAGAAATCGAGTTGCTGACCAATCAGTATTCGATTTCCGAATATTGATGCATGAAACGCAAAAAATTCAAATGTCAAGTCTGTATTATGTTTCTGGATCACGTGTGTGTCATGGATTTACTAAAATTCATCGGAGAGAATCACTAACTAGCAGACTTCAAGAATCAGAGGTCGTCATCTTCCATCATGGGTTACCTCACTTATTTGCTTGATATTCCTCAAAATGAGCTTGAATTTTGATGGAATAAGACTTTGTCATGAGTGAGTCTAGCCATAAAGATGTGCCCTCTTGAATGGATTGTATAGTGATTGATTTAGAAATGAGTAACTACTTACATGAATCACCTAGAATTTCTCCCGGAAATAGTGTTCCAACTGATGACCGATGATCAGAAATGCATTTCAATCAGATCAGGAGGTATAGAATTCGGAATCAAAATCCAATTCTCTTAAGAGTATAAACTAATCTGGCTCGTGCTCAAATCTAGATGATTGAGTACTTGATGTATCGTATGTCAACAATGTTCTTAGAGTCTCGAATTTCCATTACCGTTGATTAATTCACGTGTAGAGCTTCCGTGATAACGGCCTCTCCTAATGTTGCGATCGATATTAATTTCTGATTGAATCGGCACGGGGCGGACGCTCGTGATTGGATTTGTTGTTGGAAGCGCTCCAATATTAACTTTGGGTTAGTTTCAAAATAAGCTTGCTTGTAATAAGCAAAGTATACTCTCACGTGATCTCAAGCGGGAACAGATTCTCAATTCTTCTTCCAGGGCTAAGAATTAACTAATTACAAAATATTATTTTGCGATTGATTTAGATTTACTGAAGTCAGATTGATACAAGATTCGTTTTAAAAAAATGCAGTCACAGTTCATGAGCTTACATCCGTTATAAAGTTTCGACGAAATTGCCTGAGTATTCAAATCGTCGAAAAAATGATATATTGATTATCTGAATTTGGAAATATTACTCGGAACATTCAGTAAGCTAGGTATTCAACAGCTCTCATTCAAGACAGTAATAGATAACTTTTTACACGCATGAAAAATTTGTCAGAGAAGTATCTATTACTCAAATATTTTGTCAAATGAGTTGATACACTTCATAATCATCCTGGGCTTTGACTCTGATAATAGGAACAGCTCGTACAAATTGCTTTCATTCTAATTTGTTTTACTATTACAGGTCATTATTGGAAAATAGACCTGAATTAGGTATCCTCGACATGCATTCGGGTCAGCTCAAATTAATTCAAATAACTATTCTTTGTTTTCATTCTCAATACAACTCTGAAAAATTTTACAGCGTAAGAATGCCACAATAAGTTTCAAGCAAAACGGCCAATTTCTCAAGGTGAAAAATCGTAAATCAAGATATCGTCGACTATCCTAACGAATGATCTATCAGCGAAAGGCTCAGTGCGAAACATAGGCGTGCTTTGCGTCACGTTTTTCTCAGCTGGAATATATCCAGGCGCGTGTACACAGTGCGCACAGAGTCTGGGGCAAGTTAATCCGCATTGTCGAGGGCGACATAAGCCTGTAATTGATCGGCTCGATCCTTGACAGCTACGACAACTCCACGAGAACGAGCTCTGCACACGCATGGAGCGCAACATTTTCCCGTGCCCTTATTAGCGAGCAGAGTAAGTAAGTACACGTGCGATCAAAGACTGAACCAATAGTATCTGAAATAATCCTTTTCACTCTGATAAGCACTTATTCGCAATTTACGATCTAATTCGAATTTGTCTAGGGTTGGTCTATTCTTTTTCCTGAATGAATCTTATTAGTCCTTCTTCAAGGAAAACTGGGATATTTTCCGGATGTTCAAAATTAGTAATTAATCGATTAATTGATCAATTGATTAACTCATAGTAAGTCGCGTGACGACTGTTGTGGCGTCCAGAACCACTAGACTTTTTCCTTAGGGTTTGTCCACACATATGCATATGCACTGCACATGTACACATGTGCACATGTGCAGCTCTTCAAATTTTACCTAAAACCAGGTGGAACTTGTCGAGTTCTGCTTTGGATCAGCCAGTAACGGAGTAAGGACCCAAACCGACTCAAATCAGAAATTCTCCGATGCGAGTCTTTCAATCTTTGCTCAAGTTCGACGAGTTGCACATGTGCACGAGTGCAGTGCATATGCGCAGTGTGCACTGCATATTCATGCATGTGCAACATTTGTGGACACACTCTTAGGTACTAACCTTACCCTGCGAAAAGGTCCCTACATCTGCGTCAACCTAACCTGACCTGAATGTCGTAGTGGAAAACGTCCTCATGCATATGAGAGTTTCCACGGAACTTTTAACTTTTGTGTTACTGCAGTGTTCCAAGAGTATTTTGAACTATTCGGAGTGCGCAGGAGTGGCATTTTATAGTATTTGGCATCATTCAATATGGACTACATTCTTTTTTGTTGAAACGCATCCTGATTTGTCAATAGCAGACCGCAAAGGATGATTTTTGGGTAGTTTACAAACGTACCAACGCGATTTTTTGAATTGATAAGGCTGTAACTAAAATACCTATGCCTCAACTACTTCGGTGGAATGACATATCCATCTACTAATCTCATATTTTGAGAAAATCTTTGATTCAGAGGTGTGCGCTGATTTGGCTATGATATTAACTCTCATTCATCGATGTAACTGAGTTTTGTGGGAAAAATTTTTCTGGCTATTGTTTACGAAATTGATGAAATACCTTGTGCAAAACGGAAAATTTAGCAATGAGTTTTCGAAGTTAAAAAGAAGACGAATCGAATCCCGTTTGGTTTGTGAGTGTGCGTTGATCCGGACAAATTTTATAAAGCTTCAAAGCTCATAAAGTTATCGCGCCACTGGCTCTCAAAACGGTCATTTTTTGATGGCATACTCAGGAAACGTAAAGCACAGGGTTGGGACGTTATGCTCTTTTTTCTTCATCACAAAAAGGATACAATCGCACCGTTTTGAGTTGCGATTGTCGATCGGTATTTCTGTGAGAAGCTGAGGAGAAATATTTGAATCCGCATGGTAAGCTAAATAAGCCCCTAAATGTGATGGTATCGCGAATTTCTTGATTTCTACATAATATACGGCTGAAATATGAATAAAATAACACCACAGTGTATTCTAGAAATTGAAATGAGACTCATAGCTCTTGACTCGATTTTGGAAATTTACATCGAATTTCGGAGGAATCAATGATGAAATTCATCTTAAAGTCAAGTCAGGCAAAATATAATCCGTATCGATCGTCTAGACAATGTTTTGAATCGAATCTGTTCGATTGAAGTTGATTCACGAATGTTTCAAGTGTGAAATTCCGTACAATTCGTTCTGAACCAGATACCTCGGCTTGGAAGAGAGTGGCACCACTTTTTTCACATGTTTTCGAGGTATAAGAATCACATGAAACCCATTTTAAACGTGTGCGATGAGAAAATTTTTTTTTTATTTTAGAGGGTCAATAGTCAAATGTTCCATGGAAACCCTCATATGTGTTTTAACCCAACCTTACCTGATCTGACCCGTGGCATCTTCAGGCAATCGTATTGTCCATGTGGACCCATGTTGAGAATTATATATAGAGATACCTGCAATGCTAATGTTCTTGGCTTTAGCTTGGAAAGGTTTGAGTGTTAGGATCTATAAATCTGGATATCGTTTCTTGGCACTAAAAGAAGACTATTTCCAACGTTTCAGCCAAATCCGTGATCTGGAAGTAATGACCTCTCCTGGTATAAGTTCACTTATGAGAATCATTCATTCTGAGGTCTCTCACAATTTACCCATGAATAGCAGCCATTCGGGAATTATACTCGAAGTCGAGGAACATTCCATAGAAGATGAAATGAATCGTCTGCAAAGGATAAATTCGAATCTTCGGGCAATTTGCAGGTTAATTTTTTTTTAGAATCACTTAGTTGTGATCCACTTTGGCCAGACTCTGTTTTTCAGATCAATTATGACTGGATGGTGATTGTAATAAGAGAATCATTGAATGACATGAGTCATCTTCATGGCACCATTAGAATAAGATTGATCTTTTATCCCAATAGGAATGAATAAGTTTCCTGTTTCTCGTCATTTCTCAAAGATTTTGAAGGTTCTATTCTTCATGTTTATCATTCCGAGAGACATGAATAATTTCTATAGATGAGATATAGCTTTTGTTTGAGCCATCTCTAATGATTATTTTCAATGATCTAGCTTCACGATATCATTGAATGAAATTAAAAAATAGTATGTTTTGATTTGGATTTGTTGCTCATCACCTGTTTCTACCAAGGAACTTGCGCATTTAATCCGCTCTTAGTGGACTCGATTATTTTTCCTCCTAGGACCATATGTAATTTGAATCATAGTCAGATAGATTCAGGATCAAGGTCTTGATTCCGTTGTTTGAGCAGTTGTAACTTTTTGAAGGCTATAGAAGTCGTCAAGTCATGGGAGACTAGAGATGATAGATAAATTGAATGGATTGGACCTTCCAAGTCGCAACATTGCCAAAGATTTGGAGAAGGTGACAATCGAATAATACACCAAGTTAACTTAGTTTGACATTGTGGTGAATGAAGTCGAATTTTCACCGTTGACATATTCGACTGAGGGTGAGACGTATAAAGCTACAATAAAGACGTAAGCACGGATAAGCTGATCATTTGCATTGCAGCCACTGCAGCCACTATAACACTTGCATGGGCGACTCTCGTCCTTGCTTTGTGTGAAACGTTACCCAACAACACTCTCACTTTCGCCGCGTTCCGTTCTACTGACTGAGGATGAATGTGAATCGTGATTTGGCTGGGGAATTGGAAGATGGCATGTCCAAGATTTGAAACCAATCTATAATTCATTGATCTCGTCCATCGCTGATAGTCGCATAAACTGATGAGACTTTTCAGGGACGAGGCCCATCGATTATTGATCCTTGATAGTTATCCCTGACATCCGATCACATGAAATGATAAATAGATGAATTTTCCGTCATGCATCCGCGAAGTGCAGAATGATACTGTTCGAGACATCTTATGGAATCCTGATTTTTCAAAAACGTAACAGTGATATTCTTTATATTTCTTTTTTCAATCAACTTGTGCAATAAGAGTGAGTCCAAATATGGAAATTTTTCCAAAATGTTTCGCTTGGGAGGGGTTACAATTATTGCGATTTTGTATGTAGATATGAAAATTTTCCCACTGCACGCTAAGTGCCTCGACAGAAAGTGCGCATTTGCTCTTTTTCCACCTTTTTTCCCCGTGGAAGTAGCGCCATTGCGCACCCGTGGCGGCCACTGCGACTACAGCGCCTATGCTTATACACGGGGGAAAAAATGGAGAAAAGAGCATCGCGCACTTTCTGTCGAGGCCCTAAGAGATCAGAACTTGTGGTAGAGCTAGCTGAAAATCTTTCAAAAGACGAGAAAAATTACGATCTCGACATTGTTTTCGGGTCGGAACCAATAATACGTTTCCGTCATTCAAATTGTTATTCTAACCATCATTTCTCATGAATACATGATACTGATCCAGAACAAATGCGTTCGCAACACTCATATCGGATCTCAAAGCACTCTGGAATTACTCCTGATTTTTTTCTTTCAGTGTATCTTCATCCGTAGAAACCGAAAACGAGGTTTGCTAAGGCCTCAAGAATCATGGGCTCTCGTGAAACGCGAGATACCGACCGTAGCGAAAAAACGACACTCTCGGGAAAACACTATGTTCCGTTCGATTTGATAAATAGGTGAGAACGGTGTCTCAATAGACCTAAATTCTTACCGCACTATGATATTCTATGTATTTAGACCGCCTGAACACAATCCCGTTACTTTTATGGCGCTCGGATGCGCCAAATTCAAGGATTGAGCAGGTCGCATCGCGGTAATTTTCGACCTACTTCCTCGCATGAATGGGATTCCCATCTGCCCACAACTTGAAATTGGCACATCCGAACTCGATGGAACCAACGAGATCGTGTTCAGGAGGTCAATATATGAAGATAATCATAGTGCGGTACAAGCTCAGACCCGCTTAAAAATGCTACTACTCTCAAATAGTTATCAATTTAAAGGGAATTGAGCGTTGCCTGGAAAATTGTCATATTCCACTGCAGCTGGCATCTCGCGATTCACAAGAGCCCCTGATTCCCATAGTCTCAGCGAACCTCGTTTTTGGTTTCGACGGGTCAAAACACATAAGAAATATCAGGATTGACAAAATAAATTGAATCCTTCCCGAATGATGGAATGATGAAGTAGCAGCAGCTTCGTGCACTAGAATTCGCCATGCATTGAAATGGAACTAGAACTCTATGAACCAAAAGCCAAATAACTAAATAGAGAGTTTGAGAATGTATCCTAAGGAATTTAATCACCCAAAGAAACAATCTTTGTAACTACCATTAGCAAAGTAAACGTTAAGGAATAGTATAAGCTTTCTCAATTTTAATCACTTTGCTCGCTATTTCGCATCCAGTACCTCAATTTAATCCACTAATTCCTCGACTAAGCAGAACAAATGTTCGAGCAGTGGCTCTCCGGGAAGCCAGTACCGATAAATTCAGCTCACAGTGAAAGCCTTGCGTTTATTGACTCTTTATTTATTTACGCGTGGTGGCTTGCCAACGGTGGTAGCGTTACCGATTTTTGTGCGTACAAGTTCCTACTGGCAAAGCTTGTTCAACGAAAAACTGACTCTCTTTTCCCATTTTGCTCTCGCGTTGAGATTTTAATCTCTTAACCCGTTACAGCTTCCATTTTTTACTTTGTTCCGTTGTGCATCCTCGTTGCAGAGGATATCGAGAGGATATTAAAATACGACAGCGCACAGATTAGCACTGTCGAAACGTCGCGCGTCGATTCCATGCATGAAAATATGTTACAAAGAGAGGATACTTGTGCAAATTTTGATAGCTTTGTTTTCCCGCGAAGTAAAGCTTTGGGAATTAACAACAGCGTATAATCAACTATTTTCTGTGTTTTTTTTTTCAATTTTTATCTGATGGAAAATTTTTCGAGGCAAATAGTGATATCTGATTCTACTTGATTGAATTTCCTGTCAATAAATTCTCTGAAACTGAAATATAAATATTGTTTGAGTGAGTTACATTCCCTCATTAATCATTACAATATCTGAGGATTTAATTTCTGTCGTCTCTAGGAAAATAAACTTTGGGCCATTTTGGAGCATTTCACTGAGTGCCTGCAACGGGAGGAAGGACAAGAAATCTTTTTCTGTAGCACTATAAAAAAAATTTCTATTTTATCTTTTGAAAAGCCTCCGTGTGCCTTGATATTTGTGAATGGGGTTTGATATTTCTGAAATGGAAACTCGGCGTCTGTACATAATTTAAGGATTTGTGAGGGACTGGATCATGATTTGACAATATAAGCTCGTAGAAGTGGCAGTGAGACGTTCCCATTCTCAAATCGATGATTTTTCATGGAAACATTTTTTTGATCTACTGTGAAGCAAAAAGGGCCAACCGGGATAATTTTGTCAGCTTTTTGATGTTTGAAACTGCTCCCCTAAAAAAATTCTCAGCAAAAAATAAGCAACCTTTCTTGAGATATTCAGTTTTGCTCATTTTGCATAAGAGGTGAACTCCCCCACTACTGATTATTTCGGCTCATTAGTTATCTGTTCTGATGTGGTATTGCACAACTGATAGAACTATAGACAAAGTTCGAGTGGTTACATTGATCGGCTTCGGAATTATTAGGTTTATTCGATTATGCGGGTCGGAGCGCTCCGACCCGCATAATCGAATAAACCTATTGAGTTTTTTCTGATTTTATAACCTCGATCCCCGGTTTGTGACCTTCAACAAAAAATACACCTATCTCCAAGGAGCGGCGATTCTAGGCAGAAAAAAAATACGGAAACCTTCATTCTCGGCATAGAATCATATATTTCATCATCGAAATGATCCGTAATCCAACCTTCTCCCTGATATTGAAATGGGTCAGTATTTGCATAAAGTCAATCTAACCCCAGTGTACCTATGTATCACATGTATGTGAATAAAAGGCTAACTTTGGAGTCGAATCGAAAAATGGCAACAGAACTTGCAACCCTTGATATTGAGGAGCGAGGAAGATTCAAAATTTTTATAAGCAAAGGTCAGCTTTTTCAAGAATAGGTTATCAAACTAATACAATAAGGACACACACTTTCAAATCCTTCATCATTTCACTCACTTCAACGTGAGAGAAACGCGCATAAGATCCCCGACATTCGAGCCGACATTCAACCGAATTCACGCCGCATCGCGCGTAAACAGCGTGGGCATCCGCACCATTCGCACCCCCCCCCCTTCCAAAGGAAACCACGAAAGGGGAAGTTGTCGAAAAGTAGTGGGAGACATTTTCACAAAGTGGGGTTACCAGCAAATGAGGGTGTGCTTCACCCCTCGATAATATCCATACAGTATATGTATTATACGAGTGCGCAATCTCCGCATTGGGTTTTCGCGGGTGGCGCGCGTGCGGTGTGGCGCCTCGACGTTGAAACGCCGCCGTGGCGTTCTCGTGGCACGGAGAAGTTAATTATAAGCGATACCAATCTCTCCCGGGGTTGTTGCTCGCCCTCTCTCACTCTCTCGCTCTCTCCGACTCCACCTAGCCACCGGCAAGGCCTGACAGCCAATTACCACCCCGTACAAACCCTCGTATGTGTGTGTATGTGTATATAAATGTGTGCATGGCCTCCTAGCTTGATACTTGGCTAGTTCTCACCCCCTGAGCGCCCAATATAGGAAATTAAAAGACTTTTGCGGCGATGATTGCGCCCAAGCTCGTATACATGTGCTATGCTTGTAGGATACGTATACAGAAACGATGAGGGCCCGTGTGCGAGCCGTTTCGAGATAAAAGAGCTTGCGCGCTTTACTCTACGTATGACTTTAATTGCTTCGGTGGTGAGCGAGAGCTTCGTTAAAGTTTGCTAGCTTCCCCAACAATGATTTTTCGCCCGATTGGCGGATGGTGCAGTGCAATAAGGTATGTTATATGTAAAGCTTCTCAGCGAGGCCCCGATTCGTACGATGGAAACTCATTTAAATACGACGATTACGAGGAATTGTACTTTCAATGAGCTTGCCAAGGGGTAAATGAGATTTTAGCTTCGGTGGAATGAGGAACGTTGGGTGAGATCGGGAGATGTATTTCGATGTTCTATGGGTGGGGAGGGATTGGAGATCATCGGATAACTGTTCCAAACAAGAACAGATTTGACTGACTGGATAGATATTGGTCGACATTTGGAGCGCAACATTTCAATGAAAGATAACAAGGATGATGACATTGCTGACATCGATATGACGGGTTTTCCCTCCCATTGTAGCAGATACGGTACACGAACTAACAGATGAGCGTGAATTTTCAGCCGAAGGACACATTTTTTCTTTAATTTGAGATTGTTTGACTAGAAAGATTTTGATGGAGCTCCGCACTCATTTCTATTTCCCACAAAAAATTCCTACAGGTTTTTCCACGATACCTGGTTATAACCTTACAATTATCTTAGTCCTGAAGTGTGTACCGATTTATGTGAGACTCGTCACCAATAAAGACAGAAATACTTATTTCAGCGAGTGGATTTCCTTTTGAATCGCAGGTTCGCCAAATTCTATGTGTGAGAGAAAGAAATTAAGGCGAGGCCGTAGTCTGCCGCCATATCGGATCAGCCCTAGTAACTTACGGTGGCACCCCTGCTATCACCATAGCTCAGTGATGATCAGCAGGCGTGTCACCTCACCACCCGCACACTCTAACCTTTGTAAACATACTGATGATTGTTGATGTATATGTATGTGTGAACACACACACACACACAACAACAACACTGTTTACAAAGGTGAATATATATATATACTTTAGGTATTGTACCCCTCTCGCACACTAATATCAGAGGTCTTGACATTGTGCCCCTCTCACATACATTAGGGGCCTTGGAAATAATGTGTACCTATAGTCATAGTGGAAACCACAGATGCAATTAGATGCAATTCAATTCACTTGATAATTAAATTTGAATGGACAGGAAGCCACTGAGCATGAACTTTTGAAAAATAAGTATTATCAGAGACCCCAATTTTCAATCTTAGGAATACTTCAGAAAATACAAATTTATCAATTCTCAACTGATCCCAAAGTTTGGATATGGAATCATCCCTCTGAAATACAGGGATCTTCGCAGACATGATTTGAACTCCAATTCAATATTCCAAGACTGACTTTATCTCTGGAAATGACCAGTATGCGTCATTTTGAACAAGTATTCTAAGATATTGAAACTGGAACCTTGATTAGAACCATTAGAATTATCAAAACTGGTTTAGAGGCCCAAACAAAACACTCACTGTCTGTATTTCTTCAGTTCATCTTGAGTGCAATGAAATTCACATACTAACTCTCTAAGTTTTTTTCACAAAACCTTTAGAACTCAACCAAATTTCAACGGATTCTAATAACTGAACATGAAATCATCCCTCTGAAATACAGGGATCTAAGCAGACATGATATGAACTCCAATTCAATATTCCAAGACTGACTTTGTCTCTCAAAATGACCCGGATACGCCATTTTGATCAAGTATTCTAAGATATTGGAACTGGAACTTTGAATTGAAGAACCTGAATGATCAGAAATGGTTTGGAGGCCCATACAGAACAATTTCACTCTGTATTTCATCAATACATCTTGAGGGCAATAAAATTTGCAACATAACTTTCTAAATGTTGTGACGGTTTTTGGAGACTCGTCACTTGCAGGCAAAGCCTGCTTTCATTTGAGAAGCTCAGGGAGTGAGCAATTGCTGTAATTGTTCAAGAAATCAGGAGAGGGGAGCACTGAATGAGCACACACTCGATTAATATTAAGAATGAAAGGGCATATATTCAAGAAAAACTATTTACAAATCGGTCCGCTGACCGTTCGGATGAATCAAGCCCGAGCACGATTATCGAGGGCGCATTTAGGGAAAAATACAATCTCTAAGCCCAGAAAGAGGAGAGAGAGATTTGCGAGAGGCACTTACAAAGATTAATGGCCTTGACGCAGGATGGTCACTCGACCTCAGATCGGGCACCGGCCCTCGCAGCTCACGGCGATCAGGCAGCTCGCAATTGTCCCAGACGATGGTGATTTTGGTCATAGACCACGGCACAGAGTATATAAAATGCACGCACCGGAGCCCCGGCTAAATTATGCCAAGGACGGGCTCCGGGCGGCGTGGACAACGCGCACGATAAGCTCGATAGGCGCGTGCGAGCGCTCCGAAACGTCACGACGGAATGTACAGTAAAAGGTTGCTGGCCGGAGCAGCATCGGCTTGCGCCAGGGACGGCTCAAAATATGGGGCGCGCGGGCCCTACTACGGTGCCATCGCTCTGTCTCTCTCCCTCTTACCTGCGTTTACTATGCAGCAACTCTTCACGTGCTTGGGCTATAACATAAAATATTATTAGTACAATATTCGGTCCAGGGAGAGAGGAAGACGGACTGACTCGGCCGTCACACCCCTCCCCCAGACGCTGGGTAGCCGGCTGGCGTACCAGCTCGGAAACCTACCTCTCTCAATCTGGGCCGAAAACTAAAGGGATAGAGCCAATCGCTCAGTATATCTGAATGAAAAGTGAATCATTCTGATCAAAAAGATCGTAAATCAATAATAAAGATCAAACATGACTTAGAAAACATGAATTTCGAAAGAAATTAGATTGTATTCCCTGGAAAAAAAAAATATTTAAACGCGGTCACTCATACAGACATACAATTAATTCCGAATCAGTTTATATAGAATTCATAATTCTTTTGAACTCCAAAATTCTTCATGGGAGCGTATATTTCACTGTACTATTTTCGCACTTGAGGCACATTTCAGGAAATTTCACTGTATGGATATCACAAATTCACTTGGTCTCTTGGATTGACCCTTGGGCACTTATGGAGCACTTTAGGCATACAATATACAAATCATACTCTTGGACCTTTGTCCCATAGCCCATACTTTAACGCTAGACCATACTGCACACCATACATACTTATGAATTGAAACAAAAATAAAATCATACAATGATATCGTGGTCAATTGACCTCATTCATCATTCTCTATGGGGTGAGTCCGCAAACTTTGATTGGCCAATGACGTATTAAAAATTTAAATATATCAATTTATGAGCTAGATGTACATGTTGTAACTCGCGTTCACGTACGCAGGAACGTCTTAGTTTTCAAACACACTGAGTTCGCGCGAAATAGTTCGGACACAACCCAACCACTGAGTGAGACTGGCGCGCGCTTATCCCTCGCTGTCCATCGACGAATCTTCCTCCGGAACGATGACGATCCTCAGCTGCAGTCAGTAGCACGTGGTTGTCTGCTACGGGCACTAGGCTGCTCCTGCGCCTATGAAGTCGCTATGCCCCCTCCTGGGCCAGTCTCTCGGTCTAAATTTGTCGTATTGACCTGACACGGTCGTATTGACCGCATTGGCCTCGAGTCAATTGAGGGAAATCGATCAGCTGATCGATGCTCATGGGCTGCATCAAATATAAGCATAATATCACGACTATAGAATGTCGGGAATACCTCGTCAAAATTGGGGTTGAATTGCTCAAGCCATGTGGACAGATGCGTCCTGTGCGGTGAGCTAAAGGATTCCAAATAATAGGTCAGTTCTTTCAGACCAAAGAATTCAAGAGTCTTTGCTAGGCTATTGCATAGTGAGTTCTGCAAAGTATCGCATTCAGGCAAGAAAGGTGCCATATCAGATAAAAGTGCGTGCCGAGACTCTACTAATATCAAAATTGGGGATGGTACCTGAAAATGGTACTTTGGTACTCGCACAATGCTCGTGCATAGGTGAAAGGAATTGGAATAATTATTTTCTAGTATTTCTTGATCATGAGCATGGGGCTCGGCCTCGATTTCACTCGAAACGAGGTGAAATGCTTTATTGGTCGGTCGAAATTGCTCAAACACGACCTCATACTCAGACCAGTATTTTCGATCGATCCTACGACCATCAACTGTTTTATATGGGTCCCAACAAACTTCAAACTTGAAATATTGCAAGTCGGTACGAGATAAATCCAATTGCCTGGGAAATGTCACATTGTTCTGAAACTGAGGGGCGAAATCGAAAAGACTAGGGTTGATCAGGCCCATTTCTAATCTTGATGCATTCCCAGATTCAAGAAACTTGACAATCTCATTAGGCTGACAAGTTTGCACTACAACACGCGCGTGCTTGTCATATTTTACATTTCCGACTGCACTCATAAAATGGGAACCGGATGGTCGTACAAATGATCGGTATGAATTGATGTTGAAAATACGTATAGAAAAATAAGGATTAGGAAAATTATTAACATTCAGAAGATTCACAAAGGACTCAGAAGACATACCTTTGCTAAAAATCTTAACACGACTCTCTGCCCTCGTGGCGAGGAATGATTTTATTTTGTATTTCATCTGAAAAGATACCAGATCAAAATGATTATTTGAACAGAGCCACTTTTGCTCGTGCGAAATTTCATGCCGAAATTGGCTAAATTGAACAGACGTCATGCCTGGCAATGGAGGATAGGCACAAGATTGAGCCATGTGGACATCCGTCAACACAGACGAGTAATAATCTTGCCTGTAAAAATCAATATTTGACAGAAGGTCATGATCTGGTGATATATTTCGAAATAGATCCAACGATAAGCTTGATTGTTCATCAGACTCAGGAATTTGGGGTGAGAAGACCTGCACCGACTTTGCGATCTGAAATGGTCTTGGTGACACAGAAATCTCATCAGAGAAATCGCAAAGATCAGCGCTCTCAGGAAATTTATCCGAATTCTCAGAATTATTCGATGAAAGGGGATGATTAGTCTGAATATTGCTATCGATCGTGTGATCGGAAAATAAAATTGAATTTGAATTGACAAGCTGCGTGCTCGGAGAAACAGGCGATGATGACGCTGAATTTCCGTAATTGAGCATATTGCAAGTCTTTCCATTATTGCCAGTAGCACAACGTATATTGGACTGATTGCTCTCTTTAAGATCTCGCTCGCAAGTCGCAAGTGCTAAAGTGTCATTTTTCCACCTTTCAATATTGGCAGAAGTGGGTAAATTCTGACATCCATTGTCAGCTGGATATGTTCCACTTGAACTCTTCTGCTGCACAGGAACGGTGATGTTGGGTGCGCGCGCGTATGTCTCACATATTTCTTTAATAAGTAACGCACTCTGGACACTGACAATAAAGTCACTACGTGCCGCGTCACGGCGTACTTTCAGCGCAATATCGCACATGGAACTCTCATTCTCTACAAAATCATCCATCACATACTGGCCAATCAAACGCCGCATCAATCGCTGATGATTGTTGAAAAAACTATCAAATTTCAGCTCAAGCTTTGCGAGCGCAACTCGAATTTCATCCTCAGAGAGGTTACAAATCCAATTGGACCACGTGAGAACTTGATTACTCGAAAGATTATTAGGAGACATCATGGAAATATTTTCAAGATACTCCTTCACTCACGAAAAAGAGAATTGAGATTCTGAAATTTTCAAAGCTAGTATTATAAATGCTTTATCAGTTGAAATGTTCGCTTTAGATTTGACCGTGCTCCTATCATCAAACAAAAGACGAAGTCTATAGTCAATGGCTTAGGAAAAAACTTTGCCCACGGATGAAGTCCAAATGAGCTGTATAATGACACGGTACAAATTTGGAGCTAACAGTCAATTGATTCAACTAAGATGTTCATAATCGAGAAAAGAATGAACAAACTCGATTGAGTATTGGTTCATCTCATGGACAGAATAAGTCCGAAATTTAGATTCATTTTACGAAAAATGAACCGTGAGTTCATTATCAGGAAGCTCGTATAGGCAGTAGAATACAAAAAGTTAGGCCCGTAATGAGTATGAGCCTCCTAAAAGTCAGTCTGGACAAAAATTTGATAAACTTCGCAAAATGTCCGATTATTTGTGATTTTTTCAATAATTCTCCCTGAAAAATTCAACGTCGGAAGGATTCCTATAGAGCTACTCAGTTTGTTAGAATTTTTCAAACAGTCCGATGCGAAATATTGCGTAAGAGCACTTTGCGCAGCTCATTTTATCATAACCCACGCTAATTCAGGCGTACACACACAATAGCGCAATACTAGACTCCATGATAGTTATTATATCTATATACTTCCAGTGTATTTCAAGAGAGACCATTTTAATCCATAAAAATTATTGCAGGTCAATTATACAATGATTTATAACTTTTGAGAATTTTCAGGTCAAAACGACCAATTTTCCATGATAAATCAAAAATTTGTTGACAAAATTGTCATGAACAATTCAATTTTGCGATGCACAAGCGTGCAAGAGTCATCGATATTTCACTGTATTCATGGAAGAAATTTCAATATTTTGTACATTTCTCAGAAAAAAAAAACGGTCAAGATACGACCCAGTGACTCAATTTCCTCGAACTATAGTCATATAGACAATATAAATAATAATAATTGTGCACAAAACAAACGAGGACAATGTCCAGAAGTTTCTAGCCATCGGCCGATTTTTCCAGATTTTCAAAAAGCACAAGAATCGCAATCAGTATCTAAACACGCATCGCAACATCTTTGTATATCTATATACATCACTGAGTTTCGCTCGCAAGTTATTTGTGCTTATTCACGCACGCTACACACATACACATACGTGTTGCACATATGACCACTGGTCATCGATGGCCGATCAAGCAAGGCGAGAGAGAAAATTTTCGAAATATTACGCTAGCGCGTCTGTCTCTCTCTCGCACTCACGCATTCAAAAATCGGAGCCAAAGATAAGCTTGGCCGATCGCGAGCGGCAGCAAACGCGCGATGTAAACAATGACTATATATGGCGCGCGAGCTGTTGTGTTGCGGCCCTATAGTACGGGACGCCAAAATGTCGCGAGAAGCTAACTGAATATTTTCAAGGTTTCACAAATCAGATTGAAAACTACACGAAATGATCAAATTATATGCATTTAAGTCAAGTGCATCAAATGATGAGGAAAAAATACGAATGAACAAGTGTCTAATATCAGGACGTGAAAAATTTTGTACAGCGAGTCAACCGACGCGCGAGCAATGCACGCCTAAGTCGGAGCACGATGGAAAAGTATTGTCCAGCACGCATAATATGGCTAACACATTCCGACCACGCACTGATTTTTTCACACTGCACTCACTTATACGCTTACAATCTAATATACACACAAAGCAACATTCAAGTGCTACTCTCTCCGAAGATCAAAATTTAAACTTGGGTGTAAAGTGACGTTACGTCAACTTATTGAAAAAAAATTTTAGTCATTTTAATTGAACATACAGCACCATTAGTCGGGCGCCATGTGACGGTGCGCCAACTTGATGCACAAATTTTTGAACTGATTTTACTTGAACTGACAGCACCATTAGTTGGGCGCCATGTGACGGTTTTTGGAGACTCGTCACTTGCAGGCAAAGCCTGCTTTCATTTGAGAAGCTCAGGGAGTGAGCAATTGCTGTAATTGTTCAAGAAATCAGGAGAGGGGAGCACTGAATGAGCACACACTCGATTAATATTAAGAATGAAAGGGCATATATTCAAGAAAAACTATTTACAAATCGGTCCGCTGACCGTTCGGATGAATCAAGCCCGAGCACGATTATCGAGGGCGCATTTAGGGAAAAATACAATCTCTAAGCCCAGAAAGAGGAGAGAGAGATTTGCGAGAGGCACTTACAAAGATTAATGGCCTTGACGCAGGATGGTCACTCGACCTCAGATCGGGCACCGGCCCTCGCAGCTCACGGCGATCAGGCAGCTCGCAATTGTCCCAGACGATGGTGATTTTGGTCATAGACCACGGCACAGAGTATATAAAATGCACGCACCGGAGCCCCGGCTAAATTATGCCAAGGACGGGCTCCGGGCGGCGTGGACAACGCGCACGATAAGCTCGATAGGCGCGTGCGAGCGCTCCGAAACGTCACGACGGAATGTACAGTAAAAGGTTGCTGGCCGGAGCAGCATCGGCTTGCGCCAGGGACGGCTCAAAATATGGGGCGCGCGGGCCCTACTACGGTGCCATCGCTCTGTCTCTCTCCCTCTTACCTGCGTTTACTATGCAGCAACTCTTCACGTGCTTGGGCTATAACATAAAATATTATTAGTACAATATTCGGTCCAGGGAGAGAGGAAGACGGACTGACTCGGCCGTCACAATGTTGATCACGAAATCTTTATAACTCAACCAAGTTTCAACGGATTCAGATAACCGAACATGAAATCATCCCTCTGAAATACAGGGATCTCAGCAGACATGATTTGAACTCCAATTCAATATTCTAAGACTGACTTTGTCTCTCAAAATAACCTGTATGCGCCATTTTCACCAAGTATTCTAGGATATTGAGACTGGATCCTTGATTAGAATCATTAGAATAACCAGAACTGGTTTAGAGGCCCAAACAGTACAGTTACATTCAGTATTTGTTCAATACATCTTGAGGACAACAACATTCATAAACTAACTTTCTAATTTTTGTTCACGAAACCTTTAGAACTCAAGTAATTCCCAACGGATTGAGATAACTGAACATGAAATTATCCCTCTGAAATGCAGGGATCTTAGCAGACATGATTTGAACTCCCATTCAGTATTGCAAGACTGACTTTGTCTCTCAAAGTGACCCGGATACGTTATTTTTACCAACTATTCTAGGATATTGAAACTGGAACCTTGACTAGAATTAATAGAATAACTAGAACTGGTTTAGAGGCCCAAACAGAACAGTTACATTCAGTACTTGTTCAATACATCTTGAGGACAACAAAATTCATAAACTAACTTTCTAATTTTTGTTCACGAAACCTTTAGAACTCAAGTAATTCCCAACGGATTCAGATAACTGAACATGAAATTATCCCTCTGAAATGCAGGGATCTTAGCAGACATGATTTGAACTCCAATTCAATATTCCAAGACTGACTTTATTTCTCAAAGTGACCCGGATACGTTATTTTCACCAAGTATTCTAGGGCATTGAAACTGGAACCTTGATTAGAATCATCAAAATGATCAGAACTGGATTAGAGGTCCAAACAAAACACTTACATTCTGTATTTGTTCAAGGGCTCGTGCATGCAAATTTGCAAAGTTGAAGTTGCACTGAGCTCTCTGCTAATAGATGCAAGAAGATGCATGTCGCAGCGGACGGCTATCAGATTCACCACCATGCCTGATCGCAGAAATCTCGCGCGACAAAGGACCCGGGTCCGGTCAATGATGACATAATGTCATCACCTGGGCCGTCGCTTTCCACCGGGAAGTCGTGGCTTACAAGTCTCACAACCGCGATCTCATCCGCGATGACAACACACGGGAACGTGCATGATCGAAGCAGACGGTTTTGCTGCTGTCCCGCCTCGCGCCCGCTGATCAGTTTGACCACTCTGAAGAAACGTAAAATTATGGCTGTCATCGTGTATAACTCATCGCCGTTCTGGATTTATCTCAAGTTTTATAGAGAATTATCAACAGATAAGGGTCTTACTATCATCTACGAACTTGAGAGAATTGCGCTATGGAGTGAAAGTGAGAAAAAACGAGCTGATCACAAAATTATAGAATGAAGTATAACAGCATGCTTTATCACAGGCGCAGACGACATCTGTCCAGCACTCATCATGGAAGTTTCTTTCTCTACTTTTGTGGGATTTCGCTCCATAGCGCAATTCTTACATGCATTTTGTTGATGCATACAAAATATGAAGGGATTTTGTTAAGTAAAACTCGAGATATTCACAGAACGGATTCGGTCAATCTCCCTAGCTTTTTCAAGATGGCCGCAGACTACGGCCTCGCCTTAATATTGAGCAAACTAATGGATCACCAATTGAACTGGCGAGGATTTAAAAACCTTCACCCATTTAAGTAGCGTGGTATCGACAATACTACCTCGATTTATTGGATCGATGCATTGTTTCATTTTCTGCTCAAGATATTTATCATATTTTTAGCAAAAGGAAGGAATTCGCGGAATTTCTAACCCTTATAGCAATTATCAAGTAGTTGTTTCCGTCCGAAGCACGAAAAAATGTCACGTCTTGGAAAATGAAATGCGAATGCCGCACCCATTGACACTAGCAAATAATAGTATATTACGCGTGGAGTGCAGAAAAACCTTGTTCTTCGGGAAAACTTTGCTGGATAGTTTTCCGAAAGGATTTTCTCACGAACGAAGTCTTCGGCATAAGACGCGTATGCTATTTTATCGGTCAGTGCGTAGAAACAACGAGTTTCTAGGCGTCCTCGCTACTGACTGACGAAACGTTTTCTCCTGTTGTGTTATGTTAAGGGCGTGTGAAAGCTGAATTTTACCGACCGAGGGGATCTTGATGAGCGTAAGTTAGGTTGGGTCCTAATACAAATATATACGCTCACTAAAGGTAGAGATGATGCAGATATTGTCAACGTTTTTAACCTACTGCAATAGAATGTTGGTTGATAGTTTTATGCCGAGTCAGCAGCCTAATCGCTGAAAAATGCTGTGAAAATCTTGCAAGCTTGTTCACATTTTTTATATACTTTCGTATATTTCTTATGTGACAATTAAGTTGAGACAAATGATTGGTGCTACAAGAAACTCGTTCACATTTTTTATATACTTAACAGTATATTTCTTATGTGACAATTTTCTTCATGCTCACATTTGTTATATACACTATAGTATATTTGTTATGTAGCATGCGCATGAGACCAATGACATGATGCTCACATTTGATGTATACGCTAGAGTATACTTTTTATGTGGCATTTTTGAAACACCGATGATATTAATGCTGACATCTGATATTTAGGCTGACGCATATATTGTATGTGGCATTTTTGAGAGATGAATAATATATTATTGGTGTACCTTAAACATTTGGAAGAGTATATCTGATAAGATCAAGAGCATCGCTCACATTGAGGGCACAGATTTTATTTCTCTGTACGCCCAGTCTTCTCTCAATTCCATGCTAAGTGACTTCACAAAAACCTGTGACTTGAAGAAATATGACTCTGAAAAACCAGTGGTTACTTAAAACCCTTATCACCGCAGGATATACAAATTAACTACAAACCTTAGAATGATGAAATTACTCGAGACAAGAAAAGTGAATGCATCACTTTTCTTCAACTTAGTAGTAAAATTCATACTCTTCCATGATTACTCCAAGATAAAATGATTCTCAAACCTTTGGTAGATCTTTTAATATTATTCATTTCATCAAGTGCCAACGCAAAGGATATCAACGCTCCTGCCAGTTTTTTCCCAAAATATTAGGATCCTAGGCAACGTTGGAGGATCTTGAGTTTCTCTAGAATCAGAGAGTTTAGCAAAGGTTAGACGTGAATGTGAGAATCTATTAAGAATGAACTATAGCACGGAAGAGTATATTGTAAAACAATGTGATGAGCAGAGATTTTGGAGAAAAAAAGTATATACAAAATAACCACAGCAACCGGTTCTAGAGAAACAAGTTCAAATTTTGATATTCATGGAGCACAAGAACTGATGCACTGTAGGAACGATCTCACCTCTAAAATTTGGTGCTAGGCTCCCACCTTGTTGATTGACGCAGTGACAAGCATCACAGTATTAGAATCTTCATTTGAGTACGAATGCTGTAAGTCTTATTAGTTGGTTACTACTCGCTCAGATGATCCTGAGATGAATGTATGGACCAAGATGATATGACTATCAACGATTCTCTCACTCATCTCTGCAAAAACATAGTTAAGATTCACAACTATTCCTACGCCACAGTGAGTAAACATTATCCAAGATGAGTGTGACAGTTCTGGGTGGAAATTATCAATAGAAGATTTGATTTGCAGGGATAGCACATACTGATAAACACCCAGAACATCAACTTCCAACCGGTTATTAGTGTTATTCCATCCAAATAACATTCAGATGCTGTTGATGGCATCAAATTAGATTTAGTTTATAAACTCACTTGGTAATTAGATATGTAGTTACTCCCGCAGTACGATTGCTGACATTATTTATTTGCATTGCAGACGAATTACTGCTGAACCAGCAGTGCTGTGGCTAGCTGGGCCCACACTTTGCTCAGCGTTACAAATTGATTGCTTACCATTGTAGTATCAAGCATATTATCGGCTACAATGTTCGATTTCCCGTTTTTGCTCATTGTGACTTCTGATGAATTTTTTATTTTATTGGCTCTGTAAAACCAGATGCCGGTGCTGGCTGGCAAGTGGCAATTGATCACCCGCACGCAAACTGTCAAACATGGCCATAACAACAGCTGACAATGGGATGTACAGGACCTAACCCAACCTTAGCTCTGCCTCAGCCAAAATCGCAGCTCGCAAGCCTCCCAAACATCTCATATTTCTGATCATTTTCTGAACTTTTCGAGATCGAATTCGGAAAAATTGAGTCCAAGTATGGAAGCTTTAGGCTTAGATCTATCATTCAAAAAAAGAATTGAGTTGATTGGTTGGATATCGCGTTCACACTTTGGTTTCGAAGTCAGGCGTGTGAATATTTTTAAGGAAATGGTAAACTTCGAAACCAAAGTTTGAAGGCAATATCCAACCAATCAACTCGATTATTTTTTTGAATGATAGATCTGAGCCTAAAGCTTCCATACTTGGAATCACTTTTTTGAGATTCACCGTAGATTTCGGGAGAAAAATCGAACTGCTGATGGTTTGGGTTGCCGGTAAAAGTTGGCTTTCACATGCCCTTAAGTGCCTGATTCTTTTTTCAAAAACAACAGGACGTGTCTGATTGTATAAGGACCTACAGGTACTGGGTCTGTTAAAGTAGAACATGATGTTCTTTCGGGAAGAATATCTCTGACAAAAGTGATATAAAAATCGGTTTACATAACTATTATCTTCTCGCCATCGCGAGAAAACGTTTATTAATACCAAAATCGGAGCAGCGCGGCTGTTCAAAAGGAACAAGAAGCTGTTCTTCATTGATGCCTGATATCTACTCACAGCTGGTGTAGTTGCATTCAATTCACTGCGATACTGTAGAACCTATATTTCACGACGGTGGAGAATTACGTTCTGTTTCATATTCAACATAATCATGAACCATGTACCTAATTTAGCAAATTTGGTGGAATGATCTATACGGCATGTCTGAATTTACAATGATCATCCATTTTGTGCTTTTTGTACGTATTTTATCGGAATGGAGAAGATATCACTCACAATCCGAGTTCCAAATCACTCAAGTTGTGAGCTTTCTAACCTTCGTAGATCAGATATATTTGGTTGTGAACTTTCTGACCTTCGCATGTCGGATAGATTTGAAAGATAACTAGACTGTGTATATTAGATCTTACTTAATTGTGTCTGATAAGTATATCATAAGATAGAAATCGAAACATTGATGAGCTGGGGAAAACCTGTCTGCTTGCTTATTGAACTTCGGTGTTTTCTTGTCGAGTCATTGCGAACGGCCGTGATGATTCAGATAATATACACTAAATGGGTGCTTTCGTTCTCAAGCGCATTGCTGATCAATGTATCCTGTGGCGGGAACCCGATAGAGACTCACATATTGTTTTAATTAAAAGTTTGAATAATCTGTCGTCATTTGGTCCGCTGTAGAATTTCTGAGCTTGTATTCTTTGAATCATTCGTGTTAACCTTGACAATGAGATAACAACCGAAAGAAACCTCGACAACAGTTCCTGTCTCTGCAAAAGCTGTCTGCTCTACTTTTATCTCGACTCAAATTTTCCTGAGTAGCGTCCAAAAAGCTCTTCGCATACACTGGCTACAATCGTACACCCGTGCGCATAAAATCTACTTCGAGAAGCTCTTCTATTACCCTACTAGCTGTGTGGTCCCGTACATCTATAGCCGCATAGAAAGACGTACGATATCAGATCCGTCGTTCGCTTTTATTCCATTTCCACCCTTTCACGGGTTAATGCAAACATGGTACCCAAGTGATAGTCTACATTGCCGCCTGAGCTTGCAGAAATTCTAATGAGATAACTTTTCCGCTGTTGATTGGATATCATAATGTCGTTAAGCCAATGTCAGGGATTTGAAGAAAAAAAATTGACTGCGAATCGAAATATACATTTTGGATATTCTTTTATTATTTGCTGAAGCTGTATCATTATTACACAGATTCAAGGTTCAACCTACAAAATTTGAATCGAGTATGGAATCAATCCAGATTTTGCAATGGGATTGTATTTCGAACTGAAGTTGGAACGATACTCTGGGTCAATTTTTCACCAAATCCAACAAAGAGTAGAGCAGAAATATTACAGATCCAGCGGTGCTACTCATCGTCTGAAGTAGTGGTAGTGGGTAGAGGGGTAGCCGGCGTAGTAGGCCGTCGAAGGAGCCGAGTAGGCAAGGGGCAAGGCCCCCGAGGCGTAGGCCAGGTGATGGGAGCGCACCACTGCGGCACCGGTCAGGCTGGGAGCCGAGTAGTATGCAGGAATGAAGCCGGCCTCGACTGGCGACCCGCTGGCGACGATGCAGGCGAGAATAGTCATCGCCAGGGCGATCATCCCCATCGCCAGGGAGGACGGAGTCTTGCTCAGCAAATTCGACATGATCTTCCAGCTAGATTACACACGATACGTGGGGAGTCACTTAATACGCGTCTGCGGACCAAACTGCCAGCAGCGAGTAAACTTGTAAACTGCGCCCAAACCCAGTCTGCGCGCGGGCTTTTATAGAGCAGTATGATAATTCCATACTTATTTCATGGAAGTAGCGTCATTGCCTTGGGTTTAGACAGATTAACGTTGGTCCTTGCGGAAATGACACGAACGGGAGCTATGATTTTGAAGGTTGTGGATCAATGCATGCAAAAAACTTGGCAAATAGTACCTGGCCCGGCCAATCCGAGAGATTATTCAAGGACTCGACTACTATTGTCTTTCTGACTTGCGACCTGATGGCAACACCTGTCGGAGATGATGACCAGAACTAAGGTCAAACCGATTGAGATTTTGAATCTCGTTTGATAGATCTCAATAACAACGTTTTTTAGATCTCCCACATGACTTTGATCTCATCCTAGTCGTCAAAGATTTTTTCCAAGATTGTCTTCTGATTTAGACTTCAGTTATAATTTCATTGTAACAGCCTGTTTCGTCTACCAAAATGCAAGCTAAAATGGTTTAATATACTTGGGAGACGAAACCCACCTGAAAGGGACGATAATTTGCGTATAAACCAAGTTAGTGTGGGAGACTTTTTGGGACCTCAATGTTCCGATGACTACCACGGGAAAACTAGACAATCTATCTTGAACGGACTTGGACAAAAGTACCTTCCTCGATCGTTCCTCTATGAACTCCTTCTCCTCGCAGTCTCATGATTTTCTGTGATCAGGATCGACTCTCACAAGAGTGCTTGCTAAATGGCACTCTTGTGAGTCTCAGAACGCCCTTCCTCATGATTGCAATAATAGATGAGATCAAAACACCGGTTGTTTTTTGGGGCTACGAATCAGAACACTAGACTGACTTGCGATTTCGTACAGGTACTCATCAATAGTTGAACGGATCTTCCACCAAGTTTTAAAAAATTCTGCGGACGATTAATTTTACAGGATAATTACACCAAAGAAGTGGTGTAGATATCGTGAAAATTAATGAAAGATACAGAAGCTGATTTCAAATGAACAAGAAATCATTATCTCCGATTCCTATCAAGTTAGAAGTGAATAATACTTGAATTTTGGTCACACAAAACTCACATATATAGGTGATTAGATATGTACAGTACACTATGAGTCTAGTCTGGATGATACAGGTTCAAAATGATGAGGGTGTCGCGAGTTAGCTGGTATCTGGTTGAGAACAAAGTAGGATCAGGGTGAGATCGATTAGATTCCTGGGTTTGCTGCCATTCAGATCCGCACCTGGAGTGACGAGTCATATCAAACTATCTTAATCCATTGCTGAATATTTTGTGCTTCTAAGGTGAAGCTCTCATGTCCCAGTCACACAGTTGTGGTCGCTTCACTCCGTACAATTGTGAGACGTGCCTTATAAACAAATGGTTTTGAATTATTCCCTTGTCCAATGGCACCGAATCAGTTTTTGTGGTGAGAACCCATACGAATGGATTACAAAACTGTCTCAATATGATCGAAGCTGATCCTGACATCTACGTGCGGAACGACGTGTAACCCGGGCATAATTCAGACAAACACGTTGTTTCCGTCAATTCAAATCCTGAAGCGCCAATCAGAGCAAAGGTTATGAACGACCTTCTTTTTGCATAACTGTTGGCAATAATCTTCTCTTCCAAGTAAAACTACCATGAGTCTTCCAAGGTAAGCATGAAATTATAATATTGCTCTATAAAAGCCCGCGCTCAGACTAGGTTTGGGCGCAGTTTACAAGTTTACTCGCTGCTGGCAGTTTGGTCCGCAGACGCGTATTAAGTGACTCCCCACGTATCGTGTGTAATTTAGCTGGAAGATCATGTCGAATTTGCTGAGCAAGACTCCGTCTTCCCTGGCGATGGGGATGATCGCCCTGGCGATGACTATTCTCGCCTGCATCGTCGCCAGCGGGTCACCAGTCGAGGCCGGCTTCATTCCTGCATACTACTCGGCTCCGAGCCTGACCGGTGCCGCAGTGGTGCGCTCCCATCACCTGGCCTACGCCTCGGGGGCCTTGCCCCTTGCCTACTCGGCCCCTTCGTCGGCCTACTACGCCGGCTACCCCTCTGCCCACTACCACTACTTCAGACGATGAGCAGCACCGCTGGATCTGTAATATTTCTGCTCTACTCTTTGTTGGATTTGGTGAAAAATTGACCCAGAGTATCGTTCCAAGTTCAGTTTGAAATACAATCCCATTGCAAAATCTTGATTGATTCCATACTCCATTCAAATTTTGTAGCTTGAACCTTGAATCTCTGTAATGATGATTAAATTTGAGATGCAATAAATCCTGAAACAAGATCTTGATTATATGTGATTCAATTCCTCAATCGGCCGATTTCGTGGTTTTTCTTACATCCATGTAGCTAATACTAAATGTGAAATCGTTTGCTGCAGAGTGATTTCCTTTATATATACAAACAGAAACTCTTCACGTGTGCTATCTCGATGTTTTTCAAAGCTTAGAGAGAATGAATTTGACCCAATGAGGGGCTGCGTGGAAGAAGGGGGTAACGGCGGTTAGGCCCTTCTTCTGCCCTTCTGCTCTCTGAGCCCCCTGAGGGGTGTTCTAACCACCCATTAAACCAGTTTTGAAAAAAATGTTTAAGAACCTCGAGATCTTGAAAAGGGCGTAAACTCCACCACACCCTTCCCGCGATTTTACAAAAAGGCGTAAACGCCTTTACGCCCTCCTGTTCATAAAATTATGTGAGTTACAAACTTTTTCTGAACTCCCATCTCTTCACACGAGTTTGACTGTTTTCCAGCCTTTGTGAATCAAACCACTCAAAATCTTTGATATTCAAAGTTTAGATTTGTGGATTCAACGGATATCCTATGGCCGAGAAGTTTCTAAACCCTATAAGATAAGCGGACTCGACATTTTTCACTCATGCAAAACCATTATAGCTTCCCGACAGTATTCAGCGGACCCGTAATCCATTAGGCACTTCGTCAATAAAATGATCTAGACTAGTGTTCACACTCGATTCAAACGCCGCATAATTCGCCATAAAAGATCAACGAACAACGATGGCAAGTTCTTGTTGCCCGATTATTCGATCGTCGGTCTCATGGTAAGTGGTCCATCATCATCCAGATCGTAGTAAAAAAATGTAAAATATGAAGTTTTACGTCAAAAACGTTGTACGCAAATTTGTGATATTTTTAGTATTATAGCGCATGAGTCTTGAGAAAAGACGTAAGAGATTCCACCAAAACTGAGTCGATAGGTTTTTGAGTCACTTCTGAAATGCTTTTTGTATAATCGAAATATGTCAAAGCACTTTAAAGTTATGAGCAGAATACGGTAGCACGGACCCAAATTTTGATTTTTTGGTGGATTTATTGAGATAGCTCTATCTTGGACCAGGAAATTATGGGCGAGAAAACTGTGGGAATAGTTCTTCTTTCAATACACGAGAATGGGAAAAATTACTCGGAAACGTTTGAAAGTTCACTGCGATGCACTCCACTACTAATTTCCAAAAAGGCGTGAGTGCATTGAAAAGAAAATTCAGAAAGGCGTAACTTTTCGGAGGAAGGGCGTATGTTCGGCGCGATTCGGAAAAAAGGCGTAATTACATATATGAAAAAATTTTCAGAAAACTCCCCTCGGCACGGAAACTCATTTTTGTGGGTTTGAACTATCAGAACATGTTCTTCTCCTTCCAGAATGAGTTCCTAAACATTAATCCAGTGACTTTGGACTTTCCATACTTTTTGGTATCCATATCGAGCTTTTCGCGAGTACGTAGCTCTTGGTCATGGATCAACTAACTTTAGCGCTATAAAACATCTTTCAGTACTACCCATATAAGCATGCTCGTAAATTTTGAGAGTGATTGGACTTGATTTCGAGATTTGATGCAACTTTTGATCTGGAAAGTGCACTAAAAATTCGACCGTAATTCGGAAACTGGGCGTAATTACAATTTTTTTAAATGGCTGTGAAATCCATGGAATCGACTCTAATCCTCCGACGCTTGGACTGATATTTTGAGGACGCCATCCTCTTTGAAATGAGCCAGCTTATTTCACTCAGTTGTGCCTCCAACGACTTTGGTTAAGTTTTTATCGATTTTCTCAAAATGACCCTTTTGTAATTACGCCTTTCTGACACGCACCCCCTCAATTATTTCATGTAGCGTGAAGCCATGAGAAGAAATCAGTTTGAAGTTGTGCCTGTGCTGTTTTATGTGTCTTCTAGTCGATTTCCTCATTTTTCATTCAAAAACCAATCTGAAAGCCGCAATTTCTAAGCATGTGCATTGTCTCACGGTACGGATATGAAAGTACTTTCGACAAATGCTGTGAGAATTTTCTTATAGTTGACTGTTTACAGAACTCGATTCAATGGCTCTAGTTAGTAGTTTCACTAATTCGAATAAGAAATTTCCTGCATCAGGCCTCTGTTGATTTGAATCATCATGTTCAGAGGGCGTAGATCGTTGGTTCCAATCAAGAAAAGTGACCTCGGTGAGTTGTCACCTTGGAAGAGATTTTTCCAGCTTTCTATTGAAAATTTTATACTTTCAGCCCACAACGCATCCGCGTATTAGGAATCGCTGTCTCCTCGTTAGCTAGAGAATGAATAGTGAAAGATTCTACAAAAACGGCACGTAACATCAAAATCACAACTCCAATTCAATTCTTCATAATGATCATGCAGCTTCGTATGAAATAGTATATTACGCAACGATGTCGAAAAGTTGGATTTACGCACGAGTGAAAATCTTTACACACGAGTGCGTAAAGTATCTCAACAGTGCGTAAAGATTCACATCTCGTGTGTAAAGTTTTCCGAGTGCGGAAACCTTTCGACGGAGTTGCGTACGATATTTTTCGAAACTTTGTGCGGAAAGTTAGTATTCTGTCGGTCACCTCATACGCCAGTAAACAAATCGTGATCGGGGCAGGTGGAGGAAAATGGCGCAGAGCGGGGTCCAGGGGCGGCAGCCCCTGGTGGGGGTGCAGGGGGCGAAGCCCCCGCCGGGGGGTTCGGGGGGCCCCGCCCCCCGACTGAAAAAAAATTCTGAAAATGTATCAGAAAAAGATCTTTTGTTTGATATATCATATGTTACCGCATAGTTTGAAAATATCGATCTCAATCCTCAAAAGTACAAATAGTGGACAAGATCCGAAATATGTAAGTTCATAAGATAATATCAATTCTAAATTTCGAGGAAAATTATTATAGAGTTTTATGAATATCGTCAAGGACGGGCAAGAATAAATCAACGGATTGATGAAATAATATGCCATTTCTATGGTTCAATAGAAAGAACTTGGACAATTCTAATGATAATAATAATGCTCTGAATACACGGGATAGAAAGCGATTGCGAAACCTATGAATTCTTTCTTATAAAAGAATATGAATACATCGCCGACACTCTTTTTTGAGGCGAAGTATCCGAAAAGTGAATTTACATTTACTTTGGACGTACGGTCCAAGGTAGATTTCAAACCACCGAAACCACGGTGGAAGCACTCCAAAAAGGTCTATATATTGTATTGAACTCAATTAAATTCATGATCCACCGAATTGAACATCGAAGTGAACTATTTCCATGTTCAATTCGATGGGCCGACCAGGATATTTCAATCGTATGGACTTATCGAGAGAGCAAGACTGAGTATGTATAACAATTTAGAGAGCTCATAAGTTTTCATCCTATCGAGTGAAAGAAGTCATTACACCTGCTTTGGGCAGCTTTGAATCAACGATTGGAGCACTCCGATTCTACAGAATTAAGACAGAGATCATTTTGCTAAACAACGCAGAAACTTCAAGAGATGTTGTAGAATATCAGGCTATAAAGAAAATACGGCAGTGCGTAAAGATACGTTCCAGTGCGTAAAGACCTACCTTACGCTTTGTTGATGACTTTACGCACAGGTCTTCACGCACTCCGTGCGCAAAAATTCCTTTACGCACGGAAAAATATTCCTTACGCACTAACTTTACGCACATGATTTCGAAATAGTATATTTCGCACCGAGTTCATGAGGTTGTAGCTCGCTTTTGAGCGATCGGTTTTCGACCCGAGCCGCAGGCGAGGGTTGAAATGATCGCTCGGAAGCGGGGAACCTCGTGTGCGAGGCGCGAAAGTTATTTTTCGCAATTTTGTAGGCACTCAAACATCGGGAAATTGCGAAAAATAATTGTTCGCAATTTTCCGATGTTTGGGTGCCTACAAAATCGCGAAAAATAACTTTCGCGCCTCGCACATGAGGTTCCCCGCTTCCGAGCGATAATTTCAACCCTCGCCTCCGGCTCGGGCCGAAATCCGATCACTCAGAAGCGAGCTACAACCTCATGAACTCGGTGCGAAATATCCTATTTGAAGTGATCGGACTTGCCTGATTTTCCCGGATTTTGCCGGATCA
Source organism: Eretmocerus hayati (assembly GCA_029851415.1). Lineage (NCBI taxonomy): Eukaryota > Metazoa > Arthropoda > Insecta > Hymenoptera > Aphelinidae > Eretmocerus > Eretmocerus hayati. The sequence goes on from CM056742.1 coordinate 138,528,918, forward strand.
AGCCCTGAAATGCCTAATCGATAATTTTCTAGGAGGTTATGGACAGACTTTCCCATCTTTCGAGAGGAACAAATTGCGTTGTATTACCTAGTGCCAAACTTGAGAAATATAGAATTTACTCAAACGAATCATAGTTTCTATGCTGTGATGGAATCGAAAAGTAAACGAAAATGGCTCGGTTGGCTTCTCCAAAATTTTTTTGATATCCCCTATAGTTGGTGAAAAAATCACGTCATGTACTATAAAATCGAACAAAAATCACGCGGTAATCATTTCGAGACGTCGCCATTCCTCATGTGTCGGATTGAAATAAAATTGCTCAGCTATGAATTAGCTTCTTGAAAACCTTAATGAAAAATGTATTCACAGATTCTTTTGTGAAAAATGCATACTCTTCGTAATATCAAGAATTTTCGAGTCGAGAGTATTGAATGTCTATATTCATATTCTAATGCTCTGTTGAGATAGCCCCAATTATTATTAGAGAACTTGGTCAATATAAAATGAAAATCTTCCACTGTCACTGAAGGGATAGTATTCAGTGATGTGTGTATGGCAAACTTCGTTATGCATTTGAAAAGATCTACAGAGGACAATTCTAGATATTCGTCTATAAAATAAATCTTTCACGAGTTAGGCTCGATTCAATAGCTGATAATGATCGATCCAAATCAGTCTACGGGATACAATTTACGATCCATAATCCACGATTATAGTATCCTTTGGAAGACGTGCACGCACAAGAGTTAATGAAAAATGGAATAATGCAAGATATTGTATCCGGATATTTAGAGAAACCAAGATGAAATAATCCAAAATATGTACAATGTTGTGAGCTTTAGAGAGGGAAGCATGAAATAATACCAAGTGTTGCGGTAAAAAATTCAACAAATAAAATACTTTATTGAGGAACAAATAGCAAAGTCAAAACAGCAAGTATCAAACAATTACAGATTCATGCTACAAAGACAGAGATCGTATAAAACAAATCTCAATAATACTTGAATCACATGATATTTCATCTCACGGTCTCTATTTGAGGTGAAGCTTGGCGACGTAAGGGTCAACAGCGTAACCCAAGGGTGCAGCATGAGCGGCATAGGGATACGCTCCTGGGGCTGCGTATGCAAGAGCCGCACCCGGGGCAATTCCAGCGGAGTAAGCCAAAGCTGGTGCAGCGTGATATCCAGCAGCGACAACAGGTGCAGCGACTGGGGCAGCAGCATAAGCTACAGCTGGTGCAGCCGGTGCGTAGATGGTTCTGTAAGATGGTCCATGAACCTGGTGAATCGATTGCGAGGATACGGCAACCGGGCCAGCTGCAACAGCAACTGGTTCGTGGATAATTCCAGCGTTGGTAAAGGCAGCAAGGCAACTGAGGCCGAGAACGAGCACTTGGAAGTTGAACATGGTGGACACTTGGTAAACTTTAACAACTCAAATGAATATTGCTGAGACTACTTGAGCTGATATTGCTCGAATGGATGATTCTGACTGCGCTCACGGGGCTTTTATACCGAAAAGAAGTGGACGCTTTTTTTCGAAGGAGGCTTTCTCTTGGCTCGATGGTCTTTGGCTAATGTATATATACACAGTCTATTAATCGAAGTATAACATGTGCGCGGAGGTCACTCGCGGCTCAACGACGATCGTTTCGCGTAGGTGAGCCCGCCCGCGTATTATGCCAGAGACTCACGGTATGTACTTACTTACCTTTGATGATGGGGCCATCGCGATTGCCAAAGTCGCAAGCGAGCCTTTATGCAATAGGCGACATCAGACACAATGCAAGGCTAATTCCGTCTTGGTGCGAGAACGAGAGTCATGTTGAGTGGAAAGGGGAGGGGGCTATATTATGAACACACAGGTATTATAGAGCACCTGAACTGGACATGGACTCGTGCATGGGAGAGCTACTTGAATTTTTTATGTATCTGAGAGTTGAATCTGGATGCGGATGGTATATGCAATGACGCGAGATCTCGATTCTTTATTGCGGGTATCCGTTTATGCCCTACTTCATTATTCCGTCTTTGCATGCGCTGTTATTTTCAGGAGCTAAAGTTGTTTTGGAGTCTCGTGAATTTATTTGCATGGACTAAAAATTTTATGAGTATCCCAGAAAGCTTGCAATTCACTTGCTTGTGATATAAGAGGCTGTGGGAATATCAAATTCCAGACGAAAAAGAAACGCGATAAAATTTTCTCCGTTTACCAATGGCTTCTCACAAATTCAAGCTTACAAAAAAAGATCAGAACATCCCATACTTGGAATTTCAAGGTCACAGATTTGCTAAACCTTAGGTCAATTATCTCAAGATTCATTGTTACGTGAGCAGTCAACATGGTGCACAACAGACTCTCTGACCAGCCCACTCCAAAAATGATTGATGTTGCACGTATTGCGAGCGAGATCCAAAGAATTTATTCCCTTTGTTAGTTTGATCAAAAGTTCGTTTATCTTTGAGGAAGTAGTTCCCCCATGCTCCTGTTTACATCAAAGGAAAACTTTGGACCAAGTGATTGGTGATGAAACCGAAATTGCTTCTGATAACACCTTAATTTGTGGAAACGACGTTCTCCGATTCCTCAGAATCGTGAAGACGATTAGGTTTCTATCAGTTATGAAATGGCTGAATATAATACAGAGGAAATTTGATGATCTATAATGACTCTGATTTGGAGACCTTTAGTGATTGCATCTATATGAGGTGGTTGATAAGAATTTTTGGCAACTGGGCAGAGAAGCTGGTCTAAACCATATCACGAACATCGAAACTCCTATGGCCAGTCTGGGAAACATCGCTGACCATTACCTTGGTTCAAATTTTAAAAAATTTGACGGATCGTTCAAGGTCACGGTACGATTAATGTTACACCAACCTCTGATACTGGATCAAAAAGTGCCTTGGTTCGCTCTTGACTGGATTTTTTATTAGCAAATTTCACATATGATAACGTATAAACTGCTCCTTTGGAAACTGGAAGTTCGACTGGAAGTTCATTGAAGCGCATATGAGATCAAGACAATTTCTATCTTTTCGATCATCAATAGTTCATGGAGTAGGTTCAAACTCATTCACGTAGGCATAGGCCGACAGAAAATGAGATGGTTCGATCCCCAATAAGTCATTTTAGGATTGTCGTAGGAGCATTAGACATCAAGAAAATCCCAAATTGTGGCCTATGTTTGAATACATTTTCTAGTTCTTCATTCAGATAGCAAGCGATTTTGTTGCTGACACAACTATAAAAAATAGCACTCAACTCCCAAAAAATGGTGAGTACTTATTCAGAGGTACGTCATTTTCAGGGATAGTCATAGTCGATACTTTATGTTGGTACAAATTGGCTCCAATGGTTTTCTTAATATGATAAATTCAGCCCGTGGTCTCCCACGCCTGTTTCTTTTGATTGAAGATAAAATCAAAACATCGTCCATGACCTCAAGACAGCTTTGACCTACTTAAGGTACGAAATAATAATTAAAGATCACAGATTTTGTTACGGGCTTCACGATAGTTGCAAATATTGTAATTCTTGAGCATTTTGCAAGACTTCCCCGTCTTTTCCTGGACCAGAGATCATTTCAACTATGACTTGTGAATTTCAAACGACTGGCATGTCGCAGTAAATCTATTGGTGAATTAATCTTGATGGCGATTAGAGACTCAGTATGGGCTATTCTTATGATATAAGACCCATACAATCGTCTCGATTGATTTTGAGACAGAGCCTTTTTGAAACAAAGGGGAGATTTTGAAGTTCGTCTCCGACGAATGTTAATCTTGCACAACAGGCGATCAAATAAGCACAAGTTGAACTATTTGCAAAAGGAACTGTAAATTCGGGGGGCTGTGTGGGCACCAAAGAATCATTCTAATCATGGATTGATCCAGTGAAAAAGCTCTATCCTGCCAATATCTTCCATAAACTTTTTTTGGGCATAAAATTATTCCACTTGAGTGTATGGCTGGTTAACTGTTCATTGTTGTACATGTCACACCTGATTCCTTACCCGACTCACTAGGCCTCGTTTCTCGAATTTGAAACAGTTCGGTCACCTTGGTGCATCTTACACAAGCTCTTGCATCGCAATACGTATTTCGTAAAATCAGTATAAATATAACATACCAACTTATTTCCTGATATTGCAAAGAATTTCAATTCAGTTACTTCACATTAGACCCCAAAAAATACATGTACAATCATCCTTATCTCTGAGAAAGATAAATCCTCATCAAAGTAGCGGTTTATGAGCCAGCATCCTAAAATTCATCACCCAATTAGCCAATCCAATCACGTTCAGGAGAAGAATTATACGATCGAGGACGATGGCGGAATTTGTTGAGATGACGAAAACGCAAAGCTCCACAAAGTCCATGAGTTTTGAAACGAGCATGTGATCGGATCGGCTATATTGTGGTAACTATAAGACGCACGTAACATTACAGAAAGGTACAACAGAGAGGTGCTACAAATTCCAATGAATGAATTGGCACGTTTGTCTACATCAGACAGACCAGGCGATATGATGACTTTCACAAAATCGATCAAGTAGATCAATTCAACGGTGTACCTAAGCAGACGTCGTTGAATCATTGTTCAGACCTTTCGCAACACTTTCAACGCGATGCGCGTATACATTTAGAATGAGAGGGAACTCTGTTAAATTTTAACACCGTAATCGGCCTTGAGGTGTATCATTTCTACGCGTGTTATAAGTGGTATGATCCGCGCTCAGGTAGAGATTCTATCGTTGGGATCACTTGAAATCTGTTTTAGGCCGAGTTGTCGTGCGAGGCTGAGCTGACCTCTAACATCAGATGTATTATGCGAGACTATGTAAAAACTCAGAGCAAGTCTTTTTTTGTATGTAATATTGAAGTGGCTATTGACGAGTGATTGACAGAAACCTTGACTTGTTCTAAGATCTCTTTTGACAATGATGCGAATTTTTTCTCATTCATCTAAGTATGAGTTGTATTTGCAAAGTCTTATACAACTGGCATTGAGGAGGCCATCAATCGCACTTGAATAATTGAAGATACATAAACGTCGAATGAGTGGTGAAATAACAGGCGAAATTTGAAGAGCAATGTGCTTGAGAATGTACTTTTCAATGGTTCTCGACTCCCGTCTGTGATCGATGAGAACCAATTATAATGAAGAGAATGGAATTTAAATCGATCGTTGTGGTTACTAGATGTGGATGTATTTTCATTTTACGAGTTTGAAAATAATTGTTGTCACACGGTAGAATATTCATAATGGGCTAACTTGGGATGGGTTCATGAATAATTCATGAGGATTTTCTTTCTTCTTTTAGCATTTTTGTTAAAAGCATATTTAGTCTCCGAAGATAAGGGAAACGTTAATAAGAAGCTTAATGAGAAGCTGAATCTGCTGACACGGCCGTGATTAGGTATTCGAGCCAAAATCGAGATTGAAAATAGTATATTTCGCACCGAGTTTATGAGGTTGTAGCTCGCTTCTGAGCGATCGGTTTTCGGCCCGAGCCGGAGGCGAGGGTTGAAATGATCGCTCGGAAGCGGGGAACCTCATGTGCGAGGCGCGAAAGTTATTTTTCGAAATTTTGTAGGCACCCAAACATTGGAAAATTGCGAAAAATAGAATTTTAATCGTTATCTACTTGTGATTCTTGGGATAATTTAAAACATTCACCATACTTGGAGTGTCAAGACTCCCAAATTCGGTAAGCGAAATGCATCATAAATTTAACGATAAACGTTCTGACCCATCATTGTGCATAAACATACAGTTGTTGATTACATATAGTGATGAGCCGCTTCACAGATTCGTTGCGACGGGTCCCACCGGTGGGACTCGCAATTTTTCAATTTCCAATATTCACCGACTTGTATTGGAATGAAAAGGATTCTCACTGGCAATCAGGGTGATTTACTTTCCAAGAGATATAACCAATAATCCAAAACAAAATTTACGCCCATACACATTTTTTTGTCAAGATCCAATCCAAGTGTCTAGATCATGACCGAAAAAATCCCGTAAAAGAAATTGCCTCGTGTAGCAAACATGATATCAATCAAAATTGCATGAATCCATGATCTCGGCTCACGAGAAATTTTCTGGTGTGCTCAATTCAGTTCTTTGCCTCACTTAGTACACAATCTAGATTTTCGTATTGAAAAACTGGTGAGAAAAATGAATTTTTTCTCCAGGAAGCCAAACTGGTTGGATCTGCTTGACAAAAATAAGTCTAGGTTTTGTTGAGGATCATTGTTTTGGTATTCTAGTTTTCCTCGCCTAGGCAATCGATTATGAGATGCATTGTTACGATTTCTACTGACTCTACCCCCGATATACTCCTTTGCAATAGCTCCAAGCACCTTTTCGAGATTTTTGACAGTAAGTGGGATAATTTTCACCACTGTCAGTCGTGACATGCAGTACCCTCCAAAATTAATGGATAATGGATATCAACGATATTTTCGACCCAATTGGTCGTACGGCAATTTTGAAAAAAGCGTCTTAAAGAACAAAGAAAAATCTGTCGATTTATGTGTCTCAAACATTTTTTACTCATTTTTCAAGTTGCCTCAATCGACGGTGAAAAATGAAAAAAATTATCCATAAATCAATCACTGATAACTTTGACGGGAAGGATCCGATCATGAAAATTAGAACTGAATTTTGTAGATCGTCAAAAAATCTACAAGTTTTGTTCCATAAAAAATTTCCGTGCGACCGTTCCCTTCTGAGCTACGAGCCTGGAAAGGGAAAATTGTTCAGAAAAATCTGCATATCGAAGCGGTGGCCGGTGCACTCGGCTCTCGTATTCGTAAGATATTGTACTTCAAATATGAGGTCAAAAACATTTTTTGTCACATGACTTCAACGTAAAATTTCCTCAGCTTTTCGAATTTGCCTTCGAATTTTCTCTTACATACAAACGACGGGTCTTTTTTGAACATTAATGCACGAGAAATCATCAATTCACGGGGTGATTCTATAGTAACGAGATTACTGTTACTTCATAACCTATCTTTTCTGTCAAAATGATGATCTACAGATATAGTGATACGAGCAAAATTGGTGATCAATTCTAATTCAGATTCTCCACAGCATATACAGAAGGGTTGTGATATTTTTGGATCATAATCGGAGAGCTGTGATCTTTAAATCGCTAACTCGACCTCGACTCCGAGAGAAGATTTTTGATGATACACTTGCTTGATACAGTTCTTTCCCTAATTCAATATCATGGGCGTGAGATTCCCAATCCATCAAAGTTTACCAGTTCAGTCTTGAGTTGAATCTACGGATTTTTACGATATAGTGGTCTCATTACTAGAATTACCTCGTGAATTGATGATTTCTCGTGCATTAATGTTCAAAAAAGACCCGTCATTTGCATGATAGTGGAAACCCGAAGGCAAATTCGAAAAGCTTAGAAGATTTCACGTCAAAATCATGTGACAAATAATGTTTTTGACCACAGATTTGAAGTACAATATTTTACGAATATGCGAAGCCGAGTGCTCCCCTTGGTAGAAATTGAGAGCATTGTTTGACGAAAAACTGGATAAGTGTAGCCTAATCGCATTGTCACTATATCTATATATTGCATGGGTGGCCAAAAAAATTGGTCACATTTCCACCAGGGCCGGCCACCGCTTCGATATGCAGATTTTTCTGAACAATTTTCCCATTCCAGGCTCGTAGCTCAGAAGGGAAGGGTCGTACGAAAATTTTTTATACAACAAAACTTGTAGATTTTTTAACGATCTACAAAATCCCGTTTGAATTTTCATGGTCGGATCACTCCCATCAAAGTTATCAGTGATTGATTTATGGATAATTTTTTTCATTTTTCATCGTCGATTGAGGCAACTTGAAAAATTAGGAAAAAATGTTTGAAACACATGAATAGATAGATTTTTTTCTGATCTTTAAGATGCTTTTTCTAAAATTGCCGTACGACTAACTGGGTCGGAAATATCGTTGACTGACTGAAACTATCCATTATCCATCAATTTTTGAGGGTACTGTATATAATTTGAGCGTGTTGTCACGTGTAAGAAAATAGCATTGCTCTTACGGACTTTTTGGTCTTACTCTGTCCCAGACCACAACTATCTTGAATATCGATCACGCGCGTGGATTCGAGTTCAGAACACGAAGAAGGAAGAGTATGCAAAGTATCATCAACGTACGTTGAATTTTTATTCAAACTTTTATTTTTTTGGCGAACTCACTTTGTTCTATGGATTTGCTCATATAGCATATGTATTGGTTTTGACAACTTATTGATCCATTTGCTTCTTAAATGAAAAGATTTTCTCGCATATCGGTTTGTTTTTAGATATTTCGGCGTATTTACAACGGTTAATCTCGATTTGGCGTATCTAGGTTCAGGTGAACAAAAGCTTTAACCAGAAATTCGAAAATTATGAGCACGTATCAAGTCTCTAATTCGCCTCCTACAATCGCCTTCAAAATTAGTGGAATTATTAGATTTCTCCGGGTCTAGATGAGTTCATACTGATCAATCTTGATAACTATGGAATATATTTTTTGACCTACTGTGCGAGAAAGTATATTTTTTGCACTGCTTTCCCTCTTTCTCACAGTTTGTCAAAAAACACAATTCAATACACGGGTGTAAAACTTATTTTTCGCATCCTCGTAATGATTCCGACCCTCGCCTACGAACGGCTTGGGACGGAAACCCATCTGTCGGACGCGAAAAAATTTGTGTTCACTCTTGTACTATTTTGTTTGGCATTTTATCCTATTCTGGGGCAACCCTTCGATTTTTGTAAACGAAAACACGCTGTCTCATAACATACAAGTCAACATTTCTATCGAAGTTTACACTTCTCGAACTTGACTCGTCCTCTTATGTTTCGGATTATTATTATATTCGTGAATCGGCAATGGAGGACTAACCATAAGTCCTCCAATGCCGATTCACGAATATAATATCATTTCTATGAAAGGTTTCAAAGATTTTCCCGTGGAAATCTTGAGGGAGATCCAATTCTCTTTCAAATGCATTCTTTAACTTCGAATCGAGATCAAGATCTCAATTTCCTTGGACCAAAGTGCTAACGGGATTTGAAAGATATAAAAGTTATATTGACTGAATGAAAATCAGGCTCTTGCATGAATAGCCTTACTGGCACAGAAAGTATAAAAAATCCTACAAAACTCAATAGCTACACTCATTTTTCAATTATGGTGTTTGATTTGTGGCAAAAAGATTGCTTTATTCTCGATTTGGATATTAAAAGATCCAACTTTGGCGTTGTATAACAGGAAATTTTCGGACGAGCAACCAGGAGTGCCTCAAAAAATATTTGTGAATTTCGAATTCCGTATCCAGTGATCCACCGTTTACGCATGTCAATGAAGAGATACACAATCGTATAACATTGAAATTGCGTAACATGGAAAGCCCGATGAGACAAAAAGGTGAGCGGGACTAAGAAGACATAATGTAAGCAGCAATACGTGAGCTCGGTCGTCATTCGATAATTCACTAAGCATGTCGCGTACGGACAACAGGTGAGAATACTCGCACCGATTTCCAGTTTACCCAACAGCTAAGACACTACCTATATATGTTCGCACAGTGATCAATCGGCATCTATGAAACATGGAAACACCCGAGAGCAATTCTCATCAACTCTGTGTATGTATGCCATCAGCACGTGTTTCCCTCTCGTATTTACATGAATCATTTCCCACATCTACTTACTTTCCACGAAAACAAAAAAACCTGTCTAAACAAGCATCTATGGACTATCTCACAAAATTATGATATTTTCTCGTTTCTAGCCGGAAAAACCCCATGATCTTGTCTGTCGTCTATAAAAAGCCAAGATTTCTCAAATGAGAAACAGTTCACCCTCAGCTTCCAGACGACTCGATCTTTCTAATCAATCGACAAGTCGATCTCACTCGAAATTTTAACCATGGCCACGACAGTCCTGGTGAAACGTGCACCCTCTGTGCTCCTGGCAGTATTCTTCGTGATTGGATACTCCGAGGCTTACCATTTGGCTCAGCACCAGCAGTCTCACGTTGTTCAACCATCTTACGATCAGAACAACTATCATGGAGCTACAGGACACTCTGGTTTCGTTCAATTACCCAGTGGGGGTGGATACCATCATCAGGGCATCGCAGCACCCCAGCAGCACCATCAACCTCAGGTTCACCACGTGATTGTACATCCCGTGATTGATCGTGGTCACGTTGTTCAAGAGACTCCCGTTCATCAACCCCAGCACACAGTGACTGGACATTTTGGTGGAAACACTGGTCACCATCAACAGCATCATGATTACAACGATTACAACCATGGTTCCGACAACTATGACTTCCACGGCCATCAACAATTAGGCACGGGACATAATCTAGCCGGAGGACACCAACATTCTTACTGGCATTAGTGAGTGGATTGACGCTGTAGCGTATGTGCAATGATACACGATATGTATCGTCTATCTCTAATTGTAGAAAATTTTCGATGTTCTTGTTGGAATTTCAGACAAGTTTTGTTGTTTTTGACGAGAATAACAGTCACTTCATGTAAATAATGATCTAATGAACAAATTCATTTCGTTAAAAACTTTTCTATCAATCTTTGATCCATGATCTCTCACAGTTTCCACCGTTCCCTAACCCTTTCCTACGTCTCAGAAGAAACCCGTATCATGTAGCAATAATTCAAAAAATGATGCAGAATTTTATCTGGTGACAAATTTGCTCTGATTCATCTGATCTTTCCATTAGGATTTTTTCGACAATCATTAATTTGATTCATGAGGAATAAGAACTGTGAAAAATTCCGCACAGTGTCTGCATAGCTAGCTTTCTTGAACAATCTTGTGTTCTGGATCAGTGATTCGGAGAATTAAACCAGAATATTGTTTCATGAATTTCTTGTGGAGCTTAATCGTGTTATTTCGAACGAATCTTGGGAATACTACTCCATTCTGAAAAAGACTCAACTCCTCATCGTCTTTTGATCCTTTCTTTCTTAAAAACTGAAGACTCCCATGCTATGCAGCAACAGTTTGCGTGAAAAACTTTGCTGAATAAATTATGAATTGAACTTGATATCGCTTATCAGATTAGATCTTGAATTGGATTCTTGAAAAATAAAAGCATCTCGTAATGTTTTGGACACCTGTTACGATCCATCATTTGGGTTTGATTATACAAGATACCTTTACAGAGATGCCGTTTTGATTTAACAAAAAGCAGCCATGGAGTGGTCAAAATTTGTGGTCAATGTTGGCCCGTCATGCTGCGTTAGACAGTCGCTGATTGACCAATATGACCGATTTCTCGTCGATCAAATTTTGGGCCCCCTCACGATCATTTGCCCGAATGAACCGAATCATTTAACGATGGAATTTGGAACAGAGTCAATTTTTGATTTTTCCATTATAGGTGGTACGTAAATTTTCATCTTTTCGTGGTTCTTCGCCTTTCTGCTGGTTTCTCCTTAACAAGTCGGGAGGGATGGGTTTTATCAAAAAATGCATAAAATCGTTTTTTGTAAATTTTTCGGAGATCTACTAGATCATGTCCGCTAAAATTCCCTGAAAATGAGGAACATCCGCTGTAAGATTCTCAGATAAAAAAACACATCGCAAAAACTCATGAATTTCTTAAATTTCCCCTCAAGTTTCGTTGACTACCTTGGTTGGACTGGATTTTCCAATGAATGTGAACACATTATTTTGGAGATCTCTCAAATTCCCACAAGAAATGAATCTGCTCATTTTTTATGAACCTCATCCCTTTTGAATTTCGACGGAATAACCTGCAAAATGACGAAGAACTGTGTAAAAAATACGAACTGTTTTATATACCATTTATAATGGAGAAATCGTAAAATTTGTTTTTATTTCGAATTTTATCGACGTATGATTTTGACCCTTCCGAGAAAATCACCGTGACGTGTACCTAAAAATGTATCGTGGAGAAATTCCCCTTATTGGCGAACCTTTAGCTTTTCCGATTTTCCGACGCAGCGTGGCCTGGCGACAGTCACAACTGTTGTCATGTTTTGATACAAAAAGATTCCTACATGAAAGATGTGGTTATCTCTCTATGAGTTATAGAAAAATTGATGAAATCCATAGTCAATTGTTTGAAGACAATTTTGATCTTCAATCCAAGGTCGGCAAGAGAAGTTTACAATAGATTACAGAACGATTGTAGGGAATGACAGAGTGTTGAATCAAAAGTCATAAAACACCAATTTGATCTAGTGGTAGGACGTTTTCGTCTCTGTCCTCGTGAATATCCTGAAGGGAAAGTGAGCTACCCAAACTTCACATCGAATCATCCGTGGACATGGCTTGAATCAACGGATTTATTCTTCCGATAACCATTCACCCAATAAGATCGTCACAAAATTAAAAGATATTCAAAAATAAACTCAGAGGTGTTTCTTGTGCAAAACCTTATAATCCATATTTATTTGAGAACTCATTCATTGTCTATAATTTACTCCTCTGAGCATCATCTGGAACAATCATATGAAAATATTTTCAATAAAGGATGAATTCCATTCAGAAACGACACATAAAAAAGTGATGTCTGGGATCGGTTTCCCGTGTTTCTGATTCGATTCTGTGGTCTGAAATATGAAGTTACCACCCACTGGGAGGTCTCGAAAAAATTTCGGAGTCACCTGCGGAACTATTTCCGTTTCGCTTTTTGATTCCACCAGAGCATCAAAATCATAATATTTTTTTACTAAATTGAGTATATCTCGAGTTTGGCTCAAGGTAATGCAACGTGATCAGTGCCATTCAAAAGATCTTGGATAAACCTATGGAATATGACCTTGAAAATTTTCGTTCAGCTTCTTCAGGCCCTGATCAGGCAAAATCTGAAAAAACCGGGCTAATTTGATTATCTCAAAGAGCAATTTTTTTTAATTTTCCAGAAATATGATTTCTCCTGCAAAATTGCACGATCTTTGCAATGAAACTTCCGAAGTTGTTATTTTACTGTTTCATGCGTTTTTTGGTCAATTTTCTGATTTTTCATTCTCCGACCAACTACAAAACAGAGATTCCTGCTCATGCGCGTGGTTTGCCGAATTTCAGAGTAGTTTCAATCGAAAGCTGAGAAAATTTCCTTCAAAATGACCCCATGCAAAACTCCACCTGATCGACTGCAACTGGAGGTTATTAACGCCACTGACAGCATGGATGCGAGAGACGGTCTCAAGGCGCTGGTTCATGACAGATAGGTCATCTCGAGATCGCTCTGACCATCCTTCTTTTTCAATCAAGCTGCCGTAGTTACTGACTGGGAATATGAAATTGACTTTTGCAAGAGGTCATTTTAAAGGAAATTTCCTCAGCTTTCGATTGGAACTATTTTGAAATCCGGCAAACCACGCACATGCGCTGAAATCTCTGTTTTCTGATTAGTCAGAGAATGAATAGTCAGAAAACTGGCCAAAAAACGCATAAAACAGTGAAGCAACAATTCCGGACTATGTAATTCCATCGCAAAGATCGTGCAATTTTGCATGAAAATCATATTTTTGAGAATTTAAAAAAAATTGCCCTTTGAGACCATCAGGTTAACCTGATTTTCTGGATTTTGCCTGATCAGAGCCCGAAGAAGGTGAACAAAAATGTACAAGGTCTTTCTTCATAGGTTTATCCAAGATCTTTCGAATGGCGCAAACCGCGTTGCATTATCTTGAACCAAACTCGAGATATATTCAATTTAGTAGAAAACGATCATGATTTTGATGTTCTGGTGGAATCAAAAAGCGAAACAGGAAATAGCTCCGCAGGCGACTCCGAAATTTTTTCGGGAACCCCCAGTGGATGGAAACTTCATATTTGAGACCACAGAATCGAATCAAAACCACGAAAAACCGATCCGAGACATCACTTTTTTTCCATGTGTCGTGTGTCGTTTTTAAATGGAATTCATCAAAGACAAACTTATCGCCAAATTCAAATCTAAATCCCATTAGCCTATGCAAGAGTATTTCAACAAAATCAAATGCTGGCAAATTACTCTTGCTTGAGTGAACTTATATCGAGGCGTTGCTCATTTACACTTTCGTCTCGCGTGCGACTACGGTGGTATAAACTTGGATCGCGAGTTTGGGGAGCGAAGGGCAATGCATGCCAACGAGAAAAGCAGCCAATTTCTATACGTCGACGTAGACGTCTTGTCGCTGGAAAGCCACCTACGTTAATTACTGCTCGAGCTTCATTAACGTAGCTCGGTCCTTTCCGATTGCTCGCTCGCTGTTACAATGTTCTATGCGTACACACGGTTTAAGCCAGCGTGGCGTATTACGATCCCGAATTTTACGTGCTGTCATTGTAAGTAGCAAGTCCTGAGCTTTCGTAACAGCCAAATTTCTCGCTCTGGGTGAGAAATTCTTTAGTCGTAATAATTATTTTTATCTGAACAAGAACCGCAGGTTGTCCATGACTATCTTGCTTCATTACTTTTCTTGTTGCTGTTTTTTGAGTAATCGGATCACAGATAGATACGCCGAGGTCTTGGACGGGTTTTGTATGTCTGGGTCAACTCAAGGTTGCACATTTTCTTGGTGAACTTGTTAGAAAAAAAAAACAGGAAATTCAACGTTTGGTGAGATTATGACCTTCTAGTTAATCTTTTCGAAATCAAGATTATCTCTCATCCAGGTCAAATTGGCGAAAAACTATAACGCTCTTGATCATCGAACAGTTGTGCACTTCAAACGAGTAGCAAAGTAAAAGCAAATACGCATCCGTCAATCTCGCATCGGATTACAAATTCGATGTCCCGAAGCAGTAGAACCACGTGTTTCACTTGCGGGTTCGTTACAATAACCACGATCGCTTAGCTCCTGCCACACTCGAAAGCACTATCATTACATATCAAGCTTGAAAAAACTGTAGAACAAACATTGAGATCAGATTGGAATTTGAAAGAGACTCGAATCGTGTCCACAGACTCTTTCCGCATAATGAGCATAAGTGCACAAACGCGTCCAGTTTCTAAGGCGAAGACAATTGAAATCATAAGCTATAGTAGTAACGCCGCCGCGGGCTCCCTTCAGTTCGTTAGCGCTAATCTCAGGGTGCGTTTGCCGATACACTAGAGTCGCATCCATAGCACGTTTACAGAACTGGTTGTGTCTACCACACACGCATCTGTCACTGATGTATATTCTCTCTCTGAATTGACGCCGAAGGCATAACCTGTGTGATGGCTATTATAGTTGTGGGATATGGTGTATTGTGTCTGAACCTCTGCTTGAACGCCCAGCAATGCCCGAGTCCTATTATTTCGTCGTTCGTATAGATCGATTGCGAATTATTTCGTACGTTGCTCAGCCACGCCACTTGTGATTGTGGTTTTGGGTGATGAACCGTCAAGGATCTAGTGCGTGCGATTGGTCCTTGACACCAACTTCTTCGAAGTTGTGCGTACTATTTCATACATGAATCAGTATTTTGGGCAATGATTGAGTTTCTCGATCGATTGAATGTAAAAACGTTGGAGATTGAGGGTAATAACCTTATGGGACATAATTGTACTCAAAATAACAAACATGAAATTTTTGATTGTAAGAGCTATTATCGAATTTTGCAGCGTATAATCTTGACAAGATTATAAATATTTTGATGTAGTTAGGGAGCTGGCGATTATTTGTGTGCTGGACTCCGGGATGGCTGGAAATTGGCGGTGGTCAGTGATCTGGAAACCGCGACGAACTAAAATAGTTTGAAAAATCTGAAAATTTAATCAAGAATCTGCCACCGATATGGAGCTATCATTTTCAAGGAATTCACATCACGCTATTGCAACTTCCAGCAAAATTAAATCCTTTTGAACTAAATTTTTGTGACTTCATACAAACGACGGATGGAAGTTCTGATTGGATAAAACATCGTCGATTGGTCACAGGATTATTTTGCTTTGGGAATATTTTTCAATCCATTCGTGTGTTAGGAAGTGCGTGAAACGATGTGACAATGTACCAAACAGAAAACAATGCGTAGGATACGAGCGAGCATTGCGGAAATAAATGAAAAATAGAAGCGGGTGAGAAAAAGTGAGTGAGAGCACGCGAATAAGAGAGAAGAGCATCGAGTGAGAGTGGCGATCAGCCGTATAATGGACAGTGGTCAATTACCAGTGGCACAGACTGCTTCAGGTACCTACATATACGTGACGCGACTGAAATTGAAGTTTTTGTATCCAATATCAATTGCCGCGAGTGGCGCGCGAAAGCTTTTAATTGGATACGCTCGAAGCTACGCAAATATTGTGCAATACCGTCCATTTTTGGCGTTATCGCGCTCAATTTGAAAATAAAGTAGCCTGATCCTCTTTACACCAGATGCAAGCATTTTCATTGTTTCCCGTGCAATATGGACATGTGTTTGATGATTGCGCCGTGTCAAGGCAGACGAACGATCTTACGCGGTACTCATGGACCGTTTGATTGGAATCATCCAATAGTCGAGGGTATTATTATAACTGCCTCACCAGTCCTCCCATCAATTTGACTTGATGTGATATCACAGTGATTCGATTTTGGTCTCCTCCATTTTATCACAGCTCTCTAATACCATTATATGAATGATGCTTGTCCATCTCGAGATGCATAAGATCTGATCTTAGCAAAATGTGAAGAATCTAATGAAACGTGAACAAGAAGGGGCTTCATTCTATCTCGACTGGCCATGGATACGGCAGAATGTCTAAGGACAGGTATTACTGATATCAGGACCTGTAATTTTTTATTTGAGGTAAGAAATCAATTTTGGGTGTGCTGATGATCTGATAGTCTGTTCGGAAAATTCTTTTAGTATCCGGCAAAACGAACATTACTATCGGTTTAAAAATGATTGACACCTAGAGAATTTCTGCTATCCTGGCTCCAAAAAAAATCGCTAATTTTTTTAACTGGGATAACGTCGAAGCACATCTAGTCGCGGTCATGATAAAATTTTTTTGAAGTCGATCGGATGACAGCTGCGGCTGTAGCTTTTATCAGAATGTAAAAAAACGCGGGTATAAGGCCAATTTCAGAGGTAGCTCGACTTTGGGATGCTACAGGTCTGCCAAAAAAAATTCTGGGGCGCTGCAAAAAACGTAGGTGATAGATATTTGGTTCCCCAATAGCATCCAACAACAATCAGCCAAAAAAATTTATAACTTTTGGAGATAATCCAGTTATTGTTATCTCGGGATCTATTGAGGTTGAAGACTTGATTCAAAAACAGAAAAATCATGAAAAAATTCTGGATGTCAAATACGAAAATGCAATATGAGATTTTAAATAAACAAACGCGTGGCAAGGTCGCAAAGTTGAAAAAAATTAAAGTTTGCGCCTATTGTGAGGCTTTTATTGTCTTTTACAGCCGGGACCCGTAAAATCGTCGATGGGCAAGACTACCTGACCGCGGACCATAAAAGTCGTAAAGTCGCGGTCTCGGAGTCAATTAGGGTACCATCAGTCTGCTTCGGCTGCAATAATGAAGCTGAATTTTCAACAAAGAGAGCAATAAAACTATTTCGAACGCGATTTGGGCCTTGCGTTACAAATATCGCCGATTCATCGATGAAGCATTGTCAATGATGAGTCGAACAGTATATCAATGACGCGTGAGTGCAAGTGTCTTTCTCTCTCTCAGAGTTTCGCGATATCTGCATGTAAGTATTCTTTGGCGGATCCTTTAAATGATTGATAATATGCAATCAATACTTCATCCACATGATGCCGATGGTGAAAGAGTTGGATATCATCCGTATTGATAAGATGACAATCAACGGTTGAATGATTTTACCATCATCTTGTTCGACTGATCATTTATAGTATCATAGAAATGAATGTATGTCGTGTCATTGCGCGTCTCGCACAATCAATAATTATCAGTCAACGATCGAACAAGATAATAGTAAAATCATTCAACTGTTGATTATCATCTTATCAATACGGATGATATCCAACTCTTTCACCATCGGCATCATGTGGATGAAGTATTGATTGTATATTATCAATCATTTAAAGGATCCGCCAAAGAATACTTACACGCAGATATCGCGAAACTCTGAGAGAGAGAAAGACACCTGCACACACGCGTCATTGATATACTGTTCGACTCATCATTGACAGTCCTTCATCGATGAATCGGCGATATTTGTAATAGTAACGCAAGGCCCAAATCGCGTTCGAAATAATTTTATTGCTCTCTTTGTTGAAAATTCAGCTTCATTATTGCAGCCGAAGCAGACTGATGGTACCCTAATTGACTCCGAGACCGCGACTTTACGACTTTTATGGTCCGCGGTCGGGTAGTCTCGCCCATCGACGATTTTACGGGTCCCGGCTGTAAAAGACAATAAAAGCCTCACAATAGGCGCAAACTTTAATTTTTTTCAACTTTGCGACCTTGCCACGCGTTTGTTTATTTAAAATCTCATATTGCATTTTTGTATTTGACATCCAGAATTTTTTCATGATTTTTCTGTTTTTGAATCAAGTCTTCAACCTCAATAGATCCCGAGATAACAATGACTGGATTATCTCCAAAAGTTATTAATTTTTTTGGCTGATTGTTGTTGGACGCTATTGGGGAACCAAATATCTATCACCTACGTTTTTTGCAGCGCCCCAGAATTTTTTTTGGCAGAGCTGTAGCATCCCAAAGTCGAGCTACCTCTGAAATTGGCCTTATACCCGCGTTTTTTTACATTCTGATAACAGCTACAGCCGCAGTTGTCATCCGATCGACTTCAAAAAAATTTCATCATGACCGCGACTAGATGTGCTTCGACATTATCCCAGTTAAAAAAATTAGCGATTTTTTTTTGGAGCCAGGATAGCAGAAATTCTCTAGGTGTCAATCATTTTTAAACCGATAGTAGTGGATTTTGCCAATGGATCAGTGATGGTATCGCGCTATGAAATTCTGCTCCCTTAT
Source organism: Eretmocerus hayati (assembly GCA_029851415.1). NCBI lineage: Eukaryota > Metazoa > Arthropoda > Insecta > Hymenoptera > Aphelinidae > Eretmocerus > Eretmocerus hayati. The sequence continues at coordinate 138,547,892 of CM056742.1, forward strand.
TTATTGAAATTGAGGAAATGGTGAGAATTCTTTGCAATACACTGCTGTAAGAGATTAGCAGAATGATTTCTCAAGACTGTATCTATTTCATCGTGCACCCTATACTAAAAAAACCATCATCACATTTCAGAATTATCGAACGAACCGTTTCCAAGTTTTGGAATAACATTGAAAAGGAGAATAATCCAGAATGGTTGATTTTGAAACAGGTAAATGAACGAAAATTCTGTGTCAACCAATCATTTCAGAACGATTTTTTCGAAAAAGATGCTGAATTTTGGTTTCGTGGGATGAAAAATGAAGTGTCCTCGAAATTTAAATGGAGTCGTAAGATCGTGAATATCAAAGCGTAAACAAGCCCTTCAAATATTGAGTGTATTGATTGATGGGCCTAAGATCTATAGTGAGAAATTCGTTAGAATTAGAAATAAAAACTGAATTACATTCTAGGAAAATTGGTACGGACGACGAACCGATGTTTACATCGAGCTCAAAAAGGACTGGATTCACCGATACCTAAAAGATGTTGAAACGATCGGCCGAAGCCTCGGTCATGCGAAAATGATCTGTCTGGTCAATATGGCTGAAGATGAGATCAATCCATCATCAGCAAATCACGAACAACCCCTCAAAATTTCATGAAGATCGGATACTATTTCAAAGATAGGGATACTAATCGATAGATTTCGTCGAATAGAACAAGATTAAGTGACTTTCATTGGTTCCGCAGGATTGTAAAATGGTGAAAAATGAGATAAACAAAAAAATTTGAAGCACAAAGTCTCACACAAGGATTTCTCTTTGAGGATGCAAAAAACGATCTGCTCAAGGGCCATAAATTATTACTAAGGATTAATACTACAGCCTTCTGCGTTTGTCAAGATTACACTTCAAAATCAATCCTCCTAAAACTTCATCAAAAACTTCTACATAAATTCCAATATCGTTTTATATTCTACTAAAAATAAGTCCAAATCGAAAAATGAAAACTCATTCGGGAATAAAAACAATTTCATCCAAATGGCCAGAGCGAGCAAAGTCAGTCAAATTCTTCGCTCAGTTTGTCCCTGTATGGTGGGTGGGAGTGTAAATGTTGCGCCAAAGTCCCCGACGCAAGATGAGGGAGTAGAAGTGGGAGCTCGACACCAAGACTTCTGACAGTTGTATAAGGATAAAGCCGCTCATGCTGAGTGCTTTTATTTGTCACGGGCGTGAAAGGAGCGCGAGAATGCGTCGAAAGCCTTAGCTAGTCTTCCTCTTGGCGAGTGCTCGCTTGCCATTATTTCAAATCGATTCACTTTTGTTTGTTGACTCCATTAGAGAGGACCGAATTGCACCCAACTCTCTGTATACTTCTCTCACTTTATCCTATACTTTCTCTTTCGTTCCAAGCTACTTCTTCCGTTCCCTGAGTGCTTCCTTCGCCAACTCCATTTTCGCTATTCTCAAAGTAGTTTTCATTTTCTTCTGGCGTTTTTCTTTCACCTGCATTGGAATATTTTTACATCTTCAAGGTTCGGTGAAAACAAATATGAACAGTGCTTCGTGTGAGATCGTGTGAGCTTGAAGTTTTTTTGACCTAGTATATAGTTTATTACCAGTAGTTTGATGTAGGACACAGCTTGCAAGTGATGAAGGAGTTTCAAAATTTGAAGAATATTTTCAAAGTCAGTGATTTATTCGTATGGCATTTCAAGTTCCGTTGGATGCACTGGATGGTCAACTGGCGAGTCAACTGGGAAACTATTCTGGGACGGGGTCGTATACGGGTATATCGTACGAAAACGTTATATTCCAGCCTTTGTGTGGGATCCATCTCGGATCCATAGTCTTTCAGTGATCCTTGTGATTGAGATCTATGTTAGGATGAGTTTGAGAAGTGAGTTGATGATAAAATTTTGACAGTGCGAGACGGGCTCGTCACCAATTTGATCTCTGCCTCGTAAAATAATTTTCAGACAATGCGAAGGTCCCATCCTAACATACTGTTGACCAGAGATCGAAATTCGATAATACTGACAATTACAATATGTAAGTATACTTGACCTGTCATTTCAAACTTTGAGAATTCATCCAGATTTGAATATTCATCACGCACTGACCCTCTATACATATCTGGAAGGTAATTTCATAAAGGATTAGATAGCAGCATGTTTCTCGGAAATAATTTCACTTTCGATCGTTACTCACTCCTTCTCCTCCCTTACTACAAGGCGAGCCTTCCGGAGCTGGCCCAACTATCATACTGGAACCAAATCCCAAGTCACACCACAAGTCTTTACAATCATATTCTCGTGCCTAAAAGGTCACAGAAATTCAGCGTATGTATGTCACATGATGCATGTGTAATTTAATCCATCGGGGACACTCACTTTTGCGTTAGGATTTTCTGACATTTTTCTGCACACTTCATCGAGTGAATATAATCTCCCAGGTAAGATTTGTGGTATTGAATGACCTACATCTGGTTTGTTTCGGAGGCAACTATATGATTCATCACTAAAATGAAAATTTTTCCATGAGTTCACCGGAGGATCGATATTTCCGATAGTGCAAGTGAGCTGAAAGCCCATTGCTACCCTGAATATTGATTACAGCACTCTAACCTAAAAGTGCAACTTGAAACATGATTTTTGGATTCATGTGCCATAAAATATCGTATGAGACTACGGGCAGATGGGTAGTTTTGTTACGAAGGACTTGCAGCAGTCACTTCGTTCGTGCCATAAACAGTCCTTCGTACAAAACAACCAATGCACTGTACGTGCAGTATCTCATAGTATACTACGAATAGTCATGCACATAAGGTAAGTATACTACTCAACATGACTCGAAGCTATTTTGCCAATGATACTGACCTAATATCATGGTATTTTTCAACGTTGATCCATTTCAAAGTTCGCCTCAAGACCATCTCTAAATTGATGGCCCGAAATGCATCTAATTTATCATGACTTAAGGCCAAATAATCTCATGTTCACAAGGAAGCGTTTCATTTTCAGCGTAAGCGTTTACTCAAGTTTTCTCTACTTTTCAAACTGTGTTGATTGGCAATAAGATGCAAAAAATTGTTTCCACCCCTATCCTCCCAAGAACCTCATTTGGGGTGTTTTCGTGGATCCAAGTCATGATTGACATCATGTTTTGACACGCTGGAGAGTGCTCGGTGTGGTGCAAAATTCCATACTGCACACTCACTTAAAATAGGCACAAGGAACAAGGACAGGTGAGTTGGGGACACCCCCTTTTCTTACGAATAATCTTCATATTTTGCACAACAATGGAAATACTCGAACTTCTAGTAATGAAAACAACTCAAATTTTTCTAGAGAGTGGATTTGCAAATCTCTAAACTATAGAGGTTTGGGAAATCAAATCAAGTGATCCTTAGAAGTACAGTAAAATTTGTCTTACCAAGAACTTTTGGCCCCGGTGCTACTGAGTGTGATTTCTTAGGTGAGCAAACACGAAAAATGCAGAAACTTTCTCTTATCGTACTAGAGAACGTAAAAATAGTTCGCGTTCGGTCCAAATCACTTTGTCATTCATTCTTTAGACTTTTATTTGTCATTCATTTTTCAGCAAACATAAAAAAATGCGTGTCAATGTGCGATATTTCTCATTTGCGAGATTAATGGGGACAAGTGGGGTGCTGAAGCCTTATCAGCTAATTTTTATGGCAGTTTCAATTGATTCAAATTTGTGATCTGAACTCTCGTTGTTGAATGCAGCAGACAGTTCACATATGCGATAATATGATAAACTCCATGTAATACGAGCGCACACCCACTGCGAAAAGGCTAATGGGGAAACACTCGTTTGTTGAGCTAGCGCGGTTTTCAATAGTAAATAAAAATTTTGATACAAACGCCAAATTACTAGTAACTTGCAAATACTATTAATTTCAGAATTTGCACGCGATTGGACGATATTTTTAGTTCCCTTATTTTATAATATTCGGCTGCTGCCCAACTAGCGAATCGGATGCATGAAGTGCAATAGAAGCGTTTAGTAAAAATGGGGTTGATCCAGTCTGAAGTATGTGAAATTTGGTGTCTATTCAGATGAGCAAATACACATCTTCACCGAGCACCATATTACTCCTTCTTCTCGCCCATGAGACCCTTCAAAAAGTTACCATGTTGATGACTGAGTCTATGGAATCGATCTCCATCCATTTCATAAAGATTTCTTGTATCTCAATAACATTGAACATAAAAAGAATGTCATCGTTGTTATGGATTATGGAAACGGGTATTTGATTCGTTGAAGCAAAACTCGAGTAAATTTTAAGGTAAGTGTTCCTAACTGTCCCCCATTAAGCCATTTTCTTAATAAGTTTGGTCTATCTCAAAAATTCTCAACGTGCTTTAGCTCATTTTAATGCTTGTCTTAAGACCTTCAAAATGAGTTCAGGTACATTCAATTTGAACCAACTGGAACCGATCTGTCTTAATTTTTCCAAGGAGTGATTTTTCAGGGTTTACAAGATGGCGTACCCAACTTGCCCCCATTATGCCATTTCCCAACAACTCTGGTCTACCCCAATATTTTTCAACTTATTCAAATTCATTTCGATACTTGTTTTGGGACCTTCAGAATGCACTAAGCTACGTCTAATTTTGATGAATTGGAGCCGAATTGTCTCAATTCTTCCAAAGTAAATGATAGAAATCGGCGATAGATTGTTTTTATCGCCGTGCACGCGCATTTGGAGCTTTTCGCCGGTCCAAAACACTATTTCCTTTTTATTTTGACGTGATAAACACGAAAGGTGAAAGAAGCCGTACTGCACGCCCTTTCGAGATAAACATATAGGGGCATATTAAGTACACACCGATGTCGGCATCCTTTTTTTACAAACGTCTCCGTGTTTTGCACATAAATTAGCGCCAGATCCGAATTTTGCAACTTTGAAGAACGGATTTCGAAAGTCTTGAAACAAGAAATCGAATACGTTATAGGACGCGTTAAGATTGGTTGAACTCAAAAAATTTGGCACTAATTTTACTGAACGCAATTCCCACGGTGCTTTCTTAGCTTAGCAATCACGAAAAATAGTAAAATCACTTTAAATTTTCTGAAGAACGCAGGAATGATTCGGGGTCGACGCAAACTACTTACTTTCTCATATTCTAATAATAACAAACGTGGAAAAAAATTGCCGGGGGGCCAAGGGGTGCTCATTCCCGAGATCGGCATATGGGGGCAAGTTGTACAGAGGCAAGTTGGGTACACTTACCTCATATCATTAAGCCATTGTCAAATCTGTGGGAGTTCTTCTCAAAACGATTAATTCTCCAAATTGATACACTTACCTTAGCGTACTGTGCATGTCCGATATACTACAGTTCGACCAATTCAATTTATTCTGATTATTTAAGCTCACACTCATGATGGATTGCCCCTCTACGGAACAACGTCCACCTCCAGGTATGATGTCATGATCTGCACCCATTCTAAAGATTACAGTTTCCATTCAGAGAACTTCTCATTAATGTGATAAGAATTATTGAATGTTCACCGACGTCTATTCTGCTTACTTGAAATTTACCAGTGAGCTAAGTATCAATCTTTGATAAAAGCGAGACTTGACCTTTCAAAAAATGAAAGCACTTCTCATTGAATATAATTCAGATGGTCAACAATCATACAAAGAGCAAGAAATCGAAAAGTGAGGATGAAATGTAACATATCGAAAACTTGTCAGAAGTCTGTTGAGGGATGAAAATGACACTCCCTCATTATTTATCGAATCACATTTTTCAGTCTAGATCTCCTAAGTTTCACTGTTACTTTCACGCTGACTAGGAGGGTGTTTCAGATCCGGATCACGGATTCTGCTCAGACTCTGGGAATAGTCTTCTTTTAGTGCCAAAAGATGATACCCAGAATCTTAGACCGTAACGCTCAAGTTTTTCCGAGCTATACAGCCAAGGACATTAGCATTGGCCCATATAAGCCCATGTAAAAAGTCATACATATAGGTATATATGCAATTTTGGGTTTCATCTTCTGGTGCTGAAAGGAGACTATTTCCAAAGTTTCAACCAAATCCGTAACCCGGATCTGAAATACTTTCCCGGTTAATATGTAAAATCGTCAGAATTTGTTTGAGAATTTCCAACAACTAGCAAAGCTGTAAACATGTGTCGTAATAATGCTATTTATCGCAACAAATCGTCTGAGCTTACGTATGAGCCAGCTCGTGGGCCGCAGCAGCAATGCTTCCAGAAAAGTCACCCTTGTCTTGGACAATTGCTACTGAATATATCTTGTTCATGCAGCTACCATGCCATGCCGCACCTACAAATAGGAGGGGTTACAAGAAATTGATCTGATTTGCCTCGAGCTGTTTTGATGAAAAACGAGAAAAATTTTCAGACGTGATTAACTCATTTCCCACTATTGAATTTTTTCCGGAGATAATACCCTTACAACACAGTTTCATGAGAATTCGATTTTATCAAACTCAATTCTGACGGATGCACATATGGGTGCTAGACTTGTTGGAATGACAAAGATCATCTATACCATTTATGTTCAAGGTATGTCAAATTTAGTCTTCTATTGCTATTATTCCCGAGATTTATCGTCATTAGAAGTACCCCACAAAGGACAAAACTCTTTTCAGTATTTCCACACAATTTTGAGTCGGAAAATTTTAATTCTTACTGAAACTATTTTGTCAACAGACGATTCAACGAATGAACTCACCTCCTAGACCAAATGGGCTGTGCGAGTCAGAGTATAAGTCGAGACTGGAATGATGAGCTGTATAAATACTTGATAGTCTAATCGGAGATCACGATGTGTAAATTGTTGCCTTACTCACTGAGAAATTCCAACAACTATGTCATACGAACACCATGGGAAAGGAGCTTGGTGACTTTGGAAATAAGTTGCAATATCTACCATAACATCAGTGACGGAACGTCTTCCCGTGAAAACATCGATGTGGTTCATGTAAGGCACACTTTCTTCATCCTAAAATAATTTGGAACCGTTTTCGAAGGAAACTATAAAATACTCAGTTTATCATTTACGAAGTCATGCCAGTACTAACTGCAGGTATGATCAAACCAGCGATATTGATTCGAATCTTAAGTTTGCTCATTTTTCGAAATAGCATATCAACTCCATTCCAGAAGGCAGCCATGTATCTTGCTACAGATTGCGCATCATATCCATTAGCCCTACAGAGAAAATGATGACATCGAAATTGAAGATGGAGTTTTTCTCGGAGACTTATACGAAAAAATGATGAATTTTTGTGATAGTTTCCTACTTATAAGTTTCATAGTCAACAACCACCAACAACTGTGGATAGACAATATCTTTGAAAGGAAGTTTCGGATCTTGTGGGCACCACACTGGTCTTTTTTTCCGTATGAATGGAAGTTTCTTCATTGCAGCGGAAGTTTTATACCCCATTACTGTCAATCCTGAGCATGAAATAAGTCATAATGAGGAATTAATTGCTGACAAGAAATGAATTTTCAAGACAAGATTCGGCTGTGAATAAATTGATAGTTCGGACCCAGGTATATTCATGATTTGGATAAGTATCTTTCAAGGCGAATTCGCAGGCAAAAGATGATGGATACGTGTAGTAGTTAGTTGAATAATCCAATTACCTCTTTTTTGGATCGCATGACGGGAACTTTCCTTCATATTAAGCGACGGTGCGGTTTCTAGATGAAATATTCTTTGTTGTTTGGGAAACTTCAAATGGATCCCTAATTGATTGATATTGGATTGGGTCTTTCCTCTGTCATTTTTATTAGTCTCTGGATTATGGCTCTGAAATGGTTTAGATTATTGATTCGGCAAGTTGTATCAAAGTATACGTACTTCTGATAGAAACTCACTTTGGTTACATCAGCCTGATTATTTTTTGAGACTGAAAAACCGCCTTTGAAATGATCATGAATACTGAATTTTTTGGAGAAAATCTGAAAAAATTGGCTTGTTTGAATTCCACATACCCCAGAAATGTTATGATAAGTAACTCCCGATAATTACAATTGTGTCATTTGCATTATCCCTAAATAATTATTTATGGGTTTCTTTGGAACTGAAATACTTTTTCAAGCACTCGCATCAGAGTATCCAAACAATGCCAACAACTTTGTCCTACATGATACAACGCTATAGTCCGGTCTTCGGTGGACCTTTTGTTGGTTCGTAGGGCTTCAGTGAGGTGAGTACATCAATGTGTAGAGGGCATTTTCCTAAAAATTTTCCACCAAAGGTGGGCATTGTGCGTTTGTTCAAACCGGAGCTATGAACTTTTTAAATAATTAATTTTGAGGTCGTATATGTCCGTCGTGCTCCAGTGCCCACCATATGTTTATTTGGAAGCTTCTTCAGCGTAAATTAAAAAAACGTTGAAGTGGGCATTCTAGATCTGTTCAAAATTGGAAAATTTGGGGGGTAAAAGGTCGATTTTTGTTGAAAAAGGGGTAAAATGACGATTTTTCGCCAAAAACTCAAAAACAATGCGCTCAATCGAAATTTTACAGGAATACTTTTTTGTTTATCTTTTTGAGATCTTTCAATTTATATTGTTGTGTTTTTTCTCAGAAATGCGTCATTTCTGAGATACTGGCCTTGCAAGATGTGGATACGGTAGTTTCGAACCTATCTTGGCGTGTAACTCGAGAATGATGCGCTCAATCGAAATTTTACAAGAATACTTTTTTGTTTATCCTTCTAAGATCTTTCAATTTGTATTGTTGTGTTTTTCTCAGAAATGCGTCATTTCTGAGATACTGGCCTTGCAAGATGTGGATACGGGAGTTTCGAACCTATCTTGGCGTGTAACTCGAGAATGATGCGGTTACATTTTGCAAGAATACTTCTCGTTTATCTTTTTCAGATCTTCCGATTCATATTCGAGTATTTTTTCCAGAAATGAGTCATTTCTGAGATATTGGCATTGCAGCGTGTGGAAACGATACATCCGAACGTGTCTCGGTGTGTAATTTGAGAGTCATGCGCTCAATCTAAATTTTACAAGAACAACTTTTTTTGTTCTCCAAAAACCTTTCGATCCGTGCTCTTGTGTCATTTCTCAGAAATTCGTCATTTCGGAGATATTGATCTTGTCACTTGTGGTGCATAGAAATTCCGAGCATGTTGAAGGACCGTCCATTGCAATATTGTACTCGATCGGGATTTTATCGGAGCAATAAAAAAATAGTGTATTGGGATATACTTTGATACAGCTGATTCTCCAAATTCGTTCTACCCTGTCCCTAGTTATCCATTAGATTCGATATATGAGCCATGAGCGTATTTCGGCACTCCCTCAGTAACTTGCTCTTCCCAATCGAATGTGTATGCCCATCAACAATATATGAATTATTCTTGGATCCCCACCTTGATCGTCTAATTCTGATGTATCCTATTCATATTGTTCATCACAGAAACTAGATTTATTGCATTACAATATGAGGCTGAATGCGACTGTCTCCAACTTCCAAAATCATAGCCCTACAGCTTGTGGAAGGTTTGATAATGGAGAGAACTTTGAGATTGTGTGGTTCGACGGCAATCCCTTCCCAGAAAGGGTCATAGATGTCCTACTAAATCAAGATGATCTCAATCAGGATGTGATTGATGATGATTCCGACGACGACTTCGATAATGTTGTTTTGCATGTTGATGACGAAGATGATGAAGAATGACATTGATCTCGCAAAATTAGAATCGATTTTTACCAGTGTATAACTTTTCAGTTCAGACGTAAACATATAAAATATTCCTTTTCCCGCAGAGCTTCATTGGTGTTAAAATATTTGATCACTCCAATTTGATTAAAAATTTGTTTTGAACATTGGGTCGAAATATGCCATGAGGATTAGTTCAATATCTCCCATTTTATCGGATTAATTTATTCCTGATAAATGATAAGATTCCAATGATGAGAAGAATAATATACCAAAAACAAAGTTCTTGCGTATAGATAAGATCAGTCATGTCAAATCTCGATCCAGTGCAATATTCCGTAGTTAGGTGCCAAACCGTTCGTGACTTTCACCGACCACATTTTGCAAGGTCGAAATCTCAAAAATGCGTGATAACTGAGATAAAATCTATCAATACGAATCGAAAGATCTGAAATAGATAAACGAGAAGTATTTCTTGCAAAATTTAACCGCATCATTCTCGAGTTACACGCCAAGATATGTTCGAAACTACCGTATCCACATCTTGCAAGGCCAGTATCTCAGAAATGACGCATTTCTGAGAAAAAACACAGGAATACAAATTGAAAGATCTCAAAAGGATAAACAAAAAAATATTCCTGTAAAATTTCGATTGAGCGCATCATTCTCGAGTTACACGCCAAGATATGTTCGAAACTACCGTATCCACATCTTGCAAGGCCAGTATCTCAGAAATGACGCATTTCTGAGAAAAAAACAACAATACAAATTGAAAGATCTCAAAAAGATGAACAAAAAAGTATTCCTGTAAAATTTTGATTGAGCGCATTGTTTTTGAGTTTTTGGCGAAAAATCGTCATTTTACCCCTTTTTCAACAAAAATCGACCTTTTACCCCCCAAATTTTCCAATTTTGAACAGATCTAGAATGCCCACCTCAACGTTCTTTCAATCTACGCTGAAAAAGCTTCCAAATAAACATATGGTGGGCACTGGAGCACAACGGACATATGTATACGACCTCAAAATTAATTATTTAAAAAATTCATAGCTCCGGTTTGAACAAACGCACAATGCCCACTTTTGGTGGAAAATTTTTAGGAAAATGCCCTCAACACATTGATGTACTCACCTCACTGGAGCCCTACGGACCAACAAAAGATCCACCGGAGACCGGACTACTATTGGTTTCCAAAAGTTAGCGATTTTTCTTTCGTTGAACCACGGATATGAAACCGTGAGTGAGAGAAATTTGGGTAAAACATTTTTCAAGATTGGAATTTTGGCACTTTGTACCTTATCTTTATCTGGGAGAGCGATCAGTAAGAATGTGTTTCAGTAATATGTAGAAAATACATCGAGACAAGAGGAACCCCGTCTACAGTACCATGGCTATCCGTTCACGAGCGAGATTAAAGTGCTCTCTCATAATTACTTTCTACTAAACACTTAATTATGTACTCACATCTGGTAAGTGGGTGTACGAAATGGATTGAGACTCCATACCCTTATTTCTTGCTAAGAATACCGGCGTTTCAGACCCCCACAACGTGCTATCTTCCTCTTCTAGATATGAAAAATGTTCCTCACCAAAGAGAACGGAATCGGCCGATCTTTTCTTGTTTTTATGGCGGCTCTCATCAAAGACTGATTGAGGCATACGGAATCTATCTGTTGAATATGTTCAATCATAATAGAATGTCGATTATTTAAGAGATCGTGTCCAGAATAGAGGAACAATGGCTTTGAGCTGATCCAGAAAGCCATATTTATACTCACTATTATTCTTGCCATTTGGGGGAAGCGTTCCAATGCCTCCTCCAGAGAACTTGCTCCTCAACTAAAAACTCATCATTAGAGCTGAAGATCTGAACATATCTATGTGAGATTCGCTTTCGAGGGAATGAAATAAATAAAGAAAAACAACAAATAATTTTTTACGTCCATACGTAGCAACAGCGTGTTTCTGCGTACAGACGTATAAAACTGCATACGCGTCTCGTGCGGAAACATTTTTCCTTCGGGAAAACCAAGCTGGACGGTGCCATCGCCCACGTCCAGCTTGGTTTCCCGAAGGAAAAAATGTTTCCAGCACTCGACGCGTAATGTACTACTAGGTAATATTTGCATTGAGCTTCGCGAACCAATCAGCAATGTCTAGTTTCAACTCATCCAATCGATCTATCACAGTCACATGAGATCACATATCAATGTGCACCGTGATACTAGAGTACTTTTGCAAAGAGTCATATTAACAAAAAAGTATGAACATCAGGTCACTAATCATTCAATGGTTCGATTTCAAGCCAATTTTACTTCACTTTTCTATTTGAATTCATCAAAATATTCCCGAAATCTCAAATCTGGGTCTGCAAACCCACCAAAGAAAGCACTTCATAACAATAACACAAGCCAACAGGAAGGAAGAGCACTATTTTTCAGAAAACGGAACTATTATCACTTCGTTGAATCGCGTGCTGAGTCTAGAAAAGACGTTGGTGTTCCCCTATACAACCACAAATTGTGAGGATAAATGGGGGAAGAAATTTTTGGAAACAGGTATGAAATCTTGGACCTCCGTATATGAAAGAGGACGACGCTTTACTTTGAGATATGAATTTTTTAGAATTTCCCTGCAGGGCAGTGATCCTGATCCGGTACTCGTAGTTGCGTTCGTTGTTAGGGGATCTAGATGGTACTCGTAATTAGGAATCAGGGTGGCTCTCGTGATCGAAAATTCAGGTTGATACTCGATCACGCAACCCACTCTGGCTTCTCGATTACGAGATCCAGCGTAGGTTTTCAATCACGAATGCAACCCCGAGTTCACGATAACGAGTGCCAATCTGAGTGCTCTATCACGAGACCCAACCTGAACTCTCGATCGCGGGTGTGACCGTGGGTACTTGAACACGAGTGCTACCCAGAGTGCTCGATCCCAACTACCACCCTCAGATCTCGATCACGAATACCAGTCTGAGTGCTCGATCGCGAACGCTACCATGAATTCTAGATCACCAGACCCCCCTGCGTTCTCGATCACCAGGCCTATCCCGAGTTCTCGATTGCGAGCGTCATTCCAGGTCCTCGACCAGGAGTGCTCCTTGAACTCAAGATGATGATCGCCACATTTAATTTCCGATCACGAGTACCATCATGATTTTTCGATCACGAGTGCCATCTTGATCACGACCGCCGACCTGAATTCTTCATGACGAGACCCAATCCCCAGTTCTCGATCACGAATACTACCCGAAATACTTGATCACAAGTACCATCCTGAGTTCTCGATCACGAGTGCCACCATGATTTTTCGATCACGAGTGCCACTCTGAGTGCTTGATCTTGATTGCCACCCTGAATTCCTCATCACGAGACCCAATCTAAGTTCTCGATCAAGGGACACACGCTGAATTCTCAATCACGAATGCGACCCTGAGTTCACGATGACGAAAGCCACCCTGAGTGCTCGATCGCGAATTCCGCCCTCGGTTCTCGGTCACGAGACTCAACCTGACTCCTTGCTCACGCGCTACCCTGAGTATTCGATCACGAGACCCACCCTGAGTTCTCAATCTCGAATGCGACCCCGCTCTCATGATGAAGAGTGCCACCCTGGGTGCTCGATCACGAGACCCACTATGAGTTCTTGGTCACGAGACCCAACTTCTCTTGACACGCACTACCCTGAGTACTTGATCACGAGTACCATTCTGAGTTCTCGATCACGAGTGCCACACTGAGTGATCGATCATGATCGCTATCCTCGATCACCAGACCCCTCCTAAGTTCTCGATCACGAGCTCCATTCTGAGTCCTCAACCACGAGTGTTCCCTGAGCTCTAGATAAGGATCGCCATCCCAGATTCTCGATCACAAGTACCACACTGAATGCTCGATCTCGATCGTCAACCCGGATTCTCAATCACGCGACCCAGCCTGAGTGCTCGATCACGAGACCCACCCTGAGTTCTCCGTCCCCACACTCACGTCGAGTTCTCGATAACGAAATTCGTTGTTCTGAGTCTTTGATCACGAGGGCATCTTGCTCTAGATAACAATCGCCACCCTCAATTATCGATCACAAGTGCCAAACTGAGTGCTCGATCTCGATTGCCATCCTGAATTCTTCATCCGAGACCCAACCTGAGTTCTCAACCACGAATACCGCCCTGAGTTCTCAATCACGAACGCGACCCATGGTTCACGATAACGAGTGCCACAGTGAGTGCTCGATCACGAGACTCAGCCTGAGTTCTCGATTGCGTGCCATCGTGAGTATCCGATCACAAGACCCACTCTCAGTTCCCGATCACGAGTGCCAGCCTAAGTTCTGAATCAGAATCACCACCCTGAATGAATTTTCTGAAAGCTTATATTTCAGGAGTGAAATTTCATCTTCTCCCTGAATCCGTGATGAAAACATGTGATAATCGTCTCCAAAAAATTTTACACCGATTTTTTTGGAGATTTGAGTATGTCCGGTGGAAACCAATGCGATTTTTGAATTTAGCGCACGGTTTCACGTAAGAATATGGATGTCGTAAAAGGTCCCTCTTTCTTCTCCTCGATGGTGTAATTAATGGTCGTGCAAGCTGAGAGTGGAACCCTGACCTTCTGCGTCATAATAATATCATGTAGAAACTAAAACATTGGGATCCTATTACTCAGTGATACAATATTCGATAGTATTTCCCTGGGTCCACGTGATTTCCTACCATCCTAGATTATTCTTATCATTGGTAGTCAGCTTTATTTTCTCTGCGAAGACTACTTGCTGTAGTCAATCTGATGCAGTACAAGCGGTAAAATGAATGAATCTGCTCCCACAGGATGTACGAATAGTTGGTGGAATAAAGTTACTCCTTGGTCTCATATTGTCAAAAAATCTTATGTGAAGTGTTTCAATGAAAAAAGAAGAAGAATTATATTAGGAGACTACGAAGCTTTTTTGAATTTCACTACTTCGGTACCTGAAAAATCGTCTTATCTTGTAACTGCTCTAACCTTCGTTTTGGTGTATTAAATCAACTTCAACCAGTGGCTTCCTTCGAGGAAATTGCGCAGACTGTTGATCAAATATATTTTCAGAGTGGAAGAAGATTCTGTATGCTGAGGAAGTCATCATCGAGAACTAGGAATAGTATCCTCACTTCTACTCGTAATGTTTGGAACAACCAGTAACGAGCGAATGATATTTCTCATTTTTCGCAGTCAGGAAGCAATTCTCATTCAAAATTCTAACTCCGATTGAACACATGATTCAACTTCAACTTCGAATAAAATTAGTTACAAATTGGTCATATGGACTTAAAAATTCTTCTGTGTCGTAATCTCACAGAGTATCCTGTTAAACAGTGATTCTTGGTGGATCAAAATATCCATGATATGATCAAAACTGGCTTGGAGGGACCATGCAACGAAACATGGACTACTCTTCCAAGTTGATATTAGACATCTTTCTTGAAACCAGAAGTGTTTGAAATGATTGAGTTTCTCAATATCCAGATAAAAAATCCCGATTCTCTCGAAAGTGAATCAAACGTTGGTTTTAAACGAAATTTTCAGAATTCTATTCCACGATATTTTATTCTAAAACTCACGAAATATAGGCGCCTTCTACATAATAGCTACATATTGAATTTACAGTATATATACAATCTGTTACAAAAAGTGTGTACATACTGTAACCGGGGGGTAGCAAAAAAATTGTAAATTTTATTCATCCATTCTGAATTTTTTGTAAACTCTCGTGGTCTTCGTAACCCTTACGCGAAGTATGGAATTTCAGAGTAACTCTAGACCTGTATTGATTAGTGATCTTCTGCTGTTCAGTTTCGCATACGCGAGGCTGGACCTCGCGCGCGCGAGATCTGGCAGCGCGCTGTTTTGCGTACGCAAATCTGGACCTCGCGTGCGCGAACAATCGGAGACTCGCGTACGCAAACATAATGATGACTCGCATGTGCGAGGGATCTCTGTATTCGCGCACGCGAGTCAGCGTGCTGCCAGTAGAGATTCTCGCGCGCGCGAGGTCCAGCCTCGCGTACGCGAAACTGAACAACAGAATATCACAAATCATTATACTTCTAGCGTTACACTGAAATACTATAGTTTGCGAAAGGGTTACAAAAACCACGAGGGCTTACAAAAAATTTAGAATGGACGGATAGAATTTACAATTGTTTTACAATCCCCCGGTTACAGTATGTACACGCACCTTCTGTAACAGATTGTATATTTTTATCATGACAATTTTCGTGAGCTGCACTTCTATCGACTAATCATTTCAAACAAATGTAGATATGGTGCTATTACAATTCAAGTCAAAATCCATCTTTACCTGATGCCCAGAACTCGAAGAAATCATGTAAGCCGAGAGTACGCAGATGCACCAAATCATTTGGCTCCAAGGCAGTTATGTCACTCTTCTCAGTAGATGTATATTGCCTGAAAATTATACTTGAACCAAAAACATGACGATACCTGTGAACGGCATAGGGACGGCTCCGGACCAGAATGGTATGAGTCCATTTTCCCATTCCCGGCAGAAGTTCATCCTTTTTACACATCATTGTGCAATAAGTTAGAAACTTATGCCGATCTGGTTCCCAAATTTTTTCGACTTTTTTCCGGACCATAAAGGTTTAGGTCCATGATCTTTTCTGAAGAGGACTTATATCGTTCGGGACGAGGTTCTGGGCCAGGGAAGCAGAGAAATGAATCAAGTTCCACCGTGTTTGATCGTAAAATATCGGGAAATTGGGGATCTACACCATTTTGGATACAAACGGTGTAGATCCCCAATTTCCCGATCCCCCCGATGGGCACCATTTTGGATACAAAATGGTGTCCATCGAATTCATTGGATCAAAATTTTGGGGATTTATACCGTTTTTGGCGGAAAAAAAGTTGAAAAATTCTGGGGACCAGAACGGTATGTCCATATTTTTCCTCGAATTGTCGACTAGGATTCGGGTCCAAGTGTCGACGAAGATATTTGCGAGGATATTTACATGTTCATGAACCATCGTCGGGTTACATCGACAAATCTCACTAAATAGGTTCCATTTGGGGTACCATGACTGTAATCAATTATATTTTTGAGATTCTGGTCTATGGAAGCGTATTCAAGGGTTTCAGTCAAGAATTATCCATCCAATTGACCTGGTTTACAGCCTGTAGTGTTTAGTGAGCAGTAAAGTACGGAATTTTCATTTGGAGCTAAAGAGCTTGTATTGGAAAGATCAAGACTAAAATCTTCAATTTTAACGTAGGGCTCGAACGAGTCATCAGAATTTCTTGAAGTCAGTAGTAGAAAAGAACTGATATTGATGAAGAATATAAAGGTGGTCGTGGTTCGAATTAGTTGGCGGTAGCTCAATTCGATAAGTCTAGTATTTTACAATCAGTATCTACCACAATGAGATTCATTTGTAACTAGCAGAAGAATCGTACTGACAGCCGGGTGACTTTGGATATTGACAGTGCGAGTTGATAACATGCAGAACGATTCCCCGGGATAATTGTAAATAGGATATGTCTATTCGGCGACGAGGCTAGGTTTTCTCCATTGTTCACATCGCTTTCATAAGAAGAAACTTTGCATATAGATTATTGAACTTGTCTGTATCTCAGATACAATTATTCGGTCTTTTGAAGAGATTCCATTCCCTGAAGATATTATGGATAACAAAAACCATAGCAGGTTCGAAATCCATCGCTCTATCGGCTTAATTTCTGCGACCAACCCTGTAAATCCGGTCTTATTACCGACGTTGTAAGATGGAAGAGTTCACTTCAGAGTCCTCCAACAAGGTCACAATATCCATGCGGACACCCAAGAAATGCTATTCAACGATTCTTCATGTAGATGAGGTTCTTCCGTATGTAAGGGCATGATAAGGGGAGAGATAAACTTCGGCTTGCAAGCATCTCAACGACTCGATGCAGCTCGCGATGCAGTCTCCCCCACAATGAAGGGCGCCTAAATCCTAGTTTTTGGAGCCTACTACAATTTTACAAATCCTAGAAAAGTGCAATGATTGGGGATAGAAGGTGCAAGAGCAGTATTTTGATGCTCGGGTGTGAACGTATACCGGTCTGGTCCCCAAAGAAAGCCGAAACTTTTTTCCCACCAAAAACGATCCTATCGCTTGTGATGCTCCACAACACATTTTTACTCCCGGAGTTGTACTTACATGTTTTTACATGAATTCCTCATTGTTTTCCGTCAAAAACTCAATTTTCACGAAAGTGGACTTATACCGTTCTGATCCGCAGCCGCCCATGTAAGGTAAGTATACCCAACATACCGCCTGTACCCAACATGCCCTGATATGCCGATTGAGCGCTCGTATGGACCTTCGCGCAATTTTTTACGTTTGTTATGTTGAAATGAGAGGATATTGATCATTTGGACGACATTTGATGATTTCTGCGTCTCGCAGAAAATATAAATCGAGTTTTTTGCAGTTTTCGTGTTTCCACACTTAAAAATCGTCAACGAAATTGCGTTTATTAGAACCGATGCAAAAATCTCTTCTCGGTTCCACACCTATCTCAACGTACTTTAGCGCATTTGATTCCTTGTTTCAAAACCTTCAGAATCCATTCTTTGGAATTGCGAAACTTAGATTTGGTGGAATTTCATGAGCAAAATAAAGAGATCGGATGCAAAACATGAAGGCCATAATGGTGTGTACCCAACATGCCCCCCCCCCCATGTGGTTATCTCGAAAGGGAGTGTAGTACGACTATTTTTACCACTCAGAACGTATTTATCACGTCTAAATGAGTCGGATACGGTGTTCTGGATTGGCAAAAAGCTCCAAACGTGGTTGAACGCTGATTAAAACGATTTTATGCCTTTTAAGGCCGATTCACGTCATTTTTTTCAGGGGAAACTGAGACAGCTCGACTTCAGTTGATCAAAATCAGACGTACTGTCAAATTGGGTAAATTTGGTACGATTTCGTTACTTTTTATCTTCTTCGGCTCGGCATCTCAACATACATTGACAAAATCCACTTCTATCAGTGGTCAATCTCAAGCTTACAGTTCCAGCTTTCGATTGACGGGTTACAAAGTTCAATTTGATGAGTTTAAGCCGGAGCTATTAGCAGTTGAAGAAGTGTACCAAAGTTAGACCCCGACTGGGCAATTTTGGTACATTTACAAAATATTTCAACTGTACCGACCACCATGTGAATAAACTAATTTTAATCGTTCAGAAGTCTTATTCACTCGACTCAAGGCAAAATTTCTAGAAGCTGTCATAGGAAGTTGTACTGGAGTTACCCTATCCTCATGCTTCTTACGGAGAGTAGGGTAACTTTGGTACACTTTTTCATGGGTTTTTTCCCTGTTTTTCATTCATTAAAATTCGCAATGCTATAAATACTCCAATGTAACGATGGTTTCTTCAATATGGTGATATATGTGGTCGAAATGTAGCATTATGCACCCGTAGATCGTTCCGGAACACTTTTTGCCAGGTACACTAACTGGACCACTCGCGTATCGCTGCCAAATCAGCCTTTTCGGAATTTGCTTCAATAAACGAGTACAATCGTTCAAGCGGGATCTACGGTGGCTCAACACATTGTTTATGCGTGTGCCAAGAGGGGAGAATAGGTTTTGGAGCGATAGAATTGTTTACTTTGCCGAACGCAGCTCTGAAAGTCATTTTTCAGGGGTGTACCAAAGTTGCACCCACTGTACCAAAGTTACCCAATTTGACGGTATGTACTTTACTTTATCTTGAAGGTCTTGAAACAAACTTTAAAATGAAAAATGTTGAGATAAATCAGAGTTGAGAATATCCTTAACGCCGGTATGTTGGGTACCCTTTCGGGAACTCACAAAAAGTCACTTTTTGGGAAAATTGTGATTGCTTGGCTCTGGTATGGTCAAAATTCAACTTACTGGTACTCGTCTTGGAGGCCTTGAAACAAGTTTCAAAATTCAATGAAACACGTTGAAAAATATTCAAGTAGGCCAAAAATGTGCAAAATGGCTTAACTGGTTGGGGGGGGCGGGGGGGGGGGGTCACGTTGGGTACACCTGTGGCGTCATAATGAAACGCCACTTATATCCTGTAGCGTTTCACTCTGAATAATTCTTAAAAGAGCCGATTCAGCTCGATAGCAAAGTCAACCCACGAAAATATTCAAAGCACTTAGGTAATAGCTTGGCACTGTTTGTAACACATGTTACACATATTACATTCGGCATCTGTAACACCGCTCTTTATTTAATTGGGTTTCTCATGAGTTACTGTAACTCATGTGTTACATCAGTCACAGTTTCTTAAGTAGAACAATTCCAAAATCATTCCTGTCGGGTCATACAAAATCAACTTGTGTCCGTACATTTGAAGTCAAGCATTGAAATTAATACGAAAGAAAGTAATCCGCTACGGAATATAAGTGGCATCTCATTGGGACGCCACACAATTACCTTACATATGTTCCTAAAAATTGATTAAGAATGTGAAATCTAATTCTTCAGTTTTTCCTGATCTCCTGTTACAAACTCTGCTCCATCCCCTCTTGTGTTGAGATCTCGTTTATCCATAAAAAATTGTTCCCTTATAATCCTAATGGAATGCAGTTCCCTTAAAATCTACAAATCACTTGTGATATTCAAATTTAATAATGTCAAGGCTACAATCGAAGGTCCTTAACACAGGAGTCTCTTGTCATACGCGAGTACATTATCCACGGATCGTTGTTTTGCCTCGGTTGCTATGCATGCGGATCAAGTTCTGTAATCAAATTTCTATGCAAGTTCGCTCGTGCCAGATAACCTGTAACCACATCGAACACTATGTGTATGTAAACTCTGAGGCTAGAAGATTTTAAATCGATCAATATAAGATTATTTTTTATCTGAGCCAACTCACGTAACAGAGAAGATCGAGAAATAGTTGAGCCATTGACAGAAGATCTTCACGGTGAGCAGCCACTTGTTTCAAAGTTGATCATTAAGACCATTGATTACACTGCTCGACAAAATTTTGGGTCCGGAATATCGCATTGACCAGACAAAGATTTTCTTATGTATTTTTCGACGTAGAAACCGATCCCGAAACCCGTTTTGACCCTACACGTCAGGATTTTTTTTAAAACGCAAATTACTGATTTTAGAAAAAACAACGTTTTTCGGCTTTTTTGCAAAATTTTCAAATTGATGATACCGCCGCTGCTTCGTCCCGATTGTAAGAAAATTATATCAAAAGAGGTTTTTCAATGTATTTTGAACCGCTGAACACGATCCCAGTGGTTTTACGAGGCTAGGATGCATCCAAAAAAAGATATAAGCAGATGAACTGAGTTGCTATCAGCAAAATTTCACGGATTTCGCGATAAATTTTCAAAAAATCGCCAAATAGCCCCAAAACAAGATATTTGAGCTCACGAGGTCGCATTCTCTTCGTTTGTGTATGTACTTTCATGAAAAAATATCAGCAATAACCGTCAGGAAGATGGGTTGAGTGTAGAATCGTTCTCGGGAGGGGCTCCGTTGACGTTCGCCATAGATAAAAGCAAGCAGATACTGCATGCTCCCCTCTCACGCTGCCTTCCTGATTCTGAGCTTCAGAATCTTGCCGCTAGGTGGCATACCGAATCCCCGTACATCGCATCAGGAAAGAATAGATTTGGTAATATAAGTGAGTCGAAACTGAGACCCTTATCCCCGCAAGGGAGATCTTCGGATCTTGGGAGAGTAACGACTCCCCGGCCCCAGTTCCGCAAGGAGGATCCTTAGTTGATCCTGGGAGACAGACGCACTCCCCGGCCCCAGTCCTCCGGCAAGGGAGATCTTAGTATCTCGGGAGCACACGACAACTCCCCCGCCCCCAGTCTTCAGCCCCAGCACCCATGTGTGTGCTATCACCACCTCGTCCGCCTCAGTGCGTATGAGCCCTGAGTGGCATCTTGGACCACTTCAGGGCTCCCGCTTCTTCGCAAGCCTCCCTGTATCTTTCATCTTTTCTCTACTCTCTGTTCCTTCCTTCCTTCTTCTGGGACTATAACCTTCGGGTTGGCGCCCTCCGGGGAGGGGTTTTAGTCGGTAGGTACCCGAGTCTTCTCGGGTGAATCCGACACTACCCACACTCTTGTGGGTGTCTATGAAGATTTCCCCTTCCCGGCCTACCAAGAAAAAAAAAAAAAAAAAAAAAAGAGACCCTTATACAGAATTGTTCTGATAATCGCTCAAGCCTAGCCCTTGAGTGCTCCGACGTGTCAATTTAGTTAGCTGGTGAAATTTTTGTATACTCTAATGCTACCGCTCCTATTGAATATGAACTGGTAATACGTTCGTGATCCTGAAACGTTAGGATTGATCCTGATACGGTGAGCTCCCATCGAAGATCAGAGGAAACATGTCTCGTCAATACAGATGCGTCAACGATCCGAGCAAATTTTGCTTTGTGTGTAGCCAATATACATTTGAGAAAGAAAGGCGTAGTTTCACGACTGCTTTGCAGGAAGCATATGAAAATTATTTTGGGTTCAAACCTGAAAACTTGAGCAAGCCTTGGACCCCTGATAATGTATGCCTCACTTGTTCGATCAGATTAGTGGCACAGAACTCACATCTCAATTTTTCAATGCCCACATTGTGGAGAGAACCAAGGGACCACGTGTATGATTGTCACTTCTGTTTGGCTCAAGTATCAGGATACTCATCAAAAACTAAACATTTGATAAAATACTCAGATGTTTCGTCAGTGACAAAGCCCGTGCCTGGCATACCTTTGCACTCGTCTTCTGTCTCATCGCAAGAAAATGTCTCTTCGCAAGATGTTGTGATGAAAGACTCACAGCCATCTTCGGGAAGTCAGTCTAACAATTCAGAGTATTCCTCTTGTGGTTTCGAACCGGAAACGAGGAAGACCCAGATGCTTCCCGAGCCTACTCTTTTCAGTCAAGAGAGGCTCAACGATTTAGTCAGAGATCTTGATCTCCCGAAAATTAAAGCGGAGCTTTTGGCCTCTCGACTGAAAGAAATGAACCTTCTCGAAGACGGAGTTCGCATTACATCTTTTAGAAGCCGAGAATCAGGGTTCAGAGATTTTTTCACTGAGGAGGACGGGAATCTTTATTGTTGTGATATCGACGGTCTCTTTGGCGAACTCCAATACCAACACGTACCCGACGAATGGCGTCTCTTCATCGATTCCAACAAAACCAGCTTAAAAGGTGTTTTACTGCATAATGGTAATGATAAGCCTTCCATTCCGATTTTCTACGGCACCCAGACTAAAGAAAGCTATGAAAACGTCAAAAATCTTCTAGACAAAATCAATTACGGAAGGTATGGTTGGACTTTATGCGGGGATTTCAAAATAATCAGCATTGTTCTTGGGCTACAATTGGGATATACGAAACATATGTGTTTTCTCTGTGAATGGGACTCACGGATGAGGAACGAACATTACATTAAGAAAGATTGGCCACAAAGAGAACAGATTATACCTGGGGTAAAGAACGTCATCGCTGAGCCCTTGATTGACCCTAAAAAAGTGTTTCTACCACCACTTCATATCAAATTAGGTTTGGTGAAAAACTTCATCAAAGGAATGGACCAGACTTCGGAAGCATTTCTTTATCTACGGAAGATATTGAACAATATAAGTGAGGCCAAATTGAAGGCTGGGGTATTGAATGGTCCTGACATCAGAAAATTGATGCTTGATTGTACATTCGACCAGAGACTTGTAGATATTGAGCTGGAAACATGGAGGTCCATAAAGGACGTCATAACAAATTTCTTAGGGAACAGGAAATCGGAGAATCATCAGATTTTGGTGGATAAAATGTTGTCGAATCTCAAGATGATGGGGGTGAATATGAGTCTCAAAATTCACATGATGGATTCTCACTTGGATTTCTTTCCTGAAAACCTCGGAGCAGTGAGTGATGAACATGGTGAAAGATTCCACCAGGACATAGCCGAGATGGAGAAGAGATATGGTACCAAAAATACTACGAATATGCTGGCCGATTACTGTTGGTTCCTGGTTTCCGAGGATGACAGTTTACATAAGAGGAAAGCGGCTAGGAAAACATTCTGAAAACTTGATATCAAACTTGAGAAATGGTCATTTGATATAAGTGCGTTGACAAGACGAATGCGCTGGAGACATCAGAATCCACTCACAAAGAAATGTCCGGTCTTTTCCTAAAAGACATAGAAAATGCGACTCCCGAGAACGATTCTACACTCAACCCATCTTCCTGACGGTCATTGCTGATATTTTTTCATGAAAGTACATACACAAACGAAGAGAATGCGACCTCGTGAGCTCAAATATCTTGTTTTGGGGCTATTTGGCGATTTTTTGAAAATTTATCGCGAAATCCGTGAAATTTTGCTGATAGCAACTCAGTTCATCTGCTTATATCTTTTTTTGGATGCATCCTAGCCTCATGAAACCACTGGGATCGTGTTCAGCGGTTCAAAATACATTGAAAAACCTGTTTTGATATAATTTTCTACCAATCGGGACGAAGCAGCGGCGGTATCATCAATTTGAAAATTTTGCAAAAAAGCCGAAAAACGTTGTTTTTTCTAAAATCAGTAATTTGCGTTTTAAAAAAAATCCTGACGTGTAGGGTCAAAACGGGTTTCGGGATCGGTTTCTACGTCGAAAAATACATAAGAAAATCTTTGTCTGGTCAATGCGATATTTCGGACCCAAAATTTTGTCGAGCAGTGTTATTAAGACCTTATAGCGTGGATTGCGGACTAGAGATTCAGCGATGACTTATGACTTTACAGTGATTCGAAATATCGTTTTCTAACTCTTCCTTGACTTCGGGGACAAAATTCGAGGAAATGTTCAGAGGTTTTGTCCTGATGAGTCGAAAATGACTGATTCCAGATCTTTCTTTCGAAACAGTCGTTTCTAAGTTTCGAAGAAGTTCCACAATTTCTTCAAACTTGTACTTTGCGTGTATTCACAATATTGTAAAACACTTCCTTGGACAGTATTGTACTCAATTTGAGTATCATAATGAATTATCACTCCCTTCACGATATGCCAAATCAGTATAATGTAGTCCTTCCATTTCTTATCGTTATCTACGGTTTTGTTATTTACGGTATTATTTGAAACCGAATTCACGCGGATACCAAGGAATCCCTGAACTCAAAATCCTTAAATATGTACAAATGTTGACACGAACAGACTCCGATATTTAAAGGGAGTGAATCCGTTTTGCGTTCTTGGACCTTTTGCTCGAAGAGTTCCTTATAGATTAGACATTGACGAGAAATTCCATGAGAACTTTTTCGAGAATTTCAAAGAAAACTGAATGATATTGATCCCCAATTGTCTTAATGAATGCAGAATCAGTTCGACTCACATATGAAGTTAATGATCACACCGGAATCGCGCATTTCAAACATTGATAGCCACATGAAGCAGTTCTAGGTACATACTAGCTAGCAATATGATTGCAGCTCCAATGGAGTTGTATTTTTTGATGGTGCGGCGCAGAAATCGGAGGCAAATCAGTTATTCAAGTGTCTTATAGTCTCTTAGACTACCGAGATCTTTACGAAATATCACGTCGTTTGCAACCGGAATTTGGCTGGTATGCAAAATTTGCTGCAGAACACACCTTTGAAGAGTTACAAAAAGACTTCCATATAAGTTTTCTAAATCGCAAATCAGTTTAACAGAGGAAAAGATTTTTTTTTTGAGGTGTCGTGCAACTGTTGAAAGGTTACATAATGGCTTATAATAGACGATGATGATAAATGTATATAACGATAACAATATTGGGAAAGTAATCATAGATCGAGGTTGAAGGTCGATCAGGATTTGAATAGGTCCACAACGATTAATAGTTCTGAATTCTATAACTTGCCTTCGATCTTCCAATTATCACTCCTGAAATCGAACGTTTCTGTTCGCACTCAGTTGGAAGCTTTACTCAAACTTATAAACTATCTAGCGTAGAGAAATTTCTGCCAAATGATTTTATTCATGAAATAGGAAGTTCCATGAATGTGTGCTAAGTCTATATTGATAGTCACATGTATAATTCGATGTCGAGATATGAATTAAGCGCGCATGATTTGATGAGTCAATTTGATTTCTAACCATTGAATAAGACCTGAATAATCATGACACGAATCAATGATTGGGATGAAATAAAAATTTAGTCGAAGTTATAAATGCCTACTTTGGATGTATAGACGATTATCACTTGTAGCAGCGAACTAGACTAAATTTTCATGTCAATCAGTAGTACTATTTCATCAGGTATATTGGAGGCGATAATGATGAGAAATTCAAATTCACGACTTGTTGATACCGATGGTTCGAATTTTGCCTACACTCAATTTTATTTACTTTCTGATAATGATGTACATGAGAGAGCTAAAGCGTGATTGCCCAAACCATGACACTCGGAAAACGAATATTTGAATTGATATCTTCCGTAATACATGCTTACAAATGAGAACAATTTTCATCGTCATTCGGTCATCACTAACCATTGTAGTAGTTTCATCAATCATGCTTGATTATTGAAATTCGTACCATTTATTGTGAAACACTTATCAATATCACGAGTCAATGCTCTCGAATATGTATGTGCCGGCTG
Source organism: Eretmocerus hayati (assembly GCA_029851415.1). NCBI lineage: Eukaryota > Metazoa > Arthropoda > Insecta > Hymenoptera > Aphelinidae > Eretmocerus > Eretmocerus hayati. The sequence goes on from CM056742.1 coordinate 138,574,193, forward strand.
TCATTCTTTCCAGAACAAATCATTTCGTCAACTTTAACAACAAAAGAATTTTCACGTTCTAGTTGAGAAATAATCGACAATCGATGGTATCAGAAGATACAATGAGAGGTTCTGTCCGGTCTTCCATTTCAGACTGGGATTCCATATAGACGATGAATGAAAATCAGAGAAACTATATTCGAAATCTTCACCTCGTTTTATTTTTGTTGCGTTCTGGAATAAGCCTACAGACATCTATAGGAAAGACACTGATAGAGTGTTAGTCAAAACTTTATTGCCAACTCGGACGATGCGTTCCTGAAACGTACCTCAGAAGGTTCTGATGGGAACCAGGGAACGTTTCAGTCAAGAGACCGAACCCCTATTGTGGCTACGTACGAATAATGTCTGCAGGCAACTGCACGTTCTTCACAGGTTGTCTCATGACTGCCGGAACTTTTCATACCTTTTTGAATACCAATGATTGAGCAAATTATTTTCAGCTATTTTTCTCTCATTGATTTTTGTCCGTTTGATCTACAGTTTAGTTGTCATGTCGCCTCTATATCTGATGGTGAGTATGTTTATGTTTCAGTCCAGCCAATGGGATCACACCGATGATCTATACGAGAGTACGAATTTAAAAAACCAATACATTTATCATCTTCAACGAAAACATTTCTAAGTTCTTGGTTGCACGAGCAACGAATACGAAATCATTACGGAACCACGAGAATGTTCCGGCTATCACAAGACAACGTGTGAAGAACGTATTATACGTAGCTACAACGGCTCGCCTTACGGTCTCTTCGCAAAAGGTCTCTTGGTTCCCGTCTAAAACCTTATCAGTGTACGTTCCGGGAACGCATCGGTCTCGTTGGGTCACTGATTTGACGGTGTGGGAGATTTTGATCGGAAATATTCGAAAAAGTGTGGAGAAAATCCCAATTTTGATACGCTATGCGTAAAAGTGTACTCTTCGCACAGTTTATCGACTTTTAATCACAGTTCTTTAAATTAGTATATTTCGATACACGGGAGTAGACCCCATTCTTCGCATTTGCGAGAAAAAAAAGTTGCACATCTTTCAATTTGAGAAAATCTCGTGGAATTCCGGATAGAAGGTTGAATGACCACCATATTTGTATTTGGAAATCCTTCACTGTATCCTTCACATCCTAGCTCTGAAAATGTACTGGAATGTAGATCTTCGAAATGCCTCAATTCAAATTTCAACTGAAAAGTCAGTTATCAAATAATCAGATCATAAAAAGTAGTGAAATACTTGGTGAAGTGTATGTTAAGAGAAAAGTTGACGAGGGCGGAAGTTGACAGAGATTCACCTTGACTAGTTCTTCAAAATACGTTAATACCCGTTGATCCTTTGACTCAATATGAATCTGATGAGATTAGCTCAATATTTTCCACCATTTATTTCTTCAATCAATGTTGACTGATTCCAATGGATAGATAAGTAACTTTTCGAAGCACAGGTATGGTACATACATAAATGGAAGTAAATGCCCAATTACTGCGACATGAGGAAGAAGTGGCCCTGCTTGAGAAATACCTACATTTCGAAATCGCCTTCAATGAGTAAGAGTTCCGTCAAGTGTATACGTCGGAGCGTAGGTCAACATTTATCTTTTTGATGTGATGGACAAAATGTGAAAGTCACGCGAGGAAGTCTCTGTAAGAAAACTCGTTACCGAAGAAAATGATGACTCCCTCCAATCATGCTGCTTTAAATTTTGTTTCAAGTCTTCAAAAATTTTTCAAGATTCTCGATCATACTTAGTTAATCTACTGCAATTCACTTTGACTCTTCCAGAATCAATCAACAACACGTCTGAACATTTTCTACACTTTTTAGAACTCTTCCGGTACTTAGATCTTGCGCTTTTCCAGATCCAACTAATCGAGATGGCTTTCGCGAAAAGGATGAGTGATGCGTAATAGCTTGCCAGAGAATTTTTCGAAAGTGTTTGCCTCTGAAGAAGTGAATTTCAATGACTCGATCTAAGGTGGTTCGAGGATAATTTCGGAAATCTTCAAGAAGAGTCTTCCAGAAGCCTACATTGTTGAAGTTTGAAGTAGTCAAGAGCCAATCTCCTATCGAGAATATGTATCACTCGAATGAGTTATAACCATAGCTTCCGACATCAGTGGCTCTTCATGAGGCTTTTCATATTCAAGGTGCTCCGCTCCTTCTCCAATTGCGATAATAACGTTTTTTGAATATGCTATTGACAGTAAGCATGTAGTAGTAAAGCTAAAGAATCATCTTTGAGGATTACTGAGTTGACAAGAAATTTTCTGATTTCATGTTCAAGAATAAGTATCACAAAACCCTCGCTATCGAAATTCGTTCCTTGTTTGCACTATGCTAACTATATCAGATTCAAAATATCTTACGATAGAGCTACGAATTTGTACTGAGAGTTACGATCTCCATTGTCGGAGACATCCACGAACCAAGGACGACGGTCAAAGCTGTTACATTAGTTAGATTTTCATATGAAATAATAAAATTCGATGAATGACACTCGACTTTATATGCTGCTTCACCTGTAACTAGTTGTAAGTGGGACTAAACGCTGTCTATAGATTACTTGATTCACGGATCCAATTTCGGAATACGGACCTAGTAAAATAGGGAATTTTCTGTCATCCATAACAACCGATTTTGTTATCGAGATCGATTAGCAACGAGATCCTGATTTTTTCTTTCTCTTAATTACGAGTTCGATTGTTATTTCCCCTAAATTATATTGGCTGCCAACATTTTTATGAAATTCATCTTACCGTAATAATTTTTTTTTCTGTTGACAGGCCAATCTATTCACTTCAACCTAATCTCTGCAGAATCCAGGCTGCATTTATTACGAAGTCATGAGTTTTTGTGGGTGTCTGAAATTATAATGAAAGCGTTTTTTGGGAAAAGGATTAGAATTTTGTAAAAGCAGAGAAAAATTTCTCAATCAAAATTGTAATCTTCCAATGCTGCCGGCACAAAAAAATTTTCCATCAGACATAATAGTATATTACTGTACTACCCTGGCTAAAAGAAAAGAGTCTTAAAAAGAGTCTTTGAAAAGACTCTTTTTAAGAGTCTTTGAAAAGACTCTTTTTAAGAGTCTTTTATATGTTTCATTATAGAGAGTCAGTCAAAGAGTCTTATGACAGTATCTAGTTTTCTCAAAATTTTTGTCCAAGTCGCAACTAAAAAAACCATTTGTATGGACAAAAAGTTTATTAATAAGGATCGGCCAAAAAAAAATTAAAAAAAAACTCATGGGCAGTTTTGCCGTGTTCGGAAATTCCGGCGGAGACCGGGGCACGAACCCAAGATCTTGGGATCAAGAGTCGGGCATCTTACCTCGTGGCCGGCGAGGAAGATTGGACGGCTAGTCGTAAAAGGCTTACTTAAAGTGTGGGCCACTATAGCTATACTTGAAGTGTCAACTCGTTGGCGAGTATGTATTAGATATATATATATATATATATATATATCACACACATACAGTAAGCGTTTCCTCGTAGCTCATATACACACTCATATATACACTCATCATGCATGATAATAGCGAGCAGAAGAATGTCACTCGCCTGACGCTCTGCACTCGCTCGCCGTAGTATGCGAGGAGCGACAATCTTCTGACCGTTGTTATCATATATGATTAGTGTATGAGTGTATATATGAGCTACGAGGAAACGCTTACTGTATATATATACCTAATACATACTCGCCAACGAGTTGACACTTCAAGTATAGCTATAGTGGCCCACACTTTAAGTAAGCCTTTTACGACTAGCTGTCCAATCTCCCTCGCCGGCCACGAGGTAAGATGCCCGAATCTTGATCCAAAGATCTTGGGTTCGTGCCCCGGTCTCCGCCGGAATTTCCGAATACGGGAAAACTGCCCATGACGTTTTTTTTAATTTTTTTTTGGCCGATCCTTATTAATAAACTTCTTGTCCATACAAATGGTTTTTTTAGTTGCGACTTGGACAAAAATTTTGAGAAAACTAGATACTGTCATAAGACTCTTTGACTGACTCTCTATAATGAAACATATAAAAGACTCTTAAAAAGAGTCTTTTCAAAGACTCTTTTTAAGACTCTTTTCTTTTAGCCAGGGTAGGCAGGGAAGTTGGATTTCCGTGACTGTGTGATGAAAATGCCGAGGCGAAGCCGAGGCATTGATATCACACGGTCATGGGCATCCCACTTCTCTGCCGAGTGCTGTATACTACTTTTCCTCCTCTCGGCTCGAAAGTACGTCGAAATTTTAATTACAAAAGTACGCGTTCAACCTCACTTCTGCGATTGTTTACAATTTTGAAGGGGTTGGCTGTACAAGCAGACGACCTCGCAACTTTTACTTACTGCTTGCCACGCTGCATACTTGCGATATGATGTAGGTGAGATACTCGTCCGCCCGACTTTTGCAAAAGCGAGGCGCCAGCCGAGCTTTTGCTGGTCGGGGCGGACGTAAGCGAAAAAAATAATAAAGTAAAAAGTGTCGTGAGTGTATGCTAAATGCTACTATCACGTGCATGTATTAAATAAAAAAATTCACACGCATGCATCAACTTGCATCTTGCTACAAAGTTGTGTCTGCACCCAGTCATCATGGCCCTAAGCTATTGTCACGGGACAATGAGTATTTTGCTTACCTTATCAATTGATTTTATGGGGCGTTAGGAATCTTGTTCTACCATCAGCTGCTGAGAGCTTTGTATTTGATCAGCGGTATTTGTGAAAAGATACTGCCTGTCAAGTATACATACATCATAAATAAACAAATTGATGAACATAACCTCGATAGGTTATGTTTTTTCCCTCTCTGCACCGCGAAACAGCGCAGGCAGCGAAAGACGCGGCGAAAATCGACAACCAATCAGAGCGCGAGTTGACCCGTGCCGGCAGCAAAAGTCGAGCTTTCGTGACCAAAAACAGTCGCGAAAGGACGTACTTTCGTGCCGGGAGGAGGAAAAAATTCTTTCAAGACTCATTCGAGCTCGTTGGAGGTAATGGATTGAGCTGATCTTCGGCGCCCAATATGAGGTTTTTTGTCTGTTTAACCGGACCTCTTTCGTTGTATAATTCCGAAGCCTCTCTTTGCGGTGTATTCAAATAACAGAGTCACGGAACTTGATCAATATTTTCTAAAATGGTGAAGCGAGGTGAAGACTTAGACAAACGTAAACGTAATCTCGTAAGCCTTAAAAGTATTTCATCGACAACTGTTGTAGGCCACCAGCGTTGAAATAATGGAATCCTGATATATTTATTTTTTTTATCGTAATGATTTATTCACAAAAATATGAATCAATCACAAATTAACAAATTGAGAATCGTTTGAATTCTCTTGTAACACAAAAATAATAGTCAAGAATCATCTTCCAAGTTATTACATATAGAATGATGGACAACGGAACGTTGACGAGTACCTGTATTAAATCTGATGCTGGAGTTACTGATCGTCTTTCGCCAATCAAGAAGTGATTTACCCAATGCAACAATTCAGCTCATGGAATAATCTTTTCCATTAGGATGTGAAAATGCGCCTTGGAAGTTTATGAGAGACATCTCATCAATTCGAGTAACTCAGGTGCGACAAAATTTGAGCGCCTAACATATAGTACATCAGAATAATATAAATGATGTGTTTAGAAAATTTGATACAGACTAAATTTCAGTATAAAAGGACAGGTAACAGATCATGTCATGTTTCAACACTCATTTATCCTCCACACTTCATGATATTACACATTTATGTACATAATACAAAATCTTACACTATTAAGGGTGAGATTAACATCATGATGCTTATGTTATCTGAGGCATCATCCGTCTTTTAGCTGTGATGTCTATCTTTTTAAAATCGATAATCCAACGCGATAAAATTCATCAATTTGCTCTGAGCTTTCAATTTTTCTGTTCGTAGTCATGATTGGATTCGAAGGCAGCACGGTAATATGACTTATTAAAATTTTGGGATGAGATGATGATTTTTTCAAGATAGTTGAAAAGTCGTCGTTACAAGAAGTCTACTTATCCACGGCAAGCAAGATGTCTAGATTTCCCATAATTCTATGTATGTACAATTAATTGATTCCAAGATTTTTGTTCAATTGTCTGGAAATCTACTGACTTTCACCGTCACTAATTCTGTTAGTCTACAAACAACGATCAAATTATAATACAAGATAATTCTAAACCTTAGAGGCACTCCTCAGAGATAGTACCCGGAAGACTGCTGGAATATATTTACACGATGAAGATATGTGGATCAAAAAAAATCTCTGAGAGGAAATTTTCGTGTCCCAATGATGGTAGTCCTGGTTTGAGTTTCTCTAATAGAATTCGATTGGATACGAATATGCGTCAGTAAACTGAACTTCTAATTTGGAATGAGTTGTATTTGCATCAAAATTATGAAACATTTTGTTTGAACACTCAAAGAACTTTCCCCGTCAAGTCAAAGCAAGATTTTGCCATTATATACCCAATACTTTTTCTCTTGTGCGATTTGCGGTGGTACTAAATCTCATTAAAATCAGTTTTAGGCATTTGATATCTTTCCAGAGAATTCGAAATCATTTTCATGGCGGTAGTTACAAAAAATGTTACTATATGTAGGTCCCAAGATATTGTGGAAGTATATCATGAAATTTTGCTCAAACGCTCGCGCAATATTGCCAAATGATGGAAAGGGACTCGGTCTTCCTTAAAAATTATTGGGCTCAACACAATCTGAAAATTGATGAAAAAATGAATCACCTGCAGTTATATTGCGCGATGGAACATTATTCCTGACAATCAAGCAGGAACAATACGACAGTCCACTTTTCCACCGCATATTACCAACCAAAGCCAATATTGATTCCGCAGTACAACTACCTCGCAAAAGGGGAGGATTCCTTGAACCACATCGAAAAATCAAAATCATTCATGATTGATGAACTGAAAATTGTTCACGTATCTTACTCGAAAACATTCACAGTGAAAGATAAAGTCTTCGATCTGTAACAATTTTTTGACAATTTTTTTAAACTTGAATAACATGATAGATTGTATTTAAAAATAATTCCACTGGAAGGTTTTAAAATGAGAATAATGATATTTGATTACGAGACAAAATTGAAACTTGGCAGGCATCTTAGAAGGATTCTTGGAATTCCAAAAAGAAGATGGAGATGAATCCAGTAATTCGATCCACCATACCCACGTGCAGTCAGACTCAAATTTTCTGGTAAATACGAGGCTCAGCACTTGGAACAACGATATCTTGTTACAGAGTTTCATTGGATTTACCACCAGGAACCGCAATGCTCATAGTCTCTGTGGCACTGTCAACTTGAGAGGAAGCAGATGGGTTTTCTTCTAACACCACGTCATCCTCACTATTGGGCGCAGACCAATTCATTAAAGGAGATGATGATCTCGAGGAAGAAGAATCGACCATGACAATGTTGATCTTATAACCATACTTTCCGGGAAAGATTGAACTGAGGTACTCGATATCAGTCACGCTGTCATCGTCGATATTAGCAGCTCCATCGATTTCTGTCTCATCTTTGTCTTTAGAATTTGAATTTGATGAAGGCTCTACATCAGAAGCTGAGACTCGTTGAGGAGAATTTGTTGGAGGACCAGTGGAACTTCCAGATGAAACATTGAGCACCTGAAAAATTTACAAAATTAATATCTCACTCCATGCCAAATATTCTACTCTACAGCAAGATTTCGAAATTCACAGTTGGACAGAAATTAACGAGCTGGTACTAACGAGAGAAGTTTGTCGACAGGTGGTCAAACATTTTCTCAAGTTTTTGAGAATGATTTCTTTTAGATGGTGAAAAAATAATGTTGAAAATTGCAAAACTCAACGGCTAAGGGATTCATACACAGTATCCAATAGTAATGAACACACCAAGGAAGATGGTGACATACTATAATTCTAATACGTCTGAGCGTTCGAGTCTGGAATTTTTGATATCATGTTATGTTACGGGGTGACAGTATTTGAAATTATTACCAGATTCACGTCTGGCAACCCTAAGTATCTCCTTATCGATATAATTGAAAACTCCAGAATATTGGGATGATGGTAAATATGTGCAAGATACTCAATATGGATAACATGAATAATATTGACGAATGAAAATTATATGCTGCCCTCTTTGTTAATAACATCATATATTTTGAGACAATTCATTTTGAATTGATTCACGTTTTGAGTCTTGAAGATCTACGATAGCGCGGGTCAGAAATGTGGCTGATGCGACTATTTTTTCATTCACCACCACGAACGATGCAGTCAAATTCAACTGTTTGCATTTTTAAAATCGATGATGTTTTGTACAGGTATTTTTTTCGTCAATCTCAAACCAAGAATATTATCCCCAAATAATCCAAGCACCGGAATAATATTGAATGGATCTCTCGATACCTTCAATCTTCATCCTTCATTTGAATCACTCAATCATGAATTCCTTATGAGCCAGTATTCGGAACTCTCTCACTCCCTCTTTTACCAGTTTTGCAATTGATCGAGAAAATGACAACTATGAAAGAGTTTTGAGCAAAACAAGTCTTCATGAAAATGCAAAGTGCAGTTTTCTTATTTTAGCAAACTTATTCATGTGAGATTTGGTGCACTTGTCTCAATTTTTTCTAGTGAATGAAGCTATCAGCTCTCGGTTCCCCGAGTCTTGTGACTGGAGACATTTCTCTCTATCCAACAGACATTTGTGTTTTGAACTCTCGAGATGCCTTTTCATTCGAGAAAGATACAATTGCTACCCGGAGTACGGCTAAAATCATTGAACTAAAAATTTCCCCTCAGATTATACACAATGATCAAATTTCAGAACTTCTGGCGGTCGAGTTTTAATATCTGACTTTGGCGTCAAGTATTCTGAATTGACTTGCAAAAACTTGAAAAGCTATAGAATGATTGATAAGTATCAATTACTTCAGGTTCTTGCTGTCGTTGTTTCTGCTTTCCTCCATTATTTTGGCATTCAACTTGATTCTCAATCTCTTCCTCTTCCTCTTTTTCTGGTGATTCAAGATCTATGAGGTCCGGAATACGTGGAGGACTTTCTGGAATGTAAACACAGTCTGGCGAACTTTCCTTACTGAGCTTAACTCCCTTACTGCTATTCTCCTCATTAGACACGACTTCAACTGTAACATAGTCGCTATTGTCGGCGTTTTGAACAGTGAGCTTAGGATCCTTCAACTTTTTTGCCGCATTTCTCTGTAGCAATTCGGGATTCAACAGCGAAACAGTATGCTTGGTGGTAGATTTTTTGGTTTCGGCCATTCGTCTGTTGAAACATTCAATATTTAGTTCACATACTCATGAATGGTAAATTGATATATCAATATAATATTTTATAATTGAGGTAGTTGTACACTAAAGCTGAAAATACAGTTAGAGTAGGCGAAACTACCGCCATCGTGTGCAAAAATGATGCAATGGAAATTTTTTGTGGGATACTCACCGCAAGACCTCCCTGATCCTTAAGTCATATGTTCCTAAGCCGTATCTGGGTGCAAAATTGTTTAAACCGAAATTGTTTAAACAATTGAATAAAATTGTTTATTTTGGATTCAAAAGATGTTTTTTAGGTAAATTGGAGCATTTTAAACAGAAAGTTACTCTTGTCATTTTTCTCTAGGATCCATTGTTTTTGCGCTATGAGCATTTTAAAGTTGAAAAAACTCGAAAATCGCGATTTTGAGGCCCGGATTAAAGTGTCATAATGGTGAAAATGTTATGCTCTCACTAGGGAAATTTGTCAATTGGGATCTCCTCTACAAGTTGTGATAGCAAAAACCCATGTTCCTCGTCGATTTACCTTCGTTTTTTGAATGTTAATAACGCGTCGTATGGCGCTCGTTTGCGTGCTCGCGGGCTCCCACCTCGTGCGTGCAGACGACGCAACGTTGCTATATCGCGGCGCGGGGAGCATTGCGATCACCAGTGAACTGGCGCCATACGACGCGTTATTAACATTCAAAAAACGGAGGTAAATCGACGAGGAACATGAGTTTTTGCTATCACAACTTGTAGAGGAGATCCCAATTGACAAATTTCCCTAGTGAGAGCATAACATTTTCACCATTATGACACTTTAATCCGGGCCTCAAAATCGCGATTTTCGAGTTTTTTCAACTTTAAAATGCTCATAGCGCAAAAACAATGGATCCTAGAGAAAAATGACAAGAGTAACTTTCTGTTTAAAATGCTCCAATTTACCTAAAAAACATCTTTTGAATCCAAAATAAACAATTTTATTCAATTGTTTAAACAATTTCGGTTTAAACAATTTTGCACCCAGATACGGCTTAGGAACATATGACTTAAGGATCAGGGAGGTCTTGCGGTGAGTATCCCACAAAAAATTTCCATTGCATCATTTTTGCACACGATGGCGGTAGTTTCGCCTACTCTAAGTGAAATCTCCGGTCGCACTGACACCTCTAACTGCATCAAAACTGTCCGCTGTTCGGAGGTGTCCGCTAATCAGAGGTTCATCTCTGTGATTATACTTCTGCTGGTCGCAAAAAATTGTCCGTTATTGAGAGGTGTCCGCTAATAGGAGGTATCCGTTAAGGGAGATTCCGCTAAATACCAGAAAAACACCAAAGTTTGGGAGGATTTAGTCCAAGTGTTAATGAACACCTGTGCAAAGTTTCAGAATGATTGACCGTTCTGTTTCGGAGTAGTAGCCATCAAAAACCCGCCACTTTTAACATTGCGTTTATATGGGAGTCGACGATTCCGCATGAGCGCCATGCTAAAACTGACGAATTTTGATGACTACCACTCTGAAACAAAACGGTCAATCATTTTGAAACTTTGCACAGGTGTTCATTAACACTTGAACTAAATCCTCACCGACTTTGGTGACATTCTGGTATATTTTGCATTTTAGTGTACAACTACCTTAAGTAAATTGATATAACAGATACGAGGAATAAAAAATATTATTGGAGCAGATGAACACTTCAAGTCACATACAATTGAGAAAAATATCTTTAATAAGTGACCACAATGACTCGTTGAGCAGCCGCATTATTTATTTCACTAAAAAATATCTTTGATGGAAAAATGGTTGGTGAGTATGGAATTTGATGCAATTAGGCTGATTTGTAATCGAATTTCTATGAGAAATAAAATAAGGATGATTGATTTTTTATACCAACTGAATTTTGGCGGAAAATGCAAATTTTTAGGCGAAACAAGTTAGATTCTTTTATCTGTCTCTCTTGCATATAATACAAACACAATCTACGATTTGATATTTTATCTTGAACGTCAGTTTCAAAATAAATGCGAGGACGCATAAAAAAGACGAATTTTTGTACACGATTTAGTGGTACGGCCTTACCTTCTCCTAAGAGCTTCTCTACCCATCTCATTGATGAAGATTTCTCTTTCACGGTTCAACGCTGCATCAAGTGATGGCTTCGAGAGTTGGTTGAGAAGAATTGATGTTTGACGTTGCGATGGCTGCTGCTGCATTTGTGGCTGTTGCTGAGTATCACTGAACTGATATCCGAAATGTGTTCTAGGGGCTCCAACAGATTTCTAAACAAATGCTCTCTTTAGTAATAACACTACTAATCAAATTTGGTAATCAGAGAACCAAACGAATTTGGAATTTTAGAACGGTGAGGATCTCATTAGATAATGCATTGGACAAGGTGACGGAACATTTTCATCTTCCAATATTTCGTGAGAAAATGTGATTTTTTCAAAAACTTAATGGGGTATCATTCTACGTACATCTAGCTCGCACTGGCAATTTGATGCGACGGAAATGAAATGTTTATAATCACTCTGGTTCAGATATCGTTGATATGCCAAAACTTGCTACTAGCGCAAGGATGAGGCATAGGAAGGGTTTTTAAAAAATACTTTCGTCGGTGGCAAAACTGAATCACAGTTTTCTACATATGAGTCAAGAGTTGATTGGGATTGAAATATTGAAGCTCAGTCCTTAATTTGAAAGTTGTATTGAAAATAAAACATGATCATGCTGAGGCAAGAGATGAGTTGAATCGCGGTAAGACACTTGCTTCTCCACAAAAACAGGAAGTCGACTTCCAAGTTACATTTAACCTTCACCTACTGGTGTAATGGATAAAGTCAAATCTGCTCAGTAGCAGAAAGATATCGAGGAGGAAACCTTACTGCTCTGGGTTTTATTTTCGGTAGTGCAAATGTTTTTAATCACTATATCCGATGAGCCCTAGTTATATGAATATACTCGAATAAAATGGAAAAACCTCATGAGAGTTATTTCTTCTTTAAAAGAAGAGAAAACTTCTTAAAAAAGACTTTCTTAAAAAAAACTTGAAAAAAACTTCTTAAAAAAGAAAGAACACTTCTTTTAAAGAAGAAGAAGAAGGAAGTCGACTTATGATTTTTTTCCAGATTTGTTCGAGTATACTCATATAACTAGGGCTCATTGATATAGTGATTAAAAACATTTGCACTACCGAAAATAAAAACCAGAGCAATAAGGTTTCCTTATGCATCCAAAGGACAGTTATAAACATCTATCGATTAAAATATAAGGTTTTGAGAAGTAGAATAATCAAACTCACGCGTGCATTGGTCGATTTTTTAGGCCTGCCAGAGAGAACAACCGGCGCTGCTCCAGCTATGGGTATGACAGTGGTCGATCTGGGCAATTTTTTAATACCAGCAGCAGTAGCCGCGGCTGCAAGTTTTTTCGAACTACTCGCCGATGCTATTTTTCTAGCTTTCGATGGTCCAAGTATGCTGCGCTCCTGATCTCTGATGCGTCCGTGAGCCACCCCCGTAACGTCCCGTTTACCCGCTCGGGCGGCTAACTTTGCTGATTTTGCTGAAAAAAATTATAATCATATTAATCAAGTATTACACATTATTCGTACTTCTAATCTTCTATATATACACACGTATATTTATATTTTGTTTCAGTGCCCACGTGCCATATCAAACGTGCGAGACAGAGAATGGAAAAAAAATGCAGTTGCGGCGTTTAGATGAGAGTATATCAGTGTACATACAAAGACGAGCTGGCGCAACAGGAGCTGATAGCTGTATATATGCCTTAATGCACCATGGAACAAAAGGGTTGATGCGTATGTACATCTTCAACTTATATTTATGCGCTACAGATTTGCAATGATACAGGTGTATGATGGATATAGTAGATATATGTATTTATGTGTCTGATGCGACCAAATAGTTGGATGCTATGAGGGGTGCGGCTTGAGTCTCGTGTAGCAAGTGATGTTTTGCGACGAACGAGTTCATAGAGGCTCTCACTTTACTCGCGAAGCGCTGGCGCTTTATGGATTTTACGACGTGAGCATGAGCCCTGCATAGCTGCATCAAAACCGTGTATGCACGCGTGTATGCAGCAGTGATTGACAGAAAACAGAAATGTAGCATGAGCGCTGTTTCTTTAAAATTGCGTTTACCAGTGCACTCTATCGTGGGATCAATTTTTTTTTTTCATGATTTGGATAGACAATTACACATCTAGGTTGTACGTTACAGGATTTTTAATTGCGACTCGTCGAGGACGGGGGGACAACACGCCTCGCAGCTTTGATAAAATGATACACGATCAGCGTGTCTTTCTTAATGATGAAAATGTGTGCATGAGTTCAATGAATTTTTAGCTCATTATCTGTTTCATTCAATCGGAAATTCCATCAGCATAGACACGGTCTTCTCAGCCATATCGCCAAGATTTAAATATGATTGACGAGGATCGAAATCTGCGTCGTCGGTAAATGCACATTTCGAATCTTTATCTTGATTCTTGCGGATTTTGGCGGGACATCCAGGTATTATAAATCATCGAATTCCGGGTGGACGGGCAAACAAGCAATATTTTCAAGTTTTTCAACTTTTTTTGAGATAATTGAGTATTTTCATTCACTCGAAAACTTCCTCCTGTGTTCTCATGAGTCTGTTGTTTGAGTTTAGCGAAGAAGCTGTAAAAATGAGTTAGCCAATTTCTTGCATTACATTAAATGATTAAGAGTGTTGAGAATCATGTATGAAAAATAGTGAAAACATCAAGAAATGAGATACCGTTAACTCTAGCTAGGTTTAATGAATGCAGGTCAGTTAGGGAACAGAAAATTGCCGTGGCTAATATATGAAAACATCGTTTGGGTTTTGGAAGCTTGGCTAGTAGTCGATGCGGTTCATTCTTCGGATGAAGATTCATCCACCCTGAACATTTTTCAAATCACTCATTTAATAAAGAATTTGGAGGATCGTATGATTGAAGTGAAGCTGGGGCTAATATACGGTCAAATTGGGTAAATTTGGTACGATTTCGGTACTTTTTATTTTGTTTGGCTCGGCATTCCAACATGCAGTGGCAAAACCCACCTTAAACAGTCGTCAATTGAAAGTTTACAGTATCGGCTTTCGATTGACGAGCTACAAAGTTCAATTTGATGTGTCTTAGCAAGAGCTGTTAGCAGGTTTATAAGTGTACTCAAATTAGATCCCGATGGGGCATCTTTGGTACACTTACAAAATATTTCAATTCTATCTACCACCATGCGAGTGAATTAATATTAAACGTTCAAAAGTTCTATTTTAAGCATTTTGAAATATTTTACAACCTCATAGACCATCACTCGACTCAAGATGAGTTGAAAAGAAGCTGTCATACACAATTGAACCAAAGTTACCCCACTCTACTGCTTCTTAAATAGAGTGGGGTAACTTTGGTACGTTTTTTCGTGGTTTTTCCCCTGTTTTTCATTTTAAAATTACAAATGCTGTAGATACTCTAATGTAACGATGGTCTCTTCAATTTGGTGCTAAATGTGGTCAAAATGTACCGTGATTCATCCGTAGTTCGTCCCAGAACGGTTCTTGCCGGGTATACTAACTGGACCACTCGCGTATCGCTGCTAAACTAGCTATTTTGGAGAAAGATTCAATAAACGACTACAATCATACAACCGGCATCTACGGTGGCTCAACACATTGTTTAAGCGTAAGTCGAGAGGGGAGAATAAGTTTCAGAGCGATAGAATCATTTACCTCGCCGAACGCAGCTTTGAGAGTCATTTCCCAGGGGTGTACCAAAGTTGCACCCACTGTACCCAAGTTACCCAATTGGACGGTACTGTTTAACTCGCAATTCACTGATAAACTGTTATTGCTTTAATCTGGAGTCTGGATAAGCTAATCCGAGGCGCCACAATCGCCAGTTCTAATAGATTCGCAAACTCACCGCACCGCTGGTGGCAATTCGGACTAGCATACCCGGAGCTCAGACTCCGGATTACGAATAAAAATTCGGGCCTAAATTCGGGCCCTACCCTAGCATATGAGGAAATCTACAAAACCTTTGACTTCTAGTGTACCATACAATATTTCAATTAGATCGATCTTTCACGCCTTGGAAAAATGTTTTTCAGATTATTTCCACTGTTTTCAGGATGGCACTTTATCGATTTTTTTGACACGTGCGTAGTGCTCTTGATACAAATTGAAAAATCGTCGAATTTCGTACTTTTTCAGTGGAACTGGCGCTTCGTTCAAAACTCTTCGGCCTCTGGAGAAGATAACACTGTCCCAAAAAATCTAAAAAACTTCCATCTGACTCTTTAAACATAATATAATCATAAGAGATTTGTTCTAATAGCGACTCAGGTGCGTGGTCAGCACAGGGCTTCCATAAAAAGTGTAACTCACTTTTTTGGAAAATACTCACTTCCTCCACTCTTTCGTATGTAAAAAAATAACATCCGAACTAGGATGAATCGAGTGGTGGGGAATTCAAGAGTAAGAATAGACGATCAAAATGCTTCTTTGTTTAGCAGCGACACATTATTCTGGCCAAAGATCTGTGACGTTGAACTTGCAAAATTTGGCGCGCCCGCCGCTTCAAAAAAGGACAAACCTATTTGTTATTCGAATAATGAGTAGATGTCACTCCCAAATTCTATTGCTCATTTTACTTTGACGTAAGATAAATTACCATGTACTTCAATGGGGTGGCTATAATGATTGTTATTTGAGGGAGGAGATCGGGAAACTTGTTCAGCCTCTGAAAGCTGATTTTTCCGGTCGGAAAAGATGCACGTAACAAGTCTAAATTATAGCTGGCGACTTTGCATGTAGTTCTCACATCATTATTACACTGTAAGCTTATCATAATTCAAGTGGGAAAGCTATGGAAAAGCAAAAATTGCATATACCCCCGACAACTTTGTGGACATAAGAAAAGCGAAACTTGATGAGTATAACGGAAAGAGGCTCAATTCTGGGAATGGAATTCGATTAAAGGAGTGCAACAACATCTTTATCAATCATTATACTGCACTATTCACGATCCTTACGTGTGAAAAGTCTCTAATAGTGACGAAAACGTAATGGACCAATTCCATCTCATTGTTCTCAGAATATTAACATCTTTCAAAAATGGTGGGTACAAATTTTTTTCACATTTCAGAGGTACCAAAACACCATGGAATTGGTTCCAAGAGCGACATGGAGGAGAAAATTTTTTTTCTCGGATGGTCCAAAAGTTAAAGGTTCGGTAGATTTCTTCATATACGATCATTATAAACATATGGATACTCGAACTACCAGGATTCACTGCACCCCCGAATGGTTGTTGCCTTGAATCGTTTGGTTTCGAACATTCACTCAACTTCGTCACTTCTCGCGTACTCTTCAATTCAACATGAAGGCCGACGGAAATAGCGGTATTCCCCGTGTAAAAAAAATTACGTTTGGGTAAAGTTTGGGAGAAGTTTTCTTTGGATCAAGTTTGGGCCAAACTTAACCCATGAGACTGAGCCAAACTTGTGCCATCAGCCCCCAAAGAGGTTTTCATGTTTGGGAGAAGTTTGGCATGAAGTTTAGCCAAACTTAGCACAGCTTTGGGCGAAGTTTCGGAAAACTATGGGGTCTGATTAGGAAATTTGGGAAGCTTGTGGCTCAAGTGTGGGAGACCTCTAGCCAAATTTTGCCTTGGGTTTGGGAGAAGAAATGCCAAGCTTTTCCCAAACAAACGCCTCGCAGCATATACTCCACGCGCGGGTTTCGACAACCCTTGAAAACAGCTCTCACGATGTGACGCAATTCGTGCCTGCAAAAATCGGGTCGAAAATAGGGGAAAGCCTGGGTCTAACGACGTACAACTTATCACCACGGCTGCTCATCGACGCGAGCTTCATTCATGCAGAGTCGAGCCGAAGATACTCTCTGCTTTTTGCCTGCAACAAACAAAATTCACCACAAAGTATCGCGTCGAGGGTGAATGAGGAGAGGTACTTCTAAGAAACAGAAACAGACTCAAAAATTTCAATACGAGGAAACGGTTTAGGTTAAGAGGACACTGCGGTGTACATTTTTGAGATATTTCTGAATGAAAAAACTTGGGGTACTCATCTGAACAGGAGCAGTTGTAGTCATGCCATCACCGAACTTTTGTCCGCGCCGGGGTTGCTCTCTTTCCCTGAAAATTCATTGAAATTTTGTCATGAATTTCTGGTGCGAAAAACTTGCACGAGACGACGGCATCAGCCACTGTTGACTAATGTCACAGGTTACACCTTGACAACGTTGTTGGTTACCAACAGAAAAATCGATATCAACGGTCGTTGCCACCCGACAATATTATCGGCGTAACCTCTTCAACATTGGCTGATGCCGACTCGTGCAAGTTTTTCTCACCAGAAACTCGTGGCAAAATTTCAATGAATTTTCAGGTAATCAGAGCAACCTCTGCGCGAACAAATGTTTGGCGATGGCATGACTACAGCTGCTCTTGTTCAGATGAGTACCCCAGGTTTTTTCATTCAGAAATATCTCAAAAATATACATCGCAGTGTCCTCTTAACCTGAACCGTTTCCTCGTATTGGAATTTTCGAGTCTGTTTCTGTTTCTTAGAAATAGCTCTCCTCATTCACCCTCGACGCGATACTTTGTGGTGAATTTTGTTTGTTGCAGGCAAAAAGCAGAGAGTATCTTCGGCTCGACTCTGCTTGAATGAAGCTTGCGTCGATGAGCAGACGTGGTGATAAGTTGCACGTCGTTAGACTCAGGCTTTCCCCTATTTTCGACCCGATTTTTGCAGGCACGAATTGCGTCACATCGTGAGAGCTGTTTTCAAGGGTTGTCGAAAACCCGCGCGTAGAGTATCCCGTGTAAAAAAAATTACGTTTGGGTAAAATTTGGGAGAAGTTTTCTTTGGATCAAGTTTGGGCCAAACTTCACCCATGAGACTGAGCCAAACTTGTGCCATCAGCCCCCAAAAAGGTTTTCATGTTTGGAAGAAGTTTTGCATGAAGTTGAGTTAAACTTAGCACAACTTTGGGCGAAGTTTCGGAAAACTATGGGGTTTGATCGGGAAATTTGGGAAGCTTGTGGCTCAAGTTTGGGACAAGTTTGGGAGGCCTCTATTCAAACCTTGCCTTAGGTTTGGGAGAACAAAACGCCAAGCTTTTCCCAAACAAACGCCTCGCAGCATATACTCTACGCGCGGGTTTTCGACAACCCTTGAAAACAGCTCTCACGATGTGACGCAATTCGTGCCTGCAAAAATCGGGTCGAAAATAGGGGAAAGCCTGGGTCTAACGACGTGCAACTTATCACCACGGCTACTCATCGACGCAAGCTTCATTCAAGCAGAGTCGAGCCGAAGATACTCTCTGCTTTTTGCCTGCAACAAACAAAATTCACCACAAAGTATCGCGTCGAGGGTGAATGAGGAGAGCTATTTCTAAGAAACAGAAACAGACTCGAAAATTTCAATACGAGGAAACGGTTCAGGTTAAGAGAACACTGCGATGTATATTTTTGAGATATTTCTGAATGAAAAAACCTGGGGTACTCATCTGAACAATAGCAGCTGTAGTCATGCCATCGCCAAACTTTTGTTCGCGCAGAGGTTGCTCTGATGACCTGAAAATTCATTGAAATTTTGCCACGAGTTTCTGGTGAGAAAAACTTGCACGAGTCGGCATCAGCCAATGTTGAAGAGGTTACGCCGATAATAATGTCGGGTGGCAACGACCGTTGATATCGATTTTTCTGTTGGTAACCAACAACGTTGTCAAGGTGTAACCTGTGACATTAGTCAACAGTGGCTGATGCCGTCGTATCGTGCAAGTTTTTCGCACCAGAAATTCTTGACAAAATTTCAATGAATTTTCAGGTAAAGAGAGCAACCCCGGCGCGGACAAAAGCTCGGTGATGGCATGACTACAACTGCTCCTGTTCAGATGAGTACCCCAAGTTTTTTCATTCAGAAATATCTCAAAAATATACACCGCAGTGTCCTCTTAACCTAAACCGTTTCCTCGTATTGAAATTTTCGAGTCTGTTTCTGTTTCTTAGAAGTACCTCTCCTCATTCACCCTCGACGCGATACTTTGTGGTGAATTTTGTTTGTTGCAGGCAAAAAGCAGAGAGTATCTTCGGCTCGACTCTGCATGAATGAAGCTCGCGTCGATGAGCAGCCGTGGTGATAAGTTGTACGTCGTTAGACCCAGGCTTTCCCCTATTTTCGACCCGATTTTTGCAGGCACGAATTGCGTCACATCGTGAGAGCTGTTTTCAAGGGTTGTCGAAACCCGCGCGTGGAGTATATGCTGCGAGGCGTTTGTTTGGGAAAAGCTTGGCATTTCTTCTCCCAAACCCAAGGCAAAATTTGGCTAGAGGTCTCCCACACTTGAGCCACAAGCTTCCCAAATTTCCTAATCAGACCCCATAGTTTTCCGAAACTTCGCCCAAAGCTGTGCTAAGTTTGGCTAAACTTCATGCCAAACTTCTCCCAAACATGAAAACCTCTTTGGGGGCTGATGGCACAAGTTTGGCTCAGTCTCATGGGTTAAGTTTGGCCCAAACTTGATCCAAAGAAAACTTCTCCCAAACTTTACCCAAACGTAATTTTTTTTACACGGGATATGCTGCGAGGCGTTTGTTTGGGAAAAGCTTGGCGTTTTGTTCGCCCAAACCTAAGGCAAGGTTTGAATAGAGGCCTCCCAAACTTGTCCCAAACTTGAGCCACAAGCTTCCCAAAGGACCCCGCACAAAATCAATGGGAAGTGGCTTAAGGCCAATTTTGATGAAACTTGGTAGTGTAGTAGATCATTTTATGCTGATCAATTTTGTCAATGGGCTCGAAGAGCGCCTATGACTCATTTTTGAGATATTTTAATGGAAAGAACGCAATTAATTGAGGTTACGTGAGCTTTGTTGTCACTCATTATTGATTTTTTTCATACAAGGCTATTCACACTTCTTGAACGAATCTGAGCTCTTGTATTACCCAGTAAAGTTCAGTCAGGGCAGAGAATCCGACGGATTACTTGGTTCATATCGAAATCATGGAGAATTAATTATAGTTTAATTAAAATATCGTCATCTCTTAGGAAGAGTCGTTTTTTAATTGCATGACCCAGTGGTGGGCACATTTCAATGAGATACGAACCATATGTAAATGGTCAGTAGCTTTTGTAATTGCGGACAACATAAGTGATTATGAGCCTTGTGATGAGTAATACATGTATCTCGAAAGCGTGGGTGGAGGAAGTTGAGGAGGGCTTCATCGTGAAATATCTTTTTCACGAAGCATAGTACTAGGCGTCCTCCAACTCGGAGGTTTTTGGGGTCCCTGAGCTCGAATACGTTATCGTCTAGCCCTTTATCTCGTGATGCGGAAGCTGCGAGGGCGGACCATGCAGGGAAGGGGGGGGGCTCGATATCGCTCGAATCGATATCGCTGCACCCGAGATCGTCAACTGGTCGATGACGAGAAAACGATCATCTTGTCAGCCTGAGAGGATTTTCTGGGATTGATAGCGATATCGATTTTTCAAAGCAGCCCCCCCCCCCTTCCCTGATGGTCCGCCCTCGCAGCTTCCACGTCACGAGATAAAGGGCTAGCCGATGACGTATTCGAGCTCAGTGACCCCAAAAACCTCCGAGTTGGAGGACGCCTAGTACTATGCTTCGTGAAAAAGATTTTTCACGATGAAGCCCTCCTCAGCTTCCTCCACCCACGCTTTCGAGATACATGTATTACTCATCACAAGGCTCATAATCACTTATGTTGTACGCAATTACAAAAGCTACTGACCATTTACGTATGGTTCGTATCTCATTGAAATGTGCCCACCACTGGGTCATGCAATTAAAAAACGACTCTTCCTAAGAGATGACGATATTTTAATTAAACTTTAATTAATTCCCCATGATTTCGATATGAACCAAGTAATCCGTCGGATTCTCTGCCCTGACTGACCTTTACTGGCTAATACAAGAGCTCAGATTCGTTCAAGAAGTGTGAATAGCCTTGTATGAAAAAAAATCAATAATGAGTGACAACAAAGCTCACGTAACCTCAATTAATTGCGTACTTTCCATTAAAATATCTCAAAAATGAGTCATAAGCGCTCTTCGAGCCCATTGACAAAGTTGATCAGCATGAAATGATCTACTACACTGCCAAGTTTCATCAAAATTGGCCATAAGCCACTTCCTATTGATTTTGTGCGGGGTCCTTTCCCGATCAAACCCCATAGTTTTCCGAAACTTCGCCCAAAGTTGTGCTAAGTTTGGCTCAACTTCATGCAAAACTTCTTCCAAACATGAAAACCTTTTTGGGGGCTGATGGCACAAGTTTGGCTCAGTCTCATGGGTGAAGTTTGGCCCAAACTTGATCCAAAGAAAACTTCTCCCAAACTTTACCCAAACGTAATTATCATCCAATCAAAATCTACCCAGTGCAAAATAAACACTTTCGATAATAACGAAAGAGATGCAACGAGCAAGAATGCATAGAATTCTTCCAATAAATGTTATCAATCATCTTTGGGCATAATTGCTTATTTGGTGTAAATAGTTTACTTCGAAGAAATATTGATGAACACAGCTTCCTTCAAACGACTGGTCCTTCCGACTATCATTCCATCACGAGGTTTGGACATTCTCATCACGGATTTGACAATTATATGAGACAAGGGTCCTCAATTCATTCCATTGATCTGCGCTCTACGAGAAAAATCAACAACTTGAAGACTTGTGAATCTTAAGTAGTTTTGCAGATGCCTAATTTACTTCTATAACATTTCTATCTCGAGAAACTCCAACAATTATTATTCAAATCGTCAAAAATTGGAGATAAGGTAAGTGTACCCAACCTGCCCTTTGAACTTCAACATGTCGCCAAATGCCGATCTCAGGTATGGGCACTCGTTGACCTCACCGAAAAATTTTTTACGTTTGTTATGTTAGAATATGAGAAAGTAAGTGATTTGGACCGACCCCGAATGAAATCTCTGATGCGTCTCCCAGAGAATGTAAAGTGAGTTTTTTTTTGCATTTTTGGATTATTGACAGCTAAAAATTCACCGTGGAAATAATGTTTAGGAAAATCACTTTCATCTAAAATCCGATTTTGATGGTTGTCGAAACCCTATCGAACGGAAATCATTTTTGAAACACGAGGGCCAACTTTGGGGTGTACCCAATATGCCCCCTATACTGTTATCTCGAAAAGGAGTGAAGCACGATTTGTTTTACCACCGAGGACGTCTTCATCACGTCAGTAAATCAGACATGTCGTTTCAAACTAATGAACAGCTCTAAATATCGATGCACGCCGATGGAAACGTTTATATAGACTTCATTACCAATCTGAGGTCAGTGTATCCAACTTGCCCCCATCAAGCCATTTTCTTAATAACTCTGGCCCATCTCAATATTTTCCAACGTACCTTAGCTCATTTCAAAGCTTGGCTCAAAACCTTCCAAATGATTTGAAGTACATTCAATTTGGACCAACTGGAGCCAAACTCTTCTAATCCTCTCAAAAGGTGATTTTTGAGAGTTTACAAAAGTGTGTACCCAACTTGCCCCCATCATTAAAACAATGTAAATCGGCGATGAAGTGAATAAAATCGCTTTGATCCATTTTGATCACCGTGCAGCGACATTTGTAGCTTTTATCTGGCCCAAAACACTGTTTCCGACCTATTTTGATGCAGTAAACACGTTATGAGTGGTGAAAAAAGCCATACTGCACGCCTTTCCGAGATAACCATATGGGGGCATGTTGGATACACTCGGATGTTGCGGCATCCTCGTTTACAAATCGTCTCCGTGTTTTGCATATAAAACAGCTCCATATCCAAATTTGGCAATTTTAAAAAATGGATTCTGAAGGTCTTAAAACAAGGAATCGAATGCGCTAAGGTAAGTTAAGATTGGTCTAATAAAAATTAATTTTCATCGGTTTTAGAGAGTCCGATTTCCTTTGTGATTTTTTAGCCGCGTGCAACCACGAAAAATGCGGAAATCGCTTCAAATTTTATGGAGAACGCAGAAATGATTCGGGGTCGATGCAAACTAAGTACTTGCTTTCTCACATTCTAACATAACAAACGTAAAAAAAATATGCGGGAAAGTCAACGAGTGCCCATTCCTGAGATCGGCATATGGGGGCGAGTTGGGTACAGAGGCAAGTTGGGTACACTTACCTTACACCGCTTGAAAGGATAGAGGGTATATTCGCGAACTTGCAAGAAATCCCTTTTTGGGGAATTTGCGATATCTCGGCTTTGGTTGTTGGTCAAGATTGAATTGACCTGGTCTGATTTTGGAGATATCGATACAAGCTTCAAAATGAACTAAGCCAGGTTCAAAACTATTAAAATAAGCCAAAACTATTGGCAAAATGACTTGGCTGGGGGGGGGGCATGTTGGATACACTCACCTTAGTTTTAACAAAACTTATAATTGCAATAGATAGAGGGGCTCAAATTCTTGTACACCCGGCGATAGATCAATACCAGTTATTGATCCAAGATTCTCGAACGATTCTTGAAAGTTCATGATTTGTCTTTCCAAGATGAATAGCGAGATGAAGAAGCAATTGACTCGAAATGGATCACTGCTTAGAATCGAAGTTGAAAGAAACTGAAAATCTACCTACTGTGTGAACAAGGTCAAATCTTTCGCGATATACCAAATGTCCCAATTACGATTCTGGTTACAGGTAACGATCATAGATGATATACAGTGACATATTTCTTATCAAATTCTGAATGAACGAAGGATACCGTTGAAAGACACAGCCTCTGAGTTTATCCGTTTGATGAAAAGCTCAAAAAAATCCAGATATTGAGTGATTAATGAAACAAATCAAGGTATGAGCATAGGGTAGGAGGTAATTAATATTATGTAGGAATAATGAGTTTTCTGAACTACTCGTGAGAGGAGGAAAAGGTAGATAAATATACCCGGCGTTGTGCATCAGCAAACGAACCTGCAAGGATTTGTTGATAAGCTGCGAGCGCTTTTCCAATTCGAAGACCTGCATTCTTAGATCCGCGTTGAGCGCTCACGCAGTTCATATCTCAATCCCTCTCTATCGTCTGGAAGATATTTCGCGCTTATTACGTTACTTCCTTTCTCACCTCATACTCCTGTTTTATCAACGCCGAGCGAAAAGTTCTGTTTAGCCAGAACAACAAGAATGCTTCAAACACTTTTCACTCGCTACCCTCTATTCTCGCATCATTCATAATTAAAGAGATTCATATTCATACATTTGCATCAGTCATACATTATAAAATTCAACGCACACAAACAAACAAACAAACAACAGCTCGAGAATAGATTTCGTCATAAACAGTACTGATATTAAAACTGCATCGATGTTGTTTGCGTATCACTGACATCGTGATCATACTCCGTAGTACGAATATATTTTGTGGTATTATGGGGCTCTTTAACCGTGATCCTTGAATGTAGAACTTTTTGATACAAGGAGGAAATAATCTCTTCATTAGAACATAAAGCAAAAATCAGTCGTCTAGGAGAGGAATAGCCTTTTCTGAACCCACCATGGAGGTAAAACGTGAAATAAATATGATTCATATGAATCTTTGCTCACGAATGCAGGAAAACTTTTTAGATTCTTTTCAATTTTTTTTCTATACTGTAGATAGGAATTGGGTAAATTTAAAAGATCATTACGCGTTCAATGGGCCCGATTACCCAAATGAAAAAAACCATCTTCATTCGTGACAATGTTGCATCGACGACTATCTTGATTGAGCACATTAAACGGAACACTTTTATGCGCGAAATATTCAAAAGAAAAAAACCATATTAAAATCTTACGGAACGAAAAAGCCTGTGAAAGAGTACTCGCCTTTTCACCAGCGCGAAGGATTTTTAATGAGTCAACTTTCAAATGAACGGATAAACTTGGCGTTTGAAGACCACTCAGAGAGATACTCATTAAACTGGCTAGATATCTGAAGCATCCAAAAGTCACACGAATGCTATTACAATTATATCATCCGCAGAACTAATACTAACAAATGAACTCACATACGCTCGTTTTATTCTTCATTCAGATAAACTTCATTCATCAATTAAAACTATGGCCTTTATCGACTAGAATCAGTTTTACTCGGAGATGTGGCTTAAAGATATGAAAAAGTGGGTTAGAAATACCTGTATCCACTTCCGGTTTGACATTCTTCAGCTCAAGCCTGAGATTTTCCCAGTCCGTAGAATAGATACCCTGACTTCTGAAGAATGCCACGCAATATGGGCAAAAGTAAGGCGATGCTGGCGACACAGTGTGACACGATATGTGAAATTTTGACGAACAGTATTCACACATTGAGAAAGACCCTGGGAAAAAGATAATTACTTTCGTTATGTAGAGCCTTAAGTAGAATTAACTCGCTAACAGTGAGTATTGACAAGAATAAGCAGATGGACGATGTCGAAACTAAATTATAAAAATAATGATTTGTGATGAAGAACCTTAAAAAGGTTCGTGTTTGATTTTCGTTCCGTTTGTAGCTTTCTACCCAATAATGCAAAAAGAAATTTTGGAAATTTTAATGTATTTCTTCATCACGTTCAATCGGGATATAACAAAGAATGAGGTATGCAAATTTTTCAGCTGACGAAATGGGGAAGAGCCACACTACATCAACAAAGGGATGTATCCCAAATTCCCAACTTTGCAAAATGTTACAGTAGACGACTAAAAGTCTCTAATCTGATGGTTTCTTGTAGACAATGCTTGTCCGACACACGGATAAGGAGCCAAAAAGACTACAACGAATAAATATCTACACAAATTATGGTGGGTGAGTAGTACCTGAACTATTCATAAGGACACTGTACGGAATTTGTGTAGCTTGTCCAGAAAAATGAAGAAATTTACTAGATGAAAAGTTTGCTAAACTGAAAACTCCAGTACACGAGTGCAATTTTCTTTTAATGAAGCATCACTGCATCATTGTATATGGAACTTTGTAAAATAAAACGAGAAAAACTCGCGGCAAAATGAATCGGCATTCCGAAAATCTTCCTTTCTATTTTTTCCGCAGGCGAATTCACGCATTCGTTGGTCGGGATGAACTCGACAAATTTGAGCTTTTGCTCGACTTCCAGTATCAAAGGATTCTCACATTCAATTTTGCATTGCGATTGTTATAAATGAATCAAATTGTTTCCTGAGCCTCCGCGAAATTTCAAAAATGTTGATACCTCCGGTACTGTGTGAGGCATGAGAAAACGAGATTATTTTACATATTGCTACTTTTCACAAGTCCCATCCACTGAACATCTCACAGCGGGAATCGATGAAGAATTCCATTATACATAGGAAGAGTATTGGTTGTAAACATTTTGTTGAATATGGTGACCGAGAGACAGTTGAATGGTGAAATTCATTCCAAGTTTGGCACATCACGATTATTTTATGGGAGCCATTGGTCTTATGCCACCGATGGGTGATATTTTTGTCCGTGTTTCCAAGCCCACGATTGTTTGTAAAAATGCACAACATTTTCGATGAAAGAGTAGAAAAGAAAACAATTACATATGGATGAATTGATAGTGGTTTCCAATAATCTACACGATAAACTGCAGGTAATGATCTTGAGAATTCGTGTGACCCAAATTTTTTCGGCGTACAGATAACAAATAGAATTTTAGGTGAAATGGAAGTGAAGGATCCTTGACGTTCAGAGGTATCACTCTTGTCACATTTATATGGAAAAATTGTTCAGAATATTTTATTATATTATCCTTGAACCTTCAAAAGTCTTACCTGGATTCCTGCAAACGACGCACAGGGCGAAATCTTTTTGAATCCTCTCAATTGTGAGCCCGGTAGGCAGTCCAGGTATGTGCAACTCTTTTTCGGGCTTCTGCTGCTTCAACAACGATTTTGAAGACTGCGTACTTTCCGGCTTATCACCACCCTCTAACTTCTTCATCAATTTCAAAAAATCCTTATGCTGCTGCCTCACGCTGATCTCACCATTTCGCAGAGGGCCAGGTTTCGTAGAACTGGTCGAAGCAGAAGTTGTTCCTGAAGCGTTGGGCCTTGCGCAAGCCGCAGACTTTGAACTTGACGACAACGACGAAGTCGACCTGGAGCTCGCATTTGACTTTTCTGGCGGGGGTGAGGGTCCGTTCAGCTTTGCTGTAGTTTGCCGCGTCTGGGGAGCACTGCCCAGCGACTGCAGGTACGCATGTTTCTTCCGTTTCTGCTTCAACGGGTTTGAAGGTAAGTATAAAGGAGTGAATCAAGCTCGTTAGCTTTGGGGTCAAAGGTTTGCGATGTCAAACGCAGGGATTCCATTTATAGCGCGTCTATGTGAATAGGATTTAGAGTTTTCGGAAGAAAGGTCTTAGACGTGACGGTGGTCCTTCATGGATTATTGAAGTGTAAATTGATAGTCGGCTGCTTGAGATATTTTGATGCACAAATATGGGATGTCTGGTACAGTTTTAGCATAAATTTCAAAATTTGTTCCGTCGCTGGTCCAAAAACGCTTTCACTCGTCTTGGTTACAGCCGAAGTATTTCTGATTCATCTTACTATAGTCAAGATCATAACTTTTTGTGCAAAAATGATGACTTATTATGAGGTGAAAGTGTGTCTAGTTTGCCTTCGTGATTTATGTTTTCATTAAAATTTGACCCCATCACAAGATTCTCCACGCCCGTTGGCTCATTTCAAAGCAGGGGGAGTAAAAGAATGTTGAAATAGTATCGCGTGGAATTGTATTTTTCGATACGAGGGTGGGTAGTTTGGTTTTCCTTCTCGAGTGATTATTTCCGGCCCGAGTCTTGGCGAGAGGGTCAAAATTATCCTGAGTAAAGCAAAAAACTTCTCCCTCTCGTATCGAAAAACACTATTTCGCACGACTGGGTATGCGAAAAACGATATCTGCCGTGGGTAAAGCACGTGCTTTACGTTCGGTCGTGCGAAAAGTGATGTTAGAATGGATGTAAATTACTGCAGATTTACTCTTACACAATTTTGCATTGTTCAGAAGAGAATGTGCCTTATATGGTTTCGAGGCCTTTATCTGGATATGTTCGCACCTCGCAATAAGTTCGTCGATGAAACTCGGGATCGTGAAAATGATCAAAAATGAGCTTGTGACAGGAACTTGGAATACAAGGTTTTATTGAGCTCGTTCTTCGAGGACTTCCAGGCAAAATTATTTTCTACGTTCCCCAGGGTCACTGAATACCCTGGAATTACTACAGTAATACTACGAAAATTTGAACTGGTATGAAACAAGATGCAAGTTGATGATTCTGAATAGAATCCCGAAAATTCTTCAAGTTTAAAAGCTGTTGGTTTTGCTTTATTCAAAAATTGATGAATCGAACACGCGATGTAAATGGAAACCACCGAAATCAATCGAGATGATTGGATAAATGAATGAATATACGATGTTTTTTGTACAGATGGGTATCCAATATCGCACGAATGTGAGTCCGAGTTGGTGTTTTTATCGGATCGTGAGCGGCTGGCATGTATAAACTAAGAGTTGGGTTTTATATGAAAATAAAATATTGAAGCGAACACGAGGGTCGGTGAATTGGTGGAAGTGTATCAGCCGAAAACCGATAGAAGGTCAAAGAGTCCGATTAAAAATTGATGAAAAGCTGGGGCAAGTATGTAGAGGAACGTGTGGGTCAAGCAAGAGGACTCCACCAACTAAAAACAGAGAAACATCTCTCGGATGTGACTTGTAATGAATTGAATTATTACTGATGATTCGTTGAATCCGACAGGTTGCATTTCAGATAAATGTGATACTAATATTGTAAGGCATCGAAAAGGATCGAGGCTCTACTGTAAAAAATTGGTTGACTTTTAGCCAAAGTCATCACCCACTTGCTTAAATCAAAGTCAAACAGGCGATTAATTCAACAATTGATTGGCATTGAAATTCAACCATAGGTTGAATTTTTACTGCGGCGAATATGGCCATCGAAATAGGAGTAATTATCGGGGGTGGGGGGGGGGGGTAGTTTAAGCAACGTTTTTGACAATTTAGTATCCGGATCGGTGACTATACTCATCCTGCGTTCGACTAGTTCTTGATCCCAAACAAATTATAGGCTCTGACTAAGACGGTCGGTCACCAATCCTGGTTTTGGATCGCAAAAAAGTTCTGAAAAGGCTCGCGCAGCCACCGCTGATATTTTTTCCTATTTGTTTATGAAAAAAGATGAGGAAACCTGTTTTCCTGATAACAAAAAATGTTGTCCGGGCACCACCATTAACCAATCTCATGGGTCCCGTAATTATCCCTATCCATGACCGTGTCTGTTGTGAGAAGTATTCCAACCAGAGCTTAAAATTCAAATGATGTGAATTTTTGTAATTTGGCCTTCGCGAGCTAATTAATCAGCAGATTTGCTGATTTTACATAGCTCGATATCGGTACCCCTAAAGAGAAGAATCTGTCGAGGAAAGGCGAAACGCACCAAGCGTAGAATCAAAAAATTTTTTTCGTATGTTCTCATTTTAAATTATTCCATTCCATCAAAACCCTTCAAGTTGCAACCTCGCATTAGAGGTGCCTTGAAAGTACATAGTTCGAATCGGAGTAATCCGATATCGAGCTATTTAAAATCAGCAAATGTGTTGATTAATTAGCTCGCAAAGGCCAAATTACAAAAATTCACATCATTTGAAATTCCCGCAACAAGAAAGCCACGATCGTTCATATCGATCGAGTGATAATTTAATTCAAAGAGCTTGAAATTGGTGGGCAATCAGTGATTGCCGCTAGCACTGCGACCAAATGGTTGATTTTAGGTGCCAACTAGTGGTTCTGATTAAAATTGCAACCAGCCAGTTGGTTGCAGTTTTTCCATAATTTTTCTGCAGTACACTATGTCATTGATATAAAAATACTTTTTTCGAACATTACTGTTCTTCATGCTCACGCATATTCACGTTGATTAGAAAATTTGTACCTTGATTCTTGAATGAATACTGGAAACAAACACTGGATTCAAACTTTCCAAACAAAATCTCCAATTCAATTACGAAACTTCCTCAAACATAGGATCCTTTTTCTGAAGTTGATACAGAATAGACGCGCGTGCTACGCATTTGAATTTTCTCAATTGGCAACTTTTCAAAGATAACAACTTCTCACTCTACGAGATGAAAATTCCATAAGGGCTCACTCTATATGGAAAACAGAGGAAAGAGAAACAAGGAATTGTGACAAAGCTTACCTGAGGCTGTTCCCAGTTCGTGTAGACAAAGTGGGAGCTGGCAGTGCTTCGCCTCTTACGTTCGGAGCGCTTCTTTTGCAGCTCTGCAAGCTGATCATTTGTGATGAGGTTGAGACGTCCTAGGAAGCTAGTCTGATCTCGTTCCACGGCCTTGTTAGGATCCTCTTCAGGTACAGGACTGAACGGAGCCGCTGTCAACTCCTGTATCTCGTCGTCACCGGAATTTGGTTCCGGTGAGCTGGTCCCTCGATTATTTCTGAAAAGAGACGGGCGCAAATGTGATGGATTCTTCAGGTGGAAATATACAAATAGAGAAAGACAGTCGAATTCAAACCATTTGACTTTTTAAAGTGGCTTTTGGGAATTTCATGATTCTTAATAATTACAGAGCATTGGTTTTCACTGATTTCGAGATATGCAAAACAATAAATCAATCGTACCTGAATGTACCCAATAAGTAAATATACTGGTCGCAATACAAGTGTATAAACAGAGTCTGGGCGAAAAACCGAATGGAAGGTGGATCAGACGACGACATGACAAAATAATGCAAATTTGAAGCAAAACGCAATTTCCTGATAAGAGAGCTCTACCGTACTTGGATTCGATTAAGATAAGCTTCCAAGTAGCTTAAAAGAGCAGTTTACTCATGACGATCATCTACAAATAAAAGAGTGCCCTCTCTTTTTCATCTCAATACACAGTGGATCCGATTAACTGAATCAGAAGAACAAGCGCTTCAGAATGTAGTAACGAGAGAAAACTTTGACGAGAGCGTGCCGAGGGAAAAAGTTTCACGATAGATTGATAGATATCCCACGAATAAATTACGGAGCTTTGACACCATGTATAAAGTCCGTGCTTTCGGAGATTGATCTTTGATAGAATGTGCGTCGGTTGTCAACTTAATTTGATTCAATTTATGATGATGATGATGTTCGCCAATCATTACCAATTGGTGGCATTGACTGATTCAACTGCTTCTGATTTTAGCTGGAAACCTAATTATTCAATGGAAAATTCTGGTGATTAATCGTGTACATGTGAAAATCATAGAAGAAGCATGTCACCAAAATGTTCGGAGGAATCATTTGAGATAATGATGTGATCAAAGATCAGCAATCAAGCGTGAATAGTAATTTGTTTAGTAATGTATGAATGTGCAGAAATAAAGCTGGTTCGTCATTTTTTCATCAATTATGGTTTGGGTATCAGCGAATCAGTCCTAAGCTTTCATGGCATTATTTGATTGTGGAGCCCTGAAAGACACCCAATTCCTCCAGATTGGAGAAGTGGCAAACATCGTCAGCGTAATTCCTGACCTATTTCTGGAGGCTCATATTATGAACTCAAGATTTTCCAATAACCTAATTCTGTTTCTACTCTTGTGGCGATGCACTGCCACATTAGCGAATAAAAAGTTTGCAAATTGACCAGAGTGGCTCTTCGTGAAAAAGTGTAAAATTATGGCATGAATTGATGTCTTTGCCTACCAAGTAAAGTTTTCATTCGGCGATCACTCAGGTGTTGTTGATGTATTATCTATGGGATGATGGATGGCAAATGTGTTTCCAAAAAAATCTTACATCCTTCGTGATTTTCACCAGATTGAAATAATTAGAAAATTCCTTGGGCAAATCATAATTTGACCAGAACCCAAATTGAGCCATCATCAATCGGATATTTTAAATCATTCTTCCTTATTTTCTTTGGTGTATAAGTTGACTATACTAACTTGGCACTGTGGTTTTGGCTGACGGGTGACGTCCTCACGGCATCCTCGTAATCGGACTTTGGCGATGTCCGTCTCCTCGGCGCGTGTCCGTTTACTCGATCAGCGTCGGCAGAGAGTCTCCTCCTAGGATCGTTGTTATTTGTGATGTGGTTGTTGTTAACAAGGCCTAAAAGTTCTGCATCGGACACAATGTCTTTTGTTAGGGCACCCTTAAAGGGTTCGACATGATTTCGCAACCTCTGCACCACTTGTTTCTGCAAAGGAAAATATAAAATATGCTTTTGTACTACTACACTTTGCACGGGCAGCAATGGGAATTTCTCAATTTTTTGACCTAGGAAAACTCTGTGTGCTGCACGACCGAATGCTCGCTTTGTTCATTTCTGTGGCTCTCTACAAAGCTCTCGAGATATTGACTTGAAATGCACGAGGATTATATACACCGATCTTTTTCGTATTCAACAATTGTGACCCATGTCACTGCGAGAGCGAGCTTGAAGTAGAGCTTTCAAGTTATTGATTACATTGCTCGACATAAGAGAGTTACTGTGTGTGGACTGCGGCTTTGATAGTTTACATACAACTACTTCGGAAAATTACTTCGATATCGTGAAGGAGCTGAGGGCTGGCATAAATTTAGGATAACAGTTATGGACGAGTATTTTGTTTGAGTTTGAGACAGACGAGGGCAAGAATTATCAAAGCACTGATTAAATTTGGTTTCAATACACTTTCACAGCTCAAAGAAAAGTTTACGTGGACCACGAAAGTACACAGATGGAATTATGACCACTTATTTTACGGGGAATCACTTACTTATAATGATATGGAAAAATAATAATGTTTAAGCCTTTATTCTTAAACTCGTGAAAGATAAAAGCAGTTTTACCCGTACCAATAAACACCTGCACTCACGCAGCCTGCTTCATAAATGATATTCAACTATGCGGATTCGTGAAATTCTGCCGCAACATTTTTGTGATAATTCATTCTCACCATCAGTTGGAGAATATTGAGAGGGATTTGACGACATACTTCGTGTAAATTCTAGTTACAGAAAATTGCAACAATGGTGTGAAATTGACTGCCGAAGATAGAGAGAAAAAGTAAGAATGATGCTGGTAATGATGATACAGGGACCAAAATATGTAATCGGTAGTTTGTTCTTTGTACACTTGGGAGCAAGCTGTCCAAGGCGAGGTCCAAGACCACCTTACTCCACGATCTTTCTGGTTCTTTTTTTTCGATCCATGAGTGCCAATGGGACAGCGCGATGTCGAGCTTGAACAGTTCAGCTGCTCCCCAGTGAACATGTAGGTATTGGCCTGGGAAGCTCCCAAAATGAGAATACCGATAGCTTTTTAGGGGAGGTACTCATTGTAAGCTCGGATTAATCGACATGGCATATTTAGTCGTGCCGGATTGCTGATATATACAAAGTCTACTTGAATTTATAATGTCAAAAAATATGGCTTTCGCACTAATTAACCCGTTCATCACTTTATTCCCTCTAGAGGAGATTATCGATTTCCGCTAATTTGTGACAATTTTCTTGTCATGCATCGAAAAGAATCCGGGAAATTCTGAAAAATCTCTGCCATTACTAGAAACAAAATAGAATCCCAATGAGGTCTCTATTGAATTATGCGAAAAAAAAAACAAAAAACGAAAATTTTTCAAAATTCCAATTTCGCCCTTTTTTATCATTTTTCTACCCGAGAAACACATTCTGACGAGAAATATAGCATTTCCGCGATACCAGGGGCAATTTTGTAGTGAACAGGTTGATACACGAATGGTGGAAACGGATACTGTTGCTTACAAATAGTGCAAATAGTAACTTACGTGGCTGTTCAAAATAGACATGGGACACTAACTGTGGCAGATAAATATCATTTGAGGCACAAAAATTTTTTGGATAACCAAAATCTATTTCAAACGTATAATTTGATTTATAAAATAGAATAAACGGGGAAGTGGAAGATTTCCTAACATCACTGTATTTTCATCATATACTTATTTGAAGCGAATCACTGAGGAAAATATTCAAATTTTAGCATCTCTTCAACACGAAAAAATTGAAAAAATGTGGGGTTGCGACACAATGACTGTTCGGAATCATCTCCGCGGTAGTGAATCGGATTCCGGTGCCACTCACCTGATCATTTTCACCAGTGAGTTCATCCTTCAGATATTGATAGAACATTTGAATAAGACAGTATTTTCAGTGGAAATATAATGTTTATCTCGTCGATTAGTCAATCAATCATTATCTGCAAATGTTCCCGTCGAGCATTGATAACTTTTGATTGTTCTCCCAACCAAAGTAACGAAATCCTGCAAAAAGCACGCACTTACTCCAATACGTGCACTTCCTCATTTTCCTCCTCATTTTTCTGCTCGATTTTCAATATTTTCTCCGCGCTGTGTACAGATACCAGAAAAACAATATAAAGTTGCCTGCATACTCATTAGCTTCTTCTGCAATCGCATAATGCGCACGAAAAGAGCTCCCACCAAGCGGCAAGCGTCCCGTGCATCGCAAGCTCCATGCAAGCGCGCGAAAATTCAAATCTAACTCGATCTATATCAAATGTACCAGCTCCTCAAACCTCCTGTTCTCCGGATTATGCCGTACACGTCGTCGACAACGGCTCCGACGGTGATGTGATTCTCTACGGAGAGAGAGCGCAAGATCAATAAGTTTACCGGCAGCCGGGGAGGTTATAAGGTATTATAGCCCAAAGCAGTCGGCCAAAAAGCCGCGTGGCGGCGACGATTCGCGACACAAGCGTGCTTGCGAATCTTCTACATATACTGTACATAATAACACGACAACGAAGACCTCTTGGCCTTTTCTTCAATATACATGTGTGCTGATCGGCTTGCAAGCTACACCGGGACAGAGATAGCGCCCTGCTTTATTGCCTGGGTGGCGATAGGTATAGGCTTACCTAATATAGGTGAGCAAGCTCATGTATGATGAGCAAGACTCGAGCTTTCGCGCTGACGAGCTTTCGGTGGTAACTTTGTGCCTCTCTACGTGAGGTTGATGTGAGAATGGCATAGATTATCTAAAACCGCAGCATGCGGTGATGGTGGCGTTAATTTGCAAACTTGAATGAATAGACAGAAATTGAGAAACGCGGTTCTGTAGATTTGGGCCTTGTCTCCCAAGAGTTAATAACGGTGATCTAGTTTAAGGCACGTCGGCAACGGGGTGTGATACGGATTTGTGGAAGAATCTCTTGGTTTTCATTGCTCGAAGATACAGGACTATTTTGAGATACATATCAAGAGACCTAATATGACAAGTCTAAGAGCTTTAAAATCCGTTTTCCAACATCCTTCGACATCAAGAGGCGCGGTAGCGCCTCGCTGGCGAGTATGAGCAGACGAAAAATCGAGCGAGGCGCTGTGCCTATCTATACTTTGAATTGGGGTTTTTTAACCTCACACTTTTTTTCTACTTGGATTATTAACCTCTTAACGTTGCTCATAGAGCTCTGCAATGCTTTAGCAAAGCCTTTCTGAAGCGATTCACAGTTCTGTACAATTATTTTCTCAATCCGAGCTCTGGACGCGTTTTATTCAGCACCGCAAAATTCATGCCTTCGTTTTATATCTCAGTTCGATTTCACCAGCCCCGTGCTTCGACTCGAGAAATATCGAAACGTCTCTACTACACATGTGTTAGGGTATGTAAGATGGTCGAGGAAGAGAGAGAGAAGCAGAGAGAGAGAAAGAAAGATAGAAGCGCGTGCGCAAGATCTTCCTGTTAGTCTGCAATGAGGCTGTCTGCTGCGTACCGGGCAACGCGGGCACCGACCAGCTGGTTTGTCATCGCGGATAAATGAATTTTCGAATTATCTGAATTTCTCTATTCTATAATCATTGCATCAGATGTGGATACTCGAAACTAGCCACGACTAGAGGTGACGTAAAGATCAAAGCGCCATGCGAGAAGGACAGGGAGGAGAGGTTCGTCTGCTTTGTTGTGTTTTGTGTGTTCGTCGCGGCTCCGCGATATCTTGCTCTTGCCTGCAGCAGCTGCATGGCTCTCCAAGTTGAACTGAACAAAATATACACTGATAGTAGCGTATTTTTAAGGAAAAAGATGACGGAGCCGTGTGTAAGAAATTCTCAAGTGCGGTGGGGACAAGTGCTTGGAAAATTTGTGGTTACCTTTGGATTTTTATAACCAAGGAGTGAAATCCCCCCCCCCCTCATTCACTTTTTTTTCAAAAGTAAAACTAGGCGAGTATGAGGTTTAGAAAAGAACCATTCATCTCCAGTACATCAAAATTTCAAATTTTATACGACATGGTTTAAACTCTTGGAAGGAATGAGATCTAAAAAAACCATGTCGAGTATTTTTTGAGCCGATTTGTCAAGATCAACGTATCATCACTGGTAGAGACTAGAGCCACTTTCCTCCAATCAAATCTTTCTTTCAATTCATCCTAATGCTGGTGGTTTGACAATTTCTTACTAGCTAATTGTCGCGGAAATGACCCGAAGTTTAGGTGAGTAGAAGATGTACAGGGGAATATCTAAATAGAGAAAATATAACTGAGTATGATATGAGATTTTAGGGAATCATCATGAACACCAAATTAAACACAGTTATATTTTCTCTATTTCGATATTCCCCTGTACCTCTTCTACTCACCTAAACTTCGGGTCATTTCAGCGACAATTAGCTAGTAAGAAATTGTCAAACCACCACCATTAGGATGAATTGAAAGAAAGATTTGATTGGAGGAAAGTGGCTCTAGTCTCTACCAGTGATGATATGTTGATCGTGACATATCGACTCAAAAAATACTCGACATGGTTTTTTTAGATCTCATTCCTTCCAAGAGTTTAAACCATGTCGTATAAAATTTGAAATTTTGATGTACTGGAGATGAATGGTTCTTTTCTAAACCTCATACTCGCCTAGTTTTACTTTTGAAAAAAAAGTGAATGAGGGGGGGGGGGATTAGTTCTACTTCGAGCTGTGACATTTTCTGGGAAAAAAGCTTTTTCGCCAAAACCAACACCTAAATTCTATCAAAATAGAGAAATGTGTTTTGAAGGAAGTATAAACTTTTATGCTGGTATCTTATATCACGATCAAGAGAACGAGAAACCTTCGGAACATGCCTTAAAAAGTGAATTTTTCGGTCATTTTCTAATGAGGATACTACTTTTTTCGGAAAAACTCCTCAGAGAAAATGTCATCGGTCGGAGTAGGAGTAACGTAGAAGGATGTTGGAAAACGGATTTTAAAGCTTTACACTTGTCATATAAGGTCTCTCAAGATTTACTCCAGAATATCCCTGTACACTCCCAACAATCAATCTGAACTGACCCAGCCGTTGGACTCGGCAACTTCAGATCGTATGACAATAACACGCGCGAGATAGAGATACCTGAAGTTGCAGAGTCCAACGGCTGGGTCAGTTCAGATTACTGGAGAGTGTATCTTAGAGCCACCGGAACCAGGAAGTTCTTCCAAAAATCATTGAAATTGGCTCTTTTTCAATCTCAAATTGGGAAGATCCAGTTTCGTACTGATAAAAGGGACCCGTGCTAAATCATAGGATTTTGGGTTTCGGTCAAACATCTCACAAGTGTACTCAAACGATAGATCTCAGAACACTGAACAAGAGTCCCCGAGGTCGCAGAACTCAATAATGACTTTTTCGTTTTGAGTTATTTAATCTGAAAAGTACCCCTCATTGCATAGGAATAGTAGGGTAATAGTAGGGGATCTGAGATCTATCATTTGAGTACACTTGTGAGATGTTTGACCGAAACCCAAAATCCTATGATTAAGGCCCGAATTTATAGTTGTTGGTATTGGTCATGGTTTTGGTCATGACCAATACCTTGCATGGTACGCGATTCAGGAATTCGGTCAGAAAATTAGTTTTGAGTCAAAATTTTCTGGCTCATGTACCTAATGTGACTACAGCCACTTGTTTGTCGGAATTCCAGTGTTGGGAACTGTCTTTCAACATAGAATTGGTGATCCACGCGTTTGCTACAAATATGGTCTCGATTCATAACCTTGTCACTCACGTAGATTCACGCAAGAGCACGAATCATAATTTCTGTGCATGTAGGACAATTTTCACCACTGATATTTCAATAGACTTGCGGCTGTAGTCACATTTAGTACATTAGTTCGAAAATTTTGACTCAAAATTTATTTTCCGATCTAATTCTTGAATCGCGTACCATACAAGGTATCGGTCATGACCAAAACCATAACCAATGCCAACGACTATAAATTCGGGCCTTAGTGCGGGGTCCTTTTCAAATTTATCCACCATCACCTTAAAAAGTAGTCAGTTTGCATGCCTATTGGAGACTTCAGAACAATAATAACACTTCTAGTTACCTTATTCAGTCAATTAAATATTCAGAACGGAATTTCACTGGAGAAGCCAGCATTAGTGAGTTAATTCTGTCGTGGTTTTGAGGATTGCACCAAGTCAATTCAGGGAAGTCAGCGGAAATAAGTCTACATTTTCACACCGTTGATAGCTACTGTACTTGATATGAGAGCGTAAAACTTTGAGACATGCGTTGACAATAATCGTTGGTACTGAAACTGAGGTACATTGGAACAACTCTCAAAAAGAGGCGCTTTTTCATACAAAAATTTTGAAAGAACTGAATGAAGACTTCTATCGAATTCGATGCAATAGGCAAAAGAAGACGTGGAAAACTGACCATAAATTTGCACAAATCTTTGTATCAAGACTCCAAAGGAAATTTTCAAGATTAATCATTCTGTTATAGATTAAATTATTCGACAAAAATGAATGAAACCATCAAAATCGAGTACTCGGTTGATTGCCAAGAAAGATAGCAATGGTTGAGAAAAGTCATCAAGTACATTATTGGGCGCTCCCTGTATATCTTTGAATACTTCTGGTTAATCGCAATTTTTGTGGTGACTCGGGAAACTCAAGCAATCGAGTATAAAAAGTCAACAATGGCCAAAAACGAATTCAGATAATCCAAACGCTCGTTAATACCAAATAGAGTGGATAAAGCTCAACTGATTTTGAAACAGGATTTCTGAATGCTACAGGTAAATAGATGTATCCAGGATAAAGGCAGTTCTAGCTTGCCGAGGCGCCTGAAGGGTTGAAATGGTAGCAGCGAGAAAGCTCCGTTTCATATGATTCGATCTGACACGATGAAATTGGGCAAAGCGTGACAGGATCACTAAGCCCTGCACACACGCACGCACACACACACACACACACACACACACACACACACACACACACACACACACACACACACACACAGTCCTTCAGCTACAATCGTGTTTGATATTGCCCTGGCTGTGAATCGAATATTTCAGAGTCTTTTTACCGCTCTCAAGAATTCTAGTTGCACCTCCGGCTTTGACATGGATAAATTAGATTTTTTCGAAAGTCAGGTGGAGTTTGAAACTTGATAGTTAAATTCACGAGGTAAAATCAAGCTCCGATAAATTGCAAGTGAGATCACACCTCTGTAATAGTTCAAAATAGAAAAGCAGCGTAACGTCAAAACGATTTTCTGAATGAATAAATGATTACATGATACAAATGTGATCATCACAAGAAATATCAAGCTGGACGGATACAGATGCATTTCGACGATACCATTAAAAGCCGACAACCCTGATCAATGCCTAGTTCGGTATCACCATAGTCAGCAGACAGCATCGTCATTTGATCGATATCCCAAATGATCAATCACGCGGCATCGATATAATAGTCCTAATATATTATAGTGCATTCGTATATGTATATGTATGTGAACCTCGTCACACCATTACAATCGATATAATCCAGAAAACGGCGAGCGCACCGATGCGTTTACGCTTTGCAAGCTCAGCTCGTGATTGAATTACCATAGAATTGGTATTGAGTGGAGTTGTGCGGGCGTAAGCAGAGCCTCTTTTGGCGCATATTCGCGAAACTCTCGAGAGTTAGTTCTCTACTTCTCTAAAATCTGCCTAGTACGAGACGCGGTACATAATCAAAATACAAGCTCTGAAGCTTGAGGTCTGTGAAGCTTGAGGTTACAGAATGCATGACATGTAAAAATAATGAGCTATTGACTTGATG
The DNA here is from genome assembly GCA_029851415.1 of Eretmocerus hayati. Taxonomy (NCBI): domain Eukaryota; kingdom Metazoa; phylum Arthropoda; class Insecta; order Hymenoptera; family Aphelinidae; genus Eretmocerus; species Eretmocerus hayati. The sequence goes on from CM056742.1 coordinate 138,614,636, forward strand.
TATATAAAACAGATCCCCTTATTGGATCTGAGCTTGCAGAGATGAGGAAGATTTTCACTTCGGACAACGAGAGCAAATACTGAAAAAAATAAGCAATTAGTGTCTCTGAGAGTATAGGGAGAGGGTGATAATTGGCACGAAACAGTGAAAATTGGGAGTTTAGCGGGCGCAAGCTCTAAACCACTTCATCCGGATGCGCCTTGGCAAAGAGAAAATTCCTATGGTTCACGTGCATTACACGAGTTTCAGAGTAAGTGAGATGACTATATAGGATCTGTTTCTGCCGCAGTGCCGCAGTGTGTGCAAGCTTCTCGAGCACAGCACCGTTGGCCACCAACAACGGCTCGTCTCCTGGAGCTTTGTGCGATGTTCACATACCCGTAACGATGACTTCCTAAAACCTCAACGCCATCGGAGTACAGGGGTTCCGAAGATTAATTCCGGTGCGGAAGTTTCCCACATCCCTTCACGGCTTCTCAACATAACACTTTGGTGACTAAGGTGGTGGTATAAGTCATTTGATATCGATATGAGAAAGAGGACAAATAAATTGCTTGAATTACTTTACGTAGATTCGAAAAGAGCTTGTGTAGAGTACGAAATCAGTGACTGAAGTCAAAATTCCTGGATTTATGATACTGATCATTTTTTCGAGCAGATTTAGATTTTGGTCTCTTCTAGTAGATAATCATCAACGAAATTCAATCCAAGTTTATTTGGTAAATTCAAGGCGATGCGGCCGTAGTTGCTTGGCGACGATGGAACTGAGAGACACATCTCGAATAAAATTGTGATGATTTGAAGTTGCGGATAAGTCTTCGAATCAATGTCATAGCCTAATTGGTATTCGACAATTTCGGCGATTTCCCCAAATCGCAAGAGAATAGGACAAAAAAATGGGAACAAACTGACCGCAAGCACCGCCTGACCCAGTAATACAGTAACATTGATAATTCGTGTTTTTCTCAGATTCTCTTGCGATTTGGGAAAATGGAAGAGTTGGAGAATACAAGCTACTTAGATAATAACATGTATTCATCTTCTTATCGTCGAGCCCGCATTGAGACAGTATCCAAAAAAATGCGAATAACTTTCTACGAAATGAGCCAAATCTAAGATATGAATAATTATTGTAGAAAAATAAGTAGGCGCGCCCAAAAATGAGTACAAGTATCTGTGAAAATATAAATGTTGGACTGGGAATTGAGTGACAAAGATACTCCAACTATTGGGGAAAAATTTGGTCCCCTGAGGAAATCCTCTGGGAGCGCTGATCTATCAAAAAACTCCTTCGTCTGGAATTGAAAGTCTGCCCCTTTCAGGTTACAAGTTCAATTGTATGTCCTCAAGTTTTGGAACTGCAACTCAAATCGTTACATCTCGGTACCGAATGAATCACGTGATTCATTTTCTTAATTTTGTTAGCTTGACCCATCCTTCCCATTTACGAAGGAGCTGCTTTTGGGGAAATCTTTGTTCGACCGTTGCCATGACGCGACAGCTGAGTTTCATTAACACAGAAACTCGGACTTGCGGAAAAATTCTTAAGGCCGAAGCTGATGGTTTGAAATGTGTTCAGGATGTGTTGCTTGTGCGAGAGCTTGGGAACTGCGACATTTTTCATAATCGGTAAGACCTTTCGAATTTTCAATGCCACTGCCATCGTTCAACAACATTTCAATAATTTTTAGAGTTTTCAAAACCAGTAAAACCTCGGGAGGTCTGTTTTTGTTGCCCCAAGCACCAAAAACGATCGTAGGAGGAACTCATCCTCTTTTAATCACACTGTAAAACATTCATTCAATTTCCAAGCATTATTCAAACTAGCAGGTTGAATGTTCAACCACTGCAGTTAGGGTTTTTTGGAATAGTGTTTTTCGACTCGAGGGTGGCAAGTTTGGTTTCGTTTTTCGACTCTCTGAACCCATTGGTTTGAAATTTCACTCCCAGGGAGTGAAATTTGACTCTGAGCTATGAGTCAGTTTCGTACGTACCGCATTGGAGTGAATTACCACTCCAAGCTGGAGTCAAATTTCACTCAAACTTGAGTCAATCATCACTCTTAGGATCGAGTCAAATAATTCAAAACCAAACTTTTTAACATTCTAGATATATTGCAATAAGAAATTGATTCGCAGCATGCACGCACATTTCAATCAATTTCCTGGTAATTCTAATTATGGATATTTTATTAAAATGTATCTAGCTTGAATATTGGCTAAGTATTGTGTTTGACTCGCTGGGGATTTGAATCCGTGTCTTCTTGACTACCAGCCAAGAGTCTCAACCATTAGACCGAGTGTAACACTGTCATTTTATAGTTGAGAAAGCCTATGCACGGTTATGAACGGTCGATAAGAGTTTTTAAATAAACCCGAGAAGTGTTTCGAAGGAAAGCTCGGAATGAAGCAGCATCATTCAACACTTCAAACGTTTTCTACTTTCTTCACATGTACTCTCGGATGTCGTTCTGGGATTATACCCTCACCTATGAAAATCTATTTCACTCAATGCGAGGAGTTAATTTTCACTTATCTTTGAGTGAAAATTGACTCAAGCTTAGAGCGAAAGTTTCTGTAGTTTCACTCCATATGAGTTAAACTTTCACTCTAATATGAGTCATTTTCGGTCATTCTAAAGATCATAAGCTTTGAGTCAAATTTTCACTTCAACAAGTTAAGAGAGGTATGAAAAATGTATTTGTCAAGAATTTGAGCAACTGTAATCTAACACTTTGGGGACTTGAACCCCGTGACCTCTTGATTGCCAGTTAACATGTGTAATACCATTAGACCAAATGTGTCTTTGACATTCTATAGTTCAGAAAGTGTATATCGTCACCCCCGAAGAAGAAAAACACTTGCATACTATCAAGCGACGAAGACTAACACTTGCGTGTTAGTCACCGACGAAAAGTAACACGATATGTATCAAGCGTCGAAGAGTAGCACTTATCCCGTACCCGCCTCGAAAAATAACACTTGGTCGTGATCACCGTCAAAAAGTAACGTTTGCTGGATGCCCGGACGAAGAAAAACACCTCCCGTAAGCCCGGACGAAAGAGAACATCTACCGTATGCCCGGACGAAGAAAAACACCTGCCGTATGCCCCGACGAAAAAAAACACCTGCTGTATGCCCCGACGAAGAAAAACACCTGCTGTATGTCCGGACGAAAAAAAACACCTGCCGTATGCCCGGACGAAGAAAAACACCTGCCGCATGCCCGGACGAAGAAAAACACCTACCGTAAGCCCCGACGAAAAAAAACACCTCTCATTATCGTTCAGCAAAGAGAACATCTGGGGGTTTTTCATACTGTTAGGAGGCGCTCCAACCCATATTTGAAGGAAGAAGTATGTCTGGGCGTTGCAGCAGCAGAGAGCATCATCACCTCTGCCCCAAGCCAAGAACGTCTCGTAAATATCACCCATTGCATGATTCTTACTGCTCTTATTCATCAAAACTATTTTTTCTTGCTCCTGAAAATCTGTACGATAATTCTAGTCCATTATCATTTTTTTTTTTTTAACTAGAGATGCCCCCGCAATCATTGCATGGTGTGAGGGAGCTGTATCTTCCTCTTCATTTCCTCTTCTTAATTTTTTCCTATCGGAGGACGTTCAGTTCACGGTATACTTTGTCAATCAAATTCCTGAACTCGAGATCAAATTTAGGAGGTCTCAGAAGTTATTTGGTTTTGTTCTTCTCTAGATTTGTTATTACACTCCAAAATTATTAATCTTCGAAAAAGGCCGTGTCACGGTCTAGTCTGTATATGAGAGAGCTTCACGTATCGCTCAAAAAATCATATCTCAGATTCTTCTCTTGGTTCCAAATCAGTTCAAAGGTAGACAATAAGATTGCTTTTCTTACCTGTAAGATTATATGATTCCCTTCAAACGTGCATTCGTGTATCGTTCTGGACTTACAATAACTATTTCTAACAAGGAAAGGGGTTTATTCGATACGGTGCGTAAACTTCGATCTTAGTTACAAGTACTGACAGGATCATTGCGTGATTTAAAATGTCTATGGCAATATTGCTTTTGAATAAAGTTTTCAATTTATAGCTGCTTTCTATAGGGGTAAATGTCGAATACATGAAAAACTGATTTCCTAGGAATCCTATTCTCAACATTTTCTTCGAAAGTATGTTTTATTGTAACATATTATGTTCGCAGGAAAAAACTCCAGTTCCCAACGTTTTCTTGCCTTCAAAGTTTTGCTTTGCTCATTCTTCGCAGATTCATTGTTAGACTACTTATTTGTTGTTATTCGTTATTAGATACATTGATATTCTCTGACAGAACACATTGAAATTAAAATTTTTTCAGAGATAACTCCGATTATTACCACCAGGTGTTTTTCTTCGTCCGGGCATACAGTAGATGTTTTTTTTTGGTCGGGGCATACGGCAGGTGTTTTTTTTCGTCGGGGCATACAGCAGGTGTTTTTTTTCGTCGGGGCATACAGCAGGTGTTTTTCTTCGTCCGGGCATACGGCAGGTGTTTTTTTCGTCCGGGCATACGGCAGCTGTTCTTTTTCGTCCGGGCTCCCGGCAAATGTTACTTTTCGTCGCTACTACGGGCAACGTGTTCTTCTTCGCCGGTAGTTACGAGCGGGTGTTACTATTCGTCGGAAGCTGCAGCCGGGCGTTATTTTTCGTCGCTGGTTAAAAATACGCGTTAATCTTCGTCCTGGGATACGGATGGTGTTTCTTTTCATGAATGCATCCAGAAGGTGTTACTCTTCACCGGTAATCCAGAAAGTGTTTTTATTCTTCGGGGGCGACGATATGGTGTTGTGCGCGGTCGCTAAAATGTGTTTTTGAATATACCCCAAAATTTATCGAAGGGAAGCTCGGGATAAAGCAGCAAAATATCCTAGACGTTGAGAGTTTTCTACTTTCTTCATAAATAGCGCTATGAGTCAGATCTTCACTCAAATATGAGTCATTCTGAGGGTCACTCCAAGCTTCAAGTCGAAATTTCACTCTAACACAGGTTATGAGAGTATCATAATCGTTTATCTTGAATGAGGGAAAAATGGGGTGCGTGAATCTTTTGGTTCGTTGCAGGATTCTCGTTGTCGGCTTGGTTGGTTTCAACTCATTTTTCATTATATATAGCTCGACTTTTGAAACAAATCTCATCCGAATTCCATTAATCCTCACGAGCAAGTGCACTCACAGAGTTTTTTATATGAGCTCGAACTACAGCATATGTTAGGAAAAGCAGGGTTCGTCGCCGCTCAGCACCCCGAAAATAGGGGAATAGGGGGAAATGATGTCAGGAAATAGGGTACCAAATAGGGGAGTTTTGGAGAATTACACAACACTTCTTTTTTCTCAATCCATTCACTTCGCAACGGGTTTGTTCGTCATAGATTTTCGATTTTGACTGCGTTTCAGTTCCCACAGCACATTGACTTTGTAAATGAAAGGAAAGTTCCAAGAGGAAGAATTATAACACCCCTAGAACCACTCGCAGGAACATGAATTTTCATTTTAAAATCTGAGCATTCTGTGAACGGGCCCAGACCTTGGTGCGACGATAGGAGTATAGTGTGTTGAGGGTCGTATATAAGTTTACGTCCTCGAAAATTTCGATACTCGGGAATCGAAAATGTGCCAACTGAACTGCAACTGCCACTTCCAAACATTCTAATAAGATGCATTCCCGCGAATAACGCGGTAGCAAAGCACGGACCTGACATTTTGACACTAAATTTGATTCCAATTATTTTGAAAGAAGCCGACTTCCAATAGAGCATGGACCCCGCGATTAAGGCGATGCGGTCACCGTGCACGCTGAAAGTTATTCCCACTTTTCTCCGATATTCTTGCGATTTGGACTAAACGAGGAGAAGACGAATACCTATTATCATCTAACTTGAGTTTGTCTTCTCGTCGTTTAGCTCAAATCGCAAAAGAATCGGATAAAAGTGAGAATTACAATGTGCCTATATTATAGTTAGGAGGTGCCTGCGATCAAGTTATTCCCACTTTTATCCAATTCTTTTGCGATTTGAGCTAAACGACGAGAAGACGAACTCAAGTTAGATGATAATAAGTATTCGTCTTCTCTTCGTCTAGTCCAAATCACAAGAATCTCGGAGAAAAGTGGGAATAACTTTCAGCGTGCACGGTGCACGGTGACCGCATCGGCTTAAGGAATCTAGCAGAAGTAAGTTTTCGCGAAAAATTAATCCTCGAAGTGCGAAGATCTACTATTTCGATACTTTGGGGCATAGAAAAGTTACACATGGACGATACATTTCGAGAAAAATTGACGCAGAAATTATTGGAACGAGGTATATTTACTTTTATTGAGGAAAACTGCGCGAGTAAAATTTTAGGCAAGGAATAATCGTCAAAAGCGCGTTTTAGGGTACTCTTAGAGTCCCTGGGTCGGTTATAGGGGAAGAAAAGGGGAAATCCTAGGAAAGGGTTAAAATAGGGGAATAGGGTCTCGGCGACGAACCCTGGAAAAGGCGAGATAAAATGATTCACGACGAAATATGAAGACTCACCTGTAGTTTGTCAAGGGAGACAATGTGAAGTTGAATTTTTCGCATCCGATCAATGATGCCTGTGTTCTGTAGGGGAAATCTAGTTTTAATCGTCGGCTCATTTACGATTAGTTCGGTAGATCCAATCATATAAATACTCACGTTTGGATCATTTTTCAGCTTGTCCAGACAAATCTGTAACAGAGAAAAATGTTTTTCATCAACATAAAGCACAAAATACACGTAATCCAATGAGCTCGCTGATGAGATTGTTCAAGAATGAGCAGACAAAAAGTACTCCGAAAAGCACGCAGAATGTCTCGTCAGCTCTTAAATGAGGGTTGAAGGTTTGTTGACTTGAGGGCAAATCAGTGAGGGGGCGCAAGGGGGGGGGGGGGGAGTGTGACACCCGTCAGGCACTGGAAATTCAAAAGAATAGATCTCGAATACTAGATGAAAATGTGATCGCTCCGGAAAGTGATCCAATAACATGCAACAATAGTATCCTGGCCTCACGAACCTCAGTTTCCCACTCGGTGATTGCAAAGTTTGCAAAATACGAGGGTAACGGGTGTCACGCGCACTCGAATTGCCAATTTTCAATGGTATTTTTCATATTTGTCATATTTAACCGAGGAGATCGAACTTCCCATCGAGTCCTCACTATCTCTCAAGGGTGTGAGTGAATTTGGCGAGTTCTGCAATCTGAATTTTCTCGTCTACCCTTGAGAAATCAAATTTGAGTACATCAAAATACGGTTGGCGTTTTCGCGGACTTGCCTTTTGCGACGACTCATTACAAACTTTTTGTGTTCAACGATGCTCTCAAATTGATCAAATTTTTTACAGACATATCTTCAATGCGAGTTTGAAGAAGTAGATTTTCTTTTTGTTTTTGACTCTAATTTCCAGTAGTTATCAATGATGGATTATGAATTTGATGCTTCATTTTGGACTATTTCGATCTATATTTGACAGGAAATGTACTCGGATCTATCGAAACGAGGTACTATACAACCCTTAGAATGTAAAGGATGCCCCTTATTCTGTAAGTTGTGCTGTTCTGTGCCACACTTTTCCCTCAGATTTATTGATTTTGAAACTGTAATGCAGTTCAGGTAGCACTTCCAACTACTTGCCGCTGAGGATGTATAAATCTCAACTTATATTTATATATTCCGGTGCAACGCAGAATGTCTCTCCACTCGGTCCTGTGTATCATCAAGAGGGATCAGATTCATTATTCGCGTCTCGCAGCTCAAATCCATGATAGCCGCTGCTGAGATGCAGCAGACAAACATCAATGCATTCTTTAAAAATTCTTCGACCTTACTACCCTGAGCTATTCATTCAAAATTTATGGTACATGCTTTTCAAAATTGCATAAAATATATGTTACATTACGCGACTGTGTGAAACAAGGGTAGTCGTCCTCCAACGTTGCTTCACTGTTTCACAGGAACAATTTTCAAACTCGACAAGTTTTGCGGTCAGGATGCTGCATTGGCGGCAAAAATTCATCAAGTATTCATTACGTTTGCAAGCTTCTCTCGTGAGTTTTGGGATGGGAGAAGGGGCTTAATATCGCGTTAGAGGAGCTTGCGAAGGTTGTTATGGTAGTTAGGAGCTTTCCCAAACATATATGTGTGAAATTACATTGTAAGCAGTGAACGCATGCCAAACTAAACTGTCACGCAAAACGACTATTTGCTTTTTCATCGGATAACTGTATACTGGAGTCATGGTGTTGTCATGAGTAGAAAGCATATGAAATTGATGAAAAACTGAGTGTGGCTTTTCATTTTCATTTGAATCATATATTGGAAGTCTTGATCTGACCTTGGCATTACTCAGTATTGATTGAACACTAAATTGCGATTGTGCGGAATTGATTTTAACGCAAGCGCTGGCTCCTTTATGGAAACTGACTTTCAATATCTCTTGATATAATCAAATTCCAAGCGAAGCGCCTGCACGTGGGCATCCCTGTAAAGCATTCGTTTCTATTTTCATATACAGTTGCACGAGAAACCAGTCTCTGATGCAAACTCGATGCCAATATGAACTTTTCAGCGCACGTGAGTTACGAGTTGGAAAATTCTTTTCCCCTCGGGGTGCGATGAATTGATTTTCAATACATTTCTTTTATTGCAATAATCATAACAAAGAAGGAAGGTGTACCCAAGTTGACCCCATTGAGCCATTTTCTCTATAATTTTGGCTTACTTCTATATTTCTCAACGTACATATTTACTTCATTTCATTGTAAAGCTTGTCTCAAACCTTCAAAATGAGCTAAGTACAAAAGTGTTTCAACATAAAAAACGTAAACAAATCGACGGAAGGTCAAGGAGTGCCCGGTTCTGCAGATCTCAGCATATAGGGGATTGGGTACAGAGGGCAAGTTGGGTACGCTTGCCTCATTTTCATTTCAAAAGATGTGCACGTGTCAAATATTGGGACCATTTTAAGGAAAATCAATATTTGTAATGAAAAATATCGAAGCAACATTCGGACTGATTTTCTCACCGTCATCAAAGTACTCTCTCACTTTGCAGATTACGTGATGCCTCGTTTGAGATCGAGCATAGAAGAGAGGGTTTGTAAAATGGGCCAGGGCTCAAGATTTAAAACCACTACTCATGAATTAGACTAGAAAAAAACGTGGAGAATAATAGTTATAAACGTAAAACAAGTCTTCGGAATCAGCAGAAAATCCTTTTAGGGAGAAAAATTGAGCGGAATGAAATTATCATCTTACAGATGACACCAACAGTTGTAGATATTGAGACAGGCTTCTCGTCCCCGACAATTGACAAATTGAGGTGATACATGATTTTTCTTGATCTTAGAGGACAATTGTCTAGAGTAAAAACACTCTTTTATGATGTTGAAAACTATTATATTTGCGACGTTTCGTCGACTTCAGGCTATACATCCAAAAAACAAATTTTAAACCGCACAAATCATTAGATAATTTACATCTCTGCACGATTCACATGCATGTTCCTCAAATCAAAGTACCTCAGGGCCGGACGAAGTAAAAGTACAAAGCACTTCGATACGTTTTGCTATGGGAGACGTATTAAGAAACCGTCTGATATTTTCGAGACACGCGTTAATATTTTCGTCTAAAACTCGGGTTTCACTTCGAGACATGATGTCATTTTGGAAGACATATTCAATTGCAAACATAAAAACACAGCTGGCCTCTGTAACAGCAACTGTATCAGTTGCGGATGCAATAATTCTTTCAGTTACATCATCTTCGAATTGATTATGATTGAAACGAGAAGGAGATGCTTAGGACAAAAGTAGATTGCATAGAAGACCATGATAGTAGGGATGGCAATATATGTATGTTTTCGAAAGAATAGATATTAACAAACGAAAAAATCCATAAAAGCCAATTTTCTCTCAGGACAATAATTATGGATATAACAGTCCAGTATTCGAATGTTCCTCCATCAAGCATATTAGATATTGAGCGCCATGATTGAGACCTCGAAAGAACTTGAGCGCTGATGCAGTGGTGACCTCGCGTAGTGGGGATACTCGAAGTCGGAAAAGAGACGACGCGATAGGTGTCACTTCAGTCAGTTTAGTACTTGTATGTACTTACACGCGCTCACACGCGCCCGTACTCTGACTCACAACAAAGAGCATCTCACTGCACAATGTAATGCAATCGTGTGATTACTTAGAGTTTGATTTGGAGAAGACTGTGATGAATGAAGAATTAATTAACCAATGTCGAGATTCGTCGGTCTGCGAATTCGAATAAACGAAAAAACGTTTGATTTTGAAGTTTTGATGAGCCACGATAGTTTTAGGGCATTTCTACGACTGTCGCACGGACGTTTGCACTGCACTTTTAGAGTTAAATTCTAGTGCCACCTTGTTACTAATTAACCATGAAATAAACAGAAAACACAATAATATTCTGAGATATTTTCTACATTTTTTAGAATTTTTTACAAAATTCTGAAGTTGTTGAGTTTGTTATGAAAAATCATAGAAATTCGCTTGTCGCACGGACATTTTTCGGACATGGGTTTTGGTATGTTGAACTATCGGATGAATAATCTGCGCATCTATGAGGGATAAAATTCTAAAATAAAATCATATTGGAGATTAAACAACCATTCTCCCATAAACAACTTTCCGATATTTTTTAAAATAAAAATCATAAGCATGGTAGCTTGGAGGAAAATTTTTCGGAGATGTCGCACGGACTTTTTGGAACTGCCGTACGAATGTCCGTGCGACTGTCATGAGACTACTCATCTATTGTAATGATTATGGTGTTGTAAAAAATATTGAAATTGATTTTATTCTACAATCAATTTATTTGAGACTTCTTGCGATCATGAAAATGAATGTCAAATACATAAATTAATGACCGTGACGTTAAACTAACAAATCCTTCATAAAAGCATATAATATCAATCAGATATCATTCCACCATTTGATCAATCACATCGAGAATCAATATCATCATTATGTAATATCGTCAATCAACATAATGAATGTTGATTGCGAATGCGGGGTAAGATTCCAGTAAAATCCCAGGAACCAGTGGGAATTTCAACACGCAGACCCTGCGAAATACATTATGCATCCGTGTGTATATAAATATATATATATATTCAAGCACTCTAACCTAAAAATCGCAACTTTGAACATGATTTTTGGATTCTCGTGCTAAAAAATATCATATGAAACTGCGTGCAGATGGGTGGTTTTGTTACGATGGACTTATAGCACTCGCTTCGCTCGTGCCATAAACAGTCCTTCGTACAAAACTACCCATCTACGTACAGTGTCATAATATACTATTTTTTCTTTCTGTACATGTCTATGGGTCACGAACTCTTATCAGATACTCCTCCTTCAGCTTGAGTCATAGATAACCAACGATTCATTGAAAAATACCCATGATTCAGATGCAAACTGAAGCTTATGCTCATGAAAGTTACGTCCTCGCAACGCCACGATATAGTGAAGGCACATGTCGCACGGACGATCTTTATTGAATTATAATGGGCTGAGTATTGTTCCTAAAAATTCAATTTTTCGTATAGTCACTCGTTGGAGCAGATGTTGTTTAGTCCCAAATTGGCAATAAAATTCAAGCAAAACTTATCCGGCTATATAAACAAATTTCATTTTTAGCTTGTCGCACGGACACGAGCGAGGACCTAACATTGATCCTCGCGCCTGATAAACAATTTCAATTTCTCAAGCTTATTAGATGGATATTCATTTTCAAACATCATTCTTCTTGCGATTTCTCCAAACACATCTCACAAATCTTATACACAACCTGAATGAACCAGATTTAACTAGGTGTATCTTTTCAACGAAATTTCTAGATTTTCTTGAATAACAACTTCAATATTGCATAAAATATTGTTAATTGATTTTTTCGATGCTTTTTCATTAGGAAACCATATATTCAACATTCCTTGATTCATATATCCAATTCTCGGCCTCAAGACTTGAATTTCATTTTCTTATTCTCATGTCCGTGTTTTCGTGGAAATGCTCTTTAGTAAAATGAGTTTTGTTGCAACCAGGAGCACAGGTTCGACTTTCGTGTGGGATTGTTTGGGTATTGTCGTGATATCTTCGGGTGATGACAGACAACCCGCTACGACATGAATCTCACGACACGACACGACGCGACACCGCCCGCCACGGCAACTAAATCTATTCCTGCAACCTCAACCATCGATGGATTTGACTCATTTTCATAAATCATGACTGGTAATGTGAAAATGAATCAAATCCATCGATGGTCGGGTTCACAAGAATGGATTGGGTGCCGTGTCGGGCGGTGTCGCGTCGCGTCGTGTCGTGAGATTCGTGTCGTAGCGCTTTATCTGTCATCACCCTTACCCGGAACGTGCCATGACCTTGCATTTCGACGAGCAAGCTCCGAATCACTCCTTTGACATTTTTCTACACGTATTCTATCGAAATACACTTAATACTAAGGTTAGGGTGATGACACACAACCCGCCACGACACGAATCTCACGACACGACGCGACGCGACACCGCCCGACACGACACCCAATCCATTCCTGTGAACCCGACCATCGATGGATTTGATTTATTTTCACATTACCAGTCATGATTTATGAAAGTGAGTCAAATCCATCGATGATTGAGTTTGCAGGAAAAGATTTAGTGCCGTGGCGGGCGGTGTCGCGTCGCGTCGTGTCGTGAGATTCGTGTCGTAGCGGGTTGTCTGTCATCACCCTTACAGGTCGAACCGTCAACACTTCTTTTTTATTTGTAAAGATTAAGGGTTGAAATGTCAGGTCCGTATCTGTACGGATACTCTTAGTGCTAGCGTCGAGGTAATCAATATAGTCGAACTTTCCAAATTTTTCTTTCAAAGTACAATATTGAGTCAACTATTTCTCATAAGTATTATGGCTAGAATGGTTAGTTTAGTCCCCGAGCCATGTGCCTCTTTCTTGTAATGGAATTTGCGCTAAAAATAAGAAATTTTTTAAAAACTACAACATTGCATCCCAAATTCACTTTGAAGGACTCTATTGAGTAAAAAATTTCAAGGAAACATCATGTCAAATACTCAAAAACCATTGCAAAGAAAGGCTTAGAATCGAAGTTCCAAGTGCTGCATGTACATTTGTAGCCGAAAATTAGGCAAGTAATTAAGTTATGTCAGGTCCATTTTACCCTACTGAAAGTCAATTTATTTGGGCGTGAACAATTTTTTTCCACTAAAGTATGATGGGATTAGATAAAAGCCACATCGACGTTTCCATATTAACCCCACTATTTTTAAGGGCGATCGATTTTCAGGGCGGAATGTCAGGTCCGTGTTGTCAAAAGCCGTTTCCCGGGACAATCTATATAGTACGAATAAGACAATCACATGAAATATCTGCCCTAGAGCAAGTATTTCCAACTCAAATTAACCATCTGAACACGAATTTCGGGGTCATATGGTCCCATCGCATCAGATTTTCTCGTGAGATGATAAATCGTCATAAACCGGGATATCAGATCCGTGTACAACTTTCCCTACGTCTTATACATATGAAAATCACATGTGCGGTTCTAACTCGTTCCTAAAAAAATGCTGTAGATTTTTTATAAGATATTATCTCTCAATATGCGAAAACGAATTGAAAAAGTTGGGATAGATTTAATGCAGGTCTTATAATTTTCAACTTCTGAACTTTTGGGTCCAAAATGAGTAAGTTTTCACGACATTTTTTGTGTTAAGATCTTGATAACGCAGTGCACACAAAGCTGAGACTCTACGTATACGCTCTTATTACTTATTATCTTCATGGTAAAAAAATTTAGCATCGATATTTGAAAAAGTTGCCATAGCGAGATTTTTTCACACGGTGACGATAAGCTACAATGATCTTTGGATCTATAATCGACCAATGCAGGTATCAAATGACTATGAATGAATATAGGTTATAGATCCAGAACTATATATGTTCATGACTTTGAGAGGCCGGCTCTATCGTCAACAATCCGCCGTCTATTCGGTCTGAGCATTTCCTCCAGAAAAAGACAGAATATCAAGTCCAGCGTTTAGCTGAAAACTTTTTCAATTTCGACGTCAGGATGAGCTTATGGTATAAGCATTACACAATTATCTCTACATCATTGCTAGTCCGGGCGCTGGGGGGGGGGGGGGGGGTCGGAGTAAAACTTTTGTGTTACTTAATGTTTGAAGGTGTATTCTAATGTATTTTGAGGTGCTGAATCGAATACACGAGGTCGCCAGCCCTAAAACTCCGGCATTTCTTTGTAGTTAACAATTTTTAGTGCAAAATTATGGTTTTTTGCAAAAACTCGGAAAATATGCATTTTCACGGAAAATTTTTGAAGATCAAAGTTGTAGAACGCAAAATGTCCTACAAAAAAGGTCCGTAAAAGTTTCCTGGAAAACCCAAGCCTGGGGCGGGAAATGTGCGAGAACCCTGAGCTACTAAACTCGCTGTCACTTTGACAGTTGTCAATTTAGGGCTACGCGACCAAATGCATCTTGAAGAGGCTGAAATTCCCTTTGAAATGGTACAGGTCGTATCTTGCTGAGTACGAAGCTTTTCCAGTGTAAAGCGAGAAGAAGAGGAAAAGTGCAAATTCTGAGCGTCGCGTGCGGGCAATTTTGCTGTCAAAATAGCGTTTTGACACACTTATTTATCTTTCTTTTGAGTCATGCTCGTAGGACTTTGCTCTTATCGAGACAAGACCTATACCCGACCTATACTCGCCTATACCATTTTGAAAGAAATTTCATCCTCTTCAAAATGCACTTGGTCGCCTAGCCCTTAATTGACAAGTGTCGAATAATTGGCAGCAAGTTTAGTAGCACTATACGTCGGTTGCCCCACATGAGCCCAACGGTATTCACGCATTTCTCGCCGTAGGCTTGGGTTTTTCTGGAAATTTGAAAGGACTCATTTTGTAGGAAAGTTTGCATTCTAGATTTTTGGTCGTTACAAATTTTCCGTAAAAATGCGTATTGTCCGATTTTTTTGCAAAAAACCATAATTTTGCATTGAAAATTGTTAATAACAAAGAAAAGCCGGGGTTTTCGGGCTGGCGACCTCTTTCATTCGATTCAGCGCCTCAAAATACATGGCAATATGCACCTTCAAACCTTCTAGAACATGAACTTTTTACTCAGACCCCCCCCCCCCCCCCCCAGCTTCCGGACTATGTTGAGTATAGAGAATTCAAGCTCATAAGGTTGGCTGCTATAAATTCACTGTCGATGAATCTTCTACCCTGCACCGAAAGGAAAAATGACTTAGATCTGTTTGCGAGATTGTTGATAATCATTCAACGGTTTAAAACACTAATTAACACCGCGGCAGACTCATTGGTAATCGAAGAACGTTGAATTTCAAATTGAGAAAAGTTGTACTCAGAATACATGTTGAATAGGAAATGAAATATTTCTGAGTAGGACTGCAGCTATACAGCTGTGATATATCAAAATTGCCACATTCAATGCTTTCGATATCTATTGATCCAATTCTCTTTGAAGCTTTCCGTCTCCATGCATGTTTCGATAATCCCGGTTTATCTATAAGTCCGATGTTGATGAGCTTGTTTTCCTTCAAACTGCAAGAATTTTAGATCGACATTTGCATTTTATAGAACAACATCATAGGGCTTTTGGGGAGTAGTTTCGTGAAAAAGTGTTAGTATAATGAAAATTCACATGTCTGAATGCTAGCTATCGCAGGCCGCGAGTTTCTGATAAGGAATCCGGGCGAAGAAACAATCAATTGAAGGAACTTGCTTTTTGCTACATACTTAGCTCAAAATTTTTAGGGCCGAATTTCGCCTTTCAAGACCTATTAAGAACTTCGGGACTTTCTGAATAAAAACAGGACTTTTCAAAATTCCAATCTGGACTTGCCAAGTCAGCAGGAAGAATAGCCTGTGACAAAATCTTTCCGCATGGGTTCAAGAGACATGGCTACCTGAAGGAGAAGTGGATTGATATGTACTATCGTATCTATTCTTCATTACTTGCAAAATAAATCAAGGGTATAAGATATCGTCTGCCTCTGAAAAGGAACTTGGATGATTGACGCTTCATGGCGGAAGATGAGTGAGCTGATCTAAACCCAGTTGGAATGAGCAATAATTTCTTTGTACGGTATCAAAAGAATTTTTATAGCTTATTAATCACCGCGAGAACAAAAAAACATGACTAAATGAGAGATTTTGGTAAAATTGAACATCAGATTGTTGAGTTATTAATGTGAAAGTCTTTAGTGGTGACATGAATTAACAAGAATTTCTCATAACAACTAGCGTTTGCAAAATTTCAAGAAGTTTCGAACGAAAAAATTGTGGGTAATAATTTTTTCCTTCCAAGTAAAACCTCAAGGCTCATCGACTACCAGTTCATTACAAAATCATAGTGACTTTGAACGAACGACAACCAAAGTGAATATTAAAAAAATGATAAGCGCGAGATGACAATCATAATCATGTCTAAGATGTCCATACACACGGCTTACAAAATCTTGCATGAGAAAGTGAGCGAGATGTCTCACCAGTGATTTAGAGAATTTTGGTGAATTATTTAAGGCCTAGAAAATTTGACTGGCGGGACGACGTGCATTATAGAGTATATAACTTAATAAAATACAATTCACAAATAATTCATCATAATTTACTAAAAAGGCAGGATAATTCCACTTTAATTAACCTTGGAAAATCGTCACAAAGGAACGCGTGTCAAATCACTCAAATCTGCACCGCTCGAATTCCAGTAGGTTAGACTTTAGTTCACCGCGACAAAACAATTGAAATGTCACACAATATTCATCATTGTTGGTTTTCCAAACATTCCTCTTTCGTACAATTTCAGACTCAGTCAATCCCTCTTGCTATCAATGAAAATGTTCTCTTTCACAGAGTTCTGAAAAGTTACCTGCGATTCAATCCTTTACTTCTGCTCCTGTGAGAATTTTCATGATAAATGAAAATATCACGAATAATCCAATCCAAATCATAACAGCCTCTATAACACTCAAACTGCAAAGCATGAAAATTGAATTATCTAGGTCACTTCCGCGGAGACGCGGTGGCAGAAGGCTGATGATGCCCACGTTGGCACGCGCTTTGATTATCGGCAGCTGCTGCTTGCCCCGACATCGACATCCACTCTCGAAACAGGTATAATATACATTGAGAAAGCTAAAGGCCATCGCACGACCATTATGAATTTATAAATGTGTAAGTGTTAGGCATTAATATATACGCACATGAAAGTATGAAATATGAAAAAGTTCCATAGGCATGCCTGTACAATTTAGGTATCTACAATTTTCATTTGATTCGCTTTTTCTTGAAATCAAGCTCGTGGGAGCTTCATCGGGTTTGGATGTTACGCAAGACAATTATTCACACTTGAATAGGAAGAGGATATTGCGATTAAAAGAGAGCTAAGCCACGAGGGAATTTTTTTTTTAAATGGCTGTATGCATATAATATGGAGGCTGGCCATAAGTAAGAGCGAGGTGCAGGTAGGTATATTCTCTAGCAGACACGCGCTCTCTGGCGAAATACTCGGCATTCCCAACATCCCAGAGCTCATTGCGAGGCGTTTCTTCTTTACAGCATCACAGCCTGCTCTATATTGCTCTCGTGACGGCGAATTACATGAAACGTTCATCCTCGCGAGCATCAGAGCATGAGTGAATTTCGGCCTTTATGCGAATGATATGAAAGAGATTACATGCGCTATTTGTTGGGAGATATTTCTCGAGGAATCGTGTTTTAGCAGAACCGATTTTTCCAGTTTTGCTTCCTGTCAGCTATTTTCAGGTTGTAATACGTTTCCTGGGATATTTTCCTGTTTGGAAATTTCATGAGCCATTAGAGAAAGGATTTTTGACTACAAAAGCGGTCAATTCTATTTTTCATCTTCATCGTCATTCCTGAAACGTTCAACGTTCGACAAGATCTTTCGCCTTCATAAGAAATTTGGGAAATTTTTTCAGTGATGCATCAGTCGAGTAATTAAACCAAAGAAATTCGATTTTATTTGAATGCACAGGACAACAAAACCTTGGGTCTGAAATGTCCACCTCGAGAAAACACAATTTTCCTGTGTGTGTTTTCGACATAGACACCGAATATCTCGCCGAGTACGCGTCAAGATTTTGTTGAATCCCAAAAAACTGATTTCTTAGCAAACGGCGTTTCTTGCGTATTTTTGGCTTATTTTCTGAACTAGTGGCTTTGGAAGCGGATTGCTTTAATGGGCCAAAAATGTTCCAGTGAAGCTATGATTTTTTACGTATTTTGACCTGCTGAATACGATGGCAGTGCTTTAAAAGTCGAGGACGTGGTCAAAAAGGATGACAAGCTTATTTTTTTCAGTCACTATCAGCAAAATTTGCCTGATTTTGCAATCAATCCTGAAATGCTCATAAAATGGATCAACAGTGTCCTGTCTAAGCTTACGAGGGCGGATTTTTTCGTTCTTATACGCACACATTGAGCGAGAATTATTTGCAATATAGCAAGAATATATAGATGCGTTGAGGGTGAAGAGCTATTATTCCGAAAAAGCGTTTTGAGCATTTTCTGAGGTAAGCTCACGACCTAAAAGTAGGTCAAATCTTGAGTTCTTAGTCCTCGCGGGTATCTAAAACTTATAAAATCGCCTTATTTTGTTACCATGGTACGATACACTGAGAAAAAATTCTAGGCCGCACGGCCATGCCATTACAATACAGCCATACTGTTCGAACTGCAATAATCTGTTCTCAGTGTATTCAAAGTTCAAAGTCACAGAGATCTATCCCTAGGATCAGGATACAATCAATCATATTCAAATTGTTCTCAATCCTAAACTTATGTGGGCACTTCAAGGGTCCTATATTCTGGAGGGAATTCCAAAAAAACATTCACCGTTTAGTGATCGTTGAGGGGGGCTACTCCTTTTTCAGTTTCAGAAGCACGGTACGCTGGGAACTTCAAATTTGACTCATTACGAGCATGCCCGAACTTACTCAAAAAAAAATCAATCACAACGCCTTCTTGGAATAATACATGGATATTTGGACCATCTATTTTTGGTCTACTGCAAATAATTTTCCTTCAATGTACATATAAATACAATAGAAATGGGCTTTTGTGAGCTCAAAAATGTTATTCATGGTCCATTTGGTGAGCATTTCGATATTTATCGCGAAACAAGGCAAATTTTGCTGATATAACAACTCGAGAAGTCAGCGTGTCACTCTTTGTCGATAAATCCTAGCTCTTTGAAACCACTGCCATCGTGTGCAGAATGTCCAAATACGTACGAAACGGATAGTTCTGATAAGCTTCTGGCACACTATACAAAGATCTGCCACCAGAGTTAACAATTTACAAACTTGGCGATAAGGGAATTAAAATCACTATTTTTTCGGAAAACTATTAGTTTTTTGAGATTAGAAAGAATCCTGACGTGTAGGCGCAAAATTGGAGTCAAATTCGGTTTCTACGTCAAAATGTTTACAAAAAATCATGGTCTCCTGACGTGGACTTTCCATGAGACCTGAAATTTTGTTTGTTCAGTGATATTACCCTTAACCACTGCCAATGGCTCGTGATCTATAAATAAGGTCGACAGGTCTTTATTTTTCAAGGTACTTTTTGCTTTCTCTAAAGAGAAAGCTTTGTTTTCGACACAGCAAGTTTTTGATCAATTTTTCCATTCAACTCAATATTTTCTTCAACATAATTCATCTTATCACAAAAGTACTTTAACCATCTTATTCCTCTCGCCAAAATCTAACGATTGTAAGTAACACTTTTCCCCTTATAATCCTCAAAAACCCCCCAGTGACTCATCTCTCCGGCCCTTTGTCTGTGTCTGTGTGTGTGTGTGTATGTGTGTTATTTTTTTTGCGCCACGCTATCTCTTCTACACTCCACTTTATCGATTTTTGCTTTTCTACAAGTTGTATAGAATCACTCAGAGATGAGACCAGTGATTTGTCTGGTCTCCTCTCCAAATCGAATCTGATTTAAACGTTTTTTGAGGTAAAATCGCTGAAATTGTGTACTTTCATACTAAAATATCTCTTTCTAACTTCACCTTACCCCAATTTTGATTACCTAGGCTATGGTTTTTTTGGCTCAATCTATCTTTTGGTTAATACCGAAATTGCATTCAAACTCCATCAACGTAAATTTTTATAAAAAAACCAAAATTTCCAACAAAAACAGCAATTTGAGCATGTTGAGACCTATTCTATCGAAATTCTGTTTTAACCAAATTACACGTTTTGCTAAAAAAACCTCACTTTAGGTAGCCCAAATCCCGATAACTATTTCCCTCAAAAAAATAACTCAAAATATACAAAAATATTTTTTTCAATATTCATACTTTCCTCATATCTCTCCTCTAAACTACTTTATTCAAATTTTACTCAACTAAGTTGATACTTTTTCATCGTTCTAAATCGATTGGTTGATACCGAATTTTCTCAAAATCCGTTCTAATATATTCAAAATCCGATTTATTCCCGAAAAATCCAAATTTTTTCAAAATACTCCATTTCCATTTTTATAATCCTTACACCAACTATATTAAAATTCGCCCTCAACCATACTACACATATTCCATGGAAAACCCTAGTTTAGGTCATCTGAATTCCCCTAAAAAGCAATCTCCTTATAATAACTCAAAATATTAGAAGGAAATCGCATCTAAAATTCATTTTCCGCTATTACCCACCCCCTAAACTAATATATACAGATTTTACTCAACTAAGTTTATACTTTTTCATCGTTCTAAATCGATTAGTTGATACCGAATTTTCCAAAATCCTTTTAAATACATTCAAAATCCAATTTATTCCCGAAAAATCCAAATTTTTTTTAAAAAACTTCATTTTTATGATCTTTTCACCAACTATATCAAAATTTTCCCTCAACCAGACTACATATCTCCCATGAAAACCCCCAGTTTAGGTCATCTTAATTCCCCTAAAAGTGAATCTCGTAATAATAACCCAAAATATTAGAAGAAAATTGCAGCTAAAATTTATTTTATCCTCATATCTCCCTCTACAACTAATCTATCCACCTTTTAATGGACTAGAGAGATACTTTTCCCTCATTCTACATCGATTGGTTGGATCCAATCATTGGATTGTGAGTGTGATATGAAATGCAATTAAATTAGATTAAAAACTAAAACACTATTCTGTAGGAATCCCAATCATCATTTTGGAATTTGATCAGTTTTGCAAATTTCTCATTAGTTTCAGTGAACCTCTTAAACTATTTCGCTAAGAGAAAGCATTCTGCTAATCTCATTTAGCAGCGTATTTCAAAGGGTTCCAAACATGAGATTCATTCTCTGATGAATTTTCATATGATTTTCAGGAGGAGAGGATCACAATTCACGTTCGAGGTACTTGATGGTGTTATTAAAAGGACTGTTTCAGAATTTTAATGTTGATAAGTCATAACTTCTATGTAAGTAAGTGCCACTTCTCTCTAACAAAGTGGGAGTGTTGCATGAAAAGACATGAAGTTATACCGCTTTTGCGGTGTGTCGAGCGAGGAAACAACTTGAAATCAACGGAACAACCAATAACTATATAATAGTCGAAATTATTGTTGGGGTATACGCAACCCTCGATGCAACCTATCAGAATAAAAACTTATTTTTCAACAAATACGAGAACTGAATTGGAAAACTACTCCAGAGAGACCACATCGACATGATGAAATGCAGATAAAACTCAAACTCATCGTCAAGAGGCAATAAAAATTCATTTCAAATTCGAAAAAATTAGAACGGAGAATGTGGTGCGTAGAGGCGTAGATTCAAGATTGAAGGAAAACTACTTCATAAGTAAGACAACGCTGCCATGATAACGTCAGAGTGTCACGCGAAATTTGTAGTTCAATCAATTACGTTGTATCGCTCTTAATGAAAATCGCAATAATCGATCAATCACTATCCGCAAACACTCGTCGTATTGAGTTGAAAAGTGCACATATATTCGAGGACAGCTGAGATTTCACGTGGCGCTAATATAATCACTCATTGGCTAGCAAGCAGCGAGGCAAACAGTTTGTTTATCAAAGTATAATTTGTTTGACATAAGTACACTCGCTCTAGTTCTTCTTAGGAAACAATCAAACGATCATCGCAACCGATTTGATAAATTATTGGCTTGTAATAGTGCTTTACTTAAATCTCCATGATCTTGTAGTTTTCGATGTAGTTTTTCAAGATGCAGTACTTAGGTAATTTTTGAATGAGCTCAAGTGTTACGCCGTACAAGTGTAGTTCAAATCGGCTTCTGCTACTACTTGTTAAACATTATAACTTGCTCTGAAACGCGGAAATGTCCGCAATAATCCCACGGGAAAAGAGAAAACAGAAACTGAGTCACCACGCCAAGCTAAACCTCTTATATATGTTGTAGTTTGAGTGAAAATCTAAGACGTTGCATGCTTCTGATCCGGCAAAACGTTTTTCGTCTGCTGCGACAAAGCGTGCTGATTAACGCGCAGATATTACATAGTGTGCGGAGTGGGTACATATACGTGCTCACGTTTATAATATTCACGAAAGTAACTCGAAAGGAAATAAGTACCAGCTGCATCGTCTCGATCGTGAATTGATGATGGAGGAGGATCAAGCTACAATCATCCAGGTCCTCGTCCAGGCACGAGACTACACCATTATCTATATGATATTGTACTATACATATAGATATACATAGTGAGTATATAGGTGGTCATATAATAAGCAGTCAGTATGTGCGCGCAAAATGAGTGTATCAGCCTCGGTATCAGCTGTCCCCGAAAAGACATGCGGCCATACTCTCTCGATTGAAAAAAAAAAAAAAAGGAACTGCAAAACGATTGAAATATGCTCATTAAAATATTTTAATATATCTGTGGGGATTGAAAGAGAGAGAGTTCATTTGTTGCGTCAACCAGGGCAATGCCATCGGTAAAGTGTTTTATCAAGGCCGAGAGAGCGCAACAAAACATGTCACATTACTTTTTTATACCATCTTACTTGTATTTTTCTTCATCAATTGCTCATCGCTCAATCCCAAGCAATTTCTTTGTAATAATTCTTGTTGAACTAGTGAAAATGATATAAAAACTAAGGATATTTATTTTGAATCATAGTTTCACATATTTTATATCTAGCAAGGTAATTAATACCAGGAAATTCGTGCGCGTGTTATATCTCGCTCACGTCGCGTTTTTAGGTGCGAGTGGTTTGAGTCAAAAGAGCGCAGCAGCTGCATGTAGCAGGCAGCAGCAGCAGAAGCCCCTGATGATGAGTAGCGCGAGAGCGATGTATGTGATTGTATGTAATCGAGCAGAAGGCGCACGTAATAAACACTCGATAATTTTTTTGTATTTTTTTGATAAAAAATATTCAAGATAATTTGAGGGATATTAAAATGATGATAAAAAATATCAATAACTCACCCAATGATCAAGAATAGCACTTTGAATCTTTCTCTGTAAAGCAAAAGCATCTTCTACCATGCCCTTGAACAAATCCATGCCTGAAATTATGGTGAAGGCGGGCGAATGGGCTCGTTTTCTTTTCTAGAGAAATATTTAGGCTCGTTTTTCGTCGTTATATAGCTATATACAGGCTCTCACTTTCTTGATCAACAGCTTATAATAAGAAATATAAAGTCTTGGTTTAGCCGCGACGCGTGGGGCTCGCACTAACACTTGTAAAACTTGCTAGACGCACCATTGTATATTACCTGTTACCTATTACTACAAGTTTTGCACATTTTATAATCTTTCAACACTTTTAATGCTATGATAAAATTTTAATTGACACTGTTAAACACTTTTTACACTCGCGCAAGGTACTGAATTTTGATTTGCACATAATAGTGTAGATAGAATAATATAAGTGAAAAAAAAAATTGGATTTCTTCGTAGACCTTACCGGATGCCCAAGTTGCGCGCTCCGTGAGCGTTTCCGCACTGGAGAGCCAAAACCCGAAAGACAAGGCTGAACAGTAACATCAGCCATGCCGGCTGAGAATTGAGAAACATAGATCCGGCGCGCGCGCGCCGTTCACACACACATGTATGTGCACACATGCATATATGGAAAGTATATACCTACCTAACCTGCAAATAACGAGACCGAATTGCTATATATATATATAAGGTATGTTATATAGATGGTTGATGATGTATATAGATGTTAGGGCTAGTTCACAATGAACATAAGTGTTATGACTGGGTTTATGGGTGGAATATCAAGGGGGGTCTCTCTTCTGCCTCTTGCCACATGCAAACTATTGGGGTCGTTGTCGTCAGAACAGAAATCCCTTCAGAAAATGAGAGGGTGACCGAAACAAAGAACTCATGTCATGTGAGACGCAGGGATAGAGTTTTGATACTGGAATATTATCACGAAAATTGGATCTGAATTACCTGATTATAGAACTGATGCATCAGATTCGTTCACTAAGCTGACTGAACTCATTCCGAACCGTCCATTTTTGGTCTCAAATAATAGGTGGCACATCCATGCAATTCATCAGTATTGATGAAAATCATATAGTTTAAGAATTGAAGAATGGCATAAATAAACAACGAAAACATGCCTTTTCCTGGCCTTTTTTCGGTTTTTCCATTATGAGTGGTTAAATATTGGTTTTTCGGATTTTGTGATGGAATAATTTGTGGATCTTTACACGATGTACAAGAATAGCTCATACACTTTATCCCGTAAAACGCACCCTGTCAAAGTTATTCTTGATCAAAGTTTATGATCGAATTTATTTGGATAAATTCGCTAGAATTTTTTGCAACGGGTTCAAACTTTACTCCCAAGATGATAGAATTTATTCTGAAGAAAAAAGGTCTCCTGGTATTTTTTTCCAAGTTTGATCGTTTTCGAAGAATGAAAAAAGCGAATTTTGCGACTTCTATACCACCCTATGCGGTGCTTCCATGACTGTACTTGGAGTCGGAAGTCGCGAAATCCGCTTTTTTCCATTACTCAAAAACGATTATGCTTAGGAAAAAGTACCGACATACCTTTTTTCTTCAAAATTGGCTCGTTCATCTTGGAAAAATTGTTTGAACTCGTTATGAACAATTTTTGCGAAATTGTTTAAACGATTTCAATTATAAATTCGACCAAGAATAACTTCAAAGGGATGCATTTTACGGGAAAAAGAGTGGTAATTACTGTTATAAATCGCTTAAAGATCCACAAATGACCCCTATACAATTTTTCCCGAAAAACCACTATCTTTCAACTTATAATGTAAAAACCGAAAAGGCTCGTAAAAATGCATGATTTTATTGTTTATTTATGCCTTACCCCGATTTTTGAACGATAATTCTCACTAATATTGGTTATTGAACTTGCCACTTATTATTTGAGACCAAAACAGACGGTTCGGAAGAGGTTAGCCAGATATACCTAGAAGAAAGTCTTTTTGAGACTTACTTATGCTCCACTAAGGGCGGAAATCGCAGTTCCTTTCCTGTGTGCAGCAGGCCCCACCGATGGGTTACGGGTAATGTTATGTATCCCTTTTGGACACAAATCCCCAGCACATATCAGCGAAAGACGAGTGGGAGCCAACAGTGGGTCCCATTGCAACGAACAAGATGTATGTGGAATGATAATATTTCGAATTCCTCATTTCGTGACAACCATAAACTTTGTTTTGACTGTTCACCAAATCTTAGCACGTGAGTAGTAGAGCCGTCTCATGTGCAGATTGACATATCTTGGTTGTTATATCGATCCGCGAAAATGAACGAAATTCCTATAAAACTGCTCTAGAATTTGTAAAATAAGGTCAGTGTACCCAACTTGCCCCCATTAAGCCATTTTCTTAGTAATTCTGGCTAATCTCAATATTTTCCAACGTACTTTAACTCATTTTGAAGCTTGTCTCAAGACCTTTAAAATGAGATAAGATACGTCCAATTTGGATGAAGTGGAGCCGAACTGTTTGAATTCTCCCAAAAGGTGATTTTTGAGAGTTCACAAAAGTGTGTACCCAACTTGCCCCCATCATTTAAAACAATGTAAATCGGCGATGAAGTGAATAAAATCGTTTTGGTCCGTTTTCATCACTGTTCAGCGACATTTATAGCTTTTAGCTGGATCAAGACATCGTTCCCGACCTATTTTGACGTTATAAACACGTTCTGAGTGGTAAAAAAAGCCATACCGCACGCCTTTTCGAGATAACCATATGGGGGCATGTTGAATACACTCCGATGTCGGCCTTCTTGATTCTCAAACCATCTTCGTGTTTCGTACATAAAATCGCTCCAAATCAGAGTTCTGCGACCCTAAAGAGCGGATTTTGAAGGTCTTGAGACAAGGAATCGAATGCGCTAAGGTACGTCAAGATTGGTCGAATAAAAATAAATTGGCACCGGTTTTAGTGAACGCGATTTCCTCGGTGATTTCTTAGCCGTGCAAACACGAAAAATGGAAAACTCACTTTATATTTTCTGGAGAACGCAGAAATGATCCGGGGTCGATGAAAACTACGTATTTTCTCATATTTTAATATAACAAACGTAAAAAAAAATTGCGGGAAGGTCAACGAGCGCCCATTCCTGAGATCGGCATATGGGGGCAAGTTGGGTACAGAGGCAAGTTGGGTACACTTACCTTATATAAACCATTTTGATTTATAATACCAATCCTAGCTATCCTATCAATAAACGACAAGCAATGGGTTCTATTGTGACGCGGCTGATCATGTAGAGCAAATCTCTATCTCGAATAAATGTTGCATGATGCGTAGGTAATATGACGAAATCATGTTCGGGACTTCTGTTTCATCGTGAGTCTCGCATAGAATGAAAAGTGCGGTTTAGAGTATGCACACTAGGAATCCTAAGACACCAATTCAAGGGTGTAAAATTCTTGCAAGTACACTCATATAATGTCAAAAAAGCACCTTCATTAGTCGGCACAATCATGATTTCTTTATGCAAACATAACGACTTGCTTCCATCTTGCTTCTCTAAAGTACGGTGGGGCCCGCGCATCCTTACCTGCGTGCGACGGGCCCCACCGGTGGGGCCCACTTTTTATTGAGTTGCAGCTTCCACTAAACAACGGAGGTATATCCAATGGCTTATGTTGTGTTTATTTCTCATTGTCCATGTTGTATAATGAACATGTGTACACAGCAGTTTCGGTATCGGACTTCATTTTGATGGGTTTTGCTCTATCTCCGTTTTTTTACATATAATTTTTCATCAACCACGTGATTTTCAACGTGTCTTAGCTCATTCAAAAGCTCGTTTCCAGGCCTACAAACTTAGTCAAAATCCGTAGGAGAATGTTGAACATTACTCGTGCAATCCTTAATTTATGCGGAAGAAAAGTTTGGGATAGATCGAAAATTTTTTGGTTCTTTCAAGCACAGCCGTCGCTCCATCTTACCTGTCACCATCGTGCACTATAATTCTCGGGATTCAAACCAGAGAAGAGATGGCTCTATTTGATTATCTAGCTTCAAATGCTGCAAATATCTGAAAGTACGTCAATGAACTGCAGCTCAAGATCAGGCGTATAGCAGTAGCAGTGCATGTGAGTTCCTAACGCGGCGCGGCCAAAATATGGTCACGATTATTGTATGTCTGGGACAGATATCAAAGTGCAGTTCTGTCTATAGTCTGATAACATCGACTTTGACAATTTGTTAGATACCCCTATCACTCTGATGGATATTCTCAGTGATATAGAAAATTTTTTGGGCCCACTCATATCAATTTCATAGAAATGCTGTAAGTAGATGCCAAAATGATAGGCTCATACACTATGTGCGTGTGCTTGTCGCATTTTTTTTCTGTCTCGTCGAAAGTCCAAAATTATTCGATTCCTTCTGAATCTAATCCGCACCGTATCAAAGTAGACTTGTTCCTCTACAACATAAGCCAGGTCGCTTCGCAAAAAAATGAAAATTGTGAAAATGGCAGTGTATCAAACAGCGCTCGGTCGACGGCTCCATTTAAATAACGCATGTTAACCGCGCCGAGCGCTTTTCGCGCTCTTTCCGACTGGGGTTTTCATTTCCCAGGAAACTTGTGAGAACCTTTCTTGTGGAAAATTCCACGATCTACAACTTTGATCCGATGAAGCTTTCCCGGGAAATGCATATAACTCGACATATTTTCCAAAAACCTCAATTTTGCACACAAAATTGTTAATAACAAAAAAAGTTACCAAAATTCGGGAAAGCGACCTCGAAAAATCGATTCAGCGTGGCAAAATACGTAGGAAAACGTGAAGATTTTCCGGGGCAAATGAAGTGCATACGGGAGCATTGGTGGGCGCCCAGACTAGTTACAATGAATCGCACTTCAACGCTTTCAATCTTCACGACTGCAGCGAATGTAATGTAATTTGACCTCACGCAATGTGTATCAAAGCGATAATAAAGAGTGAACAAAAGCAGGTTGATCAAACAGGGAATGGTAAAAGCGAGGGTAAAAGTGAGTATTGCGCTGCAAGGCTTTGGCATAAAAATCATTTATCAAACTGACGCTCTCAATAATTGCATATAGATCGTTTCTCAGATATCAATGTCCGAAACTCAGAAAAATCTAAATAAGACTTTATTTATAGACTTCCTCAAAAGATGTCAATCAAGGGTTAGATTTCCAGATCCCATGCATAATAGATTTATTCGATTATGGTAGTTCGGAGCGTTCGGAGCGCTCTGAACTCTCGGACCTCTCTTTCTAATGCAATGAGTAAGAGAGAGACATCCGAGAGTTCGGAGCGCTCCGAACAGCATAATCGACTATAGTTAATAATAAAATCGTACGGTATGTCAAGAAACGGTTTGCATTGCATGAGTGGCTCTGTTGGTCGAACTATAATGAGTCCTCGAATGAGTCATTTTGGAGTGCTTTTGCTGGAATCATCATCAGAAAGATCTGAAAGAATACAAAATGGTATATTTCCGAACTGACCGCATCGAGACAGACAACTCCAGTGCCCGAAATGGCCTCGCAAGTGAAGTGCGTGTGTTTTTTCCGTTTTTTCATTACGAGAGCCCTATTATTGCGTTTAAATGTAGCATTCTGAGGTTATACTAGAGTACTAATAACTTGTAGGTTTTTGAACGATCTACAACATCCCGTTAAAATTATTGTGATCGGATAACTCGTTAAAACGTCAACCTTAAAATTACAAGTGATCCGTTGCGAGTATTTTTTTGCGATTTTCTGCCTCGACTATCAGCACGAAAAAATTCTTGAAAAATTTTCTGAACCTATAAGTCGATAGGTTTTTTGTGATCTTCAAGATGCTTTTTTCAAAATTCTCGTACGATGGAACGTTTCAGAGTTATCGCCGATTCCTGTAATACCATGCATGATCTATTAATTTTGACGGGTACTGTATTTCAAAAAGCTCCAGACTTCTACTTTTAAGTCTGTTGAGATTCATTTCAGAATATTTCTTTGCCTTTGAGCTACCACAGCCACGAGATTCTTCCAAAAATCATCGAAATTGGCACTTTTTCAAGCTCCAATTGGGAAAATCCAGATTTTTACTGATGAAAGTGAATAACGCCTTCATAAAATAAGTGAAAAGATCTTCAAAATGAGCCTTGATAAAATCCTTTTGGTCAAGTAGAGCCTAGTACTTCCATTTACGAAATTGATATTTATTTATTTGATATTTATTTGAGCCAGGTTTACAAAATGAAACAGTACATGATACAGTACTCCGCGGAGACGAGTTGCTTCGTCTGTGTGCGGCTGACTTAACTCAATATTACGTAAAAATAGATAAAAAATAACTTACGAACTAAAGATGTTTAAATAAATAAAATAAATAATCTAAATCATATAAATTCATTTTGAATCACAATTAAATTACTCTGGGATTTCAACAATTCAGATAGATCTCACATATTTTTTCAATACTTTCATTATTTGATCTTTTTCAACTAGTATTTTTTGTTCGCTTTGAAGTTTATTGAAATGAGTAATTGCTGTGTATAGATGACATTTTTTCCAAACAGTCTTCATATTTTTTGGGTATGGTATACATTTATTTCTGGTCTTTGCTGTACTATTTTTGTACGTGTGAGAGAATTCAAGATAATTATGCTTCATAGTCTCCAGAATATATTTTTTACCAAGATCTAGTGGTTGCTCCCTGTTTTTTCCTATCTTTACACACATTTTTTCTACTTTTTGATGAATGTTGGTGCATGATTCCAAACTTGTTTTATTAGCTCCTCCCCATCCTATGATTCCATATGCTATTGTGCTATAGTAAAGACCATACATTATCATGTACCAATTGTTTGGTGACATGATTTTCGACATTTTTGCTAATATATAAATTAGTCTTTTGCCTTTTTGCTTTCTCTAAAGAGAAAGCTTTGTTTTCGACACAGCAAATTTTTGATCAATTTTTCCATTCAACCCAATATTTTCTTCAACATAATTCATCTTATCAAAAAAGTGCTTTAACCATCTTATTCCTCTCGCCAAAATCTAACGATTGTAAGTAACACTTTTCCCCTTAGAATCCTCAAAAACCCCCCAGTGACTCATCTCTCCGGCCCTTTGTCTGTGTCTGTGTGTGTGTGTGTATGTGTGTTGTTTTTTTTTGCGCCACGCTTTCTCTTCTACACTCCACTCTATCGATTTTTACTTTTCTACAAGTTGTAGAGAATGTCTCAGAGATGAGACCAGTGATTTGCCTGGTCTCCTCTCCAAATCGAATTTAATTTAAACGATTTTTTAGGCAAAATCGCTGAAATTGTGTACTTTCATACTAAAATATCTCTTTCTAACTTTACCTTACCCCAATTTTGATTACCTAGACTACGGTTTTTTTGGCTCAATCTATCTTTTGGTTAATACCGAAATTCCATTCAAACTCCATCAACGTGAATTTTTATAAAAAAACCAAAATTTCCAACAAAAACAGCAATTTGAGCATGTTTAGACCTATTCTATCGAAATTCTGTTTTAACCAAATTACACGTTTTGCTAAAAAAACCTCACTTTAGGTAGCCCAAATCCCGATAACTATTTTCCTCAAAAAAATATCTCAAAATATACAAAAATATTTTTTTCAATATTTATACTTTCCTCATATCTCTCCTCTAAATTACTTTATTCAAATTTTACTCAACTAAGTCGATACTTTTTCATCGTTCTAAATCGATTGGTTGATACCGAATTTTCTCAAAATCCGTTTTGATACATTCAAAATCCGTTTTACTCCCGAAAAATCCAAATTTTTTCAGAATACTCCATTTTTATAATCCTTACACCAACTATATTAAAATTTGCCCTCAACCATACTACATATATTTCATGGAAAACCCTAGTTTAGGTCATCTGAATTCCCCTAAAAGGCAATCTTCTTATAATAACTCAGAATATCAGAAGGAAATCGCATCTAAAATTCATTTTCCGCTATTACCCACCCCCTAAACTAATATATACAAATTTTACTCAACTAAGTTTATACTTTTTCATCGTTCTAAATCGATTAGTTGATACCGAATTTTTCAAAATCCTTTTAAATACATTCAAAATCCAATTTATTCCCGAAAAATCCAAATTTTTTTTTAAAAACTCCATTTTTATGATCTTTTCACCAACTGTATCAAAATTTTCCCTCAACCAGACTACATATCTTCCATTAAAAACCCCAGTTTAGGTCATTTTCATTCCCCTAAAAGTGAATCTCGTAATAATAACCAAAATTATTAGAGGAAAATTGCAGCTAAAATTCATTTTATCCTCATATCTCCCTCTACAACTAATCTATCCACCTTTTAATGGACTAGAGAGATACTTCTCCCTCATTCTACATCGATTGGTTGGATCCAATCATTGGATTGTGAGTGTGATATGAAATGCAATTAAATTAGATTAAAAAATAAAATTATTCCGTAGGAATCCCAATCATCATTTTGGAATTTGATCAGTTTTGCAAATTTCTCATTAGGTTCAGTGAACCTCTTAAACTATTTCGCTAAGAGAAAGCATTCTGCTAATCTCATTTAGCAGCGTATTTGAGTTTATTTCTTATTTCATTGTCCCATCTCAGATGTTGATCTATTTCAATACCCAGATATTTACAGTTCCTAACATTTTCTAGTGATCGATCATTTACTCGAATAGTGAAATTTTCTGGAAGAGTGTCTACATAATTACTGAAACTCATGCATACTGTCTTTTCAACATTGAGTCTAAGTTTGTTTCTATATAGCCATATTCTTACAAGATTCATGAAGAAATTCAGTTTACTTGACACTTCCTTCCATGAATTCCCATGACATAGTAAAATTGTATCATCCGCATATGCTATGGCACTACAGTTTTCGGTGGTGATGTCAAATAAATCATTTACATATACAATGAATAGTAACGGACCTAATATTGTTCCTTGAGGTACCCCTATATGTGTCTTTATCGTATGACTCTTTGTGTTATTGATTTTCACATATTGTTTTCTATCTTCTAGATAGCTTTTGATTAAATTTTTTGCATTTCCTCTAATTCCAATTTTTTCTAGTTTATCTAGTAATATTTCTCTATCGACTGAATCGAAAGCTTTTGCAAGATCTAAAAAGATTGCTGCTGTTGGTGTACTCGAGTTTAATTTGTCATAAATATATTGAGTCACGTCAGCTATTGCATCCTTTGTCCCCTTCCTCTTTCGAAAACCATACTGTCTATTTGATAACAATTTGAATTTTTCTAAGAAACCTGTCATTCTAGAATGCAATATTTTTTCAAAGATTTTTGCAATGATTGAAATATTTGATATCGGCCTCTGATTTCCTGCCTCGTGTTTGTCACCTTTTTTATAGATTGGTGTTACTTCTGCTATTTTTAAGCAAGTTGGAAATTCTCCTTTCTCAATGGTAAGATTTATAACATGTACTAGGGCTGCTAAGAAATATTTGTTCCTTGCAAAAATTTTTATTTCTCTTGCTGTTAGACCGTCTACTCCTCCTCTTTTATTCTTGAGCTCTTTAATTACTTTGAAGACTTCTTTCTGGTTTGTCGGATATAAGAAAATGGATTTTTCACTGCTCTTTCCCGTTTCTAAAACTTTGCTTTCATTTTCATTCATTTCCTCACTCTCATTTTTTCCCATGTTTGCAAAATAAGTATTTAGGTGGTCTGCAATTTCTTTATCCCCTTCAATCTTAGTTCCCTTATGTATCAAAAATTCGAATCTCTGATCTACTTTTCTTTTCTTTTTACCCATTTTCTCATTGACGAACGACCAGATCTTTTTTGTGTCATTACCATAATTTTTGATAAGATTTTTCTCATACTTTTCTTTCTCATAAGCTAAACTATTTTTGATTTTCTTCTCCATCTGTCTATACTCTCTTTTTAGATTTGCATCATCCCTGTTATTTTTGAGTTCAGTATACATTTTTTGTTTCTTGTCTATCATAATCAATATGTTTTTGGTCACCCATGGTTTTCTAGGTCTCTTACTCTTATCACATTTGTTTTTTGCTGATTCAACTATAATTTGACACCTCTCTATCAGTAATTCTGTGGCTACATTGAAAAAAAAAAAACATTTTTGGTGTCCTGAATTGAAACTTTTGACCGGCATTGTACCCCTTTGTCTGATTACTAAAAATGAAGACTTTGAACCCACCCGCAAATGTTTCTATCTGAAGCGATGGGCACCAAGTCTCGTGAGAACACCATGCACCTAATATAACGTAAATGGGGTGGTACCCTCACGAGAAGGGGTGGAACGGGAAAAGGTTTTTACTAAAAATGCGTATAGTTTTCCGCACGGGATGAAAATGATAGAACAAGTTGTGAAAATGATCCTATGTTTACTTCGACCCAAGTACATATATTATATTGCCAATCTGTTGCACAGGATCAAAAACTTTGATGACAGGGCTCACCGTTGTTGATGCGTCGTCAGATTGAATCTTGGGCACAGTTTTCAAACGCGCTCAAACGCGTGTTAATATTTTGTTCTGTTTCAGAGGCGCGGCTATTTGGATGTGAAAAGTTATCGTTTTTCTCATCGAAGAAAATTCAGAAGTCGAATCAATATGTTCATCAACTGCGCGAAAAAACTTAGAGGGTCCCTGTAGTCAGTTATTCGCGGTATTATGAGAGACAGCGTCGGAAGAAAATCATGAGCAGAATCGGGAACTCCATGTTTCATCATGGACGATTCATTTCACATGGAACTGCTCTAAGAGTCAATGGTGGTTCCTCTATGATTTTTTCCAAGTCGGCTTTTATGGAAGAACGCGCTGACACGGGTCCAAAAAAGTGGAATCGAATTCGAGTTATTATTTTTAGAAAATGACATATGGCCTTGAGTCAACTTTTGGAAAAGAGATTTTCCTTCCGTCTTTAAAGACGGAAGGAAAATTGCACAGGACGGCTTGCTATTTTTATGGGATTTCCCCTAGACTTCCTGACCTGATGACGATTCTGCCTGAAATTCTCCGAATTTACTCCGCTATATCCTGACAGATACTATGGACGGCCGCTCTCTTGAACTTTGTTCTTCTGGATTAGATATGCATGAAAAAGTTTTCGATGGTAAGTTTGGTGAGCAATCTATATTTACATGGACAAATTTCAGACTCAAAGCTGCAGGCGTTTGAGCGGTTTTTGCCCGTTTGTGATTGGCTGAGCCGATGAAGATGGATATGGATTCAGGTCGCAAACCCGGGCGCCCAAAGTTTTACTCACTTGGCTTCGAGCATTTCTTCTTTCATTTAAAATCTGATCCTTTCTTGCTCATAATCGAATCTTCCCGCATAAATATATGTACTGGGATGGATCAACTCTAACTACTCTGAGTTTAAGTGTAAGAATTTCTCTAAGAACGATTCAGCTCGATTCAATTATGATGAAAATATGGAAATTTTCAGAAGATCGTCTGTTTTTTTCATTTTTAAATATTTGCCTGGAATTGTATTGAATTGATGGAGGACGGAAGGGCGCAAATAAATCAAAAGAACCCAGTTAGAAAAGGATGTATCAACTTTTATTTCTATACTTACACTTAGAACTTAAATCTATGAGGTAATTGTGAATTTCTTAAGAAAATGGGTATTTTATCACTTGCGCTTCATCAGTTCGATCGGTTTTCCACTTCAGGAACTTGGAGCATCTTGAGTTGCTCAACGTCGTATAAAATTATTTACATGGCAACAATTCATAGCATCCTTAAAACTATGACTTTTCATTTACAAAGATAGAATTTTTAATAAATCACTTATAAAAAAAACGAAGCAAATGTAACTCTCGATTATTCAACGGTAAACGTCGAGCATTTCGGGTGAGAAATAAAAATCTTCAATAAGGGACATGCTAGCAAACTTTTTTCATAAAAAAAAGAAGTCAAAAAAACTCCGCACCAGAGTTGCAGGGTCATAATCATGTTCAATATCCATAGTGAGATAAGATCTCGTGAACTTTGAAGACTTACCAATCTTCAGAGGTGATGTGGAAGTACGCCATCCAACATGCTCCCAATTTCAGATGTACTTTGAACACTTTCCTGAAAAAAGAGGACGAACAAAGTTTCTCCATTAATGAAAATACTTCTTCTACATAGGAAGATCTATTGGAAAATCGAGCAAATCACAGTTGTAAAAAAGCAGTTTAAGAAGAGTGCTTGGAAGAATATTCTCTGTATCTATGTCGACAGAGTTCGAGAAAAGATCGGATGTGATTTAGCTTGAAATGCGAGGGTGCATTGCTGCGTGAAAATCTTCTTTATACATAAAAACGTTTAAATTAGAAGTGAAAGTGGATTAGGGATAGTAGAGAATAATGATACATCACCACCTATCATCAAGACCATCTTACGTATAAAAAATAATCCACGCGCCTTAGCCACTAAGGTAATCAACAATGACTAGTGGATTGATGAATGTATTGACAATCTCCATCATTACAGGTGCCCATAAGTTCGAAGGGGCAGAGGATCCCATTTAGCTTGTCATTCCTAGATTTCATCAAATAAAATTAAGTATTAATTAGTTCAATAACAATATTGGATCATAATTCATTTCGCTCAAGATATACTGGGTATGATCCGGCACTTTACGGATGCTATGATAATTAACCAATCAGAAAAAGCCCAGCTTGTAACCTGGTGGGGCTGAAATACGCAGTTCAACCTTTATCTAATCGAGATTGGAGTGTTTCTAGATTCCTCTCGGGTATTCGAACTCAAGTTCCAGCAATAAATTTGTCACGGAAAGAAAGTCGAAGTTAACATTTACTTAGGGTGGGATTTTTACTTGCACCCTTTCGCTTCGCAGGCGAGTGCATTTTCGACTGCGTAACAGAGAGAGAAATATACCTGAGCTGATACTAGACATCTACATAACTCACTCATAGTGACTTACTATCTCTGATAAGCTTGTTTTTTTTGCTATCAAGATGGACTGTGGATCGAGCGTCGTGAAAACGTATTATAATAATTTTGAAAAATTCCGAACAATATTAGATAGTATCAATTTCGACGCAATTTCGTGAAAAAATGTTTGATGAAGATCATTCGAATAATGGATTGTATGATATAAATGGAGAGATGTATACTCTAAAATCAATTCTTGTAGTAAACTAAGCTAAATCGATATGATACTTGTAGAAAAGAAACTTTTTTCGATTAGAACATCATTATCAGAATTCCTTTTCAGTCTCTCGGCTTCGTCTTGAGCGATTATACATGACTGAGGCTAATAGGCCCACTTTACTCCCTAGTTACGGAATACACTAATAATCGAATTACTTCCCATATGAGGGGATCCACAGAAATTTCAACATTTGAATTTCGGGATAATGAATTATCAATAAATTTTCTTTCTAGAAAAAGTTCATTTTCACTGTGGGCGAAAGTTCGAGTCCTATCGCCACAATACTTTGCAATTATACCGATCGAATCTTGAACAGTATGGGTCGGACATGTGATGTTAGGCGAAGGTGCTGCAAGATTAGATCAACCTCTGATATCTCAGAGCCATGGAACCTTTGAGCTTCACAGACGGAAAAAATCTGAACACTCCCACGATCGTTACCGCGCCGATTTCAGACTTGGGGAAAATGTATTTCTGACCCGGAGGGTCGGACGTATCTGAACCAAATGAGTAATGATTTGGTATGTTTCGAACCATCATGATCTGTTTCGATGACAGTTGTGGTATGGCTCAAAAGAAGTGTCAAGTTCTTTTGGGTAGCGCGGTGTACGTAACTTGAATGTCCATTTACTCATGGCACATTCAAGACACGAATCTGGATTTAATTTTCCTTCAAAACGTTAGGGTTTTTTCAGAATTTTAGAAAAATTGTTATTTTCATGCAAGCCTGGGGAAATAATATCGCCCAGTCACGCTCAGGAAAACCCAAAAAACGAGATTCGCGAAATTTCTCTCGGGTAGCAAAGTTCTAGTGGATGGATGAAACATGAAAGACTCAGGGACGTTGGAGACTATCAAAATTGACTCCGAAATTCCCCGATTAATTAAGATCTTTGGAGATTCTGGGCCGTATGCAAAATGTTTGAAGTACTGTGGATTCTCTCATAAGTGATGTAAGAGATATTTTCTGAGTGCACGGTACTGCAATAGCTACTAACCTTGGTGCATGGACCAGTTTCAGAACAGATTCATAAGGTCTAATAAACGTCTTTCTTCGGTCTTTGTATCTTTCTAGTAAGGAACCCATCAGTTGACTTTGATTTGATTGTTTTTTAGCATCTTTGGGCGGGTTTACTACTGTGATAGCATTCACAGACGTACTTTGATTGGTAGTAGTTTCTTTGAATTCTCCATCTACAATTGCTACTGCATTAATTTCTTCATTTGTATTTGTTTGTGCACATCTTTCCGGATGTATAGAAATTTTTTCAGCAAGTTCTTCTGCTAATTTTACATCTGCATTAAGCTCTACCGTAGCCTCTACAACTGAATTTGCGTCTGCGGTTGTTTTTTGTTCACGAACGAGTCTACTTGGTACTTCCATTTCATTCGCAAGCTCCAATAAAGCGATTTCTTCCATGAAAGTAGAATCTTCGGCAGAGTACATATCGGCAACTTGGAATGGATTGCTGCTAAAAGTATCTTCTTCATTTTTTCCATTAATGATGTCATCAATGGACTTATGGAGATAGAAATTTTCAAGGTTCTCATCGTCTACTGATGAGGAATTGTTAGATGTTTGGACTTCTATCACCGTGTTCGCAGGTTCATTTGAAGATTTTTTGTTCAGATCCGTGTCTTCATTGTCGTCAATCTCCATTGGATCATCCTTACGTGAGTCGTTGAGCATTTGTTCGTTAACATCATGATTGGAATCTATCGCCATTGGGACAGAGTCTGAATCATGCTGGGTGGAGGGATACTCAGCAATATCCTCCGACTGATCATTTGAGATGAATTCTCTTCTAGTTAAGACCTGTTTACTGGAACTGTCGGATAACTGAGAATCAGCGGTTAGAGTTTTTTGGGACAAAAACGAATGATCTTGGGGATTAATTTGCGTCGTATTTGGAATCTGCTCCGGGGTCCCTTCAATTGGAATTTGGCAATAGCTGGTATCAACGCCATCTCGGTCTGAAATTATAGGGACAACCGATCTACTGACGGATGAAGGATCATCACAATTTTCCTCTGCTGTTGAAGGTTCTTCAGACACATGATTCTGAAGCATATTCACAGGACTTGATGAATCATCCTCCAAATTAGAGTTAGTTGTATCACTTTTCTGTAAATCATTTTGTGAAACGATCACTTCAGATGACAATATTTGTGAATTCTGCTGATCGAATGGAGCGGTGTTTTCTAATTTGCTACCATCATCAGCAATACAGTTTTGAGCTAATAAACAAAGTGAATTTTTGTCGTTATCGCAAGGATCACTCTGCTGATTTTTGTTTCCACTCCTCTCAGCACCCGGATCTGAATTCAGATAGTTATCTTCATCACGCTTTCCATTATTGTCACAGTTAGAATCAGAATTGGACATGGGATAGGTGTCAAACTTAGCCGCGGGGAGTTCATTTACTGAATGAAGGTTAGGTGTTACTGAGACTGTTTGAGTGAGACTTGTAGAATCGGTCTCACACGATGATTCTCCGCCAATCTCTTTCGAAGTATTCTCGTCGTCCACTTCCTTGCTCTGAACGCACGACGACCGAGATTGATCATGATTTTCTGTTACGCCTGGGTCCAAAACTTGTGCAGAGTTGGCATCAGCAAAATCAACTAATAGTGCCGATTGTTCTGGCACATCGTCATGAGTTACGTCAACGCCGCTGTGATGAAGGTTGTCCACGTCGGTTGGGATTGATTCGACATTAAAAGCCTCTGTTTCAGGATTTGAAGGGACAGACGGTTCATTTCTCTGCGGTTGACTTGAACAGTCATTCTCGCTTATTTTGGTGTCCATTGGGACATTTTGCGTTTCTTCCGCATCATCGTGATGCACAGGCTCCTCAGTTTTCACGCTGAGGGCGTGATCAGCGGCAGGGATTGTAGGTTTCACATCTTCATATGACTGTTCAATCTTGACTCTATTCAAGAATGTGAGGCTTGAACTTTCACAGTTTGAGCCAAAATTAATCTTATCACCTTTGATTTCTACTTTTACATCAAGAATATTGAATTTTTTGTCATCACTAGTTTCTGTTTCGTTAGCCTCGAAATTTGTTTCCATATCTTGTACACCGTCGTTTGCATTTAGATCTTGCTCGTTATCATTTGCAACCATATTGACATTAGTACCATCAGTTACTTGCTCTTCTGGAGGAGAAGTATCTCTATTAGTTGTACGATTTTCACTATCAGAGTTTGTGGTATCCATAGGGGAAGAAGTCGATGGAACTCCTGTTTCGGAATTAATGACCTCCACGACGGGACTTGGCTTTGATGCGGAATTCTGATTGTTAGGAATAACAATTTTCCTATTCTTCAATTGTTGAGAGTGAGCAGCCACCTCTTTAATTCTATTAGTCAGTAGTTCTGCACCAGCGGATGGAACTCTGAAGGAGAAGAAGAATGAATTATATAGATTATTGGATCAAGACAATATAATGATATTTGAAAAAGTATTATATATGTATATGAATCTACTCGATTTGTAAAGGAAAAAATCCAGATTTGATAAAAAGACTTTAAATTACTGAAGAAAGAATGAATTTCAAGAAAAACTCACATGTATGAGGATCCTACAGCCTCCTGTCCCAATTTAGAACAAATTTTTGAAAGTCTGAAACATTCTTTCCGACCACTATTGATTTTTTCATGATACTCCGAAATTTTGGGTTGAATCGTCGATAATTTCTTCTTTTGTTGCTGCATTTTTTCTTCCGCTGCTTTCAATTGTTCTCTTAATTTTTTTATTTCAAAAGCAAGATTATCTTGCACATCTCTTTCTACTTCCCATTGTCGAAGGTTCCCAGACATTTCGGTTATGTCATCTAATACTGCATGCCTGGATAAATACGAATGAAGTTTTAATTGATGGAACGTATGGAATATTACTTTTGGATATAGAACGCACATCAATCATAAAGAAAGAAAGGAAATAATATCTTTTTATCACGTTCATTCTTGTTGGAATGACGCAGAAGATAGCGCCAGCTTCCAATAAGTGAATCAAGACTCGTACAAAATCACACGATTTTCCGATGCTAGAAAATTTTCACAGAGATCGAGGAATTTAGTAGTGATATATCTTGTTGCGCTCGATCGATCGTAATAAATAAAATACAACAATTGATCGAAGAGTAGGCACGTTAGCTCTTCTCTTTTCCAGACGAGTTTTGCATGTGCAAACTGTTTGTATAATCATTAAAATTTGAACGTACCTTTTCACAATCAACTTCTCTTCACAAAGAGCTAACAGTTTTTCTTGGTTTTCTGCGGGGAGGTCTATCAAATGTTGAACTTCCTCATTCACTTTGAGTTTGAAATCACTCCAGCTATCTTTCGACTGGCAGATGTTGGAGGAAAGAATTTGGTTCAATTCTGTCACATTTTGCAAACTCTCCTCAGCATTCAAAGATGTTGGTCTTCTTTCTCTCGTTAATCTATCCTCGCTTCTTTGATTGTTATTATTTGGAACGTGACGAGGAGCGCTATCA
This sequence comes from Eretmocerus hayati, assembly GCA_029851415.1. Lineage (NCBI taxonomy): Eukaryota > Metazoa > Arthropoda > Insecta > Hymenoptera > Aphelinidae > Eretmocerus > Eretmocerus hayati. The sequence continues at coordinate 138,655,825 of CM056742.1, forward strand.
AGGAATGATATTTTCATTCCTAAACTACGCTGATTTATTTGATCTTTAGTAAGAATTCTCAGAAGGGGTCGTTTTTGCCTCTGATTATTTTCTTTCATATCCGTATCTACGCGTTGAAGGGTGTGATTCGGCGATTCTCGATCTTGCTCATTTTGCTGATTATTTATTTGTTCTTTGGTCAATATTCGCAATTTCGATACCTTTTGAGCCACTGCAGAGACTGTTAATTTTTGATTGTTTAGAAGTTCCGTCATCTTGCCCAACAAATCTACCTGGTCTTTGCCCGACACGTTCTCGATATTCGAGCTCGAGTTTGCAACACTAAGCCGGTTTGATGGAACATCGGCGTCTGATCTTACGATATTGTTGGAAGTGTTTCCATCAACTTGACCGACCGGATGGGTCCTTTTTGCACGAATTGTAACAACAGACGTACTGTTTGAGCAAGTTTTCTTCGTATTAGGCTCGATTATCGCTGCCAACTGAGTGTTCATCTGGGCTGTTGATTTATTTTTAGATGACTCGGTTATAGATGAACGAGTATTGCTCATGGGAGTTGTAGGCTCTACAGCATGCGTCCTCGGGCTTGCCAATCCGACTGGTATTGTGGACTCAGGAACAGTAGACGAAACTGTCGGGATATTTCCAATTCGTTTCACAGATGACGAAGCTGCAAGCTCTCTAGCTTTTAGAAGCCGCATTTTTTCTCTCTCAATTATTTGTTGTTTCAACCGTCGATACTCTTCTTGTTGGGGCAGCGGTAGATGTTTGACAGCCTGTAAAGATAATTGTATGAGTCAAGATTACCTTGAAAATATTTATCCGAGCTACTTTTGCATTAGGAGTGTGGGGGGGGGGTGAAAATCTTGTAATGAGTCATTTCCCCGTTATGGAAGCAATTAAAATTTTACAGAACTTTGGATTAAATTATTATTTTCTACAAGATTTTAATATCCGGATAAATATCCGGAAAGTTCCAAAATATTCGAATACACATCACTGGAGAATGTATGAGATACAACTTGAGAGAGCCACATGATTAGAAACACCCATAAGAAATTAGATGGACTATCAAATTGGCAGACTAATTTAAGGAATTTCGTCTTAGAAGGCATATTGTATGGTTAAAAGTATATACTCATTCACGATGGTCATTAACTATGAAGCTTAGGAAATATTTACCTGAGGCGTAACAGATAAGCTCAGTAGCGGGCTTTCATACGATGCAGCTTTTGAAACTCCTAGTTCTGACTTGTTCTTCAAAAAGTTTACATCATGACCTATAGAGCTCTCATACGATACGGTTTTTGGGATTTCGGGGTCTGACTTCTTCTTCGACAAGCTTGCATCGTGCTCTTTAAGGCTTTTATGCGATACAGCTTTTGAAATTTCGAGATCCGACTTCTTCTTCGTCAAGCTTACATCACGAACTATAGGACTCTCACACGATGAGACTTTTGACATTTCGATCTCCGACTTCTTCGATAGGCTTGTGTCACGACCTATAGGGCTCTCATGCGATGTGGCTTCTGGGATTTCGAGGTCTGACTTCTTTTTCGACAGGCTCACAACACGACCTATGGGGCTCTCATAGGATGTGGCTTTGATGAATCCGAGACCTAATTTTTTCTTTGCCATATTTAAGTCGAAACCTGTAGTAGTAGGTTTGGCGGTAACAACTGTAACCGCAAGATTAGTTTTCGTTGATGTAGTGACTGATGCGATAGGATTGCTCACGGCTACTGAAATGGCTGATGTGCTATTGATGATGTCCTTTGGAACTACACTGAGAGGCTCTGTTATCGTGCCCAGGCATATTGCGTTGGTTAAAGACTCGTGTTCAGCAGTGACCACTCGTTGAACCGAAGTGATAGAATTTTTTTGTGCCACGGATTGTGCTTTACTATCACGAGACATTGAACTGATGAGTTCTGGAGCCTGGTTTACTGCAGCTAGTGCACCACTCTTAGGCCTCTTAGAAGGATCAAGCAAGCCGTTGAGAGCTGGGCAATCCTTATTTTCATTTGAGATGATGTTTTTACCAATAATTGTATTCGAGATGCTATTATTCGACTCAGTTTTCTGAGAGTGACTCGACCATATTTTGGACACTGCATCAGTCTCGATCGATCGCGAAGACGAAGAAGCAGCTATCTGTGCAGACACAGCTTTGATGTTGACCAACTGATTCCCAATATCGCTCTTCATAGTTGGAGATATTGAGGGGACCCTCACGGTGGTAATTTTTTCTTCTAGTGTCTTTGGAGTCGGGTCTGTCACAGTATGTTCGTGCTGTTGCCTGACGTTTTTCAGGAACTGATCCACACTTTTTTCAAAGTCAGCCGTGGGGACATCGAGAAGTTTGTTTTGAGACGAATCGACAGGTGGGACATTCTCGTTGTCTGAGATTGTGCCATCGTCAACACCAAACAAAACCTTTTTCGCTCCCAAGTCAGTCTGGCAGTCTTCGAGATCGGTTACATCGACCTTCCTCGTCATATTGGTGAGCTTATACCGTGACTTGAATACCGTGAGTGTGAGCTTTTGTTGTAAAAGTTTGCGTTGCTGCAATTGATTCTGAAAACGCTTGGCGTTGTTGACGACCTTAGTCGAGGCTGGAATTTGGTTTGTTCGCTTGACTATTTTGCGAACAATCGTCTCTGTGGGCGGAGGTGAGGTGGCTACTCTCTTAAGTGTGGGTATCTCTGCCTCGAGCTGCTCCTGAAAGTTTTCTTCGCTGGTGGCGGCTAGTTTCGCAGCAGCAGCAGCAGCAACTTCTTTCTTCTTTTTGAGCGACGCAAGCAGTTTCTCCCTCAACGCTTCCTCGTCCTCCTCAAGAAGTGGCGTACTCTGCCTCTCTTTCTCAGCGCGCTGCCTTGCGTTCTTTTCCTGTAGGGCTCGACTGTGCAGCTCTTGCCAGCGATCGTTAGTCTTTTTCATCGACCTGCGCCCCCTCCTGACGCGTCGTCTACCAGGTCGAGGTGACGGCGTCATCGAGGATAGGTCCGAACTTGCTGGCGTGTCGGAACGCGACTCGAGTACAGCCACCTCGTCGTCGGGCGAGGCAGCCTCGGCAAAAACGGGCGCCGCTGGTAAGGGCGTAAATCTTCTGGGCCTGGGCTGTAGTTTGAGCGGCTTGAAGATGGGTTCCCTCAACGAAGCAAGCTCCGAGTTGACTGAAAACTCGATCTCGCTGATGGGCTGCATCTGCGCACTCCTGAAGAGGCTTTGGGGAGGCTCAGGGTTTGGGCAACTCGCATGCTGCTGCAGTCTCTTGAGTGTTGCTTGCTTCAACAGTTGCTTGTTACCCCTTAGTACCGCTGACGGAACCAAGCTCGGAGGCTTGTCCAACGCGCGGATGTATAACGGCTCGCCGAGCGATGGCCAATCGAGCGACGACGAGGATGAGCTGAGCTCTTTGGTATCCATGGGCACGAGTGGGCTGCCGTCAAGATCGGTCTCACCAAAGTCGTCGCTCGGGGTGGTTTCTACCATCTGAAGCTGCGACTCTGGATGGACAGGCTGTTGCTCCACCGGGGCCTCAGCCTGGGGTCCAGGCACGGCTGAATAGGCGAACAAGGGACCAGCCGGAGCAGTTACAAGAAGAGGATTGACGGACTGATGGAGAGCCGGGAAACCACCCACCATTTGCGCGGCAACTGGGTTGTAGAAAGGATTGAGGAGTCCGGTAGGACAGCCCAAAATGACAGGCTGACTGAATACTCCGAGAGCTGCTGGTGGCAGTGGCGGAGGCGCTAGCGGTGCCATTGGATCGGCAGGAGTCGGATGCGATCCTGGCAAGTCTTGATCGTAAATGGTTAGGTCCGTCGGAGAGTAAGGCCTCGACTCTGGGTTGACCAACTCGAGGAAGCTGCCGTCAAGGTGTCCAAGCTCTGGCCTAGAGGAAGGCATTGCCAAACCCTGAGGCGTCTCTGTTGGCTTCGACGGCGTGTACAAGCTGGCGTCGTGACTTTTCGTAGTCTCATCCTGATCAAGCAAGAGCGGGGCTAAGTCATCCGTCGGCGAGTACGGCGCATCGTCCATGTCGCTCATCTCTGCAAGCTCCATGTCTGAATCAAGGTCCATGTCCTCGCTGCAGTAGATGTCTTTCTTGAGATCCATGGGAGTTTCTGGGCGGCAGACCTCCGCTAGTAGGGGAAACTCCTCCACGAATGATGCCGTGAATGGACTTTCTATGTTTGGAAGCGCTGCTGGCGAGCTGCTTCCTGATTTCTGTGGTTCCACATTTCTCTTTTTGACTTTACCACTTTGAATGCGGGTACGGTGCTTCTTAAGAACAGCTGAACGCAGAGCAATCATTCGCAGCTCCAGATCTTCGTCATTGTCGTCCATTATAAAGTTTGGCAGTTTTTGAGATTCGGGTGGTGGCGGCTCCTCGATCAGTTCAGAATCAGAGTCATCAGGTTTAATCGAATCGATCTGTTCGTGCACAGCAACTGAAGTTTCTTTTGCCGATTTCGGGGATTTTGGAGAATTTGACTCACTGACAACCCCAGTGGTAGTTTTCTCAGTCCCACTGATCGGGGCTTCTTCGCTTTTTGTAGTCGATTGGACATCACTCGGTGGCTTGATTTTTTCATCCTCAAGACTCGCAGAGATAGAAGTTGTTTCCGTATTTGATTCAAGCGTCATCAAGTCTACACTCTTTTCATCGAGTTTTTTTTCGACTTCAGATTTTGGATCATCTTTGATCACATCGGTTTGCTTATCTGAAGAGTCAATTCCGTTCTCTTTCTCACTACCTCCATCCTTCCCCTTGATCGCACTCTCTTTTTTCTTCTGAGACTCCAATTCTCCCTCTTCTTTCCTACCACTGATCTCTGACTTTTCTTTTTCATTCTCAGGTTTGGACTTCTTGATGATATTACTCAACTTATCTTTCAAAGAGGATCCTTTTTCCTTGCTACGACTAGAAAATGGTTCCAGCTGTCTAACTTTCTTCAATAATTTTGTAACAGCACCACCAGGAGACGGCAAGTCTCTAAGTGCATCGTCAACAATGGAATGAGCTACAGGTACCGGTTTTTTCGGCAAAGGTTTGCTCCGATGACGAGGAGATGGTGCTCTTGAAAGAGTAGACGTTTTTTGTTTTCGTTTGGCGGCCACTTGAATGGATGAGCTACGCGAGCGAGTAACTGGTGGAGATCGACGATGCTTTCTAACAGGAGAAGGAGACTTGACGAAACTGATTTTTTTTCGTTCAGGCGAATGATGGCGATGCGATTTGGTATGGCTTGTAATACTGCTATCTTTTCTTGACAAGAGAACGGGAGCTGTCGCCTCAACATTGTGTATCGAGTCTTTAATTGAAAGTGCAAGGTCTAAACAGGATGCTGGAGACTTTTCTCGTTTCTTCTTCTTCAATTTTTTCAATAGTTTGCGACGCTTCCGTCGCTTAGTATCATCATATAACCCCACAAGTTCCATATCACTATCACTAGAGATTGGCACAAGACCACTACTAAGTGCAGCAGCAAGTTCAACGTCATTTTTTTCTTGCAAAGTGCTGCTGCTACTGGTACTAATGGATGACAAGTCCGAAGCTTGTTTGGTACTTTGTTGTTTCTTGCGATTTTCCTTTCCCTGTAGTCCCACATCTCTAGGGCAAATGTAATGGGCATCTGGTACTGAAAAATAGCAATGAGGTAAGAGGGCTGTATAGTAATTGGTGAGCATAAGAATCAATTATGACAACAAGAGTGGAATGTTTAATAAAATTCGAACTATGTTTATTCTAAGCGTGTTCTTGGGAACAAATCTCAATGTTTTGCCATTATTAAGGCATTTTCGACCTTTTTCGAGGTTATACAAGTTTAGACGAGTTCTGAACCACTGAAGCCAGCGCGAAAAGGGTTATCATTATGAAGTACTACAGTGGCGCCGGCCGAGAATCAAAGCCTGGCGAGAAGCCTGGCCCCCTGCATCGAGGCGAAAACCATAATGATACCCACAAGATCGCAATGGTTTCCAAATCTCAATCATGAAAGAAATTATCAAGACGCTTCATGTTTTCGGAATATTGTAAAATAATGTCAATTGATGCAAATATTTTCCAATTGAAGACAAGAACATACTCGGATCAGTGCCATTCAGCTTGAAGAAAAACGTGAAATCGTATGGAAAAGGAGGAAAAGAAGTAACAAAAATTAAGAAAGGAATGTGCTGATGAGAAATTGAGGACCTAGTATCACTTACGAAAGAGATAAGCTTACTGAGGATATTGTAATACATATATGCATGAAGTATTGTAGAGGATTGCTCATAGACCTAGAACTAGCTAACATTTTTTGGTAGTTATTCCGACCGCGATAGGTCATTAACTGATAAGTCATTGGTGGCGTGGAGAAGATGACTATGCAGTGACAGACGGGTGAGTCACTCCGTTTTTTGCAATTAATCAACAAACATTTCGAACAATTCTATGTTTTAGAATCGTTTTCTACACAGAAATCTAACAATAATCCATCAATTCAGATGAAAAGAAGTCGTCGGTATAACCACTTGGCGTACCAATTTAGCGATTCTTAGTGCCCGCCATACATACTCGATCACAATGTGAAACTTTTTCATAGTATGGCACTTGGATATTCGGATAGATTATCTAGAAAAATTCCATCGGAAAAGCATGACCATCCTGATAGGGCGATTCTGAACCAATCAAGACTGCGATCAAAGTCGAGATCAAAGTTGCGTAAAATGCATCAAACTCTACTGCTCCGTTAGTCCATCTCTCGGCCAACTCTTGAGTCGCTCGGCCATGTGGAAATTTCGTGCATTTTACGCAACTTTGATCGCGGTTTTGATTGATTCAGAGTCGCTGTCTCAGTATGGCGATGCTCTTCCGATGGATTCTTTTTCGGTCATCTATCCGAATATCAAAGTGCCATACTGTAGAAGAATGATTCTAAATATCTGGAAAAGTTGACCTTTTTGATCGAATATGACGGGCACTAAGAATCGCTAAAGTGGTACGCCAAGTGGTAGCGATGACTTTTTTTCAACTGAATTGACGGAATATTGTTAGATTTCTGTGTAGAAAATGACCCGAAATATCGAACGATATGTTTGTTTATTAATTACACGAAAAACGGAGAAGCTCCCCAGTCCGTCATTGCATAGCCGTCTTCTCTGTACCTCCAATGACTTATTAGTTAACGACCTACTGTCCTGGTAGGAATAACTACCAAAAAATGTCAGCTAGCTCTTGGTCTATTAGGAGATATCAAGGGGAAATCGCAGTGCTATAGCATAATTTCAAATATTGTCTAGTTCATACCGATGATATACCGATGAATTATTAAGAATTTGACAACTTTAGTGATCGGCATTCTTTTAGGAGAATTGTAAAGAAATTCTTGAGGAAAGAGAGAAATTTCAAATAATGCGTGGCGTACAAGTTGTTTTGTTCGTAAACAGAAACGGAAAAAGAAGCGAGCAAATTGAGATTGGAGGGGGAAAGGCTTTTCGTATGAAATTAAATAATCTCAAAGATGGCTGACAGTCGGGAATTTTGCAGTGCCAAAAAAAAATGTTTCCCAAAAATACGAGGAGCCTCAAGGATCAAGAAAAAGTTGAGGGGAGCGTGAATGAACATAGATAATCGAAGAGACAATAAAGGGATCCACTATCACCCTATCAGATTACAAAGAATACTACATGCCTTTGCATTGGGGCTCAAATGGAAGGAAAGGAGGTCTAAGCAGATCAGGGCTAAAAAGAAGACCAAAAAGTAAAACTTATCACCGCATTCTATTGAAAAAAAGAAAGCGGCTATTGGAATCCCAACTTGAGATTATTAAGTAAAGCATTACTTGGAGAGGCAAGACTAAGAGCCGGTGGGGACTTTTTTAAGAGTGGTGGGAATTCTGCATTTGAGGGGAAACATCGATAACCATTTTGATGCAAAAAATAGGTATGTTGTAGATACGAAACCACAGAGTTATTTCTTCCGGTAACAGCTAACAAAACATAGACAAAAATTATTAAAGCAAGATTGGCGCGAACAGCACAATCGGGACTATTTTTCATACATGTACTCATCCATGACCAGAATTGAAAAAGCGAAAGTCGAAAAAATTTGTAGTTTGAAATGAGAATTCAAATGAAAAATATTCTTGCTCACCTCTATAATATCCATTGAATGTCAGACTCTTACACCACGGATGACACCGTTTTGGCGATAAGCAGTGTGGACACTGTCCGAAAGCTCTCGGTGGAAATTTGTAAGATTGCTGTTCTTCTGATGAACTGACATCGTCAAGAGATATTTCACCTTCTTCTTTTTCATCATCTGGCTCCGCAGCTTCTGTGCTGGAAACGTCGCTGGCCATTTCTCGTCCTCCTCGTCATATGCACAATATTTTACTGAATATGTTTAGAAGCAAGTGGAGTTGAAAATTCTCCATGGTCACACAGATGTTATAATACAATATATTTCATTTCATAATACTTTCGCTTGACACATTGATAACTATGAATATTTAGTGGCAGTTCTTTAGATATCAATTTTTTCTATAGCAAGGAGGTAGGTACCGCAAAAACTTGCACATCATGCATATAGGACTATGTATTTTCAGGAATATGCAGTCTCACTGCTTATAGACGATAAAAATGATTAGATGCAAGTGAATTCTGACATATTTCATTCTCAGAGCATTTATGATCAATGTCATGCCCAGTCTTCTGCTACATACTATCATGAGTAAGCAGTAAAGTTTGGTGAATGAACTGCATGCACGTTGAATAAAAAATTGATGCCAACTATAGCTGCAGCCAACATACCATCTACCGAACTGATATGAAATGATCATCTTACAGGCATTGGACTCACTTTATGCAGTACTCATATTAGTGACGATACTTAGCAGTTGTATTGTGTGTGCCAACTGGAGATAATGATACTGTGTAGGAGGTGCACTTAGAGCAAATACTCACTTAAAAGGACTCAAAATTGCCTGGTTCGTTTTTGCTTTGCAAGAGTTATTGTTCAACAAACTTGAAAAGATCCAAACATTCCAGAGCAGATCAAAGATGGCATCACAAGTTTGAATTCAAAGGGCTTACAGGATGAATCATGAAAAATGATATGTCAGTAATGGAACACCAATATCTGAAAGATAATGGGTCCTTTGATGAGGTGAAGTAGATTTTCTCAAAACAAAAATTCCTAACACTCAAGAACCAGATATTAAATACATCAAGAAGACAAAGAAGCCAAGCAGAACAGACATGAGAAGCTATTGCATGTGTCAAGACAACAAAAGGAAAGAAAGCTTCTTGAACTTATCAAGAATCAAGCCGCTATATGATAGATTAGCGAGAATTAAAATTGGTTGGAATAAATTAAAAAATTGATAGGAGATGATACATTCGCTATACGTACGCTAATGCATAAAAATATAAGTTCACGCGCCCAATTGGATGGTGAGAGATATTATGAGCACTAGTCAAGAAAAATTTCTGTTGGAATTCAAACAAATGTACAAAAAAAATGTAAACACACTGCCCAATCTTCACAATCTGTGCAATCATTATTATAATACTGCACATTCTCTCGGCAGCCTTCTTCTCAATATAAGCAAACATAATTCTTCTCCATCATGAACAAGAGGCATAATTACCTCCTTTAGCTCATATCTGCACCTATCAGTGTTTGAAGGAAGCGGATCATAAGAGTTTTATTACAGAAGTACACAAGGCAGCAGTCAATGAAAAATTTGCAAGATGAATGGTCGAACAGACTCCAATAACTGTTCCAAGTTGTAGAATACTATCAATACTCTTATTGAATATGCAGAAATTTACTTGACCAACTCTATTGCAGAAAATCTAATGATGGAGTTTAGGTCATGGGTGTGATCAAAGAATGGATGGAAAATGAGAAAAGCACTCCCCTGCCCAGCAATCTAAACTTTTGATGAACACTAGAGTGCATTAGGCTAGTTAGGCCAAACACACACTTCTTAGAAATTTGAAAAAAATTCTGCGTAGTAACAAGCATGTCCATGAGATAGCAAAGGGCAATTCTACCTTTCTCACAGAGATATCAGAAATATTTGTAAGACTCCCAAAACCTTTTTGTATACATGATTATCTTACAAACTTGTGTTTACTTTTGCCATATGAGAACAAGAAGCAAGTCTAAACCTAATTTTGGCACCTTCAATGGCACTATGCAGAGGACTTTTCTGTTTCCATCATTCTGATGCCATTTCATGATAAAGTGGAGTCACAATAACATCCACATGCCTGCCTTACAGTTCTCTCAGTAGCATCCACTAGTTTTTTCCCAACTGCGTCACAATGATTTTTGACTTGCTCAACCTATCAATGATCAAAGGCTTTTCCCCAGCTGGATATTTACAAATACAATAAAAAGCAATCTTTGGGTAATGGACCAGTAAGTGTTAACGGAGTAATATTTTGCATCAACAAAGCTACGCACCACTGGTCCGTTGATTCAGCTTGAAAAGACTGCTGCATAGAAATAAGTTATATAGAAAAGAACAACAACAGCTACCATTTCTTCAACATCTACACTCGAACATTACTACTTCAGCACTTCAGCACTGCCATGCACGACAAAACTATATCCTTCTAATATTATTCTATTCGTTAATGGATTAATTAGAGGCAAAATCTGATCGTGACTGGTGGCATTCCGATGCGAGTAACATATATTGGAAGATTTTTTGAGCAAGCTAGGTAACCATTTGGGAATTGAGTCATCTTCGAGTGAATGATTTTAGGTTGTCTAACAATATTACTCTATAATCACCACGCGGGACAAAAAAAAGGTCAGAAGTAGGAACTGTTAACTCGTAACCCAGAGCATCTGGCGTACGTATAGCGAAAGTCATGCCCATTAAAACTAGGAATTGTATCCGGATTGTATCGCGCCGTCAAGGTTAAATTACGCATTACCTGCTCCGTAACTGCTCCAAATAATTTATTCTCGTGGTGCTGAGTAGTCGTCGTGGGTAACAGGATCATGGAAGCATTCATGAGGGAATTGCCGAGATTGCGATAAATCCGTCACTTGGAATGGGCACACACGACTAAATTATTGACGAAACCGATGCGAAACGCTTACTCGGACGAAATTATCAAAATGGAATTTCCGTGGCACGTTGTATTTTATTTCTTTGTTGGAAGACACGTTCACTCTCGCTGACTCTTGCCTCGCACTTCCTGGCTGCAGCTACACGAGCAGAACAACGAGAGGGACACTGAGACTCTAACTCACTCTTGCTCACTCTGACCCTCTGACTGAGAGAAAAAGACAGAGAAAGAGAAGCAAGCAGTCTATCGAATGATGGTCTTTCTTTATTTGATCCTATGTGGTTTCTCTCTCTCTCTCTCTCTCATGCAGATCGATCGGGCCTCGAAGTTCTCATGGACTTCTTTCCTGACCGTGCATTGGACTTTTCGACTCGAGCGCACGAAGCGGCGAATGAATCCACACCACATCACACACACTGCACAGGCAGTAGGCACACAGGCACACACTGCCCACGCGCATGCGCGTTACGCTTTTTTGGTCACAGCTGATACTCATCGAGTGACGTCAATCGCGTAGCACGTAGCAAAATTTGCAAAACGTAAAGGCGCGAAGGGGCGAACGACCTGTGCTGTGACTGTGAACTATACCTGGCGTGGGTGATGTAAATAAAAGCTCTATAGTGCACCTGTAAGTATGACTAAGCGTTTATTATATTATGCTATTCCTAGATAAATCGAGACTCAAGAGGTGAAGAGGTGACTGTAATAGGTCATGTTCGGCACGTACGCCATGCCATGCATGACATGAGCTATGAGCTTCGTCATTCGAATGTCGTCAATAAATCTAATTAAAAATGTAGAAGTTCGAGTGTCAAATCGTTTAATCTATATTGCCTTGCAAAGTAAAACAAGACGTAAGTGACATTTTCAAAAATTTTGAGTTTATCGTTGTATGTACGCGTAAAGTTGTTCTATATCAAAATCACATGTTTGAAAAAAAGTTTGAAATGCCTTAAATTATCACTTTTGTAATCGCAAATACATTAAGGTTAAATGGAGACGGCCGAAGTCTTTTGTGATTATCTCGGTTTCGCGTTTGTGTCACTTACGCCTTTTCTCACTTTGTAGGGCAGTATATGAGTAGTTCCGTGGAAACATTGAAATAATTTTTGTCTCAACCTTTTGGAAAGAAATCGTACCAGTCATTATCGACATATTTTTTGGTGCTCTTTTTGATTTTCACACTTCGCGGAGTACTTTTTCGCGAAAATCTACACTTGCTCAGTTTTTTGGTCAATTCCGTTCCCTACTAGTGCGGCCCTCAAATGCGAGACTGCGGGGGTCCAAATCAACATTTTTCATTAATTAAACCGCTTGGCCGTGAGAGCAATTTTGGTGGAAAATGTCACGTTCCGTGCCCGCTGCCGCGTTATCCATGTTATATACTTGTGGTACCCATGAACCCATGAATGGAAATTTTTTATCCGTGAGCGACTTAATTTATGCCTTATATGTTTTGAAAAATCAGAAATCCATCCTAGAACTCATGGGTGTGAGATTTGGGGTTGGCACACTTTCGACCCTCAAATATCAAAGTTTCCGTGAAACTACTCATATGAATTTGGTAAAAAGTATGGTTTGAGTTTGAGTTAATTGTAGTGATCAATCGCGAATCTGTTAACAGCTGATGAGAAAGAAACTGCAAGATGCATGACATGCTGATATGCTATTTATTTTGACCGATTTGAAGTATTATACTGATTGAGTTTTTATAGTATGAACAAAAATCATTACACTCGTAAACAAGCCTGCTCGTACATTAATAAATTCAATTGAAAATATGAACCTATTTTCGGCTGTATTTCATGACAGCAGCAATTTCATCTTTCACATATCTCACATGTTACTGATCAGAGCAAAATAGTTGCTCTCTCAAACTTTCAAGCCCTATCGTCAAGCTTTTTTAGATATTCTAAACCGCAGAGATTTTTTTTTTTTTTTCAATACAAGTTTTGGGCAAAAGAGTACGTTTCGGACATGGCTCTGCAATTTTTACTTGTGATACATTTAATGAAGTGATTAAAGAATCATTTAATAAGCGATATTGGTGCAATGTGCATGTATGTGCTCTGAGGTATTTTTTTCTCGGTGTTGATTTCATCACATCCTTTTGAAAAACCTCTATGAATTTTCACCAAGCATTCTCGTGACAGCGAAATTGGTTTCGTGTTAAAGTCAATCGTTTGTCTGTCCATTTTGTAAATTGAGTACTAAATCAGTTGAATCTTGTTCCTTGGCGAGTCGCAGATGATACTTTTTGCTCGGACACAGCCGACAAATATAATTCTCTTCCTCTTGATCTTCTTTCTAATCAATGATTACTTACGATGATAGGTAATAAAGGCGATTAAGAGCGGTGAAAATTTATTTTTCGATCCGAGCGATTGTTTTCGGCCCGAGCCTTGGCGAGGGTCAAAATTAGCACGAGCAAAGCAAAAAACTTTTCGCCTGAGTATCGAAATACGTTTTCCGATCGGGTGGACGTCAAATGAACGAGAACTGCCTGGCGTATAAAGCAGCTTATAGTACTTTACGCACAGCCGTTCAAGAAAATTGTTGGCCGAGAGCTGAGAGTTTGAAAATGATAATTGTTTATCTTAAGAGAATGAAGAATTTCCTCCGATTACCTTTCAAAGTATCATCTTATTGCTTCGGTTACTGATGGTTGAACCTAAAAAGTCAATCGGGATCTCTCGAGAGATCCCTTGCAATTTGAATATTTTTTCCCCTCGACCATCTTTCTGCTTCTTTTCACATACTGATGTTGCATTTACACGAGTTGCAGTCCAAAATTTAATGGACCTTAGTTTATTATACGAGTGAGGATTTGCAATTTAATTTAAACTATTGCAAATACCTGTTCTAGACTTCAAAGCAGCATACATTTCGTCGAAAAAGTTCTCTAAAAGGAACTTGTCCTCGCAGTAATTCAAGATCGGCATTTCAAAAAAGGCGTTTTCTCCGTTGATTTCGTACCAAAGGGGGCTTCCACGACGATGTGCTCTGCGTGGTCACGAGGGAGGATCGCTAGTCACGAGTATAATCTTGCATCTGGAAAATGTTTCACCATTAAGAATATGGAGAGGATGCTCCATGCAGTAACACCAAGGTATACGTGTGTTTCCCCGCACTGCGTCATGAAATAATAATAATAATAATAATAATAATAATAATAATAATAATAATAACAATAATAATAATAATAGTAATAATAATAATGAGTTTTTAAATAACAATTTCTCGTAAGTTCTTTGATATCCTCATCGTATTGAACTGTAACGGAGACGAATATATTCAGTTCGGTCACTGAGTGAACGTGACGTGAGTTTTATTGTATTTGGAATATATCGTAAAACAAAATGAAATGGGTTCTTCAGCGCACATGTCGCACATTCTCTAAAAATATTCGAGAGGAATTCCACTCAATTCGAGTGAATTAAATTTGGAATTTTTTAAAAAGTACGATCATGATGAAGCTGTTTGTAAAAAAATTGAAGAGAGATACCAAATACAGCATTCTGAGATATCAAGCAATACTTATATAAAAATTGTGAACTGTCGTGAAAACATCGACGGCCATCAAGTTGTGTACCGAAATTCATAGATTCACGTGGAAAACGAATCAACGGAGTTGAACGAAATTGAAGATGGATTTCCTTACAAACCTCGGTTGTTGTACAATTTCAGATACCCTGGAACTTTATGTCAGAATACAATTTTTCGCTCATAATCTGATGAATAGAGTTCATACCTTTGATATTTATAAGAATTATGTTTTTTCATCCGTGATGATCGTCAATTAATATTGTGTAAAACGCGAAAATATTGCAACTACTCACACTGAAAATCATCATGAATTGAGACATACTTATTGGCTATCGGATATTCTAAGACATTATTGAAAGTGAGGGTAAAGTATAGAAAAACTAAAATATGCAATAGGCGCCGAGCAGACTTCCGAGCAGCGTTGCGGATTGTCGCCGTCTTGTCACTGCGATAACGGTTCAAGCTATTGCTATAATACGAATAAGTGCATGAACGTCGATGGTATTCGGTAAGGGCAGTGGGTGAGGGTGGCTGACAGTGCACTCAGAGCGAACCGGAAGTCATTCTGTACTATCCGATTGCATTGCAAGCATATATGATAGTCATGATACGTACGGGAGAGGCGCGGTCGCAAGTTGGTCGTCGAATCTGCGAATACCACGTGTACTGTAGACAAATAGGGCCATCGTTTGGAAAAGTTGGGGTTCAGCGGTTAAAAAGCATTTTGCAACTAATGTTCACGATGACTTGCGTATTTAGCAAAATAAGGGATGCGTGACAGTCAATTCGCTGTGTCTCTTTGGATATCATTTCTTATGAGTTTAAATTTTCATCTCATAATGATCGGCCTTTCGCGCGCGTATTGTCGTAATTCAAATGTTTTTGTGATCAAATACGTCCAAGATCTTTATTTTGAATATTAATGTTGAATATTAGGATTTGATTCAATTTTTTAAACCAGCAGGTTATTACATTCAACTAATAGTCGCCTGTGCAGAAAGTCAATATGAGAGAACTGAGAGTTTTTAGAACTCAATATTCACCCCGCTTAGTGAATTATTCCAGATATCCTCTAAAAATAATCAGCATCAATCTTTTTTTGGATAGCTTAGTTTCTAGAGCATCTCAATTTAATGTTGTAAACGTTTTTTTCATATATCTTCGACGCCAATACTTAATTGAAGAACATTATCGGTCTGAAAAATTTTCATGCAAATGATTCCACGGAATTTTCTTAATGAATCTTCTAATTATTATTTCAACCACTTAACTCTCTACTAAAAAAGTTCGAGCCTGAAGTTTCGTTTGAAGTCATCCTTGTAAATTCTATTGGTCAAAATCTGGAATATCTGCCATCCTCGTGACACTTTTAGGACTCTCGAAGATAAATAATAATTGAGGGGCTGCGTGGAAGAAAGACATGATGACGGTTACGCGCTTTTCTTGCCCCTCCGCGTTTTGAGCCCTCTGAAGACGTATTGTCCTAACCATACCCATTAAACTCGTTTTTCATGATGTATTCATAAACCTTGAGATTCTGGAAAGTGTGTCTCAAACATATGCCCTTACAAATGCTTGTTCATAAAATCGTGCGAGTTATATGCCCTTTTTATTTCACATTTGTTTCTTCATAACAGTTGTTCTCAGTTTAATGACTGTCTTTCAGCCTAGGATTAAATCGAACCACTCAAAATCGTTGATATGAGAAGTTTAGGACTGTACGTTATTGGAAATATCCATATGCTATATATATGGATATTTCATAGTCAGGAAGTATTTAGGTTATATTTTTAACCGAAGTCGGTTGAGTAAACATCATCGCACGCAACTCCACTCATCATTTCATACCTTGTTTCATACTAATGTAAAACATACCCTATCCTTACATAATTTGGAGGATCCGAAGTTTATGAGAAACCTCACACATTAGCACAGAAATTTCACAATCGGTTCATGGAAATCAAAGAAAATAGAGCCATAATTTCGTTACATGTGAATTTTCCGCGTACTCACGTGGATTTTGGACCTTGAAATCACATTTTCATCGCGGAATGAAAACCTGATTTCGTTTTACAGCTACAACTCCGGTCCAACTGCTCTGGATCAACTCCGGCAAGAGAGATTTTTTTCACGGAAAACAGATCAACAATTGATGGAAAATAGTTCCAAAAACGTAGAAAATAGGAGATGTGCTATTTTCTATACATATCCACGTAATTAGCATTTTCTATACAAGTAAATGTTGACCGATACAGAATGTGCTTTTGAAATAACTCTTTGCGTGTTTTAGCATTTATTACAATCGAATTAATATTGAGAAAAGTCGTTCCCGATCATCCCACAAGAACAATGAAATGGGTCTCAAAATTCCATGCCGGAGTTTCGTGGAGGAACAAAATCTTCTTCGAGTTCCTCAAACATTTTTTTGAGAATCAAAAAAGCCTCGAAGGGCATTACTGACAATTGAGAAATTTTCTCGCAAATTTCTAGCGCGTTGGATTCTGAAGGCATATGAAAACTTAGCTTTGCGAAGTCCAGAGGCTGATTTGTGTTGAATATTCTTTATTTTGAGGAATGTATATATAGCTTCATGTGTATATAGTTCCTAATTTTATCAAAGATTTACAGTTATTGTATGTTCAAGGTTCTTTTAGTTACCCGGTAGCAACGTTGTTATTATGCACACTACATCCTGAAGCTTGTTGAAATGAAAGTCAACTTGAGTAGATATTTCGTGGGTCTTGAGAACCGAACTCAAGGTCCTGAAGTTTTTTTCTATCATATACTATACAGTTATTGCTACAATAATTATTTACAAAAATTATGATCTATGATGCATTTCTTACCGTACTACTGATGCCTCCATCAGATCTCCGTATATGATCTTGGATCATTCACAATTAATTGGGCAACTATTTTCATACGTTGTATAGACATCTTTTAAATATTAGCTCAGATATGCTGGCATGGATCACATAGTATCGAGCATCGTATACACAGATAGAGACTAATCATTAAAATATTTCCAATCTAATTTGATGGATTGGTAAAAAACGCTATCAAATAGCGAATTAGTAAAATATGGCCTGACTCACATGTTATCATTCATTCAGTTTTTTTTTTTTTTTTTTTAAAGTTGTCAGGTTTCTTTGCGAGTAAAAATAGTCATAACCGATGGCACGATTGCAATGATCAATGGAAGCAGGTAAGATGACAAAGATGATGACATTCTTGTGGAAGTGTTACACATATCACCACGGCAGTAGCACATAAATACTCGTTTGTTTCTCCTCGTTGCAAAATCGCATCGTTCCTCGCTATCATCGGGTCCTCGTTGTAAACAGGCACGCTCCGTTGCTATCCCATATTCTGTGATATAATTATTCATCAATTAGATTGAATTATAAGTACGTCTTTTGAAAATAGTTAGCTCATATGGTTGTCAAGTAATGATGTTTTCTTACGTCCGCATAAGTGATCATGAAACATATTAATGTCGAGATAGTGATTGAAAAAATGGGATAAAATAGATTCAAGATGTGACTCGGTTACAAAGCATATCTCGATGACAAAGTTGTACTATTTCAAATTATGAGCGATGAAAATCAAAATGAAACAGGGTTGTAAATTCATTTACAGGATAAATCGGAAATAAATCATCTCCTAGCGTGATGGGACATCTTCCTGGCACTTGTGTAGAAAGTTGATGATTATTGAATGATCCTTTTGGGGAAACGATTTTTTCCTTTGGATAAAACAATTTAGTAGAAAAATGATCAACCCAATACCATATAAAAAGCTGAGAGGATTAAAACTTTTCGGTTAATTAAAGATCTAAGGAAAATACTGATAAAATTGTTCCATTAAATCCTTTTTCGTCAAACAAGAAGTTATTCTTGGTCCAAAAAGAGAAAAGAGTGGAATGAATCCTTATCTTCAGATTGCATGCGACCAGGTAAATGATTGTGTTTCTTACCATTATTGAGATTTTTGCTCTCAATGATTTTCATGCACCATCCGGATGCACAATCTTCTGCAACTACACCCTTTTCATTTGCTATTTGCGTAGAATTCAACATGAATGGATCTTTGCAAGATCCAAGCTCTCCTCTAGATCTGCAGCTAACACATTTCCTCGATTTCACTGAAAGATGAAAATAGAGGAATGAGTCATATGAATGTAATGTAGCCTCATATAGAGACTATAGACTATAATGTCACCGGGTGCCAATAGGATCGAGATCGGTATTTTTTTTACCTATATATTTTCGTTTAGAAATGATCAAGATTCAATTCAAATTATTTTGATAGCCACAATCGCTGCTATACGGATTCACGTGTAAATTATATCTCTAAATATGACATTCATCACGACCCCTTCAATGAAATATTTACTCCGAATCAGGAGAATCTAATGTTATCTGGCTATATCGTATGCATAGGCGTAGACGAATATAATAGTGGAGAACAGCGGTCGATTTTTTGACACTTACCTTTCTGCGTAGGCTGCTCCGCAGTAGAAGGATCTATTAGCAATAACACGCTAGTGATAACGACAAGTGCTTTCCAAATTCCCATACTTCTAAATTATTTTAATCCAAAAAAATTTCAGGATATACTTTATACTTTGTATTTTTAATAGCGAAAAGATGTTTGCCCGCACTCAGCCATTTTGGAACGAACTCGTCTCACCGATGAAAGAAAAAGAGAGAAAACGGAATGGATATTCACCTGAACCGTTGTCTCTCTCACCTTTCACTTGATCAAGCTCGGCTCACAGTGTGAGCCGAGCTTGATCAAGTGAAGCCTCACACGATGTGCCTCCTTTTCTTCAACCTAAGTCGAGAAGGCCACTGTGGGCCGTGGCCGAGCGTGGCCACTTCAGAGTGATACCGATTTAGAGCCTATAGAATTCCAAGCGCGTGATCCAACATTTAGTCATTATTAGGTGTAATTACAAGGTCTTTAAAAAATGCACACGCACTGTAACGAGTATAATGCATGGGGTGCTCATCATATAGAAGCTTTCAAAATTCGTAGTTTAGGCATATCTAATTTAGTTTATACCCGAAGTGTCCATACGATGGTTTACACCCATACGATCTTGACATTACATTTCTTGTACCAAGAACAACTATATAGCGCTGGGTATTTTCATTGACAACTTCAACTTTCTGTGCCCGCAAATCATCCTGGCCAATAATATCTCAATGAATATCCCTCATGGAAAAATCATTACCAATGGAGAAACTTACTTCAATCCTGGATCAACAAATCTCTCTCTTCTTTCAACTGCTCGTAGTTTTGTATTTTGAATTTATGGCGATTCTGGCATACTTTGTATACTCCCACACAATATCCAATCAGAGCCACAACGATAATGAACGTCAAATAAAGCAAGTGACGAAGAAATACTGAAAATAAAAGAAAATTGAGCGGAAGGTTAAGATTACGTTCAGCATCATCGTTTCGACATTTGAAGTATCGCGCTTTTCCAAAGCGATCCAGAGTGCGCATGCGTGCCGCGATGATCAGTTCTCAGGTGTTCGCCGCTAGAGGGCTGCTGTATCAGCGGCTTTCTCGCAAGCGCTTGGAAATGTCTACAATTACTATATAAGAGTCGCTGAGCGCGGATCTGTCGTACTTGCTTCGGCAGTACATATACTAAAATTGGAACGATACAGAGAAGATTAGCATGGCCCCTGCGCAAGGATGACACGCAAAATCGTGAAGCGTTCCACATTTTTTGCAGATGCTGATTTTTTTCATTTGATATATCAAAAGTTCTGTTTGCTAATATTCGCTACAATAATGACTGTCCAATGAAAATGTAATTTCTACCTTGTAAAATCAAAATAAAAATAGAATATAAAACAAAATATAACCTCGGGTCGTGAATTGGCTTTTTGGTATAATGTCGATTCTAGCTTGCAAAATATTTTGATTGTTGATGTAGCAACAATATTTTCCACCCACGCTGACAGAGACATCTGCAATAATGGTTAACCTTTAAAAAAATTATGGATTCGGAGACCACCACGAAATTTATCAATGGCCTACCTTTAAAATAAACAGTAAAGTGGGTATCAACGAGAACTCTTGAGGTCGGGTCTTTTTTGCGGAAAGAGTAACCTTTACCTTTCACGAGTACTTTGGAATCTTTTTCCCAAACAATATCAGATTCTGCATTTGCGCTGAAATTTTCATTATTATTGCGATGAGATGCATTTTCTTCCATATAATATTATAGGATTGCAGGTCACGAGCTTTTCCAAGCTCATATTTCACATGTGCTTATATTAATGTTTGAATATGCTGGTGGCATCAAAATTCAAAACAATCGACAAACAAGTATGGTGCTTATATTAATGTTTGAATATGCTGGTGACATCAAAATTCAAAACAATCGACAAACAAGTATGTAAGAGTAACGAAACAATTGACAAAAATTACCCCGGGCAGTCGAGTGAAAAGTTGGCCCCCTCATTCAGGAGATAGCGTTTCTTGTATTTAAACTTTTTCTTCCTATTCCTCTTTTTCTTCTTACAGGGCTTACATTTTTCGACAAGAATAAAATCTGGAATCGATTTTGTTAGGTTGCTAACTTCCGGAAATCTCTCCGACAACGTTCTTGATCTATAATTATAGTGTACCTTAATTTTTTTGATCATTAGTTTCAAACAAGTAATTTGATCCATTTCAAGTTAGTGCAAGTGAAGCAAACCTGCAAGGGATTAATGGAGACAAAGCAAAGAATTCCATCGTGGCAGGCATCACATTTTCATCTTCGTTCACCTCCTGAAATATGAAACTTTTCTAAACGCAAGTTTCGAAAAAAATTGTAAAATTTTTCTGAGCAAAGATGTTCAAAGAAACCAATTTATTGCCAATGCCAACTCCCTCTCGGTGGGAAGCAAGAAAAATTCATAAGGAATATCTGGCTCAAATTCTCATCTTTTACATGTGTGAAATGTGGATAAATTGATGAGATATCGCGGCCAACGTAAAGAAAGCTCATTTTTAAGAGCTATATTGACGTTGGATGTATGAAAAAATGGTTGAATATCTATAATTAGTGTAAGCCTGGCTACCAAAACGGCCATATCCGGCTCCGATTTTCCCGAGGATGTAGGAAAACACGTACCTTCAATATTCGTGATCTTATCCTGCAGTATGCTCGTCTCGTTTTATTTCCACGTCCAAATTTAATGCACTCTCCACATGGGCCCCATCTTCCCCACTCTGAGATAACTTCAAGCTGAACTCCTTCCTCTCGAATGTTTGCAAGCTCTTCATTATCTTCGGCCTAAGAACTATAGCGAGTCAGTTTCACGTCAAATAAAGTAAACAAGAGCTTGCAATAGTGAAATCGAAAGACAATCATACAGCTAGAAGCAAAGTGACGGGGGACAGTTTTGATTTTTGGTACTTTTTCCAAGCTTTCATGTTACCGGTTTCTTCTTTCTCACTGCTCTCTAACACAACTGGAAAGGATACCATCATGAGTAAATTAATTTTTCGTTTCAAAATTTGATCAATATTATAATCTCTCCAATTATGCGGAACGCTTCATAATGATTGTAACAGTTACTCTTATTGATATCGAATTTGTGTGACTCTATATAAATGGCAGTCATCCTTCGTTGGCACGGACACTTCCATAACACGAATACGAACAAAATTGAGGTCCCATGCTACTTATTGCTGCTTTTTAAGACGAATTTTCTCATCAACCCGAACAAAAATCCTGTCCCGCCACTCAGGTTGGGGTGAATATAGTGTTGCTCGAAATATCACCCAAATCGTGAAAAATCCACCCAAAGCATAGAAGGAAATGTTTGAAAACGGAAGAAACATGTGAGCCAATTTTGCGAGAGGAATAAATGATACGATTGACATACGCTCGAGACGATAACTGAAATTGTGATCGACGTGCTGGCCTTCTGCGGCTCGACAGCTATACAGAGCGGCATCCTCGAGGCGAAGATTTCTCACGAGAAGTGACGAATCGGGTGTGAGACGTACCCTGCTGAGATTTGGATCGTTATCCATATCGAGTTCGACCTCACGCGGCTTCTTCAGCTGCTCTCCATCCTGGCGGTACCAAATTCTGCCCTGGCGTTCTCCAGCCGGATCACCACTGTGCTTATGATTAAGTGAACATTTTAAAATAGAGCAATAGATGGAAAAATCTATCGTTCCAAAATTTTCCCGCTCAGCTAGCAGAAGCAAGTAATACTTGCCAAAATCGACACTCAAACAAAACACTGTCATTGAGTTTGGCGGAGCACAGCAGATAGTCAACTTTTGGAACAACTGGGTGCCGATCTGCGTCAATGCAAAATTTTGACACCTTTCCGCGGGAAGCTTTTTCGTCGTCGTCGTCATCATTTACGCTGAAAGCTGTCAACATTTTCGAAAGCAACAGAGCGATAGCAAACAGCTCTGTAGTGGTCATTTTCTTCAGCATCTATTCACCTAAGGAAACAGGGAACTGCGATCTGAAAAATTCATGAGTGTTAATGGTCAAAAACAGGTTTTTCATGCTATATTGCAAGCTTTACTTCAAATTCAAACGAGTTTAACCAACGTGCCATGACTTGTGTTGAGACTCTCATTTTGGTGTTTTTGATAGAACATTATTGAATATTCTCCCTGCTCACACAACAAAATCAGTTTCAAATCCCTACTCAAGTTTCACAAAATTTTCCGTCAAAATGAAATATTCCTCCAAGTTGAATGAAAACTCAGATACTAATTTTTACGGATAACAAGCGCGTAGTCTTTAAAAAAAATTATGAGACTGACGCATTGAAAGAGTTTGATAAGTTTAATTAATTTCTTGGAAACTTACTTCTTATACAGTAAAAGGGGCTTTAGGTACTTAGGTGGAGAATCCCAGAGAATCATCTTCGAAAAATACTTCGAGAGAATCGAGTCGGGACTCCCGACTCGGGAGAGATAAGGCCGCGCGTGCGCTCAGGCCCCTCAAAATCGAGCGGGCCCTTTATAAGCACGCGGCCCCATCCAGCCAGCGCGGGCTCACGCGGGCTCGTGAAGTTTATTTCAGTGGCGCTGCATCTCTCGCGGCCGCAGCAGAAACGAAACAAGCATCAAAATCAGTCGAGCTGACGACGTCAACATGGCGGACCCGAGCGAAAGTAAGTAAAACATTTTTGCGGGATTTTTCCACAAGTCTTTCTCATTCTCTTGACCTCCTCTTCGCTAACCTTCATCAAGACGAAACCCCTAAGTCGAGACTCCAAAAATCACGGATCACAATGATTCATCTAAGACCTCACACGGATTCTCTCTCTTACTCTCTGTTTGAATTTCGCTCTGCTCACGCTCGATGTTCAAATTTTCAAAAGTGCTTCAGAGATTACAATTATATCCTTCGTTTTATGATACTATCTAGGCTCCAATCACACTCGAAAATCACTCCATTCATGAATAGTACTTCTACTCTACGCGAAATAATCAGGAAACGATTCAAATTCACGCGAGTGTCTCGCACTTTTTATTCAGAATGGGAGCATTGGGCTGTGCTTGCGCGTCTGCTTGTTTGGTTATGTTCGATTGATGTTTTGAAAAATTTTCAAGTTTCGGCCTTTTATGCGCTTACGAGACTGCACATTTCGAGTTCTGCGATTTATCTTGTAAAAAAGCATGAGCGCTTGAATTTTGAATGTTGAAAATAGCTACTATTTTCGTGATTTGCGTATTACGAAATGCTCCGAGACTGGCTTATTCGAAAGTTGCGCTGCCAGGAGTTTGGCACAGGGATATTTTCTCCCTCGCTTCGTAAACAGAGCTGATGACAGATCCGCCCCACATGTATTAGTTTTGTTTTGAACCTGATTTTTTTTTATTGCCTTGGAAAACCAATGCTCCTTCATTGACGCTCCATCCTTCGATTGGATTTTCCGGTGCTGCGTAACAACTTATTTCGTTACCTTCGACTTCAAAGCTGTGAATTGTCGTACTATATGCACTTTCGTTGCAGTGTGATCGATTCATGAGCGCGAACGTCGAGAGAATGCTGATAAAGATTTTTCTATTTTTTGAGAGCATTTTGCTCTGATTTTACAAAATTCAGTTTCTATCATCTAAAGTCGTGAAATACTCACCAATTTTCGAAGCGTCCAAGCAAAATGAAGCAAAAGTTAAAACGCTTCGTGCTGTTTTCTGTTTTGCATCGATGCATCAGTACACATGCATAGCCGTTCCGTTATCTCAGATAATCAGATGAAACACAGCTATATATTTCTTCGAGGTTCGTCTCCAACGAGTTTGCGCCAACTTAGTTCTTGTTGAAATGATTTCGCTACCCCTCATGAAATCAAAATCCGCTTTTCATCCTCCGTCTCGAAAGATACGAATTCGCATATTTACTAGATATTAGTGACATTGCACCTGTTCTCGAGTATGTAAAACTGCCTTGGGAAATGTCAATCATTGCACAAATTACAGTTATTTGGGATTTGTGCATGGTTTTGTGGACTTGATCATCTTCTTAACAATGTCCACACTCTGCTAATTTCTTTTTTATCAAGGCAGTTTGTGGTGTTATTCATGGAAATTAAACTAAGTAAACAGTGTGTTCTTGGACCATCCTTGCCATTGTTTTCAACCAAGTGATTTTGAAAATTCCAGTATAAGTATTGGTTGAGAATCTAAAAATGTCAAATATTGAGTTCTACATGAATAGATGTCACATAGTCAAAGTCAGCAAGGTGAATTTTTTAATAATAGATTTTGTATTCTATGCACAAATTTTACTTGCAAGCAATACCTATATTAGTTTGAATGGATCATGCCTACAGTTTGTTGAAACTCCTTTATCATAATGAATATATTTTTCTTCTAGATGAGTCAGAGGAAGCACCGCCACTAGTTGAAAATGGTAAACTACCAGTCTTTGAAATAAAAAGTGAAGCAATTGATGTAGACATGGACATGGAGGAGGACCTCGTAGCTTCTCGCAATGACTCTGTTGATTCACAAATGGAATCTGAAGAGTCGGATCAGGTGCAAGAGCTGGGTCCTGCTGCATTAGGGTTGCAGAGGGTTGGAGCAAAACCACCACCTAAACCCAATCCACCCCAACCAGTTCAAGTCCTGAATCGTCGAGGGATGCCAGCAAGAATAAGGAAAAAGAATAAATTATTTTATGATGATGATATGGTCAACCACCCACATCACAGGTAGAAACTTCATGATTTTTTCAATACTTGCCATGCTATACTGAATGTTATCTCGACCATGAAAAACTAACAATTTGATCTCTCATGCATCTCATTCCAGGGTAAAGAAAGATCCAGATGCAACTCCAACAAAATCGCCGAAAAAAGGTCCTCGACCATCCCCGGCCAAAAGGTCAACAAAAATGTCTCATGAACCAAAAAGATCAGTCTCAACTCCTTCTACTCCAATTTCAAAACCAATAAAGGTGGAGAAGCCTCAAACAACTGAAAAACATCCACATGGGCCCTCCTCGCCAGATCGGAAAATTGGTCAGAAAATCGGCATGAGACTTAGAAATCTCCTAAAGTTACCTAAAGCTCATAAGTGGGTTTGCTATGAATGGTTCTATAGCAATATTGATAAGTAAGTATATACAAATCTTGTTTAGGAGCTAATCAATCAATATCTCAAGAGTTCATCAGTTGAATAATTTTATTACATTTAGAGCTCTTTAGGTTTGACAATCATATGATTTCTCCAACTCGGATCTATTTGGAGGAGTTATTTTAGAGCATTTAGTCTCACTTTTTCTTCGAAGGATGATACCTATAGTAACAATATCGTGTCAGTCATTGATACTTTTTTGAGTTACTCACTGTTGAAACTCATCTTAAAGTCTTTCTCTTCCACATTATCAACCAGCATTATCTTAGCCAATCATGTAGTTATCAAAATGCTTTTTTGCAGAGCTCTTTTTGATGGAGATAACGATTTTATGATATGTCTCAAAGAATCGTTCCCTCAACTAAAAAGTCGAAAGTTAACAAGGGTTGAGTGGTGTAAGATTCGAAGGATGATGGGCAAACCCAGGAGATGTTCCCAAGCTTTCTTTGAGGAAGAGAGACGAGAACTCGAAAGAAAACGACAGAAAATCCGGATGCTACAGCAAAGAAAAACTGCTGACAGTCAAATTTTCAAAGACTTGCCTCCTGAAATTCCTCTACCATTAGTAATAGGAACAAGAGTGACTGCAAGATTGAGGAAACCTCAAGATGGTCTATTCACTGGAAGTATAGATGCTGTTGATACCAGCAATAATACCTATAGGATAACTTTTGAAAGAGCAGGATTAGGTACATACAGTGTGCCAGACTACGAAGTCCTGGTGAGTTTTTTATCCTCATAATTCTGGAGAAATATTATTGGCTGTGCTGATACTTTATCTGCTCTCAAAATCGTGTTTACGTTTTGATCAAACAAAGACATCTTCTGAAAGAGCCCAAACTGAACTGATGTTGAATGAAGAAATTTGATAAAATGCTTCCTACCTAATGAGCTCTTGGAACAACTTTTTTTAATTTACGCATTTTCAACTCACTCCGGCACAATAATCTCTAGTAAGAAATATTTTCCTCACTAGAGTATTATAACTCGTTTTTGTGTGGAGATTTGAAGCTGTTGGAGGAGAAAAATCATCTTGCTCTTGAAAAAGTTTACATTGTTGTAAAATTAACAATTTGCATTCTTTTTACAGTCGAGTGAACCACCTGAAACAATCAGTGTAGCATCTTTCACTCACAAATTTAGGCCACGACAAGCGCAGTATGCGCCTGCACCATCATATGCTCTGAAATTGACATCGCCAGGATTAAGTAATGATCCATTGATATCAAACGCAACTATGGGTAAGCGGTTACCCTTGGGATCCTTAATGAATGGGTATCCAGTAAAATTACTTGAAGATATGGTGAAAGTCAACAAAATCTTATGCATAAAAAAAATGAGAATCAACAAATTGAGAGAAATGAACAGTGAAGCAGAGAAACGAAGATCTATAGGTGAATCTCTGCCGCCTGATTTTGAGAGAAAATATGCTGGGTAAGTGATCCTCTCATCACATGCTGCTGAATACATCTTCAAGCTTTGATCAATCATAGTTTATTCGAGTCGATTGGTTCTCAAATTGGAAGATGTTGTGTTGCTTTCACTTGTTTTGAGTTTGTCATTCAAGCTAGGTCGTCAGTAATCGATTTAATTAGAAAATGGCCAGATCGAGTTTTTGACTTACTACCCACCTAAGTATATGACAAAATCAAAATTCAGAGTTACCTCAGAATAAACAATCATTTATCCCACTGGAAGAAAGATCAACGTATTGGATTTGAATTTTAGGTATGTGGTTGAATTAGAGAAAATGAATACTGATCTTCAAGATTTGTTGAATGATGTGCAAGACATGTGTCAAGAGATTGCACCTGAATCTAGTGTGGCAGCAATGCTAGCACCTTCGCATCTTCGGGAGAAATGTAGGCAAGAAGCAGCTGATATGGTGGCAAAGAATAACGTGATGAACGAAAATGCACCAACAAATATGAACCAACTAGTTACAGATCTCACAGCTCTTATGTTACAAGTCAAAGTAAGTAATAATCAACGAACCTTCATTAATCTTTTTTAATTGTTTGAACTTTTAAACGAGATAACGATTCTCAACTTGATTATCTAAACTTATTCGAGTCCGTAGTGTAAGTTTAACATCTTCAAAAATACGAAGTTTCATGATGGTTATTTTTGCAGTGTTTGTCAGATTCTGATAGAAATGCTTATGAACTGAAAGTACTACAAGGGACGATGGATCAGATAAGATCAAAACTCTCACCGCAGAACCAACAAGTTTTCCAGAATTGCGTCGAAATTCATATGCAGCACATACAATTGGGGCTTGGTCAGATTGGAGCATTAACACCATTCATGGCACAAAAGATTTACCAATGAAACTCTTGATGAAATTGATCAATAAGTCGCGATAAAGAGTTACAAAGCAGCTTGAGACTTTTATTGGTTCTGGCTCACTTGAAAAGGTTATAAAAGTGAGTACTGAAATGTAAAGATTGTTTTGTCACGATCATACCTTTAGTCATTTAGTAGAGTAGCTCGAACTAATTATATCGTACCCCCGTTTGATTGTACATATTTTAAAAAATTAGAGAAAGTGCCGTTAGTGACCTTTCTCAATGAAATGATATAGATTTAGAATCTGTCAAAAATTTAATCAGTTGGGTGTAAAAATTTTCCCCGATCAATTATTCAAAAAGATTGGATGTATAAAGATTATATGTATATCATGCATAAAGTGCATGTGTCAGATTATTTAAGAATACAAAAATGCAATATATTGAGATCAAATTTGTGACAATTGTGGCCTTGCTGGTAACATGATTCCAAATTGATAATCTTTTTGCTGAACAATATGTGTTCAAAGAGATTGGATGAATTGTCTTTCAGGTGCATGAATTTCATGTAATGGTTAATTGCAATGCGTTTCATTATTTCACTTTTATGGAATATGTTTACTATTGTAAAGGTCCAAAAGTTGCATTTGCTGTAATCTCGTGTAGGCTACATAGTAAATTTTGAATTGCGTCGAGATTCGAGTATTACAATTTGTTTGATGCAAGTTGATGATGCTATTCTATCTGATTGTGTAAATAAACTTCACGTAGACCCTTGATATGGATCAATCATTTGGTAAGATCTCCTTTCAAAAGTTTTATTCTAAAATAAGAATCACATTATCGGACAGGATCCATTATGCTTCAATTATCAAACTAACCCTTTATTTATAAATGTACAAATGTCATACTTGACATAATATTCATCGTACCGTGACGATAAATTTATGGAAAATAAAAAATTGATAATATTTCCATAAATGCAATGGATACAAAGTTTATTTCGTTTGATGGTCACAATCGTGGCCATACTGAGTCAGTATTACTGACCACGAAATTTGCGAAGTAATGAATATTTCAAGCAGCAATCGATTTTTCCTAGAAAACTTTGCTTCAGATGATCTCTTACCGAAGAACGATAATATGTATACACATAATATTAGATTGATGTATATGTACAAACGCTTAGTTTGTCCATGAACATCTTCACAATTCATGTATTGACAAAACTGGTCTTGTAAATATTTAAACATTGTTCTCAAGCTTAATCTGAGCTTCTTTCAATTTTGTTACCTACATGAACTATAAACAATAAGATCTAAAAAACGAGTGAAGTAATGATCAAAACAGAGTCAACAAGAGTTGGGTCTTATATTTACTCATTGGCTTGTATGACTCAAGCACTCATACCACAGAAGTTGAGAAGCATTTCCAGATAAATATCTTTATACAGCGCACACATGCGTTGAGAGTATACTTAATTAAGCCCACAAACCATCAACAGATTCTGAGAATGAGCTTCCTCAGATATCATCATAAAACTATACAAATTACTCAAGAACATTTCATAATATATGCCACTGTGCTTTCAAATTAAGATTGTTCAGAGGCTACATTTTGTGGATGAACTCGAAACTTTTTGTAATAACTTATTGAGAATTTCAATCACTCTTATGAAAAACGTTGCGATTGTAAATTAGCCCATGACACTACATACAAAAGTTGCAAATGAATGACACAAAATGAGAAATTCTATTCGTGTTCAGAATAGATCTACATAACAATTACAATGCGTTCCCTAGGATCTTTTGAAATAAAATTAACAAGTACAGAAAATTGAAAATAGTGTATCTATATACAGAGTGTGCAAGCGTGTTACTAAAAGTAACAAAAGAGAAATGAAAATATAGTGGGGTGGAACATCCATAGTTCATAATGTAGAAAGATCAGTGGTCTTCAACCCAGCATTAAAGGCGGTAACATCTGAACTTTTGATCTCACTGCTGATGTCATACAATTTCATGAGGATATTTAATGATATATCCGGCCTTTTTTAGCAGCAGCAAATGTATGCAAACTTTGTAGGAATAAGATCAAAGTCTATCAATCACTTCTTGTGTTTTTGAAGAGCTTCAAACAGTGCATCTGCCTCCTCAGGAGTCTTAACTCTGAGAAGTGTAGCTACAGGCGGTGGTTCTGCTGTTGGTAGTGGTAAGCAAACTAACATTATGTTAGTTTTGTTCAAACGTTTGATTGGTATGCTGTCAGTCAATAGAGTATTGAGGAGAAGGTTCCCAAGAGAATTGACGGCTCGTACGATCAACTGCATTTTGTCATTAGGAGCTGGTTTGAGGAATAATGTTCCAACACCCTTGTCACTGTAATTATTGTCTTTTTTCACAAAGACTTTACACCTGAAAGTAATCACAATTATTAAAAAGTTGCTACCTACATACAAAGATTGTTCAGCATCATACAACAGTTCATGATCAAGTATTTGATAGAATGAATTTTTTGAATGGGGATGAGATACACAATTCATAGAGACTAGGTGCTGATGTAAAATATGAATTCCATAATTGAGAAAATAGATCAACTTCAAGTATACCTTTGTTCATATATTGAACCCTCTTCGGTTACTGGTTTGAAATCTGGCTTTGGGGGCTCATCATCTTCGTCTTCTTTATCATCATTACTGGTCGGCTTCTCATCAGTTTCAACTGGTTTCACTGCTGTAGTACCAAACGTAAAAGGTTTGCCCCTGAAAAAAATCTAAGATTAGGAATAGTACTCAAGACAGACACTCCCTCTGTCTCAACAGTATTAATCTATGTAGGCATTACATATCCACTTTTTATAACATGTCTGAATCAGAGTATCTATGGGTTACATTCAGCTAAAAGGGATAGGCGGTCCAACATTTTCAAAAGTCTATCTATAAAGTTTGAATAAAAAATGCAGGATTGAGGAGATTGACGAATTGCAATAGGATAATTCAAGACACCTACCCTCCAAAACTGAATCCAGCTGAAACTGGGCTTGTTGAATTTTGGCCGAAGCTAAAAGCAGGAGCACTCGGATTGAGACTTGAAGTAGATTGTGAAAATGTCACACTTGTTGGTCCTGAAGCTGATTTACTTTCTGGTTTATTTGATTCTGCATCTTTTTCACTATCAATTGTTGGCTTCTTTGTCAAGAATGGGTTGTTGTCCCCAACTATTGTAGATGTAGCAATGAAAGGGCTCTTACTCTCTGGCTTATCAGTAGATGAAAATATCGACTTTGTTGCAGGACTAGCACTGCTAAAAATTGATTTTTCAGGTTTCCAACCATCAGATGTCTCTCCTTTTGATATTTTTGAAGTTGATCCACTGAACATGAAGTTATCTTGTTTTTTACTAGTCGAGATTACAGATTGAATGATCCCTGCAGGTTTTGATTCTATTTTTGGATCTTGTTTAGTACCAGGCACTTTTTGGTTTCCAAGATCACTACTATGTTTCATTTCTATATCTTTTAAATACTTTTCATAGTCACGAAATATTGGAGTCAAGATGCAAACAGGATTAGCATCTACATGAGTTTTGATCCACTGTGCAACACTTTGATTGAGACCTTTCAACTTGGCATAGTATTCTGGGGCTTTTTTGGGTGATGTGCATTCTTTCTCAGTGGTCACTGATTTGGTTTTCAAATCTCTTGAGACTTGAGTGCTGGATGCTGATGTAGATGCAGAGACCCCTAATCCATTCTCAGATATTTTTGTGAGTCCATTTGTAGTTGGAGTTTTACTTGAACCAAGATTAGTGCTTGAAGAAGTGATTGTGCTGTTATCAGACTTTGGTTTTGCCAAGAAACTGAAGGGTGAGGATGTACTTGGCGCCGTCGTTTTGAAGCCTCCAAATCCACCAAATGCACTCTTTGTTGAGCTCTACAACAAAATTGAATCAAAACTTGACAAAGGAACAGTGTAATGGAAAATAAATGTGCCAATCCTATCTGAGCCAATCTCACTCAATATTAAACTTCAACCATGATGAAAAGTATTTTTACTGATATCAAAAGAGGGAGTGCACAATTCAATTATACTCTCAAGATAGTGAAGTGCAACAATTCTAAGATCGTGTACCTAGAAAGGCTACAATATACAATGTGTGAAGTATATAGTGCAATGATGAAAGATTGAGTGAACTTTGGATTTTGGAGAAAACAAGATTATTACAGGATTACTCAAAATAGGGCAATCAACAAAGTATTTTTTAAATTTACTTACTTCACCTGAAGCTGGAAGCCTACGCCGGGCTGTTTTAACAACTCTCCTAGTGAGTACATCATCAGGGGCTTTCTGAAATGTCCCAGCGTCCTCAGGTTCATCTTCTTCATTCCAATTGTCTGCATTCAAATCAGTAGAAGCTGTCCTTTTTCCAGCCATTGCTTCCAAAAGTTCCAATGTTATAGTTAATTAGTGACTTTCAAAGTATTTGGTTCTGGTTCTGGATGTGAGAATTTGAGTTACTACTTGAGGTATTCAATTCATTTACAATTTGTGAAAATTGCTATGGAATCAATGAACATAAACTTAGGGTCAAGAAGGGAATAATCCAATCAGATAAAATAATGTATTTCATAATATAGTTTTTGAATTGATTGAATATCACTGCTAGGGAACCTAACCTTTGAAACCGCACGGGGCACAGGGGCTCACAATACTCACAATAATTCTGAAACGATTGAATTTCAGTTAATACCTTGACTGGAGATAGTTGATATTACTTTTCGCACGTTCTCGTAAAACTATATTAGATCGAATATTTCAAGATAATGACTATGTAATGCGGCAGTACCGTGACTCGTGAGGAGCCTTGAGATTTTGGACCAATAATTTTGCGGCAACCTGCGGCTTGCGGAGTCGCTCATCACCATCACAGCATACCTATATATGGTGTGTTGGGGGATGGGGGATGGGGTGCCGCATGCCGGTTGCTCTTTTCTCAAAGTATAAGTTTCAGCAATCATCGAATCCAAATCGTCGAAAAATAGTTTGAATCCAGAATAAATAAATTTATCAAATTGTTTAAACAATTACAGTTAACCCTTAATTAACACTGTGTGAAATTTTGTGACGCTCCAGCTACTGGTGGTATAAACTTTTGGCACATTGTCTCCCTTTTAAAAATCTTTCGAGAAAATTATGTTATGAGAAAAATATCTTGAAAAGTGTTTTGGTTCCCACGGAAAATTCTTTAAGGCTGGAATTTATAGTCGTCCCCTAAATTGCGCCCCTAAATCGACACCTACTTTCTGGGTTCAGAATTTTCTATGTAGTGGCGCATCTCCATGCTTTCGCATTTTCGGCGGCGGAAACCATTCGGCTGCAGCTCATCGATGAGGCAACATCTGGCACTTAGGCAGTGTCTGGCAGTCTTTGAGTAATCGAATGAGGCAGATGCGCCACCACATGGAAAATTCTGAACCCAGAAAGTAGGTGTCGATTTAGGGGCGAAATTTAGGGGACGACTATAAATTCCAGCCTAAAAAAATCACTTTTTCGATCGACTGTGCGTAAAGCAGTTAGTTTTCGTTTTTCGGTAGTTTTCGTTTAATTTACGCCTAGTCGATCGAAAAACGTATTTCGATACTCGGGCGTGAAGTTTTTTTGCTTTACTCGTGCTAATTTCGACCCTCGCCAGGGCTCGGGCCGAAAACAATCACTCGAAAAGCAGAACCAAACTTCCCTCCCTCGAATCGAAAAATACTTTGTAAGTCAGGCCGATGACAAAGTTTATAATTTTCTAAAAAACGATAACAAAAGTTGCAGGACTCACTTTCGAAATGATTTTTTCACCTCAAGTAGGTCTCCTATTAGCTATTGGACCCCAAAAAGGGGGGTATTGTGAAAAATGAACTCTTTGAATGTTTGCGATTGGCGGATTTTGGGTGCTTAATTTACCAATATTTTGAAAAAAAATAATATCAAAAAATTTTTGAACAGTTAATTTTGACAGAAAACATCATGACACGAGTTTACATGCAGTTTCCGAGAGGCTGGGAAAAACTTCCAGCGTTTCAGCCGTAAAACCAATTTTGGTGGTGCCAAAATACTATACCACAGTGTAAATTATTGGGGGTTTGAAGCAATTACCCAGATTCGGCTCAGATCTTACGGAGAAGGGACCCCCAAAAAAATTTCATGAACCTATTTTTGTTCACGATGTCGGTAATTTCGCCTGGTCTATAATAGGATAAAAAGAATCTGCATCTTATCATTGTGTATGTTCTCACCGTTGGAAGTTTAGATTGCAACGAGTAAAACTGAGCAGCACAAAAAGTAGTATACCTAAGTGTGTGAAGTGCTCCCGACTGGGAACCATTTTTTCCGGCTTTTTCTAAAACTCAGCTTCACACCTAATTTATCTAATATTAAATGTAATAATGATTTGAATGAGAAAAATTCCACTGGGTACTCATAGAAAAATTACTAATTAGTAATTTTTCTACTAGCCCAAAATATATTTCAGAAACAAATTTTCTATATATTTTTCGGTTTCCAAGGTGTTTGCTCCAACGTACGAACGAAGCGTTTGTGTAGAAATTTTGAAAAACCAACTACACATATGATTCCGAAATAGACGTTTTGCACGAGAAAATGAAATGTTTATCGTCAAATACAAACGAAAATTCGTTCGTGTTTCTGCATGCAAGACAACTCGAAGAGTATGTCATGAAAATTGGCTAAAATGAAAAACGCCAGCGGTCATGCATCTTGTGATTTTTCCTCCTCAATTTGTGGACGATTGACCAATGTTGACCCACTGAACACCATTCGTTCCCGAAACGTACCACGGAAGGTTCCCCTCGGAACTAATGCAACCTTCGCCGCGCGGGCGTTCCTATACGACCCACCAGCAACGTAGTGAGTAGGTAGAAATGTCCTAGAACGACTACGTATCTAGGGCGTTGTGTCATTGTTCTCGGAACCTTCCAATAGTTCCGTAATGGTTTTGTAATGGTTGTTTGTTGCGACCTAGAACTTGGAAATTTTCTTGTTAAATAAATAAAATAATTGTTATTTTTTGTTCTTTCCCTTGCTGGCTATTCGTTCAATCTCTTCGGCTGGGCTGAATCACAATAAATAGGGTCACTTCGTGAAGAGGAGACAATGAGACTGCCCTTGAATAGCCCGCAGAGGAAAGATCAAGAAAAATAACAATTATTTTATTTATTTAACAAAAAAATTTCCAAGTTCTAGGTTGCAACAAACAACCATTACAAAACCATTACGGAACCACTGGAGGGTTCCGGGAACCATGACATAACGCCCTAGATACGTAGTCGTCCTAGGACATTTCTACCTACCCGCTACGTTGCTGGTGGGTCGTAGGAACGCCCGGCGAAGGTTGCATTAGTTCCGGGGGGAACCTTAATGTACCACGGAATTCCGTGGTACGTTTCAAGAACGAACGGTTAGACTAAGAGCTAGCTCGGAAATTAGGAATTGATCAGAGGCACGAGCTGCCTCAACGTAAAATGACGCCAATTTTCCATGGAAACATGAATCCGTTGGAATTAGCACGCTAACCTGGTACAGGAAAAAGATAGCGGCCGGGAAAGCCCCCGAATTTTCCGGGTTGATGGAATTGATAAGAGGCAAGGATGAAACTTTTTTCTGATGATAGTATTAGCAATAACAAACCCAAAAATCTTGGAGGCAGAAAGCCACCCCCGTGCCTAGGGGTTGGCAGCCTCCCCCTAAGTCCCCTAAAAAATTGGAAAAAGTTTTGATAAGGGGCAAGGCTGCCTCCTGAAAATATCGATTCTTTGAGTGATTTCAAGACCCTATGCACGGAGGCAGAGCCCTAGCCTGGTACAATGGCCCGGAAAATGCGTTTTCATGATGGCAGCCGGGCGCCAGATTTATGACTGCGGAAAAAGTTTTGATAAGAGGCAAGGCTGCCTCCTGAAAATATCGATTCTTTGAGTGATTTCAAGACCCTATGCACGGAGGCAGAGCCCTAGCCTGGTACAATGGCCCGGAAAATGCGTTTTCATGATGGCAGCCGGGCGCCAGATTTATGACTGCGGAAAAAGTTTTGATAAGAGGCAAGGCTGCCTCCTGAAAATATCGATTCTTTGAGTGATTTCAAGACCCTATGCACGGAGGCAGAGCCCTAGCCTGGTACAATGGCCCGGAAAATGCGTTTTCATGGTGGCAGCTCAACTTCCACAATAGCGAATAACGACAAGATTTTGATCTTCATGCGGGTACCTCCTGCAAATATGTTCCATCCTCCAAATATATTCCATTCCTCACAGAGAAAATATAGCAAGTTATTTTCAAAACCTTTATTATGGTAAAATAGTAAAAAAAGTCATCACACCAAACTCATAAAAACATAATAGAATAAGGATTCAGGAAATATTGATTCATTCTCTTTCGCTGTCGCAGCTCGTTTCACTTTCGTTATCTTCCTCTGAGTCGTATTCAATATCAGAGTCTTCATCTGAATACTCTCGTACCGAATCCTCATCTGAAAATTTAATAACAATGTTGTGATTGCAACGTAAAAATCGATATTTCAGAGCGAATCACATGCATTTGGGCCATCATTGCTCATGAGATCTCGTCGAGTGAAGAATGTCGTGACGAAATATAAGTACCGGAAAAGGAAGAGTAATGTGTAATCTGAGACAATTTTCAGAAGGAATACTTGTTGATGGCTCAATTATCGATATTTTCAGGAGGCAGCCTTGCCTCTTATCAAAACTTTTTCCGCAGTCATAAATCTGGCGCCCGGCTGCCATCATGAAAACGCATTTTCCGGGCCATTGTACCAGGCTAGGGCTCTGCCTCCGTGCATAGGGTCTTGAAATCACTCAAAAAATCGATATTTTCAGGAGGCAGCCTTGCCTCTTATCAAAACTTTTTCCACAGTCATAAATCTGGCGCCCGGCTGCCATCATGAAAACGCATTTTCCGGGCCATTGTACCAGGCTAGGGCTCTGCCTCCGTGCATAGGGTCTTGAAATCACTCAAAGAATCGATATTTTCAGGAGGCAGCCTTGCCTCTTATCAAAACTTTTTCCGCAGTCATAAATCTGGCGCCCGGCTGCCATCATGAAAACGCATTTTCCGGGCCATTGTACCAGGCTAGGGCTCTGCCTCCGTGCATAGGGTCTTGAAATCACTCAAAGAATCGATATTTTCAGGAGGCAGCCTTGCCTCTTATCAAAACTTTTTCCGCAGTCATAAATCTGGCGCCCGGCTGCCATCATGAAAACGCATTTTCCGGGCCATTGTACCAGGCTAGGGCTCTGCCTCCGTGCATAGGGTCTTGAAATCACTCAAAGAATCGATATTTTCAGGAGGCAGCCTTGCCTCTTATCAAAACTTTTTCCGCAGTCATAAATCTGGCGCCCGGCTGCCATCATGAAAACGCATTTTCCGGGCCATTGTACCAGGCTAGGGCTCTGCCTCCGTGCATAGGGTCTTGAAATCACTCAAAGAATCGATATTTTCAGGAGGCAGCCTTGCCCCTTATCAAAACTTTTTCCAATTTTTTAGGGGACTTAAGGGGAGGCTGCCAACCCCTAGGCACGGGGGTGGCTTTCTGCCTCCAAGATTTTTGGGTTTGTTATTGCTAATACTATCATCAGAAAAAAGTTTCATCCTTGCCTCTTATCAATTCCATCAACCCGGAAAATTCGGGGGCTTTCCCGGCCGCTATCTTTTTCCTGTACCAGGTTAGCGTGCTAATTCCAACGGATTCATGTTTCCATGGAAAATTGGCGTCATTTTACGTTGAGGCAGCTCGTGCCTCTGATCAATCCCTAATTTCCGAGCTAGCTCTTAGTCTAGGTGTTCAGTGGGGAATGTCGAAAAAGCGCGGTTGTAGCACACGACCCATTCTGAGCTTTTGCTGCGGTTTATCTCGCGTGCATGTTCTGGTTCATCCATGAGTGCATAGTAAAACTAACGTTCACTTCATTCATTCGAGTCAACTGGATCAACCGGGATCAACAGAAAGAATTTCCCACATATTGGTGAGCTTTAATTAACTTCTCAACTCATCACTTTTGTTCTTCATGTTCGCCGTCACGGCAACTCGAGCGGCAACTGCGCGATGCTCAACTCATCATTCGTCGACTTGTCAATGAGAGTATCTTGAGGGTCCAGATTATTATATTTACTCCTCAGAAAAGCCAGGTTACGGTCATGAAATTTTCCATGCACTAAATACAGCAATTATACTGCGTTTAAATAATATGTTTTCTTGAGCCCAAGAATGAGGCGTCTTTATTATTCAGGACCTGAACGATTCCAGTTTCGATTTAGCTTTTTCCATCGACAATCTCAAGCTGCCATCTTCAAGAAAAAAACTGATCGATCTACTCTCTTGATTTCAATTTCAAGATTCCGATTTCTCGGTGTTATGTGTACGTGCAAGAAGCTAATTTATTCTGGTTCAAAATTAAAAAATGTAAGAAAACCGCCTTAGAAGCCCGGAAATCCATCAATTATCCTTCACAGAAATGAAAGAATTAGGTAATATTTTCACGTATAGAACACAGCTTTTCACTTCAAAACTTGTACCTATTATAGGATAAGTTCCATAAAAAGGGGTTCTGGTGAAATATTCAAAGGCATTTCTTACACAGTTACCCACATATAAACCTGGGGAGATATAGGAGTGAGAGGTTTAGAAGAGTGTTAGATATGTTTTTTGCCAATCTTCCAATGCGTTGAGCCAATTTTCGTCATATCGGACATCTTCCTGAGTATTACCTACTATAATAGAAAAGTTTTACGAAAAATATGCTAATACAAAAGCGAAATAGAAAGGGGAGGTACGTGGACAAAAGGCGTCATGACAGAAGGGTCATTTTTATTGGGAAAATCGATATGAACTCAATCATACTCGCCAAAGGCATGATTGGATGAAAAAGCCTCGCTTATTTCAAAGAGGATGGCATCCTTGCAATATCGGCACAAGAATTGCAGGATTAGAATCAGTTTCTTTGATGTTACAGCCATTTCAATTTTTGCAATTACTCCCGTTTTCCGAATCACGGTCGGAATTTTTCGGTGCACTTGCCCTACAAAAAATTGAATGAAATTCCAAAATTATGGTCCCGTACCTCAGCGAAAAAATTGCTCAATGCATTTGGAATTGGTGGTGGATTTCATGAAGTCAATTTATATAGGGCTGTCTTATTAATCTTACCAAAAAAAATGAAAAAAAAAAAAATTTACCTAAAAATCGAGAATTGAGTCCGTGCTACCGTACTGGCTCATAACTATGGACTGCCTTGGCCGATTTTGATTTTACACAGAATATTCGAGAAGTGACTCGAAAATCCATCGACTCACTTCTGGTAGACTCTATTTATGTCGTTTTTTAATACCTACGGGCTAAAT
The DNA here is from genome assembly GCA_029851415.1 of Eretmocerus hayati. NCBI lineage: Eukaryota > Metazoa > Arthropoda > Insecta > Hymenoptera > Aphelinidae > Eretmocerus > Eretmocerus hayati. Next base: position 138,695,788 of record CM056742.1, read on the forward strand.
ACTGAAAAATACTGGAAAATAAAAAATTTGCTCTCAAATATTTTGTATGATTTGATTTCTTTATCCTTCTTTTCGATCTGTATGATGATGAGCTACCTGTATGTAAATTTTCAGCCTCGATTTCTTATTCATCGAGCTTATGATATTGTAATCTTCAAGCTTTGGTCGGTGAATCACGGAAGAAATTCCCGCAAATATAGGGCGTCAAAGTCTGGGAAACCCATTGACTCGCCCTCTTACCTAGAGATCAAATTCTGCTCAAGCTAACCCGGTCAGGGTAATTTCTTGAACTGCATTGATTATGCAAAAAACTAAGAAACGTGGGAAATAGAATCACGGGTCTTGTTTATCCAGAGAAATCTAGTATAGATTCACAAATTTTTCGTAAAAATGCATGAATTATTGTTGAATATATGATTGTTGATAGACTCTTGCTGATGGCGAATTTTAGTTTTTTGGCCCCAGCACAGTCACAGCAATGTATACTCACCGGTTGATGTCGGTACAGAACCTGGTTTTTCAGCCGGCAAAAAGTAAAATCAAACGCACCCTAACAATCATCCTCGAGTCCTCATTGGTCGAATACGCTACAATGTGTGTATTTGTAACACGTAAGCTCGTTATAGAACTCAATTCAGATCGGTTGTACAACAATGCTGTAATTTTTTATCAAAATTCTGGTTCTGGTATAGCTAATTCTTAGACTACGTATAAAAGAAGCTCAATCAAAAAATCTTCTCAAAATTTATTGAACGAAACTACCTGCATGTTTCATACATTACACTTGAATTACTATTAGGAGCCCAACGATCTCAGATTTATGTGAGTGCAATTTTTCACTTCGTTAGATTCAATGTATAAGCCGTATTGATAAATTTCTGGTCACTCTCAACCTCACATCCCCCTCTTCGCATTTTTTAAATTCATCTTCATAAATTCCCGCACCTTTGGGGGGTACTCGGCGTTTTCTGGTATCTTCGAACAAATTTGGCTATTAGCATGCACTTGTTTAAATTATAGAAATTTCAAAGTTTTGCTGGGGCCAAGTTTTGTTCAATGAGAAATATGCCAGAATGGTAAATTTTTAGACGAAGTTGCATGCAGGTGAAGTTTATTTTGGACAATTTTTCTACACAATGAACGTCTTGACAGTCAGTTGCCCGAACGGAACATCTCCCCAAGCTCGGGATGTGAAAACATATTAAGCAAGAAGATCAATTCAAGCCATTTGGATGTTTCTAAACACCGAGAGCAATTTTTAAATAGTCGGTTGAATGAGATTGTGATCGAACTTTTTAGTACAAATCTGTCACATAGAATACTATAAGATACTCAATCGTATCTTTAACCAATAAATATGATGAGAAGTTTTTCCAGTTAAGTATTACTCTGACTTTTAATACGAGCCGCTATCAAGTTATACTCCTTGACCATGGCCAATTTTCTCGTAGACTTTTGAGGATATTGCGGTTAAGCCCATTTTCTTGCCTTTCGTATTGATTCCTCATCAAAGCCCGTAAATGTGGAATTTCATGGAAAAATAATTCACCGTGTCCGTAGATATGATTTACCGCTAGTGCTGCCTGCTCGCCAGTAAGAAGCAACGGGTCTGAGTAATCTGTAAAAAATCAAGCGTTGCAATTAAACATCAACTCCGATTACTCACCTAACCAATCTTGATTTTGGGTCATTTTGAGAAGGCGGATCATTTTATGCAAAGAAGCAGAATTAAATAGTTTTTCATCCGATAGCCCTGATAAACCTTCAGAAATAAGCGAATCTCACACAAGAACAGAAGGAAACTGGAATTCTCGTATCAATAGTTTTGATGCACAGAAACATACGATTATGGAAAGGTTCTCACCTAAACCATTGGAAAAATCTGGAGAAACGTGGTCCTTATTCACGAGGACAAAATTATTTTCATGGTCTTCAACACTTCCACCTTGACGTGTCCCTTCAAGAAGTAAACATTATCGTTCTTGAATGATGCATGAATGCTCGATTTGGTATGGGTGATTCCGCCATAAAGTGAATTGATTAGGCGAAATTACCGCCATCGCTTGCAAAAATAGGCTCATGGAATTTTTTAGTGGGATCCTCTCCAGAAGACTCTACTCTAGATAGTGATGCATGTTTCCCAAGCCGAAATCGGGTGCAAAATTGTAATTGTATTCCAGTAAATTGGGACATTATAAGCAAAAAGTTACTCTTGTCGTTTTTCTCTAGGAGCCATTGTTTTTGAGCTACGAGCATTTTCAAGTTGGAAAAACGCCAAATTTGCGATTTTGAACATTAAGAAAAAAGCAACAACAAAGCAAATTAGCAATGTTTCCAGTAGACAAATCTGTTCATCAGAATGCCTTCTACAATATCCAACAACAGTAACTGATGTTTCCGTCCGGGAACCACTTGTTTTTCGAAAATGTTCAATGCACAGTTTCCTTATGGAGTTCGCATTGTCGTAGCCCGTTCAGTCGTGTCCGCCAATTTATAAACCGGCTAGCCCGTTTATATACTGGCTAGCCAGTTCATAAACTCGCAGCCAGTATATTCGAAAATTGGTCTACCGGCATCTTGCACGAGAATTGAATATATTGTCGAGTCAGTTTATAAACTGGCTAGCCGGCTTATAAACTGGCGAGGGGCCCATCCGCCGTTTGCCCACTGGATGGATGGCTGTGATGTTTCGAAGGAAGTATGTGCGCGAGAATTCGATTTTTTGTATAACACAGGAAATTCCTTAATATGTGCTCATTGTATTCGAGGAAAAAATTTGTCCGAGGCTTAGGATAATTGTAATAGGCGTCAAAAAGTTGCTGCTGGGAAGATGGTTTCACGTTCAGCGTAGAACTTTTCGAACTCTCTTAACCTTCCCGAGTGAACCCCCTCTTTGTAGCAACTCGGAAAGAGTGAGCTTCACTCGGGCCCGAGTGGAATTTTCACTCCGAAAGAGTGAAACTCACTTTTTTCGGAGTTGCCACAAAGAGGGGGTTCACTCGGAAAGGTTAAGAGAGAAGCTTAGTATAGCTGTCTGTGTAACTGTTCTGTGCCAATATTTGATCGGTCCCCACTAGATTTGCCTCATGTCATCGATGTTAGGGAATGTCCATTAATTACGTAAGGGCTCGAAGGGGGGGAGGGGTCACTCAAATCCTCACGGTTTCTTACGTGGGGGTAGGGGGGGGTGGACAAATTTCTTACGTAAGCGTTTTTGACACTCATTTTACAACTCAAAGAACAGTGTCGCCTTGTTAAGAGCGGGACATTTAAATCACTCTCTCAAGAGCTCTGTTGAACCTTCGTGGAACTCGGTAGCATTGGTCCGAGTTTTATGACTTGGTGGGCGGGGCACCTCAGATATTTCGACTGGCCAAACCAGAGCATGTGTAGGGGTATTTTATGTAGACTAGTACATTTATTTCGATATTCTGGATCACACATATGCTTTTATTCGTCACCTATACATGCAAAATCCTTTTCCTCTCAGAAAATTTGGCTCTCACGCACTTGCGGCTGACTTGCTCAATGAATCAGTCGGCTGCTAACCACCGTGTTAAAAGCACTCCTTCTTTTGAATTGGAAAAGAAGTAGAGAGTGAGAAGCGATAATCGGGAGAAAGAGAGAGATGAAAGTGATCAGTTTCCCGAAATAAAAAATCTGCCAGAGTGGTTGGAGAGTCCTTGGGTCTTGGACGCTCATAGTTGATAAAATCATCATTCATACCACGTACATTTTTTCCACTCTTCAAAAATATGCTGTTAAAATCTCCTCACAACAATAATAATATTTACAACAATTGTGAATTAATCGTGATTTGTAATCAATATTGCCTAATGATCAAAATTCGTTGAGTTTTAAGCCTTCTGATTTTTGCTCCTTCTTGGATTGAAATCCTTACGTAAGATATGGGATAGGGGGGGGGTGTCTTGAACGACCTGACCTTTCCTTACAATGGGGGGGGGGGGAGGGGTCAAAAAATTGAGAATCCGTCCTTACGTAATTAATGGATATTCCCTTATAGTAGATATACAAAATACGGTGTATCCGAGGTGTATCGAATAGGAACGAAAGACGGCATAATTAAAGGGTGGTTCCCAGGATCAGATCTAGTTCCTGTGCGCTTGGCTGATGTTAACATGAAGAGATGTGATTGTGCAGCAAGCACTAGTCAGTGTAAAATAAAACGATGCTTTTGCTTTAAAAACAATGTGAAGTGTGGGTCGCGATGCCATAGCCAAACGACATGCTTTAATAAGTTGTGTGTATAAAGATAATCTAAAAATATTTGCAGTTATCGGCTATATTAATCTGTGTGACGATTATGTACCTCACATAAAACATTGACTTGAAATGATGATTAAGAGCCCATGTCATTCTCCCAATGACCACAGTATGTTTTAACCCATGTCTGTATTTCAAACCCGTACACACGCTGAACAAACGGCGGATTGGCCCCTTGCCAGTTTATAAACCGGCTAGCCAGTTTATAAACCGACTTGATAATACGTATTCCGGCGGAGCGATTTTTTAATATAGTGGCCGGTTTATAAACTGCCGGAAGTGAGTAAACGGGCTACGACATATACATATATCGGTCCGCTGTATATAACTATACTGTCGCACCTAGAAACAATGCATCGAACATTTTTGAAAAACAAGTGGTTCCCGGACGGAAACATCAATTATTGCTGTTGGATATTGTAAACGACATCCTAGAGAATAGATTTGCACCTGAGAAACATTGATTTTTCGTTTAGTTGTTGCTTTTATTCAACGTCAAAACAGCAAGTAGTGTTTCTTCAACTTCAAAACGCTTATAGCTCGGAAATGATGGCTTCTAGAGAAAAACAACAAGAGTAAATTTTGGTTTAAATTACCTCGATTCATCTAAGGAAGATGTTTTCGGAATAAAATGAGTGATCTTTACAATTTGTTCAAATAGTGTCGGTTTAAACAATTTTGCACCCGATTTCGGCTTGGAAACATGCATCACTATTATGTGTAGAGTAGGGTCTTCTGGAGAGGATCCCACTTCAAAATTCCATGAACCTGTTTTTGCAAGCGATGGCGGTAATTTCGCCTAGAATCATTAGTTCCAAACAGGGCTCGGGCATTTAGGTCTCTTGGATGTGTTGTGAGGTCTCATGGCTCAGAGATAAATATCTATATTTTTGAAGGGAACACCCATACATTGATTTATGCTTTAGCTGGTAATTTTGTAACCCATCTGGAACATAAACTGAAAAAATCTCACCATATTTCAGAGCTCTCGCATTACTTCTCCTCCCAATAGATAGAAAAGATTGTTGTGAAATGAGTCTACCTCCTAGAATAAAGACATGACAAGTAAAATGTCATTAGGCTCCCATGTAGAACATACATAAGATTCCATGAATATACATGATCAGGTATAGAATCGGTTTGAAAATTTGTCATTTTCATCTTGGAAAGACGTGATATACTCATTTACAACTAGTTTAACATCAATATCTCACAGTATTGACCAAACATTACTCAGAAAAACCTTTTTCGGAGTCATTCACAGGTTTCGAACATTTGAAGCACTGAAGAGGAAGGTTTCGTAAAAAATGTCACTTTTTTGAAACTCGAGACCGACTCCTGGAAAGATTTTTTTTCATTAGTATATGATCAGTATTGTAACGATTTGATGTTAATTGAATAGGTTTGAATCAATATATCACATCTTTCTGGAATAAAAAAAATGTTTGGAACGGTTTTATGTATTATCATATATGACCATGGTATCCTCGGATTCCATGATCATATATGTTCATGGAATCGTATGTTTTACATGGGCTATTATCTCTAGCTTGATAACGAAATGTACGACATGATCAGTCAAAATCCCTCAACCATCAAGCATTCACAAACATGAATGGGATTTCTGAGCAAAAATAAAGCGATATGTGCATGCAAGTAATTCTTCATGTTACACAGTAGGTATAAACGTGGCACTAATTAATGTTTCACCGTCTGTGGTAATAGCGTGCTCCTGGATGTGTTGTGGTTGTACGAATTTCACATGAATGTGGGCGAGTGGTGAAGCATCAGTTCTTTCGATTGCAGCAGTCGATAGTAGCAGTCCCCACATCAGTTTCAGCTGTAACATTTCATTGGCAAATTACTCAATAGTTGCGGAATATTCGCTCCTTAGCTTATTCGTGCTCTTCGGACGATATACATCGATCTCAGAAAGTGATGTTTAATGCCACGTTAGATACATTGTACATATCCCATGCATTGGGTGTTATGTGTATTAATGCTACCACCCACATTTCTCTAGGTCAGCTCAATGTAAATATGTGGGTCATCATAGGATTTTACTCCTCACGTCTTATTAGCCGATCTCTTGGTTTACCGTATTTATATAAGGAGTAACAATCTGCAAGCGATATTGATTTCATTTGAGATCTCGCTGAGGGGTGACTTTTGCTGGGAATTTACCTCTTATGTTTTTAATACATATATGCTTTCACAGACTTGTTTCAAGCTCGATTTATAGCGGAAAAGATTGATCGAGGCTCCCATTTCTGAACGATTGGTCTGAATTTATTTTGCCTCTGTTTAAAATCATCTGTGAATCTGAATATGCTGAAAAGTAGCGGAAATACCGGGCAGTATCCGTCAGTTGAATCGAATAAAAGGTAAAACGATTGAGTCTATGCTCGCCTCCAGTAAAAGACTCGCAAATACAATCCTAGTGAATAGCTTTGGCAGAGATGAATTAATGCTATATGTAATGCTTTCCACTATTGGCTGTGAGGAGTCAATCATAGTGAGCATGAATGCGTTATCTTCTGCAACTGAGACCCACACTCGTGCCTCGGTGAAATTCTACTCCATCATATATGTTAAATTGTCCATTCAACATTTCAAAAGTGCCCCTAGATGATACTTTGCAAAAGGGGTTTCAGAGCTTGTGAAATTTTGACACCAAATCAATCTACCGCTTGCATACTACATGCTTAGAATTACATTGATATGAAATATGATCTCAAATTATGTAAGACTTGATAAGTAAGGTAATGCATGTGTGCCCAATATACCCCCCCCCTTATAGTTTTGGTTTACTTGGGCATCAGTTTTCAAAGTACTTTAACTTATTTTGAAGCTTGTTTAAAGACTTCCTAAACGAGCTATAAGGGAGTTCAATTTTGACCAAACAGAACCAAGCTATCATAATTTCCCCAAAATGTAATTTTTTGCAAGTTTGCGACAGGGTGTACTCAACATGCCCTCATTCTTTAAAATAATGTAAATCGGCGATAAAGTGCATAAAATCGTTTTTGTCCATTTTTATCGCCAAGTAACCATATCTGGAGCTTTGCACGCCGGTTCAAAATAGATACATTATTGCTCTGGGCAGAATGGCTCAGTTCGCGTTGGCAGCGAAGCGAGGGAAATAAGTGCCCAGGGCCCAAAGTGAGCCTGCTAGCACCAGGGCAGTTGAGGCGGTGGGTGGAAAAAGGGCGTGACCGCCATTATGCCCTTTTTCCGGACATCGCTTTTTTTGAGCCCCTATACCAAGGTCTACCACCCCTCGAAACCCGTTTTTCGTAAGACCTCAAAGACCGTCTGGCAGATAAAAGGGCGTAACCGCCATTACGCCCTTCCATCTGCACGATAAAAGGGCGTAAGTGCAATGATAGAATGTTGAAAGGGCGTAACTGCTATGATAAGATGTTGAAAGGGCGAAACTGCTGTGATAACATTTCAAAAGCAGGGCTTAATTTTTTGCTCAGCCCAACAGGATTTGGAAAAAGGGCTTAAGTACCTGACTGAAAAGATTTAAAAGGGCGTAATTACTCTGTAAAAGGGCGTAAAGGAGGGCGGATCTGGAAAAAGGGTTTAATTACTGAGTAAAAAAAATTCTCCAGAGCCTGGAAACGCTTTTCCCTCTAATATAACGATGAAGACATGTTTTACATTCAAATTGAGTGTTTTTACCCTTCCCTAGTGAAAAAAATTTCTCGTCATTTCCATACGACTGATGAAAGCTTTTCGTGTTCATAGGACCGATGAGCATGAATCGAACCACCCCCTAGCAATCAGATATCTTTCAAAACATGCCCATCAGGAACACTCTCAAAAAATTTGGAAACGATTGGACTTGATCGCGAGATTTGATTCCACTTTTTGTTAAGAAGGAAGGCCGAAATTCGACTCTGTATTCGGAAGAAGGGCGTAATTGCATTTTTTGAAATTGCTGAAAAGAGCTCAAAATCAAATTTCATCTCCCGGCTCGGGTTGGGCTATTTCCAGAATGTTATTTTCTTCGAAATAAGTCAGCTCAACTCGTCCAATTATGTCTGTAGCGGTTTTTATTAAGTTTTTATTGATTTTCTCAAAATGATCGATTTGCAATTACGCCCTTTTTCCACCTACCCCCTCAATTATCATTTTCCACTGCGAGAATCCTTAAACCGCGTTTAAAAGCGTCAGTTCTGGGTTAAAATGATGACAATCTACTATTTCCGGCTTACATTTTGACGTGATGAACATGCCCTGAGTTGTAAAAAAGTCGTACTGCAGTCCCTCTCGAGATGACCCCATTGGGGTGTGCGGGGGGGGGGGGGGGCTGCGCACACACCACTTTGGCCTTCAATTTTGCGAACGATCTCCTTATTTTAATCATAAAATTATTCCAAATCCAAATTTCGCAACGACAAAAAACGGCCTTTGATTGTCTTGAAAAAAGGAATCGAATGCGCTAATAGTATATTTCGATACGAGGGTGGAAATATTGGTTTCCGCACAACGAGCAATATTAGGCCCGAGCCGGAGACGAGGGTCGGACTTATCACGAGAATGCGGAAACCACCCTGTCAGAATGTCGAATACTATTTTTCCATCAGCTGCGTAAGGAAGAAAATCAAGAAAATCGCGCGGAAAAGTCATTTCCCGCACAGAAGATAAAAAGTACATTATGATTGGTCGGAGCAAAAGTTTGGCACCTTTTTTACTGAATACCAGTTTTTCCGGTGGTTTCTTGGGCGTGCGAACGGGAAAAATGCAAAAATCACTTTTTCCATCTTCTTTGCGGAAAATAACTTTTCCACGTGGTTTTTTCGATTACGTTCCCCGTGCAGCTGATGGAAAAATAGTATTCAACAATCGGACAGGGTGGTTCCCGCATTCTCGTGATAATTCCGACCCTCGCCTTCGTCTCGGGCCGAAAAATATCACTCGTTGTATGGAAACCAACATTCCCGCCCTCGTATCGAAATGTACTATAAATTTTCTGTGAGACGTAGAATTGGTCCAAACAGTTGATTTCCTTACATCCTAACATAGCGAACGTAGAAAAAATTGTAGCGCTAAGGTCCTGCGGGGAGGTCAACGAGTGCCCATTCCTGAAATCGGCATACTGGGGCAAGTTGGGTACACGCCTTAGATTAAGATTATTGACGTGAGCACAAACTCAGTCAAAGATTTTTCATCGGACAAATAGCTTTTCAGAACAGATCTCAAACATTTTAATCATCAAATTTTCCAAACCTTTACAAAGTCATTAGTGCCATACTCAGAGCATGGGTCTTGATGTAGATAAATAGCCCATCATAATCGTTCAGAAAGCTGCGACTCGGGCACTGAAGTATGTACAATGTATGTCATATCCAATAGGTTACGACAGCCAAATAGACATTTTTCGTTTTATATTCGAGAATTATCCAATATTGTCGCGATTTTATGTGGGAATAGATATCACTCATTGTGATGAAATCTATAAATGATAGATTAGGCCGAACACTTCGTTGAGTTTGTGAAGGATAAAGCCACTTCTGTACAGTACACTTATGTGATGGATCCATATGAAGGTGAAATTTGCCCAAGAGGTAGAAAATGACATTCAAATTGAAAGAAAGTAAAGAAAGTGAATTTTATCCTACGTCCTTGGCTCAAAAGTCTCGCCATCCCGGGTCATCTTTTGCGCTATTATGCATGAGGATAAGATGTTACACGAACGTTCTTGGAACTTTATTTTTCACTTCCAAGACAATATTTCATGCAAGCATGTGTAATCTTTCACCACTAAAATGTGTAAAGACTCGACCATCCAAAATTTCTCACCCAACATCTAAGCGCTAGAATGAAACCTGTGACAATCATCTCTATAGTATAATGCAAAATAGTTTTCACGATGTTCAATGAACATGAATTGATAAATTTCATAAAACTCAAGACTGAATGCGAATGGTGAAAGACTTTAGCAAAAAATGATCAGTGGTCAAAATTTAGTTTTCCAGGAATTTGGCTCTGTATGATGAATGAAGCTGCGCCCTTGCAGAAAAAGGAACACATGCGACAGCTCTATATTCGTCAAATAAGGTAAAAGTACCAAACTTGCTCGCACTGACTGGAACTCTACGTTTGATTTTGAAAAATGCTCGAAATTTTTCCATTTTACCATTATTTGCGTGGGAAAGACTGAAATTGAGTGCTTCTTTAGATTATTTGTTTGGTTTTTGGTCTTTGAATAAGCTTGGCAATTGTTTGTCTGAGTTATTCCCAATTGACATGCAGGATGGTGTTGCACTAGCCAATGAGGGATAAGTTGGATTATCTCACTAATCGATTCTACTGTGCTCTAATACAGTCCAAATTGGTACACTACCGGTCAAAAGTTTGAGTACCCCTAAAAAAAAGTTCGATTTTGATCACTCGACTGCTCGGATATCCTTGGTCCAAAATGACTGTACTTAGACTCATTTTTTAGCTTTTTTCAAACACTTTAAGAGCTATTTGATATTTTTCTGCGCAGTTCAATAGATTCTTGCAAAATTCATCTGAAGTCTAGTAAAATTTTATAAAAGTCAGGTCAATACGCAAACACAAGTCCGGGGGAAATTGATGGATTCAGATAATTCAAATGCATCCCAAAGTAGAAGTCAACAGCTTCAAAATCCGTTCTTGGAAGTTATTCTACGTCATAACTGGTGCAAGCTGTGACTCTTTCTGTAGAGGAAGATTTTTCCCGAAAAAAGGACCAGTCATTGGAGAATTATGAATGGACTCATTTTTTCACTGGCATAAGCACTGATCTTGATTCCTACCACCAGCTACACGAAACAGCTTCGAAGAAATCAGAGAAATACCATCGTGAGCCCGAGTTCTTCACCTTTCATGGTTTTTTGGGGTCATCTTTAAGAACTCATCGGGAAACATCTTCCTTTACTAAAACAGTCACAGCTCAGATAAGAAACAAGATAGAATAATTTTCAAGAACGGATTTTGAAGCTCTGAAGTTTTACTTCCAAATGCTCTCTGAATGACTCCGATCCATCAGCTCATGTCTGACTTGCAGAAGTCTGAGTGTTGACCCAATTTTGATGAATTGTTCAAAGGATGCGACTTGACCGATTGAAATCCTGTTGAGCCGGAGGAAAAGACCCACAAAGAGTACTCAAAATGCTTGGAAAAAGCTACAAAATGAGCCCAAGTAGAGTCATTTTGGACCATGGAGGTCCGAGCAGTCGAGGGATCAAAATCGAACTTTTTTTTAAGTGTGCACAAACTTTTGACCGGTAGTGTATATACAGCGACAAATTTTCAAAGTAGAATGATGGCTGGAATAATCATACCCGTCGCAAACTCAATTTATTTATATGTTGGGATCAGCGTTGGCGTAGTTCACTAGATGACTGTGTTCAGGGTGCATTCTCAACATGGGAAAATCGGTCTGAATATTGATGTTCAGAGGAGTTTTCCACTGTAAAATGCATGTGTGGTGCGCGGCCACCGTTGGTTGGGATATTCAGTCCACATAGAGCATTTAACCTATACAGTAAAACATCCCAAGTGAAACACCCGTTGATTCCAAAAAATTGCGTTCTACCTAGGGAGGTCCTTCATTTACGGGGGTTTGATAAACATCTGAATCTTGGTTTCACTTATAGAGGTTATATCACATATATGAGGGTGTTCCACTCAAGGTAGAACTGTCGGAACCTCACTTTTCGAAATGTTTGAGGTGTTTGAAAATTCACTAATTTAGCCCAAATTCCGTCACAGTCTTTGTATTAGTCTGATCCTACTCTATTCAAAATTTCAGGGGCCTAAGATTTGTATAACCGGAAAGAGCAAGCCACAAGCATGGGCATTTTCATCTTATTACTGACATATTCGTGATTTCACGACGAATTCAGGTGACCATTGGTTCGCAACTGAGACCCAAGTTAACCAGGCTCTATGTAAAAACGTCTGAGTTTATTTTCTGTCATAACCAATCAGAATATGGAATCTTATCCAAATCCATCGGGTCAAACATAACAAATCGACAAAATGTCTTTTTCCATCAGAGCTGCACATGCTAAAATAACAAAAGTTGGGGAGCTCAGAAGTTTTTCCACAAGCAACCCAGGCCTATGAAATTTTATTTGAGTAATTTGTATGCCAAATACTAGCTAATATGTATGATCTCATCAAAATGTATCAGGTCAATCGATTCACGACAGTACCACCAAAGTTTTTACTTTACTTCAGTAGAATCAAATATAGCGTAGTGTTTACTATAGAAAATGCAAAAACTCGAGTGTCTGGGTGTTGGGAAAATCGGCTAAAATCATCGCTTTGCTCCAAGATCAAAGAATGCATTGAATCTTTACTGGCGTTCGACAGGCATCACTATTCGATTCCAGAGATAGATGTCCATATAGTGATGCAGCTATATATGAGCAACATCGATTGCGATCACGCGCTTTTGGCAATTCGTAACGCATTCATAGTGAAATAATGCAAAACAGCTTCTATACGTAACCGGTACCCGTCACTTTATATATCGATTTTGCATCCACGCGTTTTTTCAGTGATCAATCAGCGTCCAAACACAGTGAAAGTGCATCTATTGAATCCTATTATTGAACTCGATTGGACTGTTTAGTGTTAATATTAATAAATTGCAAGTGATATAGTGATCAAATTGAGATCTGATAGCGACCCGTAAGTAAGAAAGGCGTCTGAATCTTTGAAAATTGTTCTTTGTCCCGAATGGAACAGGCAAGATTCATGTCCGCAGCGAATGACCGCAGGTGTAACTCCTTGTCCCATTGGGTTTCTTGATATAAGCGTACCGTCAAATTGGGTAATTTTGGTACGATTTCGGCACTTTTTATTTTGTTTGGCTCGGCATTTCAACATACAGTGGCAAAACTCACTGCAAACAGTCGTCAATTGAAAGTTTACAGTCTCGGCTTTCGATTGATGGGCTACAAAATTGAATTTGATGCGTCTGAACAAGAGCTATTAGCAGTTTTGTAAGTGTACCAAAGTTAGACCCCGATGAGGCAACTTTGGTACACTTACAAAATATTTCAACTCTACCCACCACCATGCGACTGAATTAATTTTAATCGTTCAGAAATCTTATTTTAAGCTGTTTGAAACATTTTAAGACCTCATAGACCATCACTCGACTCAAGATGAGTTAAAAGGAAGCTGTCAGTTCTAGCTATTTTGAAGTGACCTACACCGTAATGCTTCTTACGTCGAGTGGGGTAACATTGGTACACTTTTTCATGGTTTTTTTCCAGTTTTTCATTCAGTACAATTCTAAAATCTGTGAATACCTCTATGTGACGATAGTTTCTTTAATATTGTGATATATGTAGTCAAATTGTTCTATTATCCACCCGTAGTTCGTTTCGGAACACTTCTTGCCAGGTGTACTAACTGGACCACTCGCGTATCGCTGCTGAATCAGCCTTCTTGAAAAAGTCTCCAATAAACAACCACAATCATCCACGCGAAATCTACGGTGGCTCAACACATTGTTTAAGCGTAAGTCGAGAGGGAAGAATAAGTTTCAGAGCGATGATAGGATCATTTACCTTTCCGAACGCAGTTAAGAAAGTCATTCTTCAGGGGTGTACCAAAGTTGCACCCACTGTACCAAAGTTACCCAATTCGACGGTACCTGAACAACAGATATTGGTGTAATCAGAGAATATTTTGTGTAGATCACAGAGAGCATACGATTGGTGTTTCAATTTGATCATTCTTCATGCATGAATTTTCGTATGAAGTACTTGAATTTTAATATTCAATTATTAAATTTGGAGAAGATAACACGTCACATTTTCATGGGTTATTCACGTCTATTCCAGATGGGAGATTTCACAAATATTCATGGTCCATTTTTGGGAATGACAGCAAAGAATATTTAGTCTTCGAGTCATAAAAAAATGAATTATTGAAAGTGGAACATTTCAATTCATATTTGTTATCCATACAACCAAATATCAACTTGTGTATTACTCTAAGTAGAGCGTTTTACTGATTTTCAAATGACTTACGACATTTTTTATAATCCATTCAGAGAGTAATCGATACGATGTTTCGGGTACTCTAACAATCTCCCAGAAATCATCTCAAACCGGTAGTTGTTACAAGTCGTTAAACCTGGTTAGCCGATTGTCAGAACATCGTCGTATAAATTCATCACCGCACAATCAATGGGCAATTTTGACACTCGCACCTTCAATTTTGTTTGTATGACGGATTGTCTGACATGTCAAATTAATCAACTTAGATGTCATGTAACAGTTTCTGAGTGTTTGGAGTTTGAAAATTTCTTGACATATCTCATTCTTATTAAATAACTTCAAATCTTTGGATTTTAATAGTTTTCTGAATTTGTCTTGCTTTTATACCGTGTTGGACCATTGATATGACTGCGTCCTATAGGGAATTGTCTCTTCATTGAGATGAGTGTATGAAGAGCTACATTGCCTCCTCTTCAATCAAATAATGACACCATTGCTTTCTCTGTCAATTTGAGCATTTTATTCAACATTATACAACTGAGATTCTCAGAATACAATGATAATCGCTTTTGGCAATGAATTTTGGGATTACCATGATCTGAGAGATCACCACACTCTCAGGTATTCTCAAGATGAAGAATATTTGTGGTCGATATCATTATCGATTTTGATAATTTTTTCATCGTAAGTTTCTCTAGATCGATTCGACTTGCTTCCCAGCATCTCCCGGCGCGCGATAGCTAATGAATGAAGATGAAAACAAAATCTTGGAAATTCGATGCTCATTCCTTGGTAGAAATTCATCCTAATGTAACACAATATTAGCCATAAAATGGCCATTTTCAGCCAAAATTGGCCAAAATTAGCCATTCTATGTCTATTAATGTGTTACATCAAAGTAAATTTCTACCAGAGTTCCAACGTCAGGATGACGATTCCAGAAAAAATTCACAGGAAGTACTTCACAAATATTTCAGAATTTAAGAGGAATATCCTCACCATCGTCATTATGAGCCGTCTCTTCAGTGCTTCTGAACGAAAAACTTCCTTTAACAAAATCCCCAATAATCCTCACGGGAGCGAATCGTGGCCTCTGCTAATATCTTGCATCACTATTATCACTATGTGCTGCTCGGAAAGACCTGAAGTTTGCCCAATGAACCGTTAAGATACGCCGGCAACGATTGTCTGTGCTAAGGTACAATTTTGACATGAGAGAGTAGGATTCAGCAAAGTTTGTCAAGCAACTGAAGCTTCTGAAAGCTTGTCAGGTCGTTAGAAGACTGTTTGAGCTCTTTCTCCTTTCATTGCCCCCCGACTCTCGTCCGAGGATCCGAAAGTCCTTCTCTATATGCTATTGGGATCTTATACAGTGCGCAAAATTGTTCACTTTCATTTTCAACTCATCATATAGATAGATTGAATCACGGATGCCAGAGAGAATTAGATCATCTCGTCGATTGCTTGCAGATCACAATCGCTCGCTTTCACGTGTGTTTTGATTTCGTGATGTCAGAATCGACACGTTTGAGATTTAATCTATGATTGTGATAGCGACTTTTCATGAAAATTGAGATGTAGAGGTTTTGCTTGATCATGTTTCCCGGCTTGGAGCTCAATAGTATTGAACAGTATTCTTCACTCGACCTATATCACGATCTGACGACAAACTTGGCAGTATTTTAAACATTTTGATTCGAATGTTCCCATATTGTCTTCTCTATCATTCCGGAATAGCATAGAATATTGGCTTTTCAGAATTGCCTGATTACAACAGCGTCGAACGGAATTCACGCAACAAGTGAAAATACCGTCATGATCCAAAATACTGTAAAACATCAAAATTATCCGAGCAGTATCAGGCGGAGGTCACGATCTTGGTATTACCTCAAAATTCTCCTGCTTATCAGAAAAGTTCATTCGTGTAAAACCCAACTTTTACCTCCCATTTGATGCAGAACATAAAATAGCAGATTTCAAACCTCATACATTGGCGCGAATACTATCTAATGCAATTTTGTAAGCACTCAAACATCAGAAATTGCATGAAATATAATCAATACTGTGAAATTTAACTTTTTAATCTTGATAATTCTGACGCGTAGCTTCGGCTCGGATGGGGAATTCGTTACTCGGGTCGCAGGTGAGCATTTGGGGAAATTTGCACTTCTTACAAACAGCTGAATAATTATCTATAATAAAATAATTTTTCGTTATTCGATGACTCTCACGATGAGATTTCCGATATAGTATTTTTCGGTATTTCCTAATGAGAGGGAGAAGACTATCAGTAGGGGGCGTTTCCCTCTATTTTTGCACCCTCTCTGATAATGTATTAATTCCAGTCGCATTCGGCATCCAATCGCTTTGAGAAGCAGACGTTCTTACAAGTAGCATCTAATCTTTGTTCTTACGTTTCCTGGTTTTGATCAAGAGCACATATTTCAAGTAAGTATGAGAATTTTTACTAGCATGAAAACCCACTAAACTATTGATTCAGTCAGCTTTTCTAATTTTGAAGATTTAACGAATATTGCTGAGCGTGAGTCACAAATGTTTCATGATAGAGATTCGGCATTTGATTTTTATTTACAGAGCGAGCAAAAGTGTGACAGTCATGAGATCCACATGCAATTTTTTCTCACTGGCGTTATGTGCAGTAGCTTTGGTTGGCTATGGTAGTGGCCAAGATTACTGTAAGTGTAACATTATTTGAAACATCAAATTCTTTACGAAACCATTGCAAGTTTTTCTGAGTTAGATTCGAATCGATGAAAAAATGTATGTTGAGTCATACAATCTACAAAGATTCACAATTAAGTATATTTGGATACTCAAAGGATATTTTGAGGAAATTCTGTTCTTAGACTTGTCTTATAATGATGCAGATTCCGAGTAGAGTTGTGCGGACATCAATAATAACAGGACAAAAATCTTTTCGTCGTAATGATTTCATTGGTTGTAAGAGTTTGATGAAGAAAAATTAGGTAAAGCATATACAATTTGTTTCTCATGCACTCATTCAAAATCCATAGCAGCGCAAGAGGAACAAGTTGCACAGCAGCAAAACGATGTAGGAACCGCTACACCGTTGTTGCTGGACTTCTCCGAGGCTCTTAAAAGCGTTTGGAATGGCCAAAAAAATATTCCTGATGGTAAGTTCAATAGGATGCTCTGTCAAGTGAACGCATCAACTATCAAAGAATTCCTGAATGTGGAAATCATTTATTCTAATGTCTGTCAAAAAACTCATGGGATGTATGTTTCAGACCTAGAAGCTTCGAGAATCTCACAAAATATAAATGAATAACATCTACTCGGCCACTTGGTTGATTTATGAATGTGCACGATTGCTGCATGTGAGCGGTTTTTACATCAATGAAATTCTCATAATCAGCCACGCTTTAATCGACGTGTCTTCCCAATCCGTATCTCTCGGAAATCCCTGACATTCTATCAAAACAGTGACATTGCCATACTTTTTTCCAAACAATTTTTTTCATATAATCCAAATCGGAAATTAGTTGGACCCTATAGAGTTATGATTTTTTTTTTACAGTAGGAGCCAAAGATCGAATGACAGGTGAAAGAGCGACGTGTAATGAGCTTCGCGTTCAAAAAATTTTGAATGGTCCATGACCGTCTACTGGAAAGTTTTTGCTAAGCAATTTGACAATTTCATCGTAGAAATGACGTTTGACGGAATAGGATTCCGAGGTTCCGTTTATTATTATATCCTTTTTTATACAAAAAATATTCAACAAAAAGTCGAAAAACAATCCATTCTCAATTCATACAAGGAATGTAGATTTATCAATTCAACTTGGAAGTGTTAGTCAGCATTGAGTTTCATTTGCATCGTTTTGAAAAATTAAATTTTATTGAGCCAAATGTATGTGTTTTCAAAAATTGCGAATTTTGCCTGACATTGAGAATACAAGTGTCTATTTCGGTGTTGAAGAGGTTCCCGAGAAAATGAATGATTGAATGATTATGTGTCCTGAAAACCTTATCATCAAATCAACTCCCCTTTCCATCTTTACATAGCTTTGGCCAGTATGGAGCTGAAGAGGATCAATAAGAAGTTGTACAATGTCTTTGGTTATAAAATTGTTCGAATTAGTGAATGTCCCGAGATGAAAGGTCGGGATCACGGAAAACTTTTCCTCACAACGTTGGAAAATATACTGACGAAGAAAATGGAAGTCAATGCAGGTAATATAAAACAAGTATAAGTTAAGTTTGTTCTAATAATGTCACGCAGCTCTGGATTACTAGATTCAATCACGATCTCAAGCTTTTTTAAGTATGATGAAAAAAGATATGCATTTCAATTACAATAATCTGACAGTGGTATTTTTTTAGATCAACTTGATGATCAATTAGTTTTTCCACGTACTTACGATTATTTTGAAAACTAAAATTTTTTAAGCAGCTACCGGTCTTATTTACATCCATCAAATTTTTCAATTGTCAGGGCTTTTTTACCGACTTTTCACAGTGACAAAATTATGGACTTATTCAACTTACTCTTGAAAAATAAGGGTTTAGACATAACGATTCTTACTACTAATTATATGGGTCGATCGAATGCTTTCATTATCCGTTCAATCTCTCTTTCCAGCTCTTGCGGATGGTTTACTGCGATTGAGGAACAAAGTACTGCAATATTTTGGATTGACGATCGTGCCAGTTAATTTGTGCCTAGGTGTTGGACTCCCGGAAAGAGTCAGTCCAGCAGCCCCAGGAGTGCCCCAGGAGTCGCCATCAACTGCAACAGATCCAATCAATAACATTCCTCAACCTGATAGTAGTGCTCAATCTGGATCGGAATCGAATGTTGGTCCATCAAACTCAGGAACTACAGAATGTCCATGCGCGAAAAAGAAACAACCTGGAAAGCAAAAGTCTTGAACTTGATGAAGGATGCTGTTGATTTTATGTGACAAACATTATTCATAGTACCACGACATCACAGTAGAATAAACAATTTCATTCGTTCCATGATTCAGAATTCATATTTTCTTAATACAACTACCTACTCTCTTTTCGTGAGTATTTGTACATTTGCATGACAGAGTGATTCATTAGAAGATAATCGAATCATGCACTTTCAATAAATTATTAGAGGCTATTCTATTGATCCGAAAGACACGAAAAAGGGGCTTACCTCATTTCAGCCTAGCTCATTTGAGGGGATTTACTTCAACAAGCTTTCTGTCTATGATGATCAATGCTTTCTTGTCCATAATTGAAACAAATTATCATGCAGCCATCTTGTGAATTTTCTTGAAATTATCTTCTCCTCGGTCTCCTTTACTCTGATTGAGATTGGAATATGGATTCCAAGTTATTTCATCCGGAACTATTAGCCCTTACCCCACATAATACTCAAAGTTGAGATGTAGCTCTCGCACGCTTTGAGAATGAAGATTTCCTTTTTGATCGTCTGTGCGCAAATGAGTCATTTGCACACTGTTTTTCGCTAATCATTTGCTCACAGAAGATCAAAAAACATAGTATGACACTCGGGCGCAATGGTTTTCGCTTTCTCGTGACTATTTAGACCCTCGCCTGCGGCCCAGGCCTAAAGAAGTCACTCGAAGTGCGGAAACCATCGTTTGCGAGATCGTTTGCGCCCTTGTATCATAATATACTATTATTGAACTCTATGTAAGTATGTGACACTTGTCTTGTTGAGCCTTTCTTGTAAAACCCAAGAGATTTCAGTTGGAGTCCTTTCCATTTTGCACCATACGTGCATACAATGAGCTACAGTAACAAATTTTTTGACTCTATTGGCCTGGTGTGATAAGAATGGCTGATAATGCCGAATGCTGCACGGGAATCGTTGTGGATCAATAATATTCTAACTTCTGAAAGTAATGAAGTTTGTCGCACTAAAATACTTTAATCTCGGGGTAAGGGAGAATAGGTATTTCGGACTAGTCCAAATTCTTAATCTTACGGAAAAAGTGAAAAAAAAATTCCAAAAATGCGACGAAATCCTATATCTTTCCAGCAATTTTCATTATTGTGACTTGCTTCTTCCTAACTCATATCATAGATAGAAAAAAAAGCAAGAAATGCATTGAATAAATCGTCCATAATTTCAAGGCAAAAGGGAAACCGAACCATGAAGATAATACAATACAAATGAAATCTCAGATCCTTTCAAGAGCCTCGAATTCTTTTTGTAAGCATTCCTCCAAGATCTTGTGCAACCTTGTAACTGTCTACGGAAGAGTTCTACACATCTGATTCATATATGAATCATAGGAAGACACGTTCTGAATTCTCATCCGAGCTTAGTGGAATTCAATAACTAGACATAGACGTGTAGAATCGACTGCATTCCGTTTTCGAATTTTCAGTCATAATTGATCGGAAATGTTTTCTACAAGAACTATGGCCGGTTTTGTACGAAGATCATATTTTTTACCGTTCAAGTGTCCATACCACAATCTATAGGATCTAGGACAACTGCGAGTCAGGACCCAGATAGCTAATCCAAAAAGAATTCACATCGAAATCATGGAGTATATGATTTATTTACCAAATGAATTTAAACGGCGCAAAATTTCGAGATAATCTCAGAGAGCTGATTGAACTTCTTGTTTAATTAATACTTTGATTCTTGAGATGGTGAAAAAGATTCAAAACGCATAGGAATATAGCGTTTTCTATAATTTTACAAAGCTCGAACCATTTTCTCCACACGCAGTTTCTTCGGAAGATATCGTATCATAGGAACAAATTTTCGATGATTTGGCCATGAAATTGCCGTAAACCTGAGTTCAAGACAATTTCATGGTGGGCTATGAGGTAATTATGGGGCCCAAACTTGTCTCATCCACTACTTATTATTGATATCATCAAAGCTTGCATTTGTTATTCGATGAGTTTTCTTCAACGGTTAAGCTCAAAACTGAAAGTCATAGCTCTGAAGAGTTGTTACGATAACATTCGCTGAGCCGGATCTTGAAATTCAGATTCCGCTATTATATGTTCTCGAGTCATATTTTCAAGCTTCTCTCGTGCATGGAACCAAGTATAACTGGGGGTTTATTTTAAAAATGCGTCACTTGTAAACCCCGCAAGCTTAGGCGCGCGACTACGGTAAAATGACTACTGCTTACGGCAGTTCGTGCGTTCCTCGCGATCCTCTCCATTGTGCATGATGTTAGGTTAGTCTTTCGAAGTTTGCGGGTAAAATTGAATTGATCCAGAATACAGAATTAGAAAATATATCTCTGAGCATTTTCTTCAAGTTTGGTTATGAATAAATGGATAACCATTCATCCATAACCAAATTCAGAGGTTTATGAACATGTATGTTGAATTTTGATGTTACTGGCATCAAGATAATAGCCCTACAAAATATCATGTCAGTACGGAGGAGCTATCTGCTCCAGTCCAATCATATACAGCGTGTATCTTCACAAGCAGAGGATGCATATCTCATGGTGCAAACATGCAACTGGTTCCTGTGTGCGTTCCTAAGGGATATGTGCTAAAAGTATCAACTCAATAAAGTTAGTCGCTCAACATTGGAATGAGTTGCTACATACAGATTTCTGTATACATATAGTAACCGAGACTGAGATGACTCTCATTTTCATCACGCTGCACTTTTGAAAATTGTGCAGTATGTAGCTGCAATTTTCACCTATATATTTTCTTACAGTCTGAATTGTCTGATTCTGTGAACTCATTCCAAGATGGGGAAATGGAAATTCATCAGAGTGATCAGACCCACGGACTGGATCAGACACAGGGATGATCCCAATTGTAAAAATAGGGTGTAAACTAGCTCCAGCCCAGGTGGTTCTTATGAACGGAGAGAAGAGAACCACGCCACAGGGTGACCATGTTGGTCTGCATTTTGGAGTTGAAGATAGAATAGGAAATTGATGCGAATGAATGTTAGTGGAATTAATCCTGTCTCTTTGATTTACTCATAATTATGGTAACATTGTGTACCCATTGGTGTATAATCAATGACACCATTGGTAGTATGAGCAGTCAGCTGTCCAACCACATTGTAAGTCAAGCTTTGCGTTGATTTAGATGGGAACGCAGATCCAACATGGTGGCCCTGTGGCGTAGTGCTCTTATTCTCTCCGTGCACGAGAACACCATGGCATCACCAGGGCTTGTGCTGGTTGACACCTTATTATTGCTAGTCTGATCACTCTAATGCATTTCCATTTTCCCATCTTGGAATGAGTTCACAGAATCAGACAATTCAGACTGTAAGAAAATATATAGGTGAAAATTGCAGCTACATACTGCACAATTTTCAAAAGTGCAGCGTGATGAAAATGAGAGTCATCTCAGTCTCGGTTACTATATGTATACAGAAATGTAGCAACTCATTCCAATGTTGTGCGACTAACTTATTTATTGAGTTGATACTTTTAGCACATATCCCTTAGGAACGCACACAGGAACCAGTTGCATGTTTGCACCATGAGATATGCATCCTCTGCTTGTGAAGATACACGCTGTACATGATTGGACTGGAGCAGATAGCTCCTCCGTACTGACATGATATTTTGTAGGGCTATTATCTTGATGCCAGTAACATCAAAATTCAACATACATGTTCATAAACCTCTGAATTTGGTTATGGATGAATGGTTATCCATTTATTCATAACCAAACTTGAAGAAAATGCTCAGAGATATATTTTCTAATTCTGTATTCTGGATCAATTCAATTTTACCCGCAAACTTCGAAAGACTAACCTAACATCATGCACAATGGAGAGGATCGCGAGGAACGCACGAACTGCCGTAAGGCAGCGGCCACATGCAGCAAAACATTTGGCGCGAAAGCGCGATAAGCCGTGAGTGCGACAAGGAGGTTAGAGTGGCGCGAAGTGTTGCATCCTTGTCGCACTCACAGCTGGTATACGTCCAATATGGCGCTCCCGCCTTCATGTGGCCGCACCCTAAGCAGTAGTCATTTTACCGTAGTCGCGCGCCTAAGCTTGCGGGGTTTACAAGTGACGCATTTTTAAAATAAACCCCCTGGCCAGCTTGGCTGAGGGATCTCACCGACTCTGATGACGGCACTGCGGTCTCGTTATAAAGAGCTATCGCGGCGCGGCTATTATCTATAGGTCGGCGGTCACACACATACTCTCAGCGGTAAACTGGTTTACAGCATAATACTGCGCACGCGCTTCATCCAATGTTGCCATGGTAACGTGTCTGCCTGTCTGGTTATAAGAAACTCGAGCATTACTGAGCATTACCGAGTTAGTTGTGCCATCATGGCTCCGGTGTATCGCACTCTTACAACAATGAAAACACTCAATTCACGTCTCTTATCAACACCGTGTTATATTCAATTGGTCAATTTTACTTGAGTCTCGTGTCATCTCCAACTAGACGTGATAATACATAACATGGAGAGTTCAGAACGAGTAGTGAAGAGACGCAAGTGGCTCTCCATAAGTGACAAAGCTGAGATGATAGCCCAACTAGAACGGGGTGTTCCCAATGCTCGAGTGGGTGAAACTTACGGTATTACTTCGTCGACGGTCTCGAAGATTTGGAAATGTCGCGAGAAGATTATGGCAACTCTTGCTGACAATGGAGGTAGAATCAAGAAAATGCGACCTTGCAAGAATGGACACGTCGATAAGGCCCTATACCAGTGGTACAAAGAACAGCTCAACATCGACCCAAATGCTTACATAAACGGGCCAACACTAAAAGCTCAAGCAGAGTCGATTGCAAATCAGCTTGGTGATATGAATTTCAAGTGCAGTAACGGATGGTTACACAGTTTTAAAATTCGACACAATCTCGTCTTCTCAAAGTCTGATTCTTCACAAGTTTCGAGAGTATACAGAAGAACTGGGGTAGACACCAGCACTCGGGTGCCTATCAAACCTTTGGTTTTGGACTATGCAAGTGATATGAGTGACTGGATAAGGAACGTATGGGCCAACTTCAGTGACCAATTCGAACCGAAAGACATTTTTTCTCTAACTGAGATTGGACTTCTGTACAACTTGATGCCTGACGAATTTGGGAATTTTCGTGGTGAGACTTGTGAGAGTGGGAACTTGGCGAACTCGAGAGTGAGCTTGATTATGGCAACCAACATGAGTGGTTGCGAGAAGAGACCTCTGGTGGTCATTGGTAGAACGGATGGTCAGAAGTGTTTTGGGAATCATCCACGGAACTTGGGTGTCAGATATGAAACGAATGATAAATCCTGGATTACAGCAGAAATAGCTAGCGGAGTAATGAGAGATTGGGATGTGGAGCTAAGACAGTGTAATAGGCACGTGTTAGTTTTGTTCGGAAATAGTCCAGTGCACCGCCATATCGATGATCTAACCAACATCACTTGTCTGTATTTTCCACAAAATTTGATTCGCATGTTACAACCTATGAATCACGGGATTGTCAAAAGCTTTAAGTATCTGTACAGGAAAGGAATGGTTATGAAGTACCTCGATCGCCAAGATGGTCCAAAGTGTGAACAACGAAAAGTGACCATCCTGGAAGCTGTGCGATTGATGGTCGAATCGTGGAGTATTCTCAGTACCGATTTGATTCAGGCATGTTTCAGAAAATCTGGGTTGTGCATGACAGGTACGATGAGTTCGTCACTTTGAATTTTTATATGACTCGTTTATTCCGTTGATTTCTTTTTATAGAATGAGATTTTTTTGTTTCAGGTGGTAAATCGGCCAATGAATATAGTTCGGCTGTCCACTCTCTACCATCGGATTGGTTATCCGAAAGCAACATACATTTAAATCTACCTGATGTCGAAGATTACGTTGGTTTTGATGAAAAACTCGTTGTTACAAGAAGTACGGATGATCTGATCGAAGAGATGTCCGAAGATAACACAAGTCACGACGATTATGGTGATAATGAAGAAGACTATTCTGTTAATACACTTACGTCTAGTTCTGAGGCCCTTGCAGCTCTCGAAGTTTTGCGTAACTTTTATGAGACTAATTCTGTAGATAGTGAATTTTATAAACACTTCTTAGAGCTCAAGAATATTGTTGACAGTTATCACATTGAGAGTCGAATAAATAGATAGTTATCCAAATTTGTACGTTATTGTTACGAGTTGTTGAGTAAAACGAGGAAATTTATGAACAAAAAATAAACAAATTTCATTATATCTCGTAGTCTTCCTTGGACACACTCAAGCTCTGCTGAATACGAAACAATGCAGGCAGGAGAAAATTAATCGCCTATCGAAAGCAAATTTTCGTTTTTCATTTCAAAACCCTCTCCTTTGGCTAGAATCCCAAGAAATCAAAATTATGATCAGTTATCATACTTGAACTTGATTCTGAATGTATTCTTATTGTTTTGTCTCTAAAAGCGGTACTGATATCAATACTTGAAATTTTGCGCTCGCACAAAGAAGTAATCTTTACGGTAAAGTTGAGAAAGTAGAACTACAGGAGCAATAAAGTCTTCTCACAACAATATAGAAATACTTCAAAATTTCATAACCGGATAATGTACTCGTTGAATGACATGTTACAAAAACTATTCAAAATATAGCTTTGCGGAATAAAATGAATCTATTCAATACTTCATACGAAGTCTACCCCATTCTCTATGTTCTACCCTCACATAGATCCTTACCATTCGAATGAGTCGAGATACTTACACGTATTCCAACAATCACATGGAGAGAGTAACACAAGAGATGCTTTGAAAGACAACTCTTATTTGCAGCTCAGGATAGGCAGATCGACGTTCATGGTTTGAGCTAAGAATCATAAAATCTATTTTGAAAAACTATTTTTCGATCGACTGTGCGTAAAGCACTATCTTACGCACGGCAGTTTTCGTTCACTTTACGCCCAGTCGATCGAAAAACGTATTTCGATACTCGGGCGTGAAGTTTTTTTGCTTTTCTCGTGCTAATTTCGACCCCCGCCAGGTCTCGGGCCGAAAACAATCACTCGAAAACCAAAACCAAACTTCCCACCCTCGAATCGAAAAATACTATTTTGGTTCAATATCAGAATCTATCAAGAGTTTATACACAGGTAATTCATTGCCTTCATCAGATTGTTGTATATTGAGAATTGATAAAAGGGAAGAAAAAATCTGCTCATTCTTTCATATTGATCTCATACTGGCTGACTCCATGAAATTTTGTTTATCTAGAGTTTTCAAATACCAATCTCATACTTTGGTAATCTACATTGAAAACTTCAAAACCATCATCAGACTATCCTCTCCCTTACGCCACTGAGTCTATTTCTGAAACCATCAAGTAAATTTACTCAGAGATTCGAGACTGTGACTTACCTACACAAGTGTTCATGGACTTTTTCAATAAGTACAGCATTGATAACAGACAGAACGACGGAAAAAAATAGAATCCCGGAAAGTGTATAATGAATGAATCAAATAAGACGCAAATCGCACAGCTCGTCCAGGGAATATCCAAAGCTCAAAACCGACAGATATTTACTTCACATTATCCTGTTTATACGACTCTTGCTGGTTTGATAATTATCAAATGTACGGTAATGGGTGTCACAATTTTCTCAATAGAGATGAAACAGTCTCTCGAAACAACCAAGCAGAATTCATCCGTTCACTCTTACAATTAGTCACAATTTTCGGATTAAATGAAACAGTAGTTTCTTGAAGGATAATCTCTAGAAATATGTTATATCAGTAGATCCGCGGAAACTTGCTCGGAACGAACTCAAAAATGGACGAAAGACAAAAGTGAGCTTCTGGGCTCGCAAGATGGGTTTTTTCACTCCTTATCTCATCTATATTCAGGACCAAAACCCAAACATATAGAAAATTAAAAAAAAATTTTACGTGTTAAATCCCATAAGAGCTCAGCTCGAAATCGCCAATTGGCCACGGAATTGACGGCCATGGAATTGACATTTCGTGTTTGATCAGCGAAAACGGATCGGAGAGTTAATATCGGATCGCTTTTTCCGCTTAGATAAGACTTTGGTATACCAAATACTTACGAAAAGTCGAGCGAGATGCTGGATTGTCGATCTTTTAGACGTGTTGGTAGGTGGCCACGGAATTGACACTCTTATTTACCCTGGCATTTTTTCGAAGAAGAGCACGCCGCCACTTCTCGGAAGTGAAGTTATGGATGTTTATACCGCAGCTGTTTGATAGTTTGAAGCAAGAGGATCAAAATGTGCCCATGAGCGAATGCTTACGAGTCGATAGACGCTCTCACGCATCACATATTGTCAGTAAAACAGTAAATTTGGCGCTAATTCGAGGACATATCTACCTACAGCGTTGAGCGGTTAAACGACCTAGTTGCGACTTCTAAACTATAAAAGCATGTTCGAAATATACCGAAATTTGATGTCTCTTTGTGGAGGAATCGTTCAGAAGTAATATATCTTTATAGCGTGCCTTTGAACGCCGAATTTTGGGGGTGCGGACAGGCCACGGAATCGACATTTCGACTCTTAATTCGCACTTTTTGACCCTTAAACGTCCAGCTAGGTCTATTCTGACTTTTTGCTAAGAAAGAGCACAAAAACATACATTAAAAAAGTGTTTTGCCCGATCGATTGAGAACGCGTAGATGCGGCAACAGCCCGGGACGCATTCCGAGCAACTTTCCGCGGATCTACTCATATACATCTTTCAAAAAAAGTTGTATGAGGAAGTCCTCTCGAGTACTAAAAGCGAGCACGCCCAGCAAAAATTTGAGAATTTCCATCTTACAAGGGGAGGTCCAACCTTGCGGAACACGGATCTTGATGAAACTTTGGAAATCATCTTGTTTTGGTGGAAAATGAAGGTATCTCCGAGGGTTTAATCCCATGGGTATCCTATTCTCAGATACAGCTATCGACATTAGCATTGCCAATATAGGCCCATGTTGAAAATTCGTATATATAGATATACTAACAATGCTAATCTCTGTAGCTGTATGAGTTTCATGAAGATCCGTGTTCCACAAGGTTGGACTCTCTCTCTCCTTGTTAGTCAAAAAAATTGCGTGACAAAACCAGCTTTATTTGGGTGTTTCCTAGTCTTTAGTTCAATTTGATTTCCTCTAAGATTATTGTATACAGTATTTATGTTTTTGAAGTGCAGTGTCGTACCATTTATTCGCCCGTGTCAAGTAGATCAGAGACACGAAAAACCAGCCTTTTCATAACACGAAATGCTTTCTCTGGGTTAAGAAAGACGTCTAGATTCTGTCTGTAACTTTATCACTTCCAGAAGCCACTTCAAACGAAATTTTGAGTCAGTAATCATCACAAGATATTCAGTCTTTCCCAATCTGTATCAAATTGGGTGCAAGCTGATTTCTCGTGAGTGTAAGCTGGAAGGGTGGATGTATCTCAGGTGATTTCTTTCATTCATTTTTTTTCATTCCTTCAATTTTGAATTGTAACGATTGTTTAACTCTACTTCTCAAAAAAATCTTTAAAAACAACTCATTTCAATGGTTTCCCTAGGAGACTAAAAGATATCAATGTGCTCCATCACCTTCGATAGTATTTCTTGCAAACTTTATTTAGAGAGCTGTACACGTTTCACTTCTATTTGCCGGATAAGATATAGGCTCAAAACTTAACAAAGTAATGTCTGCTAGAGCTCAGAATCAATTTGAAACCTATATACTGCATGATCTTATATACCAATTGACCTTTGTGAACGCCCGACACTCGCCCGAAACTAGATCATGACGAGGAAATTACAATTTTCCTGAAAATATAGAGGAATCACAGCCAGTCGATACTTCAGGATAGAAAATTTCATCACCTACGCTTAGAGGTCTCCTTTGTGCTACATGCCATTATTCCGTACATTTACTGTAGGTGTTTAATTTCCTTTACATCGTCCAAAAGCCAGCTTAAAGTCAACGATCATTAGATGGAGGTGATTTCTCGATTTGGATGGGCTGAGTCAAATCTTGGCACGAGGACCAGATCATTCAGAATCGAAAACTTTCCTAATTTATTCGATGCTAAATTTTTTTGACGGAATTATATGGATAAGAAGCTTAGCAAGGACACATGTTCATTTGGCATCACACTGAACATTCACTGTGGTGAGGATCAAGAGTCGAACAATATAGTTATTGCATGAATCGACCAGACCAGGTACCAGAGATAAGACGATTCCTTTCTGGCAAACCTTGACCCGAATCGAGGGGAAGTGTACATATCAAGTCGTGTCGACTCCAATTCAAATCGCTCATCTTGCAGTTATTTCCGTCGCGATTATACAATGATTGAGGCTTATCTGGTGAAAATGGAATCTTTTGCATAAAAATATTTATTACAAATAATGCTTTTGTCGGGGGGTGTGGTTAAGTTGTCATTCCAACCCAAATTTCAACGTTTTTTGTGACAGTTTGCCAGTAATTTTTTTTCAGTAAAAATGGAGGACTAGCAGGCGATGAAGTTGTCATCATGAGGGTTATCATTTTATCTTCTTATACTCCTGAGAAAACAGAATTCTATACCGAATGCGAGAATACTATTTTCATTGCAGATACGGGCCATTCGATTGACCATTCATCATGGACCCAAATGGCTATGCAGATCGGCGAGCAGATCGGATTGAATGACAAGTTCAAAATTGTCTGTTAGCGCATAAATAAAGTGCCGTCTATCGAGACCGTGATCGAGACACTCGCGGAAGTTGGAAAGAAAATATAACTATGCTAAGTTTTCATAGGATGTGCTCGACAAAGATGTAATACTCCATTCCTCGCACGGGTCATTCAGAGGCACCACTCACGGATAGATACTGTGACATTTTTTGTGCAAAAAAAACGCAAGGTAGTGATCTCTCTTCTGCTCTTCTCATATTTTTCATCAGATCTCGTTTGTCAAAGTGTGATCTATAAACTTGAGCACCTTATCGAGTGAGGTTCGCCATTGGGTCAGAATATTCATGTAAGTTTAGCAGTGACCTTCTGTTTGATTCGACGGTGAACAGTATACTTTTTCCGAATACGTTATTTTCGGCCATTGAAAAATGTTCTTTCCGGTGCCATGAATTTTTTCAAACTCAAACATCAATCTGATGAATGTTAACCCATTAAGCTGTCAGTAAGATTAGAGATATTGCTGAGATTTGCATGGGATTTTTTCTTGCGCATAAGGTATTGTTTTGTTTCATTGAGGCAGTACCAACCTCTTTTCAAGGTTATTATGAGGGACCTACAGTTTTAGGTGGATTTCAAAGCACCGAAGCCGCCGAAAAGCACTATTGAAGATTCACATTGGTGCCGAAACGGGATTCGAGACCAAACCTGCGTTGAGGGCAAAGGACCAATGGCTCTTTTCTAAACCTCATATCTCGCCTACTTTTACTTTTGTAGAAGTGATCTGCTATTCATCAGAATTTCACAGATGATCCGTGCAGCTGAGGCAGGACTAATAGTTATAAACAATTTTCTTTAGACTCGCACAATCTGAAACAGAAAAAATTTATTTAAATGAGCCGATTCATCGCATAGCTGATTTACGAGCTGATTTGTCACAATGATCTCAGAAATAGAATCATCAATGCAGAAGGAAAAGTTCTACGAAATGCCCAGCGTCTAACAAGGGATAAGAATCCTCTCTCTCGTAAAATACCTTAAAAGAAAGGAACGGCATCGGATACGGTAATTGCCTTCAAGGACGCGAATCTGTACGATTTCACGATCGGACCGCTCAATTTGCTTTATAGACGCGCATCTCGTGTTTGTGTGATGCACGAATAAAACGCTCGTGACTGGCCCATGAAATGAGCCGGACGTAGATAGGTGCGCCACTGCTGATCATCTTCCTGGTTCTGCGAACAAATGATTTGTTTTATACTTTTAGCGGAATTTTCGTAAAAGAGACACATCACATCAGCCTGACTCATTTGTATTCTGATGCATCCTCTATGGAATTTGCACTCGATACACGAGAAAGACCACATATTGTCGTCATCATCATCATTATCATCATCTCAATTTCTTATGAGTTTGCTGTTTGTTGGCTGCTGAGTATGAGTTTTGTGCGCGTTATACTTAACACGAGATCGTCATCGTGGAATAAAACATTGTAAAATGTAATCGATACTGATGGAGTCAGGGCTAATGTGACTCAGGTCCTCAATCTTTATTGATGAACTCGAATAATTCATATTTTTGTGATATCATGATTGTGTTGATATATTATGATGGTGCGAGCTTTGATCGCAGTTCTTGCGAGAATTTTCTGTTTGAACAGAAGTGGAATGCGGAAAAATATACCAGCTTCAATATGACGCTCTATTAAGTTATTGCGTTGAACACCTCATGGTTGTAGTTCGACGACATCGATTACAGAACATTTATCTCATTGTTGAAATAAGTTGCCGATCAGTTTGTCGTTGTACATAGTACGATTGAAAAGAATCATGAACTCTCAAATCTATTTAAAATTCCCGGCCATTTTTGTATCTCGAAGACGGTGAAAAGAAGCAGAAAACGCTAACTACAGACGGATTTACAACCGTTAATGTCATACCAATATTATTGAAATATCCTTGAGAAATAGTAAGTTCATCATCTTCACTGATACCGATATTAATATATTTTGACCTCGATTTTGATACAAGTACGTGAAAACTAAGGTAAGTGTACCCAACATGCCCCCCCTTAAGCCATTTTGCCCATAACTTTGGCCCATCTCAATATTTTTTGACGTACTTTAGCTCATTTTGAAGCTTGAAAAAAAACCTTCAAAATGAGCTAACATACGTTGAATTTTGACCAACTACAGCCGAGTAATCTTAATTCTCGCAAAAGGTGTTTTTTTGGGAGTTCGCGAGGGGGTGTACCCAACATGCCCCCATTCTTCTCCGCGATCATAGTCGGCGCCAAGATTCTCAACGCTCACAGCTGTCTGCCTTCGGAGTCTGAGCGATATCTAATGGGTAGAATGTGACGTATTGTACGATTGGAAAAGATGAATCTTCAGTGACAGATGCTGCTTGGCAAAATAATTGAATATGCATTTCGAAAAGTCCCACGGAAAAAGCGTATCTTTATAGACGCTCAGTTTTGATTCTTTCCACGCTAAATTTCATTCAAGAAGGCAAGAGATCAGTAAGACGATAATTTATTTTAAAAAATACATGACTTTGAATTATTGCTTCCTCGTAAGGGTCAAAGAAATAATAATAAAGGATACAAATTAAAATACACAATATCTGTGACTATAATTCAAATCATTATTTAGCATTGTGGCTAGCAACGCTACATCAAATTCACCAAAACATGTCTCTTGCATTCAGCACGAGATATCTTTCAACAAAAATTAAAGCACTTTTTCGTCAATGATCAACATGTAATACTTTTAAAAACAATAATAATCACATTAATGTCAGGTAACTCGCGAGGTTTCACAAATAAAATGTAAAAAATGAAAAAATTATCCCGCAGTTGTAGGACACAACATCGCTCATGTCAAGTATTTTTTCTCGCGAGATAATGCTCAGATATATGATCGAAAAGAGCTTGAAAAGAATCGTGAAAAGCCCCAGGAGCGGTTCTAGTTTGATGTACAAACGTATAGCCCGACAGCAGCGGA
Organism: Eretmocerus hayati; assembly: GCA_029851415.1. Taxonomy (NCBI): domain Eukaryota; kingdom Metazoa; phylum Arthropoda; class Insecta; order Hymenoptera; family Aphelinidae; genus Eretmocerus; species Eretmocerus hayati. The sequence goes on from CM056742.1 coordinate 138,728,650, forward strand.
CTGCAGGAGCTCTCTTGTGGAATCGGACGGATGGGGGCATGTTGGGTACACCCCCTCGTTTTCAACTTGCCTCCGTATTTTGCTCATGAAATCGCTCCAGGTTAGAGTTTTGCAACGCTGTAAAAAGGATTTTGAAGGTCTTGGAACAAGGAATCAAATGCACCAAGGTACGTCAAGATTGGTTGAATCAAAACAATTTGGCAGAGGTTTGAATAAAGGCAATTTCTTAGGTGTGCAAACACGAAAAATGCAAAAACTCAATTTATATTTTCTGGGAGACGCAGAAATCATTCCGGGTCGGTCCAAATCATTAGTTTTCTCATATTTTAACATAACAAACGTAAAAAAAAATTGCAGGGAGGTCCTCGAGTACCCAGTTCTGAGATCGGCATATGGGGGCATGTTGGGTACAGGGGGCATGTTGGGTACACTTACTTACTTATTGATTTTCCAGTGATTTTCTAAAAATTCTCGTGAAAGTGGGAATTATTACGTCTGTGCAACAAGTCTCGATCTCCTGTCAGCAAAGGAGACTAGATGAATACAATGTGTTACAGAAGGTGTGTACATACTGTAACAGATATTGTACTTATAATATTAAAATCGCAATTTTGCGTGCAGACAATCAGAAAATTATCGAATTGATACAACCACCGACAATGACAATAAAATTTTGATCCATACCAACATGACTCTTCTACACTGTGATGAACTCAAAGACTGAGTTCTTAGGAAGGATCCATTGCTTGATATAATAATATTTACCCAACTTGAATATCATTGATTAGCATCGAGTCAAGGGCCTGAATATTTTTCAAATATCTAACTTCATGGACCATCAAAACATTTGCTTCGATCAAACGATGAGTAATACTCAATGTCATCAGATCATTTTTTTGATCAAGGGAATGAACTACCTTTCTCACACTTGAAAAGTTGAAAAATTTATCACCCGATTTACAAGATATGTGACTAGGAAACGAGATTCCACGTCCGATAAGAATTGAGGTCGATACATATTGCATGATAATCTGGAAATCTTATGAACTGTCTCAAATCTTTTTACCTATAAAATTATTTCCTTGTTTTTTTTTCGAATGATGAATTTCTTAGAGTTAGCAATCGACACAATCGTGGACACAACGCACAACAATTTTTTATTAGTAAGTGACCTAAGACGGCTAATTTTGTAAATAGTTGATATTTAATCGATAATCTCGTTAACACCAAATCAATAAGGTTACAAGTTATCATGGATAATAATTCTTATCAGAGATCATCTTCATTCTGTCCACACAGATTTTATTCAAACACATGAGCTGGAAAGATCCAGTCTATACGAGACAAATCTCCTACAGTCCAAACTGTATTCATTTCATTTTATTTGGTGAAGAAATAGGTTATTAATTACCGAATGTTAGATTTTCGGTAACCACTTATCGAAATAGCACATTTATTTATCCATGAGTGAGCTTTGACACACTCTGACGCGTAAAATTGACTTCGGATCGAAGTTAATTGAAGTAAGCGCTATTGAAAAATCGGAACTTTTTTTATTAATTATTTCAACACAAGCATAAAATCAGTATCAGTCGAATCAGAGTAATAGGTGAAATTCATTGGTTTTGAATTTGGTACATCCTTAATGTACCCTTTCGTGTAACTCGAGTTGACTCGACCATTGACTTTCTATTGTTCAAACTCAACCTCTGAGGTTGTCCATCATTGAAAACAATCGATTATACAAAATATGGTCTCTCACGGTCTCCAGAAAATGATCTATACGGGAGACCTGGGTGAAATTGGACGAGTTTTGTAGTGGGGCTATCTGGCAATACTTGCGACTGGGCGCACTATGAGATTTCAAAGTACAACTATTGAATGAATTGTAAAAAAAATTTCAGAGCTCTAATTCTCGCGGCGTTCATGTGTGTAGTTTCCCTCGAAGTTTGAAGGAAAAATCTGTCCGGCTCTTTAGGGCTCACCAGGAAAGGTCATCACACCCGGATCACGGATTTCGCTGAAACTTCGGGAATTGGGAACTAACATCCGTGTTATTTTAGATGGCAGAAAAAAGCAATATGGCCGAATCCTAAATCTCTTCCATAAGAATAGCACGGAGGAAAGATAAGAGCGCTTATCGAATGTTAGCTCCCAATAGTCTCCTTTTAGTGCCGAAAGATGAAACCCAAAGTTATAGACCCTAACGCTCAAGCGTTTCCGAACTGCAACCACGGACATTAGCATTGCAGGTATACCTATATGTATGTATGATTTTTAACATGAACCTATATGGACAATGCTAATGTTCTTGGCTGTAGCTCGGAAACACTTGAGCGTTAGGGTCTATAACTTTGGGTTTCATCTTTTGGCACTAAAAGAAGACTATTCCCAAAGTTTCAGCCAAATCCGTGATCCGGATGTGATGACCTCTCCTGGTCAGTTGGACAGGATCGGGTGCAAATCTGGACAGCCTGTCAAAGTCGAGTCGATAATATTAATCATCGATTCAACTCGCATTTGCTTACCAAAAAAGTCGAGAAAAAAGTGATAATAGTCCAAAATCAAGAGAGAAACTCGCTCGCGACTTACAAATTTTCCCATAGCCTTAGCGAGCGAGTCATTTGTCCATTTTTGAACATCATTGAAATAGATGCTCCATTGATGCGGCACAGTCTTCAGCAGCCGACTTCTTTTGGTTCTCTTCCATATACTAAATGAGCCTGTAGTCAACGATTTAAATGATGGTCCAAATTTGCTCGGTCTCCCGCATCCACTTTGCAGAATTGACGTGAAATTGTTCATTTTTTACCTTCAAATCATTTTGGAGGTAATTCATACCATGAGAGAATACATTTTCATCAATTGATTATTTTCAAGATTTTTGAGATTCCAAATGTCATCGGAGCTCATGCATAATGTAATCCCCTTAATCAGGATCATTATTTGTCCCCGTTAGACTTGTATCATAATTTTCACTGCTGGATCTTGAATTCCACGAGCAATCTCAAATGGTCAGGAATATGTCCATGGTTTCAGATAACATGTTCAATTCTAAATCATCTTGTGATTCAATCCACCAAATGAGACTTGTTGAGAAAATCTCAAAATTTGATTATCAAACTTCAACTGTCACAAATAAATTTGCTCAAAACATTATGTTAGCAAATGTTAGCTGAGTCATTTATTTTGTCATCAAGAGTAAGCCAAAATCAACAAGACAATAATTCTCGGAGGCGTGTGCCAAAGCTCTGCAGTTGATCCTCGAACAAATAATATGAATCGTCGAAAAGCTGTGGGGATGAATTCAGTGTTGTGAGATTGAAATACCCCCTGAAAATTCTCAATGAAATTCTGCACCCAATATGAAAAAAGAGGGGGTAAGGTATTCGTTCCCGAATCTCAGGTTCATTCACAAAATATTCACCATACATTATCACGAGCTTCTCATTTTTGACGTAAATGCGGAATGAAGTTTGAGCGGTGAAAATTGTTTCTATGCTACAGATGTTTTGCTACTCGACTTCATTTGTGTGTCGGAAACGCATTCGAAAATTGCGTCTCGAAAATCGCGTGCCTGGTATAGCTTACGCGTTTTCCTTACCGCGAAGACATTTGGCTATTGCTCGGTCAACGCGAAGTTCAAGTTCTCTCGGTTGCGCGGCCGGTCAAATTTAATTTCATCGCGGATGTATGCTGTAAGATGTAGGGAAAAATTGAGATAACGAGTTCAAAACTACACTGACTGAGTTATGTCAACTGTTATGAATTATCAATCATAGAACAATCGGATTAATTTTGGTCCGAAATTTTTTTTCGAAGCCAAATATTTGGGTAAAAGAGTAGTTGTACGTGAAGCATTGGTACCGATCTCATCGCAAGATCTCAGATTCTGGCCGCTTTTTAGCATAATTTTTATTACTATTAGGGAACATCTACAACCACACGAGGAAATTTTCGGAAGTTCAGGATCGCCTTTGGGATCGCCACCCCAATACTTTTGCTTTCTCTGAAGAGAAAGAGTTGCTCTTAGTCCAGCAACTTTTCCATTAAAACCAAAATTTTCTTCAAAAGAATTCCTCTTATCACAATAACGTTTCGAATATTTCGTTCCTCTCGCCAAAATCTGACGATTGTAACACTTTTGCTTCTAAAAACCTCCCAGGGACTCATCTCTCCGTCCCTTTGTATATGTGTGTGTGTGTGTGTGTGTGTGTGTGTGTGTATGTGTATGTGTATGTGTGTGGTTTTCATTCCACCACGCTTTTTCTTCTACCCTCCACTCGATCGATTCTTGACATTCTATGAGTTTTGTGGAGAATCACTCAAATATGAGACCAGTGATTTGGCGGCTCTTCTCTCCCAATTGAATTTGATTCAGATGTTTTTTGAGGTAAAATCGCTAAAATTGTGTACTTTTATAGTAAAGTATCCTTTTCCAACTTGGTCTCACGGCGATTCCGGTTACTTACGCTATGGTTTTTTGGCTCAATCTATCGATTGGTTAATACAGAATATACAAGTTGAACCTTTGGTCTCATCGATCTTGAAGGACGGTGGGGAACTAAATAAATTCCCAAAATTTCATGATGGAAATTTTATTGCGACGTTTCGTCCACTAGGTTTTGTGGACCTCATCAGGCTTCAGGTTTGTTATTCTTTAGATCGTCATGATATTTTGGACGATCTTGTAATAGAGCACAGACATAACGTCTGGCTCCTGTCAATACAAGTAAACAGAGTGAGTCGAGTGTTTACTTGTATTGACAGGAGCCAGACGTTATGTCTGTGCTCTATTACAAGATCGTCCAAAATATCATGACGATCTAAAGAATAACAAACCTGAAGCCTGATGAGGTCCACAAAACCTAGTGGACGAAACGTCGCAATAAAATTTCCATCATGAAATTTTGGGAATTTATTTAGTTCCCCACCGTCCTTCAAGATCGATGAGACCAAAGGTTCAACTTGTATATTAACCATCAAGGACGAAAAAATCTACCAAAATCACTTATGGTTAATACAGAAATTCCATTTGATCTCCATGAACTTGAATTTTTAGGGAAAAGGAACATTTTCAACAGAAACCCCATTTTGAGCATCTTCTCTTCAAGAAGAATCTCTCAAGGATAACTCAAAATGTAGAAAGAAGATTTTATCTAAATTTCATTTTTTGTGCATATCTCCTTCTACAACTAATGTATCCACCTATTTAATGAACTAGAGAAATACTTTTCTAGCATTCTACATCAATTGGTTGAAACCGAATTTGATTCAAGTACGTTTGAATTCAATTTTTCTTCCAATAATCAAAATTTCCTCCAAAAACTATCTTGATCATCTATAAACCAACTGTATCAAATTTCCGCTTCAACCAAATTATAAGCTTTGCTAAAAAAAACCTCACTTTCGATGTCCCAAATCATCCTGAAGTTATTATTGGTGGAGGATATCAAAAAACCCCCTCTTTCATGTCAAATGAGTTCTCGTAAGATCGTGGTGGAAAAAAGTATTTTGGTGTAATAAAACGAAATTTCAGCAAGTTTAGTCCAATAAACCTATAATAAATCGGCGGATACAACTGTAGAAGGAGAACTGTAAATCACTGATCTTATATTTGGGTGATGATCGAATACCTAGTCTTAAAAGAGCTCAACTTGATGAGATTAAGAACAGGAAGTATACTGGCGTTCAAAGAATAACTCACTCATACGCATTTACAAAAGTCAAGGAAAATGAGTGTCTCGTCGGTTCGACCAGAAGGTGGTGATATTATTTCATCTTCACCGGGGGCACTACTGGAATATGTTTTTATAATGATTTAAGACGAATATATCAGAGAGTAATGTGAATTAAAGGTTGTTCAATCCAGTAATTAAGAGTGGTCCATGATTCTCCATAAGCATATCAGTGATTGTGAAATCAACCCCCGGATTCACCCTAATAACTAGCGGATGCCGCTTTGAGGAAGCATTCTGCTAATAACTTTTTGCAGTGCTTGGGAGTAAGGATCGATCGAATCCTCTGGAGAAAAATGTTCAAGGCGAGAATATGGGATCTTGACAAATACGGGGATGATCGACCACAATTGGTTATTGCCACCATGCAATAGTCGGTAAATGAAAACTCGAACTTTATACATGCCTGATGCGAAGATTTCAAAAATCCCCGGGGGCAAAATGAGAGAGACATTTGAAATCAAGACTGAGTATCAGGTCATTATATTGAGAAGAGATGGATTCATCGATGGAGGTGAGGTTCAAGATCAAAGGGAATTTTATAGTATTTCAAAGTCAGTTCTTACAGCAGGGTTTTTAGCGAAATCCTTTTTGAATTTCGTTGAATTTCGTTGAGTTCTATTCGATGACCAATTCCATAACAAAATCCCACTCTAAAAATCATAACGGTCATAATATAATGATTATGATTTTTAGAGTGGGATTTCGTTATGGAATTTTTCATCAAATAGAACTCAACGAAATTCAACGAAATTGAAAATTGATTTCGTTATTAAAAACCCTGTCTCACAGTACTTAACTTCGAGATTCCTGACCCATAAGGGTATGCAACTCTGTTGGAAAAAGTGACTGCAACGATGACAAACAATTATATTAAGCTAATAAAAATCTCACTCATTTTACTGCTAAAGCACTATTACGGACACCGCCTCGAGCCGATCAAAATTTGATAAAGAATAAATCAGCAATAAATCAAAAAAATTGAGCTTGCAAGCTCTGAATCTTCGTGTCACCGGTCATCACACTCGTATTGCAAGCTCCTTCCCTCTTAATTGATGTTCTTGTAATACTTATTATATACTCTCAATACACCGATATACCGATAGTTCCCCCGCGACGCGTAGATCGAGTATAGTATATATGAGTATATTATACACATGAAACGATGATGTCTGGTCGCGGTTTGCGATGCGTAAACGAGTCGTGTTGGGCCGGATAAAAGAAGCGCGCCGGTCTCAGCTATCAGTGTTTTTCGCAGCTCAGTCGCGCCCGGCGTGCGCGCCGCGCCGAGGCATCATCATCCATTATAAAAATTTAACTCAATTGCCGATCTTTGATATATTTTCTGTTATTTTCATATACACCTCAATGTTTCAATGATATGCTGAAAATTATTATCAGTGACACCATGAGAGGTTCAAATGGTACAATTTTATGACAGTGTAAAAAATTATGAAAATTGAAGTATCAAGCTAGCTGGTTTAGTGCACTAGTGAGTGTATAATAGAGTGATAAAAAGAGGGGTGCAAGGTTATCGTGAATGGGCTGCCAGCGAAGAATGTCGAAAAAGCAATGGCTTGCCCTGCTGATGCTGTTTTTACTTTATCTACTTGTTGGTGCATCAATTTTTTATGCAATTGAAAAACCATTGGAGCTTGAAAAAGTACGACTGGCTCGCAAAGAACGTATCGAGATCAACGGTGAGTTTGAAAATCATTCCTTCTTTGGGAAAACTTTGCCTGTGTGTACTTACCGATCGGTGTATTATTATTGATGCTCATCGCCCTGAGAAGATAAGCTGTGCACGGATGTGCGAAAAGCACGTGTCCAGATTATGTTTAACGATACCGATCAGTTGCAAATTCTTGTAATCAATTCGGGGCATTTGATATAACCGATATGAAATGGTTCTGCATCGGTACTGCAAATTTTTAATCTGACAGAAAATATTTTTCAGTCAGAAATGTAGACGAGAGAGATACACCACAAAAAATTGAGCGATTTTTCTAGGATTCATCAGGTTTATCTAAGTCTATTTTAAATTAATCGGTGTGTACTTGAAGAGTTTGGGGGAATATGAGATTTCCTACTACAAAGGTGAATTTTTGATCGTCAAAACTCACTCATTTTACGCGGATAACAAGGTTCATGAGCATGTCTGATTTCTCTGAGTAATACATTTTTTTATTGTAAAAAAACTCATGGAAATCGAACGTGCCGTCCTTCGATTGATTAGAAATCGGTAAGAAGTATCATTCCTCGTGATTCAATAAGCAAAAAAGTATATAAGTCTTAGATTGCGACAAGACCGAAATCAGCAGTTCAATCGGTATCTGATGCTCACACCCGTTCACTCTATCATTCATACAAATAATTTTGAATCAAATACTTGGCCACTCTATAGATCGGCATGTATGTACGTACAAATTGCTTGGTCATTCGTCATTTTTTGAGAGGGCAATCGATCGTTATCCAGTTTACAGGGCCACTGTGCTGGAACAAAAACATTCTACTCAAATCGAAAATCTCTTGATCTCAAGTGGTTCTATCAAATATCGACGTCACCTATTATATTATCTGATGCACGAAACTCGGTCTCTCAATAATGCCAAACAGATAATAATCGATTCCAGTATTATCGATATATTGTAACAAATTATTCGCCTTGTACACAGGTTTGCATCCATACTGTATATTTGTATTATCTTGTAATCGGTATCGGCTACGCTCTCACAATCGGTCGAGGTCTTGATTCTGAGCATTTTCATCACAGGCCAAGCCACTTATTCATTATATATTTTTCCGTGATATCGAGAAAAAATTGTTCCGTTGTTACGAATATAATATTCCACGATATTATCCGGCATGACGCAAAATTTTTCGCATATGACACTTGTTTGGAATGGGGAATATCCATTCCCGCAACATATGCGTCAGTTTCCGCTTTTTAAATGATTGAAATGTGACTTGTTCCTGCTGCGCAAATTATTCACAAAAAAAATTTTGCGATGCCAGGATATAATTTGACGATGAGGAACTCAAGCTTACTGTAAAATGCCTGATGATACAGTAACGTCAGTTAAATTTTTTGACTACTTACTTTTTGGTTTCGTCGCAGATAACTATTGCTATGGCTCGCACTTATCACCTATTACGATCCATTATGCCAGCGACCAAAGTGTGATCTTAGCATATATAAAATGCCTACCGTACATACAACTATACAGATGGTTGAATTCGTGTGTATGAGTCTTACGGTCCCTCGTTATATTTACTTGGAGTAAACAGTGTGAGCGTATTGTACTTATCGTTTGGAGCGGAAATCGTTCCCATCTGAACGAGCTGTGGTTGATAAGTCGAACTAAAAATAGAACCGAAAATGCATAGAATCTTCGAGCGGAAATCACACCCATACTCATCGGCTTGCTCATCGGCTTTGGGGATGATTGATAGATCTAATAGTTGAAGTTCCTCCAGTGGTAGAAAGATATGGATACTTACTGACAGCTGACGACCAAAAATTCGAGTGACTTCAATGATTTGATCATGATTGAGATTTATCGAACAGATGATTCATTGCAAAAGGAATTTCATACCCATCTGCTGTTGTACAAAATTTGACAAAAATTAAATCTCCAATCAGTTGGTTCTGATCTCTTGACAATCCAGTATTAGCTTCTACAAATATTTTCACATAATCTTCGTGAAAAGTATTTCCACCTCTTTGTAAGTTTCCAAATCCTGTAAAAAATGTTTTTACTCGCAGGTAATCAAACCACGCGTTAAAAAGATTTTTGATCTATTTTTGAGAAAAGTTTTTGTCTGCCAGTACTTTCATGATAATCTTTGAATTACACATACCTAATTTCTCATGTAATTTACATCGTCAGAGAAAAATGCGATAGGGCGATGAGGATTGAAGTAATACTATCATATACAGTATACCCTGCAGAAAAAGTGGAACACCGATACCTTCACTAAAACAGCCATCACTCCGACGCGTTTAGGTCTACAACAGTTTTCCAAAATCACTTGAAAAATGAGAAAAAAATCTGTCAAAGTATGTGTTCCAAAAAATTTTTTGATCGAGATTTCATGCCTTTAATTGACACTCAAACAATGAAGAATTCTCATTTCAATCAATCACCCTCCATTTACATGCAAGTCATGCTAGCATGAAAATTCTTGCGGGATGTTGTAGCTCTTTTCAAGACCTTTGAATACATTTTTTTAAACGTTGCCTTGCGATCATGCACGACCGAGTTACAAGCGATCTCGTAAAAAGAAATTCGTACGGGTTAAGGGTAACAAAAATACTAAAAAGGTTATAATCTACGACTTTGACGTAGAATCTTCAGAATCTTATGAAATAATCGTCAGGTCCATTCCAAAGATTAATCGAAAGGATTTCCGCCCATCTAACTAAGAAAAAACTCATGTCTCCATACTTTCGATACCCTCAACCCATAAAAAATTCTTTCTACGAGATCGTCGAGATTGCTTGTAACTCGGGTGTAAATGATCGCGAGGCAACGTTTAGAAAAAGGAATTTGAAGGTCTTGAAGAAGCTACAATATCCTGTGAGAATTTTTACAGTACCTTCCAAAATTAATGGATCATGCTCGGTCTCATTAAATCCATGATAACTTCAAATCCCTCCATTGTATGGAAATTTTGAAAAAAGCATCTCGAAGATCACAAAAAAATCTATCGATTCATGTGTTTTGAATATCTTTCAAGTGCTTTTTAAGTGCCCGTAATCGACATTGAAAATCAAAAAAAATTCTTGATCAGTGGATCACCTACAACTTTGACGGGAAAGGTCGGATCACAGAAATTCCCACGGGATCTTATAGATCGTTCAAAAATCTGAAAATTTGGTCCTTTGTAGAATTTTCGCACGACCCTTCCCGTCTGACTTACGAGCTCTGAAAGAAAACTTTGTATTGACATAGGGTGCTTATGGAGATACCGGGCCTGGCACCTGTTTAATTTTCTCTTGGTCTATTCTGGGGCAAAATTGGATCAAAAAAATATCATGGCACATGATTTCGACGTAAAATTATCTCATCTTTCAGAATATTTCATCAGATTTTGTCGCAAATGTGACCTATAGGAACAAAACGTGAAATTTATCAATTTTCACATCTTTCGAGAAATCGTTGCTACCTCAAATCTTAGACAAAATCTGATAGAATATTTTAAAAAATCAGATCATTTTACGTCAAAATCATATGCCATGATACTTTTTTGATTCGATTTTGCCCCAGAATAGAGCAAGAGAAAATTAAATAGGTGCCAGGTCCGGTATCTCCGTAAGCACCCTATGTTAATATGTACAAAGTTTTCTTTCGGAGCTCGTAAGTCAGACGGGAAGGGTCGTGAGAAAATTTCACACACGACCGAATTTTTAGATTTTTGAAAGATCTACAAAATCCCGTAAGAATTTTTGTGATCCGACCTTTCCCGTTAAAGTTGTAGGTGATCCACTGACGAAGAATTTTTTTAGATTTCCAATGTCGATTACGGGCACTTAAAAAGCACTTTATTATATTTGAAACACATCATGAATCGATAGATTTTTTGTGATCTTCGAGATCCTTTTTTCAAAATTCCCATACGATGAAGGGATTCGAAGTTATCATGGATTTAGTGAGATCATGCATGATCCATTAATTTTGGAAGGTACTGTACGTTAGCATGACTTGCATATAAATGGCGGGTGATTGATTGAAATGAGAATTCTTCCGGTTTTGGGTGTCAATTGAAGGCATGAAATTTCGATCGAAAAATTTTTTGGAACACATAATTTGATAGTTTTTTTTCTCATCTTCCAAGTGCTTTTTGGAAAACTGTTATAGACCCAAACGCGTCGGAGTGATGGCTGTTTTAGTGAAGGTATCGGTCTTCCGTTTTTTCTGCAGACCACTGTAATACAAATATAACAAAAATGATTTGCAAAACTTTATAACCGTATTTACCTGTGTATAAAACGCACCAAAAAAATCAGTTTTGAGTACTCCAAAACAGGGGTGCGTCTTATCTATAGGTGCTTAATATTTTCTGTGCGGAAAATCTGTTGGCAGCACTCGTGTATAAAACCGTGATTCCTCTCGAGAGGTTAGTAGTCTGATTTCGAATAATAGCGAATGTTATTTAGAGTGGACAATAAATGTATTGTGATGTGATACACGTGAATGAATCTCTATCGTCTCTCATTTTCCCGGTTTCATCTGAAATTTTTCATTTTGAGCCTCAGTAAACCGGGGTGCGTCTTATCTGCAGGTTCTTATATTATTTTCCGATTTTTCCCCCCAAAAAGTGATGTGCTTCTTATCTATGGGCGCGTCTTATACGAGGGTAAATACGGTACTTAGCATAAAAGTTGAGAATAGTCTAGAATGATTAGATACTAATGTGCCCTCTATCACCCGAATTTCATTCGTATCATGCAAAACTGAAGATACTATACAAATTATGCATTACACAAGTACAACTCGATCCTGGATATTTCGACCATGAACAGCTAGGGAACATTGTGAAGTGGGATTTTGATTCAGCTGATGAAGTGATTTATGTGACTGTGGTTTGAACTTCATATAACAGTCCTATACGAATCAGGGTTGAAAATCGTCTGGTACTACGAAATCATTTAATTTTACACTCTTACACTTACCCACTCCATACAAGCTTTGTATAACAAGGGAACCAGCATGATTTCTCTCAAGTCGATTTCTGAACACTTTGGTCAACCACGAATTCTCCCTAGGGGTCGTTCACAAATCGCGTGGTGGGAAAGGGGTCTCCAAATTTTCCACGCTGCATTTGTGAATCAGAAATTTTTTATTCAAAAACTTTCATGGTGAAAGGGGGTTTGAACTCATGGTTTTTCTCATACGTAATTTATGGATTACCTGTAACGGTGAGATGAATCTGCAATTTTGTGTCTCTATAAAGATACTGATGAAATGACTGTCACATGTACTGACTGCATCTCACAATTCGTTTAAAATCAAACTTATAAATTCTGAGAATTTTATGTGAAATATACCTGAAGAAGAAGGACACGAGGAAGGACACTTGAATTCGTAATGGGTCCATGCAAAAAATTACTCTACAACAAAGAAAAAATGTACAAATTCGAAACAGTTAGGTACCCAGGAAACGCAGAGCCGTTCATGAGGAAGAGGGTCAAATAATTCGGCTATTCTAATATATGATAAAAAATGGCTATCTCTCATTAACACCATTGTGAGTGTCTCGGAAGTCAATTATCTGGTTATTAATCTTGTAGCTCAGCAAGTACCGCACACATCCTCGAGCAATTTTATTATCAGTGTATATATTGTGCCATCAGCAGACGACTCCTCTTTGGCTAGCCGTCTACCTCTCCTTCTCAATATATATCTTTTTCACACACTCTCTCGAATATTTATACTGTTCTTCATCACATTTTTTGAATCGGCATTTAATATCACGGCTAAATACAACTCGAGGCGAGCAATGATAAGCGTTGTACGCGTGGGGGCCGATAATTATTTGATGCGAGCACAAGTGTAGTAATCTGCGCTTCCGCGCCATTGCTCATGGATTTATCAATTATTATCGATACGAGCGAATTGTCGATTCTCGGCGTTTTACAAATGGATATCGGAAAGATGGAAAACTCGATGTAAACGAGATCGACGACCAGAGTGGATTTTTCCACGAGTTCCAAGCTGCTCTTTTGAGAGGGTTGGCGTATCAGGTTGGTGCGATTTTTTTTTTTATAAGCACGTAGAGATCGAGTCTGATGTTGGAAATTTTCTGCTCTGTGGTATCAGACTTTTGCAGGGTCTATTTATAAGGCGGTTATCAAAATTTGGTTACCCGTAGTAAAAAATTGTGAATGTTAAAAGGAAAACTTTTTTCAATATATTTTAGTTCTCTAGATAATCGTTAGAACCTGAAGGTCGTCTTCTCTGGGTTTTGAAACGGATTTATACTTTGGTGCTCCAAGCTCCACGAGAACTAATGATTACGTCAAAATATCGAAATTTGGATACATTCACTTCGTAGAATGTTGCACAATTTTTATTGATTTTCGTTTCAAGTTTGGCGCACCCTGGACCCGCAAATCATCATTCAGTTGAAAAAGAATCGAAACAGTTACTAGAGACGAGATTGAATGGTAATCACACGAAAAAATTGGTGATCATTGGCAAGTGAAAGAACTGCGTATTATAATTACTGGACCTCTAATTATAGCTTCAAAATCTATTCAAAATCGAGCCAAGCATCTTGATATCTTCTGTGTAATATGTTTCATAGATATGATGGAGTTCATATAATCACAGCATCGGAATATGGATATTTTCAAGTTCCCTGCATGCACGTATCGGATTAGAATTGATTTTTCAGTTATCCCGCATTAAACGAATTGAATAATTGACTTTTTATTTTGATTCATTAACCCTATATATATTTAGAAGAATGTAATGTACATCTTGAATCAATATTCCCAGTAAAATTATCACTGAGTAAATTTAGTAACACAAAGATCTTGAAAATTTCCATTCAGTCATAAAAATGAAAGAATATTATTTATCAGGATATAATTGCACGATTAGAAAGATAAAATGTAGTCCGATGTCATTGTGCTGAAAGTTTCTATCGCGTTTGAGAGTCTGGATAAAAAATAAGTTCTTCTTTGTGCATGACTACTCAATCGCATTTCGTTCATTGATTTCTATACACCAGAGCACAGCACATTTGGGTTCCGACAAAAGACGCTCATCAGTACGCACGGAGTGCCTCAACTGTCTAGATCCGCATGCGCGGTCAAACTCATGCTATACGTTTGTAACTTACACATTTCACAGTTGAGATAACCGATTTGCACAGTTTCAGATTGCTGTAATTTGTCGCAGATAACTTATTACTGAGTCTTCTAGAATAAAATGTATTTACGACCATACTTTTACGAAAAATGGCGCGCGATAAAAATTAATTGACGAATATTAAACAATGAATTTCCCTCTCTTAACTTCTCCGAGTGAGATTTTCCACTCGGATTCCGAGTGAAAGTCCATTTCACTCGGTAAAGAGTCAGATATCAAAAAAACCAAAAATTTCACTCCGAAGTTCGAGTGAGATTTCACTCGGATGCAAGAGTGAGACGCTCAAATCAAATTATAGGTTATGTTTTGCCGCACATTTGTTACTGGTGGATCAATGCGTAGCTCACAAAGAGGAAAATAGTAGATTTCCTGCAATATTCGTTGAAAAACTGAGCTGAGAAATGTCAATATCCTCTTCCATAAATTTTATAAATGCATGTATTACGTATAAATTGATCAACCCTATTAATACAGATGCAATGCCCTGTTACCGGGAAAATATGTAGGTTTCACTTTTGTTATTTCTTCGACCGAAACAATAGCTACTTTTCATATTTTCATTTCCACTTACGACGCGTATAAAGTTACATGGTGCATCATTCCTATAAGACGATGCTATGGACTTCAGATGTCAACTGCAGCAGTGGCCCAGTGGAGAAGCAGTCCGATTTACAACCAAGACAATCGAGTTCGATTCCCCGCACTTCCCAATTAACAAAAATATCGAAGTGACCATGCCGCTACAGGCGGGATTGATTTTTTTCTTTTTTTCGAACCTTCGGATGATTAATAATCATTTATTAATTGTATAGCCCGCAACGTATTGATTAAACGAAAATATTCAGTTTCGGTGAAATAACGTTTGGATTGACTCGGATTCCCCGAGTGAAAAATCTCACTCTTTTTTCTGAGTGAAACTCACTCGGTACCGAGTTGCCACGATTTCACTCCGAACTCCGAGTCGGAACTCACTCTTTCCGAGTGAGATTTCACTCGGAAAAGTTAAGAGAGCCATCAATGTCCGGTACACACAAGTGACTCTCATACGAAAAAATGATAAATTTATTCCCTGGAATAATAATTGATTGCTGTCATCAATTAGCCACTACAATTATTGCAGTTTGCTTCAGACTTATTGGATTGCTTTCTTTGCTACCATACTGAGTTTATACGAGTTGAGCTGCAATTTTTATTTTGTTCAAAATTTTCAACGTTTGAATTTACACTGAGGGCGATCATCTCCTTTAATTATTTCAGATGAGAAAAATGATAGTTTATGAGAAGTTCAACAATTTTACTTTCATCGAGGTGTTCTGGTTCAATAATACATGGTTAAACAAATCACTATATGTGTTTGCTCAGTGTGTATTATGTATGTACTATCCTGTTTCCAATGATTTTTTTTTTGTTAAAGATAACTCGGAGGTAAGAGCTGGGATATACTTGTCCGAATCTTCCCACATCGCAACTGGGGATAAATCAAGCACTTCATTTTGAGAGGAATCTAAGTAGCATGCAATTCTTGATAAATATATTTATTGAAAATTTTTTGCATTCAATAAGAGTCAAGAATCTGCTGGTCAATAATTATGACTCTGTTCTTGGAGAAATTTCGAGTCAGCTAAACTTTTTGTACTCTTTCTTCACTTACAATTAGTACACATCGTAAGCTTTGGAAGACAATGTATTTTTTACCGTGAATTCCATTGATTCTGAAAATTACGGAAATCGATCAGATTGGACCTCGGTAATGAAACTGTTGAGCCGCACCTAAAACTCATTGTTCACGAAAACTTCAAAGAAATCACGTAACAGTGTCCCAATTGATCTCTGGCTGACGCTGAGCTTGCAAATGTACGGTTTGTACCACATTTCCGTGATCAGCGACAAAGAGCATACCTATCTCCCATACTATAAAGCCGTTCTTTATACAGTTTTCAAACTCGGAAGAGAAAGTGTAATCATCATATTGACACGAAAAATTGATACTAGTCTCGTTTATCAGGAAAGTTAGGGGACAGGGCTTCATTCTGATACGTGCAATGATGCTTATCGGGAAATATCTCACGACATTGAAATTATC
Organism: Eretmocerus hayati; assembly: GCA_029851415.1. Taxonomy (NCBI): domain Eukaryota; kingdom Metazoa; phylum Arthropoda; class Insecta; order Hymenoptera; family Aphelinidae; genus Eretmocerus; species Eretmocerus hayati. The sequence continues at coordinate 138,745,350 of CM056742.1, forward strand.
AGTTTGTCGTAGAAAATTTTATGGATTACGATACGAAAGCGGGAGTGCTTGGTTTTGGGCGTGAATAAGGTTTCTCAGACTAAGTTACAGGTGAAGAGTTAAAAATCGTTGAAAAGTAGTAAACAATTCCTCAGGAGTATCGAACTGTATTTTTTCTTCGTCGGCGTGAAGGAGGATTTCTCGTTTCCATGCATAAACGAATGCCTGAAAAAAATGTCATGAATAATCATTAGAATGAAATCACCTAAGTTCCCAAGGTTATGAGCCAATTTTTTGACACTTGATACAAACTTTTGAATCTCAGTTATGTCTGATATTTCTATTCGTATCACACATTCATTGAGTATGCTAGTCATCCACTGGTAATAAACTAAATTCATCAACTGCAGAATGATAATCATGCGAACAACAGAAAATGTTTGGGTATTGAAAATAGAATCTGAGACGATGCTGTTGCGTCATATTTCTAATCATATTTCTCCCTCATTGCCAGAGACATGCTATTTCTCATTGCTCGCATTCCTTCGCAAGAATGTTATCAAATGAAAGTGACCCTGTATACAAGTTATTTGAGTATCTGTGACCCAGAGAGAATTTGAATCTATTCATGAGATTGCATGCTGAAGGTAACCCAGGAGTGCATAGATTCAAATTCACGATTTATTGCCATGCATGATATTTGAATATTATTTGAAATTTAGATACTGGAATTTCTTACTTCCACACATGAACAGATCACTTTGAACGATTTGACATCGAGAATCTTTGACACAGAGATTGAGTTTGAGAGAATTCACGTATAACTTCCGGTGTTCGAATTTACATCCACGTCATTCTTTTGATACGGTACATATGTGATAACCTTGTCTCATCTATGCTGAATGTTTTTGAATCTATTGTCATCTTGAACTGTCTAATTGTACCAAATGAAATTGTTCAAGTCTTCAAATTTGAGAATGGTTGACTCTTACAATCAGCATCACAGACCCATCTCCCCTCTCATCATTTAATAGTAATTCCGACAATTTTTGCATGAAAAATGCTCAATTAACCGCGCAAGCGTTTGAAGGTCCTTTTTATGACTGATCGTTGCCCATGGCTATCCATCATCTTTTCTGTTTCCATTTTAGGCCAACCATTAACTAATAAAATAGAAATCTTAGGAGATGAGATCCGAAAATGTCCAATGAGACTTAGACTAATGTATTATTCAATATTGATACCAACTTCTAACAATCTGATTGATGCCTTACAACAAGACCAATCGAAGACGTATGGCCATTTTCTACGTAACTAATACGGGAGTGAGATGGAAAAAGAAAAATGAAGATTGTGTACAGTACCGTACGAAAATTCGTGAACGTTGGAATCCAGTTTTCTTTTCTGCTTGAACGTCGATTACTCCGAGCCCTGATCAACGAAGAGGAATAAGAAAAATTCGGAAGAAAAGAAAGGAGTCTAACTTTCTAGAGTTTTTGGTTTTTTTTCCAATCCTTCCTGAGGGCACAAACAGCTGATGCAACTTGAAGAATTTCGAGAAAAAACGTTTGTACTCTGTCAGCTGCTGTTTGGACGCGGATGAAGATAGAGCAATTTATACAAAAGGAATCTCAAAGAGGTGACAAAATCCTATACCCGTAATGATTTCTTGATTATTTTTACGTCGTGCAAGCAAAAGTGTAACAGCTCTCGGAGTAGCCAAAACTGTCGATTTTCACCTTTTTCCTCTGGAGATCCAAGGATCTGGCTACTTTGCTCATCATTTATCCTACACATGGTAGAGATCAACTTACGGCGAAGGAATAATCGAACAGATTATTGAATACGTGATTTATAAAGTTCTGGGGGCGTTATTTGATCGGATCTTTGGCAGAGTTACTGGACATTCATTTTCAGTGGTTCCAATCGTATTTGTTTGATGCCGTGAAAACTTCTGCGAATAATTCACAAAATTATTCTAGAATTCGATGATTGGGAAATCAGAATTTTGCTCATTCTGTTTCCAAATACTGACTATCCATCCTGCAGTGAACAATAGACAATCCCACATCAAATACCAATGTATGCCAGAAACAACCAACGCAACTAATATCAACCTGATATTTCCTCAAATTTGTGGGATATGACGATCAAATAACATTTTCAGATCAATCTCTGTCCATCATCCATATCATGTTTCATAGGGATTCTTACATGAGAAAAAAAACTGTATAAGGACTGATTCAAGTTCATTTTTCTGCACGCTTAAGCGGTGTGATAAGTTCAATGTCCTGTATGATGGGTCAATCTCTTCATGTGATCAACAAATCCCATCAGATACTTTCAGTTCATGATGGTCACTCATTGCTCAATTGTACACGTGAAACAACTAAATAGCCAGGGCATTGCTCCTCTCTCAGTTGTAACGTGACAATGACGATTTTTGTTCATATAGCCTGCTTGTGACACACTCACTAGTATCAATGCACGATAGAAGGTAGAGCAGTTGATGCAAGTAATGCGATGGAAATGCAGTATCGAGCAATGTCCTATGTGATAAATCAGCTAGAGTCGAATCCCTTTGCTGGCCGGCGGAAATGTGAAAGGTTGTTATTTATGGGCTATTCGATCAAGCGGCAGAAATATTAAAGAAGCATCATTTATTTGTCAATTTTTTTGGAGGAATCATATACAGAAAAAGCACAACGAAAGAGTCTCAATGGCTCTTGAACATATATATCTCTCTCCAGACTTCTCTTGGTACATCATAACAATAAATTTCGATACAAGGGTGTAAAACGTTTTGTTCGCGTCCGAGTGTTAAGTTTCCGGCCAAAGCAGCAGGTGAGGGTCGGAATCATCACAAGGATGCGAAAAATACACCGTACAAAATTGGTCGAATTTTCAACTAGAATTCGACCTTGATTCCAACTATCTGGTTGAGTTATTCATTCATCTAGCTGGTTGAAGTTTACAACAAAGTGATCAAGGTCTGAGTCACGTCCCGCGAGTCACAATAAAGATGTTTAGTGTAATACATATGGAAGCCAAAAATTGAACTTGATTCAAGTCTGAAGTCTTTGTTGTCGTTTAACCGATGAGCTTCCCAGAAAGACTGGGGCGAAACAGTGTTCCCAAAGAATTTTCAAACCTGCACTCGTGTCACATCCAGTATCTGAGCAATTCGAAGTTGTCAGTGTTTGCAATGTTAGACATAGAGGATTGAGTAAGTTTCAGATTCCCACTAATAGATTCATTTTACTGTAATCTTGTAATGCTCATAAATTATGAGACCCTCATCTGTCACAGAGGTACTAAATATTTGTCCAGCGTTCAAACTGCACAAAAAGTGAATATTACGATGGAGTCGTAATTGGGATCCGTCTGTGTTTGCCATGCCTAATTTACGTGCTAAATTCCCCCACTTTTTTACTATGGATATAATCTAGGGAACCCATGAGATTGTTAGACGCTTTTGTTCCGACGACATTTTTGGGTCAAAAAGCCGGGTTTATTACAGTTTTTCACGGACAAATGAGAATAATCTTCAGTGGTGTCGGTGGGAGCCTTTCCGGGCGAAAATCCAGGTTAAGCAACGTTCCGGCGGTTGTCGTATTCGGATTGGTGACCACTCATCTGCGTTTGCCATACACTTCCTAATTGTAAACAAGCTAGTCTTCGCAAACTAAAAAAGGTAGTCACCAATCCGAATACGACAACCGCCGAAACGTTGTTTTACTTGATTTTCGGCCGGGAAGGCTCTCAGAGAAGCCATCGATGTTCATTCTCATTTGTTTGGGAGAAAACACGACAAAACTCAAGGTGCACCATCCGTCTATTCTATCGGTTTCATACGAGGTCTCGAACTCATAACCATACTAGGACCGGTTGAATTTTCATTCAACTGATTGAAGTTTCTCGAAAAAATCTTTTTACAGTGAGATTTTACTCCAGTGTAGAGGATTATACTTTTTAAACGCTTTTATTCTACTTCGCCTTGGCCATAGTTCTGACACTGGTATTTTTCCCCCATTTCTGGAACAAGATTTTGGCTTCCTGTTTCTCGTTCGCTTAGGGACCCCATGATTGACGACTTCAATCAATTGAGTAGGGAGGGTAGACAATTGAGCGTTAGCGGTCGTACGCGGTGGGGGATGGGGGGAGGGGGAGGTTGTCCTTGACTACAGTATCTGCTGCACGTAATGATGAGTGTGTGACATTCTAATACGAGACACCCATAGGGCTTATAGGCTGTCCAGTGTTATACGCATAGTTTCTTATGTACCGAGCAATTCCTTTCTGCGCGATTCTTTTTTATCGGTTTCTCAAATTCTATCTCTAATACACTACGCCGAGCTCCGACACGCCGTTTGGATCAGTGAATAAAAGCGTTTTTTAAAAATTCTTTTTAACCTTTACTTATTCATTCATTCATTTTCATTCTTCGCTATTATTCTACTTCACCGTCTCCTCTGCCTACAAATACTCCGCCCTTTTCCACGAATTCCGGCGTTTTTTCCTGGGAAGTTTGAATACCGGATAAGTGTTGGTGTGTCCGTGTGAGCTATTTGGGCGGGTTTTTACCCTCTCTACGGTGAACTTTTGGGTAATTGGCTGTGCACCGCGATTGCGCGTGGTCACCCCGCCCCCTGCCGAACTTGTCATAACCTGATGCATCGTCGGTCGCAAGATAGTAATAAGTAAGATGGAAATCACATATCAACAGCTTTTCTATGAGCACGGTGGCATCATTGATCTCCAAACGTTTCAAATCGTTAGGATCGCGGGCAGCGCGTCGAACTCTTTCGCGGTCGGTTGTCACAATACGTACACAAATTCGCGAATACCCTCGCGGAATACCCCATGCAACACTCCTTTTTTTTTTTTTTCCAACAGTCTTAATCTGTGCAGTATTATTAGAGCGACTATCTCGGAGATTACACTACCGGTCAAAAGATTGTGCACACCTAAAAGAAGAAATTTCGATTTTGCCTCGGATTTTGCTCACTCGACGGCTCGGATCTCCTTAGTCCGGAATGACTCAACTTGTGCTCATTTTCTAGCTTCTTTCAATCACTTTAAGATCTATTTGATATTTTTTCTGCGCAGCTCAATAGATTCTTGCAAAATTAATCTGAAACCTTGTAGAATTTCACAAAAATTGGGTCATTACGCAAACCTCCGCAAGTCTGGCGGAAATTGATGGATTTAGATGATTCAAAGAAGCATCTGGAAGTAGAAGTCAAGAGCTTTAAAATCCGATTTTGAATGTTATTCTAGCTTGTTTCTGGTCCGAGCTGTGACTCTTTTTGTAGAGGATGATTTTTCTGAAAAAAGGACGAGTCATTGAGAAATTATGAATGGACTCATTTTTTCGCAGTTATAAGCACTAATCTTAGTTCCTCTCACCAACAACACAGAAAAACTTGGAAAAAATCAGAGAACTACTACCGTGAGCCCAATTTCTTCACCTCTGGTGGTTTTTGGGACTCTTCTTCGACAAAATTCTTCCCTCACAAAAACAGTCACAGCTCGGACCAGAAACAAGCTTTAATAATTTTCAAGAACGGATTTTGAAGCTCTTGACTTCTACTTACAGATGCTTCTTGAATCACTTGAACCCATCAATTTCCCCCAGACTTGTGGAGGTTTGCGTAATTAATGACCCGACTTTTGTGAATTCTACAAGGCTTCAGATTGATTTTGCAAGAATCTATCGAGCTGCGCGTGAAAAATATTAAACAGCTCTCAAAATGCTTGAAAAAAGCTACAAAATGAGCCCAAGTAGAGTTGTTTTGGACCAAGAGATCCGCGAGCAGTCGAGTAAATTTTTTTTAGGTGTGCACAAACTTTTGACCGGTAGTGTAATTGTTTGATATCAGACATAATTAGGTTGAAAACGTCTGAAATCGAAGAAAAGATCGTATTTCCAGACTATCTTTATCTCGAGTTTTAGTAATATTTTACTCCAGTGTAGAGGATTATACTTTTTGATAAAGTGAAAGTTGACGAAGAAAGCGCAATTTCTACACCATTCGGCACAGTTTATTGAAATAATACGTTTTAGGGATCAGAATGATTTATCTGGGAGGACATATGGTATAGAGAAGCAGCTATGAAAAAAGTATATTCAATACAAAAATTCAAGCAGGCAGATGTTACTCATTTCGTACACAGCTGACACACTATAGTGAGTTAGCAGTGGACAAAAATTGTCTCCTGATTAATTTAACAGAGATCAAAATTTGAGGCCATTGAACTTATCAATGTACTGCTAAATAGTAACATGTACAAAATTTTGAACACTATGTCTAGAAAAGGATCAATTGACTCGTGGCCTCGCAGAAGCTCCGAGTAAATCGTGTTTCACTCATATTTTAATGAACTCGATAAACTGGCACTTCTGTGTGTCATAAGGCAAAAATATCTCTGAAAATTGAATTGCGTCATTGCGCCTTCAAAATGAATGTACGGCGCAATCGCTACATTAGACAATCATATGTGAATAACAGGGCAATGGCTTCATTCTCTTAAACATATATTTTCAAGGCAATATTAAACTAGGTTCTCAAAAATTCTGAACAGGTGGCTTATCACTCAAAAATTCACCGATATAAGGAAAATTCAGTTCTCCTGCAAATCTAAAGTCCGAGTACTTATTAGAGTAAAGAATTTTTGTCGTTATTTTTCAAGGCCGCAGCGCTATTGCCTAATAGTGACTGATTAATGTTTATCCGACAAAAAGTATATGGAAGACTTGTTGTCGATAATACGATTACTCGAATGGAATGTATGGAATGCTCTTGATACGTTGGGTATTTTAAACGCCTTCGTTGAGTTGAAGCTCTAATCGCAGTTTTGAGTTTAATACCATCTAAAGAATGACAAAAATATTTGTTAGGGCAACACGTGCAAGTCTGGAACTTTGTAGCGCCCTTTTTGATCAGCATCAGAGGTAGAAATGTATCGTATGAAGTTGCTGGTATTTTTGAACAAACTAAAAACCATGTTCAATCCAACAATTCTACATCGATTCAACTCTGTTCGATTTTTTGCGAGATATGGCCGATAACCAGCTGTAGATCGATTCAACTTATTCACTCACATGATTTAATAAACTACACATCAACAAATTCCAGTACCTTGTAACAATTTTGTTAGAAAACGTAAGAAAATGTGGGGAAATTAAAAAAAATCCCTGCCAACCCAAAATGAAGGAGGTAAATCACGAACCAGGGCTAGTTACTGTATTAAAAAAGATGAGGAAAAAAAATGAGAATCAAAAAGGTTTCAAAATCCTGATTCTGTCCTATTTTCATCAAAGGAACACATTCTGAACTTCAGAAAATGCCATTGCTGACTGATGAAGCTCACAGTAGTGAATGGTTTGATTCAAAAAGGGATCACAGCATTTTTCCAACATACAAGTATAACTTTTTATGGAGTTTATAGTAATTCGTTTGCTTGATCAGTCTCTCCGTCAAAAATCATTGCGTGGTGTAGAATCATTCAGTCACGTGTAACTGGTTTGTGGATTGAACCAATTCTTTCGGAGGAAGAGGCTTGCCAGATCTCAAAAATAACTCACAAAGCGCTAATGACTGTTACATCAAGATCACACTGATATGTATACCGGTATCGGTATTTACACGGTAGGCTCAGCTCTCAAAGAGGTGCAAATTGTTCCTGAGAAGACGTTGTTATTCAATCTTGATACACATCAATCAGTGATATGAAGAGGATCGAGTACCACTACTAGGTATTTGAAAACGAATTAATCGATGGGCAATGATAAATTACATTCTCGGCTTGGAGTAGATTACACCTTTTGTTCTCTTTCGCGACCTATGAGTAGACAGACTTACCCGATGTGGTTCTTAATACTTACTCCAGTGAACTTTGAACCAGTATTCAAATTGTTTTTCAAAAAAGCATGATCATATTAATTCTCATCACTGGCGTGCATTTGTAGGGTTTTGATGATCAATTCAAAATGAATTTAATTGCTTATTGAAATTCATGATTTCCATAATGCATACGTTTAAGAAGCATGATATTCATAACCCGGAAATGCTTACAGGTGATTTCCAGTTAGTCATAGTATACAATTTGGTGTAGCAATCTGCTTGGTAATTTATAAGAGTTCTACTCTGATTTTGGTCTGTTTTTCAAAAACTTCCTTACAATCTTCGCAGAACTTTCAGGTCACTCGCCGTATTGAATCTTTTTCATGGTTCAACTGAGCATAGATTTGTATCACACGAATGCCAGAAATTTGTAGACTATACGGATGTGTTTTTCATGTTCACCTTCATTCCTGATAGATAAGGTATTCTCCATTCCAGATTTACCGAGATTTACATCTATAGAAACGAGATGATAATTCCAGAGGTTGCTCAAAATTCGACCAGAGCTCGATCCGACGAAAAGATATTCATGATTTCAGAATCATGTGTACATCTCTGCGATTAAATTTTATGTCGTGCATAGAAAAGTAATCTCATCAGTGAAAAAGTAATAATCCTCCAACATTCCAGGAGTATTCTTCATCGAGTTGGTAATATAAAACTCTCGATAATAACTGGCATAACTCAGAGAAAGGTTAGCTTGAGTCTCGGAGTACTCGATAGACAGCATGACGCCTCGTTGCTTGATACAATAATTTTATTGCATATAGTTCCATATGAACTGCCGGGATTAGTTTTATACATGTATATAGTCGTAATGCTCACACGACGATAAATGGGTGCCGGTGTACAATGACAAGAGCACGTGACATGTGCGTATTGCGGTTATTCGGCGAGGCCACAACTAAACTTATGAGCACAAATCAATCATGAACTCGTTCTCTCATCGACGTAATTTGGATGCAACAAACGTGCGATATGTTTACTTTGTCCATGATAGGTATAAGACGTATGGGTTTTGTCATTTGTCCTCTGATGATCTTTCTTTGTTGTTTTTTATTTTTTCATTTTTCGAAAGGTCTTGTACAGTAAACTAATTAGACTAGGCGAAACTACCGCCATCGTTTGCAAAAATAGGTGAGTGGAATTTTTTGTGGGATCCTCTCTGGAAGACCCTCCTGATCATAGAGACGTATGGACCCAAGCCGAATTCCGATGCAAAATTGTTTAAACCGAAATTGTTTAAACAATTGACAAAAATCACTTATTTCGCCCTGAAACTAATTTCATAAGGTAATTTGGGATATTCTGGATTGAAAAGTATTCTTGTCATTTTTCTCTAGGACCCATCATGTCCGAGCTATAAGCGTTTCAAAGTTGAAAAAACGCGAATTTCGCGATTTTGAACGTTAAATAAAGGTAACAACAAAGCGAGAAATCGATGTTCTCAAGGTCGGGATCTATTCACTAGGGTGTCCTCTACAGGTTCCAATAGCAAAACTCCATGGTCCCGGCTCAGAACCTTCCGTTTACCGGAAGTTTTCAATGCACTGTTTTGAATGGATCTGAGATTGACTATATATATCGGTCTGCGATGTATATAGCTATACTGGCGCCCTGTAGAAACAGTGCTTTGAAAACTTCCGGAAAACGGAAGGTTCTGAGCCGGGACCTTGGACTTTTGCTATTGGAACCTGTAGAGGATACCCTAGTGAATAGATCCCGACCTTGAGAACATCGATTTCTCGCTTTGTTGTTACCTTTATTTAACGTTCAAAATCGCAAAATTCGCGTTTTTTCAACTTTGAAACGCTTATAGCTCAGAAATGATGGATCCTAGAGAAAAATAACAAGAATACTTTTCGATTCAAAATATCCTAAATTACCTTATAAAATTAGTTTCAATCCAAAACAAACAATTTCATCAAATTGTTTAAACAATTTCGGTTTAAACAATTTTGCATCGGAATTCGGCTTGGGTCCATACGTCTCTATGATCAGGAGGGTCTTCCAGAGAGGATCCCACAAAAAATTCCACTCACCTATTTTTGCAAACGATGGCGGTAGTTTCGCCTAGTCTAAATGCAAACTCCTCAATAGGCTAAAAAGTTCTCAATGGCTTGCGATTTCATGAAAAATGTCAAAAGATTCTGATTTGAATTCAAGAAAAATTCGTTGATATGTTATGTGGATTAAGGAATGTTTCTTCTAGATACATTTCTTCTATTGCCCAATGGATTTGATTGAATTTATGCCTTGCTTCATCAGCCAGATGATAATTACTACTTGTGCATTGTTTTTGCTGGAATTATGAAACTGATTCAACGATGCGTATATAGTAAAGTGCGAAGAGACTGTGATGAGCAGGTCAATTGAAAAAGTTAAGAGCACCAAAAGTGAACAATTTAATGAAAAACTTGTTTTGTTTCAGCTCTGCTGCACAAACATTACGTATCAGGTGGTGGTCACACTCAGGACGAGATATTTAAAAAATTATCGAGCTATTGCGGCAAATCCGTTCACAATTATTCCGAAGACGAATCCGATCCATTGAAATGGGATTTCTACAACAGTTTCTACTTTGCTTACACAGTCGTAAGCACCATTGGTGAGTTTACTGTTATGTGTTAATAGTGTGTTACGATTATCATTGAAGAAGAATCGAAATTGCATAACTGCGATCGATAGATACGTGATGATTGCTCGTTCCGTAAAAAATTCAAAATCTTATCTTTTGAAACATTATTTGCTGCACTCTGAATTGGCATCTTGTAGAGAATTTCCGACCAACCAGTTGAATGATTTCGTTTGAATATATTCATGTAAGGTGAGTGTACCCAATATGCCCCATATACCCAACATGCCCTCACATGCCGATCTCAGAACTGGGCACCCGTTGACCTTCGCGCAAATTTTTTTTACATCTCTCATATCAAAATAGGGGAAAATTAATTATTTGGACCGAACCCTGATGGTTCCTGGGTCTCTCAAAGAATATAAAGTGAGTTTTTGCACTCTTGAAAGATCGCCAACGAAATTACGTTTAGTAAACCAGTGCCAAAGTTTTTGGTACGATCAATCTTGACGTACTTTGGCGCATTCGATCCCTTTTTCCAAGACCTTCAAAAGCCATGAGTGAAAAATGCAACACTTGGATTTGGAGCGATTTTATGAGCAAAATACGGAAGACCATTCTCAAAGTTGGAGGCCAAAACTGAATCGAAAATTGGTGTGTACCCAACATGCCCCCATCATGTACCATTTTTTACCACTCAGAACGTGTTTATCATCGCATGCTGCGGCAGAGAGCTCCAAATCCGGTTGCCCGCTGATAAAAAACATTTATGCACTTTTTCGACGGTTTACGTAGGTTTCTTTGGAAATGAAGACAGCTTGACTCGAGTTGATCGAAATTGGACGTACCTCAGCTCATTTTAAAGGTCTTGAATCAAGCTCCAAGATGAGCTAAGGACCATTACAAAAAGTTGAGGTGAACCAAACTTGTTGAGAAATGGCATAATGGGGGCATGTTGCGAACACACTTTTGGGAACTCGCAAAGAATCATTTGTTGAGGAAATCGTGATAGCTTGGCTCTGGTTGGTTATAATTGAGCTTATTCCAGTTTGTTTTGAAGATCTTGAAACAAGCTTTAAAATGTGAGGAAAATTGAAAAATATTGAAGTTGGGAAATTGGGGGTATGTTGGGTACACTTACCTTATACATTCATATTCATTTATACTCATATATACATGGGTTGATTCTTGATTGAATATTTTTTACGCGAAAGTAGAAGTTGGCCAAATTCTTCAAGCCCTTGTCGCTAGCCACAATTTCTTTCTAAGTGATTTTTGAGATTCTATAGACCCCGCGACGCATAAAATTGCGTAAGTATTGTACATGCAGGAATGCAGGTTTTTGCGACTTGAGTACATAATCTACTATTTGCATGATATGTTTCGAGGAGAATTGTTTCCGAAAAATTTTATAAATAGGTTCATCAATAGAAAATTGAGATCCAAACTTGGGAAATTTGGCGTAAAAAAGCCTGGTTTCATGAAATTACGGCATATGGGACGATTTTTGTTTGTTTTCTCTACAGTTCTCAGATTTTTCCTCACGTCTTTTGCTATTTGGTGTAATTTTTGGTCTACAGCAATTTCAGAGAAAACAAAAAATATCAAAAATACAGTTATGAAAAACTTTTAGCGAGTCACGACCTTGATCAACTTCCCTAATAAAGTGTTCATATTTTAACTTGAATCTGTATAACAATGACCCGCAAAGGGATGCGGGGCTCACTTTTTTTGGTGTATTGTATTGTCAAACGAAATCACTCTCTTGAAAATGCGATATAATGAAACAGATTGATCCCCATGGTCGATTCTTTGTCTCTTGTGCGAAAAAGAAGCGTCTTTATGTTTGATAAGTTTGATAAAATTGACTTTCGATGAGCATATAACGCTGAGAGGAGACTATCAATCTGTCAAAGATATCAATCATGTAATTTCTATCGACGAAATGGGAAAAATTATTACTCTCAAAAAGTTATTCTTTCTAATCAGATCGGCAGATAATACATTTTGCACGATCAGATTACTCATGAGTTCCTGCTTCATTCGGACTGAATCATATAACAGCACAAGTTATTTCGTTTTTATTTGTCTTTAGAATCTGATTTTCATTATGAGGATTCAGACCATTAGGAATTTTTCGATTTTTATTCAAAATTTAGTTTGAGAAGTATGCGCCTGTATACAGGCGCATACTTTTTTTTTTACCGTGTTATAACACGGGTATCACTTTTGAGATGGATTATTATTGATAATCATCATTTTGAGCTTCTGCGTGCTATAACTGATGCATATCATATTACATGCCGATACGAGAGTGGGAATGTTGGTTTCCGCACAACGAGTGATACTTTCCGGCCCGAGCCAAATGCGAGGGTCGGAATTATCATGCACGAGAATGCGGAAACCACCCCGCCCGAGAGTCGAATACTATTTTTCCATCTGCTGTGCGGGAAATGACTTTTCCACATGATTTTGTCGATTTCGATCCCCGCGCATTTGATGGAAAAATATTATTCGATACTCGGACCGGGTGGTCTCCGCATTTTCGTGATAATTGCGACCCTCGCCTTCGGCTCGGGCCGGAAAATATTACTTGTGGTGCGGAAACCAATTAGATTCCCGCCCTCGTATCGAAATGTACTATTTCCATCAGCTGTACGGAGAACAAAACCAAAAAACCGTGCATAAAAGTCGTTCCCCGCATAGAAGATGGAAAAAGTGCATCTTTTGATACGGGGGCGGGGATGCTGGTTTCCGCGGCTCGGGCGATTCTCTCTGGCTTGAGCCTTGGCGAGGGTTGGAATCAGAGTAATCGCTCGAAAGTGGAAACCACTCCACCCGAAAGTTGTATACTATTATTTCATCATTGACGTGGGAAAGAAAATCTAAAATCCGTGCGAAATAGTATATTATATCATCCAGTGCGAAAGTGGCGACTTGTGAGGGGTCGTGCTGGACGTCGGCGAAGCCGACGTCCTGCACGAGCCCTAACGAGTCGTCACTTTCGCACGTGATATATATACTATTTTATATTACGAGTACTGGAAAGTGCGCAACCAAGTGATGTCGTTCCATCGATAATTTAAACAATTATTAACTTTTTTTTCACTGAAAACTCTTCCAATTTGTTCGTGTCGCTGTGCTTCTAGCAGACGCTTGCGGCGCGCGCATCCCACTTTCGATGCGTTGTTCTATATCTATCATTGCGAGTTCGGACGACAAACAGACATCTGCATTACCTATGAATGTATAGAACAACGCATCGAAAGTAAAATAATCACATGTTCGGAAATCTGTATGACCGATGAATATATAGAACAACGCATCGAAAATGAAATGCATGATTACAAGACAGACAGAAATTTGTATTACCGGTCATATTGTAATCTGAATTTTTTAATAACGAGAAATTTTTCACTGTCACTCTCTCAAGTCCCTAACACTTGATCATAATTCAATTCATCACAAAATGAAAAATAAGTAAAAGTCTAACGATGAATTGTATATAACTTCATGAATGAACATTATTGAGGAGTTAGAAATGATTTTTCCAGTCCCCGATATGTAGTACTTTCCAAACTCTTACTTGAAACCGTCGAACAAATGATCAAAAATCCTGTAAAAATTACTACTTCAATTTTTATATATTATGAAAGCGTAGGGTGTCTAAGAAGAGGATGCAATGTACTTTCCTTTCCATGGCAGCCTACGTTTCCCTGATATATAAATTTTGAGGTAGATATTTTTATTGAATTTTTGATGATTTGTTCAACGGTTAAATGAGAATTTGGAAAGTACTACATTAGAGATTGGGTGAATCATTTTCAACTTTTCAATAGCGCCTCTCATGATGAACTTATAATACAATTCATTGTTACACCTTTACTTATTTTTCACTTTTTATGGAATTGAATTACGTACAAGTGTTAGGGTACCAGAGAACTACAGTCAGAAAACTCTCGTCGGTACAAAAGATGGCCCTCCACAGAGCGTCTGCCTTATGAATTTTTCTTGTCTATTTTATTTCGTCCTTTTTAGTTGGAATCAATCTCATAGCCACCTATGAACTTCATCATTGGTTTTGTCTATCCAATTTTCACATCTTGGATAACAAATAGCTTTTGAGAATACCAAATGATTAGTAGACTGGATGAAATCCCTCTCATATAAACCAACGGATTCCATTCTTTGACATTTTGATTCCCAAGTATAGTTTTTGAGATTAGTAACAGGGCATGCATTCTCGTTGGTACAAAACATGGGCCTTCATAGAAGCGTCTCCCTCATAATTTTCTCACATTCATTTTAGGTTGTCCTTTTTAGTTGAAATCAATATCATAGCGCCCATGAACTTCATCATTGGTTTTGTCTATCCAATTTTCACATTTTGAATAGCAAGTAACTGTTGAGAATACCAACTGATTAGTAGATTCGATGAAATCCCTTTCATATAAACACACGGACTCAATTCTTTGATATTTTTATTGCCAATAGTAACACGGCATGCACATTTAGTCAAGTTCTTCTCTCATGATCTATGAATGACACTGAATATCACTGAGGGATCTGACTAGAACTTGTTCACACATTAGTTACCAGGGTTTTTCATGAATTCAAAAACATAGTACATTTTCATACAAGGGTGAAGAATAAGTTTTACACCCGTGTATCGAGTACTATTTTTTGACAAACTGTGTGAAACAGTGGAAAATCAGTGCGGAAAATTTACTTTTTCGCAGTGTGTCAAAAAATAACAATCTCACTCCATTCTACTCTCCAACAGTAGGTCAGATTTTTTGAAACGTTCTGAAAGTATATTATAAAGCACACCATCCTGTCTGATATTGAATATTATGAGCTGACAGCTGAGTAACATAGCTGACACAAGAAAAAAATGATCGAATCAATGCAGGAATCTGCTTTACCATACGCAGTTTTACTCGTATAAACGTTTGGCCTCGCGTCCTTACCATAGTTTTCGTTTCACGACGCTTGAGAAGTGTGCACTTTCGATGCGTCGTCAACATCGTCAAGACGCATTGAAACGCGCACTTTCAAGTACGAGTAATATAAATGGCTCTCTCCCACACAGACGATGAAAAAATCGATTTTCCTTATTTTATGCATGTATGTACATTGAGATAACAGTTTTCTGTTATGAAGAAGGGAAGCTCTGTTCGTTGTCATTTTTTCACTATTTGAACAAGAAAAATTCGCTGAACAATTTGTTCATAATCCAGAAAGTTACCAAAACATGTTGTTTCTTGTTATTGAAACATCATGGAATGAATATGAATTGATATACGACTGATGGAATATTTAAAAAAAAATCTTGAACCAACAGGTTACGGGAACTTGGCACCAACAAACATGATGGGCCGAGTACTAATGGTGCTTTACGCCTTGATTGGCATCCCCATAAACGGTATTCTGCTGGCTCATCTAGGCGAATTTTTTGGTCAAACATTTGTCACGGCTGTGCGCAGATACAAAACTTACAAACAAAATCAGAACGATTACTCGAAGAAATCGTTAAGTTCACTCGAAAAACGCAAGTTCAGTCTGGCAATGCAGATCTTCATGTACCTCATACCGGGCTTCGTAATGTTCATCTTTTTTCCGGCTTTTCTCTTCTCACATTTCGAGGGATGGACCTACGACGAGGCCGTATACTACGCTTTCGTCACCCTCACCACAATCGGCTTCGGAGATTACGTTGCAGGTGAGTTCAAAAACCGAATATACTTATCATCTTTGTTATCGTCTCGATGACCACGGTGCGGTATGAAGATCGCCGGGACAGGAGTGACGGCGGCGCTGGGGTTTGATATGTGAAATGATGAAGTGTTGATGAAAATTGCTTGTACCAGACCAAAACACCATCGGAATTGTCGGGTCTCAGGTGTATCATGTCTATACTCTTATGCTAGAATTGCTTTTAACCTGGTTCAAGACATAGCTTGGCCCGAGATTTTTGGGGAATCTTCTTAGCCCTTTCCAAATTGACAAAGTGAAGGAAAATAGGTTATGGTCTCGGTTTCACAAAAATCAAAGTCTGTGCGAGTGAAATTACTTCATGATTAAATCAAATGCTTTTTACAAATTCAAGTTTGGCAGTAATTTTGTGGACTTATGATTTGATAACACATGTTCCCCGTGGGTACTGAATCTGTTATCTTCATCAAATAGACATTTTTTCATGAATCACTCTATATGACCAAAGAACGTCATCATTTACCTGATGAAATATAATTATGTATCGTGTTTTATTATTTTTGTCTTCTAATGAGATAGCTCAATGCATTCGAAACAGATGAATGAGATGTCTGTTCAACAGCGATTATGCAATTGAACATGGCAGC
Organism: Eretmocerus hayati; assembly: GCA_029851415.1. Taxonomy (NCBI): domain Eukaryota; kingdom Metazoa; phylum Arthropoda; class Insecta; order Hymenoptera; family Aphelinidae; genus Eretmocerus; species Eretmocerus hayati. The sequence continues at coordinate 138,762,173 of CM056742.1, forward strand.
CAAAAATATAAGGAGATCATAAAATATTCGACCTGCCAAGCGAGTAATTACGGGTTGAAACATATTGTATAGGCAGTGCAATGAGTTCTGAGTCGGTTATCGTAGTTTACTGGTTTTTCCCAATTAGTTGCGGAATAGTCAATTTTTGTAGCTCTTTTCGTCATTTCCATTTTTTAACTTTCTGTCTCATAACTCTTATCTTAATTATTCTTTCATAACAATTCTGACAGATAGCACTTATCTCATAGTTTTTTCTTCGACTAGGGACATAAAGATTCTGGACAATGAGAGTTAGGTAAGACAGATAGATTAGCTACCGTGGGGTTAATCTCCGAAATTTCAAAATCCTCCACTGTCGAAAAAATTTCAAGTCGATCTTTCCTTTTTCGGAGCTAATAATATCAATGTTGGTTCTACTCACAGATTTTTCTGGATAGATGAACAGATCTTAGAGAAGTTTCTTAAGAAACATTTGGTCTTTCTATTATAACTAACATTTTTATTCCATCTTGGGACAAAATCCCCTTACAAAAAGTTAGGGATACTCTGACAAATATTCATTAGGAATGCCACAAAAATTCATGATTAATCTGATCTTGTAGTTTGCGCAAAACGGAGAGGCAGATCGTCTGAAGTAAGTAAGGCTGAAGATCGTTTGCTTCATGTGCGCTTCGCATGTATCATGCGTTTTGATGAATTCTTACTCAAATGTGTGTATCCCGTTTCATTCGCGCTAAGTAATATGCAAGACTGGTCACGATCGAGAATCGGATTATCCCTTCCTATATGTACATGCAAGATGCAAATAGATATCGAGCATCTCTGTCTCTACGAAACATTTTGTTGGTTTGTGTGTATTCTCTTTCGATTTTGCATGGTAATTTTATGAGTTATACTCACCTTGCATTGAGACAAAGTTGTTGTTGATGATTATAATTTTTTCCTCATTTGTAATATATCATAAGACTCATTGTACCTCGCTCGATAATCTTATAACATAGTTGATGACGTTTACTAAAGGAAATATACTGGGAAGCGTGATCATTAACTATAGCTAATCGGAACATATCTCGTGCTTTCTGGGTTGAACTATTCAAATTTTAATGAGTGTAATATTTTTGGAAGTAGAGGACCATGATGTCAACAGTATAGTATGGAAGCGAAGTCATGTCTCACGTGCTTGCGAGGGAACGCGAAGACTTTGTGTTATCGCGAGGGAAATTGGTTTGTTATCCGAAGTGTTTTCCTCAGCATTCCCACCCACTTTGCACTAAGAAGAGCTATTATTCATGTGGTGGAATTCACAATACTAAGAATATCAATTGCGCACTACTATTTTCTCCAACATTTTCCATTCGATTGGAAATTCTCAAGAAAGATTGAATAGTTGGTTTTATTCTGCATGCATTTAAAGTTTTGATTGGTGTCGCTAATTTTATTTGGACTTCATCGAACAAAAATTCAACTCTGACCAAAAAAGGGACTATTGATGTTCTTGATGTTCTAATCTGTTTTGAAGTATCCGATATCCCATCAAAATCAGATCAGCAAATATGTAATTTGACAATGTGTTTGAAGGTCAGGACAACTCAAAAGGTGAAGGTATCTGGTTCGGATTGTACAAAATATTTCTAATCTGTTGGATCTCATTTGGACTGGGATATATCGTGATGATAATGACATTCATCGGACGAGGTATGACCAGCAAGAAGATCGCTCGTCTCGAGCACAAGCTTGCGCTCAAGCTCAAGCACACCCAAAGCAAAATATGGAACGAGTTCAACGAGGACGTATCCTACCTCAGGAGAGTATTCAACGAGATCCAGTTTTACAAAGTCAAGGTACCCTATATTATGGCGCTAAATTTGAATTTTTTCAATGCCAAAATCCTATTTGTTCATTATTTTGTTAAGTCTGCAGACGTTTACGAGTCTTACGATTGAAACATTTGAGTACTTCCTCATCTTCCTAAAAGTCGACGCTCGAGTCAGCGAGTACGAGAATGAACTTTCAAATCGAGACTGCTTGGCGACGCAAATGAATAAATACCTGACAATTTCGGTGCGTAATATTTATATCATAATTTTTTGCAGACGGTATACGTGGACGAATTTACAAAGCCGCATCCGCCGTTACCTCGAGCAGCCAGTTTCCCGGATTTGCGAGAACTTGTTTACGGAGGCCTTGAGTTACCTACACCACCATGTCCTAGACGTCGGGCCAACAGCGAAGTTGTACCAGCGGTGAGTCTATTTTACAAAATATAATTTTTTTCAACCCTCTACTATTGCCAAATCTTGATAATAATTGATTCGTTTTTTTTAAGGAGGTAAAGGTGGCACGAGTAGTATCGGAATCGGACTTACAACGCATCGACAAAAACGCAACGTTCGCAGCACACGCAATGGTCCAGCCGGCTGAACTACTTGCCAGGCTCGTTAATATCCTGGGATACATTCCGCCACCACCTCCACCAGACGATGACGAGATGATGCCTCCACCAGCATTCGACCCACCTGACGTGAGCGCCGGAGTTCAAGGATTTAGTGACAAGGAGATACTTGCTAGTGAAAAGTTCTGGAATACCGTAAGTATACAGCTCAAATTGAGCTATTTAATTTTTTTAACGCAAGATATGTGCTTATAATCGAGCGATCCTGTCGAGAATGCTTGCATCCGTCCTCTGATCTTAGGCGATGGCATTAGATAAGAATTTGTTCGCAAGATAAAATTAGCCAATAAACTTGATGAGTTTGACCAACATCATCATCTGAATATCTCAAGATGAGTTATGAATATTCTTTGACACACTGTGCGAGGAAGTATCCTTTTTTGCACACATACACTACTTTCGGTAATAGTTTGTAAGAAAAAAAAGAAAAAAAAATGCACGGTACATGGCCGTAAAACCTGGACCTCGCATCCTCGACGTGACAACTCGGTCCTCGCTTTCAGTTCGGGCCTGAAAAACTTATTCGGGATGCAAAGTCCAATAACTATTCATTTATTGTGACATTATATCGTAGTACACAATCCTGTGGTTGATTTTAGCACGTCGCAGATTCTAGCATCGGTTTGGATGGTGTAAGGGTGATGAATCGATTCAGAAGTTATCTCACAAGCCGGCACGATACATCTCAAAATAAGATTGACGAAACTCCGAAACATTTCTCTTCTTTAATCATACTTAAATGAAACTAAGCTCGCAATGATCATCGAGACCAAAATCGTTTGCTTGCAATTGATGCGTGATGATTCACCGACCCTATTTCATTACCGAACATCAAAGTAATTCCGACGAATAATCAATCTTACGAGCAGTTCCGAATATGACTGGGATAACTCGAAATTCGGCATAGATTGCATGATGGACCATAAAAAGGGATTAATTTGACTCATCTAAAGCTATCATTACGAATAGCACTCTTTTCTCATTTCTTACGGTCGTATATAGGAGATGAGAAAAGAATGCTACTAGAGTTTGAGGAGATAGCTGTCAGACGAATCATTACTCTTAACGATTAATTGCTTGGACATTTACCAGCCAACTAATAATTCGCATTTCGTTCGAGGTCCAATGGAATCTTCCATGTACTGTACCGGTACTTGATCACACGTGCCATTTTTGTCCTACAACCCACCAAGGTGGTTTGAACCAATTCCAGATTTTGAGGATCTCAAAGATTGCGAATTTTTAAAACTCTTATCATATTTTACAACCTTGTGAGAAAACTTCAACAATAAAATGTAGAGTAGCAGTTCATATTTGTGCATCGCCATAAGTTGATTGTCGATAAGAGTAGCCGCTCACATAGCATTTTGATTTTTTCCAAATTGGAGGTCAAGTTACATCGTTCCACAGGTGACCATATTAGTATACTAATCACATATTCGCACTTTGTGTAACGCTCATTTTATGAAGTATGACCAGAAACTGAGCAATGCAGTTGCAGTCTCGCAGAATCACATCTTGTGTTTGACGAATTAAATTTGAAGCATAATACCTGAACATTTTCTTTACAGTCTACAAAAACAAAATGGGAGCTGGGTGGAGACGCAACCCCAAAACCGTACCGATCGCGGGCGACGAGCGAAGTACGGCTGGACAGGTCGGAGCTTTTCTCTCAGCCAAGCGCTTGCGAATGGACATGGTCTGGCCCAGGAACCTCCTCAAAAATCCAGGAAATGATGCGCGCTCAAAAAAGTGCCAAAGAGACAGAGGGCAAAGACACTGTGTCTGGAAAATCTCGCTTTTTACCATCGGGTAAAGCTTTTCTACCACGTTGGATCAGGCTACTCAAAAAGCCGTCGGTTTGCAACAGTGGAACTACCGGTACAACTGGTACCGGCGTTTCACATCAGCCTGATGGTTCCTTCGGTCAAGATGATGTTGAAGCTCAGCGTGACCTGTACGCTTCTGGTAACGCGGTGAATCTAACTTATTCGCCCAGTGGTGAGTAGTCACTTTCATTTGTATATTTCTCCAAAATTTCACTGTGCGAACAGGTCTATTGAGAAAACTTCACATGGATCTCCATGATTCTAGTAAATGTTTCCCGTAATTCATTATCAGATCACTGTTGATTTAACAATCGGAATCATGGTTTCCTCGTTCACGCGACACGGTTATTCTATCGGATGGCCATGGCACGACCAAATTCGACTGTAATGTCATAAACAATTTTTGGATAGATGTTATACTGATCTCTGAGAATGATTCCATGATCATCTTTCATCAATATGGAGTATTTTGTCTCCATTTTCTCAAGAGAATATCCAGGTCGATCCAATCATCAAAAATGACGAAACTCAAAGATTGTAATCAATCACTTACGTCATCACTGGTCTGGCTCTCTCAAGGCTGATGACTCAATAATTCCTACCAATACACTTTTTACCCATTTTCATAATCAATATTTCGATAATCATTCAACAAAACATCTTCGCGTTCTGTAGGAGGTACATCAGAAGTGTCTCAACGTCTTCAGCAACCGGTAGGCCGTGGTGCAGCGCGACGAAACTCTTACTGCGGTGCCGACCTTGCCAGCAGTTCACGAAATCAGTTGACCTACACTCCGGGTACCAATCTACTCTTGGAAGAGACTTCACTGGCAGACTTCATTCGAGCCGTGAACGCCGTGCACTCAAGGGTCGGTGTATTTCCAACCGAGCAGCCACTATTACCTCAGGAATACCAGCCTCAGCCACGTAAACAAATGAGAAGTGCTTCTTTGAAACCTTCAAGTCTGTTGGCGTTGTTTTCGCCACCACCGGGTCACTCCCAGAGTCAGCAGAATACAGTCACAGGAGCTGCTTCTCAGGGTGCCTCTGCTGCAGCAGCTCAAGCTCAGCTCAGTAGTAAAGCTAGGAGACGATTTTCTCTAAGAACAGCTCCAGACTCGGCAACGCCAGTGTACCAGCGTAGGACACAGTTGTTACCACCTGGGTTGTCTAGAAGATTCTCGTTGAGGCCAGTACACGAACCTGGTGCTGAGGTCACTTCGCAACCGCCACGAAACTTCTATAGACAATTTTCTTATAATTCGGTAAGCTTTATATCGCCTTATCATGATTGGTTATTCGGTATATTGTCACTTCATATACCTGGAACTTACTTTGATGTAATATACATTTCAATTTTCGATCAAATTACAGAGCGAAGGCACCGAACATGTTCACCAGGCTAGTAGCAATTTTGCACGAGGTCTGGATGCAAGAGAGGGTCCTCCAGCCTACTCAGCCGAACCTTACAACAACGTAATCGAGTTTAGTCAGCGTAAGCCCTTCGTGCCGATGGAGGGTGCACCAGGAGTGTCATCTCCGGTACAGGCTGTATGTGGATCAAGTGGTAGACGTTTCTCCTTGCGACCTGCCCAGATTGGAGTTCCTCCAGCTCCATCGAGGCCTAAACCCCTTGGTAGTATGACTGGACCTCAACAGCTTCAGACTGGGGTAACGGTGGTGCCCCGTTGGAAGGCTGGACTTCAATTGCGGGAACGAGCTCAGAAGCAGCTACAACGCAGAGTGCGCGCGTTCAGTCTCAGCGATGTTCATGAGGAGGCTACCGATCGCAGAGTTGGTCAGTTATCAAATTCATAGAATTATTACGTAGCCTTTTGAACGCAGAGTCAAAGTTGATAGAAAGATAGAGAGAGTGGAACGAAAGTCAAAACAGTGATGATTTTCACTCCACTTATTACCGATTTGAGATTTCTGTTCCCGAATACAAGCCTTCAGAGACTGAACTTTAAAATTGGAATCAAATATAAAAAGTTCATGCTAAAATAATTATATTTTATTTGTAGATATGAAGAAATCTCATGGATCATTCATGCATGATTTGTGTGAAGTTTCCATGAGAGCACTCCACGGGAAAATTTCCTCCGTTGTCACAGAAATTTTTCCAAATACCTACGTGATGTTTCCTCCCTGTTATATCTTGATTAAGCAATTAATGGCTGTATCGATTTCTGCTGGGAGATTTCATTTGGAATTTTCCAGAAAATCCTACAAAGAAGTTCCATGTTACTGTTTTCAGGGATTTTTTTTGAGTGGATCTTTCATGGATCATCACATCCATTTCAATCAAATAATGTCGATTGATTGATTTCAAAATTACCCCTCATAATTTATTTTCTTGACCTCTTTCCAGGTATCAGTCCATTGGCTCTTCAAGAAAACGCAATGACGATAACTTCGGTACAGGGCCAAAGGTTCGCAGCAGGCCCCAAAACCGTCACCATAGTCGCGCCTATCTCCTCTTCCAGACAACTTTCTACTCCAGTTGACTCTCATCAACATCTACCCCTTCAGCAGCGATATCCAGTGGTGCCTCCATCTAAAAGCTTCAGACGTTGCAACAGTGACATAGAATCCGTCTCCTCTCAAAGCTCTAGCCATTCGTCTAGACATTCTCTCGATCATAGAGATGCTTCAAATGACAGTTTTACAGGAGCCAGTACTAGTTTTTCGATAAAAGACTCGGGTAGACACATTGAAAGCCACAAGTTCGATGACGACGATGAGTGGGATTTTCCACCGACAACAGATGACCATGAAACAACGGTTCCAAGCGCAACTAGTGGACGTGAGGATAATAATGGTGAAAAAAGTCATGACCAAGAGAAGACTTGTGACGTGAGAATTGACGTGCCGGAGGATGCACTAAAGAATGAGCGATCCTCTGGTGATAAGTGATTATTTGCAGTATATGCATGTGTTTGTGAAATAGTAACTGTGTATGTGATTTTACTGTTCAAAATGTATCATTGCATGTGAGCTAGAATTTGATTGCGGATTTTATTGTATTTTCGACCAGTATAATTTAGATAGTGTTCAAGTTTCTTTCATTCCACAGAGATCGCACTCTAGTGACTGTTCAAGTTTGTAAGAAAATCCTTATTGTCACAGAGTTAGGTTTGTGCATTCCAATTGCCCTAGACATCGGGACACCAGTGCAGTTCATCAGATTTGGACAAACATTATGTATAAACTTTAGTGTAAATGTAGAACCAATCGAGCTTATGACATTGTAGATGTGTAGCACGCGTAGACCCTGTGATTGCCGCGAAGGCAGCCAACTATTAGATTTTACAATTCATGGTTTTAATCAATCTTGTAGGTAGGAGAATTTCACAAATGGAAATCTTAAAGGATTTCATCAACTTATGATGCGATAATGTTGAAATTTTTTCTAACTTGAGAATACTCATACAAAAGTTGATTATAACGATGCTGTGATAGCTTTAAGCGCCTATTGAGACACTATTAGATGAGTTTCAAATACAGTATTTAGTATATAAGCTGTTACAATTTCTTCTTCATTAATCGATGCACTCTGCTTTTTTAGGGCCAGAACGCCGAAGTAAAGACAAAATACGACATTTCAAGATTATGATGAACAAGTTAAAAATATCATCGAAGCCATTTAGACGGCCATCTCGATTTCTGAAAAATCACGGTAGTTCTGTTCGACAAGGTATTCTACCAAAGCTGTTTTATGATGATTGTTCTGCATTTGTATCAAAATCTATGTTTTATTATAAAAAAACTCTATCTTCATTGTGGATTTCGCGTGCTGTTTTGGAATCGAGATTTCTATCCACCCAAATCAATGAATTTTACCGCGGACTAAAAGCATGCAAAGTGGGAACTGTATAATGTATCAGTAGCGACATACCTAAGGCTGGGGAAAATTCGCGCAATGGACTGATCGGTGTTGAAACCATTTGAAAATGTGGAAAGAAAACAGTAGAGTGTCCCAAATGCTATCGACTGGAGTGAAAGTCGCAGTCACATATTACAAAAATACACCCAAGTGCGTAAAACTAACATGATTCAATTAATTCACTGTTCAAAGTTGTATTGAAGGAGTGAGAGCAAAGATGAAGACGATAACTTTGTTTTAATTTTTTATTATCAAGGTAGTAGTTTTTATAGTCTAAATTGTGCTTACAATATAAAATCCCCAGGATTTGATGCAATTATTGTACAGAGTTGATGAAATAAATGAGACCATTCACGAGACCATTCATGGATTCAACGTTTCTCAGCGAAAAACTTCACTTTGGAAGTATACCCGAGGAAAGCTCATAAGCTTGCACATACATGAAATGATCAACAAGTTCTTTGGAATCATGTATCGTTGGATCCGATTACTACGCCATTCAAAATGAGGTAGTGAAGATTGTAAAGGCGAGGATACTTGGACATAGTCACGGCGATGAGCATTTGAGTCTACTCAGAAATATCTACACACATCATCTCAAACAAAAGAAGAGATTTACGACTTTTTAGAGCTATAAAATGTTTTTGGATACTATTATCAGTAAGTGATACTGCATACATTTGAATGAGACAATGAAATTATCAATTTTCATATGGAAGTAGATTGATGAAGCATTGTTATTAAAAAATTCATTCCATCAAATGTTGAAAAACGATGATTGATATTTACATCTACCTTATCAAGATTCACTGATTAATTCCCCGGTGAAAGTGCTGTATTAAGAAGCTTCTATTGTTGCTTAATCTCGGAGGAACAAATCATTCGCGCATCTTATACAGTTCGCAAAACATTTTCATTGGTAAAAGTTACTCGCAATCCTAGTAATCACAACTCCAAGATCAATAACCTTAGTCGTATCTAAGGATAGATTTGGAGTCACTGCAGCCTCTCGTATCAACGTCGACTTGACCTCCTTTGATTCAATGTTCCATGGACACATCTAAACTGTTCAAAGTTGTTCTCAACTCTTCAATAAGCTTGTCCCTTGGTATCGTTGACTCATCGCGAGTTAGAACATTTCTCAGGGTAACTACACCTTTTTTCACTTCACTTTCGCCAATTATGATTGCCAATGGTATGCCTTGCTCTTCACAGTGTTGAAGTTGAGCAAGAATTTTTGGATTCTTCTTATATGAATGCTCAGCTTTAATGCCACTGTCCCACAATTCTGTGATGATTCGCATACGCTCTTCATGCAGATTCTTTTGTGCAGCAGCGACAAATACTTCCACTTCTGTCGTGCGAGTTTTCTTCCCTCTACGGGCAACTGATGACTCGAGAACACTGAAGATACGCTCAATGCCCAGAGACATGCCCACACATGGCACGTTTTTATTTTTCGTATCGAACATGCCCACAAGATTGTCGTAACGGCCACCTCCAGCCACGCTACCAACATTAACGTCGTCACCTACAGAATTTCAACGATGCATTAGAATCATTTCATTGATTGGTATCATTGAAAAAAATCGATTGTTAGGTCTAGGGTCCATGTTTGTAATGCAAGTTCATCCTTCGTTTCCTCAACATAAAATGACAGTGCATGAGATTTTATCCTGACGATACGAGGAGTATAATACTGAATGAATAAAATCAACTATCTTTCAAGCTGTGACGTTACGCAAACCGCGATGGGAAGTAGAGATATCGTCAATTCAAAGATAGGGGAATATCTTGGGACACATTCTTTGATGCCCAAATTATCGTTGGGTACCATCAAAAGAAATACATGAGATGTAAAAATAATTGGTTGGTTGTAGATTTGCATCAAGATTCTAAGCGCCTTATTTAAGATGGGTTCAAAGATGATGGAATGGCATGATACATTTTATATCTAAAGTGTGCTGAAAAGATCATCAAATGGATTTCTTTTTTGGTGGAAATTTGACTAGAGAGACGTGCAGGATAGTAACTCAAAACTTGAGTACGTAATGATCGTTCATTACCTGTTAAAACTGCTTCAAATATCACACCAGTGTAATAGTCAAGACCTCTTGCTAAACTCAAATCGAAGACGACGCTATCCAATACTTTGTACAATTCACAATACTTTAGTAAGAGCTCCATAGCTTCCAGTCCTTGAACTGCAGATGTTTGTTTTGCTAGATCGACATCTTTTTTGAGCTCTTCAACGAGATCTTTGCCACCATTTCTGGACACGTACGTGTAAATTCTGTCAGCTACTAGTTCATCTAGACCTTTCTCTTCAACCATTTCTTTCTTTACCTCTTCCCATGGACTCTTGTCAAGTTTGTCCACTGCTGAACATATGCTTCTGAATTTATCTTGGGGAACGCCGCAAGCTGCAAAAATACCGTCCAACAAGCATCTGTGGTTTACTTTTATACTGAATGGTCCTAAGTTTAGCGAGCTCAAAGCCTCATGAATGATGCGTATACATTCTGAATCTGGCAACATTGGGTCATATTGACCAGAGATGTCAAAATCCTGAAATAAGAAATTGAGAAATCAGGAAAGTAAGTCATGAATCCATCACTTTTACTGGCATTTTTATTCAATCTATCAAGTTAACACTTGAATTATTCTGATCGGAGAGGAATTTTTCTGCCTCAGTAGGAAATGGTCATTTAGATGAAAGATCGAAAATTTCGCGTACCTTGCAAGATAATGAAACTTGTAGAATTCAATTCAGTACTTGATTCATAGATTTTGAGAAACATAGTGAAATGATTTCGAATTTTTTTGGTATCAATAGATACAAATAAGTGCCTATTGTGATTTGATACTTGAGTGTTAAGAAAGACAGGAAGGAGGTTAACAAAAATAGATTCTTACACATTGATAAAATTCCCTATATCGTCCTTTTGTCATGGCAGGGTTGTCTCTTCGATATACTTTGGCAATATGGTACCTTTTAACATTGGTCAACTTATTCATTGCTAGATATCTTGCAAAGGGCACAGTCAAGTCATATCTCAAGGCAAGGATTTCTCCACCTTGATCTTTTAGGTCGTAGATGAGTTTTGAATCCTCTCCATACTTTCCTGTTAGAACATCCTATGGAAAAGTATTTACATGGATGAAAATTATCTAGATAGATAACATTCTCAACTATTGAGAAATTAGTTGAATTGAAATACCTTCAACTCAAAGATAGGAGTATCTATAGTTTCTGCACCATGTTTTTTGAATATTGATACAATTTTGTCCATGACTGACAACCGCAAGGCCATCTGCTCAGGATTGTAATCTCTTGTTCCTTTGGGGGTTTTGAGCAACAGTTTTCCAGGAGGTGCATTGTCTTCACCTAGTTTAGCCTTGAGTTCCAATAATTTTGCAACCTCCTCTTGGATCTGAAAAAGTCAATTTCAACGCATCCAGTTTCAGTTTTGTGCAGTTATCATCTATGAGCGACTGGTTGGTTCGCATACCTGAGTGGGAGCGACCACAGTCGAGTACCAACGGGTAGTACGAACAAGATTTGAGCGAATTGAATGCATCATGATGCAAATGGGCCAGTTACCGCAACCAGAATGAAAGATAAAATCCACCTCAATGTTGGTTATTGAACTATGTGAAACATCAAAATATTTAAAATTAGCATGCAAGCAGACAGCTGCACCAGATTGTTGAAAGTTTAATTCATGCCAATTTGAAGTATTATGGAATTTTAATAGTCGAGAGATTCCTTTCAAATCAATCATTACACTTTGACATAGATGCATTTTGGCAGTTGATTCCATGATTTGTTATATGAATCTTGATGGAATGGGTAAAATTTGGAAGAAAATCCTGAGGAAACTACTCTAAATTATAGGAGTATGTGAGGAAGGAGAACAGATTAGGGACTGTACGTGGTTTAATAGTATATCTGACACTGGGTTTTCTCGTAATATACTGCAGTTGAGTTCATACCATCTACCTCAAAGTGGTGTAACTATTTGGAAAAGTCAACTTTAAAATGAATCAAAATCTGGTCAGTACTGCAAACAAGCAACTACTGCCTCACCTGTCTATCTAAATCGTAAGCAGAAGTTTTTCCAAATTGATTGATTTTAGTTGTTATATCATCAAGATGTTTTGATTCTGGAAATTTTTCCAACTCTCTTGAACTGAAGCTTTTCATATGACTGAACCATCTGTTGAGATGTGGCCATTGATTCAAGTTTTCATTTTTACAAGTACAACACAGATCAAAGAGCTTTATGTCTGATTTAGAAGCAGTCCAGCCACATACATAGCTGAAGTTTGATAGGTCTTGATCTATTTCCATGAATAGTTTTTTGAAATCCTGAGAGCAAACAGCAATGTGAGATCATCTCTATGGTCAACAAATATTTGCATGTGAAGTACGGAACTCGATGAAATTACAGAAATATTTCAATTTTGTATCAAAGAAAATCAAAATAGTTATTTCGTGAGCCATGGGAGGAAGTAAAAGTTGAGTGTCACTCTGAAGGGTGAATGATGCAATAATTGGTGTAAATCAACTATACAGTTTACAAGTGCATGAATGAATCATTTAATTATTTCAATTCAATATTGAATATTCATGAACATAGTGAATTAGAGCTGGCAAAGAATGAATGATTACTCGTTTTATATTGGATCAAGCTTTTACAACAATCCAGAGATAGAATACAACTCAAGATTGACGAGAGCATAATAGTAGGCCTAACTAATAGCAGACGCCAGACCGACTGTTAGAAAGTTGCGATGTTTTTGTGCAAAAGACAGCGGCTTATGTGCTGGAAGGAATGAGATCGCTCGGCAAGTGCAAATTTGATCTTCAAATTACCACGTGCACCCAGTTACGCGCTTGTGAGAATGATTGTGATCCATGTAAAGGTACTTATAGAAATGAAATAATTATCTAGAGGTAACCTAAAAATACTTACCAGAGCTGAATCAGCCTTGGCACTTTTGAGTCTACGCACGAGCTCGCCCTGCTCCTTGATTAAATCCTGCAGGCTACCCATCCTGTTATTTATTTATATTCGATGTGGTCAGGCACAGAATATCTCATCGACACTTAATAATTGCAAAGTCGAGCCGAACACGTGGACAGATTCGGTTCAAGAACAGCTGCGCGAACGCGCTCGACGAAACTACAGGTCTATATTCGTTGACGAAACTGAGCGCGCGAGATGGAGCCGATGGAGGGTGGTGAATGGATACAAATAAATGGATAGGCGATATGGCTTACGTCATCCGTTACGGAGAAAAGAGAATGACAGGTGCAGAGAGGGGATGAAAATTAGATAGTTCACCCAGTGCAACAATTGTTTTTCAGGAATCAAATAGCTAGTATCGGTTCAAGTATTACATTTGAAACATGCCTACATAGTGGTGTCATGAGAGATTGTCAAGCGAATGAATGCGATCATAGGTACCAGTCGATGGAGCGCACTGATGCGATAGTAACCAAGATTTTTTGACTGATTTCTGAAAAATGCAATTCTCCATTGAAATAGGAGCAGTTACGTTACAGTGAGTGATAGAACCGAAAAAACATCAATTTCAACTCATCCATGTGGATTTTTGCGTTTCCCTCGAGTTAAATGTTCGCCTTCGACCAAGAAAAACACGTCTACCATTCGAAAATATATGGCAAGAACAATGAAAAACGTATTTCGATACTCGGGCGTGAAGTTTTTTTGCTTTACTCGTGCTAATTTCGACCCTCGCCAGGGCTCGGGCCGAAAACAATCACTCGACAAGCAAAACCAAACTTCCCACCCTCGAATCGAAAAATACTATTTCTTGCTCATCAGGGGAGGTAAACATGATTGTTTTCCCGCGTTACCTATCTTTTTTTCAAGAGCCGATTCTTCAATCCTAATCACCAATAATCTTTGTCTCGATCAAATTTAAAGTATTTTGACTCATAATTTGATTTGTTGTATATCAATACGTACAAAATTTTTTCTCTGGAAAGAAAAAACTCTCACAGCAATTATATGAGCAAAATACGGAGAATACCTAATCTTGAAGTATATGCGGATAGTATCCAATCAACCACTACTTCTCTGTCCTGACTTTCCGCTTCTCCTGAAGGATCATGCAAAAATTCCAAAATTATCTAAGTGGCTGTAAAAAGCTGTAAAAAGACGTGTAAAAAGAGCTAAGAAACATATTTCTCGGATACCTGCGAGCGAGGACCAAAACATGAGGACTTATCCGCTGCAGGTCTTTTAGACGATGAGGGCAAGTTGGATATATACCCTCTTGCAACTCGCCAAAAATAGTTGTTTTTTAGCATAGGGCGACTAAAGCGCCACTTTTACTCCCGGCTGGGAACATAAAATTGGCGTTTATTCGCCCTAATGCCAAAAAATAGCATACTTCCCTCGCTCGGCAGGCTGTTTTAAGGCACGGGGAATATTTTCCCCTCGTTGCACTCGGGGAAAAACCATCCCCGTGCCCCAAAACAGCCTAGCCTCGCATCGGGAGTAATATACTTATTTACAAAAGTTGAGATCAAAACTAGTGGTGCGGGTCTAATTTGACTGACTAGGCATCGAATAATGAGTACATTTTGAGGCAAGGGTGCCAAAACTTTTTTTCGCATCCGAGTGATGGTTTTCCAGCCCGAGCTGTAGGCGAGGGTCGGAATCATCACGAGGATGCAAAGTATAGGTTTGACTCTCGTGTGTCGCACTTTCTGACAAATCGCGAGAGACAAAGGAAAATCAGGGCAAAAAAGATACTTTCACAGGGTATCAAAAAATGAGCTCTGTTGGTGATCAGTTGTTCCATAGAAGAAACGCACAAAATGCATGTGATTGATGAAATATATGTGCAGTAGGTTTCACACTGAGTTTATGAGGTTGTAGCTTCTGAGTGATTGGTTTTCGGCCTAAACCACAAGCAAAGGTCGAAATGATCGCTCGAAAGCGGAGAACTTTATGAGCCAGTTGCGAATACTATTTTAAGCAATTTTGTAAATACCCAAACATTGGAAAATTGCATGTAACACATTAATTTCAAGGAAGATTTTTTTTTATATCGGTAGCAATAAGAGGCAAATAAGTTATGTTCTACGTCGGCATATTTCTCCGAATAATTGATGACTCAACAGTCACATGACATGCAAGACCGATTCGCGAAACCGGTGTGAAAGATGAAAAATCCAGCCGAGCACGTGTCTGCCGAGTCCGAGTTAGCGCAAAAGCCAGCTCGAGATGCGAATGTGGGACCGAGAGTAGGAACCGGTGTGCAAAGTGGGTCGGCAGCACTCTCGAATGAGATCGCGATCTGATACTGATGGAGGCTCGTCCGTTCGACATTCGCGGTCTACATTCGAAAAATTATTCACTTATTGGTGCAGCCCGACCCGCTTTCGCTTTCGAATCGAGGTGAGTTCGAGAAATTGTGGTTACTGGGCCTCGGCAACAGCTGAGATTTTATAGGACTTATATCACAGTTTCAAACAGCTGTTTGCGATCTTTGCCTATACGATCACCTGCGAGCGAACCAAATCATTTCATGTATAGTAAAAGAGATATTGAAACGTGGAAAGGCTGGTCGAGCCTTCATTTCTATACTACGCTCTCGACCTTGAAACTATTACGTATATTGCGTATGTACAAGTGATCGAGATTTATAATCACAATCTAGTATTAGTACAGAAATGGGTGAATGATACGGAACATACGTTGACTTTGTTGACTTTATTGCACATTAAATTTATCGGCACCTTGACAGTGCCCGCTTCAAAAGGTGTTGAACTTTCTTATTCTAAATCCCGAGTTATTCTTCGGTCAATCAAAACTCTTTTTTTCGAATTCAAACAAAATCAGACAACGCGATAGGAGGGGGTTGGGACTTACGAAATTTGATCATTTCTCGTCAGAGCTTTCCCATGGAATAAATGGGATTTCATGATGGACAGTGCATTGGTTGAATTGAGGAAGTGTCAACTAACAAAGGTGAACATGATTCCAGAGAAATATCCTACTCTAAAAAAGTCAGAATGCACATTTGATCGTCCATCGAGGTACTGTGATTATCGATATCGTACCCATTGTAAATGTTGTTTGCGGAAGCTTTTTCTACCACAAAAATTTGCAGAGGAACTTTTTTACTATACGCAGGATTTTCTTCGGGTCACGATCATTGATTTTTCCAACAGTCGAAAGTCCGGCCAATCATTCTTTGAAATTCCCCCAAAAATTTCGAAACTCTGGAATAGAATCTTCATTTAGGCATGATTAGATAGCACGAACTTGTACTCGCTATTCGTAGTAGGAATGATATTATATACTGTATATGGGCCATTTTGGAGCATTTCGGCCAGGGGCCTTATTCCGAAGTTGATACGCGCTAACCCTGATTACGCGGTAACGGTGATCGCACATTAGTTCTGTGGAAGACCGCCATGCATAAGCGAGGGGGCGCTAAATGTTGATGCAGAAGCGCCCCCTCGCTTATGCATGGCGGTTTTCCGCGGAACTAATCAGTGATCATCGTCACCGGTAACGCGTATCAACTTCGGAATAAGGCCCCAGGGCCGTCACCAGGGGGGCCCGGAATAGATCCCAAAAATTTTTTTTCAGTACAGACGTGTTCAAATAGTACAAAAAATTTTTTTGGAATTCTTTTGAAGCCCCCTATGGGCCTATGAGGGCCCATAAAAGATCCATTTGAGGCCCCTTTTTAGCCTATTTCTAGGAAATCATAACTCCGACTAGAATCAACATTTTCGGACGTACCCAGGCGCATTTTCTTTTAAGACTAGTACTTTTGAGAAAAAATTGTCCATGTTCGTTACTTGAGCCTAGCAACTTCTAGGAGCTATTTGCTGAGAACAGATTCTAGCGGTTTTTGGGCCTGCTTCAAAGTGATCTAGCTCCTACTAGACAAGTGATAATCGACTTTCACCATTAGTCATTTTGGAGGTCTTGAAAGAACCCACAATTTGAGTACCAATTGAAGTCGATTATCTCTATTTTTGTTGGAGCTACAGTCGGTACAAGTTGAGCAGTCCCGTGAAAATGGCAAACTTTGAGCTCAATTTAAAAAAATCGTTATTTTCTTTCAACTCCAAGCGTGTGCGAATGTTTTTCGATACAAATACTATCAATTAGAACAATGTGCGCCATTCAATTCTCGATTTTATCCAGCCAATTTAAAACACCCTTTTTTGACTTTTTGATAAAAAGTACCTCACACGTATGGCTCGCATATATGCTTCCATCTGAACAAATGTGCACCAAACTGTGTAAAATTACTCCACAAATTAAAAAAAAAAAAAAACAAGTAGTGTAGAAAGTCTTCCGGAGGTGAACCTGGAGTCAGATGCGGTCTGGAGGTTCTATTTTACGAGTCAAATATGGTCATTAATTCGTCTATTTGGAAGCAGGTGAACCGTGAGAAGAATTTTACTCATTCTAGCTCACAACTGAGATGTGAATCTGGAAAAAGGATCCAAATGTGTTTTTCGGACTCAAAATGACCATCTGAACCCGATCTGAGGGTCAGTTTGTCTCTAAAATATTGACACTTGCTCTCAGGCTAGAAACCACTTTGATTACATGTTTTTCACTGTAGTGGCTTCGGATGATGATTCAGAGCCTATTTGACAATGACATCGTGTTAAGATAGTCATTTCGAGTCGGAAGAACATATTTGGATCCTTCTTCTAGCCGCACATCTCGTTTGTGAGATGTGCGGCTCGCCTCCGGAAGTTAATCTACATATTTGGGGGTACTTTGGAGAGTAATTCGACACAGATTGGTGCACATTTGTTCAGATGGAAGCATATGTGCGAGCCATATACGTGTAAGGTAGTTTCTATCAAAAAGTCAAAAGAGGATGTTTTAAATTGGCCGAATAAAATCGAGAACTGAATGGCCCACCCAGATTATCGTTCTGATTGATAGTATTTGTATCGAAAAACACATTCGCACAGGTTTGGGGTTGAAAGAAAATAACGATTTTTTTTCAAATTGCGCTCAAAGTTTGGCATTTTCACGAAACTGCTCAACTTGTATCGACTGTAAGTTCTGGGATTTTTCCAGACCCCCCTGGTGACGGCCCTGTCTGAAATGCTCCGAAATGGCCCACATGCAATCTGTGATTTAATCCTTTGAATAGAAGCAACTTCAATTTCACTGAAAGATGGACTTTTGTAAAGGTGAGCTGTTTTACAAAACTTCTGTGTTGCTTGTGAAGAATACAGTATTGGTCTTCCGAGACTCCAAAATTTGGAAGAGTATAGCAAACTTCAAAAATTGTGCGAGTTAGAGAAAAAGGCATATTTTGATCAAAATTCCGCGACAACTAGAAATCTGGCATGTTGGTAAGAAGTTTAATTTTGCCTCCGATATCAGAACCAAAAATTGACGTTTACTCAGTCGTTTTTATATACCAAAAAGTAGTTGGATGCATGTCATTCATTGGGCATTTTTGATAGGGTTCATTTCTTAGTCATAAGGGAAAAGTGATGAAGAACCAGTCAAGATATTTTTTACATCTAGATAACTTTTATTAACCAATTTTATCGTTATTGATACAAAGTACGCGAGTAGGACATTCCGTCGTTCAATTTCAACTAATGTAGTATGACATTTCATTGTCATGATTGAATTTATTACAGTCAGTGTTTATAGCAAACAGAAGAATCGAGTATGATTACGCGACACATGCGATTTTCACTATTCATCAGTATTATAGCATCAACATTCCATTGTGTATCTATGTTGTATCACACGTAATTCTGTGAATTCCAATCTTCTAAACTCCTCATCATTACCAGTCTTAGTGACATATTGGTTCGAATCCCTATTTGACTCATATGATTGATTATTTGACAACATGTACCTTGATTTTCTCGATTCTCATCGTATTTTGTTCCTTTACATTAAATGTTCGATTGTGTCACTGTATAGTCATTTTAGTGTAAGAGTCACTTGTGCGTGTGTGTACAAATTCGAATAATCGTAGTCGAAGACATCAAAAACATTCTACGTATAATTTCAAATAACGAGACCGTGGATTTGCTTTTATACCTGACATACTATCATGATAAAAGTCTTAAATTTCAACTATGCAAAGTCAGTTCAGTGCATCTCTACTAATTTAGAAGTGCTATATCACTATGACTTCACTCTCTAAAACAGTCGTATATTATGGATTTCAAAAAAGTTTAAGTATGGCCATTAGAGTCAGTTGGCAATCGAACAATTAGAATCACCAGAATTTCATCATTCATACATTTACTAAGACTCACAAAATTAATAATGCGATTTTGGGAATATCGTTTCGTCCACATCCTAAACTATACATGATTTTTCTTTCTTGAATGAATATTGTTAAAAAATAGATCAAGTTTTTCCATAAAGAGTAAAAAATCAATCGAAGAAATATGTTCCCTCGGTTTTTGGTTAGACTCTTTCTCATATTTTACTCATTCACTTATCGTCACAGAAAGTCTCAAAATTCTTCGAATTAATCACAAATGGAAGAATTCACATATCTTCTTCATTCACTTTACAAATCCACGGCCTTATAAATGCTTAGCTTACAGCTACTATTCATTTTCCTTAAATTATCAATTTATTCGTACAAGATTCCAATCATTTCATATGTTTTTGTAGCTTTTTACTTTCTCACCCTATCTTTGCAGTCGGAGCTCGTTTACATGCAAGAAAATTCGCGAAATTTTTCCATCATTCTCCATTTTTTGATTGGATGTAATTTTCTTTGAAATCGATCAAGTCAAGCTCTAAAAGTACTAATTCTTCCCTGACTCCTTAAAGAGATGGCATTTCTCCCATTTCTGGAGCACCTGCGATGGAATTCATATTCCATTTAGAATTTCCCATTCCGAGATCTAAGATGAAAAAAATCTAACTCGTCCAAGCAATTGGGTGAAACGACTGACTTGATTCTTCTTCTTTCTTTTTCAAAACTGTTTAGGGGTTTTGGTCCAATGTGGCAGTGCATTGTCAATGTACACTTGGTTTAAACAGCTTTTGGAGATTCAGAATTTGTTCTTCTTCCATTTGTCTTTGAATTATCTCTTATTTATACGATAAGACGAGCTTTCAGTTCATCAAGTTATTGAGAAAAAAAGTCACCAGATGATTTAAAAGCGCTTATAATCATCTGATTTGGTTTTTTGCGTTATTTTCATCAAATTTTTAATGCTACTTATGCTTTTTCATCTACTTATTTCACGAGAATGAATAATACAATAGAATGCAATTGAATGTGAAATAAGAACGATCGCATGATTTTTTTAATCAACAGGAAATAACGGGTCATACCTAAATGCATCAGAACACACACAAATATATTCATATCGATCTCACTGATATTTACAGTACTTCAAATCACCCACACTCTCTTTTATTCTCACATACTTATGAAGTTTCAATAGAATAATGTATACCTTAACAAAATTACAATGTATACTCAAATTTTATATTCTTTCAACTTATATCGAATCCTTGCTTTGGATATATATTTAAGTATGTATAGATGAAGTATGCGTATGTATAATGTTCGTTTGATAATATCAATTTTTGTCTTGGTGGTGTTTCGCATCTCTTTTTTCTGTAACAATCGCATCTCTTTACCCATCACTAAGTTTGACATTCAATATAATCGTACATAGAAATTTTTCCGTTTCATTATATATAATATAATATTTATAATAGATTTTAATGACAAAGCGTCTAGAATACCAAATCATGTTTCTTTTTGAAATTATAGCGATTTGAGAAGCTACGATTAGGATGGAGTTTACGTTGATGAATAGAAAGATTTTGAATCTTTCTATCGATCCTTACATTACTTTCCTCTAGCAAATGAAAAAGGTTCTTGGGCATAATGAGCTTTCCCGCTGAGTTTCAGAATTCGCGGTAATTATTACAATTGCTAAAATACGATTGAGATAATATCGCATGATCATTTATATCACCAGTATATTACTCACGTTCATAATACACATTTTGTTGTATTGATTTGGTAAAGTGACCAAATAAAAAAATTTGGTCTGAGACACTAATCAATAGCGACATTACTTGATAATTCAGTTAATTTTATATTTTTGTGTTGAGATCTATTCACGATTCTCATCTTACTTGATTACTTGTTGTGAATGGATGAATTGCCTGTCACTAAGACATCGCTTTTTGTATAACTACGAGTCTACGATTTCGTTCTGGCATATTTTCTTACGATGCAACTTTGTTGCGTAGGTACATCTACATGTTAGCTATTCCATTGATTATTTGTTAATTATAGCATATCCAGTGATGTTTGCACAGTTATTTATCATTCAAAAATTCTTCAAGATCATTCTTGACTCGTCTTGGCTCAGATTTTTTTTTTATCAGGATCATTCGACTTAATCTGTCGCATCGATGACATATTTCATTCGAATTAAATGCTTGTACCCACGGTGATGGATTGTGAATGGTCATAGCTCTAATGTGTGATTTGTTTATTATATTGCATTGAATATTTTGACTTTGAAATGACCTCAAAAATGACTGCGAATAGATTTTGTACTTGTATTATTGTACTTGATCCTGATCGACTGTGAACACAGTTTTGTAGAGAAAAATTTGTAAACGTATATCAGGTTTCAGTTCTTGTCATTTCATCTTTGGCACCAGTATCGCTTTTGAGTTTCTAAATGAATTAGATTATCGACAGAAACATCACCAAAGTCTCAATTTTCAGGATATTTGTTGTTGGTCGGTTGATTCTACTTCTGTTAATGCCCTTTGTTGTTTAAAGAGTTGATGAAAAGTGATTAAGGGTCATTTAGTTTTGATTTTTAGAAACTGCATAAATTACATCGAAGTGTTGAGCCTCATCTATCTTGATTTTTGAATTCGGCTATGCTAAAAGTGTTCTATCCTGTAAATGTGGAGAAAAAATCTCTCCAAAACATTTCTCGATAAATGCTCTGATCTGAATCGGTTGCATGTCAACTCGTTTGAGAGTAGAGTAGGCATGCAAATCGACCAGACAAAAAGTACAAAAGTAGAAAACATGATTCCTCAGATTCTGGAATATCGTGTAGATAGAAGATTTCTATTAAATAAAGAAGTGTGTCTCAAATGTAAGTAGTCCGTGATTCAAGTTATTGCGTGGATTTTAGATCTTCAAGATCGTTGGAGTTCGTGTCATTTTACTATCGAATTCATACATGGGCATCACAGTATTAGATTCTTTTTTGCGTATGATATCGCTGGACAAGTGCATCTAACTTCGAACTGATGTGTGATTGAAATCTCAATTCGAGTATGAAAGACGAGGCCAATAAGCAAGCATCATGTCATAAGTACTGCCTCAGGAGATACTGTGTGGGACCACTTGGTTCTTTTGTGACCACACCAGCCGTTCGCTGTCATTAACTTGTGGTATTAAATCTCAGTTCTTGCCTGCCTAGATTGTTACACCATAACTTTTATCGAATCATTAGTTACATCAATTCCCGGGTCATTCCTTCTCGTCAAGTGATTTGACTTTTTGTTTACTTTGATCCGAGTGACTCAATCCGTATGCTTTTATTTGCGAACCAAGCTAGATGCAGTTGGCGATCCGTAACGACAGAGCGATTCACTCCAGACGTGCCTTGTAGCTAGTTTTCCAGATTTCAGCGAGCGTTACAGCGCTGTGGAATCTATGGAAAATACACAAAGGTATCGTGAACCTCTGTACAAGAGCCCATGGAAGATAGCCATAGAATTGGATCTGAACGGGATTGGCTGCAACTTTCTGAGCTTCAAAGGTGTAGATGACCCACATGGTGACGTTACAGATGAGCAAGAAAGTGACGATCTGACGTCCAGGCTTGCTGCGATCGTGTTCTGGAAGATGGACGCGTCTACGTGACACGTCTGCAATGAAGAGCAGCTGCAAAAACACCTGACCGATAGCCAAAGCGTTGGTAATGAGCACGAGGAGGTTAGGTTCGTGATATATGTTTCCTAAAACGCCAGCGATGACGCTGAAGGTGGCGTAGATGAACAAGCCAAAGCCAGAGACGCGCAACAAGATGTCGTTGAGATCGCTTTGCTCTTCGGCCTTGAATTTCAGATGCCGTACGCGACAGAAGCCTATGATGATCGCGAAGATGGACAAACCCATTATTACGCAGTGCGATACGTCAGCTAAGTAGATGGCCAGCAGTCCAAACTTGGGATGTTGGATCAGAACGAAGAACAGAATCAGACAGATTAGGGAGCCGACTAGTAGAAGTAGACCGAAGAAGAGACCCTTGCTGGCACCCACGCAATCCATTCGTCCTTGACCTGTAAACAAAGTTATAGTTGGTAAGACTAACAATTTTAGTGGTCGCAGAGCGTTGAATCAGGTTAGTCGAATCAATTTTCGATATAAATCTTTCATTTCCATCAAGTTTCGTGCTGCAATTGAGGAATTAAGGAAGATACAACTTGGCTGACTACGTCCAACCCGAAGAGACACCTTGGAACCGTTTAGTCGCGTTTAGTTCTGGAGACATCGACGGAAACTCACGAGTCTGGAGCGGAACATCTACGCCAGTGTATTTTTTTTACAATACTACAATCGTGTTCAATGAACTCTGTTCACCAATTGTTTTATTTTTTTCACAGAAAAATATTGTTTTACATTTGGAACATTCTTTGACTAACGATAATAAGGAACTGACATGATTCCGGGACAAACTATATCCTCCAAGTTCGTGACAAAATAGGCTCGAAGAAGAAAAGTTTAATACTCATAAATAGCCATTGAAGATTTGACAATTTGAATTAGCGCCTTCCGTTATGCTAGTGTCTGCACATGGGTCACGTGACTGGCCGGCTGTGTAGCAATAGTTTTTGATTGGAAGTCATTATCCGCGAACTGATTCATTTTATCGTGATAACATAAATTTAGAGCGAAAATACGGTAGGTCTGGTTTCAAAGCATCATATGGGAAAAAGTCTCATGTCACGTGACTCGTGTGCACCCTCCGCCATATTGAATGGCGCCAACTCAAACTTTCGGAAACTTCCAACAAACTCCAATGTAAATTATTTCAATTGTGGGAATATTCTGAATTTGTCTGACACAACTTTTTCAACATGAGCTTCCACAATACAACCATTTTGAAATTCTTTTTTGAGGGGGCATGTGAGTTGGCCAGGGTGTTACGGAATCTGACAGAGATTGGACATACTTGTAGGGTTTACCGCCATACAGGCGTTTATCACTCGAAGATGGCCATCGTTGGATTTAGATTTAGCATTGGGTGCGTGGGGGCTAACAATATTGTGTTTTTTCACTCTCCTTGGTCATCCATCAAACGCAAGAGTGGGTGGACCAGATTAACACTTGATTTGTGTCAGGCTGAGGAGGAGCACCCAGTGGTTGTGAGCCATGGATTTTGCTGGAACTCCGGGGATAGTCTCCTTTTACCACCAAAAGATCAGACCCAGAGCCGCACTTGCAAATGCCCAACCGTTTTCGAGCTGCAGCTAATAACATTAGCATAACGAGTATATCTATTCCCTATATGGGCAATGCTAATGTCATAGGCTAAAAATTAAAAACGGTTGGGCATTTGCAAATGCGGCTCTGGGTTTCAACTTTTTATGGTGAAAGGAGACTATCTTCAGAGTTTCAGACAAACCCGTGGCCCACCGCCCACGACACCTGGGTGCTCTTTGTGAGTGGAAAAGGACGTGAATAATACGAAAGCCCCAACCCTACCAATGCTAAATCTATACTCAACGGTAGCCATTTTACGCCTGTGTGCAGGCAACCCGAAAACTATGTCCAATCCCTATGGGCATCTTGCATTTTTTCTGACCTCTTGTGAAGGTTGTGTATTTTAGAGCAATTTTAGTCTAACATCGTGCGATTCGAGGAAATTTTCTTTAAAATGTCCCCACCTTGGGCAAATTGTTCCAAAGTCGAGGGACTCCAGATGATTTCAAGTGGTTGAGCCCCAATAGACGTCATAACTACACACGTCTCATTATGCTCCATGCTATTAGCATAGTGGAGTTTTATTCATTTGATGGACTAACTGTTCAGAGGTATGTCATGAAACATATGGTGTTTGACCGACCTGAATGCTATATTTGAAAAGGGTCAAATCATTCTCAGGATTCAGGGAAATTGAAAGTTTTACTGTCAATAACTAGATGGAATAATCAATTTTCTCGAGACCTGAGAACGGTCTGACCCTTTTAAAGTATTAGTCTAGCATTCAGGTGAAACACCATATAAATCATGGCATGCCTCTGAACTGTTGGTCCATCAGATGAATAAAAGTTTCGACTCCTCTATGCTAATAACATGGGGCATCATGAGACGTGTGTCGTTATGACCTCTTTTGAGGCTCGACCACTTGAAATCATCTGGAGTCCCTCGACTTTGGAACAATTTGCCCAAGATGGGAAAATGATTGAGAATTTTTTCTCGAATTGCACAATAATCCAAAGACATTGCTCTGAAATGCACAGCCTTTACTTTGGGGGGGGGGGCAGAAAAAATGCAGATACCGCATACGATTATACATTCCATCTTTTTGTTCCCTTTACGCGAAACCATCACAAATTCCCTTCTTACGGTCAGTTTCCAATAGTCCGTCGCAATGGTGTACGCAAATGTTCATCTGATTTGGGCCGGCAGAGTAGATAAGATGTACTTATTCTTCATTTTTAGGCACCAAAATCAGCTAATATGCTTTGCTAAGCTCTGAAATGAAACAACTTGAACGAGCATCTGCGCGTTTTTTCCGACATCAGAACAGAAAAAACCTTCACTCAGAGGGTTGCCCACTCAGATAGTGCAGACAAGTCAAAATTGAACATTGCTGTCTCTTGATAAAAGACATGTATCTGAAAAATGGTAACTCAAATTGTAAAACCAAATGTAGAATGATAGTTATGCTATTGTGGCCTTCGCAATGAGTGGAATGGCTTATTGAAAAATTTGGAGAGCATGCACATTATCATGCAGTGCGTTTGTGTGCAGTTTTTGAAAGTGAATCGTCCTGGTGAGCTGGTGAATTATTTAAAATAAATCCGAAATCCACATTTATGGGATTAAATTATTGTTGCTTAATCAAAAAGGCAGAAGCTCATACTTATCCCACCCAAACGGAAAGTAGATGATCAGAAGAATGATGATGGCATACTATCATTCTGATTATCTCCTAGATAGCTAACAGGATTCCAGCTGTGCCTCAAGTAGTGCAAATGTTTAGATTCTTTTGTTGTGAGCTCGTATTTTGTTACAAATTGCATTGTGATATGAAAATTGGCGTTCAAGTGATCTCAAGTTGCTGATTTTTCGGTTTTGAATCGTACCTTTATCTTTAGGTTTCGCTTTAGCTTTGCCTTTAGCTTTGCCCTTAGCTTTGCCTTTGGCAGATTCGGCTTCTATTTTGACTTCTTCTTGCTTTTCGACAGTCCCTGATTCATCTATTTCAGCTGTCTCATCTAAAAGCAATGAGCAAGATGGGGAAATGGTGTATGAATAAACAGAATGGTATGGATGAATGATTGAATGAAACAGAGAGGCACTAGGGCTTATGAATGATATATGAACGGATGTCTGGTTCTTGAAGCGAGGATGAATTGGAAGTATCAGCGGATCTACCAGCGATTTCATTTTGGAAGTTTTAAAAAGCCTTCAGCAAGCTCGATAAATTCTAGAATACCAATTTTCACACAGTTGGATCATCATGAAGAAGTTGTCAATGTCTTTACTTCAATGAGCTCTAGACATCAGAATGAACATTGATATTTTTTTGGATACTGTTTAAAATATCAAATGTTCCGGATCTCAATTCTCCGCCCTAGCGTTTTGACATTTCGTCTTACACAACATACAACAACAATGTACAGCTCCAATGCAAGCATACTCTGTTGATAAATTCACCCTGTCAACACGATCGTTGCATCTACTGTTTTAGAGCATGTCCTGATCAACTTATTCAATTTTTTCTAATGTGTAAGAAGGATATCTTATTCGTCACTTACTGGTCATATTTATCAACGGGGTACTATTGCACTGTTGCTGTGGTGTTTAAGGATCGTCATATTTATGTACCTGCATTAGCAAGAGCAACAGCCCGTCGCGAGAGCATTGCTTCAAGTCTACGTTCAAGATCAGCCTCAGCCTGGTGTGGCCAACGTGGATGGCGCCCAATGTGTTTCCACATAACGTAAATTACAGCTGCTCCAATCAAACTGTATTCGATGATAAATGGATAGAGGTATGGCGCAGCATCCTTGACAATGTTGCCCATAATATTGATTCGACCACAAGTGTTGTTAGCTAAGCCAGGAGCCATGGTAGTGAGGGTCAAAGCTTCAGCGAAAGCATTGAAGTCTGGACTGAACAGCTGACTGTTCATACCGGTGAGGGCAGCACTGGTCAGGTTAGCCGTAGCATTGGCGATTCCGAAACGTGCGATGTTGTTTTTTGCTTCGGACTGTACATCAGGATCACCGAAAAATTCCTCAGCATCGTAAGTAGCGGCTGGGAAACCAGTGGTAGCTGAAGTAGCAATCGCATCGAGTCCTGTTGAGGATAAGATGTCTGTCTTTGTTGGCATCATACTGGAGAGGAAGCTCGTGATGGTTGTGGTGATTGATGATTCGCTAGAGGGCGCGACAGTCGATGTTGACATTGCTGCTGCGGCTGACGTGCTTGAGGCTGGCCAGGTTGACGTTGATGTTGGCCATGATGAGCTGCTACTCGATGCGCTCTGAGCTGTAGTTGAAGCACCAGCTGTTACAGCTCTTGCTACAGGTCGTAGTGTAGAACGAGCCAAGTGAGTTAAGCTAGATGCAGTCGAGCTCACTGCCCGTCCAAACTTCATGGGGTACGGAGTTGATCCTAGTCGAGGGTTGTCGATGTCACGTGGGCGTTCGCCTAAAAAGGTGCCGGCATTCTTCAGAGAGTGATCCTTTATGCTAGCTGAATTATCAAAGGGGTACATCAATTAGTTGTGCAATACTCCTATTTTGTGCAAAGAGTTGCTAAGAAGCTAATGACTAGAGGACAATTGCGGTCTTTACTATCTATTTTGTTTCTGTCAACATGAACCTAATTGGCAAAGAACTAGTATATCTATGCTCATATGGAAAAGGTGTTCTTTTATTGGTACTAGCAATTTTAAAGGTAATAGAAATTTTGCATACGCTAATACTTGTCACGGTTCTGTACATATATGGGTTTTGATTGGAGAAGAAGCACAGTGGAGGTTTGATCAACAACTGTAGAAGATCTATCGGTTTGGGGGTAGCGTGGCGTGCAACATGGATATTTACCTAGGAATCCAATTTCGGTTCGGTTGAGTTTTCGGTGATACTGGGCGATCTCCTTGATGCTTTCCAACACAAGCGTTCGTATCCACACACAAAGATTGGTAGCAACGACGTGCATAAGACCAAATCTCGCGATGACTTTGAAACGATGGATGTTCAGCTGGAATCACAAAGAAGTGTGTGTTGAAACATTTTAGCATTTTCCAATAGAATTTCTTTCATAGTTATTCGATTTCAAGAGAAGATGTGCACACTAGCCGGCAACAGATTTTCTTCCGAATGTTCGAAGGGCGATTTTCCAAAACTACGTCAATTAAGTAGGTTAAGATGAGAGATTTTGGAAAGCCATTCTTCAAACATTCGGGCCAGAATTCGTCATCGGGTTGTGTACATATACGATTGATACATGGGAAAAAAGGCACATAGATAGTATGGATTCAGTCGTGTTTACTGGACCATCATTTCTCAACTTCGGCTTCAATAAATTTTTATATGCGCACCGAGTGATAACGAAAACTTATTAACGCTGATAAAGGAGAAACCTGCCTCGCGTATGTTATCGTGGATGTAATCACCGTACAGTTTCAGCATGACTCGATGGTAGCTAAGGAAGCATGGAACCATTGTGGATTCATATTCCATTAATTCACAAACACGTACTATCGAATGTCATGGAGATTATTCGCGAAGTATTATCTCCTAATGAATTGATCGCAATAATACTGTGATGTTCACAATTCACACGAAAGTTTGAACTCTGTAAGCCTTTCATCATTCTGACTGTATGAACAAACATGATTTTTCAATGATATTGAGCATTTACCATACATTGGAGAATTACAGATGGGCGCAAAGGAAAGTCATAGGTAAAACTCATTAACTCATACCCTAGAGTTCATGAAGATGAAGTACATCTGCATGAAAGTGAAAATCATCTGGAGACACGGGTTGACGCCCTGCAAAATTTGGTAGCAGGGTGATGTTGGAGGAACCTCGAAGAAAGTTCCAAATTCCAATCCATTGTAGACCATGGTGCCCAATCCAAAACCTAGAAGTAATGTCCAAAGTCAGCATAGTTTGTCAAACACAGTGTTCTGGAAGAACATATGATTTTTTGCTGGTCGTGATAGGGTAAGTAGATGGATGGATATGGGAAAGATTAGTGCTTTTGAGCTATAAGACTTGGAATACCATTCGTAGCTGCTGGTATTATAGCCACGTGATGTCTGACAAGAATTGACTCAAAGATTGTGAATAGAATAGTCAAATGCTGAAACTCATCGCAACTATGAAGGCGTGAAATAAAATTGGGAGATTCAAAGCTCTCCACCAACGGTCATTTCAATCGTACAACTTCAAGTTTCCCGATGGATAACATTACATAAAGAGTTGTAGCCTAGTGGCCAACCTATACTTATATTATTTCGCCACATTCTAGAGTTTTTGTGGATCTGACTTTTGATTAGCTAGCTCTCTACTAAAACTGCCAGTGCACAGACTGGTCTGATTTTAATAGATTTCTGAGAAGTTCATACAAAATTCAAAGACCATGTAAGATCTTCACACATGCATATCGTCAAAAGTTGTCATTTATTGTCCTGGGAAAGTGTAAATGGTCGACGATAGTGTAGAAGTCTAGAGATGGTAGTGTAATGCTGATAACTCACCGATTGCACCAATTCGAAGGAAGAAGCTTCCATGGCTGGAATCATTCTGGGAAGTCTTGCGCCGCCTGACTGCCCGAGTGGCCACTCCGGCTTCCACATCCGAAGCATCCTGTAATAAGCGTTCCTACGTCGGTACATTAAGATTGAGAAGCTCTAAGATTTGGCGCAACCATGCACTAATTCTAAGGTAGATCCATCAGTGTCATTGCGGATTTATGTATGTATGAAAATTGAAGTCAAACGGGAGTGTTATGAGCTTTCAGTCAATCCCGCGAAATTGTTTCAAACCAAACGTTGACGGATGACTCGGTTTCGTTTCGGGTCATGCAAGGAGATGCCTTTTCAAACTACATGCTGGTTCCTGACATAGGTCTGGGTATTTGATTTTTCAAAATTGTTTGCGAAGGAATCTTATGGATACTATCACAATGAGGAATCTTTGACTGATTGAGGATGAATTTCAAGTGGATGATAACGCGTTCCCTTTTATACCCTGAGTACTCAACCCACATTCCACTGAAAATGAGAGGAATGCGGGATAAACTGACTTTTGGATAGAAATGTTTTGAAATTAGAGAGTGGGCCGATGAGATGGCCATGAGATTCTAAGTTGTTTGGAAGCTGTAGAATACGTAGGCAGAGAGTGTAACGATTCTATTTCAAGTTTGCTTTCTCCCTCTCTGGGATTCTGCACGTTGTTTCCCATAAGTTCCATTGCACCATTACACAAGAGTGTCTTTATGAACAATTTTGCTATTCTTGAATCTAATTCCAACTGAAATATGAGCCATGCCCCGGCAAATATTATTCTTACGAATGCTCTTTGAGTGAATATTGATGGACCGGACTGAATTCAGTTATTAGCGAAGCAGCTTGTAAATATTTAACATTATTTTTAGACTTGATATCTAGCAGATTCTATTGTGGAATTTTTCCGTGTATCATCGTAGGTATCTCCGATTAATTCTTCGAAGCCTGATAGAACGTTTACACCATGGAAAAGATATTTTGTCTTAAAATATTATTGAACCAGCAAAGTGCAAGATAGAACTTATGCTCCTTTTCATAGTCATTTGTGCATCAGGAATTTGATTTTTGAAGCAGTTCAACCGACAGAATGTCACATCATTATGATAATTGTTCTTATGAGCAAGAAAGCAACTTCAAGCGCCAAAAGTAATGCTCATGAATCGCCATTCGAGTAAATCGATCAAAATGAAATATAATATAAGAAGCATATGAAGCAAGCATTTGCCTACACCAACCTGAAATTCCTTCTTATCTTTCTTGTCCTTGTCCTTATCCTTGTCCTTATCTTTATCCTTATCTTTGTCCTTATCCTTATCCTTCTTGTCTTTCTTTTCTTTTTTATCCTTCTTTTCCTTCTTTTCTTTCTTATCCTCTTTCGGTGCTTTTACAGGTTTCGGTGCAGGCGGTCCATCAGATCCACGAGAGCAACACGCACTCTCTTGCAACAGGAAGCAGAAGACGTAGAGCAGGAAGAGGATACTAACGCCATAAAGGTATGTGAAGAATCCCTCATAGTAGTACAAGGGTAACCGGTGAGTTACAACCTCGCTTATCACGTAAGCTACACAGATGACTACTAGTAGCTTGGCGTAGATGAAGCTCATTATTATAAATAGGGACGTTCTGAAACAGGCAAACGAGGTACAAATTGTTAGATTAGTGTCTAGACAGGGTTGAGAGGGAACGTGGTCGAGTGCGGGATGACTAGGTTAATTGTATAGTGCTTAGTGTTGTCATCAGGGATTTTCAAGGGGATTGTTCTTTTGCTTTGCTTTAGTGCAAGCTTGTTTTGCGATGGTGACAAAATTGTAATCCGAGACTGCAATCATGATTTGTGGCTCTCGGGGAAGAACGGAGAGTTCAGATAATAATCACAGATTGGAGGGCTGGTTTTCCTTTCTAACAGACATATGACTTGAAGATTTAGTTGTTGGCCCCCAAAATAAGTTTTGAGGTAAACATTGGATAATAAGACACGATTTTCTCGAAGTAAATGGTCAGGCATATGTGTTGAGTCGAAATACAGTGGGGATCTGTATTGCATATCAAACGCCGAATTCTCAAAATACAGAGGCTGAGGGTCAAAGATACACGCCAACTTGTATCATTGTCAGCAAATGTATCATTTTGTAGAACTAAGGATATGAGTACTTATAACTGATTGGAACGTTTTTTGATGGATAATCATTGCCCATTTAGGATTTAAAAAAAGCTTGTGAATGGTCTTCACATCGCGATTTTCTTATTTTGCAGATGAGTCAAAGGCAGGCCTGGGTCAAAAAGTTAAGGGAACATTTTGATTTTACACTCATTCCTGAAAAAGCAGAGCACTATTTCAAAGTGAATTCTCAATGTCCATCTTGATAAAGAACCCTGATGTTCAACATTTTCGTAAATCCCGCTTTTGAATGTATCCAAAATTCCCTCAACTTTGTCAACCCGTAACGCCTTTGAAAATCCCTCAAATCCATTTCTTCTCACCGTTTGAACCCCGTCGGCTCACAATCCTCGAACCCATAATCTGCATCACTGGCACAGCTTCCGGTGTACCTTTTCGGTGCAATCTGAATCGTAACCCCATCACTATCCTGATGCTGTACAAACGGCGCAATTTCTGCGTCATCTTCAGTGGCTGCCATATCCACTCACCCAATATCACTTTTTTTTACCCATAAGTAAGTATTCACCACTTTTCAAATCAAAGTTTCTCACTACTTAGCGTCCTAGTGTCGACGATCATCTCGACGCGTGTCGCCGAACTGATGATGCCGCTACTTCTTCTATATGTGAATTTGTGCAAAGCGTCCTAAGCTATTTTTGTACCCGGCACATGTTTGCCGTAGACTATTCCCATCTTTCCCTCTTCCTCTTTCTCTCGCACTCTCTTCTAATATATACTTTATTTGCGAGTCTTGATTACTTATACGCACACCATAACATATACCCATAGAAACTCGTTTTGTGTATCTGTTATAATAAGCCGACGTCTGAGGCCTTTAGGCACGCTTGTGAGTTTGACTTTGGTATTTTGCGCGAGACCGGACGATGAGACGGAATTTCTCCGACCGATAAACAGCGCCCTATTCAAAGCCTGAGCTTTAAATCCCGCCCTTCCCTCTTACACCTATGGTTTGTCATTTGAACTGAATATGCTGACTCTAATCTATAGATATATATTGGCTGCGTTTGTATGGGTTTGCTTTTGCTTTGGCACGATGCTTCTACCGATCTGCTTTTGTTATGACCGCTCGATGGTATATAGTGTTTGGGTGCGCTGCCGATCGAGCTTGCAATAAGCCCAATAAGCCGCTTCTCGTATGTAGGAGGAGCTTTGTTTCATCCTGAGAATAGATTGGCTATTTGATTATTGGATAGTTGAGCGGTGCTGAGGCCGTGAATGAGCTAATGGTATTCTATTTATCCTTGGCGTTGGGCTTTATTTTTGAATGGTACTGTTTCACTTCATCAAAAGCTCAATTTCATCTGTTTTTTCAGATTTTCATTGGAGTCTAGATAAACTTCTCCCAAACTTAAAAAAAAAATGATTTCACAAAATTTGAAGTGATATTGTGAATTAGTGAAAATATCTGAGATTTTCATTAGATTCTAGATGGAAATTTCGCGGAAATTTCGCGAGCTATTTAGAATAACCGTTGCACAAAATTCGAAGGGGCGTTGTGAATCAGTGAAAATATCTCTTCCATTCAACACTTCATCCATTCTGTAATTGAAACGACAGAATATCTGTATGCCGACAAGTCCCACCGGTGGGATCCGCGATTTTCCATCTTTCAATCTTTGACGACTTACAAATTGAGTCCGGAGTCTCCGGGTCCTGAAATCTCACCAAAATTTTTCCACAGTTTCGTACCACCTAGAATATGAAGAATCTAAAGCAACTCTGTCAAATGGGCCTTCTATTCTGAGCTACAGCCAGAAACGTCAACATTGCTAGTATATCTATATATATATATATATATCACTTTTTAACATGGGCCTATATGGGCAGTGTTAATGTCATAGGCTGTAACTTGGGACGTAGGGCCTATTTGACGGAGTTACTCTAGATCCTTCATATTCTAGGTGGTACGAAATGGTGAAAAAATTTTGGTGAGATTTCAGGACCCGGAGACTCCGGACTCCCCTTGTCAGAATTGCTCGGAAAAATTTCCCTAGGAAATCTATTAAGATGGGTTACTTCACCAAAGGTGTTCACAATGAGCCAAAAAAAGATTCAGCTCCATGAGGGCGTTTCTACCCAATTGTGATGATCCAGTTCAAGACCAGGATAAAATTACGAAAAAACAGCATGACTAACTCTTTTTGGTAGCCATTCATTAAGAAAAGTTCCTAGTAATCATCTTCAATTTACAAATTGAGTGTACAGTTTCATATCTTTGTATCAATCTATAAACAGATTCTTCTGGTTTTCAATAACTGACAGATTGGATGAATTCTTTTGATAATACTGTGATTTTGGAAGCTTGCAACCCATATCCGTCAAAATTGTGATTCATGAGAAACGATAAGAGAAACAGATTATCTCGAGTGTATATCGATAAACAGCATCTGGCGCGCTCAAATCGGATGTAGGTCCTCAGCTTCACGACCTCTAGCATATTCATGATATGACTCTCGCGTGCGACCAAATCGCGGACCCGCATGAATATTCGACTCGGCGTATCGGCTTTATGTGTACAACCACTCTCGGATGTCCCCAAACACATAGTCAATTCAATTATTCAAAGGTAAGCCAAAGTGCGCCGATCCTCCAGAATCTAAACAGAATAGCGTTTACGGGACAATCAAATATCTCCAAACGAGCATAAATGAACATCCCTTCAAATCAATTTTTCAATTACACAAAAAATTGAACGAGCTGTTTTGAGAAAATGCACGAATTGAATTGCACTGACCATAAAACAAAATTGAATGTTTGTACATGGTAATTCAATAAAAATTCCTCCAAGTAAAATCGCAGCACATCCAAGTAAAGCTCATCTCGACGCAAACCCGATCGAGCACGAACACCCAGAGCTTTTCGTATAGCTCTTTTATTTTCCTCAATCCCCCAGCGTAGGGTATACCTGAAACTAATCACCCCTCTAAGCTCACACGCGAGCAGATTCGAGTAACGAAGAGCCAGCCAGAATCTATCCCTCTATAGAACCGTAAAGATCCTCCTCAGAGTCTCGCAAGCAGCTTCGCAAGCACGTTTTCGGCATCTGCGCGTCGTCTGCTATAAATATATATTCATATATGTGTATGGGGTGGGTGTGGCACCGAGATGAAGAGTTCCAAGTTGACGGTGAATATGGTGGCACCCGCGTATAATGTAAAAAGCTTCGCTGGAAAAATGCGTCCAAGACGCAGTATTATTAAGGGATGCAACAAGGCGCGGTTTTGTTCGAGAACTATTGTGTTGGGGCACGTGGAAGCTCTTGGGAGAATGACGTCGATGTCTTTTGACTGCTGAAGCTTGAGAATGTGTTTGTACGCGGGTAAAAAAAGATTTGTGATGGGTGAACTTGATCGATTTTACATTGTGAACTTGAGGCTCATGGAATTGGTTTTCTTTGAAATAATGAATGGATGAGAAGCTAGCTTAAGAATGATTTCGACCAAGGGAGAACCGAGAATGCTCTGTTTTATATTCTATTTTCTGATCTTGTGACACGTCGTAGAAAATGTTGATACGAATTCTGAATTCCCGGCGAAGAAACTGAGAAAACCCTCAACCCTGGATTTCTTGGAGGAGAAAAATCTTCAACGACAGGTAATTTTTTCTCCAAGCTTGGAGATATTTCAGAATTCCCTCTAACTCAAGCTATTTTTGGCCCTAATTTGGAGGTTTTTTCAGCGGTTTTCACATTACCTCCAATCTCCGAAGCCCATGAGTTGAGTTCATTATTACAAATCATAAAAATACTTTTTCTTCTACGAAAAAGTGGTAGGAGCTTGATATTGAGTGTAGCTTTCAAAATGTAATGATTCAATTTTTCCATGGACGAGAATTCCCATCATTCGAATTTTGATAAACTAAAGCTCACTCCATAAAATTCTCGGGAATTATTGTATCCACTGTGATAATTTCATTCATCAAAATGAGTGGGATACATTTGATGAATGAAAACAAAAATGAGTGGAGACTGCAATATTGATTGAATTGTGTGAGCCATCAGACGAGTGACATATTTCGCCCGATTTTGGTTGTTCTCTACGAATCGATTTCCCAACAATAGTGTCACAAGCTGAGCTTGTACATTTCCTATAGCGTTGAGGGTATTAGTATCACAAATTCGTTCGAGTGACAAAGTCTGATCGACATATTGTAGATAAATTCATCACAGAAACAGGATATTTCAAGGATATAATCTATTGAATGATGCTTTGATGTCATTGATTGCATCCGATCATAACACGACTGAACTTGACTTTGGTATCGCATTACTCGCGAGGTTGATCCGTTTATTGTAACACACTGTCCGAGGTCACGAGAGATCTCTTTACTTGCTGTCAAGCTAAATCCACGTCTCACACTTCTCCTCTCGATTATCACAAGTGGTGCTTCGTTCAAAGTTCTTTTATCCGTGGCAACGTGTTGATTTGGCTACGCTCCAAAAATTTACCGGCCCACCGGTCTTCTATTACAGTAACTTACATTCAACTTTTACACGGATCAAAACTTCTCATTCAAAACTTCTCAAATTTCAGTTCAAATTTCATGAACAAGAGCTTAAATGAACCTTATCCTAATTTCCAGCCGTGAAATTTAGTACTTAGTCAAAGAAATTTTGCTTGGAACTAAATCTTGCACTAAAATTATCGCAGAATTGCCTAGTTAATATCGACTCGGAGATGAAAATTTTATCCCTTATATATAGTTACAGTTCGCTGCGTTAGATGAACGAGCGTTAAATCGTGCACGGATTACCAGTCACGCGGTTGGCCTACTTTTCCATCCACCTTTTTCGCGTGGGTGCAGGCGACATCAGCGAAAATCTCTCTCTCTCACACTCTCAAGCCTTTAAATTTTCACCTTTTCATCCCTCCTACATATACCAACCTCTTCACTTCACCTACACTCGCACTAACACACATTCTCGAGGGTTGTAAAGCTCCGATTCCATCTGGAAAATCGCTTCGGTAGAATTTGAAATCCTTGCCACGTCCCGTAACAGAGTTAAGCTCTAAAGCTCTACAATGTCATTGCAAACTCTTCATGTTTTATCCAAAAATATGAGAAAACAGGGGTCAATTAATTTCGGTGCCGGGAAATTTCGACTGCATAATGCGGGGTAGCGTCACACTTTCGTATTTAGAAGGGTTGTATACAGACTTTAAGAGCTTCGATGTCGCGCAAAGTCAGCACTTTTTTTTCTACAACGGCGAGATTCGATATAAAACAAGGCGTGCGATCTCTCGAGTACCTACTTTCCGTTGGGTTCTATAGTTCTTATCTGTTTCAAGTTTGATGCCACCCGCTGGGGCGCTAGCTTTCACGTGATATGAGTTGTATGACTATGTATAATAGGGTTTGAGAGATACTGATGTATTTTTCAACTATATGTAAGTATGTAGTCGAAGAGACTGGTGAAACGGGTTCTTTCGAGTGACACGGTAAGCATGGTAGCAACTCGCGGATCGACATCAGTGTCTCGAAACCCGTTGTGAGATAAGTCTGTGTTGTCGTCTAGCCTATATTTTGGTCGAGATATCGGTATTTGAATGTATAGATGTAGCTAGGTGGTGATCTAGTTCTGACGAGATGATTTTTCGGAAGTACTTTGGAGATTGGCTGGTGATTGAATCGTGATGAAAGAGCTTCCGATTGCCGACTTGATCAGATTGTGCTATAAGTGAAGCATTATTTCGGGTGGTCCGAACGATTTGATGATTTTTGGATTTTAAAACTTTTAAATTCATTCATTCGATGTAAGAACGTTGCCAAATAAGGAATACTTTTAGAAACAGCTTCCGTTCATGCTTTTTACAAATGAAACCTCAAACCAGACTGTGTGCAATTTTTTACAAAAAATCCAATCTTATCGAGGTTAGGTCGACCATG
Organism: Eretmocerus hayati; assembly: GCA_029851415.1. NCBI lineage: Eukaryota > Metazoa > Arthropoda > Insecta > Hymenoptera > Aphelinidae > Eretmocerus > Eretmocerus hayati. The sequence continues at coordinate 138,800,462 of CM056742.1, forward strand.
CTTTTTTTTAGAAATATCTTCCAAAACGTGATCTCAAAAATCTTTTGAGACTGTTTTGTCTTGAGCTTGCAATAATTTTGGCTATGCATTATTTCTCGCTTTTGACATCGGCAATTGCTATTGTAACAGTACAAAAAATTCTATTTCTCGTTGGCATACGGTTCAATTGAAAATGACCCCTTAGAGTAGAAAATTCCGTTATCGATGGTTATTTATTCGTCCTTTTGTAATCTGATGATTCCCTCCCTCACAGTTATCCTATCGAACCAAATTTAATCCAAGAATGAAAAATCTCATCACCGATCTTTCACCCGAACATTTTCAGCCTGACCAGAAAACTAAACTCAATTATGAAATAAAATTGACCAGCGAGACCTAAAAATCTGCCCAACAGTCATTCACTCAATCAATTACCACGACAATTTTAAGACTCAGTGAATGCAGAATTGCATCTCCCGAGAAATTATTCTCTCCATCATCTCATTAGTGTGTTTACGAGTTTTAATTTGCCGGATCGTGAAAATGAATCACTCTGCAGTGCCTCAAGTGTTAGTCGTTGGGCCGTACTGTGCTATATATATTTGAGTGAACGACACTATTAAAGTTCGCAAAAGGATGCTTTGAGAGGTGTGCCCGCATCTCTAAGCTAGAACAGGTTTATTTAGGTTGAGAGCTATACGAGATGCAAGTGAGAGACAGCGGAAGAGAGAAAAAAAGTGAGGCACTCCTAATATCTCGCTCGGTAGAAGTGGAGAGAGCTTTCCACATAAAGCTCTAGCACGCGCGAAAATTTAAAATGTTGCGGAAAGCCTTGGAGGCATTTTGCTCCTCTGAGAAAATTTGGTTTACCACTGGTTTTCTTCTTGAAACTTTCTACATCACAAAATTTTCACAATTCCACAGATCACATCACTGATAAAAATTTTTTTTTTCCATCCACAAAAACTCGGCACGTGCTTTCGTCACAAAAAACACCAACTTGGAGACCATCTATTTTTTACAACAAACGATTCGCGATCTTTCGAACCAGAGTCAGTTATATAGAGTCGTGGATGCTGCACATGTCAGCAAGAGACTGCATGCAATTCTCCGGTTTAAGTTCGTGCAACGGTATAATCGAGTACTCTCATGTACGAAGAGAAAGCACATATCGGATACGAGACTCTCGTTGAATACAGGTGACGCGTGGACGGGCGAGCGAGCGGGAGAACACCGTATCTCGACTTTCAGAAGGGCTATATATAAGTGGTCACATGCAGACCCTGTGTGGCGAATTTATCCGTCGTCCAGAGACTATGTCCTGGTGTTTGCATGTCCGGACCTTAGTGTATGAATATATCTATATTTTTTTATATTTATATGGGCTGTGTGTACGTGTATGAAGCAAGTACACGAGTATGGAAGACGGGAATACGGTATATACGGAAGGTGCGTTGAAGATATATAACTATAGATTGTAGAAGGTAGCGCGACGCGATCAATAAGCAAAGCTGCGTGCGCTTCTCGTGTTGAGCTTTACGTACATATAGCGCGCTTTTTGCACTTTGCTTCATCTCGCATCATCAGTGCATTATACAGAAGAAGGTTCTATGCATTTTTGCATCGGTTGAATGGTCAATGTTTGCTACGGAGACCTCGGACATTTTGAGACCCAACTGATGTTTACACGAGCTTTTTACTGATGCGCGTCGATCTGAGCAAATGTATCTTTGTATAAGGAATCCTGGAATCTTGAGCTTTTCCATTGGCGGAATGATAGTTTATCCTACGATTGCGTTGATTGATGATCCGATTAGATGCTTTTGCATCGATTGTATCGCCAACCAAAATTCCTCAAAAAATTCTGAGTGGGTGTTTACTATTCTAATAAAACTCCGAACTTGTTGTAAAATGTACTTCTGATCAACAGATGCTAAATCGAGATTTACAATTGAAAAACTGTGATAACTGTCAAAAAGGAGGGTGGGAATTTCTTTGAGCTCTACGTTTTTCCCTTGAGGATTTAGCAGTTTATTGGAAATTGAGGATGACTCGACGACTTTTCAATGGTGATCCTATCCGGATGGGTGACCGATCGTCCTGGTCTGCCAAACCTATATAGGTTGCGTGAAAAATATCCCCACTACTTTATTATGGGTACGAAATGGGATCCATAAGGTTGGTGAATGTTCGTGATCGAGCGACATTATTGGGTCAGAAAAACGAACTTTTGCATGGTTTTTCATACTTTCATAGAAATAAATACTTAAAAGTAGCGTCGCAACCTGTTCGGTCAAAAATCTAGGTTAAGCAACCTTTCGACAGTGATCGTGTCCGGATGGGTGACAATTTATCTTGCGCTTACCAACTTCCGAATCCTAAACAAGCTTGGCTGTGCAAACTAAGGAAGAGTGGTCATCCATCCAAATACGACCACCGCCGAAACGTTGCTCAATCTGAGTTTTTGACCGAAGAAGCTCCCAGCGCATCGCTCTCACTCGATTATCCCTATTTGTTTACAAAAAAATATGAAGAACATTGTTTTCCTGATCCCGTAACGTCACCCGAAAACCACCTTCTTATCCATCAAATCATGGATTCCATTTTCGTATAACCATTTTCACGGGTGAATTTTCAACCACCAAATCAAACGCAGCGCATGCAGTGCGAGGCTGTGGAGTCGGCATAACTTGATGAGAAACGTGTTTTAAGGCCATTGTTCAAAGTTAATATCTCTGTATTCCATAGGAAATTCTGCAAATCTCTTCGTGGTATATTTGAAGTTAGGATCTTAAAGAGAAAATTGATTTTTGAGTACATTTTCACGTTTCTTGACTAATTGTACAAGTCAACCATGTTGATTGAGAATCCTAACACCAGATCACTCATTTTACGATCTCGTTAAGAGGATGTCGGATACCGAAATTGTCGAGTTTTCGGATTTCTCGATGAATTTTCGAGGTATCGGGATTTTACTAAGTAACGCCGATCCGGTATGGCTCACAGAATCGGCGTTACTTTTTAGTTTTTTGATATCTCAAAAATTCATCGAGAAATCCGAAAACTCGATCATGTCAGTAACTGTACAATATTGATAGGACTCTGACGTCCCCTTAAATGAATAAACCGACCATCACTCATGCATTTCCGAACACTAACTTGCAGTGCTTCACCCCCAGCACCTCTCACCTAATGTACAGGTGGCGTATACCTCGACATATTCCCGATGTACAAACGGCAAATTGAAATGAATTGAAAAAGGTATTATCATCAGTCATATCATTACGATGACTGATGATACATCTCATACGTTACGCCTTATTTATCAGAAAATACCCAGTATTCCCGCCAAAAAAGGTATCTTAATAACCTATAGCTTTGGAAAATCTCTTGATTGACCCGAAAATTCATTGTACCAAGTTTCATCGCGCGACACAAAAAGAAACAACCAACCACACGATTCGATGCATTTTCCAACGAATAGAGCCTTGTAAATTTGCTCGATCATTATATTCGGCAGCGCAATTCACAGCTGACCCCGTTTTACATTTGGAAAAACCTTTTGTTGAGTCTCTTTGCCGATAATTGAGCCTACTGCGCTTGAAGCTGGCTGTACATAAAGTGGTCCTGTCACGAATTTGCCTATACCAGTTTTCAAGTGCATCCATCGAGAAATCTAGAAACTGGGTTGCCCACGTCACCGTGTTTGAACTGATTCAAGATTTCGACGAATCGATGTTTGTTCAGCTGCATACTTATAGGCTCGATACGTCTGATCGAGAGATTGACCGAGATCTCGTAACTGTAGAAATGCGATTGCGAGATTTCCATTATTAGATATCAACAATAAATAAATTTCAGGTTAGTTATTATGGTGCAGTAATTTTATAAAGAAATTTTATTTATGCTACGCTCAGGGGTTCAGATTTTTTTCCGTTCTGAAACATCACCTCTCGTAAATTCGATGCAGTTTTTTCACAAAATCTCGGATTCGGAGAGACGAAATAAATCCGATTATCGAGAGAAATGCTCCAGAAGTTTCAATTCGTCTACATTTTCAAAATCTATACAGCATCTGATCCTTTTTTTTGTCACTAGCATAGAGTTTTCCTTAAGTGGCTCAAGTGAGCTTGCAAGGCTATTGGAGTAAAAATTGAGGTGAAAATTTGAATTTATTCAAAATGTTCTTTTTGCTTGCACTGATCGTGAGTGTTGTGAGCTTGCAAGGCACTTCTTGAGTCCCGTATAATTTTCAGGATTTTACTCCTCATATCAGGATAAGGGGGGTATTACTCTTGCAATTAGACTTCATGACCAAAGAAAAGAAGAATAAAATTTTCATCTATTTTACCGAGACAGCGTCAACTTCCATAAGTAGAAAGAATTGTGTCAATGTTCATGTTGAACGTGTTCAAGAATGGTTTCACGATAATTCCAGCTCTCGATGAATAATTCTTACCATGGCTCAATACGAGTGGACAAAATAGCCATCTCATTAAATTGAACCCAAATCCCCAAAAGTTAAAAAAATCCCTCACCCAGTATGATCCATGCATATCGTAAAGTCAGATTCATGTCGCAAAAAATGGGCTTTGGCTCGCGAGATACGCGACGCGGAACGCTGTGGTGCATACTATTGCAAAACTGCTCTCGAACATGGCTATGATACGAATTGCACGCGATGTAAAAGCCATATCATGGTGATTGCGGTAAGATACCCAAGGGCATACACGGTGCGTGCCTCGTGGATTGTAATTCTATATATTGCAAGCGTGGCAAAAAAGAGCAGCGACCGAAGTATACGAGATGACGAGGTCTGGGAAACTATATATGCGTACTCGTCGTCGTCGTCGTTGTCGTCACCATCAATAAAACTGCATGCACACTCTTTCGTTCGCATGTAGAAGCTGAAAATTCTCGTCCGTTGTAAAGTGATATAGGGTTTTGATCGAATCGAAAAGCGTTAGTTGAAATTGCATTTTACCCCATCAGTCTTTGATCGAGTATTTTTTTTCTAGTTTCTTTAGTTTTTTCAACTTTGCATGTAAGGTTGGTTGTCCATACAGCGTTTGAAACTTTCTTTTGAGCTAATGTGTCCTATCAGTTGAATGTTACTTCAACGATTCGATGATGGTTCCTAGATAAAATTAAATTTTATTGGATGGAGTCAAAAATTTCAATACACTAAACAGATGATAAGCGTCGAAGATATCTCAAACGATTATGGTTATCAAGTAGCTCTATATCATTTCACAATTTATTGGGATGGGCTTCATTTGGTTTCTGTCGTTCTTATCCTCGTAAAAGTTTTTTGCGACACATGATTTATGTTTCGATGAATCGATTTTAGACACCCCTTAATACCATAAGGGGTGGCTAAAATCGATCAAAAATAACGTAGAATGTTATGACATTCTACGTGGTTACTCAGATTTTACTTCCTGACACTAACATTTTCATAGGACTTTTTTACTTTAGGGCTTTTAATTTTTCAAGTTGTCATGATTCGATGCAAATTTCATAAAGCAGACCAAAGTACAAAAATTCCGCTTTATGAAATCCGGTAGTCACATCGGCGTGATTTGTCAAAAAATTGCTCGTTACATCTATATCTTCGATAAGCTCTGCGTCTCTGCACAAGATAGCCGCAGTGATGTTTTTTTCTGAATCTAAATTTGATGAAATCACGTTGGTAATTCTTTTTTCAGAACTCATTCGTAATCTCATACAAGTACATAATTCAAATGAATTTCAAATGCGATACGAATGAGATTACTTGCTTCTACATCGTGTTCATTTCTATTTGCTCTACCGCACGCGAATACTGTAATGACAGGAGTAGAGCATCTAAGGACACGTGTTTCATTTTCAATGAGATACGATGAGTGCACGGTAAACATAGATCTATATGTGTAACAATTCTGCTGGATTCGTATCTTTCGTAGATGGGAGCACGTTAGCGTAATTACGGCTCGTCAGAGTGCGGCTCCGGATGACCCATTTAGCACGATTCTAGTACCCGAGTGCTTATTTTTACGTCAATTTGGTGACAAGTTTCAATTTTCACCGAAACCAACTACTCTATTTGCTCGTTAGTCGATGCAGTTTTTCATTCAGGTGCCAAAAAAATATATCGTAGAGGTCTAAACTCCGAAAAATTTTCAGATCCGTCGATTTTGTTAGAAATTTGTCGATTTTTTGTCTATTGTGAATAGGATTTAGCACTCTCTGAATGCGTTGTGGTTTTTAAATGCATTGTTTTTCTAGGATGATTGATGGAGCGCTGAAAAAGAACTACCAGAGTATTTTTACAGTGCTGGGCATGGTAGTTCTGTGCTGAAAACGTGACTTTTACTGTCCCGGCGTGAGTTTTCACCAGTTCGGACACTGTGCAATCACGGGTCGCATGCAAAGTCATAGGCGCCGTGAACTTTGCCCTTCTCAGCACAGGTCGTATAGTTCCCAGTGCCTAGAATTGCAAAATGACGGGCTCCCGTGATTTGACAATTCTTAGAACCTTATGTGTACAGTTGCTGCATGTGGATTCTCGGGATTCGTGTTATTTTACTCTGCCGGCCACTGTAAAAATAACCTTTTCAGAACGGTGCTGCCCTGTGACCTGTACGGGCTCACCTGTGAATTCATACCGGCATTCTTACAGTGAGGATAAGATCTCATATCCACTTTGACCAACAAATTCTAACCAGATAAGCCGTACAGAAACCTTAAAAAAATATCACCCCCTGCTTAGAAGTAACCTTTCAATGAAAAAATTTCACTGCTTTTAGAATCTGAAATTCATGCTGATGGATACCTATCTCACTAATTTTCCCTCATCAAAGTACCTAATTAAACCCTCTTCGACAATCAAATCGTACCCGCCCTTTTCAAAAAATTTCACTCATCAATAGGCCTACAACTATTTTTCTGCTTACTTTTTAGCCGGTGTAGACCGGACGTTCTTCAACTCCATCTCCTTATTCGCAGCATTGTTCTTCTCGGCGCTGTCTTCTGAACCACCACCGGGTTGGGGGTTCAACGGCAGAGTTGCGGTATTATCACCACTGGCTCCAGATGCCTCCACCTCGACGGTTGCAACCTTGCAGTCACCACTCGCCGGGATCTCCGAATCCTTCTTCTTTTTACCCATGTTTACTTAGGCCTAGCAATAAGTGTTTAGACGCTCAAATGTGACTTCGTTCACTTATTTTTTTTTTCTGGATCTGTAGACAACTTCTTCTTATGTACTTCGGGACGGCCGGTGCAGCCTCTGGATGCAGCTGGTGGTAGTGCTGCTGCGCCGGAGTAGACTCGGGATCTGGATATCTGCGCAGGGGCGAGGCCCGAGCTATGATTCGGTCGCTCAAAAGTTGTGTGGACCGAGGGCGTGCAGAGAGTAGCCCGGTTTTCGAATGCGATTTTGCGAGTTGAAAATTTCTCTCTCTTTCTTTTTCTCTCTCTTTTTTTTGATTCTTTGGTGATTGAAATTGGGATTTATTCGTTGGCTTTTGAACGTGCTGTGAGGATGTAATAGAGATTTTAAAGATTATTATCCATCTAGAGGCTGAAATTCTCAGTATCGACTTATGCCAGTTACATTATTTGGAATTGGACTGATGAATTTTCGCTACCCTATGTTTCGATTCTTGTCACAGTTTGATCTTATTTCATCAGCAAAAATTGAATTGTAACTAGTGTTGACTATCTTTTTTTGGCTGACTCTGCTCACGAGATACAATTTAAAAATCTCGCTATCTTAGCCTCAACTATCTGCAGGCAGACTGAAACTAGACAGATTCCATTCAAGTTTTCGATTTTTTCTGTTTAATAATTTGAAAAAAACTTTTGAGAATCGAAAATTATTCATCAGATTTTCAAACATTCTCGATTCAGTTATCGTGGAATTGGTTGGAACTTTATACATTCTTGAAATTTACGTACTTTGGAAATTTCTCGCAGAATAGTGAGTTTGGTGCCGCGATTATCGAAATTAAAAGAGCGTAATTTTCTCAAATATGTAAATCATCTATTATAATCCTCTTGATTTATCCCGGATCTATCACACTTGATAATCAAAGAATGTTGATTTTGAAGAATTCAATCTTTTTTTTCCACAATTAAAATTCGGACGGGGAGTCTTTTGACAGAAAATTTTTATATGATCAGAAAACTATTCATCAAGATGAATCGATAGAAAAAATTTGTCTCTTAAATTTCAAACGATTGAGTAATTGATCGAATCGAATGCGAATCCACTATACAACAGAGTCGAAGAAGACTTTGAAAGTAGGAAAATTCGTTTGCATCCGAATCGCGACGACACTTTCAATATGTGCAATCCCGTCAAATCATTTGGGGCCGTCAGTGCAACGCTCATACATTCACCTTGCAATCAAGCATACATGTACACCAACATACACACCTATACAAACAGAAAATACAGGAAAATAGAAGTATGGAACTGGGCAAGTAAGTAATTGGGAATAACGTGGGAATTGGGGCGCGGGACTACTATACTCTGGCTTTATACTGAAAAGCTTCAAGATATATAATACAGCATCCAAGAGAGTGAGTGCATATAGAACTGACTTCGATCAAAAGAGGGTTGGCGCTTGCGCGTGGGAAACTGATGGTTGTTATATATTATGATGTGTACGGGACGCCATTTTGGTGAACTCGATCCTTGAGGGTGTTGCGCGCCTCGTTTACGCTATACTGTAAAATATTATGTACAGCATCCGAAGTATCAGAAGTCATTGGACGCTCTCTCGGGTAAAAAATATAGGCCGTCAAAGAGAGAGAGCGATGAATATCTCACGAGACAGAGCGAATGAGCAGCCCAAAGAGGAATGAAAAAAAAAAAAAAAAAAACTCAACGCCTGAAGCATCTTTTGCATCCCATCACCACACACGAATTTATGTAGTATACAGATGACATTGCCGACCGTTGAGTTGAAAGGCAGCGCGCGCGCCCGTCTGACCAAAACGACTTTGACTACTGGATTTTTTTATCCGTTTGTTGTTGTTGCTCTGGAGGTGTTTGATCACGGGAAACGTGTATAAAGTTGATGGTTGATTGGTTCAGCTTGGCAACAATGAAAATTAGTTCAATTGGATTTGAATTTTTCGCGGGAAATTTGAATTTATTCGAATGGAGAACTATGGTCAGCCTCGAAGATTTGGATTTTCACAGGTGCGTTTGGTCACCGTGGCTCTGATGCAGTGCACTACTTATTCTTCTCTCGCGGGTTCAGCATCAGCAGCCTCCGGCATTTCACCGTATATGATAGGCGATGCGTGTGCAGCTTTTTCTCTGCGCAGGGTTGCATTTTCACGGTGTGCAACGGGGCTCTGTGTTACTGTAATCTTGACACTATAGTTACAATCTTGAGTGATTGGACCGTAGGAAAATACAAGCACTGTCTTTGTTTTTGTTGTTGCTGAAGTTGAATCGACAAGAATTTTGTTTCCTTGATATAACACGTGTGTTTTTACATTCACCACGATCAAATGGAATTTGGACCATTGTTTTCTAGATACATACTATTTTTTTTTCATTCCATTCATTTCCAGAGTTGTGTTTTTCTAATGTTCTCATTGTTTTGCAATTCCATTTAATTGATTCGAATTTCAAATTAAACGACCGATAAAAGTATCAAATTGACAAAAGTCGAAAATTTTCGATGTTTGTGAAAGAAATCCGTCGATTTCAAAGGATTATTTGACAACGGTCGCAAAGTGGAGGTAGCTTGATTCGTATACGCGTGAAAAGCCAATGCACTTTGTGCATAGATTCTCGTACATTATTCCTATTTCTCGTTCCTCCCTTGCGCGCGCGTAAAAAGAGAAACGAGAAAATGAGTGTAGAGTAGGGGTATGAGAAAATAGTAGCAGTAGCAGTTGGTATTCGAGTTGGAGTTGGTGGTTGGAGGGTGGGATACGCGAAATGGTAATGGCCGATGGAATTCGAGCTGCTGCTTCTATACTACAGTGGTGGTGGTGGTGGTGGTAGTAGATGCACAGTCGAAGTGAATTTACGAGAGAGAGGGCGGCAGATCGAGTATCGGATGATTAATCCTAATCGGATACCTCGAATCGGATTAACCAGAGAACTTTGAGAGCTGGTACAACATTGCTTGAGTATATCCGTTATCAGAATCGAGATGTAGAATTGCACTTTCTTGGGAAATTAACATCTCGATCAATGCGATAAGAGCACATCAATTCTTGGATGCACAATTTTTTGAAGAAAAAAAAAAGAAGATAGGGAAGACGACACAAAAACACAGTCAAACACACACACACACTCACATAAGCACACTGGATAGCGCGGAACAAAGGCACTCTGTCAACGCGTCCAAACACACACTGTTGGTCACAAAAAAGGTGCAGATATATAAGTATGTAGTAGAGAATTGAACAGGTTCACTGCTCGCGCACAACTGACGACAAAATTGGCAGTGCGTATATTATAGATAGATAGACAGACAGACAGATAGGGGATGACAGAGTCTGTATGTATACTATATACGAGGGGGATTCGATGTTTCGATGCGAAGCCCCGCTCTAATATGACACCGTCCGCGCGCACTTGTATCTATCTGGGAGGGGCTGCCAAACTTCACCACTGTATCTATCTGTCATTTCTCTGCACCACACGAATCTCTCATAAAAATCACTCAAATTGAGAAAGAAAAAGAGAGGGAGTGGATTGTTTTGAGAAAAGAGCGCGAAAATATGTACCTTCTACGATATATCAGTAGTACAAGGCGGGGTCGAACGCGACGAGAATGTATGAATATCTATATATATATATATATATATAGAGTGTGTGTAAAGGGTAGATTGTGGAAGAGGGCTGCTGCGCGCCTCTCAGCAGAAGCGATAACCGAGTCTAAACGGGCGCAGCATCCCGTCTATTCGCGTGCACGAAGCCGACTGACTGAACTGGGCAAAATTTTAGCCGGGCAAAGCACAGAAACTACTACCTACTCCTCCCGGAGGCTGCAAAGAGCTCTATATATCTACTATATACAACCCCCTCTGATGCCATACACTGACTCTGCTAAAGCTTCTCTCTTCCCCGGGCAGACGCAGCCTCTTGCACAAGCGCACTCCGAACATTTCTGTACTCCCCCCAAACCCACCTTCCTCTCATCCTGATTTTCCTAACCAACCTGATGTGTATTTTATAGAGGGACAGAAAATTCTGTTGAAAATTTGGATGAGATAAAAAAAGCTCGTAGTCATGAGTTTATTCATTGAATTTGATGATTATTTATGAGAATGACATTTTTATTGAGTTACATGATGGGAATGAAGGGGATATAATGAAGAGATTATAGGATATGGATAAGTAATAAGGATACAAGATCAGAGTAATGATACGATTGAAACGATGAAGTTGTAGGAAAAGGAGAAGGATATGGAAGGGAGAAGGGTAAGTTGTTTGTTTGTGGACTGCGAGCAATGTAAACTTTGACAAGAGATTACGGGTGACAGATTGATTCGTGTTGTTACGAGTTTGTTCGAGATTTTACTTTGATCGTATGCGATGTATCTTGGGCTTGGCTACAAAGTTTAGATATACGATAAAATCATTGAAAGAAAGTATCTTGCGCACTTACTTGATGTCCATTGAAAGTTATGGAATTTGAAGACTATGATACCGAATTTTGTCTTCGATTATTTGTGTACCAACATATTAATTCGAGATTTCAAAATACAAAACTTTGAGAAAGTTCAACCATTTTTCAAAAGTCTTGTGGAAAAAAAACGATTCCTTAAATAGATTAGGGCTATAATAATGATCATTCAAAGAGAGCCATAAATAAGTGCCTAGGGTTTGCTTCGAGCAGTCGCACTGATATTATATCGGACCCATTTACCGTGGAGATTTTTTTTGCGAATCTGCGACATTAGTGACAGATTTTCCAAATATTCATTTTTCATGGGTTATCTTGTAGATACAAGAGGGTTGATTTTATAATTGAGTATCCGGTGCCATATCGTTGTAAACAGTGGGAGATGAAAAAATCCGCGTGAAAAAATGACTTTTCTACACGGCAGTGGTATCGTTGGCTCTCTCTGAATTTTCATTCACAAAAATGAATTCGGGCTTCCCACCTTAGAATGTGATAACAGATGCTGGACATCCAGAAAGTGGAGTTTACTATGAACCTCAGAATTCATCAGTTTTAGTATCATACATGTATAATACCCGAGGTAAAGTCAAGATAAAATTTTTGACTAATCTCCTAACATTTTTTACGAATTATTTTCCGTCATCCGGATACAACGTGAAGTTTTTCAGGACAATGCAGGGAGACGCTCAATGGAAGTAACTAACATTTTCATGCTCAACTCGTACACCCATAAAGTAATTGTCATCAAGTTACAGTTCATTCTCTACCTGAAAATGATGAAGTTTGTTTCGACCGCCACCATATTCATCCCACACAATATCCAAATCGATTGAAATTTCCATTCACGTTCGTATCGCAAAAGTACAATATTCCGTACGATCAATCGATTCACTGCGGCTCGTTTCCCTCGCCTCTTTTCACCTATGACAGCCAATTTAAATGATAATGGAGACCCCTGTGCCCTCAATACATTGAATTTCCAATAATCTTCAATCCTGTTCATCGTAACATATATTCTGGGACTTTTCGAAAAAGCCCTTGCGTAATGATTCATAATGTGCTGATAAAGCGATACACTCGTTTTGTCTGACATTTCTGGGTAATAATAGCACAAATTGTAGTTTTTTCTAATTATGATTTTTGAGCACATCATAAAGTTTCTCAAATCACTGATTCAAACCTCCATTTGAATCCACGAGAATAAAAAATTCCTCCTGTACATCAGAAATCCCTCGTCCCGAGTGAGTTTAGCTTGTTTCTTATTCATATCCCTCGAGCAGAGCATACTGCTCGTTAGGATATACTACACGAGTGAGAGCAGTGAAGCGTGGCCGACGTTGATTTTTTCTTTTGTTCTTCGTGCCCATGAGCTTTTAGTTTTTTAAGCAATCCTTTCAAATGGAAAGACAATGCGTAGGTGGGGGCCGGACTAAAGTACATATCTTGCTCTTTTTTTGATGAGTTGAAATAATAATTATTGAATCGGTTGTGCAAGAAGATGGATGAATTGAATGCATTCTGTCTAAAATGAATTTTTTAGAATTGAGTCAGGCATCATTTATTCTCGGATGCGTTGAAAATTTAAGTACAATTTTCAAAAAAAAAATCGACTTCTGTGATACAATAGAGTTCATCACTGATTCCCCTTCATAATGAGAGGCTATGAACCGTGGATTATTATTATTTTTTCTTATTATACCGTGGATTATAGATTAGGCTGAGATTCTGGTAGCTATCTATTTTTGGCGTCATAGGGTCATATCCGAAGTCGAAAATTTGAATGCTCAAGTGTTTCAGAGCTTTATTGTACGATATTATTATTGCTAGTACACCTGTATGTGTAGATATGATTACTACATCTTCTGTGCGGGAATGTGACTTTTCCGTACCATTTTTCGATTTCCTTTTCTATACGGTTGATAGAATAGTATATTTTGCACCGAGTTTACGAGGCTGTAGCTCGCTTCTGAGCGATTGGTATTCGGACTGATAAGGAGAGCACCAGGTCTTCCGAACAGCAATCCTGATGAAACTTTGGGAAATGTCTTCTTTGGTGGGAAATAGAAATATTTCAAAGAGTTAGTTCCAATGGGCCTCCTATCCAGAGCTGCAGAACTCTGGTCCATATCCATTGTGAAGAATTTTTCACTGTTCTGAGGGTATATTGACCCTCCAGCGATTCCTTCCAACCCTGTTTCGAGTGAACTCTCTCTGGCGAGCTCAGATGGGCCATCACTCCTACATACATTTCAAGTAAGTGGGAGAGTGTTTGTATTGCTCACCCTTGAGAAGCACATCCTAAGGTGTGCTCTGCTCGCAGATTTGCGTATATCTGTGAAGTGTCACTTCGGACTCAACCACAGGAACGCCATCTATTCAGGTCTGATTTTTGTATCTTTGTTTGCCTGATCCCACCTTATTGGGGATCGATAATAATATTTCTCAAGCAAAATAAGTAAAGTCGTTATCGATTGTCTGGTGGAATGAAGATTTCATCTCGCATGATCATGTGACATCAGTTGATCTTGGGGGAAGTGGATCAGTGGTGTTAGACGAGTAACTTTGAATGTTTCATTGAGGAATCCGGTATAGTTGTTGGTATAAACTGTGATGACAAGCGTTATCTGAATGACAAGTGAGTTGGGGAAGTTGTAAATGTGAAATTTTTATGAGATCAGACAAGTTATGATCCTGCATTAATATCCGACTACCCATGTTTGTTTCAAGACATGAGAATCAATGGAGATGTAGAATACTTTAGTGAATAGTACATCTCCCCCCCCCCCACTTCACTTTTTCCAAAAGTATAACTTGGCGAGTATGGCCATCCTTTCCCCCTATCACTTCATCTGGGATCAAAAATTGAATTTCAACTCTTGAGGGTCATGAAATCAGGGGAAACATGTCGAGTAACTATTTAGCAAAATTTAAACATGAAACAAATGGGTAGAAAATGAAAAATATTAATTTCAACTCTTGAGAGTCGTGAGATCAAGAAAAGCATGTCGAGTAATTGTTTTGCAAAATCTGAACGTGAAACGCATGGAAAAGGATTGATTACATTACGATTTGACTTTCTCGGTAATTTTGACTCAACTTGAGTTTCTCACCATCTCCTTCGTCTATGAAATGTAATGAAAATAATAATCTATTCAGACCATTGAAAAGAAAAGGAAACCAGAAAATTCAATCTAGCATTGATCGGTTTAGTTTAAAATTCAGTAGAGATGGTGAGTAACTCAAGTTGAGTCAAAATTACCGAGAAAGTCAAATCGTAATGTAATCAATCCTTTTCCATGCGTTTCACGTTCAGATTTTGCAAAACAATTACTCGACATGCTTTTCTTGATCTCACGACTCTCAAGAGTTGAAATTAATATTTTTCATTTTCTACCCATTTGTTTCATGTTTAAATTTTGCTAAATAGTTACTCGACATGTTTCCCCTGATTTCATGACCCTCAAGAGTTGAAATTCAATTTTTGATCCTAGATGAAGTGATAGGGGGAAAGGATGGCCATACTCGCCAAGTTATACTTTTGGAAAAAGTGAAGTGGGGGGGGGGGGAGATTTCAACACTCGGCTATGGTAATGACTAAATATTCTGAGATTGAAGAACATGCTGTAAATAGTAGCATGTGAGAAAACAAAAAAAAATTCTATGTATCTCATCCATAACAATCATTCTCCTAATTAACACTAGAGTGCTTCATTCCAAGATGAACATTTTTTGATCATGAACAAAGAAAAATCTGGAGAAGGACAACTTTGTATTTTTGATAGCAAGACTCTTGAAATAAGTTCATGGAATTGACTTGAGTTGATGCGAAGACTCCTAACCCACTTGTGATGGTGCTTGCAAGAGAAAATTTTTGGATCACGAGGAACTTTTAGATTGTGAAAATTCCCCAAATGATGAACCACATCCACTCCTCAGCAAGAGAGCATGCTAAATATCAAAGTGAATAACTAATAACTAATTGATAAATGAAACATAGAACTATGACACTACATCTGTTGTCCAAAATTTTCTAAGGACCAAAGACTCAAACAAATTCCATGTAGCACATTGGTAATTCATAACACATCAAGAAGTTGGATCAATCCATGCAAACTCATTCTGAGGGAAATGAAGGTTCAGTAGCATTATGTGATATGTGTTTGAATGATCCTCAACATACTTCCAGATAGATGTAAGGATCCAGTTTGTTTAGTGATTGATTACTCAAGTAATAATTTTTTCAATTTGAACTTGCCACTCTCCACCAAGAGCGTAAAAGTCCCTTTCTTACTTCATAATACTCTTGATGAAACAGGTGAACCCTGTGCAACTTTCTTATCCTATTCAGAATTTAGTGCCAAGGAAGTAAAATCCATATACCATATGAGAGTAAGAGTCTAGCTGAGACTTTTGGGTTAGAGTATTACGCAATGGACATATCATATTCAAAAGTAATAACCAGAGCAACACCAAATATCAGTGCTTATATATCACAACAACTGTTCTTGGACAGTCGTCAATTGACTGACCTGTCTTACAACATCTAAATGTGAGAGACGATCCCTCTTAATGCGTTGGACATTGACAGGTCTACGAAAAGCAACACGAAGGATATTCTATTGGTCGCACTCTTCTTCAACTAGAGTGGTTTATCAACTTTTCTTTGAAATGCACAATTTATAGCTTCAGAGTTGGGTCTGTCTGAAGTATTGAGGAAACTGAAAGTCAATACACTGCTGAAATGTAGATTGACACTGGCACTCATTTTTCCTCACGATCAAATCCTAAATTCTCCAACTATTTTTGGAGATCAATTCTTGACACTGCACAACAGCGAGAATGACACACATTTTGGCCTTTGGCCTATTATTCTTATATCACTCCAGACAAGAAAACCCACAACGATAAAGTGGCTCTTATTCCTCCAACAATGAGAGCTGATTTCTACAAGCTCGCTGCAGGCGGTGCTACGGCCTACGATTGGCTTTCAATCTCTGCTATTACCTCTACATAATATAATCAAAATAGTCAAAAAAGTTACATGTTACTGCTACAACATGTTACTGCTACAACATGTTACTGCTGGAGCGGAATAATTAACGCCGTCTGCTACACATGCGGCTGCATCAAAAACTACTAGAGGGTCACTACATCAAAACATCACCCGTGTTCTCGCGGTCGATCGTCCCGCGTGGTCGACCCCAACAATCGATTGTGTTCGACTTCGAGTGTCTTGACGCGGCTGAAATCTTGACGCGAAAAAATTCGGAAGGGTCGAAATTAGTGAGTAAGATATTTTGGCACTAAACGCTGTCAGCGGCGAAATGAGTTGCCAATATCCTTGTTGAGGACCGAAATAACGGGTTCAGAGGGAATGAAACCCTCCTGAACCCAGAAAAGCACGAAATAAGTAAGTTCGAAAAAATAGGTGAGGTTAAAACGGCCCAACTCAGCGTATATAAGGCACGGCAGCCTTGCGCGCGCTCTCTCTCTCTTTCTCACATGTTCTTCTCTTTCATATACTCGCCAGCAAGGCGCTGCCGCGCCTTTTGATTATTGCCCTGGGCGCGTACGCCCAGTTCGGGCGCTAAGACAGTTAATTTCCCGAGCGAAGCGAGGGAAATAAGTCCTCCGCGCCCGAAATGGGCCTGCGAGCACAGGGCAATAATGATTTTTCATCATGAGAACCCTAAAACCGCATTTGAATGCGGCCTTTTTAGGTTAGAATGATGAAAAGGTGATTTATGGAGGAATGCGAGATAAAATCTTCATCTTCCCAGACAATCTATATAATAACCCGACTTATTTGTGGACAAAAAATATTATTGTTGATGTCCAGTCAGGTGTGATCAAGCATATAAAGATGCAAAAATCAGATCTGAATGGATGGCGTTGCTGTGGTTGAGTCCAAAGTGATACTCCATATATAGGTATACGCAGAGGTGCGAGGAAAGCGCACCTATGTGCTTCCCATGGGTGAGTGATAATGAAACATACTTCCTTCAACTACATTAATATGTATGTAAGATTCTGTTGAATGAGTATAACTCGACTGAGCCCAGAGAGAGGTCACTCGAGCGAAGGTTGGAAAGAATCGATGGAGGGTCAATATACCCTCAAATCAGTGAAAAATTTTCCAGAATGGAGATCGGCCAGGTTTCTGTGTCTCGGGATAGGAGGCCCATTGGAATTTACTCTTTGAGATACCTCCATTTCCCACCAAAACAAGACATTTCCCAAAGTTTCCTCACGATTGGTCTTCCTAAGACCTGATGTTCTCCTTGTGAGCCGCAGGCGAAGGTGGAAATAGTTGCTTAGAAGTGGGGAAACTTCATAAACGAGGCGCGATTACTATTTCTCTGCAATTTTCCATTGTCTAATTGCCTACAAAATTGCAACAAATAGTATTTGATTATCGAGCGGAATGATTTCTGCTTTCGAGGGATGACTCCGACTCTCGCCAAGGGTCGGGCCAGGAAAACATCGCCGAAGCCACGGAAACCAACATTCCCACCCTCGTATCGAAATGTATACTACCGTCAAGTGGGGTAACTTTGCCACACTTTCGACTTTTTTTTGGCATTGTTTTCCGTATAGCTCGGAGAGATTACGGCAAAACCTACCCGTATCAGTAGCCAATCGAATGCTTGGAATCTTAGCTTTCGATTGGCGTAAGGGAGAACTCGATTTGAGAATCCTGTTTGAAGATACGGTCTTGAGAAGCAAAACACTTTTCACAAAACCTGGGGTGGGGTAACTTTGCCACACTCCAGTATCTCCACTGGAATTTCAGTATCACGACTAGAATTCTTGTGAAAATACGAGCGTATCTTGTATCTCACGAGCTCTAATAGATGTTGTTCCCATTGGGAACGTTTTTCTTGACATCCCAAGCTTTGTGCAGCATTGAACAAGTCAAATGATTGATTTGGAGTAGTATCAAAGCTGTTTATATAAGTTTGGTTTTTCAAAATTCCACGGAAGAGTGTCGAAAGATGATGCTTGACTTATGCTTCAAGTACTTGCACGTTTAGCTAGGATTTAAGATTAAAAAATGAAAGTCAATGTATCTATTTAATTGAGTTCTTGATAATTATTATGACTTTTCTGCGTTCCAAGAGAAATTTCCCCGCATTTAACGCTCTGTATAAGTTATCGATGCTGCACGAGTATTTTCAAGAGAGCCTAACGCAAAGCAGTCATTGGCGATTTTTAATCTAAATAAAATCCATCTAGACGGAATTGTTTCGTTTAATGAAGAGATAAGTGAATAGTGTTTTCACTGGTATCTTAAATTCCTTGGCTGCTTCGCGGTAAGAGAGTTATTGCCACATCCTATTTGCTTAAGGCACTTCTGAAGCTTGTCATATGAATAATTCTTGTAATTCCCTCTACCCTTCTGCCTTGCATAGTTTCTGGTCATCTGTAAGAGCAAATGGGTGAAAATTGGATTGGAAGGATGAAAGTATGATAAAATGGGAAATTACGTGAGAGAAGTTGAACAAAATAACTGTAGATGTGAGCACTTAAGGCGATGCGGTCACCATGCAAGCTCGAAATCATTCCCAACTCCCTCCGATTTTTTTGCGATTTGGGCTAAACGACGAGCGCACAAATATTTGTTATCATCTAACTTAGATTTGTTCGCTCTCCGTTGAGCCTAAATTGCAATGGAATCGGAAAAAGTTGGGAATGGAAATGTGCGTATATCATAGGTTAGAAGGTTCCCGTGGCCGAGTCATTCCCACTTTTCTCCGATTCTCTTATGATTTGGGCTAAGCGACGTATTGAGGAATACAAGTTGGACAATAACAAGTATTCGACAACTCGTCTCAGACTTTGAATCATCAAACTTTTTATGTAAGGTGTATTTTCAAGGTCCATGGTCACGGTGCACGGTGACCGCATCGCCTTAAGCTGTAGTCCGAAAGTGTGGCAAAGTTACCCCACCATAGCAAAAAAAAACAGCTTTTTTTTCTTTTTCTCGGCGTAAAATTTGTACCGTGGAAAAATTGTGCTTTATAACAACTGAATCATCAAGTTAACGGCTTGAGTCAATGAGAATATGCAGCATTTACCTGTCATCCGACGCCAAGTGCTCGTACTGGGTTAATTTTTTGGGACCAGATTTTTTTGCTTGTCTCTCACTGCGGTACAAAAATAGGTTATAAACAACTCTGAGGCATCTAGAGCTGCCTTCCGCGGGCGCAAAACATAGCTCACGCCTGTCCCTACTGGAGGGAATTGCTACTAGAGCGATAAGATTCCCTACCTCACCTACAGCAGCCTCTGAAATCTTTTCCCGGCGGTGTGGCAAAGTTACCCCCCCTGTGGCAAAGTTACCCCATCTTACGGTATTTTCCAACATGGGCCTGCATAGGCAATGCTGATGTCATAGACTGTACCTCAAAAACCTCATTCAAAACACACGAGCGTTAAACTCTGCAGCTTCGGATATAATTTTTTGATACCCCAAGTTTCAGGAAAAATCAATAAACGCCAGACCATCTTCTTCTCTTGGCAATATTTTTGTATGCGTAATGATCGATGAAAATATTCATTCGTCTCATCAAGTCCCTTAAATTTTAATACATGTGGTACCATTTCTATGGTTGAGAAATTCCCTAGACTGCTGAAATACCTGGTTAGAAATGATATAATACAGCTTCATGTATAGAAGTTATTGTTTTTCATAGATACGCAATCCGGATGTTCAATAGCTCTAATCAAAATGATTTCAACTAAAAATGATGAGATTACACAGCGATTCGAGATTCGTCTTTGAGAAATAGAAAGCAAATAGAGTTCCGTTGTACAATAATTGCTCGTTATTTCAAAGATCAAGATGAGCCAAGATCTCGAGTGCACTTTGGCTTGTACAAGCGCTTCGTTAACGGCATTGCCTTCCAAGAAGTCTAGTTGGTTATTTCTCTGTAGGATGAAGAGGGATCAGACCGAGCACACTCGATTACTAATTGTGAAGCCTAGATAGAGGAAAGATGAAGTTCGATAACCTCGGCGATAAATATAAAAGTTCCGATCAAAGGATCTCTCGAGTCTTTGAGTCAACAATGTCAAATGGGAAGAAAAATCTGAATGTGAGAACCACAATAGTTTATTTGTTTTGCTTTTCCACTACTAGGAAGGAAATTTCAGAATTGTCGATGAGTAGTGGCGGGAAAATGCTAATTTGCTCATTTGGTTTTAACTAGCTTCGTACTACATACTAATTAAGGTATAGTTTGTCGTGTGGAAAGGACAAAGTTACAAGTTGTAACAACGGTCCGACTAGTGATCAGTTTCATGTGGGCTTAT
Organism: Eretmocerus hayati; assembly: GCA_029851415.1. NCBI lineage: Eukaryota > Metazoa > Arthropoda > Insecta > Hymenoptera > Aphelinidae > Eretmocerus > Eretmocerus hayati. The sequence continues at coordinate 138,821,401 of CM056742.1, forward strand.
CCTCGGTTGTCTCTGTAATGAAGACAATATCAACAGCCGCGAGAGCGATAGAATACAGGCTGGATTCCTGCTGCCCTGAATTTCGCGCATCCAGGTCAGCAGCTAGAATTTGAATATTCTCATCTTTACTCAACAAAGACTGTTTCCAGTACCAGATTGATTTGGTTTTTTTCCATTCCCCAGCTCAAGCTTCACAGGCTCTGATTGAAAATTAGAACTCTATGACTGTACGCGATACTAATGTTGAGAGATAACTAAGCACAGGTATGGTCGTGTATTGTAGAAAATAATTTTTTTTTTGGGACCCTGACTTCTTGGAACACTCTAGGAATTTCTTTATCGAATGGAATATTTCTTATTCAACAAGCAGAACGAATCCCCTCAAAACAGCCATTCTTTGGAATCAACATGATGTAGAAGAACGGAAGGGATGGGTAAACTGGACCATCGAGTAGAAAGTTTTTCTCAGATTCACAGTTTTGGTACCCTAAAAATCTTTTGAACTTCAAAGTCACTCTCCCTTGGTATCAACTTGACCTAAGCAGGTGGTTTTTGGAGTCAGGGTCTATTGGTCTGATTCTGGCAACAGAAAGTTCTATCATATGGGGCCAACTGGTGAGGTCCACTGCATACAAGGACAGATCAGCGATTTCGACAGTTTCAGTGAGCATCTCAGAAAGAATCATATCAGATTTCGAATGAAAGTCGTCTCAAAGCGATAGTAGATATTCAAATTGTCCCCACTCCTACAATCGGCGAACCGCATGCTCCTCTCGTCCTCAGACAACACCATCTCAATCATTTAAATTGAATGAACTCTCTTTCAAAATAACCCTACCATCCCCCAAAATGATACACACCTAGAACCACCCCCAGCATCCGAAGCACTCTCAGAAGTGGTAGCTCTATACAGGCATCGCTATCTCGTAGAGTAAGATTTCTCGGAATATCAGGAGGAGCATCTTCCGCAGATAGTCTTGGATTCTGGGCAAGCAGTAGCATTTGCTCTTGGCATCTCTTTTCTCATTTTCCATCTCTCTCAATGTGGATGAAGATGGTGGTGGTGGCGGCGACCCACTGACCCGCTCGATAACGCTCCCCGCGCTCTCTATATGCAGTTTCTCTGACTCTGTGCAACTCTGTGGGAGCTCAGCAAGGGTCAGCGACCCCAGGCCAGCCAACATCAGCACAGGAGAATTCAGCGCATGCGTATACTGAGTTTTACTCTGATGCGCTTCCGGTACCTCCACGGGATAGGTATTATATGGTGGGGTAATATGGACCGAGACGCGCCCAGCTTCCGATATTTCGTCTGGCCTTGCATGTGTACGTGCAGACAATCTTTCTCTTTACTGTATAGAGCTGCATTGATGGATGCTGTAATATGGGGGAGGGGGGGGGGTTCTTGACGCTTGACATGTGTGCATGGTATGGAAGGGTTGATTCTTAGTGTTTGATAGGGTAGTTGTAAGTCTGGTGTGGGTTTTTTGTGTGGGATATTTTTGGATTATGCTCGGGGTTATTTTGTGCTAGCTAGCTTGGGATTGGAAATGGCTGAGAGATTCAGGCGGTATTATTGATGGACGAGGGAGAACAGGTTGTTGTTGTTGTCGTCGTGCTATTTTGAATCATGGTTTGAAGGGTTGAGGGGCAAAGTGGGATGAATGATGAACGATGATTGAACGTGGATGAGGGTTGTGGTAGACTTGGTTGTCCGAGCGAATAATCTAATATGCGGTTCGAATGCGTGCCGAGGATGCAGATTGTGGGTTAATCGTGTTTGGTGATCCTGTTTTTGAGTTGACCCATTGAACTGATAGACAATAATTGAATGGTCATGACTGATATGTGACAGATCTATGACTCTCACATTCTATGTGATTTGATGCTAATTCCAGTTTCGGTTATTACGCATCACCTATTTTATTCAACATGACAGTATTGAATATCAGAAATGGATGAACTCTTCCTGTGAAAAGATGGTCATTACCTTACCCATAACCTAAATGAAATCTGTGTTGAAATCCATGATAATGGGTCAGTCTGATCAAATTTTTTCCCTAAATAGCACTCAAAGACGAAATTTTTTAGATATCTGGCCTGTCGTTAGAGTATTGCTGAGGGGATGAAGCAGTAAATTGGCAAATGTAAGATGTTCCTATGCCTTGACGTTCTTCAAGTAATCTTCCTAGATCTCATCTATTCATTCAAACTGAGTATGATTTCTCTTCGGTTACTGAAATCCTAGCCATTCCTTGCAAATGCTGAGAAAAAAGGATTCGCATCCCAGAGAAACTAGCCAACGAGTAACTAGATGAGTAAGTAGATCATCAGAATTAGTCATGAAACGTTAGATATGCACAGAATTCGAGGAATTCTTCGCTACAATATTGGAAATACATTAAACTAGAAAAAATGTTCTAAAGAAGAGAGATACAATACCAAATACTCATTATAATGTTCATCAACTGGGAAATGACTGATTCATCGCGCTCAAGAATATGGACCGATACACGTCTGACCAAACTCGGTTATATTCTACTGGGAACGCTATTCAGCCCTATCGTGCGAGTGTCAACGTGACCGGGTTCCACCCAGTCACGTTTCGTATACTGTTATCGACAGATATGTGTTCACTTCTGTGAAATTGACTGCCAGACTACTTAGGTTTTTATTGTTTCTTTTAGAAGTACTTGGTGAAGCATTTCCCTCTTAAAAAGTAGATATGGTTTTGAAACTCATTTCTGAAGAAAATGGAAAGATAAATGCATTCTCTGTTGATGAAATGTAACGAGCAAGTTTTCATGAATTATATGCATTAAGTAGAGGTGATTTTTCAAGTCTATTATCTCATGAAGTCTGGTAATGTCTATTCCATGAGCTGATCAAATAGTGTCAAAGACAGGAGGGAACTGAACACGATCCTAATAAGCATTTCCTTGATACAAGCTCAGAAAATAGAAATAGAATTGCTTCAAGTTCTGTACATACGTGATCTTAGGAACTTCTGTAACAGGTTGAATCGAAATTATCCAAAATTTCCCGGGTGATTCGTGGCAAAGAATCACACAGACGATCATTTATTGAATCGGCGTTGGATTTTGTGTGGTATTTTCACAACTCATGCAGCATCATCCCCTAAATCTCGAAATGTTATTTCAGAGTTTGGTCAATGGTCAATGGTCAAGCGATATTGGAATGCTCTCTTTCGTGATCATCTCAAGTGGGATTGCTAGTAATATTGCAATGACGTACAGTCCAACTAGCTTGTCCTGTTAGAGGTGTATTCTTGCAGAAACTACAAATTTTGGAAGCTTGGGAAATGAATTGCATTTTGCAGACACAGAAGATACGAAATTTGCATGACCGAATCCAATTTCCGCTGTAGACGAATTCTGCGCTCCGATTATTCAAACAAATGGCGCCACGTAGCATCAAGTCACAAAATTCCTGCTCTCCTGGAAGCACTGACGAATAAAATTTTCTAGATAGCACTAAACTCGTCATCAGATGAACTTTTAGGGTTGTCGTTTTAGCAGGCTGAACGTGTCGTTACGAAAACCCGTTCTGACCTGTGGTCGTGATTGGGTATCATTCGCAATGCGAGATTTGATTTCATAATTCAACGATTCAGATATAGCTAGCATATCAGACACACCTCCCAAATCCATTCTCTATTCAATGAAATACAATAACTCTCACGCTCAACATTTTCTAAGCAAACATCTCGAGAGCCCTCTCGCCCAGTATTCAAAATGTGTGAAAGCATTGAAAAGAAAATTCCGTTGGTTACACTATCCAAGCCACACTCGAGAGCCTCTCATAGAGAGAAAAATAATCCTCATCCTATCCGAAAATGTTCTCAGTGCACACATACCGCAGATCTACTTTATCCGCGAGAAAACCGTCGCTCAAGCTTTGAGAAGCCGATGAAAGCCAAACCCATAGTAAAATATACCCCGACGCAAAATCTCCAATGGAATCGAGTCAAGTCTGACTACCTTGCATCTAGCAACCAGATCAAATAGAGCGGGCCTGCCGATTGCTCAGCTTCTCAAGCTTCCTTGCAAACAACCTTCTTCTTGACGGATTTCATCGTATCTCTTTCTATCTTCTTCTCAAGCTTCCAACGGTGTGGGCGTGTAAGAGCATATCATTCTCTATACTAGCTTCTTGAACCCATACCATTTTCTACCTATCAATCCCTCCGTTTCCTGTACTTTCTACTGATTTTTCGATGTCTGGAATCAACTGCATCGGGTTTGAATGCTACGGTAAAATTCAAGAGTATTGTAGGCGTACAAGAGTTGAAGAGAAAAGTGCATGGTGATGGCAGCAGCTATCGCACGCATCCAAGTATTGATTCGGGGTTGCCCATACGCTGAGTTGTCGCTACGCGCCGCCACCTTCGCGAGTATGACGACCCCCCGCGAACCGCGAGCGCAGCCAACATCCCTTTACCATTGTAGGTAGGTACCCCTCTTATAAAGTACACCACAGCGCCCCCGACGGGCGATTTGGTCAACACTTGAGAGGGAGTTTGGGTGATATGATGAGCTATGTGAGCTATTTGTGTGGGTGCGATAGCCTGGTTGCCGGTTGGAGACTCTTTATTATGGCTTCAACACTTTGGAATTGGATAGAATGGCCCGAGGTTGTTGCCAAAATTACTTGTTTATGAGGCTGAACTTGAGGTTAATGGGAGTGTGGAGAAAGAATAGATAGATTCTGATTTCTACCGTAAATTTTTTTGGAAGTTTTACGAAACCTTTTGTGATTAGAATAGTATATTTTCGTACTGAGCGCGTTAGCCCATTTCGGGCACTAGGACAGTATTACTGTCGAGCGGAGCAAGACAGACATGTCCTCCAGTGCTCGAAATGGGCTTGCAAGCGAAGTGCGGATATATTTTTTGATTACGAGAACTCTAAAATCGCGTTTAAACGCAGAATTTTTAGCATAGAGTAATTAAAAATCATTTTTAGATTTTTTTTGTGAGAGAGAATGGAGAACTGTGGTGATTTTAGAAATTTACTTGCGAATGAACTTGCAATGACTCATAAAATCGCAAGAGAAATTCCCGGGGGACACATGAAAATGCTGCGTGGAGTTGAAACTTTGAACAGTCCGAGTTATTGAATCCACCCAATTATTTTATGTCTCATTCTATCAAGATCATTATCAAAGTTTGATTTGGGGCATTGATGTCTGCTGCAATTTAAAATATTCTAAGATTTTATCACCGAAGATTTTCCATCTTGTCAAACATCTTCGAAAATGTTCATCATTTGTAGATTTTGAGCATCAATTTTTTGAGATTCATTCTTGATCTACTCGAAAGGCGCCCCAACAGGAAACTCGTGGAAATTACAGTGAATAGGTAGTTTACTAAAATTTCAAAAAGCCGAAAGTCTGTCCTGATCCGTCGAACACTTACCTAGAACCTCTTACAGCAGTCTCTTATCGTCATCGCCACGGATATGGAAGTTCCATCAGAAAGAAACCTGAGGAGTCTCATCCGGACTTCCAAAATACAAGAGAGTAGAACTCACGTAGATTTTGAGGACATATCCTACCGTGATATCCTTCAACTATCGCTCAGAGAGTTGTAGAAAATTCACAAGAAATACTACGAAAGTGTACTTGTGATACGTGTCTCCTACGAAAGAATTATGTTCATTTCTCCACGCCTTATGGAAGAGTTAGTTGGATCCTGTCATGTCTACCACACAGATGGTAGTTCAGACCAAAATTTTGGAGTCAAGTATGAAGTTGAGATCGACGTCTTCATCGTTTGATACCAGATGAGATCCCCAGAGTCTGTACCGTAATTGATGATTTTGATAGAAAGAAAATGGAACATCTTGAAACAGAGTTTCAGAATGATTTGGACATCTGTGTATTCATCTGGTTCACTGATTAATGATGATAATTTCAGACGAACAAAGTGGGGCGTGGAAGTGTATGAACTATTGCTCCAAATTTCTTGGGGTGAATTTCCACCATAAGAGGGTGAATCTCCTTCCGTAGATTTATTGAAACATTTTAACCCTAAATTTGAATGGGAAGTTCAGCTAACGTGTGACTGAGACATTTGCAAAATATTATGGAAGAATTCCAAAATGAATTCTATAATAATGGTGGGCTACTCATTGCATTCATGATCATTCAAGATGTTCTGCAATGTTCTATGACGATCCCAGAACTTCCTTTTTCGGAATAAGATCAATTTTCAACTTACGGTGAGATTTGAATCACAAAATCTCGACAGATCTTTACACTCCAATCTTTACACTCGCGTTACAGGAGACTTCTGCACTGTCTTCAAAGAGTGTTTAAAATCACACTGACCTCCAGCAACGTTAGGATTTTGCTCGAAGATCAGCTCCCATGCCGTGAATGCAGATTCATCAAAAACTGATTCCAAAAGATGCAATCGATAAAGGACATAGAGTAGCAGGTTACGCAGCAGTATCAACAGTAATACCGTATTTCATTTAAACTTCAGAGGGTAATTTTCCCAGTACATCATTTGGGCTGAGATTTCAGTATCATGGTGTGGGAATCCACCCATAAACGAGCCAGGCAAGAAAATTCAGCGACTCTTTCGGTGGGGATGAACATCATAAATCCCTCCCCAAAGAATTTAGAGTGTAAGGGCGGGTAATTGTTGACCTCCTTATTCATTTTTCACTACGATGTACATGTACAAAAACCGACATTCGTTATAAGTGCCTCTGCATAAAAACGACGGAGTTTCTTCATGTTTGTATTCTGGAAGATAATGGAAAAAACCAAAATATTCCATAATGGAAATTCTGACATTTTTTGTCATGTTTTAACATATTTGATCGTGTTGTTTTGTGATCCTGTCGTTGACCACTTTGAGGAACTCATATTCTGGATCATGAATGGTGAAGAAGTTACTCCGGGAATATAAATGTCATTTTTCGGTCCAAGCGTTCGGAGTGAAACCAACTGGAAGGGATTTATAGTTCAAATTCACGGGTAACCCAAATTCACCCTCGAGTGGGTGTATGCTCTTGCTGCATTTTGCGGAGGTCGAGCCCTCTCTCAGCGAGGGTACATACGATAAAGTAGAAATCTGGAGTCGGTACTGGACCATCTACAGGCAATAAATGTTGCGAATATTTGGAGGTAGGATCCTCGAGGACAGGTACCTTTCGAAGTACGGATTTCGAAGGAATAAAAAAATTTAATAGTATTGAAAAAAAGGAAGCTAGATAAATATAGACCGAAGAAATAATTCATTGAATCAGGCCATTGACAACAAAATTGATATGATCTGAATCATGTAAATTATTCCTGAAGTGAGATGATAGAGAGGAAAAATAGGAATAGTGCACAGATACATGATTTGATTCGGTTTTGAAGTGCATCGACTTCCTGGTCGTTTCGCAATCTGTCAATACGGATACAGGGTCCATTTATTGAATATCGAATCAAATCTCTTTGATCGAATTCAACTCATGTAATCATGAGAATCGCGTCCTTGGAAGATTCTTCATTAAAGCACAAATTCCTGTTGTTCTCCATCTTTTCGAAATGTACAATCTAAGATGAACAGTAGACTCAAAAGATTTAAAAAACTATTCCCATATAAAACCATATCGCCACTCGTATCGCCATGAATCTGATGATTTCTTTTCACCGAAACACATGAATGAGCATGAGATATGAATAATCGCAAAAAAATCTTGTGATGATTTCTTTGTCGAACATCCACAACGGGAGCCCTAAACATCAAAGAAGCTGTATAGGGAAATCGTGCATACGACGAGTTTCTTAAGACACAAGGAAGGCTTCCGATACTTAGCCGCTCGTTTGCACGCATGCTTGTGCGTCTTTCTATTCCAAGGTATACACGACAATCTGTGCACAAAGTCATGCCTCAGCACATCTTAATAATAGGTGCGCCCGTACACGGAGAATCTTTAGAACACGGTTCGTCGACCTTCAACGAAGCGCATCTTTATTAGATCCCAATGGAGCGTGTGTTTTTTCGTCTCAACTTTCGTGGTCACACGAGTGGTTAACAACACATCGATTTCTTGCAATTTGCCGTGAGATATGCTGCCTTACGGGACTAGCCAAGTTGCTAAGGTATTGAAGAGAAAAAAGGGGGTGTTCTTGGGGGAAATTGGTTGGCTTCCTCAAGCTCAAGTCGTAATCTAACGTATAAATAGAGAACAGGTTATTCAATAATCTAAGTACACGCTGATGAGTATTATCAGGATTCAAGGGTAGTACCTTGATGTTGTGCGATGATAATAGGTTCTGTTCGATAGAGCCATCCGAAGATGATTATTTGAGTATCTGAAAACATTTTTGTTCATAGAATCATCGCGACATATTTTTGGAGTTTTCCATGTAAAAGGTGCGAATACATTTTTTAGCATCCCTAATTTTCCCATAATTACAGATGTCGGCATCCCCTCCCCCCGAACCCACCCTCCGAAGTAATGATCACTTTCATTACATAGTTTGGTTGACGAATTGGGGAGATTAAAATAATATGATTTCGATTGTAGGATAAATATCAAACCCTTAGTTCCTGATTTAGCCGAGAAAATATTCCAAGATACTCACTTTGCATTCTTTGGTATGTTGGGATTGTACATCTGTGACGATTGCGAAAGTGTGAGGCATGCTGGGTGATTACTTGAGTTTTGAGGCACCAGTGGTTGTCTCACATGTGCCGGTGACGTGTGAGATCCGTATCCGTCTGAATTGAGCTGAAATTATTATTCATCATTTTTACGCTTGCCATGATTCTTGAATGAGCTTTATGATATAGTTACTAGACCAAGAAATTCAGTACGCATATTTCTTTAGGGGCTCATCTTAATTTTGGGTGGATGATTTTGTGAGAACAAAAATGAAACTTCAAAGTAAGACCGTGCGACTCGTCGCATGGTCTGAAAAGTTCAAGTTTCGTTGTCTTAGAAGGTCATATCAGAACGTTGAGTGTATGAGTAGGCCAGCCACCGAAAATGGTATTGCTTCAGGACGTCTAATTTTCGTCGGAAAGATTTGAATGTGAAACCATGATCAAATCATTATCTGAATGAAACCATAAATTAATCCAAAATTTTGTCTATACCTATAAATTCGAATATTCCAACTGCATTGAACTCGATAGCGTATCAAATTTCTTTAGGTGGTAAAGTTTTGGTAAAAAATCGAAGAGTTATTTTCAGTTCATTACATGTTACACGCAGTCTTTCATTCTATCCACTCATTATTGTTATAATGTCACCTTCCACTGTCAAAAGCTCCATAGTGTTATTGCCGTATCAAAAAATGATCATCTGTTAAGAATCTTCACATTATTTTTGATCCCCAACAAATGAGTAAAGAGATTCATTAGCCATTCTCATCGATATGACATTATGCGATGACCAGACAAAGGTTTCACATCCGGATCACAAATTCTGCTGAAATTCTGAAAATAACCTTCCTTTGGCACAAAATGAAGATATCCAGAATTATAGGCCCTAATGCTCCAGCGTCCTGTAGATATATATCCAAAAATATTAGCGTTACTCTTGAAACCCTACGTTAGAAAGTAATATACATGCAGACACCTGCAATGTCGATATTTTGATGCTGTAACTCGGGATTGCTTGATCCTTAGGGTCTATATTTTTCGATATCCTCATTTGGTTGAAATACGACTATCTTCTTACAAACAAGGAGACGTCCGACCTTGGGGGTCCTGGATTTGTCCCCAACTCTGGGAACCATCTTTTTTTGTGGAGAAATGAAGGTATCTCCGAGGATTCAGTTCCATGGACCTCTTATACTGAGACACACCTATGGAGATTAGCATTGGTTACATAGGCCCATTTTGTAAACTTTGAGATAGATATACTGACAATGCTAACCTCCCTCTCTGTATCACAGAGTACAAGGCCCATGGTCCATGGGACAAAATCCTTGAAGATACCTCCATTTCTCACCAGAGTGAAATGAATTCCAGAGTTTGGGACAAATCCAGGGCCTGTTAGGTTGAATCTCTCCTCATTAGTCAAAATTGTGATCCTGATGTAAAACATTATCCTTGTGAGTGAAAGGGTTTTGAATGATTGATTATACTCTGAAGATATATTCCTTTCATCTAGATTCGTGAGTGTCATTAATGATTCGCTGCAATTTTTCCATGTCCCAATGTGTGAGGACCAAATGAGTATTTTTCGTTGCTACAAATATTCCTCCCAAAAATCTCCACATTCAGGAGTTCCAGTATAAGACATCCACTTGTGAGTGAAAACAATGCACTGTAATTTTACGCATTGAGATTTCATAATTTTTACTTGAATTTTCAGTCATTACTAAAGTATTTCAAAATTATGCACTACAGCCACTGCTCATTAAAATATAAGCATCAAAGAGAAAAAGCATACAGCCATCTGACTTGCATGATTGAATTTCAAATGCCGATCTCTTCCGGTAATGGAATACAATGATGAATATATAATGTGAAACCAATTTGCACACATCCGCAGCTCGAGAGACATATTCTATAACATCTCTTACTGAACGGCGAGACCGACTATAAGGTGAGATCGCCTACTTTCAGTTGCGAAAACTCAATAGACTGGTTGACGCGACATTATTGTCCGTATATAGTGCTTATGCGCCGGTAACGGGCAACAGTTTGCCACTTTTTCAGATCGGATTCAATTTGAAAGTTGCATGGTCCACAATTTATAATAGGTGACAAATGGTTCTAAGACAAGTTTCTCTTTGAACAAGTTCGGAAGCTTAATGGATGCGTCTTGAGAGAATTGCGATACATGATATCTTTCGAATAGGCTCAGAGGCTCATGTTACGTCTGGATATTGCAAGTAATTGCAACACGTGCTATAAGAGAGTCAAATTCTACTTTTGGCAGAAGTAAATGTGAAGGTCATAGTGGATTGCTCCACTTTTTTCTAAGTGAAAGGTATTGAGCCCAATCAATGCACTTCATCGACGCTGTTTTTGGGAAATTATCCATTCAGAACTATACTAGGAGCTTTCAAACACATGCCTCTGCATGAAAATTCTCCACTAAGACTTTTTGAAAACAATCTCAACTACATTCTCTTCAAATTTTTGTACATGAATGGGATTCAGACGATTGTGAATTTTTTGTTCAGAATGAGCATCTCTACGTCCAAACATCGTAATGAGAGACTTTGAAGTCGATCTAAAATGAGAGCTGTTGACTGAATCCGCAGGGCCTAGTCGTTCTCATAAGATGAGTAGCTCTGGGATTTTTTTAACAGATGTTTCTAAAGTAATCTCAGAATTTCATTCATTCAATTTCTTTGTGGTATTTTAGTTACTCTAATAATTTTATTCGACTATTCCACCGATCATATCTCGAGATCAAGTATGCTACAGAATGTCTACACCAACTTTTCATGTGACTAAAAAACACATGAACAATTCCAATTGGGTCTTGAAAGGCATGTTGGAATTGCCTGTAAAAAAATTTTCGTCGTGACCTATCGACCGGTTTTGGGAAAAAGTCGAGAAAGGGTATCATTTGACACTCTTCAGTCTGCAATCCTTAATAACTCGAAGGGACTGGATTTCATCAGAAAATGAGCTATATAGTAGATCCTTGAGAAATGAACGAAAAAGATATACACATGAATAGAGGTTTTCTTCCACGAATCATAATTCTTTCACCGTTCTGATCCCATCACTCAAAGGTAATGCGTCTTGACTTTTATGAATAGCTTTCCCTTCGAGTATTAGATCAAAATAGTGGAATCTAACAGATAAAATGTGTAGTTCACCAGGAGATTCTCAAATAATGCAAACCGGTTTTGTTGTATTGAAAAGTGTTAAGAGGCTCTTCATCGAGTTTTTCAAAAATCTACAAAAAGTTGCTCTACTCTTTTTTGATAAAATGCATTACTTTTGAGTGATGGGGTTAGCAACGTGGAAAAATTGATTCGCGGAGGAAAACAAAATGCCCTTTACGGAAAAATGTGTAAATATCTTTTTCGTTCATTCCTTCACAGATCTACAAGAAATCATATTACACATTGTCCGATAGAATGCAGCCCCTTCGAGGTATCGAGGATAGAAGACTGAAGAGTCAAATTTTGGTATGAACGTGAGATGTTTGGATATACAGAGCAATGCCTTTCAAATACCAGTTTATGTACTGGTTTTCACATACACATAATTAAATGTATTATATTTTTTGAGCATGTGTACCTTCAAGACTGAAGAGTATCAAATAACACCCTTCCTCAAATTTTTCCCAAAAACCGGTCGATGAGTTACGTCAAAAATTGTTTTGAAGGCTACTTCCAACATGTTTATCAAGGCCCAATTGGAATCTTTCCTGTGTTTTCTGGTCACATCAAGTGTATGTCAAGTAGTTCAAAAACTTTCAGACCACATTTTGCCATTAATTTGAAAATTTCTCCAAGAAAATTTTTGTCACAAAATCTGTCCCATAGAATCCTCTAATCTTTGAACTTTGAAAAATGTCACCCTCGCATCGTATTCGTCTTACACTTGAGATGAAAGTGAACCCAAAGTACGTAGAATAAAAACCAAATTCAGCATATTGGCCGGTAAGTCCAAAAATCACCATAACAGTGATGAATGCATCATCGGCACATCATCAATATACCTTGACAACTGTGCCAATCAAAGAATCCGGTGGCATTTCCGGTGGCTCTGGTATAACTCCACTAATGTTGCGTGTCTGATAGTCCCTATTCGAGGACTGATGATTGCCGCTACTACTGTTTCTATGTTGTTGTTGTTGTTGCTGCTGATGCTGTTGTTTCTGATTTTCCTTGGCAGAATTAACTGTGACTCCACCATCTGGTATATCCATTTCGAGGCTGTCATTTGGCGTAGGTTGAGACAGTAGACGCTCTTTCATTTCATGGAGATACGGGCAACGCTGCATCTCCTCGGTCTCGCGGGCGCAGCCACCCGAAGATACCGATTTTCGATCTGAAATTTAAGCCCTAGCTTTCACGATATCGTTCTAGCTAATACATATGCATAAAGATGTAATTTTATGATGTGCTGCTGCGACGAAACCGATTTGGTTTTAATATTATGGTTGTGGTGCTCTGCGATATCTATTTTTTTTGGAGGTAGATTGGGGTTATGGGTCTGAAGATGGTTGGGATACTTGTTGTCGATAGAGAAGTTTCTGATGGACTGATTATAAGTGCGATTGAAAAATTGATTTACGCGAATGAATCCTTCGAGACCGTGGGTTTTGTGAGTCAACGATTGTTATTCTTGGCCGGAAGGAAGCGCAAATTTGGTGGAGCCTCGCTGACCATTATCCGATATTCAGTTTAGTATTCCGAGTGAAATATACGTGCCTGAAATTTCGTAATGTGGCTGTCTGCTTTTGTGTATCAAAATTTGTTGGGTCAGTCATTATCTGTATAAAATAAATTCGGCAATGATGAGAGATTAGATCAGCTGATTTTGATCTCAATTAGAAATGCTGTTTTCTTACACGAAACAAGCAACTGATTAACAAAATTGTTCGAATTATATTTTGCACGAAATTGCAATTACAACAATTTTGAATGGAAATTCCTGAAAAATATTCCTCTTGCAAAAATAATATATTCAGATTCAATTATCACGAGTACAGAAATTTGTGTCGGGAACTGTGTCATTTGCAATTATCGGAGATGATGGATAGATGTTGAGATGATTATTGTGACATCCTAGTCGCTGAATGATGGATCTCAATCATTTTACGAGAGGAAAAATACTTTAAGATGATTGTTTATTTTCGAGGGAGAAGATTGTTTGAACATCAAACTCTGGGGACGTTTGGTGTCGAATTATCCGACGATTAAACACCCAATAATGGGAAGGCCAAAAAGGTTTCCATCACATGTATTGGAACGGCGATGAGTATCATATTCTATAAAAGTATCGAGTATTGATGATAGGCGGACCAATGTAAATAATCGATCCAGGCTTTCAAGAAAATTGATGTTTGTTCGATGACCAAAAGATAAATTAAAATCTAACTTCAATCACTCATCGCCTTGCCTTTGTTTATCAAAGTAAAGGAATTAAACGAGACCGACTGTGACTATGAGAGTGTGCAAGACGAACCGGTTTTAGCCGTAACCTTTGATGTAGACTGTGATTGGAATCGTACTATGCAATTAGAGCGCAAGAATATCCATTAAAGAAAAAAAAAACAAATCTTGAATACTTCTTCTTCAACATTCATGGACGAATGATTACATTATCCGAGATTCTTTGCGTAATTGAATGAGAAACGATGCTCGAAATCGATGAATTTAGGAATTGGTACTTTTTTGTAGACTAAATCTCTTGAATCTTCCAAGTTTGTTGATTCAGTTCAAATAGAAGATCTAGACGATTATCTTAATCGTTACACAATCGACGTCAGATTATGTTGAAAACTGTAGCAAAAGTCTTTTGTCAGAAGTGCATGTAATAAAATTCGAAACCGAGTCAATATTTAAAGATCTTGGATACATTGGAAACAATTTTGGCATGGAGCTATGTTGATAGTTAGCATTCCAATCTAAATAGAGAATTACACCGTCTATCCAACGTATATTCGATGAACAATTTAAATTTGAAATTTCAGTTACTATTTCTGATTTCATCGCCAATTCTAAGAGTCAGATATGAGCACGTTCCATTTTCCAATGATCAAAATAGAAAAGCTATTCGTCTTGATTTTTTTGAATACGATATCGAATGACGTTTGAGGGAACATTTGAGGAAATTCGGAATCAAATTACGGATTTCAATCGTTTAATTAAGGGCAAACCAGTATTAGGTTGGAGCAAAATCAATCATTGCAATAGGTAAATCTCCAACCCTATACAACCGAACCTAAAATCTGTAAATTACCGAATCGATCGTCCTGTAAACTCGTTTAACCTCCTGCAAAGCAAGCCTCATTCGCGTTCGCGTGTTCAGCATAACTGCTGCAGTTTGGTCTAGAGCACGTGCGCCGCATAAGCCACCCCCCTTTCTATATCCTTCCTTCGTTTCCTTCCCTGTTCGACCGACACCGACCGACTACCACTAAGATTTTCCCTGTATGTACACCTTGCGCACCAAACCAAACCAAACTCTTCGCAGATTAGCATCATCAAAATAAAAAATAAAAAAATTAAAAAAATTAACCCTAAAAAAAACTAATGCTCACTGTTAGATCTGCGTTCACTGGAAAGCCAAGATCTGAACCACGCCTTTACCCGGCTTCTTGATTTTGCCGTTGGCGTTATTTCTATCACGCTTTCCCTCATCGTTTATCTAACTTCACTTTTCACCACTTTACACTCTAATCAACACACTATTTATTGCGTGTTAAAATCCATTATCAAATAGAAAAAACAAATAGGGAAATGATTAGCTATGAAAGGGCGCCACTAGTAGCGTGCGCGTATATAGAGAGATAGCGTAAGTAGTAACAGCACGGCACCGGCAAGACTGGCGCGCGGCCTCAAATAAGCGTGTCGGAGGCGCCTATACTCCTCTGAGTTTTAGCCGGCTAGCACAGCTGCGGCACACCCACACATCCATACAGAATGTATATGTTTGCTCGCACACCATATACTATATGGAGAAAAGCGCCGAGACGAGCATGCACTAAACCAAGCCTATAGGCCATCCGTGTATGTGCTCAGACACAGACAGACAGAAAGAGACAGAAAATCGACGCGTCAGAGAGACCATAGTCGTATATGTGTCGCGTGCTGGTATGGCAATATGTATGGGTTAGAGAGCTATATCTACTCTGCAATGCCATTTTGAGATGCTCGATTTTTGCCGCACCGCTATGTCTTCTCATTGTATATGTGTGTGTATAGCCAAGCCACGGCTTTTCCGACTCGCAAAGCGTGTAAAACTGCGCGGTTGCTCAGAAAAAACGTCACAAGGTTGTATATGTGGGTATCGTCACTCGTCACTTTGTCGTGCTATGGTTAGTATAATTATGTAGTCCAATGTGTGCATGCATAGCCACTTTGTCGTGTTTACTTTTGCCGCTAAAATCGTAGTTCCAATGGCTAATTCGAGACTCTCGTCTAATTCGAGGACAGCTTGCGATATTTGATCTCTGCGGTGGGCGATAGAGCTTTGAGAGCTTGATGGATTAGATTGGTGTTTTGGACGGTATTTTGGGTTATGGGTATCGCGCGGTAGTGGGCAATTTAAATTATGAGTGAGAAGTTTCTATGTTTAGAGGAAGTGATATACACGGCCTATATCCTGGGTTGGTCCCAGTTACTACTATAGATACTATGAAATGATTGTGAGTATTGAATCTAAAACGAACAGACTCTTGATTTTTCTCATTTCAAATAATCGAAGTATAACCCTGGTAGAAATTTGTCCAGTAAACTTAGTTTGGATCCTAGATAACAGCTAGTTTAAATGGTCACAGAACTAATGGTTGGTAAATGGCTAGAATAGAGCGACGTTCATGGTCGAATCTTGGACTACACTTTTGATGGTCAAAAAATGGTCATTTCCTGATTATGGCATCTAGCTATGAATAATGGTCAAATTGTGGCTAAAAAATTTCCACAACTCATTGGAGTGTAGTCTATGGACTACAATCGTGGGCAGCAAGACGCCATGATAGACGCCGTCAGTATGAAACCGAGCGGCAACGAGGCAGCACGGCTGCAGTGAGCTGCGAGGACCTGATGCGGTCCAGAGCAGTCCAGAGGAGGAACATTACAGCAATGACAGTATTCGTTTGTATTTTGAGTGTGTTGTCTATTCTGTGTCCCATCTGGAGCACGAAATATATAATCAGTCTAGCAGAGCGTCCATTGGCTCAGTCGGTAGAGGCCTTGTGCCTTGAGCGGGCTGAAACAATGCGCTCGAGGGGGCGTGGGTTCGAATCCCGGTCGGGTCACTTGGGATTTTTTTCCGAGTAACTCAATCGAGAACGCGAATCCTTGCGTTCCGACAAAAAAATTAATAAAATGCCTTGAGTGCTGAGCGCTCGGCCAAAAAGTCGAAAGAACGATTGGGCTTCGATGAGGGTTGGTGGTGTATCCTCCATGCAGCAGCCGTGTCGAGCGTTGAGCTTCGCTATGACTGTCATTGACAGTCCGTAAGTGTCTACGGAGAGACCGAATGGCTGGCACAGAATTGATGGAACCACTGACACTTGTCGAGTCTGATTAAGGCGGTGAGTATGGGCCTGCATAAAATGCAGATCATACTCGAAAAACGCCGCGGTGGTGCTTGAATTCTCGTAGCAACTCTCTGGTAGAGTCCGCTCGAAAGTTCGCACTCACCTGATAGGAAACATTGGAAAAACGACAAAAAACTGGAAAAATGACTACAAACTGGAAACATGACAATGGCCTCCACGCCAAGGCGGTGGGGGTAACACGTAAAAGTTCGAAAAGAGCATACGTTGGAAACAAATACAATACAATACAATATAATCAGTCTAGCTTGTATCCACTTTCGTGTCCAAAATAATTCCGAAGTTGGGAGCTCGTGTCGTTGAGAGAGTTTTGTGACAGTATAAGTTCGTGTTTTGAACGTGTTGTCGATGCACAAACCATTTAATCAAAATTACTCATATTCACCTTTGTGCCCGAATACTTCCTGGGTTGCGGAACCATGCTGTTGAAAGTTTTGTGGTCTGGAGCATGATTGGATTATTTATCAATTGGAGCAAAGTAGCATATATGATCTAAAAAAGCAACCTAGAGTCAATTCAATCACGAAGTTTTGAGATAGCGTCACTAAAGAAATCGGAGCAAGCAGCAGTTTGAGACACCATTCTGTTAATCAATGTTTCATTTGATTCAAATAAGTAGAGGGACTTATATATCACTCAACTCCCTCACTCATACAAGACTTTCTATCAGTGTCAGTATTACGGCTTTTTCTCTAATTTCAAAACAGTGAAACTACATCATGCATATCGGAATAGCCGTGAAACAATCGGAGCAGACACGCGTCATTATGAAATATCGAAGCACCTGAATTCAGACAGTTTATATGGCCATTTTTCTTCCATGACTCATGGCCAAGAATAATGTTCGCTATCTAGTTGTTTACACCGTTTCATTTGGGGTAAAATTTGTCTGTTAATCCTAGCCATATTTTGGAAAGCGATGCAACATAATGGTTGTTAACTGGCAGAAAGTTGGAGTGAATTTCTACCAGGGAATTATTCTGCTTTCAAGCTATTGATGAGGTAGTGACCATCTTCATTACTACTATCGCATGGTCAATTCTGAAGATCTTGGAATTGTTCAGAGTTTCGAGTTTTCAGTTCTTCTTCCCGCAAATATCTCGTGAGATTCAAATTTTGAAATTGTCCCCGAATTTAATCTTCTGTATTATTGCTATCGATTTCAGAATTGTGATGAATGATGAGATAATGAATTCTTTGACACACTGTGCGAGACAGTATCTTATTCGCACTGATTTCGCACTTTCTCTCACAGTTTATCGAAAAACACAGTTTGATACACAAGTGTAAAACGTATTTTTCGCATCTTTGTGATAATTCCGACCCTCGCGTACGGCTCAAGCCGGAAACCCATCACTCGAACGCGAAATGAAGTTTTTGACACACTGTGCGAGAAAGTGTCTTTTCCGCACTGATTTACACTTTCTCGCACAGTTTGTCGAAAAACACAGTTTGATACACGGGTATAGAACGTGTTCTTTGCATCCTCGTGTTGATTCCAACCTCCACCTACGGCTCGAGACGGAAACCCATCACCCGGACACGAAATAGTAGATTTCGCACCGAGATTATGAGGTTATAGCTCGCTTCTGAGCGATCAGTTTTCGGCCCGAGCCGCAGGCGAGGGTCGAAATAATTGCTCGGAAAAGGGAAATCTCATGATCGAGGCGCGAATGCTATTCTATGCAATTTTATGAGCATCCAAACATCGGAAGATTGCATAAAAAAGATTTTGCAATTTTCCGATTTTAGGTCCTCACAAAATTTAAAAAGTAGTATCCGCAACTCGTTCATGAGGTTCCCCGCTTTCGAGCGATTATTTCGACCTTCGCCTGCAGCGTAGGTCGAAAACCAATGGCTCAGAAGCGAGCTACAACCTCATAAACTCAGTTCGAAATCTACGATTTTCCACCTTCGTATCGAAATGTACTATTGTACACCCTTGTATCGAAATATGTATTCTATTCAGCATTCTGCAACTGACTGCGCTAGTTTTCAATTTGAGTCAATTTCTCGAGAATTCCACGTATGAGCCGAAATCAAAATATTCAACAAGTCGACCAAATTTGGTTGACAACATTCGTGTGAAATTTTATAAAAAATTCAGTTAATTGCGAATCCTTATGACGATGCAGGCTTAAATACTAGTGCAAGCTAGAACTCTCAAACAAAGGGGGGAAAAATATATTGGAATACACCGGAGATGAAACTCAAGGGATCAGACAATTTCTCGACTGGGTAACGAATCTTGTTGTGTATTACGAATCATGCTTTACAGTAATAAAGAACCAGAAAAATTTTTCGCATGGACAATAATTTTTTCTAGTTAGGAATCCACTGTATAGGAAATAGAATAGAGTGATGTCATTGATCTCAAATCTGTCTCTCATTCTTTTGAAGAATTTTGTGATGGTTTCACTCAGAAAATCCAAGTGGAATCAAGAGCCGGAAAATACCAACTTAGATGTCAGATTTTGTGTCAAACCCATCAGTTTCAGTGCTGCCACTATCACACTGTGACCAGCCTTCTTAAATCTCAACCCGCCTGTCCAAGACAACCGGCATCATCTCTCACACCGTCTCTCATCTTGCCAAACGCTATTTTGCTGCCTGTCACATCCTCACTCAAACCCCGTTTCTGGCTAGACCCATTTGTCTTCCAAGCTAATAGAACGAGCTCTCACACAACGATACGCACTACGACCATCTGCGTACCTCTTCAAAAGCAAAATACGTCCTTTTGCTCGAAGGTATAGAAACTTTTGGCAATCGACTACTATCATACAAACATATATCCGAAATGTATACGCGTCCAAAAAAGGCAATGTGATTTGAGGGGCGCTTGACTTCACGGTCACGTGCGCGACTGTCGCGCATTTAGATCGAACGCCACGATATCACGTGCGGGGTACTCAAACCGATCTCTCTATCTTTCTCTTCTTGGCTAGACAGATTCGAGACGAAGCGATTTTGTGTATGATTGTCACCACGGTTGTTGAGGAGGCTATTTTCCCGGTTGGCGGAAACAAAAGTGAGAATCATGGATTTTCTTATGCCTTTCGTGGATCGTATTTCTTCGAGATTGTCGACGTGCCAAACTGCGATCGCAATGGTTTGCCTTGCGCTGAAGGTCGCTACGGGAGAGGTTTTTTTCAGCCAGAGGGGTGCGTCTGAGGACGATGAGAGGTTTTGGAAATTTTATCGTCAAAGAGTTCCTTGTTCCAAATCTGCCCTAAAACTGTGTGGAGAAAGTTCATTCCTGCTCCTGTAGGCAAATAATTTTGATGAAAAAAGTGGTAAAATGCTGAATCTGATCATTCATTTTGTGGTTCCATAAGACTCCCGACCTCAGGGTTTATCCATACACACTCGGAAAACATTCGCAAAATCAAGAGGAAATTTTGATCGGAGAAATTTTGGTGAAATTTTATGCACAGAAATGTGCGAAGCTCTACATAAAAATGTATGATCCACAAGCTAGAACTCTCTTGGTGCCAAATTTTGAAAATGAAGGTGTCATGGAAACTGATGGGTAATTGATACATACCCCTGTAAGGATTCTTCACGAGAAACTCCTCCAATGACAAATATTTTCTGTTTCGTGTTCAAAAACACGAATTTTATCGATAATCAGATTATAAGAATTGATGAAAACTCTGTGATATGCAAGATTTTTATAAGGAACTTTGTCCATGAATGCCACCAGGAAAACATCACAAATCTGATCTTAATTCTTTCCAAATCCATCCTCGATATGGTATTTCCCTGATTTCAATTGATTTTTAGAGTTCTAATTGTTCTTATATCGAATAGTTTCGCAATATCGGTCAAGATTTCTACGCGAATCTCACGATTTAGATAGATATGTACCCAACTAGAGATCCAAGGCCATTATCGGTTGATCCTTTCAGCAGCAATTTGAGCTTTAATTCGGTAGTTGCTAGATTGAGGCGCAGATGGAATGATCTACCAAGTTATATTAGGAATCATGATTCGTATTTGCCTTTCAAACAAGATGCTATGCAAAATGTGTGCAAGTATTACTAAGTCTCTGAATTATTTATATATTTGCTTAATTGCAGATTATTTATTTTATGATACATTACAGGTAAACCCCGGTATTCGCGATTAATGTTGCCACGATAAGTACCGCGAATACGAAAACCGCGAATACTGGGGCATTGATCTTATGGGAAAATAAAGATCGTTGCCAACATCCGAGAAAAACCTCTATTCCACGCGGATAAAACCAACTTTCGGAGCTTCATTTTTTAGAATAAACGATTTATTATCTTGGAGATGTATGAACCAATATAAAATTGTGAGTATGGTGGAGTATATCAAAAAACATCATCATAAAGGCTTATGCAAAGGAATGAAAATTATTTTTTAGCAAAAAATTCAGTTACGAGTGATTGCCTAGACCGTCGCAAAAGATCCCTATACAATTCTTTGTAAGACATCAAAGCTGGCCGCTTTTGTCTGTAATAATTTGCATTGAAACATTTAGAAAAAAGTCGAGACATTGACGCACGCGTCGATGGATTCAAATTTACCTGTGGAACTGATACTGCGAAGAGAGAATCTCTCACGGAATCTGTCAAACCAGCCTCTGCTCGCAGAAAAAGTCTCTACACTATCCTTGAAGTGTTCCTCTTTCACGTGCTCGAAGGAAATTAAAGCTTGTTCCTTGATTGCGGCTCCGCTCAGAGGAATCTTTTTCTGTATCATGTCTTGCATCCACACTATCAAAAGATTTTCCATCTTCACGACACATTTTTTGCGATTGATTTTCGTGAATTTTCCATGCACGCCTAAATTGGCAGATGCTGCACGTATAGCTTCTTGATTATCGCGAATAGAATGGATAGTAGATTCGTTGACCTCATATCTTCTTGCGAGGTTACTGATTTCTTCTCCGTCTCGCAGAAGATCTAGGATTTTCAATTTGGTTGCAATATCCATGACTTTTTTCGCCCTTTTCTTGACAGGATTTTTAGAAGGTGAGTTTTTCTTTGTTGGTGCCATAATAGTCTTAAAAAATAGTATACAAAAACCAGCTTCAAAAGATATAAATCACAGTAGAAAACAACACGAGTGAGAGGTTCTCCTTACAACCTCAAAAAATCAACACCAAAACAATAACAACCTGAATGTTGCCCTTAAAAATTGTGAATATATGCGTCTGATATACATTGAGAGAACATCTGCATCAAGTTGACAAGTCATCAAAGTATCGAGGAAACATCAGAAAAATTTCAAAAAATCAGCTGTTGAACGAATTTCCCTCAAAAATCATGAACCGGTCAACATCAAATCGCGAATAGGCTGGTTCAGGCTCCGCGAATAGCGGGGTGCGTCCTCAATTACCCAACCGCGAATAAGCGGGGTTCGCGAATACCGAGGTCGCGAATACCGGGGTTTGCCTGTATCTTGATTTTCCATGTTGTTGTTTTCTGTTGATATTCATGTCGCTCTTGGATACTTTCATACTTATGTAAAAGGCATATTGTTTAAAATAAAATAAAAATAAAATATGTCAGAAATGTTTCATGAATTCTTAGAGATTTGTCTTTAAAAAGTTCGATAGGTATTCCAATCAGGATCAAAAAAGTCGAACTCAATGATACAAGTCTGCGGTAGTCACCGACTGCAGCGCTACGAATGTCAAGTCAGGCACATTGTCCGAAATAGCGTTTGACATGGCAACGCGCTATCACGAGGGTGCGATGCGCAAGTGAGGGTGGACTCAACCCCTCAGAAACTGCACGCGAGCGCCCACTTTCAACACGTTTGCGAAGCTTTTACGCCCTTGCTGAATGCACGCTTTTCGTTCAACGGTCGTTGTCAGCGCGATCTACTATTTCCACCTCGATCTCCAAGTTTTGTTTTGGCGCTTCTGTCAACGTACACAGACTGTAAACAAACACACGTGCTATCATCTATAAGATCTACGCGTTTCTTCTCATAAATAACATGTTTACATGGACCTATCAAACTCCTGATAACTTTATCCTAACGATATTTTGGCTTTCCGGCCTATCTCTCAAGTAGTCAGACACTCCTTCGTCATCCCATACATTCACAAATCTAGGTAGATATGAAGGACTCTGGCTTTGATCACCTTTGGATAATGTTTCGTATCAGATGATTTTAAGTCGGATTAATTGAAATAATGGTTTGGAATTTCCATTCATGTTCCAATCAAATGATCTGATTCTAGTTAGTCCTAATAGATTTGGAATTTTTCATTGAGGAATATATTTTTGAATGGAAATGTTTCGATGTAAAATGGGTTGTTTGAGGACTCGGTGAGTAGCATTGCAAGACAACTTTGTAGCTTTTTACGTAGATTGGCAAGTAGATTTCTTCGAAGACATCAGTGTCAGTAATTCTGAAAAAAAAATTTTTGTGATTCGCTGAGGACTCACCACACTGAGGGTTAGCTTGAACATATCAAAACAAGCGATCCATAATTTAGAATGACATGATACAGGAGATTATGTACTATCTTCACAAGGTAATCCAATTTGTTGAAAGCCGACGTGACCGAATATACCTAATTGATTTTTGAGCAACACAAACTTTCAAATTAGACTGTAATAGGACTTAGAAGCAAGTATTTTCCCTTCATCGATTGACAAATTCGAGGGAGAGGCCTGGTCGGAACACGCACCTCTTCATTTCACCATATTCCAAACACAGTTCGCAAATCAGTTCAGTCGTTTGTACAATATCATACCACAAAAAACATACGCTTCCTAAGTTGGCCATTTCACAATTGTTTATAAACGAGCGAACTACTTCAAAATTTTGGATCATAGTTTAATTTACCGTGTTATTCTTGAGGATAATCACAAGTGATAATCCACCCTTGATCGAACAATCCGACCCAAACTTGTAAAATTGAGTTCATGTATATTCAGAGGACTACCTCGTGAGTTGTTGGAAATTCATGGAATACCATGTCTACCAAATCTGGCTTTCCGAGGTTGCTTGAACTGACTGACCTGAATTCCACGGAGTCAAGAACTCGCAAACCGTCTCGCTCAGTTCTTTCATCGGTAAGTATCGCTCTACTCCATCTCACCCCATGAACCATTCAGCAATACCCAAACCAAGTCCTCATTCACCCAAAATCTTCCACACTCTCTGTGCGCATTTTCATCAATCCCAGTCTTCTCACACGCCAAAAGATCCCTTTCATTCTCCATTCGTCTCTCATTCCTCATTCTACTCCACCGCTTCCTCTAAAACCTCGCATACATGTCTTCGTTTCATCACATACCATTCCAAAGGTGAAGGTATGTATGTAACCATACATGTACAAGCGTGAACACTCGTGCGTAAGTATTCGTAAAATAATCCGTGAACCTCGTCGTTGACAGCTCATGGCTTCGTCGTCGGGGCTTTAATCACAATTCACGAGGCATTGCGAATAAAGAGCAAAATGGCAAAATGGTGAATGCTGCACTTTTTCTGTCTCCAAGCTCTTTTTTATGATGCTTTTTGATGGGTTATATGGATATGTGGTATGCTGCATTCTCTGTTTGCGTGTATGATATGTCTGTTATGCAGGAAGTGCAGCTGATGCACGTGGTTTTACGAGGTGAATGAACTCTTCTCTTTTGATTGACCCTGGTTCACAGTGGAATGTTGACTTTGACCATTGATTAGGGTTATTGAGGTGACATTCATGGATCATGAATTGACAATTGGTAAGAAAAACATTTATAAAGGTCGTGCAAGTGTCATTGTAATAATTCAGGACTTTCGATATTGGAACAATAAAAGCTATTTGTCGAGGAGAATGATGCATGATGATTGTTTATCTGGAAATTATCACGAGCCACAGTCTCTCGTCTGTTCCTTCAGCTGAAATAAAACCTACTCCATGATCTTTTCATTCATTCTGTTGAGTTTTGACTTTCTTCATTGAATCTAGATCACCGAGATTTATTAGAAATAGCTAACAAATACCACCGAATCCATCCAATTCAAGTACTTTCAATTCAATTACTTGACGCCAAGTAAAATTGAATTTCATCAGTGCGGTGGCGAGTTATGCTCTGGGTGCCTATGTGTTACAATGATATATCTTCTCCTGTGTTACTGGAATGGAACAGCCATGGACCAGACAGGATTTTTCATTATTTGTGTTTCCAATGTTTTCCCCGCGGTTGTGATAACTATAAAACTTTTATCGCAAGGTAAGGCCCAAAGATCCACGTACGTTTTAAAGTTTCTCAGAATTTTTTATCAATTGGTGATGGATCATCACAAACTTGTTACAAAACCAAAAATTCTCTTGTTGTCTGAAACTGAAATTCGAGAAAGGAGATTGAAGAGGGATTATTTTTCAACCAGAAGAAACAAACGGGATACACACTTTGAATCTTGACGGGCTTTAATGTGTGTGGCTTTAACATAAATTGCCACATTTATAAAGTAATTCGAAAATCAATTGTATGAAAAAAATCACACAACCTACATTTGTGGAGCGATCCACTAGTTTCTGTGTACTATCAGCTCGTGTACATATTGCAAAAACGT
Organism: Eretmocerus hayati; assembly: GCA_029851415.1. Lineage (NCBI taxonomy): Eukaryota > Metazoa > Arthropoda > Insecta > Hymenoptera > Aphelinidae > Eretmocerus > Eretmocerus hayati. The sequence goes on from CM056742.1 coordinate 138,847,191, forward strand.
GTGTATTGTGACAAAGAATGTTATTTTTCACTGCTGAGCCTTGTTTCACGAGAAAGTTTACCTATTGTGGAGAGTCTTCCATCAGACGTATTATTCTGTCTGGACGTAAGCAAGGATTAAAAGTGCAGAAACACCGATCGATAAAGTAGAATTTGCATGTGCTTTTAGCATGCATTACATGAGCGATGCGCCTTTTTATATCTAGCCAAGCAGCCACTCATTTCCAATTCATTAAGCTCCCGTTGGGATAGACGACTGCTATCAGCACCCATACAAACTTCTCGACTAATTAGCATGTTCGTTTCGCACAGGCATCACTTCAGATCGATTTTTCCTTCTTGGACGTGGGAGACGCTGGGAAAAATTGTTACTCAAGACTCTAGATATCCTTATAGACTAAAAACTATCCTAGCATATCAATAGTTTATATGTAGATATTGTGTGGTAACCTGAGTCTCCACTTTCGTTGATATTCATCAGCTTGTCACCAAAATTTGAGATGTATTTTTGTAGATGATTCCTTTGACATTCCGTTAGCAGACCCAAAGAGCAAGAGTTCCAAGATTCAGTTAAAGAGCTTGAATGACGAGGACTGGATATCTCAAGGGCGGAGTGGTACGGTCGATCAGAGTCTACTATCTTTGAAGGAAACATATTCGGCTGTTTCCGGTATTCAAGTCTTCATTTGAATCAATGCTCAATTCTCATTAGGTAGAGCTGTTGGAGAAAATGAAAAATGTATCGAATCAGCAATTGACACGGATTGTACTGATATTTCGAAAGTTAAACTGTGAGTACAGAGTGATTCCCACATATGAATTGAAGAGCTGAGCATAGATTACATTGTTGTGAATCTGTAAATAACATGTGATTCGGAACGTTCGAAAGCTTGGTGAGTTTCTCATTTTGTAGTCAAGAGCTTGATAAAAATTGATGCAGAAGAATAGAAAGTTCTTTCTTGGGGAAAGGACCCCGCCATAAATCATAGAAAATTGGCTTTCGGTTATTATGGATAAGAATGGATTCAAATGATAGATCTCGGTGTACTAATAAAAAGATGTCACGGGCGCAAAATTTGAGGAGGTCCTCGTTCTGAGATATCTTGTCTCAAGGATGCCCGTTGATGCCTCGGAAAATAGGGTTATGAGTCAATTTTCATCAAACTATCAAAACATAGAATATTTGAATTTCACTCGCACTAGCTTGTGCAAATCAAACAATCTCATATTATCGCCAAAAAATTATGAGTTATAAATATCTTTATCATTATTATTATTATGGTTGATGACTTGAATCAAATGAAGAGTGATTTGCAGTGGAAAGATGACCTGTAATTTTTTACAAAAACAGTTAGGTTTTCTTTTTTTCCCTTCGTATTCTATCATATTCGAATGGAAGTCGTATCAGATCAAATCGTATGGGGATTGACAAGTACATTCTATCATGAGGCAAAGCTTTCAAGAGGGAAAAGTGCTTGACAAAGACTCAGATTGAAGAGAATCTGCCTCAGCGAGTCAACTATAGTGGGCATTTGATTTTTTCTCCATCAATATTATTCCATAACACACTCACCCATTCTTACTGGATCTAACAATCATGGGGAAATAACGAAATCGTCGAATGTGTCCTCAAAATGATTTTGCGGAGTTTGATAGGGATTGATTCATAAACCTATTCTTTGAAGCATCAATGGGCATCTTTGAGACAAGATACTCAGAATGAGGATATTCTTGGATTTTGTACCCGTGATATCTTTTCATCAGGGTACCGAGATCTACTATTTGAGTCCACTCTCATCAATCATTACCGAAAGCCAATTTTCTATGATCCATGGCGGGGTCCTTTATTGTTCGATTATTGATGTGAACTAGATTTATCATTCGAACGGTCATAATGCCACAGTAGATTTTTTTAGAGTTCGTATAAAACTTTATCTCATTCAACGTAGCTATTGTGCATAATTTACCTTTTGCAATGGACTAGCAGCTAGTGTAGATATGTTGGTGGAGTAGAATAAAAAATAATAAATATCGAAAAATAAGAATAAGTTCAATTTAAATAGAGAATTGACATGACTACAAAAATTGTTTGAAAATGGTCATATTATGGGGGTTCACGCTGAAATAGACACGATATGTGGAAATTCGGGAATTTTCTGTGGTCAAAGTGACTTGAATTTGAGTCTGAAGTTTTTCAGGTTTTAAACTGGTGCCATTCAATATGGCGGCGACTGCACATGAGTCACATGACTTCAGAATGTTTTCCACGATGATTCTGAGGCAAACCTGCGTTCCCTCACCGCGAACTTCTATTATCTGAGTAAAATAAGCTCTCGATTGTGATTCAAATAAGAATTTCCGATGAAAAATGACATCACAACAGTTGGGAATTTAGCGGCACATGTACAGCCACCGCCATATTGGATGGCGCCAATTCAAATTGTCAATACTTCAATGATGATTTAAAAACCATCGAGGCGTCGTAGAAATTTCCAACTTTTTTTCCTATATCTATTTTGCCGCGAACTCTCAAAATATAACATCTCCCGGAATTGTGTCAGTTCCCTATTCTTTCAACTCTTTAACTTTCCCCCATACTAGATTGTGGAAAAGATACTGTTTTAGTATTTTCAATATCATTGAAAGATAGGTAATTCAAGAAAATTTCGGAATCTTGTTGATATCGTAAACTCACTGTCGCAAAATCTGGACTATAAGGCCGATTTTTCGAGCTTTTTAGGATGGGCTTTTTCTTCTGATTTTGACGATATTCCAAAAATTGATGGAGTTATTTTAAAATTGGACAATGTCGATACCGGACATCCTCAAAGTGTCACTTGTGATGGAAATGGTTATGAAGTATAAAAATCTGGCTAGAAGAGAAAACAGCTTGTTCATTCGATTTGAGTTCAGCTTGCTGCCCTAGGAGTTTATTGGAAGGATAGATAGATAGATCAGTTATCAATTCAGAAAAAAGTCTCCTTCCAATGTGATGCATTTGTATGGCCCTGGCCTAACCAATCAAATCATCCACTAGATAATCCGATATATAGATTCTCAATCGACGACCAATGTATATTTTGTAACCGTTGCAGATAAAATATCGTTGACCAAGACCACAGTAGAACGAAACATTTTCCAAATCTATTCATATCTAATGGCACCGTTTTTAGAAAGACTAGAAGTCGACCATCGGCTCAATATTACGAAAAGTTTCCTAACCTCTTAAGAGAGATTCGTAAGAACAAACACAGCGATAGATCATATTCTACCTATACTTAGCAGTGGCAACATAGAGCACGCATCGCTGCAACAAGTCTCGTGGGTGTCACATAGTCGCGATCAGCGTCCACCTCGTCGATAACCTCTTGCTTGCCAAACAATTTCCACCGAGAATTGTAGCCTGATTACTTCGCAATAGTCACGTCTATACTCCAATCGATCGCCAATATCAGTCCAATTTGAATGACTCTTGGGACGAAAACTACTCATACCTCCGTCGTCTGCTCTCTTTGTTTATGTACAAACAACACGCCTGTGTGATTGTGTGTGTACTACATACAACCCAAGGAAGAGTGAAGAAGACATAAGAGATGAAAGAATGAAAGAGACCTGGTATAGGGAGTGTACAGAATACCGAGAGAGTAAAGTACATGGTGATGGAATATAGTGGTCCAGGTATGTATGGCTAAACCTTGAGTCGCATCACTGCCGCATGATGGAAAGAGTGAGTTGAGAAAGTTTACTATGCACAAGTATAGTATTCCCTTTTTGAGGCAAGTTTTTCAACGAGGATTGTTTGGAAGAATACAGTAGATGTAATCGAGCTTCAAACCTGACTACCTTTTTTTACAACAAGAACAAATTAAGACAATGCATTATTTTATGGTTTACGATTGTTCACTCGACCGAGTTTATCATTTTTGAAATTTTGGAGGTGTTACATGAGAATTATGCAGAAGGTGATACCAGGGTGTTTTTTGGGACTATTATCATTTTTAGCTATGTATAATGTATAGTACTCTGCATGAACACAACGATTATGATAATATAACTCACTTTGGGCGTAGTATAATTCTTTGAACTCAAATTCATCTTGAATATTATGCTTTGTGTTGAATTTTTTTTTTTTTTCATACTCTGATACAAAATTGCAAGGAATCCAAATCTCGGGCATTCCAACGGAACGTTTGTGCTCAGATAGAAAATAGGCAACTATGTAGATTTGATTGGTATTGAAGAAAACTTTTGGGAATCCGGAATTTTCCGAATAATGGTTTCACGACATGCTGACTTTTCGAGATCAATCTTTCTAATGTTTGGAGATTCAAATCTTTGGTTTGGATTCAAATTAATACGTATGGCGTAGATTAGTATATCCAAATAATCAAAGTTTTTTAACCTATTTCATTATTGAGTAGATCCTCAAAATTTCCCTGGAAGGTTAAAAGAAAAAGATTCTAGAGAATTATCTGATTCGTATGGTTTCGAAATTACTTGCGCAGAGTCAGACTGGACTATTTCCACACTTTTCATCGAAACAAACTATTTATCTTCATAATTCCAAACATAATCCTGGAAGTTTGCCAAAATTATTTTGTTACATAAACAGCGTGATGTAAATCCGAGAAGAATATTTGCGAAATAATTCACCTTATATCTTCTCAATTGGTACACAGAGGACTCGATGTAGGTTGAATTTTGAGGGAGAATAATGTCAATCTTCAGGAACGGACTTAAGGTAAATCTACTCTGTCGAAGAATTCAAACATCAACTTCAGATGACTTTATGTTCTCATTGAGTCGTTTGAATTTCGAAGGGTGAACATGAGAATGTGTTATTTGATTTTAAAATCCATCGAAAATCCTCCAGCGCCTTTTGCCTCATTCATATCTCGTGAAATGCTGACAAGGTACGAACTCCTATTGCTGCATCAAAACAAATTTCAAACTTCAGGTTAAGTACAATCTCCTTGTTAAAAAAAAAAAAAACATCTGTAATCGATTTTTTAGCAAAGATTTGATGAAATACCTCCCTACCGATACCTCTAATCATCGAACCCGAAATTACAGTTTTGACCTCGACAATAGGTGTCCATTATCCAACATCTGCTGTTTTCGAAATCAGCTTTCCCGATTCGTCCTAGTTTCTCTCAACTTCACTTGGGCTTTTCTATAGCTGCATGTAACACAGTGATAGCGAATGGATTCCTCTATACACTCAACTCCCGCATATACACTCTGACTCCCGACATCATTGTAATTCTGCTTCTGAGTCATATCAAGCTTTCATTTAGTCTGCCATACACATATGTACATATGTTCAAAGTCTTTCAACTTGAGGTTTGTAAATGATACTGAATACAGCTCACTGGACATCGTAAATTCGGGGACAATGATGTCCATCATAAACGAATTAATTACGAGATCAATGTGAAAGAGAGCAGTAGATTGGAATGAATAAGAGTAAAAAGGAAAAAAGAGTTAGATGGTGTCTGATTTGATGAATACCGAAACGTATCACTGTGCAATGCATAGCTTCATCAAGTGTGCAAACACTGAACTGGAGATTTAATTTCTAGAATGGAGCTCGTTTCTCAGTTTGAATCTAGGCAGGTGAGATATTCTGATTGCTCGCTTTCTTTATCAAATTAAATGCTCTGACATGAGCGGTTCAATTCTTTTGATTGAATGCGTGGGAAGTTAGATACTTCTAAATCATTTTTAGACAGAAATTCGAGATTCTTGAAATTTTTTTGAACAACAGGTATTTTTGTGTTTTACATCTCAAAGTAGATGAAACACGCAAAACTATTCATGCAAACTCCTGTAAATTCCAACCTCCATTGTTCTCAAAATTTCAAAGAGCAAACTGTTGCCATGTTGATACAGACTCAAAGTAGACCAAACTCCGAATGAAGCGAAAATTTCTGAAAATAGACAATAGAGCTACTGTCACGATGTTACACGTCGAGAGTTAGTTGAAGTTGCAGCTGTATCTCCAGTTAGACTACAGTGCTATAATTATATTATCTGACTTGAATCGGATAGACAGATTGACAAGTGATTCGAGGCTCGACTCTTGACGTGCCAGGCATTGTTTATTATTCACCAGATATCCAGTTTGGTACTCCGCAATTCTCAAGGAGGGATTGAAGGGAGGTAATCGTATACTCGCACCTATAGGAATTGGGCGGAGAAAAAGAACAAAGACCAATTGAATTATTGAACAGATGAAATGCTCAATGTGGTGGCAAATTCAATAACCGTAGCTGGTCCGTTAAAGTTCGCGAGCTTCAAAATAAAATCTGCTTTTCTGTTCACAAAAATGCAATTCATAATGATTCATATCGAATGTGGGAATCGTTCTTTTCTTTTATTTGAATCGGAGATGGATAAAGAAAAATAATAAATTGAAAGGTCAAATTTTATTTGATGATTCGAATGAAAATTAAAAAACACAAGGATGGGGCATCTGACTTTTGAAATTCAATATTGAGTAGTTACATGGATGAGAACTAGGTACATCATTCTTGTTTGATACATGGTCTGAGTTTCATTAACAATTTTTTTTACAAATAAGCTGAGCCATTGTCGTTGGATAACCAGTCAAGAAGATATTACTCGGTTACTTTATTGTCATGGAGCCTCGTGATAGCGTTCAATAATCTATGAGTTGGGTACATCGAAATTCCTTATTATTTCAATGAGTTGTTGCAACGAGAATCAAAGAGATGACTCACCAACTAATTGAATTCCTCAATACACAGATCTGATAACGTTAAATCTCAATTGGCAACCTGAAATATCTTTTATCATCATATCAAGTTCTGAAATCGATAAGAAATCTAAGATACCATCGTGTCAAAAATTTTATCTGAATTTCAATTTATGGAGCGTTTGCAGTGAATTTCTCATACCAAATTTTCACATTTACACACGTAACACTCACACACCTACACTCGCTAAAAATACATAAATATCAGTATCGAAAATCGATTCATCAATTGAACGATATTTCTCATTCTTTCTTCATCTATCTATCTTACCATGCTTCCAATTTCGCGAACCGATCGGCCGCTTGATTCAGCTAGCTCATGTTGATCCGTCTGGCTACTGCAACAGCAGCACAAACAGCAATCCAGCATCGCAATTAATTATCCTTCAAAAAAGTGCTCTAACTTTTCGTCTTCAATGACGAAGTTTATAAAATGTCTATCACATCGTTCATCGCCTCAATAAAATTTTCACTCTTGTCACCGTATTATCGTCATCAACACTCTATTTTCTGACAGAAGAAAGAATCTTTTTCAGCATTTTACAAAGCCATCACTCGCGCACAATTCACTCTAGAATATCTTTCAAAACACACAACGAGTCCAAATGATAATCTCAAATATCACTTACAACAATTTGAATAGTTTGTTTATATGTCGGAATGAATCAAAACACACGAGATGCACGCAACAGCTCTGTATTCAACTCGATCTATGAACTCATGACCATAAGCGTTTGAGAGAAACGATGACATCGCAGAGCGATGCGCGCGACCCCTTCGAAACGATAGAGCGTCAGGACGCCAACTATAACAAGTAAAAGCAGTAGCAGAAGCTGCAGCAGCCTCCCCCGCTTGCTTGCTTTGCTTCTGTGATATAAGTACGCGCCAGCGCAATGCCCCCCCGCGAAGCCCTGGTTTTGGCTTCCCCTTTGCAAATCTCTCTCTCTCTCTCTGGTTGCTGTTTCTGGAGCCTCGCAGCAGAGAGCAACGCTCGCGTTTGCAACTGCACTCTTTCGTATATAACTATATACCTCTCCTCACCTTCTACTCTTCGTGTGTTTGAAATCCTCCCTCGTGTTGCCACTCTTGTTCCTTTCGACCCTCGCTCTCTTTTTTTTCTCTTTTGGTGGGCCACCCCATATATACATATAAATACATATAGAAAGGTTTGAAGATAGAGTTTGAGGGGGGGGGGGCTTTGGTGGCGTCTCGCTCACTTGCTTTCCCCCTTGTCCAAGAATATATATATGTATAAAGAGGGGTGTAAAAGGGGGATGTATGTTGCTAGTGAACGACCCTCACAGCATCCATCCCTTATATATGCAGAGCCCTAGTTCAATGCCACGCTCGAGTTTGTGTACGTACATACATACTCGCGATATGGAATTATGACTGAGAATCTTGAATGTTGAATCAGAGTTGAGTTCTAGAGTACGATTAATAAAAAAGATTTTGAATACCCTGAATATCTTAGAGCTTGTTTTAGGATTCACAAATAAGTAGGGCACGTTTTTTGGATAGTTCGGGTAGACTTGGTTTACTTGTTGAGCTTTTCCAACTTTTCCCTGAAGCTATATACAAGTATATGTACATTCTTTCGGTTGGACGTACTTTTAGATCGAAGTAGAAATATCCGTCAATCTAACCACACAGAGTCAGATGTGCTTGAGCTCTATATGGGCGGTTGGCTCTGACAATTCCTTTGTTCTCCAAACTCTGCCAACTCTTCTCCTTGCGTATTTCAATTTTCTCGTCCTGATTTTTCGTGTTGAGATGAGACAGCTTTGTACTTATCATGCGAGTGATGAACTTGATTAGAAATAATTGGAACACGCTCAGATTGAACAAAACTGGACTTAAATGAACACGGACAAGAAGAACCAAACAAAGTATGCCATAGTACCATCGAGCCGATTGGCGTTTACTCGCGGACGTAAATTCCTGCAAATCTCATAAATCCATCGAGATGGAGTAAAAACTTTGAGCTAAAATGAATGAAGAAATGCCAGAATCGTATGAGAAGTCACCCATCTGTGAGAACTGGATAGAGTTAAACAGAGTCAGTGAAAAATTTGAATCAAGCCATGCAAATGGGACTCTTGTACAGATCACTAATTGATGGGGAAACAATGAAAACTGTGTAGTAACTCTATACCCCTGACCATTTCTCAGCACCAAAGAGTATACACATTCCTGTTATCAGTATAAACCATGATTTTTCCCATTTTTCGACCAACGGGGCTCTGCAGAGTTGCTTTTTGATAAGAAGTCAAGTGAATTGGAGTTCCGTCTTGCATGGGCTCTTCCAAATAGCCATCAAGACACTACCGAACGTGAAAATATTGAATTTAAACAATATCTTAATGATGACTATAGATTTATAGCACTGGGTTTGGGTACATTCTAACTCGGATTCACAAAAAATACTTTGGATGCAGTTGATGCATTTATCACGAAAAGCAAACGTATTATAACTCTCTAGGACACATAACAATAGCATTCATTAATATTATAAATTCAATGCATTCTTCCAGCATTTTAATCAACTGACATAAGAAAATTGACTGTTCTTATTCTAACAATGAATACCCATCGATGAGTAGAAAATATTTCTGTCATCGGAAAACATGACGCGTGCTCAAGTATCGGTAAAATTCGAAATAGCATTTTTGAATTCTCTCTTTAATTTTTACATCCAAATCTCGCGCGCGTATTGCGGCATAACCGCAAAAGATACGGACACCATTCACGTCATACGGTTTCCATGATCGCTCAGTATAATAGGAGACATTTTTCATCATCAACGCGAAAGAATTTCAAGTAAACAAAATTCCAAAGCCATGAATCACACATACTGTTATCGTCATATTTTCTCGATGATTCGTCATCGAGAAAACATGACTCTTGCCGCGAATCGTATAGCCACTTTGTCACACCTCAGTTATGACCGGTCATGGGGGAAACATGACGTTTTACTAACAAAAGAATCATGGGGGGAACATGACGTTTCCTTAACAACAGAAATACGGGCTCAGTCATACTTACCGTATGACTAGCGAGAAATCATGGTTTCCCCATGACGAATCATATCCAGCGAATGAACCGTCATCGAGAAACCATGGGAAAGCATACAAACTCATACATTTTGCATGACGCTCCGCGAACAAAAGCAGGAAGCGCGTCATGCGTGAGATATGACTCGTCATCGCGGATCCATGACGCGGGATACGGAAATCCATGCTACATCATACATTTCATATGACAAATCATACACCACGTATGATTTCGTCCTATAAAAAGGCACACCGCGAAGCCTCGTCAGCTCATTTGACGCCTAGCCGTCGCTCGATTATCTTCTCGACCAACTTGTCTGTGCTCACCGTGGCCGGACCCACACCATACGCCCGTCTCATCGCATACCATCGTCTGGACCACCCGCTCCAACCACGTCAGCCGCAACACCAGGTTAGTCTCGGGAGTGCCGTGCCGCGATCTTTGTGAGGGCCGCGAGTGAACCGCGAGTTCGCTACAGTGTAATCATCAGCTAGATTGTATTGCCGGTTTCTTCAGGCTTTCTATTTAATGTGGATTGTGAGTGTTTATTCCTACCCAGACCTTCCTCTATCATCATCCAATCATAATCAAATCATTAGCGACTAGTGGAGGATCAGGACTCTAAAGTCAAATCTGTGCGCGCATCTAGCCATTGTATCTATCCTTGTCACGGAATCCTCGAAGCCAAGAAGCTATTTACCAACAAATCGCACAGCAAAACGAGGCATCTCAAGCTTCGGCTCCTACCGAGTCCCGTCAATGAATTCATCCATCCTGCACAAGTGCAACCGGGGCTCACCCCGTTTCCTCGAGTCATTGTGAGCCCTCTCACTCGATCCACGCGCATTTCACATCCCGGGACGACCCGATCGAGTTGGACCGACTATTCACCGGACAGGCTTGTCAGCCGGCCTGCCCGTAAGACGACAGGGATCATCTTCTCAGTTCACAGGCGTGCCCCGGTCCGTCGTCAAACATTTGCTAATCTCTTCTAACCTAGAAAAGAGTCGAAATGATGCCCTTGTGAGTGGTTGTAAGATTCAGGCTTCCCATCATTTTCATCTTTCAATTCAGGTGCGTTTGCCCAATTGATTGAAGTATTGAAGGGAAAAATATATAAAGGAGGGTAGGTAACTTGTTTATTCTGATATTATTGATTTTTGATTCCATGATTCTCTCGTAGCCTTCTGGATAAGCAAGTTCTATGGGCGACAATACAGTGTTCATGTATTAGTTCTGAGAGGTTCGGTCCATACGAAGAGGGCGCCATATCCTGTATTTGGGTCCCTTCTGCATGGATTGGGTCTCAGAGATTGGTCATGTTGAGAAGGTTTCATATGCCGATTGTGACGAGGAAGACCCCAACACGTATGTCGAAGCAGACGATCAGGTGTGTGGTCATATGAGAGAGGGGAGAAAAAGAGAACTGAGAGCAAATTGCAAACTGTCGGAAAGACGAACGACAGCTTGGCGCTATCCATCAACGCGATCGGCAGCAAGCCGACAGGTTGAATACCGCCGGCGCGTCGTGCGATGTGAGTGAAGATGTGTGAGTGCCGATCCTGGCCCCGGCCGATGACCAAGCGCGTGTGAGCAGCGAGGCATCAAGATCCGGCCATGCAAGTTGCTCATCCTCGGGATACATTGGCCCAGCGTCGAGGGCCTGGCCCACGTGGTTTCCTGAGTGTTCGCGAGAATGGTCAGTCTCTCACCCGCGGAAATATCTCTCTCAGGCGGTAGCTATCATAATTTGCAATAACGCTTAGACTAAATAAGACGGGCAATGTTGTACAATACTGTACTTTGAATACATATTTTCTTTTGTTATGATGAATGATTTTGAGAGAGTGTCGAATTATGACCCAGAAATGAGTTAGCTGAGAGTTAACCTCAAATCTCACGAACCCTAATGAATCACTAATCAGGTATTGGAACGCCAACTCTTTCAAAGTCAATATCAGGCGAGAAAAAAATGTTAGAAACCCATCAAAATGCCTAAGGAAGCCAGGAATGATGACTGTTACCGTATAGAAGGTCAAAGTTATCAAACTGGTCAACTGGACAGTGATTGTAGTCACACTAGAGCTGAGTCGTGACTAAATAGGCTGTTAGATCTATGAACGTTGGACAAATCAGTTGTGAAGGTCACAAAAGTAACAACCGTGAGTATGAGCAATATTTGATCCCTTTTATTAATCCGCAGGATATCCGAGAAGTTGGCGTATCTCGAAATTTGCGATATCTCGTCTTTGTGTGAGAATGAGCATCTAATGAGCGTGGTTGTGTCAAACTAACTATCTTTTGATATGTTTTGATTTTGATGTTTTTGTTGTGATAAAAGTGAGGTTTTGTTGTGCTTCATACTTCTTAGTTCTTATATTTAATCCGCGAAATCCAGAGTTTATTAATCGAGAAATGTGTTTTGTGGCATCAAATTAGTGATATCTCAGATTTAGAAAATGCGCCGTGTTCTCCTAAGATAGATATAAGGTAAACTGTAGAGGCACGGAAGGTCCCATCGTTCCGTGTTCCTATATAGAGCGCGAGAGCGCTCCATACAGAGCCGCTCGGGACGGGCGGATCCTCTTAACCTAATAAAATAATTCATGTTTACTTTTTAAACCTAAGCGTTCAATTCCATAATTGCAAACATGTCACGAGTATAAATTCCAATATATAATCCGAATTCGCAAGTCCATGTAGATGTTCGTTGTTCATATACACTTTTTGTTCTTACGATGTCAACTGTTCGGATAGCCGAGTGGTTAGCAAGTAGGTCTGCAGTCCCGCGGGTCCGGGTTCAAATCCCGCTGGGAAGAATTTTTTTTTATTTTCTAAAATCTCGCTCCTGGTTTTATCAGCGTTTTTACTAACTTACATTGTTTACTCAATCTAAAAAAAAATAGATTTTTCCAATCAATGTTAGATTGTTCGAGCGCCTCGACCCTGGTTTTATCGGCGTTTTTACTGACTTACATTATTTACTCAATTTTAAAACCATGTATTTTCCAATCAATTTTGAAAATCTCGCAACCCCCTCAACCCTGGTTTTATCGGCGTTTTTTACTAGCTTACATCATTTACTCAATTTTAAGAACATGGATTTTCCAATCAGTTATAAAATTCTCGCAACTCCCTCACCTGTAAACACGTCGCTGCGCGCGCCCTATATACATATCAACGCAGCCGGAACGCGGAATAATCGGACCTTCCGTGCCTCTATGGCCGGCCTAGATATAAATGCGTGCCTCTTTGGGATCAGTGTGAGCAAGAGTACAGATGTGTAACCAAACTTGAAGTCGACTCGACACTATGAAAAAACAGATGGGTTTGGAGTTTTTTCTTAAATTTTGATGTAATATTTCCATAATTGAGCGATTCGTTGATAACGAATGGCGAAACAGGTGAGTTAATTGAAGTTCACTCTAAGCACGATACTCTAGGAGTTACATTGCGTATAGCATCGTGTTATATGTCCATAAATTCATGTTTGAATCTCGAATAAGGTATCTTTTTCTATCTTTCGCGCTACGGTTTTCCAGATTTTGTGATATCCATCTTGTCAAGTGTTGATCTTCGTTGTATATTTCTCTGACACTTCATTCGCGGGGAAGAGTATGATTGCAGCCTCGAAAGAAATAAAGTTACGCAGTTTTGGGATGAAGCAGAGATTTACATAGCTTAAAGTTCTTTCACTTCAGTGCGGAGGAAGCAAGTGATTTTCCACTTTATAACCCTTATTTCTCAATAGTGATTCAATTGTATCATTAGTAATTTTCATGTCAGAAATTTCAAACCATGTATTGATCGTATCTTTTTACTATCTGAGCTGATTCACTTTGATCGCTCTCGCTCCTTTCACACACTGTCGCATCAACTACAAACAGACATGCGGGTTGTAGATATTTCACACACTTTTACTGTTCGTTGTGCTCAAAGAATGGATCCTCGTTGACCTTAAAAAAATTAAATAATCTTCATTCTAAATTTATTCAAATAAAAGTAAGAGTTTTGACCGATCGAATTTGCTAAAGGCACCGTAATTTGGATATTGAGAGTTGCTTGATGCATTTTCAGGTGCGAATAACAAAACTTCCGTGCTCTCTTAGAGGAACTTATGGGAATCGACTCACTGCCGAGCAAAGAACTTGATAGAGGAAGACACATAGAAATAGTATATTTCACACCAAGTTTATGAATTTGTAGCTCGCTTTTGAGCGATTCATTTTCGGATCCGATAGCAGGCGGATGTTGAAAGAGTCGCTCGGAAGCGAGGAACTTAATGAACGACGTGCGAATACCATTTATTGCAATTTTCCGATCTTGTAAGCACCTATATTGGAAAATTGCGAAAAGTTGTATTTCAAAAGCGTCATCGAGTAATGCTCTTTAAATATCTGTTTCAAGGCTTTGAGTATCTGGCTCTATAGATCAATCTACGGAGATAGTTACTCATTAAAACTCGACTAAAATTTCGGAGACTATCCCATGATAGAAAAACATCTCCAAGATAAAAAAAACGTAAAACCGCGTAATTTAGAAAAGATGTTTGCGCCATTGTTATAAAGACGTCAATCATAGAGATTTCCATATTCTAAAGGGAATTAAGAAAAAACCAACCAATTCCACGGAAAACAGCTGGCAATTTCTCCTGTTGCAAAAAGTTGAAGAAAGATTTTAATTAATAATTTTGTGAATAAAGCTTTCACTTGGAGAGGCAGATCGCGATTATGATGAACATGAAACATGATCTGTAACTCTCAAGTGTATCGAATTTACAAATTTGATACACTTGAGGGTTGTTTTGTGCCATTTATTACTTCAGTTTTCAACGCACGTGAACTTTGAAAATCAGCGCGCTTGCGCGCGTGTCGAGTTCTAGTCGTACTTAAAGGGGAAGGCGACAATATCCGTGGCAGCCGTAGACGTAGTGACTGTAGTATAGTGAAAGTCAGAGTGACCGCAAATAACACAGAAGCAGTCATCGTGCTTCAAGTGGAGGTCAGACTACCTCCAGGTGTAATACAATCAGTAACTTAATCTCACTCAAGGTTAGAAAGTCTCCATGGCGATTGGTGCAGAGGTCACAGTGACCGCAAAGATTACAGAAATAGTCGCTGCAGTCGTAATGGAGTGTCTGCAGTAATCATTGTAACAGTAGTCATAGTCGTAGCGAAGATCACAGAAACTGCAGCTGTCACAGATCCAATGACCGCGTCGTCATGATGGAAGGTACTTCGATTGCAGAGGTTGTCAAATCAGTGACCTCTACTACGACGTAAGGTCACTGTTTTCATCACATAATAAGCACTCTGACCTCTACTAAAATCACTGTCACTTCATCTCTGACTACTACGAGCTCTCTGATCTTCATAACCACGATGGTTAGCGCGTGTGTGTATACTCTTGGCACTGCCACCATCACTACTGTAGTATCGACTACCCACGACCTCAGAGGGCACCGTGACCTCCATTGCAACTACGATAAGCGCTTCTAAGACTATTACGGTCGCGGGACTTACGACTACCATGGGTTCTTGGATGCACCGCACTCGATCTCGGCCACTAGTCCTATGACTGCTACCGGCATTGTGACCATCTCTACCGTAGTAAAGTTCATCTACGACCTTTAAGGAAACTCTGACCTATACTGCAATCATGGTCACTGTGATCTATTCTACGGTTATGGTCACAGAGTCTACGATTACGGTCACTGTTTTAATTACTATTAAGCTCTCCATAATCTTCGCTACAGTAGTAACGACTTCCTGCGACCTCAAGGGACATTCTGATCTCCATTGCAATTCAGGTCACTGCTCCTATGGCTACTCAGGTCTCTTTGATCTCAACTACGACTACGATAAACACTTCTATGACTATTGCAATCACGTCGCGGACTACCATGGACTCCTCGATCTCCTCTTGGGATGTGACATCAAGGTCAAACATGGTGGCCGCATGCCCCGAGATTAACACGGGCTTGTTACTAGACAGCGCCATCTGCGGCGAGTCGTGAACTATTGCATGCCCCCAGAATTTAACATGGATGCCACTTCCCACTACTCGACCTCGGTCACTGCTTGTATGACTACTACGGACATTGTGACCACTATGGGAGAGCGGGGTATGTCGGACATAGCTAATTAAAACCCGCTTGGCAACTATGATTTTTTACTTTAATCGGATCTGCGAGTAGGCATTCGACAGAGGAACATGTCAAGAATGATGGGATATTTTTTTGAAAATTTTTTCACTCGCAAATTTTCATAGAAATGCTATTTTCTAAACCTTAATCATTGGGGCACGATGGGCAATCGCGGGGTATAGCGGACAGTCGTGTGGGGTATGACGGGCACTCACGATTATTAAGTATAATAATAACACTACACATACAGAACTGTTGTCATTCGCATATTAGAACATTTCTCTACCTAATCGGATGCCTCAATTCTATGTCGAGCCGTGAAACGTTGGTAAAACTCGATTATTCAACAAAAAGATGTCACAGCTCGGATCTCACTCGCTCGCATTCACGAGTTTAATATGCATTCTAGATGCATGGCACGAATCTGGTGGTCATATTATGTGATACAGCTTCTAATCCGCCGCCCACAGCATTGGTAGTACTCACTTTTCACTTACATCGAGATAAAATTATCAATAATATCGATAAAAAATCACATCCGTGGTGCAGCGAAAGCAGAATATCAACAACACGAGGCGAACGCGGAGGTTAGGTTAGGTTGGGTGGCGCCACGCGGCTCATGTGCTGTGGCTGTATGTTGGAATGGCCAACGCGCCCCGCTTTTTGTGTCCATCATACTCCGTTCCACTCACCTTCGTATTACCATTATTGCTCAAAAACTACTCATCGGATCACTTCGATTCAAATTGGATATTAAAGCTAACGAACAAAGCTACCGATGAGAGATGGGTAGCCAAGTAATTTCGATCAAATTGGCGCACGAACAGTAGAGTGCATACAGGCGTGACACGCGATATTTTACCTCAATTTTTTACCTACGATTTCGAAGGGTCAAAACACATTGAAATTTCTTGTAACTCTGCAGGGAAAGACTAGATGATGAACTGATGCGAATTCATGAACATTTGGATTTTTAAATACTTTTTTGTATTTTATAACTGAGGTGCCCAAATTTTCGAGCTGCCCACCATACCCCGCTCTCCTCTACTATCGCAGTAACGTCTATCTACCACCTCTACGGGAACTGTGACCGCTACTAAAACTATGGCCACTGTGATCTCCACCACGGTGATGATTACAGAGTCTACGACTACGGTCACTGTTTCAACTACTGTGAAGCTCTCCGTGACCTCTATTGCCATAGTACCGACTTTCTGTGTCCTCTAGAAGCGCTGTGACCTACATGACGACTAACGTCTTTGCTTTTATGACCACTACGGGCATTGCTACCATCAATATCGGAGTAACGACTCTATATGTAACCCCTAAGGTTAGTGGGACTTTTGTCAAGACTACGGTCACTGTAACCTCCACTATCGTGGTACCTACTTCCTTTGACCTCCAGGAGTGTTGAGACCTACACGATGAAAACTTTTTTTGCCACCACGACTACACAGGCACTTTGTTGTCTTTAACATTCGGTTCCTCGGTTCTGGGACTTTCACAGTGGGTGAGACCTCCAGAAGAACAACTGTCTTAGATCTAATGCCTTATCTTGTACAGTTCACCTGTAGTCTGACTATAGCTACTTTCAATTTATGATCTTGTTACTTATAATCTTCACTTCGCCAATACAAGTGATTCTTGCTTTCTCTTGGTATCTCCGGGGATTTTGATCATCTCTGGCCTGTCCCTTGTTACCCTTTGAAATAATTAAACCCAGCCACGATTTTATACAAGAAGATATAAGTTGGTACCTGAAACATGAGACTCTTTTTTCGACTGAAAACCTGTGTAACCAACAAAAAATGATCAGAATCATGCACAATCAATGAAATCCACCCAGAGCCATTCATCAGAGTTTGATTAGTGTTGGTAAGGGTGAATCAGAGCTGGCCTGTACTAACTAGAGAAAACCAAAATAGGTCAAGTTCGTAATATCATATGAGACTCAAACACTTTCATGATGGAGCCTATACGAATAGGCATTGACAGTATTAAATTTGGGAGATTGCAAGAATAAAGACTTAGAATGCATGACCGCAAGTGCATGCTGTATCACGTGTAGAGCTCGTGGTGCACTACATAATATTCTGTGATACCAGTGAAACCAGCGTACTGGTAGAGAGTTCATGTGAACACCTCTTGTCGGGAGTACCAAAGTTTTTGAGAAGAGTATGGATGAGTAAACATTAGAGCGCCAGGAATATACGTGACTACGGCGAATCAAAGAAAAGAGGCATTCAACGTCGAATTATTATCTGCTGAATATGATTATTCGTTTTGTAACTGTACACGAGTTTATAGAGATTTCCATAATTCTACCTAACTTGATGATGATATAGTCACAATTCCTACACAATACCAAATTTTTCATGTTACTTTGAGACTAGACAGTCAATTAATAGGACTTTGAATCTCAACAGTTTACCAACCTCATCTCATATCTCTAAAAGTGATTTGTCTCCAGTAAAAGAGCACATTCCTCTGACGAAAAGGAAAACCCACTCCCTTGGGTGTAGAGCAGCGAAAAATTTCAAGATTCACATGGCTCGATTGTCAAACTCCAACCTGTCTCGCCGCGGGCGCATTTAGTCATACCACGTGGCTTGATAAAAGAAAAAGTTTCTGTGACCACGCGACAATCTTTTCTATTTCCAGACCAGACCAGATACATTTCTCGATGAAAAGCTTCGTTCGCGTGTGCTACGAAGCGAGCAATCTCTGGCATATAGACGATATTTCACCAGAAAGCTTTTCATACAACGACAGAATCATGCCTGAGACATATAAATATCTAGGTACACGACTACTGTATAAATGTAAAGGTAATTTTTCTGAGTATTCATATATTGATATAGAAAGAGCAAGTTTGCAAATGGTTCGGAAGGGTGAGAATTGTGTACGAGAAAGAAACAGCGATCGGGAACTTCAACGTATATTGTGTAGAAAATAAGATGTCGCTTTTGTGAATCGTTGCATCGCGTGCGCATCGAAAGTGAATTGTGGTATAGAAGTATATATGCATAGAAATTGCGTGAGACAGAAGTGCAAAAATGAGGTATGTAGGGCTCGTGGTTGGCTAGCTTCTGACCAGCATGGATAGTACACATACTATATATAGACGTAGGTATACAAGGAGTATATATAGTGTGCAACTGATAAAGGCCTGTTGCTCATGCCAGCACGCTCAACATGCTATAGAAGATCGATAAAGCTCGGAAACTTCATCGGGATGGCATAAGAGGCGCCCTGCTGTCTGGCTCGAATATTCTCTGGACTTTCTTGGGGTATGAGCGACGACGCCTGCACTTTTCCCCCCTTATATTCTCTTCGTCGTCATTCTTGCCGCTTACTCTATTACATCCCTTATTCACTGCACAAATTGGCCCACCTGTGTCTATATTGGTCAATTATCTGAATTGACGTTTTACCTTGTGTTTTATGATCTCATGAATATCTAGTATGTGACCTGATAAATGTTAAACTGAGTAGATTATATTGTAGATGCGTTCTTTTGAGGGTGGGTTGCTTTGATGGAAAGATCGAGGTTATGATGAAGAATCATCCTTTGATTCGATTTGAGTATACGAATGCCTGTTGCTATAGCGTCCGTCTGTCCGTCGTTGCTGGTATCGGATTGACCTCTTTTGCACGGTATATCAAATTCCAATATCTCATTATTGTATAAAGCATTCTAGGTTCAAGTTAGATATTCCAATTGAAGAACGAATCTTACATAAAGCTTATTTGTGTCGAGATTTGTGTTATCTTTCACCAACGAAGTGAATTGTGAGGATTTTTTTACCACAAATCACCTTTGTTCAGTTGTTTGAGGAATTGTTTCAGGAAATTTGAAAGATCATAACATCGAATAACTATTCATAAGATGGAAATTTAGCAAATAAAATCCTAATAATGAGTTTTATAAACACTTTTTCCATGTATGAACACGGAATGGTATTGCAACTGCGGTTCAGTTATCTCTGGATTGGTTTCTATCCAATCACCACAATCCAATTTGGAAAGGAAACAAATATATTTTGCATAAGGCTCAAAACTGGCAAGGTTCAGTGAATTGTTGGTTGAGGAAACTTATTCTGTACCCTTAATTATTTAGTTTTTTGGGCACATCTTTAGTCGGATTTTCAAAATTTGACTCATCCCAATAGATATTTTTGCTTTTTGTCATACTTTTTTCCTTGAATAAAAATCCCAATTGAATCCCTCTCATCGCCGATAATCTGTTTGAAAAACGCCAAGATGATAGTCATTCACGGATGCTTATACATCCCTTATCACTTTCCTGATGAACAACACCGATAAGAAAAAGCTCCCCCTAATTGCACCCCACAACTTTCTTCTCACTTCACATAAACCCCTCCTTCTTGCCATCATCTCGGGTTCACCCTCGCTCCTTCTCCCTATTTATACACAGATATTACACAGTAACGACAGCAACCGCACGCGAAACTGCTCCCTGCAAAACGAATGCAATTCTACGGACGATATATTACACACTACCTAACCCTCACAGAGCGCCAAACGAATACCAAAACCAGATTCCAAGGATGATATCGTTCGTCGAGCCAAGAATATATCACATAATTCGACGACGACGACGATCCTTCTAATGATGGTATAACTTTTTCAAGCCCTTGGATTTTTTTTTTTTTTTTCATCTCCGAAACACCCTCAGCAACACTCTATGTTTTCCTTTCCATAAACCAACCCGTTTACACGCATCATTGATGCCATATCGCTCCAAGGCGCTAAAATACCTGAAGCGTGATCGATTGATCCAATAGTCAAAGGAGGAATATATATATATATATATATATATATATATATCGGGTCTAATACTCTATAACTACCCTTACCTACAGTCTTTTCACGCGTATGATAAGCGTTATACGTACTCTGAATGAGAGTAAACTGTATATATTGCTTCCCTGTTGCTTCGGACGATATTCTACGCGTTCTCTGTATAACGTTGAGCCAATTGATTATTATACCGTAGTAGTAGTAGTAGTAGTAGTAGTGGTGGTGGGTAGTTGATCTGGTTTAGTTACGCTTGGCGATTTCTAGATTTTCTTTGTTTGATAGCGTCGTATACGCCATAGAGGAGTTTCGCATTTTAAATTTATTAGAATACGTGCGAGTGTAATCGATTCATCGAACAATGTATGTACGGGTTTAATTTTAATGATTTTCGATTGTATACTAAAGAAGTCGTACCGGATGTCACAAACTTCATCATGCTTTTGATAAATTTGTAGGGAAAAATCTGAAATATTTTTAAATATCTGAAAATTGAATCTTCCTCGAAGTCATATAGGCCACCCCTCCCTTACCCACCTTTAGAAAAAGTGGAATAACTGAAAATAACATTAATTTCAAAGTTTCCCACATTTCATGGACTATACTATGTGAGGAGTGCAGCTGGAAAAATTTTCCCTAAAAGTCGAAATAGTTTTTCTTGTTCAAAGAATTGATGGATATCGATTATTGGAGTACTTGAAGTACGTTTGGGGCAATCGATCGGCTTAAATACTGTGGGGCCTAATACTTATTTTTCGTGGGATGATTATTATGTATGTAAATTCTCTAACATTTTTCAGCATGTCATTATGAAAGGTGGAGTGGTTCGGTGATGATGAGCCGTCAATCCTAGATAATCACATCGTTGAATGGGAAAAATCGATAGTTGAATGGCTTCCAGAATAAAGACGGAATTAGGACTTTCTATTGTGATAAGGGTTCAACGGAGTTCAGATTAATAGATATCGCAGAGACCACATGTTGATCGATCAGAAGTTTCGCCTTGGATATAATACACATCAGTCGGATTCGTGAAGAGCGCGCGCGTAGAATCAGCGCACCACGTTAATTCAAGAGCTGCCAAAATAGAAGCTGGCGCGACGTAAATCAATCAACTCTTTATAGGCAACGTAATGAATACTGAAGCAGTAGACTCTATAGTGAATCAAGAGTTGATGAATTTATAGCGCGGTAGCTTTTGAATTCAGGAATGTTCCCAAAATTGAATTTGAATTTCATTCTGTTCTTCATCTGTTAATATTTTGAGTGATCAAGAACTTGTTTTGAAATTTTGAAACTATGAATTCTTCAGACATTAGGATACTTTTGTTGATAATTTCATTCGACAAGTACCATTGGATAGAATTCAAATTTCGTTTTGGTAACAGTCCTGTACAAGATGAATCAGGGATGTAGCCCAAATCAATTTTCGAATCTCGTTTGAATTTGTTAATCGTGGTTTACACTACAAATTTATCAGGGAATATTTCCATAACCATTTGATTTTTAAGGAATTTGATGATATTCATGGTCTAAAATGGACAATCAGGATGAGTTCTAAAATAAACTATCAAGAACAAAGTGAAGCAACTGTCGAAAATGAATTTTGGGTTCATCCCTGAAACAAACAGATCATCTGGATCATCAAAAATCATGCAGTTAAAAATTGACAGAAAAATAATGAATGAAAAGAATTAATGAAGATGTGAATAATGATGGCAACTTATATTTGCACGAATAAATAAAAATATGTATGAGCAAGCAAAAAAATCTTACACTGTGAATCTCGAAGATAATCGACATCGACCAGCCTAGCTCGACAAAGCATTTCCCTTTTTTTTTTTTTTAATTTTTCGAGCTGCTCACAACACTCACCGGTGCTCTACATATATCTCGAAGGTGTGTTGTCAAAATGCACCATCAAAACAATTCTCACAAGCTCCTGCGATACTGTGATAAGATTTATACACGTTCAGGACCCGCGCCCTTCCCAACTCAAAGTCCTCATCATCATCATCATCCCAACACTTTTTTCAATCACCATGCACTATTTTTCACAAAAAATGTCACGTGCACTAATCACACTAAATATAAAAATCGTTTCTCATCACTGGAAAAATTGTACGTCGCACTACTATCAGAGAGAATAATAACATGCTCACGAAGTAAACACATCACGCGACGGACTCACCATCACTCGCCGACCACATCAGCCGGCCTGCGATGATGTTGGAAAGAGCTGCATATCAGAATCGTCTCCTTCTCTCTAGGAAAAGCCCGGCCTACTATACTCTATATATAAAATCTCCTATACTATGCTGGAGGCATGCGCAACAACGATTGCAACTGGTGCTCGCACCTACACAAAAACATCTTGTCGTCTGTGTGGGTGGTGGATATATCTGCTCATGTGTACGTGTGTGTGGGTGTGTGTGGGTGTGCGAATCTATGGCTGATGCTGATCTCGCGAGATGAAGCCGGTGTGTGTGTGTGTGTGTGTGTGTGTGTGGGGTTCATGGGTGAGTGTGGGTGGGTGTGGGTGGGAGATACAGGGGGGTGGGGTTGATGTAGGAGAAGCGGCCCCTTTGAAAGCGAGAGTGGTGGAGAAGAGAGAGATAGAGAAAGAGAGAGATAGAGAAAGAGAGAGAGAGAGATTTTCTATGGGGGTGTACACTGGGTTGTATGGAGAGAAAGAGAACCCATGGGGTTGTGCGCCCCGACGATCAATACCGACGATGAGGAGACCCGAGAGAAGATATGGACGGACTAGAGAGCCGAGATATATAGTAAATGCGAATATATGTGCGAAACTGATGGGGTGGAGGCGGTACCGTGTCCATATACTATAATAGAACCTCGAGGATGAGAGAAGACAGAGAAAGAGAGGGAGATGGTGCCCTGTTGCAGCGCGGTTGACCGTGTTTTTGGGGTGGCGAAATTCGATGCGCGCGATCGACGATGAGCACTATACCGAGTATTTGGATGCGCAACACTGTGCATGAATTCTGAACCAGATATGATGTTTGGTTTTGTATGACGTGAATTTTCAATATGATGATGAACTTGGGTTATGAGATTCAGTCTTCATGAAGGATTGTATGAATAACCACTTTTGTGATTGATGTTGGATAATGTATTTTTAATTATAATGGAGTTTGTGAAGGGATTCTGCGAAATCTGGAATTGCCTTCTATGCCGACGAATTTTTCAAATGTAGGAAATAATTTGCAACTTTTTTGACCTTCTGGTCAGATGATCAAATCTGATTGGATAATCATGGATTATTCTTTTGACATTCATTGTTACTGGACCCACAGGAGACTGAGATGTGTACCAATTGCTAGACGAACGTTTGAACGACTGAAGAATTTAGTGGAAAAACTTCATTTTAACTTTTGTGATGCATTTTGTGGAATTATCAATTCGATGATGAGTTTAATTGAGAACTTTTTTGTGGATATAACAAATGGTTGTGTCATGACTGCCGAACCTAGCAGCACTCAGTGGATCAATAAAATTTTTCAAATTTTGGATGTGTGGTTACCACCCTGTGCAACCTCGAAATTTCAACTGTCGATGAAATTTGTGATCAAAGCTCATCGTAAACCTGAAGTGGCACGCAAAATTTTCTGGGAAAACCAAATTGTTAAACGAACATCCAACTGTATTATCCCATCGCAGAACCATGAATCCCAATCAACGTATCATATTTCTAATAATATTCGTGAAGATCGTAAAAAAAAAATATCGATCATCATTTGTGAGTTGTATGTGACATGAGACGAACACATTACTTCGGTATCACGGTAATTCAAATTTTCCCCATCCAGAAGTCAAATATCGTTATTTTGATGAAATTTCTATGGAACTCATTCTCACAAGAATCACAAATACTCCAAACTGCATTCAGAAGTAATGAAACTTCAAATTTGATGAATTATATTTTCATTTCATCTTTATCTGTTATAACATTCGTCTGCTCAGTTGTAAGCAATCAAAATGAGGAAATTAATGAACATGTCACGCTCAACCTAACGGAAAACATCGAAAGATATCAAATTTTATCGTGCTCCGAACCCCAAAACTATTGCTTACCACGTTTGTAAATCAATCATCCCAGATTTATAAACATACAGAACCAAACGCCAAGAGAATCGTGCTGAAAATTTTATACATGCACAGGATCTTTCCTGAAAGTATGTATGATTCGAGATTCTGTAGTATGCGACCCTCGTGGTGCTTACATCTTGGGGTTGCTGCGCGTGAGATGAACGTCAATGTATGCAACGGCTGATGCCGCAGAAAAGCACTGCACGGGAAAAGAAAATATTTGAATAAGAAGAAATAGCGCTGATCTTGCAGATTGATGAATAACATTTGGTGTAGATGATCTGTCACAGTGGGTCGGAAGACCGAGAAAGTTAGGCTATGAGAATATAAACAAATTCCCCTGTGGTGGTTTTTTCGACATGATTCTACGGTCATTTTCTCACAAGAATCAAAGTCATTCGTCGAGGAATTTTACAATAAAGTCAATTTTTCGATTTTCAATCAATGTTGTCATATAACGAACAGTCTCATGCCTCCTCGCAGGCTATCATTTGAGCTTATTTAACACGTTCACTGCGAGGGCGAAATCGCGATTCCGGTCTAGATTGCGAGAGAGTACAAATGCGCGTTTGAGCAGTTACGGAAGCCAAATCTTTTGGAAAATCATCAGTTTGGCATCTATCTACAGTATTTCCATGAAATTGAGTGGGCCCCACCGGTGGGACCCATCGCACTCAGAGTTGGCAGCCATCTTTCTGTGGGGTGGGTCCCACCGGCGAGGCCCAAAAAATTCTCTATAACGCTGGGAATATCCATCAGGGTGATAAGGGATACCAACCAAATTGTCAAAGTTGATGTTATCAGCCTCTGAAAATGCCTTGCGCTTCAATATCTCCTCCAGGCATATAATACTCGTAACCATGGTCTTGCCACGCTTGCAATTCACATGCGTTGCCAAGCCTGATCTTTAGGCTGCGGTTCATTGACGTACTTCAGATGTTTGCAGCACTCGAAGAAGCCAGATATTCAAATGGAGCGATCTCTTTTCTAGTTTGAATTCCGAGAGTTACAGTATACGATGGTAACAGGTGAGATAAAGCCAAGGGTTTGGAAGAACCCAACGATTTCGATTATTTCCAAACTTTTCTCTCGCGTAAATTGAACATTGTTCGAGTAAGGTTCGGCATTCTCCAACGTATTTTGACTCACAAGGGGAGGACCAGGCCTTTGGATCACTAATCCTTTCCAAAATTTTTTTACAGTTTTGTGCCACCTAGAATATGAAGAATCCAGAGTAACTCCGTCAAATGGGCCTTCTGTCCAGAGCTACAAGCAAAAATGTTAGCGTTGCCAGTATATCTATATTTATCACTTTTTAACAAGGGCCTATATGGGCAATGTTAATGTCATGGGCTGGAACTTTGAACAGGAGGCCCATTTGACGGAGTTACTCTGGATTCTTTATATTCTAGGTACTACCAAACTGTAAAAAAAGTTTGGAAAGGATTGGTGATCCAAAGGTCTGGTCCTCCCCTTGTCAGTTTGTAGGTCTTGAAATGAGCTCTCAAACGAGCTAAGACACGTTGAAAACCGCCGACCTCATAGGGAGTGATCTGCTACACATCGATTGATCTCACTTGATCAATGAATAACTATGTAAAAAACGGAGATCGAGCAAAACTCATCGAAATTAAGTCCGATACCGAAACTGCCGTGTACACGTGTTCATTACAACATAAACAACGAGAAATAATCACGACGTAAGCCATTGGATATGTCTCCGCTGTGTACTAATAAAAAAGCTAATAAAAAATGGGCCCCACCGGTGGAGCCCATCGCACACAGGGAAGGACGCGTGGGCCCCACCCGTGGGGCCCATCGCAGTGAACGTGTTAAAAAAACTCTTGACAGTTTGAGCTGCATACTGTTTTTGCAAAATTGTTTGATCCTTCAAAATTTGTAATCAGTATTCACCTAGAAGTCAGCTCATAATGGAACCTGATTATTCAACTAATATATGAGTATAGTTTGGCATTGTTTTTTTATGGAAACTTCCACGAATAATAATGGAATTTACAGAATCCTCAAGCGCCTTTGAGAATTGTGGGATCTTGTCACCGACGGATCCAAAATCGAAAGAAGATATCACAAGAACTACAATAATTAGCTATGATGACTAGACTTGTCATTTGTAGGAGTATTGATCAAAGAAAAAGGTTGAATAGTCAAATTCCATTGTAAAGAGACCACTTTCTGGACGAACACTGATCACAAACTATGGAAGATCATACAATTTTTCAACAACAGTATGCAGCTTGAAAGGTCATGGGCACTTTTCTAAGCTGAATTGATAGCCTGCGAGGAGGTGCGGAGGCTGTCCGTTATTTGAAAACATCTATCAAAAACCGAAAAATTGACTTTACTTTCAAATTTGCCCGACGGATTATTTTGATTCTTGCGGGAAAATGACCGTAAAATCATGTAGAAACTCATCTCAGAGGAATTTTGTTATTTCCTCGTACTTCAACTTTTCCGACCCGCCGTGCTATGGTCCTGAGAACTGTTGATTTTTGGATACTTTGGATCTCGCTTCGCTCGACAGACAAACTGTCCTAGTGCCCAAAATGGGCTACCGCGCTCAGTACGGAAATATACTATTTCCGCACGCCGACGATTGTGGAAAAGGGCTTTCGCACACGAATTCCGACGATGAGTGCAGAAAGCTTCCAGCCGAGTTTCTTATACTATGTTTTGTAATTTTCGTAAGAGCTTCGTGTTTGAATAGTTCGGTGAACTAGATAGCCAAATTTGACTCGAATTGGGAATTCTTTACATTTGATGTAAAGGTATCAACCTACATGAAGGTATTAACATTGAATTGATTGGTTCCTAGTGATTGTGTTGATTAAATCATAGATTATATTTCATTGACTTTCGCGAGACAACTTTGTGCCCGGTACTGCAAACGCTTTTATGTATACAGGTATTTACGTAGAAATTTGCACCAAAATGTGGCATAGAACCAAAAATATTCTATTGATTTCAGATCTAGAATGTATGAACAAGAGTTGGAGCTACGCACTTTTTGACTCGTGATGGAAGTTTTGTGTCAGTTTCGTGTCATATCTCTAACGTATTTTTGAGAGTGGCTATTATATTTCTAATTCATTGATGCAGATAACATTCCTAATTAAAGAAAACCCTTGCAGTAAGGGCGCCTCGTTCAGTGTGATGGCACACAGAGCGATAAATGCGTGTCCGCGAAATTAACCAAACCGTTCAAGTTTCTGTGATAATATCCATAGTCTTCCCAAATTTGAGAGCCCAAGAAACATGTATGATAAAAACACTGACTAAAACCTATAAAAAAGGATTCTCGGTTTAATATCCCTGCGAACAGGCACAAAGTATAAATACTGTTCTAGTCATGGCACTTGAGAGGTTCTTCTGATAGAAACTATTGAAAGTCTGTTCTCCCGTGTAACGTGAAAATGTCATATTTGATACCTAGCATATTGTATAAAATAGCTTTTGTGACACTCGTTGAAATAACGTCGAATTTTTATGTGGTAGATAAATAAAGATAGTAGTGATACGGTTGACATGAGAGTTACGAGTGTGAGGGGCGAGAGTCAGGGTGGAGGTGGGGTAGGTCCCGGGATTCCCGCTCTCGGGGGCACAGGGAGGTAGGGGGATTCAGAAAAGCAGAGATAATAAAATCTCACTCTGCGCCAGGGTGTTTTAAAATTTCATTATAGACATCCTTCGTTTCGTCTGCTGATACTTGCTGCACCAAAGTTACCTCGTCAACTTTTTTCAAAACTCTATCGGTGGGATATAGATCGTTTCTCAAATTGAGATCGTTTCTCAAATTGAAGACCCAAATAAATTCTCCATGCTCACACAGTCACACGACTATTGCTACAAGGAGAATTACAATTAGAAGTTTTTAACATTTGATGGACATTAGTTTATCCTAACTGAAGTTAATAAGGGCTGAGATTATGAAAAGATGAATCTAATTTCACTTGCGCTGAGAGTTATTTTGTAGCCAGGTGTGTGCTAGTAACGATAGAATGTTTATATGAATTCCTCGTTTGATGCAGCTAAGTCGGACCAGCTAAGTACAGCGTACACCGAAGCCAAGAGGTATTGTCTTCACGGGAATGGAGTGATTAGTTGAGGACGCGCAGGAGGTGGAGCGGGGTCCAGGGGGAAAAGCCCCCCCCCCCCCCCCCCACTTGAAAAAAACTTCTGATATGAGTGCATGACATCTAATGGGAACTTCAACCGGATTTCAGGAAAAACTTAGTTTTGACAGAAATTTCTCCCCTTTTTCACCCTGTATCACATTGGAACCGACTCCTCTAAAGAAAGATGTCACAAACGTCATTCCCCCCTTTTTCTGTCACTAATTCGATTTGGGTGATCTTGAAAAAACATAATTGACTGATTGATATTTATATTCGTGTTTCACAAAGACATGAAAACGGCATTTTTTTTTACAGGAAAAAAGCATACAATCCATCCCAATCGTTTTTGACTGTATGAGTGGAGAAAGACAATATCATCAAACAATGGATCTCTCAAAGATTACGACCCACTCCATCGTTGTATGATTTTGTCAGTTTATGCGACCGTGGTAAAATCAAATGGGCTATATAGCAACTTCAGTTAAGCTCGAGTCACATGAAAACTTTCTCCCATGGAGTCACTGCGGAAATATTGGAGTTATATATTTGACTGGTCACCACTGCTCTCACGAACTTGGATTAGCGATTCACCGTAGCATTTATAAGTGATTGAGCGAGCAAGTTCAAGAGCGCTGAGAGGCTGAGCCTTGTCTTGAGCTGCCTCCACTTGTTCGATTCGTAATTTTTGCGAGATTGGAGATACTCGAGTCGGTGAATATTATCAGAAACGTCACATTTTGAAATACCCCTCACGCCAGCCCATGTAAAACATACGATTCCATGAACATATATGATCATGGAATGCGAGGATTCCATGGTCATATATGATCATACGTAAAACCGCTCTTAACATTTTATTTTTATTCCAAAAAGTTGTGATATATTGATTCAAACCTATTCTAATATCAATACGTCACGATACTGATCATATACTACTGAAAAAAATCTTTCCAGGAGTCGGTCTCGAGTTCCCAAAAACTGACATTTTTGACGAAAAATGATATTTCATGTGAAATTTTTTCTAAATATTCAAAACCTGAAAATGACTTCGGGAAAAAATTTTCTGAGTAATATTCGATCATCACCGTGAAGTACTGATGTTGTAAATTGGTATATCACACGTTTCCGTAATGAAAAGGACGAATTTCGAAACCGATTTTATTTATGATCATATATGACCATGGAATCCACGGATTCCATGATCATATATGTTCATGGAATCTTATGTTCTAGATGGGAGGCACGGACGTCTTCTTGTGAACGACCCCTCACCAAAACTCAGACGAAATTCGGAGAACCAATTACGATGCAATCAATGATATTCCGAAATGAGATGTGTACTGTTCTGGAAAAACTATATACCATTTTTATATTCTCGATCAATCTTCCACCCCTTCCCTCTCATTCCACTTTAATATAAGGTAAGTGTACCCAACTTGCCTCTGTACCCAACTTGCCCCCATATGCCAATCTCAGGAATGGGCGCTCGTTGACCTTCCCGCAACTTTTTTTTACGTTTGTTATGTTAAAATATGAGAAAATGCGTAGTTCTCAACGACCCCGGATCAATTCTGCGTTCTCCAGAAGATATAAAGTGAGTTTTCCATTTTTCGTGTTTGCACGGCTAAGAAATCACCGAGGAAATCACGTTCACTAAAACCGGTGCCAATTTAGTTTTATTCGACCAATCTTGACGTACCTTAACGCATTCGATTCCTTGTCTCAATACCTTCAAAATCCGCTCTTCAGGGTTGCAGAACTCTAATTTGGAGCGATTTTATGTACAAAACACGAAGATGGTTTGAGAATCAAGAAGGCCGACATCGGAGTGTACCCAACATGCCCCCATATGGTTATCTCAGAAAGGCGTGCAGTATGACTTTTTTTACCACTCAGAACTTGTTTATCACGTCAAAGTAGGTCGGAAACGATGTCTTGGGCCAGCTCAAAGCTACAAATGTCGCTGCACGGTGATCAAAACGGATCAAAGCGATTTTATTCACTTCATCGCCGATTTACATTGTTTTAAATGATGGGGGCAAGTTGGGTACACACTTTTGTAAACTCTCAAAAATCACCTTTTGGGAGAATCCAAACAGTTCGGCTCCAGTTCATCCAAATTGGACGTATCTTAGCTCATTTTAAAGGTCTTGAGACAAGCTTCAAAATGAGTTAAAGTACGTTGGAAAATATTGAGATTAGCCAGAATTATTAAGAAAATGGCTTAATGGGAGCAAGTTGGGTACACTGACCTTATATTAAAGAGATTCCACTGTAATCCCCTCCACTGCGGAAGAGTTCGCCAAGGATTGTAGAAAATGCAGTAATACGGTTGTCCTCCATGATCGTTGTCGTGCGGCCACATGAAGGCGGGAGCGCCATATTGGACCTATACCAGCTGTGAGTGCGGCAAGGACGCAACACTTCGCGCCACTTCAACCTCCTTGTCGCACTCATGCGAATTCTTACGTGCGTTTCCGAAGGTGCTGACTCATTATTCTACTAGTCCATTGGGTTCGTGTAAGTTAGGTAGTGGAGAGAAAATCTGAGTGAATGAATGAGTATGAGGAGAAATGAAGTTTATTTTTCGTTTGAGTCAGTCGGGAAGGCAAAATCTCCATAAAGACGCACAAGATGTGGGTAGTGCCGGATTCACCCGAGAAAACTCAGGCACCTACCAATTCAAACACTTCTCCGGAGGGCTCCGAACCAAAGGTTATAGTCGCAGGAAGATGAAGGGAATATTAGAGAGTAGAGTATTACTCTTAATAGTTGATACTTTTCTCCATGATCACCTCTCAGAGGCTCTTGATCAGGATAAAAATATATGGAAGGAAATGCGCAACCTCGGCCTCCTGCCCAACAGGAAGGAAGAGGAGTTACATGGTTTCACACCAAACGAGCTGAACGTTCACTTTGCTGGGGTCTCTATCTCGCCGCGAGAGAATGAAAGAGAGACATCAGAGGTTGTCACTACAGCTGAGCATGGAGGTTTTCATTATAAACCAACTACTGCGGTCGACGTCATTTTGGCTGCCAAACACTTCTCTTCGCAAGCTCGTGGCGTGGATGGCATTCCCCAGATTGTGATCTCCAAGACTCTTCCGGCCATAAGTGATATTATTGACAAAATTGTTAATTCCTCCTTCACTCAGGGTATTTTTCCAGAAGCTTGGAAGAAGGCGCAGCTAATCGCGCTGAAGAAGACAGCAGCCCCATCATCAGTCTCGGACTTCCGTCCAATTGCTCTGCTGTGCTTTCTTTCCAAGGTTTTGGAGAAAATAGCTCATGACCAACTCATGGAATACCTCAAACAAAAGAAGTTACTAGACTCCCTTCAGACTGGTTTCCGGCAACATAACAGTACACAGACGGCCTTACTGGAACTGACTGATGATATTCGTATGTCACGTGATGAGAAGAAAATTACATTGCTACTGCTTTTCGATTTTAGTAAGGCATTTGAGACGATCTCACCATCAAAGCTGTTACAAAAGCTACGGTTACTAGTTCTGTAGGACGGCTCTCATGTGGGTTAAATCATATTTGGAAGGACGCTCCCAACTAGTTACCTCAAAGAATAGTGGAGATTCTGATTGGCTTACCACCAATCTGGGAGTCCCACAGGGATCCGTACTTGGTCCACTCTTGTTTAGCCTCTATGTGAATGACCTACCAGACTTACTATGCGGACATCCCGTCAAGCACATATTTTATGCGGACGATCTGCAGATTTATATTCACATCGGAAAGGATCAGGTGCTGGAGGGAGTGGCTCGACTAGAAGAAGCGGCGCAACTTGTTGCTGGATGGGCTCAGGCCTCTGGCCTGCATCTCAATGCTAGTAAGACCGAGGCCATCTTCTCTGGATCGAGAGACAACGTCAAAGATCTAAGGGATATGGGACTCGCTGGCATAGGGATGCAGGGCGGAGTGGTCATCCCATTCAACGAAACGGTTGTGAGTCTCGGTGTGACACTAGACAGTAACCTCGTTTCGACACCGCAGATCGATCAAGTTACCAAAAAAGTTAATAGAGCCCTTCATGGTCTGCGGTTTATCAGGGCGTGCACCACCGAGACACTCCACCGAAGGCTGGTCCAGACTCTCGCTCTGCCTTACCTAGATTACTGTACTGTGGTATGTCTTGACGCCCCAGACAAAGAACGGTCGTGACTGCAAAGACTACAAAATTCATGTGTGAGATATATTTTTGGAGTGAAGAAAAGGGAGCACATCACCCCGTTCAGGGAAAATCTGAACTGGTTACGTTCGGACTAGCGTAGGTCATACTTTGCAGCTATCCTCGTGTATAAAATTTTAAAGATGAAAGAGCCCGATTACTTAGCCGCAATGTTCATTGAAAATCAGCGCAGACCGACGAGTCGGGATGATACTAGAGAATTGAAGATCCCCAGAGTCCTACTCAAGTCAACCGAGAACTCATTTCAAATCCACTGCGCCAGACTCTGGAACTCTCTCTCGCCTCTTATATGCCATCTGCCGTCACTATCATCATTCAAGTTCTCACTAAAACTCCATCTGCTCAAGCTTGATTCTCAAGATCTCCCAATCATCCCACAAACGTCACAATGAGCCTCTTTTTATGGAATTCTATGAATTTTTCGATTTATATTCCATGTTTCCTTGGATCGTTGTGATTACTGTGTTTTATACTGTGTAATACTGTGTATTACTGAAAATGTGTACATGACGTATCATATCTGTGATAAAATGTAAGACTGAATATGGCCTTGACCAAATTCTTATCGAATGACACAAAGAAATATTTGTAATGTATATGCAAATGAAGAGACAATGACTGTCTTCTCCAGCTTTATTTATTTGTAATTTTATTTGTATTTTTGTTATTTTGCCTCTGAGCAAATAAAAGCTATCTATCTATCTATCTATCTATCTATCTAGGGTTGATCTAAAAACTGTACAACTCATGGCCAAATTTCGGACAGATGGAACGCTCTTTCCGAGAAGATTGCCAAAGTACAGATGTGAGATGGGAAAATATGTATGCATCACCACTTGGCCCTTCAATATGCACGGTATCAGGAGCCGACAAAGATAGATTGTAGATTGTCCTTTTTCGTGATAGTCCATATGAAGAAGGTCAAGGGTGAGATGAATCTCGCTTCATTCCGTTATGTGACGAATGTAAAGCAAACGTGGACAACCGTGTCTTTCCTAGTATGTCCGCTGGGTTCTTCAGTCAGACGACACAGTGACTTGTCGAGTTCACGAATGTGCTAAAATGTGGGAGTATCACTATTTACCTAGATGTTCTGCGTACTCCGTTAGTCACATATAACTTACAAAAAGTCAATATAATTCATAAAAAGGATCATTTTACGCCATTTCTCTTCTTTCCGTTGGATTTTCATGTGCTGGAGAAACAATTTACGTCGGATGCCTATGTGACTTATCCCGTAAACAGAACATATCGAAGATTCGTGCTTTACTATTTAGATCAAAAATGGAGTTGATTGATTCAAAATCAAGAAACCAGTTAGAATTTCGACTCAATCAACTCCATTTTTTAATGGTGGATTCATCTGATCATTATCTTGATTATACAAGAGCTACCTCTTCCTAGAACTCTGCTGTTTTCGTCAAAAAAAAAAAATAATAATAATAATAATTTTGACGCATAGTGAAGAGGGTGGGCCGCTGAAAATTGACTTTTACGTGTCCTACCATTGCTACGAGAGCTGTTTCATTGTCGAAGCATGCATTTGTTAATATTTTATATAATGCAGAAGATCGACGTCTACCCTAGTTATACTAATTTTTTGAATGATCCAGGTCTAGTCTCTTTTCCATTGATTTGAAACTAGAGCATTCATGCCCAACAAACGAGTGATCTACACTTTCTCCGTCATCATAAAATTAGTGAGTTTTCGGAACAAACAATCAGCGTGATGAACTTCAATCAAACTGGTTGCCGGCGTTGATGAAGAAAATTGGAAATAACGGAAAGGGAAATTGACATAGCAATAGAACTGCAATCCCGCATACTTCTTAGCTCTATATACAGTACTCATCCTGGAAGGGTGTTCGCACAGGAAATCGAACAAGGGCAACGGAATAAAAAGAGAGAGAGGAAAACAGACTGACTCATGGTATAGTAAGAAACCTCAAGTTCCCAAGAGAGGTTGAATACCAACGAGTGCATCTCGTCAGATCCTGACGTTTCTTTCACGCGTCCTCTCCAACGTTGGGGTATACTTTTGCGTGTACGTACGGCAAACAGAGTAAAGAAGAGCATCCCTAATGGAAATGGGAATCGTAGTGAAGAGCCGGTCTACGGGACTTGCCTCGTCTGCCAATTACGGACAAATGTATGTATATAACCCCATGCACTCGCATCGCCATATAGTTTCTCTTTTACACTCTCACTTTTCGTCCCCCTTGCAAAGAATTCATGCACCCCATGATCTCGTCTTTCGCACTGCACTGAATTTTTGCTTTCACTTTCAACTCGTACTGCATCTCTGACTTTTCTTTTTTTGACCTTTGTCTCTTGGTCTGGTTTGGTTCTTTTAGGAGACACCAGAACACCAAGGCTCGCGCTCTACTTTTTACAATTCCACATCCCTGCAATGTAAATGACTTTGAGAGAATTTTGGTTGCCCTTTGCTTCCTAGTGGTCTTTCTGATCAAAATCCATGAAATTTGATCCTCATGCATGATGCAGAATCAATAAGTATTTTTGCAATTCTGTGCGTAAAGTTGAACGTTGATTGGTAGTTTCCGCACGGTTCCCGATGCGGGAATGAGTGAGAGAATGCATTTCCGCACGTCGCTTGAATGCAGGTGTGCGGAAAGTAACATTTCCGCACGACTCCTTCATATCTCTGCTGCGACGTTATTTCACCTCTAAGATCTTTGAATATACAGATCTACATGATTTTCTTCATAACTTACTTCTTTTATTGCGAGCTACAGTTCAAGTATGAGCGACTTATTAGACACTGACGTGTGTCATTCAAATGACGTTCAAAAGCATGTGCTATTCAAGATTTGAAATTCCGCAGAAAAACGTCTCCTCGTATCTAAGGTAAGTGTACCCAACTTGCCCCCATTAAGCCATTTTTTTAATAACTTTGGCCCATCTCCATATTTTCCAACATATCTTAGCTCATTTTGAAACTTGTCTCAAGACCTTTAAAATGAGCGAAGATACGTCCAATTTGGATATAGTGAAGCCGAGCTGTTTGAATTCTCCCAAAAGGTGATTTTTGAGAGTTTACAAAAGTGTGTACCCAACTTGCCCCCATCATTTAAAACAATGTAAATCGGCGATGAAGTGAATAGAATCGCTTTGATCCGTTTTGATCACCGTGCAGCGACATTTGTAGCTTTTAGCTGGCCCAAGACATCGTTTCCGACCTATTTTGACGTGATAAACACGTTCTGAGTGGTAAAAAAAGTCATACTGCATGCCTTTCTGAGATAACCATATGGGGGCATGTTGGGTACACTCCGATGTCGGCCTTCTTGATTCTCAAACCATCTTCGTGTTTTGTACATAAAATCGCTCCAAATCAGAGTTCTGCAACCCTGAAGAGCGGATTTTGAAGGTCTTGAGACAAGGAATCGAATGCACTAAGGTACGTCAAGATTGGTCGGATAAAAATAAATTGGCACCGGTTTTAGTGAACGTGATTTCCTCGGTGATTTCTTAGCCGTGCAAACACGAAAAATGGAAAACTCACTTTATATCTTCTGGAGAACGCAGAATTGATCCGGGGTCGTTGAAAACTACGCATTTTCTCATATTTTAACATAACAAACGTAAAAAAAAGTTGCGGGAAGGTCAACGAGCGCCCATTCCTGAGATCGGCATATGGGGGCAAGTTGGGTACAGAGGCAAGTTGGGTACACTTACCTTAATACAATTCTGCGTTATTACGGAACGCTTAATTTTTTACATTATGACACAACAAACTTAAAGAATGAAAAACCGTTCTCATAGACTATTTCTATGGCTCAAAATATATTTCCCAGGACCGTATCGCGCTGAAAAAATTGGAGATATGCGTTCTTATTCGAGCTCAGATATACCATCAGAGTAATCCCGCTAGCAGCTGAAACGTAACCTACAAGAATCGTAAGCCGTCTCCAAAGCTAATTTTGGAATCACTTTCCCAGCAACGTATCAGGCTGGCAAAAATCAGGATCATGTATTCCTGATGTACCTCAAATTTTCTGCAAGATTCAGCCCGCCAAGGTGGGCGACATAACCTATAATAATTTTTGTTTCTTTTTTTTTCCATCCAGGCAATTTTAATCTCATCCAGATTATTATGCACTCCTACAATAATTTCAATCCGCTCTCAGAGCCTGTTTCTATCGTTTTACGCAATTGTACCAGTAACGTTTCGTGCGTGCGAAAATCACAGGTATGTATTTTTGATAGATCTTCAATTTTCCGCACGAATGAGGTCGAAATTACATGATTGGAAAAAATTGGAAAATATCCGTCTGGAACGGCAATGAAGCTCTCTGATTGGCTGGACGTGTGATTTTTACCGGTCCATCCGATATTTTTCCGTTCGTGTAATCTCGGCCTGAGCCCGCTATCGACCATGGTTCCAAGGTTCATTACTCCAGGGAGAAATTTGGATGGCAGCTTTCATCACGTTCGCAGTCACGTATCGCCTTGGAAAAAATCACGCAAATACATTTGCCTGTAATTCTGATATTCCGCAGTATTTAGCCCTCCAGCTGCTGTGGGGAATCTATGGAAAAATTTCGAAACTTGAAATGCGTTCTCCACTTGAAAATAGGTCTCAGGTGTATGCAAATTATATCGATAAGGTAGATGTCATCGATATTTTGACTCTATCGCTCGATTTGATGAAAAAAAAAAAAAAAAAAAAAAAAAAAAAAAAAAAAAATTAAAAATCCCTTCGTGATGCAGCCACTATGAAAGTGGAGCCTCGAAGGTCGCAGTTTGACATTTGTCAAACTGTGATCGCCGCCTGAGCGCGACGATTATAAGTGGCTCGAAAGAACGATAAATTCATTCATTAAATGTAGGTCTCAGGTGGTTCTGTCGATCTGTTATTCGGGCTTTCCACGTCCTTTCTGATTCGAATATGCATTACAAACTAGCGTTTTTGCCTTACTCGCTACCGCTCGTTCGGCTTGTAAATGTTCTTGATAAGTCATAGGCACCAGAAATGCTTCTATAGTTCAATAAGAATAGTTGTAAAATAATGATTGCTGATCAATTCAAGGTGTCTAAAAAAAGTTTTAAAATAGTTCGCAAAATTGGTATTATATCAAATTATACTGGCTAATTGTGGAGATATAACTTCAAGTAAGCAACAATGAATATTGCGGAATTTCATAGTTTCTTTTCAATTAGCTGAGCTGGTATATCTTTGATGAATCGATTAGGCTGAAAAACTTCCGTTACATGGCGTGAATGTAAAGGGTTAATCAAAGCGATGTGAATTCAATTCATTGTGCAGTGTGCATAAGTTGACCGTTGATCTCCGGACTTGGTGCATATAAGAACAACTACAAACTAGAACAAATTAGGCCAAACTAGACCGAACTAGACCAACCTGATTGGACCAAACCAAACCGAATTAGACCTTCTCTCATTGCTCGAGCTTTTCAAAGTGGTAGAAGAGCAATGAGAGTTTACCACTGACACGCGGCTCAAGTGGCCGAATGTTCGATGGTTAGAACGTCTTTATATACGAAAGTTCGTCTTCGTTAAGCGCTTGCGAGAAAAGTGATTTTAACCCGCTATTTCTATTTGATTTCTCACCATTTTTACTTTTGGCAGGTCTTCGGCCTTCTGCCGGAGATATATATATATATATATATATATATATATATATATATATATATATAATTAATTATGACACTCGATCGATATGATCGGATATCGTATTTATCACTCGCGGGAATTTCAAATTATGGAAGTATATTTGATCGGTCTTTGCGAGTTAAAGTCAGCTGGTATTCCTGAAATTGATCGAGAGTGGAGAAAAATCCATTCTCGATTGATGCCAAAAATTTCAGCAGTACCAGCTGACTTTAACTCACAAAGACCGATCAAATATACTTCTTTAATTCGAACTAGACCTAATTTAACAGAACTAGACCGAACGAGACCTAATTACCCCGAACCAGACCGAGCTATACCGAGCTAGACCCACTTACCGAAGTCGACCGAATGAGACTAAACCTAACCTAATCAGAAAGGAATAGACCGCATGAGAATAGGTTAGACCGAATTTGACTCAATAACGCCAATCTGGACCAAACCAGACCGGACTACACCATTTCAGCCCGGTACTTCCCACTCCCCTCCCCGTCCCCATTATCATCCCCAACCATCCATCCACTCATTAATCCACCCATTCATTCATCCATGCACCCCCTACCCACCACCCTTATACAACCACTTGTTATACCGGATTGAACAAATTAAATCTAGACTGCCTAGTATAACTTTGCAAGTTTTGACTTAATTTTGTTCTAAATATAAGTGTTGTGGTTTGGTGATTTTATTTAGTAATCTCTCTTTGACATTCATTAAAGTAAAATATTCTGATAGTAAACCTAACGAAATTGTTGCAAAGCGTTGCAAGCAATAACTGGGTGCTTACTTCTTGAAGTTACCAAATGAGAATCTCAAGTATGCCAACATCCTATTCTTTCGTCTCATTCCATCACCAGCGTTGCCAGAAATCAGTCAGTCCCCTGTATAAAACAGCTATTACTTTACAAAAGCAATGAATGCGCACACATTGCATGTAATATCAATCAATGAAGAACGCACGAACCATCAGAAGCCAATAGAATCTGGCATTTAAAGATATTTGACTTTGAGAATACTTATATTGTAGAGCTCGGAACATGTCATCAATGAATGACCTATTTCCACTATGTTTTCTAAGCATGAGCCCTTGTGGGCAATACCAAAGTCTGTAACTCTAAAGCCCTTGAGCATCCAACTGTAAACCTTCAGATATCGTCTTTGGGGGTTGGATGAGACTGTTCACCAAAACCAGAGACCTACATCTCGTGCACCCCTGGTTAGCTCAAATCGATATAAGTTTCGCAAAAAATTTACGTTATTTTTGTGCCTCCACGCTACTTCTCTGTACCATTGCCATAATCCATAACCCATCACTCACCAACCTACCCATGACCCATACGGCCACCCGACCACGGACCCAGCCACCCATTTACCCACTCATCCACCTACCCATGATATTTCAGTCCTTTCACATAGGCAAACAGATACGATGGATCCGGACGAACAAAATTTAGACTGGCGCTTAATTATTGGAAAAAAAATTCGATGATACAATTACATTGGAATGCCTAACAGAGTATCCAAAATAACACACGACGTAACCAGTGAATGAATCGAACAACCTTTCACGTAACTCCGAATCGAACAATCTGCTGTAACCCTTCATAACTCAATTCCTCACGACTCAATTTCTCATAACACATTCCCACCAATTCACCAACCCGTGTCCCACACGGCCACTGTTCCACCTACCCATGACACATACGACCACTCGATCACAGACCCACTCATCGACCCATCACCCACGGATTCACCAACCTGCCCATGACCCATACGGCCACCCAATCACCGAATAAAACCCAACTGGACCAAACTAGAGCAAACTACACCGGATGAGGCCTAGGTACACGTAATTAGACCTAATTCCAGCATTTCTATTCCCATGACTATGCCTCATTTCTGATAATTCATTCCTCATCACAGACTCCGCAAAACTCGTTTCTCATAACTCGAGTTCCTCATGACCCGAGTTCCTCATGACTCGAGCTCCTCATGACTCGAGTTCCTCATGACTCGAGTTCCTCATAACTCGAGTTTCTCATAACTTAATTCCTCATAACTCATGACTCGTTCTTCACAGGTGTTTATACCTCATCCTCCATAATTTGTGCCTCACACCTCATAGCAATCCATCCATCCATCCATCCATCGACTCACCCACCCACCACCCTACCCAACCATCCACCCACCCATTACACTTCACCCCTTCCGAAAAGGCGACCCGATGTGCGGCATGTGGACGGACAAATTTTGCCTGGCTCCTTAATTGTTATAATGTTTTCGACTGATCAGTCGAACGAAATCGCACATAGTTGAAAAAATTAATGACCAGTATTGCGAGGGCATCCATCCAATATCTGGGTGGGGTCAAACTAATCACACTGGCCTAAATACTTGGTGATTTGTTCTCTGCCTCCGGTTTCAGAAGGCATTGTCATTGCACGTTGTGAAAATTCTCCCATGCCTGCCAACTTTGGACTGCACTGAATTTTATGTTGTTGATGCGATACAAACTTGATACTTCACGCCGAGTAAACGGAAGA
This sequence comes from Eretmocerus hayati, assembly GCA_029851415.1. Classification (NCBI taxonomy): domain Eukaryota; kingdom Metazoa; phylum Arthropoda; class Insecta; order Hymenoptera; family Aphelinidae; genus Eretmocerus; species Eretmocerus hayati. The sequence continues at coordinate 138,888,633 of CM056742.1, forward strand.
ATTCTAGATATCATTATGGGAAATTCTTAGGAGGTAGAACGGTTAGGATGATGGATTATATAGATCGGTTAACGTTCATATTCCACCTTCTTCGAGGAACCATAATGAAATAGATTTTCACAATAAGATACTATACTATTCAGGTTTTGAATGCTTTATTGTTTTTTTCAATCAACCTCGACGTTCACTCCGGACGACTGTGTATTGCGAAGGTGAGGTACGAATTGTGTTGAGGGTACATGCGAACGAACATTGCATAGGAACTAGATTATGTGGACATGAAAGAAGAGCATTATTTACTAAGTGTTTGTGTCATAATCGGCCCCACCTTTTCATCAATTTTCATATGGGATTTCGAAACGAAACCGGGTAATTTGGCAATGATACGGGGAAACACTCCAAAATATTTCGATTTGAGTGTAAAGCTTTGGGATTTCAGGCTTCTTAAAAAATGTAGAAAAGTTTATGAGTATTCCAACTCACCCCTGGATTGAAAATCCAGTCTTGTTATTTTCGTACATTAGAAGAAACTACTCTCTCAACATGAAACAGCCATCTTAGCTGATTTGCAGCTAACGTGGACGGATTTTTACTGAAGATCAGCTACAATAGCTGAAAATCAGCTGAAATGGCTGATTCTCAGTTAAAATCCGTTTGTGTCAGCTGATTCATGTTGAGAGAGCAGATTTGATTACGAGTAACCTATTCAAAATACGGTTGTACTTGAACTCACATGTTTAAAAATTAATCCGATGAGCTAAAAATATTTGGCTACCAGAGTGAATTTTTTCAATTCAGTAGATCCCTGGAGTTTTCTCGGTAAATCCGTCAATGACGCGAATAAGCGAGGCAAGACTAATGAGAAATTTAACAGTTCTCGAAAAAAAAGAAAAAAAAGAAAAAAAACAGCAGACTAGTGGTCACTTGGATGAGTTCGACAATACATGTAACAGCGTGAACGGACCCTGAAAAAGCTGCTCTGAGTCGGTCTCCGTTGTGAAAGGTGTAGTTTGGGCTTTAGTTAAAGGCAGATTTTTAGTACAAAACTTCGCATGGATACATTCCACAGATAACTTCAAAATACGAATTGATACAGAAACTCTATAGATTCGAAACAATGCGATTGTCAACCCAGGCCTATTATTTCTTGGTATCATCAGCACAATCGCAATTATTTAAGCCTCAGACGCACACATTCTTCCGTGACGAATCTTGACTCAAATTGCAACCCTACTGAAAATGGTTACATTAATTAGTAGTTTTCACAACTTTGCAGAAAAAATTTTTTTCCGTCAAATTTCAACTTGTAAGCACTGCTTCAAAAAAATATTTCGGGACAAGTGATTCGATGAGGGATTCATGCTTGAGTGAGTGCAGAATGATTCCCAAAAAAAATTTCTACATTTCATTGCTCCATTTCGGTTTAATCGCCATTTATACATATGCCGAGCGGAAATTCAGGTGTCACACATGTGACATCATGCCGGGAAAAGTCAACGAACATTTATACGCTCTTTATTCCATTTTTCGTGAATACACTCAGGTATTCTCCCACTTTATGCGACGTTTATAACAAATATCGTAATCAATAACGCAATGATAAATATATATAGCCTCATCTAATGTGTATGCTTCCTAATATGCATAGAAAGAGTATATCTCCATATAATTCCTCGATCATTTCAAGATGGAACATTTTGACACAGTTATCCTATATATAAACATTTAGAAAAATTTTGCACAGTATTTACAAGATTGCGATTGTGCTTGAATTCAAATATCGTCCACTTAAAACTAAAATCACACATTCAGAATATTTGTAGACAATCAGTCAGATCAGTGTGGTCATGGGCTATACTGATCTTACTACATTTTGTCCCAAGTTTCGATCATCTATAGGTCTATCTTAATTTTGGCATCTTACATTTCACTCGGAAGCAATAAAATTATGAACTATCCGAGCTATCACATTCGTATTGCTACGTGGCTAGCATCAGATCAAGAAAAATGATACTTGATTTTCTTACTCTCGCCAAAAAATTCCATTCGAATCGAAATAGTAGTCCACAATTATTCCTGAACAACTGAACTTCAATGGTAAACGAAAAATATTGTCCTAACTTCATGAAATATTCACTATCTAGCCATCTCTCTAAATTTGATTTGATTCACTCTCTTGGTATCCTTAAACTGGGCTCTAAAATACCAAAGACAATCATAGATACACTAAATTTGACTCCAGCGTAAGTTCAAAGTCCAGATTTCCATTGATGACTATCTGAATGATACATGGTTCCCAGAAGTTCATTGCTCTGTAATTAGTGTTTCTTCAATTTCATTCAATTCCTTACTGATATACTTTGCAACGACTTGGATTCGATACTTTTGATGAGTCAGGCAATGATCTACAGTTGTTCTTCGAATGGTGAGAAAAATTACAAAATTTGGAATCTCGTGTAGAATTTTCATTTCAATTGAGAAAACTTCTAATGTTCTATTTTCGGCAAAATGACCAGTTACAAATCGTTTCTTCTGTTGTCATTGCTGTAAAATACCTAAGGACCATCGTGGAAGCACACCACTCAAATTCATGAGGGCAACAAGCCTGCTATGCCAGAAAATTTGTTCAATAATCGGTCAAATAGAGAGGGTATTTGGATTCACAGGTAGCTCTAGAAATGTAAATCAAGCAAATACAATTCAGTATTGCAATTGGTAGACAATCTCCAGCTGAAGATGTGTTACGATAATGATTCGTAAGTTTTCAGCTACGTGATTATATTATGTTCAAATTTCTGACACTTACATTTTTCTATGTACAGCCACCTTCTCTTCACTTGAAAAATGATAGAAATCTAGTGAGATCTACTAGGTACTGTCATGTTCCCTTTGTCGCAATTAATTAAAAGATTCTTTGAAAAAGTTTGGAAAAATACTCGTGTGAAAAAGTTTTTTTATAAAAAGATAAAATATCCGAAAAAATTTCGGTATAGAAGTGGTCCTTTTCATTTGTAAATTTGTAATCAGTACTACCATCCGGCTGTCTACATTCTCCACTACTTCTGAAAATTATTCATCTAACGGGCAGCTAAGGAAACGAAAAGACGATTTATTAATAACGACAAGATTTCAGGCATACAAATGCTTTGAAAGCTAACGAACAACGGCTTGCTCCAAAGCATCACTCATACATTTCATTCAGCCATTGAATAACTCTGCTTATAGCGTTTCTTTATTCACTACTAATAATATCTCGACACTAACTCTGTGAGTGAGAATTTCTCCGCGCTACGAATACCGAAGCATGAATATGAGATGCATGAATACATATTAGATAATGGAATTTTTGGCATGGAGATAAACGACGCGAATGACTGTCAATGGCTTACGTGAAATGGACAATAGCAGACTAATTTACGGACTCTTCAGAATGATCGTTATGAAAATGAACGAAAAATTGTATGATTTTTTGTTACGATCATCTGAAGTTCCGGTGATCACAGCTGGGATATTTTGCCTTGATCTTTGCAGCATTTAAATATGCAGGTAATTTGAGCGTGACAAAAGTCAATTCATTCAAGGATATTACCATAAAATTGATCGATAGCAGACAATATCTCATTTTCCTTCATTTATAGGAAATATCTTTAAGGAATTCGAATGAGCGATAGCGATGCACGAAAGAGCGAACAAGATGATAAATTTGCACAACTGCAACTAAAATTTTCTGGACTCGTGGACTCTTTCTGGCTATCGATCAATTCTTACATACGAGTTTTTTGGGTGTCCAGGGAGGTCATGGATTTTCGCAATCACAGCATTCGGTTACATCGAATTTCACGAGGTTCTTTACATATAATCCAGCGCAAGAAAAAACTCTCATGTATAACTTGTGTTCGGTTGAGAAACCTTTCAGGGAATCTGCAAAGAAGCGTCAAAGGTATATTCTCAATGACAGACTGATGGATTTGTTGCTAAAAAGTCTTTTGGTAGTTATACCCGATTATACTTTTGAACGAAAGAAAGCAGATTTCTGTGGGGAACTCAACCACTAGAAAGTCAAAGAAATTCTTCAGGCATGAAGACAAAATCATGACATTTCCGAAACTATCCAGCTTGAAAATGATATTCCAACACCTTTATAGTCAATTCAACTTAGCAATTCTTTAAATTATACCGAGAGTTTTTGTGGACAGGTACTCAGCAATGAGACGACAGAAAGCTCTTCTCCAGATCAGCAAAGCTCACAGTTCGTCTCTGAGTATTACGGTGGACCAACGCGAGGGTAGCTCATGGTGGGCGATCATGTGCTCATGGAACCTCGCGAAACTCCTGGATCAAATAAATGATGTAGGGTCATGATTTTCGGCGATGCGGTCGAGTGGCGCGGGTAAATTGTTGGGACGTTGATGAGCAGCCAATAGTTGGCTAGCTCTCAACTTCGCGGCAGCAAGTGCGCGCTTCCTCTTCCTTGACGCCTCGGACTTGCGTCAAATGTAGCTTGGCTTGACCTTGTATGCCTTCTTCCAAATTTCACATAGACATACAGTACTGTGGAACCTGAAAAGAAAATTGAAATTCACATCGTTCATAATACTCTCAGATTTTTTCAGCATCGACGGTATTGGTAGAAGTTGATCTCATTTCATTGGAGTCTAGTGAGAATCTGGTGACTTTTGAGTGGTTTCTCTGAGGGAGAACTCGACCTATTAGCGGTTATCGCAGGATATATCATGAGATGAAGTGCTCTGACTTTATTTTTGAGAGAGTCGAGAAGAGAGTCCTATCTTTCAACATCAAATCCTCGACTTATGGAGTTTTGAAGGAAAACTTTAAGAAATTTGCCAAACTTTGATCCTGACGCTAAGAATTTAATTTTCCTGGGCGGATGTTAACGAGTTTTGGTCTCAGATACCTTTTTCAAACCAACATTCAGCAAAATTATTCATTCAGGTTAGAATCAATCAGGGTTATCAAATCCAGTTTATTCAATCCTGGTCTCAAATAGTGATTCATTCCCAGCTCATTTAGCTGTTTCAAGCAAATTAATTTTAAGTATTGAAAGATGGAATTTGGATTGAAGCCGTTAAATTGTACCTGTAGAAAATCGCCAATGGCATGGACACATGTGTTATGATAGTCCACGCCCAGAGTCCATAAAAGTGTAGCTGAACGGGATGCGACTCTGCTCTGGACTTCTCCATAGTGTTCACTGCCCACATAGCCAGGTTAGTGACGAGTAAGAATGTGACAATTTCCCTGCCTGGCTTGTGCCTGATCTGATCAGCCGTGGTCACAGACCTTTTCGAGGCATCAAGAATAAAGATGGTCTGCAAAGTCGTCTGTATAACGCTGGCCAGAGCAGTAATGAGCACCAATTTGGTATGTTTCTCCAAAGTGAAATGGCTGCCAATAATTGTGAACATGGAGTATATGAACATGCCCGTCTGGGCTGCAACGAGGAGAATGTTGTCGAGTTCGAGATTCCGACTGCCATCATAACGAAGTTTGCGCATTTGGCACATGCCTACAAGGGTTGCTAAAGCTGACATGCCGTATAGCGTTAGCTCACAGATGTTCACCTCCATGACTGCAAGGTTGACCAGTTCTGGACGAGATGTCAGCACGAAGAACAAAATCAGTGAAATTATTGTCAGCACAAGGATCAGGATGCCCAGGAAGAGGCCCTTGTGTGCTTGGGCACAGTCAACACTGTAGTGGTGCGGTGATCTCCTGAAAAAATCAACGAGTAAGATTATTTTGTTGCTCTGAATCTGCAATTGTACGGATATAACTCTGCCATCACACGATTCTTGTGACCTATCATCAATCATGATTGGTTGCTGGTATATAACTCTGATAGCTAATTATTAATGACTGCACTCAATGACATCTATTTTTGATCCTCTGAGTGTGCACTTAATTTCAACTAATAATCGACTCTTATGAACCTGTTTTTATTTTGTTGTACAAAAATAGTTACGTAGCCAGAAAGATAAATCCCCTGGCAAAATAGGACCAAATGATCAATAGCCAGCGATACTCCACAGTTGAAAAATTCCAAATATGATTATTCATGAGGAAAGAGGAGAAGAAGTTATGGGCAAAAAGTACTTCTGACGCATCAAGGGATCATAAATATTATATGGCATCAACGGAGCCATCAACAATTTCAACTGATCATCATTATTCATCCTACCAAGACTCAAAAGCAAAATTCCACAAAAAGTGAAAAATGCCACGGTTTCACATTCAAAGTACAATTTTTTTCTTGCAACCCTTCAACAAAAAATAACCATATTGATGTTTACCTGTAGGCGTGGGTGCTGTGTTGCCGCGTCAGTTGCGCCGTCGTTGTGGGGGTTGTTGCAGGCCACCTATTCGCTCCTTTGACAATGTTCTTCCACATGACGTAAAGTATAGCCGCACATATGAGGCTGTACTCGATAGTGCAAGGGAAAAGAAAAGGGCTAGCATCTTGAACGAGTGAACCCATAATGTTGGTACGCCTGCACTCAAACATGTGATGTGGGCCTTTGAGGCCTCTAGGGACTCTCGAATGATGATCGGTGTGATTGTACTGATGTCCATGATTGTGCCCGTGGCCACCAAGGTGAAGATGTCCAGCTTTCGAACCTGTTTTAGAAACAGATTATCGTTTGAGATAATGTTAATGTTCATGTCGATGAATGAGAAATCTAAGAATCAAAATGCATGTATGTATGTGCAGGTGATTTCAAACACTTTGAGCTAATTTGGAATGTTGAAAATTCTAGTTGCTTGCATGGATTAGGTATGATTTTTCAGAGAAGTTTTTTTGGTGTTAAGAATCATTTAACCTTTCTTTTATGGTCTTTTTTAAAGGGTGCAGTTTCCAAGATATCAACTTGGTCTATTAAAAACTTGGAATGAATTTATTGCTAGGGGCTATCCGCATTCTTTCTTTATTATGGTGAACACAAGAGTATAGTTGAAAAAAAAATCCCTACCACACCCAAACATGAGCGACACAAATTAATCAATGAAGACACAATTCTGTCTCAAGAAATCTTTTGCATTTTCTATCATAGGATGTAAACCATGGTCACATCAACGAAATTCTAAATATGATGATGATGAGTTGGTTGATTATTGTAGATGGCATCAGTGAATTTCTGAGAACTTAATCGATCCTTGGGTAGGAATTGTCATGATAATCAACTTACCCAGCCTGTGCGAGATCCTTAGCGAATTGTTTTCAGGGTCGTAGAAAGTGAGAATTTCGTGTTTCGTTTCCTGGATCAAGACGCTCAGCCAAACTGCTAGATTAGTGCCAATCATGTGCATCAGCCCAAAACGTGCGAGGATCCTGTGCTGATATACTTTCATTTGCTGTAAGGAACAGAAGATGAAGTGGATAAGAAGTTGAATTTTTTTCGAGTTGCATCCAGTTTAAAGAATGATTTATACAAAGTTGAATTCCATGAACCTGTCTTGCAGCCCCAATTTTTTCAACAGACATCACATATCCACCCCTCTATAAATGTCATGAATCAAAATGAGATCACGCACCGAATAAATGAGGGTAAGCCATGAAATTTTTGATTCGGGTGTACATTTCGAATGAATCGTCGAATTTCATTCTCAATCAATCTACGTCTATAAGTCATCTCCGCAAACCATTCGAATGCATGAGGTTTGACTCATAACAGTTACTCGGCCATGCGTGCGTTCTCGCAGAGTCATAGCTTCTCAAATACAATACAAAGCAAGAGAAAATAGCCCCCTTCGAAATAACCCCAACTCCTACGAAACTTAGAGCTCCCCTTCGACTGTCTAACTCTCTAGCCTCTCTCGCGCGAGTTTTATCTCGGTTCCGCGCCTTTGTGTCATGCAGCCTTATCTGTTCCGCTATTGCTCTGTCTACACTTAGTACCCGCGCTTATTCCTCCTGCATTTTAACTTTGAGATCCTGAGACAATTTCCGTGAGTGTGCCATTCAAACTTTTTGTTTCAACCGTCGGAAGTGGATGTTTTATTCCGACTAATATCGAGTCTTTGAACTCGTTCATCGTTTTTACTGAGCGCCTCTTTACATTTGTAGAATGAAAAAAAATCTTTGATAGTGAACTGATGGGTCTCGACACGAACAGAAACTTTTGTAAAATATTGAACGAGCGAATCGCTGAAGAAAACTCAATTACTATTGTACAAAGGAAATTTCTACACGTAATGGTTGTATGCAATTTTTGCTTGTTGAACCGAGCTTGCGAACAGACGAAAGAGCTTGTACACGTTATGTATGGCAGTAAAATGGTCTTCTTGGAGCATATTCTCTTTTCACGGTCCAGTTGCAAGCAATTTTTTTCACAGTCGATGGCTAATTTTCTGAAACGCTTTCATAATTCTTCGGAGGCCGTTATTCTTTTACGTGGGTGTGTACGCAAGGAACAAGGCAAGAGTGACTATATACATGAGCTCGGGGGTGCGTTAACGAGAAAAGTGCGCGCTGGGGCATCGCTGCTGGAAAAAAGAAAGAAGCCGATCATCGTCGCCGGTACAGAATTTTTCTCTCGTCTGATGCAAACTTGGCCGACGGGGTGACCCCTGAGCGTGCAACCATCACAGTATTACTCGTTTCTGTTTCATCAAGCGCAAACGGCGTGCATGGAAGCTGTTGAATTACGACTGCATTGTGATCTGAGTAACGATAAGTTAGACTTGCAAAATTGCCAAATTATGAATTTGATCAGTCATCCGATACATTTTTTCCTATCACTGCTGATAAGTCAATGGAGGGTCTTGAGGTAATGTCGCAAGTTGATTAAACCGGGAGATGATGAAAATTTGAGAGAAGTTAGTCACGGTGCGCTTCTAGGACAAAGAAGTTTGACAAAAATGGCGAAAGAATTCGAAAAAGCCATCTTTTCCGTTGAGACTCCGCGGATGAAGGCCATTTTCCACGTAAATCGTATCAGATTATCTCATAGAGTGATTGTAAAATTAAGAACTCACCATACATTGCTTATGGAGGAGTGTGGTGACTCCCCGTTTTCTTCGTATCTTCGAGGTTTTCTCGCAATCACTCAGAAGAGGTAGGTTATAGCAAGAAATGTCAGGATTCGTCTTTTCATGGATTCTTTGAAAGTCTACAAGATGATGTGGTTGGATTGATCGCGGAACTCAAGTGGCTCACAATATCATGGAAAAAAGCCCAAAATTCTCTCACAAACCTCGCCCTTTTTGCTAATTCTCTACCATTTTGATCAATACCATATTTATTCATTATAAGTTCAATATTTCTTTTACGGAGAGAATTTTCGATCGCAGTTCCAATAAATCGATCAATCAAAAGTAACATCTATACAGTATTCAAATTTTTTTCTGAGATTGAATTAAGAAAACATACGCAAAATATACACCGGGAAGGAATTTACAGAGTAAAATAAAACCTGCGTGAATAAAGAACAGAAAATATAAAGTATCCTAAAGTTTCCTCGTAACTCATCTTGCGATCTGCATTCAAGAGATTCAAGTATGCTCTGTCTATTAGGCAGTGTTGTTTTGTTGCTATGACTCATTCCAAGAAGTTTAACTGAATTCAAGTTGTTCAAGTTACAGTATAATTTTTCCTCCAAAGTTCATCCAGAGAAGCGGATGCAATGGACTCCCTTTCTTCGATTGCAAAAGTTTTTCACGAGCCATTCCGGAGGGTCAATTCAAAGCACAGAAGATAGACGTTTTCCTTCAAGGAAACAAAAACGGATCGATCAAGCCCGTTCTAACCGATGATCGAATTGAATGTCTTGTATGCTCTTGTAAACATACTTCTGATATATCATTTCGTAATCGCTAGTTTCAATAAAGGATCAGTCAATGTCATGCACCTACCCACACGGATACGAAATATGTTTTAGCCAGATTAGATCGAATTAGACCGAAGTAGACCGAAATCGAATTAGATCAAACTACGTAGACGGTGCTGGACAGATTAATACCGTAATTCTATAGTGCGGTAATTCTAGTGCTGTAGTTTGAGTGCGGTACTCATAGTACGGCACTAGTACGGTACTTGTCCGGCATTTCTATTACGGCTGTAGTGCGGTATTGGTACTGTTTTAGTATGATTTCAGTATGATAACAGAACTGTATTGAACCGAATTAAACCGGACTAAACCAGATCGTCAATCCATCCACTCATCCACTCATCCACCTAATCAACTACCCATGATTCATACGGTCACCCATTATACTTTATCCCTTCCATGTAGACAACCCGATACGAAGTATTCGGACGGGAAGATTTAGGACCGGCATCTAATTATTTCGTTATTACAATTATTGTGCGATTGCACAGTATGGTCACATCAGGTGCCCGGCATGCTTTTCAGAATCTTTGGAAGGCTTGCTTCTAGAACAATTATATGGAACAGTGTAGTTAAATAGAAAGTGGCTCACCTTGTCATTAAGAAATATGAAGTACATCTGGATGAAGATGAAAGCCATACGGGTGGCCGGCGTGAGGGCGAGCATGATATTGTGGCACTTGTCGTTTTGCTCAAGCTCAAAGTACTGGCCAAATTCGAGTCCAGAATAAATCATGGAACCGATTCCAAACGCAACGGCTCCCATACGCAGATAGAAGCTTCCGTAGTGCTGGGCTGGTATCGCTGTTGCTGGTATATGAACGCATCCTGAGGTTGGACTGTCGCTGTCTCCACCGGCTACGCTTGACGAATTTGATGAGTCCAGGTCGCTCACGTCTTTTTGTTTTTCTTCTGTGAATGAATACTCCGATTAGTAGTATTTATGGCGAGAATAAAACCTCAACTCTCAATTCTGGGGGAGTTTTCGAGATAAAGGTACTTTAGAACCGCTCAACCGTGCTGATTTTATGACACATTTCTGGTATACCTCACGTTTGCTTTTGTTTGTATTCGATTTATTCTTTTTTTTTTGTTCTATTCGAGGCCTGTATTATGGGGTGTCCCAGTCGTCAGATCTTTCGGAAAACTGAATCCTTCTCAATGATCCTCTCACGATTAAAAAAAACATCAAATATGATCTTCAAGCTTTGAGTAGAGGCTTGAACTTGGGTCTTTTTTGAGGGGCGGATACTTTATGCAGGAGAACTCCTTCAGAGTGTCAAGGTTATTCCGGAGACCTCCAAGTTTTCAGGTCTTTCTAGAAGGGACAATCTGTTTCAATTTTTCATTTCTAGTATTGTTTTACTAGACCTACAATTCAAGGTGAATTCCAAACCGTCGGAACCACGATGAAAATTATTATAGGAAAAATTCAGTAGCAGCGAAACACGGAACAAACCTAGACCTTTTGCATTATAAGCCATTTCTCTAACCTCGTTACCATTGCAGCTCCGATGGTTGGAACTTTTTACACTTTTTACTTACTACTTTTGAATTTCTGCTTCGTTTCGACGATGGGTAGAAAGTTCACCAGTAAAAATCGAATAATGATTGATAATTCATCTTCAGAACTGACATTCCATGTTTGGAATACTAACATAAAATTGTTTGAGATGTGGTATCGTCAGTTCGGGGACAATTTTTTTCGAAATCATCAGGCAAGATCATCGATGGCATCGATTAAAAAGTGAATTAGCAGTAAGATGATAAAAAATAAAAGGATAGTACTTACTTTGTTTGGGTTTGCTGCTGCAGCAAATTGTGACGAGATACATGATGAAGAGGAAGGCCATACTGCCAAAGTAGAGGTAGAGGTAAAACGCCTCGTAGAAGGAGGGTGGTATATAGGTAGAAATGACTTCCGACATGGGGAAGGCGATGCCCATGACGACCAGTAACTTGCCGTACAGAGCGCTCAGCGTCGTCGCGAAAGCGTCACTGCGAGAAGAGATTTTACGGAAATTAAACTTTAATGAAAACCCTCTCACACTGTCATTCGCTTTGAGAGGAGTTAACGCACCATGCAGTCACTCGTGTTATACATATAGTCACACGCATGTCACATGAGGGCTCGATATCCGCTCTGAGAGTATAGTAATATATCGACATTTACGCGAAACGGCTAGTCTAGATTGTATTTCGTGATATGACATTTGGGATGCTATTGACCTCGCTATTGTTGATACCAGTGAACTATTTGTGGTCAAGCAACTCTATCATAAGCATGATGTGAATTAGTTTGATGCATTTGAGAGTCGAATCTCATCAGTTCATCAAGTTTATCTGTTGTAGTGATCTCACCCTACTCTCGCAAAATAAATTATCGGAGTAGTTACCCTGGTAGAAATCTCTCCATAAAATTTAGACTCGAAACTAAAATATGGTCAAAAAAGATGGACCATATCCGATGACTAATAAATGGCCAATAAATGGGCGATTTCCCAACGGATTTGGCAATAGTCTAAAAAATCTATAGGCAAAAATGGGCAATATGTGATACCCCCATTTCAAGCGCGGGACTCAATTTTTTTGGCTAATAATTGGCTCTATATTGGCTTTGATATTTGTTCAACGATGTTTCTTAATATTCGTTATACATAAATTATAATTAAAATATGGCCTTATTTCTGGTCATCTGCTTTTTCGAAAACGGGTATTTACTTAGGTTATCACTCGCTGTCTGTCAAACATACATACACTGAATTATAACTGCACCTAAAGTCTGGACATTAAATAAGCACACAAGTAACAGCAATTTCGTCACTAATTTCTCTCGAAAGGTGCTTGTTAAGTATGTGCATCTTTTTAAAGACCAATTTTATGGGAGAATTAAATTCTTCTCATACATTTAGAAAATTTCCGGCTCAATTTTTCTCATACTTAGCCCTATTTTCAAAAGCTATTGAGTATTTTTGTTCGCATTTGCTCCTTCCAATACTTGATTGTGAAAAGAAAGCTCAAGACGAGAATAGATGCATCGTATGTCGAGAACATGGTACAATAAGAGGGTCTCAAGTGATCTTTCTGGTATACTATCTAAATCCGTGATCCAAAAGTATACAGTTCCCTCATAGCTAACCCAAATGTGCAACTTTATCGGCTAATTCTCAGAATAGGCAACCTGCACAAAACCTCATGACACCAAACCGCAATATCGATTTTAGATTATCTCTCTGGAGTTTCGGATTACTACGAAGCCAGAGAATTACATTTCTGTGTGTCAGATTTGTACACAGATTTTGGAAATGTTATTGTGCAAGGAAATGCACGAAAATATGGAGGAGAATCAACTGTTTTGACACATAAATGATACAAATTACGTTACACCGTCAACTTTCTGCATAAGCAATTTGATTATATGATTTTTGAATATACGTCAGTACTTTACAATTTACCAGATCATTGAATTGTCTGGTAAATAATAATTAAGTGATTACTATTTAGTAAGGGGAATCGGTGAAGACAATTGTTGTTGATAGCGCAAACTAGTTAGAACAAGAAACGATAAGAACACACGGATCAAGTTACCCGAGACTATGGGTTCGAAGGAAGGGAAATTTAGTTGGTTGGTTATGTTCTGCACATGGGTTTATTTCTTGCACAGGCTATCTCAATCTGTTGGAATTCTGCATTGTTTATTCGATTGGATCAAAGTTGCCATACAATAAGTATTTCGGTCAGATCTTGCGCCTTGATGAGATTTTTGAAAGGTGTTTTCTAATGCGACAAAAAGAATTACATCGTAGATCAGAAGTCAAAAATAGAAAATGTCCGACTGAGAGAAGTTTGAGTTGAAATAAGAGAGTTGCTCATTCATTAAGTACACAGTAAATTTTGTCAAATGAAGCAGTGGTCTTTCCCCTGAGATATTGATCGTCAGAGGCTGTTACGTTCTTCGGCAAAAATTCTATCAATTTTCCTCAGCCAGTATCGAAGAACTATCACAATCTCCATTAGAATAATGCCCAGTACAAAAATATATACACGTTTACCAATTAACTAGTTTTTTTTAAGAGCATGCAATCAACATTTTTATAGTAATAATTTTTTTTTTTTAAATTAAGAGTAGTCTTTTGCCAAACCCTGTGGATGAGTCTACCTGCTCAGACCCCTAATTGATGCTTTCAATCCAGATTATCTACCAAAGCGAATTTAATTTTCAAAGGTAGTAGACTATACGTTCTAGTCCGAGGTCCACCAATAGAAATTCACGGAACACAAACGGCTCGAAAGGAAGCAAAGAAACCCCGACAAAGTTATTATTATTGAGTTCCATTGAATGTTCATCGTTGCTGCGCTCTCCATTCTCACGGCTCTTTTCCAATATTGATGAAATTCCTTGTGTACTCCCTCTGGCAGTGAATCGCATTCACGAGTCGCTCACAGCTCGCTAACCATTCGCTTATCGTACCAACTGCAGCCGTGCCAACACCTCTTTCCCCTATATGAAATTCGCGGAAAATGTTCATCACTGAAAACCTCCATTCAAACATACACTATATATACATATCTATTGAAGCTCAAATGCAAGATTTTAAAGAGTGAAAGTTCGGCTCGCTTTTATCGCGAGTCTCATGATAAGTATAACAATTCTTGAATAGATATAACTCGTGGGGAATACATATAGATTTAGTTTATACAGACGAATTGGCTGAATCGAGCGTAGGGGCAATAAAGTGGCTGTAATTGTGATAGATGAGCTTTTGCGCCGCGCGCCAGGGGTTCAGAATCGCTTATGAGGATCACGTGAAAGTGACGTACCCATCTGTAGACCCACGTGCTTTCCAAAACAGACGCCACGTTGTCTGGATGAGTTTAGGTTATATTATAAGGTATGTACCTGGGTCAGGAGATTTTCCGGGATATACGAGGAGCTTGCGGCTAGACGAGCTTTTAGATCGATGGCTATTACGTGTGTGTCTGGTTTATATGAGATGTATTAGTGGGTTTGATGCTGTTTAGTTTGTGTGTAGGTGATCTGTGTTGTGTGTCGGTAGATAGATGCTGGGGTTGGTGGTTATTGCTGGTACGCTCGATTGAAATTCATATCGGCAAGAGCTTTTGTGTATGTACTTGTATTATGGATGAGATCGCAAGCTTTTCTGGACGGTTACCCGCTTGGATTTGCCTGGAATGGATATATGTACGAAGACGGGGAAATGAGTAATTGTGGGCGGATCTTATCTAAAAGATGAGGATTTATGAATGAAATTCTGCTTTGCATGTTGAAGAATACAAATTCAAAAGGAACCCATATCAAGCTAAACAACTCACTAAAAATTTGACAACTTTGATTTGAATGTGGATCAAATTTAGATGATCACCACAAGCCGGAATGACTGGCAATGTAGGTTTTTCTTTTAATGAGACGGCTGTTATTCTGTACCAAAATGAAGATTTTCTATAGAACACAGAAGCGTCTCATAGATCGTAATAAAATCGCGCGAGTATTCATCGAGTAGAAGTAACACACAGCGTGGACTTTTTCGTGATACTGTAAATAAGCAGAGTCTAAGCATAGATGGGATTCGGATATGATACTCGGAATAGCACCTAGATCGATCGATGCCAATGTGATGAGAAAATATTTAAAACTGTTGTTTGCTCCCCATGATCTCCTCCGGACTTATTTCAATTTCACGCTTGAGCCCAAAATCCGATAATTCCATTCCGAATATGGTCGATTTCTTGTAAGTTCTCGTTAGATCAATTGTTTGTTTCCGAGGTTCGATTCACAAACCGAGTAGCAACTTCAACCCCAGCAGAGAAAAAAGATGAATGGTAGAAAATTTTCGTCAATTGTGATGAATGATTTACGGACGAGCCCTCATGCTGCATTCACGAGAATTTTTGATAACTCCTTTTAAAATCAATCAAGTCATCAACACTCACTCACTAATACCAAATCAGACTGAATTTTTGTCAGTAAAACGGTTCTGGAGAATCTAAAAACTATGAAGGATAATTTCATCCGACAACATAGCATGTCAATTAAAGTTGTTCCTAGTTTCCTCCAAAAATTCGCAAATGCACGACTAATACTACCTAGTAAAATTGAATAACTCACCATCCTTGGTACTTGACTCGCGTCTCTGTTGTAACCTCAAGCTCGAGGTAATTTTGTGTTGGATAGCAAACCGCGGCGATGGGCTGCGAGTTGCAGGGTAACGCCAGAGCATATTGGGGCTGCCTGTTATTCCTAGAAGGTGAGCTGCTGCTGTGCCTCGATAGAGTTTCTGGTGAGACTATCACTGCAGATGGCGAAGCTGGAGATGGTAAAGCCGCGGGTAGACCCGGCCAGCTGAAACACGGAAATGTATAGAAAACCACTTACTTTAGTCTTACTGAACTGCACAAGTGTGTCTATAGATGTAAAAATTTTTGGCTCAAGGAAGAAACGAGATAAATCAAAGTGTGCAACGAAGCTGCTGATGCATTTTATGCACAAGTTCCAAGCACAGCCTCGGGCCCTATTTGAACATGGTGCACTTTCAACTTCGAGCTTCCGAACTTTCGAATGTCTCTAGAGTGGTTGATAGGTGTAGAGATGGTGGGAAAGCAGCTCGGAGAGTGGTTTGAGGTTTCGAAAAAGAGATGGGAATCTGAATGATTTCACAGTATAAATTATTTGAAAGATTCATGAATTCCGAAAAATATCCTGCAGCGCTCCCTCTACACTGATCAGTGAAAATTGATCCCAGTCAGTGCATTTCCACGAATCTAAGGTGGAATTCCACGTCAAATTGGTAAATTTTCCTACAAACCAGTGGATTTACTGATTTACGCCAAGAGAGTAGAAATGCCATTTCATTTGGATCGGAAATTGGTCACGGAGGAGAAAATTCTCTGATGGCTATCGTAGAAATTCCGAAAACTTCAAATTCCGGCATAAGTAAAATGTCTTTTCTCCCATTGGGGTACATTTCAGTGGATCGAGGATGTAATCTCCAGGCATTATCATTGGTTGGGGTCTAAATTTTTGCGGTTTTCCAATTATTTCGTCCATCTGATCCGAGCTTTTTTCATGCTCTGATGCCGTTGATGCGGTTGATCTTTCGTTGATTTTTTGGAATTTTTTGAAAGCTTGCGAGAGTGCACTCTTAATTCCTTGGGCGGAATTTCGTGTCACAAAATCTACTGAGATCTTCAATCGAGCCGTTTTGGAATGGATTTATCCACCCCAAGATATTGAAACCTCAGTCCAAGCGTTGCATTGGAGACGTTCACCAGTCTAAGCGGGGATGAGAAAGCGTGTTGTCATCAATTTTGTTAGAGCCAACCTTTTGAATCGGTGCGATTGGATATCACACTTTTCTATCAACTGATTGTAATTTGATGCGTTCACTGATACGCAATTTTTTACTAATTTTATTTCAGTAATGAACTGGATTCCCATATTCCGGCAAATATGTCTGTATGGGAGTAGATTGGTCTTAATTTCTTTGTTTTTATAATTCTAAGTATTGGGGCTAGATGGGGCCATTTTGACAAGTGGTGGACTGATGTCTTCTTCTTCCCTATAGACGAGACGTGAACTCACCTCCAGCACTTCTTTTTTATTGAAGTAAAGTGTTCATAGAGTGAATTTACGTCTTTACTGGACCTACAGTTCATGGTGGATTTCGATCCACCAAAAACACGATAAAGACACTTAAAAAAAAGTTAGATATCCCGGCACTGGGGACCGAACCCACGATTTTTCGGTTGAAAGGCGGAAGCTCTAACGCTGCCAAGGCGGGTTCAATTATGTTCTTAGAAAAGAAAAACACTACAACCAATGAGAGGTGCTACTGACCAGGTGGTGGCATTGTCGATCGCAAGGGTGGCCTATTGAAATAGCATTGGCCACCCTTGCGATCGAGAGTGTCGCCACCTGGTGGAGATGCGGTTGGTAGCACCTCCCATTGTCGCTGGCAGTATTTTTTGAGCCAGTAAAAGAAGGTTAAGATTGGAGAATAAAAAGTCTCAGGTCTTACCGGTGGAACCCGTCGCCCATTGGCCCCAAAACACAATTTTTTGCTGACACCCTCGCTTCAGCTGAGTTTTTGAGATATCGGGGTGATTTGAACGGGATTTTCTTCATTTTTCAGCCAACTTCTGAATTTACAAGCCTAATTCTCTCCTATCAGCAAGGGAATGGGCTGTAGAACCCCCTAGAACACTCAAGAAAAATCCATGTCGGAGCGCAAATGCGTGACAGCTCTCTATAATGCCCAAGGTAGCTTCTGGAGATAGAAATTTGAATCTCGTCAATTATATATCATGATTATTTTCTGTTTAGATCTGTGGAGTGAAACCTCTCCACATCGATTCGTATGGGAATCCTCCTCGTAGCACTCCGTATTGGATTTTCATTGAGTGTTTTAAAGGTCTACTAGTCATCCTCTTGCTCCCAGGAAAGAAACAGCTTAGTGCATTCGAAAGTTGTTTGGAAAACGAAAAAAATTCCGTTTGAATCATCCCGATATCTCAAAAGTTCAGCTGAAGCAAGGTTGTCGGCAAAACATGTGGGACTAATGTGCGTCACGGTGAACTTGTTGAGGACGCTAAAAATTTGTGATCACGACAAGAAAAATTTCCTTGGCAGGAGTGTGTAATCTAGCCCAGATTTGGTACAATTTGAAACTCCTATTTGTAAGCATCCCGCATTGTTGTCTGAAGTCACGTAAGGGCCTCTACAGAAAGTGCGCGATGCTCTTTTCTCCATTTTTCCCCCGTGTATAAGCATAGACGCTGTAATTGCAGTAGCCGCCACGGGCGCGCAATGGCGCTACTTCCACGGGGAAAAGAGGGGGAAAAGGAGCAAATGCGCACTCTCTGTAGAGGCCCTAAAAATCTGATATCTTGTGAATTTCTCCTTCAATCAAACGTTCAAGAGCACCACTGAACATAACTGGAAATTCCATAAATTCCGAGTCATTCTTTTCAAGATTTTTGCCAAGTTTATAATTCACCTTTGACAAATGTTTCAGACCTATTTGGGCTGGAATTTTCAGTCAAACTCGATTGGCTATTTCAGTTAGTCTCCGAGTGGGAATTTCATTCGCTTGAAGTAAAAATCTACACCAAGGAATTAGAGTGTGATGAATAATGCTAGATGCGAAGTTTTGTTACAACCCCACAATTTCTACTGATAGGATTAAGAGATCTAAAACGAGTCTAATATCGGAAAAAATGACGTGAATCGTGTGACAACGGTATTCCAGATCAGATGAGACTCGGATAGCTATACCATCACGTTGATAACGCGACCCGGCTAATTTAAGGTCAAATGCAATGCTCGGTAATGAGCTTGGTGCACGTCACATTGACACTGCTCTATCTTCTTGAGTGATACGACCGACTAAACGCTGGATCGTGACTGGCCACAGAAATGAATAATTACCCACTTTTTCATCAATTCTTTTCATTTCTTCTTGAGATAATCCGTCACTGTCATTTTTTTCTTTCCTCATTCTTTGTGGAGGAAGAAAATAGTATAAAAGTTCTCAATTAACAAGGTTGCCTCTGAATTTATCTGTATTTGAGTGATATTAGGTGAACCGTCGTGCTAATTTAAAATTTCGAAAGGTGTGATTCGTTCCACTATTTCTCCATATTCTTGTGCTTTTCTAAAAAACCCCAGGCTGCAGCATCACCCAATCATGAGTAACGAAAGCTATATCACAGTTTTGTCTGATTGACACTTACGTGGCGATTCTCATTCATACTGGTCATTCGTAAGCTATCTATACCGTTAGTTCTGCAATGAAGTTATCTACAATATTATCGATGAAAACTGGACGGAACAATGTGTATGTTCGTGTATGTTTTCATCATTTTTAGTTGATTTTTCAGCGTAAAATGTAATAACGGCTGGTCAGCATCCGAATGAAGATAATAGGTAAACTCAATCAAATTTTTTGAGGTGATTTGATGAAATTTCTCCCTATCACAATGATTGAGGCTCTCTAGAGCTTCATTTTTGGCTCGAAGTTCCTCATCTCCCAGAGATCAAGTTTTCGAAATTTGTCGATAGAATTTAGAGTGTTTATTCTCTGTCTCACGATCCTAACTTAAATCTAAAAATGTATCAATACCAGAAAGAGGTTTTCCGACGCTTACAGTCTCGTAGAATCCGGTAATAGTGTTATAGAAAGGGATATTCCTTTTCCGTCTCGATTTCTTCGAGGTCTCAACAGATCCGCAAGTATCACACTGGGTCGATAAAATATCCACTTCCATCTTTCAGATGTCCCAGACATGGAGGATTTCGAGTATCAAGGCAGGTGATCCCATTGGAAATCCAAGCTTCTTACCTTCGGGAACACGTACACCGCACGAATCAAACGATCCAGACTGCACCCTACCCACCTTACACCCCAGATTACTCACCTCAATCCTCATATTCCTCACATACGACAATCCGTCATTGGTTTGATCCTTACCTACACATTAACATTTCGAGATCCAGCTTCATATATTAGCCTCATCTACGTACAAAGTCTACACTTGAGTTCAACCTTCGTACGCACGTAGACGCAGTTTTCTGACACCCCATACCCTTACTTTGTATATATATCTTGGGGCCGAATATGATCGAGCCACGGGGCGCATACAAACAAGCCTCAACTTGAAAACAAATGATCGCGGGGGTGCGTGTGCACCGACAGGGGTCTAGGTTTATAAGGATAGAGAAAACCCCCTGTCGTGAGGTTATAGCTTGAGAAGGAGGTATATCAGGGGTTCGGTATGGGACAAAAGCTCTCTAGCTTGAGGTAGGCTATGGTAGTGTGTTATATAGGGGGTTGACTCAGCTTCAGAGTCGATGCTGCTGCTGTTGGAGTGGTGGCATTGTCGATCTTCGACAGGATTGCCTTGTCACCCTTCTCCTTTTCTAAGCAATGTTGCGGGGTTATATAGATATAGAATCTTAAAGTAGTGCGCCCTCGAACGCCCTTCTTCTTTCTTTTTTTCCCGATACTGAGGTGGCTGATGCAGCTTGCATTCGACACTCGAGATTACGTGTGAGTGTGCTAGAAATACTTCGAGACGTACTCCTTTGATTAATCATGACTACTGTGCGATGTAGGTGGTGACATGACGGGTGGCAATAATTGCGATGCAAATATTATTATTTATTCGGGTGGCTATATACTTGTCAGGTGCTTGATATTCGATTAACACGATTATCAAAAGGGGAATTTGAAAAATAGAATCTAATTCCTGCAGAACTCACTTGGTATACGTGGAAGGGGGAAAATATCATCGTACGATGGTCCCATTGGCTTTACAGAATTACTTCATGAGTCAACTTTTACCGTTGATCAAATTCTACTTACTTAGCTTTTCATCGAAGCAATCAATCGCGTTGAATCAATTTGAAAGGACAATGTTCTCGATGGTCCTTAAAAATCTGTAATACCGTCAAATTGGGTAACTTTGGTACAGTGGGTGCAACTTTGGTACACCCCTGTAAAATGACTTTCAGAGCTGCGTTCGGCAAGGTAAATAATTCTATCGCTCTGAAACCTATTCTCCCCTCTTGGCACACGCATAAACAATGTGTTGAGCCACCGTAGATCCCGCGTGGATGATTGTAGTTGTTTGTTGGAGCTTTTCTCAAAATGGCTGATTTAGCAGCGATACGCGAGTGGTCCAGTTAGTGTACCTGGCAAGAAGTGTTCCGAAACGAACTACGGGTGAATAACGGTACGTTTCGACCACATTTGTCACCATATTGAAGGAACCATCGTGACATTAGGGTATTTGAAGCATTCGGAATTTTAATGAATGAAAAACAAGAAAAAAGCCATGAAAAAGTGTACCAAAGTTACCCCACTCTAGGTAAGAAGCATGAGGATAGGGTAACTTCAGAACACCTTCCTATGACAGCTTCTTTCCATCTCACCTTGAGTCGAGTGATGGTCTATGAGGTTTTAAAATGTTTCAAACAGCTCAAAATAAGATTTCTCTACGATTAATATTAACTCACTCGCATGGTTGTCGGTAGAATTGGAATATTTTATCAGTGTACCAAAGTTGCCCCATCGGGGTCTAGCTTTGGTACACTTCTTAAACTCTCAACAGCTCCTGCTCAGACACATCAAATTGAACTTTGTAGCCCATCAATCGAAAACTGAAACTGTAAGCTTGAGATTGATCACTAATAGAGGTGGGTTTTGTCAATGTATGTTGAGATACCGAGCCAAAGAAAATGAAAAGTAAGGAAATCGTACCAAATTTACCCAATTTGACGGTGGATAACGACTTCAACCACTTATCTGATATCTCCAATCAGTCCCTAGAGAAACTAACCTGAAATCTCAAGAATCATCCAAAAATTCTACTTATCAGCGAATCTTAGTTTCAAGTTCCTATGAAAAATCTAAGCGCTATGCTTTATTTATCATCCCGTTTGCTGCGGAGGCTGAGAACAGTGATCTTTGCCCAGCTGCGGCGGGGCCCACGGCAGTGAGCCCCGCATAATGTTATTTCCCATAGGGACAAAATTCTCAGCACTAGGGGAAGGACATGCGGGGCCCACTGCACCGGTGGGCTCCGTCGCAGCGAACGTATTAAAAATTGGTGTCGAAGTTGATTGAGCCCCTTTATCACGTGCATGACAAGATATAAAATGGCAATTTTGAACATTTTCAGATCCATTCAAATAAGATGTCAATTTTGCGAACGTCTCTGGATATCCTGAATTCGTGAAGAATAAGATCTAGTTCCTTCTGAATTGGGTACTCAATTTTTTATCCCATTTGACCAAGATCGATTTCATCATCATTTTCTGAAAAAATTTGATACGTTCATGAAGGGAGTTTTTTGGAAATTTAATTTGGTCTCAAACTGGCCTGCAGACTTCCTGTAAATATGTCTACGTGGGAGTAAACTCTTCTGTAACTCTCGTTCTATCTCATCATTTATGTCTTTGACAAACTAAATCACCAAGAAAAATTCCCGCGTAGAAATTTGTTAAATTGGCACTATATCCGCAATATATTGCAAATTTCAATTGGCAATATATTGCGGGAATATTGCAAACGGCATAAGCAATATTTCCGCAATATTTCGCCAAACCTCAATATCCAATATATTGCTAACATGTTGCTAACTTTCCACTAAAAAAATCATTTTGAACCTTATGCGGATGCATTGTTGGTTTTGATTATTGTCATTTTTGACATTTTTTTGATATTCATGTTAAAATTTTGATTCATGTATAGATTTTGGAAAAGTCACTGTTTTGTTATGATCATACAGCCATTTATTCACTCCCCAAAGTAGATCAATCACATGCATTAGAATTTACAGACTCGGAAACGCCCTGCAATTCTCGGCAATTTACTAGCATTACTTCACACGGATTTCCATAACACAGATCGCTTTGCTTGGTTTCGTGAAAATGGATAATCGTACGTGATGTGGATGGACAGATTACTCACGAACGATTGAAAAATTCACTGACATGGATCTAACAAAAGGCGTACAAATTTTGAAGAAAAAATCATCGCACATGCAAAGTCTTAAAGGTCTTGCGAAGGAGTTAAGGACTTGATAGTGCATATAATGCCAACTGCTCATCTATGTATTTTGAGTGCTCCGTCGACTACCGCAATCGTTTGTCCCCTGGAGTAGCTCGTACTCGATAGTAATTTTCCAAACCCTGCACCTTGTCGAACACATGAAACAGGGTCCCAAGTAATTTTTCTGTGCAGCCTGGAGCTGTAAAAGAACGGCTTGCCCCGATGCTTTCTCATCAATCCTCAGCTCGGCTTGATCTGGAAATGGAAGATTTCACACAAAGAATCATGCGGATCACGAATTCATTTGCTAAATACTCTATAGATCTTGGGGTCATGATTAACGAAGAAATTATCAAGAGGAATCGCACTTGAAAGTGATGACAACAACAAATGGCCGGGCTAGGTTATGAAAATTAGATGGTGGTATTATTGGACAGCATATGATTCAGATTAAATAGAAATACTTATCTGATGTACGCATTTTCGTCGACAATCGTACTGGTCATCCATTTCTGAATTATTTCAAATATTATACGCCGAAACGTGGACGAGTAGGCTTGCAGAAATGTTCATGAACTTTTTCTGTTGTCGAAATCTCGAGCAGACTGAATTAGCTCTTAACCATTTGTTGTTATCCTGAAGTACCTATACAGTCTGCTCAAGATTTCGACAACAGAAAAAGTTCATGAACATTTCTGCAAGCCTACTCGTCCACGTTTCGGCGTATAATATTTGAAATAATTCAGAAATGGATGACCAGTACGATTGTCGACGAAAATGCGTACATCAGATAAGTATTTCTATTTAATCTGAATCATATGCTGTCCAATAATACCATCATCTAAATTTCATAACCTAGCCCGGCCATTTGTTGTCATCACTTTCAAGTGCGATTCCTCTTGATAATTTCTTCGTTAATTATGACTTCAAGATCTATAAAGTATTTAGCAAATGAATTCGTGATCCGCATGATTCTTTGTGTGAAATCTTCCATTTCCAGATTAAGCCGAGCTGAGGATTGATGAGAAAGCGTCTGGGCAAGCCGTTCTTTTGCAGCTCCAGGCTGCACAGAAAAATGACTCGGGAGTCGCGGCCCTGTTTCATGTGCTCGACAAGGTGCAGGGTATGAGAAAACTACTGTCGAGGACGAGTTGTGCTCGGACAAACCAATCGCAGTAGTCAGCGAAGCACACACAAAATGCATAGATGATGAGCTGCAGCTATGGCAACAAAATCTTGGGGCTAATGCATGCGCGAAGATTTTCTTCTCTGCATTTGTTCATGAGCCTTTTGTAATATTCATGTCAGTGAATTTTCCAATCGTTCGTGAGTAATCTGTCCATCCACATCACGTACGATTATCCATTTTCACGAAACCAAGCAAAGCGATCTGTGTTATGGAAATCCGTGTGAAGTAATGCTAGTAAATTGCCGAGAATTGCAGGGCGTTTCCGAGTCTGTAAATTCTAATGCATGTGATTGATCTACTTTGGGGAGTGAATAAATGGCTGTATGATCATAACAAAACAGTGACTTTTCCAAAATCTATACATGAATCAAAATTTTAACATGAATATCAAAAAAATGTCAAAAATGACAATAATCAAAACTAACAATGCATCCGCATAAGGTTCAAAATGATTTTTTTAGTGGAAAGTTAGCAACATGTTGGCAATATATTGGATATTGAGGTTTGGCGAAATATTGCGGAAATATTGCTTATGCCGTTTGCAATATTCCCGCAATATATTGCCAATTGAAGTTTGCAATATATTGCGGATATATTGCCAATTTAACAAATTTCTACGCGGGTTACTATTGAGAATCTTTTTTGATCAAATATGAGTTGAATAGTGGGCTCTGACGGTGATTTTCCCTTTAAATTCGTTCAAACTCGTTGAAATCGAAATCAAAATTGAAAACAAAATCGTTGAAACTCAACAATGTCAACCCATTCTCCATTTTGAAAGATTCAAATGAGTTTCAAGATGAGTTTGGTTGACAGAATCCCGATAGTAGATGGAAATCATGACATGCATAGGTCACCGTGGGTAATAGAACAAGCTACCTTATGATTAAAATAACGTGATAAAAGTTGGGTGAGTAATCCAAACTGACTGATGATCATACAATTTTATTACACAGAATCGGCCTCTTATTGGTCTACGATTTTCATCAGTGCTTCCACGGAGCTCGTGCACGTTTCGCGCATACCTCTCGAGCTTCTCCCGTTTCCGCAAATACGCCATACACATAGCCTCATTTCGAACTCCTAACACATTCTCTCCTTTGCTAACTCCCCCCCCCCCGCCCTCAAGAGCAGTTTCACACGTATAACTTGGGTGTAGGAGCTACTCCTCAGAGCCCACAAACGTACCTATTTTCCACCACTCGGTATTGCGCGTATAATATCCCGTACATCGTAGAATATGCCTCCTGAGACAAGAACCCAACTTCACACAGGCACTCGTATCTCTTGGATCGAAATTATCACCGCCTTATCGTCCTTCTCTTGGTACACCATATCCATCCTTCTTCATATATGAGTAGTTCCACGCGAAAGCGACCCACGAAAAAGGGTCATGTCTCAGATTCTTTTGTTAAAATTCTTAATCGATTCTATGGTACAAAATATGAACTTTTCACTACCTATGGGGTCCCAAAAAATTTTTTTGGTCCCATGGCGAGAATTTTCGAAAATGAAGTAAAATACATTTTCTTATATTCTAGCAGCTTTTTTGCACTAAAATGCGAATAAGTCGAGTTTGCTCCCAGATAAAGATACGCGGCTTGCGGCATTCGAAAGGTCTTTTAAAAACCTATCAAAGTCGCTATTGAAAAGTTGTTTTTGAGTTTATGGGCAGCCTGTACGAGCAAAAGTGTGAAAATAACTAAACAGTGAATTTCTCAGTTGCCTATTTTTTTTAATTTTTGAAAATCACATATTTGATGTAAAATTTTGTGTTCTTTTAAGTGGTCCCAATTTTCTTTTCCGACGTCTAAGGCCTGTTTCTTCAAATTTCCGCAAACCTATTTTTTAGGCAGTTTGGAATCGTCTGTTTACTGCGCATGCGCAGGAATTTGGACTGTTAGAACCAATTCTATTGGGAAGCCAAGAAAATTTCCTTCAAAATGACTACTTGGCAAAGTCAATTTCATCAATTTGGCTCGGAGTTACAGCCTACAAAAGATGAAGCTTCAGCTCGATTGCGTCAATAGGCAAACGATACATCGGGCCAGAGATCGTGCCCGGATTTTCCTATTGTCGCGGTGTCTCCGATCCACCTCTTGTTGGTTATCGAGATTCGGTGGTCTTTCAAACGTTGTAGCTCCGAGCCAAATTGATGAAATTGACTTTGCCAAGTGGTCATTTTGAAGGAAATTTTCTTGGCTTTCCAATGGGATTGGTTCTAACAGTCCAAATTCCTGCGCATGCGCAGTAAACAGACGATTTCAAACTGCCTAAAAAATAGGTTTGCGAAAATTTGAAGAAACAGGCGTTAGACGTCGGAAAAGGAAATCGGGACCAATTTTTTCTGGAAGAACACAAAATTTTACATCAAATATGTGATTTTCAAAAATTGAAAAAAATAGGCAACTGAGAAACTCACTGTTTAGTGATTTTTCACTTTTGCTCGTACAGGCTGCCCATAACCCCAAAAACAACTTTTCAATAGCGATTTTGATAGGTTTTTGAAAGACCTTTCGAATGCCGCAAGCCGCGTATCTTTATCTGGGAGCAAACTCGACTTATTCGCATTTTAGTGCAAAAAAGCTGCTAGAATTTAAAGAAAATGTATTTTACTTCATTTTCGAAAATTCTCACCATGGGACCAAAAAAATTTTTTGGGACCCCATAGGTAGTGAAAAGTTCATATTTTGTACCATAGAATCGATTAAGAATTTTAACAAAAGAATCTGAGACATGACCCTTTTTCGTGGGTCGCTTTCGCGTGGAACTACTCATATACCTCTGATGCACGTATGCGTTATCATCAAGCTGAACTCGGTGGTTTTCTTCAATGGTGAGTTTTCTTGTTGTAAAAGTTGCGTGGATCAATTTTCGTGTATCCATAACCCCTCGTAAATTCTGTACACCATATATGTGGATGTATTCATAGGCGTGGGTGGCTCAAACACTATGGTAGTAGCACAGGCGTATCTTTTTGTTTGGGTCACGTCGCGTCATATCTTGAGAGCTCCTCCACAAGTTTTAGACGAAAGTTTTACGATCGCCACTGAAACCGTAGTAATTTTTGTGTAGCCGTTGGCAGTTCTAGGAGTCATTTACACGATTGCTTCGAATTTAAGGGATGATTACCATAACTGGTATCAGAATGTATTCAATGTGAAAATAAACAACCCGTTAATTCAAGTAGATTTTTTGAACTGCTATGGATCCATGGACTCGTCTTGACGATTTATTATGGTTCTGATGACTAAAGTGATACTTCTGTTGTTGATAATTGTTCTCCTTCACAGAAAGCCTCTGAAGATAAGACTCTCTCTCTCCTCGCTCATTCTCATCGAGTGAGTTTTGACGACTCAACTAGTTCACTGCCAAGCTAAGTGTACTCAACATGCCCTAACCTACTCGAATATATTCCCACGTGCTCTAGTTCAATTTAAGCTTGTTTTAAGACTTTTTATGTGCTAAAGTCAATTTGATTCCGATCAAGTACAGCCGATCCATCCCAATTCAGCCAGAAAGTAATTTTTTTCGAGTTTGCGAAAGGGTATGCTCAACATGACCCTATTATTTATAATACCGCAAATCAGCGGTAAAATGTTTCAAATCATTCTCGTCTCCGTGCATCAACATTTGTAGCTATTTGCCGGTCCAAAACACTATTTCCGACCTATTTTGACGTGATGAATACGCTCTAAGTGGTAAAATAGTCTTACTGCAAACTCTCTCGAAATAGCAGTAGGCAGGGCATTCTGGATACACACTAATTTTCGCCTTCTTATTTTACAAATGATCGCCTAATATCTCTAAGAAATTAGCTCCCAATCAGGATTTTGCAACTCTATTAGGGGATTTTGAAGGTCCCGAGACGAGAAAGCGAATATAATAAAGTATGTTAAGATTGATCGGATTAAACATTTATGTCATCAGTCGCGATTCCCTTGGCAATTTCTTAGTTGTGCAGAAGCGAAAAATTCAAATCTCGCTCCAAATTTGCTGGGACACGCAAAAGTCATTGAGTCGACCCAAACGATTGAATCTCTCATATTTTTACATAAGAAACGTAAAGAAAATTTCGCGGGGAGGTCAACGAGTGCCCAGTTCTGAGATCGGTATGTGGTGGCATGTTGGGTACAGAGGCAGGTGAGAGACAATTACCTTACGATTTTTGTCTCATTCTCTGAATTTATCGTCTCATATAATACCCTTATTGAGTTCCTTGATACTCTTCCGTATTCTCTTTCGTAGACAATTTGAAAGTAAGAGAAGACCTGCTTCATGGAATTAAGCATTTAGAAATAGTTCATGAACCACAAAATTTGCATTCGATGACCAAACTCATTTTATTGCATCTGTGTGGATCAAAAATGGTTCTTAGACAGATCGTTTGAGAATCCAAAGATTGCTTGAAACATTCAAGTCGTCCCATGAAATTTTGATATCAATATCATCTGCTCAAGACTACTATCAGCTATATTCTCACATCAGCACGGAAATATTATAGAGAGAAGCACGTCAAAGAGTTGGTATGTGCTTTATTATCAACTGGCTAAGTCGATGGAATCTGCCAGTAGCACATTCATTTTGATGGTGGAAATTAGTGGCTCCATATCTCACACACAAGATGCGATTCAAAAGCAAAGTTGAGGCGGAAGTCATTTTGTCGCTTGCCATTCTTGCAGGATAATTTTTCTATTGGGCCATTGAAAGCGTGTGATAAAAATTTGCTTGCTGCATTCGCTATTGAGTTGGCAAAAATTGGTGTGATCCGAGAACCTGCAGTGTAATTTGTAAAACTTCTTTTCCATCTTGAGCTTTTATAGGTATAGAACAATACCGGCCATTATTCAATTCATGCTTGTTAGGTGTCAACGAGTGAGTTATATCATCGCAACGTGTGATTCTATTCGATCAGCTGTATGGAACCATTTTTTCAGGTCGCATGAAAGGAATCGCTCGAAAGCCATTCATGATTCTACGGTCGAATGGTTGGAAACCAACAAAAGCGAAATGAGCGATACCCAATTGTTAAATTTGTTTGTAATCAAAAGGAAATGCATTGAAAGTCCACGTGGTCTCTCACGTGAAAATATGCCAAAACTTACGATTGCATTCTACTCATAAAACATACTATTAGCTCATAAAATCTTTCACAAAATCTTTTTCGCTTCGCATATTCACCTAGTTGTCTTCACAAGTCCGACGCGTACTAACTTGGATTCTTTTCCACAAAAACCTCAGCAAGTATGAACATATGAAAGCGTTTTGAAATTCCACCAATACGACATTAAATTGCATAATCACACTTAGATTGTACGAAGTAAAATATGAATGAAATTCCAATGGATTCCAGTTTTTTTTTTTTCAACCGAATTGGTTGAATATTGCCTTCGACTAGCTGCTACACAAAGTATCTCAACTGATTGAAATTTTCTCGCAAAGTTCTTTACTGTATAATCGAATCATCTAAGGATTCCAATAATATTCCGTTGCCGAATTGCATTCAGTTTTTCTGACAACTTTCTGCTCCAAATTCCATCAAATTTCAAAAGAACGGATGCATTTCACAACCTAATTGAATCTCCTGACATGAATTGTTATTGAAATAGATTGTAAAAAACTGGCAGAATGAGAAAGCCGAAAGCTCTCCCAGAGGTGTTCCCTAAAAGCTTCAAAGCTCGAAACTGTCCCTTTTTGGGAAAGATATACCCACAAGTCTCAGTCTGGGGCTCAACATGTACGCTTTACCTGAGGGACGTCTCCTTGATGAGCATGTCCGTCACGGCAAAAGTCACGACCGGGACGTCAGCTGAGTTAGGTGTATATCTCCCAATACCATCAGTGTCTGACTTCAACGGCATCAGACAGCATGGCGCCGACGGGTGAATCGAAAGCTCTCATTGCACTGTAATACGGACCTACTACCCGCACATCACCGAGAAATCGACTTTTAACGTATTACATACATCCAGAGTGATACTCGAGAGCTCGAGCATAGAAGCCGAGATCGCGAACGGTACTGATGCGTATCGTGAGAGAGAAAGATAGCTTGGGCTATAATATTATCAGCGTTACCCCGTTCAATTCGTGGCTTGAGTGGACGTGAGACACGAACAATGTTTTATATAGGGGGACTGAATGGTTTAGACTTTAGCATCGAGCATTGAATCTTTTCAAATATCGCTCCTCACCAATTATACGCCCAGTAATGTATTTGTGTGTATTCTTGTTTTGATGAAGTTTTGAATGGAAATGATGTTGATAGGATTAAGTAATTCTAAGGATGTGATTAGGCGGCTCGAGTTATGCGTTTTGCAGTGTTTGAAAAATATAGTTCAAGGCCATATAGTTTGATGCTAAGTGTAAGAATAAGATTCTGAACGGAAATTGTCAAGTCCACGAGGTAGATTTTCATTCTGGATGAAGTTGATGGAACGTTGATATTCTTATTTATGGTGGGAGTTTGACTCTCCGTCGATTCTCTTTGCATTTTCTGTTTTTTTTTGTTACATAAGTATGGCTAGCGTTATCGCCTCTGTCGCTACCATGCACTCGTTCGGCTTGTGAATGTTCTTGGTAAGCCAGAGGCCCCTGAAATACTTTTGCAGCTCATAAATGATATTCGGAAAATGATGGGCAATGATCAATTTATGATCTTGAAAGGAGGTTTCTGACAAAGTTCAAGAAGGTGGCACCTTCTCAATCAGTGAATGGATCAGTCAGTCCTCCCATAACCCGAGCGGGTAAGCACGTAATATTTGTTGGTGAGACCAGACCGAATTAGACCAAACTAGAACTAATCATACCGATTGAGATTGAATTAGATTGAGATAGACTGACATAGGCAAACTTGAACGACCTAGACCAAATTAGACCGGACTACACCGAACCAGACCGCATTCGCCCAAATTAGACCGGACTAGACTGAACTAGTACGGCAATTCTAGTACGTCACTAGTACGGTCACCCTAGTATAGTACTAATACGGCACCTGCGCGGTCCTACCGGTACTAGAGCGGGACTAGTGGCCCTAGTGGTCCTAGCGTTACCAGTACCGTACTAGATCCGCACTAGTAGCGAACTAGACCGGAGTGGACCGTATTAGACCAAACTAGATCGGAGCAAACCAGAACATCGATCAACCGATCGACCCCCTCATTACCCATATGGTCACCAGTTATACTTTATCTCTTCTACGTAGGCAACTTGATACAAAGGATCGGGAACGGCAACTTTTGAGTGTTCGTTCAATTGTTATAACTCGTTACCGCTCGCTCAGCTTGTGAATATTCTTGATTAGACAAGGGCCCCTGTAATGCTTTTGTGGTTCAAGAATGATGGTTGCAAAGCGACGATTGATGATCAATCCAAGGTGCCAGGAAGAGGTATCTTATGAAGTTCGGAAAGATGATATCATCTTGATTCGTACCTGATCATAGATATATCCATAATTTTGGGAAATTTGGATAGACTGATCTGAATTTTCGGGTGGTTGAGTTTCACATATCAGAGTCTTGAACAATTGAGAAATTCTTTTATGAACTAGTCCTACTTACCCCGAAATATACCGAACTAGACCAGATTAGACCAAACTAGATAGATTAAGACCAAACTAGACCAAACCAAACTGCAATGGACCTAGTAAGAACGAACTAGACCGAATTAGATCGAATTGGACCAAACTAGACTTCACTAGATCGAATTAGACTGAACTGAGTTAGACCCGAGTAGACCGTATTAGTGTGGTAATTCCCATTCCCACCCCCATCCCCATCCCCATCCCCATCCCATTGTGGTATGAGACACATGATGCACGATCAATCAATAAGTTGTGCAATCAATCAATTGATCAGTCACTCAATGAACTAAACCGGACCAGATCCGAGTAGACCAGACCAGAGCGAACATGACCGAACCGGGGAAAATAGTAAGAGACTGCTCATAAAAGGCATACTGTATTTCTTTTCCCAAAACATCAAGTGTGTCAATATAGAGGATGATTTTTCTATGTACACATATCCACCTATGATACTCCTATGTACGAAGTGAAATAAATATCCAAGACTTTGCATCGCAAAAGGAGCCGGCAAGGCTCAATGGAATGTTGTCAGACTTGATCAATAACAAACAGGCAAATGATATTTACACCGATAGTGGTAAATCAACGGAATCGGTATCCGTTGGCTGTGCAACTATATGCCCGAAACTCAAATCAAATGTAACTTGTAGCCTTGTCAAAGATGCATCAGCTTACACAGCTGGAATGATTGCGATTTACAATGCAGTTAATATTGCTCTGACACACGTCGACGCAAACATTATATAATATTCAGCGATTCCTTGAACGCTCTGCTCTCATTAAAGACTGTCAGGATGGATGTGAAGAATAACCCGTACATATTCAGAGTCAAAGAGAAAATACTAGAATTTGGAACAAAGTCCAAATCGGTCGGCTCAATTTTTTCCCACTGAATTCCAGTGCATGAGGGTATTGTAGGTAACGAAAGAGTCGATGAAATGGCCAAGGAAGCATCCATGAAAGAAGTATCGGGGATATTAAAATCCTTTTCACCGATCTCAAGCCTTCTGCTAGAGAGATGGCTCACTCACAAATCCTCGAAACCATACGCCGAGAAAGCATGTAAGGAGGCATTCATCACTTCAGTAAATTTCACGGCTTGAATAAAAAACCGTGGTTTTCAGGCATGAATCTTCCAAGAAAAATTGTGATCACAACCAACAGATGCCGATGTGGTAATTACTCTTTGGATGCTTCCTTGGTGAACATGGGGCTGGTGATGATCCAAAATACTGATGTGGACATAACGAAACAGGGTCTGAATTTTGTACTATGGCAAGCCCTTTATATGATCAACAACGTGTTGAATTTGTATTTGAAGTGCGAACCAAAGAAATGTTCTCTCCTATGTACGCAGAACTTATATTGTACAAACCCCACTGCAGATATACGTACAACACTTCTAAAGTTTTTGAATGATTGTGACTTTGATATTGAGAAATGAGATCAAACTCAAAAGTAATATGTATCCAAATCCTCTGTAGCCAAAATGGCTTGGTGATACAATTTGGTAAAAGATTCAGATTGCTGGAATGAAAAAAAAAAAAAAAAAAAAAAAAATAGACCCAACCAGATCGATTTGGACTGAACTAGACTAAACTAGACCAAACTAGACCGGATTAGATCGAACTAGACCGAAGTAAATCGAACTAGCTGCGATGATTTTTGCACTTGTAGTCTCATTTCCTAAATGTCCCAGAAGATATCCCAGATCTCCCAGAAAGTCTCCCAGATCTCCCGAAATTTTCCCAGATCTCCCGGAAGATATCCTGAATCTTCTGGAGGGACAGATCTCCCAGTCCTCCCAGATGATCTTTCGAATCTCCCGAAAGATCCTTCAGACCTCCCACAAGATTTTCCAGATCTTCCAGATAATCTCCAATTCCCATCCATCTACCCAACCGGTCTCCAACCCATCCACCCCTCCTACTAGCCTATTCATTCACGCAACAATCCATCCACCACCCAACCGGCCATCCATCAAATTCACCTCCTACTCATAGCCATCCCATGTCTTTCTTACTGTGATGATTACATATGTAGGCTCAAAGAGTTCATGGTCGAAGATAAATGTTTTGAATCGAATTGATTTCAGAAGATCCGGAAAGAGTCGATCTTGTGGCAGTCAACGGCATAAGATTCAATTGGATTCGTGTGTGTTTTGGAGACCTTAAGAATCGTTGCTATCACTGCACGAAACTCAAAAAAAAACTTTCATGTGCTTGTGCCCCATCGATAACCCATTCAACAACTTTTCTTGAATTCTCCATATCAGGGAGTTATCTCATAACCAAATGCTGTTTACAGATTTTGGAAGAACTAGGACTCCTTTTCAGTATCCTTTTGATAGAGAATAAGAATAATGAGGCGAATATGGTCAAATCCTTCTTCAAGTCAAAGAGTTCATACCTCAGATTCAACATTGTGACAGATCATCCAAGGGCTATCGGGTTTCAAGAGAAGCCGAGAAAATTTCATCACCAAAGGATCTACGTCTAGTTAATTCGAATAGCGGGAAATTAGTTCATAATGGCACTAGTTCGCGTTAATGTAGCCGAAGTTTGGTGATTGAATCTACATGTAAATCGAGTGCATGAGCAGAATCTTCATTCAACTGTGACCTTACGGTGCGAAGTGAGACTGCAGAGAAAGCCGAACTGATTGAAACTTGGTGAATCTGCATTTGTAGGGCTCGAGTTAATTCTGTGTGCGAGTTGAATTAACTGAGAGCTAATCCAACTTCTCATCTTACTCATTTGTACGTTCTCTGTTTTCTAATGAGAAAATCAATTTGTCATATAGAATTCAATCTCTTGTTAGCCAAGTTTTTGAGAATCTCAAATTTGTTTTGATCAGAGGGATTACATCGTCATTATGATGTTGCACGCTGCTAATGAAATTTATGAATATAGAAGGGATGGAAACTTGATTTTAATATTGCTCTCAGTCAAGTTGATCTTCAAAATACTCACTCGGTGGTGATTCTGTCTTTTTTCAGGCCCGATGTATCATTGGCACACGACAGTCCGGCTGCCAGAGCATCAGCTTCTTCTTCAAGCCTAAGCTCATCTGAAGCTTCTTCAGGTATTGGTGGGAAATTTTCATTTATTGTGGGCAGCATGTCATTGTTGCTGTCCTCGAGAGCCTCTGCAAGCATTGCGTCGAGATTATCCGTTGGCCGAGTCACTTCTTCGATATCCGAGTCGATACCCTGTCGAAGGATGTTTTATGAGTAGAAATTGTTTTCATAATGGAGCATATAAGAATGGGCGATTTTGTTACCAGAAAGTAAGTGATTATGAATGAGTTGAATAAGATTTGGTCGTTTTTGAATTATTGAGGAAAATATTGCTCTCTTGATAAAACTATGAAAGTCAAAAACTGTTTGGCAAGGTATGTTTTGCTAGTGGAATGAGACTTTAGAGAATTTCGCAGAGTCAACTGCACAGATCAAATTAAACCCTTCTAAGACTGCCCTTGCACAGAGTTTACACGCAATTTATCATGCCTCACAAGGCTGATAGAAGTGGGGGTGATCAAGATTGCCGTCTATGAGACAATTTTTCAGACAGATGATTCAATCACAGAATGAGTTTTTTGTAGATGAGCCATAAAATGAGCCTCGTATACTCATTTTCCATCAATACAGAATCGTTAATGGTAACATCATAGCATGTCTACATCATTCATTCTGGATCTCAATCTTTTCGTCGGAAACATTATCATCGTTTCGAATCATCACTCAGATTTTTTAATATTTCAATTTCATGGCATAACTCCTCCCCAACGCCAACCAAGATTTCTATTCCAAGTCAATTGGATATCATCCAACCTCCTCTGGATTCAGAATCGTCCAAAAATTCATAAAGAGTCAACCATCGTATCAAAGGTCAAAGTTTCCGGTCACATTCTTGGAAATGCAATAAAAAAAAAAGTGATACGAGAAAAGCCAGTCGCTAGACAGTGAACTGGGTAATTGAAATAGTACTCAGCATAAGAAGGAAAAGGGTTATATATATCCAAGGCGTGGGATGACTGCTCACCTGAGCAAAGTCCATGTAGAAGGAGTCCCTGGAGTCGGAACTACCCCGGCGTAGCCGGAGGCTCAGGTCTGGCGAGCTCTCACCCATCCTTTGCGTCTTTTGTCCCCTTCTCGTGGGTCCACTTTTCTAACGGCTAGTCTCAGTTTCTCCCCTCGGTTATCCTGATGCTATCCTCTTCGTTGTCCTCTTCCTCTTGTCACCTCTTGGCCTCTTCTCTCTCGCTCATGTAGGACTCTGACACTGGCAAGCGTACGTCGGCGTGATCATACAGACTCCTCTTGCTGCTTCCTGTTAGAGTAGCACTTCATTCTGCGATGTGACGACGTTTGGGGAATTTTGAAAGAGGTCGACCTGGGTTGGTACATATAAGAATAAGAAGAATAGTTAGAAATAATGGGGCTGAGAATGCTGAGTGAATTGAGTTAGGATTTGCCTTGATGGCTTTCTGACATAGAGTTTAAAAATTTCATCGCTTAACACAAGGTTATGAGATTATCACGAGCCTTGCACTGTTAGAAAAATATGACAGGTTCATTGACGATTGCGGGTGCTTTAAAAGTAGTAGCTAATTCTGTCTCGCTCATTCTTCCAATAATAATTCTAATTTCAGAGTGACAGAGGCACCCAGGGACTATGAATTATCTAAGAAGCACCGGGTAAGAGCCACGAATGACATTTTTGGTTACGAGGTTATCACGTTCGCTGCCAGGCCGAGAACTGGACTCCCGTATTTCGATGAAAATTTCTGTATGGGAGCGGATTCTTTCTTAAGTCATTTTTTATATAAGTTAAGTGTACCCAACTTGCCCACATATGCCGATCTGAGATATGGGCATTCGTAGACCTTCCCGATTTTACATTTTTTACATTAAAACATGAGAAAATGAGTGGTTTGGATCGACTTCGAATAATTTTTGCGTTTTCCAGCAAATTCAAAGTGATTTTCTTGTTTCTCATGTTTGCATAGCTAAGAAGTCACCGAGGAAATTGCGCTCAGTACAAGC
The DNA here is from genome assembly GCA_029851415.1 of Eretmocerus hayati. Classification (NCBI taxonomy): domain Eukaryota; kingdom Metazoa; phylum Arthropoda; class Insecta; order Hymenoptera; family Aphelinidae; genus Eretmocerus; species Eretmocerus hayati. The sequence goes on from CM056742.1 coordinate 138,925,864, forward strand.
GGTGCCAAAGTTTTTCAGTTCCACCAATCTTAATGTACTTTAACGCATTTGATTCCGCATTTCAAGACTTTTGAAATACGTCTTTTGGAGTTGCAAAACTCAAATCTACAGTTATTCTATGAGCGAAACACGGAGATGCTTTGTGAAGCAAGAGTGCCAACATCAGAGTGTACCCAACATGCCCCCATATGGTTATCTCGACGGGGCGTATAGTTACGTCTTTATTACCACTAAGAGCGTGTTTATCGTGGCAAAATAGGTTGGGGGTAGTGTTTTGGACCAACGAAAAGCTCTTATTGTGGTTGCACGGTGATGATAACGGATAGAGACGATTTTTCGACACGCTGTGTGGAAATAGTAGATTTCGATACAAGGGCGGGGATGTTGGTTTTTGCGGCCCGAGGAAGCAGTGCGTGCAGTCTCGTTCGGCCTCGAACGTGCAGATGAAATCCAAAGTCGCACCTGCCACCCCCGAAACCGTGTTTGAGCTACAGTGGAAATTTTTAGAATTGTCCATATAGGTTCTCCTAAAAAAAGTGTAAGAGATATATGTACTTACAACGCTAAGACCGTTAACTCTTCATAACCTGGGGGGGGGGGAGCTGCAGAATTCATCAATATTAGTGCTGCCGCGATACGATAAAAATCGATAATTTGAAGATGTCGTTATCGAGCATCGACATTCCATGGCTTATCGATGTCGTTATCGATGTCGAAAAATGTCGAAGGTCATTGGCGTTATCGTATCGACCCTCACAATAATTTATCGACGATATTATCGATATCGCAGAGTTTTTTCAATTCTCAGTGCGACTAGGGGTATGCCAAACATACAAAAGTTCTCTTCACGTGATTAATGGATTACTCCGTATGCTGAATGTGGTCGTGTGATTAATGTACGAGTGTAAGTTTGGAAACACGAAACGCCAGGTGGAACCGGTACTTCAATCAGATATATCCTACCTTTCACGCGTACTAATGCCGTCGTCAAAGAGACTCCGTGAAGATTCAGATTCAAGTCGTTCCGATCAAGAAATTCGATCAAAAAAGAAATCAAAAAATGAACCAACAAGCAGTCAACAAGAGGATATAGCCAAGCCAAGACCTTCAACGAGCGATGAATTCAAAAATAGTGCGTAAAAGACAATAGAATCAGTGAAACATCAAATGTGTGGAGTATGAGATTCTGCAATATTTGTTAACATGACTTCGTTTGGAATTCTCGTTTGTTACAAGTAACTTATCGTGCACCACTGGTATATGTGGCATATAATCTTACCTAAAATAAATGACTTGTTTGAAATGACTCAGGGATTTGGGATACCAGAAATGACTCGTTTGACTAAAAATCCAATTGGATGAGTCATTTCTATTTGATCAATCTTCAATTGAGTCATTTAAAGTATCCCAAATCCCTGAGTCATTTCTAAATGAGTCATTAATTTCAGGCAAGGTATTCCGTTATACGATAAAATTTTCTGTTCACAACTAGTTGACGCTCTCACTCATTTCAATATTCTCAAAATTCACACTCGAAAATCATCCTAGGGATGATTCTGTTCGGATTGAGGAAAATAACCTCGATATCGATAATATCGCGACATGTCGCGATATAATGTCGATCGACAATTAATGTCGCTCAAGCAATGTCGTTATCGATGTCGGAAACAATGAGGGTTATCGATTTCGATGTCGATATTGTTTTTTTCGATATCGCGATACGACATCGACAATTTATCGATTATCGCGGCAGCACTAATCAATATACAGCTGCATATCGTAAACCTATGTCAATATTTCATGTTCATCAAGGTTCTATCATCTTATTATGGGTCCTGACTAACTAATTTGTACAGTGATTGAGGCTCGGATTGAGGTCTACAAATGGTCCATGAGTTTCCAGAAAACTTCAAAAACATCGTATGGCCTAATTTTCGGATTGGAGGAAATGATTCACGCCACTGTACGAATCCTATTCCACAATTTCTGACATTTTGATCAGGTTTGAGTCTGCGGATGTTAATTAGTGATGAAACAGAGATTTGTGGGACAAGACTACATGAAGTGTCCATAAACACCCGGAATTGTGAGAAATCTCATTATGACGTTAGAATGACCGGTTTAAACAGTGGAGTTCTTCAATGTTTTTTGAAATTCTAGGCGTAATACACCTAACCGGAACCTCCAAATTAGTGGAGTGACTAAAAGAAAGATGTCCATGCGTTTTTCAATGGTCTGGGTTTTAAGGGGTTGGATTCACCTCGAAAATGGTTGGACACTTACAAGAAAGATTCTAGACTTCATTATACGAAGTCAACAGGGGAGTACCTTCAAAGTCTGAGGCGAATTCCTGGGTATTACTTGTTAGCTCAAGGTCATTTGATAAGATGTACATGTGTTATTCATGATTTTCCCAGTTATTTTGTCAACACGCTCATGATGACAGAACGCGCCGGTGCGGCCCAAGTGTCATCAGGATTCGATTGTTAATCAGTAAATCTAACGTACACAGGGGAATAGTCCAAGATTCAAAATAACTTCTTCCATATTCGTGAGGATTAGTTTGGAGGTGGAGAGAAGTTCGAAGATGATTTGAGAAAAAGCTTGAAACAATGTATCCAAATGTGATCCCCTCTTTGAGTATCTAAAGCTGAGTGACCCGTAAGAACGAGTTCCTGATTGAATCTCAAGTTAGCATCATTAAATCTTCGAGGTATTTGGAAGAGATTGATTACCAATAATACCGTTAATCAATGAAATGAGAAATTCTGTCAGATTCACGATTAAGATCTCATCACCTAATTTCCCACGGAATACAGGATTTCAAAATCAATACAAAAAATTGACACACCATCACCAACGCTAAGTCCCACATCCCCATCTCCCATGGGAATAAAAAATGCGCGCATTCTCACAAAGATAGCTAGTCCATTCAAGAGTGCATCTCTGGAGTACATCCACTCTCTCATGATCCACTCGTGACGACATGCATCATCCTCAACCATTGCAACGCTCGATTCGGCTGCTCGATTCAGTCAGCCTACCCATTACAACCCCACTTACTCGCGAATGCACCCCACATCTGAGTAAGTAAACGCAGCAGCAGTAAGGCAAGTATCCGACTTTTAGCTTCCTTTGCTATACTATACTCCCAAGAGCTTTTCAAGCTCTTTTTGCCAGAAAAACTGCTACTCCGTAAAAGAGTGGAAGTCGAGAGACTCTAACGATTCCAAGAAAAAGTAACTCGGTGTTCCTCGTATCAGTAGCTACGCCCACGTATGGTCAGACGCAGCAACATTACGCGTTCCAAATGGAAGAATTCTCTCGCGACAATGCTTTTCGACTTGATTTATATTTATACACCGAATGAGTGTAACGCAGGGATGTAAGGAGTCTTTGGGTAGATGTGAGATTTGTGTACCCTGATTTAGGGTCATGGTATACGGTTGGGCGATGGCTGAGCGATTCGAACTCGATTTTGGGCGATGTTTAACGCGTTTGACCGTGTCATCTCCCTCGTCTGATTCCGGAAAGTCATGGTTAAATTTGCCGAAAGTAATCTAAAATGGATCGAAATTGAATCGACGGGTTGTGAGATGGTTTGGATGCTCTGAAGATGAGGTATGTGGAAATCGTGCGGAAATCAGGCGTGAAAAATTTCGATCGTCGGGGAATATCAAGCGGAAAAACGGTAAGAAGATTGAAAGCTGGTGAGGGTTTTGGAATGAGAAATTCTACCTCTGTTCAGGACAGAATAAGTGCCTTATCAGGTATGGTAAAGTATCAAACATCCAGGACCTATCCCGTGGTTTTCAAACAGATAATTCGTGAACGTCCAAGCCATCCTTCATAATTATAATGCATAATGAGCAGGCTTCCACGTGTGGATCCCTTCGAAGTTTTCGGTTACAATTACTTGAAAAAATATTCATTCATTATGAAGCACAGAATTTCGAGAGTGCTGCGGGGTATCTTTTTTATGAAATGCAAAAACCAAAGCTGACATTCTATTACAATATCGACCGATGGCTTTGGATTAATTTGCAGAAAGTACGAACGGTGGATCTGCTAAAAAGAGAAGATAGGAAGAAGAGAGTACGGAAACCATAGGTGAAAGATGAATGGAAAAGTTTTGAATGACACTCTTGGGACCAAGCCCTGACAATGTGTGTGAAGAGTACATATTCATTGAAAAAATACATTCTTGGAGTACAATTGAAATATATTTGAATGGTGACTGAGAGGAACATTTTGCAGACGTTTGCTAATAGATTGGGAAACTCTAATAATTTTCATCGTGGTTTTTTCATCGTTTGTGCTCGTTCGAGTGGCAGCAGTTGAAATACGAAAGAAATTAAAATAGTTTGCATCATCATTAGGATAGAATACCCATGGATCGATACGAGGAATTCATTATGCATTTTGCTCATCAGTGAAAGAAGCATACTTCTACAATATAGGAAGCATCCAAGATTTTCACCGGAATTTCATCTGATTATGAGTTTTTTGGTAGGACCCTCTGAAAATGCTCAAAAGAATACGATTCTCATTGACGATATCGGGTAAACTTTCGAGTATCCATGAAATGCGTAAGCCCTTCGTTAAATTTTTCCAACATCGAACATTCCAACAAATCGTTCAAGTAAGAAAATTGATTGAATATTTATGCAGAATGAATACCTCGGCACCATTTAAAATCGATGAAAATCCATTCTGCAAAAACATTCACATCGCATTGTATCTTTATATTTATATATATTTCGTTTGAAAGAACTTTCGCATCATTCCGTATTACGCACGAGTTCATTCACCTCAAAATATTTCGCGGGCTTTTCCCGAAGTCAAGGGCTCGTCTTGTTTCGCGACTCTCATCAACAGTCTGAGCTCGGTTTAATGAACTGCTCTTATACACCAACGGTGAAGCTCGCCCTACCTAAAGCTTGAGTCTGTTGCTGTCTACGTGAAAATCTGGAACGCATTCAATGGGTCTTTGAGATGAGCTGCTTGCAATTTACTGTCAGCCTTTCGTTGGATAGTGAGTAGTGTTCCTGATGGCTTTGATAGCTTCTTAAGCTCAGATTATTTATCGATCAGTACTGAGATTGATGAGGTAAGAATATCGTTTTACTATCGAGTATTATGGTAGCGCGTGAGATAGTAAACTGTGATATTCAATTTTGATTCTTCCTTTCCATCTTCATAACGCCTGCGCTTCATTCTGGGCTCATCCTCGTATTTAGCAAGTTGAATGGTTATTTCATGCTCAATATCCCAGATAAGAGAATAACAATGATGATGATAATTTTTACTGCGATGAGATTTGCAGTGAATATGCTCGATCGAAGTGATTTTCGATCACTCGAGAATATAAATCAGTGAAGAGTATGAATGAAAAATTGTTGATAGTTATTGTGAGGTGTATCGAGGATCAGACTGTAATTGATATGAAGTTCTGACATACCTGAGTTCCGAATGGGCAAGTGGAATCATTCGTGGAATATTCAGCTCAGCTGATATCACAACTTGAGTAACCAGTATTAATACCAAAAAGACTAAAATTTGAAATTGCTTGTCAAGAGCTTTATCGAATACCTAAAGTGCAGTAGCATATTTCAACTCAATGGATGAAAAGTTTAAGCCATCGCATTCAACTTTCTTTGCTCAAGAATCTGATAGGATTGCAAGATCAATTCCAGATATGATCGACAAATAAGTCTTGGAAACTTCGACGTTTCTACCTCTCAGTTCAATGAGAATTGGAGAAAGTTGAACCATTCGACGATATCGATGTTCTGGTAAATACCTTTGAGAGACATTTTCCGCTCTTTTTGTGTCTGGAGAGAGCAGCCACTTCTTGTTCGGGACAATTATAAAATGAAGCTGCAATCCCTTGTTCTTGACAATACTCTTTCTTTCCATTCTTTGGGATTTATCATCACGAATTATGAACTATGGATTGTATGATGGGATTATTTTCAACAATTAAATCTTATCAACAACTGCAGAATCTGATTTTAAAAGTTTCACATAAAATCTGAACACCCAGGTTATCATGAACTTGTGTGGAATTGTAATAAATCAGAGCATGTTAAATACTATTGAAACGTTTGTCTACCCCGAGGTCTGCCCACCATTCCGCAGTTGCCAAAATTTCAAATGAGTAAGAGTCTCATCATGATGTAAATCTAGAGATTTTGTATACAAACGTTGCCATTGCGGCATTCATCTCAACAGATGTCATCCATTGCATTCACCTGATGAATTTGGTAATCGATAATCTCGTTTACACAAATTCTTCAGAAAGAAAAATGTATCATTGAATGTCATGAGAACTCATCCATCTGCCAACCAATGCACAAACAAATTAGTCATTCCAAACTTGATTTTTGCAGAATATTGACGGAGAGAAGTAGCGGTCCTTCATGCCCCAAATGAGCAAATTCAAAAAAGAAATGGAAATTGACAGCGTGCAGTCTGCGTAGCCCACTCACTCGATGTTCCCCTTCAAACTAGCTTCGCGAATTCTATCTGCTCTTGTTTCTTACGCGCAAGCCAAGCAGCAAGAAAGATAATGGGGAGGGGGTTATTGGGGGGTTGAGATTTAACCTCTCTCAGTTTTCTACCCTCTTGTGTCAGAGACTTGGAAAATGTTCCACTGCCATGAAAGGCTGGAATTCCAACCATCTTCTTGGCGTCATTTGCCTGCCTTTGCACTCCTTATTATCTGCGAGCTTCCACGTGACACACGCCAACCCGCTCGACTGCTTTCGCGATCCGCTCCACGACTTTTGAGCATTGCTTCAAAGTAGTCGAAACGTATCTTGTTACCGTTGCTCATTATATTTTGCTTCTGGATTGTATCGAGTTATTCTCTTGTCAGATTCCTTGGGTGTATAATAATCTCGTTTCAGAAATGTCTGTGGAATAATTCATCGTTATGTATTTATGGTTAACGTCCGAGATAATTATGAACTTGTGTGGAATTTTTTACGATGTCTGACTCTCATCAACCCAGTCACTACACGAAACTCTGTGAGGTCAGAAAAGTATTCCCAGCAGTAAGAATAAGTATGCTTTTAGGATGGAAAAAGAATGAGGAATGAAAAAATTTCTATTCTCAGGAATGCCCGATTTCTATTTTCATCCCTTGCAATCCAGTAACCATTAGTTTCCATCTGTGATTCGACTATTATTCAATTGGAAAGTTTAACTAGAATTCTTACGCAGATCTCCTGTAATTTCAAGAATGCGGTCCCAAATTTTTGAAATCATTGATGTCCATCACAGTAGACAAGAACGTTGTTCAGGTTCAAAAAAAGTGCAAACAATTGGATATCGATCATGAGGAGATGCAGATTGGAATTTTGATATAGTTCGTGAATTTGATTAAATTCTAGCACACACCTCAAAGTAAACGACAATCACTTTGCGATAGAGAACTGAATACATTTCCCAGTCTTTTATGAGGCAAAACCCGCTGAAGAATTTATGGAATTTAAATAACATCATCAGAACTGATTACCGACACAGTTGGAGGGTCTCTGAGTGTCGGCTCGGCCGATCATCGAAGTTAAGCATCGTTGGGCGCGGTTAGTACTTGGATGGGTGACCGGTCTCGATCTCGGTCTAATCAACCTCGACTTGCTGACTTTTCTGATCGATCAGTTGACACTTACACCGCAGCAACGTGAGCGGGAGGCACAAAATGTTGCAATTACGATGTTCATGCTCACGAAAATTGGTATGAGCACCGTAAGGGTAGCATGACGAATGTGCCGAACTCTCCGAAGCAGGTTTTCACCCTTCAAGAGTTTTCCCTCGCGCCACGGGTATGATTCCTTGGCAAATGCGGAGAGAATTAGGATAGGATGAGTGACTGGATCTCAAAATTACCACGACAAAACACAAAATGTCAAAGCTATGAGATCCGCTACGGTTGTAATAGACCATTGGCTGAAGACTACCGTTGAATAGATAAGAAAAAAAAATCAGAACTGATCTATACCACAGTGTTCCCACGATATCAAAGTAAATGAAAACTCTCAAAGCATACACAGAATTAATGAGTGATTAGTTGAAGCGATCCCTATACTCTGAATTCACCATAATATTCGCGAACTACTCATCTACAAATACGGAATTCACTGAAGATATCTCAAAATCTATTTGACAACCAATGCGAATTCCAGCCTCTCGCCTTGAGTGACAATTCATTCCGATTTCCACCCGACGCGATTTGCACGTGGTGACGAACGTCAACGTACAAGCTCAAGCTTGGAAGCTTTAAAAAGAGGCTTACGCAGAGTTACGCTCTCCCGTCAAAGCTTTTCACACAAACCAATGCGGAAAATCGCGAAAGCAAAAAGTTCAAGAGCGATCGTGCATAAGCCGAGCAAAGCCACATATAGAGCCCAACCAAAGAGTAACCTGTGCACGGAAAGAGAGTTGAGGGCGTGGTTAACGATTGCGAATATACAGGTACAGGTAGAAAAGCCAAGAGAAAAGCACGTTCATCGTTGAGCTCGTGATGTAGGAAGCTGTGCGACGATATAACGCCATCCTCTCGTTCTAATGTGAGCGAGCGTTGATGAGAAATCGAATTAGTTCGACAGCTTTGTACTTGATGTATCGATGACGAGGCAAACCATACGTTGCATGTGTTTTAAAGCTTTGTGGTTACGATGTTGGTTGCACAATGATTTAGTTTCATTTTTTTTCCTTCCGAGGAAAATTAGGTAGCCTCATTTATACGTAATTTTGTTCGTGATTTTGAAGCGATGCTTCGAAGTGAGGGATGAATAATTAATCAATCTCATGAAAGGTATGCTCTTGAAGACGGTAATTGAGTTCTAAGCTTTCCTTTTGCTCAGATTTGCTGCTGTGATATTTCCTGTCGTGGTGGAAATAATGTAGTTGTTGCAATGTTTCTCGCAAAATGAATTAATTTTTATCGGAGTCAAATGATAGACCGCGATGCACCCCAAAAATCAAGATTGAGATGATCAACATGTAGATTCTAAAAAAAGTTTCCATGACGTCTCCAACTTCATCAGAGATGCAAGAGATACAATTCTGAATCACGGTGAATATACATATTCTAGGGTTGTTCTAATTCTGGCTATAATAAGATCGCAGACGCTGAAAAAATGAAGTATAACCCGAAGTGATTTTGTAACCGGTGCTATTGAATTTTACTGGTCTTATAGGGACTCCCCCAAATGATGATACTGGCTCGAATCATGAAGATTTCCTTCAGAGGTTTAATCATGAAATTCCGTACCAAACGCATTTTCCAGAATCAGCACATCCAATTTCGTCACACTTTTAATCATCTGAACTTCATTTAAGCATTCCTTCTCTGTGGTATCTCAAGATTATGCGATACACATTCAGAATATTTTAAAGGACTTCTGTCACCATCTGAGATCTTTGTGCTTTTTCTTTCAAAACCCTCCGGGACTGTGGAAATGAGTCACGAGAATAATGAGTCTACCAAAACTAGGCCGAGCAACAAAAAAAGTATTCATCAACCACTGGAGAAGGAATGCAGGGCAGTGTTTTGAGCAGGTCCTTTTTACCTCTTTGAAAACAAAAATTTTCAATGCCCTCCAGTCATGCGTTGCGATGCTATAAGAATGAATAACCGAGCATCTGAATGGGCAAAGGTTTTTTTTTCAATCATCCAGTGCTATACGTATATCCAGTCACTAGCATGGCAATACCCGATAAATTCCATAAAGTTTGTTGAGGGGGAAAGTGTCAATGCGGGAGATGGAGTCATGGTATTCGATGAATATAGATGGATGTAGAAGTGCACAAAAATGCCCACGCGGACTTTTGCAATTTATTGAACTATTCAAACTGGAGTGCGATACACATGAAAGAGAAAATTGAAACGATGCAGCACATGAATTGTTCTTCGAAAATAAACATCGCGATCTATTCTCGTCAAAATACAACGATGCATTATTATGGGTCGATCGCTTTGATTCTATTGTCTGCAGCCGTAACTAGACGCTGATATCAATTTTCATCTGTTTTTGACAAGGAAAAGTTGGGTTGATGCTCATCATCAGTTTTGCGATATCGTGAGTGCATCATGAGTTCTCACGACCCTCATGTGCTGATAACATTGTTATACCATAGGTTATTAAATGATAATATTTTGATATATTAGATGGAATCGCTGTAATGGATGTGATGAGAACCAGTCACCATTTTTCTCTCTGAATTAGAAGTTAAAGTCCTATAAAATTAGCCAGTGAAGGTTTTTAATGGGATTATGGATTTTTCTTAGAATCGTCTCTCATGGGAATTTTCCAGACACCCAGCAGTCATTTAAAATAGACAATTTCAGTATTGTAAGTAAAATGTGTGATCCTCGAAGATGTTAATAATTTATCTACGTAATCTGAAAATGTGACAATGTTTGATGGAACTTGAGTTTGAGAGCCCTATATCTTAGTGCTATCGAGAGTCGGATCTAGGAGGGGGGAGGGACACGGAATTTCCGGGCGCGCACGCGATGTCTAGGTTCCTTATGCAAATTTCTTTCGTTGCTCTTCCCTCCCTCCTGGCGCTATCAAGTACCACTTATGAGTAAAAAATCATCGCAATGGTAATATTGATTGACGAGAAACGTCGAGTTTGAGTATATCTCAGGTTAAATGTTAAATTCCATGTGAGACTAGCGTATGAATTGTGATAGAATGGGGGGGTCTGACCTCGCAAGGGAAGGCGTATGGCTCCAAGCACTTCTCCTACACTGGTATGGCCTAAGATAGACCTATATGCCGGTACGACCCAATACCGTTAAGATCTCAAAATTTACGTCAAGGCCCTACCAGCATGAGGCTCTAGCTGTATTAGCGTAAGTGAGGCTAAATCAGCATTATGGGGAGGAGGAAGAAGGGGTCGGTCTGTATATACCGGTATGGGACTTATTGAAGCAGTACCCCCACACATGCCACAAAGCCGTACCCTCGCATGCCTCATGAAGCCTGTAGACCTTCCATTTCTCCTCCACTCAAATGTTCTCATTGAAAGCACCCAATTGTTTGCTTTTGTTTTGAGCGTGAATTTTTTTGGAAATTCCCCCCCCCCCCTCTCCATCGTCGTGTATCGTCAACATGTGGGAAGTGGCATTGTCTGATACGTTTTCTGTAGAAGCCGAAATTCACGCTCCTCCAATGTGTATAGCGAACTCCACCGAAGACTTACACAAAATTTTGTTTTCCATTGATTGAAAATTTCTTGCACTCAGAGAGCGTGACACGTAGAGGTAACCGGTGGGTCCTGGCTCAGAAAAAAAATTGAAACAATTTCTTCCAAAAATGATGAAAAAAAAGGACATTTTCAGTGGATTGCGTCGATTGTCAGTGAATACGGTATAACATTCTCACGGCCCATGGGCATCATGTCCCTTCAGTCAAAAGAAGGCCCATCTACCATCACAAGCAAGTACTACATGATAATAATTGACCGCAAGTACGCCAGAATTCTCAAAATTGAACGACCTATCTATAAGCCAGAAGCTCAAGCCAACCGCAAATCTCTCCTCACCAATGACAACAAATTTTCTGCCGCAGAAAAGCCGGTATAGCTCGCCGGGTCCGCGCATAAATAAATCAGGGTGGCCTTGGCTGGGATCCACGCGGTACGCTGGCGAGCTTTCCGGCGTGCGACAAATCACCAACTCTACACCCTCCCCCCCCTTACACACACACACACACACACATTCAAAACTCCAAAACCGACTCGTAACTCCAACCGGTACCTACCTAAAACGCTGCACGTGGTGGCCGCACCGCAAGCGTCACATTAAAAACTCATCTTCTCCTACTCACAATAAGTTTTAATCACAGCACAAAATCACAAGGATATCATCACCATCACCATGCATCACCAATCTCACAAATATTTTTCGTAAATAAGGGTAGCGTCGCCGACTTGTTGATCGACTGAAGACGACGACGACGTCTACGAGGTCGGGCTAATACAGCCCGGATAACCATACGTAACTCAGACAAGCTCGACATGTCGCGAGAGGCGCCTAGGCCTCGAATGCCAAGCCCGGGCGTCCCGACAGACTTTACGTATACTCTGTAGATATAGTGGATGTTGGTGATGGTGGTGGTGATGGTTTTCATCCCTTGCCGGCGCAGACGCCCCAGAGCGACACAGAGAGAAGCAAACCCCCATCGTTAGACTGTGTACCGTGTATGATAGTACTGTGAGTGTGCGTTGAATCGAGGTTCAGCAGGCGAAGCCAACCCCGAGAGCCGATTCTGTGTTGCAGACGCGCGAGAGAGAAAAAGAGAAAAGCAGACCGGCCGGCCGGCGGGCTTGCGATGCTCATTGCGACGAGAATTTCCACGCGGATGGGGTAGGAGGATAGAATTATGGAGGTATAGGGAGGTACAGAGGTGAGAAAATGGATGATTGTATGGTCAAGTGGGCTGGGATGGAAGCTGCATGAGATGTGACTGTTTTTATGGAGTGAAATAAGTGATGATTGCATTATTGTATGAAGATTTTTTGTTTTAGAATACGAGAAGATCTTACCGAGGAAGAACTTGAGAGGAATCAGTAAATCATATCAGAATGACAATCGCCTTCGAAACCAAACTCAATGGTTGGTTTTTCATCTTGGTCCTGTGCTTTGAATACTTCATCAATTTTTATAGTAGCTGAACGAACGAAAAGTCTGATGAAAATTCCTGGATCCAATTGACAAATTTGCATTTGAATGCTGTAGAATACGAGTTGAACTTGTAAGGAAATTTTTCGAGGGATCAGATCGATTATGAGGGATGATTGAGATGTTTGCGTGAAGAATAAATCGTATGGGTCATCGTTGTGTCTTTTTTTTCTAGATTTGTTTCTTTTCTTTGAAACGCGCAGATGATCCCAATGGAACAATTTTCTGCTTTGAATTCCAAAGTGTTAGAGAGTTTGCAAATCAATAACTCGTATGGAATCTTGATTTTGAGTAATTCCACGCGAAACAGACCGCCGAAAAAGGGTCATGTCTCGGGTCTTTTCCTAAGTATTTTTCATCGATTCTATGGCCCAAAACATGGACTTTCAACTCACTATGAGGTCCAAAAAAAATTTTTTGTGCCAATGGAGAGAATTTTTGAAGATGATGTAAAATCCTTTTTTTCAAAATTCTAGCAACTTTTTTTCACTCAAATGCAAATAAGTCAAGTTTGCTTGCAGATATAGACACGCGGTTTACGGCATTCAAAAAGTTTTCAAAAAATCTATCAAAATGCATGCCTAGAACTTGATTCTGAGGTTACGTACACTATTGTCGAGCAAAAAGTCGAAAAACATAAAAAGATTGATTTCTCAAAAAGCCATCTTTTTTTATCTCTGAAAATTCAACATTTGATGTAAAGTTATGCGTTCTTCCAGAAAAAATGGTCCCGACCATTTTTTTTGAGTCCTAAAGCCTATTTTTGCTATTTTTCGCAAACAGTTTTTCAAGCAATGAGAAATCGTCTGTTTTCTTCGCAAGCGCAAGAACTTGGGATCTTAAAACAAATTTCATTAGGAAGCCAAGAAAATTTCCTTCAAAATGACCACTTGACAAAGTCAATTCCATCAATTTGGCTCGGAGCTACAACGTATGAAAGATGAAGCTTCAGCCCGAGTGCATCGATAGGCAAAGGCTATCGTCCGCGGATCTCAGGGTCCGTCTCAGCCCGTATTCTAAATTTTGCGGTAAAATTTTCCGGCAAGTTTTACCGCAAAATTTGCCGGCTTCAGTGGCGCTCTGTCGGTGACCTGTAAAATTTGCCGCATTTGATGCAGTTTGCCGGCGCGGTTTGCAGTGTTTGCGTTGCCCGACGGCATTTGCCGTAAAAAACACGGCAAATCGCGCCGGCAAACTGCATCAAATGCAGCAAATTTTACAGTTACCGACAGAGAGCCACCGATGCCGGCAAATTTTGCGGTAAAATTTGCCGGCATCGGTGACTCTCTGTCGGTAACCTGTCAAATCTGTCGCATTTGCTGCAGTTTGCCGTCGCGGTTTGCCATGTTTTTTATGGCAAACGCCATCGGCAACGCAAACACGGCAAGCCGCTACGGCAAACTGCAGTAAATGCGACAAATTTTACAGGTTTTACAGGTTACCGACAGATCGCCACCGATGCCGGCAAATTTTGCGGCAAAATTTGACGCAAGATTTTACCGGGAAATTAAGAATACGGTCCCAGTCACTGCTGTCTCCGACCACCTCTTGGTCACTGCCGACATTCAGTGATCTTCTGCCCGTTGTGCCTTCAATCTCAATCGATAGAATTGACTTTGTCAAGTGGTCATTTTAAAGGAAATTTTCTTGGCTTTCTGATGCAATTGGTAAGAACCCAAATTCCTGCGCATGCGCAAGAAATATACGATTCCCCATCACCTGAAAAACTGATTTGCGAAAAATAGCAAAAATAGGCTTTAGAACTCAAAAAAAATGCTCGGGGCCATTTTTTCTGAAGGAGCACAAAATTCTACATCAAATATCAAATTTTCAGGGATAAAAAAAGATGGCTTTCCGAGAAATCAATGTTCTTATGTTTTTCGACTTTTTGCTCGACAATAGTGTACGTAACCTCAAAATCAAGTTCTAAGCATGCATTTCGATAGATTTTTTGAAGACCCTTTGAATGCCGTAAACCGCGTGTCTCTACCTGCAAGCAAACTCGACTTATTCGCATTTGAGTGAACAAAAGTTGCTGGAATTTTGAAAAAAAGGATTTTACATCATTTTCAAAAATTCTCGTCATGGGACCGAAAAATTTCTTATGGACCTCATAGTAATTTGAAAGTCCATGTTTTGGATCATAGAATCGATTTAAAATACTTAGAAAAAGATCCGAGACATGACCCTTTTTCTTCGGTCTGTTTCGCGTGGAATTACTCTTTTTCGACCAGTAGTTACAGACAAGTATGGTAAGACATTGTCATAGTTACGAGATAGGTAAGTTATTATGTGCTCATTCTCTAAGACACCCAGAAGAAATGACCAAAGACTCATCTTCTCAAATCTGAAAGATGTCTGATCATCCTTTGTGGAATTCTTCCGTTTCACCATCACAGAAAGAAACTGGGTAAACTTCCTGTGGGCTTTAGTCTGACCAAAGAGGCTCTTTACTCCTGAAAATCCGTTTTGCCTCCTTCCATCGTTTTCGTATTCACTAGAGATGGACCCTTGATGCATCACGGGAACTTAGCGGTTACAGTGTTAGGAGAATTTGGGAGATGCGGGAATTCTCTATTCCAAAATTTTTCAGATAAGATTTCTCAAAAACTTACTTTCTCTGCGGATCATACTCACAAGGGGAGGACCAGACCCTTGGATCACCAATCTTGTCCAAAATTTTTCTACAGTTTTGTGTCACCTAGAATATAAATAATTTAGAGTAACTCCGTCAAATGGGCCTTTTGTTCACAGCTACAGCCAAAAACATTAACATTGCCAGTACATCTATAGTATATAAAAAACTTTTTAACACGGGCCTTTATGAGCAATGATAATTTCAGTGCCTGTATCTTTGGACAGGAAGCCCTTTTGACGGAGTTACTTTAGTTTCTTCATATTCTAGATTGTACAGAACCGTGAAAAAAATTTGGACAGAATTGGTGATTTGGTTCCCTCATGGTTCTCGTCTTGTCAGTCCTTAATCGAGCTCTCACAGATTTTAAGGTGAGACAACAAGTCAGGGTGCATCAACTACATCACCTTGTCTGAATTGGATTCTCTCGAAGTTCTCATTTCATATCAAGAGTGAACCAAAGGAGAGATGTCATGATTTCTTGAACACCCATCTAATTGTTCGTGAGTAACTTCCAATGCATGTTTTTGCTGATGGCTATGTATTGATCTATGACTTGTTTTTGATTATATGAGTTTGGCTATAATAATTCCTCCCATACAAAAATCAGAATTGCCAACTCTTGGCCCAAGTGTCAAAAAGGTTCCATCCGTTATGGTATCGAGTATCAGCTTGACTGCCTATATCGCTCCATTTAAAAAGAATGAAGGGCTCTTCTTGATCAGAGTCAGACTTTATCTATTTAAAAGCAATCCATACCAATTTCATTCTTCGCCTCCAAAATATGATAGACCCGAACCTCTTCACTAGGTAAGCACCCAGTCCATTATCAAGTTCGACAATTCGCATCCTCAAAGTTACGTTCCAACATTGATGAGATTCCAATTCACGCTCAAGAGAAGAGACACGAACAGTAATAGTATAGTATTTACCTATATCTATGTATTTTATTCGCAAGGTCGCCTACTCTCAAAGTCTGGAGGCATCCGAGAGTGACAGTTTGGAGATCGCGCCCACCTTTCACCCCCTCGTGAACTTGAATTACCATGGAGCCACGAGAACGCGACTAAACTTTATCCCCGACTCCCCTAAACTTGCAAACTCGTATAACAGGAGAAAATGCGCGAATTCTAAGGAACACGCGTGTAGCACATCAAACATTTCTACGTTGGTATTCTATTCAGACAAAATACAAATGTTGTAGATCATGCTTTGGTTGTATGTATTCGTGTAGGTACGATGGGAGGGAGAGGTAGAAAGAGGAAAAACGACGGATGGGAAAACTTTGACGGTTTTGAATTTGCAATTCAAGCTCGTCCACGAGGTTCGCGTATTGATAACGAGTGATGAGAAAGGCAAGGATGAGGGCAGTCAATGTTATATACTGGCTATTCCCTTTATAATATGACAAAGGGAATTCTGTCTCAACACTTGCATGTATATTTATGTGTATGAACTTTGCATGAGAATTGTGATCGGTGTGGGAAATGCTCATGTAATTTACGGCGAAATTGGGTGTATCGGTTCACTTCTGAACATTGAGGACTTATGTACACCAAGCGAGCAAGATAAAATAAATCAATTTGGTTTGTGAAAACTGAGCATGCTGATGAATCAAAATTCCTCCGATCCCTCGATGATATCTACGTCGGAATTCTGCAAAATGAATCGTATGAGCGCGTGGCAGTCACTATCGTCAAACGGATTGTTCAAGACTCTGACACAAATTTTGGCCATTCTCGAAAATTATGCGGATCGCGTGCTCAACTTGTTACTCAAATTGATTCAAATTTGTGAACATTCCGGAACAACTTCGAAATGCTCGCGGCTACGAGCAACCTCTTCAAAACCAACATACTCGGGTGTACTGATGATCCAGCGCCTATGCTCATGTTACATATTAGATTAAATTCCTTGGACTTATTCTGTGAGCCAAAGAAATATTCCATATTTCTTTTGTCCCCGATAAGTGGAAATCGATTGAGACAAGCTACCAAAACTCGTCTCAGGCTGAAATAATTTGTAGGCCTCAATCGCTCATTGCGACAATTTTGGCTCCAAAAAATACATTCGCAAATGTGCACTTTCGACGGGCTCGCCCATATATCATATGAGTAGTTCCGCGCTAAACAAAACTACGAGAGAGGGTCGTGTCTGAGATTCTTTTTTTTAATTCCCGATTCGATTCTATGGTGCGAAATATAACCTTCCCACCACCTGTGAAGCCCAAGAATATTCTCCAAGGTATCTTGACGTATTTTAATTTATCTTCTGGAATTATCTTCAACGAAAATGTTTGGGTATTATTTTCAATGAAATGCATATTTCTCGAATCCGATCAGAGATACGGAAGTGCAGTTTGCAGCATTCGGAAATTTTTCAAAAAAACCCATCGAAAGCGCCCTCCTAGATTTGATTTTGAGGTCATGGACGGGTTTTTCGGGCAAAAGAGTGTTAAACACAAAAAATTGAATTCCTCCAAAACCCGAATCCATAGATCCTTTTTTCCTTGAAAATTCCCTTGAAAATGTGATATTTGATGTAAGATTTTGTTATCTGAGGAGGAAATAGTTCCAAATCCCTCTTTCGCGTTTCAAGCCTTTCATATCTATTTGTTACAAATCGCTTTCTCTGGCAATCGGAAATCGTTTGTTTTCTGTTCATGAGCAGGAATCTGGATTTCTGAAACCGATTAAGTTGGAAACCCGGAAGAATTACCTTCAAAATGGCCGCTTGGCAAAGTTAATTTCGTGCAATTCTATGTGTATTCTTCCCCACTTTCCAGCTCCAAACTTTTAGGGAAGCGAGGGTTTGTAGGTCCCAAAGTAGCTCCTGTTTTCTACGGTACCCTGGGAACCCTCTAAAAACGCTTAAAATCTATGTTCCTTCTATCAAATCGCATTCCAGTGCATTTTAACGAATCGATCTGAAATTTCTTTGATCTATTTTCGAAACTTTGACAAACAGAAAAGAGATTTTTGCATACTGAGATCTTTCGATTTAGGCCCCGAAAAAAATTGCTGAATATTGGAAAACGATTTTTCCCATAGAATTTCGAAGAGAAGGAAGTAAATAACCCATTTCACCGTGTTTGCCGGCTCATTCCACATCAGAATACGCTTTAAAACATATTATTATAGGTGGTGGAAAGTGGGGGAAAAAAGCTAATAAGCGTTTTTCAAGCAAATTTTAATTCAGTAATTTGCATCTTCTGCGCATGCGCGTCCTTCTCCATCTTTGGGAGTATTTTTCTAGCTGTCTACGTCGGAAGCGCGATTTTCGACTCGTCCTCGCCACGCGAGGACTCGTCTAAAGTCGCGCTTCCGACGTAGCACAGCTAGAAAATGTCGTTTGCGACTCGTGCTGCGCACTCGTCACATAATATACTGTTAATCGATAGCCAGAGTAATTACCTTTGAAACGACTACTTTGGGAAGTCAATTTCATGCAGTAGAACTTGAGATCTAGCTGTCCCAAAAGATAAATAATTCCAACGTACCTGCAAATCCGTGAAGCCGTGGCTCCCTCAACGGTCCAGAAAAGTGCAAATTTTGAGTCGGACTGGTATCAAAAATATGAACATGTGTTTTCTATGTAATTTTTGACATAGAAACCGAATCCGTGGTCGGTTTCGTTCTAAACCATCAAGATGTTTCATCGTACTCAAAAACCGACCCGAGAGTGCACGGCCATTTCCAGCCTTTTTCCACACATTTGAGATGTTTGTTCAGTATAGGCAAATGTTCGAACTTGTCGCGTAGACGATGCAAGTATTTGACCAGCTGAGGGTGGCGATGGTTTGAGGCACGAGAATATTCTTCATGTGAGTCGAGAGAGAGAGAGAGAGAGAGAGAGAGAGAGAGAGATTGATTGATTGATAACAAATTTATTATGCCGAGGTCCTAGTAGACCGTATGGCAAAAGAAATCACAAAATGTACAAGTATAAAATATAAAATAAAATCATAATAAACAAGTATAAAATATAATAATAAAATCATTAATCAAGTGCAATCAATATTTATGGCTAGCAAGCGCAATATAAGTTGGCAGCATATTTCATTTCCACTTTATAGTAATTCATAGAGGGAATCATATACAGATTTCAACTAGCAAATCTTCACTCTATCACAATAATACACATCAGACATTCAATTCTGGTTAATGAGTTCTTTTTCATAGTAGTATTCGAAGAGAGCTGACTTAAATGTTTCGATGGGCTTAAGTAGACGTATCTTATTTGGTATCGTTTCCCATTCTTTTATTCCTTGCACTGAAAATGCACCCGTGTACGCCGTTGTGCGAACAGTGGGGACAAGGATTCGCAATGACTGTGTCCTCTCCGAACGTCTGACATTCTCATCTAGCGCCTTGAAGAGATCGCTGAGGTATTCTGGTTTGGATGTAGTAAAGATTTTATACAACTGAACACAAAGGTAATACTTGCGGCGGGTTATTAATGGCAACCATTTCAGCTGTTGGTAATAAGGTTTAAGTGCAGCGTCACAACGTAAATGGTATATAAATCTAACACATGTATTACACAACCTCTGTAGTTTAGTCTCAAGATAACCGGATAAATCATTGAAGACCAAACAGGCATAATCGAAGTGAGGTATAACAAGAGCGTTTACGAGCAGACGTTTAACTTCTGAAGAGAGAGAGTGTCCACGGTGTCGGAGTAAATGTAGAACTCCATTAACTTTTGAGCAAATGCTCGCGACATGAGAGTTCCATGAGAGGTCTTGGGAGAATATTACTCCCAAGTTCTTCACCGTGGTTTGCAGAGGTATTACGACTCGAGAGAGAGAGAGAGAGAGAGAGAGAGAGAGAGAGAGAGAGAGAGAGAGAGATTGGAGAGAGCGCGCCGAGCTGGATGAATGGCTGGGTGCTCAACTAACACCTGAGAATCTCGTCCCGTACTTGCTCCGCAACCAGGAGACATGGGATAGACTCACCGGATACATCAAGCTGGTGATGACCCGCAAAGAGGAGAAAGAGAGGGAAGTAAGGCGCCTCGAAGCAGGCGAATCACAGTGACTCTGCCGATTGAAACAGAAGAGGCCCAAATGATTCCAGGAGGAATCTGATGCACTGAAGAGGGAAGAAAGAAGAAAGAAGAGAGAAGAAAGAAGATGAAGAATGAAGAGATGGAAGAAGATCGAAGAAAGGGAAACATCACCTGCGAGTCGTGAGAAGAGAGACGCTCGATCCTGAGCGCGAGACGCCGCCGGCCCTGAAGTAATGCTCACGCGGTGCCGGGGCCGGATTGGTAAGTTGGTGGATCTCTCCCTTGTCCGATGGCCAGCGCCAAAGGGGAAGGGAGAGAGGGTTTATCTGGTACGGATAGCCGCATCGATGCGGAATCCAGCCCGGAAGCCTTGAGAAGTATCGGCCAGGCGTAATTGTCCGTCCGGAACCTCTCTGTGGCTACGTCGCAGCGTATTCACCCTACAACCACCTAAAAAAAAAAAAAAAAAAAAAAAAAAAAAAAAAAAAAAAAAAAAAAAAGAGAGATTGATTGCTTGATTAACTATTTTATTGAGAGCGGGGGGAAGGTTCCCCATTTGCTCATTTTTGCAAGATACATGAAAAGATTGTAACATTTTGACGTAGTAGAATAGATGTGGAAGCGCTGGTGAACAATATTGTAGTATGGTAAATTTCGCCGGAAGATGTTAAGACACTGATACCATAAAAGGACGATTGGACGGGATGATGTAGCTTACTTTGTGTAAGACTACACCTCAATGAGTTAAATTTGCTGGTCCTTTGCAGATTGTGTTGAAGCGTGGCGGCGAAGTGGAGGTGCACTCGGGTACTGACTTATAATCTCACACATGTTCATCAAAAGAAGCAAAGGCTTCAAGTAGGGAAGAAGGGATACGTGTAAGGTTTTCTCTCTTTGCACGAGCAAACCATTCGTTCCTGTCATTCTGTAACTGGTAGTTAAGCATTAGGGTTTTGACTTGGGTTGGTGATGAGACGTCTAAATCGATGGGAGGAAGAGTGTTGAGGAAGCGGGCGGATGCAATGGAGAAGGATTGGTTCAGCGCCTCGGTGCGGGGTGCGGGGTAGAAGAGTTTAGGCTTGTTTCCTCTCTTTGACTGTCTGAGCTCGCGCAGATCTTGGGTACGCGTGAAACGCGGGCGGAGGTAGAGTGGGAGACCTGTTTTGAGTATTGAAACTGCAAGAGAGCCCATCAGGTACTCTTGTCGTTTCGCGAGAGAGAGAGAGAGAGAGAGAGAGAGAGAGAGAGAGAGAGAGATTGATTGATTGATTGATTGATTTATATTTATTGAGAGCGGGGGGATTGTTCCCCATTTGCTCATAAGATAATCGTTACATATGAGGTGTTATAAAGTGAAAGTTTATGAAGGTGCATAGGCAAGCTACAGAGCAGGTTGATTTAATATTTTAATACATTTGCTGGTGAAAAGTGCAATGAGTTACGAAGACTTTCGCAGAAAATTGGTGGTAGGCATCATTCAGCGAAACTTATGCCGGACTTTGTTCCATCTCACGAATGCTCGAAGTAGGGGAGAAGTTTATCGGAGAGGGAAGATGGGATGAGAGTGAGTTCTTCTCTCTTGGATCGTGTGAGCCATTCGGCACGGTCATCAGCGGCTAGGGCAGTGCGCAATTTGTGCTTCATCGCTTCTAGCGGGCTGTCATCTAAATCAATCTCTGAGATTTTGTTCAGCAGGCGCGCTGATACAATAGCAAAGGATTGATTAAGAGCGAGAGAGAGAGAGAGAGAGAGAGAGAGTGTGTAAGGCGCCTCGAAGCAGGCGAATTACAGTGACTCTGCCGATTGAAACAGAAGAGGCCCAAATGATTCCAGGAGGAATCGGATGCACTGCAGAGGGAAGAAAGAAGAAAGAAGAGTGAGAGGGAACAATGAAGAATGAAGATAGAAGATGTCGACAAGTGGCTGAAGAGAGAAGATGGAGAAGAGGAACGCTCGCAATCGAGCGCGAGACATGCCGCTCATCCTGAAGTAATGCTCACGCGGTTCCGGGATGAGATGGTAGATGCAGGTGGATCTCCTTCTTGATTGCCCGATGCCCTAGGTATCGGACATCGAGGGGAGAGGGTTATTACACGGCCGGGCCCACTTCTCGGTGGGCCCCACCCAAACCCGTGTCCCGCCTGGTATGGCCTGCGTGGGCTATGCGTAGTCCGCGTAAGCTGAACCAATCCGGTGTCTGGGGACGGATCCGAGGGATCCTGAGGCAGATTTTGCCCTCTAACCACCTTTAAAAAAAAAAAAAAAAAAAAAAAAGAGAGAGAGAGACTAAACAGAAGAGGTCCAAATGGTCCCAGGAGGAACACGATGCACTGGAGAGGGAAGAAAAAAGAGAGAAGATCGAAGATCGAAGAAAGAAGAAAGAAGAATGAAGAATGAAGAGATGGAAGAAGATCAAAGAAAGGGAAACAACACCTGCGAGTCGTGAGAAGAGAGACGCTCGATCCTGAGCGCGAGACGCCGCCAGCCCTGAAGTAATGCTCACGCGGTGCCGGGGCAGGATTGGTAAGTTGGTGGATCTCTCCCTTG
This sequence comes from Eretmocerus hayati, assembly GCA_029851415.1. NCBI lineage: Eukaryota > Metazoa > Arthropoda > Insecta > Hymenoptera > Aphelinidae > Eretmocerus > Eretmocerus hayati. The sequence continues at coordinate 138,948,756 of CM056742.1, forward strand.
TCCAATGGCCGGCGCCAACGGAGAAGGAAGAGAGGGTTTACCCGGTTCGGATGGCCGTATCGATGCGGATTCCAGCCCGGGACTGTTGGGAGGTGCTGGCCAGCCGTGTTTGGCTGACCGGTGCCTCTCCTTCCTACGTCGCAGCGTATTCGCCCTACAACCACCTTAAAAAGAAAAAAAAAGAGAGAGAGATATGTAAGGAGCATGATGCGATTTCCTCTCATGACATCTTATAACAAAATGTATGGATTATCTCTCTATGACTGTTGAGAAGACGGAAAATCCAAAAAGACAGATATGCACGACGGATGGCTTTCTTCATAACCCCGGTCGGAGCGAAAATTCCATGACTTTTGACAATTTATCTTTTATTTCTTCGCTCACATCTTCTTCATCATCGCAGTTGCCAAATGTCATAAGTCAAATTTTCAATCAATTCGTAGCTTCACGCTGTCGCTTCGGGGGGAACGGGATGAAAATAAGACAGTTCGACAGATAAAAAACGAAATGATCAATAGTAGATGAAGATAAAATTCATGAAACATTTGCTTGCTACACCAATCAACATAATTTCCTCCCTAATTCACGAAACTGCATTCTTACATGTAAGATTCCAATCGAATCAAAAACTTTCAGGCCATTATCGCAAACTTCCAGTATTTGAGAGATTCTGGTGGAACAGATTCGAGTTTTCAAGAATTGTCTGTACAAAATTCCTGAAATGAAACTGATCATTCCTCGAGAATATTTGAATATGCGTAAATGTATGGATATTGGAAGCAACGATTGAGTTGTATTCGAATTATGATCATTTCTGAGCTTTTATCTATTTATTTCTCACATCAATTTTCTCCCGTTTTTTTGCTCGATCATATCTTACATTCCTGAAGCTTGTCGAATCAATCGAGCGTAATTTCAGTCGAGTGATATCCGAATTGGTTTGAAACGAATCAATTTCAGAGTACGTGAGACCAGAAATATTGTCAATGGAGACATTCAAAAGTGTGGGAAGTCATCCGCTATGCTTGCTCCGACAGTATTGTACTGTATGATTTATGAACTCGATTGAAGTTGATCTATTTGCTTTCGTGCAGTATCTTGTCAAATTGTTCAGTTTTCAGCTCATCATTCGTTAGAGAGTGTTCATTTATTGATAAGAATATGTACACAAATTTCAAAAGTCAATCTCAAACGCACGACCTCGTTCATTTCATGAATAAGCAGTTAGTGTAGATGAAAAAAAAAAAACAGTAAAAACTACCAAATTAACATTTTGGAGGAATGACCTGATTCCCAAGCTCACTCTCTCCGCAAAGTAAGCATTCTAAACAGTAGCATCAATCTTGAGGAATGAGTGAAACTGGATTTGAAGATGTAATTTTCCCCTTTTCTACAAAGGATGCGTTTGTAACACGATTTCATAATCATCATTAGAATGGAAGATAAGGTCAGTGTACCCAACTTGCCCCCATTAAGCCATTTTCTTAATAACTTTGGCCTAGCTCCATATTTTCCAACGTACCTCAGCTCATTTTAAAGCTTGTCTCAAGACCTTCGAAATATATTAAGGTACATTCAATTTGAACGAACTGGAGCCAAATTGTTTTAATTCTCCCAAAAGGTGATTTTTGAGAGTTTACAAAAGTGTGTACCAAACTTGCCCCCATTAAGCCTTTTTCTTAATAACTTTGGTTTACTTTAACGAATTCCAACGTGCTTAAGTTCATTTTGAAGCTTGTTTGGAGACCCTTAAAATGCACTAAACTACGTCCAATTTGGATCAATTGGAGCCGAACTGTCTCAATTCTTCCGAAATAAATGATGGAAATCGGCGATAAAGTGTTTTTATCGCCGTGCACGCACATTTGGAGCTTTTCGTTGGTTCGAAACACTATCTCTGATCTATTCCGACGTGATAAACAAGTTTTGAGTGGTAGAAAAGTCGTTCTGCACGCCCATTCGAGATAAACATATGGGGGCATATTAGGTACACGCCGATGTTGGCATCCTTGTTTACAAATCGTCTCCGTGTTTTGCACACAAAACAGCTCCATATTCAAATTTGGCAATTTCGAAGAATGGATTTTGAAGGTCTTGAAACAAGGAATCGAATGCGTTAAGGTACGTCAAGATTGGTTGAACTCAAAGAATTGGGTACCGATTTTACTGAAGGCGATTCCCCCGGTGCTTTTTTAGCTGAGCAATCACGAAATAGTATATTACGCAACAAGTGCGAGGAGGTCAATTTCCACACAAGTTGCCAAACGAGTGCGAGAAGTTTATTAACGCGAAGCGAGCGTGCGTAAATATGTACTTCTGGGTGTGCGAAAAGTTTCGAAGTATGCGTGAATGTTACTTCTCGCGCGAGTTGGCAACGTGTGCGGAAACTTCTCGCACGTGTTGCGTATACTATTTTTTGCAACTGTGCGCGAAGTTGTAATTAAATGCACCACTGTCCGAGCAAGATTATCTTGAAAACGAAGTTTTCAAGAAAGGCCAAATTCAGAGGGATGACGTGACATCATATTTTGGAACTGTGCGTGAATGAAAATGCATTAGAGCGAGAAGTCATTCACGCATTACTTCTCGCACCGTAAATAATGAAGAGAAGTCTCATTTTTTTACAACTTTGCGCACACAGTTGCAAAAAATAGAAAAATCACTTTAGATTTTCTGGAGAACGCAGAAATGATTCGGGGTCGACGCAAACTACTTACTTTCTCATATTTTATCATAATAAACGTAAAAAAAAATTGCCGGGAGGCCAAGGAGTGCCCACCCCCGAGATTGGCATATGGGGGCAAGTTGGGTACACTTACCTTATAATACGCAAATCGAAATGACACGACTACAATACCTCCTGTCTGACCTTGATTGTGAGATTTGATTACAAAGTCACTCGTTACTGATGATACTAGAAAGAATTTCCAGTTGGTCACATTGGCGTGGTTATCTTCTTGGTCATGAGAATCTTACAAATCTCAGGCTACACGAACTTTTTCGGTGACTGAAGTTGAGACTGGAAATGCTCGTGTAATATTTCCACTTCTCAAAAAAATGAGTTCGGTGGAAAAGTTATAGAATGAGTGTTCATATAAAATTTTGGGTAAGAATCATACTCCGCCCCCTGTTTGTTAAAAAATTGATAATCTGTGTGACTTGTCGTGCAAAAATATGATATTTTTGATCAGATTCTGTAACGGAGTTTTTTTTTATCCCTTTCCAAGAACAATGATTCAAAGAGAATCATCGATATGTATGAAATATGCGATGTAATCTGTGAACCAAATTGGCAGTGAACGATGGTCTTGCCTGTCACTGGATGACTGCAAGTATGATAAAATACAAACCGTCAAATTTTCATGATATATTTTGGCCGAAGCACATGCAAGAGTTTGTGAAATTTCAAATTATTCCATGGGCCTAGAGAAATCATAGTTTTCCATAGACTCGTTTTCAATATTCAGAAGCTCCTTTCCGGTCTTATTCTTGAGTTTATAATATCTCATCATTCCGAAATTCCAATGGATATTCAACCACCACGGGGCCGATGCTTTTTGCACTCTTTTTTACTAAGAATGGAAGCTGAGTCAACAAATTTGATTCGAAAATTTCCAGATAGACCATAAATTTGTACACAATGTTGTGTCGCAGTAGTTTCCCGTCCATAAACTCATTGTATCGTCCGATAGCCATCTCGGAATTTCCAAGGTTAAATAACAAAAATGGACCATCGTTCTGTAATGAATCACGTCCACGTCTATAACAGCGTCTTATTTTCAAACTCCTTAATGAGCGACGTGCTATCCTTTGTGTTAATCCATTCAAACCATAAGGTGTGTATTGAGCCGCTCTATTGATATACGAAACGACTATCTCTGACGTAACCCTAAAGATTCTGGAATAAATTTCGGTTGAACAGTTCTAGCTGATAATTTGACGCCTTCATATTCACTCGAGTCAGAGAAACACCTGAGGTCTTACTGAGCACACGTACCTATCAAACGCGGAAATGACAGAGCTCTCGATTCCTCTTCTTTTTGATAACCAATTACAACCTCTCATCTCATCACCAGGTCAGCATCAATGGGATCTTCCCCAGTCTTACCAAGTAAGTTGTTTATTTCTGAAAAATAATGAAACTTGTAATTTTCTGTGAATATTCATCATTTGAGGATATTTCCAAATCTAAGTTTATTGGTTCCTCGAATATGTTTCGTACATTTTAGATGCTTATTAATTTTAGTTTATTACATCTTTGATGTTTAACGGACTCACTCGACAAAAGAGGGCCACAAAAACAATTGATCCCGAGGAAAATCTTCACGAGCTTTACTTTCAATTAAATGTCCCTCTTTGGAATGGAGGGTTATTGATTCTCCAGAAGATTTCTGAATGAACAATATTATGAATGTATTTATTCGATGAGAATATCAACACGCATTAATTTCTATGAACTGAATGATTAGAAATGAGAAATTTTAGCTTTATATCGAGAAATCTTCATTTTTCAAGGACCTGAATTTTACTCGTTGAACTGCTATGATAAGTATATTTCATCCATTATTTGAAAAGCGTATGAGCTGTTGTTCCAGATTCCTCTCGCGGTCACAGATATCGCTGATTAATACATTGCATTTCACAGATTGAGAAGTATCAAGCACATGCAAACACAATTTCGTCAAGATTTACGAGTTCAGATGAGGAATGGATACCTATCAAAGAAATCGCTATTCCAGTGAGTATAATTTGATATCATTGAAAATGCTCGTGGATCACCTCTTAGTACTGTAGGACTATTTCTTGATAGCAGAAAAGAAGTTTCTATTCAGTTTTTTCCATATTGAGAAAATCTACCACGCCTACACAATGTAGACGGTCCTTTTGGCTCTTATTTTGGTTGATTGTACACTAGATCTTGATTTTTTCACTAACATAATGACATGGAAGGAAATCTCTCTCAGCGCTACAGTTATGATACATGTCTGGCAAAATGAACCTCGAACAGATATGTTGTTGGAAATGAATTTCGAGTAATTTAAGAGAGACGATAGAATTTGAACCATGGAAAATTGCGTGCCCTATCGGTGGGGCCTATCGCAGTAGACGTGTTGGAGCATGTTTCAACAATGACACGAATTTCAAACTTCTGTCTGACTAAAATGATTCCACCCATAGGATTTGTCTGTGCCATTGCAACTCAGTCGGACCGATACCTTCTCTCTGTTTGCCCCAGCCCACCAAAAAATGGCTGCATATCTCATCATGCTATTTCTAGGTGAGTCTCATAAAAGCTATCCAATTCGTAAATATTTCTTCAATTACCCAGACTCCACGCTGCGTCGGAAAGTCGGGAGAGTCGAACGGTGAAGAATATAAATGATTCCTCCTCAATGAATTCTTGGGTACCGTCACGGTCGTTTTCTGGGAAGAATCAAAATCATCCGTCGATGGAATTTGAAATGAAGTTAATTTCTCGATTTTCCTATTGCAAATGGGATGTAAAAATTTGCTTTTTGCCTGTTTTGGGTGTTGCGTAATAGCTCACAAGAAATGAGTTTTATTGGAAACCTGTAAAACGACTTTTCCGCTCGACGTTTTTATTACCCGCACAGCTGATGGAAAAATAGTATTCAACACTTGGACAGGGTGCTTTCCGCATTCTTGACGAAATTCCGACCCTCGCCTTCGGCTCGGGTTGGCAAACATCATTCGTGGTACGGAATCGGACATTCCCGCCCTCATAGTGGAATGTACTATCTCCTCAAAGCTCAACTGTCTAAGAATCAGTAGAAACCTTCTGAATTTTCCTTGAAAATTCCTCAATAATGTGAAATTTGGAGGTGACGTTGAAAATAACTGTTACAATTTTTGGGAAACTGATGTTCCAAGTCCCGAGATTCAATCTCAAAATGATTTTGTCATAACAAATGGACTTGGAACGACCTACTGGAGCTGAAATCGGGTGTTTATTACGAAAAATAAAAATTTCCACTGTCAATGACAGTCAATAAAGAGAAGTTCAACGCTCAGAACGGCTTCGGAAGGATACCGCCAACCTTTATCGAAGTTCAATCGTTCATTCGAATTTTTGGCCGAGCGCTTAACATCCAAAGCATTTTATCAGTTTTTTTGTCGGAGCGCTATGATTCGCGTTTTTGGTTGAGTTACTCGGAGAAAGTTCTCGGTGATTTGACCGGGATTCGACTTTTTTTTCTTAAAGTTTATTGTTTTGCAAATGTGTTATAAGGTAAGTGTACCCAACTTGCCTCTGTACCCAACTTGCCCCCATATGCCGATCTCGGGGATGGGCACTCTTCTGGCTCCCGGCAATTTTTTTTCACGTTTGTTATGTTGAAATATGAGAAAGTAAGTAGTTTGCGTCGACCCCGAATCATTCCTGCGTTCTCCAGAAAATCTAAAGTGATTTTTCTATTTTTCGTGATTGCTTAGCTAAGAAAGCACCGAGGGAATCGCCTTCAGTAAAATCGGTGCCAAATTCTTTGAGCTCAAACAATCTTAACGTACCTCAGCGCATCCGATTCCTTGTTCCAAGACCTTCAAAATCCATTTTTCATAATTGCAAAATTTTGATATGGATCTGTTTCATGTGCAAAACACGGAGACGGTTTGTTAACAAGGATGCCAACATCGGAGTGTACCTAACATGCCCCCATATGTTTATCTCGAAAGGGCGTGCAGAACGACTTTTTTCACCACTCAGAACGTGTTTATCGCGTCAAAATAGGTCAGAAATAGTGTTTCGAACCACCAAAAAGCTCCAAATGTGCGTGCACGGCGATGAAAACACTTTATTGCCGATTTCCATCATTTGTTTCGGAAGAATTGCGACAGTTCGGCTCCAATTGATCCAAATTGGACGTAGTTTAGTGCATTTTGAAGGTCTTGAGACAAGCTTCAAAATGAGTTAAAGCACGTTGGAGATCGTTGGAGTCAACCAAAGTTATTAAGAAAAAAGCTTAATGGGGGCAAGTTGGGTACACACTTTTGTAAACTCTCAAAAATCACCTTTTGGGAGAATTCAAACAGTTTGGCTCCAGTTGGTTCAAATTGAATGTACCTCAACTTATTTTAAAGGTCTTAAGACAAGCTTTGAAATGAGCTAAGGCACGTTGGAAAATATGGAGATGGGCCACAGTTATTAAGAAAATGGCTTAATGGGGGCAAGTTGGGTACACTTACCTTACATGTAGTGGGGACAAGAGCAAATAAAACTACTAACAAAATTACTCAATTGAAGTACATAGGATGGTGGGAAGTATGGGGCTTGTAGAGCGATCTCGCTCCCCGATCGATGTCTAATCATAAGTTGTTCGTTATCGAAATGCTAGCGGTCAGCGTTAGCTGGGGAATGGGCCATATATAACAGGTCATCTTAGGGAAATATTTAGGATCATTTGAAAGACCTAAGAGCAATATTGTCATGAGGTAGAGTAGGAACGTACATATTTACAGGGTGTTAATTGGGCAAGGTAGATGGTGAGGTGGGACAGATTTGGTGCATTTCGAAGTGACATACCTATGTTATGGGTGATGCTGACATACAAGGGGGGTTCGGAGGGCCCGGGTCTCCAAATCTCACGAAACTTTTTCCACAGTCTCATGCCACCTAGAAAATAAAGAATCCAGAGTAACTCCGTCAAATGGGCCTTCTGTTAAGAGTTACAAGCAAAAACGTTAGCATTGCCAGTATATCTATATACATCGGTTTCTAAGATGAGTCTACATGGACAATGCTAATGTCATAGTCCGTAGCTTCGAACATGAGGCCCATTTGACGGAGTTACTCTGGATTCTCCATCTTCCAGGTGGTACGAGACTGTGAAAGTAGTTTGGTGAGATTTGGGGACCCGGACACTCCGGACTCCCCGTGTTAGTTTCTAGTTTTGCACACAGATCTTTGGCGAATGTTTTCCCTCATTTGCAAGTCATTGGCTAGCCACCATAATGATCTTTGGTTCTCCATTGGTCACGGTAGTCGCGGTCAGGTATGGCTCCAGAATACTGAAGTACTAAGTTGGGGTCTTTGCCGTCAAAAAGTATCGTTTTGTTAGACTGATGTCTGGGTACGTGGTATATTATAGGGACATTATTCACGTCTTGTATGCATCGGATTTGGTCATAAAAAATGAATGAGTGTGGATGGAGGTAGCCTGACCAGGCTTTCTCTCTGCACTTGGGTTCGTCTATGTCTGTGAAGAATTATATGATTTCGTTATCTGCTCTCTTCAGGCTTCCGAAATAGTAACGATGAAATTGTCGTTTCTCGGTTTATTTGCTGAATTTTATAAGATCTTATTGTTGATGAATTCTTTCTCGCCATTTTGCCTGTAAGTATGGAGGGAGGAACGTAACCTCGAGTGTATTGTTTCAGCCCGCCCAAGGCACATGGCACAGAACAGCTACTCAAGGCCTCTACCGACTGAGCCAATGGACGCTCATGACATTCTTATATGTATATTGGCAAGCCACTGACTTTTCCGGTTTTTCGTCGCAGCATGACTCACCCTTTTAGGTTTCTCTGATATATGCTCCGTTATGTACCTATCTGGACTCTAGGAAAGATATGACACACCACATTTAGTTCAAATGAAATTGATTGCAAATGACCATCTTCTTTTCATCACATTATTAACATAAATTTGTTCTCTTCAAGGTATGCGTACAGCCGATGATCTCCTCTCGTTGGCAGTTTACTGTCGTGATCGCATAAATTCACAGATGTTCACCTACGCGTTGACAGTCGCAATTCTTCACCGCCCAGACACGAAGAAACTAAGGTTACCACAGCTCAATGAAATTTTTCCTGACAAGTTCATGGACAGTCGGATATTTTTTCGAGCTCGAGAGGAATCCAACATTTTACCCGATGCCTTACGGGTGAGAAAATTATTCGGTGAATTAAATTACTTTGATAGAACCTCAAATTTATTAGAGCCTAGGTATGATCGAAAAGGATGCGTTTATATCAAAAGAGTTTATTTTGCTCGATACACATATTGTTGAAGGATAGTAATCAATATATAAACGTACGGACAGGAGCCCATCGAAATCCCGATGGACTATACGGGGACTAATGCTGATCCTGAACATCGCGTTGCTTATTGGCGTGAAGACATAGGGGTCAATCTCCATCACTGGCATTGGCACCTTGTATATCCATTCAGTGGGCCCTTGGAAGTGATTGATAAGGATAGGAGGGGTGAACTTTTCTACTACATGCATCATCAAACTATGGCCAGGTGAGTTTCAATTGGTTAATATGGGCTGAGCAAGTTGAAACATAGGGATAATTCTGTGCTGAGGATTCCTGTAGGGATAGCATTTCCTTGATATGAGAAAAACCTCTACTCAAAAGCTATTATTGTATCTGAATCATGGTCATTCATCTATTTTGAATATTATGTTCCCGTTTTGTATCGAGGAACTTCAATCAAGGGGAAGAAAAAAAGAAAAGAAGTGACATAGATTCTCGACATTTTCATCATTGATCGTGTTTTTTGGAAACAGCTGATTGGAATTTATTTCGAATCATAGATTGCAGGAGTTTGTTCAATATAAAATCATCTTTTTCTGAATCGTATGTATTCAAGTAAAAATAAGAATGGAAGTATTCTCACATGACTGAATCACGAGCACTTGTTGCATGTACCATATTAATGATTGAGTTTCAAACCAGTCATCTGGTTAGAAAGATAAATTGTTCATAGATGCATTCGTGCATTCACACGGAACTCTTCTCAAAGATTCCAAGAATTTTGCTTAGTTTCAGTCTCGAGAACGTCCCATGATCTCTGCCTGAAGCATTCGCGTTTGAAAATAATCCAAACAAGTCTCGTTTACTCTCATTTTTTCAAATTGCTTTGAAGATAGATCCGTCACTCCTTGGGACTTCAATTACATTTCCATAACACTTGTTGGACAAAAATTTCTTTGCGAACAGATCCACTACCTCAAACTTCTTGGACTTCAAATGATATGTTGAAAACATCGACTGGAAATAATTTTAATTGAAAAACTGATTCGATAACCTTTCAGGTACAACGTCGAGCGTATGTGCAATGATTTAGGTAGAACACGCCCTCTAGAAAATTTACGAGAACCAATAGCCGAAGGATACTTCCCAAAGCTAGATCAAATAGTTTCTGGTCGAGCATGGCCTTCAAGACCACGGAATATGATGTTATCAGATGTCAACAGGACAGTAGAGGGACTAACTTTTGCATTGGAAGACCTTGAATATTGGAGAGAGGTACTTTTGGAAGCTATCCGAACTCGCCGTATGAAAACTTCCGATGGCAAAGAAATCTACCTTGATGATTTCACAGGAATTGATATTCTTGGCAACGCTGTTGAGGCTAGCCCTCTTAGCCCTGATATGAGCACTTACGGAAGTTTTCACAATTTAGGTCACCTTGCAATCGCAACGATGCACGATCCGGATCACAGATACTTGGTTAGTTTTTTTTCTGCTCATTATGACAAAGATTATATAGGAAACTTTTTGCTAATACCTTTTTACTTTCCGTAGGAACCATTTGCAGTGATGGGTGATGCGGCCACGGCCATGAGGGACCCCATCTTTTACAGGTGGCATCAACATGTTGATGATATTTTTGCCATCTTCAAAAACAGTATCACACCTTACAGCTCAGATGAGGTAATGATGATTATAATATCAAACGCACTGAACTACTTATATTTGATCGATCACAGTAACCAGAGCATTGAGGTGATTGTATCTTGGAAGGAATAAGCTCTTTGCAAGCGTTATGTCCCAAAACTCAGTTTCAGACATTCTTTTCTGACTACAAGATGTATACTGAGTTTCATCTGAGTTTAGTGTAATTTTCGGGTATAGTAAATGGTTTTACACAAACTCCCAGATACGATCACATACGATTCATGAGAACTTGGAATCAATGCTAGGCATCCTCGTTTCACAAGAATCTGCAATGAGCTATTTTTCTTCAGAAACCGAAAGGTCTAGACTCGATCATTTATTCGTGCGAATTTCATCAATGAGAAAATCTTGATCCAGACACATAACCTATTTCTAATATTCCTAATATCACTTTTCTCAATAAATCCCAGCTGGGGGATAGTAGAGAACTTATTAGATACTAAAGCTCAGTATAAAAATCTAACTATTCAGATGGTTGCAAGGCCTCTTTTTCTTGAGAGGAAGAACTAATCCTTCACCGTGGGTTTCAATATATATCTTTGTTTACACATGACATATTTCTGTTCATAGCTATCCTTCCCAGGGGTCGCTGTAACCGATGTGCATGTCAACCTCCCAGGAGCAAATCTCAATACTTTCAATACTTTCTGGAGTAAAAGTATCGTCGACTTATCTCGTGGACTAGATTTTGCTCCAAAAGGCGAGGTCCTGGCTCGTTTCCAACATCTAAATCACGAACCTTTCAAATATTATATCACCGTGCATAATACTAATGACAAAGATGTTCTTGGAACAGTTCGGATCTTTCTAGCTCCAAGGTACAACGAGCAAGGTGCTCCACTGTATTTCAACGAGCAAAGGATGTTGATGATTGAACTGGACAAATTCACTGCTCGATGTAAGACATTCTATTATTTGTCACTCGATTCTTGCATTTTTCCCTCATAACCGTGACGAGTTTCGTAGATTATTTATGAAACTCATCAATGTTAGTCCAATATAGTATCATAAGATTTCCCCAAATAACGATGACGATATTTGAATTTTTGTGATATTGAAGAGCTTTTGTGGATAAAACTCAACATTTTAGACAAAAAAAGCTATGAGCAAGCTATGATTATAGATATCTAGACGAGATTGGAATTTTTCTAATTTTCTGACCTATGCCACACTTCGATCCGGTAGTCTATAACTACTCATTTAGGTGGAAAACCACCAGGTTTTTTAAATGGGAGGGGGGCTATCACCCTTCTTTTGAATTAAGAATGATATCGGAATCCGTAACCCAGTTTGATTATCTCAAACTGCTGTGTAAAATTGCCGACCACCAGAATCTAAGTTAGTTGAGGTTGTTCAATTTCAGATCTGATCTGTACAATGAAACTAACTCATTCATATTATTCCATAGTGAAAAGAGGATTGAATTTGCTTGAAAGAGAATCAGCCGATACAGCCGTGACCATTCCATTTGAGACAACGTTCCGAAATTTGAACCATAACAGACCAGACGTTTCAAATCGTTCAGCTACCGAAGAGTACAATTTTTGTGGATGTGGCTGGCCTCATCACATGCATCTGCCGAAGGGAACGATTGAAGGTTATCCCATGGACCTGTTTGTTATGATCTCGGACTTTGATTATGACAGGGTGAGTTAAATTTGAAGTTTATTTCATAATTTATTGCAAAAAAGAACCAAGTAATGATGTGTGCATGGTGCATAACAGGTGGACCAAGAAGATCCAATTGGTTGTGCCGATGGAATCAGCTATTGTGGATTGAAAGATCGGAAATATCCAGATGCTCGTTCTATGGGATTCCCGTTTGATCGGTCTGCACACCACAATGTGCGAGTTTTGAGTGATTTCCTTACTCCAAATATGAGAGTGCAACAAGTTAATGTGAAATTTCACGATGTAGTTACTGAACGCCGAAATCTTTCTCGTAGTTACGGTGGCTAATCTTTTATTTGTGTCAAAGTGTGTTTGTTGTTGATTTGATAAAGTGTCTGGTTTACATATATCGAGATAAATTTGTCTTTTGCACCCAATCTACGACGACATTATGTAATACCAAAGACTGAAAAAACGCTATAATCCTTCAAGAACCAGAGAAATGTGTATATTTCGTCCACGTGGAGATGTTGAGATTGATGATCAAAAGAGTATTTTATTCGCTTTTATTAGCTGATCCTGACGTGATGATTTTTTATGCTGAAAATCCTGAAAAGATTCGGACCTTCCGTTTGAGATACAGAGTAACGCGGAATTGCCTCAATAAACAACAATGTTATAAAGGTTACATCCACAAACGATGCATATGCATGCATATGCACTGCACACGTGTACATGTGCAGCTCATCGGACTTGAGCATAAAGACTGAGGGACTCACATAAGAGAATTTCTGATTTGAATCGGTTTGTATATCTGCTCTGCTGCGTTACCAGCTGATCAAAAGCAGTACCCGACGAGCTCCGTTCTCGTTTTGGCTAAAATTCGATGAACTGCACATGTGCACGTGTGCAGTGCATGTGTGCAGTGTGCACTGGATATGCAAGAAAAAGTGCATATGTATGCATATTTGTGGACGCACCCTAATGGTCCTCTGCAGACCCAAGTTTGAATCACCTCCCGCACCGGTTTTGGAATTGGTTGCCCGGCTCATCGAAGGAAATGATCATGTATATCCGTAATATCAGTGCCCGATCACATTAATTATGAAACAGAAAAAATTGTGACTCATCGATAAGAGAATTGCGAGATGAATAGGTCTCCGATAGGATTTACTCTCATATCCGTTTCAGAACATTAAATACTTCTTTGACATTGAATAGGAAAGATTTATATAGATCAGATATATTTTAAAGTTCAATGTTGACTCAATCGTAGGATAGATACCCAATAGAGCCAGATTGTGAGTGAAAAGTCGATTCCGAGTCGATACGCAAAGATTTATGACCACAATTATCCCTTCTCTCGTGCCCGGGAATTCCCGTCAAGAGCAATTTAATCCTGTCAAAGGTGTTATTTTGGTCTGACCAAATATTTTGTTTACACATGATCAGCACTGCCCATGATCAATGTTTTTTTCCCCCCCAATCATCAAGACATCACTCAAAAACCAGAATTCAAACTGCTGAGTCAGAATTTTCGTATAAGGTAAATTACGATGAGACTTATTCCCCTCCCACTGCTCATTCTTGATACATACAATAGATTCTTCATTACAAAAGTAGAAATATGTAGGTCGAAATCATATGATTACGTTATTCCGAAGTTTAGCAGTAAACTCATAATGTTCATCGTCAATCCATTCAGCGTCGTTTCTACTTTGGCGTATGGAGAATTTTTTTCACAGAAAAATGCAGTTCTTGGCAAAATTTGACAGAAACTGGAATTAGAAATATGGTCTTTCACCTTACCTGGTGAGCGCGAACAAAGATTTCGGAATAATTTTTATGAAATATCGATTTTTCAAGGCTCAAGTATTCTTCTAAATGATCACAGATTCCTCCTCCAATCCATAGAAGAGTTATCGACAAATTATTATGGATATATATATCCATAATTGATAGAATATCCATGCTGAACGACGTTGACGGCCATTCGGTTATACATATATATAGAGATATTGTTAGAGTAGTAATCTTTCATCTGAACTGAACGAATGAGATCCCAATGATAAGAATTATCTAATAACTTGGACAATAATGAAATAAATCGGCCTTTCCCACTGATGTACCGCAAGCAGATTGGGTACTCTCTTCCATGCACGTCTGATAGTCTTACTGCGAGCACACATTCATGATTGAATGTTTACCTATATCGGTAGTTCCGCGGAAACTTGGATATTTGAAGGTCGAAAAGATGCCAACTCCAATTTGTAACTCCGAAGGCTTAGATGTGATTTTGGCTTTTTGAAACGTATAAAATGCGATCCGAATCAGCTTACACGTGAGTATCGATATTCTCACATATTGGTAACATATAAGGATGACATTAAGAATGCGGTAGCGTTGCACGGACCTGACATTTTGCCTATAAAATTGACTTCATGGCCAAACGGTTTGAGCTACAGATTTGAGGTTTTGGGATTTTGATTTGCCCATCAAATCCTTTGAAGAAACTAACTAGCACTAAAAATTTAGCAAAACTAGATTTTCGCCGAAAAGTACTCCGCAAAGTGTGAAAATAAATTTTTTTCGATACTTCACCATGCACACAAAGAGTGGTCTTTGTCCTTCCATAGCAATTGGATTTGGTGCTTATTGATACGAGTGTATTTGATAAAAAGTTTGCCCGACGGAAACCCGAGCAAGCCTCTCAGTGGTTTTATACTTTCACAAAGGCCGAAGAGAGGAAGAACCACATCACACGGACCTGACGTTTTGACCCCTCTTTCGATAATTTTTTTCGGTAGCCCCGGGTCGAAAAACTAATGATTGCGCCAGAGAGAGCACAAAAAAATACATCGACGTGACGATGAGATTTGAGATTTTGACGTTTGAGATTTTTCCCTCAATAAGCAGGCACACATTATCTCAAAGTTTCCGCGGAACTACCGATATACACGCATTATCAACTACTCACATGTGTTTTTCATCTTCATATTCATTTCAATGTTTCATTTTCATCATTTAATGACTCAAAGACATAATCAGACTTGGTTTCGTTATTTAAATTCTTCCGAGAATTCTCATCCAATCCGGAAATATTACTTCACGGCCGTGATTGAAGCAAAGTCTACACCACAAGATGAAAGTTCATCACGTCAGCGGTAAACTTGTTGACGTAGATTGCAAGATTATCAGTTTTTGAACGCCGAGAATGGAAAATATTATTCATGTATGAGAGAGCAATTGAACTCTCTTGATACCCGCATTGTCAATAAAAATTCATGTCACACCCGTATGAGTATCAAAAGTACCGAACACGTCAATGCCATACTCGAGTGTATATTTCTAGAAAATTTCATCAAATAGATCACTGAGTTCTAAATGCTATCATGAGCCGAGCGTAATCATAAATGTGATTTCACTGCCTGATTCATGTAGAAGAACAGTATTGAGAATAATGTATTATGTCATACTGAACCCCAAAATTCAGACCGTATTAGACTCTTCTTGATGAAAAAAAGAAAAAAAAAAATATCCTAAATCCCTCCAAACGATTCCTCCATTGACATGAAAAAAATATGGCAAATGCCTGATTGCATTTTCATCACCAACATTACACTCAGAACGTGACTAATGAATCTATTAGATACTTTCTAGAGTAATTGCCTTGGATTGAGCCATTATGAAAAGAGAGTTCTGCTATATCCATATTATCTTGAAAATGATTTCCAAAAGTCCAAACGCTGTATAGCGCGTTTGTTCCTGTAGTGCGACTTCCAACACCCACTCGACATTATGGAAGTAGGAACGTAAATGAGAATAAGTGTTTTCCTAATGCTATTATGATATTATTGTGCGAGCGCGAGTGGTTAGTCCGCGGTTGCGTTACCGATATCGGATGACGATCTATACGTGACTTCATTTGCTTCCATGATAATACTTCCCAGCACAACCTGGTTGTTATTGTGGAATTCTTCTGATGTCAGGTCCTTGAATCTGGGAAACTTGATCTACCTATCCGCATATGCCAGACCAACATAATTTCCTCAAAAATGCACTTGGATCATGATATAACGCGTTATGATGCACCACCCAATTCGGGCTCAAAAATTTATGGTAGTTTGAAAACAACGAAACAGCATATTAGATTCCTTCCTTTCAAAATAATATATTCAATAATTTTCAACATGAGATAGAATTTAATACAAAACTGCAGACATATAGTTCACATTACAAATCTAGATCAAAATAATTATTTAACGTCCCAATCGATCTAATTTAAACGATATAAAAGTAATAGCATATACTTGAGTTAATCAATACTTATGGCCAGTGAAAAGAAATCGAAACATATACTGGTATACTACATTCAGAATAAAAGCAAGTTCAAACAATAAATAAATGTAAACAGATAGATACTGCGATTTTACATACATGAGATGATTAATTAGCTGTGAAGATAGAATATTTTTTATAAAGCTGACGATCACTTAATAATTGAAATATTTTTGTATGCAACACTTACACTAATTATATTTACATACTTTTCTCCTTTCTCTGCATTTTAATAGAAAACTGTATATATACCTATTATAGTTTTGATGTCTCGCGAGAGCATAGTCCTCAAGATTTTTGTAGGAATGTATCTATCAGACTGAGAGTTTGGGAACAAGCAAATATCTTGCGAGATCCGTAAATCTAATTGTTTGCTATGCATTGTGGCAATCCTAATCCACCACAAGACATGACGAGGATGAAGTAAATCACAAGCTGCAACGAAAGTTTTGAAAGTAGAATCAAGTATACAAGTGAGTCCAAATTCTCCAATCCAAAAAGTATACTCACAAGTAGTGCAGACGCAAGAATCACATACATTTTCACGTTCTTCCAGAATAGTGATCGGGCTAAATTGCGGCTTGATTTTCTGAATGTGACAGACTGGAAAAATATGAATCTGTATAATTTCATCTGGTATCACTTTCGATTCAGGGCAACAATATTTCATCAACAGACTACCACATTAAGACTGTCCTCCTTCATATTTATCAAGAGGAGTTTATTTTTACGATTCATATTCAATGAGATGGAGTTGCTTTCAAGCTCTTCAAGATTAAATATTTGAAATATTTAGAATGGTCAATTCATTTGGAAATGTAACTTGGAAGAATCAAAGGGATAACAATTGAGAACTCTACTTGATTTGGTGAAATCAAAATCGTATCTCTCAAGTACAAGTAATTGTAAAGATTGCATGCTTACATTATTGGTCAGGTTCTCTGTCTTATTGACTAGCAATTCTAATCGCTCTCCCCTCATAGCCAAATTGTCTATGTTTTTGACCATAATATCCTTCAACTCATCCAACTCTCCATGAACTTTTGAAATAGTATCTAGGTCCCTTGATTCACTGTAGTGTTTCTGGAATACAAACAAGGAATACAGGTATTTAACAACAATGAATCATCTTTGCCAGATGTACACTCAATACTCACCATTTCATTAGCTAAAACACGACTGAATTCAGTATTCATAGCGTAAGCTAGGGCAGTAAGTGCTCCATCTCCATACATTGTTCGGAACCTCCTCTTAACTTCATTTAAAAATAGGAATGCTCTCGCTCTTTGGAAATCCTGTGAAGAAGATTAGTTTCGTACATTATTACTTTTCTATCATTGATTGGATTAGCACCACTTTTTGATTTGTGTGAAAATGAATTAACACTGGAGCAAGTCAAAATGCTGGTGAGGACATAATTATTTAATGAAGATGGAAGATTTAAATCAAATTCCTATACAAAAAAATCAAGAAGAGTAACATCAAGCATGCTTAAGAGATGATTAGCAAATAGTAGATTTTCTTATTTGTTCAGAAAAAAATATGAGAAAAAAAGATCACTCACGTCATCTGTAATGCACATGTACACAATTTGATCTTCACAAACATAATGGAATAAGTAAGGTCCTTGGGAATATGTCATCTTATCATTTTGCGGTGGTATTTTGGCCAATATCTGTTCTGTCACTTCCTCAAAATTCCCAGCACATGCAGCATGTTTTGCAAGCACTGTTGGTCCTCTTGCCACGACACTGTACAGGAGCGGCATGATGCCCACTAGACAATAAAAATATTTAGCATTACACTCGCACAATATTCATTCTTGATTGAAACTTAATCAGGGAGAGCTTGATCAGCCCAATGAAGTAAGGATTGACTTTTTAAACATTACAACTTAGAACACAAAGAAATTGATAAAAGAAAATTCATCAATGAGTCACCTGTTTCAATTGGAATCATTGTCATGATAAACAAAGAAACTAGAAACTTGTTAGTAGGTAATATGTATCAGTACTGAGTTTGATCAGTGGCACACAAAACTGACTTTGCAACTTGCAAGAAGGAATGCAATAGCGAGAAGAACATGTCATCTATTGAGGCAACGATATCGGATTACTGTTGCAACGAGTATAAGCATAAAACTAGTACATTATGTAAAATCCCTAACCTCAATTTTTTCTATTCAGTTATGCCTGAAGTCTCTTGAACGGTGAACATTCCTTCGTAACAGCGAATTACCATTTATGAAACTACAGTACGTAATCGTTAGGAGGGAATACTATTGAATAAAATAAGTGACTCACCTTGGATGATCTCTCACTCCGGACTGTGAAGACTGTGAACTCTGATAGAGATGATGAGTGAAAGACTTTATCAACTTTATCACACTCCAGGCACGGCCGTACGCCAATTAATAAGCGAAAAATCACATCGAAGAGGCCCTAATATTCACAATAGAACGAGATCTGAGAGATCCGACGGCGTTTATTTGGAACGTTTGATAATGACTAGCCCCAATGACTGCGTAAAAGTAAAGACTGTCTTTATAAAATATATGCTGCCTCTGTCAGTGTCACAGTGTCTTCTGCCACAACTGAAGTTGTAAATATACGTGCTTGTACAATAGTGTGAGTGTGTGTGCAGCGCTCACAGATTTGATCGGCTGAAGCTGTGTTAGTGTCGGTACAACAGAAATCTGCAACACTGCCCTATCGTGAGCGGTAAATTTAAAATTCAAAACTAACCCTTCATGACAGTACAGTCTAAAGAGTACGAAATTGAGATTTATTGAAAAAGTACGTATTTGTCAATTTTATCTCATAGACTGGCATCAAACATTCTCATTGCTTGAATCATAAATTGAGAATTTGAACAACGCAAACATGCAATGTGCTTCTTGAGATAAGAGAAAGACTTTGAAATCATTCGAAAAAGATAACAGTATTTCAAATGGGGCCATCGACGAACTTTATTGATAACATGGTATGTTAGAGAGTCTATTCGTAACGTTATTTTCCATTCTTTCACTGCACAGAGGAAACGAACCTAAGTTGAACCGAAAGAATTGATTATCGAGTTTTTACAGGAAATAGAGCTAGATGGCTCGAACAGTGAAGGTTGGTGTGATATTCCAACGGATTCTGTCGCAGTTTCGATATCTAGATGATGAATTGCATCTCGATCAGTCCAATAATCTGAGGAAGTAATTTAGATCATATAGACACAGTATCGTATACTTAAACGCTATTCACCGTATGCTCCTTTTCAGAATGACCCAAAGTCTTTTGATATGAATTTTTCAATTCGTTCGCAGCATTAGTTCTTTGGCTACCTCAGGTTGGATTATTTTTGCTATCCTAACTGCATCTACATTGATTTTGATCCTAATTGTCACCTTCATATTTTCTACAGATATCTAGGCTTATAGGAAATGTGCTAATCGACAAGGTAGCGAACACTTGAAGTCAATGAATACTCTCTGGGCCGGGAGTAAAATTGTGAACTCATTTATATAGGGTTAGTAGTACAAATTTGTGAATATGCGAAGACCTCACGTTCGATTTGGAAAAAATGAGATTTTGATGAAATTCCGGAAGTGATAGAATTTATTGAGTCTGCTTGCAGGAGTAATCTAAACGAGAGAAATTATTCGGATGAGTTTATGACAATGATGAGCTCGATCACTTGAAGGAAGTGAAATACTGG
This sequence comes from Eretmocerus hayati, assembly GCA_029851415.1. Taxonomy (NCBI): domain Eukaryota; kingdom Metazoa; phylum Arthropoda; class Insecta; order Hymenoptera; family Aphelinidae; genus Eretmocerus; species Eretmocerus hayati. The sequence continues at coordinate 138,969,115 of CM056742.1, forward strand.
ATACATAGAGGAAAGACTTAGTGCTAATGATAGGGATATGAAACAGCAATCTATAGAAAGATGTCAAAATATGTAGTGGAATTTGCTTCGATTAACACGAAAATTTTTTTTTGGTCCCATGTAGAGCATGCTTTACCTAGAATTAAGGACCCATTTGAAATGACTCAGGGATTTGGGATACTAACGTCCTGAAATACAGAGAGGAAAATTGGGTTAAATGTTGATTTTGCAATATATTGCACTTTTCTGAATGAATCATCTCTCATAAGTCATTTCCTCGATCCCAAATCCCTGAGTCATTCATTTTAGGTGAGGTGTGTTATGATACTCTCGGAATGAAATTTTCGATACAAGAATTATTTCTCGGCCCCTTTCACTTATGTTTTAAGCGTATTTTACTGTTTCATCAATCGTTGTTCATCAATTTTCTGCAGCAATCAAAATTCAAACATCCAGCTTGTCCGTAGAATTCAAGACTTTGCCATAGTTAACTTTTTTGAGCTTTAAGAACTTGCAAACTCAGGTTCAATCTAAGAATGATCAATCAATTGCCAATATCGTACAAAAATTAAGTTAAAATCGAATAAAGTGTCTCAATCTTAATCTACTTCAATAAATACACCAATAATTCACCAAAAAGCTTCGCAGCATTGCGGGTCTATTAACTAAAACGGATACCTATGTTAGGTTGAGAAATATTCAAACAGGTCGTTCTATTAGATACTTTCACCTGTATCGATCTCGTCTCGAGTGTATCGGACGGCAGAATCGACGCGCGTCGTATGTAAGTATTGTGTATCACATGCAGAGGGGAATGAACGGCGTGAGTCTAGAGCATCAAGGCGAAGGTCTCCCCCTTGTAATCATTTCAAACATACACAAATCCATTACAGCTCAACACAATACATTCCTGTAAATTACGTATACGTCTGAAATTTAGACAATATAGTAAAGATTTGTATGTATAAAGTGAACGTGAGCCTCGCAAAAGCTTTTATCCTAACACGTGCGATGCGCTCATGAAAAAAATCATAACGGTGCATATCAGTGCATCTCCATTGGGACGGCCTCGATGAGACCGGCTCTTTCCTCTGATGTGCGGTATATAGTCAGTCTTCCGACAGCGGTGGACGCTTACGGTTATAGTTTTTTAGTAGAGTTTTGGATATAGATAAAGCGACAAGTGTTTTTGGCTGCACACGGCGGTCGGCATGGGTGAGAATGATTTTTTTCAATTTTACTCGAGATATTAGAAGTAGTGTGCGGAACTTTGAGCTTTGAAAGTTTGCCAAAATATTCTTTTTTTTTTCCTATTTTCCTTGAAACAGAGAGCCACGTGAGGTTTGTTTGGGCTATATAATGGTGTTTCATGAAAGCAGGGAAGAGATTGAGAGCGATGTGCGACTGCGCTGGGGAATTCTGGAGTGTGATGAATGGCGACATGGGGCACCGTGGAATATAGGGAGAGCTCGTTTGTAGGGGAAGATCGATCGAATACTTGCTCGTGAAGTTCTTGGCTTTGGGATAGGTTTCATTCCAAGAGATACTGAAGAATTTAATGGTTTCTTTCTTTTTTTAACAAACGATTCTCATGTCCTTAGTTCTCCAAATTACTCATGTGAAACATACGATTCGATGAACATTTATGATCATGGAATCCGATGATTCCATGGTCATATATGAACATACGTAAAACCGTTTCAAACATTTTTTTTTATTCCAGAAAGTTGTGATATATTGATTCAAACCTATTCTAACATCAATACATCACGATACTGATCATGTACGACTGAGAAAAAATCTTTCCTGGAGTCGGTTTTGAGTTTCAGAAAAATATCACTTTTGACAAAGAATGATATTTGATGTGGATTTTTCTCTTCGGTGCTTCAAATGTTCAAAACCTAAAAAATAACCCCAGAAAAGATTCTTTGATATGGCTAGGTATATGGATGCTCTCGATTCGGAAAAGAGTTATCAAAGTATCACAGAATCGTCGTAATGAATGGATTGTCGGTCATCTACATAGGTATGGTCATGTATACCATATTTCATGATACGATGCTCCAGTAATTTTATGCAGAAAGTACAAGTTTTCATGCGTAAATAAATTTTTATTCTCTCGGGTTACTCTAATATTGCTGATGAGCAGACCTCTATAGAACTTTATGCCAGCTCTGTGAAAAATGTCAAATCTATCTTAGCCGTAAGGTGATCCATACTATGAGTGCTACTCATGCAACAATTTCTTCTCGTTACTTGTTCTCGTATACTGTTCAACACATCAAAGGATGACTTCAATGTATCCCACACGTTTGTTTCATGTTAATTCTATTAGGACCTGAATGAGAACTCGATTATTCGAGTGCAAAGCTAGTTCAGGACAGATTTTCGAAGTGAAGATGAAGATACTGAAAGAATTAGTCTCGCGTGATGAATGAGAATTTTTTCTTCAAATATTTCTGCAGAAATGACAGATACCACAAAAATGTTGCTCCTCCAAAATCTCACTCTATAACCTGATATAGACAATTACAAAGCACAATTAGAGAGATAGTTATATGAAGCAATTAGCATGAAAGTTCACGAGACTCTAACAGCGTTGTCCGTCCCGTTCGCCGTCCCACGTGTTGAATTGAAGAATAAGTAAAATTATCAAAATTTTTGACTATCCTTCTGATGGTACTAGTTTGAATTTCATTGTACAAGCTGATAAGCAATATTTTGATTCATATCAAGGATGTTTTGGACGGAGACGCGGAAACAGTTTAAAATAGTACATTCTCTAAAATCTGACTACTGTTATTATATGATGATCGTTTATCTACAGATTGTTTATGAAAACACAATAACTAAAATAATCTTGCTCGTAGACCGGACGAGGTTCGTTGTCGTGACTGCTGCGGCGGTGGGCACAGGTACGGCAATTTTCTTCATCTGGAGATGGTGGTCCAGGAGACAAAAATTCGGCCCTCCATCCAAATGGCGCAAGGTTGGCGAACTCAGTGATCTGATATGTTTCCCAGTCAAATCGCTCGGACCTGTAAGACTCAACACAATGGAATGCACCATTCTTGGCCTTCGATCTGGTTGGATCAGAGATCGCACACTGATGGTCATAGATCTCGATGGACAGTTTGTTACAGGACGTCAGTTTCCTCGCATGGTTCAGGTTGGATATTCTACATACACTGCTTCCCCATAGTTTCCATCATGATTTTTGAGATTCAGAGATGTTCGAAATTATAGATTTTTCATACGCTGTTATCTCAGAATCGAATGGTCAATGATGACTTCAATGAGAAAGTCGCCTTATAGTCTGGGCGCCCACCGATGCTCCCGTGGCCACTTCATTTCCCCCGGAAAATCTTCACGTTTTCCTAAGTATTTTGATGCGCTAGGTCGATTTTTTGAGGTCGCTTTTCCGAATTTCAATTACTTTTTTTGTTATTAACAATTTTGTGTGCGAAATTGAGGTTTTTGACAAATATCTCGAGTTATATGAACTTCCCGGGAATACTTCATCTGATCAAATTCGTAGATCGTAAAATTTCCCACAAGAAAACGCCTTACAAGTTTCCTGAGAAATGAAAACCCCAGCCGGAAAGAGCGCGAAAACTACTCGGCGCGGTTAACATGCGTTCAAATGGAGCCATCAACAGTGCGCTGTTTGATGCACTGCCATTTTCACAATTTTCATTTCTTTGCGAAGCGACCTGGCTCATGTTGTAGAGGAACAAGTCTACTTTGATATGGTATGAATTAGATTTAGAAGGAATCGAATAATTTTGGACTTTTGACGAGACAGAAAAAAAATCGAGCGGAGGGCATACATGTGTGCGTGTGAGATAGGCTCATACACTGAGTGCGTGTGCTTGTCGCACACATACACATGTAGGGGAGAGTGGGGCGAAATTGGACGGATTTTGCAGTGGGGCTATCTGACGATACTTGGGGCTAGGCGCGCTATGGGACTTTGAAGTTCAACTATTGAATATAGTGTAAAAAAATTTTCAGACCCCTAGCTCTCAGCGTTCATACTTTTTCTTGAAGTTGAAAAACAAAAATCTGTCCAAATTCGCCCCGAGCTTGGGGGCACTTTTGACAAGTTTTGGGGGCAAATTTGGACGGCCTTCCAAAATTGAGATATACGACATTATTCTTTACCTATGAGAGTCGCATTTGCTCATCAAAACACGTGGTAATAACTCAGAACCAAGAGGGAAACCCGCCTGAGACTTTTACATCCTCCCATAGCCCGACCAAGCAAGCCATTTTTGTGTCATTCTTCAGCATTATTGAAATAGGCGCTTCATTGGTGCACTACCGTCTTCAACAAATCAGTAATCGACTCGTGGCTTCTAAGAGTTGACTTTTTCTCGTTTTTCTTCATATTGGAGGTACTCATACTCGCCTCTACATAAACGATCCCGCTGATAGTGTGTAACATTCGAGGCAATGTCGCCGAAAATGCTTAAATCGAGCGCTATTTTCGAACACGTAGAAAGCGACTTCTGACCTCTAAACTGACTACTAAAACCATCATTGGACATCGTAACTTCATTTTTTCATCCATTTTCGATAACCTAACTCATCTCCAACCTCCCGCGCTTCGAAAGATTCGCACAGATGCATACGCGACTCGATACGCGCAATTAACATCGAAAAACACGGGCTCGCGATCGGTCGACCGGTTTTAAATGGGATTTAGCATTGTCCAATTTCGCCCCCACCAATTCGTCCAAAAATGCCCCCAGGCGTTTTTTCGCAGAATTGCGATCATTTGGGCCCAAGTGAACCGATTTTGGTCCACGACGGCTCAAAATCTTCGTTTTGTAATGTAGTTTTTGACCCCCAAACGGCGATTAAGCTCGTCCACTTTTGCAGAAGTGGCGTGAACTTTTGCATTTGGAAAATAAACCGCGTGAGGCCCTTGAAGAGCACCCCTATGTCAGCGTGGCCTCCCACTATCCTTTTGGCAGGTCTAACCGCGATAAAAACCATTGTCTGTGATGGTATTAAAAAATAATTTGCGCAGCGAAAGCCTAGACTAGCCTCCGACCGAGCTATCTCACTTATCCAATTTTGCCCCCGTCCAATTTCGCCCCACTCTCCCCTATGCCCTCCGCTCGATTTTTTTTCTGTCTCGTCAAAAGTCCAAAATTATTCGATTCCTTCTAATTCTAATTCATACCATATCAAAGTAGACTTGTTCCTCTACAGCATGAGCCAGGTCGCTTCGCAAAAGAATGAAAATTGTTGGGGTTTTCATTTCCCAGGAAACTTGTACGGAAATTTCTTGTGGGAAATCCGAATCTACAACTTTGGTCGGATCAAACTTTCCCGGGAAATGCATATAACTCGAGATATTTGCCAAAAACCTCAATTTCGCACACAAAATTGTTAATAACAAAAAAAGTAATTGAAACTCGGAAAAGCGACCTCGAAAAATCGATTCAGCGCGGCAAAATACGTAGGAAAACGTGAAGATTCTCCGGGGGAATTGAAGTGGCCACGGGAGCATCGGTGAGCGCCTCGACTATCACCTAACATTCATTCTGATGATATATTTTTATCTAGTTAGAAGCAGAGAGGGTTTTCTGGTCTGCGTCCTTCCTTTATATCGTGTAATACCGAATTACACATCGGCATTGTAACATCATTTTGAATTATTTATTCGGTTCATTTTTTCGTTATCTCCATTTGCCGAAATATCGAACCAATTAGTACTGGTAAGATCGTTTGAGTCCAGCTTACTCATCGTGTGTCTTGGATACCACAAAATAGTTTACAATTTTCTGTACCAAGTAATCTGGCTGACAGTATTATTGCGGAAGACCAACAATTTGAAAATAAACGTCTCGAAGTTACGTGATCACGATGTAATCTTTATTATATACATATTATACATACGCGTGTGGTATAGCGATTTGATACTCTTTACAATTGATAACCTTCCTTGCAAATTCTGTTATCGAGGATACCTTGTCTTCTTCATTAAATTCATGATAAGTAACCTCGAGTAGTCATATTTCAAGACTACTTTGAAACCAATGGTAGATACGATAGGAAACAATTCCTTATCGATCTCGATTCGTTGAAGGAGAGGAATATGAGCCAGATAACATATAGATATAGCTCGACTCTGATTGTTCTCTGGATCGATTCCTCCAAAGAGCCTTTGACTGACCCACAGTAATCTGGTAAATTGTAATGGATTAGAATGAACAGGATCGAATACATGAAGAACTTGGTTCTCTGACCAGTCATGCAGCTCTTCTGAAAATGCTTCATATTTCATAGATTTTGGTAATACTCGATAGATTAGCAAAATCTCAAATTCTAAAAGATCTTTGGTACCGAAAAATGTCAACATTATCTTGATATTTTATATTCAATAAAGTAATTTTCTTGAATTTGATCGGAATTTCAGTTTATACAGGGTGTTTGAAAAGTAGTGTACCACCCGCGTGGGGTGAAAGTACTTCGAATTCCAGATCGGATGATTTATCTTTCTTTCTTTCTTTTTCTTTCCTCTCCTCAATGATGAATGGATTCTGCTGAAATAAGAGCATTTCCCCCGAATCCCGATTGAGAATCACCAACCTAGTACTAATGCAGGACCAGTCCAAGTCTCATGCGACGGTACCGCGACAGTACTAGCGTGGTCGTACTCATAGAGATATTAGGGGAGCTTCACGACAATTTTTCGGAACTCGGATGGTACTGCACAATAGTACTAGCGCAGCAGTACCATTTCGAGACTTGTGCGACAGATCAGCGACACCTCTCCGGGACTCCAGTGGTACCATAAAAATACTGATGCAGTAGTATTAGTCTTACGAACCAGCCATGCTAGTCTAAGTGGTACAGCTGCCCTCTCGGCTGCCCTAGTACTGTTGCGGTACCAACGAAGTCCCGAAGAAGTGTCACGAAGGTTCCGTATCACGAACTGGTACTGCTGCACAAGTACTATTTTGGTACCATCCAAGTCCCGAAAAAATGTCGTGAAACTCCCGTATCAGTCTCGAACTGGTACAAACGCGCTAATCCTGTCGCGGTACCATCCAAGTTCTGAAAACGTGTCGTGAGGCTCACGTCTCAGTCTCGAACTGGTACTGCTGCAGTAGTATTAGTCTTACGAACCAGCCATGCTAGTCTAAGTGGTACAGCTGCCCTCTCGGCTGCCCTAGTACTGTTGCGGTACCAACGAAGTCCCGAAGAAGTGTCACGAAGGTTCCGTATCACGAACTGGTACTGCTGCACAAGTACTATTTTGGTACCATCCAAGTCCCGAAAAAATGTCGTGAAACTCCCGTATCAGTCTCGAACTGGTACAAACGCGCTAATCCTGTCGCGGTACCATCCAAGTTCTGAAAACGTGTCGTGAGGCTCACGTCTCAGTCTCGAACTGGTACTGCTGCACTAGTACTGTTGCGGTACCGCCCAAATCATGTGGAAATGTCGCAGAAGTGCCTCATGATTCTTGGACTGATATTGCAGTAGTAGTAGTAATTTAGTACCAGGTTGGTGAAGCTTAATCGGGTTTCGGGGGAAATACTTTTCTTCAAAGAATTCTGATCTCGATGGAATCCATTCATAATTTAGGAAAAAGAAAGAAAAAATAAGAAAAAAAAATGAAAAACAATCATCCGATCTGAAATGCTAAGTACTTTCACCCCATGCGGGAAAATACACCAGTTTTGAAACACCCTGTATAAACACACAACGAAATTGAATTTGATCATCATAGAGTATTATCTGATGCAGATATTACCAAGCATAGCCGGACCAGTATTGACCCTCAAAGCACCAGGAATGATGGCAGTTTCGGTGGATCTTTCCAGGCTTGGAAAACGTCTCCGGGCCGCTGTGTGGGGTCAAACAGTTCCAGCCTGCGACTGTGGCGAAGAGGTTGCTCGTTGGTTATCGCGTTTCATTCTTCAAGAAGACTCTGGGCTGAGGCTTGTGTACTACCCACTTGACAGGCCATCAAAATCCATGCATCCGAAGAACAATCCATTTCCGTTGGTGGAAACTAGGGACACGGTGAGAATCTACATAATGAGTATTTCATCATATCCTAATCACATCTGTGCTTTAATTCTCAAAGAGAATTCCCAAGGAGTATATTCATATAAATGTATATAGATTTGCTTGGCTATGACTTTTCAAAAGAGTCGTTAGAGCGCATCAATTCTCACTGAATAACTGTACTGATGGTGAACAACTTTGTAATTTCAATCTGTTCACATCTCATGGGCATTGAAAAATTCTCTCACTCTCAATGATGCATGTACGAGTTATCGCGGAGAGGCCATCGTTCCCTCAAAAACTGGATCGATGATACCATCATTGTTATTGGAAGTGCTCAGACGTACTATGGAATCAGTTTAGAAAATCACAAAAGTCACATAGCATAGTGAAGATTGTTCCTTTCTCGTGATATTAACAGTTTATCATATGAATTCATGGTACTCAGGTTTCACATGCTCTACCTCAAGAGATCAGCTTCACACTATTGTGTGAGCTATAATCTGACCATCAGAATACCTAACCAGATAAATGTGAGCTGTGAAAAACTTTTTTTAGGAATAAATCGTTCGCAGATATGGAGCATTTGATAGAATGAACAAGTATGAAATGATCTGAATTCGTCTGTTTTACAACTGAAATAACAGTTCATTCATAATCAGGCATAATATGCCTCCTCCATCAGAACTTGAATAGGAATTTCATCATTTTTAACCCGATTTGAATCATTTTTCACTACAAGATGCGCGTGATTTTGAATAGAATAGAATTTCAGCGAACTTTCTCAACTAATATAAATAGAGACTCTCTCCGTCTCTAAAATATTTCGGATTCACATAAATCCAAGTCAGAATCTCATCGTCAGCATTTCATATCAACAACACAATGATCCACAGGGTGCATATCCAGATGCTACCAGTTACGTATTAGAGAATGAGGCCTCGATTGCAGATCTGAATATGCGATTGGAGCAGCCTGTGACACCACTGAACTTCAGGCCCAATTTTGTCGTCAAAGGACCGGAAGCTTTCGAGGAAGATACCTGGGAATGGCTCAAAATTGGCAATGTGATCTTTCGCAATATTAGGCCGTGTACTCGTTGTATTTTTACAACAATTGATCCTGAAAATGGTACCAAAGATCCGAAATTCGAACCTCTGAAGACTTTGAGAAAGTAAGTCGTATAAAGAATTACCTATAAGTAAGGAAAGTGTAACCAACTTGCCCCCACTAAGCTATTCTCCCAACAACTCTGGCCTATACTTGAATATTTTTCAACGTTCCGAAGCTCGTTTCAAGACCTTATAAATGAGTTGAAATACGTTCGACTTTGACTACCTGGAACTGAGCTGTTTTAATTTCCCCAAGAAGTGATGTTTTAGAAATTACAAAATTGTGTGACCTACTTGCCCCTATCATTTAGAAACTGAGTAAATCGACGATTAAGTGCTTAAAATTGGTTTTATCGCGGTGCAACCACTCCTGGATCTTCTTTCTCATCTGAAACACTATTTCCGACCTATTTTGACGTTATTAACACGTTCTGAGTGGTAAAGAAAGTTGTACTGCACGCCCTTTTGGAATAACCACATGGAGGGCATGTTGAGTACATTCCTCTGTGGCCTATTGTTTTACAAATCATCTCCGTGTTTTGCACATAAACAACTGCAGGTTCAAAGTTTTGCAACTATAAACAACGGATTCTGAAGGTCTTGAAAAAAGAAATCAAATGCACTAAAGTGCGTTAAAATTGGTTGAACTACAACGATTTGATACCGGTTTTACTGAATGCTATTCCCTCGGTGATTTCTTAGCTCTGTAAACGCGAAGGAAAGATCACTTTAAATTTCCTGGGAATCGCATTGTTGATTCAGGATGGATCCAAAACATTCATTTTCACATAACAGACGTGAAAAAAATTGAGGGAAGGTCAATTGAGTTCGCAACGAGTGCCCATTCCTGAGATCGGTTTATGGGGGCTAGTTGGGTACCAAGACAATGTTAGGTACACCTGGCTTTGGATAAGTTCTACAAGTTTTCATTAAAATTGAAGATTAATTGTACAAAGAGGGCTCACTCATCAGTTTCGGTAGATTGAGCGTTGAAGAATTCTGGAATGACTACTGAACTAAAAGACAAAATAGTTTCATTGAATTTACGACTATGATATCCAGCTGGTGGCATGAGTTGAGTGGCAATGATACGTAATATTTGTTCAATTAGGTATCGTGAAATAAAGGACCCAGAAGTGCGGAAACACACCCTGGGATCTCCAGTGATGGGCATCCATCTTGGATTACGTTCTAAAGGTGGACTGGTCAATCTTGGCGATCCGGTATTCGTAGGAGAGAATGATGAACTACCACTAAAGACGCCTCCATAGCATCATCGATGGGGTTCTTGCTACGATGAGGACATTTTGGCAATTGCGGAGTAAGATTTCTGTCACTCTGAAAGGACACGCCTGAAACCTCAACGAGAACCCCTTTCATTGGTCATAGATTCAGCCGTGGAAGATTTATGGTTGCATTGAACCTGATACAAATCGTATCATCTTGTACTTTTTGACCTGACGCGCTAAATGACAATCATATTTTAGAACTAGGATAATGGTCATGAGTTATCGAATATCTAACTCGAATAAAGGTCGATCCTTTCGTACTTTTTGTGGTGCCCAGAGATGGAATGAATATAACAGGAAATTGCGTTGAGTAGAACTGATGGCTGGAACAATAATTTGTCGAAGAATTATATCGATTTCATTTATTGTAAGACATGTTTTGCCATTGTTTGACCTCCAAAATGCACTTTTTTCGATGCATGTCTGCCTATGTTCAAGTATAAAAATAACATGGAAATTCCATCAGACCTGCGTTTTTGATTTTCCCACGGGAAATTTAATTCTCGAAACATGCTCTATGTTAGACTGTGCCTGGGGAACACGGCACTTACTGTAAAAGTCGTTCAATCGAGTTCAATGAATCCAAGTAACTGGTCACGAGATCATAGAAGAGGAATTGAAGAATGTTTTGTAGTATCCACTCAAATTTGCTAATAGTACATTCCGATCCAAGAGTGTGAAACCTTTTTTCGCGTCCAAGTGATGGGTTTCTGACCCGAGCCCCAGTCGAGGATCGGAATCATCACGAGGATGTGAAAGATAGGTTTGGCTCCCACGTATTAACTATACTTTTTGATACACTATGCTCGGAAAAGTATGTATTTTGCGCACAGTTCGTCAGCTTTTACTCATAGTTTATCAAAAAGTATAATTCGATGCATGAGAGTGAAACCTATTTTTCGAGTCCCTGTAACGATTCCGACTCTCGCCTGTGGCTCGGACCGGTGACCCATCACGCGGGAGCGATAGTAAGTTTTCACACCCTAGTATCGAAATGTCCTATTCTATTAGTCTGTGAGTAAAAGTCGACAAACTGTGCGTAAGACACATCTTGACGCACAGTGTATCAAATAAAGATATTCTCATCGAGTCTATGATTCGTAAGCATCAAAATCTGAATGAATTTCCGCTTTTAGCAAGAATTTACAAAGATAATAGGAGGCTATTGTGTACTCACACTTGCTTCTGAAAATAACATTTGTGCCAATTTTTATCAGCATAGTATTCAAAATGTTGAATGATTCGCCAAAAATTGTTATCTGATATTGTTGGGGGATAAATATTTTCAAATCAGCCTCCTGATTCATGTTTTTTCTAACTATTATAATCTAGAAGATACTGCTCATCTTCGCTCCGTAAGAGAATCAGTTTTTGGAGAAGAAAATTTTTCGCAAAAAGCATTTGACTGTTTGTAAGGCAAAGCTACTTTTCCTTGGGATACTAGCCCAATTTCATAAGCGGTCTTGTAGTTGCCTCACTGTGTCTAATTTCTTCCCCCTCAAATTATGATGATACAACGACAAATCTCCAGAAAATTTACAAATGAAAATATTTTTGTGTGATAATTATTTCTCCATCATTGAATTCTGTGAATTAGTGTTTGGAATGTTATTGAACATTAATTATAAAATTGATGTTCTACAAAGTAATCGCTAGTGGTGTGCCAATTCATGTATTAACCGTTTGTAAAAAAGTTGCAAAGTATTTGTGAGGTACAGGCAAAACCTGATGGTATTAGCGGTTTCCGTATTCACGAATTCCATATTCGCATTGCGATGATTTGAGACTCGAATCCATCATTCGCGGTATTTCACCCCGTATTCGCGGTCTTCAGAGGATAAAATTTTTGAAAATGCCGGAATTTCAGAGAAAAAATTCATTGTATATCTACCAAAAAAGTATCCTCAATGTGATTATCGATTTTTGAACTTTATTTGTACTTCCGAAGAGCAATGTTACAATAGTCTCCAAAACCGGAATGAATTAAAGACCCTCGAGTTTAGAATAATTCGTGAGGAATGACTTCAGTTTGGAGTGCAATCGAAGATTTTCCAACCTTTGATCCAGTTTTTTCCCAGGAGCCTTTACTTCGAGATGAGCTGCAAAATTGCATTAAAACCATGCCGAATTATACAAGCAGATTTTTTTCGCAGAGAAAGACAATCTTGAATAACTTCGTTCTTCTCCAGACAACAACAATTCGATTCTCTTGTTCTTTTTAACCCATTTTGATCTTTGAATCATGCTTCACGACTTCTCATTCCATACAATACAAACCTTACTGGTGCAATATTTACAACCTATAACTGAGAGAAAATTCGTGGTGAACGATGACTCCCGAAAAAACATGAAGACTCTCGTCCCCGACGATCCCGTAATCCTGTAAATCTATACCATGGCTGGCGTATCATACCTGACCCATGGTCTGATTATTCTCAGTTTGGTGTAAGAAGTAGGTCGAGAAATGATTTGCTTCATCTGTTTTAGATATATCATTGAATGATTCGTCTCCAACAAACAATTTACACTCATTTGTGAGAATTTTATGCTGGGGGCGTTTGTCTAAATTTGATGTATTAGATATTTAACAAGGTCTTAAAAATATACCAATGAACTCATCTTGTTGTATACCACCATAATATTTATTTACACTAAAAGTTAACAAAATCGATGCACGAATGCACAAATCGATATATTATCCGAACCCGATCGAGAGCATATTTCTCAAGAGACATTCTCGTGTATCGTATATAAAAAAGGATCAATTTATCTATAGGTTCTCATTCATAATAACAATACAATGAGAAAACGCGAGTTACACGAGCATGATACAGGCAAACTTTAAGCATAAAAGTCAATCGATCGGTCGTGCGAATATGCATTGATACATGATTTCTTAGTATTGTTTTTCGGTCTCCTTGTTAATATTTTTCAAGTTAGGTAAGAAAAGGCAGGAGAATCAAAACTTCAACTCTGGCATAATCTACACCACAATTATCATCCTTTTGATCCACATTACGGATCTCACTCTTGGTAAAAATGGTTGGCTCTATCATCGCAGTCGGCGACTTTAAAAAAATCCTAACAATCTATACACCTAAAAAAAAGAATAAACTTGAACCTTCGCTCATTACAAAATAATTCGTTCAAACCATTCAATGCCATAATAAGATAAATTTTCAACAATTAAAAATTCTGATCTAAAATTGAGATAACAACTAATCTCAACATCCAACCACCAAACGGATCCATAATGCATCCTCTTATAGAAGCAATTATGGAAATAACTGATTAATGGCATCTTTGTTCACATTTTCCAATAGATTAATTGATTTTGAACCAACCCAGTGTACAACACAAATAGGCAATTCAACTGTTTGAAAAGCCAATTACATGAATTGTTTATAATTGTATTGAAAATTGTCATTACTGTAATTTATTCTACAAACAAACAAAGCCTGGCACAGTACTTATAATATGTATCAAAGAAATAAAGACTATGTACAAATTTTTCGCATCCCATTCGCACATTAGGCAATATGTATAGTCCGATAGGAATACAAGTGATGATAAGTAGGTTGTTGTGTACCATTTTTGGACACTATTTCCAACTTTCAGTATATCCTCTGAAAGTCACAAATTTACACCTGTACATCACTTTCAACATAATGTAAACAGAGAAGTAAAATAATGTGATAACCCAATAAACTTATCCCTGGTAGAAATGTGACCAATTTTTTTGGCCACCCATGCAATATATAGATATAGTGACAATGCAATTAGGTTAGACTTGGCCAGTTTTTGGCCAAAAAATGCTCACAATTTCTACCAGGGTTACAGAGTAAACTGTTTGATGATACCTATTCTACAAAAGCAAAGGGTTTCAAAAAAAAAGGGAAATAAGTATTGATCCGTGGAAGACAGAAATAATTTTGTGATTAAAAAGTAATGATGACACCGTTCAATAAATTGAGCTGACTCTCAAAGCTTATTCGATAGTATCACACCGTGGTGCAGTGTAAATGGAATTTTTACCGTAAAAAGTACAGTAGGAAGACGAAGGACAAGGACAATCAGTTAAGTATTTTGCATCATTGATGAAAGGAAAATAAAGAAAAAAAAGTTGAAGGCTGTGAATTGAAGGAACCCTCTTGGCCTTGATTAACTCACAGTATCAAGGAAAACAAAAAAAATAACACATTCTCTCCATTTGGATCTCGCGGGCTCAAGGAGCAACGTTTCGCTTTCACTCGTATCCGGAAAAACACAAATAAGCCTTTCCTTCAACCTAATGTACAGTGATTAATAAATCTTATAGTCATAACGTTGCAATCATCGTGCCCGTGGTCCATTTTTTTGACTTGGTTTGCGAAGCAAACGAGATTCTACTTTTCTCTTGTATGCCTGTACTCGAGATGAGAATCTCATAATTTCCGTTCATACATTTTTTTTTAACTTTTGTCCATCACATTTTGACTATTGATTCCAGCCATGTAGATTTTCACGTAAGCTGCCTTTTCAGCTTTAATGGACTCGTTCTGTCGATAATCGATTTTTTCGAGCCTTATCGATTATTTTCTAGATGATGGATGTAATCAGCCGCGCCTTGAAGTTGACGAGTCGTTCGCTTGTGGCAGCCAAACGCTGAAAATTTAATTGATAGATGAGATTTTCAAATTTGATCCAGATGTCAATTCATTCATCAATGGGTCAATCTTATTATTATAAGCTAAGATTGCATGTCACTGTTGTGACTTACGGAAAATTCAACTGAGAATTTATAGACGAATTTCATCCTTTGAGAAAATTCACAGGTGTGAGAAGGAATATGAATACCTGATCTGCTAGAAATGTGATATCCTCGGATGGAAAATTTGTGATATTTTTGATAGAATATGCATCCAGTGTGGATTTTTCATCAGAATTGAGAAATTTTATCGTTTTCAGACGAAAATTTCGTCGAAACTTTTGATGAACTCCACGGTACATACATACATACTACAATGATAGATTTGAAACAACACAAAAAATGATGGCGTGGAGAAGGTATAACACAAAAAAAAGGAACTACATATGGAATGTGAATCATATAACTGAAAAAAATTTCTGCTTTCCATCTTACGTGAGTGCTGTCCGATACAATTTTCGTTCCAGTGCAATAACACACTTAAAGCGGAAGGAAGAGAATTTCTTATTGAGTAAAAGAAAAAGAATTTGTGGTAATGTATACATACATACTTTGGTAAAGGAAATAAACGTGCGATTATATGCACCACAAATTTACGCATACAAATGAAAAGGTTTCTTGAGGTTTTGAGGAGACGATTGCAGTCTGCAACCCGCAAGAATTTACAAATTGACGTGCGGCTTTTATCCATCGCCTCCATTAAGAAAATTGATTATTTAACAATTTTGTCAAAGTAATGCTTTAATCTATAGAATAATCATGATTTGCGAAATTTTAATTTTTCGAGAATAAATAGGCCTTTTCTGGTGCGTAACGTGTCACGTAAAATCAGTGATGTATTCTGAAATCGAGTTTGATTTTTGTCAACTTGAATATATGAATGTGTCCAACATAATTTTCATATCACGAAATTTTTCGCAATGTAAACGCATCCTTGAGAATTCAACCATATTATCTTTCTTATATTGCAAAATCTGTTGATCGTAGATTTCTAGATATGAGCGGATGCATCAAGTCAGAGTGGAAACGAGCCGTCTGGTTATATCCGAGTAAGAGTGACTTTAACGTCATGGAAAATTTCTGAACAGCCGGTTTTCGCTCAATGTATAGGAACACAAGCCGATTCAAGGTGTCATTGATCGATCAAGTTGTCTTGATTTTTTTCAAATTATTTTGAGACTTCCCATTCAAGCCAGAAAAGAATGATCATAAATTCTTCACACGTTCCAATCATTAAAATAAAAATACAACTGCTAAAACTCGTTTGATCTCTTTTTGATATTACTTTCAATAAAACTTATTCTGCAATTTTTGTACCACATTCCTCGAATCTCCATTTTTTTTCTCACAGCCCTGGAGCGCGCTACACGGCAATCATAATCAGGGATTGAGACACAACTATTTTTTAGACGTTTATATTAATTAAGAGAGCTCCAAACGAGAGTGAAAGTGATATTTTAGACAACTCGATAAACCACTCGAACAAATGACCGATTCGTCGACTATTGCTTAGAGCAATATTAAAAATACTAAACAATAACCACCTGTTCAATCCCATTCACGCTCAATTCATGTTTCCTAAACCATGCTAAATGGCGCGAAATTCAAAATTAGCACTAATTCACAAGTTCTCTACTATACTATAAATTCGCAATAAATTGGAATTTTTTCGCGGCAGGTTACAATATAAAGTCCGCGAAACGCGCTTTTGGCTTGCATAAGTGTGGCCCGAGAGCTGGACGCTATTTCATAGAGAAAGTATCGCGTGGATATATATATTTTTGCTTTCAAGCTCGCGACCATACTACCTATATCACCTGTAAAGAACCACCACACACCATCACAGGGACTTGAACTTATGTAATTTTGGGTTTATACCCGTGAGCGTGCTATGGCTTTACAAACATATAAATATATATATATATATATATATATATATATATATATATATCGAAAAATCCGGCTTGCAAGTCGCCTAGAAGCCGTGGCCGCTTTGGAATTTTTTTTTTTTTTTTTATATTGGGCCCTGTTTTGTTGCAGCGTGTGATACCAGAGCATTTTGTGTGTTTATACTTATATATCGTGATACAGAGAGGGACAGGAAAGTGAGAGGGAAGGACATTTGCCTGATATGATATGAAAGTTTTGGCCAGAGTTTGAAAGGAGTCGGAGGAATTTTTGTGGCCTTCGCAATTTTTTGGATAACTCACACTAATAGAAAGAATGTCTTTTGGGCCCATACGAATACCGTATTATTATAATGTGTGTACCCGGACGCACGCGGCCAAGAAAAATACTATACTGAGAAGGGTATATAATAAAAGGACCTGAATTTACAATTTTTGTGCTTTGAGTTGAATTAAATTTCCATATTATGATAAGAGCGAGCATCATTAGTATGTCCACTCGAATTTCCAGTCGCGTTTGTGGAATTTTTACGCACTCTGCACCTCGCTTTGCACTCTAATACAATATGGTAACGGACAACATACTTATAGTTTGTATGCATGCGTACGCGAGCCACATACGGCTCGTTAATTTTCGTAATTGCCATGGACGATGAACAAATAGTATTCGGAGTTTGAAACAACTCGGTTGAAGCTCGAGGATGAGCTCGCGACCGTCTTCAATTATAATGCGCGCTCGTTTACTCTGAATTTTCAAAATTGCTCGAGGCCTGTGTGTGTGTGTGTGTGTTTTTGTGTGTTAATGATGACGCTTATGATGGTAACGAGTCGATTGATGAGTTTGAATGACGATTGATGTGTGGTGATTATTGCCTAATACGGGAACATCTAAAATGTTTTTTAGGTTATCAGTTTGAGTCCTGGACGCGTGGACTCATTGTGATGCGATTATGGGTCTTTGGTCTGGTGTTAAAGAATAGCAGAGTTTTCTTCAAAGTACGATGACCTTGACCGTGAGATTCAATCACGAAAATTTCAATGAACAATTCAATTCTAGGGTTCTGATGGAGCTCAGAAAACTGTCTTGATTCTAAGAATGAGATGATTTTTTAACAGGATTACACTCTCAGATCATTTCTTTCTCATTTTTTAAATGAACTAAACAATTTGCATAGTTTTGTAAAGAACGAGTCGAAACTTGAATTAATTTTTTAGGGCCATTCACGAAGGACCTAAAAGATTCCAAAAGAGAATAACATCCTATCTAAAGTTTCATAGTTTCTTGAACTCTAATCAGTTATATCTGGACACGGAACAGGTCAAACCAACTCAGCAATTGACCACATTCTAATCAGCCAAACCGATAAGAGTTTCTTGGAAAAAAATGTAAGTAATACTGATCGAATTTTTCAAGAGGAAGCCTAGTGCAAAAACAGCTGGTTCACTGACAGGCCGAAGTAATTTCTTGCAGTTTTTTGCATACCCAAAAAAACTCACTCTTTCACCATAACAGGGTCTAAATGTATGTAATTCACGCTAGTACTAATGTTGAATTTCATGATATATTTTGCAATCAAGCCAATTGCCACCATTGGTATTCGAAATATTATTCCAGTTGCATATCTGCTCTCGAAATCTCAGCTCGCGATTCATGCAGAATTTAGTTGTAAGAACAGGATTAATGGAATTTATACGATGCAATATTCAAGATTCATTTTGTCAACCTAGTTCACGTCAATGGTGATGTAAATTTGTACTCTGGCGTCACTCAACATTAAAAATCTGAATGATCTAAATAACTTTCAAAACGAATCAAGAGCTGGTATTTTCAAGAATGAATGTATAGGATTTTAGTGCCCTCAAAAATAGAATTGTGGTCGAGCAAGTTTTGCTAGTCGAAAGATAACGCAAATAAAAGATGATATAATCGGCCGTTTTGAGGGGCAGTATTTGACCCAAGAAATACGTCATAACTTTCTACTTACGAGAATGAGATCCTGAATGAGATTGGAAATTCCTCGATTTGCAATGACGAAGAGCCTCGTTACGGGCCCGGGAACGGTCTCGAGTTGAGGTCCTGGTTCTGGAGCTCTAGCCTCACCGTTTGCTCCAGCTTCGCCTCCACTGGAGCTGCTGCCACTACCGCTACCTGCTACCAACTGTAATTACACGAATCTCGTTAGCTGATTGATCTTTCATCAATTTTTTGTCGATCCGTCATCTCACGCCTGGAATTTCCTTGAGCAAATTCAATTAGATTTACATTTCAATGAAATTTTATGAATGATGTTCACATGATCTCTTACATGAAATAAAATAATATCCTTTTTCATGCTATTTAGGCTGAAAAGATCGTTTTTTGGATATTAGAATTTTTCTTACGGACAAATTAATTTTTCGTAGACAAGGCTTACTTTCAAGTTCAAGAGTAAGTCTATAAACTCTGGAATTGGATTGTGTAACTCATTACTCGTAGGAGAAAGCTTTGGAAATTCCAGACGCTGATTTCTCGACTGGTAGGAAATTGACGTATTCCAACTGCCAAGTGTGATGGAAATCACGAGCTCTGCACTTCGTGCCTCGATGAAAATTTCAAATAAATTTCAAGAGTGGATCAATATATTTCCATCTCTTACCAATGCTGGGGATGGGAAAAAAACTTGGGAAATATGATTTGAAGTGGAAAAATTCGATAATAACTTTTCTCTGATAATACAACCATTCTGGCCTTACTCGTGGTAGGCCTTGCAGAATCAGAATAATCAGAGTTGTTTTGAATCGAACTTCTTGATCAACTTCAGGTCCCAAGTTCCCAAGAAGTATCTCAACGGCTCGGTGAATCATTTCATGGTCGAGAAAATATGATGAAAATACAAGTGAGAGGTCAGTTTCCCAACATTTTCCAAATAAATTTGTCAGTCTCTAGATTTTTGAATATTCAAAACTTGTCACATAGATCCAATTTTCAATAATTCTCATCTGGGTCTTTGTAATCTAAGCACACTTGGAAAATAATCGTCAAAATTTCCTACCAAATTTCGAGGGATCCAAGAATTACTACTGGGGAAATGATTCAAAAAACAAAACAATCTAGAGGAAACAGGACTGTTTGTCTTGGTGGGAGTAGAGAGGTGAGCTTCGAAATGAGGTGCGCACTCAGAATCAATTTGGAACGTTAGTTTACAATTGTACAATCTTGGAAATACAGATGTTTGGGTTAATGATCCATCACATATAAATTACCAGGTGGTAAATTGATTGCAAATTAAAAAACGCGTGTACGAGAAAATAAAAAAGTGTGATCAACCTAATATGGAATAAACTACATATAAAAAAGTGAGCTGTGTAACTACTTAGTACAATAAACACGGCTAGCTAAATGTAGACACAACATCACATTTATAATTATCTGTTCAATCTTTAAAATTACAAAATCTCGTGTGAATCTAATCAAAACTGTGCATTCAAAATGGAATCAGGATGAAAATTCATCAAAAATTTCCCATAACTGATCTAGAGTGCGCACACTGCATCTCCACGTCCAGCTCCAACACTCTCTCAATACTGTGCCAATTATGGTAAAAAAAAAAAATTACAAATTACTGCTGCATATCGTGAAATGCATTTCCTCTGTCTCTCCTAATGAGTCTCTGTCGAGAATTCAGTTTTTGTGCATACAACTAGATACATTTTCGTGATCCTGTAACTAGAATTATCATCTTGAAAATGTGTTTCTATCGACAAACTTGCGTGGTCGGAACATTCATTCCAAGTGTGAAAGCTCTAGAGTTTCTTAAGACTATACTTTCCTAGCTGAGACTGGTGAAACCACCAATCATTTAATATTGGACGGTTGTTTCCACTAATCGCATATGGAAGTGCAACAAAACTTCAAACTCAAATACATATTTTCTACCAGTGCATTCGCTACGGCGAAATTTGCAAAAGAATGATGAAATATTAAGGAGTCAGTTTTACCAGAGAATATTCATTCTGATCATTTTGAGCATCCTTAGAGTGCTAGACACTCATTCCAAATAGTCAAAACCCGCTTATATTCTACAAAGCATCAATTGAACTTGGCAGACGAAACAACTGCGATATTTTCTGATAAGTTATTTCAAACTAAGATTCAGACTCTGTCGAATACATTCGAAAGAAAAAAGTTTGATCATCGCTGTGGACTCGCCTACCATCAAGTAGCTCTTTGGGATGTTGAAAACGGACATCTTTCAGTGTACATTAGTTCAAGAATGAATGTCGGAATACATGTGCAAATCAACTTTATACAAGGAATTCATTGAAAGTGCCATGGTGAGATCCACGAAGGTGTTTCCGAATAACTATGGTTACAGTACGATTTTTGAGCTCATGAACTTCTACGATGTAGGGGTTCCTTTGCGTGAAGTTCAAGGTGTCCAACGATTTATCCTAGTTCGTGATAAGCCAGCACTGCAAATAGGGACTATTCTTTTTGGGATGATAGTACAAATGAAAAAGCGGAATAAATGATTCGGCTGAGATGATCATTTTAGCAGAAGGGATGTCAAGGGTTAGGGATATTTGAAATGAATAATTAGAAGGAGGATTTGAGTCAACATTGTCATCGAAGTCTTTTAGCTGCGTGCCGTATTGAGAACGATTGCATATTCTCAGTTTTTTCCACGGTTTTCTGGTTTTTTCGTTTTTGTAGTTCATCTTCTGTCTGGCGGAGGACGTGATAACTCCCTTATCCACCCCTCTCAACTAATTTTCAGTTTTCCCATCAAGAATATTTTGATTTTTTTGTGAAAAGAACGGGACGGAGAGATGCAGTTAGACAATGAGCTAAAGCACAAGTATTTCTTCCATCTTCCAATTGAATGGAGGTTTTGATTTCGATTGAACTGATTACGACTATAAATCATCTTACAGTAGCGTCAGACTGGAAAACACTTAGGCCGCGTTTAGTCTAACTCGACGAGAATCCAAGTTTATCATCCAAAATTTACAGAATTTGAATCATTCTCACATTAATGATTCGGCGGTTCCGGGCAAAATTTGTATGAAGTCAATTCCAGATTCTCAAAATCTCTGCTCCATAGCTGCACTTAACGGTGGAACTTTTCGGGAAAATTCATTTGGAACAACTGGGAAAATTTCATAATACCGATAGAATTGTTCCGAAGGTAATCACCAGTTAAGAACAGCCTTGAAAAAATCAATTGGATTTTTTGGAAATCTGAGACTGATGATACCATTTTGGTTCAAAACCGGCCACAATGCTCAAACTTTTCAACGAACACAGTGATAACAACGTGAATCAAAGAGGAGGTTAGTTTTAGAAACAGTATTTTCAGTTCAATATTCTGGATAGTGAATTATTGTGATGTAGAAGTGACGGTAGCGAATTGGACTTTAGATTTATGATGAAAAATTGATTTTGAAAAACGGATCGTGCATGGGTGGTGATTGGTTGAGGTTTGGTGCAACAGAATTCGTGCATTGGATAACAAAATGTGGCATGCGTGTGAGAGGTAAGGTGAAAACTAGAGTAATCACTCGTGAAATGAAGAGATTAATAAAGAAATCAGGATTAGCAGCTCGTCCCTTCCCTTGCACTCATTTTTTGCTTGCATCTTGTTTAGAATGATTATTAGGTCGTGCGAGATTGTATTAATACTGTTAAATTTTTTGGGCTCAAGATTTCAATTGAATAACTAATCTCGCTAAATCTTACTGAGCCCCGCGTATTTTTGCCATGATTCACAAAGTTGTGGACTTTTATCTCGAAGTTCTGAAGGAATGCCCTCAGGAAATCTTGAGTCGCGTAATTTACCAACCGTGACATTTATGTAAAGATCTAAGTTTTAATCTGTCTAATTTTTTATCACTATTCGAAAATTATGTGATCTGGGTTTCAAATGTCACATTTGGAGGTTTGTGAAAGGATCTTACGTGAATTTTTTCGAGTCTCTCAAGTCAAATGTCACGCGTGAGCTCACGTAACATGGCTCCAGGAACACTTCGCGAACCCCTTTTATGAAATACCAGGAAAATTCCTTGGATGAACTATCACTCAAAAAACCATAAAAATGCCTGACTCTTCTTTCATTACCCCATTCATTATATCATATTTCTATCGAAGAAGAACTATCTCAATCTGATGAATAGACTGATTGTTCTGATAGGTTTGGCATAAAATTTAGTCACAAGTAGAAGAGAAGAGATTTGAAAAAAAACCAGCGAGGTTTAATAAAACAGTTTTGTTCGTCTCATCCACTTCCCAATCGAATGAACCAAATCTGAAGGTGGTGATGATGATGAGTGCAAGCGAAGGATTGATCAATTATTGCAGCAGGGCATAGATTGCAAGAGGAATAAGGGATGTTGTGAGGGAGGCAACAATAATGAGGCTGAATCGCGGACTATTTTTGTCGAGGCTATCGTGGACCTGGTATCATCTTCGTACCGGTGGCATCATTGCTGTGCCGTTACCAGGAGCTGGCATCATCGAACCTGGTCCACCTGACGCCGCCGCGGGCATCATAGGCAAGGGAATTGGGCCTAGGTCACGCGACGCACTCAGTCCGAGCCCTAGACTCTGCGTGCCAGCAACCACTCTGTACACCGTGCCCGCAGCTCGCGCCGCACTGTCTGCTGCTTGCTAGGAAGATATACATACATGCCTGCATTGCACCTATCCACTTTATTAGCTCATAAGATCAAACGTCTGAGATCTTTTGAATTTTCCTGCGGTCACTTTCTTTTCTACACATGTTCATGATTTAGCTAAGGTCAAAACATGAATCCTGAATGACATGGCTGAAGATTGTTAATTTTTCAAAAAGTCAAAAATTTGACAAGTTGGGTTTTCAGAATATTATTTCATGTCTGGGTACCAAAAGTGCGGAGGGATGACATTTTCGGATACAACACCTGGAAATACTAATATTCAGAAAAAACCAGAATCAGGAGTTACAGAATCCAGACCAGCTTATCATAACTTTTTGATTGAAGAGCCTTTACCTGGAATTCTGGGCTCCCTCATTTTTTGCAGAATTCTATCACTTCAAATATTTCTCTCCAAATTCTCATTGCTCTTCACTCCATTTTCTATTCTAAACTCTCACCCCTCCGTACTTTTGATCTTTGGATATTGGCGTCCTAGATTCTGAATTTTCGGCTTCTCGGAAAGTTATCTTTGCTTCAGTACTGTGATTTGAAAAACCATCTCTCTCATTCAGTGTTCTCGGACTCATAAAGAGTTGTTCTTTGACTCTTAGCAAATATATCATGACTATGACAATCAACTCAATTTATGTTGAATATTACAAAGAACTACTCTTAATCACAGACACCACTATTCCATGGATCAGAACATTTTGAGCACGCAGTCTGCCTCGAACTTATTCGATTTTCCTGATTTATTGGGCCTTGTGATGTTTTAGATTTCCCTTTATAAATTCTGCTCACTGATAATTCTCTCTGGAGAGTATACTCTCACCATTCACTACCTCCATATTCCACCTATGATCCGTATTTTTACAGTAAGTTTTGAGAGATTAACCAGAAAGTAACTTTGATCTGGCTCCATCTAATCTAATCTTATTAGCCAAAAGGATTTCTGAGATGAATCCTCCCTCGAGAGTAATTCATCCAAGTTTTTAATAACCGAGTTCATTTCATACATCCTCATCCCGGCAACCATGGACTCCTTGCTGTGCTCGTCAACGAGTACAGCGATTAGTTTTTACCAGTACATTACAGTGCAAAGTCTCCAAATGGTCTGTAAAGCTTCTTACTCGTCCGTAAATCCGGCTTTATATCACTCGATTTCGGACCCAAAAAATAAAATTGAATCCGGGCCAAGCAAATGAACCTGCTGATGTTGTTTCCCTAATCTAACATTTAAGACGAGGATAGTCTGGAAAATCGTCAGTTTTGAGAACTATCCCGTAGTCTTACTCGTCTAAAATTAATCGTTTCTGGTCAACGATCTTCGAGCTAATTTCGTGAAATATCATATTTACTACGGGCTGTCCATTACAAATTCCTGATGGGTTACTGGGAGACCTAATGTTCGAGAGACATAGAATCGTTTGACATAATTCATGTAAAAAGATAACTATTCGAAATACTTGCATTCCTCTACTTCTTGAACCGCTTTTCGCAAGATCAATTTTTTGCATCTTGCATGATTTAGTTTGGAATCGTTTACCTTATTCACCTCTACTATCAAATTCTAAGACATCTCTTTATTATGGCAAGGCGATTTCTTTCCATTAGGATTGTTCCTGACAAGATATGGAGAATTCTTCTAACAATAATCAAAAAATGAGCGGCTCCGGACCAGAAACGTGTCATTTGATTCCAAAATTCTGGAGAATATCTTTGGTATCTTACGAGGAAGGCGTCAGGCCTTCGGGTCACAGATTAGCCTGAAACTCTGGGAATAGTCTTCTTTTAGCCCCAAATAAGATACCCAAAGCCGCGTTTGCCAACGCTCAAGCGATTTTGAGCTACAGGCTAAAACAATGCATTACAGTATATCTATATACATGGGGAAATGGTGTATATAGATATACTGTAATGCATATGTTTTAGCCCGTAGCCACGTCCGTAGCTCAAAAACCCTTGAGCGTTGGGGAACGCGGCTGTGGGTATCTCCTTTTGGGGCTAAAAGAAGACTATTCCCAGAGTTTCAGGCGAATCCGTGACCCGAAGACCTGACCCCCTCCTTGTTAGTAATTGTTTTCGATGATTACTTTTCCAAAAATTCTTGTTTGCATAGTCTTAACGAACTTCTATTTTAGATGACTCTACTGGAAATGTCTGATATGGACCTATACCGTTCAGGCCCGAAGGCGCCCAAATGATGACGAGGACGCGACGCCGCCAGTAATGGAGTTTTATTTTATTTCATTTGATAAACTTTTCAGACCATGGAAAATCACTCAGATTCATGCCTAACTTTGGAAAAAAAATCAACGATATGACGTGGGTACAACATTAATTTGCAGAGGAATATTCATCAAAACATGTTTGAGTAAATCAGATGATGTTATCCACGTAGAACTCAATCTTGATGAGAGAATTACAGATATTTAACACTTTCACCGACGAAGGTAAACTAGTGTCCGAGCAGTGTCGGCTCATAATCACTGGCAGCGCACCAATTGCTTATTGAATCCAGAGGAAAGCCTCTATGCGGAAGTTGCACTCTAAGTAATCGATGTTTCCCAGAGTAACCCCCGTAATCGTTAATTTGCAATGCCTATACAATTTTGAAAAGCAAATTGAGATCTACGATCATGTTCCAAAATTTTGTGGATCAATTATGTACTTCTCAAGGTTTCGCATCGGCTCAAGCGAATTTGTCAATTCGCTCAAAATAATTTTGGGAGCTACTACTCTATGGACCAGAATATTCTTTTAGGAACAAATGTACCGAGTTCGACCAGACATAGTTTCGGTTTAAAATGGCTATGAATTATCCATTATGTACAGAAGTCTTATCATTCACCAAGCATTTTATCTTAGAACATCTCAAATACTGACGTTGATTCATCATCATAAGAAAAATTATTAAATTTGAATAACCAATATACTTGGATTGGCATCTCATTCTAAATTAGCGAATGTCACTGGTCATTCGTCCTGCTCACTTTTGTCTGATTCCCGAACAAAAATATTCTTAATTCTTACCAATAATAGATGTTTAGGTATTTTTAGTATCTTATTTGATGAAAAAACCTATACTCCTCTGAATTGCCAATAATTAGTATCAGTGAATTAATATTTGAATAACTCACCCTGATGATGTCGAAGAGGAAATTACCAGATCCACCACCGGATCCACCACCACCACCACCGCTCAGGTTTAGGAACCTTTTGTCACGGCTATCGTCGTTCGTAGCCTCAATATCGTCCAATGGCAAAAGATCACCATCGTTACTTGCCGATGGGACTTCGTCGGCGAACGATACTTTGACTGAATTTTGTTGAGATTCTGCCGCCGCAGGGCTTCGCTGCTCTCGTACCACAGTCTGAGGTTGTTCCTGTAGTTGAGACTGCGCTGGCTGACTATCAGCTTCGTTTATTACTCCATTTTCAACTGCTTCCGGATTTACGCTCTGGAAATCGTTTGTTCAGGGATTAGATTCTCATATAACTGAAAAATTCAACAGTAGAGGGACGAGTTTTGTAATGAATATTGAAAGTGACAGCCGAAAGTTTGACATTTCTATAAGAATTGGACGAATTCCGAGAGTGAGTCATCCCAAAGCCTGGAATTGTGATCACTTCATCATTAACATGTCAAACTTTCGCTATCGTAGAGACACAGTTCTTTGAATCATAGAATGAGCAGATAGATTGCGTTGGACAATGTAATGTTTACAGTAGAACTGCAAAAAGAAGAAATAGATAATTGCTGATTAATGATGCAAATCGATAGATATTTGATGAAGCTCGTAAATATTATTCTGCTAGAACAAGGATCGAGTCAAAGCTGAGAAAGTGAATCAACTTTGAGATCATGAATAGTGTTATATTCCATAACTGTTGCATTGTCAATTCAAAAGCGAAAATAGTTCGTTGTGTTCGCGTGTTAAGCAAATTTTCATGAGAAATTAATCACACTTGAGCTGATCATAGCCAATGTTTTTTAGAAATTCTCTGCAATCATTGGCGAGTCGAGATGTTTTGAAAAGTCCTTGTCCACTGGGGTGGAGGACACAGTCTGGTATGGTTTGTCGAATGAGGTTGTTGAAAATGCCGAAAATGACCTCAAATCCTGCAGGATTTTTGAGGCATCAAAAATATTAATACAAATCATTGTGAGGTTGCCCTTTGTCATGGGCGGGAGATCTCTGAACCCAACCCATGATACCCGTGAATAACACAAATGTATGTACATTGTGAGAAGCTGTAAAAGTGATCCTCTCCAAACTTGGGAAGATGCATCGTGAGCTATGTAAAATGCTTTAACGATGCTTTCAGTAATGTGGTACCTTATGAACGTAGCATAGCAGGAATCATATGTTGTTCATTTTGCTAGTTTAGGATTACATGTACATTTGGACAAATAAAGTATGAAATGGTCAGAATTTTTCTACAAAAGTTGATCCTCGACATGCTTTTCATTTTGAATGTGACGTATTTACAGATCCAAAGAATCATTATCGTACATAATGCAAACTGCACATTCTACAATTTTGTAATATCTAAACTAGCAAACTTCGAAGTTTAAGAACAAGCAGCTGCGTAGTCGTATAATTGACCAAGGAAACACAGATTTGCACAATCTGGAAAATTGAGGTATTAGGGTGCGAAAAAGGAGGGCAAATGAATAAAACAGTCGCTTATTGCATAAGTGAACAATGAGCAATTATTATTAGGCAGGAAGTCTCAAGAGAATATAAAATGATGATTATTTTTACATGTTTTCATAAAAACCCTGCAAAGTTCTGCAACAACTGCAAATTCACCACCAGAAGTTGATGCCCAGAAACGATTCCATCCAAAAATAGTATCCTTTCTCATGCTTCCCCCGTGCTGAGAGCAAGATCTTCCACCCGTGCCACAAAACGCCCATCTTGAAATGCATCCCACTCTTTCGTAATTTCTCTATCTATTCTGAGTTCACCCTACTCAGTCTTTATAACTCAATCGTCATTTGTTACCTGATTACAGGTACATGACGATATAATGTCTGGTTATCACGTTTAGATGACTGTGAGTGAGAAATCTCAACTTGTCACCAAATACAGTCAGAAATTCAGAGAAATTCATTTCTAAAAAAACAGTTAATGCAAGTATGTCAACAGATACTTTTTATTATCAATTGATGTGCTGTGTCAATTTTCATCATTGTAAGTACACGAAGAGCTACAAAAACATGTCTAAGTATAAAAAAACATAGGAATAGATATGTGCTGATGATCAAAACATTCACATGCTATTCCAAAAATCACACTAGATCATCCATCTGTCTAGTTCTATCGTTACACCTAGTCTGATTATATCAGTACTCTATCCGAGGCTTACAGTATTTAGTAATATACTAGATCTACTCCACCTTTAATTGATCGTGAGGATGAATTAGAGTCACGTACTTTGGTATTTTGAATGCATTGCGAGCGGTACATGGGGTCAAATTAATAAGAACCAATCGAAAACAAAACAATATTTTATGTTTCAGAATTGCGTGAATAGTATTGATGAATGTACGAACAGGAATGTCTATGTTGAAAAGTGCCGTTGAGGAAATGAAAGACGGAAGTTTGATGGAAAGTCACAAATATTCATCAGACATAGATATCTATGTTAGTCACTGTGTTCCACTAAAATTTTTGGGTTTTCATGAGAATAGAGGCCTCTTACACAAATACTGTCGAGGAATATAGGTTCATGGCAAATTATTTTTGTATGGAATTTCAGAGGAGATCCAACTTATGTGCTCGGAACACTGTGCTCGTGGGATGTTACGGGAATGAAATTTTTGGACTAATTCAAGATCCCTTGAGTTTCCGTGGAGAAACTTTGAGTAAAATTTTTATTTGGAAAATCCTCATCTGAAATGGGAGGAAATCACGGATGAACTAAAATTCTTAAATCCTACCGAAACGAATTGTGACTCAAAGAATCGTCATCCACTTATAAATTCTTCAAAACTCCTTATTCAAGCCATAGAAGAGAAGGAGTCATTGAGGAAACATGAGAGCTCCATCACTACTTCTAGCATTGTAATTTTTTATCATTGCCATAAAACTAAACGATGATCCCCGAAATGATCCCGAGAACCATATCTCAACACATTATTTGGGATATCATTCCCTGTGAAAATGATGCTAAAATTTAAACTATTTGATAATTTTGAGATTTTTCTATTGGCTCTTCAATTTTTATGTCAATTTTATGTTCCATACTTGTCAGTTTAATATCTCAAAAACTATTCTCACCAAGTCCATCAGAGTTGAATATATCAACAACCGAAACTAAAAACTAACTACTGATCCAAGCGAAAATAGCTTGAAGTCAACAGTAGGTTTCCTTTTGATTCGTTTCAATCACATTAAGCGTAGATTCAAGATCCCACGAGAAGTTTTGATGTTTGCTCTGTAAAGTTTGTCGGGACTGGTAGCAAGTCATTCCCAATTCAACTACAACCAGAATCTTATCCTAAGAACACATCATAAGATATTCAGAAGGATGCCCTCTGAATCTCAGACGTAAAAAAATGTTCTAGACTGTCAATTATCGTCACTTAGCGATCACTGTACCGCATTAGAAGTGATGTTTTCAGCATTAGCCGGGGTTGTTTCGAGCGTTATAGTATCAATTCTGTCGTTCGAAGATGCCGACGACGACGACGCAGGTTTTGCCGTCGTCGAAGATGCTGCAATCTTGGAATCGTCATCGTTCTCATCGGGTGGGAAATCAAGTGATATCTTGGATCCAGTCTCATTATCTTCTTTTGATTTGAACCAATCGTCATCTTCGTCTTCATCATCGAAGGGATTTTTGGCTTCTACAGTCGTTCCCGAACTCTTTGCTGATCCAGTACCACCAGCGGCTAGGCCACCGCCACCATTACCACCATTACCTCCTGGTTTGTTTCTACCCAGAAGACTTTGAAATACAACTGGACCAAATATCTTGAATACTTCTCCAATAACGGCGTTGACTTTGTCCTCAATCATCTAGAAAATATTAGGGCTTTCGTTACAGGTGCTATGCGTTTGTTTTTGTTTTTTGTTTGGTGGGCACAGTATAGCACACACCGAATTTTTTCTGGAGAGGTAGGTATACTCTGCCGCAGCGCCAGGCTTTTCCTTCAAAGTTTTTGGCAGATCATGCGGAGAGACAGATAGAGCTCGATCGTGCAGCACACAGTGATCATGAAAGTATGATGGAGACCCAGTCCTTTTGGGGCCTTTCTGTTTGTTTGTTGATGAGTGGATACAGAGATGTGAAGATATAGCGAGATGGTGGATAGAGATTTGAGCTTTTTCTTGATGAGTTCAGCGTATTCTTTGGCTCACTCCTTCTTCGATCTTCATCGTGAAAGTGAATCTCATTCTCACTATTCTTACATTCGTGCTTATCAATTAATCTGAGAACTCGTGCCCCCTCCCACCCCAACCCCGGCGTATTTTACCCAAAACAGGAATTTTTACATGGCTGTTCCCTGAAGAATTTCGAGCCATGAAGGTTGATAATTTGTAATGAGTTCCCTAATTACTGACCACTCCAATAACATCCATTTTTGATCATCTGTGCGCAAATGAGTCATTTCCACACTGCTTGTCGCTTTTCATTTGCTCACAGAAGACCAAAAAACATAGTATGATACTCGGGCGCAATGGTTTTCGCTTTCTCGTGACTATTTAGATCCTCGCCTGCGGCTCGGGCCTGAAAAAGTCACTTGAAGTGCGAAAACCATCGTTTGTGCCCTTGTATCATAATATACTATTTTGAGCCAAGTTGGGTATTCGCGTTTCTATATCTCACAAATTCCTAGTGTACAAATCTCTGATAAGTTTGATATTAACCAGTGATATTTTGGAGATTTAGACATAGAAGAATAAGCTGTTCCATTTTTTTGTTTCGCGTTTTATTCAATTTTATTGGTCTCACGCCGGTGAGATTCAGAAATTTTTTTCAATGATTCAAGTAGAAAAATATCATGACGCAACGATGTCGAAATGGCCATATAGTCCAAGGCACAGTAATTTTCTACCAAAGAGGTGACTGTAGTTTGGCATGAAACTATAGACATGGAAGAAATTTACTGAATAAAACATTCACGATACCAATTCCTGGTCTTAAAACTACTCTCTCCGAGTTCATCAGTGAGTTAGCCACTGAAGTTCAGTTAATCTCCGATCAACTTTCACCGATGACTCCAGTGCGTTCATTCACTGTAACTCCAGTTATCAGTGGCAGGGCTGAAACTTCAGTGAACTTGGGGGTCAGACGGGTCCTCCTCAATGCAGATACAGTGAGCATCACTGGTGGTTCAGTGAGACAATTGATTGAAATTTCAGTGCATCATAGGACCTGGCATTTCATGTTTGCTGAAGTTTCAGTGAGTTAAAGAAGTGCAGGGTGCTCACTGATTCACCATTAAAATTCATTGGAAATTCAGTGAGTATGACACGCTGGGATCCTTGAAGCATTAGAAATCCAGTGAATCGTCTGACTGAACCATCAGTGATGCTCTTTGGAACTTCAGTGACGAGGTCCCGTCCGACTTCCAAGTTCATTGAAGTTTCAGCATAACTTTAGTGGATAATTCACTCAAACTTCTGTGTATGCGTGCACAAAAGTTATCATTGGGAGTTGATCCAAGATTAACTGAAGTTCAGTGACTTCTCAATAATGGACTCAGAGAGAGTGACCTGTAAAAAATTTTCTCGAAAATCTTCAATCATCTGGTCAAGAGTTCAGAAATTTTTGGTGTGTTATTGGACTTGGTATGTCTGTATAAAACACCACTCTAGAATCGAGTACACTAAAATACCCTAGGTACAGAAACCCTAATAGTATGTCATCATTCATCTCCAAATATCTAGACTCTGGTGTTCTAATGTTTTAGAACTACCAAAATTTGATTGTATGCTGAAGATAAGAATGAAGGCCATGGTTCTATCAATTGAATGAAATATCCCCGACATATTTTGAAGGATGAATCCATCGTTGTCCGATTTAGGAGTATCAGCACCGAAAAAATGAGTCGAAATGAGAAAATATAAAAGTAGAAAAAGACGTAGATAATGAAAAAATTCAGGAGATGCAGAAAAATAGCCCGTTCAGAGTAAGAATCAAGACAAGCAGGAATTAGCCTAAAAGAATCTAAAAGAGTTTTTCATACCATAAAATTTTTAGGAAGAGTAAATAATCACGAGTTCCTAACCCAGCATAATTTATGCATGATGCAATGATATACATGTTTATTCAATTCGGGGCCTCAAATTAGAATCACTGAGAATGTTTTTTTCTTCAGTTCCAAGACCGTGAGAGACGATGCGTTAATCGCTCGTGCTCTTCGCGGAACGAATCAGATTTGATTAAACGATCCGTCTTTGGCGCCTAACTTGCCATATACCGTTTCCGAAGTGAGCTCTTCCGCTCGCGCAAGGATGACTCGCAAAGCGTAACGAGTCTGATTTTAAATTAACTCAACGTTGAATTATATATTATCACAGAGAACTAAAAGTAACTGAGTATTGCATGGATATAATAAATTGACGCTCATCGCGAGCGCTGGCGCGAATATATAACGACAAGGCGAAAATGATAGTGCTTGAAAATGTCGTCGTTGTCGCGTGATGGCTAATTCTGTGTCTTGAAACTGCTTTCACGACTGGAATGCCGTGGCTTGTAACAAGATTCATAACGAAATGAGATTAAATGTTTTTCTCTTGTATTAGGATTGTGAATTGTAGGAATGATTTGAAATTTGAAAATTTTTGGGGGGCAGATGATAGATGACAGTGATAAGATCATGTGAAAATTAATACACGAAAGTACGAGAATATTGAAAGGTTGCAATTTTTTGTCAGTATATTTCATTTGAGAATTTGATGTTGAAGTAGAGGAGCAACGATTGAAATTGGACACACGTGTTGGTATGCGATGATCGAGTCTTTATTCTGGTGCTGATTTATCGACGAATCGATCGTCTTGATGGAGGTATTCATGACGGTATAGTAATGGGTATTAATCATTCCGATACTTTGGAAGATTTACAGAGACCGGTATTGAGATAACTGACTAGTTGATTTCATCTTGTGATTTATAGAGATTATATAAGTGAGAGTGAAAATTACCAGTGATCTTAACCATTCTGATTGTTTTAAAATTGCTACTGGGAATCGAATCGAGTTAGATCATAGGAACAACAAGGCGCTATATTGTCATCTGATTTATTTCATGAATTTGCATCATCATCAGGAGTCACGTGTAGGTGAGACAAAATTTTGTGGAAGCGTAATTTGTCGGAATTTTCTATTTTGAATCGATTCCATTTTTTTGTGTCGTCACGCCTATTTTGATGAGGGCCGTAAGTTCTACGATCTTAACGAAATAAATAGATTCACACGTCAGTATCCAGACTGGGACTAAATAGATATATTTGGAGAAAATAAATCCAGGAGTTTTGAGTAAGTGAAGTGAAAAATCACAGGGGGTGAAAATTAAAAGACTTTTTCACAAGAGGTAGATGTTAAAGAGTAACGATATTTTCGTGGCTGGTCTGCAGCTCGAATTGAATTCGTAGATATTTCCAAAAAAGGGAAAAGAATACCTATCTAATGTATCGTTGGAACAGATTATTCCACACAAGGCGAATCATCAGGAGGATTTCGTTCCGTAGCATCATTCAATTAGTTATAGATTCAATTAGTTATAGGAAGTATAGGAAAAAATCGATAATGTGTGAGCATGTGTTACAGTTGATATTATAATAATTGAATGTGAGGGGTAAAAAAGTGCAGAAAAATATTGGCGAAGCAGGCAAGCTCTGGCTTACCTTGGAGACTTCAGGGAACAGCTGTCGCAGGATGCCGATTGTCCTTTTGTTTCTTTGAGCTGAATCATTTTCTGCCTCGACAACCATCAGCCTGTCAAGAGACTGAAAGGAAAATTATAGGTTCATTATCATCAAATTTCTGATTTGCGTCTTTGTATTTGACTCAAAATGGTGGGATTCAAAAGCAAACTCGACAAACGATTTCTTCTATCAATGAAATTCAAAATATTATTATTTTACAAAAAGTGGATGGCTTTAGACTACAATGGTATTTTTTGGATGTGGAACATGGAAAAATTCAAAGACATTTAGAGGGAATAAACGTGATAGTATCATACTGAAAGTATGTATTTAAATCGAGGGTAGCGACAGAGACTCTAAAATACCAACGTGGAATTTTAAAACGGTTACACTAAATCATACCATTCCAGTCCGAAGTCGTTCAAATATTGTACTCTTCATATCTTTATCCGCCAAATTCATCTTTTTTTTTTTTTTTTTGAAGGAGTAACTGTTTATCCAAATTGAGGAGGATGAAATTATTTGGGACCAAAAATTCAACTTAAATTTACTCATATTCATTAGGCAGCCCTCCTTTTTCGCAGACTTTGCCGTCTATTACACATTCCTCAATCTCAGATTAATGCTTCCAGAAATCTTAGTATCAAAAACAATCCACTCGAATCGGAATGCATTATCAAACCTCAAATTTTCCATAAAAAAAAAACCCCGAGCGGGCAACAATCCATGCAATACGATATTTTTTGCACAAGTTGTCCGAGCATAAAACGCAAAAAATCGGGTGTCTAATGTATTCACCGCAAAATTTAACGTCACACAGCTCAATTCTCTTCCGCCTCCCATAACGCACTCCACCTATATACAATCTCCGTATAATAATGAATCTCAACCGTACACAAAATTGCGGCGGAAACAAAGGAAAGTCATACGACGAAGGTAAAACTATCGACGGTTCTCGTGGAGAATTTCGCATAAAATGACCGATAAATATCGAGCAAGTGCCGAACAACGAGATCCTGACATGCTAAAACATTACAATCCCCATGCATATATGTATATATATTTTGTTGCCCAACGTTTTGGCTTGACTACTGGATACGGTCCACTTTCTCTGCGAGCAAGCAGTTCGGTATCTCTTGTCCACCACCTCGATCGGCCTTTATATATATACACTCGCATCTAAAGTACGAATTCGGTCATAGACAACTTTAAAAATCTCAGGTGGCTTGACTAAACCACGTGACTGTCATCGGGTTTTCGAGATCTTTGAAATTATATTGCACTTAACCGATTTCATATCTACGCTCATGTTGTAATATCCTAGAGATTGCAGAAATTGAATAAAAAAGTGGTATTGTGGGTTTTCTTAAATGATGGGCCGTTGTCAAATGTTGAGATGAATTTTAGATGATTTCAGAATAGACCAATATGAACACTAGCTAATTTTGTTAATATACAGAGCGGAAACAGAATATTTCAGATTCAAGCAAAATAGCAGAGAAACTATTGTAACGATTTTTAATACCATTATTACATATATAATGATGATAGAGAAAATCGTTGCGTGTTACGCATGCGCGAGTCTTACTTCACTCGTCTGTTACTACTTGCTCGAGAGGTAATCCTAATAAATGATTCTGCTTGCCTGATGTGCAGTAAGCATGTATAGCAAAATGTAGATCATCCTCATTAGAAAGTTGAGTCATAAGTGGCCGATGCCTATGTGTTAGGTCACTATTGGATAATTTACCATCCAAGTGTTTCTTCAAACAATTTCATAATATATCCTAATTAATTATAGATCGCAGACTCAGTGTAATTTTATCTGATCGAGAATCTGACCTCTATTATTGATGGTTGCTCTGCACGATCGTAACTCGCTCTCATCAAAGATATTCTGTAGCACTAACTACCTTTTAGACTACAATCAGTACTTTTTTTTCTAGTTTTTATCGGTATAGCATCGAGATATTACAAGCGTTTGCGCCAATTGATTAGATTTTTTTCACGATTGAATGACGAAGGGATGTCTCTCACAATCCAATTGTCCTCGGATAAAAAGATGCTCAAGTTTAGATGAATGTACCATAATTGTTACGAGTGTAGGAGATATAGATTCCGGTAACGTTTGGAAATGATTTGAATGCGCGGGTAATCAATCTGATCTCACTCTTGTCAAAAATCAGACACATGAAAATCTTGAAAGTGGGATCTAAGCATTCTTTCTGTCAAATTATTATATCTTTCGGTCGAAAATATATGTCTACATGACAAATGAACTCTATGTTTGATCGTCGGTCATAATATCGAAATGCATTTTGCAATCCTTCTGGATGAAATTTTTCTACTAGATTATGAGTATAATTTACCAAAGTAACGAAAAAAAAAGATCAAAGCTCGCGATATGAATCGTCGCTATAAAAACCCATTCTCACGTATTCAATCAAAAACATTCAAGTTGCGAATGACTTTTACGCTAATAAACAAGCTCACACTATTGAGTGTACTTACAAGACCTCAAAGGCCAGTGCACCTAGAAACACGGTATAGTAACGTAGTTTAGCACTCGCCAACTCGTGACGCAATGACAAACCGAATCGATTAGTCGCTCTTTTACATTTAATTCAATGCCTTTCACTGACTGCCGATCTAATTCTCAAATAATTTCCATGAAATAATTATTCATCTGTTTGAAAAAAAGATCATAGAATAGTAGATGGACTAGGGACACAATTTTAGTTGCTCATCAATGTAATATTTTACGAGCTCGAAAAGGTGATTATTCATCGATTGGCTCGGTCTGGTGTCATTTGATCGAGTAGAAAGCGTTACGAGATGTCGACCAATTAGTTCTACTTTTGTGGCTAAGAAATTGTATAGCAAGCGAGCGCATTAGCCTCTGCCACTTATATACACTCCGATGTCGAGCCATTGACACTGTTACTTATCACAAGTGAAATAGCATTACGATTTTTGGTCTATTTATCGTGCCTGACAAAGTAACATTAGTGCTTATTATGATTTAAAATTCACAAAATAATACAGGTAGTGGATAATCTGTAAGCTATTTCAATTATTCAAAAACTGAAGGGTTAGTTCGTAGAATTATTGACTTTCGTTACAAATTTCTCACTGAACTCATTGGTTTTCAACGAATGAAGCACTTAGATTATATAGGGGAGAGTGGGGCAAAATCGGACGGATTTTGCAGTGGGGCTATCTGACGATACTTGGGTCTAGGCGCGCTATGGGACTTGAAAGTTCAACTATTGAATAGATTGTGAAAACAAGACCCCTAGGTCTCAATGTTCACAGGTTTTTCTTGAAGTGGAAAAAAGAAAATCTGTCCAAATTCGCCCCGAGCTTGGGGGCACTTTTGACAAGTTTTGGGGGCAAATTTGGACAGCCTTCCAAAATTGAAGTATACGGCATTATTCCCTACCTATTAGAGTCGCATTTGCTCATCAAAACACGTGGTAATAACCCAGAACCAAGAGGGAAACCCGCTAGCGATCCTTACACCCTCCCATAACCTCAGCAAGCGAGCGATTTTTGTGTCATTCTTCAGCATTATTGAGATAGGTGCTTCGTTGGTGCACTACCGTCTTCAGCAATCGGCAATCGACTCGCAGCGTCTAAGAGTCGACTTGCATTAGTTTTTCTTCATATTATAGGTACTCTTACTCGCCTCAAATCAACGATCCAAATGGTAGAGTGCGACAATCAACCCAATATCACCGAATGCGAGAGTAAAAATGCGTAAATCAATCACTCGCTTCGAACACGCTGAAAGCGACTTCTGACCTTTGATCCGACTCCTATCACCGTCATTAGACATCGTAATTCCACTTTCTCACCCATTTTCAATCACCTAACTCACCCTCAACCTCCCCGCGCTTCGAAAAATTCGCACAAACGCATGCTCGCCTCGATGCGGGCAATTATCCTCGAAAAACACAGACAGGCGATCGGTCGACCGATTTTAGATGGGATTTGGCATTGTCCAAATTCGCTCCCACCAATTCGTCCAAAAATGCCCCCAGGCATTTTTTCGCAGAATTGTGATCATTTGGGCCCAAGTGAACCGATTTTAGCCCACGACGGCTCAAAATCTTCGTTTTGTGACCTAGTTTTTGAACCCCAAATGTCGATTGATCCGATCCACTTTTGCCGAAGCAGCGTGAATTTTTGCATTTGGAAAATAAACTGCATGAGGCCCTCGAAAAGCACCCCTATGTCAGCGTGGAGTCCCACTACCGTTTTGGGAGGTCTAACCGCCATAAAAACCATTGGCTGTGATGTTATTAAAAGAGAATCCACGCGGCGAAAGCCTAGACTCGCCTCCGACCGAACTATCTCACTTATCCAATTTTGCTCCCGTCCAATTTTGCCCCACTCTCTCCTATTTTTGCGAAAAATTTGATGGTTTGGTCATCATAAGACTTACCGTCAAATGGGGTAACTTTGGTACACGTGGGGTACCTTTGATACACCCTCAAAAGACTTGTAGAACGCTCCGGGAGCAACTCAGATAATTTTACAGCACTCCAATCGAATTCTGTTATCATCAATTGAAGGGGTAGGTTGAAAAAGGGCGTAACTGCAAAATATTTATTTCAAGAGAATCAATAAAAATTTGATCAAACCCGTCAAAGGCGTACTTGGACGAGTTGACCTGACTGACTTATGGCGAAGAAGATGGCATCCTCGAAATAGCCCAATCCGAGCCGGAGGATGAAATTTAATTTTGAGCTTTTTTTGGCAGTTTCAGAAAATGCAGTTACGCCCTTTTTCCACCCTCCTCCTCAATTTTGATACTATGGAATCCTATTTATCTCCTGGAACGCGGTACAAGCCTTTTGAGAATGTACCAAAGTTACCCAATTTGACGCTTACGATTGGTGAAGAAATAGATTCTTTTTTGTGGGAATCAAGAAAACTTGTTTTCGAATAGCTGGCATAGAATGGTCCGTATTTACTTTGAGGAACCAATAATATGGTACTTCGTCTATCCCAGTGAAGCAAATTTTATGATTTACGGATCAGTTAAGTTGATAATAACCTAAATGATAAGATTGTTAAGAGTGTCATTGAACAGGAATTGTGATGCCCAAAAATATTTCAGAAAACTGGTTTCTTTCGAATTCATAGTTCACTCTACGTAATAAAGCTATTCCTAAAACACATTCATTATGAGAGACCTTATAAAAAATCTTCTCATTCAATGAGTAAAGCCCGTGAACCGAAAAATGATCTGACTGCCGTAATTTGACAAGTGCATGCCTAAGAAAATGTATAGCTTTTCGTCAACTCTATCAATCGAATGATATTCGTTCCAAAATATGAGATTCTAATCCTTGTAAACCAAAACAAAATTGTATCAAAGAATGCAAAGAAAAAAAAAGACGCATCGATCGATCTAGAATTTTCTCCACGTATGCATCAAAAGGTGTCAATGTCATCACGAGTAAGCCAGCATGGCAAACAAGTGAACGAGCAAACGCGTGCATTTGGCGGTATACAACAGTATTTCAACTCTCAAAGATCGACCTTCTCTTTTGGACAGTAAAGTATTGAACACACACTCGGGCAATAAACCATATAACCATACATGCTATAGCAGTCTCACCATACAATTTAAGCCTGTTTCAAGTGTTAGGTATACATATAACTGGTTGATGTTATCCGATGGCTGTATGGTGAAAATTGACGCCGTAAGCAATGAAATTCAGATTCTGACCATCGATTGATGCACATACTTTAATTTATCGAATTTAAAACGCCACATTGTTCATACATGCAGTTGTAAATGCTCGTTATGGCTGTTTTAAACGCAGTGTTTACCTGTCAGACTGTTGAGTAGATCGTTCAATTGGGAACCCCCAGATTCGCTTAGGTTTGGATTGCTCGAAACTTTGTATGTGTATTTTACTGTAAAAAAAAAAAAAAAATATAGCTACGGTACGTATGTAACGTAACCTTGACGTTCTAATAACGTAACCGTTTG
Organism: Eretmocerus hayati; assembly: GCA_029851415.1. Taxonomy (NCBI): domain Eukaryota; kingdom Metazoa; phylum Arthropoda; class Insecta; order Hymenoptera; family Aphelinidae; genus Eretmocerus; species Eretmocerus hayati. Next base: position 139,009,687 of record CM056742.1, read on the forward strand.
ACGGATCAATTTCCTCGTGAAAGTTTATGACTTATATGTGAGTCGTACAGAGAAAGAGATGCACTTTCATGTAGTTTTCTTACTCGTAACTTTGAGTTGCGAATTGGAAATTTTATTATTTTAATTGGTTGGTTCTCGCAACGAAAAGATTAACGATTTTAATCAAATCTAATCTGAGTATAGGATACCGTGGATCAATTGGATGTGATGGAACCGCACGGGTTTTTTTAGCCAACTGTTGTGAAAACCAATATGGCTGTATTTGCAGTGGCCTACAATAAATTTGGTACTCACACTCAGTTGCACTAAATGAAGTGATCAATCGAGCGAAAGTCCAACTTTTTGTTGTTTTTATTTTGTTTGAAAATTGTCTATCTCTTCCCACCTCTGATGGGATCCCTCCAAAATCACCAGTTGAATGCGTTTACTATTTTACACGTTTCAAGTATATGCGTTGAATGGGAAAATTTTCCTGATAACACGGACTTGTTCTTGAAATCTGATCATTTTTGTGTATTTTTTATGGAAATTTTCATCTCAGCTCCTTCCGCGCAGTGACCATATACTTCCGCTATTTTGCCAGAATTTCAAGGATATGCCGAAATTTTACATACAATTTTGTCAATTTCTACCAAACATCAAAATTCAAATTCGAAATTGCAAATATATGTGGAAACGAATCACCAGCATGAATATTTTATAGCTGCAATAGATGAAATGTATTTCCGTTGAAAATCTTGAAAACGACCGAATCAAGAGATTTTATCAAAGTAAATTATCCACTCAGTACATTCAAATTCGAGATAATTCCAATGTCAAGGCTTTCAAAAGCATCATACGATCAAAATTCATGATCAAAAAGGATTCAACGAACCCATTAGGTATATCAATTTCCGTATTATCGATTACGATCGTCCTCCGATACGAGGTTATTCGTATATTCGGCACTCCATCGTAAATTCGCAAGAGTGTAACAATGCAAATTGAACTCGTTCACGGACTCAATATACCAGGATAAAATCAAATCAGCGAAGGTCAATCGAGAGCGTAAAGTCTGATTATTGGGTAATAAATTTGAAACTATCCTTGCGGATATGTACCAAAACCACCTCGATTCAAGACTTACAGCGCCAACTATTCAATTTACACTCTCATTCATTAATTTCGAAAAACAGACAGGATGACCTCCGACTTCCGATAATAATTTCAACTCTCAAAATCCATTACCCTCACCTGTTTTTTTCTTCTCGTTTCCAGATTCCCGCGCAAACTCTTCCCAATGAAAATCCTTATTTTGTCTCTTCCTAAGGACCATATTGATTTCCAATCATTTGTGATCGTACAGTGAAATCCGGTTATAACAAATTTCAAGAGACCGGTGAATTTCGTTTGCTATAACTGGACTTCGTTATAGCCACATTTCAGTATGGACCGGAGAAATTTTTATTGGATCTCAGAAATAGGTCAATTTTAATCATCATTCAGACTTATATTCAAACTGACAAATTCATACATGATCAATAGATCCAGAAAAAGCTAGGTAAAAGGTCCACCTTATAAAATATCACTATTGAACAGATGCCTATTAGTCAAAGGCACAAAATTGCAGAGAATCAGTAGATCCCTAAATCTTCATCAAATTTTGCAGCTTCTCTTCCAATGCAGAAGTAATTACTGAGTTATTCCGTGATTATTGTCATTTGAATCTTCAAGATAATGTCGTCAGAATCATCACTTGATCGCAACTTTTTCGGATTATCAGCACAATAATCGTTTAAGATTTGATTTTTGCTGTTCAAGGTAATGGGAAGTATTGAAGCAGTGGCATTGAAAATTTCATATATCCTGAGTGATTCTGCGAGAAGTATGATTTTCCGTGTTCCAAGCTCACCCAAGTTTCTAGAACTTGGAACGGACCTTATAGCAATTTCCTAGAGTGTACTGTATAAGTGCACGAGTATTTTCATGGGTTTTCAAGCGATTCTAACATTCCTGTATTCCTTACAGCTTGTTAAAGGGTCAAAATGTTAATTCCGTTTACTGTAGACAACCTACCTTCGACTCCTGCATTCACTCCAATGCATATGCAGAGTCAAAACCCCCCTTGTGCATCTACGTACTTCAATTTATCATACTTCAAATAACAAATTCCGCCACTTTTAGACTCAAAATTGAACTCTCAGCTCGTGCACCGACATCCGACATTTTGACGGCGGGTTTGCATCAAATTATATCTTCGAACAAGTCCTCATATAATCTAGATAGAACTTCACTTAGAAGTAAGTTCGTTTAATCTTCAATTTGCTTGCACAGCAATAACTCGCTCCGCAAACTCCCCAGTCGTCCATGAGGCCTTTCTAACCAATGAGATTGATTCCTCGATACCCAAATACACCGAATCCATGCGTAACAGTGGCTGAAAACTCGCATAAGTAATCAAATAGCGCCATATAAACGTGTTTTCAAAATGACGTACGAAATTTTCGGTCCCCTTATTATGCTCCTGCCCATCACGCTATATAGTTTTGTGGAAACACGTTTTCTCTCGCGTTTTCTTGTTGTGTTTGTTTGCATCAGAGCAAATCCATGTGGAAAAAAGTCTACGATTAGTTGCCGAGTAGTAGGAACATCTTTTAAGTCGAGATGTTTATTCTGTCCCTGCCAATTTCGTCCTCTTTGCGATCCCTTCAACTTGGCATAACTCCATCTGGCTTCACGTTTGAGATACGTAGCTCTAAATACTTCCTTTTCAAAGTTAACTTTCACGAGACACCAGAACTCGTTCGTGGATAAAATAATTTTTTGACCCGAGTCACTACCTGCGACAATTTTGGCCCCAAAAAATCACACTTTCGGTGGAATCACCCATATCAGAACTTTTTTTACCTCGCTCACTCACTCTAATGATTTTAACATCATCATTTATTGTAGACGATTTCCAGGTGCTAGGACTGTACTGGTTTTGTTGCATATCTTGCACTTTTACATACCTGGATGTAAGGTCTATGAGGAGAATTTCGTTAGAAGCAATACCAAAACTCTAAATTCGTCCAATCGTTCGTTTGTTATAGCCAGACTCTCGTTATAGCAAGAGTCGTTATATCCGAATTCTACTGTACTCTTGTAACACAGCCCCACAAAAAAAAGTTCTGACCTAACACCCAAACCATGTCACCTTCATGTTTTTGGGGTCGCTGAACCCGAATCCGAGGTCAGTTTGGTCCCAGCACGTCGAGATTTTGACATAACCTCAAAAAATCACAATTTCACAAAATCGATTGGAGATCATAACCAAACCATACTAAATACAGTTTCATGGAGTAACTATAGGTTTTTGGGGTCGCTGAATCCAAATCCGAGGTCGATTTGGTCCCAGCATAGCAAAGTTCTGACATAACCTCAAAAATTCGCGATTCTTCGAGAACGCTTGGAGCTGGTGATCAAACCATACTTTGTCTTACACTTGTTGAACCAAGTATGTTTTCTGCCATATTTGGGAACTGCTCCAAAGCCCTGACTCTCAAATTCCTAAACTTAGGAGATTTGTCGATCCTACAGATTTTCATATCCAGGATCTCAGGAGGGAATTTCAACCTGCGGATTCCCGAATCCCATAACCCAAGAGGCTCTCCAAACCTACTAATCTCCGAATTTTGTAATATCCTGCTACAAAACTTGAGAATTGGCGGGCTCGAAGATCCTCCCGAGTTTCAAGATTTGAGTATCTCCAGATTTAAGAACGTCTGTGGGTTTCAAAATTCGAGAATTTTTGGGTTGGCAGACTCTCCAGTTTTGAGACTTCTCGCGTGCGTCTGCGCCCAGGGCACCTCCCCGTGGTGACGGCGGGCAACGGAGTAGGCTCCTTTTCCGGCTGAGTCCCTGGGTAACGGCTTGACGCCGTCATGGTAGACGCACGGAAGCGCAAATCTCCGATGCAGAGGGTCGGATCCACAGTGTCGGTGAGTGGTCAGGGTGAGTGACCGCAGTTCCACATCAGTTGGTGACTTGGCTGATGTGGAATCTAATGTACCAAGAAAAGGATCTAAGGGACTCTCGAGAACGCATGATTGCCAAGGCAATCGTAACAATTTCTGTCTCAGATGTTCTAAATTTGAGGTAAAAATCTGCGAGTACCTAACGACAAAAACATCTGCGAACTGTACAAAGAGATTTTTGAGTCAGAAATTGATCAGAGTAACCCATGGGCGCCATGCGTGATTTGCAACGCTTGCGAGTCCATGCTGTTTCGATGGAAGAAAGAGAAAAATAATAATGTCATCAAATTTGTCACCCCTGCAAGAGCGAGACACAACACCAGGGAAAAGAAAACGTTACACCCTACATAGGTCATTCGGAGAAAAGAAGACTCGCTATAGCTCCAAGAAAGAGTAGAGCTCTGCTCCAATGACTGTTACTCGGCACGCTTTGGCTCCTCTCGCAAAGCTCGCAAGGAGAGCTAAGGCACCCCACTGTCTCGGTTCTGGAGCTTGACAAACCTCCGATCGTCATCAACCTCTAATCATCAGCGCCAAGCATCCTTGAGAAATCATGATTTTTTGAGGTTGTGTCAAAGCCTCAAGTGCTGGGACCATATGGACCCCGGATTCGGATTCAGCGACCCCAAAAACTTAGAGTAAGTGCAAAATGAAAAATGGTTTGATCACCAGCTCCAAGCATTCTCGAAAAACCACGGGTTTTGGAGGTTATGTCAGAACTTTGCTATGCTGGGACCAAATCGACCTCGGATTTGGATTCAGCGACCCTAAAAACATGGAGTAAGTGCAAAACAAAGTATGGTTTGATCGCCAGCTTCGAGCATTCTCGAAGAATCACGAATTTTTGAGGTTATGTCAGAACTTTGCTATGCTGGGACCAAATCGACCTCGGATTTGGATTCAGGGACCTCGGAAACATGGAGTAAGTGCAAAACAAAGTATGGTTTGATCGCCAGCTTCGAGCATTCTCGAAGAATCACGAATTTTTGAGGTTATGTCAGAACTTTGCTATGCTGGGACCAAATCGACCTCGGATTTGGATTCAGGGACCTCGAAAACATGGAGTAAGTGCAAAACAAAGTATGGTTTAATCACCAGCTCCAAGCATTCTCGAAGAATCACGAATTTTTGAGGTTATGTCAGAACTTTGCTATGCTGGGACCGAATCGACCTCGGATTTGGATTCAGGGACCTCGAAAACATGGAGTAAGTGCAAAACAAAGTATGGTTTGATCGCCAGCTTCGAGCATTCTCGAAGAATCACGAATTTTTGAGGTTATGTCAGACCTTTGCTATGCTGGGACCAAATCGACCTCGGATTTGGATTCAGCGACCCCAAAAACCTGTAGTTACTCCACAAAACTGTATTTAGTATGGTTTAGTTATGATCTCCGATCAATTTTGTAAAATTGTGATTTTTTGAGGTTATGTCAAAATCTCGACGTGCTGGGACCAAACTGACCTCGGATTCGGGTTTCAGCGACCCCAAAAACATAAAGGTAGCATGGTTTGGGAGTTAGGTCACAACTTTTTTTTGTGGGGCTAATCCGTCGAAGAAATTATGAAAAAATCCTTGCCGGTAAGTAGAAGGAACATATAGTGAACCATAGATACGTTCCAACACCACCCCCCCCCTCTCCTCAGCTCCTAGATTGTTCAGGAAGAAAACTAGCCGACTCATATTTGCACTTTCCTCCCATCAAAAGCCTGTCGTAATTCATGAAAAGTCTTCCAAGGGCTCAACATAGCATCATAAAGGAAAAACAATAACAAAGAACGAAAATTTTTCAAATTCTGATTCAGTCATTCTCAAATTTTTTGCACCTCAGAAATACGTTCGAGGAGAAATAATGACATTTGTGTATATTAAGCGGGTTAATTTTCCGAACATCTAGAAAATACTTGAAAAACCTCGCGTAATACACCGATACTACCGATACACTGCACACAGTCATATATTTCTACTCATTACGACAGAAACCACTCAGAGTTGGCGCACATGTGATTATAGTCGAGCTCTTCCGATCGGACTTTCCAAGCATTCGAGTCGTCGTTGTCGTCGATCGAGCGAAGAAAGTGTCCGAACAAACTTCGAACGAGTGAAAGTGTCGAGAAGATAGACCATGTATGTATATTCCTAAAATGTCTCCGTCGACCGAAAAGAGCCCATACATGCTCATAGTTTATACATTTATTTGTAAATAAGCGGAACTAAAACGTTTCGAGGAAAGGACATCATTGGAGCGTCTCCGTCATATATTATGTCAGAGTTTCTACGATTACATACGCTACTGACGTGATAAGGTATATATCTATAGAGAGTTACGTGAATAATCCGATTTTTATGGGACAGAGGCCGATTTATAAACTGAGGATCTGAATAGGATGCGTTCTGATCTGAGGAATCAATGAGCTATTTTGGGCCAGCTGAAAGAAACTATTTTCCGAAATAACTGTTACGTATATCGTAGCAGTAATCAATGAAAGTCGAATTTTGAATATTTTGATGATCTGACAGTTATATGATGCCATTCTCATTTATAACTGCATAGGAATTGATTCAATCGAGTGTTACGACTGAGATGTAGGGATAAATGATAAATTTTACGATTTTTCAAACTGTACAGGTTGCATCAGTTTAGTTTGATGACTTCATACATTTGAAATGGAACGTGAAATGTGATATCGGATTATATCTCTTATAATTTATCACTGCCAATCTTAAGACGTCGTCATTCGATTTTGTGAGAGGAATGCTTGTGTTTTAGGTTGTTACATATTTTCGATGACGTCGTATAGATTTCTAGTTATGAATATGTATTTTCCATAATTTTCAACATCTTCGTGTCAGAATTGAATTCATTTACATAACAGCCAGTTTCGATACTATATCGAAGTTTACGGGGACAAAAAAGACTCCGGCGCCGTATTATTCATCTGCTAAGAATGAAGTCCTCAAATCTGGTTGCGAATATTGAAGTTCTTGACTTAGTGAAAGTTTTTTTTTTTCATATTAGTAGCAGTACTCATTTATCAGGAATTGGAGAAATATGAATTGCTTCGAGTTTGGATGAGACAGTATGTTTGTCTTGTGCCATGGAATTTGAATGAAAAAACGTTGGTAAATAGATGGTATCCTCATCATAACTCAAAGAGCAAAAAAATTCAAATATGGCAGAGTCTATGTGAAACGCTATTTATGAATGAAATGGAAGACATCATTAATTTGAAATGCAAATGTTTTATGCAACCAATGTGTTTTCTAACTCAGTGACCGTAGAGAAATCACAGTTTTTGCACTCATATATATATGAATATATAAAGCAAACAAATTACGACAATGCTCCGAACGGAATCATAGTTTTTAAGTCCTAAATCAGCGAAATTTTCTATCTTCTTACGGGTTCCTGAAATGTAATGAACTAATCAAGTGATACTTAGATTTGATAATCAAATACACTTACATAGTTTTTTCAGGGGTGTTCAACACGATAATATCGGTCGAAAGCACAATTAGAAGTAGTAAGCGGATGTATTTTTCAAATATCACTGGATTTTTTTCATTCTATTCTAGGAGCTTGAAAGAGGATGGAACATTTCGCCAACATGGGACTTGATGGGTCTCTTCGACGATGAAAAAACAAATGTATTCACATGATATTTTACTTTTCTGCAAATTAAAATGACGTAAGCCAAGATGATATGGCAATAGATGCAACAAAATTCTTCGATTGAGGAAAGAGTTTGAAAACTAGATATATGTCTCACCAGGAGAGGTCATCACATCCGGATCACGGATTTGGCTGAAACTTTGGGAATAGTCTCCTTTTAGTGCCAAAAGATGAAACCCAAAGTTATAGACCCTAACGCTCAAACTTTTCCGAGCTGCAACCACGGACATTAGCATTGCAGGTATACCTATATGTATGATTTTTAACATGGGCCTATATGGGCAATGCTAATGTCCTTGGCTGTGGCTCGGAAACGCTTGAGCGTTAGGGTCTATAATTTTGGGTTTCATCTTCTGGTACTAAAAGAAGACTATTTCCAAAGTTTCAGCCAAATCCGTGATCCGGATGTGATGACCTCTCCTGGTCAGCCTATCACCCAAAAAACTTGATCTAGTGGGATAAGACACAGATTCCACAAGTCCATGATCTATATTTCATTCCAATGATCAGATCGGCTTAAAAATTGACAGCCTCTCAACTCTATTACTCGACTCACAAATGATCTTTCCTCGATTAATCACGTGTCGAGGCAGCTGTCAGCTTACGGAATTCAATATAAGTCGTATATCCAACCTCTGTAATTCTAGTATACAAATCTCATAATCCTATTAATCTCAGATGTAGATATTAATTTCATTATCAACCCTAGCCCAATTCATCTCTCCAAAACATCAAGAAACACCTGGTAACATACATAGATCGACTTTTCCTTTGAAATTGTTTTTGTATGCTGATACACATCGAGTACAAAACGATTTGTCCAATCAAGAGTAAATGTATGCGTAAGTACACCATCAGCGAGTCGCGCGTGTCTTGCAACTTGGTTCATTCAAAACGTTGGACTCTCTCTCTGTATGAAGTATCGCAAAATGTATTGCACCATCCTGACGTTCAAGTGGCTTTTCAAGTTGTCAAAACAGAGTATAGAATAGGTGCCCCATCATTTCAAATCTCTACGTAAACGAACGATATAATGATCAAGTTAGGTTATCACATAGATCATTTTCGCCTGGTGTTGGTCGTAAATTTTGAATAGGCTGGTATCACGTCGAGGCAAAATTATTTGAAATGGTTGTGTGGTAATTTCGAGAAACGTGTGAATTTGATGCATGCTCTCGTAGTTATATCTATCTTCACAGAGGTGCATTTCTTGTTCGAGAAATGAGATCCTTATAACTTTTATGGTGAGAATAAAATATTTTGACATAAGGGTGCAAAATATTGTTACCCATGATCAATGCAGGTATGTGATTTTTCCCAGCAATTTTTCGATATTCTTTCTTCTCCGGGTCATGGAAAAATACTGTTCTACATCAGGCCGGGGTGGTTTTTGTGATTATTCTGACGCTCACTTTCGGCTCTGGCAGGAAAATATTACTCAGTGTGCGAAAACCAAGATTCTTGCCCTTGTATCAAAATGTACTATTTTCATTTTCTATGCGGCAGTGTAACTTTTTCGAAACGTATTTTGAATTTCTTCCCCACACAGTTGATAGAAAAATAAAGTTCGACGACCGAGTGGGGTGGTTTTTGCATCCTCGTGATAGTTTCGACCCTCACCCTTAGTTCTATCCAAAAAATGACTCTATAGGTGTGAAAAACCAACATTCCCGTCCTCGTTTCACTGATTTCTCATTTCAAGTGAGTGTTTGGAGTTTGAATTTTTGATAAAAAGTTCAACAATAATAAGAAATTGAAAATATCTACTTATGAGATCAAATTGTGAGCAAATGAAATTCACTGGCTGGTGCACAAACAGATGATCACCATAGTAAATTTCAAAACAAATAAAGCGTGCGAACAGAGCTGAAGACGATAGTAGGAATTATCAAAAGGATGCGAAAGCTGATCGTATGTTATTTTTTGACAATCTGTGATTGAAATTGGAAAATCTGTGCGGAAAGAAAATTCTTGCACACAGTGGATCAGAATTTTAGTTCTATCGTAAGCTAATTCTCAAATGGATGATCGGACTGAGAAATTGAAAAAAGTAAAAAAAGTCAAGCAGCATAACATCTTGATCCCCGAAAAAATACACGTGCTGTTCAAAGTTAAAATAACACGCGTGATCACTTTATCCTCAAAAGTTTTTTCAACACACTCAAAATCCAGTTCACGCACATCAAACCCATCGTTGAATAGTTAACTACAAAAAGTATCAAGGTACACGTTAGCTTGTATATTCGAATACGATTGAAGGTTGCCGGAAACATAACAATTTGTCAAAGGTACTTGTGAATTCCATCGAGTAAAAGAGCTCTCATCCATTCAACGTGACTCCATTTGCCTTTATTCGCTCATCGTTATATATATTCACATCTACAGTACGTATACACGTCAACCAATTCTCAAAGTATCTTTCAAGAAGAGAAGATTGCCCAAAAAAAGTGACCATTAGAGCCTTTCACGTGAATGGTCATCCTTGATAATGAAAAATCTCATTTCTCGCGCGCTTTTTCGTCTTGTCATCGCTTTGTTCAAAGACAGCAGCGGCGGGATTTCTCTGTTTGGTACTCTGAACTAAGCAAAAAGTAAAGATCTTTACCCGCGAGAGTAGACGTGGTTACCAATAATATACTTAGCAGAGAGTGTCACAGTTAATAGAGGAAGAAATACTTGGGAGTTTTCTATATAGGCATTACGTGAAAATTGCCGTTTCCATTCGAGTTTCTTATTCAACGTTGAACTTCTCTCTTTACTAGTTTGCCTAGAGCTTTTTTGCATACTCTCTTTATATTGACCTCGTATAAAGATGACAACCTGTGCTACAGTCATATCTCATATGCGAGTTCATCCGATTCAAGTTGCATTCATACGGTTGATATCTCGTTTTTGTCCGTGGTATTTCCAGTTTTTTCGTCGATCGTTAGATAGTCGGTGATAACCTCTACCACTTTCACGTCTTTTATTGCCGATCTTGAGATTTGAATCTCTTTTTTAATAGGCTATTGAATATTTTCGATGCTAATCTTCTAACAAGAAAAACGATTTTTTGAAGAAAATCTGGATTTATGTTTCTTCGAGAATGAGGAATATTTCAAGTTTTTAGTGAAGCAATTCTACTGAGAAAATTACCTCCCATCGAAAAAAATCACCAAGAAACATGAATCCTGTATGAAATATTAATCCGATCGGAAAGGTCGGAAAGGTCGTGCTCAGAAAGTGGAGATGGGTATCAGATTCTTTTGGAAAAAGTTGTCTATCACGCTCTCAGTGGATATCAGTGGATAATCGTGTGGATCTGTGAGATGAGTTGAGTAGCTTGGCAAATTGTCAATGAAATCAGCCACATATTTCTCGATATTTTATCATTCACTGTACGCACAGCAGATGCGGGCTGATAATTATATAAACTTGAATGTGATGATCGCTTAAGTGCATGTAATTATCAGAATGGTCGACCTCAATCAATTATTTTCCTTATCATATTTTTTTTCTGTGATTTTTGCTATCATTGTCCTATTTTTTCATGGATACCCCTGGAAATATCTTACTGTGTAATAAATTCATTCAGGCGAATTAATTTGGCACCCTCCGTCAATTTTGACGCACAAGGCTAGTGCATAAATTACTAAAAATGACTAAATATGTATGTAGTCTCCATCAACAACAGATCAAATTTTGGAGAATTTTGAGTTTCATGAACTGTATAAAAAAATTTTGAAAAACTCCGACTGAGAGATCGAACTTTTCATTCAGCTAGTGATTGAACAAAAAATCCAATCGACTGGTTGAGAATTCAAGAAATTTTTACAGTATAAATTTGCTCAACTTTCATACCAAATTGTCTCATTCTCAATCTTCACTGACGACTCTCTCATTTCATAATCATTCCAAACTTAAATTTATCTACTTCAAATGTCAGTATTTTTGATGATTCGTATATTTGGTAATACGGGATCCTTTTACTTTTAGAATTTCGAAGCTGGGATAAAATATTCACTCTCGATGAGGGTTATAAACACAAACATCGAATAATTTTCCCGAAACGTGAGTATTTTTATCTTCAACTTCGCCCTGGATAAGAATTTGGAGCTCACAATTACAGCAAGATATTCTCACGGTTCAATATTTTCTCACTAGTGTCAATCGCATCAGATTCAATCACTCTTGAGTAGTTTTTCAATCACAATCTAATTTCAAGCTCACCTCAAATTATTTTAATCAAAAACTTCTCCCAGAGAGGAAACGCTATGCAATCAAAGAGAACGACTCTTCGGAAAAATTGATCAGCTGGTAAATTTGCTCTCCTCTTTCCCCCTCCTTTTTTTCTTGAGAGCAACGTGCATGCCATATATTGCGTAAATGGTCAATTCATCGTTGCTTCCGACGTATATTAGACATTTTGACTAGCGATGTTTCAATTCCGGTTTTCGACACTCTACGACTAAGAGAAACGATGGTAAATACGATTGCGGAATATGATGAGGAGGGCTGCCCCAGCCAGCATTATTACTACGCTTGGCCATTGAAAATTAGCCATACTAGATACACAGATATATATATATAGTATGTATGTACATATTCATGCAAGTGAATCGGGTATGTTATTAAATCCCAAATCGTCTAGTTTCTCCACATTTGAAATTGGCGGGCTTACCTGTGATCGGAGTCCTTGACCGGAGAGAGGTAGTGAATTGACTAATGCTGCACATAGGCAAGCTGCCAGTAACGTCGTTGTTATCCTCATTTTGACTGTGTGTAATGTGTTTGCACTCCTGGAAAATTGAAAAATTATTAATTAGTTGGGTTATGGGAATTGGATATTATTGAGAGTCTTTATGATTGAGGGCCGGTGAGGCGGAAATTAGTACGTTTGATGAGATAAGTTAATTCTGATGTAGCTTGTCTCCTGTCGATGGGGGTCTAAAAAGTGTTGGAACGATTTGAAAAGATCAGAAAAACTTTTTTTCAAACGAAAATGAGATGGTAATTCCTCCTGTTCTTTGTCAATGGTTCACTTCTGGTTAGACTTCTGAAAATCAGTCGCAATTACGAAGTATAGAATGATTTTTGTCACAAACTCTTGATGACGGAACTTCTTATGTCATAAAATGGTGGACCATTTAATTAATCCCACACTCATCGCAACTTGCTTTTGAAAATTGCTAGAACGAACATTGTATTTTAGGATAGGTATGTAATTTTAGCAGGCTAGCCGCATGACGTTCTGATCTTTTTCAATACTTTTCTAGGCTATGATCATCCCAAGACTATTCATTGACCAAAATCCAATTTGCATCGATTTTATAGCATGAATTCAATGGAAAATTCAGATGAAGAATGATTGAATCGATCTCAAGACCATTATACCAAAGATAATAGAATTTATCGTATAGCTCTCAACTCAACTCATGCAGTCATGAATGAGAATGAGACACTTTTACCATAACCTCGAACATCATAACATGAATATCTAATGACGATTTTCATGAAAATATTTTCAGTGATATGTTCGTTGAGTGTTGACAGTAAGTAATGAGTGAAAAATAAACCTGTCGCAAGAGTCATCACGCTATCCAAATAGTGCAATTATTGTCAGACTATGCGAGTGTACACTTATTCAATTGGCAGCTCGTAGTAATTATTATTGCTTTAGTGCTTTCAAGAACTCACTTCGTCGATGACTCTACAATTTTACGTGTTTCATTTTCAAATTTAGAGTTTTCATGGTTTTCGGGTCATCAAAAAATAGCGTTGTAAAAAACACACCTTCCTAAGCTCATCCCTACGCGAGTGACATTTTGACCAATTTGAATGAATAGAGGAGATCGCAGAATACACACAAATGATGATTTTTCTATCAGTGAAGAGGCACATCTCACAGTGCATCACGTGTACGAACGGTTTTACAAGTTAGTGCAGCAGTCTATCGTAATTCGCTCGAACAAGACCGGAAGCGTAATGCACTCGAGAGCTCGCTCGAGACAGACTTGGAGCAAGGCACATTACTCAGACTGAGACTAAATCTCTCTCCTCTACTGGAAACTGCGTACCATCACTTTCGGTAGTAGCTAGTGCTATGCTAATCAAGATTCATGAATGCAGATTTTTATTTTTTAGAGTTAGTTAGGTTCCTCGTCGAGTTCACTGATACAATTCTAGTCTATGAAAATATTTTTCATTCCTTATCCTTGGCTCTTTCACTCGCTCGCTTCATTTCTATCGTGATAACCTATTTCATAACTTAACCATTAATTTCTCTAATGAGATCCAAAAAAATTTTTTATAAGTCTCATATGGTGGTTATTCTGATACCCGATGGATACAAGATTTTCTAACGTTTGGTGCCTCAAGCTAATGATCATTGAGGCATCCTAAGACATTACTGTCTAGACAGAATAGTTTTTACTAGATAAAACTCCATAACCAATGTCTTCATGATAGATTTTCTTATATCAAATAATTCAACCAAGATGTGGCCTCGATTTTTTCTTTGACAAATTAATAGCGTTACATTAGAAATCTTTGTAAAATCAAGTCCTGCATGGACTCTTGGAGAGGATGATATCAACATCTCTATAAGAATTTTAATGGAACAGGAAAAAATGTTCGAATATTCATTGATCCCTAATTGCTCTATTATCATCAGAAGAAATCTTTCGAAATCAAGTTAAAATAGGTTTAAATATCCCTGACGGTGATAATTACTCGTGACTAATGGGACAGATCGATTTGGTGACTTTTAGGCATTCTTCCCGTCATCATTTTACAAATAAAATATATTATTTTTGGAATGAATGTTTACATTCATTCTCTGAAACGAGATCCTGATTTTTCAGATAAATTAATCTTGTAAATGTAAGGTCATCCAAATATATGCAACAGGATTTTGGCTTATCTGGTACCTTGATGATACATTTGATGCAATGAAATCCGATGAATTTCTTTTTTCTGATTTACAAGCCGAGGCATTCACCTGGTACTGATCCGGTTCTCCCGAGGCCATTATATGGAGACCTTTTTTTTCCATAACAAGATAAGGCTATCAATACAACAACATTTTTTGACGATTTAAGAGACGTACCGCGCGCAAACGAGTTCAAAATTGGCAAAGTCCAAAAATACGCAATACATGTACAAATAGCTCAAGCTACTATCTTGTGGATTATCATGGAGGACATTTTTGGCTTCTGGAGGTCAGAACGTTTTCCAGTAGCGATAATCGTACATATATAAAATATATATAGGTGTATATGTAATTCCTTTCCATTGGCATCATCACATCAGGTCGTACTCGCGGGACTCTTTGAATTAATCATGAAAAAAAAAAAAAGAAAAAGAAAAAGAAGACGTCGCACGAGATACCTATAGCAAGGTGTCGTACATACAGGCCTTGATTCTCTCTGACTTTACTACTTCTGCAATTTATATATGCGTATATATTTAGCGTCCTGGTTTACCTTTGGAATAATATAGAAACATACGGACACTAGTTGTCCGATCTCAATGAGCTCGTTTTCAACCTTACGCAATGGTCATTTAGTATTTGTGTTATTTGTTGTGTGTTTAAAACTGTGTATATGTGTTAGGTTTATCGTATCATCCGAAGAATTCACGTTTTGAGCATAATACGTAAGAATTTTACTATCTTGAATATCCTACAGCTAATTTTCGTAATTTCTATCATTACATGGATACAACGATTCGTATCGTATTTTCGTATTTTAGTTTGTTTTGAGGGATTTGTGTATTGCGATTTGAGGCGAGGAAGTGTGAAAAATTAGGTATGGGGAATTTTGAGTGTGGAGTTCCTGGTTCAAGAGTCTTTGAATTTAAATGTCCGATAGGCGTTATATGAGTGCGTATAGAAGGCCAGGTTTTGAGACCTTGGGGTTCTTAAGGACTTTGAATGAATCAAATTTGATTTTTTTTCGATCCAAGACTGAGGGCACATTAGTCCCTCATAGTCTAGACAATGTAAAAATATCCCACAGGAAATATCTTAGAGATGAAAGTCAATGCATGGAATTCATTCAATGCATAGGTTAATGGCACTGAGACAAAGAGAAAATGATAATAAAAATAAGACTAAAAGAAAGTGAATAAAAATGAAAATTCAACCCCTTTTACCTGAATGTACACAAACCTGTACATTCCTACAGGGTAACAGGGACATGGCAATAACTTTGGTATGGTAAAATGGAAAAATCCGAAAAATTGGGAAAATAAGTAGGCCTGCAAGAATTAAAATTCCATACAAGTTATACTAAAAGTCCATAGTGATTGAACAAAAGAATAAAACGTAGAATCTACTATTAATTAGAACCAAATGACCTAAGATGAATTGACATATCACAGCATCATACCATACTCACATTTATTACATTCTGACATTTTTTGAAAATTGCCTCTGCGATAGAAACTTAATTCGAAATCGAGGCTGACTACAGAGTGCAAAACCTCCATCGATCTATAAATTGATCTAGCTCCCAGAAAATCCTCACCACATGATTATTTGATGAAAAATGTAGATTTTGGTATCATCTACAAAAATGACTGAGATAACCACATTCTGGAAATTTGTTTTCTCTCAATTTTCAAATTAATGAGGTTTAGGATAGTCTCATTGCATGTGATAATGATTGGTTATTTAGAGTACCACGGCACCGGGGAAAAATTACCACCAATCTCCAACTACATATTGATCCGTTCACCTGAGACCTATTTTCCCGGATTCGGAAAAAATTTTCCGACCCGACAAGTATTTATCACTAGTCAAAAGATGAAAAAATAGTCAAATTTAAAAAATTGATAGCTTTTTCCAAAATGAAAACATGTGGAGTTTCTAGTATCGAGGAAATGTGTTCCTAGTATTGCCATAAATTCTTCAAATATTCACAGATTTTAACGATGTGCCAAATGAAAATGATCACAAATATCAGTTTTTGGCCATGTCCACTGCAGTGGACAAAACGAGTAAGGGGGTTAAGGTGTCTAATCTATGACTAATTCACTAGATAACTCTGTTGTATTTGTTTGTCTAAACTCATCCTGGAACATGATCGAAACGCTTCGATTACAGAGGAAAGTTTATGACTCATCAGCTGAGGAAGACTAGCTTCTATCATCACAAATATTATTGTCCCAAATTTTTGAAAGACGCGCATAAATTTATTGGAGGCAAACGTTTTTTAAGCATGCAAATTTCTTGTTTTTCAAAGTACTCGCGCTGATGTTGTGAAATTCAAATCTCGAAACGACCACTCAACGGTTTCCAATGTGTAGTTGACAGCACTCGTGAACAGCCCGCAATATTTTTTCAATTTTTTTTTTTTCGAATATTTCATCATGTATCAAGATTTCTGTGATTCAAATTCGAACTGTAATACTTTTTTACATTCGACCATTCATCATCAAAGTGTAGATAAAACTGACAGGTCTATCAAAAAAAGTCTATGGTAAGCCCGATGAATGTGATTTCAATACGTATATACAAATAGGTAAAGTTGTATGTATGAGTATCGAGATGGGTAAGGGGATGTTTCGATATGGGAAGATCAGGGCCTCAGATTGGATTTTCTTGTGGTCAAGCGGGGGTCATTGCGCTTGCGAATGCCAGAAAAGAAAAAAAATTGCGTGTCACGCGTCACGATATTCTCGCCTTGAAAGTAAATTTGCGGCTCGCACTTACAGGTGTCTTGGACGTTTCATGTACTTGAGAGCAATCTGGTTCGGTTTTCCTTCAGATCACGCGATCCTTGATTTTTTTTCCATTAAGAATTACGTTCATTTTTCTTACTTCTTTCACCCACTATAAAATGTTTAATATCCTTACATAGATCTGCAAATAAGGATTTTTCTGCACTTCAAATGCCTAATTTGTCAAATTACTAGAATGACATATTATAATGGTGTAGATTATGAAAAATGTGGTGAAGACATTTATAATGCAAAGAAGGTGGAATTTCCCTCTGAACATTTACATATCAAGAGAAGATGAATGGACAAGAAAATAATGGATGAGTAAGTACTTGAATCATTGTGTGGTCTTTTGGTGGCTTTTGAAATATTCATAACCCTCTGTGACAAAACTAAGAATGGAATCTCAATTCAGAATTAGATAGCATTCGAAAAGAACATTTGTTCAAAAAACCATCGATCTAATGAGTCCAAAAACTAGTTCTGTGTTACGGGAAAGTTGTAAATTTGATTCGCTCTTACGAATGATGTGTGGGTTGTAGATTCTCCATCAATCTTATTGATAAAACAAAAAATTTCTAACAAGGTATCATCATCTCCGACAAAATATTCAAAATGAGGAAGTGGGTATGTGTATAATATGTAGATTGCTAATCGATTGAATAATCGAAATAGTTTCTCGTAATCTAAATCTTGAGGAAAGTTGTCACCGCGAATGACGAGATGTTCAACACAGTTATTCATCTTAAAGAGGGGGAGCCATTAATGTTTTCATATGCAAATGGGCTATTGCGGAATCATCATAAATATATAGCCACACGAGTATCCGAACTGGACGCATATAAACTTTCACGCCATGAATAATGCCATTTCGTGAAAGCATCATCATCAGAGTATTAGAGTGCCCCCGCGCGTGTATGTACACATCAAAAACCAGGAATCGTATAGTATAATCGTTACGGTAATGAAAATGCGATCTCATTAGTCTAAAAAATCATAGTGTCATCATTCCTACCTACGAAAAACTTTCATTTCATCTCCAAATCGAACCAATTCGATTGAGATTACTATTGGTAACTGTACTGGTCCGGTTACCCCCCTCAAAAAAAAAAGATCCGAACAAATCGACTTTTCCGATCGGTCACCGCTGAGTAGACGAGACGAATCACTTGGAGGAGAACTTACGCAAGCACCTGTCGTATACTGGCAATAGTTTAGGTATTGGTTTCTTAGAGGCGCGGACAACAACTACATAGATAAGACTGAAAAACTCTCACTTTCGATTGTCGCTTTATAGTTTGGCGACTGTAGTCCTCACATAAACACATGTCTCTGAGACTTCTGCCTTTATCTCGCAACCGGCCAAGGCTCTATTCATTCTTCTCAGACCATAACCTATACATTAGGATGATTTTTCATCATCGGAGGAGTAAAAAAATGGAGATGCTAGGCGATCATGTGTGTCAGACGTCACGCAATGCTACATCTCTTCCTCGTATATTTAAAAAGCCCGCCACCTTTGCATCTATATGATAACTTCCGCACCTTGGTTACTATACAATTGAAGAATAGTCAAATTATAGGGTTGCTTATGTGCATTGCGATTGCAAAATTTTTCGGATGACCGATTCGATCGATTGGCTATTGCACACGTGAAGGGAAATTCACTATGTACTGTGTAATCGTGGGGGGTTACTTGTGTGTTTAGCAATTTTGTGGTCATGGTTGGGTAAACTTTGCCGAAATCGCAAGTTCGGGTATCAAATTTTCGGAACTCGTCTTAATATTTTGAGGAATATCTCCATGACTGATCATCTTTTGAGGATGTTTTGGTCACATTATTGGAAACAATAATCTAGTTGTACATCACCAAAATGAATTTTTCTGGAAAGATGACGCGTAACGAAAATTCGATTTTCCCAGAATCTACAGATTACTTGTACTATTTCATTCCAGAGATGTCCATGTGTATTGTATAGGTCTGAAAATGAGATGAATCGGGAGAAGATGATGTAGAAGAATTTTGGGAAAAGGCAAGGAATGGTTCAAAGAGCAGACAGTTACTCAATGGGGTGACAATTTTTGGGAATCGGTGACGGTGATTCGTGTGTCAACCGGTATCGTTACATAACTCGAATGAACCTTTCTCGAATCAAGCAAATCTCAAAAAGTATTCCTACACCAAATCTCAGCAATACATTTCATAACTTTATTATCACAAGTTTAAAACGTCTCACCTTCCGGTCTTGGTCATGAATACTTGCAGAATCAATATCCTTTCGGAACCATACAATTTTTCCAATATTCAAACTCAACAAAAAACATTGAAAGCTACCCATCACGAAAGCAGCTTCAAAGAATCTTGAGTCTCAAATATATAGATATAAAGTCGTCGCACACCGCAGAAAATTGCGTAAGTCATAAAAGTTGTAAAAGCGCGCGGCTGGTTTATCCGGGCGTCTGCCTCACTTTCTTCCGCTCGGTTTCGCTTTCATTGGTATATATATCTACCACACGTGGGACTAGCCTTGGTAAGGATATATCCATGCACTTGCTCGCTCAATCACCTCTCACTATATATAATACTTAATTCATTACATTGAGAGTACACCATGCACACAGACCGGGCGTGAACAACGTCCTTATGACGCTAAAGCAATCGGAAGTCCTTCCGTCAACGGAAGCGCGCGCCACCCATCAATTCCACTCTTCCTTCCTTCTTTCCTGAATTTTCAAACTCACCGTTTGGTGCAAGCTCCTTTATTCCACTGCTACCAACACCTTTTCTTCAATTTCAAAATTTATAGATGAGACACTGGTCTGTCGTTGATATCACTAGTTTTTTCGTACAATATACGTCTGCCGGTGGCCAATTGTCTTATCCCGGCGGATTTCAAATTTAAAATAAAAAAAAACCTACACCGGCCTTTTTGAGCACCAAGAAATTTCTACCGGTGAGGTAAAAGTTCTCGCACGCGTCGCGGCTGCTGCTGCTGCTGTTCTGACTCTGATTCTCTCTCTGACAACTTTGCGCGCACCTCTTCTGTGACTGTCTGTATGGCAAAGCCTAGTGAGCGGCTTATATCAGCGGGAGGGGCCAGTTCACCTCCACTGCCACGCGCTGCATTGGCTATATTATGGGGGGAAAAAAAGAGGCCCCGCTGTACGAAAGGGGACCTATGTACACAGCACTTGCCAAAATATACTTGGCCAGAAGTCCCCACTCTGTGGAAACTATCGTTTGTACGATTGAGCGATATTTAAACGAAGAGAAAAGAAAATAGTGAATAGAGGATCTGTATTGAGGTATGAGGTGGTATCACGTGGTGGTTCAAATTTTGGGGAGGCAAAAAATGCAGACTGAATGGAGATCAAGATCTTAAGGTGGACTGGAGCTGGCGATGACGTGATGAATGATTTACTTGGGAGCTTTGAAAAGCACTAATGAATATTTTGCTAAGGAATGGACTGGAAAATTTTTTTTGAGATCACCAAGGTTCACTAGATACGGTAGTAATGGTTGAGTCGCAGTTCCTCAGTTTTGATTTTTAGAAACCAGTAGATATACATAACATCGGAAGATTTTGGTTCCTTGCAGAATAGTGTCGGACACTTGGTGATCTGATTTTCCCACCCACACTGTCACACTGCATGCGAGGAGGTCTTCGAAGGAAATTCAATTACTTCAACATTTTTTAATTAAAATCTGTCTGGAGTAGACAGATTTTGCCTTAATATAGACCTGACCGTTGAAATGGTGCATAATGTTTGTCAAAGGAGGAACAAGTTATGACTTTTCCATGAAAAGCGAGCAATCGAAGTATTGAAATGCATCAGATGTCTTACGATCACAATTATTTCTCCCACTGACTTATTGACTTCCACATCATTCTCAGTATCCTAAGCCGGGGGGACTGAGTTGGAACCTCTTCAAAACTTCGGTCAAACACTCGTACCAAAATGACAGAAAATTCAGTTCCCTATTCATTCACAATTCTGATTTGCCTGAAAGATGAGCCAAACATATACCGTATGACTAATCTGGGGTGGACACCTTAGATTAGTACACCCCTTGGCAATTCTTAACTTTGCAAGGTACAGATTGGATCGAAGTTGGTTCTTATATGGTTCGACCTTTTGCCTTGGATGGTGAAGTGAGCCTTTTTGAACAATGGAAAATTCGATGCGAATGGGAAGATTATTTAAAAATATTCAAAAAAAATAACATCAGATCTGGGGCCCGGAATGACTTGTCCGATAATTTTTTTATTGTTCATTCACCAGGAAAACTGATGGAAGATTGCTTATTTTGAATTTACCACCACAATTGTCGTAGAGATTAGTTGCACCACATGTTAGGTTTCGCCTTGGATGGTGGAGTGAATGAACCGAGAAAATGTATAATTCTATGTGAACGGAAGAATGTTTTTCAAAATATTCTAGTAAAATAATATTGCGATAAGGCATCGTGTAGCTCATCAAATTTGGAGTCCAAAATGACTTGTCCGATGATTTTTTTATTGCTAAATTTTCCAGGAAAACTGATGGAAAATTGCTAGCTTTTAATTTGCTACCGAAGTTGTCGTAGAGGTTAGTTTCAGTAGATTCTGGCTCTTCGTCATAGTTTTTAGTCCCGCTTTTAGCATCCTCTAGCATTTCCTCCATGTCAACAGGAGTCAGTAGACCACCTTCTTTAGAAATGAATTGCCCCATCTCGGATTATGAGATGTCATCAAAACCCTTTCCCCCAATATTTCTCGCAGCGCGGGTCACTCTTAGCACAAAGTCGTGGATTGATGGATCTGGAGCCGTTACAATTTCAGGGCAAAAGGACCCCGCTCCGAGAGATAGGATTTTGGCTTTCGGTTAATTTTGTCGGGGAAGAAATATGTTGTCAAGCACAAAATTCTGAACAAAAAGTTCAATGGGCTCGAAGACGGAAAATGGCTAGTTTTTTTCAGTATAAATCAAATAAATACCAATAAATGGGAGGTTATGAGGTTATCTAGAACCACAACAAGGCTTGTCTGCAGCGTTCGAATTTGAATTGAAAATGTACAATTTGAGTGTGATGTAGCTAAAAGGTCATCGCTTTGGTAATTGAAACATTTTATCTGAAACCTTCGATACAAGAAGCAAATAAATGCATGCAAAAAAAGTGATAATGCTCGATTGACAAAGAAATCATAACGGCTTGTATTCTCAACAATTACATTTCATTTCAATCAATGTAGCAGCTAACGTTGGAGCTGGATCATAAGGCTGTGCTGACTCAATGCAACGAGTACATGATCTTGAGAGCCCAGATATGGGGCGGGAGCGGCTTTTTGACATCAACATCATCGCATAGCATGAGGCTCGCGCTTTGAATAGTTGATAAAAGGTGTCCGATAGTGCATGGCTGCAATCAAATTATGTGCAATGAATCAAAATTAATCATGGATCGCGTGAGACTAGTGTCTGCCAAATATTTCGAGGATATGGAGATCGAATCTCATATTGCCGTATCTCGAGATCATATCGCGTAAGAGGCTGCGGGGTCGAGAGCAAGCGACTATCAAAATCGAGCTCGAAAAGTCGAGTGAAGGGTATTTTTGAGGTATTTCAAGGTCGCTGAACACGAATATGACATTGCCTCGCCTCCTAATCGTGTTGCGTGGGCGGCTGCGGGGGCGGAGGCGCGAATTGACCGAGATCGGAGCTCGAGACTTGAGTAAGGGTGTTTTAGGGGTATTTTGGGGTCGCTGAGCACGAATTTGAGATCGTCCAGCCTCCGAGTCATGTTGCGCGGGCGGTTGGGGGGGGGGGGGGGGTGGAGTAGAGGCACGAATTGACCAAGATTGGAGTTTGAGAGTTGAGTAGGGGTTGTTTTTGGAGTATTTTGGCATCGCTAAGCACGTATTTGAGATTACACAGCTCCCGAATCGTGTTGAATGGGTGGCTGCAAGAGCAAGGACGCGTGTTGAACTAGATAAAACTGGAAGAGCCGGCGGGGGGGGGGGGGGGGGTCCTTGATCTCTCGTATCACTGGATACAAATCTCAGATCACCCAGCCTCAGAACCGTATTGCGTGGGTGGCTGTGATGGTGAATTCGATGTAGTTTCCTGACAATGATCATTTCCTGAGATAGAATCTGACCAGGATTGTGAGCCGAATTAAGGCATCGGGACCAGACCACGAGCATACGCCAAGTATCCCCTTTAACCGAAGGATCGAGCGATATCCTGTTTATCGAAATTCCGAATCGCTAGGTATGTAATCATAATTCTCGATCACGGAATAGGCCACAAATAGTTTCAGGCGTGAATCTGCGAGAAAGTGGTGACTGCCAGGAGATTTGACCGTTAAATCTCTATTCTGCCCATCTTCACAAGCAGGATCTGATTGGATGTACCGAAAGGCACGATGACCAAACAACGCCCAGAATCACCACGTGATCCAATAGCCTAAGGATCGGAAGATATCCCAGGACGTGCGATTCTGAAATCTTAGCTCTGTGGCGAAAAACTCAAGAATCCACCCGACTGTTTCTCAAGATTTTTGATCACACGCTGAGATTTCAGGATCACACTCCCTAAAACACCACACGATCAAGCTGCTTTGAAATCGTGCTCTGGCCACGTCGTTGTATTGTAGTCATGCTCCTCGCAGGATCAGATGATACTCCCTGTGAAATCGGACAGAATAGTGAATCAGCTCTCAAATCTCCTTGCAGTCACCGCCCTCCCATAGATTCCCGCCCGAAAAGATTCGTAGTCCATACCAATATCAAGAATTGTGATCTCATAGCTAAAGGATCGTAGTTTCAATCCCTAGAAAATTGCTCGATCTTTGGACCACCAAACACACTCGGCTTAGTCTCGAGGTATGGTGACAGATAACAGGTTTATTCGAATATGCTGGTCGGAGCCCTCCGAACTCTGAGATCTCTCTCTTTTTTTTTTTTTTTTTTTTTTTTTTTTTTTTTTTTTTTTTTTTTTTTTTTTTTTTTTTAAGGTGGTTGTAGGGTGAATACGCTGCGACGTAGCCACAGAGAGGTTCCGGACGGACGATTACGCCTAGCCGATACTTCTCAAGGCTTCCGGGCTGGATTCCGCATCGATGCGGCCATCCGTACCAGATAAACCCTCTCTCCCTTCCCCTTTGGCGCTGGCCATCGGACAAGGGAGAGATCCACCAACTTACCAATCCGGCCCCGGCACCGCGTGAGCATTACTTCAGGGCCGGCGGCGTCTCGCGCTCAGGATCGAGCGTCTCTCTTCTCACGACTCGCAGGTGATGTTTCTCTTTCTTCGATCTTCTTCCATCTCTTCATTCTTCATCTTCTTTCTTCTCTCTTCTTTCTTCTTTCTTCCCTCTTCAGTGCACCAGATTCCTCCTGGAATCATTTGGGCCTCTTCTGTTTCAATCGGCAGAGTCACTGTGATTCGCCTGCTTCGAGGCGCCTTACTTCCCTCACTCTCTCTCTCTCTCTCTCTCTCTCTTTTTTTTTTTTTTTTTTTTTAAGGTGGTTGTAGGGCAAATACGCTGCGACGTACGAAGGAGAGGCACCGGTCAGCCAAACACGGCTGGCCAGCACCTCCCCAACAGTCCCGGGCTGGAATCCGCATCGATACGGCCATCCGAACCGGGTAAACCCTCTCTTCCTTCTCCGTTGGCGCTGGCCATTGGACAAGGGAGAGATCCACCAACTTACCAATCCGGCCCCGGCACCGCGTGAGCATTACTTCAGGGCCGGCGGCGTCTCGCGCTCAGGATCGAGCGTCTCTCTTCTCACGACTCGCAGGTGTTGTTTCCCTTTCTTCGATCTTCTTCCATCTCTTCATTCTTCATCTTCTTTCTTCTCTCTTCTTTCTTCTTTCTTCCCTCTTCAGTGCACCAGATTCCTCCTGGAATCATTTGGGCCTCTTCTGTTTCAATCGGCAGAGTCACTGTGATTCGCCTGCTTCGAGGCGCCTTACTTCCCTCACTCTCTCTCTCTCTCTCTCTCTCTCTCTCTCTTTTTTTTTTTTTTTTTTAAGGTGGTTGTAGGGCAAATACGCTGCGACGTACGAAGGAGAGGCACCGGTCAGCCAAACACGGCTGGCCAGCACCTCCCCAACAGTCCCGGGCTGGAATCCGCATCGATACGGCCATCTGAACCGGGTAAACCCTCTCTTCCTTCTCCGTTGGCGCTGGCCATTGGACAAGGGAGAGATCCACCAACTTACCAATCCGGCCCCGGCACCGCGTGAGCATTACTTCAGGGCCGGCGGCGTCTCGCGCTCAGGATCGAGCGTCTCTCTTCTCACGACTCGCAGGTGTTGTTTCCCTTTCTTCGATCTTCTTCCATCTCTTCATTCTTCATCTTCTTTCTTCTCTCTTCTTTCTTCTCTCTTCCCTCTTCAGTGCATCAGATTCCTCCTGGAATCATTTGGGCCTCTTCTGTTTCAATCGGCAGAGTCACTGTGATTCGCCTGCTTCGAGGCGCCTTACTTCCCTCTCTTTCTCCTCTTTGCGGGTCATCACCAGCTTGATGTATCCGGTGAGTCTATCCCATGTCTCCTGGTTGCGGAGCAAGTACGGGACGAGATTCTCAGGTGTTAGTTGAGCACCCAGCCATTCATCCAGCTCGGCGCGCTCTCTCCGGGTGTTGCTGCACTTGAACAGGGCATGTTCGGCGTCATCCCATTCGTCCCCGCATGACTGACATGCTGGGTCGTCCTCTTTTTGAACCTGGTTAGATAGGAACCGAAGCAATCATGATCGCTCAGTGCCTGCGTCGTCCAGTAGTCCATCTCTCCGTGGGTGCGTTCCGCCCACTTGGCTACGTCACGGATCAGCCGGTGCGTCCATCTGCCGTTTGCAAATGGCGAATCCCACTCAGTTTGCCAATGCTCAAGGGTGGTTACCTTCTCGTTGTCGCGGATGATCTCCTTCATCGTCGGAGTGAGTACTCGTTCGGCTCCGATCACTTTCTGCCGGTCCCAGATCCTCACTCGCTCCGCGACGAGCAAGTGGATGGGCGGAGTACTCGCCAGTACGTAAGCCGCATCTCCTGACACAGTGCGGTAGGCACGGATACTCCTCAGGGCCGCTCTTCGGTGGACAGGCCCCATTCTCCTATCGATGATGGTCTTCTCTACTCTCTTCCCCCACACGGGTGCACCGTACAGCATGATGGAGGTAGTGACGGTGTTGAGAAGTGCGCGCCTCTTTTCCTTGGGTCCTCCGATATTCGGCATAAGCCGCTGGAGCGCCGCACCGACCCTGCTCGCCTTCTGGGCGGCTTCCTGGATGTGCTTCTTGAACGACCACTTGTCATCGAGCCATACACCGAGGTATTTCAGCTCTGTCTTGCGTGGAATCTCTTGCCCGTTGATATGAAACCGGGGTAGGTCAAACTTCCTACGCCTTGTGACCACGATTGCTTCGCACTTCTTGACAGCGAGCTCCAGAAGCCTGCTAATCATCCACTCGTAGACTCGGGCCAGCGCTTCGTTCGCGCGTCTACCCAAGTGTTCCTCGTTGTCAGCCCATACTATGAGTCCCGCGTCGTCCGCGAAAGACACTATTATCACTCCTTCTGGCAGTTCGATAGACAGTAAGCTGTCATACTGGGTGTTCCAGTTGAACGGCCCGGAGACCGATCCCTGTCCGATTCCGGCGGACAGTACCCGAATCTCTTGTCCCTCGTCGGTGTCGTACACGAGGGTCCTGTTCCGCAGGTAGTCACTCGTGACGGCTAGTAGATAGGGGGGCACTTTACCTGCTTGGGATTGATAGACTCGCTCCCAGCTCGCGCAGTTGAATGCGTTCTTTATGTCCAACGCAATGATGGCACAGAATCCTCCTCTTCCTTGGTATGGGTTCCCTACCGACGCTTGAACCCGTTCTTGGACCGCCTCGATCGCGTGCACAGTGCTCCGTCCCTTCCGGAACCCGAACTGCATTGGTGATAGCCCACCGCCTTCTTCGTAGGCTTTTTCCACCCTGTTGAGAACCATCCTCTCGTACATTTTCCCGATATTGTCGAGCATGCTGAGAGGGCGTTGACCTCCTTGACCCTTAGGTATCAGGACCAGCTTCTGGCGTTTCCACTTGTCCGGGAAAGTTCCCGCGCTCAGACAGATGTTGAAGAGGTCGAGGAGTAGATCTGGCTTGTATTTGAAGACCAGTTTCAGAGCCTCGTTTGGGATGCCATCCAGGCCAGGGGCCTTGCCGTTCGGCATTCTCTTCGCCGCTATGAGTAGCTCTTGCATAGTGAAGAGCGGGATGGGGTCTTCGCTCTCCGTAGGGAATGTAACTCTGGGTTCTCCTGCTGGGAAGAGGTCTTCCACGATGGTGCGCAATGTTGCTGCATCGGTCGGTGCTGGGTTACCCTTCCGGGGTCGGACCTTTGACATGACCACGCGATATGGCGAGCCCCAGGGGTCTTCGTTAACCATGTCGCACAGTTCACCCCAGGACTTCTCTTTGCTCCTCCGGATGGCTAGAACGAGAGCCTTCTTTGCTTCTTTGTACGCTCTGTCATCTTCCGCCAGCGATGGTCGTTGCAGCTGCCTTGATCGCCATGCGGTCCTCCTTTTCTTGTTGCTCGTTCTTCGTAGAGCCTTGATCTCATCGGTGATCCAGTACTCTGGTTTCCTCCAGAAACATGGTGTTGTCCTGCGAGGCATCGACGCGTCGCAAGCTCTCGTGATGGCGGATGTTACCATCGCCACAGCTTCGTCCGAGGCGGAGTTCATCGGGAGATCTTCGACTGTTTCTATCGATTCCCGGAATTTCCCCTCATCCAGCTTGCGTACCTGCCACCCCGTCGGTCGCGGTCTGTGTGTCGTCTGTCTCTGTCTGTCAGTCCTAAGCCGAAACCGAATATGTCGATGGTCACTCAATGTTTCCGTGTCCAGAACCTCCCACGATGTCATACGTCCCATGAGCGACGGGCTCATGAACGTCAGGTCGAGGACCGAAGACGAACCTCCCTCCCTGGACCGAGTGTCGTGTCGGTGGTAGGTGATAACCCCCGTCTCGTTCGCGAGCACTAATCCCAATGCCTCCATGGCATCAGCGAGTATTACCCCCCGTCTATCACGTGGCCCCCCGCTCCAAGTCGGTTCCTTGGAGTTGAAATCCCCCGCGATTATAACTGGGCCCCCCCATTGCCTCACATCCTGTTCTAGGTCATGGAGCTCGTCTTCGAATTCGTGCATCTTGAGCGACGGCGAATAGTAGCAGCTGTAGACTGCTGTGCCCTCTATGGTCTTTCGAGCGAAACCGCGGCCACTAACAGCTGGTCCAGTCTCACGGATCGCAGGATTCATGATCTGGATTACGGCTGTCCTCCAGTGATCGAATATGGATCGAGAGAATTCGCGCTTCCGAGGCGGTTCGGAGATAATCAGAACATCGATCCCTCGTTCTTTGGCTACAGCGTGTAGGAGATCGTCTGCGTCCCCGCTCTTCCTGAGGTTGGCTTGGATGAAGCTAGCCATTTCTTCCCTTCCTGCGTCTATATGTGGTTCTTGCCCTCTGGTACGCAGTGCAGTTGCTGGCCCCAGATCTGTGGTCAGATTTGGACCCGATCGCCACACAGCTTAGGCATTTTGGTTTTTCCTTGCAAATCGCAGCAAGGTGCCCTGGTTCGCCGCATTGGAAGCAGAGTTTTGGTTTCCGTTCCTCTGCCTTCTCTTTTTTGCACCCCGAGGCCTTGTGCCCGTACTCTAAGCAGTTATAGCACCGTGGGATGCCACCCTTCTCGCGGATCCTGACTCTGCCCCATCCAACCTTTGGCTCCTTCCAGTCGAGGAGATGGTGGGCCAGTCTCGTTGCGATCGAGACAACAGCGGTTTGGGTGCCGCGGTAGCCACTCCGGATGGACTTGACTACAACGGCACCCTTCTCGTTTTCTTGTAGGGCCTTCGCGAGGGCATCCCGCACCTTGATTATGTCGACATCGTAGTCGACTCCGAGAACCTCGAGGGTCGTGCTGTTTGCTAGACAGTGGACAGCTCCTTCTTGCCCGACGACTGGTGCCAAGGCTGCCTTGACGGCGGCGACATCGGTGCCCTTCTTGAGTTCAAGAAGGACTTGGCCTTCTTGGGTCTTGCGGATGCCCGTGACCTTGGAGCCCACTTCTTCATCGAGGTCATCCGTTTTTATCCTGCGCAGCATGTCTGCGTAGGTCAGCCCACCTTGTTTCTCTCTCTCTCTCTCTCTCTCTCTCTCTCTCTCTCTCTCTCTCTCTCTCTCTCTCTCTCTCTCTCTCTCTCTCTCTCTCTCTCTCTCTCTCTCTCTCTCTCTCTCTCTCTCTCTCTCTCTCTCTCTCTCTCTCTCTCTCTCTCTCTCTCTCTCTCTCTCTCTCTCTCTCTCTCTCTCTCTCTCTCTCTCTCTCTCTCTCTCTCTCTCTCTCTCCAATCTATCCAAATGATTGCTAACATTATATCAAATGAACTCCACATGGAATTTATATCTACTGTTATTTACATATGCATAATTTAATTTACATTGTATTACTCATTGTACCAGATAGGGTTATACCCAAAGGTAACATTAATAAACAAATCTTAAATCTAAATCTTAAATATCTCTCTCTCTCTCTCTCTCTCTCTCTCTCCAATCTATCCAAATGATTGCTAACATTATATCAAATGAACTCCACATGGAATTTATATCTACTGTTATTTACATATGCATAATTTAATTTACATTGTATTACTCATTGTACCAGATAGGGTTATACCCAAAGGTAACATTAATAAACAAATCTTAAATCTAAATCTTAAATATCTCTCTCTCTCTCTCTCTCTCTCTCCAATCTATCCAAATGATTGCTAACATTATATCAAATGAACTCCACATGGAATTTATATCTACTGTTATTTACATATGCATAATTTAATTCACATTGTATTACTCATTGTACCAGATAGGGTTATAACCAAAGGTAACATTAATAAACAAATCTTAATTCTAAATCTTAAATCTCTCTCTCTCTCTCTCTCTTTTTTTTTTTTTTTTTTTTTTTTAAGGTGGTTGTAGGCAAATACGCTGCGACGTACGAAGGAGAGGCACCGGTCAGCCAAACACGGCTGGCCAGCACCTCCCCAACAGTCCCGGGCTGGAATCCGCATCGATACGGCCATCCGAACCGGGTAAACCCTCTCTTCCTTCTCCGTTGGCGCCGGCCATTGGACAAGGGAGAGATCCACCAACTTACCAATCCGGCCCCGGCACCGCGTGAGCATTACTTCAGGGCCGGCGGCGTCTCGCGCTCAGGATCGAGCGTCTCTCTTCTCACGACTCGCAGGTGTTGTTTCCCTTTCTTCGATCTTCTTCCATCTCTTCATTCTTCATCTTCTTTCTTCTCTCTTCTTTCTTCTCTCTTCCCTCTTCAGTGCATCAGATTCCTCCTGGAATCATTTGGGCCTCTTCTGTTTCAATCGGCAGAGTCACTGTAATTCGCCTGCTTCGAGGCGCCTTACTTCCCTCTCTTTCTCCTCTTTGTGGGGTCATCACCAGCTTGATGTATCCGGTGAGTCTATCCCATGTCTCCTGGTTGCGGAGTAAGTACGGGACGAGATTCTCAGGTGTTAGTTGAGCACCCAGCCATTCATCCAGCTCGGCGCGCTCTCCTCCGGATGTCGCTGCACTTGAACAGGGCATGTTCGGGCGTCATCCCATTCATCCCCGCATGACTGACATGCTGGGGTCCTCCTCTTCTTGAACCTGGTTAGATAGGAACCGAAGCAACCATGATCGCTCAGTGCCTGCGTCGTCCAGTAGTCCATCTCTCGTGGGTGCGTTCCGCCCACTTGGCTACGTCACGGATCAGCCGGTGCGTCCATCTGCCGTTCGCAAATGGCGAATCCCACTCAGTTTGCCAATGCTCAAGGGTGGTTTCCTTCTCGTTGTCGCGGATAATCTCCTTCATCGTCGGGGTGAGTACTCGTTCGGCTCCGATCACTTTCTGGCGGTCCCAGATCCTCACTCGCTCCGCGACGAGCAAGTGGATGGGCGGTGTACTCGCCAATACGTAAGCCGCATCTCCTGACACGGTGCGGTAGGCACGGATTACTCCTCAGGGCCGCTCTCCGCGTGGACAGGCCCCATCTTCTTCTCGATGATGGTCTTCTCTACTCTCTTTCCCCACACGGGTGCACCGTAGAGCATGATAGAGGTGCTGACGGTGTTGAGAAAGTGCGCGCCTCTTTTCCTTGGGTCCTCCGATATTCGGCATCAGCCGTTGAAGCGCCGCACCAACCCTGCTCGCTTTTTGAGCGGCCTCCTGGATGTGCTTCTTGAACGACCACTTGTCGTTCTCTCTCTCTCTCTCTCTCTCTCTCTCTCCAATCTATCCAAATGATTGCTAACATTATATCAAATGAACTCCACATGGAATTTATATCTACTGTTATTTACATATGCATAATTTAATTTACATTGTATTACTCATTGTACCAGATAGGGTTTATACCCAAAGGTAACATTAATAAACAAATCTTAAATCTAAATCTTAAATCTCTCTCTCTCTCTCTCATTTGATACCCTGCCACATGCCAAACTCTTGATAAAGCTGAGGAAAATAGGATGCAGCGACCGTGTCATACGATGGTTTGCTAGCTATCTCAGCGATCGTCAACAAGCTGTTCGTCTTCCAGATGGCATGCATGAATCATGGCTTCCACTAGTGACCGGTGTACCCCAAGGGAGTGTACTTGGTCCTCTGCTTTTCCTCATTTTCATCAACGATCTTCCTGATGTCCTCACGCATACCAAGTGTGCGATATTTGCAGATGACCCCGAGCATATACCTACATCGTCTCCCCAAGGAGCTCCTTGATCATATTGCATTGATATCTTTAGATGCCCAAGCAGTTGCCAAATGGGCTACAGACAACGGCCTGAAACTCAATGCATCAAAAACATCGGTCATCATCCTAGGAAGCAAACTCTATCTCAAGACGATTCACCTGGATCAACTGCCACAAGTGCAGGTCATGGGGGACAAACATTCCGTACTCGTCTCAGATCAAGAGTCTTGGAATGTTTATCGATCGATCACTTGATTGGGGCAAACAAATCAGTCAAATTAGTCAGCGGTATCCATGGATCTCTCTATTCCTTGAGAGTTGCTGCTCGTAGTCTGGCTCGTCCGCTACGGCAACAGCTAGTTGCTAGCTTAGTTCTGCCATATTTCGACTATGGGTGCGGCGTTACTTACTGGGTTGAACAAAGAGCAAGCCTTGAAACTCCACCGTTTGCACAATGCTTGTATCAGATTTATTTATGGTAACATCCCTCGACAAGCCAATGTCACACCCTACCGTGTGAGTCTTGGCTGGCTCTCCGCTGAAAGTCGCCGAGAGTACCTTCTCGGCTCACTTGCACTTGCCATTATTAAACACAATCAGCCGGTGTTTCTCAGATCCAAGTTTTCTCTTGCCAGTGAAAACCCTACTTTGCGACAGTCAGAAAGGAAGAGCAAAGCCTCTTTCACCTACAGATCTCCACGCACTGAAGCTCTGAATCAGTCGTTTACCATCCGTGCTTCACATCTCTTGAATAAACTCCCCTACCTTGACTTTGAAGCTAGTCTGAAGAGCCTGAAAGATGTTCTGCTAAATTTTCTACGCGATCGTGATAGCAAAGATTGGTTCCAGCGTGCTTTGCACGAAGGGCTAGAACCGATCCCGTCAACCTCTCATCGGTATTCTGCAACAACCTACGTAGCCGGCACGTACTGTAGCCTGAATTGAGAGCTCTCCCGGCAAAAACGATGTCAATTCAATGGTCACATATCTAAATGTAAATACTTCTCAGCCTCCTCATTATTTATTTATATATTCATCATTCTCATTTTATCATTAATCTATTAAGCTTGAGTCTTGGTATGTATACCTGTTATCTGGGGCGAATGGGTTTTTAACCCCCGTCCTCAATAAAATTTATATCAATCAATCAATCAATCTCTTACTCATTGCGTTTGAAAAGAGAGAATCGAGGGTACGAGCGCTCCGACCGCTCCGAACTAGCATAATCAGGTGAATTTAGTACGAGTCTTCCCACGACTTCGGATCAGATTTCATCCGTGGGGGATGTCCAGATTCAGCAAAGGAACACTCGAATCTCCTACCCGTCAGTATCGAGTAGTAGACTCACGTCCGCCAATGTATTCGAATCGAATCCTTCTCGAGATTTTCGACCACATAGCTAGGATTTCAGAATCGGACGTCCGAGGTTATCTCCCGATCCCTAGGCTATTGGATCACGTGTTGGTTCTGGGCCGTTGTATGGTCACCATGCTTCTCGATACATGAGATCAGATCTGCTTGTAAAGATGGCCAGGATAGAGATTTAACGCTGGAATCTCCTTGCAGTCAACACCTTTTCCTAGATTCACGCCCGAAAAGATTTGTAGTCCATTCCGTTATCAATAATTGTGATCACATAGCTAGAGGATCGTAGTTCCCGTGCCCAGAATATTGCTCGAATCTTCGGCCACTGAACACACTATGCTTAGGTTCGTGGTAAGGTGACCGGATAACGAAAGTCATCCCACTACTTGGGATCAGATTTAACCCGTGGGGATGTCCAGATTCAGCAAGGGAAAACTCAAATCTCCTAACCGTTACTATCGAGAAGTAGATTCACGCCCGTAAATCTATGAGAATAGGCTCCTCCTCGAGATTTATGATCTCAGAGTTAAGATTTCATAATTGCACGTCCTGGGTTATCTTCTGATCCCTAGGCTATTGGATCATGTAATAGTTCTGGGTGGTTGTATGGTCACCATGCTTCTCGGTACATGAGATCAGATTTCGCTTGTGAAAACAGTCAAAATAGAGATCTAACGCTTGAATCTTCTTGCAGTCATCACCCTCTCGTAGATTCTCGCCCGCAACGATTTGTAGTCCATTCCGTCATTGAGGATTATGATCACATAGCTAGAGGATCAGAGTTCGAATCCCTAGGATATTGCCCGGTGCTCCATCCCACAAACACAGTTGGCTTAGGCTCGTGGTATGCGTGATTTTTGCCCGTGAATATATGAGAATCGACTGCTTTTTAAGATTTCCGGTTACAGAGCTGAGATTTCAGTATCACACTCCCTAAGTCATTACCCAATCCCGCTGCTATCACATCACGCTCTAGTCATGGTCGTTGTGAAGTGGTCATGCTTCGCGCATGATGAGATGAGACTCCGCCTGGAAATTTGGCCAGAATAGAGATTCAGCTCTCCAATCTCCTTACAGTCACCACTCTCTCGCAGATTCACGCCTGAAACTATTTGTGGCCTATTCCGTGATCGAAAATTGTGATTACATACCTAGTGAATCGGAATTCCGATCAACAAGATATCGCTCGATCCTTCGGTTAAAGGGGATACTTGGCGTATGCTCGTGGTCTGGTCCCGATGCCTTAATTCGGCTCACAATCCTGGTCAGATTCTATCTCAGGAAATGATCATTGTCAGGAAACTACATCGAATTCACCATCACAGCCACCCACGCAATACGGTTCTGAGGCTGGGTGATCTGAGATTTGTATCCAGTGATACGAGATATCAAGGACCCCCCCCCCCCCCCGCCGGCACTTCCAGTTTTATCTAGTTCAACACGCGTCCTTGCTCTTGCAGCCACCCATTCAACACGATTCGGGAGCTGTGTAATCTCAAATACGTGCTTAGCGATGCCAAAATACTCCAAAAACAACCCCTACTCAACTCTCAAACTCCAATCTTGGTCAATTTGTGCCTCTACTCGACCGCCCCCCCCAACCGCCCACACAACATGACTTGGAGGCTGGACGATCTCCAATTCGTGCTTAGCGACCCCAAAATACCCCAAAAACACCCTTACTCAAGTCTCGAGCTTCGATTTCGGCCAATTCGCGCCTCCGCCCCCGCAGCCGCCCACGCAACACGATTAGGAGGCGAGGCAATGTCATATTCGTGTTCAGCGACCTTGAAATACCTCAAAAATACCCTTCACTCGACTTTTCGAGCTCGATTTTGATAGTCGCTTGCTCTCGACCCCGCAGCCTCTTACGCGATATGATCTCGAGATACGGCAATATGAGATTCGATCTCCATATCCTCGAAATATTTGGCAGACACTAGTCTCACGCGATCCATGATTAATTTTGATTCATTGCACATAATTTGATTGCAGCCATGCACTATCGGACACCTTTTATCAACTATTCAAAGCGCGAGCCTCATGCTATGCGATGATGTTGATGTCAAAAAGCCGCTCCCGCCCCATATCTGGGCTCTCAAGATCATGTACTCGTTGCATCGAGTCAGCACAGCCTTATGATCCAGCTCCAGCGTTAGCTGCTACATTGATTGAAATGAAATGTAATTGTTGAGAATACAAGCCGTTATGATTTCTTTGTCAATCGAGCATTATCACTTTTTTTGCATGCATTTATTTGCTTCTTGTATCGAAGGTTTCAGATAAAATGTTTCAATTCTCAAAGTGATGACCTTTTAGCTACATCACACTCAAATTGTACATTTTCAATTCAAATTCGAACGCTGCAGACAAGCCTTTGTTGTTGTTCTAGATAACCTCATAACCTCCCATTTATTGGTATTTATTTGATTTATACTGAAAAAACTAGCCATTTTCCGTCTTCGAGCCCATTGAACTTTTTGTTCAGAATTTTGTGCTTGACAACATATTTCTTCCCCGACAAAATTAACCGAAAGCCAAAATCCTATCTCTCGGAGCGGGGTCCTTTACTCCAATTTGCATTGAGAGTGTTAGATTTGATTCCGTTCCAAGTCTCTTCCATGAATCCAAGTGACTGAAGGATATTGAAATCGTTCCAGAACTGGCGGACAGTTCGTGACCTAGCTCCAGTGTTCTCGA
This sequence comes from Eretmocerus hayati, assembly GCA_029851415.1. Lineage (NCBI taxonomy): Eukaryota > Metazoa > Arthropoda > Insecta > Hymenoptera > Aphelinidae > Eretmocerus > Eretmocerus hayati. The sequence continues at coordinate 139,045,913 of CM056742.1, forward strand.
CCGCGTGTTGATTTGCAACTTGGAGCATTTTACCTATGCCCCGTCGTAGATGGTACGCGTTGAACGTTCGAATCACAGTTTGGTCCATCGGTTGCAACAGAGACGTCGTGTTAGGTGGCAAGAACATCACTTCCACGTTGGGATGGATGACAGAGATTGACTCCGAATGACTCGATGCATTATCGAGCACGAGTAAAAGTTCGAAAGCTAAATTTTTTTTTGTATAAACTCATTCATCTCAGGTATGAATGACTGTACAAACCATTCTTCGAAGTGTTTTTGGTCACCCATGCAGTTTTATTTGACCACCAGAGTACAGGGGGGGGGGGTGCTCTTTTCGTTTTCTTCTGGGAGGACGAAGTGTTTCAGCTTTGTAAAGTAGTATCGGCTTACACTTGAAGGTACCCGATGCATTGGCGCATAGCAGCAAAGTAAAACGATCTTCGATCTTCGGCCACTTTGAAGCCGGAAGCAGTTGTCTCTTCTTGATTTAGAAGAGTTCTCGCAGGCATCTCCTTCCAATAAAACCCGATTTCATCAGCATTGGAAACTTGAGCAGGCACATATCCATTTTTCTCGATGACTTCATTCAACTCCGGAAATTGATTTGCTGCTTCGTAATCAGCCGAAGCACTCTCCCCTGCGATAAGATTTGAATTCACTCGAAAGTCGCAAGATTGTGTATCACAATTGATTTGTCATTCCAGAGTAGAATGACTCTAACCTGTAAATTTCACATTATGCAAATGCAATCTTACACGGTATTTATCAAACCACCCTGGGCTTGCGTTGAATGTTTCACCACCAGTACTCCCGTAATTCTCAACTACCCACGAGTATTTGGCTAAAGCTTCTTGACGTACCGTCAAACGGGTAACTTTGCCACAGGGGTGTAACTTTGACATACCCCCGGAGAATGATTTCAGAAACTGCCCTAGGTGGAGTCGGGAATGCTAGCGCTCTAGTGACAATTTTTTCGAGTGGAGGCATGCGTGAGCTATGTTTTGCCCCCACGGGAAGTGACTCTAGATGCTCCATAGTCATTTAAAACCCATTTCTGTAGGCCATTGTGTGTCAAGCGAAGAAAACTAGTCCCCAAGAATAGCTCCACTTGTGAGTTGTCGCATACAAGTTACACAATATCGAGAGTTTGACAGCTCATCGTTCATTCCAAATCCGAAGAGCGAAATGGGGACAAAATCCAGCTTGCACGCCAACCTGATGCTCGCCTCCTGGAATTTTTTGACACGTTTCACTAATTTCGAACCTTTCTCACCCTACATAAGACTGATGGAAGGTGGTGCTTGAGTTATGCTTCATGGATTCCCGTTCACAGATTTGGGATTGGAAACTGAAGGTCAACTCGTATCTTGAATTCAGCTTTAGCAACATTTTTCTTCAGTAGAAGCATGCGTGAGCTACGTTTTGCCCCTACGCAAGGTGACTCCAGATGCTGCATAGTCGTTTAAGTCCTATTTTTGTAGGTCAGTGTGTGTCAAACGAAGAAAACCAGTCCCGAAAAATTGCCCCAATACGGGCACTTGTCGTCGAATGACAGTCAAATGCTGCATATCCTCATCGACTTATACCGTGGGGTCGATGATACAAATGTTACAAAGCAGTATTTTTACAGTCTGCAAATTTTGCGTGTGATGATTTGGAAAAAGATGTCGTTTTTGGCTATTATAGGGTAACTCTGCCTCACTTTCGAACAGCTGGTCTGCTCAAGGCTACGCATATTTTTGCCAGTTCCCCTCACATGATTCTCTATCTTATCACATTTTCCATCTTCGCAAGTCAGTTTTCACTTGTTTCCTTCGGCGGGTGTCAAAAAACTATGCAATGCAGAATAGAAAACGGAAGTACAATTACTATTTTGATACAAACTGGCACAATTTTTTTCTAATTGTAAAGGATTTTCATACGAACTTGATTGATTCGGATCGGCTGACTATTTAGATTAACACGTTCACAGTGACGGGTCCCACGGGTGAGACCCAATTTTGTTCGGGTTCTACTGTGCGCCCAACGACGTAGACACATCCAATGGCTCAGGTTGCGGGTTAGACTTATTGAACATGATGTCAAGAACGTATGTGCACGCCAATTTCTGTATCGGACATGATTTGTCGAAGATTCTCAATAAAAACTCATTTTTTGCGAAAATTTCGATAAAAATATACTCATGATGGAACTCATCCCCCTCTTTCCCATTTAACCAATGCTTCCGTATTAGCGGATTCGTTTTTTGCGGAACTGTTCTGGAACACATCTCTCGAGAATAATGGGGTTCACCTGTACATTAGAGAATTCTGAATCGCACGCTGATACACAGTTTTCACGCAGTTTCAATTGGGAATGCCGTATCTGAATAACCTACAAAGCAACATTCGTGATCATAGCTCAAACACCGAAACAATAACAAGAGCACGCGGCATTACACCAAAACAATAACATTACCTAACATGTGGTGCAACTAACCTCTACGACCATTGTGGTGGCAAATTCAAAATAAGTAATCTTCCATCAGTTTTCCTGGTGAATTGAACAATAAAAAAATTATCGGACAAATCATTTCGGGCCCCAGATCTAATGTTATTTTTCTTGAATATTTTGAAAAAAAAAATTCCCGTTCGCATCGAATTTTCCACTGTTTGAAAAAGCTCACTCCACCATCTAAGGCAAAAGGTCGAACCATGTAAGAATCAGCTTTGATCCAATTTGTACCTTGCAAAGATAAGAAATGCCAAGAGGCACCCCCCCTTAGATTGGTCATACGATATATTTGATGTACCATACAGAAAAATAGACAATTGTGAGACAGAGAAATAGACAATCAGCGAAGAATTCACTCTAGTCTTCATTTCATGATGGATTGCTTCCCGGATCTCAAATAACCAGGTTACGAAAATGAAGCGAAGAAAGAAATGGAGTTACCCAGTAATCAGATGGAATCATCAGCGAGTGAGACGAATAGATACAAAAACGATGCAAAAATGCAATGTAAATGTAAGCCAACCTGGAATTTTTGGAAAATTCTCGGGTGCTAGGAATCATCCCAAACTTATTGATACAGTGAATTTTCAGAAAAATCTGAGCAGATTACATAGCAAACAGGTACCAAAATTCGAAGGATGCGATAGATCAAAACTGTATCCATTAGGCGCTACATGAAGTTGGAAACGACGGAACATTTGATAAACCATTTAGGTAAGAGCTAGAACACTCGATTCTTTTCTTGGTATTCGACACTCCAATCACAGCAATACCTAGTTCACATCAGGATTCTTTGGAAAATTAAGAATGCTGAGCAAGCGTTTAGCTTTATATCTAAATTGTATTACCCCGAATAGAACATTCACAAAATCACGACATCCTACTTTTCAGTTCAAGCGACCCAGCTCAGTAATTGGTGTCTCAAGTTTTCATACGGCAAGGAGTGGGGCCTGCAAGGGATCATTCTCCAGATGCGAAATAAAAATCACCACAGGAACGAATCATTGCAACCAAAAATTGACTTGATCAGCTGACTCAAAGTCTTCAGAAACCCTCTTGAATTGATCAAGGTGAGATAAGGGGAGCAGTTTACTGATTATCCAAACGATATAGGATCCTCGTTTCGGAACAGTAATGATGAATTGTAAGATTTTGCGCAATTGCCCTCTTCCGTAATTGAGAAAATGATATTATTTGAAAATGGAAAAAAATAATGCAAATTTTGATGAGAAGGTCCTTGTGCGGTTGAATCTTTATGCATCATCGATTGTTTGCAGGTAAGTTTGTGGCAAGGTCGCTGACATAATAGTTTCACCACGTTTCTCATTTTGTAAGAGTCTTGGGCATGGCTGATGGAAATTGCAACGAAGTAACTACTATAGTTCGGACGAGATGCTTGATCTCGTGATTCACAGCTGCAGCCGCATGAAAAAAACCCATGATGAAGCCAAAGATCGAAAGCCAGCTATCTACACTCGTAATCAGACAGTCTAGAGGGTGAGGAAACTATGAGCCTTTCTCCAAACTTGAATGTAGACTAGTTTAAGATAAAATTTTGAATAATGACACATCATCCCGTTCGACACGAATTCAATGTGAGTCTTGATTCAAGTATACTCGTCCTCAAAAATATTTCTCAAACAAAGTATCTCCCCTGTAAGGTTTTGATATACGAAAAACTGGCATTGCTTCCTGTTGCGGACTGTCTGTAATACGTTCGAGTGAATTCATACTTCCGACCTCTCTGCGATCTTCACCATCCATCTAATCCTCATATCACCGTTACAACCAGAAAAAAGTCTTTGCTCAAATCATGTGAGATAGTGCTGGATAGGAGCTTTAGGCTGCTATACACTAGGACAACTGTCATTTCCTGACCCCGTCTTTGCGTTTGTTACTTTTTATTATCGTCATTATCTCATCTCGAACTGAATGAGTTATACTGAGTTTCTGCTCGATCTGTGGAGATAAAAACTGTAGAATCTTTGATCTTGGAAGAGACCACATAATTACAGATCCGTAGAGATGCGAGAATTGAGATAGCTCAGCGCCAATCAGTTCAAATTGAATTCATTTTAGCTCATCTTGAAGCTCTCAAAACAAGCTTCAAAATGAGCTAAAGGTAATAGTGGCAAGTTGAGTACACTTACCTCAGATCAGTATAGAGTAATGGAACTCACAACGTTTTCATGGTTATTCATAGAACTGAATAATACTCCATTGATAACTTTCAAAGTTCGGAAACTCATATGATTGGTAATATAGAAAGATTAAAAAATGTGCGCGAGCTTCGTAATGAATTTTCATTTTTTATTGCCATATTACCTGGAAAATTTTGTCAGGCCTACATCTACGTAGATGTGAAATAACGGTCCTCGGATCGTCCGTAAGTTTCTGTGACCATTTTGGAAAAGACCGCCATTTTTAATTGGAAAACTCGTCATTCCTGCGGATCCTTCCAGTGACGGTCCAAAGACGCAGTAATTTCTGTGACCGATTGGAATGGCCGTCTTTTTACATCACTAGCATTGATCACGTGGATTTTTTGCTATGGTAACTCAGAAATCATGGAGCAGATTCTTGCGATTTGGACTAAACGAGGAGAAGACGAATACTTATTATCATCTAACTTAAGTTCGTCTTCTCGTCGTTTAGCTCAAATCGCAAGAGAATTCGATAAAAGTGCGAATAACTTGAGCGCAGGCACCTCCTAACCCACAATATAGGTACTTTGTGATTCTCACTTTTATCCGATTCTTTTGAGATTTGAACTAAACGACGAGAAGACGAACTCAAGTTAGATTATAATAAGTATTCGTCTCCTCGTCGTTTAGCCCAAATCGCAAGAGAATTGGATAAAAGTGCGAATAACTTTCGGCGTGCACGGTGACCGCATCGCCTTAATAAGCGATTCCATCAAGTTTTGGATACAGTTCTCACCATACAGATTTAGTTGCTTGGTGAGTCAAATTTTCACTAAATACATAGCACACACTCTCATCACAAGCAAATCAAACTGGGGAAGTAGTACTACTCCCGCATTAGAAGGCCACATTTAATATGGAGTACAATATTTGACCCGCACGCCATCAGGTCTAACGCACCCAAATGTGTGGATACGAGTATTTTAGGCTCGGTTTCAGGAGGATCCAGGAGTAAGGCTTCAACATCAAGATAGGGAGTTGATATAGAGATGGGTAAACAACACAGATCGCTGGAAGGTAGGGAAGGGAAGATGAAACACATCAAGGAGGAGTAAAGAAAGTAAGCCAATCTTACTCGATTGCGAAAAACAGAATGTCGTATTGACATTGGATCTTATGGGACAAGAGCCAAAGAGTGGGAATTTCATAGGCCCACTGACAGGTGAGACAAACAAAGAAGATAGATAAGTTGCCAAAGGCAGGAACAACAGGGTCAATGAGGCGAGGGCAACCCCTATGGGAGAAGATATCCGTATCTTTGCAGAGCAGTCTCGGTCTGTTTTGTCCTCTGAGACGCTTTTTGCAGGTGTTGCTTGTAAGGCCACTTGCCGACAAGTCATATTCCGAGGTACTCCACGGTTCTCTTTCATGGAACCTCTCGACCTTAGGTAAAGAGCACTAGCAGTTTGTGACCAGGGCATCCACACCGTGTAGCAACAATGGCTGACTCGTATTTTGGAATCGCAAGCTCAAGGTGTTTGCTATCCATTCATTCGACGATACGGTCCAAACTCTCACTAGCAGTGTCCTGTAGTTTTAGTGGGTTTAGTGGTGACGAAGACCACGGCAACTTCGCCCGCGAACTCAGCCAGTTCCGGTTCTTCAGGAAGCTGCATGTCTAGGAAATCGTCGTTCTGGACATTCCCGTTGAGGGAACCTTTTACCAACATTTGTGGTTGTCCCACAAAGAGAACTAGTTCCACACTACTTTCATCTGTTTTGACCACGGCGGATGAATCCCTAAAATAGTCGCCCACGAGTGTGAAGAATCAGCCGGGTTCTCTTCCTACCAGCGACCCGTAAACTCTCCCACCTTGCGGAGTTGAATGCATTCTTCACGTCCAAGAGGATGATTGCGCAGTATCGGTTGGGTTAGGGGACGAAGTTGAACGTCGTCTGAACGGCATCTTGCACCACCTGCACAGCATGGAGGGTGCTGTGGCCCTTCCGGAACCCGAACTGCCTCGAGGACAGTCCACCTGTTCGCTCGTTAGTTCTATGAAGTCGATTGAGCACTGCCCTTCAATGGACCTACCCCACGTTCCCCAGCATTCGCAAGGGCATCTGTGACGATGTTGCCAGGGGGTCGCTTTCTTTAGCCTCGGCGATCAGAATGAGTTTCTGGCATTCCCATTGTCTGGGAAAGTCGACAAGATGCAAATGTGACGAAATATGATAAAGGGCAGGTGGGGAGGGGTACGCAAATCATGATAGAGTGCAGTTTACAGGAGTTTCTCAAGAATTTCGTGAGTGATGTGTACACTGTAAAAAATTTTCCCGAAAAACTTCAACTAACTGGTTGAATGAAAAATTCAACCAGCTGGTCGAATGGAAAATCCAACCATTTGGTTGAAATTTCAATCAGTTTGGTTAAAAATTCAACTAGTCTATTCAACCAGCTGGTTGAATTTTTCATTCAACCAGTTGGTTGAAGTTTTTCGGAAAAATTTTTTACAGTGTAGGTAGGTTATTATTTCCACTATATTATTCTTGATCTCACACTCTAGCTTACCAACAGAGAGCGCGGCTAATGGTGAGTTGTTTTTCACAGCTACCATAATCAACGGTGGTGGCGCTCGGCGTGAGGGTAAAAGCTAAGTCAGCCATGTAAGTGTTTTCGAGGTTCGATTTTCTACTACACGACGAGACATTTGTTCAACAGATAGTCCCGTGGAATTCAAGAGTGTTTGTATGTTTGCAATTATATCATTTTGATTGTGACTTCTCTCTTTGTTCGTGTCATTCTGTGTAATTTGTGCAGCGCAGTTAATGCAGGACTGAGTTGGTCTAACCTTTACATTGGCTTCCCGATATTAATGATAAGCTTTGGAAAGTCTCTCCAAGACCGATTATTTGTATTTTATATCGCGACCATACCCAAAAACGTCTCAGAAATTCGGAAGTGAGCATAAGGATAAACCGAAGGCCCCATACAAAACTCTTCATGACGGTGTGAGAGCACGTTTCTCGGATTTGACTCCACCACGAAAACAAGAAAAAACAAACAAGATATGGGGAGAGATGAAAAAAAAGTCCTAGTCTTGCCGGGTGTGAGTCTATCGTGGATGCCAAAATAGCAGTTTGGAAGACAGAAATCTCAAGAATCAGTACGAAAGTTTTTATCTTAATGTAAGGGTCACAAATGTTGTTCTTCACCTCGTCGAATATCCCATTCAAGAGTTCTTAGACATTTGCTGATTGAGATTTTCATCTTGCAGTACTAAGATGTTATCAATATTAAATACTGAGTCATGAAATATTTTGATGATGAGAAATCACTACTTGAATATTTATATGAACCTAAAGGTTAGTGTTCGAAGGATAAAATGACCTCAAACTTCTTCTAAGAGCTGTCTCATCAGACAGAGTCCGACTCAAATACCGCCGATGTGGGTAACTTTGGTACAGTGGGTGCAACTTTGGTACACAAGAATGACTTTCAAAGCCACATCCGGCAAGGTGAATGATTCTATCGCTCTGAAACCTATCCTCCCTTCTTGGCACACACATTAACAATGTCTTAAGGCCGTGTCGGAGTTTCGCGCGAAACAGGGTTACAACTTACGCGATGGGTTTTACATCAATTGAGACGGGGGGGGGGGTTGCAAATGACTCGGCATTTCTCTAGAAATGTGCCTCTGGTACGATCAGTGAGAATAAACGTTTATATCTGTCGCAGGGCTCGATCTAAGATGCAAGGTCGCGTTCTCTGAGAATCAGAATCGGAATATCTCGCTATTCTTCAATCCCTTCTCAAGAGTGAGAGACGTTTATTTTCACAGATCGTACCAGAAGCACATTCCTGGAGCAATTCCGAGTCGTTTGCGACCAACCCCGTCTCAATTGATGGAAAAACTATCGTGTAAGTTGTAACCCCGTATTTGCTGCGAGACTCCGACATGGCCTTAAGCCACCGTAGATCCCGTGTTAATGATTGTAGTCGTTTATCGAAGTTCTTTCCAAAAAGGTTGATTTAGCACTGATACGCGAGTCGTCCAGTTAGTATACCTGACAAGAAGTGTTCCGAAACGAACTACGGGTGTATAATGCTTCATTTCCACCATATATATATCACCATATTGAAGAAACCATCGTTACATTGGACGTATTTACAGCATTTGGAATTTTAATGAATGAAAAACAGGAAAAAAAAACCATGGAAAAACGTACCAAAGCTGCCTCACTCTAGGTAAGAAGCATGAGAATAGGGTAACTTCAGAACATGTTCCTATGACCGCTTCTTTTCAACTCATCTTGAGTCGTTTGATGGTCCATGAGGTCTTAAAATGTTCCAAACAGCTTAAAATGGAAGTACTGAACGATTAAAATTAATTCACTCGCATGGTGGTAGGAAGAATTGACATATTCAGTAAGTGTACCAACGTCGCCTCATCGGGGTCTAGATTTGGTACTTTTTCTTCAACTGCTATAAGCTCCAGCTCAGACACATGAAATTGAACTTCGAAGTACATCAATCGAAAGCTGAGACTGTAAGCTTTGGATAGACTACTAATAGAAGTGGGTTTTGTCAATGTATGTTGGAATGCCGAGCCAAACAAAATGAAAAGCACTGAAAATGCACCAAAATTGCCCCATTTGACGGTACGACATTATGGTTTCTTGATTCACACACTGACCTTCTCTCTTCTTCTTCAAAATATTGCCTGGAATGAAGGCTATTCAAATTTATTTGATTTTGATATATCATCTCAAATGAATTTCAAAATGAGGGCTGAACTGACAGTCTCCAAATATTGAGAGAGGCATATTTTAGGAATAACTTCCATATTCATTTTGATAACCCACATACGAAATTTCACATCTGTTTCCTCCTGCAAACTGCACATTGCATCGTGAATGTTAGCTGAATCCCAGTCTCAGTGGCAGCAGAGTATATCTCTTCTTCTTTCGTGCAGCAGTAGAAATTTTGGGCTCGATAAGCTGGTGAGTACCGTAACGGTTTTGCTCCTTCATAGCCCCCTAAAGGCAGTCCTCAAACTTATCTGCCAATCCGGATATGAATAGACATCCTAGATTACGGAACGAATTCTACAAATCTCCATAAACCTATAGGTGTCCCGGACAAACCAAGCACTCGATGTTGAAAATCGCTGTGAGAATGCGGTATCTTTGGAAGTTGAACAAAACAGTCTAATTCAACAAGTGCCAGAATGTTCCACAGAACCCAGTCACGGGAGTACTCGCAAAAAGCGAGTCCAAGAAGCTCATCACGATGAAATAAGTTCATTGAAGCAGAAGCTGTATGATTTGAAAGTTGTCACAGACTCTGGTATATGTACTGAGGATGGGTATAAGAAGATAGAAGAGCTGGAGAATGAAACAAATGAGCATAAAAAGAGGTGGAATCACTACAGCTTGATGTCCAAAGACAACAGATTTTGCAAGCAGAAATCGCACGTAGAATTCAAGAAGTGACCCTCAAATATTCAGAGGTAGCTGCAATCCTCAGAACTAATACAACTCCTGGACAACCAAGGGTTGAAGAATGGAATGGTCATTAGTATCTAACCGAGATTACCATTCAAATAGCAATCGTAGGGAGTGAAGCTGATGCTCAAAGGCAGACTGAGCTCATTCGCACTTGTAATAACCCCAACGCTTCGCACATAAGTTTAGAAGATCTGGGATACTTACTGAGTAGATCTGCTTTGTACCTACGACTAATATCCAGAAGATGCAATACAACCGAGGGCAAAGTTCACGGAGAAACCATCCCCGGAAAATTGATAAGAGCTCAAACAAAGAACACAAGGAGCATGTTGATATCGATTCTGCCAGAGCTACTGTCAATGCCGTTAAGAGTCTGGAATCTTTCCTCGGACCAATTGAAGTAGTTTCCATCTCACAAGATGACGAAGCGAGGACTTCTTTGGGCATCACGGCAGCGAAGAAGCTGATTGTAATTCTCATGCATATGGAGTACAAGGTTTCATCGCCTGATCACGATTTCGTTGTGGGTCCACGGGACAAACTGATACCTTCTGTGTATGCAGGTATGGAGCCCCCAGTACAACTGACAATTTCACCATCAAAAGATTCTTGTTGCGATGCATGGATGTCCATTTGTGCGAGTGGAACATTCTCTACCTATCATATCGAGTAATAGTGAAATCGGTCTATGTATTCTTCGGAATTAAACTCGTTTTCCCTCCAATAATGAGAATTTTTCTTCGTCATTTCTTGAAATCCGCGATGTCATTCTCTTGTTTGACCATAAATATCAAGATTGTCCCTAATCGCAGCTCAGAGTCTACATCATGATTCCCATTTACAGTGATCGTTATCAAAGAGAATAGAATGGGTGATCCAAAACCTATGACTTATTCAGGGCCAACTCATATCAAAATTCGCAGTGGAAAACATAGCTCTTGTATAGCCGCCTTACATGATGATGATATTCAGGTGGTTCTATAGAAACAACTGTTGTGCAGGACCGCAGATGGCTCGGCATTCAAGCCTATAATGGTATTTTTTGTAGATGGCGGATCTGATGAAAACCTTCGATATGAAATGAATCGACAATTCGCTATCGACCACTTCATTCGAGAAGATGCCGACTGTGTCATTGTCATGACAAACGTTCCTGGCAGAAGCGCTTATAATCCAGTTGGAAGGCGCATGGTGCCATTCTCTCATAAGTTATCAGATGTCATCCTGACTCACGATTCTTACGGTAATCATCTAGACTAGGGTGTATTCTCCGCGCGCGGGACATCACTTTTTTTTGCTTCAGGGAATTAAAATCAAACCAGATGTGGAATAAAACTCACATCATTACTGATTGTATATCAGTAATATCGTATTACTGATCATATGTATAGATCTACAACCTCTCCCCCCTTTTTCTCTTCCCTCTGTTCCTCACCCATCTCTCTCTCTCTCACTCTCTCTCGCTCTCCCTCTTCCTCTTACTCTCTACTCCCTCTAACTCTCTTCCTATCAGTCATATGTCCCATCTCTCTGTCTCTCTTACACGATTCTAAATTCAGCCTTATACTCTGTACATCATTACCTTCTCTAGTCACTCGCTCGAATTCAATGTAGCAGCTGACGTGAATATGAGTTCAACACACTCATATTCTAATTAATTTTGAGTATGCGATAGCTTCTTTGTGATACAAGGTGTGTACTACTAATCTGTGGATTTAGTTTTAGAAAAAATTCATGGTGTCTGTGAAAGAAAGACTGATTATTCATATTATTGTTGAATCTACAGAGCCTGATGAGGTCAACCAATGTAGTTGACGAAACGTTGCAAGTAATAAAACACGATACAAGATCTTTTCGTGTTTATCTCTAGAACATCATTCCAGTCTTCCAAGATCAAGTTAAGATTCGACCATTATTAATCATTCGAGGACGAGTAAAGAATTCCAAAATTGAAGTATTTGCACAAGAAAGTTCAAAAACCGATCGAAAAACTTTTGGAAGACGGGATCGTCGAACATTCCGAATCACCCTATAATTCTCCTCTTTGGATAGTGCCGAAGAAAGACGACTCAAAAGGGAATAAACGTTATAGGCTTGTGATTGACTTTCAAGCATTAAATGAGAAAACCATCGAATCAGCGTACCCCTTACCTAATATCACTGGAATCCTGGATCAGCTAGGGCGCTCGCAGTACTTTTCCACCCTAGATCTGGCCCAGGTATTCCTGCAAATTCCCCTAGACCCTAGGGATTCTCACAAAAAGGCCTTCTCTTATTCATATTATCATTTAGAGTATTCCAGAATGGCTATGGATCTCTGTCTTCGACTTGACAATCCTTAATTGATAGGGTTTTTCATGAGATCCAAGGTAATATCGCATTTTGCTTCATCGACGACGTATCTGTTCATAGCCCTTCCCTAGCCACTCATTCTGAGTCCTCAAAGGAGATTCTAGGAAGATTAGAAGCCGCTAAACTCACTCTACAATCCGACAAATGTTTTTTCATTCGGAAGAAGGTCTGTTACCTCGGGCACATCATGACAGAAGCAGGGGTTGAACAGGATCCGAAAAAGATCGAGGCGGTATCCAATTTTCCACGGCCCACTACATGCAAAAATATAAAACAGTTTCTTGGTCTTGCCGGATACTATAGACGATTCATACCAGATTTTGCGAAGATCGCAAAGCCATTAAATCAACTCTTGAAACAGGAAGCTTCCTTCGAGTAGGGCCCAGGTCAAGAAAGATCTTTTAATACATTGAAATAAAAGCTTTGCTCCGAACCGTTGCTTATTTATCCTGATTCCTCGGATTCCGAGAGCTTTAGAGTCATCGTTGACTGTTCCGAATTTCGTATGGGAGCTGTACTATGTCAGGGCCCTAAAGACCGTGATTTACCGATTGCTTACTTCTCAAAGGTATTAACAGGCTCACAAGTAAATTTTTCCATTACAGAAGGAGAGCTTTCAAGTACCGTAGAAGCTATACAACACTGGCGTCCGTACTTGTATGGACGACGCTTTACACTCATAACGGACCATCGACCCCTAGTGTGGTTACATTCATTGAAAGATCCTATTTCACGATTAGCCTGCTGAAAGATAGGGTTGAACGAATTCGATTCTGAAATTTCAGCATATCGAAGGAATTAGGAATAGAGGATCTGATTGTTTATCTCGCAATACCGTTATTCCATTATTGAGAGAAGACGGCGAATTAATACCACTAACACATGAAGACGGACACAACATTCCACCCATTCCCTATCCTCAGCGCCACGGAAAAGATGGAAAGAATCGAAAAACGAGTCTGTGTGACGCTACAATGAGTCTGTGTGACGCGAATGATATGAACGAACGGAAGAAAAGTCTGCGTGACGCAAACGATACGAATGATGAACGAAAAAAGCATGCAGGGGCGTGAGGGAAGGCAACGAGTCGATGACACTTCTATGGTTATGGCAATTCGTTCACTGCCCAGTGAGAACTGGATGGAGTTCATCGACTTGAATATGGGAAGGTGTGAGTACCTTTTTAGGAAAATTTCTATAAAGAATGGTAATGATTTTGAGAATGGAGTAATAATCACACAAATTGACGATGAGGGAAGCCCGATGGTAGTGTATCATATAAAAACGATTGAGTATAGCACTGAGCTCCCTTTGACTCGAAGAGATAATCTCGTTCATTTTATGCCCTTAGATTGTCGAATCAGTACGGCCGTGGGTAAGTAGCTGGTCGATTTGGGATTAATAGATATCGAAATTCTACAAGCTCAAAACCCAGAGATCGGAATGATCGTTCAAACTAAAATCAAAGACAGGATTATATTTTCCTTATTCATCAAAAAACATCACAAAGATTATATTTCCGTTGCATGTCTCTGTAACTGTCTTGAGAAATTGAGGGATCACTTTAACAAGAGAGGGGGAAGTCGGAACTTTCCTAGTCCAAGTATCAGGGTTTTTAACGGAATATTCGTTTTGTTTCGTTCTGTTTAGCAAATAAACGAAACGAAACGAAATAATTCCGTTTACGTTGATGATGAAGGAAACTGAACAAGACATTATTAATATTTAATATCGATGAACAAAACCAAACAAAATTCTGGCATTCTGAATACGTTGGATTTTGTTTTTGGGAAACGAAACGTAAACAAAATTACTTTTGATTATGTTGGAGGGCAGCTAAACTAAACGTAATCAGAAGAGCTCAACGTAATATTACACGGAACACAACTCGCATAATAAGGAACTTGCATGTTTTTCAATTTTAATTTCAACAGATAGACCAGGTACAATTTATAAAGTAATTATTTTTCCCGAAATTTTTATGTGCACGGACTGCGAGTAATAAATTATTGTAAATCGTTCAATATTTGCGAAGTTTCAAACGCTCCGGAAAAAGCCGAGCGACATGACCGAGCGTGTCCGAGCGCCCGCGTGCATGTGTTGTATCTGTGTGTTATGTTTACTATGTCGTTCGAAACGAATAACATCATCAACACACCAAATCTACTGATAAATAACACTCTCCGAGTTGACGAACATCACAGAGATCACGGAGTAATAGTTATTGCCGCCTTGCGAGACTTGTCGTCATCATGCGGATCCCGAAATCAAGTCTAACCTCAAACGTCGTGCGGTCAATGAAGCGGACGACGCGCGGACGAGCCTCCACAGCAGACGAAGCAAATTAACATGGGATTAGAGCCTGAAAGATTTCTATTGGTTCAGCACCCTGGCAATCGTGACGTCACGATTGCCCGACCAATCAAAATCGTTTGAGCGCGAATCTAATAATTACGATTTTTCAACGATTTTAATTGCGAATTCTTAAATGTAGACGGCATATTTTTAGCCGAAACTTTTGTAAATAGTCTACACTCACCCTAATAATCAGATTTAGGTCAAAAGCAAGCCGAATTTTTTTTCATGCAAGTTCCTTATTCCGTTTAGTTTTGTTTATGCAGTTCTCTCATTCATACCAACTCGTTTAGTTTTGTTTTGTTTTTGGGGAACGAAACGTAAACAAAATTACTTTTGATTATGTTGGAGGGCAACGAAACTAAACGTAATCAGAATGGCTCAACGTAATATTACACGAGACACAACTCGCATAATTTCTTTTAGTTTTGTTTATGCAGTTCTCTCATTCATATCGTCTCGTTTTGTTTATCGTCAACGTAAACGAAATTGCATTATTTTGTGGAATTGCTCCAGGAATGTGCCTCTGGTACGATCTGTTACGATAAACGTCTCTCACTCTTGAGGAGGAATCGAAGAATCGAGACGTATTCCGATTATGATTCCCAGAGATCGCGATTTTGCACCTTGCATCAAGTTTTGAGGGAGATAGATACGTTTATCCTCACAGATCGTACCAGAGGCACATTTCTAAAGCAATTCCGAGTAATTTGCAACCAACCCCATCTCAATTGATAGAGAAACCATTGCGATACAGAACAAAATGTTTTTTTTTCTATTTCCATCATTTTTCTAGTTCACACCATTTGCACACATCTATCATTGTTTGGAGGTGGAAACTATAAGTGCTCGATCGCCTCAACAACACACTTCATTCGATACGCATCATTATTCGCAGAAGCTCCTTTGGGTGAGGGTCTTATGGGCGAATCTCGGCATTTGAGCGATACTGGTTGGCAAATTCGAGATATTCTAATCTGATACGACATTTGCGGGTAACTTTGTCATCGATCAATTAGTACTCAAACAATGGCATGACACTTGCGTGATTTATTTTGCAGCTTCGCCGCGCCTAAGCGGTCGAATAACGGATATTCTCATGTATTCAAATAAGAACCTCGTATTACAACTATTCTAATGAGTACACTTCATCCTAGGGATGAGCTGCCTTCGGCGTCAGAAGAATGAACAGGGGGGATTCTAACAGTTTATAGGGGTTCCCAATGGTCTCTGTTACAAGATGAAGGAACTTCTCACCTACTGAAATGTGCGTTTTTGTGAATTTCCAATCTTTGTGAGCCTCGCATTACTCCTGAGCGTCCCGAGATTTTCCAACGAAAAGTTGCATCCGAGCGCCCTCAGTGCGCATCTTCAATCAAGGGAATACACATGCGATACAATCTCTGTTGTATAACATCCAACAATCGCACGTGAACGGACAAGCAAATCAGTGATTACTTCCATCGTTAATACAGAGAGTGTATACCAGGGCAAGTACTAATGGTGCACAGTGGAGATTGATTATTCAGAGAGTGCAGAGATTCGGTGCAGCAGGATCCAGCCAGCACTTGGAATAACCAGTCAGTAACAGCTCGATCACAAGTGCGATTTCGATCATCGTAGTCTGCTGATCTTTCAACGGATACCATTGTCGAAAAACAAGACACAAGTAATTATTGTAACAATAATCACAGATGTCGATACATAAGTCTTGAACACCGTACAACTGAGTGCCGCAGCAGCCTAGAGCAGATGCTTCCTAGTATAAGTAACGCTCCAGTATCATGCGTGAATTTCAACACATGATAATCAGACCAAGCAATTGCTAGATTCTTAGCATAATGTATATAACATTCAAAATTCGAGTATGATTCTTCCCGTTCGAGGTTACATGGAAATCGAACAGAGTCAAACGTGTCGCGAGTGACGTCATAACTGTGAGATACGGCGGTGGCGTGCAACAAAGAACCGTGCGGTGTTATCGATAAAAACAGAAATCAAAACATATGATGTGGCGCGTCTGGATTCGTGAAATCGAGTACAAGCATTTTGTTCAATAAAATAATGAACGAGTAGAAGCATTTTATACGAATCGATCTTAGACGTAACTTCGATTTAGTAGACACCCGTTATCAAGATAGGAAGTGACCTCAACCGGTGGTGAATAGTTCTGAGAGGCTCTGCAACCTCACCGATTTCCAAGTCTAGCATCAGCTTGCATAAAATACTTGTCAGTCCGTCTGCAGGATTTGTTACGTTATCAGCAGACAAGATTCCGTAAGTCGATCTCTTGTTTGACATAAAAGCCTCTGATAAGAACAGAATAAAATATCAACAGTCCTGAATATAAGTCTAATAATTAACTCATATTGTTACAGGCGATGCCATCAAAACAAAAGGTAATTGAACAGCAAGGAAGTGATGAGGAAATCGACTTGGTGAACATCGACGATACTTGTGAGCGTGCTACTGATGTGATGGATGAGATCGTACGAGCTGCTACCGAGCAACTCAGAATTCTAACAGCTAACACGCGGAAATCAAGCAGACGAGTAGCCAACGCAGGACCCAATTCTACTGACGTAATATTGACATCAACACAAAAGGGGAATACAACTGCGTCAACCATAAAGAAGAAATTTCAAAAAAATGAATCATCAGCAACAATTGCAAAACATGGCGGAATCAGCCCCACGAAGGAAATGAGAGTGGCGGTAAACCTCAGCAACCTTCCCGAGGAAGTCCCAAAAAACGTAGAATCTGCTCAAAACCCGCCCTCAAATAACAAAGCTATGCAAGATCAACTGGCTGCAAGAGAACTAGAAGATCGTGGATACACAGTGCGCACGCTTGGACATTTACGAAGTTTCACTCAACAGTCACAAATTGACAAATTTTCCTGGAATAGTAACTTGGAAGCCGGAATGCTCGGAACCATAAAATCAGCTCCAGAACCGTTCTCGGCATGCAGAGATGTACGGGAACATTCAGCAGCAAAAGGAGTAGTTGCTCGTGGATGTGCAGTGCGCGTGCTTGACACCCCAAGCAGGCTCTCACAAGGACTTGATCAACTAGGAAAACAATCACGACAATGGATTCTCCTATACTGAAGCAACAAATCAAGCCGAAGCCGTAGACATGAACATGAAAATAGCGGCCATGGATCTCACGCTGCCTAGGCACAAGCTGAGTGCTGTCGACATGAGAAGTGAGCTTCAGATTCATCAACCTCAAAGAATAGTATCAGCCTCTGAATTTTTCAATCTATCGCCGCCGAACCAATACTCTTCGCAACAGGCACGTTCTCGACAAGTAACCAGAAATGTTTATACAACTGGACAGGTTCGACAGACGCGAGGAACAAGTAACCTTGATACGAGCAGCAACAGCCGTCCTGGATCGAATCAACCAAAATGTTACTTAGGATCAGCTGCCGTCGGAGTGAAATTCGGAATACTACCGACCGAGCAATTAACATTACGTGATCTTAATCATAGAGAAATAATAACGGCCTTGAGAACTGGTCAAATAAAATTTCGAGCGATCTATGACATTCATGGCCGCTTGACCATGAGAAAGCGTGGGGTAGTAGTGACTCCACCGAATCGACGGGAATGGAGGTGCAGCTGGTGTTTCGAAGAATACGAGCACCAATATAACAATTGGGATAAATGGATACCTCATGAAGTACATTAGGTGGGGGCGTTAAGCAGATTCGTGCCAATGATCTATCCTGACTGCGGGCGGAACCCCCTGCTAACGTTCAACCTAGACGACTGCGTCGAGGCTGTAGTTGCATGGAAACGGAGCCAAAAAGACATCAATGCCGGGAAAATCGCGGAATTCATTCCAATAAGAGGCGACTGTCTGTGTAACTACCTATGAACAGAGGAACTGCGTCATATGGATCAAATGGAAAAAGAACGAGCTGCAGCAAGTCAAGCGTTTTTGTGAACGAAATAATACATTATTATCTTTACCTCATAAGTTGAGATTTGATGAGCAGAATGATACATTTTCTCTATAACTTTTAGACTTGTGAACGAAGTGATACATTTTCTTCACTCCACAACTTTGAGATTTGATGAACAGAATGATACATTTTCACTACAACTTTTAGATTTTGTGAACAAATAATACATTTTCTTCACTTCGTAACTTTAAGATTTCATGAGCAGAATGATACATTTTTACTCTATAACTTTAAGATAACTTCGGCCGAAATTTACAGCCTCAGGAACTTACTCCACTAATCTCAATTTCCACAAATTCCGTAACTTCTTCAATATGTTGAGCCAAATCACATTCGTATAATACACCATTCACAATGGAATTTTTCACCCTGACTGTAGGATTATTCACCTATTTGTCATTTACATGAAGTCTTGACTTATAATTTAACTAGCAGAATTGCTCCGCTCGCTGACGCTCGCTGCGCCTAAGAGTCTTTGGAGGGAGTTTGAAGAGTCGAATCGTACTATTTTCCAAAACATATATTTGATTTTGAATAAAATAAGAATTTCGTTCAAATGGCAACTATAATTAATTACAAGTGCACGCTGTAACTATTTTCGTACATGAAGTTCAATTTTCATAAATTCTACAAAGCTTCAGTCTCACTTTTCAAGGATTGATAGAGCTGCGCGAAAAAATATTAAATGGCTATAGAAAGACTCAAAAATAGCTACAACAGAAGCCCGAGCAGGGTTAGTTTGGACCAAAAAAATCTAATGAGTTGATTGAGCAAAATCAAGTTTTTCTTTTTTGTTGTGCACAACTTCCTTATCCCTCATTTCATTTCTTCACAACATCCGATCACCCATCCATCTCATACATCACAAACTATTCCATCTTCATAGCATGTTACATCTCATATCTATTTCATATTTCATTCCATTCTGTCCTTTTATACCATCTCATTTCAAACTCATCATTTTCCATATCATTTTTTACTTCACCGCCATCTTATCTCCTCTTCTACATCATCTTCACCACCTCATCACTTTCATCAAGGATACTATTGTTCTATAACATCTCATTCCCTTCTCTTTTCCCATCCCATCTTGGACCTTCATTAAATCTCGTCATCTTTCATACCACCCTCTATTTTACCACCATCATATCTCCTTTTTTATATCATTCTCACCAGCTCATCACACATTCGTCATTCATCATACATCCGCCAATGATCGCCTACTTGGAGGTGAATTCTTGTACGCAGGTAAGCCGCCTTCGGGTGCAGAGGTTGTGTCCGAATTCAAATCCAAGTAGGAGGGTGGGGCAATCATTCAATCCATAACATTCCAATCATGCATCCATCTCAAACATCACAAACTATTTCACCTTCATCGCATGTTGCATCTCATTTCTATTTCATACCATTCTCTCCTTTCATATCATCTCATTTCCTTCCCTACTTCTTCTTCCTCTCTTTCCCTTCTCTTCTTCCATTATCATCATCATCATCATCATCATCATCATCATCATCATCATCATCATCATCATCATCATCATCATCATCATCATCATCATCATCATCATCATCATCATCATCATCATCATCATCATCATCATCATCATCATCATCATCATCATCATCATCATCATCATCATCATCATCATCATCATCATCATCATCATCATCATCATCATCATCATCATCATCATCATCATCATCATCATCATCATCATCATCATCATCATCATCATCATCATCATCATCATCATCATCATCATCATCATCATCATCATCATCATCATCATCATCATCATCATCATCATCATCATCATCATCATCATCATCATCATCATCATCATCATCATCATCATCATCATCATCATCATCATCATCATCATCATCATCATCATCATCATCATCATCATCATCATCATCATCATCATCATCATCATCATCATCATCATCATCATCATCATCATCATCATCATCATCATCATCATCATCATCATCATCATCATCATCATCATCATCATCATCATCATCATCATCATCATCATCATCATCATCATCATCATCATCATCATCATCATCATCATCATCATCATCATCATCATCATCATCATCATCATCATCATCATCATCATCATCATCATCATCATCATCATCATCATCATCATCATCATCATCATCATCATCATCATCATCATCATCATCATCATCATCATCATCATCATCATCATCATCATCATCATCATCATCATCATCATCATCATCATCATCATCATCATCATCATCATCATCATCATCATCATCATCATCATCATCATCATCATCATCATCATCATCATCATCATCATCATCATCATCATCATCATCATCATCATCATCATCATCATCATCATCATCATCATCATCATCATCATCATCATCATCATCATCATCATCATCATCATCATCATCATCATCATCATCATCATCATCATCATTCATTCTCTCATTCATTCTCTTATCCATCACTTCCCATCATGATCATCATCATCATTATCATTCATTCTCTCATTCATTCTCTCATCCATCACTTCCCATCATGATCATCATCATCATACATTCTCTCATCCATTACATTCCATCCACGGACGCAAACAGAGGGACTCAAGCTTCCATCGTTGGAACAATCCATTTTCTGCACTTGCGACATCATAATACCTATGTATGGTGAGCAAGTGTAGAAAATGGTGCGAATTCGACGATGGCTCGAAGCAAAGGTTCAACAGACAGACTTTCGACAGAACTCTTACATCAATTCGAGCCAGACAAAGACAGCGGTACCCACAAAACGCTTGGAAACATGGGAGTAGCCCGTATCCCTGTGTCCGACACCATACGAAAGTAAGGTGAGCGGATGCATCAAAAAGGGATATTGGTACGAAAACATGATAACACGGCAAGGGTACAACGAACAGACTTTTGACAGCTTCACAAAATTTAACATCTGGTGTTGAAGTATCTCGAGCCTGCGAATATTCGAGGGAAATTCGACAGTTGGAGCACGGTGCGATGACCCGCGATTTCCCCTCGATGTCACGCGAGTGGCATCATTTAAATCTCATTGGCCGAATTGGCACCTGATGATTTTGTCATCCGCCCTGCTCTTCTCTGCGAGTCTCTCTCGCAGCTCGAATTTCGGCAGTTAGCCACAGTCCGGCAAGCAGCAAACATCAGCTGTGCTGCTTGCATATATTAAATATTCACCGCGCCGGTGCCATCCTCGCGACCGCGTCTTCCGGTCCCTTAATTTTCCGCGCCGCGCTCACACTCGCGCCTTAATCTTTTCAACGAAATGTAAGCACACTTTATAAGAGAATATATTCTCTGTTTATTTATCAGCATAAAATCAGTGAGTGATTAATCAGTGAAACCTCACCACGCTTCCACATCCTATATATATATATATATATATCCAGCACAAGTGATCCATATGCAGGGCTCCAGGGTTCCATTTGAACACCCTGTCCCATCACTTGGTAGCAGAGCGCAGGGATCGTGCTCGGAATTTTTATTCAATTCGTGATTTTTTTGTGTGCCGCGAGTGTGGAATTTTGCGCGCGCGCGCGGAAATCGGGAGTGTCGCGAGGCCGTGCAGTGACTTTGTGCTGTGAGTGTTGTGCGTCTGGCGGGAATTTGCCCGCCCTCATCTGGATCTTCAGCATCGCAGACGCCAGCACCAGAGCCTACATCTAGGCTTTCCTGGCACCGGCACCAGCGGACGACGCAATCCGGACTCACGAGTTCGCCGGCCGGCGAGCTCGGGTGGCTCATCATCGAGGAGCCCACTGGCAGTTGGGCCATACGGGGCAGCTGGCCTGCACATCTGCAGCACTCTCATACCATCGGTGGTGCAACCCAGCAGTCATCAGCTGGGGCTCGACGGCAAGTACATCGTCGTCGAGTGCAGAGTGCAGAGGGGCAGCGCGGGAGGGGAAAGCCGCGGCAAGTCAGCCGCGGCCGGTGAGTAGTTGTATCGTTCCTCTCTCTCTCACCCATTAGTCTTATGAGATACATACATAGACGTGTATAGGTGGGCCGCGACACTTGTCGCGCGCTCTCTCTCCTTCTCTCCCCTCAACCCCGCACCACTGCTTATCTCAAGCAGCTGGCAGCATTGTTGCCGCGCTGCATACCCCCCGCGAGCTCATCAGCTGAGACTCGCGCAGCTGTTGCCGCATCGCTCTAGCCTTCTGCTACGAGCAAGATAGGTCCCATATACTTACGCGTATATCGGTTTGACATTATTGCGCTCGCTCGCGCTATGTTAGACCGCGACTGCGACTTGTAGTAAGTCACCAGTTCGCGTGTGCATGCCGTCGTACTTGTCAGAGCTGGCTAACTTAATTGTTTGTGTCGTTTATTTTATGGTATAAAATACAGTAGACTCGCTTAGCTTTTCAGCACGCGTTCACGTATTTTAAAACGGTGAAATTGACTCGCTTTTCAGCGTACTTGCGTCAATTTTACAACTCGAGCTGGGTATCGTGAACTGATTGGTCTTATTTTTGGTATTTAATTCATTCGTTTTCCCGTCTTGTGGCTGTGTAGTGTCCGTGGATTTTCATCCGAAAATGACTTCAGAATTATTGTCGCGTCAGATGGACGAGCACGGCTGGATCACGAACTTTGTTGACAATACAAAGAAACGTGGCGAAGCCAAGCTCACGCCCGCGTATCTTAAAACAAGAATCGGTGTACTGGAAGGTTATTGGTCGAGTTTTGTTGCGCGTCACGACGAATTATATCCGCATCGCTCAACACTCAAAGAGCAGGAATATTTCAAAGGTCAGGTGTTTCAAGTAACCGAGGAAGCTTATTGTGATGCTCGCACTTGGCACTTAGAAAAAATCGCTAAAATAGAATATACCCTGCCGCGTACCTCAGATGCAAATTCGTCAGCGAATCCCAACCAAGCTGCTACAGTTTTTGACACCCGGCAATTTATCCAAGCTTCTGCGGAAGTGCAGTCAATGCCCCATATAGAAGTCCCTGAATTTTCAGGTAAACAAAGCGATTGGGAGCTGTTTAAAGATCAGTTCAAATCTATTGTTGTCAATAAACCTTTCGCGTCCTCAGTGAAGGTTCAGCTCTTACTTCGCGCTGTAAAAGGGGATGCTGCTAAATTGCTTAAGGGTACTAGGCTCGCTGAAACTAATTTTGATACAGCTTGGGAAAAATTGAGGCGCCGCTATGACAATCCACGTCTTAGGCTACGCATACATTTAGAAGCTTTGATCAATTTGCCCTCGATCAAGGAAAAATCAGCTGAGTCGTTGGCGGAAATTTTGAATTTGGCGGAGGAGGCTGTGCAAGGCCTCAAAGATTTAGAATGTCCTGTAGATCATTACGATTGTTGGATGGTCCATTTAATCGTCCGTAAATTCGATGCACCTACTAGAGAAAATTGGACTATTCGTCAGGAATCGATTGTGGGTTTTTCAACTTACAAATCAATTAAAAAGTACATCGAAGATCGTATTGATTCATTAAATACAGCTCATCTTGGGCTCAGCCAGCCTACCTCCTCGAATAATTCGTCGCAAAACTCCAACAATAACCGATCACGTGGCAACTTCGGTAACAGGTCTGCCAATACAAATTTTGGAAATTCTTCGGGTGAATCTGCAGCCAAAACTATGGCGCCTTGTGTATGTTGTAAAGGCAAACACCATCTTCATAGGTGTCAGAAATTTTTGAAACTGTCAGTTTTTAATCGTTTTGAGTTCTGTAAATCGAACAAACTCTGTATAAACTGTTTACGTCCAGGTCACTTCGCGGATAAATGTTCGTCTATTTTTCGGTGCACTTTTTGCCAACAACCCCATCATTCAAAATTACATATGGAAAAATCAGGCGGCAACGACAAGCCACCAACAGACGGTGATAATTCAAACGCACATTTGCAAACAACTAACGCCAATTTCGTGCATAATTTAGCAGCATTCGCAAAACAGCCTCGGCTACTGGCAACAGCCAGGATTATTTTACAAGCGCCTCACGGGCAAAAATTGGAAGCTCGCGCTTTGATTGATCCCGGGTCGGACTGTTCCTTTGTTGCTGATCGCGTCGTACAGGCTTTGAACTTACCCTCGCGGAAATTGAAATTGGGCATAAATACTATCGGAAATAAACGTTCAGTGGTGTCTACTAGTGAAGTGTCTCTCACACTTCTTTCGAAAGTTGATAGTAAGTTTTCTTGGCATTTGGAGGCTCTCGTCTTGCCACAACTCACAGCGCTTCTTCCAAGTGCTACAGTGCAGCAGTGTGGGGACTGGTCCCATTTGGAAGGACTAACCCTAGCCGACCCAGAATTTTTCCGACCGGCAAAAATAGACTGTCTTCTTGGCACAGAAGTATACAGCGAAATTCTTCGTGCTGGTTTGCGAAAGGGTCCGAGCAAAACTCCAACTGCTCAAAATACAGCGCTGGGCTGGATTTTGACGGGGGGCACTGCGTCGACTGTAGAGTCTACGGAATCTCGCGTCGTTCAAACGTTCCACACGTCAACTGATAAGCCTCTTTCAGAGCAACTTTCGAAATATTTTGAAGTTGAAGACCTGCCAGCTATTCGTCTCCTGAAGGCAGAAGAAAAATACTGCGAAGATTATTTTCTGTCTACTGTTACACGTACCGACGGAGGACGTTTTATAGTGCGCCTGCCCTTCGCAAAGAACTTCAATGAAGCTTCGTTTTCAGATTCACGAGACATAGCTGTGGCATGCCTGCTGAGATCTGAGCGTCAACGGCGTCGGGATCCCGAGTTGGACAAGGCGTACTCCGGATTCATGGTGGAGTATGAACAACTGGGCCACATGGGACTGCTGCCGCATCCCATCCTGCCAGACCCCAGATCGTGCTACCTGCCTCATCACGCAGTCTTCCGTAAGGATACCAAAAAGATACGCGTTGTGCTCAACGCATCTCAAAAAACAGGTACTGGTAAATCACTCAATAATTATTTATTGCCTGGCCCTAATTTACAAAATGACTTGACTCTACTAATATTTCGCTGGCGGATGTACCGCTACGTTTTCACGGCAGACATTGTCAAAATGTTTCGCCAGATACTTGTTCATCCAGACGATTGGGTCTGGCAGAGAATAGTGTGGCGCGCATTGGGGGCGGCAGAAATCTCAGACTACGCCTTAAAAACAGTCACTTACGGCACAGTGTGCGCTCCGTACCTCGCGATGAGAGTCCTTCGCCTTTTAGCAGAAATTTACAAAGAAAAATTCCCACTTGCCTCGTTTATTTTGTGGTGGCTCACGTATATGGACGACGCGTTCGGCGGGGCTGACACGCTGTCGGACGCCTTGGTAGCGCGTAATCAACTCGTCGCAGTAATGGAATCCGGGTGCATGGAATTAGGAAAATGGGCCGCGAATCACACCGATTTGCTTGCGGATCGCGCAACAAACGACGCTGAAGCGGTTCCTGTAGACATCGAAGACACTGTTTCAACGCTCGGATTAAATTGGTCTCCTCGAGACGACGAATTCTTTTTCAAAATCGCGATGCCATCGGATCCAGTCAAAATCACCAAAAGAACAATTTTGTCAGAGGTAGCTCGTTTATTTGATCCTCTCGGCTGGCTTGCACCGTTCCTCATTCAAGGAAAAATACTTTTGCGTGATCTTTGGCAATTGAAATTTGATTGGGACGATCCGGTAGATGGCGATCCGCTTCGAAAATGGCTAGATATTCGGTCGCAAATTCCGGAGCTAAGTAAGATTCGAGTTAAGCGTTGGTTAGGCACCTTGCAAGATACAAATTGGCAGTTACATGGGTTCGGAGACGCGTCTGATCGAGCGTACGCAGCGGCGATTTACTTAGTAATTCCTGGGGAATCAGCACAGCTGATCATGGCAAAGACGAGAGTCGCGCCAGTAAAATCACTCTGTATACCAAAACTTGAATTGTGCGCTGCTGTACTTACCGTGAAACTCATCAAACACGCTTTAGCCGACTTGCAAAGCAAACCTTCCGCTATTTTCTGCTGGTGCGACAATAAAACGGTTTTGGATTGGTTAGCTGATGAACCTGCTCGCTGGCAAACCTTCGTGGCTAATCGCGTCAGCTTCATTCAAACATCGCTACCCAAAGCAACTTGGAGTCACGTCGTTTCCGAAGATAATTCCGCGGATTGCGCAACCCGGGGGATATCCGTAGATGAATTACACAGCTCGAAACTTTGGTGGAACGGTCCAGAATGGCTTGTTAGACCTCGGGAATCATGGCCCCAGTCTTCGGTTGAATCGGTAGCTGATGCAGCTCAAGCGTTACTTGCGGTTGAAGAATCAGAGCCAGAGCCTTATGTGCTCCACCGTTTAGAAAAATTCAGCTCTTTCGCAAAAGTTATCCGAATTCTAGCCTACATGTATCGATGGCGGTTCAATGCTCGACGCAAGCCCAAAGATCGAAACAAAGGCGTTTTTGATTGGTTGGAAATTAAATTCGCAAGAATCTCTCTTTTCAGAGTTATACAACGTCAGCACTTTGCAGCAGAAATTAAGATCCTCGAGTCAAAGTCAAACAAATTTCCAAAATCGAGCGACATTCGGCGTCTCTGTCCATTTCTGGATGAAAAAGGTACTTTGCGGGTTGGCGGTAGACTGCAAAACGCTCCACTCCCTTATAGCGAAATCCATCCGGTAATTCTCTCAAGTCACAGCCCCTTCGTCAAAAATATGGTGAGAGAAATACACTTAACTACATTGCACGGTGGCATTCAATTGATGCTTAGTGACATTCACAGGTGGGCATGGATTCCGCGACTTACCAGACTAGTGCAGAGTGCGTATAAAAGCTGCGTGACTTGCGCGCGTTTTGCAGCTCGGCCGCTTGAACAACAGATGGCTCCATTACCGTCAATCAGAATCACCTCGCGGATGCCTTTTGAGGTAGCAGGCGTGGACTTCGCGGGCCCAATTAAAGTTTTATTCTCTCGCGGCAGAGGAGCTAAGTCGACCAAAGGGTATTTTTGCATCTTTGTATGTATGTTCACCAGAGCTACGCACGTCGAAGTTGTGTCAGATCTCACGTCCACAGCCTTTGTAGCAGCCGTGCACAGGTTAGTGTCTCGTCGCGGACGCTGTACCACCCTATGTTGCGATAACGCGAAGAACTTCGTCGGCGCGGAAGCAGAAATTAAGAAAATGTTCACTCAGGCATCGGCCTTCTCAAAAGAAGTCGCGGCGCAGCTTGCTCCCGAAAGTATCACGTGGAATTTCTCACCCCCACGAGCCCCTCATTTTGGAGGACTGTGGGAGGCTGCAGTTCGAAGTTTCAAGTATCATCTGAAACGCGTGGTCGGAGATGCTTGCCTCACTTTTGAGGAGTATACGACCCTGAGTAGTCAAATCGAAGCTTGCCTAAACTCTCGGCCTCTTTGCCCTTTGAGTACTGATGGGAACGATTTGAACGCTCTGACCCCAGGCCATTTTTTGATTGGGCGCGCTGTCACGGCATTGCCCGAACCATTTGATGACGTTGACTTACACCCTTCTCCTCAGTGCAGGTGGAGGCAAATCCAAAGGATGCGCAACAATTTCTGGGATCGTTGGCGCAAAGAAGTGATGCATCACCTTCAACAACGTGGTAAATGGCTCAACGTCCAGGACCAAATCAACGTCGGAGATCTGGTGCTCGTAAAAGACGAGCTGACACCTCCAACCAAGTGGCCTATGGCTCGTGTGGTCGCCGTCCACCCTGGCAAAGATGGGCTAACTCGTGTGGTCGATGTGAGGACCGCCACCACCACCTATCGCCGAGCGTTGTGCAAGCTCATCAAGTTACCAGTCGACCCAGATGACCAGGATGGTCACTAGTATCAGATGTTCAAGAGATCCAGTCAACTTCATCGTCAACTGAAGAATAATGGTTTGAGTCCGCGTACTTTCGACAGACATCAC
Organism: Eretmocerus hayati; assembly: GCA_029851415.1. NCBI lineage: Eukaryota > Metazoa > Arthropoda > Insecta > Hymenoptera > Aphelinidae > Eretmocerus > Eretmocerus hayati. The sequence continues at coordinate 139,074,688 of CM056742.1, forward strand.
ACAATTTCCTCGCTTTACACCCGTGAAATTAGCCAAGGCACTTGCGTCGTATCCGACAAGTAATTTTGCATTTCCTCGTAGAATCAGTAAAATCAAACGAGTCGAGTATTAGCCCTTGGCCTATTCTCAATATGCTGCGTAAGATGAGAGATGAAGCCTCGTATTCATTTTTTATATTTTTTCTAACTTAGAATCATTTTGGAGGAATGCAACTTTTTTGTAATAAACTTTTCCCCCCTTCCGTTTATAAATATTTAAAATTGTAATTCTGGCTCAGCAGCCTAAAAGCTCTATTGAGCAAAATTTGAATGATGTGAGTTTATAGATTTTTGTTGTGCTATATGCACCTTGGGATGTTGATCATCCAGAATTTGTATGTTTTCTGTTTTTAAATTAATTGTGCTGGTAGATCCAGATTTAAATGTTTATTCAGTAGTATAACCAATTCACGATCTCCAGCAAGTCATCTGACAATGAACTGATTTTTTGATTTATTTAGTCAATTTTCGACTGATTAGTTTTAGATTTGACTGATTTCACCAAATTAGTTATTAAGTTGGATGTGCACCGTAGAATCATTCATTTGAAAATGTTAAAATCTTGTTCGTATATACTTTTTCGATTTTGTCATCGAGCTGTCGGTAAAATTCAAGTCCCTTCCTGCTTTAAGGAATTAATTTTTCAAATTGCGATTTTCGATCGACTATTTAGAACTTTTTTATTTGATTCAATTTCTGTCATTTCGTTATTATCAAATCGAATTGTTCGCACGCTCTATGAGGCTGACTACCGCGACCCCTATCAAGTCTTCCATATTGTTTCGAATGCAAATTTTAGCTGTCAAATCTGATTTGCTTGGTATGATCAAGCAAAGGGGGCGGAATGTTGAAGTATCTCGAGCCTGCGAATATTCGAGGGAAATTCGACAGTTGGAGCACGGTGCGATGACCCGCGATTTCCCCTCGATGTCACGCGAGTGGCATCATTTAAATCTCATTGGCCGAATTGGCACCTGATGATTTTGTCATCCGCCCTGCTCTTCTCTGCGAGTCTCTCTCGCAGCTCGAATTTCGGCAGTTAGCCACAGTCCGGCAAGCAGCAAACATCAGCTGTGCTGCTTGCATATATTAAATATTCACCGCGCCGGTGCCATCCTCGCGACCGCGTCTTCCCGGTCCCTTAATTTTCCGCGCCGCGCTCACACTCGCGCCTTAATCTTTTCAACGAAATGTAAGCACACTTTATAAGAGAATATATTCTCTGTTTATTTATCAGCATAAAATCAGTGAGTGATTAATCAGTGAAACCTCACCACGCTTCCACATCCTATATATATATATATATATATATCCAGCACAAGTGATCCATATGCAGGGCTCCAGGGTTCCATTGGAACACCCTGTCCCATCATCTGGAAGGGGTAAAAAATCTAAACAAACGGGTGAAACGAAACAGGTAAAATAGAATAAGTAATATCCAAAGTGATAAAAAGTCTAAAATCAAAATAGGTAAAAAATCCATAGAAGAGGTCAAGTATAACAAATGGAAAGAAACTGGTAAAATAGACCCTAGATAGAATTGTAAAAGAAATCTAGAGGAAAATACGCGCAACTTTTTGGTCTTATCAAGTTAGGTAAGTAAAATCTATGGATATTTATCTCTGGAGACAAATCAAGACAGGTAAAGTTAAGACGGCAGCGCGCAACTTTTGAGTCAGGTCAGGTTAGTAATAAATCTAGGGATATTTTTCTCTAGAGAAAAGTCAGGTCAGGTTAGGTTAAAACCGATCTAGGGGAAAAAATCTAGTGATTCCGGACACCAAACAGTCGTTACGCGACTTAATATAATGTAATTTTGCACACAATAGTATTTATTCATCATATAGTTAGGAATGAATCGCGCAAATAGAATTCTGACCTCTCTTCCTATCGCAGGTTAATGTTCTCGAAATTTCGGAATCATAAGACCTGGATGAATGCCTATTACTTCTTCAAAAGCGTAAGACAAATCCTCATCGTGTCACTTCAAAATCTTTTAAGTACATATCGTCAACTTAGACCTTCTATGCGATCCTTGAACTTGAAACTGAGTTCATTGATTACTCAATCCACATCCAGATAACTCCCAAAAGATGTAACCATTTTACCATAAGGTAGACCGATCTATTTCAATTATCCATACTTATTTCAATCCGACAGAAAACTTCTACGCGATTTTCCTACTATGTAAGCTTATTATTCATACTAAATGTGTGGAAAAAAAATATATATGGGTCAGATCAGTATATTTTGGCAAATCCGTGCGCACGACCCCCGCGGATCTTTCCACCAATTTTTAAAATGAAAATAGGCACCAAAAAAAGTATATTTCCACAGTTTTAGCCCCTTAAAAATTTTTTACGCCCACTAGAATTTTTTGAAGTTTCCAAAAAGGCCTTCTTTAGCGTTTTTTAAAAAAATCGTCGAATCGACCAGAAACATCGTAACGAGGCTTGCGGGGTCGCATTTTTTTCTCGTTCTGATGTCAACTTCCAGGAAAAAAATATGCGAGACTGTCAAAACCAAATGCGTTTAGTCTCCACGGCGATGCGTAAAGTCACTTTTTCTCGATTTTCAGACCATTTTGAAACGGATGCCATTCCGAAGCATCTGAATCTTTCTTGATCTAACTCAATTAATTCTCTTTGTCTCAGAAAATCCTACAATTTGCGCTCTTGCACGTCCAAATCGGTTGATTTTGGTTCGAGTTATGTCCATTGGAAGATGGTGAGTTATTGTAAAACGCTCAATTTGTCCAGCTCGTCAAATCTATCGCCCTCCACAAATCGACTTGAAACTCGACATAGGCATTCTTTCAAGTATCCCAAACATGTAGAAAAAATGTCGCGCTGTGTTTCGGCCTTCCGTTGGACCTATGAATTTTAGAAACACCCTCATTTTTGCGGATTTTCGCGTAATTTTCGAAGCTGGTGCCGCTCATTTTCTGCGCATGCGCACATCTGTACTGTTCCGAGAGTATCTTCAATCAATAGCCCTTGCGATTTCCTTCAAAATCATCCCTTGACAAAGTCACTTTGATGCATCTGAATCAGAGATCTAGCTATTTCAAGGCAGGAAGATAACACCAGTACCCAAATGGCAAGCTCCGGCCACTTCTTGTTACCCAGGAAACCTGTGAGTCTAGGTACTTTCGGCACTTCGAGCTTTTCCCTGTCTTAGAATAGCTAAATCTCTGATTCAGTTACATCGAAGAGACTTTGTCAGGGGATCATTTTGAAAGGAAATTGCAAGAATATCGATTGAAGATACTCCCGGAACAGTACAGATGTGCGCATGCACAGGAAGAAAGCGGTGACAGCTTCAAAAATTACGCGAAAATCCGCAAAAATTAGGGCGTTTGTAAAATTCATAGGTCCCACGCAAGGCCGAAACACAGAGCGAAATTCTTTCCACATGTTTGGGACACTTGAAAGAACATCTTCGTCAATTTTTAAGTCGATTGGTGGAGGGCGATGGATTTGGCGAGCTTGACAAATTGGGCATATTTCGATAACTCACCATCTTCTAATGGACATAGCTCGGGCCAAAATCATCCGATTTGGACGTGAAAAAACGGAAACTGTAGGAGTTTTCAAGACGAAAAAGATCAATTAAGTTAGATGAGAAAAGATTCAGATGCGTCGGAATAGCGTCCATTTCAAAATGGCCTAAAAATCGAGAAAAAGTTACTTTACGTATCGTCATGTAGAATAAACGCATTTGGTTTTTGAGAGTCTCGCATATTCTTTCTCTAAAAGTTGACACCAAAACAAAAAAATTGCGACCCCGCAGGCCTCGCTACGATTTTTCTGGTCGATTAGACGATTTTTTTAAAAAATGCTAAAAATGGCCTTTTTTGAAACTTCAGAAAATTCTAGTGGGCGTACAAACTTTTTTTAGGGGGCTGAAACTCTGAGAATGTACTATTTTTGGTGCCTCCCTCCATTTAAAAAATTGGTGGAAAGATCCCCGTGGGTTATGCGCACGGATTTGCCGAAATATACGGATCTCACCCATATATCATATATGGTGAGAAACTGGAATATATATATATGACATTTTGGTGAAAAATTTAACCCCAATAGTCATACCTTGCACAAATTGTTGGAATTCAATGTAGTCGGCGACAGTTGTTATGAGCAACTTACGATGAATTTTGAAATGTAAAACGGATGGGATTCAGATTTGCCTTTACCTATAGACAGGGGTCCTGGAAGTATTGGGTGGAACATTATGAATTTGCACCAGCCTGTGACATCTTAGGCTATTTGAACGAAATCTTGACTGTGAAATTTTGCGCAGAATCATTACTAAAATGTGACCTTTCTGGACACATTTTCCTATGGGGGCCGGAGGTGTTACATATTGCGGAATGGAACAGATGGATTCTGCGCAAGTTAACAGAGGTATAGGCCGCGAGAATTCTTGAGCGCAGGAGCGTACATGAAGAAGTGTTTCAAAGTTAACCCAGTTTCTGAAAAAAATACGTACTTGTCAGTTTTTACTCTGCAAAATTGAAACTTCATGAAAATACTCTAATGAAACAATAGATTCCTCCAGCTCAGCTACCTTGTATTCGACCTGCTAAAGTCGGAACCACACCAATTTTTCCGAGAGACTGTTTGATAGGTCGAAAACACACTTCTGAAGACTTCAGCTTATGAACGGATTAAAAGCTGCTGGAGGCCTTCGCACCAATGCAAAACATTGTTCATGCGTGCCCCAAGTAGGAAAAGTCGGTATTTAAGTCTCCGGATCCTCTGCCTAGTCAGCCCCACGTGATAATCACTCTTTCATGAGTTGTTTCAAAGTTACCCCTGTGTTCCAAAGTTACCCCGGTTGCCGGTATGTGATTTCTCTTCGGATCGTAGAAATTTCCACCCACCATTAATCATGGTGGGGGGGGGGTCAGCTACTTGTTACATCATGGCAGGGGGGGTCCTCAAATTGTGACAAAGTGGGACATGGAGGGCGGGGAGGGGGAGGTCTAAATTAGTCAATTTCGGCGGGACATTATTTATGGGTGGCGCCTATTACGGGTCATTGGCTTAAATTCGACTTATTGGACGTTGGTCCCTCAGAACAACTATACGAAGCCTTCAGCTAATTGGCTCTAAGTGCCCGGGATAACAAAGTGATATTCCAACAGTCTCGCAGCACTATAATATGCACTTTTGAGCATAAATGTCACAAAAGTAGTCGAAAAGTTATCAAGATACTTTAACCCTGACATAACCACGGCTGAAATAGTTGTGAACAAGTTAAAAGACGTTCAATAGCCAAGCGCAGCCAAGCGATCGAGCGAGAGAAGATATAGGTATATTGCACGCCGTCTGATCATGAGCGGCATACAAAGTAGTTGTTTTGAGGAAAATTCAGTAAGCAACGTCTAACATGTCGAATTAGTTAAAGTTTTGATCTTTTCCCAAATTCAGATGTCACTTGATGGGTGCAAGCGTTTGGAGTGCATAAGCTCGCATCATTGAATACGGTGGCGCCTCCCGATGCTAACATGAGACATTCTAGCATATGTGTAATTCTAGTATTTTGGCTGTGTCATTTGCATTCTTCATACTCTGGATATTACTAAACGAGAGAAAAAGTTTCGGAAGATTGGTGACCCGGATTGAATATCATTTGAATAGCTCCTTCCTCTAGTAGAGTTATTCAAAGTAAATCCCTTTATCAGGCATTTTCAAAGCCACGACGGCTCATGGTTATGGACGATCAGTGGCTATGGAAGAATTCTCTCATCTCCTCAAAATAGCTGCAATTTGGTATCCACGTATCATAATGGGGTGGAGCTTAGCTTATCTTGAAAATCGTTCCTCAAGTTATTCTATAGAATGAAATCAAAAACGATCAAGCAATGAGAGATATTGAACGAGACTCTGTTGATAACGGAGTAGCTTCTACTTTACGGTGAGTAAGTTTTACTCTTCTATCACATTTCTGCTCCACACTAAGAAAAAATTCTTGGTCGCACGGCCATGCTATTTATCGTGCAACCAAAAAAGTGGTATCGCCAGAAGAGCAATACCGATTTTGTCGCTACATCACGCCATCTGAATGATTTGGCATCTAGTTCTGTCCCAGTAAATAACCATAGCCCATATATTTTGAGTACCCCGATACTTGATCGAGTCACAACGTTACTACGACTGTTTTGCCACGAGAGTCATCAAATTTTTGCATGAAACGATACCGGTGAGAGGATCTATTAATTCTGGGAAATTTTTGGAGGTTATTTGACTGCGATAACAAATCATAATACTTTGATGGCAATTCACTATCCAGCATTGGTCTGGCAGCAATACCACGTTACGATACAGCCGTATTGTTTGGCCGGCAGTATATAGGTAAAATACTACTCTCAGTGCAGAAAAATGAACGTAGTTCTAGTGTACCGATAGTTCTTTTCCAGACTAATAGAATACCGAACGTTGGAGTACTAATATTGACGCCCCTCGGTGGTATTTGATCACAGTCTTTCTGAAGTATCAATGTTCTTCAGGTACCGTCAACTGGGACAAATTAGAAACACACCCAGAAGTAGCTGGTAAAACTATGTCAGGCTTGTATATTCAGATTTAGGTTTTGATAATAATATCCTTCACCCGTGGTACACAAGGGCAACGATTTCTGCCCACAGAGAAGACTCTCACAACTATTTGATCGATTTTTAGTGAATTCCACGACAAAGGTCATTATCGAAATTGATTTCTCCAATAAAACTTTGTAAATTGACGTGAATTTGACGCGATATAGGCAAACTAGAGTGAAGCAAAAAATAAAAATAGTTGATATTGCATGATTTGAATGGAAAAATATTGCTCCAACAACCTGAATACAAATCCCGTTTCTTAGGGTGGTTCCACAAACCATCTTTTCACGGGTGTTCCAAAGCTACCACTGTATTCGAAAGTTGCCGCAGATGAAGATATGTCTTCAACTACGACAACTTATAATGTATATTATCTAGATTGCATACAAAATAGCTTGTAAGCATGCGTTTCAATAACGAATAAGCTGTTTAAGATACTCCCGATGTCAGAAAACAGTATTCACACATTGGAATCTTCTAGCAAGAATTGATTCTATGAATGCAGGATAGTTGAACCTCCGTGGACTGAATTGCCAAACTTTCTCCCCGGATGATGGCAAAGTAACCCTGCTCAACTGTGGATAGAGAAAAAGCCTGTCTTGAAATGACTTTGAGAATTCAAAACTAAACGTCTCATCAATGAGAATTCTATCAAATTTTGACTATTTTAACCGTTTGGATCTGTTACATAAGCCTCTATTTCTGTAATTTCGTGTTTCCGTAAGTCATTTCTTGATGTAACATTCAATATTATGAGTAAATTATAGATGTTATAGACATATGATCTAGATTTCATATTGAAGCGTAACACAATGAATGCGTATTATACCATTCAATATATGAAGCGACCTCTCGGTCAATTTACGCAACTGTACGAAACAGAAATCCTGAAATGATCTCTTGATTGTATCAAATATTTCTCCTCTGTAGTTTCACTAATAGTTTTTCGATTCTTTGAAGGGAGAAAACAGTAGTTTTCAAAGGGATTCTGCTCATTATGGTGAGAAATTCATCTAACAATATGATTTTCCTTGCGATTCAAATGTTTAGAACTGACATTTTCAAAAATAATAGAACTTCATCACCTGGAACAGTGTGAGAGTTTGATTTTCAGAAAACAAACTCCAAGAATGAGAAAATTCGCGCTGACAAGGAAGCGGAGAGGAAATTTGAGGCATCATCGATGGACGAGTTGCGCTACGCATCGTATAACAAGGAAAAGTGCTCGAGCTCGATTGAGCGGAAAATATAGGCCTTTCTATCGTGTATGACTCGAAAAGAATAGAGTACGGAATCGGTAATTGTCATAGGGTGTCATAGCCGTGTGTTATGCACAGCCTTATAAACATCCCTCACACGATAGCTCTGCTCATTCAATCGTTAGTCGTAGCATAGGAAACTTTTTGTTATTTTCCGAAGAATTAATCCAAATTCACATGTGCTTGTTGGGTGTTCTAGAATAGTCTGGTTCTGTGGAGAATATGGGAATATTACATCGATATTAAGCACATAGTTGCGAAAAGAGTTCGAGCGCAGAGTTGCAATGAAATAATTAGTGGGTTATAGATGTCACGCACATTCATATCCACGAAATCTATCTTGACCTGAATTCTTATTTTCGGTGTTCTGCAATGTATCGATGGAGTTACGAATGTCAACGTTAGTGAAATTAAATATACTAAAAACCAAGATACTATGTGAAAAAGTGTAATACAACTGTGAATATGAAGTCCTAGTTGCAACATGGCACCTTCATGATCCACTGTGGGGGATAAATGTTGAGTAGAAAAACAAGTAGGTGAGTAATCCATGTTCTTATCGAATTTCATCGAATTTGTTCAGATTTTAGTCAGTATGACAGTGAGGATAATCTCATTCAAAAGACTTATTTTCTGTTTGAGGCAAAGTATGAGACTGATATGAATCACAGCTCGGAATTCAAATATGGATGCCTCTACACTCTATCTATTGAATAAACCAATTTCAGATGTTGAAAAGATCAAGTTACTATTTTGAAGGTCGCTTTATCAGTAACCAGTTTCTGATTTGCTTTTTGGGTCATACAAGTGAGCTACGGTTCTGGATCATGACGATAAAATTTTTCCAGAAAAGACGATCACAGATAGAAATAGCTTCCAAAATTTGAATCCCAATTTTTGGGGATCTAAATTTATCCATGAGTAGTCTCACGAGGGAAAAGTCCGTCAGAAGTAGCTAGATCGAATCGATAATTTCCATCGGAACAGTCTTATGTCAGAGTGATTCTGTGAAATGACTTCCCGATTATCTTCTCTGGAACTCATTTTTGATAATATAAGAAAAATTTTCTCGTGTAAAAAGATGTGCTCCTTACAAATCAGAATTTCCAAATGATCTTTGATAGATTTGAGCTGATTTTATTTCCTTGGATCATTCAACTGAAAACCGATGTTTTTGAGCTTTTGGAGAATTCAGTATTTTTTGAGACCGAGAGTTGTGAGAGATTGAGAAGTTCTTTACAACATGATCACTCGCAGAGTACAGTCCCATTGATTAGAACCAGTGTTACAGTGATCAGTCATAACCAGTACACATAGTAGCTTCGTGCGAGATCTCGTACTCATGTCGAATCTTTTTTGATGCCTCCCTGTATGTGTCTACTCAATGCTTCATCTTTGGAACGCTGAAACCTCGATTCTGATCAACATACTTGAGTCTGGCAAGTGTCTATTTTGGAGAGATTTTCCTAGCTTTGAATGAAATTGACTGCTAGTCCCGAAATTTTTGCGCATACACGTTCGCCTTTGGCTCTCGTCGTGAATCATCACTCCTTGTGCGAAAACCAGCAATCCGGCCGTCGTATCAAATGTATTATTTCAATCTTCTTTACTGTGGTAGACATCTTTTAACCAATAAAATAATAAGATATGTCTTGACACAGTTAGACCCAACTTTATCCCATGTACTATTTTTCAGTAGAATTTCTTCCATGCCGTTCTGCTTCTTAGCAGCCCAATCACTTAAAACCCAATTTCGGGACCTGGAAAAGTTGAAGCATTGAGTGAAAATTTTCGATCTCATTTGGTACAATTATAAGTACATATGGATCTTGCCGTAGATTGGAGTATGGAAAGTATATGAGCTCCGTGAACTCACAATCTATTTGATTCTTTGATTTTTCCTAATTCCAAGCTCTGAACCTTATTCGCTTTTTAAATACTATTCATTCATATCCGTAAAATCGCAGGGACAAATCCGATCGACGATTTTTTCAACTCATCCCTGGGATATTGTAGAATGTGAATAAGGCTATGACAAAATCATTCAATCTATACTATAAGCCTCAAATCAAATTAGGAATTACAATATGTTAGGAACTCGTGTCGAGTGTGATCATGGGGAAAGTAAAAGTCCTGATTCTGGGTCTCTTTTTTTGCTTTGGAAACTTTTCTTCAAAATAGTGACCATTGTGCCTCACTTGAAAGATAATATCGCATAGGCATCAATTCATCCACTGATTGAACTCTGACTCATCATTGTATATCGTAAATCTTGAAACAGATAACATCCTCCCAAAATGGAGCTCAAGCTAGGCAAGATGTTTTTTCTTCTTCTGCCATTCTTTGCGCTGTGCGTTTCGCATCCGACAAGTCAAATCGAACCAGTTGCCGTAGCCACGAACCAAAATAACTCATCGAGGATAGAACTTGAAAATAATTCAGGGGCTAACGTTGTCACGTTACCTCTAAAAATTACCAGAGATGAGATTATTACATTGGTCACCTACGCAATGCGCGTAATGGCTTCAAGAATCAACGTTACGCTCCATAATGCTGAAGTTGAAAAACTACCAGCTGAGAAAATTGAAATTCTACGAAACTCATCCGTAGCAATCGATAGATTTTTGAAGAAAATGAGTTCCGAGGCTCAGACACGAAAAGATAATAAAATGAAATCTGCTAACGAGATCAAGGTAGCCAAATTACTTCAATATTCTTGAGTCATAATTTTTTTTTATTGGTTGATGAAATTTTCTATTCATTTTTCAGAATCCAAGAGACGCTGATTGCGAGAAGAATGGTCGAAAGAATTTGAAATCAGGGGTAAATCAACAACGACCCAAAGTATCCGTCGATATCGACAAGAGTTTTGAAGTGCCAACATCAAAGCAAAAGGAATCTAGCACTTTCTCCAAATCTCCTTTCAGCTTGGGAAACTCATTTGCCCCTTTTAATAGTGATTTTTCTCTTCCCAATCCGTATGATAACTCGGCCAACAGCATTTTTCGTGATCCCAATGTGTTCCCACCATTCAATATCCAACAGCAGCAACAGCAAAATATTTTCCCTCTCCCCCTACACGAGAATTTGGGGGTTAATTTGAATGGATCACCATTATCAGGGATTGGAATGGCAATCAATAATGGATTCATGCAGAATATTGACAGAGGTAACTTAATTTAGTTTTCATTTCATGATATCCAACGACTACCTATTGGAATGGTTCAGCATTTAGATTGTTCGGGTCGAAAGTAACAGTAAAATTTTAGCCAACATGGCATGAAATTCATCCTAGTATATTTATTTCAGCCCTTTTGAGGTATTTGATTCCTAACACCATGAATCTTGTCATAGTGGCTATTTTGATTAATTGTAACACTCAAAGTTGCGTGTCACTAGTATTTTGACTTCAGCAGCAATAAAAGTTTAAAATTAGAAAATTGACTTTTTTCACCCCCTCTCCTCTACCTGGCCCTGGACAGCTTTTGGTCAAGAATTCTACTTACATTCACTGATTTTGATTATACTGAATCACAAATCAGGGAATTTTTCTTGATATCACACTCACTACAGGAAGCTCAGAATCGATTGGATCTCAATCGGGATCTTCGAAAGGTAGCAGTGGACAACATTCGCCGTTAGTCCTTGCACCCCAAACGGAAGCAATGGCAAAGAAAGATCCTAAACAACAAAAATCTAATCTTACTTCATCGACAACCAGACCAATTTTGAGCGTGCCTTTTGAAGCTTACATCACAATAACGCGGGACTCTCAACCTATGCTGACGTTGCAACCGACGACTCCTAAAAATCCCCAGAAGCAAAATGAAAAACAGAACGTAGATCATGACATTTTTGTCCAGGCATCGACCAGTGATGTTCCAGAGTCTCTGATGCTACCCCAGTCAATGAACAGTCGTAATCAAGCAGCAAAGAAAGAAAAGAGCTCTAGTAGGTATTTAACATGTTTCGGTAACGTTCACTTGCATCATATGACACGTCCGGTATCACCATTATTCACATTAGTGTCAGACTTACATATTTCTGTCCACGAAGAAGATCCGTTGCGATGGGAATACGATCTATAAAAATGCGTCACGTGATATTTGGATGTTACTTGAGAATCAATTGTGCCGATAAATTTTTTGAAAATTCTGTCGCAGATAGAAGTAAAACAACGGTTGTCCTCGAAGAAGGCGGATCAGCTAAAGATGACGCGGACAAGAAGAAGAAAATGAACAACAAAAAGCCACAGCCAACTGTTCTCCAATCTCTGTTCCGATCTCTCGTCTTGACAGCAACCAATAATACATCTTCGCCGACAACTTCAACTTTCTCAAACATTATCACAGCGCTCACACGAAGACCCCAAAACTCAAAGAAAGTGCAGGTAAATGGAGATTCTATTTCAATTTATACGCTATCTCCAATCAATAGAATTATACCATCTCGAAAAATATTGGGCGATACCGACAGAATATGACGAGGTCTCTTTTATTCGACCGTATCCGGTCGAATTAAAGAGTCAATACTTAACCCTAGTGATTTTAGAATGATCAGTCAGGATCTATTTTGATCTTTATCTGCGATTGACAGCAGTGATTTATCGGTACTTTCCGTAGAATATCCTTGGAGGTACACAGGTTAGAAGTGTATCTTTATTCATTCGCAGAACTTGCAGAACTAAGGCTCATGCGATTCCTGATTGATTTTGACAATGTTAGCCTCAACTCTGAGGAATTTACAACAACTGCTCATACAGGCTAAGACTACACAAACCCCTTTTTGAACAGCGTAGGTGGGAGACATTTTTGTCATATAATGAGCTGCCGAACATGGATCTGAACTCACCAGGAGGTTCCAGGGAGAGCGGGTCACGGATTCGGATGAAACTCTGGAGATAGTATTTTTTTTAGTGCCAAAAGAAGATACCCAAAGCCACAGAGTTTAACGCTCGAGCGTTTTCGCTCTGTGAGCTAAGACATAAGCTTTGCCCACATAGGCCCATGTTCAAAAATGACATACCGTCAAATTGGGTAAATTCGGTACGATTTCGTTACTTTTTATTTTCTTTGGCTCGACATTTCAACGTACATTAACCAAACCCACTTCTATTAGTAGTCAATCGAAAGCTTACAGTCTCAGCTTTCGATTGATGCCTACAAAGTTCAATTTGATGTGTCTGAGCTGGAGCTATTAGCAGTTGAAGATCGGGGTCTAGCTTTGGTACACTTACAGAATATTTCAACTCTACCCACCACCATGTGAGTGAACTAATTTTAATCGTTCAGAAGTCTTATTCTAAGCTGTTTGAAACATTCTCAAACCTCATAGACCATCACTCGACTCAAGGTGAGATGGAAAGAAGCTGTCATAGGAGGGTTTACTGAAGTTACCCTATTGTCATGCTTCTTATGTAGAGTGGGGTAACTTTGGTACACTTTTTCATGGCGTTTTCCCTGTTTTTCATTCATTAAAATTCCAAATGCCTCAAATACCCCAATGTAACGATGGTTTCTTGTTGGTCGAAATGTAGCAATTTTCACCCGTAGATCGGTCCGGAACACTTTTTGCCAGGTACACTAACTGGACCACTCGCGTATGGGTGCTAAATCAGCTTTTTGGAAGAAGCTTCAATAAACGACTACAATCACCCACGCGACATCTACGGTGGCTCGACACATTATTTATGGCCCGAATTTATAATCGTAATCCGAAGTCTGGATAAGCTAATCCGAGGCGCCACAGTCGCCAAACCTCATAGAATCACGAATTCGCCGCACCGATTGTGGCGCCTCGGATTAGCTTATCCGGACTCCGAATTACGACTATAAATTCGGGCCTACGTGTGTGTTGAGAGGGGAGAACAGGTTTCAGAACGATAGATTTATTCACCTTGCCGAACGCAGCTAAGAAAGTCATTTTTCAGGGGTGTACCAAAGTTGCACCCGCTGTATCAAAGTTACCCAATTTGACGGTAAGTATATAGATGTACTGTAATGCATGATTTCCAGGCTATAGCTCGGAAATTCTTGAGACTCTGCCGCTTTGTACACTACCAGTCAGAAGTTTGTAAACATCCAAGAATGAAAAGTCCAAATTAGAAAATTCAATTTCTGCGACCTCGTTGGTTCGGAACGACTTTAGCTTAGCTGATTTTGTACCTTTTGAGAATTTTTTGTGGTTTCTTTCCTGCGGCACAACAGGATTTTGGTAGGTCAAGTCAAATTCTAGGAAAAATTCTTGGATATTGGGTCAACACTGAGACTTCTGCAAGTCAGTCAGGACTTCATTGATTGGGATGATTCAAAAAGAATCTGAAAATGGAAGTTGAGAGCAGCTTCGAAATCCGTTTTTGAAAGCTATTCTAGCTTGCCTCTAGTTCGAGCAGTGGCTGTTTTTGTAAAGTAAGATTTTGCTTGATAAAAGGACCAGTCATTGAAAAATTACGAATGGACTCATTTTTTCACTGGTATCAGCACTGATCTTGATTCCTACCACCAGCAACACGGAAAAACTTGGAAGAAATTGAAGAAATACCACCGTGAGCCCAATCACCTTATCTTTCATGAATTTTGGGACTCTTTTTGTGAAAAATCTTCCTTTACAAAAAGTCACAGCTCGGACTCAAAACAAGCTAGAATACTTTCGAAGACGGATTTTGAAGCTCCCAACTTCCACTCGTATAGATGCTCCTCGAGTTGTCCCGATCCATCGACTAATGTCTGATTCGCAGAGGTCTGAGTGTTGACATAATTCTGAACGGATTTTTCCGAGGATTTGACTTGACCTACCGAAAACCTGTTGTGCCGCAGAGAAAAAGCCACAAACAATCCTCAGAGTGGATGAAGAAGGCTACAAAATAATCTGAGCAAGGGGTTTTGGACTAACGAGGCCTCCGAAATCAAATTTTATAAATTCGACTCTTCAATTTCAGGTTTTCACAAACTTTCGACCGATCGTGTATCAAAGGTGTATTAGACTTCTTACAGCAAAACAAAGGTCGACATTGCTTTTGCTATCAAGTTCTACGTCGAGAACGTATTTGTTGAGAATTTCTGTGATCTCTAGGAAGCTGGGAAACTCTAGATACGATAATTCCCCAGGCGGGGTATTTTCATCCTAGCCCAAAATGGTGACCAGATAGACTGAAACATATGGCAAAATTGAATTTTACGTCAAGTTTCACGCCGAAATCTTATTTTTTGGAAATCTTTAGAAATTTTAGGAACTACGGATGAGAGGTAGAGCAAAAACTACTAATATGCAAATTATACCGTCAAGGTAGATCTCATCGGTATTTTGGTTCTATCGCTCGATTTGATGGAATACATTTAATGAATGAATTTATCGTTCTTTCGAGCCACTTAGAATCGCCGCGATCAGGCGGCGATCACAGTTTGACGAATGTCAAACTGCGACCTTCGAGGCTCCACTTTCATAGTGGCTGCACCACGAAGGGATTTTTTATTTTTTTGGACTTCCTAATCTTTTATTGAAAGATTGACCAAGAGATGGAAAAATTCTTCCTCGGGTGGGACTTGAAAAAAATACAAAAATCACTAAGAAAGTCACTAAAATTACACGGCATCCAAATGCTCATACGAAGCCCAAATATGTGATCTCTCGCTGTCGCTGGAAATTCTTAAAGACTACGTTCCCGACGTAAAATTTGAGGCAGAATTTGACCAGATCCTTAGTCTCGACCTATCTAGTCACCATTTTGGTCTAGAAAAGAATTATCCCGCCTTAAGAATTTTATTATGTCTGGGGTTTTTTGTAGCTCCTCAAAGAGATACAAAAATTTCTGAAGTGATTGTATTCGACGTGAATTTTTATGGCAAAAACCATTCAGTCCTTTGTTCGGCTGTAGAAAGTGTCAACGTGCTTCTAGGACGCAAAAACTCATATCTGGGTATTTGAGTAACACATAAGTATGTCGATAGCTCAAAAACTATTAGGGAAAGTTTATGTTTTGAATTTAGGTTCATGTTCAGCAGCTCAAAATGACTCAAAGATGTCTTGCACTTTCTGTGGTCACAAAACCTATTGATTCTTGTGAGAGTGGTGTAATTGATGAAGAAAACGTGTAGCCTTTCATGTCACTGTATGTACCTAATTCTTTGATATCTAAAAATTTCAGAAATGAATGATGATCTATACTAGTACAACAACGAATTAGGTGTTTCTCATTTTTGTTCAAATTCTCAGACCGTGCAAGTTTTGACTTCACAAGCTTTCATTTTTGGGCAAACTCTTTCATCAAAATGATGGTCACGTTGTCTGCCATTACAAGTTTTGATCACTCGCCATTGATCCGCAACTAATTTGGATTCAATTTGATTGTTAATTCTTAGCTAGGTATTTGAGAAATTGAATATCAAAGGCAATATGAAGCATTCGATGGGTGTGGCTGTTTCATGGTGCTCAAAGTACTAAAAAACCTTCCAATGTATTTTTGACGATTTCAGTGAGAACATGAATTTGAGATTTTGCCTCTGGGAAGTAGTTTGAATAACGTCCTTGGTAAGGTACCTGAGGTGATTTGAATGATCTATTTTTGTAGAAATGAAGTGAAATAGACATCAAAATGATGGAAAAACTGCACATCAAACGTAGCTTCATATGAAGTTATCACTCTTCAAAAAAATGATACGTATGCTATACTCTTGAATGAATAAAGTTTTAGGATCAAATTGGCTGTACCGATGATGAACTCGAACAAATGGTAGAGTGACAGTTCTTCAATCTAAAATTCCCATTGGATGATGAATTC
The DNA here is from genome assembly GCA_029851415.1 of Eretmocerus hayati. Classification (NCBI taxonomy): domain Eukaryota; kingdom Metazoa; phylum Arthropoda; class Insecta; order Hymenoptera; family Aphelinidae; genus Eretmocerus; species Eretmocerus hayati. Next base: position 139,091,365 of record CM056742.1, read on the forward strand.
AAAATATACATCGAAAAAATTTTTCTTTTTTATACTTAATATCATAAATCAAGCTGCTATGAATATCGTAACGCTGTTGACTAATGAACTCATGCTTTCGTGACACAGAGAGTCTCAAAATTGTAGGTAGCAATAACTATGTCGACCAGTGTCGACTTTTCGAGTGCATTAATAATGCATACCAAACGAGGACGATGATCTTTTTCGATGAATGTTACTCAAGCGATATATCTTACCTAGAAAGCTCGTTATGGGCCATTGCGCAAACACGCATACTTAGGCAAAGGGGGATACACCATTGATTAGAGATTTTTCGACGTTTTTTCATCCATTTTTTCTTTCATATTTGCATGACACCTATGACCGTACATAGTTCAATGTAATCATAAAACCTGTAATACTGTTAATGAATCTTGCGTGGCGTAGCGGGCTCATACCTCATTTGAATTCCAGCGATTGTAAAAATGTTTTGACACCAAATAGTCAGTGAAATCATCAACCCGTTCTAAAGAATGTTTTTAGATGATGAGCGAGTATTTGTGTTATCTTCGCTCCATTTTTTCGAATTCACGTGCGTGTTACTTCCCGAACTCAAGTTAGGACAAAAAATATAACGAAAAAAGAAACTAGTTTGTGGGGATATATTTTCACTTGGTCAGATGTTCCTTTATTCAATGATGAAATACTTCCGGACCATGAAAATATTTCCTAGTCGCAGATAATAATCCAAATTTCGTTGGTCACGATTGCATCAAAGAGAGAATCGTCTTCCCAACTTTCATGAATAATTTTAGGATATATTTGGTTATATACAGAATGCATATCGTCCGTCATGTAATCTCATGAATATTGAGAAGAGTATATAACATCAAATTTACTATTTTTCAAGAACTTTAATCGAGGAAGGAGAAACGAGACTTCTCAACGGCAAATTGATGACGAAGTCGATGATATCAGAAATGGAGTAACAGACGATGACGATGGATTCAATGGAAGAGAGAAAGACATTTTTGATGATGATGACGGTTTTGGTGTGAGAGATGAAGATGACTACGATTATGTGAGTAAAAGATTGTACTGAACATTCACAAAATGAATTTCTTCGCACCACATTATGATATTGGAGTAACGACTATAATTGTATTTTTTCTTTTAACCTTGCGTAGGATGACGGAGGTGGCTCATTAGGGTCTATAACGGATCTTTTACCTCTTATTATTCCCATTCTCGAGGACATTAGTGATGTAAGTGTCACTTGAATTACTTTCTTAGTGAGAATATATACTAATGCGTGATTGCAGTTACACGCCTGATATTAACACCTATGAATATCTCTTGCTGTATCTGACATGTAGTGTGAAGCGATTAGTTGACGGAGTATTTCTCAATTTCTTGATCATTCAAATTTCATTTTCGTATTCCATTAGCCAGAATCTGACACTGATTTAGGAGAGTTCCTTCAAGCAGCGATACCCATCTTACAAGGGCTTTCTGAGGTAAGGATTTGAAAAAAAATTTAATTATGTGATTCTCAAATTATTACTGTGATTCTCAAGATTTCTGATGGTGAGTAGGAAGCAAAGTTTCTATTAGGGATTTCATTCTAAAGTGAATATTCTTCATGACTCTATTAATTCCTCAGCCCGATCCCGAAACTGGAGAAGGACCAGATATCATCGGTATCATTGGACCGATTATTCAGAGTCTCTTTCTGGTGAGCAGAATAATGATATACCTCACTTCTAATTTTGTAGAAAATTTGAGATTTTCATAGAAATCATAGAAATCGCCTTCTTATTCTATCAGTACAGTAGTGATATTTATATATTTCGTAGGGCAAAGACGGTATGGGAAGTGATAGTGGTGCTATATTGGGACCTCTCGTTCAACTCATCGGGCCTTTCATTGGGCCACTATCAGGACCTCTCATTGCACCCCTGTCTTCGTCCAGTAGTGGAGTTAGTATTTCTATTATACATAAGATTTTGATCTTGGAGCTCCATTTCATTCAAAAAATCATAATAATCTTTCTTGTTCTGAACAGGGCCAAGGATCCGATTTAGGTGCACTTTTATCAGCACTTCTTGGACCCCTGAGTCAGGTAAAGAATATCTAAATACTATTGCTTTTCTCATTTTTATGATTATACTTACCGAGTTAGATGGCGTCGAAAAATTTGTCACGAATATGAAATGAATGCTCATCTTTTTCAGCCAACTGACAACTATGGTCCATCAATCATTGCCCAGTTGACCACAAGCATAGTTGCCGCGCTCAGCAAGGTGAGATGAGTGATGATAAAATATAAAAAATTCTCAATACTTTCATTTTAGGACATTCTTCAAACCTCTTAAGAATGATTCGATAACTGTAGCCTCGAGAAGGCATGAAATTTTAGAGATGTAATAGTACATTTTGATATAAGGGTGTAAACTTTTTCATCGCGTCCAAGCGATAGGTTTCCGTCCCGAGCCGCAGTCGAGAGTTTCTCAATCACTTTTCACAGGGGCCAAATGTAAATTGAAGCCTTCAGCTTGAATTTCGCCCATGCAAGACTGTTTCTATCGTTTTATCAAACTATCCAATAATTTCAAAAATTATATGAGTTTTTCAACTTTGCTTATCGCAGGAATTGAGCTCTCCTGACTCAGGAGTGGACATTGGAGCATTAGTCAGCCAATTGGTTACGGGTGCCTTATCGGGCACAAGTGCAGGTTTGAGTGGTGGCTCTTCAAAACCGAGTGGCGGTAAATATGGTCCTGCACCGCCAGCTTACGGGCCACCGGCTTCTCAGGTTGAGCTGTTACAACCACCACCGCGAAATCAACGCCCCATTACTTTCACTCAGTCACCCCCGCCCAGGTCGAATTCAAATACAAAACGCAGGTCTCAAAACGGAAATAAGAGAAAATCTAACAATAGAATACGAACGCAAGCTTCTCAGCCTAAGCCTCAAACTGCCAAGACAGAAAGTCCTCCTCAAATATCGTCTAAACAGTCTCAGGTCGGATTGACACCTCAACAGTTGACTCAACAGCAGTTGTCCCAACAAAAATTGGCCCAGCAACAGTTGCTCACGCAATATCAATTTGAGCAACTTGCTTCACCAGCGGGATATGGTAGCCACGGGGTAAGAATTACAAGATTTTTCTGTGCCGTGTACATTTTTTCCCAATGAAACTTGCATGCCTTATAAAAGAAATCCCTGTTCGATGAGAATAAAGAAGATCAATTCATTCACTAGCTCTTGTGAAAAAGCTGGTTACATCAATAGGTATCTCGCATTTTTCTGACCCCCTCACGTAAAGGTTGTGTATTTTAGGGTAATTTCAGTTGAAAATTATGCCATTTGAGGGAAAATTATCGAAAATTTGTATCGTTATGACGTAATTTGGGGATCGACCATTTGAATTCGTTCTGAAACCACTCTGGTTTGGAATTGTTTGCTCAAAGTGGGAAAAATTTTGAGAATTATTTCTCAAATTCCACTAAATTCAGCTGAAATTGCTCTAAAATGCACAATTTCTACTCGAAAGGGTTCGAAAATGTAAGATGCCTATCGGTGAGCATGAGATGATGATAATAGCAGATTATGCATCATGATTCTTTTACAGGTCCCAGCATATGGTGTTGATCCATTGGACACGTTTGGAAAGGCCTTCAAAGATATCTTATCGAGTGGAGTGAATCTCTTCACAGCAGTCCTAAGTGCCTCGACTGCTTCTTCAGGTGCATCGGGTGCATCTTCTTCTGACTCTGGTGGACACGAATATGGTCCACCTGCTCACGCAGGTTACGGTTACGGTTAAGAAAAACATAACCGCATTTTATCATGCTGTAACATAGAGTTACATTGAATGAAATGATTTTTTGATGTTATGAGAAAATGATAATATATAGAATGTAAGTACGAATGAATGATTTCGATCTATGAGAGCAGTTATAAAAGTTTGCTCTAGAGAAAAATGATATGAAGAGGGAAGATCGAGCTTCCCAGATTCCATCGTCTTTTTATTGTATCATCCTATTGCATATCACTGAGATTGTATAATTAATAATTGGTATCGACTACTATTGTAATGGAACTAATATTATTCTATAATCAGTGGGTTCTGTCAGTAGACAGGGAAGCTGGTTATTACTGCGAAAAGTACCTAGAGATTTTTCAGACTATATAATACATTTTGTTAGAATAAAAAATAGATGAAATGAAAAAAATTAGTATTTTGGCTTGATCTCTATTTCCAAAACCATAGATGTAGGTGATTCGAGGGGTCTTCATAACCTGATCGAATGATTGTTCATCATTCGACGCAGCAATGCAAATTTTGTGCTCTGAACACTTCACTTCGAACAATCAAAAGAGCTGACACACTTATTCATGAAATGTTTCGGCCTCATGAGCCGAAACATACTCGGACAGTAAAACAAGTGTCAAATCCCAGTACAAAGCAGGATTTCCTTGTAACTCACTTTTCATAATTGTTTCCAAATTTGATGGGACAAGTTCGAAAGAATGATTTTAGTTGGCATCGGAATATCCAGCCTCTTAGCTCATTCATTTGAACTTGAATTTTTCTCGAATATTACTCAATACTTACTATTGGGAGAAGAGAGAGCTCGAAAGAGAGAGTCATGTCGTCGCTGAGTTCCAATATTGGCTTTCCTCTAGATTATGACAAAATTTAGGGAAACGTACTCCGAATACATAGATACAGTGTTCATTGAATAATCGCGCTCATGCACTGATTTCATAATTGAGTGAATACCCTATATTTCATTACAAATTTGTCTAGTATCGATTTGGTAAGAGATGATTACAAGGAAAGAATTCATATGAGGAAAATGTGATAATGTCAAGGGTTTCAATCCGCTTCCTTGATCTTCATGGGTACGCGGAAGTATAAGAAGATTGAGGAAAAGCCTGAATCACATAGGCTAAAGTGAGAGTTCATTATTACATATGATTAATTTTGCCAACGCACATGACTGATTTAGCGACGATAAGTACTTAGTTGCACGGTGAAAAGAAGAATATGGAATTTTCTCATTTAGTTCAAAGAAAATTGGAGGTGTATGAAAAACTCGTACGTGAGAGATGCAATCAAACTCAAGATTTTTATTAATCTGAAAGGGGTTTTTCGGGCTACAGTTTGAGATTGAGTTATATCACAATCTTGAATTAGTCCAACAGTTTTGGATACATCATTTTTTTCTGAATTTTGTGGAAACTATTAAAAAAAACAAAACCCAATTATCAGTAGGAATTTCAAAACATGCTTAGATCTGAAAAAATTGAAGCAGAAGCAACAGAGTATATTGATTATCCGAATCACTTGTATGTCACCTCGTATGTACGGCACTCGATCAAATTGGAAGATTTCTTCTGAGGATTACAAGAGAGCAAAAATGATTGTTTTCAATGAGTGTCATACACATAGTGCTAAAGTACTTTTGATAAGTAACCTGTCGAGTTTAGATCGAGATGTGGCGCGCGATTTCACTTTCGCTACTTGCAACGTGCACAGATATAATTATTGCGCCAACATCGAGTGTGTCGTACATCGAGAACGTCCCGTATTTCTAAAGCAAGTAAGAAGTCTTTATTCAGTCATCAACCACTTACCAATCACACTACACGATCTACTTCCGTTGTGAAAAAATTTTTTTAATATGCTTTTATTTAATATTCAGCTCTGACGCTGGTTTTTGCTTTGAACTCTAATTCGATAACATTTTGATTGCTATCGATTTGTGCTCGAAGGTGTGAATTCTTCTCGACAATAAAGATGATCTAGCTTTTTGGTTTCTTGACCCGGAAGACTTCTCAGCTATAGACTTTGAGGAAATACTATTCAAATACAAAATATTATGAACGGATTGACGACAGATTAATCATAGCATTTTGACGTTGATGAGATCTCATAGTAGTCCTTGACCGCACATTCCATGAGATTATTTTTTAGTCTAGGAATGAAGACCCGAATTGTTCTCAAGCTCCATCTATCCACGAAATCATAGCGGATCTTTCTATATTTGGGTTCAAGTTTCTTTTGATTATGATCCGTTGGATGACATCATCCTCATAAATAAGTAAGTATTTTACAAGAAATCACGTCAGGATAAACTCTACTTTGCATCCATTAGAGGTTTCAATTTTTAGTTTTCAAGAGTCGAACTGAGATTAGGGTTAAGTCATCAAGAGGCTTTGGCAGTAGATGTTGTGACAGACTAACCAATGCCTAATTCAATATTTTGGAAGAAAAAGATGCTACCGAGTCGTATGTGGAATTTCCCTTCGGTCATTGTCATATTCTTCTACGATGCCAATATTAAAAACTTTATTCTCATCTCAGCACAACAATAAAATGAATAAAAACGCAAGACATACAATCCGTACTCTATTCGTGCAAAGTTCATTCATCAGGTATGACCCAATGTGCAAGACATCGATTTGGCAAGACACCACTTGTTTTCTCTTGCAATGATGTCTTTTTTTTTTAATGGTACCTAGTTACGATTGAGATCGTAAACATTGGATGGTGTAAATTTTCTGTCATCATCCACATCATATATTTATCAATACAAGTGTCCAATACTCTTATAAAGATTACAGTTACAGAAGTCGATGCATATATTGAGCACACTTCGTATGCAAACGAACTTTCTTAGCCGTTACACAATGCACTATTTTTGAATCTCGAGATTGCATACTAACTTTTTACATTGGTCTGTACATTCTGGTCAGTTCAACATTTCTAATCAATCCAAAAGAGATGGAGAGGTTTTTATGTTCTAGACGGTGAATCTATCCAAAGAACTTTCGGATTTTCACTCAAGTATTACTGCGACACACCGTGCATAGATTATAATAGTTTAGAGGAACATTCGAAGTATTTTCGAATATTTCAATCACCAAGTCGTTTATCCAGAAATCCAAGGTCATAAAAATTGAATGCTTCAATGATAGATCAAACTGGATGATACATGAAACCAGTGGAAAAAAAGATTGAGCTGGTATAATTGTTCCAATAATCTTCCATGTAATCAGCATCGGTTGAAAGTAGGGTTTCTCAAAATCCAAAAATGAATAGTCTAGATCGAATCAATACTCAAATCTCACCCTTGGTGCACATTTTTGAAAAACGAAAGCTCAAAATATTTTGGATATTTTGTCGAATTATATGGAAAAAGTTGACTGCGACCTTGTGAAAGAAAGCTTTATATAGTCTTCAAAAATTCAAGTCTGAACGATACTCTTAATGCTGCAAAGTTTTGTCACATGGGAGTTCCCCGATCAGATTTCCCATCTGACCTGATGACACCAAAAGTGTTCTGTTAATCTCTGTCAACTTTCAGAACCTAGATCGCTTATAATAGTAACTCTTGAGATACAGTCATGGCCTTTGACAGAAATAATTCGTCATGAGAGTCAATCTCACTATATTTAATAATGTGGTATAAATACCACGAAACAAGTTCTTGACCAACTTTTGCATACATTTTATGTTTTTGCAATACCAACCTTTCAATCTAAATTATTGGGCCAAGAAATACTTGAGTTTACTACCAATTCATATGTGAAACCAGTTCGCAGATCTCGACGATACTAGCATAAGAACTTTGGACTAGTCTCAAATTCATATAAAACGCTATTATCGATTGGTTTTACGCTCGATTAATTAAATTCCTGTTCTATCCCACGGGATCTGTATTGTTGGCATTCAATGAAATGTATCATCAAAAAATCATTACTTGAATTCCACTCATTTGAATTTCACGGGCGACTCACAAAGATTGAAAGACAGTCTTCGGTGTAAAAGTGGTTGCGAAAGTCAAGGCGCTCTTGAATATCTCACAGTTCAATCGTTGGTTCTCTGAATCAATTTCACACGAAGGATAGAATAAATCTTATCCTCTCCTTTCATAAGTATTGCTGGAAAAAGTCCAAAAAGATTCGACAGATTAGGGAAATATTCACTGATATTGCGTAAGACAGTCTCATCCTGGATATAATGAATATTAGTCTGAAGGTTTGATGATCCGCCTTCTGGAAATTGAATCGGCCACTCTCAACAATCTCAAACCATATGGTCGAAATTTTATTTAAATCATCATGAAAATATTAATCTTTAAAGCATGCATTATGACACCATGACACCATGGTGGATGGTTGGAAACTCAGATCTCTGACCGATTGTTCACACAACTGTGGATATCATCATTCACTCATCCACGTGAGTGCAGCAAAATACATATATTATTCATCAGATACATGTTGAAGAATAATCAATAATGAAGGAGAGTAGAGTATGTTCTTAGGAATGTATCTCTCCTTCCGAGAAACTATTTGCAATTCATAAGTAGTGGGGCAGGGCATTTTTACTCTTGTGTGGATTTGTTGTTCAAGAGGTGAGAAATATTTGAGGATAGGCAGAAAATTTTGCAATTTGCTCTTCTCCAGGTCCGTACTGATCTTCAGATACCCTGAAAAAAACTGACCACGAAAACTAGCCCCTACACGGACATGTGGAAACACCTGCTTCCCGATCACGAAACATTGTTTTCCAGTAAAAATACCGTATCAAATTATGAAAATAGATTCACAAGTACCCAAAACGTTTTCAATCTATTGTCATCCTGAATGTTCAGATTGGCTAAACTGACTAGTCATCGTACGAACCTTTTTTTATGTTTCCTATAGAAGTCATTCAAACAAGTCAGAATGTCTTTAAGCAGAGTTCTTCTTGAGTTCGATTTAGAGATATACTAAAATTTTCTATCAAAGGTGATCACGTAGGATGCAAACCCTATACGACCAAAAATCAATAAAACGGGAAACTATTGGTTTTGAACGTATCATATTTTTAATTCATTTCAATTCCTCTCTGGACAGTCTCATACATTATAGGCTTCCTTCAAGTACGCAGGATTAGTCGCAGAGACTGAGAGAAGGATATTCTTTTGGGTCACTGTACGAACTGCAGAGGTTGCTTGGAAAAATCTTCGTGCACGCCGAAAAAATCCCAAGCAAATATCTGTATTCTTTCAGAAAGCAAGGCAAGAGGTGCATCAGTGTCGGAGGCAGAACTATTGTCTGAACGAGTCCTGAGTATAAACGGGTAAGAATGTACAGATTTGGTGATTTGTATTATCAAGAATCAGTTAGTCTAGCTAACGGAGCTCGAATAAGTTATGACTAGCGATATCGTCACTCGCTAACGCTCGCTCCGTTCTGTGAGGCATAAATACGCGGCAATCAACTTCTGAAGAAATCCTCGATGAAAATGTGAATGTTTCAATGACCAAAATGGGAATGACCGGAATAAAAAAATTTACTCAATTCGAGACTAGGGTGTAACGCTCGAATTGAATTTGACAAAAACACTAAGTTATATAAAAAGTTCAATAATTTTTGGATGCATGGACAATTCAGTAAAACAGCGATGTTATCGTAAGCAAGAATGAATATATATATCAATTTATTCTTACATCTAATTAGAACATAAATTTCATATCATTTTTCAAATCGCATCCTTTTCATCACTTCATTATCAACAACATCATCATCAACTACTTCATTTTGATCATCATCATCATCATTATCATTACCATTCAGTCATCATCCACTCCATTCTTTCATCATCATTTAATCACCATACCCCCATCACCACAATTCTTTACTCACATCAACCCAACACGCCGAAGATTGCTGATGTAGAGACAAAATTCATCTCTATTGAGGAGGGTGGGGCAAACATTAAACCTTTTCATCATCATCATCATCATCATCTTCCTCACCATCATCTTCATCATCATCATCATCATCATCATCATCATCATCATCATCATCATCCTCATGTTCATCAGTATCATCACCATTATCACCAAACATTACTCACAGCATTCAAAACGCCAATGATCGCCTACTTGGAGGTGAATTCTTGCACGCAGGTGAGCCGCCTTCGGGTGCAGAGGTTGCGTCCAAATTCACATCCAAGTAGAAGAGTGGGGCAATCATCCATTCCATTACATCACAATCATCCATCCATTTCATACATCACAGACTATTTCATCATCATCATAATCATCATTAACACTTCATTCAATCATCATCAAAGAACATCGGATACCCTCACATCATACAATCACCAAACTATTATTTAACTATATCAAATGAACACCGACATTCAATCATTATCATCAACATTCAATCATCATCCCCTCCGTTTCTCCATTATCATCCATTTTCCATATTTATATCAACACCATTTATTAACTACATCAACTCCATTCAATCATCATGAAAAAAACGTCGAATATTCTCACATCAGACATTCTCCAAACCATTAATTAACAATATGTATTAGTCAGCATTAAAACATTATATATCAAACAACGTTTCATCGAATATTTATCAAACATTTACTTACCATACCTACATCACAACCATTCATTACTCACATCATTCAAAACGCCAATGATCGCCGATGTAAAGATGAAATTCATCTCTACTGAGGAGGGTGAGACACACATTAACCATTCTCATCATCATCAATCATCACATATTCATCATTTTCATCAACATTCATTACTCACATCATTCATAACGCCAATGAACGCTGATGTAGAGATGAAAGTCATCTCCACTGATGAGGGTGAGGCACACATTAAACATTCTCATCATCATCAATCATCACATGTTCATCAGTTTCATCACCATTATCACCAAACGTTACTCACAGCATTCAAAATGCCAATGATCGCCGATGTAGAGATGGAATTCTTCTCTACTGAGGGGGGGGGGGGGTGAGGAACACATTAAACCTTTTCATCACCACGCTTCAATACATCTTCACCAATTTCATCGTCATCATCGGAACACATAAAATTTCCTCACATCATACAATCACCAAACCATTATTCAACTATATTAAATGTACACCAACATTCAATTATCATTCACTCCATTCCTCCATTATCATCCATTTACCATACATATATCAACACCATTTATAAATCAATAGAATCCGATCAAATCACTATAATTTGGCTCATTCTCTCGCTCGCAAAGGTTATATTGATCATCACGATTGCGAATGTGGATACGAGATCCAAGATGTAGACCATATTCTATGGCAATGTTCAATGTATGATCAGCAACTCTCAAACTTCATCAAGAAACTCAGTAAGATCAAATTGACTCTCCCATTATCTAGCTTTGTCCTTCTTGCAAATCTTCAAGTGAATATTTGCAAATTGATTCACGAATTCCTGATAGAATGCAATTTACAGTTATAGACGAGATTGTCACGTATATTGAGTATTAATGAGAATGGAACCATTGTTAATGTTCTTTTCTATCAACAAATTTGATAGGAATACTTAGTATATAAGATTATGTGTATCTCATATGTAATCATTTGCTAAATAATCTCAGCAGAGATTGAATAAAGCGTTATATAATAAAAAAAAAAAAAAAAAAACCATTTATAAACTACATTAATTCCATTCAAACATCATAAAAAAACGTTGAATACTCTCACATCAGACATTCTCCAAACCATGAATTAACTATATCAATTAGTCATCATTAAAACATTATACATCAAACAACGTTTCATCGAATATTTATCAAACATTTATTTACCATACCTACATCACCACCATTCATTATTCACATCATTTATAACGCCAATGATCCCCGATGTAAAGATGAAATTCATCTCTACTGACGAGGGTGAGGCACACATTAATCATTTTCATCATCAATCATCACATGTTCATCATTTTCATCACCATCCATTATTCACAGCATTCAAAACGCCAATGATCGCCGATGTAAAGATGAAATTCTTCTCTACTGAGGAGGGTGAGACACACATCAACCATTCTCATCATCATCAATCATCACATATTCATCATTTTCATCAACATTTATCACTCACATCATTCATAACGCCAATGATCGCTGATGTAGAGATGAAAGTCATCTCCACTGATAAGGGTGAGGCACACATTAAACATTCGCATCATCATCAATCATCACATGTTCATCAGTTTCATCACCATTATCACCAAACATTACTCACAGCATTCAAAACGCCAATGATCGCCGATGTAGAGATGGAATTCTTCTCTACTGAGGGGGGTGAGGGACACATTAAACCTTTCCATCACCACGTTTCAATACATCTTCACCAATTTCATCATCATCATCGGAACACATCAAATATTCTCACATCATACAATCATCAAACCATTATTCAACTATATTAAATGTACACCAACATTGAATTATCATTCACTCCATTCCTCCATTATCATCCATTTTTCATACCTATATCAACACCATTTATTAACTACATCGCCGATGTAGAGATGATTTTCATCTCTACTGAGGAGAGTGAGGCACACATTAAACATTCTCATTATCATCAATCATCACATGTTCATCAGTTTCATCACCATCATCACCATCATCACCTTACATTACTCACAGCATTCAAAACGCCAATGATCGCCGATGTAGAGATGAAATTCTCCTCTACTGAGGAGGGTGAGGCACTCATTGAACATTTTCATCATCATGCATCATTATATTTTCATCAGTTCCATCATCATATCGAAAACACATCAAATATTCTCACATCGCATTACACGAACTAATCATCATAAAAACATCATACATCAAACATCTTATAAGAACCCACAATGGACCGATAGGCCGATAGACTCACGACCGGATCGGGTGATGAAACCACTTTCCTGCGAATGTTTGAAGACTTAGAGTAGTTCACGAACTAAATCTAAGTCCGATACGCAGACGCTTGAAGGAATTTGGTGAATTCTAATGAAAAGGAAGGAGTCTGACAGACGCACAGACACACGACATTAGACTTGACACAGTAACGAAAACAAAAAACTAATAATGATAACAAATGTATAGATTTTTCCACAAAGTGATTAAAACATAAGACTTGAGTGAGGAATTTCATCATCATCAACACTCCTTTCAATCATCATCGAAATACATCACATATTCTCACATCACATTACACACACTAATTATCATAAAAACATCATACATCAAACATCATATAAGAACTCACAATGAACCGATAGACCGATAGACTCACGACCGGATCAGGTGATAAAACCACTTTCCTGACAATGTTTGAAGACTTAGTGTAGTTCACGAACTAAATCCGAGTCCGATAAGCAGACGCTCCAGAGAATTTGGTGAATTCTAATGAAAAGGAAGGAGTCTGACAGACGCACAAACACTCGACAGTAGACCCAAAATAAAGTCATCGATATAGAGGAAAAACCAATAATTTCAAGGTAGGTTAAGTCAATATACCGGAAAATCTAGTGATTCCCAAAAAGGGTATATCGATATAGGTGTAAGAGTCGAATTAGAGGAAAATATAGGAGCAATATATATTTTAAGGTAAGGTTAGTAGATATATGGGAAAATCTAGAGATTCCCAAACCATGAAGGGAAAGCTAGTAATTTTAAGGTAAATTCAGTCGATCTAGGGGAAAATCTAGTTATTTACCAAAAAGGGTAATTGATATAGGGGGAACTAGTATTTTAAGGTAAAGTTAGTCGATCTAGGGGGGAATATAGAGATTCCGGACGATGAATGATCATTCAAATATATATATATATATATATATATATATATATATAATATGTTCGATTTCTTTCTCACCGATCTCTTCTAAGTGCAAGGGGTATCTCTTTGCGACCGCCGATGCAAAAGACATGCTTCGCTGTGTCCTCTGCAGCAACCGCTATCGCAGGACACGCTTGCCCAGAGGCCGGATCGGAGGTCAAAGGTGCTCATCAAACAGTCTCACCTCTTGTACTGTGTCTTCTGAACGCGAAACCTCAATTTTTTGTACCAACATGGTCTCATTACGTGCTCTCGCATGCGCTCTAAAGTGCGACATTCGTCGCACGATACCGCAGGTATGCTCTCGCAGATGCACATTTTCTGGAGGGAAGTCAATCAGATTCAGATTGAGAGCCGTGGTTCTCGACGTGCATACAACCATCCATGTTGTTTAATCAAGCGAATGCTAAAATGACGCTGCCTTATTTGGACGCACACAATTGAAGGGGTGGGTAGAAAGCGTAACAGCCATTATGCCCTTTTTCCGGACATCGCTTTTTTTGAGCCCCTATACCAAGGTCTACCACCCCCGACATCCGTTTCTCGTAAGACCCTCAAAACCATCTGGCAGATTAAAGGGCGTAACCGCCATCACGCTTTCTCATCTGCACGATAAAAGGGCGTAAGTGCGATGATAGAATGTTGAAAGGGCGTAACTGCTATGATAAGATGTTGAAAGAGCGTAACTGCTATGATAACATTTCAAAAGCAGGGCTTAATTTTTTGCTCAGCCCAACAGGATTTGGAAAAAGAGCTTGAGTACCTGACTGAAAAGATTCAAAAGGGCGTAATTACTCTGTAACAGGACATAAGTGAGGGCGGATCTGGAAAAAGGGTCTAATTACCGAGGAAAAATTTTATAAAAACTCTCCAGAGCCTGGAAACGCTTTCACACCTAATATAACGACAAAAACATGTTGTTTTACCTTCAAATTGAGTGTTTTCACCCTTCCCAAGTGAAAAAAATTTCTCGGCATTTTCACACGACAGATGGAAGCTTTCCGTGTCCATAGAACCGAACCACCCCCTAGCAATCAGATATCTTCCAAAACATGCCCAGGAACACTCTCAAAAAATTTGGTGAGAATTGGACTTGATCGCGAGATTCAATTCCACTTTTTGAGAGGAAGAAAGGCCGAAATTTGATCCTGTATCTGGAAAAAGGGCGTAATTGCATTTTTTGAGATTGCTGAAAAGAGCTCAAAACCAAATTTCATCCCCCGGCTCGGGTTGGGATATTTCGAGAATGTTATTTTCTTTGAAATAAGTCAGGTCAACTCGTCCAATCATGTCTGTAGCGGTTTTTATAGGGTATTTATTGATTTTCTCAAAATGACTGTTTTGCAATTACGCCCTCTTTCCACCCACCCCCTCAATTATGAGCTAAAGTTCATCTACGTTACTATTCCAATTCAAAAAATTAGTCTAACAGCCGCAAGTTGCTCAGAGTGTACCGTGCGCTGCGGTACCACCCAAATACAACGTGCCACGGCATCTATGTAAATGTGTGGCTCTTCCACTTTTTAATATTGCGGCAATACCAATTCTAACCTCGAATTCCTCTGATCGAGAGCTGAATTGTGTACTCTTTCTCCTTCCCAATCAGATGAGTTCAAAGTGCTGTCACGCTCATGTCGTTGTCATCGGTGAGCATGTATGTACTCATATGTTACGGGCAATGTCCGAAACGCGAGCATTGTCGACAATGCCGAATGCTCCACGGGTACAATTAACCACAAACGAATTTAGTGATGTCATAGTAATTTCTTAGTTGTGGTTTCAATACATTTTTAATAGAAAGTCTGAATTGTCTCCAAAGAAGATTTATCTTGGAAGGAAGGAAACGATGGAAAATCCCTCTGACCAGCAAAATGATTAAAAAAAAAACATTTTCCATCTTCTGTGCGGGAAATGACTTTTCCGCACGGGTTTTTCGATTTTATTACCCACACAGAAGATGGAAAAATAGTATTCGACACTCGGACGGAGTGGTTTCCGCATTCTCGTGATAATTCCGACCCTCGCCTTCGGCTCGGGCCGGAAAATATCACTCGTTGGGCGGAAACCAACATTCCCGCCCTCGTATCGAAATGTACTATTTTGCAAAGATAGGCGTGTAAATTGAGCGTTCACCAGTACCACTGGGTCAATATCTGTAATCTGTGGATTCAATTTTTGATGAAATTCAGCAAGGAATATTTTATTGACTCGAATTAACTGCTGTGAGTAGTACACCAAAGCCTTGCGATCGCGTTCCGATTTCGGATGCTAGGGGAGCTTGGATTCTCTGATGCACACAATAGTCATAAGTCTTGGCTCCCTTGGAAGACCGAAATGGCCTGACAAGTATCAGGCGACTTTAATTTTGTTCTGCTCAAAAACCCAAAAACCTTATTTGAGTGTGCATGTTTGGTAGAGTGGTCCGAGAAAACATCTTTCTTGATAAACGCTCAGCATTAGTTGGGATTTACTGTCTCGAGTGCGAAATATGAGAAAATTATTCGCTGCACATTTGAAGGCAAGAGCTTCGAAGTTTTGATATAAAATGTACGAAGAACGTGATTGAAGAGTTTTCTTTTTACCTCCAGATCAGTATTTTCATAAATATGGTCAACCCTCTCAACACAATCTCAGTGGTTTGAGGAACTCAGAATGCATTCAGAACTAGGCCTCAGCTCGTCGTATGAGTCATATTCCATCGTTTTTCACGATATTTGGCGTTATCTACTAGCTCACATCTCTAGTCCAATGCATCGTTCATACTTGAAACCACCAGGGTCACCTTCATCGAGTATGAATACCTACATAAACATATGCGAGATTTCCTACGCACCAGTTATAACCCAATATTTCCGTAAGTACTGATTTGGAGGGGGAAAGTTCTATCTTAGATTGCGTTTTCCATACACTGTTCATCAGATCTTCAATGATCTTGCTTCACCCGAAAATTTTGACTTTCAGCGTGCAGCAAAATTTTTCTCATATTTTCTCATATTGTCATTCCATCACTCCGTCACCTACCGCTCATCGATCCATCACTTATATCATGTCAATATGGCGTTAGCGAGCGGAATCGTCGCTCGCCCCATTTTGCAAGGGAATAAAATGATCATTTGATCGTTACTCAATTCATCATCTTTTATCAATCACTCCCTCGACTCACCTCATCTGAATGTGACACATGTTCATCTCATGACTCTGCAATTTCTTTCGCACGCTATTCTGAGGAAACTAATGAACCGATCTCTACCAAGTTTGGTAACGCTCCTCCAAAGCCCTTCCATGGGTGCATATCTCAAATTTCGTACAGATCGATGCATTTGGAGCTGGAGGGGTATTACACACATTTTACTCTTCCCATGTACGCACATACGTACGTTTCCTACGTCTCCAAACGGGAAAAAATAAATGAACATAACCCCAGAATTCGTCTGCTCAAATCGCAGGCCGGTCAGTTTGTGTTAAAAAAATACGGTTTCATCGAATTTACCGGGAATTCCGGTCTTTGGTGTTCACATTGGTTGTGAAAACTTAGCATGCGACAAATAGTGATGGAACTTGAAATTTTGTTGCACGAGGTTAGATTGCAAAAAGACGAGCCGAGATAATGGAAAAGTGCTGTTTGTGAAGCAATTTTTCGTGATAATTGATGTATTTCAGGATGCTGCATGCCGGTGTATTTCTCTGATTCATATCAAGGATGAGATAAATCGATAATCCCATGCGTAGATATTAAGCTCTAAGGTAGTTTGTTTTTCAGTCGATGTTTGTATTCATCTTTGGAATGGAATGCAATTTTCCATGGTTTTCCTCAACTGGTGATTCAGTCTGTCTGTGAAATGATGAAAGAAACCACATCTTTTTGAGCATCAAAGGAGATGATTCTCATGGTGTTCATCATCACTCCACACGTAAAGTCGAGCAATCATCGATTGAAGATTTGGGTATTTCCTAACTAGTTAGTGAAACTATCAGAGACTGCATTCAATTTTGAGCTCGAGTACAAACATTCATTGAAAAAACTACCTTATAGCTTCACATTTACGCATTGGATTATCAATTTATCCAATCCCTGGTGTGAATCCGAGAAATACACTGGCATGCAGCATCCTGAAATACATGAATATCACGAAAAATTGCTTTACAAATAGCCATTCTCTCATATCGGCTGTGTGTGATAATCTCGCGCAACAAAATCACAGATCGAATTTCATATGCCAAATTTTCACTACCAATGTGAATACCGGGAACCGCAATTTCTGCTAAATTCGATTAGGTATTCGAGCAAAAGCTGATAAGACTGTTTTGAGCAGACAAATTCCGGGGTTATGTTTGTTTATTTTTCCCCCGTTGTTGACGTATGTACGTGGGTGGGAAGTGTAAGATGTGTGTTATACCCCTCCTGAGAATTTGTTATAAACTCACTATATGCTATCGACATACATCGATGTTGTTATCAGCGTCTCTTTATATTCATCTTCGCCTCGCTAGATACTTCTGTGACAACCTTGCCTCATCTCCTACAAATAACACCCTTATTTTTATCAATTCAATATGAGCACGTACCCTAAAAATAACACCTCACTGTTATAAAGCTAGTCCGAGCAATTTCAAAACATTTCTTACAACATTTTGTTCACAACCCACAAGTCACTACAACGTTTGTTAATATGAGAGCAATGAATTCATGGTTTATCCTTATAGTTAAGAGGACATTATATAAAAATCATTACGCTAAGAATTAGTATATAAGACCCAATGTATCACAACGCAAGCGAGGAATGCCAGGCGATCGAACCAATTGCTACCATACCGGCGAAGAGCAAAACTACCAGGTTCGCCCTTTTGTCACACAGCGCGCCGAAACCTTCCACTCCAAAGCGCGCCCCGCCAACACCGCCGCTGCGAAGCGCCGCCGCCGTAACGAACCATCTCGAAACACGGCCCAAAAATAACAGTTACAACTGGTCTCTCAGCTGGAGAGGTACCTAGCGGCCCTTGACCCTCTCTCACGTTCTGTGGCCACCGGCCCATGCTCATACAGAAGCCGCGGCCTCAGGCCCGACGCTAATGGTACAGCGACAATCGTACCCAGCTCCATAACGCTGTAAATATACAGGTGTCAGAGGCTTCAGATACGTGTTTGCACACCAAACCGGAGCATTGTGCCCGAATTCTCTCCGAACACAACTCCAGTTTCGGCAGGCACTCGGTCATTGACGTCACCATCAACGTCTTCAGTCCCACTCCACCAAAAAAATTCCTTCACCTACAGGGATTTTCGTAACATCACTCCGGAGATATTGAATAACCGGTTGCTTCGCTGTGACTAGACAGCTCTTCAAAATGCCGAAACCAGTTTGGAAGAAGCAATTTACTGCCTGAATGAAAATTTGAAGACCGTTATAGATGAATTAGCTCCTGAGAAAACTATTAATCCGCGAAAAATGACGCTCCCTGGATTGGTCCTGAGCTGCGGGTACTCATAAAGGAGCGAGACGCGACGCGCAGGCGCTGGGAGCGGATTCAACGTAACCAGCGCAAGTGTCCTGAGTTTCAAAATGAGTACTTTCGGCTCAGTGAAGAGGTTGACTTGCGCATTGAACGAGAGCGTAACTCGTTCCTTCAAAGTCATCTTTCTGACGCTCTCGATCAACAGAAGAACATCTGGAAGGAAATGCGCAACCTCGGCCTCTTGCCTAAGAGCAAATAGGAGGAACTTCATGGTTTCACACCGGATGAGTTGAACGCACACTTTGCGGGGGTTTCCGTTTCGCCCCACGAAAATATTGAAGAAGCAATGGACAATATTGACTCGGCGCCAGAGGAGGGGTTTAAATTGAAGCCCACAAATTTCACTGATGTAGTCCTTGCCATCAAACATTTCTCCTCGCAGGCCCGTGGAGCGGATGGGATACCTCAAAGTGTGATCGCGAAAGCTCTCCCGGCTATCGGTGATCTTATTGTACATATTTTTAACTCCTCTTTCGCTCATGGCATTTTTCCCGAGGCTTGGAAGCAAGCGCAGCTGATCGCATTAAAGGAGACTGCCACTCCATCAACGGTCTCGGATTTCCGTCCCATAGCGCTGCTGTGCTTCCTCTCCAAGGTTTTGGAAAAAATCGCACATGACCAAATCATGGAGTATTTAAAAATTGAGAAGCTACTTGATCCCTTCCAAGCTAGTTTCAAGCAACATCACAGTACCCAGATGGCACTGCTCAAGTTGACAGACGACATCAGAGTAGGGATTGACAGAAAGAAGATCACTCTGCTCCTACTGTTCGACTTCAACAAAGCATTCATTACAATCTCACCATGCAAGCTGCTGAAGAAGCTACGACACCTTGGCTTCTCGAGATCGGCACTCCTGTGGATAAAATCATATTTACCTGGTCGCACCCAACAAATCACTTCTAAAGTAGGTAAATCTGATTGGCTCGAAACCAATCTGGGTGTTCCACAGGGGTCCGTTCTTGGGCCTCTCCTCTTCAGCTTGTATGTGAATGATTTGCCCGGGCTATTGAATGGAAAGTCAGTGAACCATATATTCTACGCAGATGATCTTCAGATCTATCTCCAAGTTGATAAGAAGAACATCAAGGAGGGGATTGCTCGACTGGGAGACATAGGGCGACTTGTTGCTGAATGGGCTAGGAACTCCGACCTGCGCCTCAACGCTGGCAAGACCAAGGCAATCTTTTTCAGTTCCGACAGGAACGTTGGAGATTTGCAACGAATGAACTTCCCAGGGGCTGAGATACAGGATGGAGTGACTGTCCCATTCAGTGATACTGTCGTGAGTCTTGGTGTTACACTTGACAGCGAACTAACATGGAAACCGCACATCGATCAAGTTACCAAAAAAGTCAACAGAGCCCTTTATGGTTTGCGGTTTTTTAGGGCGTGTATCACCAGACCTCTCCGAATTCGCCTAGTCGACTCCCTGGTTCAACCGCATTTGGATTACTGTACGGTCGTGTACCTCGACGCCCTGACGAACAGCGGCAACGGATACAACGACTAAACAATTCATGTGTGAGATATATTTTTGATCTTAGGAGAGATGAGCATATCACCCCGTTTAGGGAGCGTTTGTGCTGGTTACGTACTGATTCGCGGCGAATGTACTTCGCAGCTCTCTTGATGCATAAGATCATGCACTTAGGAGAACCTGGCTACCTAGCTGCGATGTTTACCAGGTACCAATCTGAACGCCCCGCACGTGGTGATGCAGAAGAGCGGACACTCAAAGTTCCCGATATGAGACTTGAATATGGTAGAAGATCCTTCCAGGTTCAATGTGCTCACTTGTGGAACTTTCTCCCTTTGGGCTTTCGGCAAATTCAAGAAATTTCACTTTTTAAAGACGCTCTAAAAGAATTTTTCTTGTCGCAATCCTCCCGGAAGATTGATGTGGACCAGAAACAGTACTTCAATCTCTGATAGGCTTGGGCTCTTTTCAATTAGTCTTTTTCTAGTTTTAGTCGAGTTTTACGTGGCTTACCTGTCACATAATTCTTAAATCTGTGATAGCTTCCGGACCCATGTCTGTCTTTTTATATGTACTGATGTACCTTGATTAATTACCTAATTTATTTTGACTCGTGTGCATCTCTCGATGCCTTTTCAATGACTAGTCACTTCCTGTGATAAATGAAATTTCCTTGACCAAAGTGACAAATTGTATAATACTTATATGTTGATTATGACCGTTATGTGTATCTCATTTAATTGTATTTTTACTTTTGCCACCGGGCGAATAAAGGGAATCAATCAATCAATCAATCCAGCGATTTCAAATTCGTCTTGAGGGACCCTATGGGAGGCGACCACTTTCCCATCAAATGTAGCTTATCAGATACTAGCTTCTCCACATCAACCTCAAGAAATAAAGTCTCACTTTCAAGAATTAAATGGAAGAATTTCCAAAAGTTCGCAGATGAAGCATTCAGCCAAATTGACCCCTTAAGCTACACGGACGCTAATTGCATGGCATTAGACTTTGAAAAAATCATTTACAGTGCGATTATTGAAGCGGGCGGTAAGGTAGATTCTGAAACCGAAAACCCACGAAACAATCAAAACTGCTCACGTAAATCTCCCCCACCATGTATCTGGTGGGACCAGGAATGTACAGACGCACGCGACGAACGCACAAACAAATTAGAGGATTGCAAAACTTTCCCTTGTTTAGCCACCGCGGTTGAGTATCGAAAGGCCAGAAAAACAGCGGAAAAACATTTAGAAGAGTGAAATAGAAAAAATTTAGAGAATTCTTAGCATCATTGAACCCAAATTCACCACTGATAGAGAATTTTAATTCTATTAAGAGATATAAGAAGAGATTTTACCAACACAAACCGGCCTCCTCCAACTCAAACCTTATTCAGAATAACACTTCACTCCTCACAGCATTCGACAAAATCAACAGACAAAATTTGTACAAAAATGACATAAATTGGGATTGCATTCACACAGACGACCCAGTCTTGAACTCACCCATCACAAAACCAGAGGTCAAGTCGGCTACTTCCAGATCTAAGATGAGGTCTGCCCCAGAACTAGACGGAATCTTAAACTGTATACCAAAGAACCTTTCAGAATCGGGCATCCAAATCCTCACATTTCCTGGACTCCGGTGTCCTCCCAAAAAATTGGCAAACTTTCAAGGTATACTTCATCCCCAAACCCTTGGGCAAAGGATTTAGGCCGGTTGCCTTAGCTCAGAACATGCTCAAAATTCTCGAGCGAGTGGTAAATGGAAAATTGGTATGGTGGATTGAAAACAAAAAAGTTCTACCGCGATTCTTTGATGGGTTCAGGAGAAACAAAAGCTGTCACGATTGCCTTTCAATCCTACAGATAGGCAAAAAAGAATGCATATCGGTATCTTGAGCATCGATTTCGAGGGAGCCTATGACAGTGTAAACATGGAGGAGCTACTCAAAATAATGAGCAAACTAAGCTACCACTGAATTATTTAAACAGAGCCCACTCACTATACGACAATGGTCTCATCCCAAGACTGAGATATATAGAAAACTTCCTGGACACAAGGCAGGACAAGAGCGTCCTCGCTCGAGATTTTGGACTTCTTTACTCTGTACTAATGAGCTTTGACATCGGCACGAAGCAAATTAGAGTGGGCTCCCACCCAACATACAATATACCATTTTACTCTCACTTTATTAGTGGTCACATAAACAACTCTTAGGCCAAAAACTATAAAAGACATTCAAACCAATTAGGGAGCATGGTTCAAAATTTCATTTCCTCAGAATACTCTGACGCCCACGTAGCGTTCACCGACGGTTCTAAGGACGAGGAAAGCTGTGGGGCGGGAATAATTATGCTTCATGATGGGGGGCAAATTAAGCTGCAAATGAACGCGCAAAACTCCATTTTCAGCTGTGAAGCTCTTGTGATTCTAAGATCGTTACAAGTAATGCAGAAATTGGAACCTAAGAAAGTAGCCATCTTTTCGGATTCATTGAGTGTACTAAGTAATCTGAGTAAAGATGGGTTAAGTTCTCCAATGCATGTGTTTGTTGCTAACATACGCGCATGTGCACTCGGGAACAAGGTAAGCTGCAATGAGATGACGGTCAGCGGCCATTCGAGACCTCACTCGCACCTAATAGGTCATCCCATGAGTGCGAGGGAGACGACGACAGATCTCGAACGGTTACTGATCCCATTGCAGTTCCCCTTGTTTGCGAGTGTATCTACGACATGGTTAAAAAGGGGTTTAGTGTAAAACTGTTTTGGATCCCAAGTCACAAAGCTGTGGCTCCGCTCCTAATGCATCAAATTGACTCCAGCAAAAGGTTCTTTTCAAAGAAAATTAAACCAGCTTTCGATCGAAATCACGTTCAAAGACGTAGAGAATAGCGCATGCGCAACATATGCTAATTATTGAATCAGAATTCACTTCTGAAATAAATTTCTACGTGTTTGGGCATCTGTTCACTCAAATTGAGTACTCAGAACATTCATTCCTGATGTAAAACAATCTTACAAATACAATGACCCTGTTCATACACTACCGATCATAAATTTGTGAACGATGAATGCACATTCAGCCTCACTTCGAGGAGCGATATCTCAGACCCTATGCATCGTAGGACAGTTCTGAAATAGCATCTCAAAAAACAGAAGAAATGAGTGGTTTCAATGATCTCTATCGGTTATCTCGAAGGTGCTAGATGCTGGTCAAAAGTTAGAAATCGACGAAAATTTTCACTTTCATTGATACACCTGCAGTTTTGCTACAAATAAAGATACGGCAATTCTGCAAACGGCATCTTGTAGAGCAGAAAATATGCTATGTGTAGCTATCTTTTGATTATTTTTCATTCTCTACATGCGAGAACGTACCAGCTGTCAAAACACCCGAAATGATAGTTTTTCACCGGAATCGGCATGAAAAACGTCAAAAACCATCATTTTGGGTGTTTTGACAGCTGGTACGTTCTCGCATGTAGAGAATGAAAAATAATCAAAAGATAGCTACACATAGCATTTTTTCTGCTCTACAAGATGCCGTTTGCAGAATTGCCGTATCTTCATTTGTAGCAGAACTGCAGGTGTATCAATGAAAGTGAAAATTTACGTAGATTTCTGAGATTTTGACCAGCATCTAGTACCTTCGCGATAACCGATAGAAATCATTGAAACCACTGAAAAGTTGAAATTTCTTCTGCTCTTCGAGATGTTTTTTTCAGAATTGTCCCACGATGCATAGAGTCTGAGATATCGCTCCTCGAAGTGAGGCTGAATGTGCATTCATCGTTCACGAATTTATGAGCGGTAGTGTATTTCGTCAACTAGTCATGGCAAAGGACAGAACATGCTATATTCACAGCATTATGGAACCTCTAACAATATATTTAAACGATTTTGCACTGTAACCTTCAAATCATGATGAGCACTGATACATCAGTGCCGCTAACGGACTTTGACTTTCATTTATAGACGCCAAACACCTTCAAATGCTCTACCCTGTTGATATTTCGTCAACTAGTCATGGCAAAAGACAGAACATGCTATATTTACAGCATTATAAAACCTCAAACAATATATTTGCACAATTTCGCACTGTAACCTCCAAATCGTGATGAGGTACTGATACACCACTGTACCCAGTCATCGAAATCGCTACTCGACTCTGATTGTAATCTTTAGCGGCGTTAGTTAGCGTCTGTTTTCTAATCTTTGTAGAGTGGCTTCAAATGCGTTTTTGAGAGCATAATTGATCATGTTAATCAGTCATGACAAGTCAAACAATCCCAACATTTACAGATAGTCTTCAGATGTAGCATTATTCATTTTAGAGGATATTATTTGTTGTAGAAGATGATGCTCTAAAGAGATAAATTATTTTGAATAGAAGATTCTTCCAAAGACAGATTCATAGCGCACTTGGAGGCTCATTACACACAGTGAAAAATTACAGGAACAATCCACTATCATAATGGCACAATAAAATTTGTCCTTGACTGCTTGTGACAACAAACACTAGCTCAACTTCCCTAGAATCGTACCTCAAGACATGTAAAAGCTCACAATTGTGCATAAATAGTTTTGATGAGACACTTGTTCTATCTTGAAGTCTAATGTGCGGGGTACTTACTTGAGGATCGTCAAACTTGTAAGAGGGCCCAAATTGTATTGAGTTGCTCTAATGAAAAGAAATCCATAAACTCAGATTGATTTTGTCCTCAGAGCAACAAATTCAAGATGGAAAATGAGCAAGCAATGCATCTGAAGCGGGAGTCGATCTCATAGCAAGCATTATTTATGACTAAACTTCAGGAACTTCAGGCTAATTAATGCATGTTTGTCAACATAAATAAATAGGTTAGATTATACTTCTAAATTCGTGAGTGATGGAGAATGAATTGGATCTATTCCTCAAAATAGATTCATGATCAAGATCCCTACGATTCATGGATAGCTGCAAATCACAATCGTGAACCAAATGATTTGTACTACGATTGAGTATTCAATTTTGAATGTTTTACAACAAAATATGGCTCGTGCATCATGTGTGCAATTCTAAGGATGAGATAGAATTCGCCTTCTTCTCAGACAGTGGATTTTCATTGAATGCGATTGATCTTAATATCATGTCGATTTCCTGAATAGGGGCTGTTTTGCTTATTTGACGGTCAGACTCGAAACGATTTTAAGATGTAATGAGCAAGGAACGGGAATACGTTTGGAAAGAAGTCATCTTCGGAATAATCAGTTCAAGAGTGATCCGTTACTCCTCACCGAGTTTTAGGGGCCCTGAGGGCTTTTTCCAAGGTTGGCGATGACTGCCGCAGTGGTGTGACTCGCGTCTTTCGCCATGTATAAGGAACGCGGAACTAAGGTGGTCCGCCATGTTCCACGCTCCTTACGCATGGCGAGTGATGCGAGTCACGCCGCCACCTGTGACCTTCTCGGTCATTGAAATAAGGCCCCTGTTGGTCTCCAGCGCAACATCTAATCTGCTCTTTGGTGACTGAGTTCATCTAGGCATCTAATGTGGAGTCCTACGATTCGCTCAGTAAGTACTGTTCGACAACAGGGAGTACTTTCCAAACTAATTTAAAGAATTTACTACGTTCATAGGGGTTAAACATGCAAATAGATGAAAACTTGTTAAGTCCTCTTTTTTCGTAAGTTCTCTGTTCTCGTCCTGGAAAGTATTCCTTGTTGCTTAGTGTGACTGAGGCTTATGAATGCTGTGGCCACCGGATAGAAATGAGCGATCTCGACGCTCTGATGGTGGTCGCTAACTCAAACCGTGGGCTGTGATCTGTACACCGTAGTTCAGCATTGGACCAGACTAAATCAACGAAAAGAAAACTGCTGGACTGGCCAGATTACACTTTTCCTTTCTTCTGTGATTAAAGTACCCTAGTAAAAATAAGTGCCTCATGATCATATATGAACATGTTCCCAGCCGAACTGTGGTCATCTATGACCATCTATGACCTCAGAGAATATCATGTCTCCATGGTTAGTCACAGGTACACAAAACCAACTTGTACATGGGCGTAGGATATTGTAATCAAGTGGTTGTACAAGACATTTTCAATATCGGATGGAGGCCTAGCAGTTGGAGTCCCAAGCGCGCTTATTTCGAAGCTTCGGATTGAGAAACATTTCGAGTTGGCAATGAAGTGCTTCATTTCCAACTTGAATTCCTAGGACCAAGTATGGAGACCAATGACGACCTATGACTCCGGCCTCATGGTCATAGGTGGTCATGTATGACCACATTCCGGTCGGGAACATTGTATATGATCGTGAGGCACTTAATTTTACTAGGGTAGTTTCTTGGGTTTGTTGTAAAAACTAATAAGTTCTCAATCCACTGAGATACTTTTATCACTTCAGCACAATACTCATACTTGCTTCCTATGTTTCTTTGATTGAAAGACAATTATTCACTGTCTCTTTTTGCTTCAGAAATCGCTCTCAAAAAATTTTGTCAGGTCTTGACCAGAACTACTTTTAGATTCGCAAAATCACTCGCATTCGCAGAAAGCATTATTTTGTATTTAATAAGAGGACGGAAGATTAAGAAATCGCTCAAAAAGTGTTCAAAACGATATATACATATCTCTAAATTGATGTTTTGGTGAAGATCATGTGATTTTGCAAAAAAAGCTCGTTGTAGAAAAATCTTGAAAAATATTTGTTTGGATTATGCATGCCGGATTTATCCGGATTTTGGCTAATCAGGGCCTAAAAGAGCTAAACAAAATGTTTCAATAACCTTTTCAGTGGGCTTTCCCGAAATTCTCCGATGCTGTGAATTCCTTTTCATTATCTTGATCCGAACTCGAATTATCTGCGACTTACTTATTCAAAAAATGTCACGGTTTTAGTTACGTAAAGTTGTCCCGCCACTTTGGGATGAACATACCAAAAAACCGAGTAGAAAATCCTGTATCCAATGGTATAATTTTTTTAATTCGAACAATTTGACCATTCGAGCGATGGATTTTTAAATGCTGAAAAATTATTCCCCACTAAAACACAATAAATACTCATTACTCCACAAACATCTGCACGATCAAAATCTAAGCAGACTCAAATTGGAGCTCTTAATTCGACCATATCGGTTTGAGCACCGGAACTTAGGCTGAAATTCATAGCCGTTAAGGCGATGCGGTCACCATGCAAACTGAAAATCATTCCCAACTTTCTCCGATTCTGTTGCGATTTGGTCGAAATGACAAGAAGGCGAGTGTTTGTTATGTCACGAGGCGTTGCCTCGTGACGGCGATTGTCATCGCCTTCCCCTGTCGATTGGCTACCAGAAATACGTGAGCGCGGGCGGGTTCCCATTCAAATCTGTAAGTGAGGACTAATTAGTGCGCTGGACGATCAGCGCGGCTTCAGCTCAGTGGTTAGAGCGTCGGACTTCTACCCGAGAGGCTCGGGGTCGATTCCCACTCGCGGCGCGAATTCCTTCAGTCGCTTTCTTTTTCGGAGTTAGAATACCGAAATGCATTAACGAGCCCACGTTACATGGCATCCCTTGTGGGGACCCGCTTAATATCGCTTTCGTATAGTATGGATAATAGCCTTGACTTTAATTCGGTAATTAAATTAAATTAAATCGAGAAATTCAATCGAAATTCACACTTCCTTCTCACGATAAGAGGTGGCGCCGGAATCGGCCTTTGCCGTGGCACAACCACTCGGAGTTGAAGTATCCCAGGTGGTGCTGATACCTCTCACTCCATAATCATCAATCCACAGCTTTATCGACCGACGTAGATGAGGCAGTAGTCTGGACATTGGTCAGTCGATGAGGAGAATCCAGGATTAGACGGAGGATTCATTAGAATAAATCGGTGACGTGTACCATGACAGAGAAATCAAGTATACCGGTCGGTAAAACTGCCATAGATGCAATTGAATCAGTACTCAACTCGAGATGAGGACATCTCGAATCCCCACCCGGTTAGTGTCACGAGGCGTTGCCTCGTGACGGCGATTGTCATCGCCTTCCCCTGTCGATTGGCTACCAGAAATACGTGAGCGCGGGCGGGTTCCCATTCAAATCTGTAAGTGAGGACTAATTAGTGCGCTGGACGATCAGCGCGGCTTCAGCTCAGTGGTTAGAGCGTCGGACTTCTACCCGAGAGGCTCGGGGTCGATTCCCACTCGCGGCGCGAATTCCTTCAGTCGCTTTCTTTTTCGGAGTTAGAATACCGAAATGCATTAACGAGCCCACGTTACAGTTATCATCTAACTGCAGTTCGTCTTCACATCGTTTAGCCCAAATCGCAAGCGAATTGGATAAAAGTACGAATTACAAAGTGCCTACATTATAGGTTAGGAGGTTCCCCGCGCGGCCAAGTTACTCCCAGTTTTCTCCGACTTTCTTGTGATTTGGGCTAAGCAACGGGTTGATGAGGAATACAAGTTGGACAATAACAAGTATTCGAAAACTAGTCTCTCACTCCGAATAATCAAACTTTTTATGTAAGGTGTATTTTCAAGGTCCATGGTCACGGTGCACGGTGACCGCATCGCCTTAATCCGAGATCAGGATCGGTGGATTAGGAGCGCTGCGATCGCTGTTCCCAGATGTAAAATGCCTCGCCATGGCGATCTCAGCGCCCTAAATCTGCTGACTCTAATCTCGAATTAACGACTCGCAAGATTGCTTACGAAGTCCCCGTGTATAAAGGTATAGGCGGGTGCCGACTGTGGTGGGAAGGTCAGCGAAGTGGGGAGTGCGCATAAGGGTGTGTCCACAAGTGAAGCGCCCGCGCCGAGCCCCGGCGCGCGGCGCCGCTCCCGCCACCCGCGCTGGCACCGCGCTCTGAGCAGGCTCAAAAATTCCCCACGTTACCGACTATATCTGGAGTATAGAACCGAAGTTTTGCCACCTCGATCACTAAGTACAACTCCGAAAAGAGGAGTCAACGTGTGTGTCTATAAATTTACACAAACAATTTCTAGCTCGCGCCAGCGCCGGTGCCGGGAGCGGCGCCACGCGCCGGGGCTCGGCGCGGGCGCTTCACTTGTGGACACACCCTAAGTCCGGATATTGTCAACCGCCGCGCTGATACCTTATTCATGAAGACTTCTTCTTGTGTTTAAACAATTTTGCATGAATGAGAATAAGTTCTGATGCTCAATTTGATATGGTCTATGAGCATTTGAAAAGCTCATTGCTCAAATGGTCAAATTATTTAAATTGAAAGGATTACACCGCTGGATAGAGGATTTTTTGCTCGATTTCTTAGTATATTCATCTCAAAGTGGTGGTCCAACTCCACGTAACTCACGATTTTCATGGTCTAAGAGGTGAGGCAGAAATATCTTTGTCGGCGTCTTGAAATTTTTTTTGGAGTTTACTTAGAGGGTGGACAATTCATACTGTGGACCACAAAAATGAATGAAAACCACGAGAATGACACAGTTTTTCATGTGTCGATTCCTCATTGTATTAATCGTAAATGACCTCATAGTTCCATTCAGTAGTCAAAGGTGGATGTGGTCAGACATAACGTTCCAGAGGTTAATTATTCTTCTTCAGGAATTACGAAGTCTTGTATCTCAACAAAAAATCACTCAAAAGTTGTTAATGAATGAAAATTTCAATCACAGCCTCGCTAGTTCTCCATTTGGGGTGGTCTCTTAATAAAAACTCGAATCTCTCGTTGAAAACAATAGTTCCTGAAGACAGAAACCTTTCTATATAAAAATTCATTCTCCTTATGAGGTTATTTTGATCTTCGGGCTTTCATATCCCTGACCTATTTATTCCAGATCAAATTTCAAAGGGAGCGTCTCTGAATACTGAGCTTGAATATTGAGAGATAACAGATAGAGATTCTCAAGTTTGCTCGACCTTGATCGTTTTCTTTCCATTTCATCCTGAGATAGATGAGACCTGCCTACAGGTCTGAGGATGTTGAGGGGTATGTTGAGGGTTATATGATGGAAAAACATGTGGCTGAGGTAACAAATTAAAATACGTTCACTGTGACAGTAAAAATTTTATTCGGGTCCTGTGTGCGATGGGGCCCTATCGGTGGTCCACATTCAATGGAATTTTGATCACTGACACACACAGAGTTAGATGCGTTAGCCCCATCGTTGGGCCTATCGCAGTGGAGCTGTCAATAAGTACACTAAATGGGTTGAGTTTTTAACCAAGATAAAAAAAAAAGTTTTGGGCACGTTTGGTTTGAGTATTCTCAAAATAACGCTTCAGAAACTTTAGTAAACGAAAGAGATATTTGAACTCCATCAAAGCTAGCATCAACGTTTCAGAACTTTATAGCAAATTTTGATACATGCGGAACGATTGGATGACTTCGGACCAGATCAATGTAAATTCATCTTAGATTTTAGGAAAGGACTGTTTTTCATGGTTAGTATTTTTCGAAAAAATAATTTCTGCATCGAGCGAATGTATTCTCACTCCTGATGACGTCATGACTGATAAGAGCAGCCTCAAAAGTACCACAGCAAGTCTTTAAAAATTTCTAATTGACTTTTACCAAATTTCGATCAAAACTGGTCAAATTGATGATTTAATTGCGTGAACATGAGAATATGGGCTTCCAAAACATCTTCCCAAGTGAGGAAAATGTTGTTAATTCCCCAGGATGACATTGAAAAACAGTTTCTCCAATCTCAATCTGTATATACGAATCAAATTGAACTCATTAAAGCAATCTTTAAAAATTAGGCCAATCGACATATGTACCATTTCAATTTCTCCACTCCCAACATCTCCTTCCGTTCGTCTCTCATTATCATTACCACCACATCCCACCAATATTCCAATCTCTCTCTCTGTCCCATATCGAAGCGCATCTCTCCGCACATTACAATATGACATAACATACATCAGTCTGCTTTCCCCCAAAAATCGCAACTGATCGTGTAATCGTCTCGTCTCTTTCAAAAAAAACCATAATCATCGATATAGCCTTGCCATATATACAAATTGGGATCCCCACCAATACAGGGCGTATACACACTTTTATACTCAAAGAAGGCCGATTTTCATTTATATGTACTGAGGATACATTATAGTGATGGAGAGGGTAACCCCATACGCATGCAGCACAACAACATTTCACATATACTTTTACAACCGGCCAGTATAGCTGATGGTATAGAGTCAGTCCACCACCTTAGTATCGTTTGGATGTCAGTTAGTATAGTCAGAGACGTTGGTTGGTGTGTTATAATACACACACAAGGCTTACAGAAAGTTAAAGGAGAGACCCAAACCAACAACTTGTATATTGGCTAGCACCATCGCTTGTGAGTCTCTCAAACCAGCCTCGCACTTCGTACGATACGCACCTCTCGTCCTGCACTCTCTTTCTCTCGATCGTTCACTTTATATATATCTTTGTAAGTTTAATCAGCTGTCACATCCTATTCACGTTTTTCTTCAAACCTTTTTTTTTTTTTTTTTTTTTGAACCTCGGATTAAGTGTTATAATTTCGATTTTTGAGAAGAATTTTCTTAAGTGTAAAGTGAGTTTGTAAAGTGAGCTTGCGCAATCGATTCAATGCAGAACACGCAGAAAACTAATTTGTGATATTATTTACTTTCCATTCGGTGTTTTTTCATTGTCATCGTCATCGTTTGTAAAGTATTATAACACCGCCCCAAATATAATACTTATGCGCTTTTACTTTCAGTGGAAATTCGCGCGCGCGTGTTGACGTGTGCAAAAATTTATGTAATCTTGTATAGTATCTAATAGTGAGATATAACCCGGATCTTTTACCGATCTATGGTTATCTTATCGGGGATTTTTCCATGAATCAGAATCAGATTCGGATGATTTTGAAACACTAATGACATTCGGTGGGTTTGGAAGGTTGGGTTATGGTAATTGTAGGTAATTAATGTAATTTTTGGGTCATAGTTAATTATTGAGAATCTAGTTTGGATTTGTGAACTTTGTTGACGATTGTGTGATCAATTCTCGAGGTTACTTATCTGTACTATATAGAGTATTTTAAAGCGCGGAGGTGAAAGAGAAAGTGGCGCCAAATTTGAGCGGAGTGTAATAATGCAATGAGCTAACGAGTATATAGTAATATATAATCTCTCTCTTCGTTTTATTTGCAGATTCAAGACAGGAGTTTGTGCCTACCAGAAATTTTCAAAGATGAAACTGTCGATAGTATTTTGCTGTCTAGTTTTAGCAATTGTAGCTGTAAAATGCAGCCCATTACCAGAACAAAAAGCCACAGATGATCTTAGCCCTCTTAACGAAGTGAGTCTCACATTATCTCAAATTTTTTACCCTCTAAATCTATTCATCTATCAATCTATCTATCTATCTAACTATATTTCTATATTTCCAAGCTTCCTACAGTCGACCGGCAAAACTTTCATTCATCAGAATATAACTCGTGTCAGTTCCTCTATTGGATAACTAGATAGATACATTATGGGTGTATATACATTTTTCAGAAAACGTCCGATTTCCGAGTCGAAAGTATAAATATAGTGTTACACGAAGGTTATGCATTCGAGCTATATTTTACTTCTTATTGTACGATACCTATATATAGGTATTTCACGAATAACAGGTGACGATTAATCGAGTGAAACCAATCTCGCTCGCATCGCCGATCCACTTTTTTTTTTGCCAAACTCTCCTAAACATTATTGAATCATATGGGTGAACATAGTGTATTGTGGAAAAAGATTTTTGATGAGATTACATCATTTGAATATCATCATCATCATCACCATCATCATCATCGTGGGTGAACTAGTAGTAAAATTCATATATCGGGAATCCAAATGTTTTTCAATGACATAATATACATTCGTGCGCGTGAGCTTTTACTTTAATTTGGTGTGGTTTCCGAGTGGTAAAACTTTCATGGAAGTAGGAAATTCATGGTTTATAGGAAAGTTTCATAATTTCGATAATCGTATGAATCTGATACGCAACTTTTTTATTTTTTCATCGATAGTTTCCGAATTGTGGGATGACACTTTCCTAAATTTCTGATCCGAAAAATCGATTAGTCTGATTCGGTAACATCGGATTACGAATTCGACGCCTCCTACTGAAAAGATAGATACCTCTAAAACCAATACTAATAAGGAAATATACCAAAACTGGTTTTTGAGATGTCTAAAATTTTGGTTGGGGGTCTCAAAATTTCTTGAAAGATGTTACAAAACTCAAATTTTAATCTGATACAGTGTAAAATCAGCTTATCTATACTTGTTGTCATCAACGCCAAACTTTCTCGCAGCCATCGAAAAGTGATTGACTCGGGCGTTGAAAACACGTGTATACCAGAAAATTAAAGTACTTCCAAGTGTATAGTTACAGCATGGTATACCTATATAAAATGGTATAGAGTAAAAATCGTCTTGAAAAGTCAGCGGAAGGAGCTAGATGCACACATGTAGAAGAGATAAGAGTGCTTGATCTTTCAGTGTCCGTTGTTAATACTTACACTGCCCCATAGTGAAAGTGCCATAGCTCTCGCTGTGGTCCAGCCGCGCACTTTTGCCTTCGTTATACTTATATATACACTAATACTAACTCTTTGTATATATTTCAAGAAATGTGTTTGTGAGCTTGAAAAACCGCGTGTGGTTAAATCTTGGTGAACACGTGGTAGATAAGTGACTGCTATAAAATTTTGCATGAGTTATGGAGGATATATCTATATCATTGGTAAATTGTGGCTATATTGAGAAAAATTGTTTAGTTGGAGGTGTAAGTCCGGTAATTTGGTGGTATATGATATGGGATGAATTTAGTCGTGGTTATTTAAGATTGCTGCCATGATCGAATTTTATGAAAGAAATTCGTTCGAGAATTGTTGGAGTGATATGCCGAAGTATAAACAATATTTTGTCTACTGTGGGCTCTACGCGGTTTTGATGAATTTCGCTTCCATTCGTCTAAATTAGTCCCAGGAAATCGTTAATATTCGTGGTTTATGGACCATCATCATCTTCCTTGAAATTTTTATTGTCTTAAATTATGATCTCCAAACTCAAGAGAAACTTCCAATTAACATGCCGATCCGATCGCCAATTCAAATTTACTGACCTTTGATAAGTCAGTGAGAACTTCATCCTTGGGATACATTCTGTGTTCTTTAATAATACAGTTTCCCTTTCGACCATATAATTATGATGCTTAAAGACTTTTCGCCACTCTTTGAGTGATTTCAAAATTTCTTTATGAACTCGAATGATCACGGATTTGACATCAAGATGAATCTTGATCAATTGACAAGTTCTGAGATAACTTTCCTCAAACTTAAAACACAGGAACCATATCAGAAATCACTCAAGATCAGGAAACCTTGAAATCAGACATCCTATCAAACGATGAGAAGTATTGTCTATTATAGTCTAATTCTGAGTTTTTTTGGAACCTGTAGATAGATCCAATTTACATGATATAAGAGGTTCGATGGTTTTGACGAAGATGTAAAGATCGTGACGAAACTTTTTACATAATTATCTTTGAGACAAGAAAATCATCTGTGAATTAATTCAGTATTCTTCACTAGGCGTTCTTTTGAAATCTCAACTGTTACATTTTCCGAAATAACATGGGCTCTTATGGATGGCGCCAACAAAAACAAGCCTAGCACCTCTTGGGATGTAGAAAAAAATCTCATAAAACATTCGGACGATAAGAATTTCCCAACGAACAATAATACCTTGCGGTGATCACAGCTCACCATCTATTTCGCAGAAATATCCGTAGTAAGAATAAGTGCCTCATGATCATATATGACCATGCTCCGGGCCGAACTATGGTCATATATACGCATGGCTGACTATGGTATATGTCGGTATCATTTAATAGGTCGTCAAAGGTCTTCATACTTAATCATGAGTGTTGAAAGGCAACTCGTGAGTGGTCGTGGCACATCGTGATTGGGCGGGTACAAGAATTTTCCCCGAAAATGTATTTTCGAGAGGAGGGAAGACTTTGCTGTTTGACCCTCAAGGGCGCTTATTTGGTGGCAAAAATCTTCCTACTTAGTCGGCAATGAAGCCTCAGTCATGACTCAGTGCTCATAAAATCTATGAGTATTCGATTGCTGTCTGCAACGGGAATCCTTAAATATGGTTCTGGTCATCTCTAGTATCACAAGCTGGCCGTAATCGTCAAAACCACCACTTGTGCTATCAGAAGAGGATGTCTTTCCGACACTTTTCAATGTTCTATCCTCAATTACTTGGAGAGAACACATTCGATCGAAAAATGTATGGAGCAGTTTTCTGTCAAAATTTAAAATATACATGATAGTACTTTTCTATCGAGTTAAAGCACGTGTTTTATGCCCGGTCGTGCGAAAAGAATATTCGTGCACATTTTGCCATATAAGGCACGCTGTTTACGTGATTCAAGGATCTTCCTCGAGGTTTCATATTTTTCTGTCATTTCATACGGATATCTAATGACCTTGAAACAAAGAGTCACAACACCGTAGACAGACATACTTGCAGTAAGTCTTTCAGAGATCAGAACCCGAAAACCGATTTTGAACGCGGCAATTTTGTGTTAGAGTAATGAAAACAATTCTTTTGATTGGTATAGTTGTAGTCCGCGCGTAAAAAAATTTTGCAGCATTACTTTCGAGTTATTCCTTACTTAGCATTTTTTCGTGCGTCAAAAAGTCATGAAGAGTGAAAAATGATTTTCTAGGAAGTCGGAGTTCCTGGTATCTTCTGAAAACATCGAAAACATATTCCTTATAGTTTCATTCGAGTGATTATAAGTCGTTAGAGCCTTATCGAAGTACTTTTGAAACCTTTTCATGAACAGAAAATGGCCTCTCTAGCGCATTTATCAAGTTTTGGGGTTCTGGAACTATGTTCTTAAACGATAGCTCTTGAAATGTATATCAAGATGACTCATTGTAAAATTTAATTTGATGCACTAGGGTTGGATCCGCAGCCACTCGAGGCTAAATTAAAGTGTCAAGAATGGGTTTTGTCAGCCCCCCGAGGCCTTTCCATGACTCCAAGGACTTCTTGACAGTTTTATACCACTCGATGTGGCAAAATTGACTTGAGCAAAAGGTTATTTTGAAGGTAGTTGACCCTGCTATACACTGAGAATGGTATTGATAGCATAACATTAATTCGATGGGCAGGGAATTCACGTTCAACGGCGAGGCACAGACATTTTTATCAAATAGTGAAATCCCTGCCAATGGAACTAATCTTAAGCTCTCAATGCCACTTTCAGTCAATGTCTGGGTCAATTTCGCTTGAAATAACCTATAGTTGCAGTCGATTTAGTCGAATTGAGCATTGTACGCAGCTACCACGGGACTCATGGAGTCGTGAAAGGGCTTCGTAGGGCTTACAGGCCTCGATCATGATAATTTTGTTTTGTTTTGATTTGAGTGATGACAGATCCAACACTAGTCCATCTAATTGAGTCTCACAATAAGTTATTTCGAAGGAAATTTCTAGGGCTATCCTTTGGAAATAGTTTCAGAACCCCAACACTAAATAGGTATGCTAGGGCGGATATCTTCGTGAAAAAGTGCTTTGGAAATCCTTCTACAAATTACTGACGACTTTGAATCACTCGAATGATATTTAAAACTCATATTTCTGATAGAAATTAATCAGAAAAGTACGATGAAACCAGTTTCAAAGCTGTCCGAGAAGCTGTAGCTATTTAGAAAAGTTTTCCCCTTTTTTGACTTTCAATGCCTAAGACAGATTCTAGGGAGGCCATGGCATGAGAATAATGCTCCTAAAAATGTCTACTTGTAGATTGCAATACAACAATCGAAAAAAATTTTGAAAGAATTTTCCTTGACTCGTCAGAATGTTCATGGTTTATAAAATGATTCCAGATAATTTCAAGTCTGGCAAGGGCCAAGAAAGTCCAGAAAAGTTGTAAAGTAGTGAAACAATAGGTTCATGAGCCTGTTTTGGAATGCTGAGAGAAAAATTCCGATTGGTCGAAGCGATCCAGAGTTATTAACTCATGGCTGAGGCAATGTTTCAAGTTCTGAATTTGTAGTAGAATCACTCATACAGACCCAGTTAAAGCAAAAAAATTTTTGGACCTACAAAATGTTGGAACTGTCATTTTTTAATACTAGACAACGAGAAAAAAATCTACGAAAGGAAAATAATGGTCGGAGATAATGACGTGAAAATTGACATAAAATTTTTCAGTAGTCTCGGCAGGAGGTGATATACAGAATAATGCAAGGAAATTTGATAACATCGCTGATATAGTTCAGCATTATCTCTCAACATGTGTACATTGGCAATACTCAGTCTCTAAAAGCTTTCGTGGGTGGAAACGTTATGCTTTCTTACATAAAGACTCTTTCTTGACTGAAATATTTTGTCAGAAAAAGTATACGGTTCTTCTGACGAAAGATTTGAGAAAAAGTCCCTAATTTTATGTATGATGAGGCAATCGGACTCGCGGTAGAATTTCTTCCAATAGTTGTTGGAAAGAATCAAGAATAGTGCTGTTATTAAATCAAACGTGTCCTTTCAAGATTCCATAATGACTGGTCCGATTCTTGGTGGGAATCTTTCGTCAGATAATCCGTCATTTCTCGGACCAGGAACGACAAAGAAAATTTTTCAAGAGCGAATTATGAAGCTCTCGACTTCTAAGGTAAGTGTGCCTAATTTGCCCCCACTACTTTTGTTTTACTCGCCATTTCAACTCATCTCTATATTTTTCAACGTAGTTTAGCTCATTTTGTGGCTTGTTTCAAGACCTTAAAAATGAGCTAAGGTACGTTCAATTTGAACAAATTAGAGCCGAGATATCTTGATTTTCGCGAAAGAAGATTTTTTGCGAGTTTTTGTCAGTGTGTTCCTAATTTGCCCCCACAGGGAAAAGAGGCCTATTTTCATGGGATTATACGGGTTTTTCGTGAAAGCGGGATATCTCGGCTCCCAGACCTCCAAATGAGACGTACTTTAGCTCATTTTGTAGCTTTTTTTAATGCCTTTAAAACTTTTCGAGGTAAATTGGTGCATCTTAATGGACCGAGGAATGAGTTTGGAAAAAGACTATAGGGGCAAATTAGGAACACTGCACTTTTTCTAGTGATATGGGCGTAGAATCGGCTAAAAATCGAATTTTGCAATTCTGCAAAAAGCATTCTAAAGTTGGGACAAAGACAAAGAAAATGAGTTAAGGCACGTTAAAATTGATTCCATCAATTTTGTTTGGCATAACTTTTAGTGAATAACAAAAAAGAAGTCGGAAGTAGCGAAATCAGTTCTTCTGTTCTAAGAAAGGCGCGGGTCATCTAGGATC
Organism: Eretmocerus hayati; assembly: GCA_029851415.1. Lineage (NCBI taxonomy): Eukaryota > Metazoa > Arthropoda > Insecta > Hymenoptera > Aphelinidae > Eretmocerus > Eretmocerus hayati. The sequence goes on from CM056742.1 coordinate 139,130,357, forward strand.
GGTCCAAAACATTTATTTTCTCATTTTTTAACGTAACAAACATGAAAAAAGTGCGGGGCAAGGTCTGCGGGTTCGTACATGTGAGAACTTGAATGGGGGCAAATTAGGGAATGGGGGCAAATTAGGGAATGGGGGCAAATTAGGCACAGATACCTTATTTGAGATGTTCTCTGAATCATTTAGATTTATATCCTCATATCTGACTCGCGAAAGTGAGAAAGTTGACTCAATTTGTATGAATTCCCTCAAATATCTGACTTGACCTGGCAGAAATCTGTTGTATTGGATGGAAAGAACCCCAAGAAGTCCTTGAGGTACTATTATGTATCTTTTAAAGTTTGACAGAAAACTGCTCCATACATTTCTCGATTGAATGCGTTCTCCAAGTAATTGAGGATAGAACATTGAAAAGTGTCGGAAAGACATCCTCTTCTAATAGCACAAGTGGTGGTTTTGACGGTTACGGTCAGCTTGTGATACTAGAGATGATCAGAACCATATCGAAAGATCCCCGTTGCGGGCAGCAATCGAATACTTATAGATTTTATGAGCACTGAGTCATGACTGAGGCTTCATTGCCAACTTGGAAGATTTTGGCTACAAAATAAGCGCTCTTGAGGGTCAAACTGCTGAGATCTACTAGCAGAGTCTTCCCTCCTCTCAAAAATACATTTTCGGGGAAAATTCTTGTACCCAGCCAATCACGATGTGCCAAGACCTCTCAAGAATTGCCTTTGAATACCCATGATCAAGTATGAGGACCTTTGACGACCTACTAAATGATACCGACATAGACCACAGTCAGCCATGTGCTGTCATATCTGACCATAGTTCGGCCCGGAACGTGGTCACATTAAATCATGAGGCAATCATTTTTCCTAGGAGTGATAGAATTGTTGTCGAAAATCGTCAAGATATAGGTATTCTCACCGTGTATTTTCGTGCAGCCGAGTGGCAGGATAGGTTAGTTTTAGTTCCACCACCCCTCTCACCGATCCCTCATGACACCATTGAACCTCCTTAAATTCGAATCTTGGATAGCGTGTAGCTGAAAAAGATGAGAGATTTTCTCAAAAGTGATCGAAGTCATCAAGAATCGAAACCCTCATAAAAACCACTCGAAATTTGAGTTTGCTTCCTTAGCAGACAGTGGATATTGAAGTTTCCCAAATGTTCCAGTCCTGTTACAATCTAGTTGACTTCGTCACCAGATTGTGTATTTTTCACCTGACTCTTAGTCGTCAGATGCTCTATTCTGATTGAGGAATCTACTGCCCAGGCTCATTCATTTTCGAACCCACTCAAAAACCGAATCCAAGGCTTCTCCGAGTCCTAGTTTCCTGCCAATAGATGAGCAAAAAACCTACGAGGATGCAATCATACTTGAATCATGACTGACATCAACTACTTCAAATACTGCTTCGCTCATCTATCACGACAAGTTCCGTTTTTTTACATGTTATCATATGTTGCATTCTTATTACCAGCCGGGTAATGACGCGTACACCTATTGAAGCTAGTTGTAGGCCAGCTCGCACCATATGATTTCATCATATACAGCGAAGGCAAAAAATCTAAACCTGTGCTTCAGGACAGGTTTCATTATGAAATTTTACAAGCCATTCTGCATGTGTCTTTCAATAACAACATTTGGTTCCCTGAATATTACACACTCCTCGAATACGATCATCTATCAAATACTAATTGATCAATGGTCTTCATTTATCAATTCTTTTTTTGTGAAGATTCTTTGTTACAAGCTTCTGTAAGAATCTCTACAGTGTCAAGGTCGTTCGTCAAAATTAAAAGATCTTCAGACGGTACCTCAATCTTTCAATTGTTCGATTTTTGATGGTAAATAGGCCTTGCGTAACGAGACCGGGTAACGTATATGAAGAGGATAAACTTTTTTGTAACTCTTACATCTCGATCTTTCGTTCTTGAACCTATTCCAAAGTGATGACGGTGGGGTAAATTCCACGCCCGGGGATATATAATTTACTCATTTGCTCGTGTCGATATCATCTGGATATCTTGAGATTCACTTGTTGTGTATTTTGCACGCGCAAATGAATCGATAAGGTTGCGAAAGGTAACTTTTGCTGTAATTCCTCGACCTACATTGAGTATCGTGCGTGGAGACTACTGGCAATTCAAAAAAAGATGGCGTTTAATTGCTGTTCGGTTGTAATGAAGATGTGACACATATTGATCATTCTAAGGATTGTTTTTTTCTCCAGAGAAGCTCAGAAAATTTTTCATATCTCTTCGATAAACATACAATTATTCACTTACACTCTGCATTTATGGTTTGCATTTTTCATAGTGTGAAACCCTTTTAAGTAAAATTCTCCTCTCTCGAGTGGGGTGATAGATCAAATTATTTCCATTTTAACGTTGAAAATAAGTCTTAACAGCTTTGTATTGAATTGTGGAAACTATTGAATACTTCAGTAAAAAAATTTGACTACGTGTATAATAGGGTGGACCGGAAAAGGGCTTTTTTCGAGAATCGATACGCCCTAGCGTGAAAATGTTGTGTTTTTACATATAGATGTGAAAAAAATTTCGCTGGACGCTGAGAAATGAGATTTTAGGTCCCGGCAAGAGCCATCAAGCTTTTATCAAAATTGACGCAGGTTCAAATGGGAATATGCCTAATTCGGCACTTTCCTCTTGCTATCTTTGCTAGCATTTCTGGCGGATCCAAGCATTTTTCAACGTACTTTAGCTTATTTCAAAGCTTGTTTCAAATCCTATAAAATGTGCTACAGTACGTCCAATTTCAAGTGACCAGAGGGAATCTATCTCAATTTTTCCAAAGAGTGATCATTATTAGAAATTCCAAAAATAGGGCAATTCTCCCTTCAAACTTGGCTTGTATTTCTGGTGCATCTGGGCATTCTTCAACGTGGTTCGATTCATTATTATGCTTGTCACAAAACTTACAAAATGAGCCGAAGTCCTTCCAATTTTGATTAACCCGAGCCAATCTATCTCAATTTTTCCATTTAGAGTTTTGGAAGGAGTGAGGTGGGAGGGGGAAGTTGCTTCTTTTCGGATTTTTCAAAACTAATCACTTTTTAGAAAAATTGAGATAGATTGGCTCGGGTTAGTCGAAATTGGACGCGCTTTGGCTCATTTTATAAGTTTTGTGACAAGCATAAAAATGGATTGAAACACGTTGAAGAATGTTCAGATGCACCAGAAAATCAAGCAAAGTTTGAAGGGAAAATCGCCCTATTTCGGGAATTTCTAACAATGATAACTCTTTGGAAAAATTGAGATAGATTGGCTCGGGTTAGTCGAAATTGGACGAACTTTGGCTCATTCTGTCGGTTTTGGAACAAGCTTTAAAATGAGCTAAAGTACGTTGGAAAATGCTTGGATGCGCCAGAAATGCGAGCAAAGTTAGCAAAAAAAAGTGCCGAATTAGGCACATTCCTATTTAGACCTGCGTTAATTTTGATAAAAGCTTGATGGCTCTTGCTGGGACCTAAAATCTTATTTCTCAGCGTCCAGCAAATTTTTTTTCACATCTATCTATATGTACAAACACAAAATTTCCATGCTAGGGCGTATCGATTCTCGAAAAAAGCCCTTTTTCGGACCACCGTAGTGTATAAACGTATCGAAAATGATTTTACATTCCGTAGAAATATACGACATCCCTACTTATCTTCATGTCAAAATCTAATAATAAGTCTAACTTCCAAGAGTCTCATTTTTCTCGACTTCTCAACAATAATACTGAGAAAAAATCTTCTGGACTTAAATGGGTATATTGTAGCACGATTCATTCATCTAGGTAGGAAAACCATTCCTCCAGATTGGAGAAAATTTCAGATTCCTCAATAAATACTTTTCTTGATATCAATCTATCGATATCCCTGGTTAAAATGTAATCATTTTCCTGGCCTGACCACTAGATATGTGACTTGGCCAATTATTGGCCAAAATTATACACTTTTTTCACCAGAGATATTGCTATTTTTTTTTTCATCATCTCTATCTAACTCAACCAATATACCTATACGTATATCTTTATTAGAAAATCCGGTACAGTTCACATTCATAGCTCGCAAATGAATATTTTTTTCGACTAAACGAATTCTCAGAATGTGTACAGAAAAACACGAAACTGCAAAAATGTATGTCTGCATGTATTCTATCCGCAAAGAATTTTCCCAAACCGGCCTATTTTTTTCGATGTAATAAGTGCAGATATTCGAGGATCAAACAATAAAATGCTTTGAAACTCGCCTAGAAATATTAGACTCCTTTGGCTAATATACTCGCGATCGTCCAAAAAATTTGCAGATATACCAATTACCATTCCAGTAAACTTTCAGCAGCACACTACCACCACCAGAAGTTTGTATGAATACATTATTTCGCAAGCTCACATGGTTCGCTGCAAGCAAAAAGTAGAAAACTAACACGCCCAACGAGCGTCCCAGTGACGTTGTGTAGAATTTCGACAACAAGATAATCTTAGATACCCGAGTTCTGACTTCAAAGCACGTGCTTGGCTATTTTCCATTGCTGATATACGTTTTCAGAAGAAGTTTCACCTGTCTCCAAGCATAATAAAAAAAGAGACAGAGAAACACGCATCATATGCGGCAAACAGATAGCCACAACATTTATATCACTTTTATTACTATATCGCGTATATTCCCTGGTGAATTACTCTTTACATCATCGGCCAATGTCCCTTATCGTAATCTGAAATCGTGATATGTCTCGAAGTTCTTCATCGAATGGGCTAAAAATTTTGTACACACATGCTCAGTGTGTACATTAGGACTTGCTGCAGGTGTCTAAGAGAGCTAATTATAAGGATCTTCTATAAATACGAATCAACACTTAGAAGTACGTGGGCATTGATGATTATAATATTTATCATTATTTCTGAGATTTTTATGATTTATTCAAATTTTACTAATGTGACTTCAGGTCACTGTCTTTCAGAACGACGACGACGATGAAAGAGGCGATAGGGATAAGAGGAAAATTGGTGTTATTAAGTTAGGCATTACCAATGGCATTCTCAACTTTGTTTTCGGGGTAAGTGTAACTTTTTTTCATACTCTATGGGTATTTCCTTGTATGTGATTGATCTTTGACGAAATGTGGTGCTGAGTGAGTAGTTTTTCAATAGGGAAATATTTAAGTTGATAATCGAGCTATCAAGGTAGAATCGATGATTCTAGTAATCAATCGAGACAAGAATCATGATATGGATGAGCACTTTCTACTTTTAGAATATTGAGAAAGAATCTTTCAATTTAGAGGAAAAAATTTCTCTGTCACTAGTTCTATGTCTTACGTAATCTTGAAATAAATTATTACAACGGTGGCGCTATCACTATTTATATCCAACCTATCTCGTAACGAAAAAAATATTCAAGGCCTCGACAAGATGTGAGCTTTCTACGAGAAATCAACTCCGTAGATATTGCGATATTTCTAGTCCACATGCATCAAATTGCATAAAATAGCATCGAGTAGTTTACCGTTAAAACTCGATCAAATATTAAATCTGATACTTTGATAGTTTATATGACCGACCTCTTACATCAGAATGAATTTTCGGATTCACCAATAATGTCTCCAGATTATTTCATGTCGATTTTGACTAGGTCAATTCTACATCGTGCAATTCGTTCATTCAAATTTATAGTGAGAAATTCCATCTTATATTCATTTTGCTCACTCTAGCTCGTACAGAAACGAGTTATCATTCTCGTTCGACTTTACTCTTGCTCAACGATTAAGTTTGCGACCAGATGAAAACTTTTGAATATCTCGATCGTTATTTCGCAATGACTAGCAAAAAAGAGAACATAGAATGTGAGTGACATCAGAAATACCATCAATCATCCAAACTGGATATCAAGTCTAAATTTGTTTGAATGACGATCAAATGTATTGAGTCTTTGTGACAGAGATTGATCAAAATGCAATAAAAAATTAATTCCATGATTCATATTCGTTTGGAATATAATAATTAGATAGCTTTCCACCACTTCGTCACAAAAATCAAATGTGGGTAAAAAAATTCTACAGAACGTCATTTTTCATTTCAGAAACTGGATGCCTTCTTAGACGCTAAAACAAAATCGCTCGTTATACTGGACGAAAGTAACAAAGCCAAAAATGCTGCATTCGATATCGATCCTAACCAATCAGCTACGGGCGAATTCATCACCAAGGTCCTTGGGCAAAAGGCGAAAGCAGCATCAAATAGTATTGGACCACTTGTGAATGCCGGTTCGACCTTCTTAAGTACAGCCAAGCAGGGCATTGCCGGTGCATTTATATCGAAATTTGCGCCTCTCAGCTCATTGTCAAGTGGATTGGCTGGTGGTCTTTCTGGTGGCTCCAACAGTGGTAAGTTGGGTTCATAACATTTTTCAACTGTCACAAGCATTTTTGTAAAAAAAAATTACACTGCAAAAGAATGATGAATTGAGTCTCACAGAGATCTTAGTGTAGCAGTAGTAACAGACAGGATTGACCAGACATGAAATTACCGGAGTGCTTGCAGGGTCTTTCGGATGGTTTGGAATATTTTGCAAGATTGAATGAGTATTTCGAGATGTAATTCCTATTGGGGACTGAAAATTCTTACCTAGTATACTGTGCCATTTCATTTCATGACGATTGCGGTAATTTTTTATTGAAACAATCCAGCTAAAATATCGTGAAAAAATCATCAAAATGCGTCTTATTTCTTAGCTGATTGTGTTATTTCTACTACACTTGAAACTCTTTTCGTAACAGTAAAATTTTTAAAGAGTATATGAGGTCAGAATGATTTCATAAAATTTACACGAAATTATTTCTCACGCCCAACTTGATGATAAAATCTAGTCTGTTACTTACATTTGAGATCGATCAGATGTGAACTTGTGAGAGATCGATGACCATCCCTAAATCTCGTGTGAATTCTCTCGTGAACTCATTGTTACCAACATAAAATCAATAAAAAGTTCATCAATTTTTTTTTTTTTTTTTATTCAGTCATTCCTTTCATCCAAATTTTGTCGTTTCAGGAGCTGGAGGTGAAGATGGAAACGGTGATGGTGGAAACGGAGGTGGCTCCGGAGGTAGCAACAGTGGAAGTTTCCTATCTGGTCTTATAGGCAGTTTGAGCAGTGGTAGCGGTGGTCTAAGCGGTGGTCTTAGCGGTGGAAGCAGTGGTGGCCAAGGAGCAAGTGCCAGTGACAATGACGACGACAACGGTGTAGCATTCGAGCTTGATCCGATACCCGACTCAGATTTTCCTACCGCGACAACGTCAGATTCAAAATCCAGCACGGGCTTCGCCAATCTTGGCGTTGCAAACGGGGTAGGAAATTTTTGAGGCTCGTGAAAATTTGCTGCTAAATGTATGCGCTGTGAATTACCCCCTGCCTGCTGATACCTCGGTTCGTTGGAGTATGAATGTGCCACTTGCTCTCTCGAATTATTCGACTGAAAATTTTGGAGAGTGACGGAGAGATTCTTTGATCCTTCTGAATATATGTGAATCCTGAGTTATTTGGAAGGGTATTGAGGATCTCGTTAGTAATTTTCACTTAATGAAAAATTTGCTTTGGCAAAACTGTTTGATTATGTAAAATATCTATATCAATTCTATAGAAGGTTTGTAAGATTTCATTCAATGAGGTCAGTGAATTCAGCCCAAACTTCGAATCACTTACAACTACATAATTGATCAATGTGAATGTGATTTTCAGGATTGCGAAACTCAACCCTGTTACTCGAAATTTTTAGTATGATAGTCAGATGTTGATTCCAATATTTCATGATAATCTTTAGAGTATCAAAAAAATTTGAAACGCGCAAGAAATCCTTAAAAGTTCAAAAAATATATTGGCTCACGAATAAACTTGAAAAAAGAAGTTCATTTGCATAAAGAAAAAATTTCCGATGATTTAATGTTGATATTTTCTTACCATTTTCACATAATATCAGGATATCCTTTTTTCGGACCGAAAGTCGGTCCTGCATTGTGTGGGTTAAGGCTTTAGTTTCAAAATTCAAGTTACAATGAGAAACAGAAAAAAATGATGGATTGAAACACCGACAGAACGGTCTAAACTGTACTCATTAAAAACTCCAACGGATCAGGGTGAATTTTACTGCCGGAATGAAAGAAAATGAGCTGCACATCGATAGTAAAATTGCACGATGATAATTTTAATTTTTGGGACTAATTAAATGTAAGGAACGGCTAATTAGCTTAGCATGAAATCGTTTACGCTGAATGGTAGTTTTTATTGGCCTGTTGAGTAACTATGATTTATATTACTTATCGTTGTTATCCTAATCACTTCGCATAATTGAATGCGCTTCTTTCCTTTGCAATTCCGGTAATTTGTTTTCATTATAAACTTTTAAATGTAATTTAATTTTTACTATAAGATGACATTGTGCATGGAGCTCTAAGAGACGGGTGTGGATGAAATTGTCAGCCATAAGCTTATTACTTGTAATTAGTACAATTATACTGTATTGTAATATACGTCATTTGATGACAATCTCCTATTTTTGACATGTAGATTCAGCCGAGCTTTGTACAGCGGAGACTAAAGGGTCGAATGAAACTCGAAAAAATTGAGTATTTAATAGACATTTTGAACAAAAAATATTCAAATTTTTTTATGTGGAGAATAACTCTGTTGTTGGTTGATTCAATGTCATGTATCAATGATAATTCTTGAAAAATTGCGGACTAACTCTGAACGTTTTGCATGAAAAGTTGAGATCGTCTATAATTCCGACGTAACTCATAAATCAAAGATGTTTCGATACCATCAACCTGTATAATTTATCAAATCGCTTTGAAACTACTAAAGTACAACTCACTCGGTCAAAATTTTTGGATGAATTTTACAAGTAAGATGCCTAATTTTGCATGAGGAAAAGAGTTGTCTGTATCAATCATGATATAAAGACATTTTGCATTACATTTTGATGAGGTAAAATTGGAATTATCGACGATAATCATATAATAGCAGGATAACATCGAAGGTGTCTGCATGTTGCACGAAACTGTATGAAAAGAATCGTATGATCTATGATATTGAGAATTGATATCTGTAATCGATTAAATTATGTGTCAAAAATTAGTATGGTTACGCACCACCAACTCAACATCAGTACTACATCTACTATCGGTGAGATGTCAACAAGATGAAAATTGGTTTTACTATCAAGAATCGTGCCAAGACAAGTCAAAGATTGATACTTGATATTGAGTGAGTTGCCAAGGACGGAGGAATTTGGAAATTGTGATAAAAAAAGACTCTGCTGACTCTCAACATCTGAGGACATACGACAACAACGTTGTTGAAGCATCTAAACTTTTCTCCTGGTAATTGATAAAATTTTCGAAAGGTATGGATGGTTTCGAATGACAATTGGGCCTCAAAAACTTTGTACCAGGGATGCAATAGATGAATACGATAGAGTATTGAAATGATTGGTCATCTGAATTATAAGTCCATAAGGAAATGTCAAATTCAAATTTCGAAAATTTGGGACAAAATCTCCATATACTAAGAGTTAAAAAAAATGTCAGAGCTTTGAGCATGACGGCGGTTAATCTCCAAGATGAAAAGTTCAAAGACCACTTCATAGATCGAAAAAATCAAATTGAACTTGTATAAATACCGTGAAAGATTGTATTTTTACTTAAAGTCCCAGTAAAATAATACCAATGTATTGTGCAACTGTAAATAGTGCACCAACAATTTCATTTCAAATAAAAACCTTATACTGTTCATGTCTCTAAAACTAAAAATTGATGTGGCATTCTTCGTCACTATCAACATTGTACTCATCATTAACTCGACTTGTACATATTAGTGACTAAGTGCGCACTGTTATTGAAAGTCCATTATTTGTGTCTGACTAGTGCCTGTCTGTTTCTACTTATACGCACTACGGAGGACCTGATACGATGCGAATCGAGCAAATTCTGGCGAACATACGATATAAATTAAGTATCTTCATATAGTTTTGTGCATATACTGTCTATTTGCGTCTCATTCTTACATTTCATGTTATTCTTTTGAAAATATATTCGTGGTATTTTTAAAAGTCTAAATCTTATTCTTAAACCCGGTCCTTGAATAAAATCCATTTCCATGCGCGCTGCGGGAATTCTTGATTCCATGATTCATGAAGAAGAAAAAAATCTCTCTGATCTATGTATATACCCATAATGTATTATCGAAATCTCATCACACGTGGAAAATCATACTCAATATCAAAAAAACAACCGAGAGCCTAAAGAGGCCAGTGAGACGAAGCTTGTCGAATTGAAATTAATCGGGTTCCGCATGTATTTCCTTTGCGGAGGTTCATATCTTCATTTTCGGTATATTACGCCTCCACAAATTTAATCATAATGCGCGGCAAGACATGCGCAATCTTGCCATCTTTGGATGGTGCATGATGGATTATGGAACTTGCAAGATATTTTGTTCAAATTCACCATCTTCTTCTCTTTCTTTTCCATTTCTTCTGTCTTTCTCTCACATGCATACGAATCCTTTTCATTTCCTTTGACATGGTTTTCGATTCATGTTGAAATAAGAATAAGCTGATAATTGATTAACAATATCATTGAATGATTATATCTATTGCGTAGAAGAAAAAACGAGCAACGACTGCACGAACTACAACAACGACCGAGGATATTGTTATATTCAACAGGGACAAAGTGTCTTTAGACATACCATCACAAGGTATCAGCGAAGGATTTACATTGATAACAAATATCAGTAGAATTGTCGGCAGCGTTATTAAGGTAAAGCAACTTTTTTTGCACCTTTTGTGTACTCTCCAATATGTATCATATTTCGACAATACCGTAATATCATGAGTCATACACGGACACGGACACGTATTCGAAAATAGTTAATCAATACTTAAAATTTTCATGATCATGAATATTTAATGCTGATAGCTCACGAACAATAACACATAATACATATGAGTAGTTTCGCGGAAACTTTGATATTTGAGGGTCGGATATATGCCATCCCCAAATCGGTTCTAAGATGTTTTTTTCGACTTTTTGAAACATATAAAGCAAGTATTCAACTCGCGTACGAGTGTGAATTTTTCCACTCCTCGGTACCATAAAAATAACTAGTACAGATAATACGGTAGTACAGATAATACGGGCACGGAATCTGACATCTTGAGGTAGAGCGCGGAACCTCACATATGACACTAAAATTGATCTCACGGCCAAACGGTTTGAGCTACGGTCTTGAGGTTTTGGGGTCTTCATTTGCCCACTAGATACTTTGGAAAAAATTGACTAGGACATCTGTAGCATCGTGTTGAAGGGTCGCACTAGTAGGGCCCAGGACTGACCAGAACATTTAGCAAAAGCAGATTTTTGCAAAAGAGTACTCCGCGAAGTGTGAAAATGAATTTTTTTCTACACTTGGAAAAGTTGCGCCTAATGAAATTTAAGGAAAAAGGAACGAGGCAAATCCACTTTTATAGGGGAAAACTGAAAGGGTGAAATTTGAGACGAAATTGGGTGACAAAATGTAAGTGCTCACCGTGAACCCTGGAGATGGTATTTGAGTTCTCATAGCAGTGGAATTTGATGCTCGATACTACAATATTTGATATATTTGCCTGCCCGAACCCTGAGCGAGCCCTACTGCTGCGCTTGACACTCACAAAGGTCGAAAAAATAGCGACAAGGCACGGAACTGACATTTCGACCACTTTTTCTTGGACAACCTTGAATCGGAAAACTAACAATTGTGCCAAAAAGAGTATTAGAAAGTACATCGGTACGAATTTTTTCCGAAGTATTTTAAGTATTCGTACAAGCAGGGACACATTATTTCAAAGTTTCCACAGAACTACTCATATATTTCATCAGTACCAACTAAATTTTTATTAACCGATGCATTGACCAAAAAATCACCACTGTATAGTTGAATGGAAAATCGTATCCTAAACGGAGTTCGTGTTATTAGTAATGAATTGATGAATAAGAAGCAAATTCTACGACGAAATTGATGTATTTCTATTTTGTCAACAGAACTCGGCGCACAGGACGGAACAAGTTTTAGAGGTTTTTAAGCCACTCTTTCGAGGAATCTTCGCAATTAAGGGCTTACCCTCAGATAATCCAAAATAATCAACACCTTGGTGGTTAACACCAGTTGACACAAATATCGGGAAGGATGAGTCCTACAGTTGTATCAAAATGGAATGTTGGTAGTCTCTATGAGAGGATTTTCATAAGTGGATTGGTATCAATCACTATTTGATATCTATTTCGAAGAAATCTAGACTTGATCCAATCGAATTTAATCAATCTACCAAAATCACTTATGAGTAGTATGAACCTTCAAGAGTTATTCATTAATTTATTTATTACATATTTATCCTATGTATTGTTAAGATAGTTGAAATGTTCCATATGCTGTGAGTACTTCCAGTTTAGCAAAGCCATGTAGCGAAGTAAGATGATCAATGGAAATGTTATATTTTTCTACAGCAATATTATTTGTTGGTGTGAGATGAAATGATTTGATGATTCCAATTGCATGGAATATTTTCTCTATTCCTTTTTTTGGGCAATGGTGCCTATCAGTCTCGAGCTTTGGATGAACACCAATTTTTTGCATCAAAATTATGACACCAAGTGAAATTATGCAAGTGGGATTTCAAATTTTGTATCGGAAAGTTCCCTTGAATCAAAATTTTACACTCTGAGAAATTCGTTATGTCATTGCAATAACAAAACGTCACGTTATTGATAAGACAAGAAATGCAAAAAGATCATACGTTATAAGATCAAAAACGTTCTCGTCCTAATATAAGGACGGTCTATGAATAGTTTTTCTATCTCATTTTCCAACATTAGAAAGCAAAAAATGCCGATATCAGTACATACATGGAAAACAACTCAGACGGGGTAAATGAATCAGGATACCGCGGCATTGTCGACTTGCAAGATTATCCGATGAATTTTCAAGATATTGCGGATACTAAAGTCATCGCCGATTCCTGGTAACGTCCAGGATCGGCAATGGTTTTGATTATTTGTGATATCCCAAAAATTCATTGAATATTTTCGAAATTCGACAACGGCGGTAATTATGCAATATGAGGATAGGACTCCGACATCCCCCTAATTTGTCGATTTGAGCAAAATTCATATTTAAACTTTATCAGTTTTATCACTCAAATGAATACGAACCTCCAAAAATTTGGACCAATATTCTAAATAGTGCCAAAAAACATTTACTCGAAAACGCCCGGTGCCGAAATGAGGTTGTGGAGTTGAACGCTCTTTGGGATTTTTCATCAGTATGTATCAAGTATCACTTTTTCCCAAGTTTTGAGAAGCGTCAATCTATTAAGGTTCAAACTGCAATACCAGCTGCCAATCGCGATGGGCCTCATTGTTTTCTTCCCTCCCAATCAACCTGATGATGGGACGTGTTTCTGATGGATCCAGATCTAGTTACCCTCACTTGAGCAACTTCAGTCAATTCCGGCGTGAGGATCAATGATCATTATTTCAGTCAATTTCAGTGCTTTTTGCAATACCGCATCCTTATGACGCCCGCGTTTACTGTAGATTTACATTCATTCGTCACAAAAATGTGAATGGTGATGTGAAAAAAGATACTATACTGTTCAGTGTAAAAATTGTGGCTCTTCATATGGAAGCTGGTCATTGAACAAGACACAGAAAAAAAATGGGTAAACTGAAGTAAGTTAAGCTATTGAGAAGTTGATCATAGAATCTTGAAACAAGGCTGCTAGTAAACATTTTCAAAGTTCGATAGAGTTCTTACATTGTTGATCTCACATTTCTGGATCGAGTATACTTATCTGGATTGGATCAACTATAAGCTTGTTTATAAGTGAAAAGATAATTGTCCATCAAAATTGGCAATATATGCATATTACTTTGGTTCAATTCTTGAATATCCTTTGTCAACGACTACATCTTGAACAAATTTTGTCTGGCCCTCAGAATTTTAAAGACGGAGGAAGTTGAGAGACAAATTCGAGAGATCATTGGGAGAGCGCATGTTCCTGGTACTCTCAGCAAAGTCTCGTTGGATGCAGGTGACACACTTCTCTTTTTGAAATAACAAGTAGAATTGGTCAATTGAGACATGTGAAATCTTCGAATGAGGACTATTACACTCCTATTATACTAGGTTATGTGGCTATAATCACACAGTATCAAACTATGATTATCATGCACTGTTCAATGGATAAATTTATAACATTAACATCAGTGATCAAGCAATTTTATGAATACCACATCGAATGGATAATAATACTTCAATAACATTCTTCCTCACATGCATGCATCAGCTTCTCATATGGTCATTGTTGTTGAATTATAAGATCATCAGTGACTATGAGGAACATTAGAGATTGGAAACTTTTCAAAATCATCTTCTTGACATTGGTCAGAATTGAGTTCATCATTCTGTAGATATTTGATGTTCATTTGTTCCCTCACGGAACTGACCCTCATGTTCTGCAGACACTATCAAGTATAGTTTCAATGATAGGCTATTTGATTCCTCAACACCCATCACCTGAGTAACACAATTCTTGCCTTCAAAGTTATCATATTCCAGTTGAAGTATGTATCATGTATTTTAGTATTCATTTATTAGTATTTATTGGATAGTTTGCTTATTACTAGACCTGAACTTTGAATCTACTACTAGATCCTCGCTGCGAATAGAAGCATGAAGAAATTAATTTACTAGTGACACAATTTTCAAGTTACAGAGATTTAAGTAATCCAATTCCAAATAGTCGTTAGAAGAACAACTGCTGTCATAGTCGATTGAGAGGAGTGGGAAAATAGAAATATGTCACCAATATTGTGAATTGAGAGATTTGTATGAGATCCTGTCTGCAGGAAGAATTTCTATCTCAAAGATATGATTAATGAGTTGAAAGTATTAATTTGTTGATATCAACGCCATAATAGTGGGATACCTTCAATTTGAGTTCATCCAAAACTTGGAGTGACTTCTTGAGCACTGATTACAGACTACTAGATAGATCACTACTCTATCCTATGATAATTGTCTAAACTAGCAAGTCTGACTGGACAGAAATAAGCGATATAGCGGTCTTACTTCCCTCATATCTAAAACAATTTCGAGTGATATATATTAGAAATAGAGTTGTCTCTACGAGTATTCTTCTATTCCTTCCTTGAACATAACAAATCATTCTCCAAAACATTGGGTATCTTTCAAATACTCTTGTATCTTTGTGAAAGTTTATTTATTGTAATCTACACTCGTATGCATAGTTATTCCATGAGAGGATGATTGCATTGACAGAATCTTATAAGATATAAACTAAACTGGACACTTGGATTGGTCACTTTGAAATAAATTCTCGTCACTTCTGACCAGAATTGAACATACGTAGAAAATGATTCTGTATTTGTTTACTCGTAAGAATGAATGGTCAAAAAAAGTCGCAAACAAATTCTTTTGACAATAAGGTTGAATTGTTCAAAAACACATTTGAATTGTTCAAAAACACATTAATCATTCACAGCCGTTGAGAGTTCTTCCTACAGATAAGGTGTCTGTGGAAAAAAAATTGATTTGCTCTCCAAAAGTCCGTCAAATTGACCTCCAAGGTCGTAGTCAAGGTCACGAACCGTTTTTTGCTCTAATCACTGTAAACTTCTATTACGAAAATCCTCCGACAGAAGAATTTCTCTTATAATTACGGAAGTTACAGTCTACCGGTAATGACCTCCCTATACGTATCGCTATATATGTAGGGTTGTTTAGCGAAGTGTTTCTTCGTACAAACGCGAGTACAAACATTAATTTCCCCTTTTGAAAATCGAACTAAACTCTAAATGAACTTGGGAATGACCTTTATTATCAAGGACATGCAAGGTAACTAATAACGCACGTTCTCCGGAAAATGAGGAGACTCGTGTTTCGGAATTTTCCTTAACCTAACCGTTTCCAAGTTTCATCGTTTCATGAGTAGAACTGATCCACCAATCCGTCGACCTATCGAACGATCTTCCGACCCACCAATCAATTTATCTGCCTATGAGTAGATAGGAGGTCATACATCAAGTTGGATGCCCGTTACATCATATAGCAGGTAAGCAGATCGGTGAGGTGGGTTGTACAGCAGTTTAGAAGGTCGGGGAGTCATCAGGTTATATGTCAGGTCAATAAGCTGGTGGGTTTATGGGTCATCCGAAATGTCACGAGGTCTACGACTTGGTGGGTCATGTGTCAAATTAATAGTTCGGACAAACAGCCGGCCGCTCAGCAGGTCGGCACATTATATAACAGGTGAGGAGGCCGGTGGATCTATTGTTAATGCGGAGGTCACCAGGTTTTTTTTTATAAAGAGGTCACCGGATTGATAGGTTGGTGGCTCATGCGGTAGATGAATAGATCACCGGGTATGTCATTCACCGGGTCGGCGGGTCATACAACAAATTAGTGAGCCGGTGAATCTATAAGTAACTTTTTCACTGACTGCATCTATATATTCTTAGCGCCTGAAAAACTATCTGTCCTCGGAAAGATGACGCTTCTTGGATTCGTAACGAGCTAAGAGCACTCATAAATAAGCGAGATGTTGTGCGTATGCGTTGGAAGCGGAAGCAACGCGACCAGCGCAAGTGTTCTGAGTTACAATGTGAGTGAACTGGTTGATGTGTGCTTAGAAAAGAGCGAAATTCCTTTCCTCAATCCCATTTATCGGGTGCTCTTGATCAGAACAAGAATTTTTGGAAGGAGCTACGCACCTCGGCCGCTTACCTAAGTGCAAAGAGGATCGGAACGGTTTCACACCGGACAAGCTGAACGCTCACTTTGCAGGGATCTCAGTCTCATCACACGAGAATATTGAATAAACAATGGATGATATCGTGTCAGTCTCAAAGGAAGGCTTCACATTCAAGTCCACAAAATTTAACGAAGTAGCCCTGGCCATCAAACATTTTTCCTCACAGCAGGCCCGTGGGGTTGACGGGGTCCCTCGGATTGTGATTGCCAAGGCTCTTCCGGCGCTCTAGGTGATCTTGTAGTACATATCTTCAACTCACAATATACCTTTCCAGAATCTTGATGGAAGCATACACAGATAATTGTATTGGAGAAGACTGAAGCTCTATCAGCGGTCTCGTATTTTCGTCCCATTGCGCTGCTGTGCTTTCTCTCCAAGGTTCTAGAAAAGATCGTACATGACCAAATCACGGAGTTACTTAGGGCCATGCGGTAGCCGTGCAAGCTAAATTTTGTTCCCAGAATACTCAAATTCTTTTGCGATTTGGGCTAAACGACGAGTTGTGCCACACTTGTTATCATCCAACTTGAATGGCTCAACTCGTCGTTTAGCCCAAATCTCAAAAGAATTGGAGTATTCTGAGAACAAAAATGTGTGTATATTATAGGTTAGGATGTCCCAGGCGCCCAATGGTCCCCACTTTTCTGCAATAATCTAATGATTTGGGCTGAACACTGAGTTGTCGAGAATAAATCGGGTGATAACAATAACTAGGACAACTCATCTCAAACTTTGTACCATTAAAATTTTCACATAAGTGATGAATGGAACTTTACGGCCGGGCTGCACGGCTACTGCATGCCCTTAAAGATAAGAACTTACTAGTTCGCTTCCAATCTAGCTTTAAGCAACACCACAGTACCCATACTGTTCTTCTCAAGTTGACTGACGACATCAGGATCGGTATGGACAGAAAGAAGCACTTTGCTACTGCTTTTCGACTTTAACAAGGCCTTTGATACCATTTCACCTTCCAAATTATTTAATATATACACTGCGCCATTTTGGCTTCTCGAGATCGGCGTTCCTATGGATTAAATCATGATTACAAGGTCGTACCCGAATCGTCATATCAAAAAACGGTAACTCTAATTGTCTCGCCACCAATCTTAGGTATTCCGCAGGGCTCGGTTCTTAGGCCACTACTCTTCAGCTTGTACGAAAATGACCTGCCTGGGTTACTTCAAGGAAAATTAGTGAATCGTCTTTTTTATGTGGACGATCTGCAAATTCATATCCAAGTGGAGGAGAATGAAATCAGTCAGGAAATTGCGTGACTAGGCAAAATAGGGTGACTGATCGCTAAATGGGCTAAGGCGCCCGGTCTGCGACTCAACGCCGGTAAGACCAAAGAGATCTTCTCCAGTTCTGAGAAGAATGTGGAAAATTTGCCCCAGATGGACTTGCCGGGGGTTGAGATTTACAGAAAGGAGTCCTTGTTCCCGTCAGTAAAACAGTCGCGAGCCTTGTAGTAACATTAGACAGCGAACTCACGTGGAATTCGGGCGCCCATGTCAGGGTGATGCCAGAGAAAAATAATTTAGCATTCCATGGATGAGGACTGACGGTGGTGGTCGATCTTTCCAAAGTCAATGTGCTCACTTTTGGAATTTTCTTCTCCTTGGGATTCGGCACGTTAGAACTTCGATACAATTCAAAGAGGCAGTGAGGATATCCTTGACGACACTCCCTCCACGTGTGATTGATGTGAATGAAGGGTATTTTTCTAACTTGTGAGGACTTTGAGATAATTGTCATTATTAATTCTCGATGGCTTAGTCACATGACTGGTTCTTACGACTTTAAGTTTAGGTTTGAGCTTACGTCAGGAAAATCTTTGAAAGCCTTATTCAGAATCATATCTGTATGTACATTCGACCCGTCTATTTCTGGGCTGATGCAAACAGTTTCCCCGAATTTTTAAATGAAAGAGAAGTGAATGCGCCCATCGGGTGTGAACTTTGCTTATGGCAACCCAAAAAAGCCTTGGATTCAGAAGTTAATCGACCAATTTTGACTAGCAAGAAGATACCCAAATCATCGATTTGATAACTCTCAGTCTCACATGAAGGGCTGACACAATTCGTGCCTCTATTACTCATCATGCCAAGTGTACATTTGGTAGATCTAAATCTACTATGAAACTATAGGTTTATTCGATTATGCTGGTTCGGACCGGTCGGAGAGCTCCGAACTCTCGGACCTCTCTCTCTTACCCATTGCATTAGAAAGAGAGGTCCGAGAGTCCGAGTGCTCCGACCAGCATAATCGAATAAATCTTATGAATGACGAGGTCAATGGATGTATCGAGCCGAAACTCACATTTGCAATATTCATAGTTTCATAGTAGATTTAGATCTGTCAAATGTCTGGTCCCATGATGAGTAATAGAGGCGCGAATTGTGTCAGCTCTTCCTGTGAGACTAAGACTTATCAAATCGATAATTCGAATCTATTCTTGCTCGTTAAAATCGGTCGATTAACTTTCGAATCCAACAACTTAGAATACGAGCGATCAAACTCTTCTCAAAATGAGCCTTCAAAGGAAATCAGACTGTCATTTCTTTCTACTGCACCCTAGTCTCTTGTAACCACTGTCTTGTACGTGTTCAGATCGAAATATGTAGGATATTCTAATTTTTAATCCGCTCATTCATCAGAAGCAGCCACCTTGATAACCGTCAATCTACGAAGTTGATAGCTATAACGGCAAGAGTGTTATTTTTAGTAAAATCTGTTTCGTACAACCGTGACATGTAAGCGCGAGACTAGCATCGGTTTCAGTTTCTACGCCAAGAAATGTACAAGTATATGTGGATGCGTTGTTTTTGACCCAAAATGCCGTTGTCCAGTGTTGGGATGTGACAACCATGTTAAATTCTGGGGGCATGCAATAGTTCTCGACTCGCCGTAGATGGCGTTATCGAGTAACAAACATGTGTTGAGCTCGGGATGTGTGGACGCCATGTTTGACTATGTTGTTACATTCCAGTTATCATTTTATCGGAGGTCATTAAAGAGGGAATTTGGCTTGTGCTGATCACCCTTATCATTTTATTCGAAAAATATTTCAAAATACATGGGGGACAGTATCAAATCTTATTCTTCACCTCTAGGTGCTTATGTTGAGTTTCTCCAAAATGCTATTTTCAATCAATTTGAGTTTGCTTATAGCAAAATTGAGACTATGAGCCACTGCGAGACGTGAGAATTAAATCTATCCAATACATTAAAAAATTCTTCATATGTTTCTGAGTTTGATAATTCTAACTGATCCTTTGAGCTCGAAGATCCATAATTTACTCGTTTTCATGGGATATTTTTCAGCAAGTAAGGGCCGTTCACGAAAGCCACCACGGAAACGCCGAAAAATAGGCCACCGTGAAGAGAAGATTGAAAGAAAAAACTTGATCGCGCTTGATAATGAAGTAGGAGATAACTCTGTCAAAATCAGCAGTACAGAACAGCTCCGAGAAACTAGAAGAACATTCAGAATAAGGAAAAATGGAACGAGTTATTATGAAGGAAGTCGCGTTCGTCTTAAGAATCAAACTCATATCGATAGAGAGAACCCCATTTATCATGCTCCATTCAATTTTGGTTGGAAACGAGAGGTAGTCCATCGTTTGAATGGGAAATTTATTGATGTATACTACTATCCTCCCAAGATTGAAGAAGATAAAAAGGAAAGTAAAAAACAAACCATGCACAAAATGGTATCAAAACTGAGGAGTTACACAGAAATAGCAAAGTATCGTGAGTATTGAGAATAATCTTGAAGTACTATTCGGGCATACCATAATTTGTATCGTTTCTTTTTAGTGGAAGTTTTCTACAAAAATCGAGCATTGACGATAGATAATTTCACATTCGTCAAGGAATCTCTTGGTTTCAATGATCCTGAGAAAGATGTGGTTCGTTGTGCGAAAGACATGTTTGCGAAAGAAAAATCAAAGGTCGGTGTGAATTTTTTCCCCATTACTCGTGTTATAAACATTATCAATCACGTTCTCCCTCTCATTATTCAAGGAAACCACTTTTGATCAAGTACCTCTGATAGAAACACGGAAACGGTCGGAAGTGCCGCAGATAGAAAAAATGTTGGATGGGAAATCAAAACTGAATGGTCTAACTGAAAAATGTCCCAACAAGCTGGTAACGTCGAAAATCAAGTATTGTCCGAATGACAAGGTCCCAGAAAGTAAGGTTTTGATAGAATTCAGCTCTCTATCAATGAATTCTTATAATACTGCTTTTGGAACTTTTTCAGCCTCAAGTTTTGTACCTCCAGAAGAGAACAGATCACCTCAAGTGTCCACCTCGACCGAACAAATGCCCTTCACATCTCAGAAAGATCTTAATGTTACGGATAGTCGAAAAAAAAGTGCAGAAACTCCACTGCTAAGTTCATCAAAGTCATCCATGTGAGTCATCCATGTGGGTTTGAATCTTCTTTAGCGGAATATCAGTGTTGGAATCGTATTATGGAAATCCAAGATTGCATTTTCATGATTCATATAATGTTCTCTCAGTGGTTTTAATAAAATCCTCGATATTTTGCTAACCAGACAACTTCGTGCACGAGTTCATCAGCCCCTTTACGATGAGGATTTGATCATGAGGAAACTTCGATACGTGCCTGTAACCAAAGTCTCTCGACGAAAATCACGTGCTGGAGGTCTCAATGGGTGAGTAACTATTTTCAAAATTTCTCCACGAGACTCTTTTTGAGGCATACTCCAATTATTTACAATGAACATCCGTGTGCGTATTTGAACATTAATTTGCATATGTTCAAGCATCTAGCTGAGCTTGAATCTGTTGCATCAACCCTTACAGTGGTTAACGTAGTATTAGCACACTCTGAATTTCATCTTGATTAGAAGAACTGAAACCCGACTTCTCGTAGATCCGGGCTTCAGGTGTAAATCGATTTGGCGAGTTATTTCGGATGTAACGTCCAGAAAATTTTAACTCATTCTTTCTTCATTTATATGAATATATGAGGTGCCCAGAATACATTATTAGCAGAGGTCAAAACGCCCATTTTTGTGAATTCCCCCAAAAATCGAGCTTTAATTGCTCATTAGACACTAATTTATCTTACCATAATCACTTTGAAAACGAATCTTGCGATTTTCAACATGATATTTACAATAGTATATTACGTATGAGTAGTTCCACGCGAAAGCGACCCACGAAAAAGGGTCATGTCTCGGATCCTTTTGTTAACATTCTTATTCGATTCTATGGTACAAAATATGAACTTTTCACTACCTATGGGGTCCCAAAAATTTTTTTTGGTCCCATGGCGAGAATTTTCGAAAATGAAGTAAAATACATTTTCTTAAAATTCTAGCAGCTTTTTTGCACTAAAGTGCGAATAAGTCGAGTTTGCTCCCAGATAAAGATATGCGACTTGCGGCATTCGAAAGGTCTTTCAAAAACCTATCAAAATCGCTATTGAAAAGTTGTTTTTGGGGTTATGGGCAGCCTGTACGAGCAAAAGTGTAAAAATCACTAAACAGTGAGTTTCTCAGTTGCCTATTTTTTTCAATTTTTGAAAATCACATATTTGATGTAAAATTTTGTGTTCTTCCAGAAAAAAGTGGTCCTGATTTCCTTTTCCGACGTCTAAGGCCTGTTTCTTCAAATTTTCGCAAACCTATTTTTTAGGCAGTTTGGAATTGTCTGTTTACTGCGCATGCGCAGGAATTTGGACTGTTAGAACCAATCCCATTGGGAAGCCAAGAAAATTTCCTTCAAAATGACCACTTGGCAAAGTCAATTTCATCAATTTGGCTCGGAGCTACAACGTTTGAAAGACCACCGAATCTCGATAACAACAAGAGGTGGATCGGAGACACCGCGACAATAGTAGGAAAATCCGGGCGCGATCTCTGGCCCGGTGTATCGTTTGCCTATTGACGCACTCGAGCTGAAGCTTCATCTTTTGTAGGCTGTAACTCCGAGCTAAATTGATGAAATTGACTTTGCCAAGTGGTCATTTTGAAGGAAATTTTCTTGGCTTCCCAATGGAATTGGTTCTAACAGTCCAAATTCCTGCGCATGCGCAGTAAACAGACAATTCCAAACTGCCTAAAAAATAGGTTTGCGAAAATTTGAAGAAACATGCCTTAGACGTCGGAAAAGGTAATCGGGACCACTTTTTTCTGGAAGAACACAAAATTTTACATCAAATATGTGATTTTCAAAAATTGAAAAAAATAGGCAACTGAGAAACTCACTGTTTAGTGATTTTTACACTTTTGCTCGTACAGGCTGCCCATAACCCCAAAAACAACTTTTCAATAGCGATTTTGATAGGTTTTTGAAAGACCTTTCGAATGCCGCAAGCCGCATATCTTTATCTGGGAGCAAACTCGACTTATTCGCATTTTAGTGCAAAAAAGCTGCTAGAATTTTAAGAAAATGTATTTTACTTCATTTTCGAAAATTCTCGCCATGGGACCCCATAGGTAGTGAAAAGTTCATATTTTGTACCATAGAATCGAATAAGAATGTTTACAGAAGGATCTGAGACATGACCCTTTTTCGTGGGTCGCTTTCGCGTGGAACTACTCGTATGGAGTGCTGGAATAAGTATATTACACAACAAGTGCGAGAAGGTCAATTTCCGCACAAGTTGCCAAACGAGTGCGAGAAGTTAATATTCACGCACACTTTGGAACTTCTCGCACAGCCAGAAGAACACATTCACTGTACTTCTGGGTGTGCGTAAAGTTTCAAAGTATCCGTGAATGTTACTTCTCGCCGCCTCGCGCGAGTTGGCAACGTGTGCGGAAACTTCTCGCACGTGTTGCGTATTAGTACATTTCGATACAAGGGTGGAAAAACTTTTTTACGTGTCCGAGTGATGGGTTTCCGGCCTGAGCCGTAGGCGAAGGTCGGAATCAACACAAGGATGCGAAATAGTACATTTCGATACAAGGGCGTAAAACGTTTTATTCGCGTCCGAGTGATGGGTTTCCGGCCCGAGCCGCAGGCGAGGGTCGGAATCATCACGAGGATGCGAATAATAGGTTTTACGGCCGTGTATCTAACTATACTTTTCGATAAACTGTGAGTAAAAGTCGACAAACTGTGCGCAAAGTGCACTTTTACGCACAGTGTATCGAAAAATAAGTTTTACACCCGTGTATCGAATACTATTTTTTGACAAACTGTGAGAGAAAGTGAAAAATCAGTGCGGAAAAGTTACTTTCTCGCACAGTGTGTCAAAAACTATTTTTTGCAACTGTGCGCGAAGTTGTAATTAAATGCACCACTGTCCGAGCGAGATTATCTTAAAAACAAAGTTTCGAAGAGAGGCCGAATTCAGAGGGATGATGTGACATCATATTTTGGAACTGTGCGTAAATGAAAATTCATTAAGGTGAAAAGTTACATTCACGCACTCTCCACCAGAAGTCTCATTTTTTTACAACTTCGCGCACACAGTTGCAAAATAGTACATTTCGATACAAGGGCGTAAAACGTTTTATTCGCGTCCGAGTGATGGGCTTCCGGCCCGAGCCGCAGGCGAGGGTCGGAATCATCACGAGGATGCGAATAATAGGTTTTTCATTACTCTAACCTAAAAATACCGGGTTTAAATAGGATTTTAGGGTTCTCGTAATGAAAAAATATATCCGCACCTCGCTTGCAAACCCATTTTGGGCACTGGAGGACATGTCTGTCTCGCTTCGCTCGACAGACAAACTGTCCTAGTGCCCAAAATGGGCTACCGCGCTCAGTACGGAAATATACTATTACGGCCGTGTATCGAACTATACTTTTCGATAAACTGTGAGTAAAAGTCGACAAACTGTGTAGGCCAGTAATTCTGGACTTCGAACTGTGCATGAGTGCCAAAGGACGGTCCTATTTTTTTTTCGATGCGGGATACCCTATAGAACACCCCCCCATAAAATGGAACAACCCCAGGGGTGCGCAAAAAATTACAACAACAAAATAGTGCGAAATTTTGTACTTTTTTGCGTTATTTCGCATCCCGGGGAGCCGTTATAATATTTGGATCATTTTTCATGGTACTATGTTGTAGGCGATGAAATTCTCTAAATTTTTAAAAAAAAACCATAGTAAAATTCTTTCCGTAACTCGAGATAATTAGCAACAAAGCTGGAAAATGCCAAAAATTTCCTTCATTTTTCATTTTGAGGGAAGCCAATGGATCGATGTGTACTTGCTGGAAAATGTAGCCCTCATAGAGTACTATATGTAAAAAAAAAATCAGAGCGTTCCGTCAATAAACATTGACGCTATTCTAATTGTTTATCCCAAATTGTTGTTTTTTGCAATAGCCGTAAAAATTTTCCACGTGCACTAAAGTTGTCGCAAAAAATCAGAGAGCTTCCTGGAACCCTCAACTATAAGATACGATCATAAAACCGGTCACTTTGTTACAAAAAATCGTCTCTGGAGCCAATTGTTTATAAAAATCGGAAATTGCCGATTTTATTTTGCACACAATTCCGCGAGTAATGGATATATGGAAAAATTCATTTTTGGACGTTGTAGTACTAATTCTGCTCTAAATTTTTGAAAAAAAAAACATCACTCCAAGACCTTTTGGACCGGAGATACCGATTTTTTTTTAAAAATCGATATTTTATAAACAATTGAATATTAAGGGCCGAAATTTGCGGAAAATGGTAGAAAAATGTTCAAAGTTTCATATACAGAATGTTTGGTTCACATACCTTGACTTGCGTCCTTGTCCCAGCAGGTGAAAGTTAATGTTTCCTTTATCTCGCTTGAAAAAAGCTGCAGGGGTGAGGAGTGGGGGTACTCCCGCGGCAGCGTGGCGGGCCGACCAGAAACTGAGCCGCGCTCTTCAAATCCGAGCGCCCGGAATTTTTGACGATATCTCGGGTCCTACTGGACCGTTTTTGATCATTTCTTTTTTAATTTGGGGTAGCTTTCAGAAAAAAACACAATGGCGCATTAATTATAAGGATTTTAACGGCCATTTTGGGTGAATAAGGGGTACCGTGAAAATAAGAGGTTTTAGTCCAATTTTTCCCTTGTATCAACTAATGTTTCTCACAGAAACATTCTGAATCTGTTGAACGTGGATAATCGATAAGGGAAAGCTCCTCGGAAAATTTGAAAATCATGAAAATTTTTCCGAAAAAAAAAAAAATTCTATTGAAAAGCGCATAATCACCAAAAAAAATAAGCAGAGGGAACACCATATCAGTTTTCATTCTGGAAAATCCGGAATCCGGGAAATATTTCCAAGTTTTACCACAACAATTCATAAGATGCCAATTCTTCGAAGAGAGATTTTTATTCGTACTACACTATGATGAGCTGTGATAAAGAATAACAGAAAGGACACCGCAGAAAAAGCGGAGATTTCTGCCCTCGGTGGATTTTCACAAGAAATCAGAAACAGATAGATGAAAACGCGCTAATTACGACGACACCGCGGAAAAGTCGGACTAAATTCGCATTTCGTAGCACGATTCGTTAGAAAATCAGTTTTTACTTGGGTTAGGTTGACTGTCTGTGTTTACACTGGCGAGTCGTAGAACGCAAAAAATCGATAATAGCAAATCAAGCCATCCGGTCCGCACTCTTGGTTTTGCATAGAATAGGAATCATTTATAAGGTAAGTACCCAACTTGCCCCCATTAAGCCATTTTCTTAATAACTTTGGCCCATCTCCATATTTTCCAACGTAATTCAGCTCATTTTAAAGCTTGTCTCAAGACCTTTAAAATGAGCTAAGATACGTCCAATTTGAATGAAGTGGAGCCGAGCTGTTTGAATTCTCCCAAAAGGTGATTTTTGAGAGTTCACAAAAGTGTGTACCCAACTTGCCCCCATCATTTAAAACAATGTAAATCGGCGATGAAGTGAATGGAATCGCTTTGATCCGTTTTGATCACCGTGCAGCGACATTTGTAGCTTTGCTGGCCCAAGACATCGTTTCCGACCTATTTTGACGTGATAAACACGTTCTGAGTGGTAAAAAAAGCCGTACTGCACGCCTTTCTGAGATGACCATATGGGGGCATGTTGGGTACACTCCGATGTCGGCCTTCTTGATTCTCAAACCATCTTCGTGTTTTGTTCATAAAATCGCTCCAAATCAGAGTTCTGCAACCCTGAAGAGCGAATTTTGAAGGTCCTGAGACAAGGAATCGAATGCGCTAAGATACGTCAAGATTAGTCGAATAAAAATAAGTTGGCACCGGTTTTAGCGAACGCGATTTCCTCCTCGATTTCTTAGCCGTGCAAACACGAAAAATGGAAAACTCACTTTATATTTCCTGGAGAACGCAGAAATGATCCGGGGTCGATGAAAACTACGTATTTTCTCATAATTCAACATAACAAACGTAAAAAAATTGCGGGAAGGTCAACGAGCGCCCATTCCTGAGATCGGCATATGGGGGCAAGTTGGGTGCAGAGGCAAGTTGGGTACACTTACCTTAGTATCATTTGAGTGTTGCAGAGTATTCGTACTGAGGGCTGGGTAGTTACGCTACAGTACGAGTCTGAAACCAGACATCAAGCGGAGAATTAGGCTCAGCCCCCAGCAATTGGCAGTTGTATTTTGAATCATGACAAGTATGAATTTTTCACGTGAGATGATCGTTATGCTGCGTACCGTGTCGATCTATTCGTGGTATTTCCATTGTTAGCCGAAGGTGCTCATTACACGTATTCTGCACGATACGCAGTTTTTTCTAGAGTGACACTTTTACGAATTTAGTCATAACATTGATGATGCAGTCCGAATTCATCAATTCGTTCGAACAATAAAATGAGCTAGTTTTAACTGATCTAGAGGTGATAAAAATATCAAGATTTTCTTTAAAATGCACAACCCCCAATACAAATCCTCTGCGATTCGAGAGCACGGATCGGATATCTTGATGTGCTGTTATCGATTTTCGTGTTCCACAACTCTCTCGCCAGTGTAAATAGATAGTCAACCTAACCAAGAGAATACTGATTTTCTAATGAATCGTGCTACAGAACGCGAATTTAGTCCGACTTTTCCAGGGTGTCATCGAAGTCAGCGTGTTTTCTTCTATCTGTCTCTGATTTCTCATGAAAATCCACCGAGGGCAGAAATCCTCGCTTTTTCTTGTCCTTTGTAATGAAGAATCAAAGTCCATAGCATATACCCCGATTTCCGGATTTTCCAGAATGAAAACTGATATGGTGTTCCCTCTGCTTATTTTTTTTGGTGATTATGCGCTTTTCAATAGAATTTTTTTTTTCGGAAAAGTTTTCTTAGTTTTCAAATTTTCCGAGGAGCTTTCCCTTATCGATTATCCACGTTCAACAGATTCAGAATGTTTCTGTGAGAAACATTAGTTGATACAAGGGAAAAATTGGACTAAAACCTCTTATTTTCACGGTACCCCTTATTCACCCAAAATGGCCGTTAAAATCCTTATAATTAATGCGCCATTGTGTTTTTTTCTGAAAGCTACCCCAAATTAAAAAAGAAATGATCAAAAACGGTCCAGTAGGACCCGAGATATCGTCAAAAATTCCGGGCGCTCGGATTTGAAGAGCGCGGCTCAGTTTCTGGTCGGCCCGCCACGCTGCCGCGGGAGTACCCCCACTCCTCACCCCTGCAGCTTTTTTCAAGCGAGATAAAGGAAACATTAACTTTCACCTGCTGGGACAAGGACGCAAGTCAAGGTATGTGAACCAAACATTCTGTATATGAAACTTTGAACATTTTTCTACCATTTTCCGCAAATTTCGGCCCTTAATATTCAATTGTTTATAAAATATCGATTTTTAAAAAAAAATCGGTATCTCCGGTCCAAAAGGTCTTGGAGTGATGTTTTTTTTTTCAAAAATTTAGAGCAGAATTAGTACTACAACGTCCAAAAATGAATTTTTCCATATATCCATTACTCGCGGAATTGTGTGCAAAATAAAATCGGCAATTTCCGATTTTTATAAACAATTGGCTCCAGAGACGATTTTTTGTAACAAAGTGACCGGTTTTATGATCGTATCTTATAGTTGAGGGTTCCAGGAAGCTCTCTGATTTTTTGCGACAACTTTAGTGCACGTGGAAAATTTTTACGGCTATTGCAAAAAACAACAATTTGGGATAAACAATTAGAATAGCGTCAATGTTTATTGACGGATCGCTCTGATTTTTTTTTTACATATAGTACTCTATGAGGGCTACATTTTCCAGCAAGTACACATCGATCCATTGGCTTCCCTCAAAATGAAAAATGAAGGAAATTTTTGGCATTTTCCAGCTTTGTTGCTAATTATCTCGAGTTACGGAAAGAATTTTACTATGGTTTTTTTTTAAAAATTTAGAGAATTTCATCGCCTACAACATAGTACCATGAAAAATGATCCAAATATTATAACGGCTCCCCGGGATGCGAAATAACGCAAAAAAGTACAAAATTTCGCACTATTTTGTTGTTGTAATTTTTTGCGCACCCCTGGGGTTGTTCCATTTTATGGGGGGGTGTTCTATAGGGTATCCCGCATCGAAAAAAAAATAGAACCGTCCTTTGGCACTCATGTCGAAAACTCACGAATTCAGAGCTAGAATTACTGGCCTAGTGCGCAAAGTGCACTTTTACGCACAGTGTATCGAAAAACTTTTTTCTCCGTGAAAATCATGCTGGACGTCGGCTTCGCCCAACAAATGTCTTTTTACTACCAAATTTTCCAGTGAAACTCACGTCATTTTTGTTCATTGCTTGGAGAGAATGTGTACCGGTTCTCAGATAACTGAGATGGAAGGAATAAACTATTCCATGTAATTTCCTAGATTAATATGATTTCCTACAAAAATGTTTGATAATTGAATGACTTGAATGCCAAAAGTTTACCTCATTCGTTAGAATGTAACTCTGTTCCACGTGAACAATGAAGAGTGTGATAAAACGCGTAGGAACCATATGAAAAACTTAATATTATATCCGAATTTTGAAAATAGTCATGATACTGGGAGAGTTTGCCTAGTCAATCATTTTCTCCACAATATCTAATATGTTAAATAGTAGAAGTACAATTGATCGACTTTCTGGTTTGTTGACTTTAAGATATGTGTGAAGTTAAGGATAGTGTGTATAGTGATCTAATCTTGTAAATTTTGTTCAATTGAAGCATCAAGCGTCAAGCCAAGAGTTCTCCGATCACTCCTATCCTATGCGTGGTTTCATCGAGTGTACAAGATGCCTCGCTCAATATTCCTTTATCATCTACGGCATCGGAGAGTTGTCAAGTGAATCCTGCATTCCTCGACGTTGATCCATTGGCTTTACCAGAACCGAAATCAAATTTGCGATCGGAAACGAGTCCGACGAGGGAATCTCAACTTGATGAACAAATGGCTGAATCTCATGATCAGATTAGCTCAACATTTGATTCAATTAGCAGGGAAATGAGTACTTCTAATGAAGGATTCAAGATCGAGCCCGAAGTTTATGTCGTTGGACCCAACAGTAATATTCTCGATGGTAGAGATTTTGTTTGCATCAGTGACGATTGCTCGGGGGAAATATTTCAATTGAAAGTCTTCATGAGAGAAGTGAACTCTTTGAATGATGAGGTGGAGATTCGACGATTTAGCATCGAATTTGATGCTGCTCCTATCTATACTCGTCTCTGTATGACGCTTGAGAATATTTTCCCCAATCTCAAAAATAGATCTTTCACGCTGGAATGGGAAGGTAAATTATTAATCCAACTACTGTATAGTAGTTATCGATGCTGATCTATTTCTTACAAGAGTTTTAATATGAATACTTTCTTCCGTTACAGATTCTGAAGGAGATAGAGTTTCAATTTCGAGTTCCGTAGAACTCAGAGAAGCTATAGAATCAATGAGAAATTGTAAGGTGATGAAATTTTACTTAACAGCTGGTGGCTGCGATACGCTGTCGAGCTCGATTACTAGGGCAAAGAATATTTCATTAAAACCTTACGATGTGAGGTAAGAGCAAAACGCTTGTTAACGCAAGAGCTATGTGTTTTGCGTGATTTTATCATTGGGTTTTTCATTTCCTATTACCTCTACAATTCTTACGACAGATAGAACTCAGAGATGTCCATGAGGACAAATTTGGTAATTTATCTGATCAAATTCACCTCGTTTACTCACGCACCCATTCTATTTTAATCAACGTAGATCGTGAACGTGACTATGGTTTTAAGAGGAAACCAGACCTCTTTGGAATATCTGAATGAACCTATTGAAGCACGGAAAACAGATTCCTAGGTGCCGGAGTATGTATTGATGGGTCCATCGGGAGTCTCAAAATGACTGAAATGTCTTCGATTGTGCATGGTATTTTTTTGGAGAATAATACTTTCCCAACACCAATTCCAACGATTTCACTTCTCATCTTTACAAAAGGGGGAAAACACTACTGTTCGGGGCATGCATTTTCACGACTTGAATGATCTAGATTATACGAATTCTTTTGAACTTTGATTGATTGTTATAATACAAAATAAGTTTTAGGAATGAAATTGTACCAAATAATCTCAATTTGATACTTTTATTTGGAAGAATTCCATTTGATTCAGTTCTAGTATCTTTATTGAAATAAAGGACGATGTATTTGTTAATTTTTTACAAGGCTAATTGTCTAACCTATTGCGCAATTCCTCCACCAATCCATATTGTCGACTCGACAATACAGTGTATCATATTATTCTCAATACCAGATAAATAATATCGTCACAACTCACAAAATTTGGTCAGGTGGGTCCAATCGCTTCGTCTCCGTCAGTTGATGGAGCTTCATCATCCGCATCCCTAGAGTTATGTGAAGCTCATGCTTAGGTATTTCGGTCATTAAACGAATAGACATGGTCTAATGTAACGAAAAAAAACTTGGTATTACTGAGTTCAATCGTTTTAACTGAAGAAGCAGAAAAAAATCCTCGAGACTCCAAATAAATTGTCCATGGAACCGCGATATTTAAGCCACGAGCTCTCCAACAGCTCTGACACTCCAGGTTCATGGAGTCCAAATGGGAATTGTCAGTAAAAATTTATATCACGGTCAACTATATATTGGAATTTTCTCATTGGCATGCGTCGGGGATATATGCGAGTTTGCTATACATAAAATCGTTAACTACGTCCTATTATATGGAGATAGAGTAACTTCGGAATAGATTGGAGGAAAATTAAGAGTACAACACTTGTTCAGCTGATGAGTGTTTGTTTTTCAACTATAACTAATTTGGGAGAGTGTTTATCGAGCGAAAAACGATTTTGAGCGCTTAATATTATACATATAATTTAATCTATTTTCGATATTATAAGTAAATCTAAAGCAATTGTGACAAAGTACCTATCATACGCATACCAATTGAATTGAGACGTCGCAGCTTACCATAGAGACTTATTCGAGGTGTCAAGCGTGGCCTAGCAGACAATGTATAAGAGATAGGAGTTGGCAGAGCGACAGTTCAATATTCTGCCACGTTACGCGTTCATCCGTGGTATTATGGCGCTGTAGTCAGGATTGACACCTCGAATAAGTTGATAACAATTCACTGATACAGAGATAGGTATAGGTATAGCTCCGAGCAAAATCATTAATGTGGGATAAACGAACAAATCAAATGGGACGTATGGTGCGCGCCAAATTACTGGACTCTCTCTATCTCTTTCTCTTGCTCCTCGATTGACTCCGCTCGCCAATAAATCGCCACGCTCCGCTAAATTCCAGTCTGCTCAAATCTGCTGAACACTCAGCAGGATGAGTCGTCAATTGTCAATAAGTTAATATACTGATATTACTAGTGTATACCACTGTGACTTTAACTTACAAGACTATTTCAAAACCTTTCGACAACCTTGCAATAAGATATCGTCAGTGCATCCCATCAGAACAAGACCGCTGCCCGCAGTTGTGATTGTCGTGATAAGATCGAGTAGAGATTGACGTGAACAATCACGTTTTGGAATCAAACGGTCTGTCTGTAGCAGCTTTTCAGGAACTCTGAGATTTGCATATCTTATTAGATTTTGCGCATATCGCACGACACTTAAGCCTAGTGAGAGAAAAAAGTTCTCAGGTAAGTGTATTGAGATAAAATCAATGTAACGACTGCAAACACTCTGCTCCCTGTTGCAACTTTGCATTCGAGCACTAATTTTATATGTTGATGGAGCTAAACTAAACAATAAAAGATATCACCGCTCCCCACTGAAGGGAGATATAGATCAAACCACTTGGATTTTATGCCCAGTTGAGTCAAGACTTTGATCGATCCATGTTCTTCGACTTTCAGATTTGCAAGAATGGAGGAGATCGAGATTCAAATCCAGAAGAATATTGAAAAGGGACATTTTCTTGATTATGAACATGGTAAGTTTTTTATGAACCTAGGCTTTGAAATCTATTAATCAAATAGTAGAGTAAAACACCAAAGTGAAACACCTGTTGGTTTTAAAGAATGCGTTCCATATAGGAAGGTTCTACTTAGGGAGGGTGAAAAACATGCAGGAGGGTCAAATGATTCTTGAATCTTTGTTTCACACACGAAGGTGATTTTACATGTAGATCAAGTTGTTCCACTTGGGATATTTTGCTGTAGCACACTCAAACAGGCTCCATTGGTGGGAAGCATCATTCAAGAGCATTCTTCATCAAACTTCACTAAATATTCCATGCAGTAGTCTAGCAAAATTGATCAAATTTGCCTACATCAAGCGGTGTACTTATTTTAGGATATTTGTTTAACTGTGGCGGGCATTGATATTTTGCTTCAACATCATTGGCATCTCACATGATTGTTGATCCATGACTCGGGTATTATTCAAAAAAGTGTTGCATATCTACAATACATGCACCATACAGGTGTATGTAGACTGGTTATATTAATTTCCTCTTAACACTCGCCATGCCGCTCTTAGGAATTTGGTCTACACTTTGGGGGGATGAAGTTGAATATATGTGAGAAGTCATGATTGATAGGGTAAATTGAAGAATCTAATGAAGAAAACTATTGCGTAGAACTGGAAAGTAATGTCTAATAGCTAGCCTAATAGCTAGCCATTTGAATTACTTACTCAATGAGAAAAGTTGTGAAATCCTTGAATTTTTAACAGTACCTTTATGGATGTCAGATACTTTCTAGAAATCACGCGATGTTTGTAATCCACCAACTGTGTGATTCTAGTGTTAAATATCTGTAACCGCAAAAGTTTGTTATTTAGGTCACTACTTCTTGGGGTTCATAGAGGAACTGTTTGACAGAACTCATAGCTTTGAAAAGTCCTTACTAAAACAATATTGCTATAACTAAATCATCGCATGAACTCATTACATTATGATCATTTTCAATGATGAAACATTTCATCTTCCTCACTATAAAGAATAATCGAAATGAAAATCATCAGCTAATACTCCTTGAATATACTGTAACGTAAGCAATAAAAATCAACATTTTTCATCAATTCTCGGGGAGAAGAAGCCTAGAATCCTATCATCGTATTTTTTAAGAATCTGGTCAGTGACTATCATTCCCAAAATTAACCCACCAAACAGTGAATGTTGCCTCAACGTTTCTGGAACGTCGCAATTGCACCCTCGGAACGTTCCGTAAATAGTCGGAAACCCCGTTGCTGGAACGTTTAAGCAACGTAAAATGTCTACGAGCTGTCTGTTGTCTCGTTTCAACGGTTTTTCAAACGTTGCACAAACGTTTCCGAGATGGTTCTTGTGCAACCAAGACTTAGAAAATTTTTTGTTAAATAAACAAATAAATTGTTTCTAAAATTTTGTGTCTCGCAAGCTATCAGCTCCATCCCCGTTCAATCCCATCGATAGCGCTCAATCAGAAACATACCCACTTAGTACAAGAAAGACGGTGAGATTGTGCTTGAATGCAACAAGAGCCAATTAACAACAATTTATGAAAAAACAATCCATTTATTTATTCATATTCACAACGTCCAGAAACGTGCTGGAAACGTTGAGACAACAGACATCTCGTAGACATTTTACGTTGCTTAAACGTTCCAGCAACGGGGTTTCCGACTATTTACGGAACGTTCCGAGGGTGCAATTGCGACGTTCCAGAAACGTTGAGGCAACATTCACTGTTTGGTGGGAATAGTATGGGTGGAGACATTTATCTAGTCAGAGAGAATATGGTAGGTCTCATGAAAGACAAAAGCATATCGGTTTTCATCATGTGACATCTTTCGCACCTGTGAACGATTCATCCTGGTAAAAAGTAGTTTGATGAGTGAGAGAATAATGAGTACGGTGAAGAGCTCAAGAATGATACATCTCTTATGATGATCATATAATCCACCCTCTACCAATGGTGGAGTGTAATCCAGGACGACTATGTTAGACATTATTCAAAGATTCTTGAGACATTATTCAACTCCTCAACTACCAAACAGATTTCAGAAATTCAATTACAATTCAATTTTCTATATAGAATCTATATATATGAGATATTATTTCTGTCCATCATTTGCTCAGAAATATCAAGGCGAAAAAGCAGTGCGACCTATTTAATTCTCATAAATTTCATGCTGTGTGATTGATGGAGAAATTTTTAAGATTGACGGTCCTGGCAGGTCCCAACGGAAAAAATCTGAAGATTTTTGTTTTGGGATCTTTCTAATGTGAAAAAATACCTACCTTGTACTGTATACTCGCGGTAGTCCTTGGAACTGGCATAAATTGGCAAGGAAATAGTGTGTTTCGCACCGAGTTTATGAGGTTGAAGCTTACTTCCGAACGATTTGTTTACGGCCCGAGTCGCAGGTGAAGGTCGAAATAATCACTCGGAAGCGGGGAATCTCATGAGCGAGACGCGAAAGTTATTTTTCGCAATTTTGTAGACACCCAAACATTGGGAAATTGCGAAGAGGATTTATTACGAACTCAAATGACAATATAACATTTCTTCAGCTTCAAGTCGTTTCCGACCGATAATCAAATTATACTTAGAATAGAATTTATTTGCCATACGGAATGTCTTCAACTCCTCATATGAAGGATGTTCAAGAATTTTGGCAGCGCCCAGCAGGGTCTTCTCTTCAATCTGCTATGCATATTCAAAATTTTCGAGTATCACCAGGTTTTGACACGAAATTGATTTTTGAATTTCGGTTCGTTTCGGGTCGGGGGGTCAAACTTCTGTGATAATTTCGGAGATGTAATCGATAATTTTGCTGCTGTGCATTGAAGATAAATGGAGATCAATTCCGAAATTCTCACAGGATTTTGACCCCCCGACCCGAAATGAACCGAAATCCAAAAATCAGTTTCGTGCCAAACCCTGAGTATCACTAATTCGATCACCCTAGCAGGAATCTTTTGAATAAGTGTGTGGGTTGACCTTAGTTAGTTGAAAATTAACATGGAAGATAATGCTCACTCACACGATTGCATCACTAAATTTTAGCCGATACGGAGTCAGAATTCAGATCTCAACAAAAATGCCGCAGTGTACCTTTGAGAAAACGAAGTACAGATACCGCTCCTCTGGCAAATGGAGGACAGACTGATTTTGTCTACTCTGATGATGGAATCAAGGGCAAGGGAAACAAGTCAGAGGAAACATTCTCTCCTGAACGAAAAAGATCCAAAAGACCTCGTGGTTCGTCTGATTCAGAAAAGTCAAAAAAGGGTCTCGACAGTGATCGCAGGTTAAGTCGTTCTAACAATCGCGAATCACTTGATGTAACGAATCCTTTGTACCATTTACCATTCGCTTATGGGTGGAGACGAGAGCTAGTTAATCGTGTTGATGGTCGTCACTCGGATGTCTATTATTACCCTCCTAAGCATGAAAATACAGATACCAAGAAATCTCAAGAATCACTTGCAACTAACGAAGTTGGAAAAAAAAATAAGGATAAAGATAAGAAAACATTTCCAAGAAATCAATACAAGACCTGTCCCAAACTGAGAAGCTACGTTGAAATAGCCAAGTATTGTGAGTACAAACTGTAGCATTTATATCATATCTGTGTAAGTTGATTGTTATGCATACAATAATACTTTTTCTAGTACAATCTCACCCCGAATATTCGAATTTGAAGGTGGAAAACTTTACATTCACCAAGCAATTATTGTTGGGTCATGTCAATTCTGATAGAGAATGTGTTCGTCAGGCAGTCCCCAACTGGGACAGAGGACGAAAAAAAGAAGAAAAATTGAAAGTATGTTGAGAATCATCCTGTATTTGATCGGAAACATGGATATGATTTCAACATTTCTCAGAATACTCGCTTTTTTTATTAATAATTTAGGGCTCGCAAAAATCATCACGAAAATCTGACTCAAACGATCAGATTCCTGTTGGATCAATGCTGAACGCAGGAGATCAATCGCTCTTATTTCAGAATTCATTTGTCACTACAGAAGAAGCTCTTCAAAGTGGATATTCGGGAGACGATAGATTCACAATAGAGGTTGATCCTCATGCCATCGGGAATCCAACAGTCCTAAGTTCCATACCTTCATCGGAGATCCAATCACGGGAGGCATCTACCTCGTCAGAGCAAAAGGAAAATCAAGATAACGTCTTTCAAACTTTATCACCTAAGCTATCAGATTCATCCATGTGAGTTATACTTTGACGAGGGCTCTTTCTATTTATCAAACTTTCTGATGGCTGTTGCATTGTCTAGTAGTTCTTTACCTCCTTTTCAAGAACTAATTCTCCTTCATGTAACATAGAAGAAATTCATACCTACCTCTCCATCATACGCATCGGCAAAGTACATTGATGAGAATAAAAAAAAAACATTCTGAGGAGAGGAAATACGCTCTTGAATTTGCGATGACCTGCAATTGTCAAGCACCGTGAATTTCGATAATTTGAGCAATTTGAATAACTCAAGGTCTTTTTAGCGATACAGCTCGCTTTTTAGAAGATACATTGACTAGAATCCGGATACGATGCAGATTCTTGATCGATTAGTTACATCAAACTGAGATTTTTAATGAACCCGGTTGAATTTTTTAATTCAGCCAATTCGTAGAGTTCTCTGATCCTATGAATAGCGGATTGTCTCGCATATTCTTCTTTAAACCTCACGGAAAATCTGGAAAATCCCCAGAATTTGATTCATATCATATACAGTTATACTATTGCCATGTTTCTATGGTCCAGAATGTTTTAATTTTTGTCGATTTTCAATGAAGCACTCGTTATCTCTATTCCAGACTCCTCCGCCCACGAGTCCAGAAACCCATTTATGATGAAAATATTATCATGAGAAATCTCAAAACCAGAACTGTAATGAAACCCCCACGCCAGCCTGGTCGTCCCAAAGGGTGAGTAGTAATTAATTTTCAAATTGTTGACAATGATTACACGTCCCTTCATGTGATTTTCACCCACTACCGTTTTGAATGAGAATCGTATCAATTACTGTTAACCCGGTTCAAGTATATTATTAGGCTTGTCTATCGACCACATATATCAGCTTTTCACTGAAAAATTATTTCTCTATTTGATCAATCTGTTATCAAGTTGGATAGCGCTCATTGTTGAACCATACTTTTTAGAAGTGAGGCCTAACTTGTTAAATTCTTAGTCTCCCTAATGTTTCATTTTTGCATTCCCTCAAACGCTTTGTTCAAGATCAGATAATTTGAGGCTACTTTTTCAGATCACTTTTGAAATATTACGATTGCTAAAGCGTGGTTACATCGTTATCAAAATTTTCTTCAGCTGAATCTGATGTCATTTATAATAGCCCTTGTAAAAATAAGTGCCTCATCATCATACCTGTGTATAAACATTTTCACGGCTGAACTGTGGTCATGTATGACTGCCTATCACCTATGAAGATATTAGATTTCATTTAGTGTTTGAACATGATATCAACTCGAATTCGAAAAACATTTCCCCGCGATTTCATGGTACTTAGAGCATGATCTTCAAGGACGATAATCGTCTGAAACCGTCGTTATCATTAGACGATATTAAATATCGACACGATCCTTTAATCTTGATGATTCTGTTTCATTGAAGTGCCAAGAACCGCAAGCGACACAAAGAATCTCCAGCAAATGGCCGTTTAAGCACGTCTCACACGGTAGTATCAGACGCTTCATCAACCACGATTTTTCCAACAAGTGAGACATCGCAAAATATTGATAGGGTTATTCAGCATGTCTCGTCGGTTGACTTCAATCCATTGAATTCGTCTCATGTTCAACCAAACATCCCCGCACAAGAAGTTTCAGCACAAGAATTTCAATCTGATAAGTCTTCGGTTGAAGAACAGACACCCGTTAATCAGAACCAAATTAGTTCAACATTAGATTCAATGAGCAAAAATTTGAACACCGAACCCGAGGAAATCAAAACTGAGCCAGAGATCTGTATTGTTGAACCGGAACTGCAACCCAAGATTGAAAATATGGAAACGACAGAGTTCGGAAACGTCAATCAGAGATGCACACCAGAGATCTACCAATTCAAGGTCTTTATGAAAGAAGAAAATGCTCCAGATGACAAAGTCGAAATTCGGAGGTTTAGCACTAGTTTTGATGCCACTCCCATGTACACTCATCTTTGCAATATGCTACTGACTGTTTTCCCGAACCTCAAGAACGCATCTTTCACACTCGAGTGGAAAGGTAATGCAAATTCTACTATCTGTTGAAGATTCTGCTTTCATTCAATCGATGGATTACATCTATTTTTCGTTATTTCAGATGCTGAGGGCGATAGAATTTTAGTTTCAAGTTGCTTAGAGCTGAAAGAATCTTTGAAAGTAATGAGAAATTACAAAGTGATGAAATTCTATCTCACAGTCCGTAGCTGTAAAACTTTGTATGATTGAGATTTAGAAATATTTACGTATTCCGAAAAATTACGTAGCTCATCTTTTGATAGTTGAATTTAGTTTTCTACGCAAAGTTCAGAGACATGACACGGTCAGAAAATATTTGACACATTTGATCACCCTCACATTCTTTCATTTTTAATCGCGAGACAAACGATGATTGCTCAGTCTCTTAGACTATGAAAAGTTTACGATATTCGTGGATTTTCTCGGTATTATCACTCAACGACAATCGGAACACAATGTTTTTTTCTTTATTGATTGATGATTAGCATGCAATGTTTTTTTTTTTTCATAGTATTTGTTAGAGAAAATCTTCGGAAAGGGAGTAATATCCATCTGAGGTCCCTGAAATCTGATCTGTATTTAGTATAGGGAGGATTTTCGTACTTGACTAAAATGACTGTAGGCTACTAACTATATTTTAACAAGGTATTTGTGCCTCAATTAATTTCATCAATCATATTGAAATGAGATTGAAATTGATAATTCTAAGAACTCAATTTGTACCGTGTACTATATAATTTGATAATTATTTTCGATGTGAAAATAAATAACTTTTCAGACCCTCCATAACAATTTGATTTTCAAACATGTTGTCAACGTGATGAATGAAATTTGGTATTCGTGTTCATCTGTACGTTTCATTATTTCAGTCCGAAAAATGCTATTATAGCACCAGTTTACAGCCCTGAATTTCATGATACTAGATCAAGAAGAG
Organism: Eretmocerus hayati; assembly: GCA_029851415.1. Lineage (NCBI taxonomy): Eukaryota > Metazoa > Arthropoda > Insecta > Hymenoptera > Aphelinidae > Eretmocerus > Eretmocerus hayati. The sequence continues at coordinate 139,170,787 of CM056742.1, forward strand.
AATGTGAGAATTGGGACTTTTTCACTCAATAAAAAAGCCGGCTTTTGTAACTCAAAGGCTTCATACACCTCATATCTAGGTGAAATCTTTTTAAGAACAATTAGTCGATACCATCCATTACAGTTCATTAGACTCGTCTACTGCGTTGTACATTGCTGTAAATAATCTGAAACGAGATCAATAGAGTCTTCTATACGTGGTAAATAAATTTCACTCCAGTATCTAACGTTCATACATAAATCAAGAAAAATAAAGTTGTGCAAATTTTACTTTTTGCAGGGATCCACAGTAGACCCAAACATTTCACCGCAGCGCCACCACCTAACCGGTCGGAAAACCCCAAAGCTCCTCTCACAAGTATGAAATCGGTTATGCAGCCTATTCAACGTCATCAGGATTCAAATACCGGAGGTCCGGCTTGCCAACTGGAATAAAAGCATCGTCGCACACGTGCGCTCGATAGATCCTTCGCAATTGCGGTCAATTATACATATGTGTGCTGCCTGCGTCTCTAGTCGACAACGAAGCATTTCGTAAACATCGAAGCCGCGTGTCTGGCTGGTTCATTCATATATGTGTTCACTTATAGAGTAGGGCAGAAAATGTGGATGACCTTGCGTTTGTCGTCGTCGTCGTCCGCATTTCGACTGTACACGAGAGTCCACGTCCAGGCCTCGTGGAGTAGCAAGACTGTTCACTCATCTCGTTAGTATTAGTTGCCGGTGCCGAGTGCGACGAGTAGCAATGGATTTCTATCAGAGCTGACTTTTCCGAGACTGGTAGCACGCGATCGAAGGTGTGTGTTTTCATTTTTTACTTTGCTTATGTGTTGCTCAAATATTCGGTTATGGTATGGGACTTCAAAGTTTTTTTGTGATGATTTAATGAGGCTTTTGCGCAATCTGAGATGGTTCGAGTTCATAAGAGAAAAATGCTTTGCGTGATTTTCTCTTTCACCAAGGAGTGGCTGATAAGGATTGCGATTCTCTGGGCAAATAGCACGTGGTTGCGAAGATTTGAATGCGCCGCCGGCATCGGTAGCTTTTACTCAATTTGAATTAGTCGCGCGCGAAATAAGTTTCTTCCAAATGTTTACGGGTCTTATGCGATTCATTGATTATCAAGTTGAAGTTGATGCACTCTTGATACGTGGCTTTCACCCTGATTGACCAATTTTTATGGAACAGGTATCTCGCAATTACCTATTGCGATGCTAGTATCATCAGTCGAGTCTTGTAACTTTCAATGAATCATTTTTATGGAACACCTTGACAACTGGGTGATATTTCACTAGTATTTCACTTGATTATTTGTTAAGTATCATTCATCATGAATCTGCTTTAACAACCTTGACAGCATTAGTAGTGCATCATTTACTACTTCAGTACTATGCTATATGTGATTAGAGATATCTCATCACCTGATAATAATTGTCGAATATAATTTTTTTGAAATATTGGAATACTTTTCCATGTAATGGATAGAATCTAGCATTAGTTTTGACCTGATTCTAACAATTTTCATTTACGGCTGCTGAGCCAAAATTAATGAAGAATTTTCTAATCCAAAGGGAGTTTCAATCGTGATTGTCGAAATCAAGGACTGGGCTACCCCTGTATTGCAAATCTTCGATCGAGGTAAGCAATGTGAGTATCCCAGAACTTGAAAAATGTTGCCTTAAGTGTCACTTTTATAACCCTTCCGCATGGAATTTCAAATTATTTGTTGTTGATTTACGCAGAGTACAGACTTCTCTGCCAAGTGTTCTCGCTCACAAGGAGAGGACCTGGTCTCTGGATCAACAATGTTGTCCAAATGTTTTTACAGTTTTGTATAACATAGAATATGAATAATCCAGAGTAACTCCGTCAAATGGGCCTTTTGTTCACAGCTACAGCCAAAAACATTGACATTGACAGTACATCTATAGGATATAAAAAACTTTTTAACACGGGCTTTTATGAGCAATGATAATCTCAGTGCCTGTATCTTTGGACAGGAAGCCCTTTTGACGGAGTTATACTATAGATTCTTCATATTCTAGATTATACAAAACCGTGAAAAAAATTTGGACAGAATTGGTGATCCGGTTACCTGATGGTTCTCGTCTTGTCAGTTACATCGTGTGGTTTATTACTCTAGCAGAGTTAGAAAATTCGCACGCATCATGACATAGGTGAATGAAATTTTACTTGAAGTGAACTTGCAATTATGAATCTAGTCACCATCACAGGACAGTCTTTGCTAGGAAATTTTCATAATTTTGTGGTTGTAAGTGTATGAGTTTAAAAAGCGTTCCTACATCGTAGAGCTGAAGGTTTTCTGGACCACAACTTCCTAGATAATTTTATTCTCAATTCATTCCTAAATGAAAGCAAACAACACACCGGACCCATTATGGCAATTTGAGTTGATACTTTTGATTTCTCACTGGACCGGCCTCAAAAATTTGCTCGTGTTATTTGCTGAATTTCTCTCACATCTCCGTGTTTACATGGATTCTGTGACTGATGTTTCCTTCTCAGTATCCTTGACGTATGGAATCTGTTCCCTCGTCCTAATAGACATGACATAATCAAAATTCGCACAAGTATAATAGAGTTACGTCAGGGAAGGCAAGGTCGTCGTGTGATACTTTCACGCATAAATATGGTATGGCGTTCAGGTAGATGATTGCCCATAGCGGTTATTGACGCATCGGCCGAAATCGCGTCTGGAGAAAGTTAGATTCGGAATCGAAATTCGTCCGAAGTAATAATATTTGGTCGGTGATGTAGTTATGCGTCACATGATTACAAAATTCAAGAGGCCACGAACTCCCCAAAAGGATATTATAGTTCATTATGTAAGGCTAGACAGTGTCGCAGACTGAATTTTAAGTTATTTACATTATAGAATTTTACGTCTATAGCATTCCTTGAAACGTAAAGATTTCATGTTCTTCACATTCCAGACAGCTTTTGATTCGCGTGCCATGTTGACAGTCCGGAAATCTGTCGACTAACATTATGAAAGTATTCATAGGAAATTCTTCTATTACAAGAGTACAAAGGGAATTTTTTTTTGAGTCCACTATGAAATTCAAAAGAATTTTATTTCCGTAGAATCATTGGCATACTTTATTAATACGCTAATTAGATTTGACAAACATAATCAATAATATCTTATCATCCCGAAACTTCTACCCGGTCAAGATGCTAAAAAGATTTCTTCATTACAATCGTCGATTGCAAATAAAAATTAGCATAGGAGATAACGAGTAAAGATTTTGCAATGTGATTGGGAATTCTAAAGTACGTACTGAGTAGTTTTTTTTGAGACTTACATATGCTTTTGCATCTCGCTGATAAGGTCTTCTCACAGATGAGGCGTGAAAGTTACGACGACGGATGTCGCACTCACAACTTGTGCAACCGCATCATGGTCCGCATAAATTGTTTCTTATGTATACACTTGCGCTCATTTCCTCTCCGCATAAAGTCTACATTTATCATACATCAAAAAATGGTTGTAATTTTATGGTGTACGTGTGTGATGAGATTTATGTCATTTTTATAAATGATGGTCATTTTGTATTATGTATCTGGGTAATAATCAAGGTGACCATTTTGATTTTATTTCAATGACACAAATCATCGCTCTGTTTATTAGTTTTATCAAATATACTCATTACGAATAGGGCTGAGCTATTTCTTACAAAATTTGATGAAACTATTATTGTATTGTATCCTTTTTAATCAATCGAAATTGGCCTTATGGGAGCTTTATCATGCACTGAGAAAAAAAATTGAACGATTTTGAAGAAAATTTTCCTGATTTGAATAAATATACTTTCATATCCTCCGAGGCAAACATTTATTCAAAATGAAGGAATACACTTTTTTGGAATGAATAAATATTCATCAAATCCGGTATAATATTCGATAAAATCTGATGATGATTTTATCGTGAGAAACGCATTTGAACGATTTGCGATGACTCAAATGAATAAATGATATTAGAGATGAATAAATATTCCTTCAGAACGATGAAATAAAATTCATCTCAAAGAAATATCTATTCATATGGAATATCATAGATAACCAAAAGCAAAATCTACTTCACATGGTATATTGTCCAACCATAGAAAGATTATTCACATCAGATGAATATTTATTCAAATTACTCCACTCAGTTGGGGGATCAATAATTATTACTATTATTAACAATTGTCACTAATTTCATCCTTATGTAGTTAAGATACTCGCTACTTATATCTAAGATAACAACGCACTTTATAACCATTACCTATTTGTATCGCTTCGCATTGATACTGCTTATATACGTTACAAGACTTTCCGAGCCTTATATATCAATCGAGGACCAATTTAGTCGCTTGCGAGAAAGGGTTTCATGCCTCCTTACTTAATGAGAAATTGAAATTAGAGCTTGAATTTCTATTACGAATTGACTAATCGAGTTCCGCCATTAAAATGGCAAAAAGATCTGTCGATTATCGTGAGAAATTTTTTGTTGCGACGATAATAAAGCTCGTAAAATTCATTTCAGGAGATATAACATTTGATGCGCCACCTAGTGGCAAAAATCGGTCGAACACAGATTTTGAGAGTTTTAATAAATATCTCATCAAAATCATTAACTATTCCATAACTTATTCCCAATGGGTGAATAGCAATGACCTATATCAAACGAAAGTTTGACCAAGTTGGATAATTAAAGAGGATCCTTGAATTTATTTTCACCAACTCGATAAACATAAGAATCATCAGATCACTTTTGAATAAATATTTATTCGGAATAAGTAAGAAACTTCATTCATCCTAAAGGAATGGTATTTTAGTACAATTATTATCCCTTCACACAACTTGATCGTAGAGAACTACACTGAGCACATGATTTTCTCGGATCAAGCTGTGTAAAATATTGAATGAAATTTCAAATAAAAATCTATTCGAATGAAATATAATTCTTCCAATCGGATCAACTCGAGTACTAAATAGATTCATATCATTACTATGAATACATATTCATTCAAAAATACGAAACTGATTTATTCGAAAAATTTAGGTGATATTCGTCTTATTCCAATACACGTGTATAAAATGAGTCTGTTGACCCCAGGTGCGAAGAATGCAAGATCCCATTACAATGTAGTGGAAACTCAATCTTCCATTTTGAAAAGGAAGTTATTGATGTAGGATTAGAGCTCATTCGTCTCGAATTTATTGATGACCTGAGCAATCAGAGCGCTTTAGAAAAATGATTTCTGCACCTGAATGAAACTGACTCTTGAATCCAGAAATAGTGATCTATCTTGAATAAAGGATTGATATAACCGTGATTTGGTCACGTGTTGAATTCTTCAAAATCCATATTATCAAAATGAGACTTTGGTTCTTGAAATCCATTGGATCAATCATATAGAATTGGATAAATATTTATTCAAATCTAGTGTAATAAATGTGAGTGGTAATGTTACTTCTGATTGAATACGTATCAATTAAATTTGATGGAATAACTCATCAAATATCAATGCAAATTTATTCAAGTTGATTTATTTGATTTGGAGAAATTGGATTATCAGAATTGAATGTGCGATTTCTTCAATTTACATGATGTATGTTTAGTTTGAATAAATATTCTTTCCCATTAAATACAATTTTTCTGATTCCGGTAATTTGATGATTGAGTACATTTCTATATTGTAAATATGAATGAATGATTATTTGAAAGTATGAAACCTCATTCATTCCTAAAAAATTAGTTTTTGAATCAGTTAAATCTTCTATGAATAAATATATTTATTGAATTTCAATAATTTTTTTTCTCAGTGTGAGCACTAGCGTACATGCATACGGTCTTGATTTGTGACTTGGAACAATTTGTGTATTTTAGACACCAAGGGTAACTGTACTTCGAGAGTACACACTTTTTCTTCATTTTTTGCATTCATCTTATTAATTTGCTCAACGTTAAGATGAGATGAACGGACCCTTGGCAAACTCTACATGACGAATACTTTTGACACACCATGATTAAAATTTGAATAGTTCAGTAGAAATATTCCGATTAATCTGCATCGTGCAGTCGTCTATGTGACCTATTCGTTATCATCACAAGTTATTCATGAATTTATATTCGATCACTCATTTAAAATCGAAATTGTATAAATCAGATTCGGTAAAAGTTTTCTCATTTTTTGTTGACTTGTGGAATCAAAAGAGACACAGATATTTGTACCGTCAACCGGGGTAACTTTTGAACAATAATCGCATTTTTTTCCTTGAACCTCGCCAAATTTGTACGTCTTGCATCAGAAGCGCATTGTATCTGTAGTCAATCGAAAGCTTACAGTTCCAGCTTTCGATTGCGGTATTCATAAGGTCCATTTGGTCATATCTGGTTGGAGTTATGAGCGCTCAAAGTCGCGTTCCAAAGTTAGACACGGACTGGGGTAACTTTGAAATAGCAATTGTTATCATTATTTATTTGTCAATTGATTCATAAACTAGGTCACACAATCGATTTTCACCATGTGTCTTAGCTTTCTACCGACCTATTGTAAAATTCCATTTGGTTGAATTTAACTTCTACAATCGAGCATAGGCTAACTCTCGAGGAGGAAAATACCTCCAAAGTCAGTTTCTGGCAAAAATTGCCATAGCTCGGCTTCCGTGGGGCGAAATGAGACGTTCTTTGGCTCATTTTGAAACTCATCAACGACTACTTGAGTTAGTAGAATTTGATGATGATATAGAAATTGGGAGATAATTTAGAGTACATGAACAAGTGTTCCAAAGTTACCCCAGTTTCTGAAAAAAAATACGTACTTGTCAGTTTTTACTCTACAAAATTGAAACTTCGTGAAAATACTCATTTCTGGCTATCTGCGCTCTTCAAGAGGGCAATTCGTTTCGGAAAATTTTTGAGGGGCGCTGTTGTTCCAGAGGATTATATTTAATGCTTCGCGAGATGACGTGATAATGGTTAATGTAACAATGGATTCGTCCAGATATGTGTACAGACAAGTGAAATCTAGCTCAGCTACCTTGGATTCGACCTGCTAAAGTCGGAACCACGCCACTTTTTCCGGGAGACTGTTTGTTGGATTGAAAACGTACTTTTGAAGAAGTCAGCTTATAAATGGATTAATAATTGTTGGAGGCCCTCGCGCCAATGCAAAACATTGTTCATGCGTGCCCCAAGTAAGAGAAATCGGTATTAAAGTCTCAGGATCATCCGCTTAGCGCCGCTTAGCCAACTGTGCGTGATAACCACTCTTTCACGGGTTGTTCCAAAGTGACCCCCGTGTTCCAAAGTTACCCCGGTTGACGGTATGTTAATAGTCATATTAGCCTCATAGAAAACCGATTTTAATGCCCATCAATAATCATAGATGTGTAACCTCTAACACGCGCCAACGAGTTCACCTCTATCTATCGGAACCATACAGCATATCGAGTAAATAGAAAGTTGACATTCAGTTTCATGGTATAGATAGTTTCCGATAGCTTCCATATGCAATAAAACCGGAATCCGTAACATTTCCTTGGCTGCTTCGCACGAATTTTGCAGTTGAGCAGGAAGGCATTTGCACGCGCATTCATCAATTAAAATCTCTCGTGGTTGTATTTTCGTTGTTATGTCATTTTTATCAAACTGATCTATTTTGTAATAAGGATATTGAACTTCTTGGAAAACTTTTACATTCCACCTTGGATATAACGAGATTTCGGTTATAATGAGCAAATTTTGGAATTTTGGTTGGCTGACATACTGAGTCAATGAAAGGAGCCTCGGTTGTAAAGAACTCGCCTAATAACGAGACTTCGGCTATAACGAGCGAAAAATGTCTAAAAATTTGGATTTGAACCTTCCCTATAGCGAGCAAATGCGATCCCGGCAGGTGTTCCTTAGGCTTCAAAACTGTGCGCCAACACGGGCTTTACAGGCGATGAGTTAGTATGATCCCAAACGGCAAAATGAGCGCAAGTAAGATGAAAGCGTTCATTATAAGTGAAAAAATTAATATTATAAAAGCATTACAACAAGAACAAGAAATGCTGAATAGTGCAAAGTCTACGGAGTGGCCAGCTATTTCCACCATCTGGAAAAAGAATGATCAAATAATACAGACTCTTTCTGTAGGAAGCTATAATGTGAAGAAAGTTACTCATATAGAAGCATCATCTGATTTAGAAACTTTGAACAATCTCTACCTCTCAAATGGAGCTTTAAATTATTCGTTTTTCATCACTGTTCTTGATAGAAAAGCATGCTTCAAAATCACAAACTTCGAGCTAAAAAACAAACATTAATAATCACTGAATTCATTTCAGAATCTCCCTCTTAATCCTCTGACTCATAAATCTTATATGTTTTATTTCATTTTGTTTTATTTTATTTTATTCCATTGATTTTTGTTGCAATGGAACAAAATGAATGGTTAAAAAATACGATTAAATGAATTACATTCATTCCAGCTCATTGATTTTATTCTATTGATCTTATTCTATTCTATTCGAATTTAGTTCGATTGGATCTTCGTTTTATCTGAAATCGAAATTGGGCTCAAAAACCTTATGTCAAGAAATATTATCATTTGTTTACAATTTTGGAAAGTAGAGGGAATAAATAGTATAAATATTACAGTCTTCTTTGAAAAAATATCAAATTATGTAAAGATAATCAAAATGTAATAGAATCATTTCTGTTTAGAATGCCACTCATCAGAATTCAACAATAATTTTCCTCAGCAATTCTAAGCTCACGACGGATATAACGAACATCGGTTATACTGAGCAATTTCCTTCGGTCCCTTGACGTTCGTTATTACCGAGGTGGGCTGTATTCCATGAAATTTCGATTCCACCTTAGATCCCCTTATGCTTTTTGGATCAATTCCAACTCTTCACTACCCATCACATTCCAAAACTTCATTCAACTCCGGTTTTCATAAGATTGAATCTCTTTTCGTCGATCCATAACTGATTCTATTCTCACTTTAGGTTGCAATGGAATTTTTTGGCTCATAATTGTGCTCTCTTCACCCCCCCCCCCTTCGTGGCAACTCCGAAAAGAATGAGATTCACTCTTTCGGAGCAAAAATCTCACTCGTGGCCGAGTGACTCTAACACTCTCCGAGTTTGCCACAAAGGGGGAGGGTGTTTTACTCCGGAATAAGAGGGTGCGGAAATGACAGGAGAACTAACAAATTTCGTCACAAGATGCGCTTAATTTGATGATTGAAAGTGGCCGCGGCGGACTAATTCAATTCATACACGCCATATTTCCAAGGGCAGGAATTGTTTCCTGATGAAGGCTTGACGAGCTCCATCAATTTTCCTTGCGAATTCAAGATTTCAACAATGAAGACAGATCCTATTGTATCCTACTGTTCCGATCACAACAATACACAATATAATTTTACTGCGTCAAAAAATTCACCTGATCGATGAGATTCCATTCCAATTGTTTCTGCTACGGCTGGTGACAAATACTCTACGAACCTCTTATCTCAGCAAAATTGATTCAATATCGAGTCTTACTCTCATCTATGTATCAATATACCTGTTTACCATTTCTCTAGTCAACCAAGAGCATTTTCATACCAATTAAACTGAACGGTCGCCTCGATGGCGCACAGTACACGTGTAGTATAATGCATGGAAAAAAATGCAATCAAGTGAAAGTTTACGCATGAGCTTCCAACTCGCTGATCACACACAGCAGTTTGTAGTGATATATAGTATCGTATTCACGTGGGTATGACGAGCTGAGCACATTGTCGTCCTTTTTGAATCCCGATTCAGTGTCTGATGACTTGTAAGAACGACGGGTCGACGCTCGAAATCTCGCAGCAGGTGGAAATTGGATAAATGAGATAAATACCGCTTAAGGATGGCCACGTGCGTGATACTTGATTGAAAGGTCAGTTGCATAAAAGATTATTTTGGCCGTGTATCATTGCATAAGATGATTTTTGGGTCTGGTTTCTCCGAATTCTTCACATCACGTAATATTTATGCTCATCCATTGATGCTGAGATCTTCGTCTTTTTCTCAGGTCTTCTCATGCACTCTTTAATTTAATTGGAACTATAGCAAAGGTTCTAAGGTGATCTTTAAGGTATACTAGGAGTTACCAAAAACGGATTTTTATAAATAATGTTCAAATTGATCTAAGAGTGTTGTTCTCTCTTCCACAAACATTACAAATTAGTCCGGAATTTTCGAAAAAATGTGAGAAAAAGTCGTGGATTGTCGGAAAATTTTCAGAAATCCTCTTGTAGAAACCCTATCACAGCATTATGATTTGTAATTGCTGTGAAATAACCTAAAAATCTTTTGGTTATAATAATCATCCGCCGATATCATCACGTGCAAAAATTAGATGGCTTTTGTGGTAAAATAGTCGTAGTGTGATTGTAGTTTCATCTAGTATCAGGGCATTTGGAATATATGAGGGTTTCCATGGAACTTTTAACTGTCGACCCTCAGGAATAGAAAAAAAAATTTTCTCATCGCACACGTTTGAAATGGGTTTCATGTGATTCTTAGACCTTGAAAACATGTGAGAAAAGTGGTGCCACTCTCTTCCAAGCCGAGGTATCTGGTTCAGAACGACATGTACGGAATTTCACACTTGAAACATTCGTGAATCAACTTCAATCGAATAGATTCGATTCAAAACATTGTCTAGACGATCGATACGGATTATATTTTGCCTGACCTGACTTCAAGGTAGTTGTACACTAAAATGAAAAATATACCAGAATGTCACCAGAGTTAGGGAGAATTTAGTTCAAGTGTTAATGAACACCTGTGCAGAATGTTAAAATGATAGACCGTTTTGTTTCAGAGTGGTAGTCATCAAAATTCGTCACTTTTTGCATGGCGCTCAGGCGGGATCGTCGACTCTCATATAAACGCAACGTTAAAAGTGGCGGGGTTTTGATGGCTACCACTCCGAAACAAAACGGTCAATCACTCTAAAATTTTGCACAGGTGTTCATTAACACTTGAACTAAATACTCCTCAACTTTGGTGATATTTTGCTTTACAATGGGATCTCCCTTAACGGATACCTCCGATTAATGGACACCTCTCAATAACGGACAATTTTTTGCGACCAGCAGAAGTATAATCACAGAAATGAACCTCTGATTAGCGGACTTCTCCGAATAGCGGACAGTTTTGATGCGACCAGAGGTGTCAGTGCGACCGGAGATTTCACTGCATTTTCAGCTTTAGTGTACAACTATCTTGAACAATTTGAGACCGAATTTCGATCTCACGACATGTGTCCCCATCATTAGGGGAGTCTTCTGAAGAAGACCCTGCAAATGAATTCCGTCCGAGAGATTTTCCCTACACGACTCTACTTAATCTGTAACCACGATTGCCGTCATGTTATTAAATTATCCTCATCGCGAAAAATTAAATGCGTTGTGGAGTTTTGATTATAGAGCTTGATTGAGTTTTTGAAGAAAACAACGCTGTTACCTACCACTGAGAGCAAATTCTATTCTGTTGTTCGCTCATCGGTAGAGACAATATCAATCGTATTCTCATTATCGAATGGTTTTGAAGTAGGTAGTGTTGATCCATTCAAGTTCGTTTAGCCATTTACTTTTGGGCCCAGTCCATTCTGAACTCAAAAAGAGCTCGTAACATCCAACGGATCCTTTCTGATCGACAATCGTTGGAGATATTTGACACGGTAACTTTATTCTCAGAAGCATCCAGCAGTTTCAGTTATATGAGCGAGAAAAAACTATGTCAGGAGAATCATATGTGTAACAGCTGTTACGTCCCGGTAGAATTATTGGTCGAAACTACACTGCCCTCTGTAATATTATCTCATGCTTTCTCCAAGATGGAAAACTACTTATATTATTATATTACATATGGACTGTGTCGTTGATTGCACGCTTAATAATTTGTACGTTGTGAGAGATCTAGAGACTACCGCGAGACTTTCCAGAAAATAGCTCCTAGATCAGCATCCCAAGATAATATTGGTGACACAAGTGAAATTAATGAATACTAGCGTTTTTGCCTTACTCGCTACCGCTCGTTCGGCTTGTAAATGTTCTTGATAAGTCATAGGCACCAGAAATGCTTCTATAGTTCAATAAGAATAGTTGTAAAATAATGATTGCTGATCAATTCAAGGTGTCTAAAAAAAGTTTTAAAATAGTTCGCAAAATTGGTATTATATCAAATTATACTGGCTAATTGTGGAGATATAACTTCAAGTAAGCAACAATGAATATTGCGGAATTTCATAGTTTCTTGTCAATTAGCTGAGCTGGTATATCTTTGATGAATCGATTAGGCTGAAAAACTTCCGTTACATGGCGTAAATGTAAAGGATTAATCAAAGCGATGTGAATTCAATTCATTGTGCAGTGTGCATAAGTTGACCGTTGATCTCCGGACTTGGTGCATATAAGAGCAACTACAAACTAGAACAAATTAGGCCAAACTAGACCGAACTAGACCAACCTGATTGGACCAAACCAAACCGAATTAGACCGACCTAGATTGTACTAGACCTAATTGGACCGAACTAGATCGTATTAGACCATACTAGACTGAACTAAACCGAATTAGACCGGAGTGGGCCAAACGAGACTTAATCGCCCCAAACTAGACCGAGCTAGACTTAATTAGACCGAACTGAACTGATATAGATCGAATTGGCCCGATCTAGACCCAACTACACCGAGCTACATCGAAAAGGACCAAATTAGACCGACCTAGATAAAAGTAGACCGAATTGGACGGAACTACACCGTATTTGACAATACTAGACTGAAATAGACCGAATTAGACCTTCTCTCATTGCTCGAGCTTTCCAAAGTGGTAGAAGAGCAATGAGAGTTTACCACTGACACGCGGCTCAAGTGGCCGAATGTTCGATGGTTAGAACGTCTTTATATACGAAAGTTCGTCTTCGTTAAGCGCTTGCGAGAAAAGTGATTTTAACCCGCTATTTCTATTTGATTTCTCACCATTCTTACTTTTGGCAGGTCTTCGGCCTTCTGCCGGAGATATATATATACATAATTAATTATGACACTCGATCGATATGATCGGATATCGTATTTATCACTCGCGGGAACTTCAAATTATGGAAGTATATTTGATCGGTCTTTGCGAGTTAAAGTCAGCTGGTATTCCTGAAATTGATCGAGAGTGGAGAAAAATCCATTCTCGATTGATGCCAAAAATTTCAGCAGTACCAGCTGACTTTCACTCACAAAGACCGATCAAATATACTTCTTTAATTCGAACTAGACCTAATTTAACAGAACTAGACCGAACGAGACCTAATTACCCCGAACCAGACCGAGCTAGACCGAGCTAGACTCACTTACCGAAGTCGATCGAATGAGACTAAACCTAACCTAATCAGAAAGGAATAGACCGCATGAGAATAGGTTAGACCGAATTCGACTCAATAACGCCAATCTGGACCAAACCAGACCGGACTACACCATTTCAGCCCGGTACTTCCCACCCCCATCCCCGTCCCCATTATCATCCCCAACCATCCATCCACTCATTAATCCACCCATTCATTCATCCATGCACCCCCTACCCACCACCCTTATGCAACCACTTGTTATACCGGATTGAACAAATTAAATCTAGACTGCCTAGTATAACTTTGCAAGTTTTGACTTAATTTTGTTCTAAATATAAGTGTTGAGGGGTTTGGTGATTTTATTTAGTAATCTCTCTTTGACATTCATTAAAGTAAAATATTCTGATAGTAAACCTAACGAAATTGTTGCAAAGCGTTGCAAGCAATAACTGGGTGCTTACTTCTTGAAGTTACTAAATGAGAATTTCAAGTATGCCAACATCCTATTCTTTCGTCTCATTCCATCACCAGCGTTGCCAGAAATCAGTCAGTCCCCTGTATAAAACAGCTATACTTTACAAAAGCAATGAATGCGCACACATTGCATGTAATATCAATCAATAAAGAACGCACGAACCATCAGAAGCCAATAGAATCTGGCATTTAAAGATATTTGACTTTGAGAATACTTATATTGTAGAGCTCGGAACATGTCATCAATGAATGACCTGTTTCCACTGTGTTTTCTTAGCATGAGCCCTTGTGGGCAATACCAAAGTCTGTAACTCTAAAGCCCTTGAGCATCCAACTGTAAACCTTCAGATATCGTCTTTGGGGGTTGGATGAGACTGTTCACCAAAATCAGAGACCTACATCTCGTGCACCCCTGGTTAGCTCAAATCGATATAAGTTTCGCAAAAAATTTACGTTATTTTTGTGCCTCCACGCTACTTCTCTGTACCATTGCCATAATCCATAACCCATCACTCACCAACCTACCCATGACCCATACGGCCACCCGACCACGGACCCAGCCACCCATTTACCCACTCATCCACCTACCCATGATATTTCAGTCCTTCCACATAGGTAACCAGATACGATGGATCCGGACGAACAAAATTTAGACTGGCGCTTAATTATTGGAAAAAAAAATTCGATGATACAATTACATTGGAATGCCTAACAGAGTATCCAAAATAACACACGACGTAACCAGTGAATGAATCGAACAACCTTTCACGTAACTCCGAATCGAACAATCTGCTGTAACCCTTCATAACTCAATTCCTCACGACTCAATTTCTCACAACACATTCCCACCAATTCACCAACCCGTGTCCCACACGGCCACTGTCCCACCTACCCATGACCCATACGACCACTCGATCACAGACCCACTCATCGACCCATCACCCACGGATTCACCAACCTGCCCATGACCCATACGGCCACTCAATCACCGAATAAAACCCAACTGGACCAAACTAGAGCAAACTACACCGGATGAGGCCTAGGTACACGTAATTAGACCTAATTCCAGCATTTCTATTCCCATGACTATGCCTCATTTCTGATAATTCATTCCTCATCACAGACTCCGCAAAACTCGTTCCTCATAACTCGAGTTCCTCATAACTCGAGTTCCTCATAACTCGAGTTCCTCATGACTCGAGTTCCTCACAACTCGAGTTCCTCATAACTCGAGTTCCTCATGACTCGAGCTCCTCATAACTCGAGTTCCTCATGACTCGAGTTCCTCATAACTCGAGTTTCTCGTGTCTCGAGTTTCTCATAACTCAATTCCTCATAACTCATGACTCGTTCTTCACAGGTGTTTATACCTCATCCTCCATAATTTGTGCCTCACACCTCATAGCAATCCATCCATCCATCCATCCATCGACTCACCCACCCACCACCCTACCCAACCATCCACCCACCCATTACACTTCACCCCTTCCGAAAAGGCGACCCGATGTGCGGCATGTGGACGGACAAATTTTGCCTGGCTCCTTAATTGTTATAATGTTTTCTCTTGTGATGTGAGACGTGGGGCGATCCGGCTCATGGGTGTGAGGGAAATAATAGGCAGGGTGTACTATACTGATACCTCTATTTAATAGTTAGATGATAAGTGTGGAATGCGTGTATCACGGCGCGAAGCGCACCCGAGATGGTCGGGGTGGCTTGCCCTCTTCGAGCGGTCTCTCCAGCATTCCGAGCATTGTCATCGAAGGTGCTCTGCATCTTCATGAAGTAGTGCTAAGGGGGAGAGTGCAAAGCCACGTCAACGTGCTGACGATGCAGCTGCGACGGCCGACGAGCAGCGCTCAGACGTTGCGCGGCTCGCGAAGTCGTCGCTGGTGAATCGTCAAGGGACGAGGAGAGGCGCGGGCAGGAGGCCCAAGCCTCAACGTCACAGATGCAAGATACATTTCCTCATGGCTTACATTTATCTAAGTATTACAATCTGATGTTATCATATTTCACGAATATCAAGATTCGATCTTCCGACTCATTTTCGAAATTTCCATCGAAAGAGAACTGATCATTCATTATAAACATGCAGTACGTGAAGTCTCTTAAAGAAATGCTCGTCATTCATTTGATTTGATAAGAAGTGGAATGAAATCTCACGAGTGGTATCGAGCCCTCGGATTGGAGATAAAGTCCGCTACGGGTTCGAGCATCTGTTTTGTTTGTGCGGGCTTCCCCACCCCAAATCTCAAACGATAGTATCCATTTTCGCATGGAATGGGGTTGAAAAACAACTATTCAGACGGGGTAAACTCCGAGATTCACCAATGAATACCCCTCCACCTTTGCTTATCCAAAGGTGTTTTTCTCCCAATAATCAAGGGATGTATACTGAGAAAAAGGATTTTTTCTAGAAATCTTGAGATTCGGGTGCACAATACGCACTCCATCAGGAGTTATTCCTTATTGCCTCGGGATATTCTCCAGATCATACTGGAGAAAGTGCTGATCGCAATCAGGAAAAATTGTGTTAGGAAAAACTCATGATCATATCTGGAATTTTTCCAGATTTGAACTTGAATACTTTCAGAACCTCTTGCGGATCTTTTCGGAAGCAGTTTACGGAATATTTTGATCACCACAATCGGGAAAATCTCCCGATATTCCGGGAAAATCTCCTGATGCCTCAGGAAAATTAACGGAACACGTTCTGGAAATAATACAGATCAGCGCGAGAGTCGTTTATACCGGGCTACCTGGACACATCCCCACTACTTTCTCTTTCTCAATATCACCAGCGAAGTATAGAGAAGGGTGCGGCCACATGGAGGCGGGAGCGCCATATTGGACCTATACCAGCTGTGAGTGCAACAAGGACGCGACATTTCGCGCCACTCCAACCTTCTTGTCGCACTCAGGGTGCGGCCACATGCAACACAACGCGTAGCCATTTGCATGAGCTTTCGGCGCGGGCGGCAATTCAATTCAAAGTGCAACTTTCAAATTGATCGTATTTAGTATAACTGCACCTTAAAAGTTTTAGCCACCCGTTGTTCTGTGAACCAGTCTTTATTGTAGGATTCAGCAACAATACTTTATTCTTTGGAAAAAAATGTTACTAAGTTTTGTAACATCACTTGTTCAGGGTATTTCAAGCAATTGCTTCTGAGGCAGTGGTTACCAGTGGGTTCGACCACCATATGCCTCATTCAAGTCCAAATTACAGAGTTGAAAAATTTTTGTATGACCGATATGAGAATTTATGACTTTTAACTTATAACTTAAATACTTAATACTTTTAACTTTTAACTTATAACTTTTTTAATTTATAACTTTTTAGGTTAGTTTTCTCAAAAAGTGGGTTTGATTGAAGTAGGTAACATGTGATGTGATTATAGTGGTGATGTGATTATAGTGGAAGTTCTATGGAGTCCAATTCCAAAAATAATACATGATGTCAGTTGTATTATCAAGCCATGCGTACTACCAACGAAGAAAAATAAATCATCCTAGATAACCAAATATTTATTTATTTGCAGTATTTACAGCAATTCCAATTTCTAGAAATTGTGAATCTTGACTTTTTCCCACTGGAAGTCAAGAGCACCCTCTTTCATGAAATACTGAGAGAGTTCATAACAAACTCTTTCTGGTGTACCCTGTCGTTGGAGAGCAACTTTCAGAGAAGTCTTGATGAGGTTCTCCATAACTTGCCAAGTCCTGGACTTGGCAAGTTCTCATCGTGTATGAAGAGAGATGAGAGAAGTTTCAACGAGATAAGCATGAAAATGTTAGAGGTTGTGACCCCAGTGAACTTGAAGATGTAGCACATGATGAACCAGTCCCCCGACAGGGTACACCAGGAAGAGTTTGTTATGAACTCTCCCTTATTTCATGAAATAGAGTGCTCTTGACTTCCAGTGGGAAAAAGCCAAGATTCACAATTTCTAGAAATTGGAATTGCTGTAAAAACTGCAAATGAATACATATTTGGTTATCTAGGATGATTTATTTTTCTTCGTTGGTAGTATGCATGGCTTGATAATACAACTAACATCATGTATTATTTTTGGAGTTGGACTCCATAGAACTTCCACTATAATCACATCACATGTTACCTACTTCAATCAAACCCACTTATTGAGAAAACAACCCTAAAAAGTTTCTCATCATAAATTCTCATATCGGTCATACAAAAATTTTTCAACTCTGTAATTTGGACTTGAATGAGCCATATGGTGGTTGAACCCACTGGTAACCACTACCACAGAACACAATTGCTTGAAATACCCTGAACAAGTGATGTTACAAAACTTAGTAACATTTTTTTATGAAAAATGTGTCTAGTCCTACTCGAAAGACTCTTACGCACTAAACTTACAAAATCTACAGATAAATTCTTTCACTTGGAACGCTTTAACGAGCCACAACAATCATATTCTCTGCATTATCTGAAGCTCCCAACCTATAATTAGATTTCTACAAGGAGCTGCAAACTTCCTCTAAAAAGATTTCCTTAAACTTAAATTGTAACTGCAGTTGAACTCAAACTTGAGAAAGGCATTTTTTTACATTGTTTGTGAAGGTTACTTGTTCCAAACTACTCCCATTGGACACAAAATCTGAAATGTGATCTTTGAAAAATGTGATTGTAGACTGAAATCTCACATCCATAACATCTCTCAGCTGAAAGTAAAACAGAGAATACCATGGCACATTGAACAAGTACTCGATAACTATATGCCATGGTCCATGAACAAGTACACGATAACTATATGCCATGGCACATTGAACAAGTACACGATAACTATATGCCATGGTCCATGAACAAGTACACGATAACTATATCCCATGGCCCATGATCAAGTACACGATAACTATATACCATGGCACACGACAACTATATACCATAGAATAACTATGATACCTGCCTCATACCCTATTTTTTCCATTATTTTATTCTTATTAAAATCTTCTACGGTGACCCCCTTGACGTTGGGGGGTTTCAACAGATTATTAAACCCACACGCACACCCATGTGCTAAAATGTGCTTTTGCTTTCAAATTGAATCGGACGCGCGCGCCAAAAGCTCATTGCAAATGGCGGCGACATAGCGTTGCATGTGGCCGCTGCCTCATGGCTTATCGGAAGTTCGCGCCAAATGCTTTGCTGCATGTGGCCGCTGCCTAACTAATAGCCGAACCGTTTCTGGACTATTTAGAGTTTGATGCGGCGTCTCTTGAGCTTCTACAGTTCGTATCGTATACATCAGTTTTCTCAGCAGCAGTTAATTTTGAATCGTTCAGTGCAAAACATCCAAGGCGCAATCATAAAGATCAGCTGAAAATCAAATGGAAAATGATGAAGTGAGTATTTGAACAAAGTTGAACAGTGTAACTTCGTTTTACTTGATTCATTATCTGTTTGTACTCAAACGCATTTTCTACAGTACAATCCACCCGATTCGATCTCACCTTTACCAGGTGCTATTTACTGTTCGCAGGGTAGTAGCCTTCAAGATTCCTCTGAATTGAATAGTTACATACGGAAAATAGTATATTTCGCACGGAGTTCATGAGGTTGTAGCTCGCTTCTGAGCGATGGGTTTTCGGCCCGAGCGGGGGGCGAGGGCTGAGATGATCGCTCGAGAGCGGGAAACCCCATGCACGAGGCCCAAAAGTCATTTTCCGCAATTTTGTAGGCACCCAAACATCGGAAAATTGCAAAAGAGACATTTTGATCGACTGTGCTTAAAACACTGCTTCACGCACGGCAGTTTTCGTTGACTCTACGCCCAGTCGATCGAAATAAAATATTATGTATTGAGTTGCAGAGAATGCATTTATTTACGCAGTATTAGTCCGAATTTTGTTTTTAAACGCGTTTTCGGCACGAGATGCATACAGAATCTCATGTGTCCAGGCCAAGAGCAGGGAGCGGCTCACTAGGAAGTACCCGTGGCCAATGCCGGTTAATATGGCTAGTTTTGCGGCAAATGCGCGCTACTGCGAGAGACTCGCCACAGGTTGAAGTAGACAGAAGTAGCCGAGGTAGCTAAGAGTGGCCTTGCTGAGATTTGAGCGAGTAGCAGTTGTGGGGCCATGTTCTACTCCAAAGTACCCACTTCTGGCTACTGTAGAGCTTGTGTTGCGGATCTAACAAGCGGCCAACGCTAACGGTAGTCAAATAGTAGCTTGAAGTAGCCACGAGTGGTTAGAGTAGTTGGAAGTAGCCGATATTAGCTGGCGTTGGAACCCAGCGCAGGAGAACGTTACTCTCTCACATTGTACGGACCAGTCGTGGCTACTTTAAGTTACTAATTGACTACTCTTGGTTGCTTGTTGGGTCCGCAACTCAAGTTTTACAGTAGCCAGAAGTAGTTTAGAGTAGAACATGGCCCCGCAAATGCTACTATTCAAATCTCAGCAAGGCCACTCTTGGCTACTTCTGACTACTTGCACCTTTGGTGGGGCTCTGGCAGTAGCGTGCATTTGCCGCAAAACTAGCCGTATTGGCCAGCATTGGCCACGGCTACTCCCTAGTAAGCCGCCCCCTGGCCAAGTGGGCGCCATCGTTGGGTAAATCATTCCGACGAGATTTCTCTGCAGGATTCTCTTCAGAAGACCCTCTTGATCATGGAAATTCATGTTGCCAGGTCGAAAAATGATTACAATTCGTTTAAATCGAATTTGTTCAAACAATCGGATAGAATTGTTTATTCTCAGTTCAAACTATTCATACAAGATGATTAGACCCTCTTTGAACAGAAAAGGTCTCTTGTCATTCTTCGCAAAACTTGATCGTTTTCGAGTAATGAGCACTTTGAAAATGAAAAAAACGCGGAATTGGCAATCTTTGACATTGAATGAAAGCATCAACAAAGTGAAAAATCAATGTTGCCATCGGGGGAATCTGTTCACTAGGGTGTCCTCTACAATATTCAGTGTCAAGAAGCAATGTTTCTGGAATAGAGCGTGTTCTTTTTCAAGCGGTGGTAACGAATAATTTCCGTAAATATCAATCTAATTAAGATACTGCACAATAGAGATCTCCGAAAAATAAGAAGTTTCGTGTCAGAAACATCGATTGACGGTATCGGATCTTGTATATACAGGACACTCTAGTGAACAGATTCCCCCGATGGCAACATTGATTCTTCACCTCATTGTTGTTTGTATCTAATGGCAAAGATTGCAAATTTCGCGTTGTTTCATTCTCAAAGTACTCGTTACTCGAGAACGATCGGGTTTAGCGGAAAATGACAAGAGACCGTTCCTCTTCAGAATGGGTCGAATCATTCTGAACAGAATAGTTTGAATCAAAAATGACCAAATTTTCCCGAATTATTTGAATGAATTCGATTCAAAAAGATTGTGAGCGTTTTTCGGCCAGGCAACATGGATTTCCATGATCAGGAAGATCTTCTCAAGGGGATCCTGCAGAAGAAACCTCATCAGGATAATTTTCCCAACGATGGTGCCCACTCGACTGGGACTACATCGTGGAAGCTGACTACGCTTACATGCGCCGAAAGTCGCGTTTTCAACGACGGATGCCATGAAACGTATTTTGAAACTCGGGCGTGGAGTTTTATAACTTAAGTCGTGCTAATTTTGACCCTTGCCAGGGCTCGGGTCATAAACAATCACTCGAAAAGCAAAACCAAACGTCCCACCTACGATTCGAAAAATACTATGATGTTTGGAAGGACGATCACGACCCGCGATGTTGTATATCGAGCAATCACTTTCAGGTGACTTTTTGCAGGGCATAGTTCCTTTGACACGGTTCTTTGGGGCATTTCACAAACGCTTACATATCTTGGAAATATTTCTCAATTCTTATTCATTTACAGATCAATCAATAGTGGGTACACCCGATTACAATCTAGAGAGGCGAGACCGATTTCATAGAAGATCAGGCAGCGATAATGCTCCATGTCACGAATTCCTCTGGCGATGAGATATATGATTCTATGGCCAAAATAATCCGACACGTATTTTTTTGTTAAGCCTCAACTTGCTTATTTTCGAAGTTACACTCAATATAGGATAATCGAGGACGATACGATATTGACCATCTAAAGTCGGAAAAAATGAGTTTATTCCAAGCCCTCATCGGATACTTACTTGAATTTTATTAGATATAATTGGTGGGGGGTTAATACATGGAAAATTGATATGAGATCGTGCAAGTAGACCCCAGGTTTTGATGAAATCGGTATCTCGTCAAAAACAATGGAGAACGCATATCTCGGGCACACCATGATATTTTTGCCTGAACTTTTTTGGTAACCCCTTGAATGCAGGAGAAATACTAGAAAACCACTCCGATGTATACTTTATGATTGCTATTCAATCTATGAATTTTTTTTTTATGAAAATCTCCAGCCCTTGTCTTTTGCATTCCACTTCGTTTCTCTCTCCATAAACCTCCGCGGAATTGGAAAAATAGTATATTATGTGACGAGTGCGCAGCACGAGTCGCAAACGACATTTTCTAGCTGTGCTACGTCGGAAGCGCGACTTTAGACCTCGCTTCGCGAGGACTCGTCTAAAGTCGCACTTCCGACGTAGACAGCTAGAAAGTTAACTTTTTGTCTAGTGCTACGATAGCCATGTAACGAGATTGGGAAAAGAGAGAGAATCAACAGATTCAGATCGAAAATGGCGATGAGTCTCACTTATTGGATGTTACAAACATGTTATATTTTTCACGTGGAACTGGTAATGCATCGATCGATCATGTATCTCAAACAGTCATATCATCCCATGCAGATGGTGCAGTTCGGGCCATTTGGAACTTTTCAACACCATCCTTAGAAATCTCAGTTCTTCAGGCATGGAAGTTTCGGATTCCATTGAAAAATGGAACTTTCTCCTAGTCAGTCTTCTTTTTTGACCAAAATTTGACAAGTTCAGTGTCTTTGATCTCTATCAGTGTAATTGCTTTAGTATAATTGTTCACTTTATCAACAAAGGAAGAGGCACCGTTAATAAAGTCTATAGGATGACTTCTCAAGTTATGAATACTTGCATAATGTTTCACTAAACCACCTATCCCATCACAAGCTCCTTCACCATGACTTGTCACCGAAAAAATCCAATATTTTTTGATTGAAGATCCCAAGCTTGAAATCGATTTTTTAAAAGACCGGACGCTCCATCAGAAATCATAAGGATCTCACCAACCAACTGAAAATCGATGTGCTGTTCCAAGTTTTCTTCAATTTTCCTCAACGCAAACAAGGCGTGCACAGTATAGGTCAGCAAAGTTTTCGATAGTCTATTGAGCCTTTCTAACCAATGAGGTTGATTTTTAGGTACCCAAATACACCTAATTCTTGCGGGACATAAACCGAAAACCTGAATCCGCGGCCGAGTGCACCACATAAACGTGTTTTCCAAATGGCGTACAAAATTTTCTGTCCTATCCGTCCCCATGTTGTGCTCCTCCCCAACGCGCTATATCGCTTTGTGGAACACATTTTCTTGAAGTATGTGGTTGCATTGGATCAAATCTATGCGGGAAAGAGTCTACGATTAGTTGGCGAGCCGTGAGAATATATTTGAGGCGGAATGTCAATGCCGTCCCTTTTACGACCACTTAAACTACACATATCTTCGTTTGACTTTACTTTTGAGATACGTGGCTCTAGATACTTCCTTTTTGTGCCCCAACAAGTGTAAATCAACTGCTATGAGACACCGGGAATCGTCCGGGGCTGAAATAATTTTTTGACCCAAATCACTCCCTGCGACTATTTTGGCCCCAAAAAATCACATGCGCTTTCGGCGGAATCACTCACATCTGTTGTATATCTGCATACATACCCTTCAAGATTATTTAAGTCACACAGAACATGCACTTATTTTGACTATTATTATTCACTATTCATACTTATCTTGATCATTATCATTTACTATTTATGTCGATATACCACTTGTAACGTCTATAACCTCGTCTATAACAGGGCTAAATAGGGTACTACCCCAAAGACCCAATAAAGTCTATATCAATCAATCAATCATGTGCTTTCGACATTATGGCATTAGTTTTGAATGACGGTGTTGTCTGCCAAAACGTCGTTATTATTCCAGGAAATATAGGTTAGAAGCATTGAATAAGACACAATGGTAATCAAAATTGGCACAAAAGCACAAAATGTTTCTTAAGCGCTGTAAGGATTTTACCTCAATTGTAGCCCAGCTCTTCAATATGTCGATCAACGTTCAGATTCATCTCTGTTCACTTCAGGTATGCTGATGCTTAAAAGGAAAACTCGACCAACATGATTATCTCGAAAAAATGAGCTGTTTAATGATCGAACCCATAAAATACGAGCATCAGAGTATTTTTCCTGCACACCATTGGCAAAATATTTATTACTTGCGGTTATCTCATGGGGCATGTGGTAGCCATGCATCTCGGCCATAAAGTTTCATTCACCACTTATGTGAAAATTTCAATCGTACACAGTTTGAGATGAGTTGTCTAGTTATTGTTCTTATCCGATTTATTCTCGACAACTCAATGTTCAGCCCAAATCATTAGATTACACTGCTCGACAAAATTTTGGGTCCGGAATATCGCATTGACCAGACAAAGATTTTCTTATGTATTTTTCGACGTAGAAACCGATCCCGAAACCCGTTTTGACCCTACACGACAGGATTTTTTTTAAAACGCGAATTACTGATTTTAGAAAAAACAACGTTTTTCGGCTTTTTTGCAAAATTTTCAAATTGATGATACTGCCGCTGCTTCGTCCCGATTGGTAGAAAATTATATCAAAAGAGGTTTTTCAATGTATTTTGAACCGCTGAACACGATCCCAGTGGTTTTACGAGGCTAGGATGCATCCAAAAAAAGATATAAGCAGATGAACTGAGTTGCTATCAGCAAAATTTCACGGATTTCGCGATAAATTTTCAAAAAATCGCCAAATAGCCCCAAAACAAGATATTTGAGCTCACGAGGTCGCATTCTCTTCGTTTGTGTATGTACTTTCATGAAAAAATATCAGCAATAACCGTCAGGAAGATGGGTTGAGTGTAGAATCGTTCTCGGGAGGGGCTCCGTTGACGTTCGCCATAGATAAAAGCAAGCAGATACTGCATGCTCCCCTCTCACGCTGCCTTCCTGATTCTGAGCTTCAGAATCTTGCCGCTAGGTGGCATACCGAATCCCCGTACATCGCATCAGGAAAGAATAGATTTGGTAATATAAGTGAGTCGAAACTGAGACCCTTATACAGAATTGTTCTGATAATCGCTCAAGCCTAGCCCTTGAGTGCTCCGACGTGTCAATTTAGTTAGCTGGTGAAATTTTTGTATACTCTAATGCTACCGCTCCTATTGAATATGAACTGGTAATACGTTCGTGATCCTGAAACGTTAGGATTGATCCTGATACGGTGAGCTCCCATCGAAGATCAGAGGAAACATGTCTCGTCAATACAGATGCGTCAACGATCCGAGCAAATTTTGCTTTGTGTGTAGCCAATATACATTTGAGAAAGAAAGGCGTAGTTTCACGACTGCTTTGCAGGAAGCATATGAAAATTATTTTGGGTTCAAACCTGAAAACTTGAGCAAGCCTTGGACCCCTGATAATGTATGCCTCACTTGTTCGATCAGATTAGTGGCACAGAACTCACATCTCAATTTTTCAATGCCCACATTGTGGAGAGAACCAAGGGACCACGTGTATGATTGTCACTTCTGTTTGGCTCAAGTATCAGGATACTCATCAAAAACTAAACATTTGATAAAATACTCAGATGTTTCGTCAGTGACAAAGCCCGTGCCTGGCATACCTTTGCACTTGTCTTCTGTCTCATCGCAAGAGAATGTCTCTTCGCAAGATGTTGTGATGAAAGACTCACAGCCATCTTCGGGAAGTCAGTCTAACAATTCAGAGTATTCCTCTTGTGGTTTCGAACCGGAAACGAGGAAGACCCAGATGCTTCCCGAGCCTACTCTTTTCAGTCAAGAGAGGCTCAACGATTTAGTCAGAGATCTTGATCTCCCGAAAATTAAAGCGGAGCTTTTGGCCTCTCGACTGAAAGAAATGCACCTTCTCGAAGACGGAGTTCGCATTACATCTTTTAGAAGCCGAGAATCAGGGTTCAGAGATTTTTTCACTGAGGAGGACGGGAATCTTTATTGTTGTGATATCGACGGTCTCTTTGGCGAACTCCAATACCAACACGTACCCGACGAATGGCGTCTCTTCATCGATTCCAACAAAACCAGCTTAAAAGGTGTTTTACTGCATAATGGTAATGATAAGCCTTCCATTCCGATTTTCTACGGCACCCAGACTAAAGAAAGCTATGAAAACGTCAAAAATCTTCTAGACAAAATCAATTACGGAAGGTATGGTTGGACTTTATGCGGGGATTTCAAAATAATCAGCATTGTTCTTGGGCTACAATTGGGATATACGAAACATATGTGTTTTCTCTGTGAGTGGGACTCACGGATGAGGAACGAACATTACATTAAGAAAGATTGGCCACAAAGAGAACAGATTATACCTGGGGTAAAGAACGTCATCGCTGAGCCCTTGATTGACCCTAAAAAAGTGTTTCTACCACCACTTCATATCAAATTAGGTTTGGTGAAAAACTTCATCAAAGGAATGGACCAGACTTCGGAAGCATTTCTTTATCTACGGAAGATATTTAACAATATAAGTGAGGCCAAATTGAAGGCTGGGGTATTGAATGGTCCTGACATCAGAAAATTGATGCTTGATTGTACATTCGACCAGAGACTTGTAGATATTGAGCTGGAAACATGGAGGTCCATAAAGGACGTCATAACAAATTTCTTAGGGAACAGGAAATCGGAGAATCATCAGATTTTGGTGGATAAAATGTTGTCGAATCTCAGGATGATGGGGGTGAATATGAGTCTCAAAATTCACATGATGGATTCTCACTTGGATTTCTTTCCTGAAAACCTCGGAGCAGTGAGTGATGAACATGGTGAAAGATTCCACCAGGACATAGCCGAGATGGAGAAGAGATATGGTACCAAAAATAATACGAATATGCTGGCCGATTACTGTTGGTTCCTGGTTTCCGAGGATGACAGTTTACATAAGAGGAAAGCGGCTAGGAAAACATTCTGAAAACTTGATATCAAACTTGAGAAATGGTCATTTGATATAAGTGCGTTGACAAGACGAATGCGCTGGAGACATCAGAATCCACTCACAAAGAAATGTCCGGTCTTTTCCTAAAAGACATAGAAAATGCGACTCCCGAGAACGATTCTACACTCAACCCATCTTCCTGACGGTCATTGCTGATATTTTTTCATGAAAGTACATACACAAACGAAGAGAATGCGACCTCGTGAGCTCAAATATCTTGTTTTGGGTCTATTTGGCGATTTTTTGAGAATTTATCGCGAAATCCGTGAAATTTTGCTGATAGCAACTCAGTTCATCTGCTTATATCTTTTTTTGGATGCATCCTAGCCTCATGAAACCACTGGGATCGTGTTCAGCGGTTCAAAATACATTGAAAAACCTCTTTTGATATAATTTTCTACCAATCGGGACAAAGCAGCGGCGGTATCATCAATTTGAAAATTTTGCAAAAAAGCCGAAAAACGTTGTTTTTTCTAAAATCAGTAATTTGCGTTTTAGAAAAAATCCTGACGTGTAGGGTCAAAACGGGTTTCGGGATCGGTTTCTACGTCGAAAAATACATAAGAAAATCTTTGTCTGGTCAATGCGATATTTCGGACCCAAAATTTTGTCGAGCAGTGTTATTGCAGAAAAGTGGAAACCACTGGGCGTCTGGAGCATCCTAATCTATAATTCACACACATTTTTGTTCCAATTATTCCCGAATTCTTTTGTGATTTGATCTAAACGACGAGTTAGGACATTGTAGTTATTACCTAAGTCGCTTGATCAAATTATCTATTCATTAACTAAATCGCAAGAGAATTCGAGAATAATTAGAACAAAATTTAGCTTGCACGGTTACCGCATGCTCAGTTTCAAGATCTTGTCAAAAACAAATATGACCATGCGTATGAGCAAGAAGCTTTCATGAAATCATGAAATCCACAGGACATAGTTAAAAATGGGTAAGATAAATTCTATATAATCGACACCTTCTTGCTTCACGTTTAGCCTATTCATCATTTTCAGCAAAGCTCTTCAACATTCTGTTTTCAGATTTTCGGAGAGTACAAGGTTAGTCATGAATTTTGGAATGAATCTTAACACGTTTCTAATAATTCCGAAAATTCTCATTTTAACATAAGATCATTCAACATAAGATTATTTTCTTTCTTAATATTCTTATCATAAACATACTCAATCATATTTGCTATGAGTGTACTCATAATTACACATAAAAAACCAATTATCTCAAGTTTTGAGAGTCAGAAAAGAATATGGCCCTACTTTTATCAGTTAAGATTTTCTATACCGTCAACCGGGGTTACTTTGAACAGACGGGGTAACTTTGAACACTCGAGGTACAAGTTTTGAACTCTCAAGATCGGTATAGTAGGGAATTCCTATGGTTCCAATACCAATTTTCTCCGCTAGGAGCGTGCTTGAGCAATGATTTACCCCGGTGTGGAGGCCCTGATCAGCCGTGTGTTCGTTCATAACGAACTTTTTCGAAAAGATGATTTTAATTGGAAAAAAAGTTGCTCCGAACAATTGGTCTCGTTCGAGCACTTCCACGGTAAATCCAAGGTAATGGTGCTATATTTCGTTGGTCCATATCGATATCTTCAAGAATCCATTGCTACGTTGGTGTATCTTAACCCTGATTCAATTCTGTGACGTGAAAACTGAAAAGTACGTGTTTTTTTTGGATACCGGGGTAACTTTGAACACCTTGCGTGTTTCGACAGGGTGACTCTGAACACTCTGATTCATAAATCTCTCCTAATATTTGACTCGATTTGACTCTTTCTTCTAACTCCCACCAAGTACATAGATTCAGAAAGTCAACAAAGCTTTTTTCCCCTCCAAAAAAGGGTTGCAGCTTACGTTGCTTCCAACTATGAAGGTCAAGCATTTCCAGGGGGAATTACAAAAGATACAAAAGAAGGACCTTTCATATCGTTCATGCAACAGTCTGGTCTGAAATTCTGGAAATGGCTAGAACAAAAAGATGAAATACAATATCCCTGGTCTGATGTATTAGGTTGTATATCAGCTCCCAAGGCTACCTCAAAGCTTCAGAAGGCAAATTATGTAGTTCCTGAAGTTTCCAAGTATTGGTGAATAGACATGCCTCAACGAGAATTTCACGCCACGAAATATCATCCAGCTGCAGTGTAACTGATGAGCTCACAAGAATATTCGATGTAGATTTGGTTAAGTCGTGATTATTGACCAAAAGTAGATTATAATCATTAGTGTTCATGTATCTATCGATCAGTAGAAATACGAATTAGGTATTTTTATCATCATTGAGACACAGACAAGTGTGAGAACGAGTCAAATATCCATTCATCCGTGAGAAAATTCAGTGTTTGATGTAGAAATGTTGGAGTTTGTTCTGACTTGGCACGAGTCAAATTTTGATAGAAACTTGCAGGTTTATATTATGTGTATGTCTCGCGATTGCATTCTTGTGAAAACGTGTGAAAATGTGATCTAGATTCCCAATGACTTGGCCAGGATTCATTCCTGGTTTTTGATGTTTTTATGTGACGATCAAACTTTGGAAAGCATTGTTATGGCTTTTCCATTCATGTCGAGTCAACTCTAGTTCACTGTAAAATAAGGAATTCTGTTCAATTCGGACTCTGATTTTGTTGCCATGTACATGCGTGCACGTGGTCAGTATAGAAACGTTAATAGGTGATCGCTTCCACTTTCATCTATTGAATACGATTTTCTGATCGTAGAATTTTTGCACGGATTTTACTTTTATCTCGAGAACATGGGGTATTATGAAACAGACATCCCTTCCACGATCACAAAGTTAGACTAAAAAAATTAGGGTGACAGTATATGACAGATGGATTGGACCTCAAACGAAAATGATCTCAAAGTCGTTCACTTTTAATTAATTCTACTCATACTTCCAATATTCTTCTCATTTTCCGACTCTTTACTTGTTCTTATTCACTTTTCGCAAAAAATGTTGGTGAAATGTAGCCTCTTTTGCAATCATTGTTCTATGGTACCTCCTGATCAAATAAATTGTTGTTTTCCGTATCAAATAAATGGTTATTTTTCGATAAATCTGTTTTCCGGATCCCTCGTGGAGATCACTTGATTTTCAGAACGCTCCACTCGACTCTTTTGAATGTAATCGAGAACTTGACGTTTTGAGATTCGGTAAGAACATTTCGAGAGTGGATTGTTCGACTCAAGTGAAAATATCTCGATGCAGGTGATTTCTGGATGTCACTCATCCATTAATTAAGCTTTCGTTCAAACTTCAGACAACTCAAAATGAGTTTGGAATATTTTCTCTGGGATTTTTGATAACTCTGATGGGCTTCTGAACCACAGT
This sequence comes from Eretmocerus hayati, assembly GCA_029851415.1. Lineage (NCBI taxonomy): Eukaryota > Metazoa > Arthropoda > Insecta > Hymenoptera > Aphelinidae > Eretmocerus > Eretmocerus hayati. Next base: position 139,201,155 of record CM056742.1, read on the forward strand.
GCAAACATAGCAGGTCGAGTGTACATCATGGGGATAAATACAGAGCAGTACAACTAGTCGCTATTGAGGATTTTCACGTTTGGTTACCTAAGTGTTCAAAGTTACCCCAACATGGCGGGGTAACTTTGAACACTTTTGAGATGCCCATAACTTCTGTCTAGTTCATCAAATCGGACTCTACTGTGGCGCAATTGAAAGCTAAGACGATAAGCTTTCAGTTGAACCCAGATACAATGCCCTTCTGATGTAAGACGTACAAGTTACAAGGAAATTGCGAGCAAAATTTTCGAAAAGAGTTCAAAGTAACCCCGGTTGACGGTATTTTTAAAATAGGGATGGTTTTTGAAGGTCACGCAAAATTTGCAGACAGAAATATAATGGATCTCCCAAAATGTATAAGGTAGGAAGCGCCATCAAGATCAGTATAGAATTTTACAAACAGAATTAAGATATATCATAAATATTATTTTGGCAAATATCATCAGGTTGTTGAAATCATCCATTTTGAGTTGAGCTGGCTAGAACGATAATGATGCATATCAACAAAACTCGCATCGATGCATGCACACAAAATTCTTGAGACACTACACCACCGAGCGTAATACGAGCGTTCGTAAAACAACGAGAGGAAAACCGGAACAGATCAGGAAGTTTTCATCAAAACAGTATCACACGATTCGCGGAAATTTTCAAAGACAATATACAACACTCGCTTACGAAATTTACCCCCTCCATCATCTCCACTCTACCCCATATACTCACTTTTATCTTTCTCATAATCTCCCTTACGTTTTGTGCCCAGCGAGTCCTTCTATTCATCCGGCCAACGACCGACTAGACACGACAATAACCGGTCGCCCTTCAAAAACCCCATCCACTTATTCCACTATACACCCATACATATCTAACGTTCAGAATAATCGCAAAGATCCTTGCGGAGATTCTCGCGGCCTTGAGACAGGTTCTTTGCACGCTATAATATACTGCAAAAGATTCACCATCAAGGCCGTTAAGGCAATCATCGGGCATCGTACCGGAAAACAAAGAATGTTCATATATCTATATTATTACAAGTATCGTCTCAAGCTCTTTCCTCCCATCATCAAAAATCCTTCAACATTGAAAGGAAAGGTGAATGCTCATAGCTTATTTTCATCGATGAAACTTTGAAAGTAGTGGGAGAAATTCACCAGGATAAGCAATATAAGCTATACAGGTAAGCTTTCTGTGGCGGGCTTTTTCGTAATCGATAGAAATCCCAAAGCGTGGCGCGGAAGTCGCTCATAGAAAGTCGACCGTCTGCAACAGCTGCCATCATCAGACTCGCAGGCTGATGTTTGAGCGATCGCAGATCGGTGCTTGCACTCTGCCGTCGACTCTCGTCCGTAAACCACAGCTTGACGGTAGAGCCGATCAGTGGTAGCGGATTAAAAAAAAAAAAAATTTCGGTAGTTTCTTAAAGTTTGATTCAATATCAGCAAGCATAATGTCAGCTACAGTGGTTCGTTGCGGTCCAGTTGACCCAAACAACGCACTCTACGCAATTGGACGCTGCGTTTTTTTGGCAATCTTCCTGATGTTTTTCTTTTGCTCAGGATTTGTGCTAAGGCTTGCTGTTGAAGTTTTTGTCTTCAAGTGCCGTACCCTACACGTGTGCTGAGGGAAGATTTCTTTTGTGCTTCGAGGAGTGTATTTTCTGGAGGCTATAAGTGGATGTGTACGACTGTTTGCGTAGGTACTTATCGATTTTGTGATTTTCTTTTATTATTGATTGAGGTTTTGTGAGAAAACTGCGTTTTCGGTTCGTTTCGTTTGTTAAAAGCTTCTATAATGTGGTTCATGTAGATCTTAACCCTCTTATATTTGTCCATTGCTTTCTGAAGCATAATCTTCTAAAGAATTCCCAATTTTGGTTTATGTATATGTGTGATGATCAATTTTCATCCAGATTATTGACTATCCAGATACTGATTAGTTCCTTCGAAGGTTCGAAAATATCTTGATCAGCCATACTCCTTGTTGATAGAGAATTGAATAGATTCCTACCTAAACTGATGAATTTGATTGATTTGAAATAATTCCACAGAACTACACAATTTTTTTGCAATCATGCCCAGAGTTGTGCTTAAATGGAAATTTTGGATGCTTTATCTAGAAAAATTGAGACGACTTGAGTAACTACTAACGAAAAACTTTACCAGCATTTGGACTACAGTTTTCATTGTGTAATTCCAGTAGTTAGCGATCGACTGTAAAAATTTAAACAATTCGATGCCATTGATCTTGTTACTAATGATACCGAAGAGTTTGCCATGTATACCATTGTTGTCATAATTTTTTGAGCAGTTGAAATTTTGGGGAATCGGGATACATGCATTATTTTGAAGGAATTAAGTATACAGTAGCGTCTAGAAACAATTTCTACATATTTCGAAATCATTATGAGATTTTAATCTGGAATATCAACATTGCGAAATTTCTTGAACAACAATCTTGATGAGTTTAACATTCAAGGATAGACAAATAGAACCATCACAGTGACCAGTAATCAATGATTAATACGCAGTAATCTTTGCTATTTCATTTCGCACCGTAGGTTATATTCAATATCTACATCATGACCTGATACACCATACCACTTTCATCATACAGATTAGGACTTGCTTCTCATAATTTTGTGTAGAGCCATGAGTTAACACCTCCGAAAAGATTCGTTACATAAGGCATTTTGAAATCATGATTCTCTGCTATTCGTGCACTTCAATCAATTATCCATCTATCGTAATCGTGCGTACTGCCAACTATTATCGTCCATAATTATACCTCAAATGCCCGAGGATGATTACAGTTTATAGAAAACAGAAAAAGAGAAATTCAGGTAGCCATTTTCTATTTCTAACGATAAATCATCAATCTCTCAGCCTCGCTATAGGCAGGACATTGAGAGATAAAATTGTAATTGGCGTGTTCTATCTAGCAAGTTTCATAGCCAGTTCCATCTGAATTCTTTCTAACTTCAGGTTTCTACATAATCATAAAATTCTTTATGAAGGTTGATTAAACTAAACTTCATGTCTTTCAGTATCGGTATTATTTATGACGTACCTTGATCAAGAAGTTTTCGTAACAACTTGCAAATTTGCTAATGTTCTCGTGGTGTAAATCGCTTCATGAATTGAAATTCAAAAATGCCATTGATCAACATCACAATCTTAAAAAATTGCTTATCATTTTCGTTAGCTACCATAAAAAGCTTATGATAAATGATCCAGAAAACAGCAAAAAAACGTCTGCTTACGTATCGGCCAAGCATCATACATAATAATCGATCTCAAGCACTCGTTTCATTACTCTGGTCGTTAGCCGATTGGTAGCAAAAAAAACCTTGATCGGACTTCCAAGAAATCGATGAAAATTAAAACAAAAAAAAATCAAAAATTGCGTACATAGAGGGAACTCGCAATCATAATTACTTCATGATCATTGCCGATTCATTCAAACGATAAGAAAAACGATCGAAAAGCGAAAGTGCGCGCACCCAGGCAAAGTGTCGGCTCCGCGTGGCGCGTTGTTTGAAAAACGCACGTGCTCAAAACAAACCGCGGGCATTGAACGTTTAAGGAGAGTATATCTGATGCTTATATAGCAATGCACACTACTTTCTAATCTTACATATCCGTACAGCATCCTAACTCTGTACACTGTACCATAATATTTCATCCGTCTATATATAGATAAAATGCTATCTCCTCCGAAACGTCTCGTGGTTTTTTTCACCGATGAATAAGTACTCAATCGTCGGAGTGTCATCTCCGCAAAATATTCTCTTTGGTTTCCACTTTGAAAAATTCACTCTCATAATAAGTATATTCCTGTCTTCGGTAAGAATCTCGTGAAAGATTGCCAAGTATCCGCAAAAGGCATCCATCCATCCAGTGCTTATATGAGAATCTTGCATAACGACTGGTTTTCAGCTATATACTACTTGCAGCCTCGCCCTATCGGAAGGAAACGTAAACGAGATCGGTATTCCCGCGGCTATAATATGAAGAAAGTGTACTCTCATGGCGATGTTATAAGACTTATTCGATTTTCAGATCACGCGATGTGGATGTATATCTTTGACACTTGATGATGAATACAATGCGGTATCTGATTTCAGGGTGGGGTTATGTTCTTATAATTTGTCGATTAAGATGTTAATAACGAGCGATGATTCAGATGCATTGCTGGGAGTTTTATTGTCTTTTGTGAGACTGAATGGGGCGAGGAATTGATGATACTGATGAAAATTTTGCAGATTTTCTCGTACATTCATAGATTTTTGCTGTTGCGCTAGACTAGAACGAATAAATTGAGCGTAATTGGATCATCGGTATTCATGATCTTCTCGTTCTTCGTACATAGGTGCTTACGATGATACCATTTTTCCATTTTTATAGTTAGAGAATTGATGGAAAAAGAACCAGGATTCATTGTCAAGATTCTTTTACTTTTGCACGATCCTTGGAAGAGGGGAGGGGGTGGAGGTCGTTGACTTCATGTCCATGAGAACAAAAGTTCTGAGATGGAAGATAACAGAATTTTTTCAAAAACTTGAGCAGATTTTAGCGTCAAAGCCTTTCGATTTTACCTGAATGTATAGCATTGAGATGGAATTGCACTCAACACAAGAATCCATGATTTTCTGTATACCCATGATCCGTTACAACAGCTAGGATCTGTTGATAAAAAAAGAAAAAAAAAAAAGAGATAGCTTGTATCACTTTCTCGTCACTCAACTATTCTACGTTTTTTGTACCGTGAATGAGTTTTCGATCGAAATTTAATCTCTTACATAATGTACGCACCTTTATACAATCAATCATTTTGATAAAATCATTTCTGCTAATTTCCTGGATATCTTCAATCCACCCCTTATCGTACTCTTTACCCAATAAATTTCATTCCAATTCTGTTTCCTACGCTGAAACTCGAATACGCGATTTAAAAAAAACTGTGCGCCGCTATTTTTGTGCCCATATCATCATCTTGTGATGCCTCAATAACAACAGTTTTTTGGGTATCTAAAATAAAACTGTCAATACCTTCTGAATCTTGGATAAGTCACTTTTTCATCATCAATACTCGATTAGAGATAGGATTTAGCTCGAATAGGACGATTTATCTCGATAAACATGAATCCTAAATGCAAGTTTTTGTACGTGAAATCTAATATTTTGTTCATCAAATTTTTTTGCTGATTCCTCAACCCATTGCTTCCAATTAAAAAGTTGCAAAATCCATAGAATCATATCCGATTGGCAAAAATAAAAAACTCCTTCGAAGACCATGATGAAGTGAACGTATTACTACCAAAATAGCTCTGAACCGGTTGTAGAAGCTTGAATATTGCATGGAATTTTGTTATTAGTTACATTCATTTTTAAATACCTTACTGTAGAATGATCTCGCTTAAAACATCTTGCATCATCTTAGACAAATCCAATAATCCCAGGTTAGTGAACTTGCGATGTGAGTGAGAGTAGAACTTGGATAAGTGAGTGTCAATGCGAACAAGATTTCAGCCTTGACTCGGTCAAGTTTCGTATTTGGCTAGATAAATTTTTGCAATGCATCAATTATCCCCCATCACGTTATAAGGAGTGCAGAGTCCACGCAGTGCTGTGCATCTGAGGAATTTTGATAGTATATTTTGTATTATTCCAATATCATTTCTTCCAGAGTCTGACGGGATCCTACCTCAAGACTCCAATAAATTGATATCTATCTATCTAATATATCACAAATCTCATAAATCTTATGAGGTTTTCATGGTCTAATTTTTCGTAACTTTGTAAAATGTAGTAAGTATAGCGTAACGAGCACTATTTTCAGAGACAGTCGGTCTATTTTGGTCGATTTGCGGCATCACTTTATGATTTTCTGAGTCAAGATAGTAAGAAATCTAGTATAGAGGGGACCATTGAAATTTGTCTACAGATGCCCCATGTATCACATCTTTGCACATGTCCAACGGATCCATCGATTCAATATCCAACTTCAACAGTGTTTTCTTCAACGGTAACTATACTCCTGAAATTGACCCTATATGGCTTTTTTGCAATCACGAGTGTTCTTGGAACCTCTATTCCAGAAAAACACTCGTGGTTAACATGCCAAACGTTCTTGGCATAGCACGCAATAAGATTCTTGGAAGTGATCAAAAATTCTGCTATTGTAAAAACCAGAACTTCACAGCCATTTCTCAAGTTATCGCACTCTTCTAAGCAATAGTTTTCAATCTCATTGGTGCAACTAAATTGGTATTTCGTCAAGCTCGTATAGGTCATTGGAAAGCACAATAGAGAGTGTTATGCGGTTACCGCCAGAGCTATTATCGCTTGAACTAATTCTTTAATGAGAAATGTGAGTGCGTTCTACAATTCTTAATTGAGGTGAAGGTATCCAACTTACCCCCATTGAGCCATTTTCCCAACAATTCTGGTCCACTTCACTATTCTGGCTCATCTCAAAATTTTCCCAATTATCTTAGCTCATTACGAAGCTCGTTTTAAACCCTACAAAATAAGCTGAGATACGATGTAAAATATCGAGATGGGCCAGAGTAGTGAAGTAAACCAGAGATGTGAAAATAGCTCAATAAGGGCAAATTGGGTACACTCATCATGAATAGCTGAGATAACAATTTTTGAAATCCGCTACTTAAATATAAGCCTGCAATATTGATGAAATGAATAAGAATTTGAAAAAGATTCCAGGTCCACAAAATCTTTGCATTGGAACGTTAACTAAAATTCCGTAATGAGTATCAGGTTCCATTGATTTGAAATATCAAAAGCTTATGTAATGAACTTCTTGAGGCGAATTAATGAATTCGAATCGACGTATCAATATGTGTAGCACAGTATACGATGCGTTAGTACGCTTTATAGTCTGTTGCGTTATGCTTACGTAAGTTATGGTGAAAAGATGATGAACCATCCTCCCGAAGCTATATTATATTTGATAGGTTCATCCTCGTTCATAATGTGAGAGAGAGATTTGGCAAGAATCACTCCAACCACTATTCATGGAAAACAGAAAATTCAAAAGTTATACTCGTCATGCTCATTAACACATGCTTACGATAAATTTCTCGCCAAGAACTTTGTAGGCAAATGTTTCAAGTACTCTTGAAATGAATTGAGCCTTCTCAATACCTATAGAAATAACTACTTCCTGGTTTGTAGAGCTTGTGGATATGATGGGTTTTCAACAAGTCATTTTGCGATGCTCATATGTGTACAGGAGAGTCATGTTAATAATGAGAATTTTGATTCCTTTCTGTGATTGAGAAATTCACCTGACTCCCACGAGCTCACAGAATAATTTAAATGGTTCTAAGACATGTGAAATCATTCCCAACCATCCATCTACTGTCACTTTTTGATGTTTTTCCTCAATTGCATGACTGATTCATCTGTATCTAATAAATGAGAGAATATTGACACAATCTTAACTAATCATCTTACAATTGCAGATGAATTTGCTGTCGACGTCAACACTGACGTTCCTGTGGGCTCTTTTGGCAGTCACAATCGTCGCTCTCGCATCCAGTGATTACAACGTGGTTCAAAACAGTACGCTACCGATGACGGCTAAAATCTCGCCCATCGATAAAAATGATACAAAAGTCGACGATGCTACAAAATCTTCAATCACAACTACTGTAGCGAGTACCAATGCATCATCCGACGATGGGCGATCCAAAAGAGGATCGACAACACCTGAGAAGTCGATCAAGCAACAACAAAAACCTAGGACGAGTCGGCAAAATCAAAATACAAAAAAGCAGAGGCCTGGATTCTTTTGGACGATTGCAAAAGCAACTTATCAGGTTTGTTGATTGGAGATTCATTGGTGTTACGTAAGGAAATTGTATTTCGTAGAGAAATCCAAGAATTTGGAATTAGTTGAGGGATGCTTTGGTTCGAATCGGTTTTGGTTCGAATTTTTTGTTATCTGAGCGCCAAGAGATTGCAAAATGAGCTCGAACTCTCGCAAGATCAGGCAGAGTCCGACGACTTGTAGAAACAAGAAGTGTCTATGATTCAAATTCTTCAAAATCCCATCGTTATTATGGCAAAGTTTGACTCATTGCCATTTCGACGCATTTCTATAGACATTTGATAAGAAAGCAGAGTGCCACCATGGTACCTGGAATTTGAGTTACTGATAACGTGACTAAAGTAAAAGTTGACATTCTTCCGAAAAACATAATTGTCCGTATGATTTTGGTTCCGATGTACTACCAAGAGACCGACTTTTGGAAAACTGAAAGATGTTTGTCATAGATCGATCAGATTTGAAATTGAATTGTCATGAACGATATCATGTACTCGGTACAAAGTGAGCATTGATTGTGTCAAGTTCTGGTGCCCCAAATATTTTTGCATCTGGACAAAATTTTTATTTGTTTCATCAACTTTGAAACTCATTGAATGACCTACATAGGCACTTGAGTCACGAATTGAAGAATGGTGAAATGAGACCTACGATCTGGATAATGGACTTACAGTCATGCCACACACATTTTATATTCTGGAATTGGTCACACTCGCTCTTCAAGAAAAATGCTCAGAATGAACAATTCATTCTCACTTTCAAAATTTCCAGATAACCTTACCTAGCTGTGGACATCATGGCCGAACCATACCTGTGACTAAATCATGATTATATCATAGAATTGATCATTACCCTTGAGGCCACGATGGCAGTGGAGTTAGAGTTCTCGATAAGAAAGAAGTGCCGGAGATGGGTTCACGTGCATGGGAAAAAATAATACGTTAGCTAATATTTAAGAAAAAGGACTTTCAAGACCGTATGGGGAGGAAATTTGAAAGATATAAAATATCATAGGGCTTCGAAAGACACTGACATAATACGAACTTGCAACGTACTTACCGATCTTTACCAATCAAATTCTTACGTTCACATTCTTCTCATTTCAGCTATTGATGAAAAAGTAACATCTTACAGTCTTTCTAGTGCATATTTGAAACACGAGGATGGACATGGACATTGGACTTGGATATACCAACTCTACGAATCAAGACGTTCCTACTATGACTGATTGATATCAAGGACAATTGATCAGGCTAACATTTCCAGAAATGAATCAGTGACAAACACAGACACTGAATTATTTAAGAAAGAGAGTTCAGAATACTTCCATATAGAATCAAGGATCAATTGAGGATCATAAGTCTCTGATATACCATGGCAAACACATAATCTACAAGTCGTATGGCATGTTTCTTAGGAAAGCCAACTACGTTGCGTGCATGAAAGAATATAAAACAAAACATTTTACTCAGTGACGTGAAAACGTACAACACTGTTACATGTCAAAGTTGACTCAAAATTGAATTTTTCGAGGACACAGGTTGTTCGCTACTCACTACGAGAAGCAAATAACTGAAAAACTAGCGTGGGGTGAGTGAGTTGCTAAAATACTGGTCAGGAAATGTTTCAAAAATTCCAGTGGAGAGTTTGATTTCGATTGGCAAAAACGAATAGACTGGTCCAACTACAGGATCTTCAAACAAACTCCTTTGGAAACTAACATTGAGAATCTCTTCTCGTATCCATTATCTTCAATAAGTCAATTCATGAAATTCAAACTGATCTCGCAACTTACCCAATGTCATGATCAAGAAAGTTCGAATTTTACATTTCATAGAAAATAATGATTTTGTCTCAATGAGCATTCTCACTCCAAAGGAAGCCACTGCGCCCATGTAAATATATAGATATTGGTTAAACCTGGTGCTTTCATAGATAAAATATCATGTACAAGCTTCATTGCTAGGCAAATTAAACTAGTCTGCGAAGTACGTTATTGGCACTCGAAACAAATTGACTGTTATCAATATAGTGCCACAAGTTATTGCTCTTGAGGTACTAATATATCGGAATCTTCAAAAGAGTTTTTACAATATCTTATTGGCGTGAACAGAGTTGGTTCAACTAATGAGAATAGTTGAAGAAGAAGAAGCACAAAGCATCTCAGATATTACTGATTGGACTGAAAAAAAGATTTATTTGATCTCTGTGATGAACAACAAATAAGAAAATTACGAGGGTTGCAGTACACAGATCTTGACTCAACTGCCACAATGTTCTAAAAAAAAAACGTATGGTCCGTCTAATCTGACAAACATATAGTGGTGCTATGGTATACATGAAAAATGTCATAAAATGGATATAGTTATTGCATAATATTTGATCTAAACATGTCCAAATCAGTTTTCACGATAGAATACTTTTCGGGTATTGAAGCCTTCTAGATAATTTCATTTGTTCCAACGGAAATATCACCCCAAAAGCTTGGTCAAGATCTGAATTTCGAAAACCCTAACATTTTCTTGTGAATTTCTGGGGCGGAATGTATCAAAACAGTTCGTGGAATATATGACACGTGCCGTAGTAATAGGCTTCACGACTGTTTCTCACATGACGATATCATCTTCAGGTGTTTCTAAATCTATCGTGTTCTGTAAGAATCGTGATTCTCACAACCTGGTTGACCGTATGTTGTATCTACGAGCTATTTCATTATAATACAAGCTAATCGAACTTTTGTAGAAAATTCTTATTGTTCGTCCAAAGTGTAAGATTTCATGCATTGTTTTCCACAGCAATTTGGTCTATAACCTGATTTGATAGTTGATTTACTGAGTATTTTGGATTTGATTCAGAAATATCATATGAAAAGTTTCGATCATTCATTTATTAACAAAAGTCTGACAGAGAATCATTTCAATGAGGAGTTCCACCTGAGCTCAATATGACATGAGTGAAAAAAGCCACTTTTAGCGGATTAGTCAACTTCAAGTCTCCAAGAAAAAATCTCTAGCCAATCATAATCCATTGATTTACCAATATTGGCTTCAAATCAACTTTAGTCGATTAAAGGTTGAGTTTTTCAGTTTCGCTGTACCATTTCCAAGAATGTGTCAATTTGTAACACGCACGAGTTTTCCAATATGATGGAACCTTAGTGATGAAGCGTATCAAGCCATTATGTTGATATCTCATGTGCTATAATCAGGGTCTTCAACATCAGAAAATAATGAACCCTATTGTTAAAACTGCTCACCCGTCGTGAATTTTTGATTGAGATTTTAAAAGATATCATTTGAGGATGTTTTGAAGATTGTTGAATGTTTCTAACATTTGAGCTCCTTCTGATAGCTTTAGAAATTCATCTATTTCAATGCAATCACAAACTGGCAAGGGACGAGTGACAAAATTCTGAGATCAGAACGTTTGGAGAAAGTCTCTATGGCCTTGTGTATAAGAACCTAGCCTTTGATATCAGAATACCCGCGTTTGAATCTCGGCTGGCACCACTGCCAATTTTTACATGTTTATTTGGCGGCTTCGATGGATCGTAACCCACCTAAAACTATAGGTTCTACGTAATACACCGAGAAGAAGTTGAGAATACACTGATAAGAACATGCCTGAAGTCTGCAATATGAAGTCTCAAAATGAATTTTGAAGATAAGCCTCCAGACTCTAAGTTGTAACCCTGAAACCCTCAGAATAATGCAGTATCTGCCAAAAATGTTCCATTACCTTGTTTGCATCTAATGTTTTCAACTCATTGTCAGTTACTCACGATCACAGAATGTATCCTATTGCTCAGTGCTCACGATCAAAAAGTTCGTAAGCATGTGTCTTTGCTGCGAATGGGAGTAGTTCAAACTCTACAATCTCATTTCGAGTGATTCCACGGATCAAAAGCTCTATTTTGGTGTTTTATTTCCCGTCTCGTATCCGCATAACTATACAATGCGCTCAAAAAGTACCAGACCCTCCCCCTCCCCCCACTTCTGCCCCAATATCTCCCGATGATGAATCGTGTAACAAATGAGTGTTGGGTACAAAGTGTTGTAGGTGTTGTGGGTGTTTGTTCGAATCAAGTAAGGATGATCACTCCAAAGCCCTCCCCCCCCCCCGATTTATCCCATTGAGGCCAAATGTGGATTTTCAAATAGGAACTCCTGTTCTCCACCACGGATTCTGAAAGAGCAGGAAATTCTACGTTCAGATAAATTTTTATAACAGTTCCCATTGACTCCAGGAGGTCATCTCGACCAACGTGATAAAACACTATCTAGACGTAGTGTTTCCGGCTCCTTCAGAATCCGAGGTACAAACGTGGGGGTTTCTATTTGAAACTTCAAAATCAGCGTCAATGGGGTGATTTTGGGTTTTTTGGGGGATTAGGATGCTTATTCGAGCCCTCACTTGACATTCAACAACTTTTGTATTAAAACAGTGTGTTACTAGACGTCATCCTTGGGAGATTTGAGGGGGGGGATCATCTGCCACTTCTTGAACATACTAAATGTAAATTGTATCCGTCAGATCTACATGGTACAATCCATCAACGACAAGAGTATAATGACAGAGTTTCATACATTAATGGAACAATCTGGGAAACATCCTACATTCGAAAGCGACGCATACGGAAGTGTAATAACAGTGTTAGAGGCACTCCTGTCACTGAGAATGAATCAGAAGATTCACTCAAATAAACGTATCTATTCAACTGAGTACAGGATCGTTCTCGAGCTACCGGCACTTTTGCGACTCAACCAGATACAATAAATTTGATAAAGGCACCTTGCCACTAAATACTATACGGCACACTTGTCACTAAACTTGGTACACAACGGTCTTCGCCAAACAACTCGTCTCCAGGAGCCCTCGATACCCGTTCACCAAGTCACGGCCTTCGCCCGCCGCCTGTACTTGATCGCGGCCCGCCAACTTCTCTTGAGCCTTCCTCGCGCGAACGCACTCGTCCATAACAATAGCTTCAAAATAGAATCATTATGCCAATGACATACTCAAACTTTTAAAGACGTGCTTAATACGATGTCGATTCTCAATAAAAACGAATATCCTCGCAAAGTTCATTTTTTTTACTAATTCCATAACATGACTCAATTTTCGGGTTTTCGTCAATAAAAAAATTGGTCTTATGAGTATAAAATATTTTCATTATAAAAATCTTCCTCTCTCGAAGATAAATTTTTTGCAATCTGCATAGCTATTTCATACAGTTTACGCAAATACTAATCGCCGCAAATTTCGCTCACCGAGTTGCCTCCGTACAAGGCGGGTTATCACGTGTGAAGGCGTTGAAATCGCCGCAAGGCTCTTGAAAAGCATTGGGCATGGGAATATTTTTTGCACCTTTCGAGCTACCACTCAGAGATTCTCACTCAATGTGCGTTCTCTTGACCCGTTTATGTGGCTAATTGCCTTTTCCCAGACCTTTTTGTCGTATCGTGTGAGTACCTTTTATGGCAATGGTAATAGAAATGTGGATCCGATTTACTAGAACTGGAATGCGTTTGATAGTACATGATGCTTCTTATTTCAAGAATCTTGTCCACGTGAGATAAATTTGTCATTCATATAATACCAGAGGATTGCGCGATATATATTACGAAATTCCGTCTATAGGAATCTGAATATTTGTGCTATTCGATTTCAGAGTTCGGCCACAGTTATTTGTCAAGAAAAGATTACGTCTAATATCTGAAAAACGTCCTGTCAAAATATCAAAGGGAGAGCTTCCTTCCTCTTTAATTAGATAGGAAGATACTCAGCAAAGAATATCTCAGTATTAAGCATGAATTGCTAAATAAGAAGGCAAATCTTGTTTGATAAATTCTGTGAATTCTACGAGTTTCTCCAGCTCAAACAGGAGAATTAGATGTACGACGCGGGGTTCCATCTATGGTATCTTCAGCAGAGTTCGATTACCGAATATGTAATCTCATTTGTGTCTGAGCAGTTATTTCAATATTCCATTATTTGTACATTCTTGAGCTCCTAAAAGATCAGTGACAACCGCTAATTTCGAAGGACTTGTAGCATCAAATGGACTGTAAAATTCATTCATGGAACATTTATAGGTTGTACGGGGAGTTTTATATTGTACCTGTTTCCGAGCATGCAAAATCTGCCAAATAAGTCATTATCCGAATGTTTAGCCAATTAGTAATGACTCATCAACTCCTCCCACAGAGTTTCAACGACACACGATCGGCAATCCAACAAATCAGTGAAATAATCAACAAAAGTATTCCTGATGAACCTCCACGAAAGAAGAAACCCAACGGCAACGCTAACATAAAGAAGCCAATTTCTGGAGGTGGTGCACCAGCTGCTTCGACAAACAACACGATGCAAGTAACAACTACAGAGCCAAGCACATCTACCGAGTTCAAGTTGACGAGACCAAAACTTCAAAGTCTCGTCAGTCGAAATGTCAAGGGACTCGTCAGGCTCTTCAAGATCGAGTGGCAAGATGCTATGAGTGTAAGTTCACACCTGTGATATCAGAATGTATCGTACACTCAGATCTTGGTGACACTGAAACATTATTTTTCTTGATGATGAGAAAAAAACGTTCATGGCAACGCGTGACTAGAATTCCAATCTCAATTCTTTTTCACACGCCAAGTGCAAAGGGTAATAATACGAGAATGGTTTGGTATCATATAACTGCCCGTTAGGTATTTGAGGACAAATTGATACGAGGATAATAGAATTTTACACTTCAGGAAAATATGTTTCACGGACATACTCTCAATCGTTACACAACCGATAAGAACTTCTACTCTGGATGTTTTCCTTCAATACTTGATTTGAAGTGTGCATGAAATAACTGCCCCGGTGGGATTGAAGTAAGGAAGTTGAGAGAGTAGAATGCTCGCTTTGGGAAATGATGCCAATTGAGCAATGAACGTTTCACTCGGGCATCTGAGTGATGAAAAACACTCTCGTGCCAAGCTAATTACACTCCACTTAGAAGTTACCACCACTAAAAGATCGTAGACATTTGAAGTGAAATAAATCTGGGGCCATATGTGGCACATATTCGGGTAAATGATAGTTTTTATGAGTCCGTCTGCAAAAGTTAATTTGACAATTACGTGAACATTAATTTTTGGCACGCTCTTCCCCACGAAAATATCCCTCAAGAATTTTAAGCTGAAGATTTCTACTCTGAGTAATTTCTGAATGGAGCAAATATTAAATACAGTCCCCGAGTTTTAAAAAATAGGCGTGATGAGTTCCAAAAGATGCGAAACCTATATTATAAAAATTGGTTCTTCTTGAGACGTTGGATGTTTACAATGGTGTTTTGTACATTTTTACCTCAAAATCGTTCACCCGTGAGCTTGACTTCTTGGAGCTCGATTCGTATTTCATACTCTATTATGAATAATCATTGTTCATGAATAATGTTATTATTTATGGTTTACAGGAATCACGAAAAAGTATACAAGAGTTCCGGAAAGACCTTGGTAATCAAATCGGCATATACCTCAAGGACAATCCAAACAATTACTAAATTGATGCAGTTTCAGTGTTTCCTTAGGCTATAGTGTTTTCATAGAATTATGTGGGTATTTCGATTTGCTTGCGAACTACCAAAGACTCTAGAAACGACCAAGTTGATGTCTTCTTGACTACAGAATGTACTGAAGACTTTTTCATTCTGTATCATACTATTGTTTTGTTCTTAAAGTGTGATGGATGTACATATTTCATACTGTCAATTGTGTGGCTATTGAGGGTTTTTTTATTTGTGTAAACGAATCGTCCTTAACTTGTGACGATGACAGGATTTTTTGTACAACTGTCATTTGTTGATTACTTTGTACGTGTTTCATAATCAAACAGTGAAAAATTGTCCACTACATTGGTCAATTCTGTGAGAAATCATGAAATTACATTTGTAAAGAATGCGATGGGATTAAAATGATGAATGGTGGAATTGTTAGTTTCATTCTCAATATGATCCGTTTTTTCATGTTGCCATTAATCTGAATATTCAGGGGAAAAATATCAGGAGACGATAGTCTCTTCGTCAGGTGTTTGAATCATGTCATGTTTGCCCGAAATGTTCAAAATTTGCCAGTATTGTGAGGACAAAATCTTTCCCCCCTGCACACTGATGCTATATGGAGCATATATCTGAGATCAAGTTCAGAAGGATTTATTTCAATATTTAGTTAAAATCTCGCCATGCGAATTCAAT
Organism: Eretmocerus hayati; assembly: GCA_029851415.1. Lineage (NCBI taxonomy): Eukaryota > Metazoa > Arthropoda > Insecta > Hymenoptera > Aphelinidae > Eretmocerus > Eretmocerus hayati. The sequence continues at coordinate 139,217,272 of CM056742.1, forward strand.
GAAGAATCGGACTTATCCTATTGACGAACCACTATCCAAGTTCGTGAGAAATATTGACTCTGCATACCGTTCTGGAGTACTTGGACCTGTCCAGTTCTGTGTTTCATTCTTATGTCGAATCAACACACGGTATGGAGTAGAACAAGTATTGAAGATTTTGGAGCTTTTTTGGAGGAATGTCATTGTGGACATTTTTCGGTATAAGAATGAGAAAGCCTCAAATATATGAGCCAGTCCTCGTTGGGTGTGATCTCGAAACCAAGATGCTTTACTCCCGGAGTCTAGTTCTCACGATATTCAATTGTTACTTGGAGCCTTGTGAGACTTTGGTTATCCATGGGCCCTAAAAATCCTTCAAAAGCTCGGAAAGTCAATGTTCTGAGCTGTCATTATAGAAAATGTTAATAATTTGCGCCAAAAATGCTATGACTGCTTCGATTTTCACTTCATGAAAAAATCTATGCATTCTCATAGTAGAATACCTAACTTTGGAAGCGTTCAAGCCAGCCCACCCCAAAAGAAGGATTTCAAGGATTTTAAATAAGTCTTTCTTGTACGATTCGGTAGGACTGCGTCTGAAATGCAATACCACTCGTTTTCTTTGAGTCATTATTTTATATGTGGATCAAGGTGATGTCGAATAACGGCGTTGTCGACTTTTGGAAATATCCGATGAACTCTTCAGGTATCATGGAAACTGCAGTCATCGCCAATTTGTTGGAATAATTCGGATTGGCAATGCTTTCAATACATGTGATATTTCAGAAATTCATAGGAAAATTTCGAAGTTTGACTATTTGAGTCAGTATGCAATGGGGACAGGACTCCAAAATCCCTATCACCATTGCCAGTGCTGTATAACTTGGAGAAAATAATCAAAGAAGCAGGTAAAAACTTGCAAACTACTTTTCGCATCAATGTTCAGCCCAAATCATTAGATTATTGCAGAAAAGTGGGAACCACTGGGCGCCCGGGACATCCTAATCTATAATATACACACATTTTTGTTCCAAGAATTCTCGAATTCTTTTGCGATTTGAGCTAAACGACGAGTTGAGCCATTCAAGTCAGATGATAAGAAGTGTGGCATAACTCGTCATTTAGCCCAAATCGCAAGAGAATTCGAGAATTCTTGGAACAAAATTTAGCTTGCGCGGCTACCGCATGGCCTTAACCAAAACTCAGCATCTTGGAGAACAAAAAGAGTGTCGATTCCCCAGAGGTTTTGATGGTTTCTATCATTTATTTTGAAACGCCTAGATACCAGTGAGAAGTTGGAGAATTTCGAAAGTTTTCTTCTTTGTTGTTGTGCTTGCAGATTTTTTGCAAAAAAGTTGCGGTCATTCTCAGAACGGCATCTAGTAGAATGGGAAAAATCCTATGAGCATAACTATGATAACTTTTATGGTCCGCGAGTGAGGGCGAGTGAGCGATCAAGACCATCAATACGGTAAACAGGGGTGACTTTGGACACCGGGGTGACATTGTAACACTTTTTTGCGTTCACTCCTGACTGGCTCACTCTGGAACATTCTGTAGACACTCATTTGTCGAGCATTCTGTTGCTTCATCCAAGAGCTTTCAATCGAGAGCTTACACGGTACTTTCAAACGATCTGATCGAGAGTAATCGCAAAAATCAAAGTATTACAAAGTCACCTCGGTGTCCACCTTCATCACGGTTTACGGTACTTAGATTCCAACCCTAAAAAACAATCGAGGAGGTCCCGGATTATTGACACACTCCAAAATGAGCTGAACTGATTTTGAAAACAAACGAGGACAGTTGTACAAAATCTACATCCGTCGAGTGTTCATTCATATATGAATATCATCACATATTATTTAATCCACCATATTTGCCAAGAAAACAAATTTAATAACCATAAAGCATTCATTGAGTTCCTTGGGGTCTGTCATGTTTAACAATTGCCAAGAATTTTTGATTCTTATAATGAAAGATAAATATCAAAACTCATGGTTAGTCAGAAAAGATATGAGTGTACATACTGTTGATGTTTTACATCAGAAGTAAATTCTCCGCGCGGATTCATGGAATAATGAAATTAAATTTGATATTGAATTCAAAATCGTGGATCATACTTGATATTTTCCATTGATAAGGAGCTAAATTTCTTCTTGCCCAAACTTAACTTCTCGAAAAAAATATCGCAAAACAAACTGCTAGTAAAATATCACAAAATTGTTGGAATCCATTTCTCTCGTGTCAAAAGTCACCTCAACTAGGTATGCAGAACAGCTCAAAACAAAGCAGAGCAGAGCGATGAAAGAATTCAACAAAAATTACCTCACACCTCCTCGTTTATGATAAGAATCATGCTATTCTTGCTCACCAAGCGGGTCGATTAAAGGTACGATATCATTGCGCGATACAGAGATATCGCGCGCGCGCCCAAACGACTCAATTCCTTTGGATGCCTCTTTCGCCCCACGTGCCCAAGGAGGCGAGAAAAAAAAATACGAGAGCACCTTCACTGCCATACAATAATGGCCACTCATGTTTTATTCAGATGAGGCCACCCACTCGAAACAAAGCTGTACGTAAGTTTGAGATTTTAAGAATGAATACATGCATACCATATATCGGGATCACTTATACAATTTCGAAAAGTCCATGTACTTTTGTATTGCTTTGCTGCATTCTTACTTTCTCGACTGAGGAAAGAGCATGTGCCTCTCTTTCTCTATTCAGTCTGCAACCGGGCATCAGAGGCCATAAATTCGTTAGTTTGTGCTTATATACAGATGCACGTACTCTATGCTCTTACGTTTGACTCGAGTCGGTGATTCTCGATGAAGATTCTCACTCGCGGCAGAGTAGCTTGAATTTTGTAATAGATTGGTGTACACAGCGGGATTTGGCTGGAAATTAGAATCATGGAATGGGCTCTTTGCACAGTATGGAATCGTGATACCGAAATAATACGTTTTCTGGCGTTCAAATTTAACAGATTCAGATACTCATCTGATTCAGGGGGAATGCGCAATAGTTGAACGTCCAATATTTAGAGGGTCATTGAATTACATCAGGAAAAATTGGCTATACCTATTTCATTTCGTTGGTTAAGACTGTAATAATCATTCGCTAGTCTTGAGAAATCCATTACAAGAACAGGAGTATGAATAGAACGTATACGAGTGAATTTGAATCACGTCCGCTTTTGTTCGATTTAGATTATTTTAATGATCTTGGACTTGAATTCCATGCCACAACATTTTTTTCGCCTAACAAATGCATAGAATTAGACGATCGATTGCATTCCCAAAAATATCCCGAAAATATCGACCCCGAGACTGAAATTATGAGGTAAGTGTTCCTAACATGCATGGCGATCGCAGGAATGGGCACATGCTGACTCCCCCAACTTTTTTTGTTATAATATGAGATGGTGAGTGATTGAATCGACCCCGAATGATTTCTACGCGTCACAGGAAATTTATAGTGAGTTTTCCAGTTCTTTTTTCGCACGGTCAAGAAATCGTTAATGGAATGGCATTGAGTAAAATCGGCTCAAAAAATGTTCAGTCCGGCTAATCTCAAGTCCTGGAGCGCATTCGGTTTCTTCTTTAAGACCTTCAGAATGTCTTTTCCAAACCTGCAAATCTCAGATTTGGAGCGATTTTGTAAGCAAAATACGGAGTTCGTTTGCAAAACATGAAGGCCAAAATTGGTGTGTACCCAACATGCTCCCATGTGGCTATTTCGAAAGGGAGGGCAGTCCAACTTTTTTTTTCAATCGGAAGGTGTTGATCCCGTCAAAATAGGTAGGGAATAATTTTTTGGGCCATCGGATACCTCCAAATGTGGTTGCACGGCGACAAAAATGGATGAAAACCATGTTATACACTTTACCGCCGATTAACATAGTTTTTTTTTTGGAAAAATTCAGACAGCTCGATTTTGTTTGATTGAAATTAGTCTCCTTTCAGCTCATTCCGAAGACCTTACAACGAATTTGAAAATGAGGAAAATATTGAGGTGAATCAGTACACACTTTCGCGACTGTAAAAAATCTTTTTTGGGAAAATCGCGATTGTTCAGCTCTGGTTAAGTAAAATTGAACTCACCATACTCCATATTAAAGGCCTTAGAACAGATTTTTGAATGAGCTAAGATACGTTAAATATTCGAGTGAACGGAGTGGGGGGGGGAGCATGTTAAATGGTATACCTACTCCAATTCCGTTTTGCGCTGAGCCCTTGTTTTAAATCAAATGTTATTCTTCTTATTTTATGTTAGGGTATACCATAATATGGTGTGGACCGTTCGTATGTACGTTCTTCGTGAGTGCATCACACATTCCCTTCCAGCAGTAAAAAAAATTTCATTCCATATTTTGATAGAAGGAATGAATGGCATTGAAGACAATGATTGAAAACAACAAATTCAATAAGTTGCGGATTTCTATTTGGGCACTGCAAATTAATCAAATCCTCACCAATCTCACAATCGAGAATTGGGACGAATCTATTGTGAGATATTCCAATTATGAATTCAATCTAGATAAGCGCCTCAAATGGATCACTGCTTTCAAACGAAATAGTGTTAGATTTGAAGTATTTTGCTTTGTTCTGAAGCGTAAACCATCATCCTTCTACTCACCTTATGCTATGCAAGAATATCAAATCTGCCTCTAAAATGGGTCATAAGTTTTCGCCGAGACGAAAGGTATGGCTCAACCTGATCACGATTCTAATTTCATTCAAAATCAGAACGATAGCTTCTCTTCCTTATCCCTTCTTATAGACTGTTACCTCACATCACTCACAACGTGCTCTGAAATTAAAATTGCATCCACTCGCAACAAGGTAGTAAAGATTTCGAACTCGAAAGTTGAATTTGAGAATCTCATGAAAATAACCCATTTCTCAAATTCATTCAAGTTCAGAGCTACAGCAAAGATGAAATTTGATACTTCGAGGTTTTGGAGTGATTTGATTTTGTAACTCATTGCGAAATTGAGATGCATGATTGTATCAATCTGTGAGATGCATTTCCTTTTTTTCTCGTCTACAGAAATTAATTGGTGATAGCAATCTTCATGTGTCAAGAATATTTCGAATATAGAGAACTTGGAAATGTTGTCCTGCTAACTCATAATGTTAAAATACAGTAGAACTCGGTTATAACCAGGTTCAAGGACCGGCAAAATTTGCTTGTTATAACCGAGGTTGACTCAAAATGGTTAGATTTACGTGTATATAATGTGAATAAGTGATGAATTGATAGTCTTACATTGAAAAATGTCAGATAATCCAGTTTCACTTTGAAAAATGGATGATTAATGTTATACACAAATAACTTATGAGAGAAATGTATACTTGAATGTGTACATAGATATAGATTCGCAGTCGAAGAGATGAATGAAAAATGCAATGCCGATTTAGGAATACCACGACCCACAAGATTGTACCTATCTTCATGAATCCAGAGATTCATGGCTGTTTCTTAACTTGAAGATTACAATTTCAACAAAGTTTTTTAACTAATCAGTGAGATGGAAGTTGTTATATTCTTCAAGATTGTTGGAATCGTTGAACTGCTCACACCACAGATCTCACAAAATTCCGCATTATTTTGTCCTTCTAAGGCGAAAGCTTTTCATTCATTAGTTTTCATGTTGCTTGTGTCGATTTTACTGGTTTTAATATGATGATCCCTGTTTACAGTTTAGTGCGAAGCTCTCAAATTCACCATCGCGTAGTGTTGAAATCGTATCTGCTCGCTATAGCAGAGGTTCAAATCCAAATTTTGGCAAAATTCGGCTCGTTATAACCGAGTTCGTTATAACTGAGGCTGATTCCATTGACTTAGTACACAAACCTACCAAATTTTGAAAATTTCCTCGTTATAACCGAGTTTTTGTTATAACCGAGTTCTACTGTACTTCTCAATCAATGACGTGATAGCGAGGGAGGGAACCATTGAGTGGATGCGATAATGACACGATTGTCAATCAAATCTAGTTCCCAAGTGCTTTCACAATTTACATGTGATTTGAAGAATTTTATAAGATTAAGGGGAATTTTATGATTCTAATAAATTAATTCTGAAGCAAAGACGGGTAAAGTACGCTCTTACGATGTTTCATGAGTAAGATGAAGCTATAAAAACCTATTGAAGACAGAGCAGTCAAGACTTCACGGACGTGGTGTTAAATGAATACTTCTCGCTTGCATGGGAGTTAATGGATACTCTAGATGCTAATAAGATTCTTTTTATCCAGACCCTGATGAAACTGAGGAAATTTCGAGGTAAAGTAGAATCTTTCCCAACAAAGATAAATTTTCCTCGCCTTTGAGAATGTCAGAATAAACCCTAAAGCAGAATTCAGAAGTTTCAAGGTCACTTGTCAGTTAATGTAACCAAGGTACAAACAGAAATTGTTGCAATTGAATCTCGCGTGCTTCCTCTTGTATGAATTTATCCGTAACAAGATATTACGTACAAATGCGTTTGCAATGTTACAGGGTGCAATAATCTCGACTAATCGCCCATTACTCAATTGCAACTTCATATACAGAAGATAGCACGTACAACCCAGACATCACGCGCAAAATTGAATTTGAAATAATAATAGCAGACAATTCATATGGTGGTGGTAAACCTCAGATGCTAAACGATCTCTAACACATCATGATATGGTGTAGTCCCAAATCATGCCAAATCCATAACCACGACTATAACATCAGAATTCTTGGCAAACCGCAACTTCAATCATATACCCAACTAAATCTCTGATGCATAAACTTTTAATTTTTGATCGTATTAGGCATCTCACATTCTCAACGCTAGCAGCGACTTACTGCCGCAGGTCACGCGTTTTTTTCCTGCATGTAATACTCTAAGTAAAAGTCTATATATCGACAGTGCACTATATGGGGTCAGAGCATCCCGTGGGAACTCTTATTCAGTCTCACCTTAGTCTCAAGAAATCACTTCGTAGTAGGAACGCCAAAAATCCATGCTAAACCACGATTTAAAGAGTTACTTATCTATCTATATCTATATATACTCGACTCTTCTCGACTGGCGTCTCGTGCAAAACCTGAAGTTGCGCAAGCAAAACCGGTGAAAATCTGCATCCGCGCACGAAAAAGCCACGCGCGTATATTATAACATACTCGTCGGTACGATATATTTACGTGAACACGTTACGGTGTCTGAGCTTCTTTATTGTTTGGCTCCCTTTGGATTTTTCAATTTACGGTATGGTAATACACACGTGTAGACAAGATGATGCAGACGAAGTATGCGTAAATGTATGTGCAGGTGCTTCCTAAACCGGTCAGGTACCGCACGTATAGAGCTCACCGATCATCGCTGGATTATGATGGCAATTGCTTCAGACAACTGAGAGCAAAATTGCATAGTTTTAGCACTTGATATTTGCGCGCTTGCTTGTTGAAACTTTTTTCTATTTTACGAGTGTACTGACGATGTAAAGTGACATAATACTCGGTTAGAGGACAACAATGGGATATTTTCTGCGGCAAGAGTGAGCATAATAATTGTGGCCTTTGAGGTGAGAAAATTGACAGTGCATTGACAACGTGTTCGTGCAAATGCTTGATTTTTTGTATGAGGACTTTGCATCGCTGTTTGAGCCAACAGGGTAATATTTGGACTGCGTACATTCTGATGTGAGATTACACCCATAAAAATCGGAACATCATCATAGATATCGTTTCCCATAAATATCATATATTCTTTGATGACGACAAAGTTTGAGAGGGTTGGAACTCTCTTGAACTTTATCGTCATTCTACATGTTCATTTCGAAAAGGTCCACTGACTCCCCGCCGACAGGGAGCATTTTTCTGGTCAGTCAATAGTGTTGTGGAAGGAGGTAGTGATTGTTGAGCCTCTATCGTGAAGTTTCATGCTCATGCAAGTGTAATCATACTGAGAGTGTTCGAGTTCAACCCATTTGATATCTGTATTTGACTTTTTGAAGGTTTTTGCATCACCTGTTGAGTAGGTTGGATAGATTGAATTTTTCAGAGATTTGACTGACGTCAAACAGGGAACGAAGTGAAGCATGTCACCACAACCCAGGCTAGGGTCCTGTTCAACCCACCGCAGCGCAAAAGCTTCAGTAATCGAGGTAATATTCTTGATTCAGTACTCGACGAGGTACTTGGATACTCGTGACATAGTACTTGGGGTGATATCCGTACTTCAGTACTCGGTGTGATACTCGTGTATCAGTGATCGAGATGATACTCGGGGTTTAGTAACGGAGGTGGAGTTCGTACTCCAGTACTCAAGGGGATACTTGTCATCCAGAACGCAAGGTGATACTCGTGTACCAGAAGTTGAAAAGACATTCGTGATCCAGTCCTGATCTCCGTACTCGAATACTAGAAGATGAGGATCACCTTGAGTACTGGATCACAAATCTCACTTTGAACATTGGATCACGTGTATCAACCCGGATACTCAATCAGGAGTATTACTTGAAATACTGGAATACGAATGCACCTTAAGACCGAAGCAGGAGGATCACCTCGAGTAACGGATCAAGATTGTCACTTTGAGTACTGGAGCGGGAGGATAACCTGGACTATTGGATCACAGACGTCACCTCAATTGCTGGATCACGTGTTTCACCTTACTCACTCAATCAGGAGTATCACCTGAAATACTGGGACACGAATGTCACTTGAGTTCTGGATCAGGAATATCACCTCGAATACTGGATCACGAATGTCACCTCGAGTACCAGATCACGAATATCAGCTCCACTGCTGGACCGCGTGTATCACCTCGAGTACCCAATCAGGATTATTACCTCGAATACTGGAGCACTAACGTTAACTCGGATACTGGAACCTTGATGTCACTTTGAGTACTGGAGCAGGAGGATCACCTCGAATACTGAATCACGGATTCCACCTTGAGTACTGTATCAGGAGTATCATCTTGAATACTGAATCACGAATGTTCACTCGACTGCTGGACTACGTCTATCACATCGAGTACTCAATCAGGAGTGTCACTTTGAATACTGGACCACAAATGTCACTTCGAATATTGGATCACGAATATTAACTCGTCGGCTGGATCACGTGTATCACCTCGAGTACCCAATCAGGATTATTACCTCGAATACTGGAGCACTAATGTTAACTCGGATACTGGAACCTTGATGTCACTTTGAGTACTGGAGCAGGAGGATAACCTCGACAATTGGATCACAAACGTCGACTCGATATTTAAGGGTTAATTACTCAATCAAGAGTATCACCTGGAATACTGGGACACGAATGTCACTTGAGTTCTGGATCAGGAATATCACCTCGAATACTGGATCACGAATGTCACCTCGAGTATCAGATCACGAATATCAGCTTCACCGCTGGACCGGGTGTATCACCTCGAGTACCAAACAAGACTATTACCTCGAATACTGGAGCACTAATGTTAACTCGGATACTGGAACCTTGATGTCACTTTGAGTACTGGAGCAGGAGGATCACCTCGAATACTGAATCACGGATTCCACCTTGAGTACTGTATCAGGAGTATCATCTTGAATACTGGATCACGAATGTTCACTCGACTGCTGGACTACGTCTATCACATCGAGTACTCAATCAGGAGTGTCACTTTGAATACTGGACCACAAATGTTACTTCGAATATTGGATCACGAATATTAACTCGTCGGCTGGATCACGTGTATCAATCATCTGAAGAACTCAATCAGGAGTATCACCTCCAGTACTAAAGCACGAATCAAGTTGAACCCTGGAACACGAATGTCTATTGAGTACTGGATTATGAGTACCACCTCGGAGACTGAATCACAAATGTCACCTTGAGTACTGGATCGCGTGTGTCATCTTGACCACTAGATCACGAGTACTCCCTCGAGTACTGATTCACGTGTATTGCTTTGAGTGCCGGATCACGAATGTCACTTCGAGTACTGGATTCAGAATTTTTGCCTTGAGTACCGGATCAAGAATGTCATTCCAGGCATCACAAGTACCACTCAGATGTCTGGAATACGACCATCACCTTGATTACTGATTACTGAATAACGAGTATCCAGGCGAGTACCGGTGTACTCGACACGTTGTGTTATGGCAACAACCAGATAATTTCCGAATGTCTCACATGAGTTAAAGAGTCGAAATCTTCCAAAACGCATCTTCAGACGTAAACTTATCTTCTTTTTCTGACCCCGAGATCAAAATACTAGTTTTTTCCCAAGGAAAAATCAAATCAGAAATTCTCATATGATAAGTCAGATTGCAGTTATGTGTATTCCCACATTTGGGTCCCTAATAAGTCAGCTCTAACGAAATTAACCATACTATGAAAACTTTTGACGAAAAATGTCACTACCAGAACTGTTTTGGCATCATATACCTTTCCTTACTATCTTCAAAACAGATACAATATCGATCACTTATAGCTCCATTGAAATGTCAAAAAATAAGGCAGTTATCGTATAGAAAATGTTATTGTTTCCTGAACGCAATCAGAAATTTTGTGAAAGTGCACAGTTAGAGATCTCATTGGAGCACATTTTCTTCTTTCTCCCGATCCACGTGATCGATGGGATATTGGAATCTTAGACATTGGCTCTTACCTCATTGTTCAGTCGCGGCACAGCAATAGGCGTTTGAGACTTTGTGTCGAGGCCGCACTTCTTATAATAGATCTCGACAAAAGGAGAGAAAGAGATTCATCGTGCGCTTGGTTCGTGATTCTTTAAGATTTGGCGTTCTCCAGAATTTGCAACTCTGCGGATGATTTTGGGCGTGAAAAGATGTATACACTTTATGGCTTCAGGTTATACGATGAAATCGTTGCGCTGAAAATTCTATACCTATACTACACAGTACATAGTCTTATACCGTAACCACGATTGCTTGCATAGGTATATGGATATACGGATGGTTATAGAGATCGAATGCATGCATCAAGATGTACTCGTTCAATTTCCATATATAGCATTGTCGGAGTAGCTCAGTTAAAACCTATATACGTCGATGATCAATCTCGTAAGTCTAATTCTTGGTTGAATTGATGCGTGAGCTGTGTTGTACCTACACCATGCACCTGTCTGTTCGACTACCAAGTTTAGATAAATTTATCGAACGAACTACCAATAAAGTCCTACCCATCTCCAAATTCCTTATGTTAGTTCTATCTCAAAATTCACAAGGATCTTCATTGCATAAAAGAAAAATAACCCACCATTAAAATCCCACACATAAACATACCATTCTGTTTACACACTATCATTATCACAGGAGATGAAGCGACGCATGCATAAGTAATTGAATGTGGCGTCTATTTGAGTGCGTAGGCTCTTGTTTTGGATTATATTCGCATCACTCGGTCTATACGCGATTCTCAACGTACTTTTATAACGTCAGCCTTGACACGCCACAGTCTACAAACGCAAAGACATCTTGTCAGTAATTTCTTTAATTAGCCTAACCAAGACTCTTCAATTACTTATACTCAGAAGTAGGTGAAATAAGATTATACTTCTTCCGAGATTATGAAGAATAACCTATAGAAGGGAACTCATAATTAGCGACTAAACACTTCAAACTCATTCCTTAAATGATTAGGGGAGAGTGAGGTGAATTGGGACAGGGGTGAATTAGGACAAGTTTAACAGCCCGGTTGTGGGTGAGTCTAGGCTTCCGCCGCATGAATACTTCTTGAATACTATCTATACTACTACTATAAGAAAAACGAACGAAAGTCGACTCTTCGAACCCACGAGTCGATTGTTGATTGTTGAAGACGATAGTGCACCAATGAAGCGCCTATTTCAATAATGTTTCACAATTGGCACAAAATTGGTTCGCTTGTTAAGGTTATGGGAGGATGTAGAAGTCGCGGGCGGGTTTCCCTATTGATTTTGGGTTATTACCACGTCTTTTGGTGGGCAAATGCGACTCTGATAGGTAAGAAATATTGCAGTATACCTCGATTCCCAAAGGCTGTCCTAATTTGCCTCCAAAACTGTCCTAAAGTGCCCCCAAACGCGAGGCGAATTAGGGCAGATTTTCTTTCTCAAACTCTAAAAATCAGTAAGAAAGACATGACCTTGCGGTCTGGAAATTTTCTTACACGAGTTTATTCAATAATTGAACTTCAAGTCCCGTAGCGCGCCAATCCCCAAGTATCGCTAGATAGCCCCACTGCAAAATTCGTCCAATTTTGCCCCACTCTCCCCTACCTCTCTATTCAGCGATTGTTTGAGAATTGTATGCATTACGATGGAATCTTAATTCACAGAGTTACATCAGATGTAGATTTAAATACTCCCGCGCTATCGAGTGAGATAACATTCAAGTTACATATGTTTAGAAGAAGATTCGCTGAAAAATTCACGTAATGGGGACTTCCTCAGCTTTGAATGTTACCGCTTCCTACTTTCTTTTACTCACTTCCATCAGTTCAAACGCATAAGTAGGTACTTACTTCGAGACTTACTTATACTACTTTCCATTTGAATGCTCTTTTAAACAGATTTACTCGATGCACTAGATTTTATCGTTGGATGAACTAATGCTCGAGGTTCTTCAATAGACATCTTGAAAGTCTCTCCTGTCGAAAAAAGGAGAAAAATTTTTCAAGATCAATCTTGTAAATCACGATGGTAACACGTTGATTTTGCAATAACCAACGCCAAGAGCCACGAAAAGCCCGCAAGATTCGAACTCCGCGATATAAAGGCGCACCGGATTACTTCTTACTTTATTTCTCTTTACTTTCTTAAGATTTTTATATCAGATGTTTTATACTCTAGGGACTCAAAGTTCACCGACATTCAAATAAAAATCAGACACCAATACATCTTTGTGCATGCATGTGTCACGAATAAAACTCTCCAATCAGACTCTCCCACATTTCAAGAAAATCTCAGCTGTTTTCACTTGTACACGGTATATAAAATTGAACCTCGACATGCAGATTATTCGAAATAAATTGCGCAACTCGTCGCACAATCACTTCTACCTCGAACACATTACAAATTATAACAGAGCTCCAGTTTCTCTTCTCTAATTAATTATACACTCATAAATTTGCAAGCCGGTTGCTCCGAAATAGCGAGCGTGGCGATCTGAATTTCGGCGCCGAATTGATATTATGCAAGAGAGTCCGTACAGCTCCTTGTCCGTCCATCCGTCCGTCAGCGGCGGGAGATCGTCTTTTTTGTTTCGACATATGTAGGAGAGAGTGGGGCGAAATTAGACGGATTCTGCAGTGGGGCTACCTGACGATACTTGGGACTAGGCGCGCTATGGGACTTTGAAGTTCAACTATTGAATAGATTGTAAAAACATTTTCAGACCCCTATAGGTCTCACCAGGAGAGATCATCACATCCGGATCACGGATTTGGCTGAAACTTTGGGTATAGTTTTCTTTTAGTGCCAAAAGATGTATCCCAAAATTATAGACCCTAACGCTCAAACGTTTCCGAGCTACAGCCATGGACATTAGCATTGCAGGTATACCTAGATGTATGATCTTCAACATGGACCTATATGGCCAATGTTATCGCCTGAAGATGTAGCTCGGAAACGTTTGAGCGTTAGGGTCTATAATTTTGGGTTTAATCTTTTGGCACTAACAGAAGACTATTCCTAAAGTTTCAGCCAAATCCGTGATCCGGATGTGATGACCTCTCCTGGTCAGCGTTCATAGTTTTTCTTCAAGTTGAAAAAAAACAGTCTGCCCAAATTTACCCCGAGCTTGGGGGCACTTTTGACAAGTTTTGGGGGCAAATTAGGACAGCCTTCGAAAATTGAGGTATACTAGAATATTCCTCAACTATTAGAGTCGAGTTTGCTCACCAAAATACGTGGTAATAACTCAGAACCGAGAAGGAAACCTGCCTGAGACTTTTATATCCTCCCATAGCCCGAGCAAGCGAGCCATTTTTATGTCATTTTGGAACATTATAATCAATAATTATTGAAATAGGCGCTTCATTGGTGCACTACCGTCTTCAGCAATCAGCGATCGACTCGTGGCTTCTAAGAGTCGACTTTTCTTCGTTTTTCTTCATATTGGAGCTACTTTTACTCTCCCTAAGTCAACAATTCAAGTGATAGAGTGCGACAACCAACCTAATATCACCGAATGCGAGAGTAAAAATGCTTAAATCGAGCACTCGCTTCGAACACGTTGAAAGCGACTTCTGACCTTTGATCCGACTCCTATCACCGTCATTAGACATCGTAACTTCACTGTCTCACCCATTTTCAATCACCTAACTCACCCTCAACCTCCCGCGCTTCGAAAAACTCGCACAAACGCCTACGCGCTTCTATACGCACAATTATCCTCGAGAAACACGGGCACGTAATCGGTCGATCGATTTTAGATGAGATTTAGCATTGTCGAAAGTCGCCCCCAACAATTCGTCCAAAAATGGCCCTAGGCGTTTTTTTGCAAAGTTGCGATAACTTGGGTCCCAGTTAACCGATTTTGGCCCACAACGGCTCAAAATCTTCGTTTTGTTATGTAGTTTTTGACCCCCAAACGGCGATTAGGCTCGTCCACTTTTGCAGAAGTAGCGTGAATTTTTGCATTTGGAAAATAAACCGCGTGAGGCCCTCAAAAAGCACCCCTATGTCAGCGTGGACTTCCAGTATCGTTTTGGGAGGTCTAACCACGATAAAAACCATTGCCTGTGATGGTATTTAAAAAAAATTTGCGCGGCGAAAGCCTAGACTCGCCTCGGACCGAGCTATCTCTCTTATCCAATTTTGCCCCCGTCCAATTTTGCCCCACTCTCCCCTACGTGTTACGTGGATTTGTTGGGCTGTGTCTGTATTCGGGGTCGTTTTTTTGTGTCGATACCAATTTTTTGATCCTTGCAATTCCTTCATCGGTGTATGAGATTTTATTCTGTATTTGTGGGTTATAAACTTCTATAGATCTGCAGCATTGCGAATGAGAGACGAGTTAACTTTAAGGTATGTCACTCCGTTGAAGATACTGAATATGTAGCGAATGAGGTAGTCTATACTTATAGAGATGTCCACCTTGAGCTTGTATACGAGATGCCTCGTGAAATGAGTGGAGAGAGATTGCCACGCACGCGGGAGAGCTACATCGCGAATTTCCATCTAATGGTTGTTTTGTGACACTTTTTTGCCAAATGATAAAGACCGAATCAATTCCACTCGATGTTCATTGGAGTGATCGTAGCGATAGCGAATTATTTCGTCTTATATGGGTGATTTTGCCGGAGGAGAGATTTTTGGAAGCCAAATATGGTTCTAGCGAATGATTTGGGCGATAAAATTATTTTAGTCTCATACGAATTCTGTACGCTCATTGAAGATAATTTTCACTCTTTTGGGCACATATTGAGCACAATCAATCATCTATGAATAGAGCAACGAGGCTCGAAGTTGGCGCCAAATCTAAATATGTCAAGATTAAAGTGTGAGAGTGAAGGAAGGGGTTGACATTTCGCCTCAAAATTTTGTATGCCGTTTTGAGAAAATGTTCATATTCAGTGTCTTGCTGCGGACTCAATTTTTTGATTGTTGTCGCACATGAAATAGGTATTTTCGAGTTTCTTGACAGTGACTATGAGTTATGCCATGTGCAAGTAATTTTGGTGCAAACCGTCTTCAAAATGTCAAATAATCGGGTAGGAGCTGAGGACTTAATTTTGACCGGCAAGTTAGTGGATCAAGCCATTTGGAGTCGTATTCGCTATGCTCAAATTAGGGTCCCTAAAATTAATGGGTCTAGACAAGGGGGGGTAGCCGCCATATTCAGCGATGTACACGTACACGGGCGGACCGGTGTGTGCACACTCACACAGATGCGTCCCCATCTGAAAAGCACGGGGTAGCTGAATATGGCGGAGCCAATCAGAAAGATTACTCCCCCCCCCCCTTGTCTAGACCCGTTAATTATAGGGACCCTAGCTCAAATTGCTTGCGCGAGACATCTAGTGGCTAGCTCGCGCATTACGCCGTGGTGGGCCTCACACAAACATTCAACGTTTCCATGTCCGTGTTATCTCGGCCTCCCCGCTCTCCCCCCGCAGCGGCCGCGGAACTCGCTAAGCCCACCACAGTTTGAGGTTATTTTCTGCCATTGACGGCGCTGCAGTCTACTTTTTTCTATAGAGCTCATTCGTGACCATAGCGAATAGCTTGTCTACACATGAGAGTCGAAGATTTATTGCCTACACCGAACGGGATCGACATTTCGACATTTTCCGAAGAAATCGTCTCAGAAACTTTCAATAGTTGGGAACTATAATGAAATACACCCTCAGAAATTGCTTCGGACACGATTGAAGATCACCTGAAGCTTGACGGATAATTCAGTTCTCCACGGAATCACTCATATATGGAAGAGTGGGGCGAATTAGGAAAGATTTTGCAGTGGGGCTATCTGGCGATACTTGGGGATAGGCGCGCTACGGGACTTGAAGTTTAATTATTGAATAGACTCGTGTAAAAAAATTTTCAGACTGCAAGGTCATGTCTTTCTTACTATTTTTTAGAGTTTGAGAAAGAAAATCTGCCCTAATTCGCCCTGCGTTTGGGGGCACTTTAGGACAGTTTTGGAGGCAAATTAGGACAGCCTTTGAGAATCGAGGTATACTGCAATATTCCTTACCTATCAGAGTCGCATTTGCACACCAAAAGACGTGGTGATAACCCAAAATCAATAGGGAAACCCGCCCGCGACTTCTACATCCTCCCATAACCTTAAGGCGATGCGGTCACCGTGCAACCTGGAAATTATATCTTATTTGGATGTGAATCAAAAAATTTTCACGAAACGAAGTCGGAGACGATTTGTCCATTACGTATCATCACCTGAGTTGTGGTGGACAACTCATTATTTGTCACCAATCACAAGACTATCACTAATAAATGAGAATAACTTGCCCGCGGGTACTTTCTAACCTACAAATTGGCACATTTTCGTTCACAAAACTCTCAAAATCTAGTCTGATTTGGGCCAAACGAAGAGTTATCCACGCCAAGTTAGATGATAATAAAGCCTGGATAACTCGTCGTTTAGACCATAATGGAAAAGATTTTGAGAGTTCTGTGAACAAAGTTCAGCGTGCACGGTGACCGCATCGCCTTAACAAGCGAGCCAATTTTGTGTCAATTGTGAAACATTGTTGAAATAGGCGCTTCATTGGTGCACTATCGTCTTCAACAATCAACAATCGACTCGTGGGTTCTAAGAGTCGACTTTCATTAGTTTTTCTTCATATTGGAGGTATTCATACTCGCCCTAAGTCAGCGATCCAAATAATAGCCTGTGACAATCAACCCAATATCAGCGAATGCGAGAGTGAAAATGCGAAAATCGAGCACTATCTTGGAACACGTTGAAAGCGACTTTTGACCTCTAATTTGACTCCTGAGGTGGTCGTTGGAGATCGTAACTTCATTTCCTCACCCATTTTCAATCACCTAACTCACCCTCAACCTCCCGCGCTTCGAAAAATCCGCACAAACGCATGCGCGTCCAATACGGGCAATTAACATCGAAAAATACGGATACGCAATCGGTTGACCAATTTTAGATGATGGGATTTAGCATTGTCCTAATTCACCCCTTCCAGTTTGTTCTGAAATGCCCCCCCCCCCCGGCGTTTTTTTTTGCAAAATTGCGATAACTTGGGTTCAAGTGGACCGACTTTGACCCACGATGGCTCAAAATCTTCGTTTTGTAACTTAGTTTTTGACCCCCAAATCGCGATTGAGCCAGTGCACTTCGGTAGAAGCAGCGTGTAATCTTGCATTTTCAAAACAAACCGCGTTAAGCCTTCAAAAAGCACCCATGCGTCAGCGAAGACTCCCAGTATCATTCCGGGAGGTCTAACCGCGATGAAAACCATTGTCTCTGATGGTATTTAAAAAAAATTTGCGCGGCGAAAGCCTAGACTCGCCTCGGACCGAGCTATCTTGCTTGTCCTAATTCGCCCCTCTCTCCCCTACAGGTGTTCATACATCAACACGTTCGTTGCGGCAAGGCCCACCAGTGGGCCCCGTCGCACCATGGGGAAGGATCACTGATTTCAGCCTCCGGAATGAACGTGTTAACGCATAAGTGTGGTCTAGTAGTTATTACTCTTATGGTTTCTCATTTTCCTCAAATGACACCTCATTTAGGCTAATTTAGCGCTACTCTCTATTAGTATAAAGCTGTATGTGAGTACGGAATTGGAAAACTTCGGAGACTTTATTTAGTTTTGCATCGTTTGCAAGGACCCAGGAACTAAGCTGTACAGTGGAAAGTTGTTAAACCAGTTGGACCAAGTGTACACCTTGCAATTATTGTCGCTCATTTAATAGAATATGCGTAGTTCTGTACTTGTGCCACTACAGCATTGAGGCGATTGATGAATGGGTAGTCTGATTTGATTTTGTAGCAAATTCAGAACAAAACTAGATGAAAGAACAAGGTGTGTGGTTCTCCGACGAGACTAACGATGAAAATACATCAGCTTTCTCGATCAAAACACTATTAATCGAATGCCACCGACCGAGAAAGTGCGTGAGTGGAAAAGTACAAGTATACCCCTTATCAATCCTTTGTATACAACAGAAACTCATGTAAGCTCAGGTGTAGTGATCTATTGAAACAAGGCTTCTATCTTATGTTCAATTCGTTTGTTATGTACGTACCATAAGATTTAGTCAACTCCCACATACTTCCGATAGAAAGCTGGTAACAAAATGCCAGCAATCGCACTCGATTTGAGAACTTACATTTACCATCGTCCTTTTATTTGACGAGCGATGCGTGAGTTCATCTTCATCATTTTTAGTCTGGGCGCTGGGGGAGGGGGGTGTTTGAGTAGGGGACTTGTGTTCTAGAAGGTTTGATAGTGTATTCCTATGTACTTTGAGGCGATGAATCGAATGCAGGAGGTCGACAGCTCCAAAATTCCTGCGTTTCTTGTTATGAACAATTTTTAGTGCAAAATTATTGTTTTTTTTTTCCAAAAAAACTCGGGAAATATGCATTCAAGTGGAAAATCAAGTCGCAGAACACACAATTTCCAACAAAAAAGGTCCTTACAAGTTCCTCGGAAAACCCAAACCCACAGCGGATAATGCGCAAAATCGTCCCACGTGTTTGAACATGAGGCAGCGCTACTAAACTCGCTTTCACTCCGACAGTTGTCAGTCTACCGCATTTTGACTTCACGCATCTTGAAGAGGATGAAACTCCCTTCAAAATCGTATAAATTTGATTCCGCTGAGTTCAAACCATTTTGACTGTGGAGCGAGGGGAAGAGAAAAAGTGCCGACTCTGAGGCTAAAATCGTGTTGCAGCTCTGCGACTCAGCTGCATTCGTTTCACCGCGGGCCGGCAGTTTCGCTGCGGGAATAGCGTGTTGATACACTTATTTCTCATTCTTTCGCTCTCCAGTCGAAGCGGGTTGAGTTTGACGAAATCAGGCCTGCATCATTTTGAAGGGAATTTCATGCTCTTCGAGATGCATAAGATCGACAAATGATAGATGGGCAACTGTCATAGTGACAGTGAGTTTAGTATGGTAGCGCCGCATCGGCCGCCCCATATAAGCCTTCGTTTAAGCGCGCGGTATGATTTTTGCGCATTTCCCGCTCTACACTCAGAGAAAAATATGGTATGCCATACTTCACCACCAAGGTGATTCCTACCTTGCTCGGTCAAGCGACTCGTTCACTGAAACGGATTATGTCGCCACTGGGACATGACTCGATGAAGTGATCTGAAATTTTGCACACACATAGTTGAAGAGCACTGCTTCAATTTAGTGGAAGATTTGCGATGAAAAACATTTCTAAAAAAAATAAGCAAAATCATACCATTATTCGACGCTTTACTGGTTTTGATGTTGCGATGACCACCGCGAGTACGATCTTCGACATGATGGGAGAAAAGTTTTTCAGTTATCAACCACAGTAAAACTCAAAGCGAGAAAGTTGTTTGGGAGGGTCTAAATATAAGGTCAGTGTACCCAACTTGCCCCCATTAAGCCATTTTCTTAATAACTTTGGCCCATCTACGTATTATCCAACGTACCTTAGCTCATTTTAAAGCTAGTTTCAAGACCTTTGAAATAAGTTAAGGTACATTCAATTCGAATCAACTGGAGCCAAATTATTTGAATTCTTCCAAAAGGTGGTTTTTGAGAGTTTACAAAAGTGTGTACCCAACTTGCCCCCATAAAGCTTTTTTCACAATAACTTTGGTTTACTTCAACGATTCTCAACGTGCTTCAGCTCATGTTAAAGCTTGTTCAAAGACCTTCAAAATGCACTAAACTACGTCCAATTTGGATCAATTGGAGCCGAACTGTCGCGATTCTTCCGAAAGAAATGATGGAAATCAGCGATAAAGTGTTTTTATCGCCGTGCACGCACATTTGGAGCTTTTCGGTGGTTCGAAACACTATTTCTGATTAATTTTGACGTAATAAATACGTTCTGAGTGATAAAAAAGTCGTTCTGCATGCCTTTTCGAGATAAACATATGGGGGCATGTTAGGTACACTCCGATGTCGGCATCCTTGTTTATAAATCGTCTCCGTGTTTTGCACATAAAACAGCTCCATACTCAAATTATGCAATTCTGAGAAATGGATTTTGAAGGTCTTGGAACAAGGAATCGAATGCGCTAAGGTACGTTGAGATTGGTTGAACTCAAAGAATTTGGCACCGATTTCACTTAACGCAATTTCCTCGGTGCTTTCTTAGCTAAGCAATCACAAAAAATGGAAAAATCGCTTTCGATTTTCTGGAGAACGCAGGAATGATTCGGGGTCGACGCAAACTACTTACTTTCTCATATCTCAACATAACAAACGTAAAAAAAATTGCGGGAAGGTCAACGAGCGCCCATTCCCGAGATCGGCTTATGGGGGCAAGTTGGGTACAGAGGCAAGTTGGGTACACTTACCTTAATTTAAACCGTTCCCAACAACTTTCTCGCTTTGAGTTTGGCTGTGGTTGAAAACTGAAAAAACTTCGTAGCGGTATGGTCATCGCGACGTCAAAACCCGTGAAAACGTTGAAAAATGGTATGACTTTTCTAATTTTTTTAGGAATCTTTTTCATCGCAAATCTTCCACTACATGGAAGCAGTGCTCTTCAACTACGTGTGCGCCAAATTTCAGATCATTTCATTGAGTCATGTCCCAATGGCCTCCAGATTTTGTTTCAGTTAATGAGTTGCTTGACCGAGCAAGGTAGGAATCGCGTTGGTGGTGAAATACGGCATACCATATTTTTCTCTGATTGTACGTTTGGGGTACTCTGAGGAATTTGGGGGGGCATTTCTTCTTTCTGCCTCGTGGAAATCCTGTTAAAATGCATATTTTCCAAGTTTTTTGCGAAAAACCATAATTACGCAATGAAAATGGTTAATAACAAAAAATTTCGGGATTCACGAGCTGTCAACCTCGTGCATTCAATTCAGCGCCCCCAATAAATATATATCAATTTTCTATCAAACCTTTTGGAGCACGAATCACCTACTCAGACCCCCACACCCTCCTAGCGCCCGGAATATTTGGAGGAATGCACGTGTCTTCCGAATGTCAGATTGGGTGATTCTATTGCTTTCACCGTGTGAATTTCGTCGCAGTTTCATGTAAATCTGATCTTGAGAGTAAATTTTTCAATATATCTGCGTTTTAGAGATCCACCCTCTAGGTTGATGATATCTGTATATTCTATTCAGGAAATCGGAAGAATGGAAGGATATGGGCCAAGGATTGGCTCTAATGAATTTTCATCCTATGAATAAGAGCGGACTAGTTTTCCCCTGTGGCGATAATGATGATGATAATTTGTTTTCTGGAACAAGTAATTGGCTGCACGAATCCGTACATTTGTCCTCTTTGTTTCAACTGTTCTTGATATGAGTGATTTTGTGCATCGAAATGAGGACAAATTTGACGTTTTGGCTTACGTATGAAGAGAATTACCAGCGTGTGCTTCAATTATAGTATTTCCTATAGCATTTACTCTCCACGACAATTTCATATCTCGCTCTACTTTGATTCTACTGTAGATTCTTCGAACGAGCTGTCTGGCTTATGTTGGTAAGATATTCTCCGAATCAATTTTAGGCACATTCCATTTCCGTATGGAACCTCTCTAGATAGCCCGATTGCATGAGCATTGGTTAACTGAATAAATCAATCTCTCTACATGGAATCAGATGCTTTTTTCACATGCATTGTAAGCGTTTACTTCAAGTGCCGCACTTTTGCTAGAATATTCTAAGGAATCATCTACAGTCCTAGGTTGTTCCGATAAGTCATCATGTAACTGACCTGACAGAAATCATGAAGACATCTATTCTAAAGACTCATTTAACACGTTTACTGCGACAACGAAAAACGCTTTTGGGTCCTGTGTGCAATGGGCTCCTCTTATACGCATTCCCAGATGGTCCGTCTGGTTTATCAGCTGATATAACAGACAAACTATTGAGAAAATCGCGAAATTGAATGCTCCAATGACCTCTAGCATGAGGAGCAGTTCGAGTTCATTTTGAAAAACGTTTTGAAGATCAGATCCGAACTAGTTTTGTACTGGAATTTTTCCATTCTTTTAAAAACCATTGTTGAATGAGACATGGAAAGAGGATACAAAGAGAACCAGGTTTGACATGGTTGATCACGTGACTGACAATTGACATTTGCGAAACTTTTTTGGGAGACATTCATAAGTCTCAAGAGTCACAGCCGATAGAATTTTGAAGGTAACACTGTTCAAAAAAGATGTAAATATAGTTAGATTTGTCATAAGCCTGCCAATTCTTAGGTTTTCATAGTAATCGCGGATGGCAGTGAATATGGCAAGGTCCGTTAGGGATTCGAGAAGCTTCACTCAAGTCCTAATCCTCGAAGACTGATATGCTTCAGGATGAGGTTGATAGGAGTCGCGGAGGGCAGCTTTTCAAAATAAGAGTTTTCGAATTCTACTGCATTTATGATTATAAAGGAATTTGTAAGCTTTTATCAGATACGAGAGAATACTCGAGATTTGTTTGTCGCTTTAGTTTCAAGATGGAAGGTTTCGCACAAACTGGTGGTTTTTCGAGGTTAGAGTTTCCGAGTTTGGAAAAATGGGAATTCTGTGTGTCTGAGTGAAATTCGTGAGCATTGATAAAAAAACGAACAAAACCTTTCTTTACAGCGTAGATCAAAATTTTAACCTCAGTTTAACAACCACTTCTCGCAACGAATAACTCGTAACGCAAATGCCTACAACCCTTCACGTGAAATAACACCAACAGCAATTCCAAAACTTGATTCCCACTCAGCTATGCCAGGCAAGATTCTCGTCGTATTCTTGTCACGAGTACTAGACTAGGCACAGTGAAACCTGTCTGATTCGGTCACCTACAGTTCCGGTCCAAACTGCCCATGATGGTTATAAATTTGAGGAAGTTTACTCGACCGCTTTTTATGAGCCAACAGAGAATTCAAATCTAATGATTCGATACTCTTTTAAGTCTCACGTGAGGTGCTGACATTCTTTGTGTCTCTAAAACACCACACGGGGCCAGAGATATGAATGGAAGATTCAAATGGCTGTTGAACTGTATGTAATTTGGGGATTAAAATGAAGTGTTTCGGCCCAGTCCCTCCATAGGCCTGATCACTACAACTTTGGAGGGACTTGATGTAAACACAAAGGGTATATCAAAGATTTCGAATGTACAAAATCTGTAAATGTAAGATCTGACCGCTATTTCAAGGGAAAAAGTGGTTATTTTGAAAGCGAAGAAATCATTCTACAAAACCTCAACGACTTGGACCGATATAGTCGTTGCGAATCAGTTATTCTGATTCCTGTCTTAACATCTAGATAAAGTCGAGTAATTCCTCCTCGCTTTCAAAATAACCACTTTTTCCCTTGAAATAGCAGTCAGATCTTACATTTACAGACCCCGCAAGGGAGATCTTCGGATCTTGGGAGAGTAACGACTCCTCGGACCCAGTTAACCGCAAGGAGGATTCTTAGTTGATCCTGGGAGACAGACGCACTCCGCGGTCCCAGTCTTCCGGCAAGGGAGATCTTAGTATCTCGGGAGCACACGACAACTCCCCCGCACCATGCAGTTTACAACCCTAGCACCCATGTGTGTACTTTTACCACCTCGTCCGCCTCAGGGCGTATGAGCCCTGAGTGGCATCTTGGACCACTTCAGGGCTCCCACTTTTTTGCAAGCCTCCCTGTATCTTTCACCTTTTCTCTACTCTCTGTACCTTCCTCCCTTCTTCTGGGACTGTAACCTTCGGGTTGGCGCCCTCCGGGGAGGGGTTTTAGTCGGTAGGTTCCCGAGTTTTCTCGGGTGAACCCGACACTACCCACACTCTTGTGGGTGTCTATGAAGATTTCCCCTTCCCGGTCTACCAAAGAAAAAAAAAAAATTTCATCGGCCCACCCGCAAGGGAGATCTTAAGATCTTGGGGTAGTAACAACTCCCCGGACCCAGTTAACCGCAAGGAGGATCCTTAGTTGATCCTGGGAGACAGACGCACCTTTCGGCCCCAGTTTTCCGCCAAGGAAGATCTTTTAGTATCTTGGGAGCACATGACAATTTCCCCGCTCCAGTTTACAACTCCAGCGCCCCCACTGTATGTTTTTAGCCTTCCCGTTTGCCTCTGTGCGTATGAGCCCGGAGTGGCATCTTGGACCACTCCAGGGCTCCCGCTTCTTCGCAAGCCCTTCTGTTTCTTTCTTCTTTTCTCTACTCTCTGTTCCTCCCGTCCTTCCTCTGGGACTATAACCTTCGAGTTGGCGCCCTCCGGGGAGGGGTTTTAGTCGGTAGGTGCCTGAGTTTTCTCGGGTGAATCCGACACTACCCACACTCTTGTGGGTGTCTATGAAGATTTCCCCTTCCCGGCCTACCAAAACAAAAAAAAAAACAAAAAAAAAATACATTTACAGATTTTGTACATTCCAAATCTTTGATATACCCTTTGTGTCTACATCAAGTCCCTCCAAAGTTGTAGTGATCAGGCCTATGGAGGGACTGGGCCGAAACACTTCATTTGAATTCCCAAGTTACATACAGTTTAACAGTCATTTGAATCTTCCATTCATATCTCTGGTCCCGTGTGGTGTTTAAGAGACACAAAGAATGTCAGCACCTCACGTGAGACTTAAATGAGTATCGAATCATTAGATTTGAATTCTCTGTTGGCTCATAAAAAGCGGTCGAGTAAACTTCCTCCAATTTGAAAAATTAATATGAGCGACTAAAATCGTTCTATAAATGCCCACAATGGTGCTCAAATTGTCTAAGAGTCGCAGGCGATGCTCAGAATTATTCCTCCTCAGTGGGAACAACCAAGATTCTAGTAGATGAGGCCACTATAGGTGACTTGATTCATAACTGAGAATATTTACAACCCAGCTAACTGATTCGTTGTTACTTTCAGTTGAATTATACAGATACACATATCGTAGAGATTGTCTTTTGATCCCTTAGGTTCACGCAACACTCAGAAAATTCACGAATTTTGTTTATTTTCATTCTGAACATTCACTTTTAAAACTTGCTCTTCACTTTAGACAATCTGAGACAATCTCGAGGACAGTGTGCGTGTGACCATAGTGTGATTCGTATCTGGTAAATTTTGACATCCGAGGTAGGTACCCACAATTCACATGTTCATTCAACAAGTGACATCGTACGTTTGGGAGCTCAAAAACCACCCATGTTAGGCACGAGCTCGAGTCCACAAAAAAGCATCCATATTGTCTAAAATATTGTGGTGCCCATAGTGACAGATTTTACTGTACTTTGATTGGTAAACACTTCAGGCGATGGCTATGATTAGAGAGCAATATGCCTTTCGAGGTTTCAGAACTCAGAAAAAAGTAAATTTCTTCTCTGCACAGAAGGACACGCACAAATCCAACCGACTACAAATCTCGTTATGGACACATCACGCTGAGTGACCAGCTGTATATTAAGCACTTTTCTGAGTGAATAAGTCAGTTTCGCGGTCCCCCAAGTTGGCTCAATCCGCAAAAAGAGACCGCGAGAGACATGTATAACTGAACCGCTCGCCTCGATCACCGCACGATCCTCGAATATGGGATGTCTCCGGGCAAATTCAGCCATGCACAGATGCGCCAATCCACCCATTCACTTGCACTTCATGAATAATTGAAAAACCTTGCCACGTACTCAATAGCCTCTGGTATTGTTTCACTGAACTAACTTCTCATTGAGCGTTTTCGAAATTCTGCCCTCCTTGTCGGACCCCTTCACAGCTAATCGATCGTCGTTGTCTTCCAAATCCCTTTTTCTCTCTTCATAGCTTTCAACTAACCACAGTGGCAGGTTCTGAGGTAAACTCTCTTCTTTTTGGAATCAAATTATATACGAAGTGAGAAGACAAGGAGACGTGTCCGTCTTATTTTGTGTGTGTGTGTAATGTGGAACGATCGGTAAGCCGTTGGCGTTGCCGTTGGCTATATTTGCGGACATTTGCGACATCGATATATGGTATATATTTGTACTAGATGATACATGTATCGATGGATGCATGGGACTTTTATGAAACTCTTTGGTGGAAAAATAATGCCAATTTATTCGAGTTAGTGAGCGAGTGCGATTGCTTGCGAGACTAGAGGTGTATTACATATTGTCAATATGTTATACTAGATCAATCTAGCTTCACTTGTCGATACGATTTAGAGTCATCAGCCTCCAATCTATAGTGATTTGTATTATGCTTTTGTTATCGGTTCATCTATTGCTTGCAAAAATATTTCGACGAGCGTTGTTGTGATGAAATCTAGTTTTGTGTTTACCCTTGTCATTTATACTTACTGTCATGAAAGAGGAAAATTTTTTCATTCACTCAATTATCGAACTAAATCTGCTATGTCAATTGAATTCTAATCAGTTCCCCAGAATTCCATCATGGTAGCTCGCACAATTTTTTAATTTTGGAATTAAAAGGGACGTAATTTTATAAGTAGTTGGAGGGCTTGCGATTGAGTTTGCGATCGTAACAACAATAGTCCAGTTTTTGGACATATCATGGGTCATAACTTTCCATGCCTGGGTTTTTGAGAACTTCCTATGGATCATTTTTCCGATCCAAGTTATTCTATAGTTGTTACCTCAAATCTTGGGGTGCACTAAGCTCTGATAGTGAAATTTCGTTATGATTTAGCGCCTGGTCGAAATTTGTCCGTCCGCTTCCCACGTATCGGGTTACCTATGGAAAAGGGGTGAAATATAATGGATCGCCGTGTGAGTCCATGAATGGGTTCATGGGTGGATGACTTGATGGATGCCAGAGTGGGTGATTGGGTGGATATGGATAATTTGGTTCAGTCTGGAGTGGTCTGCAACCGTCTGAAACAGTTTGGTATGGCTTGGAACGGCATAGCATGGTCTGTTACAAGCAATAGGATTATCTGGAATGGTCTGACACGGATTGGAATGATTTGGAATGGTCTGAAATACTCTGGGCCCGTCTGGAATGGTCTAGGGGGGTCTGGTGTGGTCTGAAATGGTTTTGAGTAGTCTGGCACCATTTAGGGAGGTCTGGGATGGCCCAAAACTGTTCGAAGTGATCTGGAATAGTCTCATGAGATCTGGGGTGTTCTGGCACAGTCCGAAACGTTGTGGAATGGTCTGGTATGATCTGGGTAGTTTTGGTAAAGTCTGGAATGGTCTGGTATGATCTGGGTAGTTTTGGTATGGTCTGGAATAGTTGAGGATGATCTGATACGCTTTGGAGCGGTCTGAAATGGTGTGAAAGGGTTTGGAACGGTCTGACATGGTCTGGAGCGATCTGAAACGGCCTGGAATTGTCTGGTACGCTTTAGAATGGTCTAAGATGATTTGGTACAGTCTGGGGTGGTCTGGAATGGTCTGGCACGGTGTGGTATAAGATTGACTAGCTAAAATATAATACGTGGCTGTGTGGGTTATGCGTGGGGGGGGGGGCGGGAGAACCAGCGGGTGGAAATGTTGACGGTCGGTTGGGTGGATGGACAGGTTGATGTGTGGATGGCTAGACGGGCTGATGGGTGGTTATAACTATGAGTGTAACCAGTTCAACAAAATGTTATCTTCATGGACTTTATAATAGACCTCTTTTCCATATCATCAATCGATCATTACCCATCATTTCACTCATATGATTTCTGAGCCACAAACGCACTCCAAGGCCCCTCTAACTTATCAAGAACATCGACAAAACAAACAAGCGGTAGCGAGAAAGTCAATAACGCTAGTCGAAATTAAGGTTGTTGATGTTTGTGGAATCAATTTTCTTTGTCCTACTCGGGGCTATGGGGATTCCATCTTACATTCATTTCAAACGTTTTTCCCACATTTTCACATATTATCTCTTCGAGAGGTCGACAAAGTAAGTACATTAATTCCACACAGGGAAAAATATCTGCCTCCGACCAGGAAGCTTCAAAACAACCTTGGGCGGATTTTGCAAACGTCACACTAACGATCTAAAGTCCGCAATAAAAATTGACCAATCATCGAAGCTAATGACTCTCATCTAATCTGACCCTCAAAGATTTCTCAACAAGCACAATATCGCTGTTCATTGACCTATTCGAAGATAAACGTTTGAAATACACAATACATACAGTTGTACTCGTTCACAAACCTCCGTTATGCAACTCACGATGGTGGGTAACTTTGTGCATAAGGTGACGATGACTGTAAAATCCAAGAATGATCTGGTAAATGGCATCGAGCTTTTTGATGCATGTTCTTTCATCTTTCTCGTGTTCGACTGTCAGAGAAAGAGAGACTGGATGAGAAGCCGAGTTTCGAAAGCCGATTTGAATATCTGCAAGGCATCTCTCCGTTTTGATGTTTTTCTTTGCGCAAGAATTCACAATTGGCTCAGACTGTCATGTTTTGAGAGATATCAAAGAATGCAAATCTTACGAGAATACAGAAAAAAGTAAAATCCTGATCACTTGTTAACCCCGAAGGCATGATTTGGTATAACATATTCAAGAGATGTACCTACCCAAAGTCGGAATAACTAGAATTATTATTGAAAGAATTGTGATGAATCTATCAATCGTAATATGATAATTATATCGCAGGTCATACGAGTCAGAAGGATTACTAGGTAAAATCTGTTTTAAGTGTACGACTGTACTTGTAAAAATGTGTAGCAATCCCTCGCCAAACAAGATTCAGGATTCTACAACAGTTCCAACCAGATTGAGTATTCCATATAATCTGACAGTATTAATAATGATGCGAATTTGTGAATCATATATACAAATTGTGATGCAACTACATACCTTATTTGCATAGAAATTTCATAACCTCAAGAGTGATATTTATATCAACCGGTGAGAACTTTATTACGTTGATAATTTCTATATGTGAAGCCCATCAGAGTGGAACGACACGTATGTACATTTTTGTAACGCATGGTCTTCGCGGATTATGACTACCTATGGACTTCTGATTGCTCAACTAGACGAAGTTGGTACGAGATTGGAATTAAGTCGGATAATATAGATCACGCTCGTTTCGTTGAAAATTCGGCAGCAATATTGGAAGTCTTTACATCAATCAATTTCTACTCATTACCAGTTTCACGCCAATTTTTTTCACAAAATTGACACAAATTATCACCTCGGGCTTACCTTGTCTCAGAAGAGAATTTCACAAGTTTATCTTGAGATTATCCCTTGTTGGATATAAATCACAGGGTATGACTGGAGAATTCGATGAACTCTTAGGGGTCTTTCATGAAGGAAGTCTGACAGCCGCTTGAGTAACTTACTAGTAAAAAGGATAAATGCCCGGAGTTAGTAGAATGAGCTCAGCTGGAAGAACGACTGCCAAATTTCGAATCTTGCCTCTTTTCGAAATTTCAAATGTTTTGAGTGCCTCACAGTTCCGACCCACGCTGTTTGATGAAATCGATTTGACCAGAGATTTTCATGCAAAACACTTTTGCTACCAAACAACGAGACGAGAGTACTCATTAAAACCAGTAGGTACTGACTCACTCAGACTGTGTTACCAACTACAACCTACATAACTCGATTGTTGACCAACAAAATAGACGTGAGGTGCGTGTAAATCGAGATCATCTAACTGTTCGCCAGACTATTTTGTCACTTGACACATTAATGGAATTGAGATAGGTGCTCAGTATTCTATCTCTGGTTTCTTGTTGTACAATTCATTCTTGGAACGCAGAACATCTCAAAAAGTTGTTGATCAATCAATTAATACACAATTTATCTGATTTTCAAGATTATATCTCAAAAAATTAGATTGTAATCCATCTACATCTTCGTCATGGGAAATACTCTTCACAGAAAGGTTCAATTCTGAAACAAGGTGTAGGATTACCACAATAGCGAGTTATGTATTTGTACGTGACCCTTCGAGCTCGAGCTATAATTAGTAAGAAATCTTGTACCGTTTAGGGCTCTCAAGCTCTCAAATTGCAGGTCTGGATGATTATGTCATAGATACGATATATAATAATCTGTTCATCATGTTTCATATTTTAATCCGTGCAACAGTATATCTGCAGACTTATCCTATGACATCAGAATCTAGTCAGTAATACGGTTGCTCTACTTTTCCTCCACGAGTAGTTTTTCAATACCTACACGTTCTGTAACCAACTTTAACCTCAACACCATGAATCATTCATTTTTGCACCCATGCTGAACAAATGAGACGACTTTACAACATTTTCCACCATGGTTTACAAGTCTTTCGATGTTTCGGCAATCCAACCCCGAACCAGGGAATCAAACTTTGGCTATTCTTCACCTAGATTCCTTAAGACGATCTTGAAACCCCTTTTAAAATTACCAAAATATAAACCATTTAGTAGTGATAAGATAGGGTTCACAGGGGCGGAATTGGACAACTTTTCTATTTTTTAGAGTTGGAAATTCGTAGAAAAATCAAGACCTGAAGTTGCAACATTTCTTTCTCGTATAGCTTTTGGTTGAAAGAAACAGACAAACTTTTACATTCGATACGACCTTCAAATTGAATTGTGAGATGAAAAAATAAAAAAAATTATTCACCTTCGCTCCGGTCTCCCCTATGATCCATTTCAGCGATAGTTTAGTCTCGAGTTGAAATTTTATAGACAGATTTCTACCAGGGCGTGGAAAAAATCGACCTTAAAAATTTTTCCACGAATCCTCATTTCAGATTTTGAGCCTCATTATATTCGTGTAACTTGAGCACAGTCTTATTACGATTCCATACTCGTACATACAAACCAATGCCGTTGCAAGAAAATTTCGTCACAAGAGTCTCTCGAGCTTTACAATCCACTCGCGTACTTCAAATAACCAATTTTTGATGGTATATCGTCACCAAACGAGAAGATCGACTAAAACCATCAGGCTATTGAACTTGTAGTGGGCGGTGGTGCAACGACATCGTTACAATAGAAAAAACGTGCCACGAGAGTGAAATGCATAAAGAAGTCGTCGGACGTTGCAGATATCGTCGTCGTCTTATAGCCACGTACATATCGTGAAGCAACACTTTTGCCGAGGTCACACTTTTCTGCCGATCATAGACCTCTTTTACTCCAACTTCTATTCAATACCATCATCAATAGTCAAAGAAATCGCTCATCGAAATTTTTTGAAATTTTTCTTTTGGATAATCGTGATTCGTACTACCTATATACTTATGATGTATTAGAAAGTCAGCTTGTCAAAATAACAAGTTTCGGATGATTTATCAATCATCTTGGTGGTCAAAATGACTCGTGATTATATTCTCGAATCACCCCGTCATCGCTCATTTCTTTGACTTGATTTTTTTTTTTCGTAAAAGACTTGAGATACGAAAGTGTTAAGAGAAAGTTGGCACTAATTGATTGGACAATAATCATTAAGGCCTGATAAGAAAATCTAAATTGTAGTAATTAGCGTCGAGCTTGACTTATGATAACTTTTTGCCATTGTACAAATTGGAATTGTGCACATTTGTAATTATCACTGAGAAAATTCTATGTTATCAGTCAACTCTCTGACTCAGAATAGAAAAATTAGATTCTTAAGAATTTGCTATAGATCAACTGTTGCTACGGCTAAGGAATCAATGCATCTCTTACCAGGAATAAACTTGACAACTGATCTATTCAAGTGCATGTCTAAGAATAACACCTAAAGATAGCCAATTAGTGTATATAACATGGAGTATTCAGCAATAAAAGCAGATGCACAGGTGCGCCTCAGTCGTCTAAGAGCAGTGGGGAAAAATGTTGAACGAGGTTAATTTCTATAATGATGCGTACGAGAGTCCAGCGTATTTGCAACGAACGACGACGATGTTTCCAAGGGCATGGAATAAACTTGCATAAGTCCAATCTGTGAGCAGAACGAAGAAGTTCAATGCATGGATATAAAATGCTTGACGAGATTCGTGATAATGGACTCTGTCCCTGACTTTTGTGATTTTTCAAGAGTCAGAAAATAATACCTTTCCAAATGAACTTGAGTAGAATGGGATTGAACGGACACTGTTGCGAAATTCAAAGTAAATTTGGGAGTTACCAATTACACGAAATCCGTTGGGTATGAACCTCAAAAGAAGTAAATCTGTACTGGAACACACGTAACATTTTTGTTGATATTTATATCCTAAGTGAGCGTGATTTAGCAAATGGATTTTGTTTTAGCTGAAGGAGGTATTCTCTTCTCGCGTAATGTATCATATCGAAAATTTTCTTACTTGACGGACGTGTATGTACATACAATATAATATATCGTATATCTATACTAACGAAAGTGATGTTAATAATTGCAATTACCGGAGGCCGAAAGTAACGGCGATTATTGCAAGCTGTGCTGCATGTCAACGGGAAGGCCGTCAAGAGGCGGTATATGATCCAGTTACGCATCGAAGCTGCGGTAATTTCTTTCTCTTCTCCAACCAAAACTTTATATCTATATGTAGATACAGTGTGTGTATTATACGGAAAGGTATTTACACTCATTCGTTTCGGTAAGGCGTACGTAACGAGCGCGACGAAAATTGAGATTCGAGATGATTTGGAGAGAAGAGAATGAGGAGATATACGAGATTTAAAAGGGAGAGTGGAGAAAAATGAATGAGTTTTTGCGTGATTGTAATGGTGATTTAAGAAAGAGATTTTGGAGGGATTTTGGGTCGTCATGTTCATGGTTCTGTGATTTATTTTTCTTGTTTTTGGGATACGGTGCATGAGTGGATGTAAATGTAAGGAAAGGTGGGGTTTTGAGACTGCTGTTGTGTGCAGTCGTGATGGTGGGACGAGGTGTTCCTTATCTCAATTAGTGAGTACAACGTTTGAGAATTTTGGGGATTGGTTAATCGGATAAGATCGCGTGAACGGTACTTGTACTGAGATAATTTTTGAGTAAGAGGAGGAAAAAATATTCATTGAATTGATGGTATCGTGTATATGAGCATTACCGCGAAAACTTACCCAGAACGTGTAATGGCTTCTCATTTCGATTAGTGAGCTCCGAATCACTCCAGTGAAATTTTTCTACACGTATTCTATCGGAATACACTCGGTATTAATTTTTCAGATCGATCCGTCGAGTGATTGTTTCTGTTTTTA
The DNA here is from genome assembly GCA_029851415.1 of Eretmocerus hayati. Classification (NCBI taxonomy): domain Eukaryota; kingdom Metazoa; phylum Arthropoda; class Insecta; order Hymenoptera; family Aphelinidae; genus Eretmocerus; species Eretmocerus hayati. Next base: position 139,250,910 of record CM056742.1, read on the forward strand.
GAGATTAAGGGTCCAAATGTCAAGTCCGAGTACTGTAATAATTGGAGTTCTATACGCATGCCATTTGTACTAACGTCGAGGTAATCAACATAGTGGATCCTCTCGAATTTTTCCCTTGAAGTATAACATTGAACCAACTATTCTTCATAGGTTTTATGTCCAGAACGCTTAGTTTAGTCCCCGAGCCATGTGCCTCTTTCTTGTAATGGGACTTTTACTGAAAATGAGAAGTTTTTTAAAAGGCAGACAGCGCATCCCAAATTCACTCTAAAGAACTTTGTCACGAACTAAATTTCAAGGAAACATGGCAAACAATCGAATCTCATTGTGAAAAAAAGCTCTGATACGAAGTTCCCAAGGCTGCATGTACATTTGTGGCCGAAAATCAGCCATGTGATTGAGTTGTGTCAGATCCATGTCTACTCTAAATCAATTTATCTCGGCGGGAGCAATTTTTTCCACTAAAATAGGTATGTCGGTATTAGATGAAATCCACACGGAGAAGTTTCTATAGCAATTCCTCGGTTTTTGCAATCAATTTTAAGGGCGAAATGTCAGGTCCATGTACTCAAAAGCCGTTTTCTGGGACAATCAATAGTATGGAAAAGACAAAAGAAATGAAATTATATGCTGCAGAGCATTTATACTTCCAACTTAAATCAACTATCTAAACACGAATTTCAGGGTCATATGGGCAAAAACCGCAAATGTCAGTTCCGTGTACTACTTTTCCTATCCACATGTGAAAACGACATATACCGTTCTAACTCGTTCCAAAAGCATTTTTGCATATGTCGTATATATATTATCACTCAATATGCGAAAAGGAATGTGAAAAATTGGGATATACCATGCGGGGCATCAATTTTCAACTTCCGAATTTTTGGATCCAAAATGTGTAAGTTTTCGCGATAATGCCCATATATCTCTGATTTTAATTCAAGGGAGAATCAAGGTTAATCCTTTCAGTAAACTACTTGTTTGTTATGAATAGGTATTTGGACGATTTGAAGCTTTTTGTGAGAAATGAATCATTTTACGGTTCGACTCTGGTTTTGAACATTTAGTGCTATGAATTATGACTCCACTCTTAAACTACTCAAAAAACTCCATTTTCCGTAGGTTAAGCAAAGGAATGGGAAATCCAAGTTGCCGATTACAAAACCTAATTTGTCTAATCAACTGGGAATACACTTCCAAAAGCATCTTATTTGTATTCTTCGAAATTTTTGTGATGTTCACGATAAGATTCTTTTCGCACAACTAGTGCTCAAAACGCAGCTTCACCAAAATCTATTGGATACGATATTTTTGTTGATCTCAACCTTTTTGGAACATGAACTAGTACTCGCTTGGAATTTGATTAGTACATTTTATAGCATACCATAGTTGATTATTCTGAAGGTATTCGATATCTTCTAAAAATTCTGATCTCGCATGGACAAATAGATTTTTCTCGATAGCAGAGGCAATAAACAATGGACACCCAATAAAAATCTTTGCGTTGACAACTTCATTGACAACTTGGTAAATACAACTTCCGTAAATTCCCTAGAATTTGGTTATAAGGACCCAAATTGTAATCATCTTGTAGATTTTGAAGCGGACTATCGAATGAGTCTACCGCGTGGGAAACCTCTCGAAAGATTGATCGACGAGGTTATATTTCTACAGAAAGGTTTTCAACCTACACCTATTCTTTTCGTTTACTCATGAACAAATCGACCAATTTAATGGGCCAATTCAAATTCTCGGAGCTAAAACTCATCTGTAAATAGCCACGAGTCTCTCAAAGGAATAATCTTTATAAGGGTACAGCATTTTGGAATCGAAAAGCTCCAAATCATTCCGATCCGAAGAACCTGAAAAAAGCGTTTTGCTTATCTTGCAATGGGATTTCTCGATGGAACTATTGCAAACCTGAAGAATAACTTACAAAAATGTGTATAAAACGTTGTTGTTTCATTGGCATCAAAAAGATTGTTTGTACCTGAAATATGGATAACTATATTCTCGCATCGTTATACAACTTTTACACTATCTCATTAAATAACTCACAACAAGATGCACGTGTCCTTGACACAGAGGCAAATTGAACGTAAGTTTCACTCACACACTCAGGTGAATCAACATGTTAATGGATGAATGAGCTATTTACTCGATGAAATGAGTACGGTCTTTATCCATTAACCAAAGATCTTGCTCAAAACGAATTCCATATGAGTTACTCCGTATTTGAGTAAACTTTGAGGAACATGCAAGAGTTATTAAACGCATTGATTGCGCTCCATCTTGAGGAAAAAGCGTTTGCCCAATCAAATTTGTTCTAGTCTTCGGTAAGCCTGATGAAAGATGCTAATTACTGAATGAAGTAGTTTTTGCAAGAAGTTTGAAATTGAAATCACTTATATGATTTGCGGCTAGAGTAGTTTCTGGGTATGTCTCACCTGTTCGTAACGAATCATAAGAAAACCAGATGTTATGATTATGAGTAATTCAGTAAGTAGAATGAATTTTATGAACTTTATGACAAATTTAGCTTTCACAATATTATTTATGTATGTTTGAAACCGAGGCAAGCTTCGATATCGAACAAGAAACTGAGAATTCCACGAGGCTGAACGAGGATGGAAACGAGTTTATGGAATATCAAGCTAGATTTTGTGGTATGTCGTTCCAGAAAATGTAGAAATAATCAATGTTAATCTATATTATCGTATTTCATGATTTTGAATTATCAAGAGATCTATATCAATTTCGAAGACTCAATCACCATTGATCTTGATTATTCCAAATCAAAATAGATTATTGAAAAGAGATAATGACGTGAATTTGGACTCAACACAAGACGAAAGAATGACATCCAGCAACAAGTGTACTTAATGAAATTGTTGAAATTTGAAAAAAAAACATAATTCCAAAATAAACGTGTGTCATAGACTGAATTGTTGTCAATCAAGGGGAGCGATGAAGAATTTCGAGTCTACAAGGTAGTCTTTTGTGTAGAAACTAGATGTTTAATTTATAACATATACTTAGACATGACATCCATGCCTAGATGAAATTTATCCTTGGAAAATTGCGAAAAATGATTGGTCTGAATAATTTACGGGAGATGGGATGCGTTTTGCGGGAAACTACAAAGTTGGGTACTAGCGTCAAAATGAAGTTTCCACTGTGCAGGGGCTTCTAAGAATTCTTGCCCTTGAAATTTCAATTGATAATGAATGCTCCTATAGTTTTCAGACATCAAAGAATCAAATTTGTCCTTATATCACCACACAAAGCATAGAATCGAAGAGATAGGACAACATTATAGTATCTTCATTTTCGGCTGTTTGTATAAGCATAGTGCGGGTTCAAGTATATAATTAAGGAATAAAATGGGCTTAAGAAGCGGAGAGGTTTCCCTCCAAATCTCGGGCATTTAGCGTAATGCGTAGAAATTAGACAAACCCCAATTTTCAGTACTGTGTCCGGGATACGTAAGTAACCACAGTTCATACGTATTTATCCTATTCTTCCTGGGTCCTCGCTTCCCTGTATGTAAGCCTACTGTGTAATAATCGTAATGTCCACTTAGATCCATCATAGATTCGAAAAATTCTCAAGACTTCGCTAAGGTTGAAAAGCAAATGCGATAGAAAATTACGTAGAAACATTTTTGTGAAGTACAATTTATTGGCTTCCAAGAGTTCCGATCATAAAATTTTCATATTTTGTTTTACCGGATCGAATGGATAGACAATCAAAAAACAATTGCATGAGATAGAAATTGCAAAAGCAATTATGTTGCGTGAAAAATATTGCGAACCCAGTGAGTAGCAATTCGAACATCGTGAACAAAAAAATCAAACTCATCGCGCTCTCGAATCGTTAAGAAATTGATATTTTTTTCATGTAATCCGTCATTCACTATTGTGTATGTACGTTAGAGAATAAACAGGATGAATGATTTTGTTCAGTAATTCTGCTCTCATACAGTTGTTGAGTAAATTGAATTATTAGGCAATGCTCGTGCGCCAACTTGAGCAGCCATTTACGCGCAGAAAACTCATGGTTTATAATGAGATTCGCCCCGGAAATGTCACAACTGATGAATGATTACTTTTTCTCGCCATATTGCACGCAAATCAGATGAAAATATAAGTTTTGTTATTGATCCAACACATCATCAGATTCTTGCTGAAATTTTACCCATTTATCCTCACAGATTTTTTATCATAGGAGTTCGAAACGCATGGATAGCCTTACTACTGCTGGTGCAGAGCTCGATCAGTAGTAACAGACAGAGTGGGTCAGACAGCACAACACGCCCAACTCCATCAATTTTTACCGTAAATCCGGAAAAATTCTGCCTACTCTGTGACACATACACAAATACATCGAAAAACCTACCCATATCCAAAATCTCCATCCAATCTCGCAAAAAGTCAACATCAATATCCATGATAGTATCGAATCTCCTGAAACAGTACACCTACCTACATATCTGTCTTTTTCAAGACGAACGAGAAAATCGACATTCTATCGAAAGTGAAACCTCGATTTTATCCTTTCTTCTTATATTCTTCTCTTCTTCAGAATTGAAGGGCATATTATACTACTACCAGATAACCCTGAGAAATTATGGATGATTTCTTGGTATATCAGTTGGAGGGAAAGGGGAAACCTGGCAAAAATCAGGATCCGCGTTGTAGAGGATGAGTACCTATACCTCATACATTGAGGAGAGTGGGAGAGATATGGTGATGGTGATGGTAGAAAGGACGAAGCATACAAGCATCAGGCACGGAAGAGCATCAGAGCATCGAATGAGCGGGAGTCGACAGAAAATATACCGGGGGTTTATTCTATCGTGGGAGCTCTCTTATAGACATTCGACTGTCTGAGCTTTCGCGAATCAATTGTAGCTCTACTCGTTGCACTACTCGCATTTCAAGTGTCTTGTAAACTTGCCCTTCAACCCTCTACATCTTCCTGTTTTAACCCTTCCTTCCTCTTTTCATTTTTCATTCGCTTGTTTTGAATTCTTTGGTGTTTGCTTTTTGTTTTCACGTGCAAGTCCTTCGTGTGCAGAAAAAAGGAAGAGGAGAGAGAGAGAGAATCCCCACCGGATTGTTGAGAAAAGTGCGCGTGACGCGTCGGGCAGATCGTCTCTCTCTCTCTCTTATACTTATACTCGCTTACTCAGGTGTACATACTGAGGTATAGCTCAGTTTTCATGAGACGTGGTCATGAGACGGACGAGCCATATCTGTTTGCTGCTTTTGCTGCTCCTTGCTATTGGAGCTAGAGCTTATCAAGTTTATGAAGAATTTCAGGAGGTGAGTTTTTTTTTCTCTGTGGAGATCCGAGATTTGGAGTACTACTACTACTACTACTACTACTACTGCTACTGGATAATATGATGAAAAGTGAATTATGCGATAAGTGATGCAGTTTATGGTGAGATGCGGCTTCAGAGTGTTGGCTTATTTGGTTTTGGGCGAGGAATCAGTGTAAAAAGTGCAAGTTTATTATCTATAATATAAGAGTGAGCAGATATCTGAGGTTCAAAAAATGAAATTTGTGCCAGATTGTGGTTTCATTGATTAATAGGTTTTTTCGGTCGTTGGGACTATGAAAATCAGTTCTTTTCGATACAAAGGCATGAAATTGTCTTTTCACATCTAAGCAATTCACAATGGATCTGAATACTGGTCGAGAGTTGTATTGATACTCAAAATCTAGTCGAGGCTCGGTTTTTGTTGAAATACAGGAAACAATTTTCCCCCCAGTTGAAGAAACTTTCAAGCAGGGATTGCGATCAGTTGTAGAATTGTAATTTTAATGTGCAGCTGTTTGCGAAGGACTCATGTGACGAATAATTCCTTGATTATTTGCGCAAGAAAGTGACTTCGATATAGTTTCTGAGCTTCCGACCATGAGTGATTGAAAAATAAAATTCGCAACTCGGTCGTGAAATTTCATTTTGACTACTTTAACCGGGTTTTTCGTATTGAAAAAACTCATTCGATTTTCGCTTGCAAGCCCATTTCGGACAATGAAGGATGTGCCAACTGAATCTTGTTTCATTCGACTAACGAACCGTTCTAGTGTCCGGAATCGGGTAACTCGCTCAATACGGAAATTTACCATTTCATGTCCATGGAATGAATGAATATAAATCTATCCTAGGGATAATTGGAGCATCAATACTCGATCCTCAAGCCACAGAATGAATAGAACTCCAAACAAATGACATGCAAAATAGCTCATTTGAACTTACTGATTGGATACATTTTTGTCCGAATCGCGAAGATTGGGGGGGGGGGGGGTCCAAAAATATCTCAAAGACACCAAAACTCAAATTTACGACGCGGAATCGAGTACTGTTTATCGCTTGGGTGTGGGCTGAAGTTGAAAATTTGCACCATCTTCTGAAATATAGCAAAAAGTCAAACAATATGGTCAAATTTGATGCCGATTAGCTCTTTGAGGCATTTTGATTGATTTTCAAAATTGGCATCTCACCACCTTCTCACAATTTTGATCGAGTGCACATAAAAGTGCCAGTCAATCTGAAAATACATCGCAAAATCCAGCATAAAAAAATCTTTTCAAAATCCATTTCTCACACCGTAGTCCTAAAAATTACACACCCTCGCGCACAGAAATATTCAACGTAAAACATTTCAATATCCCATGCGTGCAGGCTTGTAATACGTACGTATATTTTTCAATTTCATTCCGTCAAACACGAGTCACTGCGGATTATACGTTGCTCCAGCATAATTTCATTTCCAATTGGAAATATGTATTTATTTACTCAGGAAAAAAAAAAACTTTCGGTACGTGCAAGATTAAATATACCATCAATGCGATCTTGTGTAACATCCACTCATATCATTTATGCATCAATTCGTAGACCAGTTTTATGACTAATTTACCTAATTCAAATTTAATACTATGAATATATCAAATCTAGCTATGACTTATTAATAGCGCCTAAAGTACTTATCATGACCATGAAATGCAAAAAAAAAAAAAAAAGAAATATACGTCATCTTTTCGACATCTAAGTTTAACTATTATACACGTATCTCAGTTAAGTTTTTATCGAGCAATTACTCAATAGTATAGCATCCACGCGATGATGATATTCCAACTTAAGAAAACCGCATCTCTCTATACATTTAAACGTTAACAAGGCCACAAACATTACACACGACTATTCTCAATCGATTCACAACATATACGTACTCTGACATCCTTGCGATCCTCTCATACAATTCGCTATACTTACAGAAACAAGAAAACAATTCTCAAAGTATCATTCGTCACTCAATATAAAATACGTATCAAAAAATCACTATTCTATAAATTACAAACGGCTGATGCATTATTATCACGCACTATATCATTCAAAACGTTCTTTTTTTTCAATATTATAATCTATAAATAATATATCTACCTACCTGGAAGCTGTGCAGAAAACGGCTAATTGGAGGGACGCTAATACGCTCATATAGTACTTCACCACCAATCCAAATTAATTAGTCGCGGAAATTTTCTATCTTACAAACATAATCTATAGTACACAGTAGGTGGGCTTTATACACGAGCTTTCGCGCGTAATTAGAACCGAAAACAGAGATTCTATTCTCGATTGTTACTTATTACCATACCACAAAATGAGATGAGTACACCTACATAGTATGGAATCTAGTCTAACGCGTGTTAATTGTTAAAATTTGCTATACTCGCAAAATCTTTCGACACACACCACTAAGTGATTTAATTAACCGTATAGCCGACGGAACCATCAAATGATTTTTTTTTTTTTACTGTTCGACCGTTGCCCTCTATAAGATAATATTCAAATTTACACTTTTAGAACCACGCGAATACTGTATGTATGTATGTATGTATGTATGCTAATTATTCTTAGAGTATTTAGAATGTGGTAGTGCAGATGGTGTTGGCGGTTTGTTGTGCATGGTAATGGTTAAAAAGACAATATATGGTAGCGTAATGTACTGTTGTGAAATCGAGCTTGATGAATCGTAATTTTGTTGTTTAGATCGTTTTGCTCTGCTTCAGTAGCTGCTGCTAGGGATGAGAAAGTATATGGAAGATTTTGTGTGTAAACCTTTTCCGTATCGTAAATTTCTCTTTATCATGATCTTAAGTTGATTGTACATACTGTTTAGGTGTCTATTATTTTCCAAACATTAATGGGTTGGTTCTTTGATTTTGAAGTGTCTGAATTGCTTAGATATCTGAGAAAACGTTAATTAGGTAATGTTATCAAAAGTTAATCGAGTAGTTAGTAAAGCCTAAATGCTATTAATGATCAAATTGAACGTGTTAGATAATACGTATAAATACAGTACTTAGAATCTTCAAGTCCGCATTCAGGAGTTTCAATAGTGTCTATAACTATTCACATAATTACGTTACATCTGAGAATCTTGTCTAAGAATCAGATTCAATTCCCCCTATCATTTCAATTAGAAAATTAACTCAGAATTCAGATAATTATTTAGTCTATCAATTTTTGCGATGTCATAGTGAGTCAACTAAAAAAATCACTAGTTCAATAACAAAACAGAAAATTGACTTCCTACTAACTTAACTCACTTGCATCACATTGAAAAAAAGATAATCTGAATCTTTGTGTGGGTGCGGCCACAACCGGTAACATGAATGGTCAGCCTTCGTGTAAGAAGAAGAAAGAAAAAGATTACCTGCTACTCATAAGAGAGTCGCAATAAAAAAAAAGAGAATGAGAAAAATTTGTCACCTTGATCCGTCGACGGAAGACTTAAGGATGCCGTTAAGATTCTTAAGGATGAGAAAGTCAATGAATTTTTTGGTGCATGCATTCATATATATATAGGTATCGAAAGTAAACAGTGCCTCTGTAAATCGAAATCGAAAGTGGACAGACGCGATTCTTAATATATAACAGAATACACTTACACACTCACATTTGCTCTCGCATAAATAAGCTGCGATCTGTTGATTCCATTGTATTCGTAATTTTCTGGGCATTATTCCACACCCGATACAGACTGAAGAAGGAATTCAAGTTGCACCTTGCGGTGTGATGAGATATATTTACTGGAGAACCTTTTTCGCTATAGAAATTTCAAATTTTATGAGGGTTGTTTGTAAATGGAGTTTGGAGAAGGGAAATGATTTGTCATACAATTAGTTGGTTTGATTTTCCTTTAGATAATGAACGAAATTGTTTTGAATTTTAAAATGAGTTTAAACTGGGTAAGGTTTTGAAGGCACAAAATGATGTTTGGACTACTTTGATTATATTTAACGGGCGATTGTATACGGAGAACCTTGTCTTAATGAGAGACTTACTAAAGCGTCCTTCTTCTTTGCGAGATGGTCCTTGGTTTCAAGGTAGCCGGTGCTTTGGATTTCCTGTTACACTCTTTAAATGAGTTGAACTACTTTTTTCTCGTGTGTAATTTAAATACACAACACTGCAAGGTGCATGAGAATGGAGTTTTTGTGCTACAATGACTGGGGAAGTTGTATACATGATTGATTGAGTGATCACTAACTGAAAACTTTGTGTTGTTGTATTTTGAGGAGGGCTAGTTTTGGTTTTTTAAGGAGAACGAAGATCTCAAGGATGGTCATTTTACCATGAGATTCATTAAATTGACAATCTCTCATAACCCTTTGCGGCATACATCTTTTGGGAGAATCGATGTCCACAAAAATCAGCCTACTTCCATTCTGAATTTAATGAATCTGATGTTATCCGTGATCAGCAACCCTGAAAACCCCTATTTAAAATTCTTCAGCCAGATCTAAAAAATTCCTGAAAATTTAATCGCCATCTTGGATCTACCATTTTGAATTGTCAAAATCTGACTTCATTTTCATTACCGACGTGGTGACTCAAAAAACTTCTGTATTAAATTTTTTAGCCAAGGCGTTTGTAACTCATCAACCGCTACCATCTTGGATCTGCCATTTTACATTTTCAAAATCTTCGAATTTTCACATCTCACGTGTAACCACCATTTTTTTCAAATTCGAGTTTATCAAAGATTGATCAATGCTATTTCACCCGAGATTTGTGAAATACATATGAATCAACATGAAAAATTCCAGACACCGTATCTGTGTTTGAAATTTCACTACGCAAATTTGAATTCAGTGCTAGATTTTCGATGATTTGTAGAATATTTCATGATTCAAAAAATTCCTTTGAAAGCCATTGAAGTTCAAAGTTGTGCATTTTTATCAAAGAAGTCCTTCTGATTATGATCAATATTGGGATTTGAATTCAAAACATTTCCGAGTATGTTGGAACATGAATTATCCGATCGTCAACTGAAATCCCATTAATTTCACTCGAGTACTGTTGAAAGGGACAGTCATAATCTTCAACGACCACATTACACAATTTTCAATTTGTCGTCTCCATATCGATTCAGAATTACTGCAGTATACAGTTGACATTCAACTCTCTATACTGCACCAGAATAACCATATACAACTGTTCAATTGACATACTTGGGTCAATCAGATCGTTCACACACGACCGACTCGTAATACTTATACCTTCCACAATACCGCGGGCTCACTTATATACCCTTTCGATGAAATCGAAAGCCAAGAGGCCAAGACATAAGCATGTTTATTAGCCCATGACGGGGTCCTTGTATTCTCCATCCATATCTTGATCTTCTGCACAGCTCCCTGAATAAATTCAAATTTTTTTCCCGCGCTCGCGGACGACAGAGAAAGCTCCACCATTAATGCGCGCGCATCGTTTTGTATTTTTACCGCGCTTTGCGGATCAGCCGTCCGCATCAAATGTGTAAAATATTCACGCGTCGTAAAATTTAGTCGTGCTGACGAACGGGCTTCAAAATTTTGCACCATATGTGTTATAAACACTCATATAGGTACAATCTTCTTCCTACTTTTTTTTTTCACTTTCATCGTAATTGGCGTGCTATTGTTCTGGATAATCGCTCGAAAAGCTTCAGCGCCCACTATACTATAGACAAGCTCATTTATAAAGTTGCGTCACACTTTCTTTACAAAACTTTGGATTATTAACGAAGACTATCAGTGCTATAGACACAAAAATTTTAGCGATGCGGGCAAAAATGAGGAAGGAGCTTGCGTTACAATCCTATACCACAATGAGCCATAAAACCGATCATATATAGCTGCATAAGATTGTTATTGAGTTATTATAAGCCTATATATCGTGAAGTTGATAAGTGCGCTATTGGTCAAAAATTAGTGTCTGTACGAAACAGCTGTACGGATATATTTTTTTTTCTGAGGAATATGTAGGTATATTATATTAGAGGTATGTAAGTATGGGTGATGCAGGTGACGAGGTCGATCTCTCTTTCTATCTCGCGTGGGGTAAAAATATTGACACTTCCATACAGCAATGGATATGCATCACATATGCATGTGTTACGTTGGCATGCTGATGCATAATTACAGCATGTTGGAATCTTGTAAATGTGTAGTATGCACGAGATGCCGAGAGAGTTTGTTATTATCTGAGAGTGCGTGTCGAAATTTTAAAGTGGTCTATTCCTATATTTTGCCTTTTGAATTGAAATTTTTGAGTTTTTTTATTTGGATAATTAATTATGATGCGAGAGGTAGGAAGATATCGGTCGTTAAATTGAGTACCTATTGTGATGGATAGACTAGATCATTGACCTAGTTCGAACTAACTTTATGAATAGCGTTAGGATGTATTGGTAAAAGAAATTTTCAGGATATAGGTGATTGGCCTAGTATTCGAATAGTGTTGTACATACCATCTGTTCAGATATTCTGATAGAACATAAGTAAAGAATAGGGTAAGTTTACCCAAATCGACCCCATCAAACCATTTTCTCAATAACTTTGACTTATCTTAATAATTTCCAACGTGCTTGCATCCATTTTGAAGCTTGTCTCAAGACCTTTGAATTGAGCTACCGTACGATTGACTTTGATCAACTGGAGTCGAGCTGCCATAATTTTTCCCTAAAGAACGATGTAACGTTTTTATCGACGTGCAATTACACACCAATTTTGGTTTTTATGCTTTGCAAATGATCTCCGTATTTTGTTCGTAGAATCGCTTCAAATTTTCGACTCCCAAAAACGAATTTGAAAGTCTTGAATAGAGGAATCGAACGCTCTGATGTACGTTGAGATCGGTTGAACTAAAAAATTTTCGTGCCGGTTTTACTGAATGCAATTTCCTCGGCGGTTTTTTTGTTCTGCAAACACGAAAAATGGCAAGATCACTCTGAATTTCCTGGGAGCCGTAGAAATGATTCAGAATGGATCCAAACCATTCCTCAAAACCATTCCATTACCACATAACAAACGCAAAAAAATAACCGGGAAGTTCGACGAGTGACCATTCCTGAGATCGGCATAGGGGAACAGAATAGGGTACACTTACTTTACTATCGATCCTTCAAACATTTGGATGCGGTGAGATCTCGTATACTTCTCACATATTTGTAGTGTTTGAGTAAATTGAAAAATTCCACTTTGTTCGCAAACGTGATGTGTTATCCTTTAATAGTAAATCGCTCCATAATGTAACGCACTGCATGATTTGATTGCTTTTGGAACAAGCTCAGATTCTTCAGGTTTACATGGAAATTGAGGTGTCCTCGAATAGATTGGCGATGTGTTTCCATGGTCGAATTTTGTGGAAAGATTCTATTCATATCAAAGCTACATGATTTTGAAATCTTCGGATCTTGGGAGAGTAACGACTCCCCGGACCCAGTTAACCGCAAGGAGGATCCTTAGTTGATCCTGGGAGACAGACGCACTCCCCGGCCCCAGTCCTCCGGCAAGGGAGATCTTAGTATCTCGGGAGCACACGACGACTCCCCCGCCCCCAGTCTTCAGACCCAGCACCCATGTGTGTGCTTTCACCACCTCGTCCGCCTCAGTGCGTATGGGCCCTGCGTAGAATCTTGGACCACTTCAGGGCTCCCACTTTTTCGCAAGCCCCTCTGTACCTTTCATCTTTTCTCTACTTTCTGTTCCTTCCTTCCTTCTTCTGGGACTATAACCTTCGGGTTGGCGCCCTCCGGGGAGGGATCTTAGTCGGTACGTGCCCGAGTTTTCTCGGATGAATCCGACACTACTCACACTCTTGTGGGTGTCCATGGAGATTTCCCCTTCCCGGCCTACCACAAAAGAAAAAAATTAGTCACACGGTTTGATGAGACCTCTGGATGGACGAGGAACCGCAAAATTTTTTGAGCTCTATCTTCAATTTATAAATTTATAAATCATATTGAAAAATGCCAATGCAAAAATAAGACTCCTTGAATCTTCCATCAGAATACGAATCTTTGGGAAAATTCTTATTGCATAGTATTTGAGATGTTTGATGAGGTCCCACTGAATGTGTAATTCAACAGATGCGGTCGTAATGAGGCTTCAGTAGACCAATAAGATATCTATGTTTCTCACCAAATCAATATTATGTTTGATCAACATTTTATTCTTTTTCTCAAGTCTCCACCAAGAATCCTGACAAAACAAGCACAAGAATTGATCTAAAAAATACCAAGTGATTCGGGGTACTGAAATAGGAACTCGTCAATCTGCATACAGATTTCTCAAAAAAAAACTCAGCTACATCGCCATGTATTTCTGTGAGCAATCTCCCTCTTTTACATGAGCAAACACGGGTGAAATAAATTTTATATTCGAATTTCACGGGTTAAGAAATTTCATTGAACACGTGTTCGTTAACTCGTTAAATTTTCTTCAAGGCAATGACTCTACAAAAATACGAGATTATCCGTCACTTTGATTGATCGAGGAATATTAAATTTGGAGTGCATCTAACGAATCTCAAGAAAGGTGAAGAAATTGTGATTCATGCGTATTAATTGGGTCAAATTCTATACTCTAATCAAGATTAAGTAATGTGTAATTGGATAAATTTGACAAAATTTACCGCTTATGCACACGCCTTATTTGGTACATTAGTATCGCACCTCATACCAGTGTGAAGTAGTTTCACAGAGCCGTAAACTCCATTGATGCACATTAAAACCGTGGCGAGAAATATATAGAGTACCTTGGGGGATATATAATACCACATTCCATTAAATGATCTTGATTAAGATTGAATGCATATCGGAGATAACCCGCAATCAGCGCGCAACGGTTTTGAGATTTTTTAACCTGGGGAAAAAAAGATGAAGAGTGCATATTCATTTTATGCATGGATAAAATTTAAATTCGAGATTCGATATTAAGTTCTCTGACTAACCCATCGGAAATTATATCTGATTATTAAAAGAAATGGAGTTACCTTGAGCGTTGTTCGTTTAAGAAAATATTCTAGTATTTTGAATATCTTTGCACTTATTTTCTCATTATACTTGAATAAAGTGACGCGATAAGACATTTCTGATGCGATAATTAAGTAAAAATGTCTAGAAAAGTAAGCATCTTATCTCGAATTTTAATTAGTTCATGAATCTCTTAAAAATTGGAAACCAAATCGACAATGGCTTGGATGAATCCTCGAGATGGTTATCTCTGAAAATGGCGAGGAAAATGGCCTCTGATGAGTTAAAATGTGTTAATTCGCACGCCAATTACTCCATGGGTAAACGCTCCTCGGCAATTTTTTACCCATAATTTTTGCCAATCTCACCTCAACATCTAATAGATGCTAATCCACAATTGCCGTTCGGCAAACATGGAATTACAGAACATTACTCCCTACATTATTTGCACGGTAATTTGATGTCATTTCGAGTTTGCGCTATTGGAGACCAAATTTACGGAAATCTTTCCTCAGTGAGAATTCGTTCTATCAGTCAAGTTCGGCCAATAATCAAATCTCGAAAAATCTAATAAAGTGTGAGGAATGGGTTCCAAAGTCGCGTTATTATTATTATTTTTTTCATCGCAATCGTGATAACATATATCGTATTATAGGCCCCATACTCCCATATGCTCACCTCGTAGAATCCGTCAATCATCGACTCTCACCGTCCTCGAGAACTGCGATGCCGTTTCATTTCGCGAGGTGTGATAAGTAGCTTCGGCTCGGCCGTCGCTCTCGCTTTCGCTTATTCGCGAGCGCGCATTTACGATTTGCGAACTATGAATTTATCATCTTTCATGACGGGTTTAGTAAGCAAAAAAGTGAGACTCCTTTGAGAGAGCGTAACTGGAGTCATTCATTTTGTTGTTGTTTGAGTGATGATTTGAGGTCACTATGTAATGATTGATGAAGTCTATCATAAAAGACAATGTCAAGTGGGTGAGCGCTAGTTTCATTCCGTTGACGACTTCTATTCAAAGGTCGACTTTCGTTTTGATTCAAATGATCGAAATGGTCAGGGTGGTGAAATTTGAGGTATTGTGAACGGGTTGGTTTCTCTTTACGTGTAAAAATCCACTTGAATTAATGGCTATATCTTTGTTGTGATGAATAGTTGATAATTTCCTGAAAGTTTCTATGAACTATTGGAATAACTTTTCACTGCCCTGTTTCTATGAATTGAAAATCATATAGAAATGGTTTGACTCATGAAAAATCTAGAATTTCCTGTACATTTTGATAAAGCACCCATAAACGAGAACTTTCGTGTCAAATTTGCTCGAGGTGCTTTGGTAATTGCTCACAATTTCGATGAATTCTTTCAAACTTTTAGCCAAATCTGGAATGTTGTGGTCAGTTTATTGACGCATGAGTTGGATGTATGTAGATCGCCGTAACGGCGACAGTAGGGAATTCAGGGCAGGAAGCGGTCGGAGGGGCTATCGCTCCTCCTAAAACAGGAATTCAACATGGGCAATTGGACCATTCCCCCCAAATTGAATTTTTGAATCTGCCCTTAAACGGCAATGCAAATGAAATTTTAAAATTTGAGCTCTCCTGAGCTATTTTGAGATGAATGTATAAGTAAAATTTGAAAAAATTCTTTTTACTATTCAATACATCCATTTTGAGAATAGAATATTTCATCAAAAATCATCATCAATTTAAGTATATCATTCAGTATTAGGCACTGTCTATAGTGGGTTCTGGGCGCGCTGGTTACCGGTGCGCGGGAAGTCCGGGCGCGCGAGATTTCGCGAGTTCCCGGCGCGCCGGGGAAGTGTTTCTGGGCGCGCCGGGGAGTTTTCCGGCTGAACGCGCGATCTTTTTTGAGATCTTTACAACCCACAGATGTTTTGGTTTAAGTGCATGAGGGCTACAGTCGATGCTATCTCATAAACCGTCAAAAAACGCAACTTTTTGGATTTGGATGGCGTAACCTCATTCTTTACCCCACGCTCAATTGGAGGACGTAACCCAATTTGAATGATGAAAATCGGACCATTATAAGTGAATGGGCTCAAACTTGGATTAATCGATTCAAATGACTAAGAATTTAGCTCACCGAGTTGTAATTATCCGATTTTTACCATTCAAATTGGCTTAAGATCCTCCGATTGAGCAGGAGGTGGGAAATGGGGTAACACCACCCGAATGCAAAAATTAGCAGTTTGCAGAGATAAGGATCGGACGAAAGAGAGTACTATTGGCGAAGCGCACAGCTCGTTTACTGCAGTAGCTATGATGCATCAGCTATTGATGAGCTGTGGATAATGACCTTTGCTTGCACAGGTATAGCGGCTCAGCATCTGTTTGGCGTATGCCATTGGGTTGTAAAGATCCGTAGAGATTGCGCGCTCAGCTTGCCGGCGCGCCCAGAAAAGCCGTCACATCCAAACTGCACTCGCCAGATCGTTATCTCCGCAAACTGAAAAAATCTGCAAATTTTCGCATTTGAATGATTTTACGCTAAGACCCACTCTATGCTCAATCCGAGGATCATAACGCAATTTGAATCATCGAAATCGAACAATTACAACTCAATCTGTTAAGGCTTTGATCAATCAAATCAATAAGCGCTAGTCAAGTTGTAATCATCCGATTTTCATCATTCAAATTGGGTTACGATCCTCCAATTGAGCGTGGGGTAAAGAATGAGGTTACGCCATTCAAATCCAAAAATTTGCGTTTTTTGACGGTTTATGAGATAGCATCGACTGTAGCCCTCATGCTCTTAAACCAAAACATCTGTGGGTTGTAAAGATCCCAAAAAAGATCGCGCGTTCAGCCGGAAAACTCGCCGGCGCGCCCAGAAACACTTTCCCGGCGCGCGAAAAACGGCGAGATCCCGGCGCGCGGAGGGCCTGGGCGCGCCAGCAAAATTCTACGAAACGGCTCACTATAGACAGTGCCTTACAGATTACTTTTCGTGCGCTCGTATCTTTTCGTAAGGATCAAGAAGGAACTAAAACGTCCTCAAGCTTCCGTTCTTCTCAGTAGGTCAAGTTTATTCCCATCTCATGATCTTTATCTTGACTGCATGGGCGTGGTTCTATATATTATATCAGCTACCACCTCTGTCATTCCAAAAATTTCCGCGCCCAGATTACGTGTCGAGATTCTTCGACCTCTCTCACTCCCAAGCTCATCGCCATATAAAACATCTCGCGCAAAAAGTGAAAGTGAGACTGGAGTAATAAGTATCGCAAACGAGTAGGTACCTCACAGCTCACATCACTGATATCGTCCTTTCACGGGAGGCTCGAGGACGTTACTCTTTTTTAGCATTTGGTGGTACACGATTGTCTCACCTATATAGAGATCGGATGTGTCTGTCACGCGATTGATCCAGATTTGTCTCCATTTCAAATTACTTATGTAGTCGATCTTTAGTAACCCAACTCCCCAGAGTACGATTGTTTCATTTTTTTTGATTTGCCATTGCAGTTTATATATGGGCATTATCGTGCAAACGTACCCAGAACGTGTGCTGGTTTTTCATTTCAACAAAACAAGCTCCGAATCACTCCATTTGAATTTTCCTACACGTATTCTATTGAATTGCACTTGGTAATGAAGTTATAGGTCGATCCGCCAGTACGTCTTTAGGTTAAGGGTTGAAATGTCAGTTCCATGGACTGCAATGATTGGAGTTCCACGCATACTCCTAGTGCTATCAGCGTTGGAGTGATTAATATAGCCAGATTTCCCAAACTTTTCTCCCAAAGTACAATATCGAATCAACTATTTTCCATAAGTTTTATAACCAGAATGCTTAGATTAGACCCCGAGCCATGAACCTCGTTCTTGTTATGGGATTTTCACTGAAAGTGAAAACTTAAAAAAAAAAACAATAGCGCACCTCAAATTCACTTTGAAGGACTCTGACAAGGACAAAATTTCAAGGAAACAAGTCAAACAATCGGACACCAGCGCGAGAAAAAGTGCAGAATCGACATTCAGAGTATAGCACAAAAATTAGCCCTGTAAATAACTCTATGTGTTCCTTGTACACCGTGCTACCTTCCGGAAAGTCAATTAATATGGGCATGAGAAGACTTGAATCTCAACTTCTGAGAATTTTTTAAACACAAAATGTGTACACTTGCGCCATAATTCCCATATTGTAATGTCTATATGACGAATGCAAGATAAGCCTGTTTTACAAGAGCGAGTTGTCTTTGGTGACGGCAATGTGTATCTCATCAGTAGCTAAAAGTTGAATCGAGGTCTCGAATTAGATTTGTCGCAATCTTGGCGAGCTAAGATTATACTCATTCGAGTTTTAGCCATCACTGACAAATGGAACGTTACTCCAATGCCGACTAATATACAATCTAGTGAATGTTGGTTATGACAGATTTTGGCTTCTGATCTGTGTTTAGCGAGAGTTGAATCATAGCAGTATCTATATACTCACCTAAATTGTTGATTGAAATTTTTTATAATGTACCATGGCATACCGTCGTCTTGGTCGTCTCACCGCATTATTAGAAAATCGAATTTTGCAGGCCTACAGAGCGTGAATTGCTAACCGTATAGAAAAAACGAGAATCTGAACTCTAATCCTGTCAAAGTATTATCGTTATAACGAGAGCAGCATTTTTATAACGGTCGTTCTATTTAGCTTGATGATACAATTTTCACATTGCAGTGAAAGTAACACACATGGCTAACGAAGTGGCTAGTCTATACGTTGTTTGGAAATAGGAATTTTTCTCAAATTTTTCGTTTCCCATGTTAGTTTTGCTCAAATTGTAGGAAAAACGATGATATCGTTGAGAAAATCAGCCTCCATAAAATTGTAACTGCTCGTTGATAGCTTGCGCAAGTTTGCAATTTGCGACCATGTGTCCGCAGAGATTTTCACTCACTCTAATCAACGAATTTGTCGATTATACGATGGTACCAACGGCTTCAATTAAATTTTACTCTGAGCAAAATCTGTACAGATATATTAGATATAGCTATATACATTCTACCCCTTTGAAATATTGAAGAGCTGAGTATTATTTTAGAATAGCAAGATTCAAAGACACGCACTATGAGATCCTCATCTTGTGGATTCGCAATGACTCAATAGAATCAGATAACGCACATAAGATACAACGCTTTGTGTGGCGAGACTTATTTTCAACCGTCATTGTCTGCGAAATTTTATGAGCCCGTAACTATTCTTAAGATACATTAGTGTTATATCTATATACACTCGATCATCGATTTTACGGCACAATGACTTCGAGGATTGAAGCTATATAGGCTTCAAGGTTCGAACATTTTTGCCTACTAATCGTTTTCACCATCTTAATGAAAGTTCAAACTCTTGAGATGAGAAGGTGTACGGGAAGATGTATAGCTCAAATTGTGCCAATATATTTGCACTTCTGCAATGTCACTCTGTAAAGTGGGTAATAATGTCTTATTACGGTGTTATTTGTAGATTTATACCCGGTACTTGAATTTCGTAAGACCGCAGAAGCTCTGTAATTTCTTCAACTTTTTTTTCTCATGTGTAGATTATTCAAGTGTGAGATACAACACTTTCTTAGATGATTTTAGATGACTTGAAAATATCACGTGAATATGAGATACTGAATTTTGATGAAAGTCATCAGTGTGTGTCATTTAAGTTTTGGTCTTGGGTCTAGAGGAAAGATATACTCATTTCTAAGGATGAATGAGTTATTCATGACTTGTAGAGCGCTCGATGCCAAAGCTTACGGGGACGTACATCGATTTTCTCTTCTTCAAATACAAACTTGGTGTTGACACTTTGCTGGTGTTGCAATATCTGCTCGATGTCACTCTCGTGGTTTTTTTGTGCTACAGGAGCACTGACATGTAACCATTATCTTGGAATGTTCTTTTTCTTCCATATGTTTTCATCTTTGCTAGAGGGTTGTACATCCTTTGAAAATTCCATACATTTATTCATGGGATTTGAGAATTATACCTTAAGAGTGTCACCAAAGAGCGAGAAATGATAGCAAAGTATGCTGTAGACTATACATATTATAGTCTTCATCTTCTAGAACAGGAATGATACAATTCAACCTCGGATTTTTAAATGATCAACCTGATGTTTTGAGGGTTGTTCTTATCAGAAGGCGCGGTAGCGCCTTGCTGGCGAGTATAGAAAAAGAAAAAATTCGATTCGAATGAAAATGACAGCGCGCGCACGCAAGGCCACCGTGCCTTATATACGTTGAGTTGGTCCGTTTTAACCTCACTCATTTTTTCAAGTCAACATATTTATACCTTTGAGGGCAATAGTGGGCACTGGCAGCTCTCAGGCAGCAAGCTTTGATTGTGTTGAATGATATTTTGCAAACCTTCCGCGGTTCTGTACTTTTGCATTGCTAAACCCGCACTCGCAATTTTACAACCCTCTCGGACGATTTCGACGCTCGGGACAGAATTTTTCATCATCCACCTTTTTCGAGTTTCGACTCATCTCGAAGTCGACACTGCGTCGGTGTGACGCGAATCAGCCTTGTGTGCGTGAACGAGCGACGAAAAGATATGAGCAGACTGTGGCAGACGATATATACCTTGCCAGTTGCCAGTGTTTACTTTGAACCAGCACGAGACGGCAAAGATTGATGTGATATTTATGCCAATTGTTATTGTTGGTCTAGTAGGGATAGGATTACCTGCGTGTTCTCTTGTTTGGAGTGATTTAAGAAAAGTGGACCAAAGGCCAACAATTTGTATCATTCTCGCTGTTGTGCAGTGTCAAGAATAATCTTCAAATGTATTTGGAGAATTTACCTTTTGATCTCAAGGAAGTGTGGGTTCCAGCATTAATCTAAATTTTAGCAGTAAATTGACTCTAAGTAGCCTTGATACTTGAGACAGACCCAATTCTAAAGCTTCAAATTGGGCATCCCAAAAGAGTGTTCATAATCTAATCTAGTTGAAGAATTAGATTGCGAACAATGAAATATCTTTCCTGCTACTTTTTGGATCACACCAAAACTTGTTCGTGTCCATGACAAGAGGGATCGCCTCTCACATTTAGAAGTTGTGAGACTGGTCAGTGTTTTGACGACTATCTGAGAACAATTGTTGTGATATGTGCAGTGATCTCTAGTGCTGCTCTAACTATTTTTGTATAGAATACTCCCATTGGGTATACTCTTCTCCAATGGTTTCAGCTAGACTCTCATGGTATATGGATCTTTGCTGTCTTGACACGCCACTCACATTCTCGCTATTGACTTGATTGATGAGTAGCTGGCATAGGTTAACTTCTTAATAGGTCTAGAAAGTTTTACAGGGCTCATCTGTTTCATCAAAAGTGGTATTGAGAGAGAGAGAGAGTAGCACATTTACGCTTTAGGTGGGAAGTGGTAAGCCCAACTTGAAAAAATTCTTGGTTGTCCAGTCAAGTACTATGAATAAAAACTGGATGTGCTTTGAGAATCATTTCATCTGGAGCCAAAGTACATCTTAGATAATGCTATTTTGAATCTCCATCCTCCTCAAAATAAGTTTGCATGTGTTACTTCAACTTCTTGATCTTTTTCAAGTTACCAATGTCCAAGTCGGAATGTGATTTAGCTTTTGGTTTTCAAATCATGTTGGGGGCCATACGTGTTGCTATGATTCTAAGTTTCATTCATTAATCACCCGTTAGTTGGATATACTTTGATAATTAGCATCCTCTCTCGTTGTAAAGCAGCTGAACCAAATTTTGTAGGGAATTTTCACAATCCAGAAGTCTTTCATCACCTAAAAACCTTTTTTGCAAGCACCATGGCAAGTAAAGTTGGGAGTCTTTGCATCAACTCAAGTCAAATTTCATCAACTAATTCCAAGTCTTACTATCAAAAAGCAAAGTTGTACGGCTCCACATTTTTCTCTGCTCATGTTTAAAAAATATTCATCGTGGAACTTGGTATACTGCTGCCCATTGCGAGAATGACTTTTATGGATGAGATAACATGGAAACTATTTGGGTTTTCTCATGTGCTATTATTTACAGCTTATATTTTTCAGTCTGAGAATATTCAATCATTACCATAGCCAAGTATTGAAATCTTTCCCCCTCCCACTTCACTTTTTCCAAAAGTCTAACTTGGCGAGTATGGCCATCCTTTTCCCCTGCAAAATTCATCTGGAATCAAAAATATGAATTTCAACTCTTGAGAGTCATGAGATCAGGGAAAACGTGTCGAGTAACTATTCAGCAAAGTTTAGCAAAATCCAAACGTGAAACGAATGAAAAGAGAATGAAAAATATAAATTCCAACTCTTGAGAGTCGTGAGATCAAGAAAAGTATGTCGAGTAATTGTTCTGCAAAACCTGAACGTGAAACTTATTGAAAAATATTGATTACATAACGATTTGATTATCGTTGTAATTTTGAATCAACTTGAGTTACTCACCATCTCTTTTATTTACTAAATATATTGAAAATGGTAATCTATCTAGGACAATGAATAGAAAACGAAGGCAAGAAAATTTGATTCAGCATTGATCACTCCAGTTTGAGAATCAGTCGAGATGGTAAGTGACTCAAGTTGATTCAAAATTACAGCGATAATCAAATCGTAATGTAATCAATATTTCTCAATAAGTTTCACGTTCAGGTTTTGCAGAACAATTACTCGACATACTTTTCTTGATCTCACGACTCTCAAGAGTTGGAATTTATATTTTTCATTCTCTTTTCATTCGTTTCACGTTTGGATTTTGCTAAACTTTGCTGAATAGTTACTCGACACGTTTTCCCTGATCTCATGACTCTCAAGAGTTGAAATTCATATTTTTGATTCCAGATGAATTTTGCAGGGGAAAAGGATGGCCATACTCGCCAAGTTAGACTTTTGGAAAAAGTGAAGTGGGAGGGGGAAAGATCAATCATTACTTTTGAATACTCTCCATAACATCATTTGAAGTAGGACCCCAATCACATGACGGGATAATAATTTATTAACAGTTTTCTAAGAATGAGAACAAGCTTCAAAATACCATAGCAAATTCTTTTGAAAATCTGGAATCGGTTCGTATTGTTCTGGTCCAGAGCCGTCCATATTATGGAATTTGTCTTGATTCAAATATGTATTTAGAGCTACTTGTAATACATGTATCTTGACAACTGCTAGGACAGGATCCTTCCATTTTTTCCCATACTTTTTCCTCTAAAAGTGATGCATCTAAAAATATGCAGATGAGTTTGAAATTTTCATAGAAATTTGTGAAAGTAATCCTTCTTGATTTGGCTTGATACATATCAGCATGAATATGAACAACAATTGTAAGTATTTTCTGGTTTGTTTGTTCGCAGGATGACGAAAGTGTACGCGGGAAGCGCGAGCCGGACAATGTTGCCGTAATTGATAGCATTTTCAATGTGAGTACGTAATTGTACCAACGTATATAAATGTTCATGCACACATCCGGGAACTATGTTAATTATGAGCTCTTTTATGTGTTTTGTATTCACCTTTTGTATTCATTAGCTTCCCTCAACTAATCATTACACCATAGAACCTTTCATGTCACTTGTAATACTCATCATAGAGTAGCTTGCAGACAGTCTGGCATGCAAAGTCTTACAACATTGACATGGATTAGCTTGTTGCCACTCACAGACAGGACCATATTCGACATTGAACATAGAGATCTCACTCACGGCAAACCTACTTCAAACCAGGCATGAATTTTAAATTTGCCAAGAAGAACAATGTATAATGGATGCTTTAATGGTTCAGTTTAGGGTTCAGCAATGACTTTTTTTATTTGTGTTTATTCATCGCTTCAAACTCCTTACTATTTCGTTCCTTGTAGATAACATTATCGATTGTCAATAATTTTGTGTTATTGCTTCATAGCGCATCCAAAAAGTTTGAAAATTTTCAATAAATTTCATGACAACTCAGAGAACTCATGAGAATAACTACGAGGGATTAAGATTGAATTGTAAGAAAATTAAGAGTAGAAAATGGAGAATTTCTTCAAAATTCTGGTTTTGGCATTTTGTCACCTCAATCATATGTTTCAACGAAAGAGAAAATATTTGCAATACAAGCAGTGATAACTAGAAAACGGGTAAATTCTTCTCAAGTGCTATCAGAATTCAGTAATAATCGATATGAAAATGATGAAGATGAAGTTTCACGTCATGTAGTAGTAGATCCTTATGAAAATATTCACTTATTGTGAATATGCATAATTTCAATCGATTCAAAATTCATTTGAACTTGGGCTCCTTGAAAATCCATCTTATAATTCCATCACCTTCGTAGAAATCTATCACAGTAACCATCAATCACACAACCCACTGTAAAAAATTCTTCGACTTTCAACCAAAGTCATTTGGTTCAACCACGTGGTTGAAAAGTCAAGCAGGTGGTTGAAAATTCAACCACTGGTTGCCTATCTAATTCAACCATTAGTGAAAATATCTTCCTTAGCAAACATGGGCATTGGGATGGAGATAATTATGGGACCCATGAGATTGGTCAATGGTGGTGACCGGACGGCATTTTTGGCTCAGAAAATATTTCATTTTGATATAAGGGTGGAAAAATAAGTTTTACACCCGTGTATCGAACCGCGTTTTTTGACTAACTGTGCGAGAAAGAGGAAAATCAGTGCGAAAATAGTATATTTCGCACCGAGTTCATGAGGTTGTAGCTCGCTTCTGAGCGATTGGATTTCGGCCCGAGCCGGAGGCGAGGGTTTAAATGATCGCTCGGAAGCGGGGAACCTCATGTGCGAGGCGCGAAAGTTATTTTTCGCAATTTTGTAGGCACCCAAACATCGGAAAATTGCAAAAAGACACTTTTCCGCACAGTGTGTCAAAAACAATGTTTTGTATGTTTTTTCTAGAACAAATAGGAAAAAACATCATTGGGTCGTGAATCAAGGTTAACCAAAGATTTCGCGTTCCAGTATCCGGATTGGTTATCGCTGATCTTGCGTTTGCCTAATTCCTGATCCCTAACAAGTCGTGGGTTTTGCAAACTAAGACGTGCGGTCACAAATTCGGATACTGAATCGAAAAAACGTTGCTCAACCTGAATTTTTGGCAGGAAAGGCTCGCGCCACCGGTGCTGGTGTTTGGTTCCATTTGTTGATGAACAAACACGAAAAAAACTTGTTCGTCCGGCCCAAAAATGTCGTTCAGGCACCTCCACAAATCAATCTCATGGGTCCCATAATTATCTCCTTCCCAATGTCCATGTTTGCTGTGGGAACTATTTCAACTAGTGGTTGAATTTGATAGGCAATTAGTGATTGCCACCAGAACTGCAATCAAATGGTTGATTTTCAGTATCAACCACTGAAGGTGGTTGAAAATACTACCAACTTTCCCACAATTTTCTTACAATAATACGTACACATGACACTTACCGCATCCATGAACTAGATAAAGTCATCAATTGCGATTCGCTTCTTAGATTCCGATCAGTGCGATCAAGCAGACGTCTGTAGCAGCAAAAAACCTGTCCCCGGAAAACTCTGCAACAATCGATAGTGTTTTAAAGGTAAGGTGAGAATGTTATTATGTAAGTCAATTACCTCGACTTTCAAAAAAGTGAACCCAGATAAGTATCAATCACTTTCTGTGGTCGCATGATTTTGTCGAGTCAAAGGATATAAATCAGTTGTTGATTTTCGATGATATACATACCACTGCTTTTGGAGACTTTATTTTATCTGGTACACAGTGTATATAAATCATTCGAAAGTTATACTACAATTTTCGAACTCAATAAAGTCGAGTATAAATAATGCCAATTTTTTTCCCTTTCCACCATCTTTGGTATAGTTCTTTCAAGGAACTTGGGTGTTATTTGATCGATGTACCTTGTAGTACATGACTTAATTATGTTGTTGTGAAGTACTTTGACGACTTTCTACGTCTTCATTCAATCATTTTATCCATGCACGCTTGGTATAATTATCTAATGATCCCCATTATTCACAACACATGCATTCGATACGGTAAATTCTCTCCCTCTATCTATTTTGAGCTAGCTTATGGCGTTAGTTTCGTAACAACTTGTATGATGCTTTATTCACGCGCGATAATCTTGGGACAATTTTCTAATAGATTCATCGATCACATATTCAATTTTATCCTATAAGCGATCAAAATCTCTTATAGATATCTTTGTTTGAAGCGAGATAATTGGCAAGTGACTGAATAGATGAATCGACAGATACATAAAATTTTAAAACATATTCGTACATAATGCGATCTTTCACACTTTCATCTATACCTGCATATCATGTCTTTAAACATTTCACGCATAACCCAGTCACACGCAAGCTCACTAGCGTTCCAAATTTTTGCCTTTCATGCTTTTATCTGTCTCACGATCACCATTTATTCTGACATACAATTATATCAGATTTTTCAAACCAAGCCAAAAAATTCGGGAATCCGCAACTACCTATTGTTTGGTCTGAGCGCGCAACTTGAAGTTGTGTTCATTGAGTTAACGGTTAGAGGCTCAAGAAAATGTGCCAAAATAATGAGGCAACTTGTAAAAATTTGATGAGGTGCAATTGACCTAAATACTGAAACTTGAGTTGAGTTCGGCAGAATCGTCATCCAATTCGATTCTGACATTCTCAACTTCTGCCCGAGGAGAGTTCATTGTTTTTTTCATAAGAATCAGAACTTTCAAGAAAAAACCTCTAGAGATAGTACCTATCTGACTGGATAATTGGACGGAAAATATTTCGGACATGAACAAGGGTCTCATTCTGATGGATGATATAACATCAAAATGATATTCCATTTTCACATTTTCGAAGGTGCTTTCCCTCAACTTCGCGGATAATGAACGGCAAAAATCTATTTTCATATTAAATTAAATTCATGGAACTGTATGTACAAGTAATTCGCGCTTCAAAAGCTTGAGAATAAGGATCAGGTTTGAGAAATCTGAACCCATCTGGCAATGGCAAAAGAATTGAAAAAGATTTCCTTTATCAACCACTGAACTACATTTGATAGAATTTTTGATTCCTGATTTCAAATTCATCTATTTGATACAAGAAATGTTCAGAACCCTTGCAAAATTGTAAGTAGGGCCCATTTTTACGTGAATAATTAATATATTTAGCAGGTTTTTAGTTTATTATCCCTAAGTGGCTCAGAGTAACCTGAAATTTTTCAAAATTCACCTTCCACCTCATTTCAATGAACCACAATGATCCTCGTAGCCAAAAATTTATCAACCAAATCTGACCACTTTTTTCCAATTTTTTCTGTCCACATCAACCACATCGCGCTCACAGATTCCAGTAACAACACTAGAGGCAGTCAGCGACCTTATAAAAAATCGCCGACCAATAACAACTGTCAGCCCAAATTCAGCCATTTCAACATCACCAAGTGTCATTCGAGCAGCTAGACGATACGATTTAAAAATCAGTGAAGAATTAGTTAAAAAAGCCGCACTTCAACGTGAACATCAGCGCCTGTACAACGAGCAACTAAGACGGCAAAGATTTGAACAGCAAAGACAACATACCAGGCGGACTCATGAACTAATTATCGAAGCGGATGCAAGAGATAATAATAAACCATATCATCGTGATCCCTTTGGTTTTAGTGCCCTTCACAGATATATTATAGTCGGTCAAAGAGGACATGGTGACGGTCACGTTTACCAGTATACATCTCCTAAGAAGATTCAAGGTGAGATGCTTCAACATATTTACCTTCATTTGACCTTTTCTAACTTTTTTTTTTCTACCGATTATATGGATGTATGTAGTAGGTGGGGTGTATGAAATACTGGAGTTGATTCTTCTTTGTTTGTGGAAGAAAAAAAAATAAAGGGATTCCTTTCACGCGATCGCCTCACTCTTGCGCAAGGCCAATAGTCTGACAGGGTATTCTGTATATATACTGTACTTACTTTGAAAGGATTGAAAGTGATAAATCTGTACGAAGTAATCTTTTTAAAATTGAGCCTCCGGCATTGAGGAGTCTTGGAATTGGTTCCGTCAGGATTTTGGCCAACATCGAGTTCTCAACGTCTAGTCTAATGAACTGATACCTATGAGGCGATTATGTATTAGGGTATAACGACACATACAACGACGACGACGTAATTAATTATAGAAGTAGAATATCGACATGGGGGCTGAAGTATGTATGCAGCTCCTGAATTAATGTTTCAAGTACTGAAATTCGACAACGAGGATATCTATAAGCTGCGGGAGCAATCGTTATCGGTGAGATATCAATTAAGGAGACTACTACTACTACTACTACTGGCGATTGGAACTTGTAGTATTATAAGATACTATGGAATTGGATGATATAATTTTACCCCGGGAGGTGGATTATATCGAGACTTTAAGCCGAATTATATTGATACCGTATAAATGCGCGAATTTTTGAAGAATTCCCTTATGTTGTGTTGGCTTAAAACAAAACTTCCTGGTTTCTCTCAACGCCAAACGATTAAATGTCAGAATTTCTCTGTTCAAACGGTAAATGTAGAAGTAGTAGTAGTAGTCTATATAAATGGCAGTTGACATATACCGGAAAACGGTCCTCTCACGCTCTAGGCTTCTCTCGACTTTCAGGCTATTATTTCTTGAGTTCATGATATGATTGCCTTTCTCAGAAAGAAAAAAATTCAGTCCATGTACTGTTCGTTAGTTCTTTATGGGGATAATGTCCTTTATAAATAGTATAGTGCCAGTTTACTCAGTACATCGTTTTCTTATAAATTTTTATCGAGTGTGAGATTGACTAAGGTCTGTTTTAACGACAGCCTTTTTAATTGAGAAATATGGAAACCTGTCAAAGTCATTTTAGATGATTTTTGTGGAATTGATAGATCCACTGGTCTCGAATTGTATTATTTAAGATTTTGATGAAACAAGAATTATTGCACAAGTTCCTGATTCACGAAACTCGAATCATCAGTTTGATGTACTCGATTATGTATTATGAGATTTTATAGTTTGAACACTTTGAATTACCCTGCACAAGGGGAGAAATCTTTTTGTAGCATAATATTATGAAATATGAGCTTATAATGATCATTGAACACATTCAAGAGATACTTATCTCAATTTTCTTCTCGCCAATGATGAACGATGTAACTACTGCTTGATCGTTGTTACAATCAGACAGAGAAAGTATTATGGTTGATTGAGAAGAATTATATCTCGATAAGCTGAATAACAAACTTCTTATTACCCCAATTTGATACGGTGAATCATATGAGATACGCCAATCAGATCGCGTTGAGGAGAACAGAAACGAATTTTCTCATGTAATCGTATCAAATCAACATGGTTAGAAATATTTGTTCCGGCCACAGGGAAATGAATTTCGAGAGCTCTTTTGATTTTTGAAAATGGAACTACTCAGTATAGTTGAGTAGTGATATGGCTCCGATGGATTTGATAATTTATTTTATCCGTTCGTAGCGATATTTAGCGCGAGGAAAGTAAATTATTTGATAGAATAGTCAATACAAATTATATAGAAGACAAGCATGTGAAAACTTGGTGACCGTGAAGTGGAAGAATCAGGTCATTTTTACGCAAAAATGCATGTTCAAACTAATGAAAAATCGTTAGAACCTTTTAAAAGAGGATCCGAGCTGATTTTTTAACCCCGGCATCTTTCGGTGACTTCTCAAAATTAGTTGAAGTATAAGGAAGTGTGCTATTCGTCTACTGAATTCATTGCCCGCAAAGAAAAAATTCTCAAATATTATGCTCAAGCTTTTCTTTTGTTGAGATGAAATTCGAATTTGAATTGATGGCAAGGAAACTTTTTTGCAAAAAAACTCATTGTAGTAATTAGTTTGACAAATTCAAGACAAGTTATGGCTTACAATTCGTTGAGAAGTTAGAGCTCACCACCAATTCACTGAGGTATAATTACATGAATTTAGGCGAGAGAATCCCCAGAAAAATCTGACAAGATCTACCAATTCCGGCTTCCGTAACTCAAGTAGAGTGATACATAATTTCTTCAAGTGATTCTCGATTGGATTATTTTGCAAATATACTTCAAACGAATTTTGATCAAAAAATGAGAAAAAGGGCTGATTTACGCGTCAGTTGATTGGGTTTTATTCGTTCTTTTGTTGATTTCAATTCTTGGAAATGCTCAATTTCCATGTAATTTTTATGGAACTCGCACGCACCAAAAACGATAAAATATAATTCTATCGAATAAATTGCTAGTTCAATCCACAAAATTTACATCTTCAATCCTATATTACTTTGCAGATAACTATAAGAGGTCAATATGAAAATAGTTTCGCTTGCCTTCAAACGGTATGAATTAGGAACACTTTTGATCATTTTTGGTAGAAATTCCTTTGTAACTTTCAAGTGTTACAGCAAAAGTGCAATGTACCTGCGGTCTATCGAAAATGTATAGTTCCAGCTTTCGATTAACGGATGTTAACATTTATTTGGAAGTCCCTGGTCGAAGCTATAGGTGTTTAAAGAATAGTTCCAAGACCAGGCCCTCATTGGGTTAACTTTGGAACAGTAAAAGTGAAACGTGTGGACTTTCGACATTTTCTTGCCGTTCGGCTCTATATCCATTCCTAAACATTGCGAATCTGATTCACCATATTATGAAGATGTAATTTTATCGGTCTTTGCGAGTTTTAGTCAGCAAATTTTGCTGAATTTTTAGCATCAATCGAGAATGGATTTTTCTCCACTCTCGATCAATGCACCTTTAGAGCCTCGTATGGGTTGCGAGGATGCATCTAAAGGATTTTGATGGAAAGGAATGAAAAGTAAAGATGAGAAATGAGAAACTTTATGAAAAATTTGGATTCTACGCTGATATTGTGCGTGTTTCGCCCTTCTCTCATTGCTCGGGCTTTTCAAAGTGGTGGAAAAGCAATGAGAGTTTACCACTGACACGCGGCTCAAGTGGCCGAATGTTCGATGGTTCGAACGCCCTTATATACGAAAGTTCATCTTCGTTATGCGCTTGCGAGAAAGGTCAATTTAACCCGCTATTTCCATTTGATTTCTCAACATTTTTACTTTGGCAGCTCTTCGGCCTTCTGCCAGAGATATATGTAATTAATTTTGACACTCGATCGATATGATCGGATATCGTATTTATCACTCGCGGGAATTTCAAATTATGATATTCTCGCAAGCGCATAACGAAGATGAACTTTCGTATATAAGGGCGTTCGAACCATCGAACATTCGGCCACTTGAGCCGCGTGTCAGTGGTAAACTCTCATTGCTTTTCCGCCACTTTGAAAAGCCCGAGCAATGAGAGAAGGGCGAAACACGCACAATATCAGCGTAGAATCCAAATTTTTCATAAAGTTTCTCATTTCTCATCTTTACTTTTCATTCCTTTCCATCAAAATCCTTAAGATGCATCCTCGCAACCCATACGAGGCTCTAAAGGTGCATTGATCGAGAGTGGAGAAAAATCCATTCTCGATTGATGCTAAAAATTCAGCAAAATTTGCTGACTAAAACTCGCAAAGACCGATAAAATTACATCTTCATAATTTGAAATTCCCGCGAGTGATAAATACGATATCCGATCATATCGATCGAGTGTCAAAATCCCCCCCGTTTATTAATCCACATCTGCGATAAGTGTTCACATGTATCGAATCGCTCTTTTCAGCTCGAAAATCGAATCGATTCTGTGGATCGATCTATTCGTGGAGGCCGCCATGTTGGCTCTTTGAACGTCGGTATGAAAAAATGCGTCGGTATGGAAGATTTCTATCGATATATCGGTTATCTCACTTTTGAAGTCGTTATAGAAGATTCCTATATGTTCACTTATTCAGATTGAGGGGTTCGGATTGAAGTCGGGAAATTTTTTGGTATCTATTTCAAAACATCCCCTTTGACACATCGCGCGCGACGCGCGCAATTTTAGTCTAGTCTTATATTATTAATGGATAACTTCGATATTCGAGATTCGAGGCGCTCCGATCGAGATTTCGCGCGCCACTTACGAGTCGTCTCAGTGTGTTGCTAACGGATTAATGACATTGGACTATTTGAATGTATCTATAACGTGGATCAATATAGTTCAAAGTATCTAATTATGCGATCTACATAGCCCAAGTATTATAACTGTTGATTTTTCCCAATTTATCGAAAGAAAAGTAACGATGAGTTTCAGGCATCTGAACTCATGCACTGTAGCGTTCTGTCCAGTTCTGTCTGCTTCGTTGTCAACATTGAGCAGGTGATCGGTCGCGCCTGCGCATCATATCGGGTCTTATTACACCTGCTTGATCGGATCGCGATTCGCTCGCTAAATAAGTGATAGGAAAGTAGATTGCTGCTTGACCGACAACAGGAATATCGGATATCCCGTGTAATAATGAGGTTAATGGTAACATTTGAAGATTTGTTTTCTGATTTCATCTTCCTTCAACGATCGGGAAGATCTCAGGAACGCTTATTGAAATTCTCAAAATGATCCATACAAACTTAATAGTTGCATCCATACTGTTTTTTGATGGGATAGATTAACTAGAATTTTTTTCGTTTTTTATGAATGTTTCAACATAATTCTTAAATTACATGTAAAAAATTTTGTGATTGAGGTAGATCAACTAAAATTCTCTTTGTGAATGTTGAATATCCTTACATAATTTTGAAAAAAAGTTTTCAATTTGTGAATATAATTCTTCAAGTTCTAATGCGTAAAATATCTCTTCAGTTGGTGGATGACACTGAATTGGACCGAGTGGATTGAGGAATTTTTTATTTGTGAATAATGTATTCTTTCAAGTTGTAGGAGGTTCAATAACTTTCTCATTTCTGGATGATGATCAGTTGAATTTCAAATGATCGGTCAAAAATTTTTCATTTGGGAATACAAAAAAATTTTTTACAGAAGCATTCAAGAAATTTTCGCTTCACAAAGGCTGATTGGCTGATATTTGTGCATATCCTTGAAAAATTTTTCGTCCTTCTCTTCTATAGCCGACTTAGAGGAGAAAAAGGAGAAGGAGAGAAACATGTCTCCATCTGAAAATGAGTAAAAATCTTTGAAAATCTCAATCGAGTTGGAAACCCACACATTTCACGTGAAAATTGAGATTTTCATGCGCAAGCGTTGCATGAATTCAAATCATTGATTTTGGAGTTGAGCTCAATTCTCCAGTTCTCAAAATGATCTTCGTTCCTTGATGGCCACCCTCGATGATGTTTTATAAAAACTGGATAGTTTTTTGACCCCACACCATACGGGTGGTCGAGCCATGCGCGCGCAGCGCGCGCACTTCGTAGATCGAATAGTTTTTTGAGATTATTCGAAAAATCCCTCAGACAGTCGTGAATTTTTGAACCAGCATTCCATAAATTTAGATTTCGAGGCATGTTAGATAGATGAACATATAGATGGATGACATTTCTATTCCGTATTTTTATACTATATCATATTTGCTCCTCTCTGGTACCATATATACCTGCATAATTTTTTTTTTCAAACACAATAGCTTTTACCGTATATTCCAGAACTTCAAGCCATCGTAACCATCCGCGCGCAACGCGCGCGTCTTAGAGTTCTAGTTAATTACTGATTCACCATACTTCCAGTGCCATCGAGGCTCCCTTGTTTCATGGTAGATGTCTTGGAAAAGCCTTTTGAATCTTGTTGTGCACTCCCTGAAGCTTACTCATCAAGTCTTCCGAAGTTACCCCAACGATATCCGAAAAAGCCTGATTCTCTTGAGTTTTCTGAGGTGTTCCAAAGTTACCCCATCTCACGGAAAAGGGGGTTTGAGGGGAGGAATTGAGTTACAGAGGTTAAAAATGAGTCAGGGTGGAAATACACCAATATAACGATGAAATCGTGAAGGTATTGGTGTGGTTCCGTGGAATTAAGCGACTACTACCCTGGATCCGGCCAGGGAGTGCCCGAACGATGCTGATTCTTTGAAGCAACTTTTTCTCCCTCCAAGATTATATTTTCGGAGAAGTTCATCATAAATGAACACACAGCTAATCTGGGCTTCCACACCAGGGCAAAATATTCCCCACTCATGCCACTCATGAGCAAGAGTGTACTAGAACTGGAGAGGAACCTCGTTTTTAGGTAGCTGTGGTATTCGGAGTTTTACTTGAGTGTTTTCAAGTTACTTCTGCTGTTCAAATTTACTCCAGTTGACGTCATTTTCAACTAGAAAGACGTATATATCTTCTTTGGAAGCACTTAAAGACAATATATTGATTATATCCTTATAATGTAATGAACTCAAATATGAACACATGGAATGGAACAGTCGTAGGAATTTAATTTGCAAAATTTCATGAAATTTTTATATATTCAGATAGGAAGGATGAATGAATTTCAAACAAGCTAAGATCGCTTGAACTCCTACGAGAAATAGTCCAGGTAATCGATGATAAATTGTCCAAATTTCATCAGACCTGGAATTCAAAAACTTCATTCCAACGAAAACTCGTAGATTAGTATTTAATGCAAGTGTCAGTACCAAGCATGTACAAGGGATCAATATTAAAAGAAAATTTATCTCCACAGTTGCAGTAGTCCAGGATGCAAGCTCAACGAGACCGACGCCAACGCAAATTGCAAGCAGCAGTACCGCATCAAGCACAACAAACGCAAACAGAGCTGGAAAATCTGCAGCAACGATCTACGCTGTGCGAGAAGTGATCGATGAAAGTGCCAATACGTTCAGCTGGCCCGCCTGGTTTGGAATTTTGAACGCTCTCAGCCAGGAGCAACCCGTACGAAGAGGAAAATTCATTCTGGGTACAGAACCGCCTCCGCCAAACAAGCCTTTGAGAAAAAACAACGTACCAAGCGAAATCGAGACCAACGGCAATGACATCGATGGATAAATAAATGATGCTGTTGTACAAATGTGTCTGTCTCCAGAGGGAGAGAGAAGGTCTTCTCTTTTACGTTGATCGAGCCCTCTCACCTTGGGCTTTTAAGAGATATACGATTGTTCTGTCGAACAAGAAGACTTGACGATTCTTGTTGTTATACTTGAGCTGTGATCGGGTAAATTTTTTTTTCTGAGATTATCGGAGAGCGATGAGCTGCCATTGAATTGTCATAGGAATGTGGCTGTAGAATGGGAAAATAATGGGCGAGGAGTCATTCTTGGATGGAATCATGATAAACTGCATAAGAATCCTTGTTAAAAAAAATTGCACACTCTAGTTTATATTTGTCATTTTCTACCCAAGAATGGCTCTGCCTCCGTACTAAATTTGAATCTGAGAGTCGACCGCTTTTCAGATAGAATGAATCAAAACAGAAGATAATTCCAAATTGAAAAGTTCTCGGAAATCCATCTTTTTATCAAAGGTATGACAAGAGTATGAGCAGAGATGCCAAATGTATTTTTTTATTTGGAAATCTTCAGCGTAGAAGACACATGTTACTAGAGAGAATCATCGAGTCTTTATCTAACTTGACTGAATCAAGTAATCACTCAAGTAACCATAAATGAGATCAAAACTGCCTTCAAAACTGCCCACTCCATTTCAATTCCCGAGGGATAAACATCCCACATAATCTGAATTATTACGAGTCTTGAGTATTTTAAAGTATGACATTAGCATAAGTGTCAGCAACCATAAGCTATTTTTATTTCCGAGAATATTACATTACGCGTCGAGTGCTGGAAAAATTTTTTCCTTCGGGAAACCGGGCTGGACGTGGGCGATGGCACCGTCCAGCTTGGTTTTCCCGAAGGAAAAATGTTTCGGCACGAGACGCGTATACAGTTCTATACGTCTGTACGCAGAAACAGCTTATTTCCAGGTGTCCTCGCGTAGCTAGAAACACGCTGTTACTACGTATGGACGTATAAATTTCATTAAACTTGGTCGATTTTTATCAAATTGGAAATAAGATATATCATATTTATAAGTATCAAAATTATTTGCTACGAATTATCAAGTATATTTAATACGTACAGCAGCTTCGTAACAAAACAGGATATGTTTCCTTCAAAAAAGCTACGCCTGTATTATTCTTCTTCAATTTTTGAAATGAAATTCTTTTGTGTCAGACAATATAAACATCTTGTGATTATTTGGGCTATAAATTGAGATGTATCAGTGTGAGATACAAGATCCAAATCAGTGATTTTAAGAAGGTATAATTTTTCTTACTGAGATACTGAATTGAATTAGTAATTTTGATTGATCAAAAATTCGACGAATAACTAGAATGTAAAATCTGAATTAGTCAGCTGATTGTAACTTTATCTGAGAATTTGTGATCTATACTGTATATTAGTAAAATTTCTCCCAAGAAGAGATTCAATTTTGTGAGTAGATGTTGAAAATTTTCAATTGGAGAGTAAATTTTTGAACAAATCTTCTTTTATATTTTACCAAACTACAGTACTTCATTTATCATTAAAATGATGACGCTCGAAGTGAGCGCTATTTGTTGAGATTTATGAATTTTTCAAGAATAGAATTTTACAATCCAGAAAATTTTTGGGATCGAAACACAAAAGGACGATTGATCCAATGAGGAAAATGGCGATTGAATGTAAAAAAATCGAATGTTTCCTGTACTTGACAAACAAGTGAAATGTGATCCCGAAATGATTCACCGATGCAGCTGTTAAAAACATTTTCCAATACTTAGTGATAGAGCAGATTTCACTAGCAGTCTATGAACAGATATTGCATGTATAGATTTGCAATTTTTGATTTCGAATATTTGAGAGTTTTTCCATTGATATTTGGAAAGGATCTGCATGCTGCCTACACTAATGCTCTAAAAATTTTCGAAACCCTGATGATGTAATGCATCACTGACTGATGTGTAGAAAGCTGTATGCGTAAAGATGTTCGCATCCCAGATTTTTTTCATACAACCTTTGCTGTTTTTCATAGCCAATGTAGTCGAGCTTGCATGAACCCTATCATTCAAATTTAGTTGCATGCTGCCAAAACTCTACTTTGTTTTATACCAAATACATAACAAATTGGTTCAAAATGGCCTTGGTTCAAGCTATTTTAGCACTCGAGTGACATAGACCAAATCTCATCATCAAAAGGTGAAAAAAATATGGATTGACGCCTACATGACTGATGCATTAAAATCCTGACTTGTTCATCTCGTTTCATATGTGAGTTGACTTCGAGCCACTATGAATGAACTTTATAAAAATAATAAGTGCTGCGTTGATATCTGATGCAGTATCACTTTCTCGAGTTAACCAATTAACCTGGTACTTGAATTCATAGATAGTCAATCGCAAATTATTGTCGGGAATTCATATAGTTCGTATTTATATCATTTTTCCCGAAGTGACGGGGCAATGATCAACACTAACTGTTGAAATTAGCAACTAATCATTCTTATCGTTTCATCCAATTTCAATTCTGGTCGATTTCAGGCAACCGTTTAATTTGAAAATAGTAAGAAAACAGATACTCGAACCTCGACTAGAACCTACTAGGACGAGATAGTGAAAAATAGATCAATAGGCAATTTTCAAAATTTTGAAAATTTTCTTCGCATCGTTAATTCACTCTCGATCTGTCATCGCACATCCTCATAAAAAATCGCTTGTACTCTGAAAAAATCAGATCTAATCTGGATATTGCACCAGAGAACCAAAGAGTGAAGAGTGTTGGAGGTATACATAGACTCATCCCCTCTGGGTATAAATCTTCCAGCTGAGCACATCACTACGGCTTATTAAAAGCCCCGAAGCAGGCGTATACGGGAGCGATTACGCGAGAGCGTTTAGCGCTGACGGGTGACGAAACGAGTTGTAGAATATGTATCCACATGCAGCGATGCAGCCTCCGAATTGAGCAAGTTCTTCTCGTCCTTTTTATCCTTGACAACCGTACACGAGTAAGGATCAACGAACTTGCTGAGTAATATACTTGTAACTACACATATATTTGAAAAATAGCGGGTGAAAAGTCGTGCCCCTGTTGTACTCGGAGAGAGGACGAATGATCGATGGAGGACACTCATAAAGTAAGTAAGCAAGTGAGTACATCTTATGCTGAGCATACCGATACAGTCGTAAGTAAAAGAGCCAGGGGGTCGTTCCGGTAGAATCTTGCCCCCGCAGGACCTTCGAATTTTTCATATCGTGCAAGTGATCAGTCGATAACATTTAAAGCGAAACTAATCAATTGCAGTTCAACGCGTTCCCCTAATGGGGTGACAAAAAATTAGCAGCGATCGATTAGATTCTTATCTTTTGGATATGAGAGTAGGTGAGAGAGATCACGATCTCACATTGGGTTGAATTCAGATTCAATGATGATATCTTCGTACAGGTTTGACATGCTTCAGAAATCAAAGGGAAAAGAGACAGCTTTATTTTCAATTACAAAGATTGCAGATGTGACCAATCGTGTACTTACTTGTAGAGATTGTTCTTTGGTGACATTCTGAAAAATATTCGTAAAATGTAATGCATTTTCATTCAAATAGTTGATGGATAATTCCAGAGTATTCAGTGACACTGATTGATATCATGTAGTAATAATATGGTAACTGGCTGTATGAGATGAACTGATTATCAGGGCAACAAAGTTATATACCGACCACTTACGACTGTTCGCTGTAATTCATCTCGATGATTATAATTTGATAGGGGAAAATGTTTATACATCAAACTGTAACCACAATGACTCGTACATGCGAATGTAAGTCGACAATGGAGACGAAAATCCATGAAAATTACGTCGATCTAATGGTTTCTCTTTGGAGTGAGTATGAGGAATCTCACCCGGTCCGGAAAGGCAACTTTACAGAAGGAAGAGCTCATAATCCAATACTAAGCAGATTAAAGCATATTCGTTCAAAGTAATCAGGTTATGTACTACCACATCTCATAGGTGCATGCGCCATAATACATTTTCTCAACAGATTATTTGTCCATAAAGTACATAGCCCCGACTCAAATCCACGACATGGATCACCTCACATGCAATGTTCAAATATTCCTTTTTTTTTTTCTTTTAAGTGGAATATAAGGAAAAATCTGATGACAGGACATCCCTATTGGATGTCCCACCGGCAGACCATGAGCGCTTTCATTTTGCCCACCCGGTGAACCGGATGAGCATGAATCCAGCGCCCGTGTGCCCTGGGGGCTAAAACCTTCTGCTCTCAGCCCTACGATGTTGGCAAGCCATCATTGCAGGACTGGGGGCAGCTAACCACTATCTAACCAACCCATCCCAGGACCGCGTTAGCATTACTTCAGGGTGGGAGGCGTATCGCGCGCCATGGGGCGTTCCTCTTTGGTCTGTCCGCTCTTCTGTCTTCTCTCTTCGTCGTCAATGATCACTCTTCAAGTCGTTGTTGTTCGCTATGCAGCGCCCCTTGCTTGGCGCTGCAATGCCCGTTCTCGCTCTTCTTTTCAGGTGATTGCGTTCTTGATAAAGGTGGCGGTCTTATCCCATGTCTCTTTGCTGCGGAGCATGAACGGCACTAGATTCTCAGGGGTGATCTGATTTCCAAGCCAGTTCGCGAGCTCCGCTCTCTCCACAGCTGTGTTCATGCACTGGAAGAGTGCATGCTCCACGTTGTCCCAGTCTGCCGCACACATCTGGCAGACCGGGGTCTCCCTCTTCTGGAACCGCTCCAGGTACTCTCCAAAGCAGCCATGCCCACTAAACGCTTGCGTCAGCCAGTAATCCAGCTCTCCGTGAGCTCGATCGATCCACCTGGCTATGTTGGGGATCAACCTTCGCGTCCACTTCCCTTTCGGTGAGCTCTCCTACTCTTTTTGCCACTCTTCGACGGTCTCCGCCCTCTCGACATCTCGTATGAGGGCCTTACGAGTGGAGTTGAGCACAACTCCATCGCTCTTAAGGATTTCTTGGCGTTTCCATGCCAGCACTCTTTCGGCTACAAGCAGTCGAATGGGTGGTGTACCCGCGAGCACACAGGCTGCATGGTCAGACACCGTGCAATAAGCGCTGATCGTCCGTAGCGCGAAACGCCGCTGGACTGGACCTAGCTTTGCATCGATCACGGACCCTCTAGCTACCTGTACCCAAATTGGTGCACCGTACAGCATGATGGAATAGCTCACGGTGCTGAGTAAGGCTCTCCTGTTTGGCTTGGGGCCACCAATGTTTGGCATCAGCCGTTGGAGGGCACCACCAACCTTGTCTGCCTTCAGCGCTGCTTCTCTGGCTTGTGCCTTGTAGCTCCATTGGTCATCAAACCAAACCCCGAGGTACTTGAGTTCCCTCTTGAGTGGAATCTCGTACCCGTTGATGGGGAACACGGGAGTTTCGAAACTCCTCCTCTTGGTGACTAGCATCGCTTCGCACTTGTACTCGGCAAGCTCCAGCCCGTTTTCAGGGAACCACTGGCCAATGCGTTGGAGAGCTTCATTGGCCACACACTCCACTTGCCACGCGGTTTCGGCGACCACGACTAATGCCGCATCGTTCGCGAAGCCAATGAGTTCTGCCCCATCTGGGAGACTCATGTTCAGGAACTCGTCGTATTGCGTGTTCCATTCGAACGGCCCTGACACGGATCCTTGAGCTATCCTTGCAGATAATTCCAGCTCAACCCTTCCCTCATCGGTGTCACATACGAGGACTCTGTCACGCAGTCCATCGCTGATGACTGCGAGCAGGTAAGGGGGGACTCTTCCATCTAGGGACCTATAGATCCGTTCCCAGCTTGCTGTGTTGAAGGCATTTTTCACATCCAGTCATATTATGGCACAAAACCCTCCTCCTGGTTGGGGAGCCATTGTATGCGCTCTGTGGGCTCTGTCTTGTACGCTTTCTATTGCGTGCATTGTACTGCGCCCCTTGCGGAAGCCAGACTGCATCGGGGACATCCCTCCGCTACGCTCATACTCTTCCTCCGCCCGGTTCAGGATCATGCGGTCATACATCTTCCCGATGCTGTCCAGCATATTGAGTGGCCGATTCGATGATGGCTCCGCTGGTTCTTCACCCTTTCCCTTGGGAATGAGGACTAGCTTCTGCCGTTTCCACCCTTTCGGGAACACTCTCGCAAGGAGACACTTATTAAACAGCTTTAGTAGCAGGGTAGGCTGCTCTCGAGCTACTTTTTCAGGGCTTCATTGGGGATACCGTCCAACCCCGGGGCCTTGCCATTTGCCAATCTCGTAGCGGCTCGTCTTAGCTCTTCTTCGTTGAAGAGGGGGATTGGCTCGGAGATAAATCAAATATTCCTTAATATATTTCATACATCTCCAGTCGACTAAAAGATAAAATTGAAATTCATGAAATCTTGAAAATATGAAACATAGGTGGAATTCATCATCGAACTAACAAGGGGAGTCCAAGGGGTTCGGGAGCTGGATCTGGCTCAAACTCTGGGAATCATCTCCTTTTGGCACCAAAAGATGATACCCAAAGCCGCAGAGTCTAACGCTCAAGCGTTTCGGAGCTACAGGCTGCAACCCATGCACTACAGTATATCTATATATGCGGGAACATGGTATATATAGATGTACTGTAATGCATATGTTCTAGTCTGTAGCTTTGGGTATCATCTTTTGGTGCCAAAAGGAGATGATTCCCAGAGTTTC
The DNA here is from genome assembly GCA_029851415.1 of Eretmocerus hayati. NCBI lineage: Eukaryota > Metazoa > Arthropoda > Insecta > Hymenoptera > Aphelinidae > Eretmocerus > Eretmocerus hayati. Next base: position 139,292,794 of record CM056742.1, read on the forward strand.
AGCCACATCCAGCTCCCGAACCCCTTGGACTCCCCTTGTAAGAGGAAGTATCGTTCGTGACGCGATACGCGATATGTTGAGGTTATATTCTATTTTTAACTTTTTTTTAAGGACGGAATGTCTGCTAGCTTATTGATTCCATGCCCAATTGTTGCCCAGTGGTATTCTTGAAAGACCGAGTTCTGGAGTGTTTGGCTGATGGCTTTTGTTGCTGTTGGTGCAGTCTGTTCGAAGACTTTAGCTTAGCTGTCCTAGCGCAAGCGCGTGAGCAGCGTTAGGCCATTGCATTCTGTCCGCGGATGAGGCTGATTCAATATTTGATTTTCATCCGCTGTCGTGTCATTGTGGCTGAGGCCTGCGATCAGCATCCTGGTCATTTTTCCGAAATGAGTCTTTCGTGATATCTACTTTTATCGATTTTGCGTGAAATAATTTTACTCGACATTCTGACAATCAAATGTTCACAATTTGGGTTGAAATAGATTCTTACTGTATGAAAACCCCCCAAAAACACCACAGCAGGCGGATTTTAGAAACATTTGCATGACATATATCGCTTCTTTGTCATTTGCAAAATTACGCTTTCCACAATTCCAACTTTCCGTGTCGTAAAAAGTATATACACTACCGATTGACATTTGGATGGACCCGGATATGGAAAATTCGCTCTAGGGCATTTCCACGAAAACACGGACATGTGAATAAGAAAATGAAATTCAAGTCTTGAGGCCGAGATTTGGATATATGAATTGAGAAATGTTGAAGTTATGGTTCATAATGAAAAAGCATCGAAAAAATCAATTAACAGTATTTTATGGAATATTGAAGTTGTTATTGAAGAAAATCTAGAAATTTCGCTGAAGAGATACACCTAAGTCAAATCTGGTTATTACAGGTTGTGTATACGATTTGTGAGATGTGTTTGGAGAAATCGCAAGCGGAATCATGTTTGAAAATGAATATCCATCTAATAAGCTTGAAAAATTGAAATTGTTCATCAGGCGCGAGAACCAATGTTAGGTCCTCGCTCGTATCCGCGCGACAAGCTGAAAATGACATTTGTTTATATAGTCGGATAAGTTTTGCTTAAATTTGAATGCCAATTTGGGACTAAACAGCATCTGCTCCAACGAGTGGCCATACGAAAAATTGAATTTTAAGAAACAATACTCAGCTTACTATAATTCAATAAAGATCATCCGTGCGACATGTGCCTTCACTATATCGTGGCGTCGAGTACGTAACTTTCATGAGCATAGGCTTCAGTTTGCATTCGAATCATGGGTATTTTTCAATGAGTCGTTGGCTCATGACTCAAGTTGAAGGAGGAGTATCTGATAAGAGTTCATGACCCATAGACATGTACAGAAAGGATAAATATATATATCCATATACACGCACACACGTATGTATTATGTATTTCGCAGGGTCTGCATGTTGGAATTCCCACTGGTTTCCGGAATTTTATTGTAATTTTGCCCCGCATTCGTAATGAACATTTATTGTGTTGATTGACGATATGACATAATGATGATATTGATTCTCAATGAGATTGATCAAATGGTGGAATGATATCTGAATGATATTATCTGATCTTATGACGAATTTGTTAGTTTAACGTCGCGGGTATTAATTTATGTGTTTGACATTCATTTCAATGATCGCAAGAAGTCTCAAATGAACAATTTGTTGAATAAAAACAATCTCAATATTTTCCACAACACCATAATCATTCCAATAGGTGAGTAGTCACATGACAGTCGCACGGACATTCGTACGGCAGTTCCAAAACGTCCGTGCGACATCTCCGAAAATTTTTCCTCCAAGCTACCATGCTTACGATTTTTATTTTAAAGAATATCTGAAAATTTTTATGGGAGAATGGTTGTTCAAACTCCAATATGATTTTATCTCAGAATTTCATCCCTCATAGATTCGCAGATTATTCATCCGATAGTTTAACATACCAAAACCCATGTCCGAAAAATGTCCGTGCGACTAGCGAATTTCTATGATTTTTCATAACAAACTCAACAATTTCAGAATTCTGCAGAAGATTCTAGGAAGTGTAGAAAGTATCTCAGAATATTATTGTGGTATCTGTTTATTTCATAGTTAATTAATAACAAAGTGGCACTGGAATCTGACTTTAAAAGTGCAGTGCAAACGTCCGTGCGACAGTCGTGGAAATGCCCTCTAAGGAATGCAGTAGCTCCGGTCTCATTGCTCTAAAATGACCCAAGTTCAACTCATGTAGTAACTCTTTTCAAGTATCTCAGACTCTCTGGCGAGCTCTTTGGGGTTTGTTTTTTTGCGAAACAACAGGTTTTTGCCTGGTCAAGTCGAATCCTTAGAAAAATTAGTGATCATTGAGTTAGAACTCGGACCTTTGACACATCGAAAAATCATCAAAAAGTGAAAGCAAAGAGCTTGAACATCTCCTCGAACATCTGTCCTTGAAAGCTGTTATAAGTCATTCCTGGTTTCAGATAAGACAGTATTTCTACCAGGAAATCTCTAAAAAATTGGACGAGTGATTGGGAAATCATAAAAGGGCACATAGTTGCAGTGGTACAATCACTCTCTATTGTTCCTTTCAATAATAATGCTGGATGGAAATACTTTCCGAGAAAATTGAAGCACTATTATATCTCAAACCAAAAGAGGCCTGGAATAGCTGTAAAGAATGAATTTCATAACTCTTGACTTTCCCTTTCAGATCCTATTTGAATAATTTTGGTTCATCGACCTAGGTTTGACTTGCAGAGGTCTTATTTTTACCACAGTTTTTATGAACTTCTCCTGAAATTTAGCTTGACATAACGAAAAATGTTGAGTCGTGCGAGCAGATCCCAGAAAGTCCTTGAGGTATTCGAGGAACGATACAAAATGAGTTGAATCAAAATCGCTTTGGAATAACGAGGGCGGAGTCATTGAATTTCCTAGATCAGACACTCCATTTTTTGGTATGAGCAAGCTTTTGTATAGTGGTATAGTTCGCTCTCTCACGTCGTTCTTCGATATCTCGAACATCGAAGAAAAAAGATGACCTGAGGTACTGCAATTTCTTGATTCTTTGCTGGAGAAACCGGGAACTTTCAGGGAATGGAAGATTTCGACTTGGCTGGACACCCTGTGAATTATAATAACTTGTACAGGACCAGATCAACACTCGCCAAGTACCGGTACGGGACGAGATCAACAAAAGCCTATGACCGTTACTGGACCAGGTCATCACTCGCCGGGGACCGTTACAGGACCACATCGACACTCACTGCGGACCGTTATAGAACCACATCGACACTCGCCAATAACCGATACGGGACCTGATCGACACTCTTCGAGGGTCGATACGGGACCAGATCGACACTGACCGGGAAACGTTACAGGACAACATCGACACTCACCGGGGACCGTTACAGGAGCATATCGACACTCGCCGGGCACCATCATAGGACTACCTCGACACTCGCCTATGGCCGTTACAGAGGACCAGACCGTCACTCGCCGGGGACCAGGTTGACACTCACCGATGACCGATACAAGATCGCATCGACACCCACCGGGCAACGTTACAGGACCACATCGACACTCGCCTATGACCGTTACAGGACCCGATCGTCACTCGCCAATAAGCGATACGGGACCAGATCGATACTAACCGGGGAACATTACAGGACAACATCGACACTCGTCGGGCACCATCACAGGACTACATTGACCCTCGCCAGGGACCGTTACAGAAGACCAGATCGACAGTCATCGAGGGCCGGCACGGGATCAGATCGACACTTGCGGATGACCGGTACGGCGCCAGGTTGACACTCACCGATGACCGATACGGGACCTGATCGACACTCACTGAGGACCGTTACAAGATCGCATCGACATCCACCGGGGACCGTTACAGGAATTTATCTTTTATATCCCGGGTGCCTGGCTTTCGTCTTCACCCCGGTTGCTCCCATGGGCTCGGGGCAGGGATACGCCCTGCCAGCGCGTCACTTGTGGCTCGGTGATGACTCGATCCTCCTCCCCAACTACCGAATTTCGGGCTCAGCTCCCAGCACAAGGCCGATGCCCACCCCTCGGTGGGGGGTTTTGGGACTCTTCTAGGCTTCCTGAGAGCCCGGGGAGTCCCTCGGGATGATGGATGAGTCTTTCGGGCTCGCATTGTTATCGCCCGAGGGCGATTCCAATACGAGTCCCTAGACTCACCCACTCCCGTGGTGCCGGATGGAGATGTGCGGTCTCCACGCTCCGGCGGGCGATGACTGGGGCCAGGAGCTCGTCAGACTCCAGGGATGAGGCACCATGCCCCAGCCCCCATTGCGGGTCGAGGACCTGTACGGGACCAGGTCGACACTCGCCGATGATCGATACGGGACCAGGTCGACAGTCGCCGGGCACCGTTACGGGACCAGATCGACACCCACCGATGACTGACAGGCCGAGTCTATATAGAGGCGCTAACCCTGGGCGCGCACTCGACCCGCTCGCACTCTCTACCTACACAAAAATAGGTGTCGCAAGAGTGATTCGAGAATCCACCCAAGAGTGTCCCCCCTGAACTTGAGTACATGAAACGAGCTCGTGCGAAGAGAAACGGCCAACCTATCGCTTAAAATGGAAAAAAATCGATTTGCATCGAATAGGAATCGAAAACTGAGAGGCGTGGATGTCGATCGGTGGGCCTAATATCTTCATCCTCAACTTCACAGATCTCTAACCTGCGGCTAATTCAACAGTGTTCAACATCATCTGGAGTTCACATTGGGACTCATTTCAGGCGCTGTGGAATGAGCTATGATGTATGGATTTCAGGTCAAATAGACCCTACATGTCCCAAATTTACGGAGAAGTAACACAAAAAGAAATCAAGAACAGAATATAACCTCAATGTACCGCGTATCGCGTCACGAACGATACGCAAATGCGATACGCGCGAGACGCCAAAACGGGGCTTTTGCGATACGACTTTCGAAGTTGATTTGCAAAACGATCAGGGCCTGAATCCCTTATTTGCCTATGAGTTTTGCATTTTGACTACCGAACTTGTGTCAGCTAGAACCCGACTCCAAAGTCTGAGAAGAGTTTGTATCAGAGTGAATCGTAAGCTTGAGTTGCGGCAGTAATCCGTAGCTGGGGAGTAGAAAATTATTTGATAATCGTGACTCCGATCGCCCAGCTGTGAGATCAAGATTTCTAGAGGGGCGAAAGGCTCCAGAGAATTTTACTCGTGAACCCACCGAAAATTGTGATATCGATCATATTCAAGTTTGAAATTTGAAGCAAAGCTCGCTCGCTATCGAGAATTCTCATATAATATCTTGACAATCAGAGCAACAATTTTTTTCAAACATTCTTCTACTCCTCAGCTACTGCATACTCAATTCGTGTTTATATAATCTACCTTCCATGCCCCAAACTTTGTAGTCAAATTTTAGGTGACGCAACTTCTAAACTCGAAGGGCAAAACTCAAATCTGCTTGTTTTGAGAGGTTTGCGATTGAAAATTCCCGAAAACTTGACCACTTTCAGAAACTTTGATCTCATAACTGAACAGTCGAAGCCACAATTATTTGTGTATTAATTCTTCACGTCCCCATTATGAGATACTGTTTCAATTCGTATCTCCAAGTGGACGGAATCGCTGTCGAATTCGACTGAATTTTTCTTTCAATCTGGGTCTCATGTTTGTGTCGGGTCACGCTGTTCAAGAAAGGACGTGTGAATGAAAAACATCCAGAAGATTCCCTTTATTCTTCTCCCAAAATGAGACGCCTCGATCTCATTCTTTACCCCCTTACCATGCGCACGCATCTTCAAAAAACTCACGCGATACGTGAATGAAGACAATAGAAAATCAAACATAGACATTCCATCGCAACGACAAATATAATCGCATCATCTATATAGCCCACAATGCATTCAGTCATCCGTCATCAGTAACCCAAGTAACCCATTGCCCACGCAACTATAATATACACCATCACAGGTGCGTAGTGATTGTGTATCGTAATACAAACTTGACTGTTGGAGGCGCGCAGAGAGCGCTACACATACATCCTTCCTTTCTAAGAGAGTCAGTCAAAGCAAAGATGTCGAGGCGCGAGCAAGTAATCTCTACGATGCAAACAACGTTCGTCCTGTTGATCGTCACATTAGTGGCCCTTTCCCAAGCTGGTCCAGCCCCCCGCGAACATGACATCGAGGACGATTCGAAACCTGTAAGTTAACCTTACGATAAAATCCCGTTCACTGGTGCAATTTTCATTTTTTATTCCCCCTCTTACAAGTGAAAGAGAGACAGCATCGAGTGTAAAGTTGTTGTAAAACGTGTTTAGTTTGGTAGACGGTATTTGGGCTGTGTGATTGCGAGATGTGAGTGGTTTGCCCTTTTTGGTTGCACTCATCTGGTTGCAAAGCTCATTCATTGCCAACGATTGCCAACTAGATGCACTTTGTCCACCCCCCGTGGGAATTAACTTGTTGGTTCACTGTTTGAAGTGCGTTTGTTTGGGTGATGCCATTGTGTTTGATTTGAGCGTGCGAGTGGACTGCATGCGTGCGATTTTATACCGTAAAAGTGCATATTATGGGTAGGCACGCGTGGTTCAGAATGCTCGAGTCTAATTCCACTATTTATAGAATTCTGTAATGTTTTTTTGAACGATGAGTTCAAGGCCGGCATGGTCTCCTGGTCGTTTTATTGAGACCTTCGTTTTGCCTAAAAGATTAAGATGAGGGCAGTTTGATCGACATTTCATACGTAATGAGAAATCTGAGATGATTTCGTTTTTCTAGAGGACTATTAAAAAAATTTCACTTGCAATTGAATCTTCGATTTTAACTTTCCCATAATACTCTAGCAATAAATGATAGGTATGGGATATTCAAGTGTCCTGTTCATTCGCAGTTATTTTTGTGCATGAATTTGAAAACCTCGAACATCACGAGTACTTCTCCATTGAAAAACTGAATTGTCGGAAAAGCAGTAGGATTTTTGAAAAATAGAGGAGTGCATCTACAGGATATAACAGGATATTCTTGAACAGTGCGAGGGTCCAGTTCTGAACAAATATTCCAAAATAATTTCCACTTAGCGTGAAATTTTCAATTATTTACAAAGTAATTACGTAGCAACGAGTTTTCATTACAAATGTGATCGCTACTTCGCAGGAGATGACTCATTAAGACGAAGACAAATTTTCCATGCGAGCATAACAATCATAAACCTCCTAGAATCTTCTCGACCAAGACGCAAAGCTATAATTATGACTGCAGTGATCAAGTTGAACCTAAGCCGATCTGTACCTGACCCAGACAGATTGCGGTATCGCTAGACAAAAGCAAACCAAAGCGTGAATCACTCACGTTTCAAAGCTTATAAGTATCCTCACAAGATACATGCGACAGCGGAAAAATTTGCACCTGGCTGCACTATAATAGCGGTCATTTTAGCCACGATGACTGGCTAAAATTTTGACGTCCAAATAGACAAATTTCGTTCAGCCCAAGTCACATAAAAAACATACAGACATTTGGACACGTATTACACGCACATGGTATACGAATACAGAAAGCAAAGAGAAAGGTTTACGCAATTAGCAAGAAACCAACATAAGCGGCAAATTGCGATCGATTCACGGTGACTCTAATATTATACGTATTTGTGAGCATGGATTTGATAGGATACACGTATGTAGATGCATTACGTATTATATAGACCCGGTCTATTAAATTGTGAGCTCCACCGCCCGCGGAAAAGCCCACCGTGCGTCGGGTGTGACGCGCTATAACCGTCAGAAACGAGGAAATTATTCACGCGACAGATCGGCCAATTCCATCATATAAACTGATCGAATTCACTGATCCTTAGAAATATAATTGAGCCAAGAATATTTTTACCTTTCTGTGACTAACACGAAGGAAGAAATTGGTCGAGTTTTGAAATATGATGTAAATTACACGAATTGAGAGTTTAGTCACCTTGGACATTTACTCGTACAGAGAGACGAATGTCTTGTATGGATTTTGTGAATGACGGGCAATCTATGTAATTTGATGACAAGTTGAATGTTTAGCTGTTTGCACGAGATCGCTGTACTGTTATTCAGATCGCTGCAGGGAGGTATTATACTTCTGGTCATAGAAAATTCTCAGGTCACGCAGATCGGTTTGCTATACTGACGCTTAAAATTGCGAGACACCGACACCTTGTTCTAATGATAATCTAGATGGAGCTCGAGGGCAAATTGTAATTGGGATTATGAAATATTGACGCGATTATTCAAGCTATTGGATCATGATTATATAGATGAATGGATGAATTACGCTCATCTTGCTTTGATGCATATTTTTCTGGCATGATTTGGTGAGTTTCAAGCCTATATTTTCAAGGTTATTCTTCATTGCTCAATTGTATTGTGTTTGATGAAAAAGAGTTACTGACGTTAATCGGTACCTAACAGTTGAGTAAACATTTCCGACATCAGTTAGAGTGAATTCATGACGATTTTCAACCAAAACAAGGTATTGTCATCTCAGAGCAACAATTCCATTCAAGGACTTCATTCTGAAGTTCAGAATATGTATCATATTCCACTGTTACGTTCATTTTCTAAGCTCCAAAACATCACATTCAACCTGAGCTAAAAAATCTATCGATGCTGAAAAATATCGAATTTGGATCACTTGTCTGATTTCAAGTTTGTTTTCCCCTTGCTCATCAGGCAAGTGAGAAAGTTATTGCACTTTCGTGCGCTCATACTATCTTGACGTTACTTGACGAGAAGAAATGATAGGACTCAATCATTTGTAACAAAGATTCTAACTACAAATTGCACAAGGCATTATAACAAGAAGTTAGCTTTAAAGTAATTAGAACGATGAACTCATTCGTCATGATCAACACAATTTCTCTGACGAAATGTACAGTTTCTAATCTGCTAGAATTTGTTCACAAGTGAAGACAAACCCCACTTAAACGAGTGATTTTGTTTCATTCATCGTTCACCGTTTTCGGATTGAGGCATGAATTTGTTCTTGTCAAAACGTAAAGGGCTCACTGCCCGTATATTGATTGAAATAAAATAAAATAAAATAAAATAAAAATCATTGATGCCTATAGAAGTGAATGAAATACAGCAATCCTTGTGGTAGACGCGGAAAATAAATAACAGAAAGTCAAACTCAACATTTGAATATTTTTTGCACACTTTCTAAATATAATTGAGTGAAATTTGAGTCAATCTAGTTTTTTCGTGCCATTGATTGTGGCTGAGTGGATAATATCTCGAACGTAGAAGAGAACGTCGGAAAAAGACATCCAGACAATAATCATCATTTTTAAAGGTATTCCACGAATCCGTTTAACAAAAATCACTCGAAACAAAACAGTTAAACCTCCTTCGAAAAACGGTTCGAGAATTTTTTCATCCCAAATTCTTCCCACGTAATCGCTGACCGTTAAAGATACATCTTTGCGAATCCATCAAATGTCTCAAGGCTCAACATACGGTGTATGTATATTCCGTTCTCTATATAAAATACCTTTGCAAAAAGTCAGGAGCATCATGCGTCATTCCGCAAGCTATTCAAACCAAACAGTCCGAAGCTGGAGATTTAACATTTTCCACTTTTTTTTCTACAGCTGAGATTTTGTGACGCAGGAAGAAACAAAGACGTTGAACAAAATTAGCCTTCCCAGTTTGCATTTTGTGCAAGGCGCACACTCATCCATGGGTAATGATAATTACCCCAATCACGCACGTTGAGTACGAGTCTGTTTTTTTTTGTTGCGCTTACAAAGAATTTGTTGTGAGTGAGAAGATTGATTGATAAGTGACGATCGCAATTTTGCACAAAAAACGGAGACGGTTTCACTTATGACTTCATCGGTAATTTCTCAATACTATGGAATGATTTTTTTTGTATAGTTGAGGATGACATGTGTGCGATAACACCACGCGTTTCTTTGATTATTATCATTTTACTTTCTTTTGCATCATATGGTCTCTATGAAAGGCTAAAATGACCGGATTTAACCATTAAAAAAGACAATTCCCTGATTTATCTTCAGCCACCGACACGTTCAAAAGTGTTTCCGATACTGGCTAACGGACTGAGAGTTCAGTTTGCAAGACATGAAACTGAAAATTCCATCAACTTCAAACTTAGCTACTACCAGCTACGACTTTGATCATGACAGTGTTTTCCGATCAAGTTCAAGATGCTCGTTGCATGATCGAAATCTTGATCGATACCACGCCCTTGTATTGCGCAAGATTCAACTCGAGATTGTGGAGCACATGTTTACATAAGTTTCGAGCTGAAAGTATTCACGTCTTGTTTTCAGATCTGGATTTCACCATGACCGGGTCATTTTTTTCATGGAATCCGAGACTCGAACTGAGTATATAATCCCACCAATGTTCCAAGAATCCAAAAAAATATAAATTCCGGTCCACGCTACAGACATCTATCATTAACGAAAACGTGTGCGGAAATTTTAGCACCAATTATCAGTTTAGGAATTAGTTATCTTCGCGAATGACTGAATCATTGGATCTATTATATAAGTATGCACTCATTGAATTCTACAATTTCCATCTCAGTCTGAGGTTATTGTCCTACTCTAATTATAATCTCATAATTTTTTTCCTGCTCATGACTACATTATAATGGCTCACCTTCTGTGGGATTGATGGTACAGGAAGGTGTGAAGGCCGATTCGAATCTGAACATTAAAAGCATCAAATTTTGAAAAAAATCCAATTGCACGAACCAACTTACACCCCATGCGATACAATCATACTATCCAATGGGATACAAACTTTCGAAAATGCACATTGTACTTTTTTATGCCCGTGAGAATTTCTTATGAAGAACTGCACGAGGCATAAATTATGCTGATGGATGGCATCGAAATGAATCAACTGACGACTTTCCACTACTTATATACTCGGTAGCCAGTCGAGAATTCATCATTATTCCGGCAACATCTTCAAAGCTAGTATCGATATCGTAACACAGACTTCTCAGCATATCATGACGGAGCCTGTGAGTTCAATCTTTGCTTTTATCTGTACCAAACGAGAAATTAAAATTTATCTTGAAAATTATTTCCTGATTCATTGATGCTCATCGGGTATGTTAATCAGTTTACTTGCGCAGAATACTGTGATTGATCGATGATTGTAGGAAATTAAGTCAATTTCTGGAGTGACTAGAATATAAAATACACCGGGAACTACATAAATTACTCAATCGACAATAGAAGATAGGACTGAAATGTTATGAGATGAATTCGAATTCTCGATTTCCATTTATTGACTGATTCATAGTGTGAGTATTATTGATCGATGCCAAGAAGAATAATGATGATAAATCGCGTTAGTAGCTTTTTGCAACTACGTAGAACATAATAATATGATCGAAGCTTCATTAAAAAAAAAAAAAAACAAAGGCTATTCTAGATCGTGAAAAATCAGATAATTCAGATATGGATGAGAGTGAGAAGCGACATCTGATTCAGCCATCAGATACCTACTCATACACAAACTGCAATCGTGGAATTACCCGTAATACCCAGTAATTGCGAAACGTGCGATTTTCCCATGAGCGGCCTTCGTTAACATCCGCCACTAATAATCACATCTGCTCATACAGCGTGTAAACTCGGCGAATGAAGAAGAGAAAAAAGAGCATCTCGAGTCTAAAACTTGTCGTACGATAAAACTGTTCGGGGGGGAATAAATATATATCGGCTCTTGACGCACATTCAATCTTGTATTCTTTCCTACTTTGGCACGAGACTCATTTTGCCGCTTGGTGGTCCGGTCTACCTTGAGAGAAGATACTCTTGATCTGGCAACTTTCCGTACTTGCTTTCGACTTGGATGAGATTCTATATGGCTGTCATAACGATTATTTTAAGTACGCGTGGAAAAGCGTTTGTTTTTGGCATCGTTTTGAGTATATGGCGAGACTGGTGATGGAGAAAGATTCATTTGCGATGCCATTTTTTATGATGATCATTACTGTAGGAATTTTGATGAGGCTTTTGACTTTTTGGTGGATTTGGCTGATTGTGAGTTTGCGCAGATGCATTCGTCCGAATTGTTAGATAATATCCATGGAAAAGAGATATCCGAGTCGATGTCAAGTGAATTTGAATGATTCGTTGGATAATGATCTTCAGTATATCATAGACGTTGATGCCACCGATCTGATTTTGTATTCTAGACCAGAACTCAGCCGGTTTTATTTATTGCCGAGGAATGCTCATTGTTCTCAGGTACCTATATAAATTATTCCTTGCATTTCCAGGATCGCGAATCTATTTTGCCTTGAAACAATGCACTTTGTTCCAGCCCCCTTATCAAACTGATTCCTTCTCATAGATCGATAGAAAAGCTATTCCAATATGAGCAAAATCTATCCGGAATGTTGAATGCAGTGCGATGAATCATTGGCCACAACATTTGATACCTCAGCGTTCTGATAATATTTTGGGGGTTAAGATCAGAGTGAACTTTACTAGTGTCATAGAAATACCGTAGCAATTTTTCGTTTGTCTTCATGTATATTTGTTACGGATAATTAACTTACTCCAATGCATGACTCAGTTGTCTTGAATGAATCCGAATGAATCTCGAATGAATCAATCCCACGCTCAATCTCAACTTCTTAATTTTTCCTTCCCATTTGTCATGTAGTAATTTTTGAATACCTAATAGTATTTGCTGGAACCTCGTGCCCTCTCATATACTTACGTCAATATTTTGGTCTTCAACAAATTGCGTGTAATCACTAAAGATGATTCCAAGACCGACAGAATATATAATAATACCGTGAATAATACTTATCTAATTCCTTTTTCTGTCAACTCTGTTTTCCTTAAAGTGACTGTCTTGGGAAGATCCACAAACCAATTCACATTTATTAATTCATTCTAAAAATAAACACGCAAACTCTCCGCGACATCAAAATAACGGCTTATTACTAGAGGTTCCGAGATGCGGAACTATCAATGAATATTTCGTACGTTGAACCATCCAGTGATGGAGGATTATATCATCTGATTGTATGATCAGTTGATATATCAATCCGTGACCCCCCTCCCCCCATCCGAATCATAAAGCAAGAAAAATGAGTAAATTTTGATAGTTTGGCTATGGGTAGTTGTAATTAGATGTATTGTAGATTATTCTAAATGACACAAAGCAAGTTTCAAAATGAACTAAGTTGAGGTTGGGAATTTTGAGATTGACCAAAGTCTGTTGCACGTACTCCTGCATGAAACCCGAATATATTCAGTTGAGTATACGCGAAAATCAGTACATAGAAGGGTATAAGATAATGCATTATTCGCTCGGTAAAATCGAACATGGGGGGGGGGGATAAATTAGACTCACTATTGGTCTCTCTAACCTGATGAAAATTTGCCAATTCTCACTTCAGTTGATGGAGGGGATCCCAAGGATGAGATCCTCACGAAAGTTGAGGTTTACGATTTCGACAAGCTGCATCATCTTGTCCTCATTTGAGTTGCAATAAGAGAATATCATATTTCAATTTTCACTCGTGGGCGAATCGTCGATTACCATTTGAAAAGGGTTCCAAAGTTTCAACATCTTCTGAAGCTGAGAATACTTACAAATTCGAGATTAAATCCCACTGTACAGGTTCACTCATATCGTGAAAGATTGTCCAGAGGTCGCGGTTGAGGGGACGTCTTTAATAAAATTGACGGCATATAAATAGCGCCGACCGCCGCTGACCTGTATAATTTTTACGGCATCCGCAAATTCAAGCGCCAAAATGTCAGTTTGCGATCTGAATTTTGCCCATTGAGAATCTCCTAGATTAGAGATGAAATATCTAAAGAAGTGATTTTCGATAAAAAGTTGCCGAGTAAGGTTTATTCTAACGTGATCCGAAGCGTGTCAAGTGACGAAGATAGAGTCACATTAGATGTGGCTTTGGCGAAATCATTTTTCAGACATTTTACACAGAGAATTATCCAATACAGGCTCACTGTTAGTATCTGTGTAGTGTCTTCAAATCCAGGATTCATCTACAGATGAGCCAATCGACTAAACCTGCTCAGCAACACTTCATCAAACATTCACTTCTTCAAAGTGTTGATCCCTAACCTATAAAACTCTGAATCCGCAAAACTCAATACGCAAACTGATATTTTTGCGTTCGATCTTGCGGGTGCCGTGAAAATTACAGGTGAGGAGTCGGTGCGTTCCATCCCGGCAATTTTATAATAAGGCCCCCGAGACTCCAGGGAAATGAGTCGGTTTCGTACATTAATCCTAAAAGGGGTCATGTTAGCGGTGACAGATTTTGATCAAAGTAAGTTACCATTCAAGGAAATTGTAGCTGATATGGAGCGAATGGAAGTCGAGAGTCGTGTGGAAGTGAAAATCGTCAAGACGTGTGAAAAAAGTCATCTCGTCAATCAAATGAAGCAATTAACCACCCACGTCGACGAATAACGAAGGACCAAAATGGGACAGCACATGACGTGAATTCTACAGAGCGTGAACAGATACTTTCAAATTACTTATATCTTGTTCCCCGTGGCATACGTGTCAGTGCTTTGAAGTTGCAATCGATCAAATCTAATTACAAGAAACTGCACCATTACGATAATCAGAAGTCCAAGAGTTCTCGTCACCAAATTGCGCACTTACAAGAAATTATGTTCTTGATAAGTAGACAACCCATCAAAGAATGAATCGAAAAATTGTTGGGAAGCAGAAGAGAAATTCAGAATTTAAGTAACCAAGTGTGAAAATTTTGACTGCTAATTCATCAAGCAGCTTCTTTCGTTTTCGGTACGAAATTGAGCTCTATTTGGTCTAACGCTTTTCCCCAACTCGACGAAATTTCAAAATACAATGAACTAGTTCAAGTCGAATCATGCTGAAACTCATTGAATGAGAATTTCTCCAAAATAATTGATCCTTGAAGAAATATGTACTCATTGCGATTTTTCAGCAATCGAAAAGCATTTTCGATTTTCTATTCGAATCTCATACTTGAACCCACTTGAACACATCATTTGGATGATTGATGACTAGGGTATTGAATTCAACCTTATGTTGTTTGATAATTTTCTGCAACATATTCAACTAAGCTTCAAGTGGAACCGATCTATCCTTAGACTCATGATAGATTCGATTACTGAAAAATCGCGTGTCACAAGTGTCAATCTGACTACCAATCAACACGACATCGTCATCACGAATGATTTAAATGCTCATTCTCTATGATGAACCAGCACAGCCCATTGATTGATGAACTCTCTTGCTATTCTAGGATTTAGGAAAAATGCTGAAAATTCCCCAAATCTCGTAGATCAATGTTAAACATTCTAACGTACACTATCGGTCAAAAGTTTAAGCTCATCCAAACATTTTTTCTTCAATTTTGTGAGTTGAGCTACTCGGCTTTATTCGACCGTGGAGGACTTTTTTGGAGCTCATCTTGAAAGTTTTTTTGCGTATTTCAAGATGGCATTATTCATTTTCATATCTGCCCGGATCAGGATCTTTCCAATTCGAGTTTGGTAAAGTGTCAATTTCGACGATTTTTGAGAGAATCTTTTGGCTCGTGCCAATTTGAGCCACGTGAATGTTTCAATATGGGAGTTGTGGTTTCCAAATGTACAAGTGTAGAGCTTCATAATCCGTCTTTGAACGTCCCTCTACGCCACTGTTAATCCGAGCTATAACATTTTCTCTGAGGGGAGATTTCTCGCAAAAAATAGCATCCCAATTTGACAGAGATACAGAGATGCATTTTTTATGAAGTATAGAAGTATAATCATCATTCCTCTTATCTAACATCTATATCTTGATCAAGAAAACGAGAAACCTTTGAAGTATGCCCCAAAAAGTGAATTTTCTCGTCATTTTTGAATACAGGTGCTAGTTTTTTCAAAAATCTCCCCTTAGAGAAAATGTCGTAGCTCAGATTAGAGGTGGCGTAGAGTGACGTTCAAGAACAAATTTTGAAGCTCTAGACTTGTACTTCTGGATCTCACAACTCTCATATTGAAACATTTTTATGGCTCGAATTGGCACGAGCCCGAAAATTCTCTCAAAAATCATTGAAATGGTTACTTTTCCAAGCTCAAATTGGAAAGATCCCGATCCGTGCGGATGGAAATGAATATAATGCCATCATAATGTGCGCGAAAGAACCTTTAAAATGAGCTCAGGGAGAGTCCTCTACGGTCAAATAGACCCGAGTAGTTCAACTCACGAAATTGGAAAAAAAAGTTTTTGGGTGAGCTCAAACTTTTGACCGATAATGTAATCTTTCTAATACAGATATATGCCCTCTCCGCCGGAATCAGTGGAAGTCGCTCGCAATCACCGATTTGCAGTGCATTCTACTAAAAACCAGTGAGGATGCTGTGCAAATCAGTGATTGGGGTCGATTTAAACTGATTCCGGCGGAGAAAGTGAATTATTATTCTTTGATGGTAGACGTATAGATGAGGTTACTTCTGCCAAGCAAAGTGAGGAATCAGAACAAAGCTTGGACGATCAATTTTGAGATCAATATTCTTTATCTGCATACAGCGGCCTTTGATCGAGTTTACGAGGGGTGGCTTCAAGGTCAACTTTGGTGGATTCCATGCCCAGGCTGGGCTTGGCGCACTTTTGACTGGAAGGTCGGAGGACGGAGGCTTACATGCTAGTGCAGGAATACCAAGCGGTGCTCATGCAAGTGCTGAAATCGGAGGCAGCCTATCAGATGGACCATGTGAGTATCGATCAAACATCTGTTAGACTATGCATTAGTTTGATGTTCAAGTTACAATCAACGAGCATCAATAACCACGACCCATTTATATTGATTTGAAGTCGAAATTGTTTATTGAGTATCTTGTAAAAGAATGTTCCGCTGGGGGTTAGGGTAGAAACTGACAAAAATATTAATATCCAGATATTATATAGTCTGAACTGCTGAGTTCCATCCCAACTCTATACAGTGTTGTCACTTTATATGAAATTAGGAAATAACAGCCAACATCGAAAAATTCATTTTCGACGAAACTTCTCCAAGATTCATTAACATCATTACAAGTAGCGTTAGGATCTCTCAGAATTATTTCTAGCATCTCTTCAGGCTTGACTAAAGTTTTCATCTATCTTGAGAGAGGGTAACTCCTGAGTAGGAATTTTATATCAGTCCACAATAACTCATGACTGAAAGAGATACGATGATTAGAAATGTATTAATATCCATTAGATAGACTTATAAGGAGAGCACCAGATCTGCGAAACACGGGTTGCGATAAAACTCTGGGAATCATTTTGTTTTGGTGAAAAATGAAGATAACTCAAAGGATTCAATCCCATGGGCCATCTATCCTGAGATACAGCTCAGGAGTTGAGCATTGTGAGTATATCTATACATGGGTCATTTTAACATGGGCCTATATGAGCAATGCTTATCTCCATAGCTGTATCTCGGAATGAACGGTCCATTGGATTAAACCCTTGGAGATACCATTATTTCTCACCGGAATCACCCTGGTTCCCAGATTTCTATGTCCGACAGAATATTTCCGGTCAATTCCCCAAATACAATATCCCGAATGACTACTTTCTCGAATGACCATTTTCCCAAATGTCAATTTTCTCGAACGAATTATTTTTCCGAATGACCTTTTCCCTGAAGAAATTTTTTCCCGGATAACAATTCCCGTGGATGATTAAATTCTGACATTATTGCCATTATTTCATGCGGATATGAATGACAGACGGTGGACAATGAATGTATGAACCGGGTGAACTGTAGTATTAAAAGGACAGCACTCCGTACAAAGGTTGAAAATCAGATGAAAATTGATCATCATCAAAGTATCAAATGAGTGAGCTTTACAAAGATACTTTCGTAATATTAGAACTGTGTAATGAACGAAGGACAAGTGGCAACCTCCTTTCGACTATTCAAAAAGATGATGATCGGAAAAAAATCAGAGCTGATTACAATTTTGTGAGCTTCAGCATGTAGATACCCGATCTCATTGTAATATGCATAATTTTCAATGGTTTTTTGTAGGCGGTTTTGAAGCTTCTCCCAAGCTTTCTTGGGAGCAGATCCCGCGGTTGGTACTTCACTCAATTCAATCAAACTCATCCCGGTATTCTCACGCTCTCGTTTGGATTTATCCAGGGCTGGGAACAAATCCGGGTGTACTTTATGTTCGTCTTATGATCCCCCATCAAAGGAAGATCTATACATCCGAAAAGAGACGAAATGGCAAGCTTGAACTGTTCCTTGACATTGCCGCCGTGCTGATAATGATCAAAATTGTGTGAAAAACATAAAAGAACTAAAAAAAAAAATTACGGTGAGTCGAGCGTTTGGCCGACGCAAATACGCTGGACGGAATCAAAGCAAATCGTTTCTGTCTGTCTCTTTAAGTGGAATACAGATTTTATTGCCTGCTTAATTTTGTAACGTCGTCGATAGTTGGGATGCGTTTGAAGAGATCATCATTCGAGAAAGAGTATTTCGGAAAAACAGCCAAGTAATTCGGAAAAATAGTCATTCGGGAAAAAGTGATTCGGGAGAATGGTCATTCGAGGAAAGGGCTATTCGGGAAAAGTTACCCGGGAAAATTGCAATCGGGAAAATGCTATCCGAGACAATGGTCATTCGGGAAATGGTATTCGAGAAAACGGTCGAGAACCCCCGCAGACCGGACGCTCTCGTTGTCAGTTATGCTGCATGGTACTTTCTCCCATTTTGCGGAATTCAGAAAATTTCTAGAGCTAGAAAATACGTGACAACGCTAGTGGCCATTGCTCGTGTAATAAAGTTCCGGGTAAAAATATCACAAATCCTATGATCGATGGTCAGCGGTCTGATCTGTGTGCTTTTCAGAAAAAACGAAGTTTTGCAATCTCCTGTAGATATTCCTCGCAATAATCTCCTAATTTATCGTAAAATTCTTTCTTAGAATCCTGCTTCATGTACCATGCGAGTCTGGAAGCAACCATTCAGGATTTGTAGATGACATTCACTTATTGTACTCTATACAATCTGAAAAAACCATTCAAAGGTCAAATCTATATTCGATCAACGAATCTTACAACCTGTGATAGGATTAAGACCAGTAGGGTTTAGCACCAGCTGAAAAAGTCGACGTGCCACCCAACATACAATTTGTCAGCAATAGTCCCAGAAAACAAAACAAAACAAAACTAATGTCTCATTCAAGATCTCAATCATTCCACTGACAAACACATGAGGGCAAAACGAAGGAATATGCACAATTCATCCAACGAATATATGGCTCATCATAAGTCATTAATTTTTTTATTCACCATATATTCATTGTGATTAAAATTTATCACAGCTGGTGGCCTCCATGCTCGAGCCGGTCTAGGCAATGGCGGACCTGAAGCGGCAGCTGGATTAGGTGGTTCATTGGGAGGGCAGAAACCAGGAGGTGAAATATATGCAGAATCGTCGCGAGGAAACTTCCCAGAGCTTCCGAAAATCCAGAAGAACAAGGGAAAGAATATTCAAGTGATATCACCACCAAAGAAAGTTGAATCATCGGTAAGAATTCATAATCTAATATTGAACAGTTTATCGTCGACGCATGCACAATGTGTGCATAAAAGTGAATTGTTGAAATTGTAAATTTTGATTCCATCAGGCAACGGCTGATGCTGCTTCGAGTGACGAGGCAGACCATCTCAAGTCGAATAAGGTGAGATACTCTATAAAAATATAGAGGAGTCCAGAGACAGACCAAGAAGAAAATCTACTCTGAATCGTTCGATGTCAAACGTGAAGCTGCATGTGATTTTTCTTTTCATACGAGTTGCTAGGCAATTTTTCGACAGAGTTTGTACCAACTTCTACGATCGAATAAACAACTGAAGACAATACCTATTTCCTCATTGCAAAAGTGTCAACTGTGGCAAATTCTTCAAAATTTCAAACTCATTCCGGTACTCTCTTTTATGTGGAGATTGGGATCATAGCTTGAACAACTTGTACTCATCCAATCTATTCCATCATCATCTGTATCATTATACGTGAGACAACCAGACTATAGAATTTTCCCTTGAATGATCATTCTATCATGAATGTGCGTAGAGATGAACTTGAGATCCATCTGAACTACTTATAATAAATCTCATCCATCCTCATTCGAACTCACTGACATAATTTCCTCATCCGGCACATTATTTGTAGAAAATTACCATATTGAAAGTGACTTGGAATCTTTAAAGGAAACCCAGGAACGTTATGTACACTTACCGGCCATGAATCCTGTGCAAATCTGGAAAAGCTCTTTCGGCCTTCATCTTCTGTTCAGAATCTTTAGACTGGATTCCAATCCTGAAGGTATGAGGCTAAAATTACAGTTATAAAGACTCCGCAAATGGTATGATTTGGGTCGGAACGACAGCCCAAGGACCGAAAGCTTTTCCAGATTTGCACAGAATTCATATCCGGTGAGTGTACAATGTATCCCCTTCCTGAAGTCCTTTCCTTATCTCATTTATTCCCCACCAACATTTGGACATTGTGACCGACCACTCGAGTATGTTATTCTTCAGCATTTTTTTCGAATGACGCTCATGTCTTCCATTCAAACTTATACTATTTAAAATGAAAATTCCTGTAGATTTTCATAGCTGGAACCCCATACCATGTTTTCTGGAATTCTCAATATGATGGTAGGCTGACAGAAAATCTCACTTACCAGGAGAAATCATCACATCCGGATCACGAATTTGGCTAAAAGTCTGAGAATAGTATCTTTCCAGCAGAAGAAGACGATGTTCAAAGATAAAGGACCCTGAGGATTAAGCCTGTTTGAACTACGTCTCCAGACATTAGCATCGTCTATATAGGCCCCCATTAGAATGTGATATCCATATATAGGTGGTATATCTGCAATGCTAATCTTTGAAGATGTAGCTTAATAAGGCTTGAGCGTTAGGAGCTAAAATTTTGGATATCGTGTTTTTATGCTAAAAGAAGAATATTCACAGAGTTTCAGCCGAATCTGTGGTCCGGTTGTGGAGACCTTTCCACAAGTCCGTCAGTTCGGGTTGATCTTTGTATGTATTTGACTCTTTTTTACTCATGTTCTCTTATACAATGAATACTCTCTCATCATCAGGAATCATCTTCATCTTCTTCTACTTCTACCTCTGTTTCTACAAGCGCAAGCGCAAAAGTTGCAGCTTCTGCAGAAAGTGGTAATGTCTCTACAGTATTCTATCTCATTATTCTATGAATTCTCATTTTCACATTCATTTATGAACTTTCTGTTAATTTGTGCTCATTCTCATCCATTGTCATGAAATTTTCCCTAATACTCCTAGTGCTTCGTGTTCTCTCTTTGAATCGAATGTTTTTTTTCTATCATAATCAATTGAAAAATCAATCCATTCATTTTGTACTGTTGATTCAAAATACTCATCTGTTTTTGTCAACACGTCAATAATGATTCAATGTTTATTATAACTATTTCCACTCATGGAATCGAAACATCTCCAATGTGATTAATGCTGACTGAGACTTAATCTCAACGTAATGTTCGTCAAATGCTTGAATGTTGAGGATTCGAATTTCGATTCTGTGAGGATGAAAAAAACAGTTTGAAGAGAATCCTTTCAAAATAACGTGCGCTAGTGGCTTGAAGAGTGCGCTAGAAAAATTTTCCATCGAAATGAAATTGAATGTCATTCTTCTGAGTACAAAACCCTGGGAAAGATTCACAAGAACGAAAAATCTTCGGGCACGTAAAATTCACTCCAGTACCTTTAAAACCCTGTTGTGTTTTTTAAACAATCTGTGACTCTCGCTTTGACTGGTTTCATTAAAACCTCAAAATCGAGTTTTGCGCTTGATTCGCCTAAATCTTGTATAATATTTTGGTGAAAGCACGGGAGTGACATGATATTTTTTTAAAAATCGTTACCAAAAGATATGACTTTATGAGCAAAATTTATGAATTTAATCGGCCAAGAGTGCTTGTTTCCATGCACCTCGACTTCATTTCAAATATCTCACGAAAGAGCATTTAATCGTATCTTCTCTGTCCCATTTCATCCTTTATCAATAACTACTCTGAACGAGCGAGTATACAATATGAATATTCTAAAGAGATACGAAAATCTCCCACGATGATATCGTCATAACTTGATTGATACTCTACATCCATAAAGTTTCGTATGTGAAAAAAGGTAACGGTGGGCGGGTAAAAGAGGACCTGAAAACACAGCATCCGGCTCGCTGGTATTTTGAAAAACGACTGCGCGAACGAATTGGAAATAAGACAACTTCTGACAATGTCATCATTGCTACCCCAACTGCAGCAGAGGCACATCAAGAGCAATCTGAATCATCAAATTTATTGGACAATTCAGTGAGGTCAAAACACGAGGCTCACGTGGACTCAACTGCCAATGCAAATATTAATACAAATGTAAATGCAGGATCTGGATCAAATTATGCTAGTGGATACAAATACAAGTATAAGAATGGCTCGCTCTTCGACGATATTTTCAATGTGAGTTTACAATGTTACAAAATCAACAATATTTTGTTGTTCAGAAATCATAATAAAAGTTGACATTTTTCTGATTTAGATACCAATATCTGCATTGAAGGCGGTGAATCAGTTGCTGAAAAATCACGTTGGCAGAGTCTGATTATTCAAAGCACATGGAGGGATTTTTATTGGAATCGTAAATTTGATTTTGTATTATACATATAAGTATAAGTTCTAAACTACTAGACTGATAAGAAAATCCAGTGAGCTTGAAATGTCACTTTTTTATGACATGAGACTATTATAGTGAACGCATCGTTTTGTCTACATCTGTATCTTGAGCATCTTGATACTTTTTGTAAATATTTTGTAATCGAACCATGTACACTCAAATACTTTATGAAATTAAAATGAAACTGGGCCCTACTCATCTTTTGGCGAGTCTCATGCCTACCTAGTGTGATTGTTGCATTTATTCATTGTTATTCTGCGTAGAAACCAGTTGTAATTGTTAGTGCGAAAATGTTGGAAGTCTAATTCTCCTTGTGACCACACTCAACATTTGTGTTTAGAAATAAAACGTTGTTGATAAAAGGTATGATGGGATTTGAATTCTGTATACTTTCAAAGAGAATCATAGCACTGTCATCTACTCGACCAAATAGACTGCATGAGCTTTTTAGGGAGTTGATGAAAAGAAAGACTTGTTATTTGATATATATGGAGGTCCTCTAATCTATTGATGCAACTAATTGGATTTTCTTATTCCATGACATTATATCAATGAAGAAGAGCGTTTCTAAGACATTTTTCGCATCCTCGTGATGATTCCGACCCTCACCTACGGCTCGGGCCGGAAACCCATAACTCGGACGCGAAAAAAAGTTTTTTCATTACTCTGACCTAAAAATGCCGCGTTTAAATGGGATTTTAAGGTTCTCGTAACGAAAATATATATCCACACCTCGCTTGCAAGCCCATTTTGGGCACTCGGGGACATGTCTGTCTCGCTTCGCTCGCCAGACAAACTGTCCTAGTGCCCAAAATGGGCTACCGCGCTCAGTACGGAAATATACTATTATACCCTTGTATCGAAATGTACTATTTCATTGCTCCAATATATTCCGCGATTTTTGACACAGTGTGCGAGAAGGTTTCTTTTTCGCAGTGATATTCCACTTTCAATTACAGTTTGTCAAAAAACACAACTCGATACATGGGTGTAAAACTTATTCTTTGCTTCCTCGTGATGATTTCGACCCTCGTCTACGGCTCGGGCCGGACACCCTTCACTCGGACACGAAAGAAAGTTTTCACACCCTTGTATCGAAATTACTTATTATGGATGGCTAGATTTAAAATCCGATCAAAAACTGTATCACCACACCTGATTTTGAACATGTTTCCACAAAGGAATCGATATGACTCTCCTTGGATTAGAAGTCCAGGTATTTTGGCTAATCAGCCGAGCCGGATACTGCTGACGTTGAATAGCGACTTTTGACTCAGCAAAAATCAAAAAATCCAGTGTATGAGATTCCATCCGTAAACATATTGATCAAATGTAGATACATTGATTCATGTTATGATTGTGTTTTTGAAACTGGAATCGACGAATACAAATCATCGGCGTGTTTTTGTTAGAGTCATGTCTGTTGTTATCATAATCGAACGATCAGAATTTGAATGAATGAGACGATACTCTCTCAATCTTATGTAAGCTGTGTAATGAGCCCCAAATTGAATGATCTTGATGCGAGTCACGCTTGAGATTATGAATTTTCTCAAGATTGAACACGTTGAATTTGATTGCAATTTTCAGCGGCCTTATCTATTAATAAAAAGAAATTCCAATTCTTAATATTCCACTCAGTTTGAAAAGTCGGGCTTTCACAGTTACACCAATTTCCAGATCCACTTGCCAAAAAATAGATGAGATCATTATAACTGATAATTGAAATCCATACACAGTTTGTGAATGAACAAGAATTTTCATCACATCCTCACCTGTCTTCGAATTTATTGTGTAGCGGAATGTCGTTGAGGAAACGAGTCATGTACACATTTACTTTAGTTAACATATGTGTTTTCATCGCGGAGTCTATGTGTTCGTCATTAGTGAGAAGTCGAGAGGTGGTGAGTTAAAGATCGTAGTGAATTCAAATTTATCTTAGATTTGAAACCTTACTCACCCTACGTGTATATCTGGATCCTAATTTTACGCAGGCTGAGGAGAAATTCCCCCATACAACTTCGAAACCAGGCAAGGAAAACTGGTCAAAGATCGCTCAGGAAACATCATTCCTCATTTCATTTTCTCAGGAGCTCCCAGATCTCAGCTATGAAATTGAACATAGTGAATCGAACTCTGATCGAAATACCCCTCTTGAATTGAAACTTGAGGAGAGCAAAATTGAAATCAATAGTGGTGAACAGAAGATCAAGTACGAAACTACTCTATCGTCTCCTATTGGAATCGGACAGGAAGATTTTTCGGATCATGATCCATCATATATTCGTTCTTCTCACTATCCTGAGTCGTTTGGGGTACTTCTCGAGTCTGATCCAAAAATTCAAGGTACGAATGTTGATAACAAACCGTCAGAAGAAAAGAAAATCTACGATGGACAGGAAGGTCTACAGTGGGATCCTGAAGCAGATTTTTTCTCTCATCGTTCAGATGAGAATGAAGTTATTGAAAAAAAGTTGTCTGATCTGAAGGAATCCCATTCAGATGTAGGACGTGAGAAAAGAAATGTTGATCACGATGAATCAGTTTACGACGATTCATCACTAGATCTTTTTGCAAATGACGAAGAAGATTCCAAGAAGAAAAATGTGAAATCGACTCCAGGTTAGATATCATGATCCTTTTCTATGAAATTAGTAGACTCATGCGAGTCTTGAAAAAGACAAACCTAGCTTCCTAGCACTATGCATCGATCATTGTAAAAAAGGATTCATGATTTTTAATTGATCATCCCTGCAGATTACCTCATTTTTGATCTTTAATTCTCTGTCAAATTTAGAGAGTGCAGACAAGAGTGCTGTTGAGAAAAAAGATAGGAAAAAGCCATCGACAAACGTACAAGTTGTACAACCTAAAAAACCGCAGAAAGGGGTGAACTTCGATGAAGTTGATCCATTCCTTGATTGGGATTCTGGTGAAAAAATCGATAGCACCGTGAAATCTAAATCAGATGGTAAAGGAAACAATGAGGAGTCTGATGAGTATATGGTATCATTCTTGTCAGGGGTGAGTGGATACCTTCCCTTCAACTCATAGTTTGATGTATGCAAGTGGCATATTTGTTCATAGAGGCCAATTATTTTCAGATTATTGGCTTTTATATGAGATGCAGGAGTTGGTACATGCAAGCTCAAAACTACTGGAATTCATTCATGAGTTAGATAAAGGACGTGCTTCAACTGAATTTCTCTTCATTAGGAAAGACATATTTGGAATTATCTCATCATAGTTATGATAGTTATGGAAAATTTTGTCGATAAGGAATTCTATAGCGAAGTAAATGTACACTCAATAGAGGTCTCAATAAAGATCTCGTTGCTCCCTCCCAACATATCCCAAATCGTCCCTCTTCAAGAAACCCACCATTGACTGGCTACTGAGATTTGAGTAAACCCTCTTAATTTTTCTGGATCCTTCCTATCGGGTCAGGCGCGCATTTCCATATGAGACAGAATTGTTCTTCAGGATATATCAGAGTTCAAATTTATAGTATCCTTTTGCTCCAAATCTACTCCAAGCTCTTCACCATTTTGTTTCTGACAGAGAATACTACAGATCCTCATGATTATTCCACAAACAACTCGACAAATCATAATTTGTATTTAGCCGATCACCATGCTTCGTAAGGATTTGACAAAAAATCTGAAAGTAATCACCGCGGTTCAAGGGAAGTAGACGACTTTATTGAGGCCTAGCATTAAATCGTCAGGAAAGCAAAATGAAGGTTGTAAAACTCTGAAGATGCCGATCATTCCATTTCCAATTTCAACCCTTCAGCAGAAAATTTCATGTTTATTTCTTCCGTGAATAAAACGCGTTTTCTGCACTCGAATACACAATTATACAGACTGCAGTGAACCGATTGGCTTAGATAGAAACAAGATCTTGGTATAAACGACCCTTGACGTACGAGTCTAAAATATGAGGGGGGTCGAAAATGTTGATTAGAAGGTGACCGCTCGATGTGGGATATGAGATACTCAAATGAAGTGCACCATTTCGAATTTACCAACATTTATTGTCTTAAAAATGTATCCTCATAAGAGTGCTATGGTAATTCGAAATATGTTCCTACAACTGCAAAAGTCTGTGCCTTTCTTGGTGAGTTAGCTCAAATAGCCATAATCCATACCCAAGATTCTCATCAAAGTTATTAATTTATTGAATGTTACTCAACACTCTACTTTCATACAAGCTTGCATGAGTGGAAGTCTGCACGCAGGCGCAAAGGTATGAGCTGTAACGATGTATTGATATACAAAACGAAAAAGAGTCATGGGTTGTACTCCAGGTTGATTTCTACGATTCTTGAGTTATGATTTTCGTCGGTGCAAACGTTTTGCTCAAATCTGAGAACATATCGGTCCAAGCTGATGTTATTCTTTCATCGTGGAGTGACTGTGTTTTCACATCATGTAATTCATTCAGAGATGTAATAATTTTTATTGGTATATTTTTTTCACGCCATTTCGTAATAAAAAGTGTATCTAGACGGTTCTTGCCGGGGAAATTCTCATTTGTTCTTCCTGGGTCAAGACGGTATGGAAAGTCAATATCACTGATGGCATTCCAGATCGGAGAAAGTGGATACATGCACTAAATTATTAATCAAGTTATATAGTTTTTAAGATGGACACTTGTTATTGGGATTAATTATTCTGAATGAATTATAGTGTATTTCATAATAAATGGGTGAGCTCAGATTATTTCTGCAAGGGATTGATTGTAAGCTGAGTGAAGTGAAGGCTATATACGAGGATCACTTCTTCCTCGTACTCCGTGCAACTCGCCGTGCAAAAATGACTGTTTTCCAACAGCGTCTCAATGCAAAAATTGAGTCCAAAGAAGGTCCGGCGCAAGCTCGCGGATCTTCTCCGTTTTATCGGCTATGTTCTAGAAATGGAAAGAGAATTCTGAAGTACTAGAAATAGAAACAAACATCTCTAACACAGTTTACAGCCCATCGCCGAATTCTACTGCGTTACAATCACTTGTCTTCAGTAAGTGATGATGAGCAAAGCGAATAGTTGTCATAGAAACTAAAACACTTTTTAAGGATAATTCAAGTCCTCAATCAACTGTCCAGAAATGAGGGAGCTCTCCGAGTACCGGAAGATTTGTACATACTCAGTCCTAGGTTCTAGGGGCTCCAACTGATTGTCAAAAATTTTGATCCGTCCTTGCGTTCAAGTTTTTGTGTACACATAGCCTTGCAGCCAGTATTACGAGAAACGCTATGAGATTGGACATTTGAGGAAACTTCATGGGGATATCAAATTTTGACGAGACAAGCTCATTGTGGTCGAATGGTCACCTTTTGTGGCTACTCTTTTTAATTAGGACATTCCATTAATGCACTAAATTCTCTAGAACTTTTAAGGTCTGTGAAAATTTTGCTCCCCATACGTGCAACAAACGATCTTTCAAACAAGTTTGAGTTTCTCGAACCAATCTTTCTAGGTTCATAGAAGCGTCTATATTCGTTGATAGAAGGAATAGAAAGACCTTCAAATATCAACACTGGATCAAATTTTGTGTTTATCGGCAATCATCTGAGGCTTGGGGTTTGGTATAGACCAGGTAAAAAATCTTATGCTAGTCCTTCGTCTAAGACTAATGACACTTAAGACAGTAACGTTATCTCGGACTCACTGTTCCCTTATAGTATTTGGCTTCGGAGATTTGGGTTGGGGGAGAGTGGGGCATGACGGCCACTTTTTTTTCCAACGCATGTCACTGCGAGAATAAGTGTTGAGGGTTTAAAAAGGGTAGACATGAAGCTGAGAACCTGTAGATTACGATACGAGAGTCCAAAAAATTTTTTGAAGACGAATAATACGAGTAATTAGAGATTTGCTGAAAGTGGCCGTCATGCCCCGCGCGAGGCACGATGGCCACACCGGTGGGTCACAATGGCCATGAGAATCCAACCGAATTTGGCAGCCAATATAGAAATTGTTTTGTTCGGAAAAATTCTGTTTTACATGCGTCTACTCATTTTATTCTCTTGAGATGTTCAATGGGACATGGGAATGATCGAAAATCCGTTTTGAAAACAGTTAAGAAATAATTTTTGGAAAGTTTCACTCATTATACTTATCCACTTTCTTGGAAACAGGTGATGCCAAGGATCAAATTGACCCTTAGTTTTCACGAAAATAGCATGCTGTAAGACTTTGGAGAGAGTAAATCTCAAAATATCCAATATCATTGCGCTAAAGTAAAGAAAATTGAGTGAAAAATGATACTTTTGCCGAGCTTGTCTTCGGAGGTAGACCACTTTCAGTTTAAAAACAGCACTTAGTGTGATTAAAATAACTATTCTAGATATTTTAAAGTCTCTTTGTGCATCCTACATCTCGAGAATCTTGATCTCGGTCGGAAAAATTTTCTCAGAAGAGTAATTCTTGGCGGACGAACCCGTGCAAGCGGTTGATCAGCTGGGTGTGATCAGGGCGGCTGAACTTGCCATGTTACAAACCGGGTAAGGTTAGGTCTGAACGACCGTTTTCATTTGACCAACGTGCCCCACTCGGGTGGCCGTCATGCCCCACTCAACATCTCACATATAATCGCAATAAACAAAATGTTAAATAACGTGAGGAATATTTTGCGGCACATGAAATTGAAGGGAAGAGCTCAACTTTCGGTCCAAATCAAAGCTGAAGTCCAGTAAGACCTCCTAATGCATTTTTTCACCCACTGAATATGGGCATATGAGTGACGTTTTGGGGGGGGGGGGAGTCTTGATTTGGCGTGAAGTTTTGTATCCACGAGATCAAAAATTGACATAACTGTGAAGATTTTTTTTCAGTGTTTGCGCTCGAAAGAGCCAGTTTGGTACAAACTTTCGACTTCTTCTCCTAGGCTAATGATGAGAGAATATATTTTGGCATTCAAGGGAGGTAGGGAGGGGGTGGTTTCCGCTTCCTAGCGACGTTTTCTCGAGTCGAATTCATCGCTGAGAAATTTTGCACGGTGTCCTTGAACCAACTTTAAATGAGTCGGAAGACCACCTCGCCAAATCTTTTCTTAAATGATTATTCAGGGCTCAAATAACATCTTCCAATTGTTTTTAAAATCACCTACGTTGAGATTTTCGAATAAATCCATTTTTATGATTTTTTTCTAAAAAAAAGTCAAAAAATGACTTTGACGCGCTTTGGTGATGATGAACGCTTAGTTATATGTTTGAAATTTCACCAAAATCTCGTCAGGAAGTGCAGGTGGTTGATGATACTCTATCCCAAACGGTTCGCAATGTAATGCGTAGAGGAAAGGATGGGCTTCGTGAGTTTTGGCTAATGCTTAGGTAAAGATTCAGATGGAGAATACAGAGAGGTCCACATACCTATATTGAGGGATTCCCTGTCTGCTCACACGGCTTTTCTTCTTGCTGACATTGGTCTCGATAATATGTACACAATGCCTTGGACTCTCGGCAAGGTCCTTATCGTGCAACAAAAGCTCTCACTCAGGTTCTGGCGAGCTTGCAAGGGTGTCATACCTGCACCACATCTCGCATTCGAGTGAAGGGGGTAGTCCTATCGTAGTTCTGAGATGTGCTTGCTCTCGTCAATAGAATCGACTCAAATTTTGGGTCAATCATAGAATTGTATAGATATTTATCCAAATCTAGTGTACAGATGTAAGGTAATGTTCCCTCTGGTTGAATACGTATCAATTAAATTTAATGAAATAACTCATTAAATATCAAAGCAAATTTGTTCCAGTTGATTTATTTGATCTGGGAAGATTAGATGATTAAAATTGATGATTCAATTCCTTTAATCTAGAGGAAGGATATTCAGTTTGAATAAATATTCTTCCCCATTGAACACTATTTTTCTGGTTGCGGTAACTCGATAATTGAGTTCATTTATATTGTGAAAATGAATGAATGGATATTTGAAAATATGAAACTACATTCATTTCAAAAAGATGAGTTTTCGAATCAGTTAAATTCTCTACAAATAGATAAATTTATGGAATTTCGATAATTTTTTTTCTCAGTATAGTATTGCCGCTTACCATCAGGTTGTCTCATTTCCGAGTCGTTGATGCTTGACCAATATGGTGCCGACGTATCAATTAAAGGCGAATATGTATAAGCAGACGATTTCTTCCAACCCTGGCTCAAGAATCGAGGTATCCAATGTGTAATTGTCCGATAGATATTGATCCTCTCAGGGAATGGAGATGGGCTTTGCAATGATATTTCAGCTGGGTCGGAGGCATATAGCAAAAAACCTTCACACACTATCTCACCACTGAATGACTGATGAGAAAAGCGAATTGAGTTCCTTTGTGGAGAGGGAAGTGACGACAGTGGCAGATCACACGCCTATGAACACCAATCACATACTATCTCATCCTTAAATGAGTGATGAGAAGAGCAAATTGAGTTCCTCTGTGGAAAGGAAGGTAGAAACAGTGACAGGTCACACGGCTATGAAAATCCCTCACATACAATCTCACCACTCAATGAGTGATGAGAAAAACGAATTAAGTTCCCTTGAGAAGAGGAAGGTGGTGACAGTGGCAGGTCACACGCCTATGAACACCCCTCACATACTATTTCACTACTAAATGAGTGATTAGGGAAGCAAATTGAGTTCCTGTGTGGAAAGGAAGGTGGCAAGAGTGACATCTCACAGGCCTATAAACACCCCTCGCATACTATCTCACCCCCAAATGAGTGATGGGAGAAGCTCATTGAGTTCCTCTGTGGAAAGGAAGGTGGGAAGGATGACAGGTCACACGCCTATGAACACCACTCACTCACCATCTCACCCCTGAATGAGTGATGAGAAAAGCGAATCGAGTTCCTCTGTGGAAAGTAAGGTGGAAAGAATGACAGGTCACACGCCTATGAACACCCCTCACTTACCATCTCACCCCTAAATGAGTAATGAGAAAAGCGAATCGAGTTCCTCTGTGGAAAGGAAGGTGGAAAGAATGACAGGTCACACGCCTATGAACACCCCTCACATACAATCTCACCACTCAATGAGTGATCAGAAAAACAAATTGAGTTCCCTTGAAGGGAGGAAGGTGGTGACAGTGGCAGGTCACACGCCTATGAACACCCCTCACATACTATTTCACTACTAAATGAGTGATTAGGGAAGCAAATTGAGTTCCTGTGTGGAAAGGAAGGTGGCAAGAGTGACATCTCACAGGCCTATAAACACCCCTCGCATACTATCTCACCCCCAAATGAGTGATGGGAGAAGCTCATTGAGTTCCTCTGTGGAAAGGAAGGTGGGAAGGATGACAGGTCACACGCCTATGAACACCACTCACTCACCATCTCACCCCTAAATGAGTGATGAGAAAAGCAACTCGAGTTCCTCTGTGGAAAGGAAGGTGGAAACAGTGACAGGTCACACGCCTGTGAACACCCCTCACATACAATCTCACCACTCAATGAGTGATCAGAAAAGCAACTCGAGTTCCGCTGTAGCCAAGCACAGCAGAAAATTACTGCTCATGTTCTTCACCCATTACCCTATACCTGCGGGCATGCCACCAATTGCCGAAGTCGGCCGATGTTGACTAATTCTTCCTCTTCTCATTTGTGGCCACGGCACAGGATGCCTGCACTGCACTGATAATCAGGATATGAATAACTTTCCCACAGTTTCAGATGGACCAATCTACATGCCAAAGACTGTACGATTTTCGAGATTATGTAAAAGGATGTAACTAAGATTGCCATGTTTCCGTATAAACAAAAAAATTCATCAGATTCATGAGAATGAAGCCTGAAAACCCTATTTGAGGTTCACATATTGTATGATACTTACTGGATCCCAGTTTTGTCCACCAGAAATTTCATCTGCATCTGTAAAACTGTAAAACCGCAGTGGACTCAGCTCAATCTTCAAAAAACGAGAGATGAAGGGCGGGATCTGCACTGATGGATCGTCAACAATAGTATTGTGAGAACGCAGAGTGTTACGTATAATCTAAGTAGGTGAACGGACTGCCCGAATAGACCACCATCATCACACAGGTTGCTTCGACTCTTATAATCTCCATCATTGGAATCTTTCTACTGGGATAGCTTGAGTTTTCCCGCAACACTCAGTTCCTCTGTCTCCTGTTTGGTCTAGGACTTACCATGGATTTGGCTCGATCCATTTACATTATATTCTCCTTCATTATCCAATTCTCAACTCTAGTCACCATTCTGTCTCGGTTCCTCACGAGAGGGAACATCATCGTCTTCGAGGAACATATTTTCCTCTGAAATTGACTTTCTGGGTGACGGGCGCTTTGGAGGGCGCATGATTTTTCCCTTCCTGGAGATCCACACTATTTCATTTTATCATCGTCACTAGTATCGGTTATTTTATCCAGATTCGAACTGATAGTAGCGATAGTAGTTTCGTAATCGTCAGTGAATATGAGAGACGTGAAATTGGTCGAGATGGCAATAACGATGTTGAATGAAACAATGGGACTTGCTTTTGAAAATGTAAGAACAGCGCTGTCTGGCACTTGACTTGACAGACCAAACGTCACAAAGTTCGAGATGGCTTGATTTTTGTGTCTCAAGCCGTTTCAATAAGGATTTGAGCGTTTTATGAATCGAAAAAGGGGAAAAACGAGCTATTTCATGGAAGGCGATCAACATCAAATCTTGTGGAAGACCACAAAATCATTGATATCTGATAATTGGATTTTGGCGAGAGTAATGTACGACAGGAAGAGATGTTGTCTCAATCGTATCGACACGAGTACCGAACAGAGTTACAACAAAAAATCAACTGCCCGCTACCCTAGGACTTTTGGAATGAGAGTTTAGAAGCGTTCATACTCCCTATCTTCATACCTGATGAATGTCAAAGGGAATTTTCCATCACATAATTCCAAGTGTGAGCTCGGAGAAGGGTCAGTTTCAATTTTGACCTTCCTCTCGTGGAGATCATCAAAATAGGCATTTTGTTGACTATTCTCATAACCCTGATCCAATCCAGAATGTTCTGTTCTACTCGGAAGTCTAGTTTTCTTAGCAATTGACAGGAGAAGTTTTCTCTACATATAAGGACAAATGAGGGATGAGTTGTGGTTGGTGTTTAGTTTTTGTGGATTTTTATACTCATGCATGATTTTGCTGTTGTCAAAGTGAGTTCAATCAGGAACTTTGACGCTCAAGAACCTTCCAGAAGTATTTTGTCATAAGATTCCTGTAAGATTGTCAACAAGATATTGCAGAAATATTTCAGGCAGATATCTATTGAATATTGCACTGGAAGCTGTCAGGAAGCATTCAAAAATCTTCAGGAATAAGATTGTTGCAAGATTCACAGTAAAACTTTCGACAAAAACTTCTGCGTGATACTCTTGGAAGATTGCTTTAAAATCTTTCGGCAAACTCCCAAAAATCTGGCCATACTTTTTTGGAAGAAAATTGAAGATAGGTTGTCAGTGAATCATCACTTACAATCTATTCGTCTCGATTATTCAATCGAGTTTCCCCGACTGTTGGCCACATCAAGGTACCACATTATCTACTTACAAGGAGAGCATCAGATCTGCGGAACACGGATCTTGACGAAACTCTGGGGATCATCTTGTTTTGATGAAAAATGAAGGTATCTCTAAGGGTTAAGTCCTATAAGCCTCCTATCTCGGGATACAGCCATGGTGGTTCGCATTGTTAGTGTATCTATATATACGACTTTTTAACATGGGCCTATATGGACAATGTTAATCTCAACAGCTATATCTTGGGATAGGAGACCCATTGGACTTAACCCTTGGAAATACCCTCATTTTTCACCAAAACAAGATAATTCCCAGAGTTTCATCAAAATCCGTGTTCCGCAGATCTGATGCTCTCCTTGTTAGTCCATAAATGAATTCTTCTCTCCTCAATGATCAACTGATTATGAATGCTATTCTAGGCCAGCACTATGATAAACTTCCAACCCCGGAGAGAAGAGACTGAAACCAGAGTGAAACCTGAATCAGAATTGGAATACCTCAGATCTTAGTCCAGCCGTTGCAACAAACTTGTATCAACTCGGAAACACAGATTTAACTATTCTCGATGCAGATCCGGTTTACTATTTCAGCTGTTAGGTTCAAGTCGGAGTCAAAGTCGAACAAAGTCTCCAATGTAGGCTAGAGTCCTACAAAATCACAAAAGGCAACGCAAGCATTCAAAGCAATAGAAAATTCAAGCACAGTTCAGAAAAAGTAGTAGTGTATGTCCCATATTGGGACGATCGTTTCTATGCTATTGGAAGATTCTTTGAAAATTCCTCCCTCAACAACACTAATATATCCAATTCACACTATCTGCTCGAATTGAGCAGATGCACTAAGGCGTGTGGAATGCAATTACCATTCGTGGAATCTACCTATCCCAACTGCGCTTTAGTACCTTGATAACATGGTTTAACTGACTGTGTCGAATGACCGACCTTCGCCCAAGACCGCAGTGGTGTCACAATTCTGCAACCTCTTGGCGCACGATACCCATCATTAATCGCTGCACGGTGTGCGATCCGCCACCGCATCAAGCTTGATTCGCTCGCGCATTATGCGTTCCAAGACAACGCGCGCGTTTAAAGTAGCTCTATACTTATACTTAATGTACCACACAAGCCTGCATGGCTATACTCTGAGTGGAGCTCAAATCCAAGAGAAAGAGAAAGCGCTCTCGGGAAGCAGGGGGAATTTCGTAAGAGAACAGCAAAGACTGGCGTATGGGATCACCGGTTGTAAGAGTCAAGCTAAGTTAGAGTCGATCGACCGGTCAGAAAAGATCGAATCGGTAGTTCACGCGTGTCCGACTCCTTGATACAGCGGATGCGTCTCGGCATTGCAGATTGGCGAGATCAGTGGAACTTTCCTGCGAACGTTCGGGTGAGTTTTCCACGTTCGAGTACTTTCTGAGAGGTGATGGTGCAAGATTGCTTCGCAAATTCGTGATGACGGTGTTTTCGAGATCGGGAAAGTCTGCGTGCTGAATCATTTTGGGGGAGTATGGCGAGAAAGTTGTGGAGACATTCATAAGCGTAGGCTGTTTCCTCGTGAGTGACCTTGGCCAGATAGAACTAATCCGCTCAATTCGATAGAATTGCACGTACGCGCGGTTTTCATCTGTGATCTTGATCAACTCATCTCAGTATCATGCAATTCAGATCACTTCCAATCACGTGGAATGGAGTTGTCTATTTACGGTTTTTTACAGGTATCGGATTTCATGGTCACTTTTCAAACGCTCAAGTTATCAGTTTGACTGATGATTTTTCTTCATAATTTTCGTACCGATAAGCGAGGTGTTGGATTAATGAAGGCACCATCATTAATGAAGATTAAATCTTCAAGTTTTGCAAAGAATTGACGAGCATCGTATTAGAATATAAACTGAGGTCTCAAAATCTTTGAAATTCTGATCACAATTAACAAATGTCTGGAATTTTGGAAACAGATCAGAAGCAATGTTGTACTTTATGATCCAGCCGCTTGAATGTGAAAGTGACCTTCACCATTAGACTAAAACAAGCTTCATAATGACTTGGACTGTGGTAACCTCTTACGTATTCTATCGATAAAAGATAGAATTTCATCTGTTCTAAAATCAATCACGAAATTTATTGGAATCATATAATTTGGATCAGACCAATCACAGCTCATCCAGATACCAGACGCGTCATAGATCAGAGGATCTCATACGTCATGGGAATATTGCCGAGATCTTAGTCAAACACGAAGAGGTGGAGTAAGGCCAAGGTTCTAAAAAATGAGCAATCAACCTCATTACGCGTTGTTGAGAAAAATGTCTTGCTACAAGTTAGGGGAGAGGTAATAACTGTTTGTCGTATGATCGAAGAAGAAATTATAGGTAGCTGACATCGTTAGACACAGATAGCCATAGATACATTGCTGATTGCTAGATAGATATTCATCTCATGGATTGTTAAAGTAATATAATCTTTCTTCGCCAGGAACGTGGTAGAATCATGGAAAATATTCAGTGATCAATACGCCTTGGTATCATCATATATCTTGCTATCTGCTCATTGCAAGCGAGGAATCGTCCATTATTACTCTTGATTTTCTGTACTTTTTTCTCGAATCATAAATATCCATCATGAAAATATCTCATAACTTTACGTATGATGCAAAAATCAATGTTCATTCTATCATGATCTACGACTTAATCTACGTGCAAATCTCCTGATTACAGGCTCTCTCACTCCATAACAAGTTGGGAATTGGGAATCACTTGATATAAACATCGCAACTTTTTTTGGTTAACAGGTACTCATTAATTGATGGTTGTGCCATATTGACTAATGACAATGAAGAGTGAGAATTGTGTGGACTGCACAGTCTCGAGAAAATTTGCGGGAGTAGTTTTCATACTGCTCATGTTGAGGAGTACAGTAAGAGCCAAACCTGCAGTGGATCACGAACCAATAAAATTCAGCTTGGATCCGAGTGATGACCCCAATTTCAAAGCGATTGAAACCCCAATAAGAGATGAGATCAGTACGAGGATAGAGAATGGAAGGGTAATTTTTTAAAATGTTGAAAACTCAATTCGAAAACTGACCGACTGATTCTATAACTCTATATTTTGAAGCCACCCAAATCACTGTTGATCAAAAGAAGATCGTCTCATCACACGACGTTCTTCTAAATTTGCCACAAAGATCGCAATCGTCTCCATCTAATTGCATGAATTTACACGAATGATCAGTAGCATTTCGATCACACAATGCCATGAAATGTATATCAATCGAACCTCACTTTTCTCTTGTGGTTTGAATGAAAATCAGATCTGTAACGTATTATGTTGGTCACTCACAACGCACAAGCTCGATCAATTTTAGTGGATGTATAAAAATTGTCCATGAATAATCATTGGAGAATTTCGATACTTCCATCATAGATAACCGGTTTCGATAATATACCCGTATCATCTAGTTATCCTCCATCCTACCACCCAAGTTCTTGAGTAGCAAGTTCACTCAATGATTTTTTTTAGATTCTTCCAAATATGTCTGAGTATTGACCACAAGAATGATGTTTGAACCTGTCCGTTCACTGGATTTGATCCTTGAAGTTATCAGTAATTTCAATTCAAAGTTCTGCAGTAGTTGCGTCAGATGCATATTGAATCATATCCATGAATTGAACAAACGTTGAAATTCTTATCGTGAAGTGAAAACGTGCAAAACAAATAAATAAGTAATCGATTTGAATAGCAGTACAAAAATACACCAATTGGCCTTCGACCTCTCGAATTCAAATCGAGGACACAAATAATTTGAGAGGTCGACAATCAAAATTCATTTTGGCATTTTGTAGGAATGGTTAGCTCGTATGGCGGATGCAATAAGATTTGGCCGAGGACGATTCGTAAATTCGATTGCAATTGCCCGAAACATCATTGCCGAAAGAGTCGAGGTAATTACGTTTTGCACGTGCAAAACTGAAAATGTGTTACCTGTTGTATATGTTGTCTTCTTTTGTTTAGTGTTTTTTCGTGATTGGAATTGGGTGGATTGTGATTGAATCCAAGTTCTATCCAAAATTATACAGTGTTTTATGCTTTTTTGTCAGTGTTATTAAACAGTGTGCATAATTTTAATTGTCAATTAATCCTTTTGAATGAATCACCATTGGTCAAAAGATTAGGGTCACCTCACAATCTTGTCCTCATCTACAAATACCTGGATTTCTGTGGATTTCTGCTGAATTCAGAATACTTTTTGGGGGCAATCATTCATCGTCCGATTTCTCCATCGTGACTGTCAACTTCTGCCCCGAAAAGATTTAGATGGTTACTGCACACGCGCGGAGTTGAAACCATAAATTATTGATCGTGATGAAATAGCTCATTGCACAGACGGCGAAAATGAAAGTATTCTAAGCTCGAATGTTTTATGCATAATATGTATTCTACTATAACTTTCGCTTACTAATTTGAACTAGATTTTTTACTTTATTGTTATGTATGTGACGATGTTCAATTCAATATTGAGTCATATCGTGCAGGATCTATGAGTTTTGCTGCTGACTCAAACTCTCTATTGCGGGATTTCTGCCGAAGCCCAGTACTATCACTGGGGATAATTATATTTCTAGACATTCTTCCTCAGCCTACTCTCGCCATGTCAATCCCGGGGAAGTAACTGAACTTCATTTTATTCGGGATCAATTTCGACTGATGACCTCAGTGACCTTGGGAGGAACGGGTCTTCGACACCAAAATTTCAGCGAGCATCACTGATGGATCATGACGATAATTTACTGCGATTTCAGTGCTTCAAAGGTCCTTGCAGACCATATTCACTGAAGTCCCAGTGTGTCTCACTGGCAAATCAGTGGGCACCCCTCAAATATCGGATGTGTTTAGTGAAACTTCAATGAATTTGATCTGCCGGGTCTGACCTTTGAAGAACTGAGAAAATTAGTGAGTTGTCTTACTGATCCAACAATGATGTCCACTGAAACTTCAGTGACGAAGGTCCGTCTGGCCCCCATGGCCACCGAACTCATCAGTCAAAGTTGATCTGGAATACCCTGATAGTTCAGTTACTTCTCACTGATGAGAGGACATGGTGTAA
This sequence comes from Eretmocerus hayati, assembly GCA_029851415.1. NCBI lineage: Eukaryota > Metazoa > Arthropoda > Insecta > Hymenoptera > Aphelinidae > Eretmocerus > Eretmocerus hayati. Next base: position 139,332,209 of record CM056742.1, read on the forward strand.
GTGGAAATTAAGCGAAGCTGAGACTTCTATCATTTTATGATCCATGGGGGTTACCAAGATGTTTTCAAAGAATGGAATTATCAATATCCCTAGTTGGTCACAAATATGACATACTTAGGGAAGACAGATGAAGCCGACTAGACTTTGCTTATTCTCTGACTTTAGTCCTGGAAATTCAATTCAACCCAAAAATTCTGATTTGGGCTGGATTTTGATCCATCCCAGGATTTAGACTGTGCTGCCATAACAATACAATTTTATCGATCTATTTTAACATGGAACTTTTACGTGTTTTATGTCCAACAACATATGAACTAGATAAAAATCATCATTCGAACACAATCTAATGGAAAGATTGCTTGCATTTCACGAACTTACGATGAAAAAAATTCCAATACTCATCAGAATTCTAGGAAGATGTGAGGATGAAGAGGAACTCACCACATGCTTGTGTTTGAGAAAATGGGGTGAAACGAAAATTGTCCAATTCTGTAGCTCTAATCTTCATCATTTCTATGCTGACAATTAATTTTTTCGAGTCAGAAAACTTTCCCGAGACCTGGCAGTGAGGTCTAAAGTAAACAAACTAGAAAAATTCGTAGGCCATAAGGAGCAATCTAAATAGAATTTAGATGGTAGTGATTCATCGGCCGAGTTCCTGAAAACTGTTGGATACTCCGAAATTAGAAAAATGCACCGATTGTGAGTGATAATGCTTGAATCTGAATTTTCCAGAATATAACTTCACTCGTTCCTGCGTTCGTCTTAACATGGTTGAATCGAATGTTTGTTCATCTGGCTTATAAAATATTTTGTAACCCATCGAAAAATTGTAGAACATGAAATTCCACCACCTGTTCTTGGAATCTCCATTTTTTTATGAATTATGTTTGCTAATACTTGTCTTCAGTTACAGAACTCCCAATTCCAAATATTGGAGTTCTATGTCAATTTGATGTTCGTCCCAATAACATCCTCGTTGTATCCATAAGTGGATAATCTTTTATAACAATGGTTTCCATTTCCGTGCTTGCTTCAAAAAAATCTCTCCATAGGAACTGATGAGCGAAACAAGAAACAACGTTGCCGGAGCTATCGGAGCTGCGAATGATATTATTGAAAAGAGCCGAACAACACTGAGGTCTTACGATAAAGGTCCGGTCGGACAATTCTTGGCACCAGCTCAAAGTCGTGAAACGGCAAGGCTCGAGAACGAAAGTGACCAGGCATTTTTGGAGAAACGGAAACCGAACCCAATTGGGTCACTGATCGAAAATATTGTCAAACCAACACCAATCGTTGATGGCATTAACGAAGAGGACAAATATGGCAACCAAGGAGATCGATTTATCGGTGTTGGTCGAGCTTTGGTCAATGGCGTCGAAGGCTTGAGCAATATATTCAACGCTGTACTTGAAGTGAGTTCAAAAATTCCATTTAAAATACACTTCAAATGATGGAAGAAATCTTGACATAGTTTTGATCGATAAATATTCATTATTTTCATAGTTCTGAGGAATCTCGATTTTCTAAGATTGTGAAACCCGCAACCTGATTAGTGGACGTTGTGACCAATCTGCGATAGATTTAGTAAAGGCCATGTTTAGTTTCGTTCATCTTCACAAAGTTCAGTTTATAACCCTAAAATAGATGAAGGTGACACGATTGCAGGATTAATGATCAATGATAATTCTCTTGAATAGATTAGTATTTCCTGCTAAAGGGAATTATAACCCTAAAAGAAGAGTATTTTCATGATTGAATCTCTTCAGGTCTCTCTTTAACTTCAATATTTGTCCCCTTACATGAAACTTGGAAGATTAAAAGAATTACAAAAGTTCAAAACTCATCAACATTATCTCTGCTACTGAATGCATAACATGTCCGAATCTTGAAATGGTCATATGGAATAAATATCCATTTTCTATCATTACTTTTTGAATGGATTCTACATGCGTGCTGAAAGGGTTAATCAATCTATGTTTTCCATTTCAGTTTCCAGTCAGTGCTGCAAAACAAACGTCTCGGGGCATCACGGAAGTTTTCAACAAAATAGGAGCGAAACTTGTTGGTCTTCAGTAACCAAAAAATGAGTGATTTCAAACGATTTGTTATTTATTACATAAGATCAACATCAAGCCCATGTAAATATAGCTTTTAGGTATGAACATTGTTGCATGATATGTAAAAAGTGTATTTATAAAAAATTTTTTCATAGCCTCAACAAAAATTCTTTCATGGACTCTTTCTTTGTGAGCATATATTCATTCCATGATTCGTATTACATCCAACTTGTGTTTCTCTAACAAAAGTATAAATCAAATATGTATTGCACGCAGAGCAGGTAAAAGCAGAAATACTACAAAGACATGAAATTCTTACACAGTAAATTATTCTGTTCGATTAACATCGTAGATTACAACTTCAGAATCCTACATCGAAAATTCGATAATATATGTCTATTAACATATGATGTAAGATATTCTTAACATAATAATAGTGAAAGTAAAAACACGAAACAAAACATATACTCAAACTTGAGTATTAGATGTATCAGGTGTTGCATACTCGAATATTGAAATGATCAAAATTAATACAGAGAATCAATCTGTGATCGTATTCCATGGTATTTGTGAAACATGAATGAGTCTGCATCAATTCAGAATTTTAAAGTAGTACGTTACCATCTCGCGTAAAAATTTTGTGCCAATGAAAGATTCGTAATGGACGAATTCTTTATAACTTGGCTTATCCATGAATTCGTTGATACAAATAAATGTGTTTTCAACCTGTGAGAAACACCTATTTCTATGTGGATTCAGCAATATTAATTTAACGATGCGCAGAAATCACATTTCATTCTCCTGTGTACAAGATAATAATTCAGATAAAAAGTGCACGATCTTACTAACATAGCATAAACCGATGGCACTTAATGATTATACAGGTTTGATATCGTTTCAAAAATATGTTAACCATTCACACTTTCAATACAATACACCGGAAATTTTACCAAGAATAGATTAGTGTTTGACACAGATCAAATTGGCAGATTCGAAAAAAGTAAAAGTAGGAACTATATTTAATTATGACGAACTTTTGGCAGAATAAAGTTTCGGAATGTATCATCAACTATCAACCACTAATAAGGTGCTCGCTCAATTTCTTATTGGTTGATATAACTCTACATTATCTTCATGGTTGAGTTCTTTTAAATCTCATGATCCCCTTACTAGTTTGAAGTTGCCATTTCCAGAAGAAATTGTACCCTCTGCACGAATTTGCTCCCCTATAACAAATATATCATAGCTCTAAAAATGCTCATTGAGAATAATACTTGAAAATTCGTGCAGTAAATACACGTAACACCTGACACTCATGCATGGAATTTGGAGTTTGATAATTCACAAATTTAAGAAAATATTGCATGTCCTCAGCACATTCATTTTTTGATGCAAAGCTAAGATTATTTGCTTAACGCAGAGTATGATTGTCACATCATTTTTTGATCCGTAGACGGAAATAACATTCATTTGAGTAGATACATTATAGATTCTCAGTCTCAAAGCAGGTATTGACATCTCATCACATGCACACAACACATGTGTATGATTTTTTTTTTCAGCAAGGCATTTTACAAGCTGATCATTTTGCCGTTTTTCGATGGGATTAAATGAAATGATTTTTACAAAATATATGATCATTACATCTGAGGTTTGAGTTTCGTCATGCGTACCGAAATGAAATGATACTATCACTAATAGTACAATAGATACACGATTTGAGAAAATTTCCTCAGAAGCATGACATTATGATCTCATGATGATGCTATCACTCATCGTTAATCACAAGATAGACACAAAACAAATACAGAAACATGATCGATGATTTCGAATTAGAACATTCAGACTCAATATTTAAAATGTGAGCGGAACATATAACAGCAGGAATAAGAATAACAATTGATATTTGCCATGCTTACAAGTCTCACTCGTAACATTGCATTTTGAGACTCGCAAAAATTCAAAAAAGCTAAATGATCCCACTAGCCTCACAATTTTTTGAAAATAGTAACTGGTGGGCTTCCCTGCAATTATTCTGGCAGTTTTCTTCGACACTCGTACAACCTCATCAGCGTCGCAATCAGCGCCCTCTAAATTGCATCTCTCCTGATCCAAAATTTGCACAGCTTAACATCCCCTCGCTGAGAGTATCTTTCGACGAGCTGCACAAATTGCAAGACAGAGAGACACACACATACACGTTACACAAACTTTAAAATCATTCTGACTATATATAAATATCATATCATGGACAAAAAATTTGAATTATCGTACTGTGTAATATCATAAGGTTCTAGTTTTTGTTTTTGTTCGCGGCGACCTAAGCCCATACATTCTCACAATTTTTTATATCCATTTTTTCCATTTTGAAAATTTTTGGTAATGAGAGAGCTTAGGTCGTCGTAGTATCGTAACTTTTGTACGTGTGCGTCGAGCGTTTGTGCCTGACCGTGCAGAAAAGAATCATGCTGGCGACGAGACCGAAGAGCTGAATTGAGCCGACGATAAGACAGGTTATTCCAATGAAGTGAAGTCGTTCAACGATCCACATTTGAACTGCGTGGACGCAGCCATCTTGCCACCAATTGTGTTGACGATCAGCGTTGTCAAATTGTTTACCACAGTATCGTTCGCGAACTCGACAACATGAGTCTGGAACACGATCCTCACGTGGCCAAGCTTGAATCTGGTACCAGTCGTAGTATTTGTCAACTCCGCAGCAGTGCAGCTGAGGATGGAAGAATCGGATTAAGAATGGCTCACTTCAAATGATTTTGGTGATACGATTCATATTTTGTGTATTTGAAAACAAGGGTGTAGATAATCGAATTTTTGCTTTGATTTTGAGAAAGTGTATTGTCGAATTACAAAAAGTGATGGACAAACGATGTTGAAATGGCATGTCAATAATGATGATCTTAAAAACCCGACTTGATAAACTATTGAACAAGTTGGAGAATATATACCATCAACTTTACACTTGGATTCACTATCAAATTAGCTCTGATTTAGGTTTCAGCGAAAGGATTGCTGTGATGGGTAAGATTGATTTGAAATCAGGAAAGTCATCTTGAATCACTTCAGGTTTTCGTTAACCAGACCGGTTCGAATTGACTCAGATAAATTTCTTGACCCAGAACAAATCAAATAACGAGAAAGGGTCATACAAAACCCCATCAAAGGTTATTGGGTTATGGGTGATGTCATGGTATTTATGAAGTAGGGGAGATTCTGAAAGTCTTTATCAACCCAAGTTGATAAAGACGAAGATTTTGTAGCGAAATGACATCTTCAAGTGTTAAGACTATTTTACACTGTTGGTTTCAAAATTTGATTCAAATGAGCAGCCCTTAATCGGTACTGAACATGGGCAGCTTTGACATCTACTTGAGAAACTTCAACTATCTCTGGAAAAGTAGTGGCACAAGTGATCAGTTAATCGTTCAAACATTTTTTGTTGTAATTTTCCGATGTTTGTGTGCCTATGAAATGGAAAAAATAGCATTCGCATCTCGTTCATAGGGTTTCCCGCTTCCGAAAGATTATTTTGACTTTTAAATTGCTCAAAAGCGAGCTACAACCTCGTTCACTCAGTTCGACAGCCTCTTTGTAGCCTCCCAAGAAGCTCTGTGATCGAACATCATTATCAGTTCATTTCAGGAGTAACCGATTGGCTTCTTTAAACACGAGAACGATTGCTAGTCCACTTTTAGTCCAGGGATTTCCGAATTTAGATAGGCTCAAGTCTCGAGCAAGATTCGCCAATAAGTCCGTGCATCTTGATCATTTCTGCGGTAGTGGGATTTTTTCAAACTCTTTTCCTGCCACTATCAGAGTTCCAAGACACCATGTCACCATGAAGATTGTGAAAAAACTGATTTAGTTGTGAAACATCTTGTAATGTAGCGAGAGATCTGTGCTTGTAAAGACTTTCTTTCGATCATGCTCGAGTCGAGTTCGTGACAAAGTAATAGAACTTTTGTTCGTGTAAGTCTCTACATAACCAAGTTTGCTCGGATGTTATCAGAATATTAAAGAGCGAGTTCCGCACTGAATATTGGACTAGAGCTAAGCAAGATCTCATTCTCTTAAAGCCTTTTTATTGTTTGAGTCTCCAAACAATGACTTGTTAACACTCAGAAGTAGTTAATGAGAGAGAAAGTGTATTATGCGTCTAGGATCCTCAATTTTTCAGGATTATTTATTCTTACGCCTATCGCAACTCACTAGACTTCAAATCTCAAGTTTCTAAGAAATAAAAAAAAATGCGGAGGTTTAATCTATCATAAGATATATCATATAGTATAAGATCATAATCTCACAAGGAGCAATATTGTAGAGAAACATGTGCGGACTACAATCATTATCTCCGAGATTATCGCTAACTCAAAAGTAAGAAACTCTATAGATCTGCAAACATGAGTGGCGTAATTTGTTGATGACAAGTTTTTGATAAGTGTTGATCTCGAATAGGAAATTATGAGTATATTTTGTAATTCATAGATGCTATACTAGGAATTCCTATTGATTACTGGGATTCTTCTTATGAAGAGTGGGATGTTACAATCAGCAAGATATCAAAAGTTATCCACTCATACTCACATTCGTTTGAATCGTGTCCCAAACATTGGCGAAAGTTCCAGGCTCGTGCACATCCTTGTCCTGATAGTGTTCGCTTATTCCGTACAACAGTTGAGCTTTCACATTAGGCCCTATTTGATCCTTGAAAACGAATGCCAGGGAGCCCACGGTAAACTCAGCCAGGAAGAGAAGTATCATCAGACTGAAATACTGCATAGAGAAAACAATGAGAATCGTAAACCATGAGACAATATGATATCTAGCAACTTCCAATTAACTCTGTAGGATGTTGCTGTATGTTTGATGCACTTCAAATGTTCCCATAAAACGCAATACTAATCGTTAAATTTCTACCAGTTCCTAACTATTGAATCAGTTTTTCACCTTTTCTATAAGTGAAGAGGGAAGATCTTGGTGCCGTAGTTTGGCAATCATCTTAACGATTTCGGATACATTTTTGACATTTCCATTGCTACGAGGATGAATTTGGAGGTAACATATTGGCTAGAATTATAGATGATCTTTTGCTTTGAATCAAATTATTGGATACTCGAATTCTGTGTTTTCTTTCTGAAAGACTTGACAATAATTGAAATTTTCAATTTTTTCCACACTGATCTTAGACAATGTGTAGCGAGTACAATAGAAAATTATAATGATTGAACAAAGAGCCAAAATTTGTCCGCCTCCAACCTCCACATCAGGTTGTTTACGTGGTAGGAGTGAAGCATAATGGGTGTGCGTACGGGTCATGGATGGGTTGATGAGTAGGTGGGCAAATGGTCAGGTAGATGGATCATCTGGTCCGGTCTGGAACAGTTTGGCACAATCCTTCACGGTTTGGTACGATCTGGGACGTTTTGGTATGGTATTGGATAGTATGGTCTAGTCTGGTACGGTCTGAAATCGTTTGGAATGGTCTTGGGCGGTCTGGAAGAGTCTTGGGCGGTCTGGCCTAGGCTGGATTGCTCAAAATATGATATGTGGTCGTGTGTGCCATGGGTGGGATGCAAGGGAGATTCAGTGGATGGGTAGGTTGATGGTCAGGTGGATGGGCGGATTGGTTGATGAGTGGGTGGCTAGACGGGCTGCGGGATGGTTATGAGTATTAGTAGTCTCAATTCAATAAAATGTCATATTCATGGAATTCATAGGGAAACTCTTCTCCATATCATCAATCGATCATTACCCGTCAACACACAAATATAGTTTCTGAGCTACAAAATCATGCCAGAGGCCTCTGACTCATCAGAAACATTTACAAGCCGATAGAATGACGAGAAGAGTCAAAGTTGCGAAACGCTGTTCTCCAAAAATTTATAGCAAAATGTATATGACTCCAAATCAAGATTATATTGTACTATTCTGGATTCTCAAGAAATGAAGTTTGTAGTTTGTTGGATGCTCTTGGTTGTCACTGTCGTTTGAAGCGGGAGAGGGGGGGGGCGAAGATGACATAGTTTCATCAAGAAAAGTAGTCCATAAAGATATCATCTAACAAAGTGTTTTCAGAGGACAATGTAACTAACATGAAAGGCATCAAAACACCTATTGAACCCCTCCAAGTAGGATTTAGAATGAGTACCGTTCTGATTGGGAGCCCTTGTCTGTCGAGGCTCGACATATTCATAAAATTGCATGAGTTTGAAACAACTTATGATTGACAAGAAGAGGATCTGGGTCCATTTCGGTAGTAGTCTTCTCTTCCCATGACCTGCCATGACTTTCTAAGTGCAATCCTCACAACCCATGAGATCATTAAATCTTCCAAAATTTCCAATTGACCCCCTTCTTCTCATGATCTCAAAAACCTCTAACCAATTCTCATCCTCACATACCCTACTCTCAAAAAACCAGTATCTCTTGTATAAAAGTTTTACAGCATCAGAATAGTGCATCCACGCGAAAGTCGTGACTCATTTCCTCAACCACAAACAATGGGTTCGTAAAATACTGTACCACAACAGCAAGCTTCTCTCCTAGTCCTATGACTTTAAATATACTTGAACTCGATGAAAGAAAATGAGAGAAAGAATATAGACTCTTACCGTGATGAGAAGGAATCTAGATTGGAACCAAGCGCCGCAGCATCCAAAGAAGGCCACAACGAAGGTGACGCCTCCAATGGCTAACACCAACACGTCCAAAGACGCATAACTGTGCTGAGGTACAAGAGTTCCGTACTCGTACGGATAATTGAATCGCATCCATAGACCAGCTCCCAACATTCCACAAGCGCACAACTGCAAGACAACATCATTCGAATCAAGTCAAAGTCAAACCAGAATTACTATCTATCTATAGTAGATAAAAGTATATGAGGTTACAGATGTTCAGTACAGAAGCCAATAGACTATATTTCCAAGATATTACACGGTCTATGATTACGAGAGGACTCCTGGATTTATATTGCTTGCTTTTATTATATCTTGTATTAGTATCTGTATAGTTTGATGCTTCCGGAACGAGTCGATTTTACTTGAAGATTGTAAGATGGATTCGCGTGAAGAAGCTGAGGCTGTAATAAGTGTATAGAAAGCTGAAGAGTTCGTTTAATGAGGGGGGAAAATGAGTTTTGCGTTTATGGATGGGTTCTTTTTGAAGTGGAAGACAGAGATGTAATTTGAGAGCGGACTTATTCTTTATTTTTGAACTTGTTCGGTCGATATTTTCAGTTATTATGTCTTGTACTTGGAAATATTCCAGATCACGAGAAACATTTTATGACCGTGGCTTTTGTTTGGCAAGAAAATTGGAGCAATTGATCTACCTGAGTATATTATTATTATTAAGTATCTTTTGTCTGGAAGTAATTTATAGCGTTGAGATTCTAGAGGTTGAAACATACACGTTCAATCATTTTCTTGCAATGGTACTGACCACAAGTTGTTACAACTTTCAATGGATGTCTAGATTTTGACTTTTTACATCAAAATTTCTTAATGAGTATCCATTCGTAATAAAAAATGGACTCGTGGATACCCTGTTTTTTCATCATTAGGAAAAAGTTTCATCAGAGAAATTTCAGAGAAATCCAGTGATATGATTTGATTAATGTGGGCCTTGATCTTCCACATTTGACTCTAAAAAGTAAACTGATTAATAGGATTAGCGTAAGTAGTCACGAAAGTGCGTTCATTTTTAACATACGTATGACTTGTTATGACATTCCTTTTCACTTGGATTAATATCCATATATACACCATATCAAATTATTTCAACGCATAAAATGTACGGGGAGTCCATTTCACTTTCGGATTCATGAAAGCATGTAGAATGTGACGCTACACAAGTTCAAAAGCTGGATAATTGAGGCTGAGTCCTGAGGCGACAAAGCGAAAAATTACGTCGTTGACGATAAAACTTTCTCGAGAGTAAAAATGAGTCTCCTCCTTTATTATATATCTCAGCGCTTCTTCGAAATTTCAATCTAAACACCATCATCACTTGTTATTGCTATGTAAAGTTACGTATCAGTTCATTGACACGTGTTCATTAGCAAATAATATTCAAGGATACATGAATGTATCCATAAATTCTTGCTACACAGGAAGTACATGCCAATCATAGAATCGAATACACATATATTTGAGCTAGAAAGTTGTGATTGATCACTAATTTTCTTCGATGTTGGAGAGCTGGCTGGTAATTGATGGAATGATTGTATGAATTCTGGGTATTCGTAAAAGTGCTTGATAATCGTATAAGGATGATTCTCTTTTTACACAAGGCTCAAGAAGATCTTGTCAAGATGCTGTCTCCTGTCCGTGAAAAACTTGTTAGGCGAAGATAGTATTTCAGATTCTAAAAATTGACATCTCAACTGATCTTAGCGAGAGATATCACCACATGATGATCACTATGATGGATTCATTTTGAATGATCACGGATACTTTAGCAAAGTATATCACTCTCAACACGTTTACTGCGAGGGGTCCCACCAGTGGGACCCACGATTTTTCGTTTTCCAATCTCTACCGCCGATTGATATCTCGAAAAATACCAAAGATCAATAACAAAGTCTTACTCTGCTAAGGATATGAACAATGGAATAAAAAAAATTTACTTTCATACGAACATGTTCACCAGAACACAGGAGTGCAGTTCATGACTGGAATTTATGAATGAATGGTGAAACTTCTTCTCACAAAATCACCCATCAGTATTTTTTCATTAGAGGTAAAGTGATTGATGCATAAAATAATAATCCTATCTTGTTCACGAAACTGTGACTATTTATTGAAAAAGGGCGGCGTATTTTTAAAATTGAACGATGATGATGAATAATGATCACTAGATTGGGGAAATATAAGATCATCAACCTCCCAATTTCTAACAATGTTCCAATTGAGATAGGGTTGTAAGAATATTTTTCATGGATTATTGACTTGGAAAATGACGTGAAAGTCTGAACTTGCTTCCTTTATTGATTTTTTGTTTTTCATGATTCCATCACACCCGCAGCTATGTCTCACTTTCTTCACCACCAAAATTTCTTGTGAAACGGTTAAAAATCATTCAGTTGCAACTGGAGATTCTAGGATTGTTTCGATTATTCTACTTACTTATTTTATCATGGGTATACCATGGGAATCAAATACCTATCTTTTCCTGAGAGACATTCAAATCGAAGAATAAGGATGTGATGTCAATTTGGCGCCTTGGACCTATGAGGCATGGTATGATATCATAAAATATGAAATGATGCCAAGTAGATGACATATCTATATCGGTTGACCTCTCTGGCAACTCAGAATTTGATACAAAATTTTGGCACTTTCCTCAAAAAATTCATATCGAAACCCAAATGTCATTGTACTCATGTGAAGTTTCTCGTGCTCATTTTTGTCATGATTAAATCCCCATCAGACCTCCCACAATCAAAATACGGTATACTCTTAAATACAAGCAAACATCAGAATGAATGAATCAGCTCTTTATTAGATGAGATTAATCCCGGGGGCATCGCAATATCGAACCAAGAAATAAATAATAGCAGCTCTTACTCGCAAAGATTTCAATCATCAATCAGCCACATCGATCATCGCACTTTCACTCACACAATATATTCCTTTAAATACAATTCAGGTATAGGCCTCTGAATATAACTGTGCAAGTGTGCAACATTATCTCTGATGCAGCAGCAGGTACATACACAAAACGTGGGCTGCACGACTACTGTAACCTTAAGCCCTGCGGGGAAAGCTGTTAGCCAAAGATGTCTTTAGAGAAACCACTATGCTCTTTTCTCTTGTATCAAGAAGATAATAGGACGCTTCTCTCATTAGAAAACCATGACAAGTGCTTTTGTAAAGTAGCTGATGGCCTCAACTGATTTGAAGAGCATTTTCTAATATACATATCTACAGGGAACTTATTTTTCATTCGTCCTTTTGGTCGTTCAATAATTTGAAGAAATTTCATTTCGTTCGTTATAGAAGACTAGATTGACTGAAATACTTATACTCATGTCTTGATAATTTCAACTTTATGCGCAAGTGCATACCAAAGTTGGCTGAGAACCAACTTATTTGGATTATACACCTTTTAATTTGGCTCTCATTAAGCTTGCATTATTTTTCTGTTGAATTTTCACTGTAAGAAATAAGCAACATATTTTCAACGCCTTTGGTTGGAATTTAGCCTCGTGCTTGACTGTCCGAAAGAACGACAACCCACGTGTTGTGCGTTAGTTGCGTGCGTGAACGATAATTCTGTATGAGATCAATAACAATTTTTGTCACAGTTTATCGTGAACAAATAGAAATGAACATCGGTGGCATTGCTGTGAACCTTTTCGGTCAAAAATTTAGGTTAAGCGACGTCTTCACGATTCAGTGTCCGGATTGGTGACCAACCGGTTGGGACTGCCATGCTTGGTTCGAGCAAAAAATTCACCGACTTTTTCATGGGTATAACACGGTACCTATAAGACTAAGGTGGTCTACCAAGTGACATTTTTAGGTCAGAAAAACCTGTTTCATCAATTATTCTTGTAAACAAATAGGGAAAAACATCAGCGGTGGCCACGCGAGCATTTCCGGTCAAAAATTCAGGTTAAACAACGTTTGGGCGGTGGTCGTATCCGGATTGGTGACATTTTGGTTGAATTTCAACCATGGTTGAAATCGGCCTGCAGGTCGAGTAAAATTATCAATTCATTCATGTGGTTCGGTTGCATTCCAATCCGATTAGTTGACTTTTCAACCACTGAAGTTGAAAATTTTGATTGGAATTCATAACATTTTCCACAGTGTTGATTTGGAGTGTTTTATTTTATCTGTCACTAAATTTTCATTGAGATACTCACTATCTGAGTGAAATGAAGATTGGAATCTCATACAGTCAAAAATCATCTTCATCATTGAAAGTATTAGTAATAAACATTAAAATTGAATGCAATCTTGAAAATATAACCATTGTCTGGAATACTAGAGATCCCCTGAGTGAAATTAATTCACATATATTTTGGAGTTTAGATGAATCTCGAACTCAATGACAGATTGGCTAAGCGAATTTTTATAAACTGGATCGACGATTATTGATCGTTTCTACTTATGAAAAATCTCTCAAATTGACGGAAAGTACAATAGAGAAGAATTGAAATATATTTCTTAATATATTGTTTGAATGACGAAAATTTATCGATTTGCATTTTTATGGGTCAGAAGTGAAAACAACCTACGAAACTTCAAACAGCTTCACAAATTTTGCAGAAAGTAACAATGGGCAATAGTAGCCCATTACCGATAATCATCTACAATTCACTTTTCAGCTTTCAAACGATCGCTAACGGCTGGCTAAATTCCTCAAAAGGTTTTGTCTCGTACAGTCTTCCAATTCTGATTCCAAGCAACTGAGGAAACAAAAACGAGTCTACGTAGTCTTGTAAACGTGAAAGCCCAAGCCTAACATATTCTTTCGTTGCATGGCGCGTTGACCTGGTTGCTGCTTCAGCGCGTGTCTCGGGACAATATTTCTCTTTTATCTCGAACTGCGCGGGATAATATTTGTTGACTCAAAAGTGCAGAAAATGAGACGAGTTATACTTCAACAAAAATCATCATTTTCAGCAGTTATCTCATTTGTTGTAAGAATTTTAATAGAGGGAAGTGATATGATGTATTTTTCACTTTATGAGAAGTGACGTGCCAGTGTTGCAGGTTTATAAAGGTGGTAAATGAGTGTGAAAAAGGAATTAAGAGGCAATTTCGTTCATCCCTGATTCTTGCGATAGTACTCTGCGAATGTGACTTCAGTCTTTAACAACAAACTGAAATTTAAAACACCATGAATGCACAGTCAAAAAAATGTTTACGCTGACTATTGAATTTTCTTCAAAGCTTCCCTTAGATAGTTTATTTCAAGGAGTGGATGCCAAAATTCAAGATTGAGTACCAAACTTTCAGATCAGCCGAGATCAAACATATGATATAATTGTAAAAAAAAACCACACTACGATCAATTAAATGCAATATCGTCTCGAAAAATTGCCTCTTGATATCAATGACTTGGGTGTGAAACTGTGTCAAAGAGCGTGTACTCTTGAACCCTTAATGTATGGGTAAGGAGTTTGACTTTCTGAATCGTCACTGATAGAATATTTCTGATCGAGTGAAAGATGCGTGATATTGGAAAGTGATGGTCATACAGAATGAAGAGAGCCTACTGACCCAGATGAGGACATTGAGCGTGCAGAAGACGTGCCTGATGCACGTGTAGCCGGTGCGACCCATGATGCAGTCCCTTTGGGATTTCAGCTTGTTATTCGATTCAGGTTTTTCCTGTAAAAAATGAGATTCAGTATTAATGAAGTGGCTGGGATCTGGAATTGGGATTCGCTATTTCATTTTGTACTAAAGTTGATGAAGATAATTAAAAATAAGGCTATGTGGAGATAAATTTTTCGTGCTTTTACAGTCACTTCTATCTACATTTGTGTGAATCAAGTGCATGATTTCAACATCATTCGGGATTTCTGGATGCAAATTCAATGGGATTGGATTTAAAAAAAGTGAAAAATGAACAGTCTACCGCGAATTGTTTTTCTTCCTGCTTTTGTCAGCATACAATATACTTGTATGTTTCTGTCACGTCATTTAGTTGTACAATTTTTCCAAGATATTTGCAATTTTGTAAATCGAAAAGTTCACCAAAATTCATAATTTATCACAGTGAGGCTCAATATTCAATGGCGCACCCAAAAATCGTTTCAAGATGATAAGAGTTGAAATTAAAATACCATAACCAAAAAAATTTTGTCACAATTCATCATGATGAAATATTCAAAATTACGTATCAAAAAGAGGTAACTGATCCATTTTTCATCTTCCTCGTTGTCAGTTATCAAATTGATAAAAATCACGTAAGATAATCGACGAGAAATTTTACAAAATTCTATAAATTCTCACTCATCTGGATGATTCCAGAATAAAACAGAATTTACGAATTTCGCCATTGTAGAATTGCCGAAAAATGTCTCAAAAAATGTGGTACATGGCTATCAATATCAGTCGATGTTAACAATAATCATTGTACCTCAAAGAACTCTTGATCAAAATTATCCACCACGTACATAAAAGAACAAATACATGCTAATTTGGTTTCTGTCCACGCCCTTTCCATTCGTATTTTGAGTGAGTTTACTCTCCCTCTCTATCTTTCGTCACTTTTTTTTCTGTCTCTCGGTCCAGACCAGACAGAACCTACGCGCGCGTCAGCGACGGTCGCTCAATGGCAGGAAGTATTTAATAAAGGAATCTCCTCAATTTTAAGCTTGGATAATAAGCTTCATGAGTGCGGGAATTAGCGTTTTCAATTAGCGTGGTGAAAAACAAGTTTATTCCATAGCTGATCTAATTTACATGTTGGACACATACACACTCGTACTTGCACATTTTTATATAGACACTTATCTCGTCACTCTCTATAAGCTTACTCGAGAAAGTGGAATTGGGATTCCTGACTGACACTGAAATATATTCATTTGAATTTCAAGTAATGTTAAATTTCATGCAAATTCTTCATTTGAAAATTTACTAAGTATTCGGCAAGATTATTAATGTATTACCCTAGCTTGGAATTTTTTAAAGGTGCAAAAAATTTCAAAATTTTTCCGTATTTGGAATCCACAAGTATGTTTCGAAGTATTATCGCAATTGAGATATCCAAAAAATTAATCTCTAAGCCACGGAATCATTCGATTAATCACCGCCGATTTACGATCCATTCTCTTATTTCTGAATCAATTCTGAACTAAAAATTCGATTCGACACTAGTTACAGATCGTCATTTACGAGTACGATGGTTTTACGTGTGATATACAACACTATAGAAATATCCACGTATATTCTGGCATTTGCTAAAATTGACGAGACGGTGAAGTCGATCGGATTATTATTGACACAGGTGTATACATCACTCGATATCAAATGATCCCGAATAAGTTTCTATTGAGCGCCAAATCTCTATCACACTCGTAAATTTCTTCTTCATTAGCAACTGTCACGTGTCAAAATTCACCAAGTTCATATAAATTTTCAAAATTTGCACAGCTCACAAAAAAATCTCACCGGGAATCTTTCACTATCCAGCAGTCTGAAGATTCTTCAATCAGAATTATTATTATTTTTTTTTACAGCATACCACACATTTCACAATTTTCCACAATAAACAGTCCACCAAAGTCTCGATGCAAAACACTGTCAAAGCCACTGCTCTTTCAACTTTTTTGTAATTTCTAAACTTCAAAATTTTACAGTAATGATTGTAAAATTATCCAGGGCACGTGAAGCAATACGAAGATTTCAAGAAGAGTAAAGGTGATGAGCGCGCACTCGATCTTTTGACGCGCGCACACTCCTCGCGTTCAAGAGTTCCACGCGCGAGTGAAAAGTGTGATGCCGGTCGACTTGCTCGATCGGTTCACTTCACTCATTCCTTCTCTCTCATACATACGGACTTCCTTGTAAATTTTACCCCCTCCCATATACGTATATATGTATATACATATTTCTTTTACTCCGTCCTTCCAAGGTATCGCCTGCGGAAAATACCTATATAACCCCTTTCTCTCATACATGCAAGTATATTTCTATCTATGAGTGTGTACTTTGTTTATTATCGAGTACGTGCTCTCCATCTTCTAATATTATCCACATCCATGGAGTAAGAATATATTTTCATTTTTGAAACACGCGCCGACGGGCACATACATTTAACGCACTTTTTTGCATACACAACTCTAAAAAGTTGTATACATGAGTAACTTATATCTAAATGTAGATTTCGAATGTCTATATTCGTTTTCGATGTATGTATATATAAACCGTTCGCTGATAGCTGAACCTGTTTCTCCACTTGCAATTTTTGATTTCCGCGCTCTGGGGCTCAGAATACACTTACAGTATACAGTACAGAGTATGGTTTATACTAATGCATACTAGCGATCTATATTCATAAAGGTAAAACTTGTATTTAGAACGGAATGTTTTTGAGGGTTCGTTTTGCCCGTTACGATATATTACATATCACGTTGTGCATATTTGAATTGCGTAAGATTGAGACCCGAAGCTTTGCGATCGTTTTTCAAGGAAATATTTTCTGTTATGAGCTTATGTAAATTATGATATCGATATTTTGTATCCAAGTAGAAAGTCTTTCGAATCGATGCGTATATTTTACGCATGAATTGATTCACTTTACGCAGTCAATGACCCCTGTTATTGTCATTGGAAAATTCGTACACCTGTGTTGAGACTCAAATTTGGGATTATTGAGGTACTATGCAGGCGAGATTTTTCATTATTATTCTAACCAAAAAATTCCACCCACAGTCGTGGTTTTAGGGTTTTTAGGATGAAAAATCATGATTGTCCTGTGCTCACAGGCTCATTTCACTGTTGAATGTCAAGAAATAGATTTCAAGTTAATCACAACAAAACTTTTTTAACCGTGGAGAACGGATTTTGATGAAAATTTTTTTACATGTGCTTTGAAGAATGAAGATGCGCCTCATCTCATCATTTCATTTAGTTGAATTTTTACTTCTTATAGAATTCTACAGTGTCGAAAATCTGAAAAAAAACTTGATCAGATGATTTTTTAGATGATTAGATGATTTGGTCAACTCTTGTCCAAATAATCAGGTTGCATGATTGTAAAGTAAAATATATGAACGAAATAGTATTTTTCGATTCGAAGTAGGGAAGTTTGATTTTGGTTTTCGAGTGATTGTTTTCGGCCCGAGCCCTGGCGAGGGTCGAAATTAGCACAAGTAAAGCAAAAGAACTTAACGCCCGAGTATCGAAATACGTTTTTTATAATACTTGACCGTAAAGTTGGTGCGTAAAGCACAGCGACCGTGCGTAAAGCAGTACTTTACGCATGAGCGATCGTAAAGCAATTGCTTTACGCACGGTCGTATTGCTTTACACCTTATTTCTGAATTTGTGAAAATTTTCTGGACTACGGCGAATTCAAAGAAAATCGTGCTATAATTGGGCCCAATAGAGAAAAGTCCAATTCTCCTCTATCGACCTCGGGCCGATGCCGTTTTTATTTCCCGCCTGCCCCGGCGTCGCGGACTATTTTCCAATGGAATACAAATTATTGTTATTCAAGGAAAGTAATGACAGCTATCGACCATGCACTTGCAAGAACTCCATTGATCTTGAAATAGGCCCGCATTTTGAAACTGAAAAATATTATTTAGTTGACAGTATGAATACTCTCTTTTGTATGTCGTTCTGGGAACAAATTCTCGTAAGAAGAATCTCGATCTTCATAGAATCATTCTTTCCAAATCACAAATTTCTTTTCGAGATGTGTAACATTGAATTGAATCACAAGGCGGGATCCAGTGCCCGAATAATTTGATAAGAACAGTTGATCACCTCAATGTGATTGGATGAACATGTGGAAAGTATTCAGTGATGGGTGGTAATTTTTAACCATAATCGCAGTCTCGCGATTTTCAATACTGTATCTTACAATCGCTAGAAATCTCTTCTTCAAAGGAATTGACCGATAAAATCTCCTGTTTTTCGTCGGTAGGGTGGAGTTGAAAGCTCATGAAGAATTCTTTCTATCACTTGAATTTTTCTTGGCGGAGGGCTGCATTATTAACAAGAGATTACCAATATTACCAATAGATCGATCGTCTCGTTTACAAAAATCTCTGACAGACCTCAATTCTTCCCGATCTTCGGTTCAAGTTCACATCAGATGTAATGCACATCAGAATTTTTTTCTCAAGTGGCTCCGCCCCCACACCCCCCCGCCGGGGGCTTCGCCCCCTGGGCTCCCACCAGGGGTTGCACCCCTGGACCCCGCTCCGATCCCCCACGAGCCCACGACTGATTACTCGACTCCTATGAGAACAATACCTCATTGAGCCCTGCTTCGGTATACACGATACTTTCGTATTCTGAAGTATACGTCAAACGAGAGAACCCTGCACTCATTCTACTATCACTTGTTCACACTCAATCACGAGATAAATCTCAGCGCAAGTGAAATTGGAATTATCCTTAGATGATACCATCCTCTATTAAGTTCGGACAGACTAATATCCATGATAGGTCCGAAATTTTCCTCAACCCTGTCTCACCCCTGCGCTTCGCCTGCTCGGAAATATCTGGGGCTTGTTAATCGCGCATTAGCAACTTTCCGGTCAGTATTATAAAAAATGTAATACGCATTTCTGGCGAAAGCTTTCCACTCTCGTGCAAACTTTCCGCCCTCATGTGATGCTTTCCGCACGGTTGAGATTGCTTTCCACCCTCGTCGCTACGCTCCTCGGGCGTAAAGCAACTCAACCGTGCGTAAAGCATCACAATCGTGCGTAAAGCGACTTTTTCGCCATCGGTGCGTATAATACTATTTCGATCGACTGGGCGTAAAGTAAACGAAAACTACCGTGCGTAAAGCAGTGCTTTACGCACAGTCGATCGAAAAATTTATTCATATCGACTCAATCCTGATCATATGTAGATCTAAAGCCACAAACTTTTTTTTTTATTAGGCTTTATCAGCCTTTCGCAGGGCTATTGTACAAATAAACAGTAACGGTCAAACATTAGATTTGCAGCTCACGATTTTTCAGAAATTTCATCATAATAGTACATATTTTATCCCACAAACTTTGATGGTAGCCCGCCAATATTGTCCATTTTTCATTCCTCGGAAAGCTCAATTACAGAGACCTAAAGGGCTAAAAAATAATCATTATTTTTCAAAGAGTCTGAACAAGACAATCTTTCCAAACATGTTTTTCAAAAAGAAAACTTTTACAAATGCTTTTAATGTCGCAAAAACAATTGAACTCACCAAATATCCTATTTTGGATTCTCCAATTTCCAAAATGTAAAATGAATTTAAATCAGCCAATTGGAAAGCTCGCTTTCAGAAAAGAATTCTTTCACCTCGGACAATTCGTGACAAAGGTGTTCCCTATGCAACTCATCATCACAAGAAGCACGTGTTACCTATGGAATGCGATCACCTCAAAAAACGTCTCGTAAAACAGCGTATAGCAAGCAAAAGCATCTCATCAACATTCTCTCTCGCACAAGTTCAAAATTCTTTCCATATACTCATCACACTGACACACCACTCATCAAAATACAAAAATCCCAACCTCAAAATTTCTCTGACTCTCATGATTCACCGTACTTCATCTATTATACTCATACCCTCATCCAAAGCCAAACTCTATTCTCTTATACACAGTCATAGCTATAGCTCACATGAACTGCATCAGCGTTTAAAGCTCAGCATAGTCGACTTGTAGGTCTTGTAACGGGACCCATATAATCTTGTATAGCCTCGAGAGACTCTTATTCAAGTGTAAAACACTCAAAGGGCCCCGCAAGGCTGCTCTCCTTGTATAACCTACTCCTGTAATGCACATAACACAGACAAGACAGAGGTATAGACTACACGTTCACCGTCACGTCCATTACACTATCACAAGAGCGTATCTCTTGCTTATGGAATTTTTGAACGTGCGAGAGATTCCCGCCTTCACTTTAAACGCCGACGCGATTTGAGATGTTTGCCGCGTGAACGGGTTATTTGACTGTGTATCTCGAGAATTCTCGCGAGGTTCAAATGAAAAATGTGTGTACACACCTCTTTCTGTTTGTTTTATGGGATCTCTTGGGGTTTGGGGCGTCTTTTTTGGGCCTAATGGTTTTTTGGAGATTCATTGCCTTTGGGAGATTATTTGGATGGGATGAGTTGAGTATGGAGATGAGAGATGAGAAATTTGTGGCTCATTTACTAAACACTAAACAGTGGCTATCTCTGAATGGACGTTCTTGAGCTTGTTTAATGCTTTTTTGGTTGGGTGTTCTATGGGATTTATGATCGACAATCTTTCGAATCGAAACTTGTAGTTGATTCTCTAGAGAGTTTGTTCGAAGCTTGAATATTGCCTGGAGTGCTTTTCGAATTTTAGCGTACAGAACAGGCATGATTTTATTAGGATCATAATCAGCTAGACAAAGGAGCTTCTTGGGCGCATGTTTCATCCTACTTGAATAAATACTCAAGAACAATGATCTGGAACTGCTGAGCTTCATCAAAAGTGCGTGAGAAAGCTTTCGTATCGATTTGAGAATCAGAAGAAATGTTTTCTAAAACATTGCAATCATTTAAACAATACTTCAAATTTTCATCACTAAGCTTTATGCAAGAGGATATTGCTTCTGGGCACCTATGTATCAAGAACTGTGTTGGTAATCAGAACTATATTGCTTATAATCCAATTGGGCAGTCTGTTTAGAACTTAGGAAAATCTTTGACTATATAAAAGTCAAAGTGAACAGAAAAATCGACGACGAGAGTAATATTTGAACAAATCTGGAAAAACTTTTTTGTTCCTGAGTTGATGTTTGGCATCTTAAGATCAAATACCAATCCTGATGGGTCAAGTTTGCAGTCACGATCATCAAGACACCACATACGGTCTAGTTTGGGTTGAAAAAGCAGCCCAGGGACGGAAAGATTTTTCAGAATTGTTCAGATATTACGTCCGGCGAGTGTACGCGCACTGACGTATTGCTCAAGTAACTTGATGATTCTTTGAGCATGGAAGAAAAGAAATTCAATTTGTCAACTCGATGGCATGGAATCTTAAGAGGAATGAATATAAATCATGATGGCAGTTAGACTGATTCAAGATTCTATCGTGACTATATAAGCAATACCAGTGGATTTTCTTAGCTAAAAAGTTTAGGAGGACGAAGAGAATTTACCTTAATCAGAAGTCTATACTGAAAGATATATCCTTCTATGAGATACTCTCGCATCTAGAAAATCACTGTTCAAAACATCGAGGCCGACTGAAGACTGTATGCTTACATTACTTTGAATTGAATACCTTTGGGCCAAGATGATGCTCACCACAAGCAAAATACCGGCCGGAAAGGCGTGACCACGACGCGTGCGATGCTCAAGTTGCTCATTTCATTTCACGAGTTGCACTTACGTGGACGATTCTCGTATTTCACGAGACATCTTCCACAACTAAACTACATACTCAAGTATGTAAGTATTGCACGTATCTGTATAACATATCGTCTGCACACACATTTGCATACAAGCTGTACATTTTTGGCTCATAGTGGTAACCACGCACGCTCCATAAAAATTTACTTTTATACAACGTGTGTATACATTCGCAACTTCTTATCTTTCACGAGTGTGAAGTTTGAGCCATACGACACGATGGATTTGGAAGGCGGAAAAGTTAATAATTTTAGGTATCCCCAGGATCCTTTTCCAAAAAAAGATCGAAATGTCGTTCTGTCTGTGAGTTTTAGAATGAAGTTGTTTTTCAATTTTTCCATTCCAAAAGATAGGTGAAAAATTGCCTTTTTGACACATTGTGCTAGAAAGTAACTTTTCCGCAGAAAATTTTCCACTTTCTCTCACAGTTTGTCAAAAAATAGTATTCGATACACGGGTGCAGAACTTATTTTTCCACCCTTGTATCGAAATGTACTATTTTCGCAATTTTTCGTCTCTTTCGTGATTTTTTCGTAATAAGTCGGATAAGATGAGTTTTATCGAAAAAAGCGTGGGAAGTTTTCTGCGAATCTTTTGAAAATCTACAAGATCGTATACTCTCATTCATCCAGACATGAGAAACAGCCGCTGTGATATTCTCAAATGAAGGAAAAATATCGATGGAGCTTCGAGTGGAGCTTCGTAAATCTTCCTGCCTATTCCTGAAGTGTTTCCAATTACCCAAAGTACACCGAATTCTTCCGTATATGTGAGCACGCTGTTTCGAAGATTTTCAAAAAATCCACCAACAACTATTCTACCCATTATTCGTTAGAATTTATCCCTCCCGACTTATCACGGAAAAACCGCGAAAGAGACCATCTTTCTATATCTCATTTCTCATGGAAAAATTAAAAAAATGACTTCATTTCAAGATCTATTGACGGAAGATTTTGAACCTTTTCGGAAAATGATTCTAAGGGTACCTAAAATCATACCCCGCAGGAATTTTTTTCTTTCCTGAACCTTCTACTTACCCGCCTTCCACACCCACCGTAAGGAAGATTGAGAACCTCGACAATTGTGCGACGGAAGATTGAAAATGGAAGTGTCACGTTTTGTGCAGATACATTAGAGAAAAATTATTTTCATCAAGAGAAGGGCATTACATCTGTAAAGTAAACCGAGGGGTCAAGACGGGCTCAGTGACGAAATAGTGGGTCGAGGTACAAGTTTAGTGTAGAGTACATTTCCATGCAATAATAGAGTGCATTTGACAAATCAGGTGGAATTCAAATTTTTAGAGAGTGAGAGAGCAATTCAAGATGTTGTAAAAGAATTTTGAATAGAAGATAATTCTCTTTTCATGACTCAAACGCATGGTGAAACGCTGAAATGGAATCGAGATAAGTCAAGATGCGACAAAATCTCATTCGCAAATATTTTAAAGCCAAAGGGGCAAGAGTTCGCCAATATTCGTTCATTGTAACACTTGGTTGCATAAACTATAGTGGGACATCCTCAATGAGCTCGATGGTTCGCGCCATGTTTGTAGATCAAGGGCGCTCATAACGAGCAGTGCCCGTATCTATCCTTGAAATTCATTTCACACTCGAATCGAATTACAGGAGAAATAGTACCCAAAAAATAATGCCGCTAGATGAAATTCATGTGATGTACTTTCCATTATCATGATTTTGATCATAAAGATTCAACATATGATATCTAATTAATATCCAAATTCGATCGTGATGCATCGGCTAAAGCAATCCCTCTTCGATGAATTCATTCAATTCAAAACATTTGAGAAGACTTTAAAATCAACGATCAAGACAGAAATCGTGTTGTGGGGATAGTAATCTTCATCATATCCATCTCGATATTCGAAATTCTGCCATTCACAAAAGTTTTTGTGTCACAATAAATGATTCAAATCATAGAACTTGTACGGATCAAGATTTTGAATTATCTTACGTTTAATGAGCACCAGTATCAATGATCAGAATTTTTTCCAAAAATTATGATTTCTCTAATACCATCGAGAAAAATATTCCGAGCTATAAAAGTCTATAAAAAAATAGAATGATATTAACAAGCTTGGCATCTCCCATATAAAGAAGAGATCTCGCATCATTACAAACACATCAAATTGTTTATGATGACTTGGAATGTTACAAAGTATGCTATAATATATCAAGCTGGATGATTCTGGTATATTTTCCCGTTTAAAATAGACAAAATGAGCTCATATTCAGGATGTTTTTGTGTCATTGTACAATGCGTCTAGCAATAGCTCTAAACAGTTGTCCCTTTTAACTGTAAACTGCTCTCACAAGTAACACAATTGTGTGCTAAGAATGTGAATGAGCATTGCAATGGAGAGACGTGATCTGACAGACGAAAGAGTTGAACAAAGAGTATATATCGGGGCAAGATGCATGGATAACGAATGAGCACAAAAGGCATGACGCAGAATCGACACCATGAATTGGCAGTCATTTCCGAAGCTCAATTGGGTTATGATGAATGAAATTACGGTAGTCAATACAACAAGATTTTGTTAGATCAACAATGTCTGGGGAATTCAATTATTGACATTGGTTATGAATTTGAATGTATCCATATCATTTTCTCCGACTTGCAAATATTATATACATTCATCCACACCAGCTTTTTGCACTCATTTGATAAGTAACTTTATGACACGTGTCTATTACGACAAGATATGATCGGACAATTTGTGATGCGAGAAAGTATTTACAAACTAATCGACATTATCTGCATTGCTGATACGGTTGCTCTTTCATGCAGAAAGTGCAATTAGTTTATGAGTTTGTAATTTTGAACAAGTATCCGTAACAAAGTTTTTTTCATTTTTAAACTAAAGGTTATTGAGTATTCTTTGGCATACCTTACTTTGTAGGTGGATATTCGATTTCCCCTAGCCAAAAACAATTTTGGATAACTTCTAAATTACGGCATTAAAAGTTTACTAATAACATTCTCTTCTACGGACTGTACCGTGATTGATAATAAAATTGATCCATCGGCGGGAATCTGTGATACTGTTTTCTCCACTAAAGATTCACTTGATTGAGATCAAATGACTCAAGTTCGTTGGTCAGAAGTTATAGAGGCTCCATTCAGGAGATTTTTCGTTGAAAAAATTCACCTCTCAATTTCATGAGTAATTTTGTAGATTTTTCGTTCTTGATGTGTTGATTATTTGGTCTCATCGATCTTGAAGGACCGTCCTTTAAGATCGATGAGACCAAATAATCAACTCATATATCACCTCTCAATTGTTATGGTAGCAATCTGACTGAATCTATTTATTTACTACGGTGATGGATTATGAGTCCAGGTAAAACTCCGTATTCGCGATTATCGCTTATTTGCGGACGGGAAAATGGTTCTCTATCTTAATTTTACCATAAAAGTAATGCTTCGGTATTCGCAGAAAATTTTTTCGGAACGGATCGCCCGCGAATTCGGAGTTTCACCTGTACGTGGAGATACCTCTAATCTTGGTAAAAATGAATCATATATATAAACTTGGAATGAAACCGTTTCAGAAATGTATTCTTCATTGGATGGATTTGAACAATTAGTTCCCGACATAGGAGATTGACCATGTGACCAAAATACGCACACCATTCATCAACGGCTATAATTATACAATGAATGACATCAACGAAATTCGATGATAAGGCATCACAATAACAAACTCCACATTATATAATTACACCAAGAATAATTAGCTATCATTACAATCACCAGTCCAAAAATTATCTAAAAAATTCCAAAAATTTTCTACGGTCTACTAATCAAGGCCAATGACACATATTTCATATAAGGTATCGTCATAATACATTATGATATCGAGCGAGTAAGGCTCTGATTATCTCTAAAAACTGATGCTCTACAACAGTAGCTCACGGCCAAAAATGTATGAAAAGAGGAGGTCAATCCAAAGCGAAAATCAAGCATCGGCCCTCATCGTCGGTCGTTCGTCGCAAGCGCGCAATAGCCGCGTATTTATACGGCAAGCTGAGAGGCACATCAGGCAAAAGCTCTCTCGTAGCTAATGAGCGATTCAAGCGAGACTCGAGGGGCCACATCACATCACAAACGGTCCCTCCGCTTCCTGCCAATTGCGGGCAATTTGAAATTATCTATGATCCCCACACGTCAGGCTATGTATACAGAGCAGAACATATGTATGATGCAGCTCCAACTCGTCAAAAACGTCTGGTGCTTACAACGTTTTTCGTGAATGTTCAAGTAGAACCAAATTCTGTCTGGGGCAAATATTTTCATCGATTTTGGTTTGATTTATGGACATAAAATTTTGATTCTTCATTCGACCATGGAATAGTTCTAGATAATAGATCAAGGTATCAAAATTGCATTCATCAAAACAAGCGTTTTTTCACGAAACACGCACAAATTTGACAAAATCATCAGGTGTACAAGTCGATTTGGCGATATTCTATGTTTTTAATCATAATGGCACAGATAACAGAAATTCTTCGTGCTTCACAACCAACGACCTGAAACTCCTTGGAATTCATACTCACAAAAATAGTAAAATTTGGGTCGCAATAATATCCCTGTCGAGTAACATAGCACGGATTTACAGGTTGTTCTCTTGACCAACATTTTTTAGGCCACAATGATGTACAGATTTCCAAACCAGATTCAATATGTTTTTTTTATACGAACAAATTTAACATGGTGACGGCTTTCAAACCAACTAACATTATAATAACTAAACCCCCTGCTAAAATCTGTCCACCCGAATCCCACGTATTGGGTTCTCTACGTGAAAGGGGTGAAGTTATGAAGTATTAAATGGGTGGCCGTATGGATCATAGGTGGTTTGGGGGGGGGGGTGGTTGAGTTCGCAGGGTGATGGATGGTCTGGTATGAAATGGTCTGAAACGGTCTAAAGCTATCCGATATGTTTTGGTATGGTCTGGTCCGATCCGGTGGGACATTTTGGCATGATCTTGTACGGTCTGAAATCGTTTGGAATGGTTCGGTATGGTTTGGAGCAGTTCGGAACGATCTAGCGTAGGCTGGGTTGCTCAAAGTATGATATGTGGTCGTGTGTGCCATGGGTGGAATGCAAGGGAGATTCAGTGGATGGGTAGGTTGATGGTCGGGCGGGTGGGTGAACAGGTTGATGAGTGGGTGGCTAGACCGGCTGCGGGATGGTTATGAGTTTTATAAGTGATTTAGGTAGATTTTTTCGTCCTTGATGGTTGATATACGGGTTGAATATTTGGTCTCGTCGATCTTGAAGGACGGTGGGAAACTAAATAAATTCCCAAAATTTCATGATGGAAATTTTATTGCAACGTTTCGTCCACTAGGTTTTGTGGACCTCATCAAGTTATAAGTATTAGTAGTCTCAATTCAAGAAAATGTCATATTCATGGACTTCATAGGGAATATCTTTTCCATATCATCAGTCGATCATCTGGCCTGTTGATCATTACCCATCATTTTCCAAATATCATTTATGAGCTGATGCAAGAGCATCTCAGGAGTCTCTGACTTATCAAGATCATTCACAAGCTGAACGATTGGTAGCGAGACAGGCAATAACGCTGGGACATAATGAAAGAGCTCCCACTATGATAATTTGACCAATTCACATGGACTTGAATTATCTTGGAACGAATTCAGATTTTGATAGAACCAACAGTGAATCATGATTGACTTTTGATCATTTTTATCATCCGTGTTACAATGATTCTTATATCGTTAGTGATCAGGGAAGGTTGTATTCTCACGGTTATCGATCTGTTCCATCAAAGATGTAACCAGTGATGACTTTTTTTGCAAACATTCATCTTGTCAGTAATATGCACACGCCCAAGACTTTGCAATTTCGAAGTATGAGTCTACGTGGGAATGCCCTGAAGTGGCGAATCGCTTAATTCTGCCCACGTGTTGACAGGATCTTCACGCGTTGAGCTTTCATGGGTATACTCGAGTAGGTTTGGATATATGTATGCACATGCAAGACTGACTCGTTCTCCGTTCAACTTAACGATAAATCTTGGAGAGTCGGCTACAGACTCCGAAAGTGGGAGTGATTTTTCAATTATTGTCGAGAATGTTTGCTTTTACATTTTGTCAAGTACTCTGACAATCTGTATACGAATATTCCATTTGAATATTGTTAGAAAGGTTAAATTATGCATCCGGAATCCACAAGCTCTTCCGGTAAGGCAATTTGAGTAATCTCGTCAGATCTATATTAATACATATATTCTCCAATATATGAATTGAAATGAATTTGAATGCATTTCACTTCATGATTTCTATTTGAGTAAATTTTAGAGTGCTGTTATGAAAGCAAGATGATATAGAGTAATTTAAAGTAATTCTTCAAAGCCATGAACCGATGAAATGGGATTAAATATTTCTTGAAGTAACTTCAACCAAAAAATTTCCATCAAAATGAGTCCAATTTTTCTAGCTATTTGTCCACCCTCACTCGAGTACAATTGAACAATTTCTATCACGGTGAGCACGTAATTTTTCAGCATGATGTGTATGGACTTCTTTATAAAGGTCTCAACTATCATTCATAGCATTACGGTCTGATTTTGCGCAAAATGTTCTTTTTAACCACCGCGAAAAATGCAGAGACAAGAGAATCTAAAGGAAACATCCCCAGGAAAATGTCTCAAAGAAATTTTTGATCGTGACTTTTGATAATGAAGAATTTTGGAGAAAGGAAACTTCTTGCATCGCAACCGTTAGAATGAAGAAAAAAATTCAAAACAATGTACAATATTCACCAATCTTCGAGGTAAATATATTTTTGAGTCATCAAAAATTTCATGAATTTCATAGCCATAAATGCAAAATCCTGGAACTCTTATCCTCGTAATTTTCATCCCAATTTGGATTATATAGAATACGAAACTAACGACTTTGAAATTTTATGAACTGTTGCGGAATTGTCAATTACTTTCAGGTATACACCCGAGACCTTTCTTCCAGATCTACATACAGCATGATCAGCTTTGATACCCTTAACTCTTCATCGTTTTTTCTTTACTTTCTCCTTCTTCTCCAAGTCTATCTGACACAGTTCATCAAGTGCAAGCTCCGAGCCACATAATCATCCACTCAAATAAACGAAAAAAGCAAACAAAATAGCCAATCATTTGACACTTTGTCCAGCCACGCATGAAAAGATGTCCATCACCATAACGATTCCATCATTAAAAGACCAACATAACACCAAGACGGAAAGTCTCATCCAACCATGACCAATTCAAATGTACTAAGTGATAGCTCCTACTGCGTGAGATCGGCCCACAGGGCACCTGTCGCTCGCTACACTTGATGCATACGTACACGGAACCGTACCACCCACGCATTAT
Source organism: Eretmocerus hayati (assembly GCA_029851415.1). Lineage (NCBI taxonomy): Eukaryota > Metazoa > Arthropoda > Insecta > Hymenoptera > Aphelinidae > Eretmocerus > Eretmocerus hayati. The sequence continues at coordinate 139,361,775 of CM056742.1, forward strand.
AAACTCCTACCATTTTAATTGTGTGCATGCAACGATGTACTATATTTCCTTCGAACAATTTTCGTTAGAGTATCTCTGGCAGGATAAATAGTTAAGGCAGGTGGGTAAAATACGATTGAAAATCGGTTACGAAGGTGTCTGTATAGTATAGAATCTCAGATCTCAAGAGAAAGCCTCGCGGAGCGCGAGAAAATTGGCACCGATCGTCCGTGGTTTACTGATGTGTTTGCTCGCTTTCATTTGCCCATGATTTTTCATCCCGCTAAAGCGATGAATACGACTCTCGCGTGGATTTGCATTCGAACATAAGTTTCTTGAGGTGTCAAGTGTTTTGACTATATAGCGATGGGCTTATATTATTTGCCTGTTTGGAATGGAATAGCTGGAAAAACGAAATCATGCTTTTAAAATCAAGTTACGAGGAGACCGTAGTAAGTGAGATAACTCATGAAATCATGCTCGTTAGTCTGTGATTTTTGCTGAGTTTTATGAATGTGGAGGACAAATATGTTAAATTAATGCTTTTGTGGCACGAGGTTTGGAGATTTTTTATCATTCTGCCACACGTTTGATGGTCATAAAAATAGAAGGACGTTCTTTGTTGACATTATCTGGTTTTATGATAGGTATGGAGCAGTTTGAGTCATTTGAGGTAAATGTGGATGACAAAATTTTATAAAGTTGTTACCAGATTATGTGCGCGCGGTTATATCTGCAAAATTCAAGATTACTATGGATATTTTGTTGTCGAACGTATTACCACTAAAGCATGGGTTATCATCTCATTTGACAGGTGTGATAGAATTAAGAAGAAGTCGATCGCCTACACGATATCCGTTATTGTACAGTTAGACAGGAATTGATCACTTGCGTAATTGAAAATGAATTCAGTTGCGTGAGCGATGTGTAGCTCTATATATAACCAGCAGAAAGTCTGTTACTAATTACATGGAGATGAATTTAGCAGTCGACTGCACATTGAAACAGGCTTGATGGTCACAAACATAACTGTTTGACAATGTTCAATGAGTACATGTACACTTTCATCGAGCAAGATCAATAGATTTTTGAGAATGACGAGCCTGACAATGGTATCGTATGATGAAAATATTTGAAAATAATTTCTGCCAGATAGTTCGAAAAATTACGAGCGACGGATATTGGATGATTCTTCATCGATATAATTCGAATAAAATTCTTGTTGAAACTTTTGTGATTCTTGTGTATGATTTTTTCTCAAATTTCGATCTAGATAAACGAGAAATATTCGAAGTGGGCACCAAAATTGTTAATGACACAAATTCACGGAGAAACGCATACGACAGAAAAAGTTTTGAGCTGTCGTGAGTCCGATTATGTGGACCTTTTGCCTGCGCGGCTCAAGCTCATCGGATCTAATAGTTCAGAAGCGAGTGACAGCCACATGAGCTGCAAGCTCGGTGCAAAATATACTATTTCTATCTCCTGTGCAAAAATGTGACTTTTTCGCAAATTTTTCGATTTTTACCCCACACAGATGTTGGAATAGTACATTTCGATACAAGGGCGGGAGTATTGGTTGGCGAGGGTCGGAATCATCGCTCGGAAGCGGAAACACCCCGCCCGAGAGTCGAATACTATTTTTTCATCGTCGGCGCGGGAAAGAAAATGAGAAAAACGGCTCTTTCCTGCACGCATGATGGAAATAATATACATTGTGTACGAGGAGCGCAAGTGAGAATTGGGGCGTAAGGATAGTTTGCAAAACGAGCCGGGTGAGCTGTGCAAGTCTTCAACCCCCAAACACACGCATTTGCACACGAATAACACATTGTATTTTCTGTCACGAGAGCCGCAAACACTCTCAGAAAATGCCATTAGGTAAGAGTGATAATTTTGATCGTATTCGACACTTGGACGGGAATATTGCTTTCCACAATCTCGTGATGATTTCAACGCTCATTTCTGCCTCAAAATGGAAAATGCCGCTCGGTTTATACGGAAACCCAAATCTCTGCCCTCATATCAAAATGCACTATTATTTACCCTCATAACGATTATCATTTTCTTCCAAAACCTACCGAAGAGAAAGTAATAATTTTGGAAAATGTGTTCATCTCATCGACGATCACATTTTCACCGAACCTCTCCACCCCCAAATACGATCATCCCAATTCATGCTCACAATATCCTCTTTTTTCATCTCATAATTTTCTCGTTTTTTGCATCTTTAGATTAAGCAATAACGCCATCATTCCCGCATCATCGGAACACCATTATATAGAAATCCGCCAGCGGCACCGCAATGCACAACATCCCAAGGGCTAATTTACCGCGCCATAAATTCACCCATGGCACTCTCGCTTTCGTTCGATACACCTATAATACTCTCACGAATGAGAGAGAAAAAAAAGAAGAAGATGCACAAACCGGCATGGGTGATCAATCTCATCTCTAACGTGCATCTATAGGTACCTACTACAACATAACCACATAACCATATAACACAGAATCCTAGAGCTTCTTTCGAAGCTCATCAAAACGTCTATAATCGAGCTTTCTCTTGTGGATTGTATATATACACCGACGCCAACACCAACTCGATCAATTCATTTCGCAAGAACGAGCAAAAGTACTTTTCATAAACAGCCATCATCATGCTCACACAGAACATCGTTTAAAGCAATGCTAACATTAGCAAGCTTGGACAAAAGCTACCCACGTTATATTATATATGAAGCGCGTCCGAGCATAGAAAGGGCATTTAATATTTCACGGACGTTCTCGCTTGATTAGCTTTGCTCTCGTCTACCAACACATAGAGAAAGAGTCTGATAATGGCTTGGAGGCAAAGAAAGTGCACAGATGAGTAGGCCTGGCTGTAAGTACTCGATTCATTGTTGCAAAGAGCTTTAGGCCTGATGCTGTACTTGTATGTGTATATGTATTATGTGTGCAGCATCACAAGATGTAGAAGCTAATTGGAGATGCGCGAGCGATTATTGCGTGCATGAAGTCAGGCCGCATGCAGCCACCGGCAAAATTAGCATAAGACTTCCCCGTTATACCAATAATTTTTTTTTTTCAGTCTTTGGTACACATTATTATTGTAGGCGTGGTGTTTGTGGTATACCAAAAAATGACTTGAAAATATTTCGTAAGCACTGGGTTGTTGAGGTTCGGCCTCAATTAATGGGGCGACGTTCATCACGAGTAGCGCCTACTCTGGCAATACTTATTATTATGTGAATAGGCCCCTGGAGTCATTTGCATGATCGGGGACCGCGTTTATCGCTCGTTCTATGACGAGAAAGACTTGTAGAGGTGAACTTGCACTGTGTGTACTCTTATGTATGAGTGAGATAGGACTTATGTGTAGAGCTTGATTGATGCTTGTGTGAGCTGGGTTGTATAAGTGCAATGGACCGCTGTAATCGGTAGTTTCTTTGATCGAGAAGGATCATTCTTCTTGACTTTATATTACACTGTATGGAATTTGAGATCAATTGATGATATAGAGATGAGTGCTTTGAAATTCCGCTGAGATTAATGGGATCGGGTTACGATTCAGGGGTGGCATTATAGTATATTATGATACAAGGGCGCAAATGATGGTTTTCGCACTTCGAGTGACTTTTTTAGGCCCGAGCCGCAGGCGAGGGTCTAAATAGTCACGAGAAAGCGAAAACCATTGCGCCCGAGTGTCATACTATGGTTTTTGATCTTCTGTGAGCAAATGAAAAGTGAAAAACAGTGTGCAAATGACTCATTCGCGCACAGACGATCAAAAATTCTCATTTGATTCAGGTGAGAAAATTTCTAATAATAGGATCAATACGTGATGGAGAAAGGTTTCGTTATCGATGGCACTTACGGTACAGTATTTTATTAAATCGAATTTTTGATGTGAGGAAGTTTCAATGACTCTCGAAGAGTATTCTAAACTACGTTACGAATCGTTCAACGAATTTTACACTTATTTTCGTTTCAAACGAGAGATCAATCTAAATTCCTGAGTGAAACGGTGGAATTCAGGATTTGATTCCTCAAAATGTATACATTCTACTCTTATTCCAATAAAATCATTCATTTACATTTTTCATAATGTCATGGCCAATTTTTTTTATCGATTCATTGTGATGATAGTTGTCAGACACATCAAAAAAATCGAAGTGCTCAAAAGTCCACTTAGATACATACAAGGGATGAAATTTAACCCAGGCTGAGGTAAAATATCTTGTTTTAAGAGACAAGAAACCAAAAATATTGGAAAATATAATTTGGCCATTTATGCCTCATTTTCACGAGACTCATAAAAAAACACGTTTTTAACGTCAAGAGCTCGCAGTATGGCTGAAAAGCTTGCAAGCTTGCAAGCTTACAGGAAATCGCAATTCTCTATCTCTACAGTCCTATTGGATACACATGAATACTTGCGCTGAGTCACTGAGGAATAACGTGCAAATGTAACACTGATAGAAAGAACATTCCACAAGAATTAGGTGATTTCAAAAGTATAACGTCCATAGGACTCTTAGAAACGAGCAATACATGGCGTGGGTGAGGTTTGAATAGGTACCTCAGATGTTGATTTTTGTAGACGTTGATTTCTAGGTGAAAACATGACAAATGATCATGGATAAGACTTTGAAAAAGTACTCAAAGGGTACGGTTTTCATTTGGGATGAATTATTCTTTTATCGACCTTGGGTATCAGTTTTCTCCCCAAAAATGATTTTCATCCTCAAAAAACTGATGAAGAGATAACAAGAAATACCAAAAGTGAATTCTAACAATTTTGTGGAACTAGAAATTTAGCAATGCCCACGTAAAAAACACTTCTGGTCAAGTGGTCAACGAACGGCGAGAGTGGCTCTTCTGTGGCTAGAATTCACACTCCCACAAAACTCAACTACAATTCACTACTCTGAACTCTGCTAGCATAATGCATTCAGTTCAATTAATGTTTTTCACCTCGCAGCCTCAATGAAAAGTCCCTTGAGAGCAGAAAACGTTCGCTCTATAACCCCTCATGCCTCTGAGAATCGTGCTGCAGCCAATACACGTTGTGTAATTCTGACGTGGTCCATATTATGCAAGAGTTTACCCATTATTATAATCCATAGATCAAAAAAAACCTCTGAAAGACCATCAGCCCTCTGTGATCCTAGAGTCATCTTGATTTACGAATTTTGCGCCCACGTTGAATTCTAACCAAAACTTGTTCTCAAATAGCTATGAAACATAGTATCTCAACTCAGAGTAAGAGTTTTCAAAGGAAATTTAAATAAATGATGAACAAAGAGTTTCATAATCATTCTCATAGCATAATTTAGCCCTGAAATAATAATAGTCCTGAAAAATATCGAGAAGCTCAAAATACATTTATACCGAAGGCTGCTTGTGATGAGCACGATCAAAGGAGTTAACTATAGGCGCCAATGAAAACTGCCCAAGCATCTCTTTGTGTGAGCGTGGGTACTTTTTTTATCAGTCATGTACGTCGACGGACTATTTTACAATGAACGAGAGGCTGCTTTCAGAGTCTCAACCCTTCATTCACGTTTACTTTTATCAACCACCTCTTCATCATCGTTTCGCTCATTATAGCTAACTTTGTCGTTTACCATCTGCCTGTCCTAGAAAATGTTATACAAGCACACGTGATTCCTCTTGAGTGTATCCATAGTTTGAATGTCGTGAAAACCTGCTTTTACAGTTTTTTGAGTCTTGACTTTCTTTCTAAAATCAAGAGCTATAATTCTATGTAACAACGTACAAACGACAAAAAGTCAACATGTTTCTGGGTCACTGTGATGTGCCTTACATTCAAGAGGTTGTAACTTCCCCGAGAGTCTGTCACTGTATGATGTTTGCGGAGCAGTATGGAAGATTGAAGTGTGTTTATTCAAAGCATGACAAATGTTCTTGATGATTTTTTTTGGGTAAAGGGGGAGTGAACATAATAACGCGAATTAGTAGTAAATACTTTGGGAAATCTTTTCGATTGCTACTGTCTGACTAATATGTAAGGAGGAAATTGTTGTTGATTGTCCACTGCATGGAAGCGTCATACCTATTTTTTGATTCATAACCCTGGTAGAAATGTCAAACATTTTTTGCCCATTATTTGTCCGTTTCCAATGGAGTACCGGACATTTAATGCCCATTTGAAACGGGCTACAAACGGACTTGATGTAACGGTTTTTAAGGCATTTTTTGGGCATTTCCAAGTTATTGAACATTTTTTCTACATTTTTCGGGCATTTACTGGACTACTAAAATGCTGTCTGCTTGATGTTACTGAGAATGATAAGTGATTTCTCGGCATCAAGATATCACCAAAAAAAAATTATCTACCTATTGTTGATTGGTGCAAATGATTTTAATTGAATTTAACGCTATAATTGATTGGAGAAAATTCATATTAGTTAGATATAGATTTATAAAATTTCGCCGTGAGTGGGGATCGAACCGGAACCTTCCGCATGAGAGTCCAAGCCGTTGTCCATTGCCCTAAAACGTGTTGCTCGGAGCAGACTCAAATCAGTAACTTAAGATGTGCCCTCGGAAGAAATGTAGCTAATGGCATTTAGCTCGTCTTCTCTACAGTTGAAGGAATTAAGAAATTCTAATATCTTTCGATTTTCAATGATTACATACACTGTGAAAAATTTCTGCTTGAATATTCAAGAAAGTGTTCTTGAAGCTTTTTCCAAGTCGATGCTTGAATTTTTTTCATGTACATTTAATTGAAAATTCAAGTTTTTTTTTGAATTTTCAATCGAATGTTCTTGAACGTAGTTCCGATGGCATTAGCAAAATTTTCAAGAAAATATTCTTGAAATTCAAGAATGTGTTTGAATGTGTTTGAATTCACAAGACTGCTTGAGCATTCAACTTTATCAAAACTCTAAAGATTTATCAGAACTCTAAAGAAAAAAGATCATTCGAATTTGAAATTTAATCTCAGAATAATAAAATACACTATGAAAAACGATCTCGCTGATATTGTAGGTTATGAAACCACCAACATGAAAATTAATCCATCAAATGTCCATTAAATGCCCGAAAAATGTTTTGGATTGCTCACCTTCCAACGACATTTATCACGGGCATTTAATGGCTCCAATATGCCCTTGGATATTTGAGGTTAGGTCAAATATTGTCATATCTACGAACTAATGCCCGTAAAATGCCCAATTCTTGTCCGATTATCACCACAGCATTTTTAGACCATGAAAAATGTACATAAAATGCGACGGAGAACATTTCCAATGTTGAACATTTCTACCAGGGAATAACTGGAAAATTATATTTTGAATGGGAACGAATTTTTCTGGCTCACTATTCATTTCCTTGGCAAACTAAATTGCTACGACTGAATCCTATCCAAAAGATATTTTCAAAAAATCAGAGCAAAAATGAATTTAAGTGTGCCAAACTATGGGTTCCGATCCATCACTGGACATGTTAAATTCAGCATAAACACTGTGTATTTGTTGTGAGGAAAGTGAAAATAAACCTTGCTTGTGAACACCAAAATCCCACACATTGATAGCAGAGAATAGTAATACACCTAAGGCGATATAACTAACATGATTGCTATCAGGAGGTAACATTTCACAAACGAATATCGCACGAAGCGATTTGAATTTTCAAAATAACGCTAAGAGAAGTTTGTCAAAATTAAGTGAGGGTTCAACTCGTACCTCACTACTCAACACTCTCCTATTGGGAATTTTGAATTTTTCGACTTGTCAACCTGTGAACTTGACATTTTTTTCAGATGACGACTACGAGATCTGATAATTTCCAAACGCTATGTTTTTTCTGAAAATCTCAAGTAGAAAAACCCCTTGAATAAAAAACTTGGAATTATCGAAGGATGTATGACGGTGAAATAATTGTCAGCGACAATAAAATTAACTTTAATTAAAACTAGTGTGTCAGGAAAATCTAATGTTCTCCACAAAAAAACTTACCGTTTATGAATGAACTCCGACTATGAGTGACACCTGATGCACAAAATTATTATCACGACACAGTAGCAACGCGTGGATGATAACTGCGGTGGAGTCTGCTGTCGCAGACTGAGGCGACTGATGCAGCTTTCATCATCAAAGCAACTCACGGGAGCTTCATAGTCTGTACAGCAGAGCAGGAAAATCCATTCACCGGTTACTTACTCACTGCGATCGCATCGCCATCTGACAATGATGTACATACCTATAATAGTTGTCACACTTTTAGCTTCTGTAACAGGTTGTTGATGGATCGTGTAGCCGTTTAGCCACAAGGTGTATCATAGAGATTTTACATGATTCACGAATGGGTACATGATATCTTGAAGTTTGCGTGTAATATTGAGTTCAGCCAACCACATGAAAAAGTGCATAGTATGGGATGATGCTGTAGAGGTTGTTCACCTTGATTTATCATCAACGTGAGACAGAGGATACTGAATATCTATCCGTGAACTCTGATAACACGAGGCTAAATTTTGCGGTATGCCTGATGATATATCATCCTAATCCAGAAAAGAGTATTTATCCGTCAATTCGTATCCACGAGACCATTTTTAGAATGAGAGATATTCATCTCTTGCAGAAAATCCATCAAAATAATTCTAAACTTGTCAATAGTAAAGAATCATGATCGTTTTCACGCACCATGATAAAATTTGAGTTTTTTGATTGTTTGATTGAAATGAATCATCTTCAACATGCAATGTGACGTGTGAGTCTCAGTTCTTTTGAATTACAACAACTGATGGAATATCCACATAAATACTGGTGTTGGTCGCGTAACTAGAGAAAATTTCGAACTTGTTTTCACTTTCATGAGCAACCTTTAGTACTGATCTGCATTAAACAAGGGATGAAGCAATTCATCTTCAGCTAAGGCCCCCAAAGATCATTAGGGCGCGTCCACAAATGATGCATATACAGTGCACACTGCGCATATGCACTGCACACGTGCACATGTGCAGCTCATCGGACTTGAACAAAGATTGAAGGGCTCACATAAAAGAATTTCTGATTTGAATCGGTTTGTATCTTTGCTCCGTTACCGTTTGATCCAAAGCAGAATTTGACGAGTTCCGTCTGGATTTGGCTAAAATTTGATGAGCTGCACATGTGCACGCGTGCAGTGCATATGCGCAGTGTGCACTGCATATGCATATGCCTATGCACATTTGTGGACGCACCCTTAAAAGCTTATTCTCAAACCATTCATACTTTTCATCGCAAAGTTACCAAACATTTTCTATTTCAGTCCTTTAATCAGAGTCCCTGGAGCTTGAATCTTTCGCATCATTTTTCGATATTCACATCACAGATGTGGTTATCAGAATAATGTCCAATATAAATCGATCACAAAGAGTTAAGGGGGTATCAGATTCTCTCGTCTTGTTTCAACTCTGGAATTCGACAGATATTTTTCAATGACTATACCCACCCAGAATTTTAGAATAAAATTATTCTTTCACCATCCTTTTGTCAGTTTTGTCACTTGGTACCCTATCTTATCCTCTGGAAACAATCAATTTTTCGACATTTGCCTACTTAAATCTCAAATGTTGGGGATGTGGTTGTCAAGAAGGGCGAAGACTGCGCATTCTGATTAACTAAATCGTCCATCTCTTCATTTTTCATTTTCCTGAGTTTCAGAGAAGATTCGCCCATTGAGTCGATCCAGTATCGAAGCTCGTCACTTAGCTGTGGTCTGACAGCCCCGGGTTCCAATTTTTCTATGATCCCTGGCACGTTTGTCGTCGAACTTATAATACTTTGCTTACTCAAGGCAACTGCACGCACAAATTCATCCGAGAGGCTCACAATGGAATGCTCGATATAGATGCTCTTCTCGTCCCAGTAAATGAGCTGAAATATATCAAAAGGAAATGATCAAGAGGTACAATTATTTTCTGAGTTAACTCGTAGTAATTCATGTTTGGTGTCGTACTCCATCGCTTTTCAAATCTCGTCCTAAGGCCTTCAAAATGATGCCAGGTGAACTTGATTTGACCAACCAGAGCCGAGATATCGCAATTTTCCCAGAAAGTGACCTTTTACGAGTTCGCGAAAAGGTATACCCAAACATGCCTTCATTAATCCACTTTTCAACAACTTTGATCTGTCTCGAAATTTTCCAATAGGTTTGTTTCAAGACTCTCAAAATGAGCCGAAGGACGTCTAATTCTGATCAACTGGAGTCGAGCTGTCTCAATTTCCCCCAAAAAACTGCTCATACTCGCCAGCGAGGCGCTATCGCGCCTCTTGATGAAGTGCATCAAATCGTTTTGATCAAGGTGCAATCACATTCAGAGCTTCGTGCAAGTCAAAGACAATATTTCCAATCTATTTTGACGCGATGGGCACGTTATTGGTAGTAAAAAGAATCGTACTGTTTTCCGTTTCGAGATAACCTCATGGAGGGTATATTCGGTGCACACTCATTGTGGCCTACATTTTTGTGAATAATCTCTGTGATTTGCTCATAAAATTGTTCCAAATCCAATTTTTGCAACGCCAGACAATGGGTTTTGGGAGTCTTGAAAAAAGGAATCGGCTAACGTACGTCAATATTGGTCGAACTAGACATTTTGGCACGGATTTTACTGAACGTAATTTCGTAGGCGATTTCGTGACTGAGCAAAATGAAGGAAAATTCAAAACTTGGCAAAAATTTTCTGGAAGATGCAAAGATCAGTTGAGGTCGGTCCAAATCACTCATTTTCTCATATTCTAATCTTACAAACGTAAAAAAATAGCGCGAAGGTCAACGGGTACCCAGTTCTGAGGTCGGCTTATGGGAGCTTGTTTGGTACACGTACTTCGGAGAAATCGTATGAATTTCATATGAATAGTAATCAACATTGTCCAATTCTAGCCTATAAGGGGAAATACTACATCCTAGAGCATTATTGGATCATATACTCTGTGTAAAAAAGAAGGTTTCACAATTAAGGAATGAAAGACTACACTGAAAAAAAAATTTTCTCAAATCGAATAATAGTATATTATGCGTCGAGTGCCAAAAAACTTTGTTCTTTGCGATAACTTTGTTGGACGTCGGCGAAGCCGACGTCCAACAAGGTTATCGTGAAGAACAAAGTTTTTGGCACGAGACGCATATGCCGCTTTACACGGCGAGACGCGCAAACTGTGTGTTTCCATGCTTCCTCGCGCAGCGAGGAAGCATGGAAACACGCAGTTTGCGCGTCGAGCCGTGTAAATATATTCATTCATCGCAGATTCCATTGGTTCGAAAAGTCATTTCTTTGAATCGAATGAAGTTTCAAATTTTTTAATAAATATTTATCTAAATCGTCAATGGAAATGTACGAAATTCCCAATTTGACAAGATCAGAAGAATTTTATTTTATTCGAAAAAACATTTATTCAAACGGAGCTTACTTCTTCATGTTGAGTAATCAATTTTAATATTCCAGTTTTATCAAATCGAATCAATCAAGTTGAATAAATATCAATTCAGATTTGATTATTTATGTCATAAAATTGAATCAATGCGTATTCAACCAGAGACCATATCACGACTCAAGTTTATCATCATAGATTTGAATGAATATTTATTCAATACCACTATTGATCTATGAAACCTCAAAAATCAAACTTTCATCCTGATTGAATAGATTTTCAGAATTAAATTTGTAGTCATATTATGGCTATACCATAACACGACTACACTATTTATTCATGGTGAATAGATATTATTGGGTTCAAGTGTCACATTTATTCATGGTTAATGAACTGTTTTTTCTTGAGAGCTGCGTGATGAGACGATCGAAGTTGTATTCATTTGAACTCAACATTTGAGAATTCCTGTACAAAATCATTGAGCTTTCAATTAAGTTAGTATATTCTCAAAATCTAATCATCTAACCAGAACAGACATTGGTATTGTGATATAACGAATAATATCCAAATCAGACAGTACATCCATCTAAGTTGAGGGAATACACGTTGGAGCCATTCGGTAGATTTGTAAAATATTGAATTGTATCAAAAAATTTTCTTCGTTCTCAAATAGATATTTATTGACCAACTTTCTCGCAAGCGACCAAATAGGTCCTCGATTGACATATGAGGCTCGGCAGATCTTACGATTCTCGTATAATAATACTGCGAAGCGACACAAATGTTTAGTGGTAATCACATGCGTATACTTTAAGATTTGAATAGCAAGCCCTATAGTTATAGAAGAATATAAGTAGTTACTATTGTTCATTAAGTTTGATAATTATCGATCCCTGAAATCAAGTGTAAGATTTGATTAAATATTTAATTAAAGTGAATAATCTTCCCACGGTCGACTGTTAAATTTCATTAAATGAGATTTGCTCTTGATTTTTGGTGATAATTGGGATAAATGAATATTTATTCAAAATGAATTTTATTTCATTATTTCAATGCAATATCTATTCATCTCAAATAATATCTATTCATTTTGGAAACGCGGACCGTTTGAATGAGTTGTTCTTCAAGAAATAATATTCCCAACCTATTAAATACACTCTTAGATTTAATAAATATTTATCCAATTTGAGAAAAGAGAATTCATTAATTTGAATAAATGTTAGGATATCAGTATTGTGTTAAATATTTATTAAAGTCGAATGATTTTTTTCGGATTTGCCCAATTTTTTTTTCAGTGTATCACTCAACATCTGGCTAGTCATTGTTTTTCTGCGAGTATGAGGGATTCGAAAGTTCACATTCTGATTATCACTAGGAAATTTTCGGGTCCGCGGAGAATATGAGAGCAAATTGAATCCGTGATCATAAATTTCATTCTCAGGTAATTCCACAAAACCTCATGACACACTGAATGTGCGCTAGTCAATAGTAATGTTAAGTGATGCAAGAAATCACATCAAAATAAGCTATAATGCGGAATTATTCCCTTCTAAAAAGATATCTTGTCACTTTCCGTAATTAAACGATATTTAGTGATCGAATTCTTGATCCTGAGTATCAAGTTGAACTCATACCTTGGTTATAACTTTGTAGATCGTCAAGACATGAATGGGTCTACGGTATCTGATAGAAGTAGCGGCTTGAAAGATTCTATCCCCTCTCCTACAGATTTCAGCAAAGATACCAGATCTACAGTAGTACGAAGATCGTGCAAAATCCAACTCACGTAGATATCTTGCATTGTTCATGTGTCTCAAAAATACATCCACATCCGAAGTCAGGCATATACCTATTATCAAAATCAATTGTGTTAATCCTCGAGAGTAACAAAATTATGCGTTTCTGTCATATATAATGAGAACTGAGACGTAGAGTCACGAAAGGATAATTATTCCATCTATGCGGTGCCTTAACTACCCGTTCTACGCTACAGTGAAACGTGTTTTGTGAATAGAATTGTTGTTTTTGAGCAACTATCTTGAAGCAATGATGAGTAGGACCCATCAATAAACTTTTTGTAAACTTTTGATGTTTGGATTGCCTTAGAGAACAAGAAAGCGTATAGGAGGAAAAAATGCATGAAAAAAGTTGAATCTTGAATTCTATCCGGTTGATTCTCAAGGCCATACAGATCGATGTCATCGCATATCTCGTTCAAGATGCATTGAAGAACCATATAGCAATCACAGACTTATGAACTTGGAATCATTGAAGTTTACCTTGTCGAAATAGAAATAAAAGTAATGTATTTTGCGAGTTTTCCGCTTGGACTATAGGTGATTCGTTACAGCCTTGCGCGGGTGAAAAATCACATCAAGGAAAACGCATAAGTAGTTCACATAGATTTTCTGATGAAACTTATGAGATGAGAGAATTAGGATTAGGTGAAGAATATTACGATAGATGATGATGTGAAATTGTAAATTTAACGTGAGCTTTTAGAGCAATTAGGCATCGAAAGCTCATATCCTCAGCCTTTCAAATAGTGTCGAGAATACGTACCATAGTTGATCGTTTTTTCAAAAATCTTTTTCCTTTTCTGAAAAAGTCTTCCCCACAGGATTATTGCTGTGATTCTAACGAAATAGTGTACGTCAAATAGGAGATAAAGCAGGATCACAATGAGTAAGACGAAGCAAAGGATGATGATCACTGTCATGTTCTAAGATCTGGAATCATCGAAGTTAATTATAAGTCTCAGGAAAGTTATATCTTTTTGAATCTCACGCTACTTTAGACTTCAGTTTTGAAGCTATCGGTATTAAATCAAAGGATATCAAAGGAAAGAATCTTACCGAGAAGAATTTTTTGTGAGCGATGAGAGTGGGACAATTCCAATTCCAAGCATTTTGGTGTTCCCTTTGTCACATTGACAAATGAGAAATTTCCAGAAACCGACCAAGTATCTTACAACTATTCCATTGATGTTAAAATTCGTGCAACACTCGTAATCATTATAAAAGCTGCTCAAGTTGAGAAGATGAAAAGAGTACGACTGAATTTGCATCAGTGATTCAAGTTGATTACCTCGCACAAAAATTCGATTGATATGACATCTGTTGGTTTTTAGAAGAAGCTGATGAATCGTGATTCCAGAATATTTCTTAATCTCAAATAAAATAGTTATTGTAGAATTCGGGATTCGTTGAGGAATTATCCTTACGAAGGAAAAATACTTGCAAATATCGAATTATTCTGTAGAGGCAGTGATATTACCATAGTCAGATACAAAGAACTCTGTGTTACCGGCCATTGAATTTGAAAAGCCAATTACAATAATGAATGGGATAAAGTCTGGAGGAGGCGATTTTATCTTGAGGAATGAGGAGAAAGTCATTTTCTGTAACAAATAAGTACATTTAAAACAATCCCAAAGTAACAAAAACTATTACACTATTCATTACATAAGTTATTTTTATAAATATACTATATGAAGGATTCATATTTGAGATAATGACTTGCATTTCTTTAAGGACACCACACCAGAACTGTGTTACACATTCTCACCATATCACTTCAATAGATGAAGAGTTTTGTTTATTTCACAGATATCCAAACCATCGCCGCGCATCACATGTCTGACGAATAGTTCATCACTTTTGTCTGCGATCAACTTGAACAGCAAAAATGATATATGTTCCCCAGTATTGATATTTTCCATTAATGTAGATGCTCCACTTTTCATGAAATACATTGGTAACATATTTCTCTGTCTCTTCTTTACTTGAATTTGATTCAAAATTCACTGAAAATCTCAGTCGGTGATCTTCATTTCTTCTTGTACCTGAGAGATGACTCCTCCATAGAATCAAGCCAAAGTCGCAATTCTTTAGTGAGTTCGGGTTTGGTTGCACCAGGTTGAACTTTTTCAATAATTTCAGATACAGGAACTTTCAAGCCAGTGACACTCTGCTTGCTCAGCATTACGGCTCTTACAAAATTATCCGAAAGACTGATGAATTCGTGTTCGAGGTAGAAATTTCTGTCATCCCAGTAAATGAGCTGTGAACATAATATTCAACCAAGTTAGTGCCATATACTTTTCATATGCCAACAAATTCAGCTACTTTGATTGCCCAATAATTAGTATCATTTTTCGGAATATAAATTGAAATCTTATTTCGACGGCGATAACTTTTTAAGTCGTGCACATGAGGTTTAGCTGACCTAACGTTTGAAAAGCACTTTTGCTGTCACATCACAATTTTCTATGGAACGGAAATATAATGATGAAGCCAATCACGTCAACATTTTTTATTATAGCAGCCCGGTCTTTGACCTATTGTGGAATGGAGTCTAACGGTCATGGCAAAACTTTGAGTCTTCTCTAAAATGGTTGGATCTAGTTTTCATTTACATTACGGATCTCTTAGTATCTGGACTAGATGAAAATCATTTGAGTGAGCGAAAAAATCCTATTGTTATCACTTGCCGCGTGTGGAAAAATCCACCGTATTCGGTCTTCATATCGATTACCAATATTCCCATACACCTAATTCAGAGCTAATATTTTATTTATACATTTTTCCATTTTTGAGCATGTAGAGTTCAATATCAATAGTCATCTGGAATTTTGTACGATACTCCATGACCGGTAATCAATATTGAGATAGGGTTCAAATTACTCTAATATGCGTGGGACAGCACAAATTACACATGAAGAAGCTCAAGCTCGAATTACCTGTGTGGTGACTTTGTAGGGTGTGAAAATTGGGATGGCACGACGATAACGAGTGGAAGAAGCTCCTTGAACGGCGCCACCACCCTTCTTTGCTATCTCTGAATATATTCCAGAACGATCGTAGTAATGAAAACGAGCGAAATCAAGTTCGCGGAGATATCTTGCGTTGTTCATGTGCTTCAAGAATATATCGACGTCCATCGTCAAGCATATTCCTGTAATTTGAAATCATAATTTTTATCAATTTCCATGGGATGATTTTCTCTATAGCTTATATGAAATTGTTACGAAAAAATTTTCGTGGAGCACCTTATCAATTCGAAAAATATGAGTCAGGCAAAAGTTCTCAAGGGAGATAGATCATAGTTATGATTTTTTAAATTTTGGCCGCTAAACTATCAAGCTCCCTCCCCCCTTGAAAATGCACATTTGAGATGACGATTTTGATACTACAAGACAGTATCTTCAGTAGAGTAGAGGAATGTTTTCGTGAAGAGAGTTTCATTCAAGTCTTGAGTAAATTAGCATTCGTAGACACAGTGTGGAGCATCATTCAGGTTATTACGGTGCTCATGTTGCAAGATGGACTAATGAGCTCGAAAATTTGCTGCGATAGAGAAAGGTAGGCTCAAGGTATAGCATGGAAAGTTTCTAGAGTGTTATCCGACTCATGATTTTCTAGTTGAGCTCCAAGAATCTCCGATACGTTCTCAAAGGATCACCTCGTTGATACCTCTCGAAATTTTCACAAATTCACTCGGCAAAACTTTGACTGAAGGAAGAAAGTTGTGACTCTCATTAAAATAA
The DNA here is from genome assembly GCA_029851415.1 of Eretmocerus hayati. Taxonomy (NCBI): domain Eukaryota; kingdom Metazoa; phylum Arthropoda; class Insecta; order Hymenoptera; family Aphelinidae; genus Eretmocerus; species Eretmocerus hayati. The sequence continues at coordinate 139,378,686 of CM056742.1, forward strand.
TCCACAATTCTGAGAGAATCTTGAATTTGTAGAGTCAATGTTAGTCAGCTATCGATTGTAATGGTATGCACGTGTTTTGAATGTCAAAGTTCATCTTCACCTCAGGATAAAATCTGTTTCCATATGAAATGAAAGGAATACGTGAACAGTAGAAATCGCGAATGATGAAGTGGGAGTTGTAACGTATTTTACTTTTTATTACCGCACTAATATACAAATCTTTTTAGAGTTCATAATTTTTTTCTGCATTCATTTTTTGTGATTATACTCTCTATATCGATAGTAATAATCATTGATTTGACATAATCTTTCTGATACAATTTCCTTGTGATTCAATCGTGTATGTCAAGTAATCGAGTTAGCTCGTAATATTATGAGTGACATAAGGTAGTCGTCTTCATTTGAAATTCTAATTTTCTGAGTTGTATGTGTGAGTTTATTGTATTCGGATGACCCCTTCGTGGCATAAATAACTTTTCTTTGGATGTGGCATTATTTCCCGTAGCTCATGAGCTAACAATTCTTTGAATTTCAAGGAAATATAGGAATTTCGCTGTAGCCTTTCCTCATTATCATCTTGAACTTGGTTGGTCTCATGTGCATGTTAATACGTTCACTGCAACGATGAAAATCGCGTTCAGGTTCTGTGTGCAATAGGCTCCATCGGTGGATGGAATATTAATCACCGTAGCACAAGTTGGACGCGTGGGACCCACCGGTGGATCTCATCGCAGTGGAGGTGTTAATCATTAGTTTTCAAAACTGATCGAATCATATGAGCTTTCCAAAAACCATACTTATGAGATGCAAATTTGTTGATTAGGGGTTGAAGAGAATTGAAAAAGAGTTCTTCAGGTCTTTCTCCAGTTTTTGAACTTTCATATTTGGAGAAGTATCAAACACAAAAAATGCCATCCCATGTTCAAATTCAGATTTGGTATCTTATTTCAACATTTTTTCATCGGAATTTCCACAAAATTGACGAGAATTCCAAATGATACTCTGTGTTATATCTTATAATTGAGTTAATTATTTTTGTAAAACCGGTTCCCTCGCTGGCTGTACTCTAATTGTAGCAAAATTTTCCCTGTGAGACCTCGTCCGAGATAAACGAATTAATTTTTTCATACTATTCACAATAGATATTTCCACGATCGAAAAGATCTGATCACTTAATGTTCTATTGAGGAACTATCACCTGGTCTTTAGGCAAAATGATTTCAAAAAGTCTGCCGTAATAGTTCATAATGAATACTACATTTATTTGGTCAAGCTCTCCAAAAATTGAGAATAGTGTTCTGTTAATCAGGAAGCTTTATTGTAGAGCTCCGAATTTTTCTGGAGTCAATTTCAGTGTCTCGAAATCGTGGGCAAACCGGATTAGCAAGTCGTGTCATATTCATGAAACAATATAACGCGCGACTTGTAATGAACATTCATATCAATGTATCTGACTCGGTTCGACAATTGTCGACTTTTGAATAAATTGTTTCTGCTCGAAAGTATGCATTAAGAATCAATCTCATTCTTCCATCATTCCGTCAAATATTCAACAAGGAATCGTGTTTGTCCATACTTTGCTTTGAAATCGACACGATGTAACTTCACCAAACTCAGTGACTGTTCAAAATGGGGTCTATTCAAAGAATTTACAACACAATTCACACGCCATGTTTGGAATTTCGACAATGAATCTTCGAACGACGGGGTAACACCAAAAACTCAGTCTGATAAATTTTGAAATCTTGTGGAACCCTGCATGTCCACTAATTTGACTCATTCACGCGCACTAAAAGTGATAACGGGATATTTCACAGGAAGATGAGATCCTCTTACCATAAATTGTCGTTTTTTCAAAAATCTTTTTCTTCTTCTGGAACAACCTGCCATATCCAATGGTGAACGCTATTCTGAGAAAATAATTCACATCGAAAAGCACATAGAGTATGACCATACACGCGAGAGTAAAATAGCTCAACATTATTATCGATTATAAAAAAAATCTGGCAACTAAAGGAGGCAAAACGAGATGAAAGTGTTGAATGAATAACCCACTTTTATGCGGATTATCCGAGAGCCAAGAAATGAAAACGCGAGCCTCTACTTCTCCGTGATACGACCAGCGAGAGACTGCGGTACCGGCTTTCAACAGAATTCCAGTCGATCGGTGTATACGCTCACTTGGCCCCGTTTACACAAGTTCAGCTCTTGTCAGATATACTACACGTGGGTCGCACGATACGTGTGTGTTTGTCAAGTATTTCACGCGTAGTGGTTGAAGATTGCAGTATCGCAGAATGCGGCAAATCGAACATGTATGTATATAATGTAAGGGCGGGAAATTCGAAATTTGAATGATGAAAAAGTGAATTTTGATGCACAATGCGCTTCAAAGTTACAGAGTTCGAGATAATTGTTGACTTTCTTTTTGATGATTTTTCTAATTTTAGCGAATCAAATTCCATCTCATCATTTGAGTCAGAAAAATTTGGGCCTCGAATTTCGTATTCAGTCATCTTTTTTCGATTTCACGAGTCAAAATGTGAAAATCTATACATTTTTGAAGAAAAATCGGAAATCTTTTTTCGAACGCTAACAAGCAAGTAAAAAACATTCTCATTCGACAATTTCCCTGCAAAATTTTCGTGTATTTAAAAATTGGAATCGTCAAACATAATGTCACAATACCCAACGTTGGACGTGGGCACCTGGTTCAGCGTCCGACAGTCCAATCATATCTTACCAGACTATTCCATGAAATCTAACTAGTGCTCAAATTCTCTCAAACATATTTTTGATGTAAAAAATTCAGGAGAAAACTATTTTTAAAACATTGTGTGTGAGAGTGCACTTCCCGAGCAAATTATTGGCTCTTACTTACACTCCATCAAAAAGTACAGTTCAATAAATCAATACCATATTACATCCTCGTATCAAAATGTGCTATCCCGTGAAGCATCTTTGGGATTTGCGCTCGTTTTTTCGAACTTATGAACTCTAATGCCGAAAAAAGTTATTTTCTGGGCAGATATTTGGGCTCTTGGAATCAATCTTCTTGAATAGCTGATAAACTTTCCTTTTTGATAACCATTGTCGGATTCAACTTCGTCAACTAGAACCAAAGTTGAAGCGTTGAAGAGATCAAGGGGGGTTAGGCACAAACAAATGGAATCCAGAAAAACTCTGGAAAGAGTTATCTGGAATCTCACATAACGCACCAGGCAATCCTTGTTGAATGGTTACTGGATATTGGAGGGCACTGTAACTTTGGTTCAAATCAATGAAATTGTACTTTGCTACTGGTCATTTTGAACGAAATTGAGCTTTTCAAAATAATCTTTTTCTAAAGAGCCCAAACATCTGCGAATGCGCAAAAAATATCGATATTCAACGGAGAAATGCAAAACCTGCAAAATATCGAGTTTGAAAATCAAAAGAGCCTCCTGGAAATATTTCAATGGTGGACAATACGCATTTTCACACAAAATAGTATATTTCAAAAGAGTTCCTAAAGAATGGTATTCTGGAAAAATATTTAAAAGTAATCTTCGTGGAATTACTCATTGTATATTGTGCCCATCTCATGCACCTTCCGTGCATGAGATGGGAACGAGGGCAAACTCAAATTTTCGAGTTTCCGGTAGACTTTCGGATGGTTGCGCTGGATCACTCACATACCACTGTCTGATCTTGTGTTCGATTTATAACAACTTTAGTGGAAAAGTTACGAAAATTCTGCAAAAACTTGTCCAAAAGGAATTTCTATTAGCTAGCCCGGGTCTGAGAACTTTCCAGTTTTTCATGAACGCAGACGTTTATATCCTGACCTATATAATCAAACGTGATGATTTCAAAATATGGAATCTGAACTTGAATTATCTCTGACGAGCCTCTTTCCGTGGAGTTACTCAGGTGCCAAACCGCTAAATAGTTTTCCCACTCCCCGAGGAGAATTGTGAGCGTCATGAACAAGATTTCACATATTATTTATGAGGAAAGGTATGCAGAGTAGGCCATCAGTTTGTAAAATCATCATCTATCTCAGAAATTCACCGATCAAAAAATTACTTGCTATCAACGGAAGAATTTTCTATCAGAGATAAAGTCTTAGAGGAGCAGTCTTATTTTCATCAGATGCTACAAACAAGTTGCTTCTATCACAGATCAAGGCAATAGTCTGGTCTTCGGTAGCAATTTTATATGTCCATGACCAATACCAACCATTCTGAACTAAATACGGCATGAAGAAACCTTTCTCGATGATATTTGAATTCAAAAAGTGTATGGATAGAAACAAAGTTAAGGTGAGCACTTTTTGCCCAATGCTTTTGATGAAAGGTGGGTTCGAAGTTGGATTCCACAGACATGAGGACGCAACCCGCGCTGAAATAAGTTCGCATTGGGAAAGTCGTCGAGAAGATTACCCACTTTTATTATTTGAATCGAAAGATGATTTCGATACAGCGATAAACATTCTAGGTATCTTATGAGAAATTCAAAATCGATAACAAATCAATAGATATAGGACTAGATCAACCTATTTCAGAGTTGATGAATTTGGTCCTAAGGAGGCATTAACAGAAATGACCGGACTGGATTGGTCAGTCTTAAACAAAGTGATCTATGTCGATCCTGGGAATTTATCGAATAATCTTGCAGAAAACTCTAAACATTCGATCATGGGTCGACTTTTCGTAGGAATTTCTTTTACTGGATAATCATGTTTTTATTACAAAAGGTTCTCATATCGATAATTTTCCCTTTGATTCATCACATCTTACTCGATTTCATCTAAGAGAACCGATGCCTCGAAGTCATGAAGGCTGTAGAATATTCATTGCAGCAGAATTTAACAGTTTTTACAACAATTTAGGGAATATCTCAAAATCAGAAAGTACATATACTCGTATCAGTGCAAGGTGCGTTCATTTTAGTTGTCGTGTGTGTATAATAATCATTTGGAAGATTACCATTTCAGAACTCCAACAGTTCAAGTATGAGTTATCATTTCAGATCAAGGCTCAATCTCTTCACTCATGTCCTTACTCGAATTTACAGAATACTATCAAGGCACGCATAAAATGGAAGAAATTTCATCAAATTCTGATTCCTTTAGTATACATCATCTCAAAGCAGAGCAATCTGATATTAGATTTAATTATCAGTGGCTGTATTGTAACAAAATGTCGTGTTTGAAAACAAAAAATATTTATTCCTATAAATTGCACACAAAATTAGCAAGTTCGCTTAGTGAGTAATGTAACTGTAAGCAAATCCTCGAATCGATCACACGCACACTACTCATCATATCAGTGTCTCAATCATCATTTTCCTGTTTCAGAACACTGTTTCAACAATCATCCCACCATACTTAATACTCTTAAAGATACATTTCATTAAAATGACGTATAGTCGAGGAGATATTATCTCTTGGTGTAGAAAAAAATGCGTCTTCACTTCAAATATTCTTTCATCACTGACCGCGTAGTACAATAAGCTCTGAAGAACGTCATTTGGACTAGAAATACAAAGTTGAGTCGTGGACTCTTAGACGAGGACAGTCTCGTAAATGGTTTGCGAACCATTGCTATTTTCCAGGACGACGGCAGACGAAGCTACTTCGTCGTCCTTTGGCGATTGTCAGCAATGCAACGCAACCGATTGAGGAGGCGCAGTTGGAATAGACGAAGGCACTGTTTGCTGCGGAGACTGAAGGGGCTGCTGTTGTCGTAAATTTGCTGATGAAATGTCGTTGCATTCCAGCCATCGTGCAACCTCCGCTGGAATTTCGGGCCTCACATGCCTCACCTGTAATGTTAAAAATGATCAGGTATTGTTCAATCACGGTAATCTTGAGCAAATTTATTTATGGACTTTTGGGATAGCAAACCTTGGAATTAGTGCACTTTGAAATATGCTTACTGAAAAAGATCACCCTAACCAGAAAATCGAGAAAGAACGTGAAAAGTATCTTCGTCTCGAATGGTTCTTGTCAGTTTCCAATTCATTTTTTGATTCTTGCTTTTTATATCTTATTAGTATATTATATTCACTCATCTATGATTTGTGATACATTTAGGAAAGAATATTGCAGGAAAAAACCATCAAATTAGATGGGTGGGGTAACGATGAATTGGTGGATTATGGTCAGTAAGCTCCAGAAATATCTCTATGCCATGAACAGAGGAGAAATTTGGAAATTATCATCACACGGGAAGACTGCGATTAAAGATGAGCCATTTCACGTGGAATCTCATGTAAAACTCTGATAATCAACATTTGAATTGAATTTTATGCAATTACATTCCACATCAGACCGCCAAAGTTATTGTCTAGCATATCATAATGAGATAGAGATGGATGCATTCAAGTATTTTTCTTCAATATTCACATTGCTGCAGGCTAACCACAAATTGTTCTTGTTATTTCCTGTCCAGAAAACCAAAAAAACATCTTAATATTTCTTGATAGCTTCTTCTCCAAAGGTCATCCATGCTTAGATTTGAGAAAAATTAATCTACAAATGACATAGTCGACGCTATAGATTTACACTGACGGTGAGTAAACAAAATGATCATCAGAAGCGCAGAATTGAAAAGATAATTATTGACAAGTTAACAGTAGCGTAAAAATTTCCATCAGCGGCAGCCTAAACTACCCAAGTATGATGCAGTATCACAGAATTATCTACGGAAGTAAAAACGCCTCCTGAGTTATTGCGCAAGTCTGCGAATTTGATTGTCTAGTAGTGACTGAGCAAATTGTCATCAAGATCCATGCGTCAATCAGCACATCACCGAGACGCGTATAAATGTTTCTTTAGAAGATCTCTGATACGTAAATGATTGATTAATCTGTATAATGATTGGATCGTTCTGGGAGAAAATTTTATCTTCCGTAAGCACTCTGAGTTTTTCCAGTAGGAAAATCCTTCGGCAATCATATTGCATCACAAGTGTTCTTTGCACAGAAGTAATTGTCTTGACTATCATCGTTTCATGAATGATGAGAAACATTGTCTAGTATGGTACTTCAATTCAATTCTAACATGTGGTGAGAATAAAGATTGGGAAGTAGTGATTTCTCAGACCTGTGTAACTCCAGCCTCTACGCTACCATTCTGCTTCACACCGCGATCGATTAGGACACCCATAACTGCCTCAGCGCTACAGTCTAGTATTCGCTGTCGGCATATTGCGATTGCTCGTACAAAATTGTCCGATGGTGTGACAAAACGATGCTCCATGAAGATTGTCTTGTCATCCCAGTAGATTATCTATAAAAAATGAAAACAGTTACTTGTGGATTTTTGGAAAATCCTCATTTTGCTGATGATTGAAATGAGATGGAGAGAGCTGAACTAACAATTAATTATACAAACGTGAGTGGTTTTAGAGTAACCTAGTTCAAACCAATCGTACACCGAAATTTCATATTTTATGAAATCATTCGATAATCAGAGCCCCTAAAAAGCTTGGACTTGATAAGAACGATATTTTGAAATTTTTTGGAATACTTCGTTTAAATGAAAAAAATTAGCAATATTTTAAATGATGGTCAAGTTTATTGTATGATTATAATATCTTATGAATCGTTGTGGTTCGCAATCAACTGATTGATTCATAGTCGAAGTGAGTTCCATGAATCCTGATGATTGAAATGAGTACTTCGTGGGGTACTTGGATGCAAAATGTTAATAGTCATGGAAGTCAAATAAGTGTCGTTTTTGTAGAACTTATCTCACAAAAACACTTCAGTCAATAGAATATCTATAAGTTTTTCCATTCAGCGTTTTCTACCGATCATAAATCCATTCAAGATTTTGCACTATCACAGGATAAAAAATTTCTTCGTTCTCACACTAATGGGTCGAAAGTATGTTGATCGAAAGATCAATAATATGGCTAACAAATCTTGTTTTTTATGAGAAATTTGATGAGCTGGTAAGAAAATAGTCAATCAAAAATATTTCATGACCCTCTGACTACGTGAATTATCAACATAAACAGTAGTCACGGTAGCACAATGTCACAATTTGGACTAACAATAATTTTCTCATCTTCATATTGGTATATCTTATTTCATGATAAGGGAATGAAGGAAATGAAGGATAAGCTCACCTTAGAAGTAATCTTGAAAATAGTCATTGGCTTGAGAAACCTCCTGTAACGTATTGTAGCTGCACTCTGGACTACTCCTGAACCTTGAGAACAAATCTCACGGTATAAATTCGTTCGCTCGTAGAAATCCGCTCGTGCGAAATCGAGTTCCCGCAGATAGCGAGCATTGTTCATGTGATACAGTAGCCAGTCTACATCAGTCGTTGTGCATAAACCTGAAATTTAATTTGTGATATGATTACATACTGTGATAATCCTCAACAGAGAATTTCTCTCGATTAAGTTTTAGATTAATAAAGAATTCAAGGAGTGGACTATACTGACTATTAGAGCTTCGGCAATGTTTTAATGAATATTGGTAAACATCGATGAATTTTGCTATCCAAGTTCCCCCTTTACTTTATTTCATGAATCTTGGGGGTTGAGAGCGATAATTTCATCCTCAAATATTAAAAAGATAATCGTGTTCAAAATTATTTTCAAACTGTCTATTGAACGGGGTTTACTTCTAAAGATGTGTCATAGTTGACGCTTATCGTTTACTTCGAGTCATTAATCCATCTTCATCAAATTGATTCCAAATGAAAACGCAAGCCGCTTATCTATCGGATGAATGATACTGAGCAAGGCCAATGTCAAGGTTACGAGACTCGAGTTCATGAATTTGTATGGATTCTCAGATGCACTCGTTGCAAGCTCTGTGGTACTTTTCTCTTTAGTTCAAGCTTCAGTACATCATTGCACTAGATCGACCTGGCTCTAATCTCATTCTAATCAGAATTCTATAAGTCGTTATAAATTTGGATAAAATTGAGTCGGTTCATGATGGGTCTATCCTATGGAAAATGATTTCTCATTTTTTGGTCGTTATTTTTGATAGAACAACGAAAACTTCGAGCTCCCGAGATTTGATCGAGATACTGTAATAGTGTAAAGCTCTGATGATCATCATCATATCGATGGCCCAGAGTAAAAAGGAACTATTTACAAATTTTTGGTTAAACAGAACTATCTTTTATTATATTTGATACCAAGCTAGTTCCGTTTGAGTAGATATTCTCAGATAGTTCTTCTTTACTCTGGGCCATTGATATGAAATATCATAGCAGAAAGCTATTACAGGAATGGAACCAGTCTAGATGATTAGCTTATTCAGAGGTATACATTATTGTGAAGAAGTGAATTGCTTTCTCAACTTCAAAAATACAGATTTCAGTTTACTAATTTACAATCGAGCTAAAGTATTGCGACATGTGCCAACTGCTAGTGACAATCGCTGTGAATTAGCCTCCCATGAGATTTGAAAACTAATTCTTTGGTGCCTACACTAGACATGACATTTATCCATAGTTCAGGAATCAAAAAGTTGTGAGGAGTACGTTATCCTTATGCATATTTTCTATCGGCCAAATTTCCTGTCAATGCCATATCGGACATAATATTCATAACTCCAAAAGCTAGTTGTTTGTACTGCATACATTTAGAAAAACTAGTCCTTTTTTTATGAAACTCAGACTAGCATATAATACCCTTCCGAAATTTTCCAATCTATTTCAATTCGAGTTGATATCTTCAATTGAAAAAGGCAACTTTTATTGTAAAGAGATCAATAAATGCGAATAAACTAGATTTCTGACTGTGACAGCTTGTTAAGTGAAAAATGAGCATCGTATAGAGTTCATAAACATCCAGAGAGCTATTTGCAACTTAAGAGAATATTCGTACAAAATATAATGAATCAATTCACCTTGAATTATTTTATATTTTATTTCTGCCGAATTAATGAATGGGAGATTTTGAACTCGGAGATCGTTGATTGGAGGACAGAATGCACGAGAAAATTCTGTAGAGAATGGGCGATTAGTATTCTCGGTATTATCAGTAGCTCATCAATCTGATCCACACATTGATTATGGACATGCACGTTAATTTTGATAGACGAGGGCTTTTCTCCATCATATCTTGGCTCGGCCGATGATCTCACTGTTTGGTAAACCAAACTACACAACCGTCATTTGCTGAATGAGTTATGAATTATTCACCACAAAATCTGGTTCCTATCATTTTTCATCTCAGTAGGACACATTTGAAATCCAGTATTTTCTACCGATATGTCTCATATAGTGATTGTGAAAATCAAAGAGTATAGATCTGGATATTCTGCTCTACAGTGAATCTTAGATTCTGTCGATCTTCGTGAAAAACCTGTTGATTGAGTTTACGTCGGAGCAATTAATTTTTTCTTCCCACGAGTTCAGGCTCACTCAATGACGTTGACACTACTGATAGAAATGAATCATTGATAACTCGTGCGTAACATCTCGTGGGTTTTGTTTTGCACATGGTAATAGAATTACACCAGAGAAAATTTTCATAATCTGAGGTGTACTTTTCACAATAGACGAGCAAAAAAAGCTACCATTCAATTGCTTAACTGTCACGAGGATTTTTTATTCAATTTTTGTCGGAGAAACCTCTGGTCATCATAAAAATTCTACACGTCAAAAGACAATCGACGATCATGCAAATTAATGAGCTTTTCGCTAAATTAATCATCTCGCGTCCACGTGATTGTTCTTGGATACAAATGTGACTCGCGAAGAAAATCTGGACCACAAGGGACGAAAAAATTTTCGATAAGATCGAAAGAAAGATAAAAAATCATCGATTTCGGTATCAGAATTGGATTGGGGTGTCGAGGCTCTATACTTTTGACTACTCTAATGACAACCTCAATTGCAATTGCATTCTCACAAGTATTCATGCATGCATAAACGTATATTATATAGCCGGAGGCAGACAGCGGTAGTGAACGAGTCGATGCATTATTTCACTGCAATACGTTGAAGGTCATGAGCAACTCTTATACATGGATAAAATACTGAGCTCTGCCTGTTTCCCTGACCTTCCACTTTGTCTCGTCCTCCAGCTATTACATCTGCATATATGCTGCTACTGCTGCTACTGTGCAAACGTAAACACAATGACGAGACTGATCTCGAGATTGATCGGAAAAGTACCAAACTCCTCATTTATTTTATCTGTGCATGTATATTTGTCCTGCAAGAGTCTATTCTTGTCATGGCTTGCGAAGCTATTTGAATTCAAAACTCTAACTTTATTGGTGCGGAAAATTTTCACGATTGGTCCATTCAGATGGAAGTTTTGACCCGAATTGAAGGTCATCAGATTTCAGGAAAAGTAAGCTGAGTTATCGTCTATAGTATTATTTTCTAATCGAACCTTATATTCTGGAGATATCTCCGCAGATTTTGCGAATACGAAATCTAAGCGACTGGAAATGAATGAAAATCAAAGCAAGTGGAGGAAGTTGTAGCCTTTTCGTATTCATTTTCCCCAAGCATAAGATACCAAAAAAAAATTTGGGATAGGTCAAAAAATTGAACTGTCCAAGTGTCTGACCTATTTCTTCTTTATGAATTATGAGTTGAGGATGCTTAAAAAGCCTCGTAAAAAGCTGCGTAAGAACGAACAAAAACGAGCTTCAAACTCACGGATTGGAAATGAAAATCATCCTGCCTGAATTTTGAGCGCAACTTTTTGATTATTTGAGAGTCTACATTCAGAAATCTTCTCTTCTCAAGATTATCAGACAATCATAAAATCAGCTGAGATAGACTTCTTGAACTCACAAATACCCTAGGTCATTCTTCCAATGACTCACATAATTTCTACAATAGTTTGAACTGGAAAATAATTAATGAACAAAACTGTGAGTGTGTAGACAGGTAACGAGCCTTTCAAACCCTCGAATATCAGTTTCCAATCCACAAATTTTCACTTTCTAGCTAGCCACCTTTGTCAACATCTACATAACCAAATAACTACTCTAAATGATAAAAAAATAGGCTAACTCACCATAGACATAAGTCTCGTCGAGTATGTGCACCCTCTTTCTACAGAATCGGGCAAGGAAGACGGTGATAAACATTCGCAAAAAGTAATGCACCTCAAAGAGCGCATGAAGCAACACAACAGCCCCGAGTGCACCAACCAGTATCCAACACGTGATCATGGTAGCTCGGTCCGAGCCCCACTCATGCAGAAACAGGTATCCTGATGCACCATAGGCTATTTTACCTATAAGATGCAGCAGACAACCCCGGTGGTACTTCCTTTGTCCCTTTAGTCAATAAAGAAGACGACAAGGGCTATGTGTTTTTTGTACTGCTTCTTTCAATGTCGTCTTTTTTTGCAGACTCTTCGATGCACCTGTCTCCTGTAAAACAGCAAAATATAGCGTGGCTTTAATATGATTGGTCTTGGTTATAGGCTGTGAGTATATAAGTATGTACGCGCGAGGGCTAGGAAACGAGTTTGCCGCATCGAGCCAAGGACGCAAGGCTGGACTCTTATCTTTTTACCAGACTCGACCTTTGTGTTGATTGCTCTGGTGTGTACTTGGATGCATGTGCATTTGGTTGATGATTTGCTGTCAATGAGCAGTGTACATTTTGAGATTACACGGGATGAAATCTGTGCTTACTCTGTTACCCCTTCGCCTTTTTATTTGAAAGATTTTTGTGTTCGTTTTATAATGCCAGATTCAAGGTGTGTCTCTATAAAGTGGGAGATTCAGAATTTTCAAAAAATTGGCGATTCTGTTTGGATGATTTTGGCTCATTCATGCAGATACTTGGAGATCTCCAGAAATATTTTTGATCGATAATTTATCCCACCTGTCTGTTTTTGTCTAAAAACTTAACTCAAATCGTGAAAATTCGATTTCTCTTCATTTATTTTTAAGAAAAATCTTACGTTCTTGATAGTCATATTGAAAGAATTCGAGTGGTGAATCGCGTGGTTATAACTATTTGACTAGAACTGGTATCACTACAGAAATTTTGATAATTCTATCTAACCTGCTCATTGTTGACTTTATAAAGTAACTGATCGATTATACTGTATAGGCAGTCGACGGCAACCGTGCGAATCAGTCCCTTGCTATATTTACGATTAAGCAGAAGACCATAACAAGGAGACAACTTACGAGCAAGAACAACGCGCATCTAGCAATTACAGAATTTTCGGAAGAAGTCCATACGAATAACACAGCATATTTAAAAATTTTTCGAGAATTTCAATCACACCAAAAGTTTGTCACGATTGACGGCAAAGCTGCAACTCTAGACAGCTCAGAAGTGATGATTTCAGCGTCCGATATAATCGAAGTCAACGTGTTAGCAGTTGAAATTGGCGAAAGAATCATTTAATCACTTCAATGATCAGCAGATTAGTGACACAAAAATTGGAAAAGTAGAATGCTGCTTCACATTGAATTTTGTAATATTTCTCCTAACATTTTATCAAAGATCCATTCTCTGTCGCATTCAAATAGAACAACAAAACTTATCCTCATAAGTTGGTACCAGTGATATGTGAGAAAGTATGTACATACGCAAGCTCAAGTCATTTGAAATGAAAACTCATGCGAACAAGAGCAAAATGCATGACACTCAAGTTTGCTTCTATGCTCAAACTCAAATTCCTTCATCTTACCCCAGTCCAATGGGCATAAGAGAGCAAATGCAGAGTTGGAACTGATGTTTTTTTTGAAAAACTTAACCGTGCCCAAAAGAAGTAATCTATACAAGAGGCAAGGATGAGCCCGCGGTGCAGAGGTCATTGGATTCCGCATTGCTGCAGACGTTGAACGTTAATTCGACGCTTGCGCGGCTTCATTAATGAGATGCGGATATTCTCACCAAGATACACCAAGTACAAGTTTTTTCGAGAAGAGTGCGAAAAAAAGGTTATGATTCGATGCGATATTCATGATCATGAAAAAATGATGTTTGGTGATTCTCAAAAATGAAGATTCAAAACTAAAAGTTATTATTGGCTTCACAGTATTGTAAGGATTCTATTGAGCAGTAGAATAAGACTCAATTTCGAAAACTCTGTCTTGGTATTGAAACTGAATCTTTGTTGACCACATCATTCGTGTGATGCATTCAAAGAGGGTCCTTGAACTAAATGCATTCTTCACTTCCGTTACCAATAAACCCGTTGAAATACGGCACCGGCGCAGCGCCTCTGACAGATTTCCAATTCTCCCTGCTTTTCATTGCAGTATGTACAACTCTATACCGGGATTATTACGTAAGGTTCAATCAAAATATCCCAAATCGATAATGTAAGCCCGAAAGTTGAGCTTTGCATTTGCATATTTTGGCAAGAGAAAGCACAGGGTAAAATTGGGACGAACAAGGATAATTCTCAGCGATCTTGAAACTGCTGACGCATTTGCTTCGATATCATTCTTGGTTCATATATCTTGTTAAACGGGATGATATTGCTTGTATTCAATCCAAGCAGGTATTTATCGCGAGTAATTATCAAATTCACCACAAGTGGTCCTTTTTTTTCATGGTTCCCGTATAATATTTTGGGTTGAATTTTAATTACGATATAGCCAATTAGCCAGTGTTCGTGAGAAATTGAGCTTTCAAGTCATAATAAACCATAGATATTGCAGCATCAATTTTTTCATCATCGCTTGGTGTCTAAAGTAGTCGTGGATACGTGTATCAACAATAATTGTCGAGAAAATTTTCTTCAATGAGCATGAAGCGTTGCGGATCAAACAAGGCATGAAATTATACGTCAGCAAAACTACTCTTTGACTTGGTTTGTGTTTTCTGTAGAATTTTTGTTGTCAATTAGTCATTCTGTCCGTCAAACTGCTTATTTGCATCAAACATGAAGAAGGAGCCTATACGCTCTAGCGATCATTAATGATGCAAAACATTGTGCGATTGAAAGTACTCAAGATGGTAACGTGTATTATTGCGATAGTCTATGATGAGATCAGCACGTATTTTTAAAGTGAGAGGGAATGAGTATGGCTTGTGAGGGTTTTTGTACTCTAATATGTAATTAATTCAACCATGGAAAAAAAAAAACTTAACGACGCGAAATTTTATCACCTATGCACGTGGGGAGAGAAGCATTTCTCGGAAGGTCTCATCTCTATGAGTGGATGTGAAGTTGAAACAGTTTTTTGGAGTCGAAATGGCTTCATTCCATCATGATTCATGACATAGGGATTTATATGGCGGAGGTGAACATTTTTCAATGAAATTATTTCGTCCAAGGATGTCATATTGAAAGCCAAATTCCATGAGCAGTTTCACAAGTTTCTGTGTTTCACACGATTTTCGATTGAGAGGTTTGTTTCGTTTATGATCAGAGATGTACCAGAATATTTTTTGTGGTCCTCATTTTACGAGAAATAGATTTGATGATAATAGAAAAATTCTCCCAAAAAATTTCATCTGCTCTTGCAGTTTTCAAGCCATCAACTTGTATGAGTGGGGAAATCAAAAGCACAGAGAATACACTCTTGCCTTGTGATCATAAGATGAGAATCCGATATTGAATGAGTTCATGAGGAGCGAGTTTGAGAAATTTGCATAAAAAAAAGGTAAGCAAAAATACCGCTCGTCAAAGTGTCTCGATATTCTCACATAGCTGAGCTTACAAAAAAAATTATTCAATAAGTTTATGCTTTCATTTTGAAGTTTACACACCGACAACCTTAAACCAAACTATCCATGCCAACTAATTAATCAAAAATTGTATTTCTCACCTTTTCAGGAATGTAGAACAGATGTTCTCATCCAGCCGAATGCCAGAGTAAGATTTCCATGTTCTCCCTTCAAAATCCACCCGCTTGAAATTGCAGGCTTACTGTTCAGGGTGTGGTAGCCTATGGATATCAGGCAAGGTGTCTCCACAAAGTGAACCACTTTCAATAAATATTATTTCACGACTCGATGATACGAGTCTATAACTCCAGCAGTAGCAGCAGCAACGCATTCGGGCCATCTTGACCTATAATATTCCAGAGGCGTCGAAAGCTCCAAGAGCAAGATGTATGATGGTCTCTTAGTTTCTCAAGCTCATCAGATTCCAAAAGAGAGCGAGATGAGGGGTTGCCAAGTTGAGTGGCTCTATAAAGCAGACGCTGATAACCCCCTCAGCGTTTATATGTGTATATGAAAGGTGATGACCTGCAGCTTTACCTACAACGCCTGAAAACATGGATGGCTCTCAGACCTTTTGATCGCAGATGCATAGATAAATGATGATATTGATGAGAGTAGATATATATACAGTATCCTGCAAAAAAAATGGAACACGGATACCCTCACTAAAACAGCCATTACTCCGACGCGTTTGGGTTTACGCTAATTTTTCAAAAAGCACTTGAAAGATGAGAAAAAAATCGATTGAATTATGTGTTCTAAAAAATTTTTTGATCGAAATTTCTTGCTTTTAATTGGCACTCAAAATTCGAAATATTCTCATTTCAATCAATCATCGATCATTTATCGGGAAATGACGATAGCGTGAAAATTCTTGCGGGATGTTGTAGCTCTTTTCAAGACCTTCAAAATCGTTTTCTTATACATTACTCTATGATTTTTCACCCCCGAGTTACGAGCGATCTCGTACAAAGAATTTCGTGCGAGTTGAGGGTATCGAAAGTATGGAGACATGAGTTCTTCTTAGTTGAGGTGGGCGGAAGTCCTTTCGACCAATTTTTGGATTGAACCTGGCAATTATTCCATAGAATTCTGAAGATTTTACGTCAAATTCGTAGATTATAACCTTTTCCGTATTTTTGATACACTCAACCCGTACAAAATTCTCTGTACGAGATCGCTCGTAACTCGGGTATAAAAAACCGTAGAGTAATGTATAAAAAGAGGATTTTAAAGGTCTTAAAAAGAGCTACAACATCCCGCAAGGATTTTTACGCTATCGTAATTTTCCGATAAATGATTGATGATTGATTGAAATGAGAATTTTTCCAATTTTGAGTGTCAATTTAAGGCAAGAAATTTCGATCAAAAAATTTTTCAGAACACATAATTCAATAGATTTTTTTCTCATCTTTCAAGTGCTTTTTGAAAAATTAGCGTAAACCCAAACGCGTCGGAGTAATGGCTGTTTTAGTGAGGGTATCCGTGTTCCATTTTTTTTGCAGGGTACTGTATGATGGCTTGAGAGGCGTCTTGCGTAGCTTGAGGCTTATGCTCTAGACAGCTTGAAATGATGAAAAGTTTTCCCTAGTCGAGTGGGTGGACGCGCTTTTCAGGGATTGTGTGATCATATCGGAGTTTGGTTTTATACACGAGGATGGTCTGACTTGGTAGATATAAGCCAAGGTATTTATAAAAAGGCTCATTGTAGTTTTTTGATGAAGTTTTGAGTAGTTCGCCGACATGACCATCGATTCTTATCTTAAACAGTTTTTATATAGATTGCACAAACGACAAATGTTTATAAAAATTATTTTTCGCAATTTTCCGAAGTTTAGGTGCTTACGAAATTGTAAAAAATAGTATTCCCAACTCAATCATGAGGTTCCCCGCTTCCGAGCAATTGTTTCGACCCTCGCCTCCGGCTCAGACCGAAAACCAATCGCTCAGAAGCGAGCTACAACCTCATAAACTCGCTGTGAAATCTACTATTTTTGCTTTCCAGATGTCACATCATCATTAATTTCTCTAGATTATCTGTATCTTCATTGATCAGGATACTGTCAAATTCTGCTATACTCTAAAGTAGGATCAATAGGATTTGAAATTGACACTACTCTCTAAACCCGTTGGAGTGAAATTTCACTCCAAAGGAGTGAAATTTGACTCAAAGCCATGAGTCAGTTTCGTGCGCACCGAACTGGAGTGATTCATCACTCCAAGTTGGGGTCAAATTTCACTCCAACGTGAGTCAATTATCACTCTTAGGATTGAGTCAAATGATTCAAAACGAAACTTTTCAACATTCTAGATATTGCAATAAAAAAGTTAATTCTCGGCGTGCACGCATATTTCAATTGATTTCCTGGTAATTTTGATTATTAATATCCTAAATACACTTTACGAGAATTTTGGAAATTGTGTCCGAATCGATGGGGATTTGAACCCGCCGCCTCTTGATTGCCAGGCAAGTGTCTTGACCATTAAACCAAATGTGACTTTGTCATGATACAGTCAACAAAGCCTATGTACGGTTGTGAATGGTCGATACGAGTTTTTAAATATACCCGAGAGGTGCTTCGAAGGGAAACTCGGAATAGAGCAGCATCATTCATTAATTGAAAACTTGTCCATGCTCTTCATAAGTAGTCCCGCAAATCATTCTGGGATTATACCCTAACCTATAAAAATCTATTTCACTCAAAGTGAGGAGTCGATTTTCACTCATCTTGGAGTGAAAATTGACTCAAGCTTGGAGCGAATGTAATATTTCTGTAGTTTCACTCCCTATGAGTCGAATTTTCACTCCATAGGAGTCATCCTGAGAATCACTCCAAGCTTTGAGTCAAAATTTCACTCCAACAGTTTTAGAGAGTACTATTTCAATTCTTGCCTTATGGATGGAGTTATACTTTCGTGGGAGCAGGCAAATGTATAACCGATCAAAGAGGAAGAAAAGGTATTCATTTCAAGACGAAATCTGGATTCATGATAACGTAAATTACACAGTAACAACAAAATTTTGGGATCGGAATGTTACATGACCGCACCATAATTTTCTTACGTACTTTATGATACTGAAATCGATTTTGAACCCCAAATTGCTCCAGAATATCAGAATTTTTTCAGATCGCGAAATAGTATTTTTCGATTCGAGGAAGAGAAGTTTGGTTTTGCTTTTCGAGTAAAACTTCACGCCCGAGTATCGAAATACGTTTTTCGATCGACTGGGCGTAATGTAAACGGAAACTACCGTGCGCAAAGCAGTGTTTTACGCACAGTCGATCGAAAAATCATTTTATCTTATTAGTGCCCAAAAATCGCAACTTGAACATGATTTTTGAGCAATCGTAACATAATAGTACATTTCGATACAAGGGCGTAAAACGTTTTATTCGCGTCCGAGTGATGGGTTTCCGGCCCGAGCCGCAGGCGAGGGTCGGAATCATCACGAGATGCGAATAATAGGTTTTACGGCCGTGTATCTAACTATACTTTTCGATAAACTGTGAGTAAAAGTCGACAAACTGTGCGCAAAGTGCACTTTTACGCACAGTGTATCGAAAAATATTGTATGAGACTGCGTGCGGACGGGTAGTTTTGTTGCGAAGGACTCATATAACACTCGGTTCGCTCGTGTCTTAACCATCAGTCCTTCGTACAAAACTACCCGTCCACGTGCAGTGTCATTAAGTACTAATTTCGATACACTGTGCGTAAAAGTCGACTTTTACTCACAGTTTATCGAAAAGTATAGTTAGATACACGGGCGTAAAATCTATTATTCGCATCTTCGTAAAGATTCCGACCCTCGCCTGCGGCTCGGGCCGGAAACCTATCACTCGAACGCGAATAAAACGTTTTACACCCTTGTATCGAGATGTATTATTTCGATCGACTGTGCGTAAAACACTGCTTCACACCGTTTTTGAGATGTAGACGAAAATCCGATGTAGTAGCTCAGAACAGCGCACGGGATCGTGTTTAGACGGCCATTCTGCTTCGGAAAAGCATGCTTGGATACCCCGTTCTATCGAGAATATTTTTCTTAGTGATCCTCAAATAGTGAAGGTTATTGCAAAAGCGGATGTTTTTGACCCCCAAAACACGTAAAAGCATCTTTTTACGCAATAAACCTCACAGTTAGAGAATCATTATGCAAAAAATTCTAAATAGCACGGGGTATCCAAGCATGCTATTCCGAAGCAGAAGAACTGTCTCAACACGATTTCATGCTCCATCTTGAGCGAGTACGTCAAGATTCCCATCTACGTCAGAAAAACCGCCGAAAGAACAATTTTCTGCGACTTGAAAGAGATCTTGACTTTTTGAATCAATTTGGGGCCCGAACTCGGTTTCAGCGTCAAGAATCCGTATACACGTGAGAAAATAATATCAATGTGATCTTCCAATCCCAAAATTTTGTTGTATGTACAGTGTTATCAATTAGTGAAATACTTAAATGGCTTCCTGATTTGGAGAAGTAACTCATGTTTGAAACAAAATCACAAACATGAATGGCTTTCGGGAGTTGGAACTATTCATTTTTTTTCTTTTTCATAAGAACATTTGGAATCCCTAAGAAGATATTCAGATTTTCCAAAGAACTGTGAGCACATGTACTACTCTCCCCTCCGGAATCAGTGAAAATCGCTTCCAATAAACTGATTTCCAGTGAAATGCACTGCAAATCAGTGCAAAAACACTGCAATTCAGTGACAAGGAGCGATTTTCACTGATTCCGGCGGAGAGAGCAGAGATTATAACGATTCATTGGACATTTTTATTTTTAATATTCTTTCAGAGAAATAATCAACCAAATATCGCTCGCATCAATGATGAATATAATCAGTGGCTGATGGACATAACAACCAAGAAAATATTGGAAAAATCTCATGTTGATTCTTCTTCAAGCTTCCGCCAGTAAGGATATTTTTGCACGAAGACATACTCATTCAGACTGCTCATCTATATATTTCTTCAATTAGTTTCGTATATCTCATCCCATCCACAATTTTAATCCATCAAAATAGGATTTCCGTGGAATTCCTCCAAAATTTGTCGTGCATTATGAGTGAATTTACCTCATAACTAGAATATAACGAATCAGGGAAATTCCCAAGAAAACATTCTCTCCAGAGCTAAAAGCGCCAGAAGATGAGACACCCTTGTGCAAATGTCCATGCATGAATATTCTTTGGTGCAGATCAAAAATTCTAGGTGGAACTGAGAAATCTACAAGACTAAATTCACTATCATCAAAGAGCATCAAAGAGCAAAGATGGTACCAGAGGGTGACGACAGTATGCAGATCTTCTCAAATAGGGAAATTGCAGCTCATGAATATTTCGTAATCAGAGGAACTGAAATCGATCCGCACATTGCGTGCGCACATAGATTAACCTCGTGAGAAGATTTCAGACATCAGTACAGTAGAAACAATTTTCACAGGTACAGCTTGGGAATCGGATGAATGAATGTGTTCATCAAGATTGAATGGCTTGTGATGAAGCTTCTCACTACTCATTTTGCCTGAAATTCGTGCAATTCTTGGGGAAAAAGTAGAAAATAAATTTACCATCCTATCTGAGTGAAAACATTCTTCAAATCGATATCAGAGCTCACGCGAATATGAAAGCTTTGCACATGACGTAACTTTATATTGAAAAATTTTCTGATATATGCAGATTCTAGAACTAGTTTTCAAGATTTTACTCCTCATACATTCTTATTCTAGCTCTCGGCGCTATGTATAATATAAATGCATAAACTTTACGCTCATTACATCGCTTAGCGAAAGTTGTAAATAAATCGGTGTTATGTTTTAAATAAGGAAACTTAGTGTATGAATAATTGATATACAAAAGTAAATGATAAGTATCTATGCTTTGGATTACTCATTATTCTTTTACAATGCAGAATGCTAAAAAATCATCAGGATGTGGAAGAAATTTCATAATCGCATGTCAGGTCTATGCATCCATGACAGAAGAATTTTTCTCTGTGAAGTGTTAGACCAAATTGTGCTAAATAAAATGGCAATATAAGGATAGTAAAGAGCTTTCCTCATATCAGTATATAAAATAGTATGAAAAACGCGGGAAACTCGCCAAAGACAAAGATAGCCCCGGGACGATTGACGCACTATGTTTGAGCAATACGTATGCAATCGAGAAAACACTTCCTAATGCGAAACTTTACGCGACTTGAATCACCGAAAGACGTTTATTTCACACGCGAAAGTCACTGATTCCTTTGGAAAATTTTGTAGACTTGAAAAAATAATATGTTTGGAAATGTACATGGGTAAAAAGAGTAGGCTAGCGTGTCTGAATATTTCCCAACTTATCAAGAAACAACGGATTCTTCAATCATTTGCCAATCTTCAACTCTCTAATTCATTATAATAATGAGGAAATGCACTAAATAATATTTGTTGTTAAACTACACAAGTTTCTCAATCTTGAGAGTTCGTAGTTCCTTAATTGTTCGTATAACATTTATTATTATTATTAGAAAATATTACGTGAAAATTGGGAAAATTGGGTAACAATAGTGATCTGAGTATTAGATAATGAAGATTTTGGGAGAAAACATATAATCATTTGTAATATTTATATGTTACCAATGTTGCAATTTCCCATTGAATTGATTCATTATCCGCGATGTACTGCTGTCTCGTTAAATTCCTTGGAGCATGAAAATATAATGATGTGTGCAAATGAATATTCATACTGATTATAACGTGCAAATAGATAATTTGAGTCAATCGTCTACTCAAATTTTCACGCTTACTCAAGCTACAAGTTCAACTCGGAAATGCCTCTATCCCTTGAAACAATAGACTCTGGAGTATTTGAGAAATGACTCAGTTTCTAATCCTGAAACTAGTATAATTTCGTGTCAAATGATTCATGGCGGTGGATGACAATGAAGCCCTTCACGTGCGTTATTTTTGCCATGTATAAATGACTATATAAGCAAGTACGATCACCAACATTCTCTTGATCCACTGTGTTGTATGTCAAAATTTCATATGCAACACGAAGCTATAGTCGTAAATTCGTTCCGACTGAGAAATCACTCACAAAGAGAACACCAACCTTGCGGGCCCTGGATCTTGATGGAACTCTGGAAATCATCTTGTTTTGGTGAGAACTGAATATACTCATCTAAAGGGGTTTCATCCACTGGTCCATTCATCCTAAAATTCGACTACGGAGATGAGCATTGGCCATATAGGCCCATATTAAAGAGTCGTACATATAGATATACTGCAAATGCTAATCTCCATGGCTGTAACTCAGGATAGGAAGCCCATTGGACCAAATCCTTGGAGATGCCTTCATTTTGCACCAAAACAAGGTGATCCTTAAAATATCATCAAAATCCAGGACGCCGCAAGGTTGTTATTCGCTCTGTCAGTTTCAAGATTGATGTAACAAGAGAACCAATTTCGATCAAGTCACAATATCATGAAAATGTTGTGATCATCACAGGACAAACTTTACATTGCCTAGCCTCAAAACTGCAAGTTGGAAGAATGTTTGGCTTCAATTTCAACCCAGTCACAATCATTCAAAATCAAATTCGTGAAACTGAAAGTCACAATTTAAAAAACTATTTTTGATCCTGATGCTGCTCTGACATTGTTGCAAAGAATTTATAAAAGAAGCGACCCCCAGAGTTACCCGATATCCATCTCATCCTACACTAAATCGATTTTTTCCAGGAAACCAGTGCACTCTCTTTATAAAGGATCCAACCACGCAATCTCACCTCTTGCATATCCAATAACCACAACCTTAGCGCACCCACTCAAAATCACTCTACACAAACTTTCTATCATAAGCACCAAGATTATCACACTATCATCACTGATTTTTTTCACTTTTCCAAAGAAAATCTCTCGCGAAAAAATGTGAAGAGACGCGATCTCTTCACAAAATACATCCTCAATCAACGAATTTTCATCATTTGAACGAGATCGAGACTAAATAAGTATGATCCTAACTAGAGTCGAATCAAGTAAGACTGCCACGAATACTCTTGTGTGCACTTTTAGTCGAGACTAGAATGTGTATACTCTCAGACCGGTGCACCATAAGTACTGGCTGTATAGAAATCGAAAAGATCGCGCTCGTATACCGGTTTTGGCAAGTCTCTCTCTCTTTCTCATTCAATTACTCGCTGGCACTTTTCTTTTGCCATCATCTTGAGTTTTTCCAAACGTAATCTTTTACCCAGTTGACCGTCGCGCCAGGTGCTGATAGTACAAGAAACTCATACGTGTGTGAGAAGACGATTTGGGCCGATGAACAAAATGAGCAATCGCAGATTGTAATATATATATATATATATATATATATATATATATATATATATATATATATATATATATATATATAAAGTTGGTCATGGGGTTGCTCGATTCGGACGCGACCCACTTTACCGGAACATTGCGCAAAGGATCGCGTGCGCGTACAGTAATTATTACATAAGAGGTTAAATCGATCGATGTGTGAGAGAGTGCAGTATTTATTGTCCATTTATATGTACATATATTTGTGCATGAAAAAGTGCGTTTTTGTAAATTAGTATGCGTCAGCGTGAGATTACACTTTAAAGTGTGTAAAACTTGTTAGCATTCCCGCGCGATTTCCGAGACATTGAAATTTTGACCGAGCGATGACGATAATGAGTGGGCCTTCGACACACGTGGCCCATTCACCGCGTGGTGCTTTGATATTTCAATTGGATGATTGTGAAAAAAAAAAATGAAGAAAATGATGGACGATAATCGATTCGACGAGTTTTTAAAACTTGAATTTTCATTTTGGCAGGTGTATTATGTATATAGTTGACGCCTTTTCTTGACGGACGTCAATAAAAAGTGATGGAGGTGAACGAGATTTCCGTGCGTGATCTTTTGAATGATCGAGTTGATTTTTGATGAGGAAAGATTGGCAAGAGGAAGAATTTTTATTTGAGATTGCTACTCATTCATCTGAACGCTTATTATGACTATATGTAATTATATGAAACCTCTGTTAGAAGGTGAGCTGATGTGGCATTTAGATTGTCACGTAGAAGGAATCATTCGATTTTCTCGGGGAAAAATGTGTAATATGAGGGATGACGTTCTTGAATGTGCATACGTAAAATTACGATGGAGAAGAAAATGATTAGAATAATTTAGTCATGATATTGACATTTTAATCGAATCGAAAAAGAAGTGATCTCATTGAATGTGTTCATGGCACTCTCTTTTGATTCTTTTAATGAGATGACCAAATTGCAAACAACGTGAACTGTGAACCTGAAAAATGAATGGTTCAAAGGAGTTTACTCATCATTTTCATCACCGACGATAGGTAGTCAGAGATATACTCATCTTTTCACTTGTCGATGTCACCACCAGTGCTCTTGAGGTTAGTGAAATTCCCAAACTCCCAAACAAAATACAGTGACCAACTATGGTTTTTTTTTTCATATTGTTCCGACTCGTGCGTAATTAGAAAAATCGCGATTGATGCGCTTTTTATTTGACGCTGAGTTTAGTTACTCTTCTCTTATTTCTCCCAATTTTGTGAAATTTTGCATCCAAACCGATTGATAATAAACTTCAGGTTGACTTTATCCAAAACTGCATTTTGAATTCAACGCAAACTGTGGTACCAAAATGATTAAAAAAAGAACATTTTAGTACTTTGTGTGGAGTCCTTGTATTATGAATACAATGGAAAAAAACGACACGGAGAAAAAGAGTAATTGAAAAAAAAACACTTGATACATAAAGATCCACCTAGAAATTCACGAAATCATCTCGGCACGGTGACAACTGGCATCTTGCATTTTTCTTACTTCTCTAAAAAAAATTTGGTAGATTAGATCAGATTGAAAAAAGTATCAAGCAATGGAAGAAGAATTCTAAAATATGTTTGCACCAGTCCTTATTCGAAGAAGGCGTGAGTTGGAATGATTCATAATAATGAGTCGCTCGATCATAGTTCAGATTATGAATCAACTTCATGCGCACTTTGTTGTTAAATAGCCTGTTCAGCAAAATGCAGAATACTGTGATGCCCATTTAGTTGTCTTCATAAAAACATAATGTGAAGCTAGAGAATTTAGTATTTTGATGCAAACGCAGAAAACCCAGACTGTTTCGTTTGAATACACTGGGATTATGTGCGTGGAAGCTCCTGATGAAGATGTAGAGAGTCAAAAATCTCGAATTCATCTTTGAAACAGAACACAATGATTACCAAGAATCTTCACGACTATTTGTACAAAAATCATTCATCTGCAGTCACGTGTTAGTCTATAGCATTCTTCCAGTGAGCGCACCAGAGTAGCCAATACAGGACAACCTTGACAACTCAATTTGAGTGTCAACTAGGATATTTATGGTCGTTTTTCTAGTACTTTTCGAAGATGCAAGTGACGAAACTAGATACCTTCACGTGCCACAAGCGCATTACTTTCGCTTGAGCAAGGATCTTGATTTACGTACAAATGAACTAAACGAGAATTTTCCGAAGAAAAAAAAAAGAACACGTGAGCCGACAGAATGAGGTCTTCGGAGATCCCATCTATGGTAACGATGCTCATTCTCGTCTCCAACCGAGCAACAAACGAGTTTGCTCATCAAATTTGGACTTTTTCACACATAAATTTAATTGCAAACAAAAATATTATGATGCATCACGAAATGCTTCAATGTATTCAAATTCAACCTCGAATATCGTGGAAAATTCCTATACACATGCGACATCCTCGCAGGCAATGATCAATCAAGCAAAAAAATAGTGGCTCACCATCAGGATCGATAAATGCTCATCTAAACTGTATCGGCTTGAATAATTCAGTAAACGCTCCAATGATCAGGCACCACCCTGTCATTTCACAGAAAAAACACTCGAATCCATCAGTTAAGGTCACTTGATATTTGTTTAGCTCTCAAATTCAGACTCTCACTCCAATAAAATTATCAAACCACCCCAACGCCTATCCCAAACCAAGTTTATCAAGGACTAACACTTTCATCGATTGACCTCTCAAGCCATCAACCCAAAATTTCACCCTTCAAAAACACTCACCTGTTTGTCCATACTCCCCATTAGACACTTGACACCTTGAGAGTTACACACATAAAAGCCGGCCTCGCAGCCTCCATGTAATAGCCAGCCCCACTGCGGGCTATCGACCCTCTCGCTCAACATCAAACAACCCCAAGTAGTAACAGACAGGCTCTAGTCAGACACTTTTTTCCGTTCTCCACCTTTTCTTTAACAAAGTCAAACAGGCACTGATATTTTCAGATACGAGATGTTGTCTCGAAGCAAGGGCATGTGCACACCTCGTGGGCTCTTCTTACGGATCGATACAAAAGACGCACAACTATATATATTTTGCCCGGTCGCGAAGTTTATGTATGTCTGTATGTAAAGGACCGTGTGGGTGGTAGCGCGGTTGGATCACGACTGGCGCGTGTCGCGAGTGTTGGGTTGGTACATAATATGAGGCGTTGAGATCGACGCAAGCGCGCTAGAATCACGAAGCTGGTGCTGATATTTTATTAATGCAGTTCTCTTTTAAGAGTGTTTGGCGATTTCCGGGTGGGAGTAGAATGCGATTCTTTTGCAAACTGGATATCAATGCACCTGCAATGCATGCATACTTACATTGAGATGTAATTACTGTAGTTGACGGCGTCTGACCAATGTGCGTGAGTTTTAAAAGTATGGATCGACTTTGTGACCCTGGAAAGTTGGAATGTTGCGGTTAATGAGATGGGTTGAATGCACCCGGATTGTAGTGATTCTGCCTCTGAAATGTGGTAGAATTTGAGATTGTTGGGATGTATGTTGGTAGGGAAAGGGAGTCATGATTGAGTTGTGAGGTGTGGAAAGATTGCGGAAGGTTACGAGGAGGGCTTGTGGAGTCAAAACCGGCTCGGACGACAAGGGAGACCTTGGCTCGGGAAAAGGGTCTGGCTTCTTTTCATTCATTTTCTTGAAAGATGGAGGGGTTTTTTCTTGTTCAGAGTGCGATATTTTACTTATATTGTTACATGGGACTTCGAGAGAGCGGAAAATTTTCACCATCGAACCGACCAGTATGAGGTTTTGCAGAGGATTTGTTCGGTTGCTTCGGATACTCGAGAGCTATTCACAGAAGTGATTTTTGAACAGGAAGCTTTGAGTCGCACGAATCTAACTCCAAGTGAGTCAAATTTGACTCACTTGGAGTGAAATTCAAGTGAAGCTCACTCCAACGAGTTAAGCATGTAGAATGTAGAAATTTCTTTCTCCACCTTGAACCTCCAGGTAAGTTCAATTTCTTAACTTTTATCTTAGGAGAAAATATTTTCCAAAACTTTGATATCAATTTTCTTCTCGAAATGTCCTCTGACCACGTACACAACCGACTGAGGTTTCTTTGGAATACTTCTGTAATTTTATCATTACAGTTCCCAAATGCGATGGAAAATTATCCATTCTCTCAGTATCGAACTTACAATATCAAAAGCGGAAATGAAGTGTTCTTTCGAGTTCGAAACGGATGTCTGTAGTTTACTCAGTGACCATTTCAAGATTTAGAAACGAAATCGACATTTGTTGATAGTAACTAGAAAAATCAGCTCATTATTCCTTCCAAACGCATCTAAGGATACGCCATCGCTTCCAGCATGTCAAAATACGGAGGGCATTATGGTTGCAATGCGCAAAAGGCTGACTACAAAGAAAGCGCAACCAGAGCCCAGAATTTACAAGATTGGTAAGAAAATATCTCACTTGCTTTTTTTTGGAGTATCAATTTTCGGCGATTTAAAAGAAAATTAAGCCTTAGTTACTAACGTGGTAGACTTTTGGCACACTCGAATTTTCTTTAGCTTCTGAAACGTTGAAACTTTCGGATCACGACTCGGGACTTAGATGTAAATTCATATTATGACGTGCTCTTACAGATGTAACCTTTGCGAAATTTTTGGAACAATTTCTTGTTTAGTTATAAATAAATCAAATGCCAAAATTCCATCATCGGCATAAGTGAAAATGGCGATTTTTGAGGATATTTACCCAAATTTTGCTACAATTGTTCATTCAAGGTCTATTTGTTATAACAAAATCATTTTGGAAGTAATTTTTGTTACTTTTGACATGGTTTTTCAACAAATTGTGAAAATACTCATCAGCATAACCTCAAATATTGACTTTAATGAAGAATTTTTCCGGAAAATCCAGGAACTTTCCACCGGTCGGAAATTTGTGTATACTGTTTCTAAGATAGTTGAGCTTCAAGGAGATAATTTTTTCATGTCACTAACTGCACTAGCTTTTGAAAATTTAATGAATTCAGAAGGATGTGCCAAAAGTCTACCACGTTAGTTGGAGTGTAACTTTATTTCACGTTAGTAATTAAGGGTTAAAAAGCTGAAACAAATTTTACCTCAACTCCGGTTTTCTATGCCGCAAAACATGGGGAAATCATCAACTCTGGCCAAATCGACATCGCGGCCCCAAAATTTTGTTTCTCGGTGTCATTTAGGATGGGAATGCAGGTTACGCACCAGGTAAGGTGAAAGATATTGAAAGAGTCCACTTTCGTTAGAATAGAAATTATTTATTTGATCGTATAAAACTCTGGGTAAGAATCTAGATTACCATACAACTAGATGTACAAGAGGAATCGCTTCATTATATTCAAATGTTACATTGATATTGTGAGGTATGTTATAGTCAAAATACATTAACCTTCGTCAATACTTTACAAGGCCGAGGCTCGCAAAATACGTCAAGATAAGGCACGCTCATTTTCACTGCGGTGAGGAAAACATGAAACTTTGGACAGAGATCATACAATATTTTCAGTTGATTTTGGCGACCCCCTAAAGGTTTTTGTATCGCTTACATACATCAAAACATTACAACATTCGAATCATTATCTCCGTGATCTATTACTGTCTCTTTCACTACAGAATGGATTGGATGCTAAGATTGCAGCCTATGCATTCCATAAAAACGTCAAGTTGACTCAGGCACTTGTGATAGAAGGGGACCCAAGATCTGTTCATAAACTAGACAGCGATGAGGATGATGAAGTCACCACTATAGATCCAACAGAGTTGAAGGGTCTTACATGGTTCAGTTACACGCATCAGAAGAACTTTGAATTGACCTTAGTTATGCGCAAAAATGGGTCAATCAGCAATGCTTCAAAATTAAGAACCCCAGACCGAAGACTGTAGGCGAATATGTCAAAAACACATTCATACAGAATGAAAAGAGTATTTTGGCGGTGTCACAAAATTTTCATACTAATGGTAAAAAGATTTCTTTGACTCTAATATCCAGATGCAATGACTAATTATAATCATAAAGCTCTAATGCTTTCTATGGACCGTTGCGAATATTTACTTTCCTATTTCATCGATATAAAACGACGCGTGTCGGACATCCGATTATGCCCTTCTTCAGGTAAATTCTCATCCCTAAACTAGATGATAATGGGACTAAAGAAGAATATAGTCAAATGACCGAAACGCGTCGTTTCATATTGATGAAATAGGAAAGGTAAGTGAATATTTGCAACGGTCCATAGAGAGCATTAGAGCTTCATGATTTCATACTAATGCCTTACGGTAGGATGACGAGAACAGCTCCAGAATTGTATTCATAATGATCTGTCGTGTTTGTTGCGAAGGAATAGAGGATATTTGATGATAGATCTGACACACTCATTCCGGAATACAAAATCGTTGTTGGGAACATTTTTAGACCCATTATGACATAGAATAATCATTTTTGGAGATGCATTTGAAAGATGCATGAGTTCTCAAGTACCGATGCTGATACTTTAAATGGTTTCCCAACAAGTTTAAGGCTTGCCACGCATTTTTTCTGGTACCAACACGTCTGAGTTGTAAAGATATCAAATGCTGTCTGAATAGTTACTAAATGAGATGCAGCCGCGAGAGTTCTGAGTCATTAATTGCGATGATACCTATTGGTAACAGTTGTTTATACGTGACACTAAAAAGTCAATTTGTACTGCACGATTAAAAGGAATGTCTGCAGTGAACAACCTGCCATTTCCCGAAGCTTCTTGTGCACACCCCCTATTAAATGGATATATATCGCCATGAATACAGCAGCATCAACTCGACCAGGTATTAGAGCTGCTATATTCTCGGTAATGCGAATGCTAGCATGTGCAAAATCAGGCAGATTTGTGGGGCCATTCATTGCTCTATGTAAGCTATTAGAATTTTCAGAGATGGCACATATCTATTTGATCATGAACCATCTTTACCATGACAACCCCGATATACTGGCTTTGCCGGGACTTTTCGCAAATGAAGTATCAGCTATGCATAGGGGCTAAAACTGATGTTCGCACCCTCCCTGAAGCTCATAGGCCATTTGCTAAGATTCTGGATTACTCTGAGAAGGCTTATGTCCTACAATCCCGGCATTTCAGAATGTTCATTTTCGTAACACGGTATGTTGCAGCAATAACAAGCAGCTCTATGCAATACTATAAACCACCAAGAAAAGACAGTAAGTTGGCGGATCTGGCTAACTGTATTGATACATATATGCAAAAGAAAAGGGTAGCAGAAAACTTGAATTCAGCGGAAGCTATATCACCTGATATATCCCATTGCTGGGAGGAAATTTATGTCAGTATGTGATGTAGCAGTTTTGATGACGAGGAGGAGTTCCAGGATGCATCACTTGATAACAGACAGTGATTGGGTAATAATGACAGCGGATCTTTGTACTTAATCTTCAACCAGGGCAACAATCCGATATATCTATGAGCTCATAAACGATTCGAAGTTATCGAGTCTGAACTTGGTTACCTTCAGAATGATGACGGACAGTGGACAAGATGCCCAATTTCCTTTTTTGAATTTTCCAATATGTAATGACGGAAATTGTTCACTAACGAGGAACGCCCAAAGGTGGTGAAATCCGCATTTTGCTGAAACACTGGGGGTAGCTTCCCTTTACCGACAAAATATGAGACCCAGAACCGCACTTGCAAATGCCCAACCGTTTTCGAGCTGCAGCTTATAACATCAGCATTACGAGTATATCTATACATATCTTCTTTGAACATGAGCCCACATGGGAAATGCTAATGTCATAGGCTATAGCTTGAGAACGGTTGGGCATTTGCAAGTGCGGCTCTGGGTTTCACCTCTTGGTGGTAAAAAGAGACTATCCCCAGAGTTTCAGCCAAATCCAGGGCCCACAACATCTGGAAGCTCAGAAACACTAGGTGAATGACACTTCCACAAGGATTGCACCAAAAACAAGAAAGAAGGCGAAGCCTTTAGTACAGACTTCTGCAATAAAGGCTTCGCTTTCTTCAAGTGACATAACAAGTATATCCAAAGATTAGCATTCATAGTGCATTGAATCATTTTGTACTGAGCCACTGGCGTTTGGTGTCACGGGCAGAAATTACCAAAAACATCGTCAAACGTTTTAGATCACTCTTCATTTTTCGAGTTTACAGATTGTGATCTAGTTCTAACCCCATTGAAAAAGTCGAAATACAGAGTCCTGCCGATAGACGAAATTTTAATGATCTTACTCAACCACCTCGGTGTCGATACGGAACCAGCGGTTTCGACATAAATCTACAGAGTTGCTAAATCTCAAAGTCTATTCTTCAATATATTTCAATTCATGATCCATTTTACCTTATTCATAATGTTAAACAGATCAGTTCAAATTGCGATGCTGAGTTATATCGATTCACAGGAACCATATCCTTATTAACCAGACTCTGCTCATGCAGTGTCAGATGTCAAGTCCGCTACTCCAACACAGTGGACCTCCTGATAGCAGGAGAAGCAGAGTCATTGCAGACCAGACCCCGCTAACCGATGGCCAATGTGCCAGTCGCCACGCCAGGACAAAAGTCCGGAATAGAACTTGACAAAAGGAGGCTGGGCCAGACTGCGACGAACCGTTAGGACAAGAAGTAACGAGACGTGAAGGGGCGAGATTTAGACCTAAGCGAGATGATATGTATATAGATCATAATTGTGTGTTTATCTGATCAGATTTTATCTGTGTTGTGATCCATTTAAATGTTAGCAATCCATTTTTCATGCATCTGAGAGACTTTTAAGGACTCTATGGTCAGCTGATACATATTTAAAGGACAGCGTGCAGTATCTATGCACTTGATTTGAGCTTCCAGAAAAGGAATGGATAAGGTTTTCAACTCTCATTGGTAAGTAGATCCGAACATCTAGTTTTTACTACTGCTTTTCAGCTGGGTGCTCTGTTTACTGTTTTGATGGAATATGAAGCACCACTCGAGTCATGTTTATTGTTTCTTTCTAGAGATTTGACAGAGTAATACTGGCTCATACGATAGCAATGATTTCATTCAAAGAGTGTCTCTCGTGTGTTTAGTCTCACTCAATAGAGGAAGTATAAGCTGTTTGGTTCACTCAATAACAATAGTGTATGGCAGAATTAACACATTCTGCATCAAAAAAGGAAGGAAAACTATAGTTTCTTTACTCCTTCAACAACAATTTAATGAGCGAGTGAATGCATGTTCATAGGGCTCAGAAGGACCCTTTCCCTTGAATTGGAGGACCTGGAGTTGAGTAATATTCCTTTAGTATGAATCTGTATAAGAGCGAGCAGCGGGCGGTGATTACCCAACCTAATGAATAAACATGATTTCGATTCAAATTTTAGTCTGTTTGGTCAACGGAAGGTTGGACAAAAATGCAGATGTCGATATAGCAGTCGCTCTCGCGACGGACATCGCCAAACCAGGCAAATTAGACCGGCCCTTTTCAGGCCTTCACAGAGCGATCGTACACCATTGATTGATTGATTGATTGATACCTTTTATTTGCACAATAGCAAAACATAATATTTACATTGATGAGACAGACGAGTCTGGTAACACTGCAATGTCGAAGCCATTGCCGGATTTGGTAGAGAAACCGTGACTTATCCATCATTCTTATCGTTCCATCCTTTGAAAGGCAAGAAAATCTTGAGGCGAGAATGTAGTGACAAGTTGACAATCAGATTCTGACTCACAAGGGGAGGACCTGACCTTTGGATCACCAATCCTTCCCAAATTTTTTTCACAGTTTTGTGTCACCTAGAATATGGAGAATCCAGAGTAACTCCGTCAAATGGGCCTTCTGTCCAACAAGCAAAAATGTTAGCGTTGCCAGTATACCTATATATATCGCTTTTCAACATGGGCCTATATGGGCAATGTCAATGTCATGGGCTGTAACTTTGAACAGGAGGCCCATTTGACGGAGTTACTCTGGATTCTTCATATTCTAGGTAATACAAAACTGTAAAAAAATTTTGGACGAGATTGGTGATCCAAAGGTCTGGTCCTCCCCTTGTCAGTAGCATCTACTACGTCACTAAATGCGTTCATTGTAGCTCGTCCGTGATTTTCCCAGTCTTGGCGACGCAACAAATAGCCCCCTCGCCCTTCGTGAGATTCGTTCTAGGGCGCGTCCACAAATGGAGCGCGCGCGCTGCCCCCATGCTCCCGTGCAGCTCCCAGCGCGCGCGCTGTTCTCACAATAGAGGAATTATAAGTTCCCCACATTACCGCCTTATTATTGAGTCGGTAACAGGGGAAACTTATAATTCCTCTCTTGTGAGAGCAGCGCGCGCGCCGGGAGCCGCGCGGGAGCATGGGAGCAGCGCGCGCGCTCCATTTGTGGACGCACCCCCACATAGGATACACTTAGCGCGTGAGCGTCCGCGCATACGCTTGCGCTCATAGCATTTGATGCAGGGAATTTCATGAAGCCTCAACAGTCATTTTCCACTCAGAATTTCTACGAATGAAGAGTTGGTTGATGATTAGTTGGCCCCGAAAGACATCATCGAACCAACAAATGAAATTCCTCCAAAATCCTCGCCAAAATTCTGGAGGAATATCTCTCTAAATCATATTGAATCACTCCTGCAGAGCCAATCGAAGAAAGGAGAAGAGACAACGTGAGGCGCTTAGGCGTCGGCGTGACTACTTGCTGCCCTGGCTCGCTGAACAGATAAAAAGATAGGTGACCGCCTTAATTCATTTCTTGGAGATCATTCCGTCCGGGAGTGCGGTGTAAATTTCGACAAACATGGAAAACTAATCTTATGTAAAAACGCTAACATCGAACACTTGAACCTGTTCCCGTTATTGGAGATATTAAATTTATCCCGTCCATTGAAGATAGGGTAGAATATTTAGAATACTTCCTGAAACACTGGCACCCGAAGAGCGTTAAACCTAGAAAGTGAGAAAGTCTGGACGATAACGACTTCCTGAGGATGATTAGTTGGACTCTATTACATTATCTTATCGACCTCTTTCGCTCTTCGTTGACGGGATTTTTCATTCAATTTGGTCCAGCTCCAAGACCGCTCTACAGACAACAGAGATCAAATCCAGCAAACAATCGAATAACGGAGTCGATTGTTTGCTGGATCGACTCGGGAGGGTATCGACTGTTAGTGTGAATACTGCCTACTACGATGAGATACGCGATCGAATAAAGAACTGGATCGCACAAATGGAAGGAGTTACAATCACCTTCCCAGGGAGGTCTGTGATGACCAGCTGGTCACAAGATCTAAACTTTAACAAAATGGTGGCCGCAATTGATATGTTTCTATGCTACTTCCCCATGTCTTCAGAATCTGATCTGAGAATTGGAACACTAGGATCCAGATACAAAGACTGCTCCGCATTTTTATCCGTAGGACTCTTGACCAAGACCTTAGGAATGAAGAAGGAGTCCCAATTACTAAACTGGATCTTTACCGAAGGACTCGCGGCTGAGTTTAAACAAATGATGAAGCGAGACCAAGAATGTATGAAGGTTCACTCGTACTTTCCGTATCAAGCAGATTTCGGACTGGTGAGAAGGTCCTATTACTCTGCGACCAAGAACCCTCAATTATTTTTCCTGTTACATGCAGTTGGCACTCTTCTCCAGTCGACAAGATCTAAAAATGCTGTAATGATCTCGGAAGATAACATAGTTAATAACTCCACCTCAGCAAAATGGATAGCATACATATTTGCAAAGAATGTTGAATTGCGGAAAATGTTTATGAAGAAGGGGTCTGATCAGAGACCGAAGGCTCAAAGGAAAGTTCTGCCACTGCCAACGGGCATGCCTCGTAGTAAGGATGCCATTGAATGGTTCATTTATATGAGAGGGTGTAATTTCGAGCTACCCCTTCCAGTGGTTGAATTCATTAACCACGCAAAAAGTCTGATTGGAGAGGTCAGACCAAAGACAGTTGGAGAGCATGTCAAACTATATTTCTCTCTCTCCGATGTCTCCTCTCTCTGTCTGAGTCCGATCTCCTGAATTGGATATTCACTGAGAGGCTTGCTGCAGAGTTCAAGCAGATGATGAAGAGGGAGCAAGAGTGCATGAAAATACATTCTTACTTTCCTTACCAAGCGGATTTGGGGCTAGTTCGGAGATCTTATTATTCTGCTACTAAAAATCCGCAGCTATTCTTCCTCTTACATGTTGTAGGAACATTACTGCAGTCGACTCGGTCCAAGAACGCGGTAATGATTTCAGATGATAACATTACCAACAATTCAACCTCAGCGAAGTGGATAGCCTACATCTTCGCTAAGAATGTGGAGCTGAAGAAAATGTTCATTAAGAAGAACTCAACTGACCGACCCAAGGCTCCTAGAAAGACCAATCCTTTAACATCAGGTATGCCGAAGAACAAAGATGCGATCAGTTGATTTATTTACATGAGAGGATGCGATTTTGTATTGCCGTCTCATGTTGTGGAGTTCATCAAACACGCAAAAAGTCTGATTGGTGAGGTTCGTCCCAAAACAGTGGGTGAATATGTCAAACAGAGAGGTTTAGCGAAAAATTGCTAAGGATAAAAGTTGTTCATTTTCAATTTTTTTTTACAGAATCATTGATTTTATAAGCCCAACATTACTGACAAAGCCTCAGTCAATCAGAAAGTGTGAAAAAAATAGTATTTTCTGCATTTTTAGGCCTTGAAACGTCAATATAGGGAAAAACTAGTAAAGAGTTTCGAAAGATCTTCTAAAAATACACATTTTTCATTTTTGTCATTTTTCCGAAAAAACCCTTTCCCTTCGATTAATAACGCAAGAAAAGGCCAAAAATACGATTTGAGCACTTAAAACTCGTAAAAGCTCGAAAAATTCAAATGCAACCCTCCTAATATTTCAGCCTTGAAAGGTGGCTTTTTTCCTATACTTTCGAATGAAAAAAAAAAATTTTGCCGTAGAGCTAACCTATATCAAGTTATTGCGTTTTTAATGCGATAATGATACTTTTCCCGCTCAGTTACGATGTTTTGGCCCCGTTCATCACTCCTTTGTGTGTTTGGGGATGCGAAATGTCATGAATGACTAATATATTGAGTCACGAGATGCAATAGGCAGTGGCAATGGTTATGTGATACCCCTAGCAATGATCATCCCCATATTCAACGTGCTACCTGGAATCACGAGGACAGTAGACGCATGGAACTATCGGATAACATAACCCTCCGGAAGTCTTCATGCATTTTATTTCATCCCTCGACGAATCGGGGATCCAGCGATACGATTACAAGAAATTCCTTCCCCCCTCGCTTGGGAATCATTTATATCATATGCCGATCGTTTTCCATGATCCGCAAACAAAACCGCTGCTCGACAGCGCGGACTCACGTGTAGCTTGTCGGTGCTCAAGCCATTTCATTGTGTTGGAGCGGATTGTACATTGTGACGGTTAACTGAACATTATGGCTCATGCAAACTTTTGAGCTCGATTGTCTCACAACTACACTTTGAATACTTTCTGATAGCTCAATATGACAGAGCTTGTGTGAGGTTGAACATCCAAGTAAACATAGCCTAAGAAGAAAGCATAATTCCAACCTGAGAAAGCTTTTTGCGGCCTCTCTCTCTCTCTCTCTCCCTCTCTCCCTGCCCCTCTCTCTTCCTCTCTTTCTGTTCGCCTCCTCTCAAAATACCTATGTGAAGTCTAAAGCTCTCTCTGACTCACTCTCTCTCTCTCCCTCTAATGAAGTCGCTACAAAGATGTCAGATGAAGAATATACTTACATTGGAGGAACCACGGAGGATGAAAGGGAGAGTTGGACCATACAAATACCTGATCAAGACATAGAAGCCGCATATCCATCAGAGTTCTTCTCCAGAACCCCCAAAGAAAAACCGAAGGCCTCATTCAGAGGCGGCAATATGGACTTAAAAAATGCTGCAGCTATGATGCTGTATTACATGAAGCAGAAATTGAACCCTCCTGCAGCAGTTGTAAATTCTATTTTATATCTTTACTTTAAGGACAAACCTGAAATCTTAACTGAGGATTGGAACTCATTTGGTATAACAATCGGGAAAAAAGATGAATCTGTCAACCCCTGGTCAATCCTTGATATCGAACATTCCAATGAAGCGATTCCAGGTGCGGTGATGGATCAGACGGTCAAAAGTGAAGACTATAAACCATTGGTCTGCTATGCTTTGGCAGGTCACAGACTCGGGAGGATATCTACCGCGAGTGTAAATACTGCATACTACGAGGAGATTCGCGATCGTATCAAGAACTGAATCGCACAAATGGGAGGAGTTACAATCACCTTCCCAGGGAAGGCTGTAATGACCAGCTGGTCACAAGATCTAAACTTCAACAAAATGGTTGCCGCAATAGACATGTTTCTATGCTACTTCCCGAAGTCTTCAGAATCTGATCTGAGGATTGGAACACTAGGTTCCAGATACAAAGACTGCTCAGCATTTTTATCTGTCGGACTATTGACCAAGACCTTAGTAATGAAAAAAGAGTCTAATTTACTAAACTGGATCTTTACCGAAGGACTTGCATCTGAGTTTAAACAAATGATGAAGCGAGACCAAGAATGTATGAAGGTTCACTCGTACTTCCCATATCAGGCAGATTTGGGATTGGTTAGAAGGTCCTATTACTCCGCAACCTCTCTCTCTCAACGCCCCCCCCCCCTCTCTCTCTCTCTCTCTCTCTCTCTCTCTCTCTCTCTCTCTCTCTCTCTCGTTTAGGGAGCGTTTGGGCTGGTTACGTACTGATTCGCGGCGAATGTACTTCGCAGCTCTCTTGATGCATAAGATCATGCACTTAGGAGAACCTGGCTACCTAGCTGCGATGTTTACCAGGTACCAATCTGAACGCCCCGCACGTGGTGATGCAGAAGAGCGGACACTCAAAGTTCCCAATATGAGACTTGAATATGGTAGAAGATCTTTCCAGGTTCAATGTGCTCACTTGTGGAACTTTCTCCCTTCGG
This sequence comes from Eretmocerus hayati, assembly GCA_029851415.1. NCBI lineage: Eukaryota > Metazoa > Arthropoda > Insecta > Hymenoptera > Aphelinidae > Eretmocerus > Eretmocerus hayati. Next base: position 139,417,677 of record CM056742.1, read on the forward strand.
GCTTTCGGCAAATTCAAAAAATTTCACTTTTTAAAGACGCTCTAAAAGAATTTTTCTTGTCGCAACCCTCCCGGAGGATTGACGTGGACCAGAAACAGTTACTTCAATCTCTGATAGGCTTGGACTCTTTTCAATTAGTCTTTTTCTAGTTTTAGTCGAGTTTTACGTGTGGCTTACCTGTCACATAACTCTTAAATCTGTGATAGTTTCCGGGCCCATGTCTGTCTTTTTATATGTACTGATGTACCTCGATTAATTAATTACCAAATTTATTTTGACTCGTGTGCATCTCTCGATGCCTTTTCAATGACTAGTCACTTTCTGTGATAAATGAAATTTCCTTGACCAAAATGACAAATTGTTTAATACTTATATGTTGATTATGACCGTTATATGTATCTCATTTAATTGTATTTTTACTTTTGCCACCAGGCGAATAAAGGGAATCAATCAAGCAATCTCTCTCTCTCTTTCTCTCTCTCTCTCTCTCTCTCTCTCTCTCTCTCTCTCTCTCTCTCTCTCTCTCTCTCTCTCTCCTCTCTCTCTCTCTCTCTCTCTCTCTCTCTCTCTCTCTCTCTCTCCTCTCTCTCTCTCTCTCTCTCCTCTCCTCTCCCTCCCTCCCTCCCTCCCTCCCTCTCTCTCTCTCTCTCTCTCTCTCTCTCTCTCTCTCTCTCTCCTCTCTCTCCTCTCTCTCTCTCTCTTCTCCTCTCTCTCTCTCTCTCTGAGAAACAAAAGTGTCTCCCGTTGTCGTTAGGTGATTTATCTTCCTGCGATCACTATCTTTACGTTCAATTAGAGATTCCCTTTTTGTAATAATAGTTAATTGATACCCTCGTATCAACCCCTTTATTATCCTACCCCAAAAAAACCCCATCCCCCGTGTTCGGTTAATCCCTACTGTATGAGTGGTTCCAATAATATGCGTGTGGTTATAGTGTTAAGTTTGGTGGCAGTTGTGTTGTCATGCGCATCCAGGTGTGCTGGCGACACAAAGCCGAGTGCAGATCAGCTCGACGTGTCTAAAATCTGGGCCTTCACGAAGGAGGACTTGTCCTTAGATCCTGGAAAATGAATCAGTCATTGTAAATCATAACCTGTTACAGCCCACAGATGTGAATGAGTCTTTGGAGAAATTCCACTGTTTAGCACCGAATTACTAGATAAACATGCGCCAGTGAGGACTCGTACTGTGCGTAAGCATGAGAATCCTTGGCTCACACCTAACCTTCGTGAAGAATGCAAACAGCGTGATCGTATGTACCGAAAAGCAAAGAGGACTGGAAATGTAGAACTGATGAGAAATTACAAAACTTTGCGTGCACAACTAAAACGAAGAATTGCAGGAGCTAGGAATGACTATTGCTTGCAATCTCTCAAAGAGACCTCAGACACTTCAAATTATTGGAAAATCCTTCAAAAACTTGGCTTAACAAAGAGTGGTCATAAGTCACCTTTGAGCAAGTTCTCAGCAAATGAACTCATGAGTCACTATTCGAATATTTCGAGTCGCCATGAGAATTGCAGTATTGAAAAACTCATAGATATTATAGCAACTCCAACATCAACACTATCTGATATACCAATTTTCACGTTTGCACCGGTTGATGCATACAGGTTTACCAATCATTGCTTGATTGTTTACCAAAACTAAAGGGAAAAGTAGTGATGGCCTGAATATTTCATATTTTAAATCGGTTCTCAGTTCATTAAGTGCCCTTCTTAACTAATCTTTTTAATTCATCTATTTCAAACTGCCAATACCCAGACATGTGGAAGAAATCTCTAGTTATACCCCTGAGCAAAGTACCATCGCCATCTTCCCCATCAGAGACGAGGCCTATAGCGAATCTTCCTCACTTTGCCAAGGTTTTTGACAACCTCATTACACGTCAGCTTATTGATCACCTTGAAGAGCACAAACTCCTTTCTAAATGGCAATCGGGTTTCCGTGCCTCGCATAGTACCCAAACAGCCCTGCTGAGAGTTTCTGAGGACATACGTTTCGGAGTAGAGAAGGGTCTTGTGACGTTGCAGCTACTATTCGACTTCAAATCTGCTTTGATAGCATTAAACACGAGGAGCTCCTCATGAGAATGAAAGAACTAAAATTCTCTAGTGAAACCTTGAAATGGTTCCATTCCTATTTAAGCAGGCGATCACAAGCAATAATTGATGAAAACGGCGAGTTATCAGAATTCTTCCCGAACACCTCAGGCGTCCCACAAGGCTCGAAACCAGGGCCTATCATATTTTTGATTCTTATCGATGGTATTTTATCAGTATTGAAGCACTGTAAAGGCATGTTATTTGCAGATGACTTGCAAATTTACATTCAGTGCAGACCATCCGATTTACCTCGTATCATAAGCTTGATTAATGAAGATGCGATTCGCATAGTTGCTTGGGCACGAGCACATGGTCTCGAATTGAATCTTGAAAAAACTAAAGCTATTTTATATGCCTCGGTTCAATACCACATGAGACTTGATGTAGCAGCCCTTCCAGCCATAATGGTTGACGGAATTCCAATCCCTTTGCAAAGTTCAGTGAAAAATCTTGGAGTGGTGTTCACCCAGGATCTATCTTGGAATCCCCATATTGCGGGAATTTGCTCAAGGGTGCATGGAGTCATGCACTCTCTCAGATATAGAGGTCACTCCTTGTCATGCGAGGTGAAGCGTTTACTTGTAAGCGCTCTGGTCACTCCCTACTTTGATTATGCTTGCCTTGTGTACAACGATATGTCGGGTTATCTAGAAACAAAATTGCAGAGACTTTGTAATACGTGCGTGCGTTTCATTTTCCATCTACGCCGTGACGCGGCTCTTAAGCCTTTTTACCAAAAATTGCGCTGGTTATCACTCAAGTCACGCCGTCAATACTTCCTTTGTGTGATGCTATACAAGATCTTCACAACATCAAAACCTGAATATCTCTTGGATCTATTTCCGATAGATAATGAATTGCGTCGTTCTGACAGAAACCAGTCCTCACAATTGCGCATCCCGACCACGCGTACTACTACTTATGGAGGAGCTTTCTCAGTACAAGCAAAATTGTCCTGGGAAGGAATCCCCTCCAGTATCCGCATGATGAAATCTTTGGATTCATTCAAATCCGCACTATTTGAGCACTTTTGTGAGAATGAAGGACTTTCTCTGCAAGATTGAGTGATTATATGCGAAATTATAGTTGAACTGATGTTGAATCATTTTGTGGAATGCCCGCTGTATTCTCGTTACCTAAATTCTATGTGCAGAAAATTGTATATTATCTTAACCGGACTCGAAATGCTATACAGTATATGATACCTGGGATTTGCAATTGAGAAGCTATTTGTTGTATTTAATATCTTATATTTTATACTTTATACGTCATATTTTATATCTTATACTCTATATCTCACTAACTCGAATTACCTCGAAATCCCTGAAAAGTATTATAGATAATCAATGTATATATTTGTATATTCCACTTGCCTTACGGTCTATCAGGACCTAGGCAAAATAAATATTTTATCAATCAATCAATCTCTCTCTCTCTCTCTCTCTCTCTCTCTCTCTCTCTCTCTCTCTCTCTCTCTCTCTCTCTCTCTCTTTCTCTTTCTCTCTCTCTCTCTCTCTCTCTCTCTCTCTCTCTCTCTCTCTCTCTCTCTCTCTCTCTCTCTCTCTCCGATGTCTCCTCTCTCTGTCTGAGTCCGATCTCCTGAATTGGATATTCACTGAGGGGCTTGCTGCAGAGTTCAAGCAGATGATGAAGAGGGAGCAAGAGTGCATAAAAATACATTCTTACTTTCCTTACCAAGCGGATTTGGGGCTAGTTCGGAGATCTTATTATTCTGCTACTAAAAATCCGCAGATATTCTTCCTCTTACATGTTGTAGGAACATTACTGCAGTCGACTCGGTCCAAGAACGCGGTAATGATTTCAGATGATAACATTACCAACAATTCAACCTCAGCGAAGTGGATAGCCTACATCTTCGCTAAGAATGTGGAGCTGAAGAAAATGTTCATTAAGAAGAACTCAACTGACCGACCCAAGGCTCCTAGAAAGACCAATCCTTTAACATCAGGTATGCCGAAGAACAAAGATGCGATCAGTTGATTTATTTACATGAGAGGATGCAATTTTGTATTGCCATCTCATGTTGTGGAGTTCATCGAACACGCAAAAAGTCTGATTGGTGAGGTCCGTCCCAAAACAGTGGGTGAATATGTCAAACTTTACTTTTCCTTCTCCCTCTCTTCCCCTCTCTCTCTCTCTCACTCTCAGAAAGATTCCAGTCGAATCCGACTGAAAAACATTTGTCGTTGTATTCTACTGTCTATCTTTGAAGAAGAGTCAACGAGTTTGAGTTGGTTCTAGATGAATCGATTCTACGGCAAAAATCATGAAGTTCGAGTGTAGTGTATGTGGTCGTCATTTTATCGCTAAAAGACGTGTGAAAACGTTTGGGGGATCAATATATTGTCATAGTTGTTACCATCAACTCAAGCAAATCATAGAAACTCAAAGTAGTCCGGAGACTTTACAATATCCCCCAGAAGTTTCTGTAAATATTGAGGTGCAATTAGATATACCAGACTGTGATATTGTGAATCAGGGTTGCCGAGATCCACAATATGTGCCCGATGAACGTCATGAGGCTGTTTACGAAATTCCGTGCGGGGAGCCTCCGCTTAAAAAGTTAGATTATCGTTTGGGAGGTTCAAGAAGACGACTGCTAGGTATTCTCATCGTGTGCTATTCGTGAATCGTGAATTGAAATAATTGTGTACAAGGATTCTAACCCCTGTCCTCGTCGAAAGCTCATCCTTCTCAATTTTTTTTGAATTTCCCATGACGATGACCAACTATTTGAATCTTTCTCCGCCAATTCGAATGACGAAGATAGCAGTGCCGATTCCGAATAAAAAAGACTTTTGATGAGACTTGAATCCTGGGTCAATCAAAGTTCAAACTATTATTAATCTCAGTGAACATGTCATAGAGTTTAAAAAGATGGAGCCTAGGCACATGTATCTCGATTCTAGAAGAACTCCATAGAGCAAAGACAGTTCCTTCATAACCAAGGTGTGTAAGGCTTCGCATAATCGCACTGTCGATAGAGTTTTTCAATGCTCACCTAGTCGTAAATGGTGCCTAGGTATGTATGCTCTAAGACCCGAATGAAACAGAATGCACGAACTTAATTTGAATGACTTCCGTAGGGTTATGTTATCCGATAGTTCCATGCGTCTACTGTCCTCGTGATTCCAGGTAGCACGTTGAATATGAGGATGATCATTGCTAGGGGTATCACATAACCATTGCCACTGCCTATTGCATCTCGTGACTCAATATATTAGTCATTCGTGACATTTCGCATCCCCAAACACACAACGGAGTGATGAACGGGGCCAAAACATCGTAACTGAGCGGGGAAAAGTATTATTATTGCATTAAAAACGCAATAACTTGATATAGGATAGCTCTACGGCAAAATTTTTTTTTCATTCGAAAGTATAGGAAAAAAGCCACCTTTCAAGGCTGAAATATTAGGGGGGTTGCATTTGAATTTTTCGAGCTTTTACGAGTTTTAAGTGCTCAAATCGTATTTTTGGCCCTTTCTTGCGTTATTAATCGAAGGTAAAGGGTTTTTTCGGAAAAATGACAAGAATGAAAAATGTGTATTTTTTGAAGATCTTTCGAAACTCTTTACTAGTTTTTCCCTATATTGACGTTTCAAGGCCTAAAAATGCAGAAAATACCATTTTTTTCACACTTTCTGATTGACTGAGGCTTTGTCAGTAATGTTGGGCTTATAAAATCAATAATTCTGTGAAGAAAAATTGAAAATGAACAACTTTCATCCTCAGCAATTTGTCGCTAAACCTCTCTGTTTCCGATTAAATCGCTATCTTAGCTCAAGAGTCACGAAAATTCTAGAAATAACACGATTCTTAACCCACAAGCCCATCGTTCCCCTTCACCAAAGTGTACAAAAAAGTTGTATCTTTTGATGGACAACAACATCCCATTAGAATTAGCCAAGGCGATGTACATAGTTTCGAGCTGTGAACCAAAAATGGCGTTCCCAATGTATTTTAAATGGGAAGGTTATGCGCTACTACGGCTTTTGAGGTCAGTTTCGATGGAAATGGAGTACGGAAACATTTTTAAGCCTAAAAAGCCTATCTTCTCCAGGACTTTTGGGGCGCAAACTTTCGGAGCAGATTTCGGCATATACGCATAAGGTCCTTTATCATAGCCTCAGACGTCACAACTGAAAAGTGTCTAGAGGCTAAAGTAGATAAGGAGAATCCAGAGCCGTACACCGATTCTTTGAAAAATTAGTTGATGATCAAAATTATTGATGTGGGCATAGATCATGGAAAGGCAGGGACTTATTCGAATGAATACAGCGCTGCCTCGAGATTCTGCTCAACTACTGCATTGATGACTGTACGGGGTCTGATTAAGTGAACAAGGACTCTGATGAATGCGTATTTACGAAATGAAATTCCCACCAATATTGCAAATTCACCAAGTGCTCAAGAAGCCCCTCTCCATCAGCACCACTTCTTGCATTACATTTATAGAGACATCGGCTATGATGTTCAAGAAGGACAACGAATCAGCTCTTCAACTTTTTATCACAATACTCAATTAATATTCACAGAAGAAACCTCATCCAATTGGAAACAATGTAGTTCAATACTTGAGTTATACTGTGTGAACTTCAACATCTCTTACACGGAGAGAAGAAAACCATACTTTAAGTGTGGCCGCCACTTTTATATTGTGGCGGCCTCTCTTTTTCTTGCGCGGACACTCTTTTTCCACGGCCGCCCAGGAAATATCTGGGCGGCCAAGATTTGTGTTGGGCGGCCGTCACTTTCCCTTGGCCGCGCGCAGCAAACTTGGGCCGCCCGGAAAATATATGGGCGGCCAAGATTTGCACACGGCGCAGCGCCCGCTTCTGATGATGCGCGCGTGGAAAAAAAGTTACGGATTGGCACTGACCTCGGCACTGACAAAGGGATGACCGGTGTACCGATCACCAATCCTGTCCCTGAATTTTTTTTACGGTTTTGTACTAGCTAGAATATGAAGAATCCAGAGTAACTCTGTCAAATAAGGTCAGTGTACCCAACTTGCCTCCATTAAGCTATTTCCTTAATAACTTTGGCCCATCTCCATGTTTTCCAACGTACTTTAGCTCATTTTAAAGCTTGTCTCAAGATCTTCGAAATAAGTTAAGGTACAATCAATTTGAACCAACTGGAGCCAAACTGTTTTAATTCTCCCTATAGGTGATTTTTGAGAGTTTACAATAGTGTGTACCCAACTTGCCCCCATTAGGCCTTTTTCTTAATAACTTTGGTTCACTTTAACGATTTCCAACGTGCTTCAAGTCATTCTGAAGCTTGTTGAAAAACCTTAAAAATGCACTAAACTACGTCCAAATTGGATCAATTGGAGCCAAACTGTCTCAATTCTTCCAAAATGAATGATGGAAATCGGCGATAAAGTGTTTTTATCGCCGTGCACGCACATTTAGAGCTTTTCGGTGGTTCGAAACACTATTTCTGACCTAATTTAACGTGATAAACGCCTTCTGAGTGGTAAAAAAAGTCGTACTGCACGCCCTTTCGAGATAAACATATGGGGGGCATGTTAGGTACACTCCGATGTTGGCTTTCTTGATTCTCAAATCATCTCCGTGTTTTGTACATAAAATCGCTCAAAATCAGAGTTTTGCAACTTTGAAGAGCGGATTTTGAAGGTCTTGAGACAAGGAATCGAATGCGCTAAGGTACGTCAAAATTGGTTGAACTCAAAGAATTTGACATCGATATTACGGAAGGCGATTCCCTCGGTGCTTTCTTAGCTAAGCAATCACGAAAAATAGAAAAATCACTTCAGATTTTCTGGAGAACGCGAGAATGATCCGGGGTCGATGAAAACTACATACTTTCTCATATTTCAACATAACAAAAGTGGGGAAAAATTGCCGGGGGGCCAAGGAGTGCCCATCCCTGAGATCGGCATATGGGGGCAAGTTGGGTACAGAGGCAAGTTGGGGACACTTACCTTAGATCTCCTGTACAAAGATACAAGCGCTGAGATTAATCTTTGCTCATATAGGCCCATGTTAAAATGTTAAATATATATAGATACACTGACAATTTTAATGTTTTTGGCTATATATACGAATATATACGAATACTAGTGTATTTCGATATTTTTCTTGGTCCAAGAGGGGCCGTGAGGAATCACGGTGATCCCAGAGGCACGGGGGTGGGGAGGGCGAAATTTTCAGTATGGGGTTTTCAATGTTAGAATGATGTTCGAGCGGCAAAGCAGGATACGTCGCACAGGGCGCGGCAAAAGTTTTTTCTCATTTTTTTATATCAAAGATCGAAAATTCACGATGGTATCGTAGAAAATCGAAAGTTGGGAAATAACGCATACAAATACAATTACAACACCCTAATACAAATATAATTTGGGTACATTTACCTTATATAGCTGGCTGATGGACTATATTTTCCGCGCGGCCCAAGTTTTGCCGCGCGCGGTCAAGGGAAAGTGACGGCCGCCCAACACAAATCTTGGCCGCCCAGATATTTCCTGGGCGGCCGGGGAAAAAGAGTGGCCGCGCAAGAAAAAGAGAGGCCGCCACCATATAAAAGTGGCGGCCACACTTAAAGTATGGATTTCTTCTCTCCGTGTAGGAGGATGTCGGATACCGACATTCTCGAGTTTTCGGATTTTTCGATGAATTTTCGAGATATCGGGACCCTACTAAGTAACGCCGATTCTGTATGGCTCACAGAATCGGCGTTACTTCTTAGTTTTTTGATATCTCAAAAATTCATCGAGAAATCCGAAAACTCGACCATGTCGGTAACTGTACAATATTGATAGGACTCCGACATCCCCTTAATGGGCTTATTATCATCAAGATGACATGACGAGTCAGACGGGAACTCAATTGTGAGATTCTCACATTGGTAGAGTCTCCGTGCTTCGACGAGGCGGCAGAAACATGGAAAAGAATGATTAAGGTGATGCGGTCACTGTGCACCGTGCACGCTGAAAGTTATTCCCACTTTTCTCCGATATTCTTGCGATTTGGACTAAACGACGAGAAGACCCGCGTTTATTATCATCCAACTTGAGTTCTTTTTTTCGTCGTTTAGTCCAAATCGCAAGAATATCGGAGAAAAGTGGGAATAACTCGAGTGCGGACACTTCCTAACCTATAATATACGCACATTGTAATTCTCACTCTTATCCGATTCTTTTGCGATTTGGGCTAAACGACGAGAAGACAAACTCAAGTTAGATAATAATAAGCATTCGTCTTCTCGTCGTTCAGTCTAAATCGCAAAAATATCGGAGAAAAGTGGGAATAACTTTCAGCATGCACGGTGACTGCATTGCCTTGAGTATTATGATCAATGCCTATCAAATATGGCACCATCACATACTTGATTATGGTGTCGATTGATGAACGATCATTTCTATAGTGAACTTGCACCGAAAGATAACGAAGATGTGATGATTTTCCTATCGGATATGGAAGCAGTTTCCCTCAAACAATCAGGTATCTGAAATGCTTGGACAATGAGAGATTAGAAGAACTCAAGACTAAGGACTATGTATTTGACTTGCGTAACTATCTGAATATCTCCAACGTGGGAGGAAACAAAACTGCGACTATCGTCAAATAGTATATTATATCATCCAGTGCGAAAGTGGCGACTTGTGAGGGGTCGTGCTGGACGTCGGCGAAGCCGACGTCCTGCACGAGCCCTAACAAGTCGTCACTTTCGCACGTGATATATATACTATTTTATATTACGAGTACTGGAAAGTGCGCAACCAAGTGATGTCGTTCCATCGAAAATTTAAACAATCATTAACTTTTTTTTCACTGAAAACTCTTCCAATTTGTTCGTGTCGTTGTGCTTCTAGCAGACGCTTGCGGCGCGCGCATTCCACTTTCGATGCGTTGTTCTATATCTATCATTGCGAGTTCGACGACAAACAGACATCTGCATTAACAACGCATCGAAAGTAAAATAATCACATGTTCGGAAATCTGTATGACCGATGAATATATAGAACAACGCATCGAAAATGAAATGCATGATCACAAGACAGACAGACATCTGTATTAGAGATAGATATCTGTATTATCGATGTGTATATAGAACAATGCATTGAAAATTCAACGCTCGTTCGTTATCTTTTTAATTGGTCATATCGCACTCTGTTTTATCTCCCTCATCATCATTCCCCCGTGGGCCGCCATTGATTGTTCCATTGTTCTTTGTCTGTGTCACAGTTTTAACCTTCATTTGTGCTTCTTTTTTACGATTCCTGTTTTTTTACAATGTCATCATCAACAATGGATAATTCTGATGACGGTGAAGATGAAATCGGTGGTAATGAAACCATCGATGTCGATGTTATGGATTTTGTCCTCGAACAGGCTCGTCGAATCCGACTCGAGAGTTTGCCTATAAGGTCCAAAAAACATTATACACAGCGCTATAACAAGTATAAAAAGTGGTGTAGTGATCATAAGATACCCAATTTCATCAATGAAGATGTCATGTTGTTATATATGGATCACTTAGGTATGATTTGTCTGTCTGCATGACCCATACACCGCCATAACGCTATCATTTTTCCAGGAACCTGCTTTACCATCCGCGGGTTCATCATATTCATCGTCTCGCTTTGCGTTTTTACCATATTGCTTATTGCACCATTCGTTTCACGGCGCTTGAGAAGTGTGCACTTTCGATGCGTCGTCAACATCGTCAAGACGCATTGAAACGCGCACTTTCAAGCACGAGTAATATAGATTCTATCAAAAGTCAATGCTGAAACTTGATGAATGAACACACGATTTATGGGTAATATTCCTAGGCTTATGAAATTACCTGGTACTATTAGTTATTGCCCACCTTGCTTAAGATTTATAACAAAGTCTCATCTTGCCTTAGACAAAAACGAGACTCTTCCAAAAAAAGTAGCAGCCTTGATAACTCATAGAGATATATTCAAGAGTTGAAGACAGATCGAACTTCCATTTCAGATATGAATATTATAGGCATATTACAGTATGGAGTATTAACTTCCACCGCTCTCAAAAGGCAACCTGACGTGCGCATGATTTTCATTATATCATCACACGCTTTTTATCAATTAGGAATTGTGTCCTCTCGGTTACGGTATTGCTGATTTTTGACGATCTTGATTTTCGAACGCGCTAACGGCCGTAGGTTGTGACTGCTCTTCGAGTCACATCCACCGGTCGCAATGAACGTGTATGCGCCAACGCCCGTGGTTTGTGACTGCTCTCATAGTCACAACCACGGGCTGCCGTAGAAACTCATGGTAGTTCCAAACTCGTAAATTTTGTGACTAGATTACACGTCACGTGAGGTGTAACTAGGTCACGTGCTGCCGAATTCCGTCGCGAGATGCGTAATTAGGTCACGTGATGCATAGTTAGGTCACGTGACCCCTAATTAGGTCACGTGACGTGTAATTGCCTCACGAGACCAATAATTGACTTAGATCCCCATCCTCGTCAATTGGCGCCCGGAACGTGGGGCCTTGGAAACCAAGAAGTACCTACGACCCAAGAAGAGCAGCTCAAACCGGAACAACCAGAAGAAAATCAAAAATCGTACACCGTCGAGGATACCGCACGGGGTAAGTACGAGCCACCGACGACCCGCGCACGGGGTCGTGCACACCGATGGAGGCCGTATACTATTTAGAAGAGTATGTCGTGCAAGTGGCAATACTCGGACGACACACTCTTGGGAAGTGTTTAAAAATCCCAGTGGCGCCCATCAAAATCACCAGCCGACAAAAGCCCTGGTCAACAACCCTGGCCCTGAGGAGTCCTCGAGGCCGGACACACATGCAGCCAATGGCACCCTCGAGCGCGTGGCGCAGTGGCTACGTTCGTAGTCACTTGACGGCCCTTCGCGTAGCACTCGGGCCCGTTTTACGCGCACGGACGTCATAAGCACAATGCCAGACAACGCACGTCGCTGGTTGCCGGGTGCACCAGGGGGATGGTTCCCGTCTCCTGGCACCGCCGCCGAGCCAAGTGATTCGGAAAGTGAAGCTTCGTCGAGGGAACCATCGCCTGAACGTCCCTGCCGAGCTTCATCACGGGCCTCAACTGAGCCGGACATTGCTTGTCCCCAAGGCTCGGTACCATCGCAACCGACGAACGAGAGCCTCCGCGAGGATAGGATTGTGTCGCCCCCGCACGTGATCGCCAAAGCCGTGGCGTGGACCCAAACGTGCAGATCAGAGGCAACAATGCCGGAAAACCGCGTGAGCTCAGACAAGCCCCCACGCGCATCAGAAAACCAAGCACGTCCGTGCTCAGTTTTCGCATCGCACGCCTGCGCATCGAGCAGCGCGCGCAGCCCCGCGCGGGAGAACGCCGCAGGCCCAAGACTTCAACCGCCGCCTGAAGCAAAAAACGGAGCGGGCCTCGCTTCGCTTCCCCCGCCAGCAGCAGTCTTGCCGATCGACCCGTCACGGCCAGTACATCGCTGCTCTCCGCGTATAGTGCCATTGATCGATTTAGCGGAGCGCGATCAAGTACGCGACGACGAAGTGCAAGTGCTTTACGAGAACGTGGTGAATCCAATGCAAGCCGTGATGCCGCGTACAATCAGTTTTGACTACGAGCGTTTCCGTGATCTCGTAAATGAGTACGAACCTACCCTGAATCCGCGGATCGGCGCCGAGATCCGATCAATGACCACGATCCAGGATGCTCGCACGCCGCATCGGGAAGTCATCCGTCGTGGAAGAGCCAGGAGACGCGCCCAAGAAAGGGAGCAATTGCAATTGATCACTGACATAGCCGGTGCCGCCTTGGCTCCGCCCGTCAACGTCGCAGAAGAGGATCAACGCGGACCGGAATTCTTAACGTATTATAATCATCGAGTTGAAGTGCCTGAATGAGTGTGCCGCGTTGTCGCGTGTAAGGGGCTTTGCTCTCACATTCAAACATGAATCATCGCATCCCGATTTTTTCACCACCCACCGTCCCCTCATCCTGCCGCACGGCCTCTCCTTGACCAACGCTTCAACGACTGACGGAAATGGGGATAATCACTCCCTTAGATCCTCATCATCGTGAAACCTCTTGTCAAATATATACACTTTGTTACGAACAACTCATTCAAGCCATGTATACTTTGAATACAAAGGATTCTTGGATTAAATTGATGAATTACTTCAACACTACAATGAGCAGAAAGATTTTTGTCGACTCAATTTGTTGGTGTCGTGTTATAGATGACAGACAATTTTCATCTCTAACCATAGCACAAAATAAGCCGTTATAGCAATGTTAATGGGGCTTGTGTATTTCAAGGAGCAAGACTCAAATATTTTGTCTTTCTTCAATGAGATGGGCATCAAAAAGAGTTATAATAATGAAATAGAAAACGGATACATTTACGGATCATATTTATCTTCTCAAATGTCTGACGATACTTCGAACTCTGAGATCAGAGTGTCTATTGGAATATTTGCAAGCAAAGAAGGACTTTCTAGGGACTTTCAAAGGACCAAAACCGGACAATGTGAGGACTTGATTTTGGGAGCTACATTCTTATCGAGTGCCCATATAACATTCTCAAATCAACTATATACTCTAATCTATGTAATAACTCAATTCGTAAGTGACCTCACAATAGTTGAAAGTTAAAAGATCCTGAAACTTTATTCAAAGTATCTCTTCGCTGTATCGATAAATTTTCTTAATACAGCCCAAGTTATACCAAGTTTTTCTATACCTCCGTCAATGCTCACGATGACATCGGGTGTGGATCGCTATGCAACTAGAGACTTTTCATCGGGGTTTTCAACAAGAAACTCGTTGCATCTTGAACTTGAAAAGCTCTTTTCGGCCTCTGCATTGCTATGAGAGAAGATTTTGCTCATAGAACTGCTTAGCTAGTGCGTGCAACTTATCCTTATATACAAGCAAATCGAATAAAAATATATGGAAACGCTCATTTTGACTATTACATTTTTTCAATTCCTCCTGGAAACTCTTCCCGGAAGATCTTCCTCGAAATCTCTACCAGTATGATCGGCACCAATTTTTAAAATTCTATTCTCATTGACGACAATCTCTATTAGTAGTATATGGAATACATGCGCATATTGGCACTGATGACATCCTTTTTTTCTTATTTCTGAACTCCTTTGAAAAGTTATTCTGCGAGACATTTTACTTCTTGCTTCCGAATTCCAAATTAGAGAGGACCGAGCCGTGCAAATAAGGACTTCTTAAGGACATAAGGACTTTTCAAATCAAAAAAGGACATTCTAAGGACTAGATGGACTGGAAGGACCGGTAGACACCCTGGAGATGAATAAGATCAAAGCATATGGAGCCAAAAACCACATCTCAGATTCGCTGGCGGAGTAGGAGTGGCACAAAACACGTATCAAAGATAAGGTGGGTAAAAATATCATTTCATAGGTGATCATTATCGTGTTGTTTGGTCATTTGTAGAAACCCGGAAGCCTCAGATTGCCTCGTCAACACCCTAGAAATTAACACCACGAATAACTGAGCTCTCTGTGCCACGTTTCCTCACAGCATTTTGGACGGACATCTTTCACGAGGTAGCATATTCAGTGCAGCATTTTTGTGAAATTTTGCGAGCCTCTCTGGCTACTCAGTTGACGGTCGTTCCAATTTTCCCATCTCGCGAACAATCAAATTTGTAACGACTGAGGACAGATTTATCCAAATGATAAAGAAATGAAACGTGACAATCTTTAACAATTACGATATCGCGAACACTCTTTTCCTTAATCTCAAGTGATGGACATTACCTATTAGTAGAAGATATGCCCGCCTTCTGAGAGCTTCCCGGAAATCTTCAATTGGTGAACGGTTCATCATCAGTGTCGTAAGGAGTCAGTGGCCAATCGTAAGGTAGTTGAAATTGCGGCAAATGCGTTCCGTTTGACCTGTCCACAGGAATCCTTGTTGACTGGAACTGCAACATATTTTCATACTTCTTTATCATCAACAAACCCAATTTGATTCGATAAATGAATAAATTCATCAATGGTATCTCTCAATTACTAACAAATTCCCTAAATCGAGATATTCACCAGACAGATGGAGGTGATTTTCTCATTGTTCCTCAAATTTCAGACCTCCAAAATCACGTCCCGTGCATTTTCAAGTTAGGATTTTTGTTCAACGATAAGATTCAAATAAAGAATAACGGAGGGCAATGAGTAAGAACGGATGTTAATTTATCAACAAACTGCGCCTTGCTCGAGCGATGTAAGGGTAATAAGTTCTGAATGGAAGACTCACTGAACTGCCCTCAGGCCGGTGATTTTTCGAACTTGGAGAAAATTAAGCACAACGTTCGATCTTCCAGTGTATTGCGGCAAGATCCAGAACATACTGATTATTGGCTCGCATGATTAAATCAAGGAATCTACTCCTCAGTCAGTTGAATCTGAAGCGATTCAGAAGTGCTATTAGATAGATAGATGTCCTTTATTCGTCCGCAGACAACAAATCTGATTACATATGATTACATATGCCCGTTAAAAATATAATATCGTGAATAGAAAATAACACTAGTCTATATGAAAATGTGAATGGAGTTATTGATATCGTTTTCGACGTAGTATGTGATGCAGAATTCAAATCCGTTCTCAGAATTGCTCAATTACGTCACATTTTCGAGAAAATCGATGTCAAAGTTGGAAAAAACACCAATTTAGCTGTTTATGAGGACTCTTATCTCTGTTATCAGGACAGCTATTGGAATTCTAAAAGGTCTAGTCAGTTGTCAAAAGGGAGTTCTTCAAAATGAGCCTACATAGATCAAAATCGATCAAGGGGTTTCCGAGATATATCGATCTTTAGAAGTCAAAAAAGTTCCTGAAATTGAGCCCGCCCATCGTATGTTTTTGCATATTGCATCCCCCTCCACTGTCCTATGCTTAGGCATTGCGTGGGCGGGGCCTGATTCGGGCCCTTTTTTGATTTCTAAATGTCGATGTATCTCGGGAACACCTTGATCGATTTTGATCTATGTAGGCTCATTTTGAAGATCTTACCTCTGATAACCGAGTTGACGTTTTAGAATTCCAATAGTTGCCCTGATAACAAAGATAAGAGCCCTCATCAACAGCCAAATTTCTGTTTTTTCCCCACTTTGGTATCGATTTTCTCAAAAATGTGACGTGATAGAGCAATTCTGAAAACGGATCTGGATTCTGCGTTCCAAACTACGTCGGAAACGATATCAATAACTCCATTCACATCAAATGGGTCAAAATTTGTAGACTAGTGTAATGTACATATATACTCATACTAATAATAATTTCAGTCAATTACTGTTTTGGTCAAGGACATTCAGTATCACAATTTGTGACTAGTCAGGGCAAAAATTACTCATTATTCCAAGTACAACATTAATTAAATAATATTAAAACGCGTGATGACTTTTAGGTGTCCGGAATCACTAGATTTTTTCCCCTAGATTCTAACCTTACCTTGTGGAAATGTCCTTAGAACTGTTTTAACCTAACCTGACCTGACTCGTAACTATAAAATATTCCCCTAGACTGTTCTAATCTAACTTTGAAGAGTAATCTAACTTTGAAGGAATATGAAGATGATATTAATTAGAGGAATTTTCAAAATGAAGATGCAACATGCAAGATTGTACATTCATATAAAAATAGGAACAATATGACCAGCCTTATTGCAGAGTTATCATCACAAGCATACCAGTGTATCCAGAGCAACTATGGCAAGGTTTTCATAGGACATCAACGCTGTAAGGTATATGATGATTTCAACGTCTCAATCTGTTATAATTGTGCAGGTTTTGGTCACAGTACCCAGAAGTGTAACAATGATCCAGTGTGTATTATATGTGCAGGAGATCACCCAGTGAAAGAATACAATAACAGAAACAAGAAAATGTGCCCAAACTGTCAATATTGCAATGAAACTTATAGAACAAATAGAAATATAGACCATACAGGATTAGAAGTACAAAAAAGCGATATATTGAAGAAGAAGATAAACAGAGTGGTTGATGAAACTGATTACCCCACAAGACCTGTCATACCGGCATAGCTCGGTTACGTAGGGAACCATTAATTTATCTGATTTCTTACCTCTTTCGTTTTTTAGTTTTAACACCGACACACCGATTGTGGTCGGAATCGGAATCGGAATCGAGTCGAGAATCTCGAGATGAGTCGTTCGATCGACGATTGATTCGAGTGTCTTGACGCGGCTGAAATCTTGACGCGAAAAAATTTGAGAGGGTCGAAATTTGCGAGTGAGATATTTAAGCTCTTAAAGCTGACAGGAGGGAAATGACTCGAGATAACACATGTATATGACCAGAATATGGGGTTCAGATGGATCAAGGCTCCCCTGAACCCACGAAAGCATGAAATAAGTAAGTTCGGAAAAATGGGTGAGGTTAAAACGGCCCAACTCAGCGTATATAAGGCACGGCAGCCTTGCGCGCGCTTTCTCTCTCTCTCTCACACATGTTCTTCTCTTTTATATACTCGCCAGCAAGGCGCTGCCGCGCCTTTTGATGGTGATGATGAAGAGTGTGGAATGAAATATGTAATTTAAACGAGATAAAATATGCAATGAATGACGAAATAGTCTGTGATGTATGAGATGGATGAGTGAGTGTGATGTAATGGAAGAGATGATCGCCTCACCCTCCTACTTGGAAATGAATTCGGACGCAACCTCTACACCCCAAGGCGGTTGCGTGCGAAAATTCGCATCCAAGTAGGCGATCATTGGCGTATGATGAATGTGATGAGGTGGTGAGAATGATGTGGAAAAGGAGATGAGATGGCGGTAAAATAGGAAAAAGAGAAGAATGGTGTTGATGTTATGAGAAGAATGAGAATGATCACCTCACCCTCCTACTTGGTGATGCGTGCAAGATTTCACTTTCAAGTAGGCGATCATTGGTGTGTAAGAATGTTGTGACGAGAAGGTGTGGATGATGGAGAAATTGAATGTAAGATGGATGTAGAAAATAAGATGAATTGTGTTGATGTAGAAAATGGGGAGAGAAAATGAGAAGGAATGAGGAAGGGGGAGGGAATGAAGTGAAAGTAAATGAGTTGGTGTTAATGTAGAAGATTAGTTGAAAGATGCAATGAATGAATGATTAGAATGAAAATTCGATACGATGAGCAAGGAAAGAGTAATGAGATGAATGAGAATGACCCCCTTACCCTCCTATTTGGTGATGAATTCGGACGCAACCTCTGCACCCGAGTGTGGCTTACCTGCGTGCAAGAATTCAATCCAAAGTAAGTGATCATTGGTGTGTATGAATGATGTGACGATGTGGTGTGAATGATGGAAAAATTTGATGAAAGAAGAATGTAGTTAAGGAGATGAATTGTCTTGATGTAGATGATACAGAATGGAAATGAGATGAAATAAGGAAGGGGAAAGAAATGAAATGAGAGTAGATAAGTCGGTATTAATGTAGAAAATGAATTGAAGAATGTAATGAATGAATGATTTGAATGAGAAAGAGATACAATGAGCATGGAAAGAGTAATGAGATGAATGAGAATGAGTTGATGTTAATGCAGAGGAATAGTTGAAGGATGCAATGAACGAATGATTTAAATGAGAATGAGATAAACTGAGCGATATCGCCTCACCCTCCTACATGGTGATGAATTTTGTCGCAACCTCTGCACCCGAGGGTGGCTTACCTGCGTGCAAGAATTCATCTCCAAGCAGGCGATCATTGGCTTGAATGAATGATGTGATATGTCTGATCATCACACTCTCTGCGTTTACAGGGTTGATACTGTTTATCTCATCAATGACAACGAAGCATTGAAAGAACGCCTGCATTATGATGTTTGATAATGAACATTAGCTGATTTAGTTATAGATTTAGTGAGATTGATAAATCATAAGCGAAAGTGAGTCGCTGGTGAAATTAGAAGAAAATTATACGTACATGCATTTAAAACTTTAAAATTCAATCATCGAATACCACTTGGTATACCACGTTTCAAGTACAGAATGGGAGTGAAAATCCTTTTTTATCTCTGTTTCCTGGTATCATGTATATTGTTTTGTTTGAGAAACACTTTGAGATTTGTACTTGACGTGACACGCAATAATGCTACATAGAGTTGTCTTTAGATTCACAAAATAAATTATTGGCTCCCTCATATGATCGTTTTTTTTTCAATTTTCTCATAACCGTCGAGTATTTTCAATCAAACAATTATGATGACCAAAAATGATTTTGATTGTTAAAGTACCCACAATAATTTGTATTTTTTCATTTTTCATATTCGTATTTATTCATTCCATGAGATTTTTGAAACTCCTTTCAAAAAGTCGTAAGCGGAGCGAGCGCAGCAATTCCGCTAGTTTTGTAATAAGAGAGGGATAAGGGCTCAAAGTCATATCACAGTTATGTTTCATCAGTCGGGTGACAGGAGGTCACCTATAAAAATAAAATTAATACAAAGTAGAGCCCAACCCATCACAGATTAAAATAGTGCTTCTTCTCCACATCGACCCTCTGAGGAGACTGTGTCAATGAGAAATCTTTCAAGGCCTCTTCAAGTAACGATATATTAGACATAATAAGAAGTTTATTCAATTTAATGAAATTTTTGCTGCCCTTTCTATTCATTCGTGTACTTGTGGTTTGACGTAGTCATATTATTATGTTGAATTATTCATGAGCGAATATATACCTTATGACTGTTTGCGCGGTTTTTTCTAATTCGAATGATTCTGGATAAGGGGGTTGATGTCAGTCCGAAGCGGGATCAACAGTAAGTCGGTCTTGCCGTTGAGGGCGTATGTGTCAAGATACAAATGAGAAAATAGAAAAATAAAAACAGTTAAAACACGATGATGTAGATGGCGCTAAGAATGGCGCATCAGTGGCCCATGCAAGAGCAGACTGCAGACAGAGTGCCACAGTAAATTACTTAATTAGAACTATTGAGTAGAGCTATTGAGTAATTCTTGCGGGTAAGATACTGCATGTACGATTCGCTGTCGTTTAGCTGTCAAGTCATTGAAGGTGTGAAGCTCGGTGCGATCTGCCCTCTGGCCTGCGGTGCAATGTGTCATCTGCTCTGATGTCGACAACAGCGAAATTCGTATGATTACAAATTATTTCCGTTTTCATTTGGCTAACCAGATAGCATTGCACCTCCTAAATTATATTTCACGGTGTAACACAGAAAGAAGGGTCAATCTGTTCAGTAGGAAACGAGAAAAATGGGGAGCCAGTATGGGGTCTAAACACGGCGGTTTCTCGCAGATTCCTGTTCATCATTCATCAACAAATCATTTTTGGCCAAAGTGAGATAGTGTCTTGTCTGTGTATTGAAATTTCCAATCGTACGGAGTCTCCTACGTTGGAAAATTTATATCGCCATCGGAAAAAGCTGGAAGAAGTGTGACGATCGAGCAGTATAACTCACCCAGTGAGCCAAAGAATCATGAATGTCTTGGGATATGGTTCATATTTTTTAAACGTGGAACGTCTTATCCGATTGGAAATTCTATGATGTTCCGCTTGCATTGTTATTGCTGGGCTAGAAGTGAGAGGTTGAGATACAATAAGGGGAAATAGCTATCATATTATCAGATCCCATGCGATGCGGTCGACTATCGAGTAAAAAATCTGGATTCCCTCTGGACTGGCCTTAATAAGCTCGTATATTTCTTTGAAATGGGATGAATAATCAGTGTGCGGTGAGTATAAAATGTGAGCATTAGTGACAGACGTGATGATTTTCATTAAGGTCAGTCCGGAGTCCGCCGGAGCGCAACCAGACACGCATCTACGTACTTCCAGGTCGTGGCTACACGCAATGATTCTGAGCAAATTGATTGTTGATACGCTTTTATTGGTATTGAATGGGTTGCCCAATAGTATTCCGCCTCCCAAATCTGACTTTATGAAGCCATACAAAATCTCATAATGTTCTATTCACTAGGGAACGAGAAAAACATGAAAGGAATACATGGTCCAACGCGGCGGTGCCGCGGTGCCACACCTGCCCCTATTCATTACTCAACAACGTAACATTTCCAGCCAGAATCTGATAGTATCCTACCTATGTGTAATAAGATTTCAAATTAATTGAGCCCTTACAAGTCCAAAAATTCGAAATCTAGTTCGCAAAAAAAGTGAACGAATGTGAGCATGGAGCAGGATACCTCGCTCAGTAAGCTAGAGAATTACAACCCTCTTGAGACAGAATGCATACTCTTCAAAAGAATCACTCACTCAATTGGAAATTTTATGTTTTACCTCAATCATTCATTCTGGGACAAAAATAAGAAGGTCCAATGCTGTGCGCAAAGACAATAACTACAGTTACCCGATCGCATGTATAGGCCGATCGAAGCGCCATCTATTGGGCGAAATATCTGGATTCTCTCCGGACTGGCCTTGGAGCGCGAAGACCGATGCCAAAACCCGATTATCCTCTCGAGTGAACAACCTCCACCAGGTTCCATCTGAATTTGGAACCACGCATCGATGGCGTATCATCGAATTCAAAGAGAGATCAACATTTGCAAAAACAGGTGAAGACTTGCTGCATGAGGAAGAAATGTTGAGCCCCTTGCCGAACGGCCGACAATTGACTAACAAGAGGGGACCACGGGGTCCGGGGCGCCAATCATTCCCAAAATTTTTCCACAGTCTGGTACCATCTAGTGTGTGAAGAATCTAGAGTAACTCCGTCAAATGGGCCTCCTTGCCAGAGCTACACGCGAAAACGTTTGCATTACCAGTATATCTGTACATATCACTTTTTAACATGGGCCTATATGAGCAATGTTAATTTCAGTGGCTGTATCCTTGGACGGGAGGCCCATTTGACGGAGTTACTCTTGATTTTTCATCTTATCGATAGTATAAAACTGAAAAAATATTGGGGGGGGGGGGGGGTCCGCGACCCGGACCCCGTGGTCTCCGTTTGTAAGTGAAACGCAGAAACTCATAAGCCGATACAATTTGACGAAATGCGTACACTGGTGATTTGGGGAGAATAAGGATAGTGTAACCATTTTGCCCCGACTACTTTTGTTTTGCTCGCCAATTTAGCTCACCTCAATATTTCCAAACGTACTTTAGCTCATTTCACAGCTTGTTTCAAGACCTTTAGCATGAGCTAAGGTATGATTGATTCTAAAAAATTGGAGCTGAGCTATGTTGATTTTTGCAAAATAGTCTATTACTCAACAAGTGCGAGAAGGGTAATTTCCGCACAAGTTGCCAAACGAGAGTGAGAAGTAAATTGCATACACACTTTGGAACTCCTCGAACACCTAGAGGTATACATTCACTCGCGAGAATGCATTTCAAACACTCAAGTTGAATAATGCGTGAAACTCACCATCAAGAACTCTGGAAAGGAGTCAAAGCCTGGATTATAGTCGTCGGCCATCTCTGGATCGAAAGGAGCCAATCGCCGATCGTAACGTAATCGAACAGGTGGTACGAGACCCAGTACATGCCTTTGGCTTGACCCTTTCACAAGAAACCTTGTTGACTGAATCTGCAACATTATTTCATAATTCTCAGTCGTGAACACCCAATTTGGACCGATGAATGGATTAAGTGATTAAAGATATCTCTCTCTATAACTCATGAATTTTCTGTTTATAGCAAGGTATCTACCAGGGAGATGAAAATAACTTCTGCATATCTCCAAAGCCGCCTCCTTGTATAAGTTGTGATTGTTTCTCAACTACAAACTTCCATTAAAGGGTAACGGAGAGCGGTGAAATGCATGAAAGCCGATTCATTGATGCATCACGTGGTCCTTACATGGCTATTGGAATAGAAGAGGGTGAGCTGTACAGTGTACAGTCCACAATCTCCACTTTGAACCTACGCTCAACTCGGACAATGTGAGAAACTTACGATGAACTTTGGAATGAAAACAACGCCTGCTTCATAGTTGTTGATGTACTGTGCGCTTCCACATCTACTCATCTTCCCCCAAGCGCTCTTACTGAGGTTTGCACTGGTTAAAACAAACCATAAGATTTGAGTTCCATCTGGAGAGATTCTGGTGTAAGACTTCGAATGAGGCATTGCTGAGGTCCGGGAAGCGCCGTCCGATTTCCATTGACTTTGGAAGAGATGTTCACGATTAATCAACACAATTGGTGAATACTAATTACTTATTCACAATGGGAACATCAATATCTACCACGAGAACAACTGAATACTCTTGCCCATAAAACGAAGTCTGCCAACAAGAACTTTCTCTGATAATTCAAGTTGAGATCATGATGTTATGTTTAAATAATGTCAACGCATCGGTTACATACCACTTAGGCGTAACGCGAATTATCACCGATTCGAATGATTTGAGTCTTCATTCTGTATATGATTAATAATGATCTCGTTTTTGCACCTAAATTAGAATGAAGTGCCATGAAAAAGAGTTCGAAAGAATCCATTCAAAACTTGGATGACCTGCATATAAGTTCTAATATCTAGAGTTTGAAGTCATTCCCTGGAGGCCTACTGAAGAAGAAACATGCTAAGTTTTTGACTGGCATTGGTCTGCGAATTCGTCAAAGCTATACCTTGAATTATTGAGTCCTGGCTAATTATCATAAATTTTCCTGAGCATTGGACCTATGAAGCTTCAGGTAGGTCGTGGGGCGATGTTTAACTCGATCAGGACATCAAGAAATATGAAACGTTACCTAGGCTTAAATTTTATACTCACTGTAGGTATTTCTCCATCCATAACTGTCTTGAGTGAGTTTCACTGTTGTACATGAGACAAGTTTTGTTGAACTGTGCATCATAACTTTGATGATAGTTTTTTACAGATGGAAAAATGACCTTGATTTCTGGGATAGCTGTGTTCAAACTTCTATCTTTTCCTCCAGCCATAGCATTCACAATATGTGATACTAACCAACACCTCTCGTTATACCCAAAAACTCCTAAAGCAGAACTTTGAGCAACAATAGGCCAAGTTATTTCATCTTTCGGAAGATCAACATGATGAGACAGTATGTATGCAAGCTTTTTATGACCCCAAACATCTAAATCTGGACCTGCATGATGGCCAGGGACTGATGCAACAAAAAAGACATTTACTGAAGAAAAATCAGCTCTTTGAATTAGTGCTAACCAATCAAATATCTCTGGAGTCTGATATGAATCCAAGAATCTCACAAAATCCTTCTTGAAATTTGTTGGAGATTCTCCTAGATCAGGCCGAGTATTTTTTGGGAGCAGAGATAGTAAAGGTGATATCCAGAGTCTACATGGAAACAGAAACATTCATTACGGGTGTGATTTCTCAGCATAGAAAATTTATAATAATATCATGAACTCACTCCTGGGTTCTTATTGTCCAGTCTTCAGCATAGATGTTGGCAGAAGAAATTAATATTCGAATCTCATCAGCATACTTCAATACTGATATTTTGGGGTGATGACATCCAAATTGAGGCATCTTGATTTCAACAGTTGTGATATCAAATGGCATTTTCATGTAATCATGCAAGCACCTTTGATGCAGATACTGATAAAGCACCGTCATTTTTGGATCTTGAGCAGCTAGCATGTACTGATTTACAAGCCATATTAAGTCAACATAAAAGTTGATGTGCAGACTATCACATAATTCTCCCGTAGTGGAATCAATGATCTCGTAGAGAGACACCGAGTAGTGCTGCGTAGATGTTTCTTCATTCACAGCCACTGATGTCAAAAAATGATGGTAGGGATCAGATAAGGCAAACTTATGGGAAAAAGCTCCACGAGGAACAGCTGGAATGTCAAAACCATGGATGAATCGAGCTATGTCAAAGCATACATCTCTCATTTCTGCTCGAAAACTAGTATCCGCATTGGCGTACAGTTCCATCCATGTCAGGATTTTCAAATTCAATCTTGCTTTCTTGGGAAACTGTCCAGATTCATCTGATGTTCCATATCTGCATACCTTAGAATCTAGGTAACCTGGAATCTCATGACTCATCCTTATAAACCAGGGGTCTTCTCATCAACTTATTGGTGAGGATTTCAGTCAGGGCAAGTCAGGGTCTGAGAACCATAAGCTAATAGTCAGCCGAACTCTGCGGAATCTCTGAATAAGGTTTTCAAAGTACTACAATTATTTGCGGGCTGTTTTACGAGCATTGCTGAAAATCGTAATGAAAATTTTTGGTTACGTTGACAGAATTACCTTGTTAATGGGAACACTCACTATTATTCATTCGCCAAGCTAGCGTGGTCTAACGGTGGATGCCAAATTCTTCCAAAACTCACGAAATCACTGTTCAGGCTTCTCGAGGTTGCTCCATTCTTGAGATTTTGGTGCGGGTAAGACCGGCGTGACCGGCGTGATCAGGCGTGATGGCGTCCAATGGCGTGATATCCAACTTGGACCACACGGATCACGCAACGTAGGCCTCATCAGGGGCCTTGTCAGATCCTTGTTTTCAGTTCGAGTTTGTCCGGTGGAATCGGTTACGTGACCATCACCAGAACCCCTACAACACGCACTGACGGTCAAATAACGGCCTACCTAAACTGAAGGGCCTGATAAGGCCCTCAGCTGGCACGGTGGTTTTGGTCCGCCATTTTGATTGATTGACGCCCAAACGCCGCGTGATTTTAAATAGCAATACGGGTACTGCACTGGAATGACGCTATTATCTCGTGCAATGACTTGACAGTCTTTGATATCCCCTCACCGTTGGGAGTTTTGGAGGGCAGAGAAGAAAGGTATGTATATGCGGCCAGACATATGAGGGTTTCCACGGAACTTTTGACTTTTGTGTTACTGCTATGTTCCTGGACTACTCTGAACTATGGGGAGTGCACAGGAGTGGCATTATATAATAGTATTTGGCATCATTCAATATGGCCTACATTTTTTCTTGTTGAAACGCATCCTGATTTGTCAATAGCAGACCGCAAAAGATGATTTTTGGGTAGTTTACAAACGTACGTAATAAGGCTGTATAACTAAATTACTTATGCCTTAATATTTTGAGGAAATCTTTGATTCAGAGGTGTGCGCTGATATGGCTATGATATTAGCTCTCATTCATCGATGTAACCGAGTTTTGTGGGAAAACTTTCTCTGGCTATTGTTTACGGAAATGATGAAATACCTTGTGCGAAACGGAGAATTTAGCAATGAGTTTTCGAAGTTAAGAAGAAGACGAATCGAATCCCGTTTGGTTTGTGAGTGTGCGTTGACGTTGATCCGGACAAATTTTATTAAGCTTCAAAGCTCATAAAGTTATCGCGCCACTGGTTTTGAGAAGTCATTCTTTGATGTCATACTCAGGAGACGCGAAGCACAGGGTTGGGACGTTGTGCTCTTTTTTCTTCATCACAAAAAGGATATAACTTTTATCGCATGATTTCAAGGTCTAAGAATCACATGAAACCCATTTCAAACGTGTGCGATGAGAAAATTTTTTTTCTATTCCAGAGGGTCAATAGTTGAAAGTTCCATGGAAACCCTCATATATCTCTATGAGGTCTGGCCACACGTGAAATTCGCATTTTATTTGTCAATCGCAGCGTGATCCAGCGATTCGAGAGGAGGAGGATGCAGAAGGATCTCCACGATACTTAGCAAATTTCATGTCAACTTGCATCATGCAAATCGCATGTAAAGCCAATCTAAGTCTCATCATCCCGAATTTTTTCAAGATCCGATCCGATGTTTTAATTTTAACCATCGAGTTTTTCCCACTTTTCTCCAAACCGGCAATGGTTATTTTGTGAGAAATTAAAAAGCAGTTTCTCGAAAAATAGATATACATGATTATTCGGAACATTTGTATACATATAAATCACAAGCATACTTGAACAAAAATGTAGAAAATAGATTGAGAAGATTACGAGATTTTTGGACAATTTCAATGCTACAGGGTGTATGTGCAGTAGGAAACAGGAAAGAAATTGGACATATCTCTCAACATTTATGAGAGTATTAAGTCATTAAATGGCGAAGAGTTCATGAAAAGATCCAAAGTAGTCTGATGTATCTCATTCTCCACCTCTTTCTGAGGATTTTTGAATACTATCTCATTCTTCAGATGATGAAATTTCAGTCACTGAGAAAATCTTGTACAAATGGAGTGTCATTTGCCTGATATTTTGTGAGTGGTAAGTCGTATGGAATGCGGAACACAGGAATTGCTGGCGAGCTAGATTGTTTGATCGGGAACGTTGTTTGATTGATCTAAAATGATAAAATAAGTTCAATTAAATCAAATCTATCAAAAGAAAAAAAAGGTTGAAACCAATATTTAAACTATCATTAGAGATAAGAGATTGAAAACTATTTACAATGAACTTTGGTATGAAGACAACTCCTGCTTCATAATTCATGATGTAATGTGAAGTTCCAGTTTTTGTTGTGGTACCCCAAGCACCCTTGCTCAAATTAGCACTAGTTAGAACAAACCATGGGATCTGAGTTTGGTCAGGAGAAATCCTAGTGTAAGTTTTTATGTGTGGCATTGCCTTGGTTCGTTCTGTTTTATCTGCTTTCCACTGACTGAAAGACAGAAACAATCTCAATTAGTGAACATTTCATGAATCTCCAGACCGGCTATGAAATAAACCCATTGACGTCTGAAATGACACCTTCATAACATAATTTTAAAAAGCTTTTGATTGCAGAATAGCCCTCAAAAAAATTCGGAGTGCACGAGTTCGACATGATATTGTCTAAACTTTCAAATTATGTGATAGAAAATTCCGTTTGAGACGATCCTGAAGAGATAAATCCAATTTTTTGCGAAATATACAATTTTTTCATTCAAAATCGTGTTTAGACGGCATTTTGACGCCCAAAATTGATAGCAATGGTTACAACGGGTATCAAAAAAACGTGTCATTGGGTCCTGATCCACAGAATCTATGGGTCAGAAAAATTTTAAAAGACAAATCTGGGCCCAAGATATCGACCAAAACAAAAAAGGTTTTGAAATGCCTTTTGATCGTCATTAAAACCTCTCAACCCTTTCGATCTTAATTCTGAGCATCAAATCGCTTTTTGAAAGAATATCATATAATATATTTTCGAAGGAGGATTGTCTGCTCCTCCAAAGTCTGTGATCAGAATTAGGACAGGATAACATTTGAAGCGAGTCTATTATAGGCATACTTACGTGGTCGGGAGCTTGTCGATGCTATTCCAGATATCACTGATGTATACCAATATATATCACTGATGCATATCAATATTATTTTACTCAGGTAAGAAGTCTGAAAATTTGATATTTCAATGTGTGGACTGACATTGTATCGATTTTCACGATGACAATGGTTTTGAAATGGAGATGATTCGAAAAAAGATGCATTCTGATGAAAATACGGACTTTCCTCGCCTCAAACGTTATCCTATCTTGATTCTGATCACAGAATCTGAAAGCACAGATAATTTTACGCCGAAAACATGTCATGTGATATTTCTTCATAGGCTGTTTATCTCCAGCATTGGGATTGAAAACGGCGAAAGGTTTTAATGACGACGAGAAGGCGTCCCAACACTCTTTGTTTCAGTCGATATCTTGAGCCCAGATATGTCTTTTAAAATCCCTCCGACATAAATATTTTGGGGTTCAAGATCCAATGACACGTTTTTTTGACATCCTAGAGCCATAGATATTGATTTCGGGGGGTCAAAATGCCGTCTTCACACGATTCTAAATGAAAAAATTGTAGTTTTTTTGTTAAACATAGATTGTTGCTCTTCAGGATTGCCTCAAAAGGAATTATTTGTCGCAGTTTTGAAAGTTTCAACAATTCTACGTCGAATACATGCATTCCAAATTTCTGTTGAGGGCTATTTCGCACTCAATAGAGAGCCCCAAAATTATGTCATGAAAGTGTAATTTCAGGCGTTAACTGGTTAAGGTAATTATTTCGGAAAATTTTAGAAAAATTAACATAAAACTCAAATGGAAAATTGATTTTGAGTAAGCAGTTGGACAAAGTCATGAAAATAGTGAGCTCGAACTTACTATAAGAAATTCTTCAACCATTGCTGTTTTTCATGAGACTTTCTGGAGTAAGGTAAGCAACACGATCCATCTCTGCAATCAAAGCTCTCTTCATAATTTTTCAAAGATGGATAGATGAATTGGAAATTTGGATTGCTTTTTATGCCCTTATTTTTCTCCCTGGATAGTGAGAAGACCATATTAGACACAACCCAACTGTCTGGATTGGGTCCCAAGTTACCAATACTTGAACTTTGAGCTATGATCGGCCATTGTGGAGCATCTGGAGGTAACACTGCATGCTCAGACAAGATTGCTGCAAGACGTCTATGTCCCCAGGAGTTGAAACTCAGTCCTTTGTGACTGCCAGGTACTGAAGCTACAAAGAAGACGTTTACTGGAGTGAAATCTGCTCGTTTCACTAGATGTTCCCATTCAACTAATTTTGGATGTTTATATGCTGTCAAGTATTCTCTTAGACTTCTTTTAAAATATGTAGGTGATTCTCCATCACTAGGATTGGCTGAGTCAGGTAAACGAGGTAAATGTGGGGACATCCAGATTCTAAGCAGGAAAATTTTTTCAAAATCAGTAAATAATCATTCTTTGGGTGATTTCAAATGAGGGGATTCATGCAATCAATTACCCTTGAGTCCTATTTTCCCAATCATCACTGTAAATATTAGCGGTCGAAACAATTACTCTTATAGCATTGTCAGAATATTTCAAGATTGACAGTTTTGAATGATGGCATCCAAAGGCTGTAGGCATGTTAATTTGAATCAGATTCATGTTTGATGGCACTGAAATATCTGGGTCACAAACTTGACCACAAATTATTGTCATTTTGGGATTCTGAGCAGCAAATAAGTACTGGAGGCAAAGCCATCCAACTAGAACATGAAAAGTATGAGTGATTTATTGCTCTAAATGTATGAAATCCACTGAGTCAAGGTATGATTTTCGTGTAATACCTCACCTTCTACCATGAAATTGATGTGCAGGCTATCAACTATTTCTCCTAAGCTGATATCTAGTAATTCAGGAAAGGAAACTGTAAATGGCTGGTTATGAGTAGTTTTAGATTTCGTAACCCTATTGAAAAAGTAATAGTATGGAGCTGAAAGAGCATATTTCAATGCAAATTCTCCAGGATCATTCAGTAAGACTTCATGACCACTTGACCTCATTCTCATTATTGCTTGGTCTCTCAACTTTTCTCTTGACTTCCTATCATCATTGCTGTTATAATCTGTGAAAATTACCTTTGAGGAAGACTTAGTCTCCTGACTTTTTGAAGAGCTCTGGGTACTGGAGCTTTCAGATTTTTCTTTCTTGGTATCATCCTTCATTCTTTTTGGAGGGGATTTGTCACTATCAAGATTGTGTGAAGATCTTTTACGATTGTCAGATGTTTCACTTATTTTGGACTTGTCACTGAGTTTTGACGCTCTGGCATCCATTTCTTTCAATTTATCCTCCCTCTTTTGTAAAGCAGCTTTTTTGTGTCTTTCTACCTTATCTCTCAAATCCTCTGATTTTCCTGTGCTTGTTGTTTCTTTTGTGATTGTTTTCCTGTCAGTTACTAAATTGCTGTGAGTTGCTTTACTACTACCACTCTTTTCTTTGATCTTTCTCAGCACCATTTGTAACACTTTGAGTTGATCCAGCAACTGTGATCTATCTGGACAATCAAAATCTAGATTCTGTGGTATAACAATCGTTGTCTCTTCCAGCTGATTGATGATGAGTTTTTCCACTGAAACATAGTCACAATATCGGGTAAGCAAAAGATTTGAAGAGAGGAATATTATAATCAAAAGGAAAATTACTCACAGTGGGGATGAGCCATTTCATTGAAATGTACAGGATTTTTCCTGTAACATTTGTCTTTGTATGGGCAGTTAGATCTCTCTGAAATTAAAAGGAAGGTTCTTGAAATTTCATTGAAAATAGAGTGTTATATCATGAATTTGAGCAATAATGTTTGTATTCGTTGTCAATGAGAAAGCTTGTGGTTATCACAATTACAATTTTCCTGGTAGATTGTACATACATACAGGTGAGGAAAGTTACAATGAGTGAACTACTGTTCTCTATTCCATCACAATTCACCCATAGTCAAAGTGTATGATGCTCGAGGAATCTAATTTCTCACTCTAGCAATGTACCAGAATGTTCAGTGGTAAACGATACTAATATTGCTAATTAGCGACAGATATCTCGATTAGCATGTCATAGCTTACATACCTTTATCAGGACAGGAATTTAGTATATTATTCATTCTGGAACAAGGTATTATAGTATTTGGAATGACCAAATCCAACACTCAGATATTTCAAAGTTTTCAAAGTAGATGAGTTTATTTTATAGCTCGCAGAAATAAAGTTAATGGTATAAATTTTGAGACATCATAATCATACATTTCAGAACAGCTGCTTGGCTTGCGAATTAAATACCTTAGCAGAAAGAAATAAATAAAAAATTGAATTTTACTGTAAATGGGGACACTTTCGATTCGAACTCATTTTTGGAGCAGGTTAGGCTAGTTGAGTGAGTCGGTCAGACAGGGCTCTACGAAGGAAATTGGTAACGAAGGGGACTGTTTTAGATGCGCGTTTATTATAAAAAGTCCAATCCCATATACCCTCGTGCTCCTCAAATGGCTCTCTTTCAATATCAATGTATATATTTGATTTTGCATAAGTAAAATATCTATCCCCAAGGATTTGGACAAAAAAGCCTCAACTTCATTATTCGACTTCAACCGAATACCCGACGTTGCACCCCGCATTCATACGAGAAAATCGAGAACTCCTCTAGGACGCAACTATCTTTTTTATTTTGGATTCGAATAAGATATTAGATCAAAAAGTATGAAGACATTTACTGCATACCTTATTGCATGAACTATGCATTAGGTTTGGCCGAAAAAGGTCTTTTTCGAGAATCGATATACGCCCTATATAGCGGCTAGCGCGGGAATATTATGTTTGCATATGTATAATAGATATGAAGAAAACTTTTTTGGGCACTGATGAGGAATGAGATTATAGGTCCCGCAGCAAGAGCCATCGAGTTTTAAAGTTAACACAGATTCGAATGAGAAAACGCCAATAAATTTAATACTTTTTTCGGCTATGCATTGTGTATCTGGCGCATCTGAACATTTCCCAAAGTACCTCAGAGCTCATTGTATGTACGGCTTGTTTTAAAACCTACAAAATGAGCTAAAGTATGTTTAAATCCAACTTGCCGAACACAATCTATCTCAATTTTTGCAGAAAGTAATTGTTATTGAAAATTTTTTAAAAATATGCGGCTCCGCCCGCCTTCCACCTCACTTTTTCTATTTTTATAAAAGTTTACCTTAGCAAGTACGCCTGTCTGTTCCACCTTCACTTTCATCTGAAGTCAAAATACCAATTTCGACTCTTGAGAGTCATGAGATCCTATGAATCATGCCGATCAATTTCGTAGCAAAATCTGCACGTGAAAAAAAGAATTGATTATATAGTGCGTTTTGATTATCTCTTTGATTACAATTCATTTAGAGTTAGTCACCATCTGTTTTTTTTTTCAAGTATTTCGAAAATGATAATTTATCTCAACTGGTGAGACGAAAAATAGAAGAAAGGAGATTCACTCCATGATTGATAATTGCCAATTGGAATACTCTTGGTGATCATTTGCAGATCAAGTGATCCCCAAGACGATCTTGAAATTTGCTTTTGTGTAGAATATTGAACTTATTAACACGTTCGCTGCGAAGCCGGTTTTTCGTGATTTTATTTCTCTCATGAACTGGACCCTCGTATGATGGTAAAAATGCTTAGATCGGCGCAAACTTTTTTTGATTCGTTGGTTGAGCTTCAGACAGAATAAATCACCTTGTAAAGTTCTTACTGGGTGTATTTTTCAAGTCATTACGGACTGGATGAGATTGGAAAATGAAAAACCGCGGGACCCACCCGTGGGTCCCGCCGCAGCGAACGTCTTCACAACGCAAAATCTATAAATAAATCTCAAATTTAATATCTTTTACTGTCATAGACGTTTTATCAATCACTTGACGAGCACACTCCAAAAGTTTCGGAATCTTTAGGTATAAACATTGTAAAAACGTAGGTTGTAAAGTTGATCTATCAACAGTATAATTTTCAACATTCGGCCCATTCGTCATCATATTTTCTCTGGACTCATGACTCTGAAGAGTTGGGATTGATATTTTAGTTTTAGAGGTAAATTGAGGGAAAAGAAGCAGCCATACTCGCCAAGGTGGATTTTTGTAAAGAATGAGGTGGAAGAGGGTGGGGAACTACCGATTTTTGAAAAATTTTCAGTAAAAATTACTTTGCAGAAAAATGTAGATATCTCAGCTACGGTTGGCTGGAATCAAAGATGTCTGAGCTCATTATGTAGAGTTTAGAACGAGCTTCAAAATGCGTTAAAGTGAGAATTAGAACAATATGACTAATAGTCAGTTTTACGACGATTATTATTACCATATATATATATAGTTGAGTCGTCAGGGTCGGACTGGGATCACAAAAGGGCCTGAGACCTCACGGGGGCCTTTTCTGAGGAGCAAAAAAAGAAGGTCGATTTAATAATATAGTCAAGCCATTGGTGTTATCAACGACAAACACTTGATTATAAATTCAATCATATTTGCAGATCCTTAGGAGAAGAACATTGATCGAAACACTTTGCTAGATTCACACAGTAGATTAGTTACTTCTACATTCAATTTTTATCAATAGATCTATTTTCTGAGCTTATCGGCCGGAAGGCTTCTAGGTGCATGCCCGCGTAGAAATCAAGAATATTGGTGACATGTCACCGACCTATTGCAAATTGTTATTGGCGATAGGTCGGCGACATGTCGCCAATATTTCCAATTTCTGCGCGGGTGATCATTAAGTCATACTGTTTCTCAACCGATTCTTGATGAGTTTGAAGATGCTGAATGATCTTTCACAAGCAGCTTTTCGGAAGACAGTGTCAAAATATTTTGATAGGCCAAACCAAGGCTGGGAAATGCGCTAGTTCCAACGGAGAATATTGAACAAACAACCTGTAGCAACAAATTGTGCTAGTTTCACAAAACTCGTGCTTTGCTAATGCATTAGACATTTCTCCATTTACGTTATCCTACTGATAGATATTTCAACTCGCTCTTCATATCCTCTGCTCTAATATGAGAATCAGAAATACGTAGTTTCTCGCACAAGCTCTCGAGTGCTGGAGCTTTCAAGTTTATCGTTTCAATTTCATTGATTTATCTTGTGTCTACGAGAGTGAAATCTGCAAAAAATTGACTATGAGAAGGGGGAAAACGAATTTCGACGTTCCTAGTTAATTATCTCGTTTGTATCTCGTGATGACTAGAATATAGGGATGACTGTGAGTGCAGTTCCTCGGTTTTTGTGATCTGCATGCCTGCATAACGTAGACAAGAAACGCGAAAAATTTAAACTTGGTAATTTTTTGCGATCGATTAAGGTGGAGGACCGGGGGCCTACCGAAAGGGGGGCCCAGGGGGAAATCTCCCAAATTCCACTGTGGCCAGTCCGGCCCTGTGAGTCGTGAATTCCGTTATTCACAAGGGACTCGTAAGACTCACGGGTTCTTGGATATTGTGGATTCCTTAGGGCTCCCAACAATAATTTGATAGCTTACAAAATCAATAATAGAATCTGTAGATGGGTGAATTCTGCCAAAACTGTTAACTTCGGAGGTCAAATTTGTCCTTTTGACATATTTCTTAACCTTTTGGCTATTCGATTTGTATTTGTCCCCCGCTCGCATTGGAGTCAAAATAATGAGTATGTTAGCTGCGGTATCGTTTTGACAAATGATGCTGAGCCCAACAGTACCTCTATCATCCATGCAACCGCCGCCGCTAGATCGATGTGACGATTTATCGAGATCTGACATTTATTCGACTTTCAGAGCATCGCACGAGCTCGTATGATTTTGGGTTAACTCAGCCAAAATATAACTCTTGGTGCCATCAAACTATGTAGAAAAACACAAAAGTAAGTGATTGGAGTCATTGATGAGCTTTAATTCATACGCCGTGGAATGTAAAACATTTTTTGACCTTAAAAAAATCGATTAATCTTGGCTCCACTCGCCGAATCTCTTCAAATGAACGGCCACGCCGCACCGAGAAGTTCGAGATAAATTCAAATAGAACGAGATGACACCCGGAAAAGAGCCTTTCGCCCTTACAGAGAAGCTCGACAGCACATTTCTGGCGTATGTATCATGAAATGTGACACGTTTCTCCAAGTCACAATGTTCGCCCTACACGTCGTGAAAATCGAATGGGGAATTGCATTTGTGCATAAAATTATTCCTTCAGATGTAAGCTTTCGAACGGTGTATTACAGAAATGGAAATGAAACGGGACAAGTGCAATACCCTTGTTTGAGGGTATAAATTAGTGTCTAGAGTATGAATATATTCATACTCCAGACAACCTACCTTTATAAAGGTGAATATCGTCACCAATAACTAATTCTCATCGA
This sequence comes from Eretmocerus hayati, assembly GCA_029851415.1. Lineage (NCBI taxonomy): Eukaryota > Metazoa > Arthropoda > Insecta > Hymenoptera > Aphelinidae > Eretmocerus > Eretmocerus hayati. Next base: position 139,453,320 of record CM056742.1, read on the forward strand.
TCCCAAAACAACATACCTCATGGCTCTCAATTTTTTTTTTTTTTTAGATTGGTCCTGTCTTACATTGTTTGAATATGTCAGCTCAGGACACCGAACTCAACTCTTTTCGCGGAATTTTCCAGATATGTATACTAAAATCTAAATCCTACGGCGAGATTAAATATATTTTTTCGCTCATCTAGCTGGTTTTGAAAGAAGTGCACTAGGAGTAGAAAAGATAATGGATTTGAGACAATATTAATTGAGGACCCGGGTCGAAAAACTTGTAGCGTCGTGCGAGAAGGCCTAATGGGACGCAGTGGGAGTTAATTTTTCAATCAATTCCGAGTCATTTCCGTGGGTACCTAGGGTTACGTCGGAATTCCATTCTTTTTTCCATCTTTCAGTCCATCAGTGGGAAAATACCTGATCACGAGTCTCTTACTCGTTTGTAGGGATTTAGTCGACACCTCTACTCTAATACTTGTATATTATAACATCACAAAGAGTCATTATTTGAAACTGAAATAATTTCTGCTTAATTCAACTTCACAGTAGGCTCCGACAAGCTTTGAAACAAGAATGAAGAAAATATTGATTTTGCTACCGAGTTGTCTGCAAAGTTTTGATTGTCAACATCTTAGACAATACCATCACTAGTTTTGCTATTGTTAGTACGAATTTTGGCATTTACCAGAGTGCTCAAATGAGCCACTGACACTTTCCCCGACTGGAACGAGAGGAAGTAATTTAATATACACTGTTAGAAATTTCTTGAAAATTCAAACACATTCCAAGTACTTTCTGCTTGAATTTTCAAACATTTGTACACGAATGAACTCGTTTAGATGATTTGTTCGAAATTTTGATATAAATTTTTGAACGATGGGCGTTTGGAGTAAAGTGATTGATATATCGGGCACATTTCGAAGAGGAGCAGATATCTTGGATCAGTTCGTGACTATGGTGGGAGCCGATTGTGCTGCGGTCGGCCGAGGAGTATTGCTTATAAGTAGTATGCTCTGCTCTTAGATATATAACTATTACGTTAATCGAAGGTTTAAAGCACGAAAATACCAAGGACGTGCTCATGCCAAGTGATGAGTTCAACTGTTGATTCTTTAAATACTGATTTCTCACTAAGGGGTTGAATGAAAACTCTGGAACTCGGAGTCCGCGAAATATCCTCTTTGACACTTTGTATATTGTCTGAGTGTTCACCTATTTCATTACTTGCATAAAGTCTTACAATTAGTTGTGGAGTAAAAAAAGTCAGATGTTGACGGAACTATACTTTTTAGGGATGATCGGAATTCATTGATAAATAGATTGGCTGAAAGGTTTTTCACGATTTTTTTCGGGGTAAAATATTTCAGCAGCTGTAGGAAATTTTGAATATAGTTTTTCAAGATCTCAACAGTCTTCCTGTGCACCAGGGTGCTGAAGATTTTCGAAAACGTGTTTCAGAAAAACTTCTCGTCTCTTGAATTTGGAATCTTCCCCCGGGGAGGATTCCTCCCCGGGGAATGATCCCTCCCGGAAACCTGCATAATGATGATTGAAGGATTACTGATTAAAGTCATAATTTATAGCTTATCCAAGCGCAGGTCATGAAAAGCAGAAAATCCTTCATCGTGACAAATCAAAGTGAATGAGACCAAAAGAAAGAAGGAAACCGGTTTTGCGGTAGGAATGCTTCAGTTCAATTTTAATTCTCAATCGGTTTATTATACAGAATAATAGAAAAGAACTCAGATGTATTTGAAATGAAAGTGAGTAGAGGCAGAGGGCAATAATATAGCCAATCGCAAGACTTGACGATGCATTTGAAAATAAGCAATTTTTAATTCGATTCCTATTTTTGATGAATGTTGTCTCACTTGAATCATCAACCGCAAGAATTAGTTACCACATTTATTGGAGACAGATCAAATGATGGACAATTTATTGTTGCTAAATAATGGTACCCTCTAGAACGTATGCACTGGGATGAAATTGAATTTCAGAATATTTAATCAAGTTACTGACTGTAGGATGCTCACTCTCCAATCAACAAAATTTATTGCGAACGTGCACCTAAATTGATACAGAGAGTGACGTTATTCGCAGTTATAATTCACTTATCTGCCTTGCAACACGTTTCATGAATAGACTATATCAAAGGATAATCTGTTTTCTTGTGATAAAACGGTTGTAACTATTTCAGAATATCCAAATACGACAAACTAAACCCACTGGAGGGGAATGATTGATGCCTTGAGAATATATATATTTTCCAATCGTAAACCAGTCAATATTCAGGCAAAGTGATATTTTCTAGATTGATCTAATTTTTCTTCCCTCAAAATTCATGAATCCATTAAATCTTGTCAAGTTCCAGCATAATAGAGATGAAATTTCAAACTAGAGTAAGTCTTATGTGAGCTCCTGGAGAAGAATGCTCACCCATATACAGCCCATCTGAACGAATCCTTCGCACTCAACTATCTCTCATCAATCAAGATCAATTTCCTCTACTCCCGTATGCTGTCGTGAGAGTAGACGAAGAAGAAATTCCCATTATCTGTCTACCTATGGGCTGCGTATACCTATACTCGGAGACGGCTCTTTGCCAACCACCCATATTTCCTCTCGATCTCATTTACTCATCTATTGGGGAATAAAAGTTTTTGCACGATGATACGAATTTCTGTCCCAACAAGATAAAGTGATGAGTCATGGTTCAATTCGAATTCTGTCTCCATTGAGCAAAGCTTCCACATACTTCCGATCGTTGCAAAAACAAATCGAGTTGTCCCAGAGAGAAATTTCCATTGTCATCGTCAGTGCGAGGGTTGCATGTATTTCTGAATACCATCCATTGCATGATTAATCTTGTGAACGAGAACTTTTTCTTCTGTGATATCTCGAAAAATCATTTTCTTCGTAAGTTTCGGAAAGGGGTTCCGTTTTTTTACTACGAACATGAATGCCAATGCGTATTGGATTTCTCAATACTTTTTTGAACATATCGCTTGCACTCAACGACTGATTGATGTGATTGATGCCGAGTCAGAGCCTGTGCATATTGGCAGCAAATTGCTGCGATTTCGGCGATGTGAAATTGCGTCTCAATCGCCTATGTGGAAAAATCGCTAATCGTAAATCGCAAATCGTGCAGTAGTTCGTGCGGACTGAGGTGAGGTGCAGTTTCTCTCATTTCCCTATTCACAGCTAAAAATCCTAGGATGGTCAATTAACACCTTCACTGCGATGGGCCTCACCGGTGGGGCCCATCGCACACAGGACCCGAACGCGATTTTCGCCGTCGCAGTCCCAAATGCGCGGATGCTTTGGCCAAGAGCATTTGGAGTTTCTGTAAGGAGGAGGGGGGGGATTTACTCCAAAACCCAGGAAGGCGAATTAATTCGCAAATACTCGGGCCGGACCGAAAGTTCTGTTGGGGGAAAAACCCAACCCGAAACCTAGGGAGGCAGATCAACCCGCGCATGCCCGGATGCTCGGACTGGAAGCTCTGTCGGGGGAGAAATTTAACCCAAAACTTAGGGAGCCAAGCTAACCCGTGAATGCCCGGATACTCGAACATGCCCGGATGCTCGGACTGGAAGGTCTGTCGGGGGAAAAATTCACCCCCAAACCTAGGAAGGCAAATTAACTCGCAAATGCTCGGGCGCTCGGACCAAAAGTTGTATCGGGAAAAATTTATTTTAAATCCAAAGGCTTTCTAAAACGCAAATAACCGGATGCTCGGGACGATAATTTTGCAAGGCGCTTAATCTGTTTCAGTTTCCTGAAATTAATATGTAAGGGCTACCGAGTGATTAGAATTGAGATGCAGATTTCGACGGTGAAACAATAAACTGCACTCTCTTAATTTTTCAGAGCTGAAACTCGATCTGTGCTATTTCACAAAGAGCAAGATCCGTACCGTCCGAGCGAGCATTTGCCGGTTAATTTGCTTTCCTAGGTTTTCGAGTGAACACCTCCTCTGACAGAGCTTTCGGTCCGAACATTTCCCCCGACAGAACCTCCAGTTTTCCTAGGTTTTGGGATTGATTTCCTCCCTTGACGCGATTCCGTCCGAGCATCTGGTCATTTGTGGGTTTGATTGCCTTCCTAGGTTTTGGGGTTGATTTTTCCCCCCGGCAGGATTTTCGGTCCGAGCATTCGGTCAATTGCGGGTTCGATTTCCTTCCTGGTCTTGGGGTTGATTTTCTCCCCCAACAGAATTTCTCGTCCGAGCATCCAGTTATTTACGGGTTTGATTGCCTTCCTCAGTTTTGGGATTGATTCTCTCCCGTCACATAATTTATTTTGGCCCGAGCATCCGGGCATCTGCGAGTTAATTCATGTTCCTGGGTTTTGAATTTAATTCCCCTCTCCCCTGATAGAACTCTTGTCCAGAGTTTCCGAGCATTTGGGGGTTGATTTGCCATCCTAGGGATGTGAAAAATTTCAGTCTGCCTTAGTCCGCGGGGACTGCTGCGCGATTTGCGATTTGCGACTCTTCTCACATAGGCGATTTGCTGCCAATATGAACAAACTTTCACGAATCAATCTTGCTCGAAACAATTTTTCCATACCCTGGCACTCAATATTTTCTGCATATCCTGCCAATTTTTTGGTAGTGGCTGAGATATTTTTCAGGCCCTAACAGTTGTACCGGTCAACATCCTTCATTTTTTTTGTCGGGTTCTCTGGAAGGAGATCTCTGTGATCATCACAGATTGGGTCAATCAGCAATCGTGAGTATTTTAAAGACTCCACTGAGTACACTTGCAATTTTGTTAGGAAGAAAATATCATTCAAAAGTACCCACTATGATCAGCTCCAATTTTTATTGACTCAAGTCCTGTAAGTATCAGCATCTTCATCATGGCAGGGGAATCCATAATACTCAATTACATCGAAATGGACTGTTGAACAGCTTCGAGACGCATACCCTTGAAATAATCAATTTTCGAACTAAAAATGATAATATAATCGGCCATGGAAGTCCAACAGAAGCTGTACTTGAGAAATAATCATTGAGTTTATGGAATCTGAGGTTTCCAAGACCTCCTGCCCTTACAGAAGATCCGGTAAGAGCGAATTCAATGTCGAGGGACTATTTGATCAGAGTATTTGATGAGATCTCCTGCAGAGCTTCGAAAACTAATTATATTGATGAAGTCACAATGTAATCCTACGAATCTCGTTTAGATTCAATCAACGTGTAATTGTTATTGACTTGCATGGGATCGCAATTATATTGGAGAATGAAGATGTAGCGAATTAGCTGGGTTGAACTACAGCCTCTTGGACCGATGATATTTTGTCATTCAGGTACGAGACACAACATACGGCACTTGTACGTAATTTATTCTGTGTTGAACTGAAAATCATCAGTATGCCAAAATAGACTTTTGACTCTGACTTCGGGAAACTTTAAAACTATAAGAAATCCTAGCCAGCAAAAAATTATCCTTTAACCACTTTGCATGTAACATGCAAGCTCAAAAATGAAGTCGAAGGACCAGAAGAGCTCTTTAGCAACCAGGTTTTCACGATTTTACCCTCTTACACTCGAGTCACCATTCCAGTGTCTCGACATCTCGACTCAGTGAGTATCGGGGCCAATAAGTCTCATTCGAATTCATCGCGTGGGCTCAGTAAAAGATCGATCTGCCTCTCTTTCTCTTTCTTTCCCTTTTCTCTTCCTTTGTATCCCTCGCGCGTATAATTCGAGTGAAAACAAACATCGGAGGCTGTGCTGTGTCGAGAACTCAAGAGAGAGGGTACAAACACGTTCACGAATCTGTAGAATCGGGGCGCCAAACTTGAGCTTTCACGCGAGCAACGTTCCAAACATTTCGCTCTACATATCCACTCATCCTACACTCGTTGACGGATCATCGACATCGACCAATGAATCGACATACACATTGGCTCACCGCAAGCTCACTGCAAGCTCTGGAATCGGAATTCGCCTGTGCAAATCGATCCCCCTCTCTTTCCGCAAGCTCTCTCTCGCGGAATTTTAGCGGCTCCGGAAGCTCTCTCGAGTATAGGCTGTGCGGTTCTGGAATTGTACGAGGAACTCACATCGCACTCTTGGAGCTTTAACACATAGCTAAAGCTGGCGCAAGCTCGAAAGCTCGTCCCAGCCTCCGTGTGCGCGTGGACTCTCTGTATGTGCGTTGTCGGCGCGCAGGGTGGGAGCGACGATGCCGACTCTCACCTCTCTGTGTATCTATCTCAGTTACCGCCCAGTTTGCGCCGGGAGCTTGCAAGCTCGACACCTATCAAATGATTCAGAGCTTTAAGGTGCCGGGTTCTTCACTGCTCAAAGTGTGAGAAGTTGTTTTCAGTGAGCTTGAGAGTAAAGAAAGAAGAAACCGGCGTCTTTGAGGAGCTTGCGAGCTTGCGTGCCAAATTCGAATTTTGGCGGGAAACTTAGAAGGGTATTCTGATGATAGGATGATCAGAAGGAGGTTGGATGACGCTGGCTGTCATTTAGAGCTTGCGAGGATATAGTGAACGAGTGGCACGTGCGTCGAAAGCTCGGAGAGAGCGTGCCGCGCGCGAGAATTGAATCATGGTCCAACTTGAGATGTGCGAGCAGCGTTGTAACTCAAAGTGTCCACGAAGCGATAACTAATTCGACCCTCGCCCAAACAGCGCGTCTCGGTCCCGTTATTACAAAGTTTTAATTGAGTTAACCAACGCGTGAGAATGGGATTATTCTGACCGAGTGTACTGAATTAATTGCCCATTTCGAGCTTTCGCTAGTTTTCCGTGGTCCTCGCGAGCTCTTTTCTGCTGAATTCGTCAAAAAATTCGATGTTTCAACGAGTTTCATTCAAACTCAACGGTTCATCTCAAATTCAAGCTTTGTCCTGCACATAAATAAGATACTTTTCATCCTCGTAAAGCCAAAAGTTAACACGACCAATCTAGTGCAGATTTTACCCTTTCAATAAAAATCCGAACTATTTGCCGGAAAACTGAACATTTTCAACGCTCCAAATTCACGACCTCACGTGCGCTTGGCCGAACCTACATAGGAAGAGCAATTTCACAGAAGCACAGCCAGCAGCATCCGAATCTCTTAAAGTGGCGAGAGTTTCTATCGTAAGTCACGATCGCATGCTCTCATCGATTGATTGATCGATCGATCGACCGTGTATAGTGAGAAATTAATGCTATCCAATAGAAAAGGGGGCAGTGAAGAATCTTCCCTTAGCAGCGAGTTGATGTCGTCGTAGTGGGTGGCTAGAATAAGATAGCTGACAATAGGTCGAATAGAAGAGAGTGAGGACTGCTAGTGCTACTTCTACTGCTACGACGTGCTAAAGTATAGTTCACTCGGGTTAGAGCCGAGTGCAGTGGAAAGAAGAAACCCGGAAGCTGAGCGAAACCGGCAAGACCCTTTTCTCTGGAGGCACTCAGAAGGCACTCAAGATCCATTGCTGCCAGGAGATGCCGACAAATCAAGGTTTGAAATCGTTTCATTACACCCAGTGTGCCTTCACTTTTGGCACTTTTTCTTCCACCCTCCGTAACCCCCTCCCACCTTCTTGAGTGTGTTTCTCTTGAGCGGTGCTATTATATTGCTTATATTTTGTGTAGTAATATTCTGTAGTATCTTTTTCTGACCATAGCGGAGTCTCGAGAGAATCACAAATTTTACCATCGATGATGTCTGTGGGAGGGAATTCTAACCGATAGCTCAATGGTATTTATTGTGGGGGATAAAATTGTGTGTACGTGAAGTGGTTTTTTTTCGTGGAATAGCGATACGATATATATCATTGAAACGATTGCATTTTTTGCTACGAGCAATCAACATTCATGTGAGCGATCGTCGTCGGTCAAATTTTCTTCGATAGCTCGTGTTGGTATTCGAAAGCGAATTTATGTGTGGCTATTGATGGAAAACTGACGAGTGAATGGTTCGTTAGTACCGGATTGTTTTGACTTTGACCGCGACACTATGATTAATCCGATGTTGGCTTGTCATCTATTCAATTATAACTTGAGATGATTGATCGAGTTTACTTTAATTTTTGTTGAGAGATCTGGTAAGGTAGCGGAAAATCATTAAAATTTAATGACGTTCCTTTTGATTTTCAACGGAGGCCGTCAGATCATCCGTTGATTCTGATATGAGTAAAATCAATAGATATACCTTGTTGAATGAAGAAGTATCATCATAAACCCGAGACAGCATTGTCTCTAGTTCCAATTAAGGGGATGCCGGAGTTTGAACCCCGTTGCATACTCACCGACATTGCATGGACTTGAGTTTATTTGATTAATTTTCGAGATTCTGATAGCTATATCATAAAAATTGGACGCTGTAGTCGAATCCAAAAGTTTCAACGAATCGGCAATGCCTCTACTATCTGTGATACCTTAAATTTCCATCGAATAAAGTCAAAAGTCAACAATGGCGGTTTCACACGATCCCTGTCTTATGGAGCTTTATTCTCCTTGTATTTTACTTGGAGAATAAAAAGGTTGAATCAATTTTGCAGCCATTGTTTAAGGCAACAGAAATTATGTCCTCCTCTAAATAATCAATTTTGTACCTGAGATAATTCGAGTGATCCGCTTCGGCATCGAATTCATCAAATTAATTCTGGAGAAAGGTCAAAAAGCCGCATTGTCGGTAACAAGATTTATACAGCGAGGATCTACCAATGATTCTGAGCCATTCTTTCACGCGCCGGGAGATTTCAAGGATTTATTGAGCCATCAATTAACGGCAGACTCTTGATTCGTTCAAGAAGTCACCCCCTTTCAACTCATGTCATATCGTTGGATGGCGACGCAGATGGAACAAGAGACTTTAATTACTCAAGAGTTTTGTTCTTAGAATCGAAGAACAAAGCCTCCTCAATCATTGCAAGAGCCTTAAAACTATCTTCACTCTTTGCAGAGCCTTTATGATGAGTGGATCTTGTGATCATCTGCAACTTAGATTAATGAGTCTCTCATAAACGTAACAAAAGTTCCAAGACTCGCCAATTAATTTTTCAAATATCTGATGAACAAATCCCAAACTCGCTGTCTCGATAAGCATATTTTGCTGAAATTTCATATGCTATTCAACTTCAGCACTTGACACCTTGATGTAAATGTATTGGAAACAAATCCCAATCCCTCAAAAATTGGTGTTTTTGACGTTGTTTGTTCACAATCACTGGTAATATTGTTATTTTTCGTGGTGAAATTATTTGTAGTAATTTTTTCAAATACCATCTAATCAGCTTCTTTGAGATCGGGTACCCCATTTTCGCATCTGGTATGCGTTGTTGCATAATGTTGTACATTAAATTTCTACTGCGTAATTCTTTTCAAATAAATACTAAAATACGAACGGTAGGTACTCAGTCGTGAGTAATAGAATTTCCATTATAATTTCGATGTTTACACATCTCAACTGATAAAATCCAATGAATTCCATTGGTTATTTTATGATCAAAAGAAGCTCCGGTAGCGATAGAAAGTCGCGAGGCAAAGAATACTGCATCATTTCCCGTGCTCCATAGAAAACTGCATTCGAAGGGAACGCTTCTAGATTGAGAAAAGATTACCTTTTTACTACTTTTCTTCGATTTGACGATGGAGTGAAGACTATAGCTTGATTATCGATGAATTTTAATGTGATTGAAAAACTATGCTATCATATAATAATGATTATATATTGTCCACATTGTCATTTGAGTGCGTGCAGTTTTGAGAAAATGACAGACCAAAACATTTACTTCTAGCCTTACATTTTTCCATCATGAAATGAATGCTAATTTATGCAATGGAAACTCGAATCCGATTCTAATGCGTACTCGCGTGTGCATGAAATCGAAATGAGCAGATGTATGCGTATTTCAACTGAACTAGTTTAGATTGAATTTGATTTACAGGTTTACAAAGACCAATGCATGTGGTTAGTTTCAGGGTTTGATTTGTTTGATTATTTGATCTTGAGAATTCGTCGGCTTCTCTCACGGACAACTAGATTAGTAGTCTGCAATTTCATCCGTTCGCAGAAAAATGGAATTTGGGAGATTTGATATTCCTTCTCATCAGGATGCGAGAAATTCAAACGAATTTCTTGCATCCGGAGATTAGAAAGGGTTGGATTATGAGACAAAAATGTTATCCAAAACGGAGCTCGAGATCATTTAAGGAAGTCAAGACGAGACGAATGCCACTTGAATCCAAATTAAAGGTGCAAGGATTAGAAAATGCAAGAAAAATCGCGATTCTAAATTGTTCAGCATCGGATACGATTGCATAGGGAAAATTCAGCCATCAAAGCTCGCCAAGATTTGCGGAAGCCACAGGTTTAGCGCATCCCAGTATTTTTCAATGTGCATTAGCTTGTTTTGAAGAAACTCACTTCAAAAGCTTGAGAATGATTTCTTCCGGGTTAGGATTTGATTGATGAGCCAAGATACACTATTGGACGAGCTAAAGAAGTAAGGTAGGTGAGCGTAGTTTGCCTCCCCTCAAGTTCTCAAATGCACGCGCTCGCAGATCTTACCACGCATTCATGTTCGTTACGTTGAAATATGGAACAATGAACGTTTTGGACCGATACCAAATGAGTCGCGCATTTCTTTAGAACAAAAAGAATGGTTTTTGGTACAGAATTTTGGATTTCTCTTGCTCAGTCGTCAAAAGTTACGCCAAAAGAAATTAGAGCAATCAATCTCAACGTACCTTAGCTCATTTTTTTTGTATCTGCCTCAACTTTAAGGAGATGCGATCACTGTGTGCCGCGACCACCGAGGTGACCATGGACCTTGTAAACACATCTCACATAAAATTTTGATGATTTGAACTTTGAGACTAGTCATCAGAACTTCGTTACTGCCCAACTTGTACTCTTTAATCAGCCGCTTAGCCCACACAAGAGGATCGGAGAAAATTGTAAACAACTTGACCGCATGCACTTCCTCAACCATCATAAAGACACATTTTCATTACCATTTTTCTCCGATTCTTTTGCGATCGGGGCTAAACAACGAGAACACGGATTCTAGTTAGATCATAACAAGTATTCTTCCACTTGTCGTTTAGCCCAAATCGAAAGAGAATCGGAGAAAAAAGGGAATGACTTCCAGTTTTACAAGATTGCAAAATTCGGTGCTTGACCGATTTCACACCCATATTGCTAGAGAAGAAGAAGTGCGCTTCATTTTCCCTCATAGTCTTTTTTGAAACTTTTTCGAAAGGAGGTAAGAAAAGCTGCAAAATGAGCTAAGGTATGTTTCATTTGGAGGTCAAGAATCTGAAATATTCTGATTTAACGAAAACCCCGTTCAAACTCATAGAAATAGGCTTCTCCTCCGCGCGCGGGAGCACATTAGACGTACACTTTTTTGATAAAAAAAAAATAAAAAGAAAAAAATTGTGTGAAAATCAAGATAGCTCGGCTCCAATCCGTTGGAATCAAACGTATTCTAGAAGATACGTACTGAGATGGACCAAAGTTATGAATAAAGTAAAAATAGTGGTGGCAAATTAAGCACACTTTATATATTCAAGTACTGTGTATGCAAAAGTCTTCAATCATCGACCTTGTCACTTGGTACAATTGGTGTAGCTTGACTCGACAATCAAATCCTAATGAAGGAGACATCGTGTTTTGAAGCTTTCGAAGTAAGGATTAAAACAACTCAAGTACGTTGAAAGAATCTCCCCAGATGCACGAGAGCTATGAAAGCTACGAGCTTTGCTGATCCCTGATTTCTACAATCTTCCCATATGTTTTCCAATGTCTCATCCCATGCTAAAAACTCAACATAGCGATTTTACTCGCATTCCGAAATCCTAGCAGCTTCGATCTCGTTTTGACTCAAACGGTATTTTCTCATCTTGACTTCCGTAGCATTACCCCGTGCACCGTTTTGGACATTTTGTTTCATAATTAAGCTCTTCCTGGCTGATGTGTGCAGCAACAAAAGTAATTAACCAGTTCAAAAACACGACCGATATTGTTGACCATAAAAATTCAGTATGCGAAATAAAAAATTTTTCTTTCAATAATTCTCAATTCATCATGCACTTTGTCGTGGATTCTCTCTTTGAAGAGAATGCACAAATTCGCCAAGCCACAATATGATACTCCATTTCTTTGTTGTGGTGAGGTGAGCTTTAGAACGATCCATATAATCATCAAGACTGGGTTAGGCTAACCCTCGTGCCCAGGGTGAGAGGTATGCATTAGTACCATAATACAGGCTACGCCACAAGACGGGAAAAGCGATCAGCTCGTGTGATACTCGTTGATTGCTCAATATAAGCTGTCGGGTTAGACTAACTCAGTACTGTAAAGCGAGTCAGATTCGATTTGGGTGTAGAGCTTTTGTCGAAGATATATGCATGAGGTTCATGTTGGGTCTTCGAGAATCATGCGTAAGGGAAATTACATTGTAAATTTGATGCGTGGAATGAATTTGTCTCGTAAATGGTATTTCAATGGAATTCATTTAATTTCTGTGGATAATGAAACATTTTAGAGTAAAAGTTCATTTGAGTCCGAAACTCATTACGCGTTTACAGACAGAATGTGTTGATTTTGAGCACTACGTTCGCCCTTTGCTTATTTGCTGTATTATACTTTTGGATACTTCCGAAAAAGTTTGGGGACAAAACTTCCAAACTCTTGAGTTTCCGATGATTTTTCAAAAAGGGTCTTGGAACAGTTTTCCTGAATGAAAATTCCATAGCTCGGATGGATAAGGAGAATTTAGTTAACGGAAAAATTCAACACCTTGAAGATACAGTCCCTACCATAAATAATGGAACACGTAGGGTCTCACTCAAACAGCGATATCTCCGATTTGATTCATCGTACGGGAATTCTGAAAAAAGGGTTTTGAAGAGCACAAAAAAATCTATTGTTTTATGGGTTTTGACGATTTTTTACAGGCTTTTCAAGTGCCCGTACAAGTGGTTGAAAATCAGGAAAAATTTTCCTTCAACCAATCACCTACAATTTTGACGGGAGTGATTCAATCACAAAAATACTCACGAGATCTTGTAGATCGTTCAAAAATCTAAAAATTTGGTCCTCTTTAAAATTTTTGTACGACCCTTCCCGTCTGACTTACGAGCTCCGAAAGAAAACTTCGTACTAACATAGGGTGTTTATGAAGATACCGAGCCTGGCACCTGTTCAATTGTCTCTCGCTCTATTCAGGGGCAAAATCGAAGTAGGAAAATATCATGGCATATGATTTCGACGTAAAATGATCTGATCTTTCTAAATATTTCATCAGATTCTGTCTGAGATTTGAGATAGCAACGATTTCTCGAAATTTGATGTGAAAATTGATAAATTTCGTGTTTTGCTCCCATAGGTCACATTTGAGACAAAATCTGATGGAATATTCTAAAAGATGAGATCATTTTACGCCGAAATCATGTGTCATGATATTTTTTAAATCCAATTTTGTCCCAGAATAGAGCGAGAGAAAATTGAACAGGTGCCAGTCTCGGTATCTCCATAAACACCCTATGTTACTACAAAATTTTCTTTCGGAGCTCGTAAGTCAGACGGGAAGGGTCGTACGGAAATTTTACAGAAGACCAAATTTTTAGATTTTTAAACGATCTACAAGATCCCGTAAGTATTTTTGTGATTGAATCACTCCCGTCAAAATTGTAGGTGATTGGTTGAAGGAAAATTTTTCCTGATTTTCAACCACGTGTACGGGCACTTGAAAAGCCTGTAAAAAATTGTCAAAACCCATAAAACAATAGATTTTTTTGTGCTCTTCAAAACCCTTTTTTCAGAATTCCCGTACGATAAATCAAATCGGAGATATCGCTGTTTGAGTGAGACCCTACGTGTTCCATTATTTATGGTAGGGACTGTATGCTCTGCAAAATTAGGTTGTTGGTATAATTGTGTCATTGGGATAGATTCACGCATGTGCCAATGCTTCGTTTGATTGATGATAATTCACATTTTTGAACGAATGATAGCAGAGCTATTCAATAAAATAGGGTCGAAATTTGGATTCCCTCCGCGATAAGGTGTATTGTTCTAGGGACACAACGATAAGACACGTAATTTTCTGTTTAGCCCAGATCGATTCTGCATCGAAGCTGTGCAAATTTCTAATTTGGAGCCGGAAATTGAAATTGACATTTTAAAATTGGTAAAAAACTCCACAACCTCGCTCCCAAAGGGTCATCCAAGATGAACCTCGATGAATTGTATCAAACACAGAGTATTCTGTCAGGAAAGAACCCTGTAGTGCTCAAAGACTCGCATAGAACCGCAAAAAGTGACAATTTAATGGAAAGTTGAACAATGCGATTATTCAAAATCATAAATTTGTATACTCTTGAATCTTTTTGAGAGTATGGGAACGATGCCAAATATATGACGCCATTGATCAGGTAGGCGGTAAAAAATCGTGGCGAGTGCTACGAATTCTTTTCTGGAACAAGAATTTTATACCCAATTTTTGTTGAAATTTGGTAGCAACTCATGGGGAGAGATTTATTCCTTCTCCCAAGGATATCTCTATCCCATTGAACTATCCCAAGATGATCATTTCTGAGACCTATCGCTAATATTCCTCCTTTGAGTGATTATTACCATGTTAATTTCTGACATTGATCATCTTGGGATAGTTTTATCGGATTATGATACTCTTGAGAGAGGAAATGAGGTCTTTTCTCAAGAGTTTTTACCGAATTTCAACAATAATTTGGCTTTAAAAATTTTTTTTCGGGACAAAAATTTTTTGCGCCTCCCACGATTCTTTTAGCGCCTACTTGACCAATGACATCATATTTGGCATCGTTCTCATACTCCCAAAAAAAAATTCAAGAGAACACGAATTTATGTTTTTGAGTAATCGCATGTTTCAACTTTTCATTAAATTGTTATTCTTTGCGGTTCTATGCAAGTCTTTGAGTACTCCGGGGTCCTTTCCCAATAGAATACGTTGATATATTGTTTGATATCCACCATCAAGCCTCATCTTGAAAGACCCATTGGGAGTGAGGTTGTGGAGCTTTTACCAATTTCAGAATGCCAATCTCAATTTTCGGCTCCAAACTGGAAATTCGCACAACTCCAATGCAAAGTCGATCTGGGCTAAACAGAAAAACACGTGTCTTGTTATTTTGTCTCTAGAACAATATACTTTTCGCGAAGGGAATCCAATTTTCAACCCTATTTGATTGGACGGTCTTAACTGGAGTAGCCCAGGGACCAATCTTTCTTTTTTTCAAATATTTAAAGTGGCTTGTCGTCAAGAAATTGATTGTAACCATCAAATAAACTCGTAGGATCTGTAAAGTACCCTTCTACCTGAGGTTCTTGAAATGATTCATGTTACACAATTTGCGAATAATGGAACCATTTCCTCACAATGCACTGAAAAGTAGAGATATATCGGACTTGAGTTGATAATGAATATTTGGAAGAATACTTGGATCAACTTACGTTACAGTAAGAAATCCAGCAAATGCTTTGAACTATCTGTTGTTGAATGATAACTAATATCTCTGTCAGACACGCACCTACTTTATCGAAGGTTCCATAAATCCGAAAGTTATTCAGTGGCGATCTGAATGATTTTCAAGCGCTGCTTAGGAAAAAGTCATCTCAACCAACATTGACTTTTATTTTATGTTCAATACAACTTCTCCATAAAAGCTCCTCTTATTATCAGAATCTTGCTTTTTTCGGCATTTTTTCGAAAGAAGTACAACGTCATCCTTACTTTCTCCCCTGGGAGCCTTCCAATTATTATTGAAGCCAGAAAAAGTATTTTCTAAAGCTCAATCTATAGAACGATCTCCATTCAAATCGAGTATCTCCCTCACCAATACAAATCCGCAGCTATCATCTTCGAAGTCCCCACATCATAAAGCGATGAATATGCTCTGCGATATCTTGGAAGCTTCCAGAGATTCAGATGATTGCCACAGGATATCGTAAAGTGTAAGCCCTTTCAATCGAAGCATTGCATTCATGTTCACATAGCAAATCTTCTTGAGTCAGATTCTTTAACCCGATATATTCTATGGCTCATCAAAATATCGCCAAACCATGTTGTAGTTGTCGTACTTGTGTTAACAGGCAAAACCCAATATTTGCGTTTTTCTTACTCGCGAATCACGTGTACGCGGTGAAATATATTGAAACCCGATATCATCATTTTCTATTTTTGTTGTATATTCGCGGATGGGACTCGAGGCATAACATTCCTTGAAGAAGCCGGAAAATCAGAGAAAAAATCATTGTATGTATACCACAAAGTGGTCTCAAGGCGATTTCTGATTTTTGCAACAGCTTTTATTCAGCAATAACTTATATTTGCAACGTGCAAAACTCCTTAGGAATTTGGTCTCACTGCATAGGAAATTGAGCGAATGCTGGGACACAGAACCAAAAGAAATTGATCAGGCCAGACTCGTTTCCACAGCTCAGATAATTTCACGAAGGACGGCTTTATTTCAAAGAGCAATCAAAGATTTTCGAACCTTCGATTCAGTCATGTCCAGGAGCCTTCATTTCGAGATAAACTATGAAATCGCACTCAAGGTATACCGAATAATGTTAGCAGATCCTCTTAGCAGAACAAGACAATCTCGAATATTTTCGTTTTTCTCCAAACAACAACGGCTCTGAGAGAAATTATGGCGAATGATGACTTTTAGGAACAAATGATGATTTTCGCCCACGACGACGATTCCGTTGTCCCTTTAATCCCGTGATAGCAAGACTTTCGTTTCCGCGAATTCGGTATTCGGGGCATGTTTTGAGAACGTGACTATCGCGGTTCCAGGTTCTGCCTATATTTTTACATTGATAGAAAAAATAGCCCTTCCCGAATTCGGTGTTTAGGAAAATCATATGTTGTGTCAAGTGCTGAGATTTATTAAAATTATTTCTAAATGAAAATGCATGGATTAATTTTTAATAAATTTCATGGATAACCATTATGATCAAAAGATAAGTGCCTTCTACACACGGACATGACAAAACTGTATAGTGATGATACTCAACAGGAAAATTAGAAATAGTGTGGTCAATTGCTTTGATGCCAATTATGTGCTAAATATCGGCACAGCGTTTCAGTGATGATTCTCAACCATGTTAAGTACCTGCAGATTTTTAAATTTGAACTCATGAATTTACAGGCACTTGATAAGGGTGTGGACCATCTCCGAAACGTTGGGCTAATATTCAATACATAATTGATTCATCAAAATGGATGACCAAACCATCTAATACTATACAATGTCAAAGTGAGCGACCAAAGATTTAGCAATCATAGGAAAGTCAGAACTCGAAATCTTGGAGAGCCTGGAATGAATTGTGATGCAGCCAGAACTGTAAAATGGAAATCTGAGATTTAATCGACTTAGCTGAGCCCATGAATGATGACATTAGCATAGAAAGTCAGGAAATGCAATTTTCATGAAATTCGAGAACATCTGGGAAGAAACTTCTGAATTATTCCAATCAAGCGGAAGAATTGAGCGGTCTGATGAGAAGTACGAAATGAATTCAAGAGCTGATTATGTAGATGATGACTGAGAATCTTCATTCAATGGGAACAACGTTAAAAAAACAGACAAAGATGACTTCATTATTCAAATGAGTTCTTTCACGCTGTTTCTTTCGAAAAAGCAATGGGTGTTTTCTTTTGTTTGAAAGATGTTTTGTCGAATAATCCAAGGTCCAAAAGGAAGTTGAAACTTGGAAATTTGCTTAAAGGACATTTTGTTTAAGCTTTTGACCAACCAACGAGTCACCCAATCCAGTAACTAATCATCCCAACACAATTACAGCTTCCAACACGTTGCTCTCAAATCAGTTCCGACACATACCCTCCATCTCATCCCACTCGAGAATCTATCTCTATCCCGTCCAAGCGGGAATGGATGAGCATAGAGAAGCATACAAACTTGAGATGGCTCAGTTTGGGCTTCACAGGACGATGCACCGGACAATTTTCGTCCTAGTTTTAGACGTCGATCCTTCTTATGCTTCTCGTTTTCACCTAACTATAGAATACACTTACTTTGCTGATATACAGAGATGCAACGAGTTGAAAACGACAACGAAACTTGACGGTAAAGAAATTCACCTTGCACATCTACGCCGTAGATTCTACGGTGATATATATACATACATACAGAGTTCAACTTGAGCTTTGGGGTTTATGGAACACCCACAACTTGCAATCTCACTTTGGTGAGGGGTACAAGGGTATAGTGATGACGATGTATGCGCGACAGGACAGAATAAACACGACAACGAAGAAGAAACCCGAGCTCTCTCTATCTCACTTTGTGTATAGCTTCAACTTGAATTCTTGGAAAACTCATTTTGTCAAAGGCAATTAAGGGGTAGGAGAATTTAGGGTAGGTATGTACTAAAGTGTATCTCTTGAAGGGGAAAGTTTAAGTTTGCGGATGAAAATGAAAGGGCCTACCACTAGAGATGTTTGTGAGTTTAGCTGAAATTTTAGATGCTTGTCATTTGTTTGAAATTTTGAGGCTTTGTCAAAGCCTCAAACTTTGTGTCTGTCGTCAGTCAATTGTTTTTTCATTCCAAGAATTCACAATAAAATATGATTCGTAGTTTTGACAATTTTTTGAGAGAGTGTCTGAATCTTATCCTTATCATGTTCTTGCTGACAATGATGATATCGTGAATTCTGTTATGGATTATCAAGGTGTATTGTTGTTGATCTGCAACTTTTTGGGGATTCTGCAAATTTGGTATTATCCGATGTTCTCTTGAGAAGTCCGTTACCAGCTCCGTATTTTGCATGAAATTTTTACAACATCAGTCACATCAAAAATCCAAAAGACACAAAAGAATTTACCCACGCATTCGGATGAACACAGCAGAGGAGTAAATAGCGTGTAAGGGGTGATAACGTGGATATTGTGTTTATTGTATCGGTTGTCTTCAATACGAGGGAGAAAAATGTCCTTCCACCCTCCCTACGAAACTAATACAAGGGATCTTGCAGAAAGGACGTCCGCGGTTTTTTCCAAGATTTTGGACCCCTCCCCCCTCTTGTCACACGTGGTCACATTTCGTGGATAATACCCCCCCTCATAAGGACGTCCGAATTTTTCGAAATTTTTCATACTCTTGACTGGAAGTTGGCATCGATAAAGTAAACTTCCTTGATATACAGGTTTTCCGAGAAATATGTTGCGTCTCACCATTTCTATCGTCGAAATTTATCGAAATCGTATTTGAAATTGTAATTAGTTGCAAATAATAAGTCTAATTCATAGACTAATTTGAATTGGCTCGCATATTGAGAATGATGTCGAGATTCTTTTTTTTTCTCGGGAAAACCTCTGCTTGCTGAATCGATATTTCGAGGTTCCTTGGGCGAATTCATTTGTCAACCCTTTGTTATTAACAATTTTTAGAGCAAAGTTAGGGTTTTTTACCAATATCTTGGAAAATATGCATTTTCCGGGGAAAACACTAGGGGTCACAGTTGTAGATCTCAGAATTTCCCACAGGAAAGGTCCTCACAACTTTCCCGGGAAACCCAGTCCTCATCCTATAAACGCGTGGAAAGCGTCCGGCGCGGTTAACATGGGCTTATATGGGCAGCCAGCGCATCCCTTCTCAATTTTCATATAGCTTCGATTCTTGAATGTTGCCGGGTTCCATTATGCGTTGTCATGAACGAAATCTATTTGTTAAAAACAGTCATAATAACAAAACCATATCTTGTTAGCATCATTATTGTACGCTCACAGCCGAAGAGAGAAGTGTTTGATCATGTTTGAAAATCCAATGATTTCTCACAACAAAAAGAGTCGCCGAGTTTTCCAGGGAAATTGTGGTAGGTGGTGGAAAATCGTGGAAAGCAGGGAACAACATCATCCCGAAATTGCAGAGCATATCAGAGACATTACACCATTATGGTTGAGACTTCACGCGTATGTCCTCTAACTCCCCCGATTTCCCCCACCCACCACAATTTCCCTGGAAAACTCGAGGGAAAACTAGGCGACTCGTTTTGGTGTGGGGAATCATTGGGCTTTCAAACATGATCAAACACTTCCCTCTTCAGCTGTGAGCGTACAATAATGATGCAACAAGATATGATTTTTTTATTACAGCTGTTTATAACAAATAGATTTCGTTCATGACAACGCATAATGGAATCCGGCAACATTCAAGAATCAATTCAATGATTCAATTAACACAGAAATGAAACGAAGAATTGTTAGTAACAGCCAACGTATAACGTGTACTTGGTCCCCAAGCGCCTGGTCTGGGGCTCGATTTTAGCAGTCTCTCGGTGGAAAATCGAAAATTTTCGTTTTCTTCGATATCGAAACGATGTTATTGTCAAGTTTACATCTTCCTCTTTCGAATGGGCTTGGTTCCATCTCGATATTTTTGATATCATCGAAACTATATGAAAATTGAGAAGGGATGCGCTGGCTTAACCGCGCTGGACGCTTTCCACGCGTTTATAGGCTGAGGAGTGGGTTTCCCGGGAAAGTTGTGAAGACCTTTCCTGTGGAAGATTCTGAGATCTTCAACGTTGACCCCTTGTGATTTCCCCGGAAAATGCATATTTCCCAAGATATTGGTAAAAAAACCCTAACTTTGCACTAAAAATTGTTAATAACAATGGGTTGGCAAAAGAATTCGCCCAAGGAACCTCGAAATATCGGTTCAGCAAGTGGAAATGCATACGGGAGCATAGGTGGTCGCCCAGACTCTTTATGCTCAGCTGCTACCACGAAATCATGATCAGACCCCGTGGGTTGGTTTGTGTCTTTGTAGATAGCTTCATATTAAAGGGATATCATCACTAAATATAACCTTGAATATAATCTGCAGCGACAAATCTTCAAAAGTAGACTTATATGATGGTATATTTCTTTCAAATCGAGCCGTAAACGTGATGATTGTTTTGAAATTCAAAACTCCTACGATTAAAGCCGCTGTGCAATCGTTGTACATCGGATCACTATTATATTAATGCCGCATGACCGTCAAAGCTTTATCCATGCTTGTGGACGTCTCACTGTACATGAAATTCTTTTGAAACTTGAAACTTTTTATCAAGGCGTCTCGCACCCAAGTAAATATCTGAGTTTTGATTCCGAGTAAGTGGACGTCCGAATGTTCATGAGATACCCCCCGTCAGCAGTCACAAAAAGTCACACTTTCGACGACCCCCTCCCCCCCTCTGAGCGCGGACGTCCTTTCTGCAAGACCCCCAAGTGTTATTAGGTTATAAGCCCCTTGCTTGGATATATATCTGAGTGAACGCCCTTTCTCACGATCAATATACATCATCATCTCATTTCTCTCTGAGTGAATATCTTGAACATGAAAAAGTACATTTACATCCGACGAATGATGAAACTTTTGCTGTAATTTGTGATAATTTTCTCATCAAACCAATGAGCGATGATTACGATTGATATCCTGATAATAATTGGTCATCCAAAGTAATACAAGGGGTAATATTTCTGATGTTTAAAGTCACATCATCGGTCCAAGAGCTTGAATAAGAGTCTGAGAGGCAGAGAAAGCTTCGCAACCATAGATAAATGTCTCGAGGGTGAGCTCATTTACATTCCAGATGTGTAGAAGAGAAGAGGTAACGGCATATTTTCTAGTGAAGCTTGGCGGTACGACAGGTCTCTGACTAAGAGCAGTTTTGCATCTGTAATTTTAGCTCGGAATAGCATTTGCTAGATGGATATTTGAAATTCGAATGATTCCATCGATCATGTGGAACGTGAATTCCTTCGCAAATCCAACCAACTAACCGACAAGGTTTAGATCTACACAGTTTTCATTTTTCAATTTCTGCAATAAACGAGGTAAATGTAAATGTGCCTGATTTCCTCCGAGTGTTTTTAGTTCAGCTTTTTAGCAAATTTCAAAATTCTTTAACGTACTTCAGCTCATTTTGAAGCTTGATTTGAGACCTTCAAAGTGAGCCTAGATACGTTTGGTTTTAAAGGGTTGGAGAAAAATTTCTGCAGAAAAAGATTTCCTCTTGCGATTAAAAGAGTGTGCGCCTAATTTGCACCCACGTGGAAAAGTAGCCTAATTCCATGAGATTATATGGGTTTTTCGTATGATTGGGACATTTACGCATACAAGCTTTTTTTAACGTCTTCCAAATGTTCAATTGATGGATTCTTATGGAGTGAAGAACGAGTTTGAAAAGAGACTACTGGATCAAACGAGGCACACTGCACTTCTCCCAGTAATATGAGCGTATAATCGGGTAGAAATCGAATTTTGCAATTTCACAACAAGCATTTTGAAGTGGGGACGAAGACGAAAAAACAAATGAGCTACGGTACGATGAGATGGTCGTATCAATTTTTTTGGCATAACTTTTGAAAACCACTTTTTTCGTCCCAAGTGATGCACGGGTCATTTAGGAACGGCCCGAAACGTTTATCTCTTCATATTCTGACGTAGCAAACATGTAAAAAATGAGCTACGAGGTCTGCGGGCGAGTCTGCGGGTGCGTCCATTGAAGATCTTGAGTGAGGGCAAATTAGGAAATGAGGGCTAAATAGGCACACTCACCTGTGATCTTCGGGATAAATCTTACGTACGCATATTATCCTAGAGATGAAGTACCGCTCTTTAAAATTGATGCATATAGAGAAATTCGACGCCTCATATTTTTCATCATAATCTTATGAAATTCTGTATCTCAAAGAGGATAAAAAGTAGCAAAAAAGATACGATAGAAATAAAAAAAATTAAACGATGAAAAATAGGAGAAGAAGAATCAAGCCGGCATCACGCTAAGCCAATTGAGCTATAGCAAGCGGAAAGAACTAAGGAAACGAATGACCGAGCGAATGACGACCAAGCGTCGGACACTCAAAAGTAATTACCCAAGCCTCCGGGGGTGTGAGAAAACTGAAATCATTCCAAAGCTTGCAAAATGGGAAAAGAGTGTGGGAGCCATCTTTAAGGGTGAGCAACTTAATCGTCGAGTTGACGCGGTAATAACCCGAGTTTGTGAGCTTCATGATTTTTTAGACGACAAGGTAACTTGAATCCGAGAAAAAGAGTTTCTAAAGTTTTGTGATGCTACCGCTGCGTTGAAAGCTTTGTGTCTTCTGTCCAATGTCACGGGACACTGGAGACAGGGAGTAGTTTTTAAAGAAGACGAAACGGGAGGCAGCTAAGGAGAGAAAAGAGGGTAGTTTACGATCTGTTATCTTGTAAGTGCTGATGTTCGTATGGTTTCGAGGATTTACTAAAAGTTTTGATCGTCTTTTGCAGCGTGTATTTTTTGAGATATGTTGTCCGGGGCCGGGATGAATGATATGTGAATGGTCCTTTTAAGTTATTTCTTGATCTTCAGGGGTGACAAAATTAGCCAATGAATTAGTCGATTGATTTCAAATATGTCAGTTTAAAATAATCGATGAATAATTCAATTATAATTATTCTCGTACTGGATCGATATAATCAATCGTGATTTTATCATTCTATTATGATTTAATAATTCAATTCTATCGAAAAGAGCTTGGAAATAATGTCAAATTACCGGTCAGAACGTAGCTCAGATTGGAAAGAAAGCTTATCAAGTGATCTGAATAGAAAAAAAATCCATCCATCGGAAAGGATCTAATAAGCTTTTGTGAATTGATCACCAAAGATTCAAAGAGAAAGAATTACTCGAAGTGTCGATTCTTGAATAAAATTCATTGGAGAGACACCCCGAATAGTATGCACCGAATATTGGAGAGATAAGCTTTTTATCCATTTTGCAGTAAAAAAGTATGATGCTTATTTGAAAACGTTGTCCTCGCGATTTCTCGTCTCAATTTCCGTAGATACCGAGGCGCTCATATTACGTGAGAGAACCCAGCTCAAAGATCAGCATATCTAATTTTACTCCGAGATACTTTTAGTTTTTTGCATGCAGAGACCCTCTTCGATCGAATTTCTGCAGCGTTCACAGATTATCTCCGTGTTGAACCGCGAAGCTATTTGAATTCGCGAGTCACTTTTCTACCATTCACACTTTCCAAGTATTGCAAACTTTTTTTGCCTTCTTTTCAGGGATTCGAACTGATTGAACTCACCGAATTGCTTACCAACACTAGTTTTCCTTTGAGCATTGCTTGACAAGGCGATTCAAATTCGATTTGCTTAGGATTGACGGTGGGAATTTGGTTAAAAAGTTTTACATCCAATTTTTAGTTTGGAAATTTGAAAATTGTAAGTACATAACTTCAGTCACCTCCGAAAAATGAGTTAATTGTTGTAGAACTGTAAATAATACCATCATCAACTTTGAATGGATATTCGGGGGTTTCAGGAGAAAATACGAGTTTCATGATTCGGAAATTTTCTGCGGAAATTTTTCATTGGGTCGGCTTGCTAAGACTTTAGAATTTCTCTTCATGATCTGGTACTGTTGCTGGTTTTGCAAGTTGTTGTTCTCAAATTTCTTGCCACTATTCGTCCGAAGTACATTCATGGTTTGGAATGAATGATTCAATCTCTCATGAGGATGCATGCAGTATTTTCTTCAATTTCTTACACTTTATTTGTATCCAGTTTCAAAGTCTATTATAGTCCAGTCCACCGTAGTTCCATGGAATTCTTCAAAGAAACTTACACAATGTTCCTTACAATTTCGTCGAAACAAGGATTTTCTAAGTCAGTTCCTTCATTGGTTGAACGAGTCAAAGGATATTTGGGCTGTTGTACAAAGTTTTCTTGATTAAAAAATTTCGTTGCGGTATTATTCACGAATTTGTTATGAAACTGCAAGAAAGTTCCTTGATGTGATTTTACACATTCACTTCTTCAATCAAGACAAAACATTTTCAAGGAAGTTCTTGGTCCGGGTTTAGATCATTGTCTTCCATATTTGTTCAATCCCACATACGATTCTCAATGATAATGAACATTTTCCTTATACTGATTAGTGAACATGAAGTGTAGACACCTTAATTTCCTCATCAATCTTTCATGCTCCTCCGATTTGACAAGGAAAAATAACTCGCGAACCTATCCTTGGGCTCCTATCTCAAACATATCCCTGCTCATGATTTCCATCAGTCATTACAAAAGATGTCACAGCAGCGTTTTGATAGTTGAATTCTTACCTCCTCCTTACGTCCAAACGGAAAAGATTTCTGTCAGTTTGCAAGCCCTTCTTCCAATGATTTTTTGTTCGAGTAATTTTGATTCATCAATTACAAGGAAGAATTTTGGTTAGTATTCAGATTTTATCAAAAGTTTTCAGTCTCACTTCATAATTTTGGACTATCTGTTATGAAGAAGTAACAACAATTTTATATAGTTATACACTTCGATCTTTCCTCGGCGCGCCAGGAAAAATGGAGTTGTAAACAATTATGGAACTATGTCTGAGCGTTCATGTGGATTGCCTGCTTATACGTACGATTTCCATGGAAAATTTGAGACAGTCGCTCCTTGAAAGCAACCTCTCATTTACTTGAGATATTAAATATTTTACATTCGAAAAATTTTCATTGAAAAATCCAAAAAAAGAGTTCTAACCATCTTTGATTCGCGGAATCGATCCTGTCCGAAAGCACTATTGCAGGAGAGGTAATAATTGGTTTTCAATGACTTCTAATGGATTTTCCCCAACCCAATGTTAGATTTGGGTCCTCAAATGTCATGCTTTCACTCCAGGTACTCCATGCAATCCCAAGCCTATACGATCTTTCAGCAGAGAAACATAAAGATATTCATAAGATTTTGACCAAATTTGTTTGGGGAGCGTTTGGTCCAAATTATGGTCAGGAACTGACCATTTCGACATGAAAATCCCAATTCCTACATTTTGTCGTGACTCCAAAAAAACACTAACATTCTCACTGTACCACAGGTCTAAAATATTCTTTTGAAATATCCCATCGAAGCTCTTACGTGGGCTGAATGATTTATAATGGAAAACCCTTTTGAATTAGAGATGATTGTTTCTGCTCTTGAATGACGACAATGTATGAATATTCATTATGCGAATAAAATGACGCTTGAAATTGAGCGTAAATCGAAAGAGGCGTGACTCAAACGTTACTGAGTGAAAAATAATCGCCCTGACAGGGCACTACTTTCGCTTTTTCTGCATACCCTGAACGGATAGCTGCCCCGAGCCATTCAACTTTTTACCTGAATTTGAAGGCTACGCAAACTCTCAAATTTGCTCTGCGACTACTACAATAGAAATTAGTCGATTTTCGCTCAGTCTGCCGTAAATTACTCTCTTTACAATTTGCCCGCTCACTATACGGCTAGGAATTTCCATGCAATTAGAAAAAGTTGATCCCCGACAATTTGGACAATATTGGGGGTATTCAAACTTTGTTTTGCATGCGAAATTTTCTCGCTTGCAAGCTCGACTTTCAATCCGGTCGAATTTCAATGGCTACAACTTTATATATCATTCAACAAAGTTTTCCATACAAAATGAATGTATAATATATGATAGCATTCGATCAATGGGCTATTTCCATTTCCACATTGAAGTAAAATGTACGCTTGTTTATACATCATGAATGTATATTTTACGGGTGGCCTTGACGACAATGAAGTATTTTTTACGATTTGACGGATATAAAAAGGAGGGATTTTGAGTGAGAGTTCACACGAATACTTTTTACGCAGAAAGCCCCGAGTGGATGCACGGGAAAATACGAATATTCGCAGAAGGCAAAACTCGTCGTCTTTTCACTGACGGAAACCTTTCAGGATGACGATAACGCAAGTAGATATATATATATATATATATATATATATATAGCCCTCTACCTCTTCGAGTTTCGTGAGATTTTGGGAAATTACTTTCAGTTGGGTATCGCGAACGAATCTCTCCGACTCTCATAGGTTTTCAGAAGAGCAGTGCCAGATGATAGAAGTAGTAAAGGAAATTCGGTCGTTTCATGGGTCTCGACTTCTGAGGAATGAAAATTGTTATCGCATGATCTTGAAAATGTTCAAGTAAGTTTTGGTGTTGTGTACTTATAGTATGATGTAGTATAGAGTAAAGATGATACGAAGGAGGAGTTTCGTTGTCAGGGGGTGATAAATTTCGAAACACTTCCCGCTAATTACCAGACCTCCTCTAATTACCGAGGCGTGTCAACGACACGAGTGGCTCAACACATGCTTATAGATACGCTTTCATCCACCCTTTAGTCTCGAAGCTGTGGTCGCGCGTGATACAGGCTCAAAATTTATCTTCGAACGGCAGCCCGTAACTAACAGTATGTATGTGTGAATAGGATGAATTATAAATAGACTCTTGCAACGGATATTGTTAACTCAGGGATTCCAAAATTTTTGCAAGCTGTGCGGAACAGTGATATATTTATTGAAGAGTGGGATGACGATCCAATTTTTGATTTGATAGCTCGTATGAAATTTCAAGTGCTTTATACTTGTGATCTCGTCGATGGGAAAAATGAGGGTATTTCATTTGATGAGTTACTGTGATTGATTTGATGAAAGAACTGAGGTAAGTGTACCTGATTTACTTCCTTTCAAGATTTTGAATGTACGCCTTCGCAGAGTCTGCAGTGCCATTTTTCAAAATTTTTCCTTCGAAATGATGTAATTTGGGCTTAACCTCAATGACGTCTGTATTTTCCACAGTGAAGATATTAGGTTTATTCGATTACGCCGGCCACGCCGGCGTGGCCCATGGGACCTCTCTCTCTTTCTCGCTATGTTAGAAAGAGAAGTCCGATGGGCCACGCCGGCGTGGCCTGGCGTGGCCGCCGTAATCGAATAAACCTATTAATTTCTCTGCTCCAGACTTGTTTCAGCTCCTCACAGGAAATTCCCGAAAATTTTTGAATTTCGTTTCATTTCATCATTTGTGATTTTGATTTGAACTCATCATTGACTTCTATCAGAACCATTTCTATTCTGGTACCTTAAAACGATGATCTTGATCATTCGAGATGTGAAAAGTGCAGCACCCGCTTTGCCACGAAATATCAAAACCTAAAAGTCAGATGAAGATGGAACTCTCTCTCTCTCTCTAAACGAGTTGGTCGCCAGTTGGTCAAATTTCACTCCCTTGGAGTAAATTTGACTCAAAGCCATAAGTCAATTTCGTGCGCACCGAACTGGAGTGATTCATCACTCCAAGCTGGAGTCAAATTTCACTCCAACGAGAGTCAATTATCACTCTTAGGATTGAGTCAAATAATTAAATATTAATTCACGGCGTGCACACATATTTCAATTGATTTCCTGGTAATTCTAATTATTAATATTCCATGAAAAATGTGATTAACGGGAATTTTGACAATTGTGCTCGATACGATGGGGATTTCAACTCGCACCCTCTCGATTGCCAGGCGAGCGTCTGTGACTTTGTCAAATTATAGTTAAGAAAGCCTATGTACGGTTGTGAACGGTCGATACGAGTTTTTGAATATACCCGAGAGGTGTTTGAAGGGAAACTCGGAATAGAACAGCATCATTCAACACTTCAAAAGTTCTCCACTTTCTTCATAAGGAGTCCCGCAAATCATTCTGGGATTATGGCCTAACCTATGAAAATCTATTTCACTCAATGTGAGGAGTCAATTTTCACTCATCTTGGAGTTGACTCAAACTTGAGCGAATGTAATATTTCTGAAGTTTCACTCCCTATGAGTCAAATTTTCATTCCAATATGAGTCATTCTCGGTCGTGCTGAGGATCACTCCAAGCTTTTAGTCAAAGTTTCACTCCAACACGACTACCACGTACAAACATTTGAGAGCGTGATATGATGAGTATAGGAGAAGCGGTGATATTAGCTAAGGAAAATCTCATTTCAATGTCTCGGTTCCACGGAAAATTCATCTAATCATATAAAAATAGGCCTTTATTCTAAAAGTTTTGGGGAACTCTTGTGAAAAGTCAATTTTGAAAAAATCTGTTATAGCTCTGCACCTCGCTCGGTTGCACTGGATCATCAGTTTGCCTCGTAGTCGAAATTATTTTCCAAGCCTTGAACCAAGCTTTGAAACAAGTTAAGCGGGGGTCGAGAATATTGAGACGTCTCAATATTCTCGATATCCTCTCATCGTACGATGGGTCAAAAATTATAAGCAAAACAAAAATGATGGGCGGGGGCAAATTTCGATGCACTAACTTTATACAAACAAGAAATATTTCATATCCTTATGCTTTATCTTTTGAATATAGCGTGACTCTGAAATTTCTTATCGTTGAATTTTATCTATATCCTGCTATCCGGTCTTTGTTCACGAAATGAAAATTCCTGCCGAGCTAAGGCTTACCCTTCATCTTCCCTAACTTTATGAATAGTTGATTAGAATATTAGTGGGTTCCCTTGGGGGGAAGCACTTCCTCAGACGTTTTACGCGTACGTTCATTTCCAGTCTTATCTCAGTCATGCAGGTTGGCTGGCAATAATATACTTCAGGGAAAAGAATATTGGATGAGTAGGTGAATTAATGTATGCGTGACATGGAAAGCAGTAAATTCTCTTCTCTCAAAACTCGTAGCAACATTTTTATCACATCAACCTATCCTCTTTTTTCATCATCTTAACTTTTATCTCTTGACTTCATCATTATTAAGGACGCCGAAAAGAACCTTAATCAAATTTCGATGTGAGTTCTAAATTGCTTGGTGGACCTCAATCATACATATAGGAATACATATGAGATATTCCATAGAACTCTCAATATTTGGGTTGATATAAAGACGTTTTTTTCTTAGTATTGCGATTGAAATCAATTTTACTGGTTACTACGATCTCAAAAAAGATACTAAAGTACAATCCTTATTACATGTCCGTCACTTCCACACGCGAAACAAGCGAGTGAGAATTTAGAAAATATACTGAAAATCCGTATGCTTATTTGAGCATTGCAAAACTCATTAGTTCGGTTCAGTAATGTTTTAATCGAAATAAGGGTGTTACACGGTAAGCCATTCCAGATTATAGGTTTGGTCTTGGGGTTTGATGCATTTTGGGTGTAGTTTCAATTCCGACTCCGGTGTCTGGCCCTTTGGCTGATGAGATTCGACCGATTCGATGAGTCTAATTCGTATTAGTTCCAATCCAAATA
Source organism: Eretmocerus hayati (assembly GCA_029851415.1). Classification (NCBI taxonomy): domain Eukaryota; kingdom Metazoa; phylum Arthropoda; class Insecta; order Hymenoptera; family Aphelinidae; genus Eretmocerus; species Eretmocerus hayati. The sequence continues at coordinate 139,483,395 of CM056742.1, forward strand.
CGGCGAGTAATCGGTTCAATTCGTACACAGAGCTGTGTACAGAGTAATGTACTCGAAATTCATTCAGCCGTGAACATCTGAATCCCATCAGATATTTTAATGATCTCTACCAAGCTCGCATATCAAAGTTCTCTAATAAAGGATGTCGTGGAGTAGTTGCTAATGAGGGATCACGACTGTGGACGAACGAATCGATTTTTTTTTAAGCAATAATTCTTGTCCTAAGTCGAAACTCCAGACCACGGATTTTACGAGGGATTTACAACCATCCTAGGAGAGAATTTTTCGAGTTTTTCTTACAATTTTTCCACGCTATCGAACGAATCATGTTGAGGGGTTTTGTCTAAAAAAAAAGAAAAAAAAATTAAATTGAAACAATCATCCAGCAATCAAGATATAAATCTCGGCGAGTCTTTAGAAGAGTTTTGACAATACTTTCCATGAAATTTTTGGAATCTGTAGACTTTTCAGTCACACCTAAACAGGATGGTTAAGGCTTCTCATGCATTGAGCATGAATTTCTAATGAAAACCCGAATAGAGTAGGCTTGCGAAACTGATTGTGGAGGCAAAACGAGTGCATTCCAAGCGAGCATCTATTTGATTGACTATGCTCAGGTTATGAGGTTGCAGATCATAGAGGCCTCTATAGGAAGTACTCCGAACTGCCATAATTACAAATAACGCGTGGGCCTCAAGCCTCAAGGCTTGATAAGTTCGATGAAAATAACGAAAAAATCTACGTACATATAGTTTCCGGGAAGTTTGCATACCTGGAAACAGAATATTCTCAAATCAAAATTGTATCGGTCCATCTCGAAGTCCATCTGTTGTAAAGCGATATTTTGGATTTTTAGCATGGGGTAACACGTGAGAACTTGTTGCTGTTCCAACTCTGGCGTACCGTGATCATTTCTAATGGAACTTACCTCATTTTCAATCTCAGGCTGAGTGATTCAAAATAAAATGAGAACCCCGTGGTCCTGACTGAGCAGGAGATGAGCTGTGTTCTTCTGTCGAGGTGAAAATGTTAGTTTATGAACAACACTGCTTCTCGAAAAAAATCAGAGAATCTTACATTTTTTGACTCAAATAGTCTCTGGACTTTCCTAATTGTTTATTTCAAAGTTGGCTCCAAGATCTTCGATTTGAGCTCCGTTGCGGAGGAAATCATTCAGATACGCTAGAATTAGAGCTCCGAGAATCTTCAGTACAGCAATGTTTTGTTTTTTAATACTCACATTTTTATTTCATGAATAAGCAAAATTTGATGATATCTCAGTGAGAACATGGTGATTCTAGATTTGTGAATTATCCCTATGTGTATTCACATGCTGCAAATTTAGAATTTCGCATCTAAACAGATTGATCCGTGTGAGATTTTTATTCATAAAGATTTGATTTCTATGCGAGTTCCTCAAAAACACTATGTGCGCAGATTTTTTTCTTCGTAATTTTTATCAAATCCATCGAGCTTTGAAGCCCACCGCGATAACTAAATTTCACGGTACGATCATATATGAGCCTATAAGTTCGTTCCGAAATGTATGCTAGTAAAGATTCATTCCATGATGTCACCAGAAGATGCTGAACAAAACACATCAAATTTCCTCTCGTCGACTATACATTTCATAATTTTATAGTCATACTCAGCTCCATGAATCTTTTTATACTTCATCTCATTCTACAGAGAAGCAATACCGATTCTGTAACATGTTTAAAAATCATAAAATACCTTCTTTCCAATACCCAATCTCAAACACCGGAAAAACGCTAGACGAAACGATTGTACACCCACATATACTATTAAAAGTCAAAGTTATATCGAAAATTTCTGATAATATTTGAGTAAAAGCTCAAGCTCTCTAGACTTTCTTGCAAAAGCACGGGAAACATATTGCTGGAACGCGAAAACGTGATAATCCGTTCAACCGTCGCGTCGTGGCGTGGCCAAAAGAGCAAAGAAAGCTATATATATATATATATATATATATATATATATATACTCGTATTAGAGCAAGTGAGAGAGTATAGGAAGAGAAGGGAACGTAAAGCTTTTGCCTTGGAATAGCCTGAAGCGTCCAACGCGACGACGATAAGGATGATATTGGACTCTGAGCAAAGCTCGCGCTTGCATCGTGTTACGTTGCAAGCTCAACCGTCCAAAATATACGTATAATATGCATACCATGTTGTACGTTGTTTAAGTACATGCACTTGAAATAGGGCTTTTGAACCGTGTTGTTGGCACGATTGATTCGAGAAATTAGACTGTTTGGTGTATAGTAGGATTGAAAGAGTAGGGGAAGGAAAGGAAATGTTGTTGAAAAAGACGGGTGGAAGAGTGCCGATAGAAGTGAAGAAAATGTGATCGCCTAGTTTTGCATTTGAGATAGGGAGGTAGCGTACGCGATGACTTATCGCTCGTACCAGGCCTGGAATGAATTTGTCGAGAGTGGAATAGTAAAATCTAATTTCTTTCATTCGTTAATCATTTTTCACTTTGCATCGAGAGGATCGTTGATCGAATTTCATTTTGTGTCTCGTGAATATTCAAAAGGTCCTCTGAAATTTGAATCCATGATGAATGATATAGAATTATGGTGATGCTGCGGTGAATAATTTACTCAAAAATTGTGGTTGAATTATACACGTGACACCAAATTGAAGCATGTACAATTCACTTTGTTGTTATCGTTATTCAATTGTTTCCGTGTTGCATTGAATAATTGCAATATTGGCCGAGCTGGACTCAATTTCTAGAAACATCGATTAGTGTCGTTCACCTGAGCATTCACCACAAAGCTATCAAAGTGGTTTCATTCATCCCAGAAAATATTTACAGATGTTTGTATGTATGTACAGCTCCAAAGTTTGGATTGAGATGAGATGATAAAATATGAATACACGTCGGGGCAATGATACATTCCACATGATACCTACTTCATCAGTCTGGTGCTACTTTAAACCAGCATCCGATTGGAAAATTGATTGTTTGAAAAATGTTCAGAATGATTGCTTACAAAGCGCAGTACAATAATCTAAACCGAAATATTTGAAAAGTTTTCGAATTGACCCTGCTTACAGAATCCCTCTCACTCTGTAATCAGATCAATCAAAATTTTAGCAACCGACAAGTATCCTTTCACATCTCGTCAATCATTTTCATCCATAGGCGATAAATCATGTCTAACCACCATTCAAAGCTTGAATCTAAAATCTTGAGATAAGCTTGGAAAGTGTGTGAAATTCCAAATGATTAGATTCGACGCACGATGCGATGGCCTAATATATCCTCAACCGATGGACAAGTTTACGGGTTAGGATATACGCGATGTGGTTGAATGTTGACCTCATCCGCGAAACGTCAGTTTGAACTTTAAGCTAGCTCCTGACGGCTTTCGAACTTCCAAATTAGCTTCGTCGATCCTCAACGCTTTCGAAAGAGGGGGAGAGATTTCTACGTGCGAGACGAGGGCTTCTATTAGAAAGTCTATATATTCTAGTGGTTTACCAATGCTGCTGCCGTCAATGATACTCATTCAAGTTTGGAGCGATGAAGTGTCGGGAAATGAGTGATTGATCTCTGTGCGTTCAATTTTCCAAACGATCAAGAAAAATGACCGTGGGGGTGAGGGGAGCAGATTTTTGGGAGAGCAATCAATCATCTTTATGAATGCTAACAACCTTGTTCCTTGTGTTATGGCTATGAAGCTGTATGATTAAACATATTGAAGGAATTGATTTGATAGACAATTATGATGTATCGGCATGATTTGGTCAATGGGCAAAATCATGATTGGAGATGACTAGCTATATGGGGCTTCGTGCGCGACTAATGTGAGTTTAACAGATCCACTCAATTTATTTAGCACGAATTCATTTTGGCTCAAAAGTTTTTCCGGATCAGAATTTTGCTTCGGACGTAGAATATTGAAAACTCCTCTAATTTAGTATACTAAAACATATTCTATAACTGGCGTTATTGCCACTCTCGCTGCCACTCGTTCGGCTCGTGAGTGCACTTGATGAGTTAAAGCTTCCTAAAATGCCTTTCGGACTCAAAAATGATATTTATGAAATTAAGGGTAATGATTTGATGGTATGAAATAGAGGTTATTTATGGGGTTCGTATAAATGACATTTTGTCGATCTGGTACCACTAATAGTTATTCTTAGCCAAAGTGACTATAAACCTATGTATTACCTATGTATCTCGCTGCGCAAACGCAGTTTTCCACGATTTAAACTGAAACCCCGGTATTCGTCATGGGAAACCGCGTTTGCCTCAATTCACGTACATAATCTTCTAAACCACGCACCAGCCGATCTAGTCGCCCACTCATCAACCTGTCCATCTACCCGTTCGACCATCAACTTATTAATCTATCGAGTATCTCGCGCGCCCCCCCCCCCTTCATAACCCACACGGCCACGCATTATATTTTCGCCAGCCCAGCCCAGCCCAGCCTAGACATGACCACCCCAGATCGTTCCAGATCGCCGTGGACCATCGTGGACCATTTCCGAACGTTCCAAACCATTCCATCCCGTCCCAGACCGTAGAGGAACGTCTCAGATCGCAGTAGATCAGTCGAGACCATACCAGGCTGGACCAGACCGTACCAGAGCGTAATAAATCGTCCTAGACAATTATCTTTGATACTAGATCGCTCAAGACCGCGCCAGAACATCCCAGATCGTACCAGGTCGTTTCAGACCATTCCAGACTGTACCAGACCGTTGCAGATAGTACCAGAACATCCCCGGGCATACCAGACCATTTGAGACCGTTCAAACCATTGCAGGCTGTACCAGACTATACGAGACCGTATCAAACCATCCGAGACTATTGCACACCGTACCAGATCGTTCAAAACCGTACCAGAACACCCCAGATTGCACCAGATTGCACTAGATTGTTTCAGACCATTCCAGACTGTACCAGACGTATCTAACTGTACCAGATCGTCCTCGACCATTCCAGACAGTACCAGATCGTCCCAGACCGTACTGGAATACCCCAAATCATACCAGACCGTTGCAGACCGAACCAAAACGTCCCAGATTGTTCCATACCATTTCGAACCACCTCAAACCACGCCAGGACGTACCAGACCCTCCTAGATCAATTCCAGACTGTTTTAGACCATTCCAAACCATTAAAGACTGGACCAGATCATTCATTCGTCCGACCATCTATCCATCTGACCACCTATCCACTCACTCAAGTTCGAGGTCTGTTCATAAAGCCATGTACTCACTGCGTTTTCAGAAGCATGCTCTTTCTCGCAAACTTAGGCAGCATCTTATTGAATACCTAATCTTTCCGTACTTGGATTACGCGTGTGCTGTTTACAACGACGTTACTAAAGAACAAAATCTGAAACTTGACAGACTTTCCAACAAATGCGTACGTCCCGTTCATGGTAATATTCCATGGGCAGCACCAATGACCCCTTATAGGCTGACGCTAGGCTGATTTTCATAGTTGAGGATAGGCGTAAGTTTCTTATTGCATCCGTTGACTTCAATATTATCTCTTCGCAAGAATCATCATACCTTGCAAAGCTCTTCCGCTGTCGAACTGATGAACCATCTATACGTTCCTCTACGCGCTACTCTTCTCCGCCTCTACTTTACGCCACCCCAAGGACCGATACAATGTAATTCTACTTCCACATAGTAGCATCTAAAATCTTGAATTTTCATTCATCGAGCAGTGCTTTTAAACTCAAATTTTTAGACAGTACAAAATAAATGGTCCGTGATAAGCTGTTTCATGAAGAAGTTGTCAAGTGGTGTGAAAGAGCAGCAAGGGAAAAGCTAGTCGTTAACACCCTATCCAATTAGGAGGCTCTTAGTGACCTCACCTCCTGGATCAAGTGAATCCTCCATCAAATTGAATGTTACTATGAATTTTTCACCCGAGAAACCTCATCTATCTCGTTACCTGCATATTTTATTTTATGGAAATGTATTTTTATACGCTTTTATTTAACTGTTCGAATGTACACCTACTCTTGTAAGAAAACATTCATAGGTAGTGATATTTTTCTCTGATTATAGCGAATTCATGGGATAACATTATCACCCTACTTTCCTCATTGTTATTGATTGATTTATTAATTACTCATTGCATGCTTTTGATATGACCTTCACGAAAAGTATGAATTACAATCTGTAATTGTCTTCTCAGAGTTGTATAGGGTTATACCCCATAACTCCAATGAAATTATCAATCAATCAATCAATCACTCACCAACCCACCCATGACCCATACGATCACCCGTTATACACTACTCCTTCTATACCGGCAACTCGATACACGGGATTCGGTCGGACATATTTATAGTGTTTAATTATTATAATTACGATTAATGGTAGATCATCATAGTTAAAAACGAATAGAATCTAATTTCCAAGATTCTTCTCCAGGATACACATTCATTATACTCGTTAGATCATTCCCAAATTTGCTTGGAATAAATCCTTTCCAATCGTGAATTTATTGGAACATTGAATAAAAGCTAACAATGGCCACGTCTCACGAAAGAGAAATTTCATGAGTATCTTCAAGATTAATAATTAGTTTCTCTCATTGATCCATTGTTCCGTCTGAGACATATTTAAATTAATATAGTTTTCGATTAAAAATGTCTGGCGTCAAAAAAATGTTACGCAAAAGTGTCTTTCCCATCAAAACTTTAAGATGCAGTCATTCAGCCTTTTGGTTACATGAAACATAAGGTAAGGGTACCCAACTTGCCTCCATTGAGCCATTTTCTTAACGATTTTGGTTCAACTTCACGACTCTGGCTCATCTCAATATTTTCCAATGTATTTTAGCTCCTTTTTTAGGGATTGAAAAAACTTCAAAATAAATCAGGATAGGTTGGTAAATATGGAAATGGGCCAGAGTAGTGAAGTAATCGAAACTTTTCGAGATAATGGCTCTATGGGTCAAGCTGGATATCTCACCTCATTACAAGACATAATTCATGGAATAACGTGCTAGTTTCAGCTCAATCACCTCCAAAAATATGTCAAGACCGTATTCATACACGATTTCCTTGCAATACGACCACTCTGATGATAACTTCCCATAGAAATGAAAACAGAAAAAAAAAACATCTCAACATTCTGAATCACCCTAATTCAATTGCGCACGCATCGCCCCAATTCAACTGTCACGGACGCCCCATTCAATTTTCCTTACCCTCTTTTCCTGTACCTCCACTTTTCTATCTATATCCAACGGAACTTGATCCGACACAAAATCCAAAGCCCCAATGTGGAGATACTTTTTTTTTCCTACAGCCTAGTCCAACATCCCTCGTCTCCATTTTCTATTTACATACACTTAAATATACCTATTGTGATACTCTGATAGCCACGAATGCACCCCATCCATTCGGGGTCCAAAATTCGATTGCAACGCTTTGATTCGATCGAGCGTATCGAGCCTTGAATCCTGTTCTTGTCCCAATGGTACTACATCAATCTCTACTCTACTATAGTACATAGGCAAACTCTGTTCCTCTAATACTACCTTACCTCGGAAATCATGAAATTTCAACAACATCCTTTCAACATGCCATACCTTACTCTAACAAACCTGGCATTAATTTCATCGGTTGCATCCCTCATTATCACTCAATTCCTTCAGGGCTATACATATAAATCCATATTTGGTACGTATAACATTTATAGTACGTTTATAGATACGAGAGAAACCGAGTTTGGAGAGAGATGTAGTTGAATTGCGCGCATGAGGCGAATCGGATAGGCTTGCACTCGGTGTCGCGTGAAATCGAGGTCAACGATGAGCCGGGCCCTCTTAATTATCTGGGTCAGAGCCCCCTCGGCAGTATAGCAGTATAGCATATAGCCCTCCTTCCCTTCAACTATACTCTCTTGATTCTGGTTCTGGTAGTATATCCGGAGATGGTGGGCGCGAAGGCTTTTGTCATATTCGCGTGGGTGACATATCTCCCCCTAATATATAGTAGTAAGAATGAGATTCCTCTGAATTCCCCTGAATTCCTCTGAATTCCCTTGAACTCCCCTGAATTCCCTTGACTGCCTTGAATGCCCAGGAGGGCCCCTGAGGGCCTCTGAGGTCCTTCGAGGTCCCTTGAGGGCCCCCGAGGGCCCCTGAGGGCCCCGAGTGCCTCTGACCAAATAACCTAAATTACGTTCCATATTTACCTTAGGGGCTGAGAGATTCCCCTGAGATCCCCTGAGGGCCTGTGAGGGCCCCTGAGGGCCTCCGAGGGCCTCCGAGGGCCCCTGAGGGCCCGTCAATTTTTCTGAGCCCCTGCAGGTCCCTTAGTCTTGTCAATTTCCCTCTGCAGCCTTCTAGAAATGATCTCGTTCTCATCATCATTATTTTCCGTCTCATTATTCAATTATTACAACATTTAAAGTGAGCTTGGGTTACGAAGAAGATGTATATTTCTTCCAAAAAAATGTGAATTAGAAAAATTTTACAGTATATCCGAGAATCAAAAATCAATAACCAAAATCTTTGTGTGACGGAACACTCTTCCACAACATGAACTTCATTCTCCAGAATCGAGTTCTCAATTTCCATCTTTTCACCACCTAACAATTTCAATTCATCTACAGCCTCCACTGTCACATGTACGTTGAACCTGTAAAGACCACTCAATGAAATCAATTCCGAAACGATTCTTTCCACTCTTATCTGTTTGATCAGAAAATTAACTCTTCTCTTGTAAGTCACCGCAAACTTCTAACTCCACTCCACGATCGTACGATTCAATTTGACCGTTTCCAGCTTTCACAACAATGACATCAAGTTTGTGACGTATATTTATGTACACCCAGAATTCCACTTTTATTATTTTCATTCCTTTGAACGCATTGATCTTTCAGATAAACCTCTATCTCTGGAGAATCGACAAGATTTGTGTGAAAATCGTGTCATATAGTCGAAACATCACCAATTCAACTCACTTATTGTTCCTTTTTTCGCAGGTATATCTTTAAATTTCATTTTGTTGTATATTCCAACGTCATATTCGCGATTCTCTTGTTCAATTCGATGATATTCTCGTTATGAGATGACAGAACAACTCTATTCGTAGAAATATCTCCAGTCATGTCTTTGAATATGGTTCTCCATACATCATCACTTATACACGTATACTCAATTTGATATGATGATTAATTTGCTAATACTATTCTCAATTTCGTTCAAAGTTAACCATTCTGTACGTACCTCACTAATTCACTCCCATCGCCCTTTTTCTGGAACTCAGATTCGCGAAATACTTTGTCAACATACGCAACTATAGTTCTGTAATATCAATGTCATTAACATCTCTAATCATAGATATACATATCAATTAACTGAATTACTAACGTTGTTTCATCTCCAATTTGGACTCTATTCTTCGAATAATTGAGTCCAGGAATTTTTCACATTCGCTGTGAATTCTCAAAATGAATATTCTCTGTTTCATGCAATGCTATTATTTCATCCAAACACTCAATTCCTGTAGATCGATCTGATTATTTTGAGCACTTGCCGTATTCTTCTCCAACCTTTTCTCTCGAACTGTTCGTTCAAACACCACAAGATTACCTGCTCCCTCAGTTCATATACTTGTATCGTTTTCCCCAACTCCAGATTTCACTCCATCTCAACGGAATTTGAGAACAATATACTTGAATTTCCAATCATATATGACAAAAATATCAAACATCAGATACCCCGTCCCAAACAACCTTTTCCGATCTCATCTGAACCATCGAATCTATTTTCAATAAACGAATTCTTCTGATCTCTTCACCGAGGAAGAGCAACGTAAAGCTGTCCATTGGAGAGAATTTGTCGTTTTATATAAATATCAACCTTATCTAAACTTCCACGTGGAGACTTATTAATTGTCATTGCCAATACCGAGACCACAGGGAGCTGTTCCCTGTGAACTACAAACGGCAGGAAAGACTCACCCTTGGTTAGTGTTAGCTTGGGTACGAAAACTATTGTCCCCATATTCTCCCCACTTATCACTTCCGCTTCAATATCATGCTTGTACAATGACCTAATCTTTAATCGAACCCTATTACATGAACCCTTCGCCACTCTCAGATTCCGAATCATCAGATTCCAAATCAACATCACAATAGCATTTACGTTCAAATCAAGTCCATGTGGAGTTAAACCGTCTCTAATTCTATTCAGAAACTCGGTTGAATATTTCAGATGAGTGTGCTCCTCGGTTTGATCTACACCTTTGTGAGTCGCATGATCAACGCTTAGTAAGATGAAGTCGGACCATCGAACATTTCCAAGATTTTCTTATTCAATTTTATATTTTCTTCATGAGATGACAGAACAACTCTATTCGTAGCAATATCTTCATTGATGTCTTTGGATATGGGTTCTACGTACATCATTACTCTTCCGCTCAGGTCTCACTTTCACTTCATCAATTCTACCCTCACCTCTACCAGAAGGATGTTGGAAAAATCAGGTCCTTAGATCTCAAATTTTTAGTCAGCTTCTTTTCATTAAACAATTGCCATAAGGCTGACGATGTGATAGTTTCCTGGATTACAGAATGTCTATTCCCATTGGTCAAAACTGGCAGGATTTGTCTGAAATCCCCGCCTGAAATCACCAATATTCGACCAAAGGGTGAGTCATTGTAAAAAGCGTCACGGAGTGTTCTATCCACCACCTCCAACGCTTCTTTGGGAATCACTGATGCTTCACCCGAGATGATAACACCTGCTTCCCTCAATTTCTTCCCATCGGCATCAGATTTCAAAAAAATACTCTCATTACTTTCTAGATCCAAGGGTATTCTGAAGTATCTATGACTTGTCATACCTTGTGGTGGAAAAAATCGACTCAATACTCGTCCACGCCATTGGCAGAATCTTCTTCTTTTGGGATAAAAAATATTAAATGAGAGACCTTTACAAGGAAGTTTTTCCACAATCTCCAGGACCATCAATGAAACTGACTAGACTTTCATTACTTCTTAAGTTACTATGGATGGACTATTGATTCTCCACTCCTTTAAATCAATAATCAGGAGTAGCGGGGGTTGGCGAGCGGAGCGAGCAGGGGGGCTTGCCCCCCCTAGTACATTTATATGTGTCTATGAGAAGGTGGTAGACGGAAAGTGTGAGAGGAATAAGTACTTGGGAAGCAGAAATTTTCAGAGTTGTCGAGAGAAATAGTGGAAAGGAGAAATGAGAGGGTGAGCAGAGCGTATATGGAAAGCGAGAGTGAGAGTATCACGCGCTTATTAGCCCGCCTACACTGTATACCGACTACTGCTATACACTCTCAGGAATCTTGAGAGGGTGATGGACTGAGTGCTATGAGAGTGACATATGTGTCTGATGATAGAATGAGGATCTATGCTATTGTGAATCGTATATGAGGCTTGATGCTAGGTTTGCTTTGTTGTCATTTTAAGATTTCTACTTACTTTTTAGTCTAGAGAATTTGCGTTAAGGTCGAGATGCTCAACATTATTTGATGAATAATGAACATTTTTAACCCTTTGTGGGGAAAAATATTCCTGGGATAATAGAATTTTTAGACTGAAACTGATTTTACTTCATTTTCAGTCATGATATGCAAAAAGAAACAGAAAACAATCTCGAAATCTAATAATTTCGATTCAGATACAGTGTGTTTGATCATTCTAATGCGAAGATCATTTTTAGCAATTTCCAGGGATAAGCTGATTGAGCCATTTTTCCTTGTTGCGAGATTAGATTTGAAAAAATGGATTCTATCGAATCCTACTCGTTATGATTTGCAAGCCAGTACCTTTCATTGTCCGAATGAATTAAAATGTAGATTATGGTGAGCTTCACCGGTGAGACCCACCTCGACTTGGCGTTTTGCCTTTGAGTCATCGTCCTGTAGTTGATCCTTAATATGAGTCGAGCCATGCAAAAAGGGACCTTCGTGCAAATGGCAAATTGTCGGGAAAACGAAAAAAACAGTGTTACATCTCTACCATTCACAATTCCCCAACGTCAATGTGCATACACATACTTCTTATCAGTATGTACTATAATCTCCTCCATTTTTTCACCAAGGGTGATCTGCAGAGTTGTTTTTTGATGGAAACTCGAGTGGACTTGGGTCTAGCATGGATTCCTTGCAAAAGCTATGATTTCATATCAAGACGCTACGAGACTGGAAAATATTGAATTCAAACAATATCTTGATGATTATCATAGATTCATAGCGGGATTTGGGTAACTTTTTGCTCGGATTGACTGAAAATACTTCGGATACAATTATGAAGTTCATCACAACAAACAAAATCATTTAACTATCTAAATCACGTAACATTAACATTCATATGATCTATGAATCTATGAATGTATTCATTTTGGCTATTTGAAAAAGGCTCGCCACACATTTTCGATCTTTCCCTCTCATTCCGTGCCCAAGATGAAGGATCGCTACGATTTTTCCGTTTTTCGCCATCGTTATTACTGTCACAATCCATATTCGAGATTTTATACACTATGAGACAGACAAGATCAACGTCTGCAGAGCTATCGGATGATGCACTAGATACTACAGCACTTTTTGATCATTTCAAAATTCGAGTTGAGTTCAGAGCGGAGAGTATACACCTATATGCCTATACCTCATTCGAGGCGTGGCAAGATGTAAACATTCAGCTCGTCGACCAACTGGCGCCAAGAATCCTGTGTGAGTAATAGATGTGATGATACAGTGCGTAAGTATTAGTGTTTGTAGGGCCTTTTATCAATCCATGCAAAAAGGGCCCCATATCCTGTACTTGGGTCCCTTTCTGCATGGATCGGGTCTCAGGGATTGATTATATCGGAAAGATTTCATATGCAGGTGATGAAGGAATGTTCAAAGAGTGCAAATATCACCTTATCTCAATTTCGCAAAAAATGACGCTAAGCTCCTTTTTTGTATGGCTCGAATCATATACATAATAGTGATTCCTGCAGGACCCACGTATCTCAGTATTATTTCATTGTTTCAGGCGTCCAACATACTGCCTATCATTTGAGATTTACTAATGGTCTATGATTTTTCAGATAACTTCCAAATACCATGCAGCTGTGTTTTCCAATTGTCAGAATGGACTCGTCATTGTACGAATCCTGAGTATTTCACATTCATTCACAAGTGTTTTGAAATTTCAATTTTGTCCCTTCAACCCTCATATGCACACATTTTTCCTTGACAAATTCTGACTCAATTCCAATTCCTACCTAAGAAGGCAATATTAATTAGTAGTTTTCACAACTTTGTAGAAAATTCTTTTTTTCATTACTCTTCAACTTGTACTTCTTTTTTTCTCTTATTTGTAACTTGTACTTCTCAAAGAAGAAGTCTGGAAGAAGTGAGTCGATTGAAAAACCATGCTTGAATGAGTGCTGAATGATTGCCAAGGAAAAATTTTGCAATTCATTGTTCCACTTCTGTTTAATCGCCATTCATATCTATGTCAAGCACAAATTTAGTTGTCAAATGTCCAGGGTGTTTCAGAAGTCAATGTATTTCCAAGTACTTTAAATTCCAGATCGGCTGGTTATTTTTTTCTTCCCTCAATTGTGAGCGGAATTTGCTGAGATCAGAATTCTTTTAAACAGAGCATTCTCCTCAGAACGTGATTGAGAATCACCAACCTAGTACCAATGCAATACCAGTCCCAGACTCACGCGGCAGTTCCGCGAACAGTTCCACGGGATCTGAAATATACCAAGATAGTGTTAGAACGGAAGTATCAATTCGAGACTGACACGGGAGGTTTACGACACTTCTTCGGAACTTTAATGGTACCACAACAGTACTAGCACGTTTGTACCAGTTCGAGACTGATACGGAACCTTCGCGACACTTTTTCGGAACTTGGGTAGTACCGCAACAGTAGTAGTACTGCAGTATCAATTCAAGACTGACAAGGCAGCCCTGCGACACCTCTTCGGGACTAGAATGGTACCATTACAGTTCTAGCGCAGCAGTACTATTTTGAGACAAATATCGAATGGTGCCATAAAAGTACTAAGTATTCTGGTACCATCCAAGTTTCGAAAAAAGTCGTGAAGCTTCTGTATCAGTTTCGAATTGATACTTCCACTCTAATACTATCTTGGTACATTTCATATCATGTGGAACTGTTCGCGGAACTGCCGCATGAGTTTTGAAACTGGTATGGCATTGGTACTAGGTCGGTGATTCTCAATCAGGTTCTGAAGAGAATGCTCTATTTAGAAGAATTCTGATCTTAACTAATTTCGCCACCATTGAGGGGTGGGGGGGGGGGGAGGATAAAAAAGAAAACCCATCTGATCTGAAACTCGAAGTTTTTTCACCCGATGCGAGGGAGTACAACACTTTTGAAACACCCTGTACGTGACACTATGCCGCAAAGGGTTATCCTAAAACTTAGGACATTGGACATGATGTCTGGGTCAAGAAATAGAGTATGAAACTGCTAGCAGAGCAGTAATTTTGTTATAAAAAAACTCAGGACACTCGCTTCGTTCGTGTTATAACCAATCCCTCGCACGAAACTACCCGTCAACTTGCAGTGTCATAAAAGGTTTTTTTAGCCTTCGCCATAAGAATCTCACGTTCCCGTAACTCGGGTACATTATCTATTACTTCAGTACTCAAGCCTACATTTTTTTAAAAATATGATACCCCAATCTTTCTCAGTTCGACTAATCATCTTGAAATTCTACCAACAGGATGTTTCTTGAGCAGTCACATATATTTTTATTGAATTCATTCATATTATGAAATTCATAAATTACTTCTCTCCTCACCTTTCGATGAAAAGATTATAAGTCAGGAATTCTTCTGGATAACAAATTATAGCATAAAGTTCATTTATTTGATGATGTGATTGATTTCATTAGACTGTTAGCTTATTATGGAAATGAGTGTTGTGGTTGCCAAAGAGCTTTCTCAGAGTATACTCATTCATTTCTTCAATTGATCAGGTAAAAGTTTTTCAATGATCCGCACTTAAAGTTTTATTCTTATCGGGTAAACTCTGAACATTTCTTGGATATTGCAAGCGCATACCTCCATCATTATTCCAACTTTCAGGTTATGAAATATTTGTTGGCAAAGCTTGAGATTGAAGTTCTTCGTCCCCGCTAACTGCTGTATACTCTTACCTTGTTTCTTTGCTAGCAGTATCGAACAAGTTAAGGGCATTGAATTTTATCGTCAAAGGATCTGACGATGAACAACTTCGTAGGCGTTTGAGAAAACCACCAAGAAAAAGTCTTTCGATTTTGCTGAGTTTGAACATTATCAATCATCCCTTTTCCACGATCGAAGTTTGCGAAATATATTGGTTACGTTTACTATGAAAGGAGGACATTGAAGATAAGCTACACAGCACTTTTTCATCCTTATCTGGCAATATTTCCTTTTCCTAATACATATTGCAGGTTGTGATTGATTCGAAGGTTAATAATTGCCTGAGTACCGTCAACCGGGGTAAGTGTGAACAGACGGTGTGACTTTGAACACTTTTGAAATGCTCATGAAATCTGCCTAGAAAATATATGTTCTAGACAAAAAATAAGAGCATTTGAAAAATGTTCAAAGCTATCCTTTGTGTTCAAAGTAACTCCGGTTGCCGATAAGTCGAAGTTTTTAGGTGAATGCAATCTTAAATTTCTTGCCAAAATCTCGAAAAGACAAGTTGGGATACTCGTGATCAGTAATCAGTCACTTGCAGACTGATAGTGGATTCTTATGAGAATCAAAGCTGTACATATGATATTTGAAAGTCAAGACGTGAGTTATTCTTCTGAATAATTTCCCAAGGATGTCATTTATCCATAGAGGTTTCCTTACAAAACACTTATGCAAGCTCAAAGATCTACATGAATTCACAATAGGGAAAAAGAGATAGAGGGACATTTTCGACGAGCTATGAAAATGCATGAGCGAAGCGAGTACCAAGCGATTTCACTTATCGTGAATTTCTTATGGCGCAGCTTCAAGGTTGGGTACATCTAGTCAGCCTCCCTTCCTCATCACTATTCTTCCGTAAACTGTACACCCCTACACTTGAAAAATGGCTCTACTTCAATGGAGTATGTAGATTTTTACATCACTTGAGATTACCCGCGACACTATTTTCCTTCAAAGTACATCATTATCTTTTTACAAAGATCGAGAACTTTCGGTCACAATATTTTTGATGCAGCAAAAATGATCTTACACTGATCGTTAAGAAGCACTTTAATATTTTAATGGTAATTAGGGATGTTCACGATTAATGTGAGTATCATAACCTCACTCAAAAATTCTTGATCGTGTGTATCAAATCAAAAATTATAGAGAGTAGGTTCCGAGAACGAGACTACCTGTATTGCCCCTTTATTGCTTGGATTTGAATCATGTCAGGGAAGATTAAATATACGATCTAACGTACTGTACGGCAATTTTCATGAATTTACAAATTATGCATGGCTCTGCATTCTCAATTACTTTTGGAGATGAAAAAACGTTTGGACGTGATTGATTATAGCATTATCATCGGATGAAATTTGAGCCATTCGCGTATCTGGATTGATGACATTTTTTTCAAGAATATTCTTACAAACACGACAGCAATTTCAACATGGAATAGAGAGAATGTACCCAAGACGCCCCCTCCCTTAAGCCGTTTTGCCAATTGTTTTGGCTCACTTGAAACCCTCCTGCGCACAAAGCCGAGTATACTCGTCCTAATAACACAGGATCCCTATATAAACTCTGCGCAAGGGGGTTTAATACTTTTCAACTGATCCTAGTCGATTCTCAAGCTTGTTCCAAGACCTTCAAAAGCTGAAGAAAGTTCAATTTTGACCAAGCAGAGCCGAGCTGTCACCATTTTTCCAGAAAGTAATTTCGCCTCAGTTTGCGAAAGGGTGTATACCCTTTCGCAAACTGAGGCGAAATTACTTTCATAACATTCCTCATAATCTAAAATAGTGTGAATCGACAATAAAATCCATAAAATCATTTTTATCGGCGAGGAACCATATTCAAAGCTCTTTCATCGGTCCAAATCACTACGTTTCCGGTTAATTTTGAGGTGTTAAACACGTTCTGAGTGGCGAAAGAGCTCATGTCCCGCACACGATCTCTGTATTTTGCTCATGAAATCGCTCTGAATTCAAGTTTCCCAAGGTTGAGAAGGTGATTCTGGAGTCCAAAGAGAAGGGGATCGAATCCGCTTAGGTACCTTAAGATTGGTTTAAAAGAAAGTTTTTTTCATCGGTTTTACTAAACGTGATTTCCTAGGTGATTTCTCATCTGTGCAAGAGCAAATAATGCAGATCTCACTTCAAATTCTCTGAAACACGCAGAAATCATTCAACGTCGAACTAAACCATCTATTCCATTATATTTCAACGTAGTAAATATGATAAAAATTTGCGGGAAAGTAAACGAGTGACCATTTTTAAGATCTGCATTAGGAGTTAGATTGGGTTCACTTGCCTCAATTCATTTTATACTGTAATCTTTAATTGTTCAGGAAACCATGACAATTTTCACAATTTGATGCTCGCAAGTCAAAAATTCATAGTTTCATAGCTGACTCCAGTTGCGGACTAGAAGAATATCAAAGGACCCTCGAGAACTTTTAACAATAAAATCTACTCCCAATTCTTCGAATTTCTGTATTTCAAGGGTCATTTATGCCGACGTTGTACCCCATCAATTCCTTGAGAAATATGAAGTCGTAAAACTCTTGAGACTCTTGAAGTTTGATAAGGTTAAAAGACATGGCTAGACTTCATTGTGATTTTTCAAGAAAATGGGTGAAGAATACAATGACAAAGAACGACTGAGGGGAGAGTTACGAAGAAAGTGCCACCCTCTTGAATACAACAATGCCCACTTCTTTGAGGCTCAAAAGTCTGAACGAGAATTGTTACGTGACTTGTTACTGACCATCAAGGAAAATCTCTTCTGCCACATTCAACTTGTGACACGCTCCCTTTAGTAACACCCAATTACAAAAATTCGAGAATCGACTTTTATTTGAAATTTTCATTTCGTTCGAACAGCTATAAAAATCTTATCTGAAAATTCTTTTTTACACAGTCCAAACCTTTGCATCAGTATATATGAGAAACTGCAGAATGATATATGCAAAGACACTCGCACTGATGTAAAATCTTTCCTACGATCTTGCCATATTGAATAAAGTTCAACGAAGCAAGCTACGTTCTCTTTGCTTGTGCTAGATCAGCAGTTGTAGCACTAGCAGTAGTATATACTGAGTGGTGCACTGAGTGGGACACAACTCTTTTTTTTTTTTTTTTTTCATCTTAAGTTTGCTTCACCATTCACCCTCTGCTCTACGCTTCGTGCTCTAGTATTATATAGCAGTTGACGCGCTGCGCATTCGTTCAAGAGGGTAGATTTTGAAACGGCGCGGCGTTGAGTTCACAGTGACTTTGTCACAGATGCAATACAGTGGATGAAATTCAGCTTGATATATCTGATCTTTGAGGATGAAGAAAGTGATATTTAGTGCGAGAATACGTTTGAGAAAGATTCTGAGAAATTGACGAGAAGAGTATACATATGCAAGAACGAGTGATACAGTAGTAAGCTGAGGCAGCGTTCATTTTTTATGCGATCTTTACCGTCTAGTGTTATCCTCGCTGAAATGGATCCAGGACATGATGGTACCCAGAGCTTACTTGCGACATTTTTTTTCTTTTTTTTCTTTTCTCTTTTAATGCTGAATAGGGCATAACTGGGCAGTGCATCCAGTATAAATTTTTATATTTTTTATCATGTAGACGTCATTCTTGGAAATCGTTTCACGATTTAGGGCTGGAAAAGGTGCTGTGTGTGACAAAGGCATGGAGTATTGAATTCAGTAGGGTATGATCCATTCAGTAACCTCAATTTTGGATGTTTGAGTCGAATTATTTTGGCTGTGCTTACTCATTATGATATTGGTCGATTGAAACGAAAATTGTGTGATTATTTTACAAGATTGGTACGATCTTGAAAAATGATATTTTGATCAAAATCACGATAAACCGTGAAAACAACGAAATTTCTAATTTTTCTAAAGATTTGAGTGGAAATTCAAGTTTCCTACTAAGGTAAGTGAACCCAACTTGCCCCCATATGCCGATCTCAGAAATGGGCACTCGAAGGCCTTCCCGCATACTTTTTTTACGTTTGTTATCTTAAAATATGAGAAAATACGTAGTTTTCATCGACCCCGGATCATTTCTGCGTTCTCCAGAAAATATAAAGTGAGATTTCCATTTTTCGTGTTTGCACGGCTAAGAAATCACCGAGGAAATCGCGTTCACTAAAACCGGTGCCAGTTTATTTTTATTCGACCAATCTTGACGTACCTTAGCGCATTCGATTTCTTGTCTCAAGACCTTCAAAATCCGCTCTTCAGGGTTGCAGAACTCTGATTTGAAGCGATTTTATGTACAAAACACGAAAATGGTTTGAGAATCAAGAAGGCCGACATCGGAATGTACCCAACATGCCCCCATATGGTTATCTCAGAAAGGCATGCAATCTGGCTTTTTTACCACTCAGAACGTGTTCATCACGTCAAAATAGGTCGGAAACGATGTCTTGGGCTAGCTAAAAGCTACAAATGTCGCAGTACGGTGATCAAAACGGACCAAAGCGATTTTATTTACTTTATCGCCGATATACGGACGTATCTTAGCTTATTTTAAAGGTCTTGAGACAAGCTTCAAAATGAGTTGAAGTACGTTGGAAAATATTGAGATTAGCCAGAATTATGAAGAAAATGGCTTAATGGGGGCAATTTGGGTACGCTGACCTTAGTAATAATACTTACCCTCTCGGATGGAGGTTGAAAAGTCATTCTGATACTGGGTAGATGCGACTATTTGTGAATTCATTCGTAATTCTTTGGAAATTGCAAAATGTTGGCTGAAGGATAGTTTCAGTAAGTGATGAATCTCATTTTTCTAAGAAGAACGCCAAATTGCTTCGAATTTCCAAAAAATTTTGAAATTAGAGGATAAAACTTTCAAAGATGCCAAACAAATAATTTTTCTCCTGAACCGGACTTCTTCGGACTGAATGTTGAGTTCTCATAAAAGTAGCGATGCTTTCATCTCTACACCAGAGAATTTATTGTACACACATTGCAGGAAAGAAAACTTCGTTCTGGCGTGTTTCCGACAGTAAATATGGTTCAAAGCTCTGCAGTATTATATGTACCGTGAAATTTCATGTCCGTATTGGTCGTGCAAACCGACATAAAAAGCTCAGATCAAAAGTTGTAGTATCGGTATTTGTTGGAAACTGATTATCTTTTGAATTTGATTATGTACAGTCAAATTGTGTTTTCTAGAACTGGATGTCGCTTCGTAAAGCGTTGAATATTTGATTGTTGGAATGGTTCATATCCCAGTCAGTATAGTCACAAGTTTTGAAACGAATGCAGCCCCCAACATATTTTACAGTGACTCGGTTCTCATCATAGAAAAAAATCAAAGAAAAATACGCCATGAAAAAAACTACAACCATGTTTATCCACTCAATCGATCAAAATCGATTCGATTATACCTCGAAACCTTATAAATTTCGATTCATAATTGAAACTATAAATCATTCTTCTGTGGAAGAAGACGGTAATTGATAGCGAAACACTGGTTACAGCATTTACCAAACAGAGCCCTATTCTCATTGAGCCGGATGATATATAATCACATTCCCAGGACAGGAATGCATTTTGTGGAAATTTCGTCGGCGCCTCCATTCCAAGCTTTGCCGTACAAGCTTGCGAAGCGCCAAGTTGGTTGAAAGAGAATGCGCGCTATGGCATACGTTATAATTAGGCTGCAATTAAACGCCGGTTCGTTGAGTTTACCCGTTGGGAATAGACGTGTAGTTTGGTCAAGAGAAACGTGTGTGCCCAGCTAACTCATACATATTCGGGAAAGAATAATTGAAAGTAAGAGTGAATTTGAAGTATATCTATCGACCTTTGAACTTGATGCAACCAAAGTTTTTTTGTTTTAATTGGTTTAATGGTTTTGATTTTAGCCTATACGAGATGACTATCGAATTCTTTTAATCTCTCGTATCACTACACACGTAATTAATATGAGATTGTAGCCAAATATTCATTTCTAACGTATGAATAAAGTATGAAAATTCATGTTATTCGGAAAGATTTATCCTTTAGATACACCCTCAGTGGTTCAATAATGTATCTCGGCATTTGAGGCATCTAGAATTCTCGGGAGAATTTTTCCGAAGAATTCAAAGAAATATTCTCCCAATTGCTTTTTTTTGGGAGGCTCAAACAAATAATAGAGATTTGAGCAGATTTTGGTGCCAAGCATCAAATAACGAGAACTGTAAATACTCGTAGATCTCTTTAAAACTTTGAAACGTACTCGAATTTCTTGATCAACTAGCTGTGCAAAATGCACAGCGAATTGATCAAGAAATTCAAATTTGATAGGGCATCAGAAATTTGAGACAAATTCTTTGGAATCTGCTAATTCAATTAGAAACAAAATGAGACCACAGTTTTCATTCATTGAAATGAGAGGCCTGGAGTTGACAGGAAACATTGATGAGATCGTTTATTGTAACTATGTATTAGAACTATTTCTTGTGGATTCCAGAATAGACCACTATTACCTAAGAAGAATATGAAAAAAATCAACCATCAAATGTAACCCATTACTATAATAGTCAAAAAACCTCCAATCCTTTCTTCACATGTAGAAATCAACGTTCAAAGATGAAAAGCTGAAAACTGAAGTCTATAAATTAATTTTGAAACACATATTGCAACTTATCAACGCAAAATCCCGTAATCCCTGGAGTGCAGTTATTAGCAGTGCAAGCTTCGCGATATTCTCATTCAGAAAGTCGTATTGGTGAACCACTCCGGCATTATAGCCAGTATAGTCTTGTAGTACAGTGTTTCTCGACGTTAACGCTGGCGCGCGACAAAATAGCGAAACGAATAAGGACGTGGGGGTGTGGTTGTGTACGACCGATTGGAAGACAGAGTGAACTCGAGTGCAGCACGTCCGCACACTCGTGCTTTCTGAAGCGTGATACTATTGCATCTAAACCATTTTTCCGGACCACGAGAATTCTTTTCAAGAAACTTTGAAGGCCAATATTTGAGATTTTTCTATTGATCGATTTTACGACCAGAGTGAGAAAATAGTTGAGAATGACTTTTACAAGGTACATATACTAGCAATGAGTCAATGAGATGTATGAATCTCTGAAATGAATGTCAACGACGATAAGTGTGCCTAACTTGACTTAAAAAATTCTGTTTCGCTCATAACCTTAGCCTATCTCCATATTTTACAACGTAACTATCAAGCTCATTTTGAAGTATGTTCCAAGGCCTAAAAAGTGGGATAAAGTGTTTCTAATTTTGACCACTCAGAGCCGGGCTGTTGTAATTTTCCGTGAATTTGGGAAGAGGTATTGTGTCTAATTTTTCGTCCGTGTATAAGACACCTACTTCCACATGATCACGTGGTTTTTCGTAATAACCGGAAATTTCGGTTTCCAGGAGCCCAAATGGAACTATTCTGAATGCATTTTACAACTTACCTTTTTGAGTTTAAGAATCTTGATAGAGTGAAGAACAAGTCTCCACTGAGTGAAAAACAAGTGAAGAACCAGACTCACTGCTTGTCCTAAGTATTATGCCCGTAAAATCAATTAGAAACAAAATTTTGCAACTCTGTAAAAATCATTCCAAAGTTGAGACAAAGAGGAAAAAGCTTGGCGTGGTTTTTTGTAGCTAACAAAATCATAACATCGCTAATAACATATCATGGCTAATAACATCGTCAAAAGCCCTGAAAACCAAGGTATCCACTCAAGAGAATGCAGAGATTAGTTTGAATCGACTCAAAATGATGAATTTTCATTATACCCTGACATAACAAACTTGAAAAAATTCCGAAGTTCTGCCTGTGTATCTATATCCACTATTTTGCGTGGGGTAAATCGCGCGGAGGGAGGGGGAGGACCAGGCACACTCACCTCCGATGGAAAAAAAAGGTTGATTGAAACATGCTGATAAGAGTTTCATCCATTCTGCTGACGTAAAAAATTCAGCGCTTCGAAGTGAGTGCTCAGCTGCGTAAGTGTTCGTTAGCTTGCTCGGGAAGATTTTCATGATTATTTCATGCGTGAAAAGTGGAGTAAGGGTATCTGTCCTCAAAAGTTCATTGTTCGGCCTCTTTTTAGCAAAAAAAAAATGATGATAGTCAAAACCATTTATGCTGACAACTTCTGGATGATCCAGCACTTTTCGCCTTCACAAAAGGCAGGCAGAACTGACGAACCTTTTGATCTCATAAGAAAAATTAACATTCTGAATAGAAGTAAGAACCTGAAACAGAATTATGGAAAATTGTTAAGAACGACACTTGATCCCCCATCAAATAAAAATTCTTCCTCCATAATCCGAAACTTCCGAGTTCACACATACATTACCTGTTGACTTCTCTAGAAATTTCCAATCCAAGATATTTTAAACAGACCCAACTTCAAAGTACTCAAATCGAATCGTATCCTTCCAATTTGATGTCGTATCCTTCCAATCGTCTACTTCCAATTTGATGGAAAAGTCTGATTTCAGCTTCACCTCGTATGCATTGTTAGGAAATTCATGCATCTCCATTAGATATCGGTACTGAGATAACGTCTATGCTGTTGTACGACAATCGATAAATCCATCACCCCTATTCGTGCTTCTAACAAAGCATGTAGAGAAGCAGAAGACAACGGGTAAAGGGATGCACTTCGCACTTAGAGCTCAAAACGTTCGCGATAAAAAAATAACTGGGTCGAGAACTGTGAAACAGGGGTGTCTAGATACAATAGACAAAGGGCGCTAATTGGACTGTAATCTATTTCTTTCGAGAGTTTTAGACATTTTTTGCTTTTTCTGCTGTCTATATTTGAATGTTCATTCGATGTCGTGCAGTACAACGGTCCGGTATTATTTTTAGATGCTGTCAACGTAATTTTACATCGTTGTTTTGGATTGGGGATATTGATTAGGTCAACAAATTTGCAGATTCCAAAAATTCCCAAGTAAATAATAATCGAATGACTAGAAACCCGAATGGGATGATTTCATTCTCAATCTCAATTGACCCCGCATCTTGAAGATCATTTCCATCAGCTATGATAATCTTTTGGGAAGAATCTAATTACAATTCTTATAGAAAATTGACTCGTGTCTGTATAATACTTACATTATTTGTGTGCGAGAACTCACCTTCTACGATGTTTGTAGGAGATGAATCTGACTTTAAAAGCTTGAGCAGAATCTTTATCACTCTCATTTCAAGTTGCACAATGCGAGTCCTGGGCAATTTTCAAAAATGAAAATTCTCTCAGCAACTACTCAAGGAAAAGATTGCAAGAATAAAGCAATGTGTATAATCACACCCGGAAGCCATTGCAGATCACAAAATGATATGAAATAACTTCAGTTCAAAGCTTTAACTCATGAACATTTTCAATTTTATCAAATCTGATGAAAGTACACTTGACCATCAATCATATTTCAATCAATGGGCACTAAGATGTCCATTCTGGAATAATTCTGACGAATCACCAACCCAGCTAGTGCGAGAACATCATCTTCCTAAAGGAATTCACGAGTTACCTGTGACAAAATCACCAATTCTTGAGGTGTATCAAGAACCAAGGGGTAGCATTTGCGAGAAAAAAGTCTGATTGTGACAGTGTGTATGATCACCTTCGTATTCTCTCTCTTTAAATCGTGGCCTGTGAGAGCAGAACACACACAGCCAATCCGTTTTACTGTCGCAATAAAAATCTCACAGAGCCACTTTTCATATCCGTTTTATTACACATCCATTCTTCACCAAATCTCGCGAGAATTAACGGCCTCACTATATGCTTGCCAGAGCATGACTTCGATAAGCCTATTAGAGACAGCTTAATCGAATGGTTCTTCATGAATAGTTTAGATAGGATTCATTAAGGGCTGTGACAATCCTTACCACTGTATGGAATATTCAGAGTTACTCGTAACATTGACATGGAGAGAAATTAATCGTATGTATTTCGATGATCCGTTTACACATGAATGGAAACATTTGTACCCCAGAGTGACATGAGTTTTCTTTAGATTCTAGAAAAAGCACTTGTTTACAATTTTTCGATGTTTGGGTGCTCGTAGAATTGCATAAAATAATATTTGCACCTCGTTCATGAGGTTCCCCGCTTCCGAACAATTATTTTGATCCTCGGCTGCGGCTCAGGCCGAAAACCAATCGCTCAGAAGCGAGCTACAACCTCATAAATTCGATGCGAGATGTACTAGGTATATAGTATCATGTAGGCTGCTTTTTTCTATTAAGTTCTCCTTAAAACTTCCAACATCGTTTTGCAGCATGCCGATCCAATTCCATAGTGCACGCGAGGAATGACTTTTCTGAGCGTAGTTACTGATGATGACAGCCCTCTTTAATATCAAAGTGATTGTTCAAATATTTGGGATCGATTTATTTCGTTTTGGCCTGGAGCCATCCAAATGGCAATGTTGAGAGTGTTATATTATATTTTTTCTCGTTGGGTCGAAAAATTTATAAATAAAAGTTAATGTCTGTGTGCCCTTGAGTAAAATTCATACACCGGTAGAAAATATATGCTTCGCACGCTTTCACAAGCTTTATTCACCTAACAAAATTTCCATAGCATCTTTTGAATATCTATACGTGGCTGCAAAAGCCTCAACATATAAAAGAAAACAGGGAGAAGTTCAGGGAATAGAACTCAAAAAAAAACTCTGATAACACCTCAGTTGATTTAATTTCCCCTCGAAGAATTGCACAAGCCAACTTTCCATTACAATCACGAGGTCAGAAATACAAGTAGGAATAAGAGCAAACTCAGGGTTTGTTGATACGTGCTAGCAAAACAGAAAAATCTCACGTGAAAGAAAATTGCACATTCAAACGTGTGATCATAGCACGAGTTGCCCAAGCCCACAGGAGTATTCTCAAAGTTGAAAAAAAAAAAAGAGTCAGGTTGAGATAAAAATATGAATTATGTATGACTAGCGGAAGAGTGCAAAAGAGTCAGAGTGGAGTAAAATTTCAAAGTCAATCCACACCGACGAGTGTTCGGTCTTTCACGTATTCGGATGCAATGTAATCACCTCGAGCATGCCGGATTGAATTCGAATGAAGAACGTGTATTCTATGTGCACTCCATACATCGGTATATGTACATACACAGGATCAGAAATCGTATATAGTACAAATCTACGCAAGCTTTCGTAGAGGATAGAAATTCCAAGCAGGACGATTAATGCTAATTGAATGGCAAATCTGTAGGGCTCATAAATTAGGTCGATTTTCCTACTCTGCTTTTACCATCCTAAAAGGAAAGAATTATAGGGGCATTCCAGCTTCATGGTATTCGAGTTAGCGCAGCTTCAAGTAAGATTTATTAGTTGGAATATGAGACCAAGAGCACGTGTACTCACACATTTCTATCTTCACCGATGGGAATTGTAATTGTCGAGGATGGAAAATTTGAAGTATTTTCTGTAAGATGTCAAAATAGTTTCAGCTCAAATGATATTTATCTATAAACTCCTACGAGTGAAGAAAACGAGATTCCCATCTCAACATGGAAAAAGCTGTTATCACAGGTTGTAAAAAAAAACTACCGAGTCACATCTCTACTCGAGAAACTCATTTCTCGATCGCGTGGTCGTAAAAAATTTCCTACCATAACTCGGTAAAGGCACCTTCAAGATTCTAAAGTACACCCTGCTGAGCTTTTTACTTCCTAGACAGATTTCGACGAGTCATCCATTCCATTCCAACGAGTGATATCGACAAGCCTAACTCTTGTACAACTCATATCTCTAAAAATCCATAGATTTTACTCTCAAGTCTTCCTTAGAGACTGCCCCCTATATCATATCTGATACGGAATTAACCGTATGCATTTATATTGAGATTGAAAAATCACGTTTTGCATATGAGATGTATGTACTTGACATTTTGAACCGAGCTTGCGGCGTTTCTGATATCATTGTGATGTGCTTGCACTTGAATCATATATGTACAATACATAAGTAGCTCGCTTACACATATCTATATTATAAGTGAGGGAATGTGGGTTGAGGTAGGTGAGTAAAGGTATATATATATAGGCAAAGTGAAATCGTTGATGCAACCCGTTGTGGTTGATTGTTCGCCTGTGCGACCGAGTCGAATGATTTCCATTGTATTTCACGAGCGGATTTAACGAGCAACTGGGGCGGACATTACCCCTTTCCACCCTTCCGATGTAGCTTCGTGATTATATCGTTGTTCCGGTAGATACAGGTGATGCTTCCTATGAACAAATTTGAATATAATTTGTTTAAGGTAGCAATTATTTTCACCCGTTTTTAAATTATACCTGGACCTACATTCACTTTCTGAAACGGGATTTCTAGTTCAAGAATTTCTGCGATAGGGCCCAAACTGATGGCTGTGGAATACATGTAAATTTTTGCATCTACATGGAATAATCAAGTTTTGGAACCTCGGATAAATTATGAACTAATAGTGTACCTCATTGCGTCTTCCGCCATCAGGCGTATGGCTTGTAAACGAGCTTGTAAATGTTCTACATAAGCCAGAGGCTCCTTAAATGCTTTCGTACCTCGAAAATGATATTTGTGAAACGATGGTTACTGATCAATTGATTATGATATATTGTACATTTGATGTATTGATAAGAGGTTTATTATGGAGTTCAAATTGATGGCATATTGTCAATCAGGGAATTGATGAGTCGATTTTTCCCATAACCGATGCGGTCTTGTATTCTAATCAGACCAGACCAAATAGACCGATTTATACTTAAAATATCAAAAAAGTCCATGATTCACTCACCTGAATTAGATGCAACCAGACCTAGTTATACCGAATTGGAACGAATTTGATCGAACTAGACCGTATGGGCACGGCACTTCTAGTACAGTAATAGTACGGTACTAAAACGGTATTAGTGCGATCCTACCGATCTCAGCGGTGACAGTACTATTTTAGAACCGTAGTAGTACCGAACTAGACTAAACTTTACCGAAATAGTCCGGAGTTGACCGAATTAGACCGAACTAGACCGGGTTACATCGAATATCATCCATCTAGACCGTATCGGGGTGGTACTCCTTGTACGGTACTAGTACGGTACTAGTGCGGTACTAATGCGGTACTAATGCGGTACTACTGTGGTACTACTGCGGTACTAATGCGGTACTAATGCGGTACTACTGCGGTAGTAGTACGGTACTAGCACGGAACTAGTACGTTAGTCTAGAACTGTACTATCACGGTATTGTTACAGCACTAGAGAAGTAAATCTTAGTACGGTACTTCTAGCACGGTACATATAGTGTGGAACTGCTAGTATGGTACCAGCTTGGGATTCATAATCGGGTTCTAGTACAATACTAGTACGATTTTAGTTCGGTGCCAAAATGGTACTTGAGCCGTATCAGACCGAACTAGACCGGACCAATTCAGACCAGACCAGACCATAAATCCATCCACTCATCCAATCGACTACCTACCCACCCACCTATCAACCCATCCACCCATCGACCCATTCATGACCCATATGGCCACCCATAATACCTTACCCCTTTCACGCGGGATCCGGACGGCCAAATTCTGGACTGGCCTTCAAATATCATAATATTGACCTCAATTTTCTGGAATAGATGAGAAAGTTTTGGGGATAGATTTGTGAATAGCACCAGGTTTTTTGTATGACAAATCTTTCAGGAAAGTAAATATCTCAAAATTACATTCGATATAATTAGAAAATTCACTTCTTCTGCAGGATCTTGACTTAGCATACAATTCTTCAGCCGTACGATAATATATTGTCAGTTTTCGAAATAGAGGCGAGAGTCTGTTACCGATCACTAGAAAATGGTATACATGTAGGGTTGAGGAAGAGAAATTGCAATGCATCAAATCGAGGATCTCCGACTTACACGCGTATTCCAATCGTGTCAGAAAAAGATTGATGCACGAAGTAGTCGTTTGGGAACAACGGTAAAGTAGACAAATTTGTTCTTCGGTTGATTGATTATGATTCCTGGATTTTTCAAAATTTTTGTTTGAGAATCTTCTCTTTCCTGCAATAATTCAAGTTTGGGAATGTCATCATGGGAATAATTTCCAAAGCACTCAGATGTTAAAGCAGGACCGGAAAAAATTTTTTCGCAATTTTCCGATGTTTGGGTGCCTACAAAATTGCGAAAAATAACTTTCGCACCTCGAACATGAGATTCCCCGCTTCCGAGCGATCTACAACCTCATAAACTCGGTGCGAAATATATTTTTTCATTTCCATGGAATAATTAATCTGGAAAAATCCATGTAAACTACCCCTCCTTACAAAAAATAAGATCGCAATTTCCTCACCACAGATCTCCTGATACTATCAAGACCTACTTATTTCGTTTTACTCAAATGTACAGATAGACCTACCCGTATGAATAAATTATGCGATCGCATTTAGAGAGAGAAAGAGAGAGAGTCAATTATGAGATTGGAGAAAATCTGGTGCGTAGCAGGGGGAAACTGGTTCTCAAATCCCAGGTAGCATATTTGATCGACTCCTGGTCTTTGAGTTGGCAATTCGGAGGGAAACGGGTAGGAGACGTGGAATCCCTCGGGATGTCTGAAGAAATCGGAATATTTGATGAGAGTAATGAGCTACCGAGAGAACTCTTGGGGTAGGTTGTGGCGCATAGAGTCTCCAGTTCGCAATCTTAATAATCTCGAAGCTCTGCTGACAGCTACAGAGAGTTTCAAGCACTAAAGATTGCAATCTTGAAGACTTTTACTTTCCAAGAATTCGCACAAGCATCGAAGGTGTGGGTAAATATCCTCGTAACGGAGAAATACAAACGAGAGGTGACAGACATTTTATAATGAGACTGGATCGTTTGTATTCAAGTTGAATATAATGGAATGGGAGGGAGTGTCAGTTGCTTTTTTTTTCTCGCAGAATTGACAGAAATCTTATCAACGTGGTTATCATCATCACACTTTTGATAGGTAGAAAATGTATCAGAGGAAAATTAATTCCTTATTCTGACACGTATTATTTTGTATCCATCCAATTATTTGCATTGGATATACCAAGATACAAGATAAGACGATAAATTTCTTGCATGGTCCCGCTTCATTTTCTCAGTACGTATAATTTTGGCTAAACGTCTTTACTGCGAGCCCTCTGTTCTGTGAATGAATTTGGCATTGCAAACTTGCTGAGAGATGGCTACGAGCCAAGCTATCTTTGATTTGAAAATATTGCAGTGTTTGTTATGTTGTTTTCAGAAATTCTCATGTTCAACGTCCAGTAGTGCTGCCACAATTTGAACAGAAGGTTACAAATCTACTAATCTAGCTCACAATGTATTTCCGTGCCCTCGTTTCGAGACTACTCTAATTTGCATACCCGCAAGCCGAATAGGTTTGATAATCAACGATATCTGAAGCATATTTCCGAGTTCCACCGAGAGTGATAACCTAATAGAAATCTGTATCATATTCTTTCAGATTCTGCTTTGTTTGAATTTGTAGCACTCATCTCGTGATCTTTTGATTTATGTAATAAAAAAAGTCTTTTAAATTAAATGATCTGTGTGGGAATGTGATTATTATCACATAATTTTTTGATATTCTTTCCTGCACAGCTTATGGAAAAATAGTTTTTGAGTCTCAAGTTTTGAGATTTTTGCACTCTCATAATACTGCTCACAGAGAGAAAGACCAAATTTTTTCCCTCAAAAGTAATACATTCGAGCTATTTTAACTGATTTGTTGAAAAATGTTGTTTTTTTCCTATGTAATGCTAACTCTCGCCTTTGGGTCTCGGGCTAAACGATGTCACTTTGTGTGGGAAAGCCAACATTCCTGTCTTTGTGTTATAAGCTACTATCCTCATGAATTCCGAGTGCTTTCTGACTCCTGGATTAATCCTACCTTTGATCCCCGATCCATTACAGATAAATTATAAGAGAAGTTTCTCTTCAAGAGACATTAATTTTGGATAGAGTTCATGGGATGGCATGAGTAAGGGGTCATACACAAACTACGTAGACAGATTTTGGCAACTTTTAATCCTTACCCCTGTCTCCGTAATTTTTTACCAAATTGTCCCGCCCCTTCCTCAAAGAACTACGTAATTGTTGAGAAATTATGAATGGAATTCTTGTGACAGGAATGGTAATGTAACAAGAGAACTAAAACTAACCTTACTTCTTCGAGCTTATTCTAATTCAAATTATCTCATAAAATATTGAGTTGCGTGATTTCGGGGCGTAGACTTCTCTGTTTTTTTAGGAAATACTCTCGAATTCTCACTCAAATTGTACATATGCCGAGAAAGCATGATATTAATCATTCTTTTACACCCATAGTAGAGTTCTACATATGAGATAAAGAGGGTAGGCTCACTTTATTCAAATGTGATAGATGTGTTACGAGACTCAGATGATAAATTAGAGAAAATCGCAGTTTAAGCCTTTTTTTTAACTACACTATGATCAGCCTTTTGAAAAATCTTCACAAGTTCTAAAAAATGTACACATTTCCGAAGGACTGTTCGTAGTGCAATTTTTTCATTCAAGAAGGATAGTACAATAGAAAGAAAATGCATTAGATAGTCTATATAAGAATATTCTCTTTATATGTAAGATTAATCTACGTAGTCGGGCCGTGGACTTCCTTCCCACTCTCCCGTACTTTTTCGTGGTTTAAAAAAAATGTCAACCCCCCCCCCTGGTTTTTGGTAGTTTTGGAGAAAACAAGTTCAGACTCCCCCCCCCCCAGCTGTCTACGTACTTTATGGGCGGTCCTTAAGGTCTTTGCAATTTCCTGTTTGGCTTTGGTGTAGTCAGTTTTATGGGGAACCGTAACCTACCACAATATAAATCGTTCTCTGTCTATCGCAATGGAGTATCAGAGACTATTCATGAGTCTCAATAAATAAGATCGTTCGAGTAACTGGATGAATTCTCGCTATCAAATAAAGGGGATTGCACCAAAGACGTTCGCACGATTTTCAAGGATTTCGGACTTCTCACTGCCTCCTTGTCACACCTTGTCACATTCCAGCCGAGTACCCCCTCCCCCCTAAGAAATTGTCACACACGACATGACGCCCCTTCTCTCCTTTTTTGACCAAACTTTCATCGGAGTCATTTCTGGGTAATGAGATGATCGTAAAGTGACAGACCTACCAAAAATATGATTTAAATGATGAAATTTACATTTTATGCTCATTGTTATCTAACCAGCTATGATATTCAAACTTGATCACGAACGTCAAGAACTGACTGAGGGCGTCACAGCGAGTCAGCCTCACCCCCCCCCCCCGCCTCTCCATACGTTCGGAAGTGTCACATTTTGTGATACCCTTCCCCCCTCTCCTCAGGTGTAGACGTCTTTTGTGCAAGCCCCCTAAGTCATACTTTACGGATCATGCCGTACCATTTAGCGTAAGAGTTCAAGGCCAGCAGCCCAAAATCAATGCCTTAATCAAGCTTCATTCACGAAGCTCTGCAAGCTTGCACCAGAGCTTCCCAAGTGAAACTGTAGTTTATGCAAGTACTACATCGTCTCAAGCATACTCCCGTATGGAATTGAGTTACATCCTGCGTTTATATGGGCGAATATACTCAAGAAGAACTGAGACGAGTGAGGCTTTCAGCACGCGTCTAACCCTATAACGACTAGTGCACGCTTCACTGGCTGGTTGTATTTATACATAAAATAACGTAGAGAGAAGATACATATACTACTGAGCCATTGCATCGTTTTAGGTACCTAGTGCAGCACAGAGCGAGAGAGAGAGAGAGACCAGACCGGCACATCATCGCATCGCTGCACGCGAAAAGCTGCTAACCTAGATATAACGCTCACGTGCATGGGCTTCGAGAACTTGACTTGTTTTCTCTCCTTTTCTCTTTGATATACATACTCGATCCTCTTTTGGCCTTTTGTCATTTTTTTTTCTTTCTTCCAAAAACATTCGGCTCGATAAATTTGGTTGAGCCAGATCAAGGGTGTGCTCTGCTCGCATGGCTTGCCAATGATTTGTTTATGCTAATGCGTAACGAGGGAATTTCGAGGAGAGGTATTTGTGTGTGTGTGTGTGTGTGTTTGTTACGAGCGTATATATTGAGGCTATCTCTCGATTAAGAGTTATTGGAGAGCTGATTCAACAGTGCTGGGTATATTCTGTGATTATTGCTCGATTTGAGAGGAGATTCAATGGTTATCAAAAGTATGGAAACTAGTTCGAAATTGGGAATGAAATTACATACATTTAGGATGACAATTTTGATATCGAGGCTTATATTCTTGTTTTGCTTATATTTAGAGGAAAAATATGATAGAGGTTTTTATTGATGACAACGGACTGCTATGGAAATTGGTGGATATGCATCAAGACAAACACTGATTCGATGTTTGAAGTCTCATTCCCATGCAAAGTCACGTACATACATCCACTTTTCGTATATGTCACACGCATTGAATATCAGGATGATGCAAAATGCTATGAATGTAAAATAATACAATGTATTTATGAAAACATTTTTTTAGAACAAACATTTGATACGCTCAGTGGAATATCTGTTCAGAAGGGTTCCAAAGTGTGGAAGATCCCCGAGTAGACTTAACTGAGAAATGCATCATTATCGTTAGTTGATAGACTACAATTATGTACTAGGTTCAAGTTGAGCTAAAATAAAAAAGTCTCTTGGAATGCATCCAATATTGTGGCTTGAAGTTTTTCTCGGGTGTTGTAGAATGGCTAAAACAAAAAAGCTAAAAAACTGTGATTTCAACGATTCCCTCAAAAATTCATGAGCATCATCAAATTCAGAACTTTTGCGAAAACAGCAACGAATTTTTTTTTCTCTTTTTGCATTGTCACCATTTCGATTTTTTTTTCAACTATATAGAATTTTTTACCTAGCACAATTCTGAGATGCATTCTATCGATGCATAACAAATTCAATGTGATTTGATTGAGCAAATTTCGAAATATTTCCAGAACGGATTCCGATCAACCCTTCTACTTAAGCTATCCAATACGGCAGAATGTCGCGGGTTGTAATGTGGTAGAATTTTGTAAATGCGGCTATTCTTTGAGATGCACCTATTGTCAATAGCAAATTTTTCGAGAAGTGCATTAAAGAGTGAAATGGGCAAGAGAGTGGGATTTTCCCTCAGAAGCAAAGAAGACTGTTTTCAAGATATAATCATTCATTACAGTACAGAAAAATGCTACAGAATGAAAAAATGAGCCTTGAATCCGTTAAATACTCATGTCCTGACACTAGACAAGTGCTATTCTCGATCTCCATGCCATAACGCTTGATGGAAGCATTGGGAGTATCTGAAAAATCAGGAAATTTCTTGGATATTGCTGAATTATATGTTGACGCAAGAATCAAGTCTCGATAGTCGACCATTTTTGAGAATAAAAGTGTAAATCGAAAATTTTCGACTGTTCAATTTTGCGATTTTTGGTTGTTCTGTCACTTAGTATTTGATGTTTTAACCGTCTAAAAGTGATTTTGAATGCCAGGAGTCAAATCCAAAGTCAATGAGTTGAATGCTTAACCTGTTTTGACCGGCACCTATTTCCTGTCAATTGAATAATTTTTTTTGGAAGATTCTAGTCGGGGGAGCGCCGAAAAGTGTTTTCAGTAACAGAGACATGACAAAACAACCATTGTATAAGAGTTTCGGCTATGTCCACATATGTGGACATCAGATCGACGGGGGATGGAATATCAACGACTGATTCTAAAGATCACCGATTTCTGTCTGAAATTCATGTACGTTGGCTTTTTCTGATCGAGGAAAATGCATATGGATATCTTATCGTTACTATACCAAGAATATGATTGTCACAAAACAGACAAAAATCAAATTTCTTGAAGAAGGTCAACTTTATTCTCAATACTCGGAAATGAGATATGAAGGGTCAGTCTAACAATTCGTCATACCTAATTATTTCAAGCAAAAGATATTGTTCACCAGTTTTTCACACTCGTGTTTTCACAACACAAGGATACCACGTAAGCCTGGTGTACATGGTACGTGGACAGAGTTTACACGCACGGCAATTTTATATACTTTTACTTTTCACGACCGATCTTGTGGCAATAGTTGCTTTTGCCTCAGAAATATACAATGACCTTCCAATCCGATTTTAGGACCTCATTCCCAAGTAGTGAGAACGTTTTCCGGCTTTTTCTGAAAAACAGATTTTTCAATCCGATTGATTAGCATGGAAGAGTAACTAACAGTCAAGTTCTTGGTGTAAAAACAATGCAATATTCATCAATTTGGACCAAGCAAAGGTATCGCACAAGAATTTTTGGTAAATCTTCAAAACTCAGCCCACACAGCCGACTCAAACATGTGTCCACATATGTGTACACTCAGAAGAGTTAACACGATTATCAACCCTAAATGTGTATCAACGACGTCATTGCTTCGATAATTATAATTGAAAGCTACCTGTAGCTTCTCATAAAATGCTGGAAAAAGCGTACTGTAGTAGGTTTAACATCTCACAGAGAAGGAACTGAAAAGTTATTGAAATGACGTTTTTCAAGGTTGAAGTGGCTTGATTCGTTGAAAGCTTTCAAATATGGGGGTTACATAAATCACGAGAACTTTGCGAGAAACTCTTCCAATAACCGATAGGTGCTTACGTCAGAAATAAAAAAAAAGTCAAGGCAAAACCATCGATTGAAGCTCTCTATCATAGTCGTAGAGGAAGCTGAAAAAACCTTTCTAACTCATAAAAAGTACTATCTGACCGATAGACGAGAGAGGGATACACAGCTATGTGTTATTTTCTTTACCCACGACCCGTCTCGTAAAGTGCGACGAAGTTTGAACCATTTTTCATTCCAGTAACTGAATTTTACACCTATGTGACGAATAGCCACTGCT
Organism: Eretmocerus hayati; assembly: GCA_029851415.1. NCBI lineage: Eukaryota > Metazoa > Arthropoda > Insecta > Hymenoptera > Aphelinidae > Eretmocerus > Eretmocerus hayati. Next base: position 139,519,469 of record CM056742.1, read on the forward strand.
GGAGGATGATTTATCTCCGGAAGTATGCGGCAAAAATGTTTCACAACATCATCATAAATGGAAAAATGAAATATGGGGTGGTATTCATACCTATAGCAGGGGTTTCGGTCATCATTCTCACCTTTTCATCTAAGATGATATAAGAGCATTTATGTGAGGGAATTTAATATTCTTGGTATTCAAATGTATCGAATGAATAACAATGGAAATCGGTCGATGTAGCCTATCTCAATGAACTAATTGATGCAGTACTAGATGACTTGATGAGTATCAACGAGAACCAGGTCCGTTGTAATGTATTCCTGTATTTTCTGTGCATCCATGCATTCACAGTTTTTTACGCTCAAAAACAGCAAAATGGTTGCTCTCAGAGAGTTCAAATATCCCATATCATTCCTGAGCATCTCTAATGAATTTCGAATGCACATTCATAATTGACGAGTTTCACTCATTCTTTCATAAAACTGGGAAACCACATACGCGATGGATCTTTCCAAGAGCGTACGCAATTGAAATCCTACAAAACTCCATCTCAACGAGTGGAAATTGAATTTTCAAACATTCCGGTACTTGGTTGAATCGAGTTTTGCTGATTATCCCAATGTGAAAGTGGTTACAATAATGTGTATCCAGTATCTCGGTTAACCTACATCATTACGCATGGAATTAACTATAATTTATACATGAATTGTTAAGGTTGCATAGGAATACCTTCGATATATTACCATTGGGTAATTCCGTGCGAATAAGCAAACCACGAACTGCAGACATGTTTCAAATTGTTTTTCCACTATTCTTAAACTGTTCTATGGTCCAAGAAATGGACTTTTTACTCCCTGTGGGATCCCGAAAGAATTTTTTTCTTTTCCTGGGGAATAACTTTGCAATAGTGTTTTATATGTGAAATGTCAATTTTTTTCTTGTAAAGTAGGCGTCGTCCCGATTTGACGCAATAACTCCGTCTATTTTATTGAAATAGGATTGAAATTTCACATATGAAACAAAATCGCAAAAACTAATATTACTACTCGATCATTACGATCAAGCACTGTATTTATCACTGGCGGGAATTACGAATGATTGAATTTCAATTGATCGGCTTTTGCTAGTAGCATTGTGTCAACAAATTTCGCTGACTCATGTCATAGATCGAGTTCAATTACTTCAACAAATTCTTTGGGACCCCATAGGGAGTGAAGAGCTCATTTTTGGGACCATAGAGTCGAGCTGGAAAAACAATCTGAGACATATCTGCGATTCGTGGTCGGTTTTCGCGCGGAGTTACTCGTTATGAAGTTAAGGACTGAGCTATTGTACGATTGAGAGAACTTCAATGAAAAAATATTCAAATGAGGCAAAGAGTGCCTAATATGTCCTCCCTCTTACTTTTACTTTGTTCATAGTTTTGGCCCATCTCAATATTTTTCAACGTACTTTAGCTCACTTTGAAGCTTGTTTCAAGATTTCCAAAATGATCTGAAATACGTCTGAATTCGAAGGACTAGAGCCGGACTATTCCAATTTTTGCAAAAAATGATTTTTTGCGACTTTTGAGAGTGAGTTCCTAATGTGTTCCCATAATAATTTTGCGATTCTCACGCCCTGGAAAAGCAAAATCGGTTCTGGAGCATTACGATGATGTATGTATCTCGAGTTTGAGATGGAAAAATCGTTGAATTTGATGATATTCTCGATCATTTAGAGTGAACATAGCCTGAGAATTAACACGAGGATCAAATTTTACCTCATATTGTGATATCTGATGCGTTTTGAAAGAGCTAAATACACCTAAAACTACTTCAATCTAGACAAAAAATGACCTCAGGGGTCGCAGCTTTGCGCAGAGCCTTCTTCATGCGGAAAGAGGGGGTGGGAGAAAATGAGGAGCGCTGCACTCTTTCTCAGTAATATGACCGTGGAATCATCTAGAAATCAAATTTTGCAGTTCTGTGGAGAGCATTTCAAAGTTGGGACAAGAACAAAGAAAATGAGCTGAAGTACGTTAATAGTATATTATGATACAAGGGCGCAAACGATGGTTTTTGCACTTCGAGTGACTTTTTTAGGCCCGAGCTGCAGGCGAGGGTCTAAATAGTCACGAGAAAGCGAAAACCATTGCTTCCGAGTATCAACTATACTTTTTGATCTTCTGTGAGCAAATGAAAAACAAAAACACTAAGCAAATGACTCATTTGCGCACAGACGATCAAAAAATTGGTCGCACCAATTTCTTTTAGCGTAACTTTTGGTGATTTAGCAAAAAAAGCCTCTAAAGTACCGAAATTCAGTTTTTTTGTTCCAAGAAATGCCCGTGTCATTAAGGATCGGTCTGAAACGTCGATTTTTTTATATTTCAACTTATAAACATCAAAAAATGCACAGCAAGGTCTACGAGTGCGTACATTCAAGAACTTGAATGGGGGCATGTTAGGGAATGGGGCGTATTAGTCAAACTAACCTTACTTACCAAAAGGTTTTTTTTTCGATCTCACATGAGCGAAACTCTCTTTTACTATTGTATTCATTCTATCATCTCTATAGTAGCTGGAGGATGAAACTTAATTGCACAACAAAAAAAATTGAAGTTTGTGCAACGGTAGACTCTCCTCTTTTCGTTAAAATGGCTCCTCTGTAGACTTAGATCGTTGCAATCGCCTGCGGCTAAAAATTCTCTCTTTTTTACCAGTTCTTTTCTCCGGCTCTAATTCAAGCTCTGGCTCTTTTCAACTCCTATAGCCTGAAGCCATTGCTGTCTTATGAAGAATGCACTACTCGACATATGTGTAAAATAGCAACTGGATGATATTGCTCCAACGGAACAATTCTAGGATATAGCATATAATACATCTGAATGCTGCTTACATTATCCAGGGTCGACTTTCTCTCTCTCTCCCTTTGTGAGAAAGTATCATTGCGAGTGTTTGCTCATGCTCATAGCGAGAGTTTTAAGGTTATTTTTCAATTGAAAAAGCAAGTACATTTTGAAATTTTTATTTCGCACCAAAAGATCGTTGAAATGAAAATAACACCTATTGGGTCTATTACCATATCTGATTTTGATATGGTATTCATCTAACACAATTATCCACAAAAGGCTCGCATTCAATTGCGCACGCGGTCAAGAATGTTGTGTCGATTGCGCACACCAAACCATAGTCGATTGCGCACTCCCCTGGGACCAAAATATTGTCGATTGCGCACAGGACCAATTCTCGGAAGTACTGACCTGAACGTTTTTACTCTGCTGACTTTTAGCGCGCAACTTAGAACTTACATTGCAGAAACTATATACTCGTGAAGAAAATGAAGGAGAGAATGTACATTTGAAAACTTTAATTGTATTAAAATCATAAAAAAGGAAATGGCATAAAATGATGTCAGATATTGATCTGATTAATGAAATGGATAAAATACTTGCAGATACTTGCAAGATCTGTTCAGGGGTGAACGTCACATCCAATTCGTTGCACTTGCCAATCAGATGTTGTAACATTAGTGCGTATGTTCTAGTTTTTTCGTTGGGTAATAAACAAGATGCTAGTGTGAAATAATGCCGGTTCTTCACTCCGTGGATAGTGAACATCTGTTTGAAAAATTTTGTGCAAAAAGAAAAGGTCCCATCCATCACTCAACACTACAATACTCTGCACATTTTCCAGAATCGAGGATCAGGTGAGGGTTTTTTGCGAATTGACCGATGTGCGCAATCGACATTGTTTCGGACCGACCGTGTGCGCAGTTGACAATATTTTGGTACCACAAGATTTGACCGCGTGCGCAATTAATGGTCAGCCCCACAAAATAGATGTAAAGGGTATCACAGAACTCCCTCATAAGTTTGACATGATTGCGAGGAAGAATATGCAAATATCCTGATTGATACTCGAGTGTCCGAAAATTTAGCTCGCTTAAAATTCATATCGGCGTCTTCCCTCCAACGCTTGTTGAAAATGAAATAAGTCACAATGTTGGAGTCACGAATCGCAGTTTTCTAATTATTTTTGACCTAAATGGCATATTTCGATTAGGAACAAATTTTTGGAGCATTTGAAATGATTTTGTTTGGCGAAAAGATTGACACAGAGATGAGAGAAGACTTTTCCCGAGCGAGTGAATACGCAATCGCTTCGGTAGTCTAATTGGTTGAGGCACCGTCCCGGAGTACCGGAGATTACGAGGTTCAAGTTCCGCCCGAGGAAAAATTTTTTCATCTCTAGGTCAATCTTTCAATAAAAAATTCAGAAATTCAAGGAAAAAAAATGAAATAAAAAACCCTTCGTGATGCAGCTACTAATCTGAAAGTGGAGCCGCAAAGGTCGCAGTTTGACATCCACCTGAGCGTGGCGATTATGTGTGGCTCGAAAGAACGATAAGTTCATTCATCAAATGAATAGAAAATATCATGAGTAACTTGGTAGATTTTTCGTCCTTGATGGTTCATATATGAGTTGATTATTTGTATTGATTTATAATAATCAACTTATATATGAATAGAAAGTAATTTTGTGTTGGAAGGTTGAGTGAGTTGATGGGACATTATTCTTTGAATGTGTAATTTTTGGGAGGGGGGGGGGCCACGATAGTCACACTTTTAGGAACTCGAATTGCGCGTTCCTCAAATTCCTTTGATTGGGATCGAATCCAGTCAGTCCAAAACTTGGACCTAAACTACAGAATCTCAATCAGATAAACCTATTTTCCAGGAACTCAACTCGAGTAGATCCATCAGGAATTCCAATTCTAGAATCTGGAATATGAATAACATCTTTACAAGTCTATCAGACAATATACGTATTTCATGTTTCCAACGAGTTTCAATACAAAAACTTCACGCCTGGAGGAAAACTTCAAATCCTTGGAGATTTCCCTAAATCATTGGCTGGTGTATCACAGACCAGGAACATCTTTCTTCAAAGACACAGGAGACATCTGAAAACAACAAGGGAAGATCCAACTTTTAAAAGAATGCGGAAAATTTTAAATAGACGTACCACCCGAGACTGATACGAAAAATTCTACGATGGAAGTAGCATGCAAGCTCGAAACACCTTCATGTAACCCATATGGTCTTTTTTTCATAATTTATCAAACGTAAAGGTGTCGCATCATGGTTGATATATATATCCTTACTATCATGTCTCAGGAGACCAACGCACAACGCACATGTCACTCTCGCAAGTCTTGTGTCTCTTTCACTCATGCAGGATATGTTTGCTCTTGAAAAGCCACAGAGAGCAAAGCCACAACCAGAGACCGCATACTGCGTGACAGACGCGATGAGGCAAACCATCATGAGTTGCAACACAAAACACACACAGGACAGGCGAGATCCATAGAGCTAATTATACTGATATGTTGATGTTACGCGCGTGCTCGCGTGCAATGTGCCATGAAAATTTGAAAGAGGCATGGTGATGGTATAATAATTATGAATAGTGGAAAACTTACCATTTATGATGATTATTATTGTTGCGGGTTCATCTATGCTTGATGAACAAGCATGTACATTTAGGGTTAGGAATTTGAATTTGTTTTAAGCTATTAGATATATTGTTGGGGGGGGGGGGCTCTGGGTTCTTAGATGTAAGGGGTTTGAGTGATATGAAATACAGTAACTCAACAGCCAGGAGTCAGGGTGGATTTCTCACGGAGATGATTTTCTTCATGCATCTTGGATGAATTCGAGTCTCCAAGTCTATGGTCCAAAGATGATTCGTGCAAATTCATTCGCATGAATTATCTTTGGACTACGGACTTGCCATTACAACTTTAAAAATTGTGATCACTGGATGATGCTTCATCAATGTGGTAACTACGTTTGTGAAGATTGAGATCATCTGAGAACAGAGGTCGTTCCCAGGTCGGATTTTATAATGTATAGTTATAACAGAGTGATGTGCCTAATATGCCCCCACAACCTAATTCGCCCCCACTGAAGCTCTCGAATGATCGTATTTGTAGACCTTGCGAGGCATTTTTTCAATGTTCGGAACGTTAGAACGAAGGAGAATAATCGTTTCGGTCCGATCTAATCTGACCCGCGCAGTCCATAGAATATATAAAGAAGTGGTTTTCGACTTCTTTTTGATAACTCATCAAAAGTTACGCCAAAAGAGATTGACATAATCAATCCCAACGTACACTTGGAGTCAATGAATACTTTCCAAGTGTACCTTAACTCATTTGTTTTGTATTTGACTTAACCTCAAAATGTTCTTTGCACAACCGCAAAACTCAATTTTTAACCAATACTACCCTCACATTACTAAAAAAATGCTGTGTTCCTAATTTTCCTCCATAATTTTTCTTTCCAAACTTGTTCTGTACTGCATTAGAATACATCGATCCAACTCAAAACGTTTGAAAGGGGGTAGAAGCTGCAAAATGGACGTCAAAAGACTGAAAAAAGTCTTATTTGGAGGTCTGGCAGCTGAAATATCTTGATTTTATGGGAAACCCATATAATCTCATGGAAATAGGCTTCTTTTCCACGTACAAAAATTAGGAGTACACTGTCAAAAACTAACAAAATATCTTCTTTTGCAAAATTTAAGATCGCTAGGCTCCAGCTCATTGAAGGCAAACGTACTCAGCTCGTTCCAAAGGTCTTGAAATGAGCTTTGAAATGAGCTAAAGGTGCGTTGAAAAATATTGGGATGAGTTCGAGTGGTGAGCAATACAGAGGTAAAGGGGCAAATCATGCACTCTTACCTCATATAATTCACAAAAATTTAATTCCAAGTCCTTGTGACAGCTGGATAAGTATGGAAGGAATTCACCGTCGAATACGATTTGTAGCTCATTGAGATCAAAGCTGTCTCGAAAAATCTAACGATGTATCCTTGAGCCACCCAATAGAAAATTCACAAGCATAGAATCGATCTCTTAAATTCATTGATTCAGACATGACATTCACCATGTTCGAGCTTCATGATCTTGAAAATTTGATTGCGACAGCGGAGATCACAATCATTGACGATACTCATCATTCTTGCATACTCAGGATCTCTTATTGGATATTCAATGAAACTTGCCTTGATGGGTGAGCCAATCCATGCCGATGCTAAGAAACTCAGGGAGTAAGGGTGATTCATTTTGAATGGACTTTCATCGGTTGGTAATTCTTCTGATATTAGATAATTAACTATTTTCTACTTTCCGAAAGACTACACCTAATTGCTTGTGTCATAAACATAAATATAAATGAAGGATCACATAGTTGAACGGAGGGTTGATTTTTCTGGTAGATCTCTGAGGATAACACCTTGGGAACCAAGATATATCTTACAATCTTCCAAAATCATAATTTACTATACGTGTTTCGCCAAGGTCTCATATAAAGAGCACCTCGTATCATAACTTCGGACACAGCATGCATCATGTGTGTAGAATAGCAGAGCCATCATCATGACATTGCCGAAATAGTCCATGACGATCTCATACATTCCATGATTTTTGTTCATGACTTATGAACAAAAGTAATGGAACCATAGTTTGACGCACTTGCAAGAGTAAACAAATTATAAACTTCCATAGACTGTCAGGACTTATCCATGGCTTTTCGTTCTTTTGGAGTAAATCTATCCTAAGTGCGCGAGACGAGGAGGTATTCAACCGTAATCTTCTTAATCAACTAAGAAGAAAGAGAGTGACTGAACTTCCCATCGATTAATGAGGGGGGGCTTTGCAGATTTTCTTGCTAAGCTGCGTCTCACTCTGTCAGCTAATCCATTCAGTTCATCTTCTAGCACAGTTTATGATGATAACCTGAAAATGGGTAACTATTCATTGATTTTCCACATACTCCATGGTGAACCCAAGACGAGTCGAATAGAAGAGATTGTATAGAATCTTCAGGAAAGTGGGATAAATCAGCGGTTATCCTTTCATGGTCATACCTTTTCCGTCACGTCTGACGAATGGTCAAATGAACTTATACATAGTGAAATAGGTATCGATCCAAACCATTACCATAACATTAGTGAGATTCTAATCTAACATGCGTCAATGAATCTCAAATTGAATAATTTGAAGTTATAGGTTGGTCTGTCGAGTTGACCTGACTTCCTAGCTCAGTGGATGCTCTCATTCTGATTTAGGATTTGCGACGAAAATGAATCTCAGTATCATTTTGCACCAGATTGTCAATCTGGATTTGGTCATATTCTTGAATTCAAGTAGAATCCCTAGACTTTGGTTGAAACGATTCTCAGACGATCGACGCGGCAATTTAGATTATAATCAATGGATATTTGGTTGAATCTAAATTTCGTTCTTAACAAAGTTTCTAAGACTACTTCATTCAGTACACTATTTGAATTCTTCATTATTACACTATTTGAATAATACTATATTTGAATACATCGCTCATGATATCAAACATCTGACGCGACTACTGGACTTCCAATGTCTACATTTCGAGAATCGTTACAAAAATGTGAGTGTCAAAGATTCTAATTAAGTTGCCTGTTGAAGTTAGTGAATTACATCGACAGAACGTCGCAAATATATTTGAATTTGCATACAAAGTTGTGTCAAAATTTCTCGGCACAACACCCAGTCCTCCAAGATCGAGTAAAGAATTTCACATTATATCCGAAAGAGAGGACGATTCAAGAAGTTTCATTCACTATATTTGAATTCCTGTCCTTGTGAGATGATAAAAGTCTCGGTCAACCAAAGATATTTCAAGAGTAAATCTAACAGACGAGTCTCACAGAATCATAGAACTCAACGCCATAACCCACCACTCTGTAGAAAATTATCATGATAATATCCCAACCAGATTATGTTATTGCAATTCTCGCTTATTGGGTTTCGTATTCTTTCTGTTACAGTATCAAGGTCAACACGGTCATGACAGGGACATACCGGAAGTCGGTGAGTATTACAAGTAACGTAGCAAGTCTTTGACACGTACTCCTGTTTTGACTGAATCATGTGATTCGTGAAATGAGAGATTGGGGTTTCCAAGTGATATTGCAAGAAGTCCTATGAATTTTATCCTTCATAATGAACTGTGGGTTATGGGGTATGGGTTTTACAGGGCCATTGCGGATACTCACTACCCTCCATCATCAATCCTACAGTGACTCAAAATCGAGGGTGTTAGTCAAGTCGGTATGAGTTCTCACGAGATACAAAGTGAGTGGTTATGGAAGACAGCCTAATTTGTATCAAGTAACCAAGAGGAGGTTAAAAACTATTGGATTCCTGTGCGGATTTTTTCGTTTGAGGGTGATTTGAAAAGATTTTCCTGCAATTTTTCCATATTTGGGTGCCTTAAAAATTGCAAAAAATAGTATTCGCGCCTCGTTTATGAGGTTCTCCGCTTTCAAGCGATTATCTCAACCTTCGCCTACGGGTTAGGCCGAAAACCAATCGCTCAGAGGCGAGTTATCACCTTATGAATTTGGTGCGCAATGTACTATTATTACACTCGTGCGAGTCTGCGATACAACCACGTTCTGTCAAAGTCTTCAATGCATGTCAATAAAAAACTATTCCCTCCATTCCAAGAACTGCTATCAGTGATATATTTTCTGAAAACCCAAGTGAAAACTGCATCTTCATCAATTTCTGACTAAAGTCCTTGCTCAGTTCACCACTGTTCATTTTGAGATACGCCTTCCAAAGAAGACTTGGGTGAATAATTGAGTCACTCAAATGAGATTCTTCATTGACTCAAGTAAATGTACGCTAGCTCAAATCTGGCTGGTTGATATGGAATTGTGGATCCCAGGATAGGTATCACAATAGCCCATGAAATCATATCAAGATACAGTAAAACCTGTCTTAGCGGCTACCCTGCGGGACCGGAAAAAATTGGCCATTAAGGGAGGTGGCCGCTTTTCGGAGGTTCAATTTACACATGAAAGGTACTTTCGTGACTGAGAAAAGCCGGCCGTTAGAAGAGGTGGCTGCTTTTGAGAGGTGGCCGCTAAGAGAGGCTTTACTGTACATCTGGAAAAAAATGATTTTTTTATCCAAGGAATCGAGAATAGACGTAGGATCTTGAGAATTTCCTCCAAGACCCTATTCTTTCCACAGTAGCTTCGCAACTTGTCGTGGAAAACGATCTGTTTGATATCGCAAACGAATCATTGACATGAGATTCCATCCCAAAGCAAGCTCATTAAAAGAAATTCCTTCTACTTGTTAGCAATAAAATGAGTCTCGCATGATTCTTTACAGAGAATATTGGCTCTTTCACGATCTAAAAGCAGTTGGGAAATCAGCCGTACCAATTTCTTCCACGACATTACTGTTTACAATGTGGAAATTTGTAGAGCTTGCAAGAGGTAGCTTTCGATGCGAGTGGGATCAGTATCCGATCATATTCCAGTGTGGTTCTGTAACGACTTTGTTCTTATTTATAGCAAATTCGATTTGAAAGTACATCTAGATATTTGCACACACCATAGCACAATGAAGAGAGCCCTGAATATTGCCTCACCTCCTGCATGATCACGTCAATAATCATATCGAAAAATTCTCAAGTCAAAAATCCATGTGTAATAGAATAAGATGAAATACGAGAACCAATTTTACTGACTTCTACTGGACCTTATTAATCCCGTAGTACTAAAGAATTGAAGCGTAATCTCGCTTTCTACTCCTCTTTCTATTCTTGAAGTATTTTCAATCATATTCACATTAGCTGGAGATCAATAACGACTTGAGAGGATCCTTTTATCGATGTTCATCAGATTCTCATTAGTCTTCCAGAGATCTGTCTCTTTTTCATTCTTTTTCTCTCCTCCATACCGTGGACGATCTATCTTGAATGGACGATTGTTCTTATGCAACTCTAATGCATTTTCTTGTTCTGAATCCGAGGAACTAAAGATGCAGGAACTGACCATACGCGGGTACTCTCTCAGTCGTCCTGAATTTCTCTTCTTCGCATTGAAGCTTGGGTAATCAAATAAGGTTATTGTCCCAAACATGTACCCATATGCCGACCTCAGAATTCGTTGGCCTTCGCTCAATTTTGGTTTACTTTTGTTACCTACGCTAAAATTTGGAGAAATTAATGATTTGAGCCCACCCCTGATGATTCTTGCTTTTCCCAGAAAGTATGGAGTGGGTTTTTGCATTTTTCGTTTTCGCACACTTGAAAAATCACCAACGAAATTGGGTTCAGTAAAATCGTTGCCAAAATTTTTCGGTTCCGCCAATCTCGATGTACTCCAGCGCATTCGATTCCTTCTCTCAAGACCTCTTGAATACATTCCCGGAAGTTGCAAAATTTGATTTTGGAGCAATTTTATGAGCAAAGTACGAAGTTCGTTAACAAAAAATGGAGGCCAAAATTTGTGAATACCCAACACAACCCCCATGTGGTTATCTCAAAAGGAAGTGCAAGACGACTATGTTACAACCCAGAACGTGTTTATCCCGTGAAGATGGGTCGAAAATAGTGTTTTGGACCGATGAAAAGCTCTTAATGTGGTTACACGCCGATGAAAATCATTTTATGCACTTTATCGCTGATTCACGCCGATTTTATGAGAAAATTGAGACAACTCCAATTGATAAAAATAAAACGCCCTGTGGCTCATTTTGAAGGTCTCGATACAAGCTTCCAAATGGGCATTGATTAAAATGAAGGATATTGAGAAATATTGAGGTAGACCAGAGTTGCTGCTAAAATGGCTCAATGAGGGCATGTTGGATACATCCTTTCGCGAACTCGCAAAAAATAACTCCCTGAGAAAATCGTGATGGTTGGTCGCAATTAGATGAAATCATTACCTTAGGTCCTGGAACAAGCTTAGGGTGTGATGAAGTACGTTGGAAAATATTGGAGTGGATCAGAACTATCGGCAAAACGATCTAAGGAAGGGGAGAGCATCTTGGGTCCGCTCACCTTAGCCCGACTTCTGGACATCATTTTTTTTTTGCAGTACATTAAATTGTACAAATGATACAATCATGAGATTATTACACTCCTGGTCCGTGAATACTACGGTTTGGCGTTGTCTGGCTGGCTTTAACTACGCGGTAAAAATTTCTCAAACATTTTTGCCACAAACTGATATAAGTGTATAGACTTTATAGATCCAAAGGCACGAACTCCAAGAATGTTGAAGATGTCAGCTTCATAGTTAACTGAAAAAATTTTGTGATGCAAAAAGCAATATCGCTCAATCAATTAACTCTAAGTTTATAAAGTCTTCTTGATAGCTAGACGAATGAGACGTGCAAGATCCGAATTCTAATGCAACTCCCAATTTCAAGGGTTGAGAAAAAGACTCAGCCTGGCTTTCATTAGTCTTCCACAGCCCACAAAACTTTTCTTCAGCACTTTTGAGTTCAGAGTACCATTTCGGGGCATACTCGAGAGTGCCATCGTTAAACTTTTTATGCTCCACTTGGTTGTGTCACGCTTTATTCTTTTTCTCCATCTCGACTGCCATGAATCTCGAAAACCCGACTCTGCTGACCTGCTCTACGTATTGCGGAATGTATATTGGCCTGATCTTATTTTTCAGAATATAATGTGCAGTTTGTGGCTGATGGTCTGGATTGTTCTCAAACTAGACCTATTTTAATGTAACTAAAAGAAATATTATTCCGAAGAGTCGATTTCTTGGTAATTATCATTCCAGGAGAATCTCACTGATAAATTTTCAAAATTCACGAGATGGCTTCATGTCCACGTATTATTCAAAATATGGCCTGTGAAAAATTGGTTAAATTTCCAACCACCCGGTTGAATTTTCAAACATTCTGATATTACGAAAAAATTTCTCTGCAGTATGGCCAATAAACCGATTTACACTGGATTTGACTGACACAATTCTAGGCTCCAATAAGATCAACTACGATTCATTTGTTTTCTTATAGTTTTTCTAAGCTTCGCTTAGCTGACTTATTCAGGGGTTGAGCAATTAAAAGCAAACATTACCTTGGATCTCGTCATCTCACTTCCAAATTGATTAAAATTTCTCAAAAGCTCTCACGCTAACCTACTTTCTAGGGAAAATTGTGATATGGATATCCACATCCAGTCATGGCTTACTCATTTTTCAAGAGAAGTTCATTACTTCTGTATGAAAATATTTTGTTCTGATCTTGATATTATTCGCAAGAAGTATAATGCCTTCGTGTTAGGTTTTTCTTAATTATATTTCAAGTATTCCAGTACTTGAAAGTTAAAATAGTGGAATTGAAATCAAAAGTTTGAATCTGCAAATGATGCATTCAGCCACATTCAGCTTTATCAGCTTGGATAAGCGATTACCTAACCGTGAGACTCATGACTCCCGAATACCAACATAATAACTATCGTATGTCTGTGAGTACTCTATCGTCAGGTACGCGCCCTCAGGTCCTGGGAATACATACATTCAAAACCAAATGCTCAACTATATAGCTCTTTATACGTCCATACGTAGAAACAGCGTGTTTCTAGGCCTCCTCGCTACGCGAGGAGGCCTGGAAACAAGCTGTTTCTGCGTACAGACGTATAAAACTGCATACGCGTCTCGTGCGGAAACATTTTTCCTTCGGGAAAACCAAGCTGGACGGTACCATCGCCCACGTCCAGCTTGGTTTCCCGAAGGAAAAAATGTTTCCAGCACTCGACGCGTAATGTACTATTTCGAAGCGCATGTTGCGCGACCTTTCGAGTGTGATATTACTACGTAAATTGCAAAGACGAGAGTGAACATTTCTACAGACACTTTGAATTTACTTCAATGTACTCTACAGTGTCAACTTCAAATGTCGTGAATAACGCTTTTTGCGGGGAGGTACCTACTTACACTATTTGAGAACCTTTCCCTCCACCCAGTGACTTCTCTGAAATTCCGTCATTTCTTTTCCATTTCCTTCTTGTGGATCACGTCCCGTAATTGTCGCATCAATTTACTTACAACTGCGAGTACTTACATTATTTGTAGATTATGTGAGCCCATGAAAAATTTTTTCATACCTCCACATTTTTTTTAAAGCAAGAAAATCGTATCTCATCTCATTCCGAAATTTCATTTTTTGTGGAGGTAGCGTTTGTGGCTTCACAGTCCACGACAATATCTCTATAATCTTGGTATATGGACATTTTTCTGGAACCATTCCTGTAAACGGCAACTTCTCCGCACTGATTACTTCCAGAAACTGTTTTTCAAATTCCTTTGGATCCAATTTCTCGAATACATATTGTTCTGAAATTTTCGAATTTGCAATCGGTTCCAAGTTCACGCGGTACGAATGCTCGAAGAATGGTTGGTACGCTCTAGTGAAAGAAAACTATGGTCGATGGTCTCAAGTTGTGGATTCCTCCTCGTCCGTTGGCAAATTAGATGTAATGAGTGACTCCAGTAGACTCGATACAAACGGACTTTATTGCCAAAGTCTTGTCAATTCTCTTCAGAATTCCGACGTTTCGGATGCGTAAAATGCACCCCTTATCAGGGAAAACAAGGAGAATTATAAGTCGTGACTTGTTAGGCCGTGATGGTAATTTCTAACAAGTGGCATAATTCATTCATTGGAAATAGAGGATGGTAGACGTAATGGGTAAAGCTATTGTGTATGTAATTTTTTGGGTTTTCCATTGACTAGTGAAGAAGATCTGTTACTTTCGTACATATTTTTGTACATATTTTTGAGTGACAGTATCGAACAAAGTTGTTCGATACTGTCACTCAAAAATATGTACAAAAATATGTACGAAAGTAACAGATCTTCTTCACTAGTCAATGGAAAACCCAAAAAATTACATACACAATAGCTTTACCCATTACGTCTACCATCCTCTATTTCCAATGAATGAATTATGCCACTTGTTAGAAATTACCATCACGGCCTAACAAGTCACGACTTATAATTCTCCTTGTTTTCCCTGATAAGGGGTGCATTTTACGCATCCGAAACGTCGGAATTCTGAAGAGAATTGACAAGACTTTGGCAATAAAGTCCGTTTGTATCGAGTCTACTGGAGTCACTCATTACAGAAAACTATGGTATATGCCTAATCAGCCCCAACTGTTTTTTTTTCACTCGGAACTTCTGAACATCTCAATATTTCTCAAGGTATACGTTCTAACTTATTTTAAAGCTTGTTTTAAGACCTACAGTATGAGCTAACGTAAGTTCAATCTTCACGTAAATGGAGCCGAGCTATCTCAATTCTTGCAAAATAAGATTTTTTGCGAGTTCCCGAAAGGGTGTGCCTAATTTGCCCCCACGTGTACAAGAGACCCATTTCTATGAGAATATATGGGTAATCCGTAAAATCGAGCTATTTCTGAATCAACTCGTCCAAATGAGTCGTACTCCAGCTCAATTCGCAGCTTTTTCACACCTTTTTATACATTTTTGAGTTGAATGGATGAATCATGATAAAGTGAAGAACGAATTTGAAAGACGACTATGGGTACAAATTAGGCACACTGAATCTTTTATGGAAGTTCGATCAATTCGATCAGGAATCGAATTTTGCGGTCCTGCAAAGCGTCCTTCAAAGTTGATACAAGCATGATAAGAACTGAGCTGTTGTACGTGAAGACTGATTGCATAAATTGTGTTGGTCATAGTTTTAGTGGCTAAAAAAAGAAAGTCAAAATTCTCAAAAATAGTATTTTTGTTCTAAGAAACGCATGAGCCATTCATGATCGCTTGAAACAATTAAGTTTCTCGTATTGTAATGACAGAAGTGTGTGTGCAAGTTCTGCGAGTGCATGCATTCGAGATATCAAGTGGGGTCAAATAATGCAAGGAGGGGGGGGGGGACAACTGTAAACGAAGCTGTCTATCCAAATAATCCCCTCAAAATTTGAAACAATTGTCAACATCTGCTATATCGAAAATTGTTACTAAATGATTTGAATCAGAGAAGGTTGAATTTCAAGTGGTTATTAGCAAACATCGCCAAAATCTGTACCCTGAAGTGAAAGAAATACGGAGCAAGAAGATGCTAAGACCTCGATCAGAAAGTTACAACTTGGTAAAGTATAGTTCGAATAACTGATTAATCTTGGTCAAATGAGCTTCTTGATGAGCTTACTGGTCATTTGAATGATGAATTCGATAATTCAATAACTTTTCGTCGATCCGAATGGGAATTTGATCACGCTGCGTTGATAGGAATCGAGATAACATCCTGAAGAGGCAAAATATCGAATATAAGGAAAGTTTTCGCATGGAACTATATCTTTTTCTGTGAATAATTCAGTCTTAAGAGTGTGAATGGTAAAACTTAATTGAAAAACATAGTTTCATGCCTTTTCTTTGATAGAAGTTAATGAGTTCCAGCTCATGGCACTAGAGTAGAATACTTTTGCTTGTTATGTCAAACTTTTACCGCCAGGAGCGTTGAGTGCTCGCACTTTACTCGCATTATTTCGAGGTATAAGTTGCTAGGCTTTGGTTACCTGTATTCAAACTCCACGCAGGCTGGTGATGATATATTTTAAGCAAAATCGAGAATGATGCCGTTCATTTAGCATCAAATGGGTGGGTTGGTATCCCCCAAAATACTCGATACAAATTTTCATGAGCTGTTGACGAATTTCTCATTACTAGGGCTGATGAATGATTTCGGACTCTTTCATGGTTGATAACTCTTATCCTTCCTGTTCTCTCCATGAACCATTCCAAAAAATAAATTCCATACCAAGGCACCAAGATAGACTCCCATGAAAATGTGATCCACTAAAATAATAATCCTTTTAGGGAGGCTTTCAAGTTAAACAGCCTCACGAACATTCAAAGTTTCACTTCCATTTTTCTTTTTAACTATTTCTGGTATTAATTTCAATTTTCTCTCATACTTTTGACAGCTTGCAGAGCTCTTTGGTCTTTTGATGGATCATAATTGGATCCTAGCTTTTTGTTTTTGCCATCAATTCGAATCTACAAATATCGTGACATTTTTTATTCGCTTTTTTATGAAAGTTACTATCCGCTGAGACATGACTCGGCATCGTTCAACTTTAATTCAGCTCTTGAATTCACTATATAAACAGAAATCCTTTACTATCAATCCAGCTAAGCTCTGTACGTGTCTGATAAAACTTTTTTGTTTCAGGGATTACTTGGATGTACGGTTTTTGTTACAAATATTCAGTAAATTATATTTGCTGTCCTAGAGACTTTCATAGTAAACCAATCGACTGACACAGAAAAATGGAAATCTAGTAGCGAGCTCATCTGCTACTCACGAATCTGTAAGAATCATCTGGACGCGAATTTTCATTTTTCCTCTGAACAATCATTATGAAGGTTATCACCTCTTCTGCTACCACTAAGTTGGCTTGTAAATATTCTTGGTGAGTCAGAAGGTTCTAATATGCTTTCGCAGCTCAAAAATGATATTTGTATAATTAAAGGTGAAGCTCAATTAATGATATTGAGAAGAGGTTTCTCATGAAGTTCGGAAAGATGGCATATTGTCAATCAATAGATTGATGAGTCAGTCCTACCCATGACAATACATATATATTTCGACGAGATCAGACCAGATCAGACAAAACAAGACCAAATTTGACTTAGCTAGACCGAACAAAATCGAATTAGATCGAATTAGATTGAATTAGGCCGAACTAGACCGAACTAGACCGGGTTAGAACGAATTAGGCTGAACTAGACCGTATTAGGCAAACTGGACCTAATCAGGCTGAACAAGACCAAACTAGACCGGATTAAACCGAAGTAGACCGTACTCAGAACACACTTGCGGTGTGCAATTCCTAGCAGTAAAAGTGCGGTCTTAGAGATAGTGGTACAGAAGTAGACCTAATTAAACCGAATTAAATCGCACTTGGTCCATACTAGTGCGGCAATTCTAGTACGGCAATTCTAGTACGACAATCCTAGCACGGTACTAGTGTGATCCTAGCGGTAACAGTGCAGTTTTAGTGGTCCTAGTGTTGTCCTAGTGGTACTTGTACCGAACAAGACCTAATTAGACCGTATTAGACCACACTAAGACTGCACTAGTGCGGTCATCCTAGTACGGTACTAGTGCAGTCCTAGTGGTAACTGTGCAGTCTTAGTGGTCCTAGTGTGGTCTTAACGGTACTAGTGTGGCCCTAGTGTGATCTTAGCGGTATAGCTATGGGATTAGACCGGATTAAACCGAATTAGACCGTACTTAGACCATACTAGTGTGGTGATTTTAGTACCACACTGGTACAGTAGTTCTATCAAGGTACTCACGTGGTCCCAGCTATAACAGTGTGGTCCTAGCGGTACTGGTAACGAAATAGATCGTACTAAACCAAACTATAGCGGATCAGACCAAACCAACCGTCCATTTTACCCACCCACTCACCAACCCACCCATCGCCTCACCGATGACCCAAATGGACACCCATTATAATTCATCTTTTCTACGTATTAAGCAACCTGATTTGCGGGATCCGGATTGACCAATCGTTCACTGGCATTCAGTTATCATGAATATTATATATGTCCAGGTAGATCATAGGTTTGTATCGAATTCGAGGTCTATTCTTATCAATCTAGAATAATAGGTTCATTGTTCCCTTACATATCTGTTTGATGAGGTAGCAGGTCAAATGATTGGTACTCATATGTTATGCGGAACAAACTGCCAGTATATGCCTATAGAGGGACATTTACTGAATTCTTCCTGTATCAAGCATTTAGGTGTATGATTCTGATGTACACTGGGGTAAGAGGTGGACTGCAATTGGGAACTAACATTCGTGTTATTTTAGATGGCAGAATAAAGCAATATGACCGAATCTCAAAACTCTCCCATAAGGATAACAAGGAGGAAAGATAGGAATGCTTATCGCATGAAAGCTCCGAATGACTGTGAAGGTCAGCGGCCATTCGAGATCTTCCGTCTCGCTCGCACCTAACGGGTTATCCCACGAGTGCGAGTGAAACGACAGATATCGAATTGTCTCTTACCACCCCAGCCATCGCAGTTGACGTTGTTTCTGAGTGCATTAGCCATCTCATTCTGACATTCATGTTTATGTCTCAATATTTAGCTTGTTATTAAATTCAATGAACTCTCTTTGAACGACGATCGTCCAGTGCGCAGATTGGTTTCACTATCAGAATTTTGAGATCACTCATTTCGTAGAGATGATAAAAATCTTTCGACCAATATTTATGAAATTACATGGTGCGAATAATTCGAGATGCTACTTAAAATCCCACGATTTTCAAAGCATCTGCATATGATGGAATTTTCATCTTTGCACGATGTTCTATCGACCCTTGGGACATACGCTGAGAGCTCTACTATAGTACCTCACGAGTTCATCGATAAGTGCTTGCACAGCCGAGTGCGTGAGAATAATATGCACGTGATCGTCACTATGCCATATATATACCATATATCCATATACTCGATCGAGAACAGAAGGAAGCGAGAAAGAGAGAACAAAACAAGCCATTGAAATTTCCAGCCCTGTCGTCGGTTGGTCGGTCGGCTCAGCTCAGCACAGCCGATCGAGCGCTCATATTCGAAGGACACGTTGGCAAAGTTGGCCAGGGCATGAAAGCTCTCATTCTCTTTCTCCCACCAATGCAACCCAGCTGTTCACAGGGGGTAACCACCCGCACGGATAGGTGCAAGCTCACATATCTCAAAGCTGCGGCTGCCTAAGCTGTACACCACCCGGCCCGTCCTCATTCTTGCTTAGGATAAGAGACGAGGGGAGGGGTTCAGGTTAAGCGGGCCTCCTCGTCGGTCGTCGATAGGATCGCGACAGTTGTAGCACACACGCTTAGTCTCGCTAAATCTCTTCGCGCCAGCCCTGACATTTTGAAAGGGGCGCCCCGATCGAAAGCTCCTGCTACCATTATTATACCACCACTACTACTACTACTACTACCATTGAACTCCTGCACGGAACTGATAATTACGAGCCAAGTTGCCTATATAGTACAAAACATGCACAGGCTATGAATTGCACACAGGTGCATTGCCCTCCGAGTTTGCCTGACCTGATGCCTCCCCTCTCTTACTAACTTTCAGGAGCTTGGGTGCAGGTGGGAGCTTGCAAAGCTTATTCTATACTCTGCACGCAGGTTGAACACCTCGGCCTAGTGCTGCACAATCTATCGAGTCCTGAATACTTTTTCTAATGCTATAACAGTCGCGAGAGTTGAGCTTTCGATGGTAGCACAGCTTTCGATCGTTGCAAGCTCGATTGTGTAAAGTTATTTGAATTTAGATGGATTTGAGCTTGCGGTGTTGTTGAATTCTCGAGTGTTTGGGAGCTTTGTGTTTTGCAAGAGAAGGTATATAGTGGTGCTGTGAAAATAGGAGGAAGAATTGAAGTTGGGTCAATATTATAGAGCTTTTGGAGAGCTTGCAGCTTGTTTGCGGTGGATTTGAAAGGGAATAGGGGCGTTGTGCTTACAGAGTTCGATCTGTTTTAAAAGTGGGAAAGGGTTACAAAAATTGGTGGCTACTGTAAATGGATTTCGGCGTTGGAGATGTACGCCAAGATGAAGTACATGGTGCTAATCCGAGTCGGTGAGTATATCGATTTTGTGGTGCGTGGTGAGAGGATGAGAGTGATTGGGATACTTGATTGCCCAAATTGAAAGCTTTTGGCGTGTCCAATATTAATGGAGAAATCATGTCGCCGTGGCGGGAATGGAGTATTTCGATGGAGTTCATGAGGTCCTTGCTGAACTTGTCTATACCAGTGCGATAATATTTTGCATTGATTACTCTGGGTTGTCCGCAATTATGACCTAAATGAACCAAATACGTGATAAATATTCGATTAAGTAAAAAATAAAAGAATTCATTCCTTCAAATGATGATTTCTGATAGAAATTTCAGTTTCTGCTCGTCTGTTACCTATCCCCTCGTGAATATGACAGTTCGAAGTCAGCACGTTGGAGGCATGTCTTCTGAAACATGTCTAAATATTTCCCCGAGTCCCCTATCCTACATGACCATATTGTGTTTATCCTGGATAAATTTTCTCCATCCTATCCATTATTTTTTTGACATATAATCTGGTTCTTTTGGCACATATTCAAAGTTCATCAATCAGCAATTATTTTAAAAGCTACGTAAGAGCATATGGTCGAGTATATGTTTTCCTTGTTCTTCGAAGTGATCTTCTTCACAATTAACTAAAAAACCTACGACATCCTACTTTATCGATGCAATTCATGTCAGATTTTTTCCGTTCATATGTACATGTCATCGACGAAGTGGAGAATAGGTATGAAAAATTATGGAGGTTGGAAGGATGGAGAAATATGGGAGATCCGTGCTGCTGAAGTAGCTACATACATGCCATCTCAAGATAAGATCTCCATTATTCGACTCTTACGGATCTCCTGGTGTAAACCATCTTGAGTTAGTTCGTTCACAATATGTGGCACTCTACAGCTTCTACATGACCAATCCTACTTCTAATATTTTCCTTAAACTCACCGAATCGGTAAAAACTATCAGCACTGAAAGACTCTCGATTTTTATCGTATTCACAAAAAAGCAAGATCTGATTACGCGATACATCAGTTCTCTCAGCTATTTTCATCCACATAAAGTTACACTTTCGAACTTTAATTATTTTTGAATTTGAAGAATAATTCTTAATACTGTTTTGGCATTGTTCACCAACCACGGAATTTTATTCTTGAAATTCATCACATTTATAATTTTGATAGTTCTCAAGTAATCGTCTCAAGATAACACTCGATTACTTATTGTTAGTTGAGCTTTCCACAACCTGAGTGAAATTCAAGTCAACCAACTGGTGGAACTTTGTTTTGACTGAATATTGGATAAAAACTGGACTTACAAAGGGAGTCCGGAAGGTCCGGGTCCTCAAATCTCACCAAACTTCTTTCACAGTCTCGTGCCATCTAGAATATGGAGAATCCAGAGTAACTCCGTCAAATAGGCCCTCTGTTCAGAGCTACAAGTAGAAACGTGAGCATTGCCAGTATCACTTTTTAACATGGGCCTATATGGGCAATGCTAATGTCATAGGCTGTAGCTTTGAACGGGAGGCCTATTTGACAGAGTTACACTGGATTCTTCATATTTTAGGGGGTACGACGAGGTACGAGACTCTGAGGAAAGTTTGGTGAGATTTTGTGATCCGGACTCTCCGGACTTCCCTTGTTAGTCCGTTTGATCTATACTCTAGAATCTTCCACAATGTGGCACTAAAGTATATTCGAGCATGTGATCAATTCTTCAAGGATTCCCTCGCGAGGAGAAGAAAAATAATGGGAGGAGACTCAAGTGAATGCGAAATTAGTTCAAGTCATTAATAGTGTCTAGCGTCTACGTAATCACGCATTGCCCCTTTTTTGAGACGGAAATGACACTTTGTCTTGACTGAAACATTGGGCAAATGATTCAGATTTTGCATTCAGGCGATCAGATGGTCATGACATATCCATGAAATACAAAAAAAATGAACAATTTGGAATATTCAAACCAGAGAATCTCCATCTATACATACGTAAACCCATTTCAACATGGGAATTTTCCTAGACGGCGAAAGATGTTCTAGCTGAAAGAGCAGGAACAGAGGATGAAAATTCATTATTCATGAGCTGCTCTGATCCTCTTGCTACTCTTTTATCTTCAAATCGAGCTGAAACGAAACGATTCGTAGTGCAATGTGACTCTACATCATATCATTCGAAAGGATAAGCTTAAGGTCCACGTTTGAAGAGGAATATATTTTCTCCTTCCCTGTTGCATTTCTGGAGTTTTGCAATATGGTGACCGGTATCTTTTCATCTAGAATTCTAAAGAATATTTTGTAGCTATTTCATACCGTACGATACCTTGACCTCAAATATTCTAATACATCTGAGCAGGTTTTGCAACGAAATTTATCCTCGATTTTATTGGATTTCGTTGACTTCCATCCGCTATCTGAGTCCATATACGAACCCCAGACCTGGTGGTCGTACTCGTCATAATTATCAATGAGAAAAAGTGGTTCCGATAAGTACTGAGATGAACTAGAGTGGAAATTATAGATTAAGGGAAATCGAAGAAATTTATAGTGGATTTTATTACAAAACGTGCCTTCAAGTGAGACCGACTCAAGTTTTGAAGAAGGAAAATTTATCGATAGATTCCGATTCCTGGGTGCGTTTAGTTACTGATTTTGGAGTCCAATTCTGATAGATATGTATCCATTTCATCATTCCACTCCTCACAATCATTTTATTCTCGAACGTTGGGATTTAGATCAAGCATTTCTTTGTACAGATCCGTTCCTGATAATTTCAGTTTGTTCCTGAAGATTTTCTTTGATATATCTAGTTTTCTTAGAGTATAAGATATCTGATGAAAAATACCGTTTTCCATTATTTCGACGTGAAAATAGGCTCAGCCAACACTAGCAGTCCAAATCCAATGAGTGCTGCTCGTTCCCAAACTTTTTAGCTAAAAGGTTTTTTGGAAGATTGCTGATGAGACTTCAATCACAAAGAGCATGTAATTGCTCTTTCATCAACTTCATCGTTCCAAAATTCGGTCATTCCAGTTGACTGTTGTGATCCGCTGACAGTGAATCGTTTACATCTTCATGGATATTCCGCTGGATATTGCATTCCTCTTTGTCCTTCTGACTTCATATATCCTCTCACCAAACTGCCTTCCTGTGCAATTTTTTCAGTCTCATTCACTCCGTGGCGTACATCGTTGAAGCGTTAAATTGAAATCTACCAAGCGGAAAGGGGGTAACTTGATATACCTATAAATCAAGTCATGGAAGGTTCTATTCATATTTAACCGTTGATCGCTACAATTTAGTATTTTCATAAGCTCTTAATGCGAATCTTCCATAAATGATAAGGAGTTTTCCATCATCAAATTACTAGTCCTGTTTATCGTACCTCATAATCGATACGGCAAATCACATCGCGGAATATGAGATGCCGAAGTTTGCTCGATCATTCATTGTAAGGAATTGCATATCACAAAATTCAGGTAATGGAAGTTACTTGAGTTTAATATTTCGGTTTTTCAGTTTACTGGGTTGGTGGAAAGTCTTAGGCTATAGAAATTCAATTCCATGAGCTTACAGATTTTGCTGACATTTTTTGAAACTAGATATCGGTGATCATTTGAAACATAATTGAACCTCCTCAGTCCGTTTTGAGAGTATGCGAATTTAACAGTTTATAGAACTCATGAGGGGATGAAGAAATATGCGAATTTTATTCAGGATCTGTAATCCAGTTTGAATTAGATATGGTTGGGCAGGGATAGAATCCATTTTTTAACTTTCTGGGCCAAAATTTGCCTCCGAAATTATGAAATTCCCAAAGTTGAATCTTGTTATCGCGATGAATGAGATAATTAAGGCCTCGGTCTTTTCAGAACTCAAGATGTTTTTTCTTTGCGTCAATGAATGAAGAGACGAGAGGACGAATATCTTACTTTTTTCGTGTTTGATTCGTCCTTACAAAAGAAGCTTCACTCAGTTTTCATTCATTCAGGTGACTGTTTCAATTCGCATGCGTCACGAGAGTGTATGTTTTCACAGAATTATAATAATCTATATAACCCAACACGGATAAAATTCAGAGATATCCTTATTCCTGTTCAATGAAACCTTGAATATATTTTATTTACATTTTGAATCACTTGAAGATTCTTAATTCATATCAAAGACGATAACAAATTCCAAGTCACTGTAGGTACGGAAGATTTCAAGAAAATTCCATTGATGCGAAGAAAAATTTTCTTATGATGAAGAATGCTGTTTGTTTCACTCCGTCTGACCAGAGCTTGCCCTGCACTACTTACGCCAGTAGACGTGTAACGTGCCATCGATCAAATTACTCGCTAACTTTGATTACGCTTAAAATTGAGCTTGCTCTACTTTAGCCCATGCATTTTCGTAAACATCAACTATCGCGCCTCGATCTGACTACAATATTAGAGTAGCTGCAAATATATATCTGTTCCAGATTTTCAAGCATTTCAAATTTATTGCATAAATAGGAGAGGGCTATGTTCTCCAAGCCCTTGCATGATATTATATTCTGGAAAAAATTTGACTTTCCGTGTACTTGAAGAAGAATTATAATATCGAATACGATGATTTTGATTCAACAATTCATTTCTATCAAAATATGATGTAAATATCTAAATTGCAGGCGAACAATTGGTGATTTAAGTTTTTTGTGGATATTCAAACAGCCGTAATCAAAAAAATTCTTTCTGCATGTATAAGTTTTCTATCAGTCATAACTCCATGGGTACCAATAAGCAAGGTAGTAGAGTAAAATTTTGGTAGAAAAAATATAGTAATCAAACTATGAAAAAAAATATCTTACAAGGCAAGGATGATTATTGAAGTTCGTTCTTCAAATGGAATACTTTATAAACATATTTTTAATGTCAGCGAATCACTCATCAAAGCAGATAATAAGATTCAAATTCCTCCGAGGTAGTTATTTTGAGCTTCATTGTTTGTATTCGAGCGACTTGTTCACAATACGAGAATGGGCATTAGGGTTGTAAATTTGCCAAATCCGTTATTCAGAAACGGAGCTTGAGCTTATTTAGTATGCATGGAATGAAACGGGATAATTTTCTTCCACTGAATTCGGTGTCTACTGTACGTGTTCTACGTTCATCAAGATAATTGTAGTTTCAAAGAAACTCCACAACGATACGCTAGGGAGGTGATGAATCAGCAGTCACCTAAAACGTTTCTAGTTGCAAAATGAAACACCATCTATTCTCCGTTTTCATTCACATACTGTACTCCTATTTTCTGTCATAGAAATATTGATAGAATATATTTCATCAATATTTCTATTTGTATACGAATTTTGATGTGTTGTCGATATTTTGGAATAAATAATCTCTTTTGAAAACATTTTTTCAAGATGAAAATCATACTCGAGACTCGGTTTCACTGAAAGTTTTATCTCGTTTTTCATCAAGTGTGATAAGCGAAGTATGAAATATTCAAAATTTCTGAGCGGTATGTCAGGATTGCGAGGTTTACATCGCATCACCACCAAATATTGAAAGTGTCAGACTCTTTGAATTCCCGTCAATTCACGTGTCAACCGGTCAGCAGTCATCGCCATGATCGATTTCAGCTCCGACATTGACGTGCTGTATATAACTCCTATACATTTGTGCTCACAAAGCATACAACATGAAATCAGCATCAAACCAGTATAACGTTCTTGCAGCTGACGCTACGACCCAACAACTCATTCGCCCAGTGGTTTGTCCTCTCGAGTATTGAGCAATTAACGTTTGTGTCGAATGTAGTGAACCATAGATTCCACAATTTGCGGTGGTATTGTATCGCAATATGCGCATTTTCAATTTGTCGTGACTGAACATTGTATTCAAATGACAATATTTGCATCTTGCAAATATCATATTGCTAATTCTACTTTGATTCATTCGGCCGTTCATTTTGTCATGTCAAATTCTCGTGCCAGAGGATCGAAGATGAACATCCACAAATTTATTTCAAGCTATGGTTGTTTGAGTTTTTCATATCGATTTTTTTGGCCCTATGGAATTATTTAGGTCGTTATCGATTTCAAAAGTCAGAGTAGGAATCCATGTAAACAGTGAAGAAGATGCCGGCATGAAGCCCGCATGGAAATCAACTCAAAATTTCCAATGGCCTCCATCCAATTAGCGTTTTTGTGATTTTTCATTCGGAGAAATGTTCACAAGTTCCACAAGATGAACTACCCTGAGCGTTTTGGCATTATGTCTTCACGTCGGGCTGTCGTCCTCAAGCGGTCCTACAAGGAGGAATCATGAATGAATGATCGTGATGAGATTAAGAGCTTAGCTGCGGACGATTATTCACAAAATTTCTGTTCCATCAAATGCGCCATGTACCTGCATTGTACAATATTATCTGAATTTGAAAATACATCTCAAAATCACTAGGAAGATGAATTTCACAGTTACTCTAACGGTTTTGAATGTAATAATCTAACTGTGTAATATCATCATCAGTTCTTCACACTCTTCTGATGTCCTCTTCAATTTTCACAGCCAAGAATAAAACCCGGACAGAATCAGCTGTTTGTATTATCGAGATTTCTTGAATCAATCGTGTCATGGTCAATTTAAATCCTGAGTCCTCAAAGATGTTCCTTGGGGTCCAGCTACTCATACAGGAAGCCAGTTTTGGTTTCACTCAATTCAATATTGAATAAGTTTCGCCACCCTCCTGGACCCCCTTGCCTGCAATCGTATTGCATTCTCATTATTACTGAAGCCAAGGAGGTAGCGGGGTTAGAGTTCTCGCGCGTTAATCAAAAGGTCGTGGGTTCGATCCCCCGTGCCGGTACTATTGAGAATTTATCAAGTGCTTTTACCGTTTTTCGGTGGTTCGGAATCCACTACGAACTGTAGGTCCAGGCGTAGATGGGGACGTGAAGTCACATTCCAACACTTCGCCTCGATGAAAAAAAAGTGCTAGAGGTGAGTTCATGTCTCGTCTATGGGAAAGAAGAATACATCAGTTTACTATGGACTGGTCAAAAAAGAAAAATCTAGCCCGTATATTTGGGACTATTATTGTTATCACGAAAAACTTTGAATCCTTAGAATTCCCCCTCAAAAATACCAATAAAAACCAATCAAACCAAGAACCACCATCCCTGATAATAATGCCAAATGTGCTAAAATTTGATTACAGAGAGTGCGGGCGAAGATGAGGATCAATTCACCAGGGGCACGGGATCCCCTGGTGGCGGAAGCGTCGACGAGGGAGGCGTCGTTGTTCCGGGTCAGGCCTCCTCCTCGGCATCAAACACTCACGTGAGGATGGCAGGGGTCAGCAGTCAACGGTCACGGGGCTTCCTGGCCGCTAGGCCCCAGCTGCAACCGCAGCCGTCACATGTCAACTTTGACCCGGAGGCCCCACCGACGCCTACAAACAGGAACATGCAGCTACTCCCACCGCCACCACTTGGCTCTTCTGGGCCACAGATGAGCTACCTTGAAAAGCCTGAAATTGACAAGAAGGTCAAGGTGAGTGTGCCATTCATCTTTGGATAATTCCGAAATTTCAATCAGGAATTTGATGGAAAAGAGAGATATTTTTGGATATTATCCATATGCAATCGAGCTTTTGAAGACACTGAAATTATCGAAATGCGATGAATTCCTGTAACTTCATGAGTTATTCATCACGTATGATAAGGCAGACTTCTAATACATTTTTTCTCCTCACGTAATTCGGAAGACAGGGAGATTTGGGAAAGCTCGTATCGTTCTGCTTCCACGCAAGGCAATTGGGAATTTTTGCCATAGCATATTTTTCTTATTCAGATGATAATTTTTTCCGTGAAAAACATACCAAATCATGGATTTGCTTCGGCCAAAAATCTCAATCGAGAACAGACTTTGATCTTGATGGCATAAAAACTGACCACGAATAAGTCTTCCTCATAGATTGATCACTATGTCGCTCCTTGGCACCGTGACAATTGGTTTCAAAAGCTTTGGAGGCGGGTTCCGTGGGCGTACTCTCAATGTAATCATTCTGGACAGTCATACACGGGTAATACAAGAAGTTTTGGTATTTGCATGGAATAATGCGATGATTAGCAAACCTCACTAGGTGGGAATAGTACCACTGGAGAAAGATGTCACAGAATAGATTTGTTCATTCACTGTCTTTCAAATCGAATAACTAAGCTAAGAATTGAGAAATGCCTCGAAAAATCTGAGCTGATGACACGAATGATTAGTTATTGTTGTTTAAGATGAATAACACTTACTGCACACGTTAGATGGAATTCTAATACCTCGATGGAACATGAATACAGCGTATTAGAAACCCACACTCAATGGTGAGCTTATCGTCTACTAGAAACACACCGCACGAGACACGAAACATCTCCGAAGATTAAGTCTTCTAGCATGAATAATGAGTTTATTTACATACATCTGTCTGCGAAGATCAAATTCAGAAGGACAATTGTGCATGACTGAAGATCTACGTATACTCGAAATCCTCTGTCACACCAGTCTCACTTTCATCAAATATCTGAAAATGTTGACTTTTGTCACGGAGGGATTAGAAATTTGTGTCCTCTTTCTACAAAGCTTGATCTTGAGTGAAAGTTGATGAAAGTCGTCTGCCTGGATTTAAATATATCGAATTTCAGAACCTCACGAATGAAGTTAAAATCCAAAATCTTCAAGTAGCTTGAGCTGTAAATGGGTTCTTGTCATTCGTATCTATAGCCGCGAGCTAGAAAAAAAGAACGAAAAAAATGAGGAAAATGGTCGGAGTCATAAGATGAATGATGAGGTAAATTGTTTCTGATCTCCGGAAGCCGAGTCTAAGAGACTGGAATTAATGGTTTGGCGATGAAGTATTGGTTTTTCGAGTAGAATGGGGACGCGACACCGAGTAAGAAAACGATGGAGGCTATCGGTCGTTTGACACTGGGTCGTTATCCAACGTGAGCCCTCGGGACAACTAATAATTGAACCGTACCTGGTCCATTGTTTGTAGATTAAATATCCCTTTCTGGAATCATCTCAATAAGAGAAAGATTGAATCAAAATATTTTTAGAACAAACTGTCTTCATCTGGATCATAAACTCTGTTGTGTCTTGTGAGCATGTCAGAACGATTTCGTTCACCTTATATATTCAATTCGCATTGGCTCACAAGACACAACATGGTCCTTCGAGCCGGATCGTGAACAAAAATCATCATAGAAGAAACACAAACAAGTTTGGGAAATAAATAGTCGATGGAGCATAGATGAGAGAACACTCGTGGACGACATCAAAGCAGCCACGAGGAGCATTCTACTCTACCAGTTGGACACCAAATGGGCAGCAGCCACTGGAATCATTTGAAACTTGGACCAAGCGGACACCACATTGGGAGCAGCCGCTAAAACATTAGTCTTGGACGAAACGGACACCGTCTTTGGGAGCAGCCGTTTGAAAATTTTTACATGATCGTGAACTAATTTTATCGAGAGCTAAAGGGTATCTGCTCGCTGGCGATGCAGGGGGCATATTTATACTCGCGCGTTCATCACGACAGAATTATAGAAGAAGGGGCAAGTGCGATATATATTACGCGTGGTCAGGTAGCAACGTCGCGAATTGAACGGCTATATTCAAAAGATACATATATATGTATACACAAATTCTGCCATGCGGCTAATGGTCTCGTACATATATATGCTACTCAGTCGAAATACATAGTCTAAAAAATAGAATTCTCACAGACGCACAAACAAACTCTTTCCATAGATAGTAAAAAGAGAATTACTGATAATTCCTGTCTTTTACAATCATAATTTTCGTCAAGTACAAGGATCGCTTAGCGATCCTTATATAACTGATAATAATTAACAATCAGTGAGAAAATGTTGTTTACAACTGTTTCAATCCAAACTGAGATCAGATATAAGACCGTCTATTCACCAACCTCTGATGAACAAACATGTCCCCCAACGCTTTCCGTTGAATAGAACCAAAGTAAAGCTTCAAGAATCCTCAATTCAATTTGGGAATATCTACGCTAGTTCATCGATCCTCTCTCGAGGTTTCTCAGGAAAAGTCTCCTGCAAAACATATTGAGGAGTTGCTAATGAAGTTAGAGCGTCTGATCCAATTGGCTGCAAAGTTTCTTCGTTGAATCCGCCTCGGGAGCCACCCTATTGCCTCTTATCTTTCTCACCTTCTCGATTCGTTTTTTGCCCTCCTATTTGTAACGCTGGCTCTCGTTTCGACAATCCATTTTGAGCAAACTGCAAGAAGTGTGAA
This sequence comes from Eretmocerus hayati, assembly GCA_029851415.1. NCBI lineage: Eukaryota > Metazoa > Arthropoda > Insecta > Hymenoptera > Aphelinidae > Eretmocerus > Eretmocerus hayati. The sequence goes on from CM056742.1 coordinate 139,550,205, forward strand.
AGCGTATTTTTGACCCACATCAGTGACTTTCTAGATCGTCTTTTTTTCAACTCTGACTCACTATCGCAAGTCTCCTTGTCGTATCCTCGCTATACTTTTTCATTCAAACTCGTTCCACTCTTTCGTTTTTCTAAAGATAGTACAATCACATTTCGAAAGAAAATTCTTGAAATTTTTCTCTGAAAATACAGGATTATCTTACAATGGAACAGGGAACCTAAAAAAGAATAGAACACTCAGGTCTAGATTGTGTTTTTTTCAAATAATTACGGTCTATGACGAACACATTTATTTCTTGAGAGCAGAATTAAGTCGGATACGCTCACTTGTCAGATTTCTGTGAAATGATTATTTTTGGAGGATGATGATTACAAAAGAAAGAATTGTTTGCCGTGGATCTTCCATGGGGTCGATGGAAATTCATAGTCATTCTTCGGAATGAATGACTGTTTCAGGATTTACTGATGGAAAATGTATAGAAAGTGCATCCTATACAGAAGCAGAATACTCTGAAATGTAGCATGATTGATTTCGAGTATGGTAGTATTTTTGGTGACTTTCGTGTTTCCTCTGTAAGAATGATGTATCCTACAATTTTCTAAGCAATGTGTAAAACAGTCTTTCAAAGTCCGACTCTCGTATGAACTAGACGCAATTACCGATGTATAACAAGAAATCATGGGAAAATCTTTTATTCTTTGTAACACATTGTAGCCTGCAGCTCTTTTAGTTCAAACGAACTGATATATACTCCTTTTGTTGAGTTTTTTTACTCATGAAATGTTCCAGTGGTTGCCATCCTACATTTTATTTGAATCAATAGTGATGTGAGGTATAGGTGTTGTCAGAGGAGAGAGAGAATTCTGAGTTCAAAGCTCCGTAGAAAGAATGTTGAGGATCAATCTTCCAATTAAACTCGTTTGACCTCATTTTTTGCTTGTCATTCGATGTACAAAAGGAGTACATTGGTGCAGCAATTGTTGTCTGTCACATACATTTCTGTGACTTTGTCTAGTTTAGATAGAGAACTGGCAATAAGAGGGGCATTCAATTGATTCCTTTTTTTTTTTTTTTTTAATCAAACAATAAGTGGTGGAAACTTTCTACGTTGGTTTCAATGTACCGTCCAATTATGAGCTGTTCTGCGTAGAAGAAAATACAACCGGTCTCTTATAGGAAAATTCAGGTGGAAGATTCAAAAAATATTTTGCAATACAGAGATTCCTTGTTATCCGCGAGGGTTCGGTTCCAGAGAAGTACCGCGAATAACAAAACCACGGATAATGAAACCTTAGTCTTATGGAAGATGGAATGTTACGTTCCTTTGATTTGGCATATCATGAGAGAAGTTAACACGTTCGCTGCGACGGTGAAAACCGGCATTCCGTCTTAGAGTGCGAGAGAGTACAAACGCGTGATTTTGCACCTATAAAATTCAAACTTCTTGGAATGTCATCAGTTTGACCTCTATTTACAAGATCCTCACGAATGCGAAAATTTCTATCGTGCAAAGGGGGATGATGTGAATGATCGAACTACAGGAATTAGTGATCCTAAGATGTAATCTTTAGCTTTTCGGGAGCATTTGTTGATTTCTCGTTAGCATTAGGGTGATTCGCTGGCATGGCCTGGGATGTGAGTTTTCGTCTGGCATTTGTGAACTGCTGAGCGCGATTGGGATCCATGCTAGTTTGATTTTCTATCCTCGTGAATCCACGAGACACAGCTGCTTATTCGAGATACTCTTCAACTTTTCTGAATAAAAAAAGTTCCTCGTACACGGAAATATGAAATAGATCGAGGAGGGGGAAAGTGCAGTTGCCATGTCAACTGTTTGGTCAGTTTGCCTCGTGGTTATTTCGCGTCTAAATTTCTGATTAATCTGCTCCGTGACGCTCAAATCACGCGTGTGAAGGCTCATTCGGTAGCTTCTGACATAAGAATTCGAATGAGCCAAGATACGTTGTCGAAAATTCGAAAGGACCTGATGAATTCACAATTTACTGGCTATTTTTTTACGTTATTTATCGGAATTTTTGCGAAAACTGAGTTTTTATCGAGTAACTTATACAAATGAAGTCCGATACTGAAACTGGCGTGGACATATGTTCTTGGCGTCGTATAGAATGAGTCAAAACCGCAACATGAAGCCATTGGACGTGTTTACGTCATTTGGTGCACACTAGAGCCCGAACAAAAACGGGTCCCACCCGTGGGACACGTCGCACACAAAAGAGGACGCGCGGGTCCCACATCCAGCAGATTACTCATAATGGAAGCAATCTGTTATAATGATACATAGAAACATCGGATGATAAGGACAAAGGAAGGTTGAGTGGTGAATTCTCCAAGAAATCTATCGGAAGCTGGTCCAACTTTCGGATGAATCTGTCATCTGCTGCAACTATTTTGCTGGATTTGGTTAGGCTTAGGGCTTCACCGAGATCTGAGACTCGTATCGATCTCGAATCGAGATCTCGTCGAGACTCGAGAAAAATTTCACTCCTCGAGATTTTGGTCGAGATCGATACGAGACGAGATCAGATATTCTAAAACCGAGCAAGACGATATGGAGGGTTACGAGACGAGAGAAATTCTCGTAATCTCGTGATATCCAAATTCCAATGAGTCATGGTTGTAATGAATTATCAATGATAGTTTTTATTGATTCTAATTATTAGACGATTACAAAAGTATGATAGATTCCAATACAAGAGCATGAGTACTATAATCTCTGAATGCAATAAACGAAACTGGCTCCATTTTACTCTAAAATACATAAATCTCTACTGCTTTTCGAAGAATACGACTTCAGAATCACTTTGAATAAAACTCATATAACATGTCAAAGTCATGGAGTAGACTCAATAAAATTTAAAAGGTATTTGGCATATAAGATCCTTCAAATCACTATGTAGCCATCTGTTAAGGCAGACTAATGCAATGAAAGAGGCATCGCTCAGTGAGCACCGGTGGTCAGTCATTACAAGCGATGCCTCTGAAAATATTCGCTCTGCGGGGACTGATGTCGGCATGATACTCAGTAAGTCTTTGGCCATACGAGACAATAGGGGATACGTCGATCGATTGCATCTCCACCAATCCAACACATCAATGGAGGCTGGCTCCCTCCTTGTTCGCAGATAACGATCAATTTCTTCTTCCCAATTTGTCTGGACTGCAGGTTCATCGTAAAAAGACGTAACACCGATTTCTCTATCATCAATTTCCATATTTTCAGCCGTGCTATTGTTTTCTTCCGATTCGTGTACATCATAATAATTATTCTTCAACACAGCTTTGAACTTCTTCAGAGTTTCGTCCTTCATCTCTCGCCCCCACTGAGTTTTATCGAAACAGTCGCTCTTGTGACGTGGATCCAATACGAGAGAGACACAGTAGATCCAATTACATCGCATGTAATGTTTTAAGATTTTGTCACGACCAGCTTGAAATGCCATGAGCAGTTGCTTATCAACGTCGTCCTTGATTGGTTTTCGGTCTAGATTGATAATCATGCTTTCCACCTTATCCAATAGCATATTTAGAACAATCACAGCTGCCGGTAAAATTACAGCCTTTTCAGTGGATATAGTGTTCGTGACTTGATGAAAATGTTTCAAAAATTCTAATATCAGATGCACAATAGTCCATTGATTCTCTCCGAGTTTGAGATGCGATAACTTTGGATTGTTGTCACAAAGCATATTCAACGGTATTTTCATTTGTACTGCATTCCCCATCATTTCGCTAGTACTATTCCACCGTGTCTTCACATCGAGAGTAGGCTTGACAAAATTCACGTTGACAGCACTGCAAAAATTTTCAAGTTGCTTAATTGTTGGTTCAGAATATCTTATACTTTTGACGAGATCCCTCAAAGTTGAGATCACATTAGCACAAGTTTCGCTCTCATTGGCATTGTGAGCCTGTAGCGTAGATGGCGAAGATTCGTGCGTCTCATCATTTATCATCTTCAGCACATCTTGAACACCTAAATTTAAGATGTGTGCTAAACATCTAAAATGCTGGTCGTGAGCATCAAAATCGATTCCATCATCTCTCAATATACGTTCTAACTCTTGCATGAACTTTGTATTAGCTGATGCGTTATCGAGAGTTATACCCCCCACCTTCCTGGTTATTCCAAAATCTTTCAGAGTTTGATAAAACATCTCAGCAATATCTCTACCAGTGTGCAGACCATTAGAGGCAATGAAATCCAATAGAATAGACCTGAACTTCCAATCTTTGTCTATAAAATGGGCAGTGATGCAATAATAGGAACAACCATTCATTGCAGTGTAGGCGTCAACTGTAAAAGAGATTCTAGAATCCAAATCCTGGAAGAACAATATCAAATTTTGACGAACCGATGTGTACATTTTCATGACTCCATCATGCATCGAATTTCTCCTTGGGAAATTCCTTGATGTTAAGAAGCCAAACAAATTTTGAGAGAAAGCGTCGTCGAAAACATTCAGTGGGAAATTCTTGTATGCAGTCCAAGCCGCAATCACTTGCTCAAAGTCTTCTTTTGACATAGTATCCTGCAATCGAAAACACTTATATGGATCGCTGAACGGTCGTTGATGAGGCATACCAAGCGTGTGTATCGACTAAAGGAACGCACTCAAACAATAACAAGTTTTACTTACTCGGACACATTCAGTGACTTTGCGAACATTATTAGAAGATTGTTTCGAAGCAAAGAGGAAATCATATTCTCTTCTATGATACTTCTCAAGATGTCGTCTCAATCCACTTGTATTGCTTTGCTTCATTTTGATTTCCTGCTTGACATTTTTATTTTTGCAGATGCGACACACGCCAATCTTCCCTTCTTCATTGTGATCAAACTCGAAATATTTAGAATAATCCACTTTCTGCTGACTAGACATTATTACATAAGAGCTAATCTCACATAAGATATCAATTTATCATTTTTTAAAGAACCAGCAAACAATTCTTGAACACCATGAGAACTATCAAATACAAATAATCCAACTGTAGCGTGTGATAGACTATTCTCACCTGATTTTGAAAGTAAACAGAAGCAGCCGAGCTTGATCCTCCCGCTCGATAACAGCTCCAACAGAACTTGAGCTTACCGGTATGGGATACGTAAGGAATTCATCATGTAAACGCCAAAGCGCTTAGCGCGCGCTATTTCAATGGATGCTGTTTTTATTCGAAATGGGTACATCATCTGATCACGAAAGAGTGAAGTTTGGAGATCATCATTCCTCGAATTTTACGAGATCTCGTCTCGATTTCGAGACGAGAATCGATGCGAGACGATACAGTAGCCTGGAACCCACAACCGAGGCCGATACGAGACGAGATCGTGGACTTAGAAACCGAGACGATCCGAGATGACGTGAATTTCTCGTATTTCTCGATCTCGTGAAGCCCTAGTTAGGCTCTGAACATTCCTTCAATTATTGCCCTGTACTATGAAACTGAGATTCTGAGTCATTATGATTCGACGAGTCATCGCCAAATCTCTAATTCGCATTCCAAGGTCTATCATATAAACAATAATTTTTTAGCCAGATGGCTGCTCACGTACATCATGAGAAAGATTTGCTGTCAGTAGCCCAAATGCAAGTTCTTCGACCACTCCGGTGCGGTGGTTCAGGTTGTCCCGGGTAAGAGAATATCTGAGATTGATTGGATACAAATTCATTCTAGCCTCGTATATAGTTGAGATATATCTTGACGTGATAATGGGTTGAAGTTGCGTGGTGATGAGATAATTTCCAAGCGAAAATGACCATCGACCCGCTGATAACAAAGCTTGGTCCACGTATATCAAGGAATTGGCGCAAATCAACAACCCGCAAATACTGAAATCCGCGAATAATGAGTCCGCCGATAACGAAGAATCCCTGTATGTACCGATCTCATCCATGATAAAACTATTTGAGGAATTGCGTTCTATAATTATTTGGTCGAGTTTCTCTGTGAGATTTTTGTTAATAGTGATACAAGGACTGATGAGATCTGTTCACAGATCGCTGGTAGACTGGCTTCGGACACTTTTCGAGATTGTAACATGTTTTCATAAACTATGGGTGCGTGCCACTGAAGAAAAAATTCCCAGTATGTGATTTCGCTTTATCTCCAGATTGACAGTCTACTATTTTTAAAATCATTTTCAACCTCATCTCGAGGTTACTGCCCGGAACCCGCAGTTATGTGGGTTTTGAACCATCGAAACTATTGAAGAAGGTACATGTGAAAAGCTATATTAGAGTCGGCTGAAAATCGAAACCCTAGTCTTCCACGTTGGAAGTCAGCTCTTTATCTACTGGGACGCAGTGGCTTCATACACCTTCATACTTGTTAGAAAAAAATGAAGTTCTTATGATGAGTCCAGAAAACTCTTGAATATCAGTGAAATAGATAATCTATCAGTACTCACAACTCAACTAATCTGTGAAAATCTTCAAAGTCACTTGATCTCAACATTTGATTTTTTTCTACACAAAGAGGAAGCTGGAGAATGTAGGTAGTTGTGTTTGCAGCAGAGCCATCCGGCCATAATGCATTAAATGGATGTCCTCTCTTTGTCTACTCTTACGGATGCTATAAACAATCCATCATAATCTCTATTACTCACACTACATTCCTCTACTATATATTGCTGTTGGCAGAATAGCTCAATCCTGTTGTATACAACGCCATTTACGTCAACGAGAGAACAGGAAAACAAAAGAGTGCGGTTTCTGCTTGATACTCTAGACGTCCAATTCAATTATCGAGGGTATACCTATTGATCCCGCATTGTATACTCGGTCGGCTCCCATGTTATTCAAGAATAATGTTTGTTTTACAAGTTATTAGATCATTCTTGAGGTAGATCTAGACTTTTTTCGGAAATTGAAGTAATTTTTGAGTTTCCTAATGTTCAGTTTCAATTATTGCATAGATATCTGACGAAGCAGTGCCGTGAAAGTAAGGAAATTTAGGTCAATTCTGGATAGGTAAATTGTTGAGTTACATTCCGTTGATTAGATTTAATTGTTAGAATTATCATTAATCACTCACAGTTCGTTCATTATTCCTGTTATTGATGGAGACTGGATATTTACCGTTATAAACAGAATACTATGACGCCCTTGTGACTGCAGGCTCACTACATATGTCAAGTTCATAGAAAGATTGGATGCCTTGAGTAATGACTACAGGTGAAACTCCGTATTCACGGTGGATACGTCCCGAGAGAATTTACCTTTGATACGAAATTGAATTACCGAAGCACTTCTTAGTTATGAAAGCAATGTGGTCCTGTTTATTTTACCATCAATATTGTATCTTCATGATCATAATGTTCATGGATTTGATGGTGAATTCTGTGTAGTATATCTAGAAAAATTATCTCCTTTTGCCATGTTGGCAACAATGTGTTCCTTGTACTCACTTTCTTGAGAGCACATTTGAATACGTACGTGAACATATTCTCGTAAAGGAAGTCTTGCAGCTTAATGACGCACATTTTGTAGTTGACTGTCTGGCGCCTTGGCGTCGTCGAGATATGGTGTATGAAGATGCCAGCAGAGACAATATTCCACTCTTACACAGAAACACTAGTACATCAAGTTGAACAACATGCATGGTCTGATGGTGCGTTAACTTCAAGGACCATCTCAAGTTATGTCGAGCTCTTAGTTTTATGTAGTATGAGATTTGAAAGCCTCACTTTTTTCAAGATACTGAGAACAACAACTGAAACGACGAGGCTACGAATTCATTTTTATAATATTTTTCGACCTTCGCACTTAGTAAAACGTGAAGAGAAAGCTTTTTTTCATTCTTTTTGAGTGTTTGTATACATTAACCAGTTGACTCTAAATGTCTTCATAAGTGAATACGCTGAGATTCTTACAATGAATCCTGAAATCAGTCCCAGATAAATCTGTAATGATTTCAGAGAATACGTGATCCCCAGAATGAAATCTGTATGTTTTCAAATTTCTGAAGAAGCTGGAAAGGAAAAAAAATCAGTCAGTCTTGCAATTTTCCCAATCTTTGTTATTTTGCTATGGAATATTGATTTTCGTATGAGAGAACGTTCCTGAGATCACGTATTGAAGTCCATGGAGAGAGGATAATTGTTTTGTGACTCTGGGACCACGTTCAGCTACTAATAAGAAATTTCGAGAGAATGGAGCTTTGATCTTGTTATGACTGATGAAAAAAATATGCCTAGCCGAATCCATAGTCTCTAACCATCTATCATTGGTATTCATAGTCGTTATAACCCGAGAGTTATGAATTGATCCGCGGAACAGGCACTGTAATCGGCGTGGCAAAAGAATAAACGATAGACTGTTCTTTCAGCTCACATTGTCCCAATGCAACAGAACACAACAGACTTGAACTCATTTTTTGTCCACGCTGATTACAGCGCCTAACCCGCGGATCAATTCAACTCTCGGGTTATAACGACTTTGAAAACCAGTGTATGTGAACTTTAAAAAAAAATTTGACTTCCCTCATGAATTAAGTATTTTCCGACGAAAGTATATAATCTTCACACCTGATCATCTGTGGAGACAATCCGAGCTATCTATCCAACCTATTCGTGGTATGGGTCGACAAAGAGTAATCCTAATCGGTCAGACATTTGTCAGATTTTGAAAGTACAAAAATGTCACGTGTTGTCTCATACAAGTGCAAAGGAATGACCAGTAGCTAAACTCACAACGAGCTAACTTCTCTTCCAAGCGGATGGTGGTGAGCTGTTCAATTTCTGCACACAGCACAGATATGGCAAGGAAAGGAGCTTTTCCACGTCCAAGTGTTTACTTAGGCGCTCCTTGACTGTAAAGCGTCGATCGCCACACCTTTAGCACATACCCTGTCTGTCGTGCTGTGCTACCGGTGAACCATTTTCTGAACCTCGTTTTCCTTTTTATATCATTCCAATCCCTTCAAAAGTCTATATTTTTGTAAATTTTTCGTGTGATTCTGGGTCGAAAAATTATGTTAATTCAAAACATTCTATCAAACTGGCTTAAGCGATTGAATCGTTCCGTAAAAATGGGCTGAAAATTCCATCGCAAGTTTTCAAATTAATTAGAGGAAAAAGTACCGATCAAATCTAAATCAAGAGATGCAATATCAATTTATTTTATGAGTTGATGAGGGCACTCTTTATCCGCCTCATGAACCATTAATAACCCCGGGAGTCCGGCAGGACCCATCGATGACATATTGAATCCCGTACATCAATATTTCATGCCTCTCAGGGTTCTATCATCTTGTTTTAGGCCTTACCTAGCAATTTCATATGTCAATTATTGCCGAATTTTCAAATTGATGAAAATGACTCGTCATGGTACAAACCCTATCTTACCATTTTTGGGTTTTCACTCAAATTTGTTTCTACGGGGTATCTCAGTGATGTTAATGAGACTCAATTGACTAATAGGATGCATCCCAGAATGCTCACAAATATCAAAAATTGTCAGAAATCTGTAAGCATGAGACTAACTCTACATAAAAGACTCTACATAACCAATCAAGAAAGTGACGCTTTCCAATATTTCACGAGCTTCTACGTGCATTGCGCTCGATTAGAGCGTCTGGGTTTTATGAGGTTAACAACATTTGCAACCCTCACATCCTCATCATCGTCTGAATGGATAAGAATTGGAAAACTCAATAAATCCCATTTTGAATCACCGTCAAGAACGTTTCAAATGAGGTAATGAATATTTCTTGAGAGCGTATTGGTGCGAGGATGATGTAGGGATCAATTTGAATCAAACTTCACCCGATGAGTTTCAATCCGTGGGAAGTAGTACTAGGAGACGCCAAGGGCAAACTTTGAGATCCAATTCACTAGTGACTTACTGATAGGTAGTGTACTTCGTTAACTATATGCCAAATACAATATACAAGCTCTTGGTAATCGGAACCGGAACTGCTGTGTACAGTTTGTATCGGCGCAATTGACATTGATCCATATCCTCTATGCAGTCAACATAGTTCATGAAATCAATACCATCATGGTTTTCTAACTCCTGATCAGTAAAAATTGACTAGAATGAAGTTGAATCAAGACTCCAACTACTTCTGTTTCCCGCCTATGAGATATTTCTCCTATTAAATATTGAGAATCTATCTCAAAAATTATTTTTATAGGATGAGAAGATGATCATGTTATGATATTCTGTACACAACTTTGCCGTAACATTGTGTCGAAGAGATAGCAAAAGGTATGAACCTAAATTTTTTTGTTTCAGAGGCACAGTATACATGGCATGATGGAGGACGAAAACGTGATAAGGCCTCATCAAGAAATGGCCAGTCTCTCACTAGAAGATAAGAAATTTTTACTCGCTGTTGAACGGGGCGATGTTGCTGGTGTTCGAAAGTAATTTGCTCTTTATTATCACAGAATAATCCGATTCCATATAGTAACACTGCACGAAGCTAATGAGATTAATTAAAACCGTGAGAGCGGTCTTCTCTTTTGTCCATGGACTGACATTTTTTTATCGGTTATTACTCTGATATTTTGCTTTGAAAGAACTCATAGATAGGCTTTAGACCTTCGAAAACAGTTGAAAAAAAGAGAAAGAGCAATAATTACTTTAGCAGATATTTACGAATCTCAATGGTATTTTTCTCTACTGGTGATACTAAAATTCAGACAGAAAGAACTCCCGCAAAGTTGTGATAGCTCGACTGTGCTTAAAAAGGTAGAGTTTTTATTACAATTCAAGCTCGAAGCATTGCTCTGCAGGAGGTGAAAAATGAGCAACAGAACGTACCTTGTATCGTTGGCGTTATTGTCTTTAGAAAGTCGAGCTCGAGCAAAAGCAATATTTGAATCCACGAATTTTGGTGTGGATATAATACTCTTTTATGCTCTGACATTGTTATATTGCTAACCGGGAGCAAATATTTCAGTTATTTCACATATGTTTTGTGGCATGAATAGCCTCGAAGTAGTGTATCACACGTACCTCCTTTCATTTTCATATTTTCCATTTCATAAAATGCGTTATATGTCCCGTACAGATCTCCCTTTCCAAAATCTACTATAGAATGTAACTTTTGCGTGTCAGGTATTATTGCAGACTTGTTATATGTCAACCACTGGGCAATCGAACTGCAAAAATTGGAGATGAAATTCTTAATCAATTTGGGGGAACTCAATCGGATGCAACCGATCTCCCGAAATCTCATTAGTTGTTGGCAATTACTCTTCGATTTCTCATTGATTTTTTCCTTCCCGATAATCGAGTTCGGAATAACAAGTCATTCGTCTTTGCAGTACAAGAATTTGCCCGAATTTGGTATTTGAATTTTGATTCATTTTTTTATCTATAGTTCCTACTTGGATTCATCGCAAAATTCTATGATAATTATTTCGATACTCATAAAGAAGGTGAATTTGATCAGCTGAGATAGAAAACCTGTGCAAATTATGGTGCAAACTATTTGCAACGAGGTAAACTAGGATTCAAACATCAATCCTGTGTTTATTCCTGATTGAGCAAATTCTTTCGCTTCATTTCATCTAAACTGAATCGATATCTATCTCTATTCGATCATTCAATGATATTTCATAAAATCATAATATAAATTTGTTCAACAGGATGCTTGAAACTAATCGTGAAAAGATAAACATGAATTGCGTAGACCCGCTGGGCAGGTCTGCACTACTAATGGCTATCGACAACGAAAATTTGGAGATGGTCAGTTTGCTAATTGATTTCAAAGTTGATACAAAAGATGCATTACTGCATGCCATATCCGAAGAGTTTGTCGAAGCTGTAGAGTTACTTCTCGATCACGAAGAGAGCTTACATCGAGTTGGCGAGCCTCACGTAAGTATTCACGCTCCACTGGTTCGCTTCTCTCATTCGCAAAGTTTAGTTTGCAAACTCTGATACATACATGATCTCTAGCTCAGTGAGAATGAATACCTATCTAGGCTAGCTTTGATGTTCTGAAACAGAAATTTTCTCAATCAGAGCGGGAAATTTTTTTGTCGTGCTAATAGGAATTCATTGAAGGGTGAATAAGTTTCTGAATGGAAATTTGAAAACTTTCTGACGACCATGATGAAAATTCAGCTCAACTTCATAGTTTTATAGATTAATGGTGAGATAGATCGATAGATAGACCTTTATTTGCACGGTGGCAAGATATCAAAAGTACAGATGCAAGTTCAAACATATCAACATGAGGAAGTGATTACCTCCTTATTTGTGCATGAGTGACAAATATTACATTATGTAATTCGGTATGGAATTTGGGTCAAGGCGATATTCAGTCTCCTAATTCATCACAGATACGATATAATATTACGTGCACATTTTTATCGGTAAGACAAAAAAGCGAAGGATATAAATCAAAGAATTTCATGAAGAGGCGTACTCGGGGCTCATTGCCTTGTTTGTGAGATGATGAGATCTTGGAAATCAAGCTTGAGCAGATAGAGTTTCAATGAGGATTGCAGTTTAAAACGAGGTATTAGAAGAGGGCGAGAGTCTTTGAATAGGGTACACAAGAGTTCGAATGGTCCGATGGTCAACTAGTCTGGGCGCCCACCGAGGCTCCCGTGGCCACTTCAATTCCCCCGGAAAATCTTCACGTTTTCCTACGTATTTCGATGCGCTGAGTCGATTTTTAGAGGTTACTTTTCCGAATTTTAATTACTTTTTTTGTTATTAACAATTTTATGTGCAAAATTGAGATTTTTTGCAAATATCTCGAGTTATATGCATTTCCCGGGAAAGCTTCATCGGATCTAAGTTGTAGATCGTGGAATTTCCCACAAAAAAAGTCCTCACAAGTTTCCTGGGAAATGAAAACCCAAGCCGGAAAGAGCGCGAAAAGCGCTCAGCGCGGTTAACATGCGTTTAAATGGAGCCGTCGACGGTGCGCTGTTTGATGCACTGCCATTTTCACAATTTTCGTTTTTTTGCGAAGCGACCTGGCTCATGTTGTAGAGGAACAAGTCTACTTTGATATGGTACGAATTAAATTTAGAAGGAATCGAATAATTTTGGACTTTTGACGAGGCAGAAAAAAAATCGAGCGGAGGGGATACATGTGTGCGTGTGCGATGGGCTCATACACTATGTGCGTGTGCTTGTCGCACACGCACACATGTATGCCGTCCGCTCGATTTTTTTTCTGTCTCGTCAAAAGTCCAAAATTATTCGATTCCTTCTAAATTTAATTCGTACCATATCAAAGTAGACTTGTTCCTCTACAACATGAGCCAGGTCGCTTCGCAAAAAAACGAAAATTGTGAAAATGGCAGTGCATCAAACAGCGCACCGTCGACGGCTCCATTTAAACGCATGTTAACCGCGCCGAGCGCTTTTCGCGCTCTTTCCGACTGGGGTTTTCATTTCCCAGGAAACTTGTGAGGACCTTTTTTGTGGGAAATTCCACGATCTACAACTTTGATCCGATGAAGCTTTCCCGGGAAATGCATATAACTCGAGATATTTGCAAAAAATCTCAACTTTGCACACAAAATTGTTAATAACAAAAAAAGTAATCAAAATTCGGAAAAGCGACCTCGAAAAATCGACTCAGCGCATCGAAATACGTAGGAAAACGTTAAGATTTTCCGGGGGAATTGAAGTGGCCACGGGAGCCTCGGTGGGCGCCTAGACTAAACGTTGGGTGTAAGGTAATATTTTGTACAGTAGGGGGTTATAAGTTTAGTGTTTCTCCAATTACAAGTGTTCTTTGTCAAACAAAAATCTGAGACTTCACGTTAAAAGTAGCCATCGCTATAGATTACACCCTCGAAACTTCCAGTGATCTTATCAATTCAGTCATTCCAGGGATCGATTTTTGAAAAGATTCAGGGTTTGGACTAGTCGAGAATATGGATTCGATGCAGAGAGATTTTGAATAAAGGAATGGGAGCCTTTTTCCAACTAGGATTCGAAAAATGACTCTCCGTACTTTCTGTTGATAGGAAATCATTCTGACCCGCATAATTTTGTGGCGAATAACAGTGGACAACATTTTGAAGTAAATTCATTTACCAAATAACTGACCTGGTAAGCCCTGGTTGAAATCGCTTACTGAATCGTAACGCACAGATACCAATTCGTTTCTCTACACTCTGCGTAGAAGCCTAAAAGTAATGTCAACTCTCCAAATTTTGATTGGAACCGACAGTGATATTCGTGATCTAGTATTCTGTGTGGCTTCGTGGTCAAGTAACTCTGTGCGGTGCCCGTGATCAACTACTCCTGATTCTAATGATCAAGCAGAGTGCTTGACTGCGAGTAACATTGTCAGTATCAATCGGAATCTGGAGAGTCAAGCTTATTTTGAGGCTTCTACGATGAGTGTGGAAACTCCCCCCCCCCCCCCCCCATGAATCAGTGTCTGTACGCAAAATCGTCTGAATTGCGAGATTCTGGGGTCAAAAGTCAGTATCTATGAAAAAAATGGTTTTTCGTCAAAATCTCGAGGGAGTGACGTGATGATGCTAAACGGGCGGCATTTTTGAATTCAGCGAGCGATTTTACCTAGGGCCGAGTAGGTCAGCCCTTTGGTAAATGACTTGCTTTGCAAAATGTTGGCCGGTGTAATAAATGGTGCAGAAAATAATTTTGGGGTGAATTTTTCTAAAATTTTTTCTCACGACGGAACTCCATTTGAGGAGTTGTTGTATCAATAAGTTAGTAAATTATAACAACTTCCATAGAATATGAAGGGAATGTTGAATTTTAGGATTTCCCGAATTGTTGTGATGTTGAATCAATGAGTATTTCCAGATCCTGTTTTATTTTGGCTTGTGAGTACTGGGTTGACTTGATTGCTTGGAGTAGCAACTCCGAAAAAAAGATCACTTGTAGTTCTCCATTACGGAAGAGGTTACAAATACATATTTGAATTTAAGAACCACCTTATAAACTTGAAATTTAGGAATTAAATAGAAATTGAATAGAAGAGAGATAGATCTCTCTTTCTCAAAGAATGAATATGGATAGAATACTAGTTTGAATTGAATTCTTGATTTGGATATGTCCAAAATTTCTAGTACAATCAATTGTCATTTCACTCAACGAATAGTTGGAGGAAACTAGGAATAAATATACCATTGGTCAGCAGATTTTCTGAACCAGTAATAGCATTTCAAAATCCATAAGTCGTGAAAATGAATAATAGAAATATGAAACGCACGTGACGATGGAACAGTGGAGGGAGAGTATTAAAGTTTAGGAATTAACTATTCTACTTTTTTGTGGAATAAATAAATTGATGACAGAAACAAAATGTGTAGAACGCACGTGACTATGAAATCGTGAAAGAAAATTATTAAAGTTTAGGGATTCACAATTCTACTTTTTTGTGAAATAAATGAACTGATGGCGGACAAAATATGTGAAACGCACGTGACAATGGATTAATGTCAGAAAGAGTTTGAGAACATCCAATAAACAGGAATTCCAGTTCATGGCAGGAGAATTCATAGTGCAAATACTTCCTCGTGGATGAATTTGTGGTGCAAATAAATTGAGCCCCCATACGTGCTCAAACCGAATTTTTCCATATCCGCTGGTCTCCATCTCTTAGTATCAAAGAGAGGAAGAAAAGGGATATAGGTCCAATATTTACAGACCTCTCGTGATTTTTTTATTCCGAGAGTGCAATTGGATTTTCCGCAGCACGACCTGTTTGCTTACTTTGTTACATTTAATCTGCCTCTACAGAGTTGGGAAGCATTGCCACCTGATACAGCTACATTTACTCCGGATATAACACCATTGATCCTATCGGCGCATCGAGATAACTACGAAATTATCAAAATCTTGCTGGATCGAGGTTCTACACTGCCGATGCCTCATGATGTTCGCTGCGGGTAAGCTTTTTTTTTGAAGTATATTATGACTTTCAAAAATCTTCGGAATGATTTCCTTCCACCACAATGAAAATGCATAAGCAACCCAAGCCTCGAACAATTGAGAATTTTCATCAGTAGGATTGTAAAATCTTCCGACTTTCCATTTACGCTGTACTGGTTAACTTATCAACACGAATAATCCTTTCAATGACTTTTTCACATTGTGAACCTAAATTTTGACTTAACGTCAACATTTATATGATTTTTGGATGCTTTACATATCAAACGAATATGATAGTATTCAGTAAATTTGAGAAAGCTTCAAGTTGATTCTTCTATGATTCAAGCAAATTCTCATTTACAGCGTCACTTTTGCAAGGGAGAATACTTTATTTGTTTGGTTTTTATAGGATTTTCCGCATCGATCCGCTATGGTATTATTTCGTCTTTATGTGAATCGGCTTTCATTATGGAAAACATTCCATTGATAAAAGAATCTATACATTTTCTATCTTGACACAACCTTCAGAGAATCCGTAATAAGCTATGACTAATGCAAGAATAAGCAGAAGATAGGACAAAAACTTTTTGCTCACGACGACACGAAAAATATCGACCTCCTTTTCAAAGCTCTGCAGAAATACCTCATGAAGTATCTCTAAAGACTTCTTCCCTCCCATGCAATATCAAAATTTCCAAGGAACATATCATGAGATATACTCTGAGAAGGTCGTGTCACCAAATAGAATCGATGTCAAGCAATCAAATTACGTCACAGGTGCGATGAATGCGTGACATCCCGTCAAGAGGATTCGCTGCGGCATTCAAGAAGCCGTATAAATGCTTATCGGGCGCTAGCCTCGCCTTCCCTTATTGCGCTGTCGTCTAAGGATCCAATACTAACCGCCTTTGAGCTTTCCTGGGAGCTTCGTCGACTATCATTCTTGGAACACGAGTTCAAGTGTGAATACCAGGTCAGTGAACTCATGTTTACATCTAGATTGATACTGATATTGAGCTGGCTCTTATTTGTCATAGTTTTTCTATTAGAATTAGATACGCGCATCTCTTGATTTTGTTCCTGTGATGGGATCTGATAAGGATCGAGCCTTAGTAAAATTATTCCTCGAGACAAATTTATTTCATCATTTACCATCTATTCTTAACACTGACAGACACAGGAGTCCAGAGCAATCTGGAGTATGATGAGCTTCATGGTTAGTCCCTAACGGCTCCTAGTCAGAAATCAAATTGTCAGAAACAAGAATCGTGCGAAACAAAATGTGCACTGATCTTGAAAGTTTCATCTTTCTTCTGATTCAGTGAAATGGATAACTCTTAGGAAGTCTCAGTTCATGCAAACTTCTGGCGTAGAGCTATGCTTCTCCATTTGTTGTCTTCTCGGTGTAGTTGTAATGATATTTTCAGGGTGATGGAACTTTCTTCAAACTTTCCTTGGCTTTACAGTTCCATGATTTCTCGCAGACTAGTGAAACCGTATATATCAATACTTTTGATATATATTCGAGTTCTGACCTGATTTTCTTGGTTGGAACGTAAAATCATTTTTGTGTAGCAATGCATGGGAATTTCTTCACATCTCAGAGATACAATCGATGGGAAACTCAAAAACCAATTGAGTATGCATAAAATAATTGCTATTTCATTGTATTGCTATATCTCATGCATGTTTCCAGGAACTTCGGAAACAATGTCAAGAATTTGCCACTGCCTTGTTGGACCACACAAGAAGTTCGTATGAATTAGAAGTGCTATTAAATCATGATCCTACTGGACCAGCTTTTGAACATGGAGAACGTATGCATCTCAATCGACTTAAGCTAGCAGTTAAACTTCGACAGAAAAAAGTGAGTATCTGATCATCTAATCTCTGTGAATACCCAAAGTTATCCGTATGATCGGAAGTTAAAAGAATACACCATTAGAAGATAATCCAGTCATCACATTCTCCAGAAGATAAATCCGTCTAAAATATATTGCGTGCGATGGAGCTCTTTTGGGCACTCAATTCGAATCTCATACACCTTATCATAGTTAAGTTTCTAAGAAATCCTTGTTTTAGTTCGTAGCTCATCCAAATGTTCAACAACTTCTGGCCTCGATTTGGTATGAAGGCCTCCCTGGATTCCGACGGAAAAATATGATGCTGCAAGCCTTTGAGATTGTTCGCATCGGTATCTTGTTCCCAGTTTTTAGTGTGGCCTACATCATAGCTCCTCACAGTGTCATTGGTCAAACTATGAGGAAACCATTCATCAAATTCATCTGTCATTCAGCGTCTTACTTCACTTTTTTATGTGAGTACAATCTCTTGAAAGCAAAAAATATCTGAAGCTATAGGAACCACTGTTGATATCGCCAAAAATTGATGATGAGTGTTGAAATTGATATCACGTATAGGTCAAGAACCGTTTCCGAACCCCAGACTGTTCTCATTTTTTAATTGTCAGGAATCCCATTATTTCTTCAAATCATTGAAGGAGCTCTAAAAAAAATTTTACTACCATGAATCACTAAACATGAGAACATCTCCAAATCTGAAATACTGATAGATCATTCTTTTATTTTCTTGCAGTCATGTTAATATTGGCTAGTCAAAGGATAGAGAGTGTCATTGGTTCCTGGGCAGGTTTTGATTTGTCAGATTCTGAAGTGGAACCAACCAAAAGAGGTGCTGCGCCAACGATAGTGGAATGGTAAGGAATTCCTGATCAGTTAATAGCTTCCATCCTATTCAGGTAAAAATTCGCGTCTGTTTTCAATTTTTCATTGGATTCATGAATCTCAATCTTATTTTTATCCTACGACGATTCGAACTGCAACAATAGCATTATCATTCGTTAACCTTTCTTGTATCTTTTTCTAGTATTAATTTGTTTTAATAAACCAAGATTTCACTCAAGACTCTATAATCACGAATTTATCGTTCATCATTGAGATTGATATGTTTTCTCAATTCTCAATTCATATTGGACCATTGAGCGTCTTGATTTTGCTATACTATCATTGATTTTCCCACTAAAAGATCTTGTAATATCCCGTATTTCGTCCACAGGATCATTCTTGCGTGGGTGTCAGGATTAATTTGGTCGGAAGTGAAACAGCTGTGGGATGTTGGTCTCGAAGAGTATGTGAACGATATGTGGAATGTGATTGATTTTGTTACGAACTCGTTATATGTTGCAACAGTTGCATTACGCGTTGTAGCTTACTATAGGGTACAAAAAGAAAATGAAGGTCAGGAGCCAGGCTCAGTGATTGAGTTACAACGTGAGCAGTGGGATACGTGGGATCCAATGCTCATATCAGAAGGACTTTTTTCTGCAGCTAATATATTTAGGTACGTTCGATCCCCATTATCGGATGCAAGCACCAATCTGTTTAATTTTCAAATTTTTCAAATAGTCTATCTCAGAGGGAGTAATTTTGAACAAAGATAAATTCATGATTCTACCTCTTATTGATTTTCCTTTTGAAGAGAATATGCTTTTATCCATTGCCCAAGCGTTTATAGGATAATTCATAGAAGGTCGAATATTCTCCCCAAACTACCCTGGTAGAAATTGTGAGCATTTTTCGGCCAAAAACTGGCCAAGTCTAACCTAATTTCAATGTCACTATATCTATATATTGCATGGGTGGCCAACAAAATTGTTCACATTCCTACCAGGGTAGTCTCTTCGAGAATGATCGATCAAATTTGTTGAGTAGACTGATCCTGAGAATCATAGCTACTATATTCGCCCAATTATAAGACGCACTCATAGATAAGATGCACCCCTCTCTTTTGGAGAGGAAATCGGAAAATGATAAAAACCTGTAGATAAGACGAATCCGTAGATAAGACGCACCCCTGATCACTGGGACCAGACTAAACGATTTCAAATATAACCGGGAACATGAAGAAACGAGAGGGATTCATTTATATTTATCGAAATACATTTATTGTCAACTCCATAACACTCACTACTTGGTAACAAACTGTTGAGCTACTGAAATTTGACAGTCTACTGATGTTATTGAATGCTGATGGAATTTTGAATATCATATACATTTGCGATGTGGCAATTCTATTATGACGATTACTTAGTACTTGAAGTAATTGGAATTCGTACTCAAAGTCAAACATACATAGAACTGGGCGTACGTTCACGAACGTTGACAAGTACACAGTTTCAAGACTACACAGCTGAGTTTAGCGGTTTCCCACACATACCTGGCGCATCTTATTCACGAGTGCTGTCGGCAGTTTTGCCGTTCAGGAAATATTAAATACCTGTAGATAAGACGTACCCGTAGATAATATGCACCCCTGTTTCGGAGTGCTCAAAACTGATTCCTTTGTGCGTCTCATACTTGGGCGAATACGGTAGTTGTCATTCAGAGGCTTGGCTGCTACTCAGCATTCAACTAAACCCAAATTTTCCTTGATTTCAGTTCGTTGAAGCTAGTGTACATTTTCTCGGTGAATCCGCATCTGGGACCGTTGCAGGTTTCACTTTCGAGAATGGTGATGGACATAATGAAATTTTTCTTCCTCTTTGTACTGGTGCTTTTCGCATTTTCTTGTGGTAAGTGAAGTAGGAAATTCCGACGTCGTTTTCCATACATAATGACATGAAGTTCAGATCAGTGTTCGGAATGGAAAAGTCCCAGTGGCTCGACTCCCAAATCTTTTCTTTGAAGTCCACAATTTTACCAATTCTCCATTCCCAGATTGAATTTTGAACATTGATAGAACTATGCGTAATTTTGGCCATCTTACAACTTACACAGAGTCCATTCCATTCTTAGGTCTCAACCAATTATTATGGTATTACGCTGATATGGAAAAGAAACGATGCCCAACCGCAAACCCACATGGGACGGGCAACTCCAATGCTGCATCGGATCCCAATGCTTGCATCGTTTGGCGCAAATTTGCAAAGTGAGCTATATTTATTTCGGGATCTATTTCATCGAAAAACACTCGTAGAATGATATTTGCAACATACTCGGATAATTTTTGGGTCATACATTGTGACTGGTCCAAGTTTGATTATCCGAATAATGTTCTATCATTGAAAATGAATCTTATTTGCAGCCTCTTCGAAACGGTGCAGACATTATTTTGGGCAGTTTTCGGCCTAGTTGATCTTGAAAGCTTCGAGCTGGATGGGATCAAAGTTTTCACAAGATTCTGGGGCATGCTGATGTTTGGCTGTTATTCCGTTATAAATATCGTGGTTCTCTTGAACTTACTCATCGCAATGATGAATCATTCCTATCAACTGATTTTCGTAAGTAGCTCGGATTCCACTTTCGCCATATGTTGTCTCTTCCTCAACATATTCTATGATTTTTGGCTTATCAAAGAACGGGAACAAACAAAATTGACCTAATTTTGAAAAGTCTATCCTGAATCTACACCATGAACTTTTGGAGCTTGAATGACTCACGGAAGAATCTGATTGATTCAAAAGATTTTAAGGCCACATGGAAATAATTCATGATAATATAACATTTCTCACGTTTTTCCCACTCTATGAATCATGAGAGTTCAAAAATAGTGGACTTGACTTGGAATTATCATCCGATGACCTAAATCTCCTGCAAACTACTCTCGAGTATTCTCAATCCCTTTATTTCATTCAAAATTTTCTCTTCAAAGGAACGAGCTGATGTAGAATGGAAATTCGCTAGGAGCAAGTTATGGATAAGCTATTTCGAAGAGGGTGGCACAGTACCGCCACCTTTCAATATCATTCCTACACCCAAGAGTGCCTGGTATGTTGTCCAATGGGTCTACAGGAAGCTATGCGGACACAGCCGAGCTGCAAAGAAAGAGCACATGCGTACCATACGAGTCAGTATTCAATACTTTGATCTGAGTCTATAAATTCTGCTAGTTGATGTTGAATCATATACTCTGCCCCCATCACACATAACTTTTCATGATGAATCTCGTTACAATCACGTTTCGAAAGAAAAAAAATCAAAACACTTCCTGTTTCGTTGGCTAGTACTTCATGGTTTTCTCAATCATCTCTTCCATGAATTCGTTGAATCACAATTAATCCTCCAGATTAATCAATTTTGTGGAGTCATGATTGATCTACATTGGGACAGGCAGTTTCAGAATTTCATGAAACGTGTTTAACGTCTCAGCATGATTATATTACTCCATAAGATGGAAAATACTACTGTCATACGTCAATTGCGTATTCAGACAGCATATTCTTGAGACTTTCATGAGAATTTCATTTGCTGCATTGTATTTGCACAGCGGAAGGTGAAGCAGGCTTCTGAGAGAGATTTCCGTTACCAAGGCATAATGCGAAACTTGGTACGTCGCTACGTGACTGTGGAACAACGTAAGACGGAGAATGAGGGTGTTACGGAGGATGACGTGAACGAGATCAAGCAAGACATAAGTGCATTCCGTTGCGAGCTCATCAACATCCTTCAGAAATCCGGAATGGCGACGGATCACACCTACGGAACGGGTACCGGTGAGAGTAGAGCAACCCATCGAGGAGCTCATAGAGCCTCGAAAACCAAACACCCCTTCTATCACCATTTTACTGACTTTCTCGCTCTATCTCGCTCTTGTATCAAATTATTCATACCTATTATAAATATGATCTGATCCATTCCTTGTATTTTATTGGCAATACTCAAAGCTTCATCTGACTATTCTAAACCTCTAGTTTTGTGAACATGATAATATCTGACTTGTTGAATGAAATTAGTTTTGGTGGTAACGGGTTGTCTGGTGGTAAGGAATATGCTTGAATCACGATAAGCGGACAGATGATTGGTCCAGCTGATATATATTTTTTTGAGGATTGTCTGCGAGGAAATTGCTCAAGAAAAGTTATGTAGTGGAATGAGTGACCGCATTCACTCTTGTAGATTCAATTCAGTAGAAAATGTTGATGATCTTCTGGATGTCTTTGGAGCTACATCATTCTCTGACGATTTCTGAAAGAAATTGTGAAGGTGTATTTTTTTTTCTTGGGCAACATTGATCGAATTCCTGGACCAACGATATTTATGGCATAGTTGTGACAGTGACCGATGGAATCATAGTGCAAACTCAATCCATCTAACTCGAATGTGATGAATTTATATTGACATTTAAAACCTCAGTGAAGACAATGAATGATTGAAATATTGATGGATAGCATTTGTAGATGATATTTTAAATCTCGATCAAAGATGAAAAATCAAGCCAAATCCAAGTTCAGATTTCATACGAGAACGCGCAGGACTGATTGGACATATCAAGAGCAGAATCCAAAAATCATCAGGAAAAATGGTTATAATTCCATATCGTATGAGCTATTCTATGACGAAGTTCTGATTCAGGAAATTCTTCAAGCTCTGCTCCTGGTTCTTCTGGTGTCGATGGAATAGTCTTGGGATATTGTTGGAACGATCATGATTCAAGCATATTGGATTGTTCAACCCCCTCCCATTAATTGAAATATGTTGCATCGTGACATGAATGGTTTTTCGAATTGTTGGAGGAATGACCCTATTTATTGTCGAGTTATATCGTGTTTCTAAAACAACATTTCAACCCTTGAAGTCAGTAGGACAGGTAGTTCTTATGCAATAGAAAAATGCTCCCGAATTAGATAGCACTTTGTAGCAGAATTTGATGGTATGACGAATTGATTATATTCCTCATTCTTTTCTTTCATGAAACGATTTTAGTCACTTGATTTGCGCCAGTTCTTTCGGGTTCTCATTGTTGATACGAAGGTAATGAGGCTGATCCATATGGTTCCCGGAAATTTCAATTTGTTCCTATTGCATACGGATATACCTGTCAAGGACTATTAGATCTTTCTAAATAATGAATGGTTATATTGAAATAGATTGAAATATTAAATTCCCCAAAGTGATATCTTGACGATGATTTCTCCTTGTATAGAGCATGTGGCATGCAACACAGAATTTTCTATACTGAATGTAAAGGAATGAATTTTATAAATAGGTATGTTCGATGATCTTGGATAGATTGAGTTATGTGTAATTCACTCAACAATTGTTTTTCTCGATCAAGAATGCCTAGAAACTTTGATTTCCCGACAGTTATCCTGATTAGCATGGAAAACATTGTATTCATTTCCATTTCAGATTTCAAATCTGTCTGAAGTTTTCTTTCATGAGTCCACATTCATGGTTCAGTATCTTTGAAACAATTCAGATTGTTGTACCGGAGCTTCCAGATTAAAAAGGCTAGAAAGTGGGATGGGTCGTCTCCGTGATCTCATTTGGATCTTAGTATTCAAATATTCACAACACACACAAAAGAACTTCTTTGAACAATTTTGTTTGTTAGGAACTTCTGTTTTCTTTTTTGATCTTCCTCGCAGGAAACACACGAAAGAGGATAAAATGCTTTAGCGAAACGTACAAGGCTTTCAAATTTCTTAACATAAGATAATCAGTATACTCATCAAATCAACGCCACGAAGTGACTGTCGAAAACGATAAAAAATATCACACCGATCGGTTCAATAACTGTCCCTCATCTACTCCCTCTAATCCTAATTTTAGTCTTTCTTACAGTAGAAGCATGCTCATTGAGTATTTGCCTGGGGTTTGTTTTCCATATGCTGTAGACGGTAGCGTGAAAGAGTTATCCGTAGGTGTGGGAGGCAAGAAAAACCGTCAGAAGGAGCGTCGGCTGATGAAAGGCTTCAACATCGCACCACAACCAAGCGGTAGCGGGACTCTGCCCCCCGTTGCCGAATTCATCGCAAGTCTGCGGGACCAAGAGAATGAGCGAACACCAGATGAACATCAGCATCACCATGAAGTCTTTGGAAGCACTCTTAGTGGTATCTTCGGTTCTGCTTCCACTCCTAAACGCAATCCACACCACATCAGCACCAACAGTGTCCCTGGACTAGCTTCCCACCAGCGTCAATCTCGAGACAACCAAGACGGTTCTAGGAAAAGAAGATGGGGTACCCTGATAGAAGCGGCCAAAGCTGGAAGAGTCTCTAGACTTATTGGTGAGGATGAAACTAGCGTTGTCGAATTGGTCGATATTCATTGTAAAAATTTTGAAAGAAAAGTTCAACCATCTGATTGACCTTCTGGAGAAAACAGCTAGCAAGAGGCTGAACCTAATCAGAACTTGTTGAATTTCTAATCAAATTTTCTTGATGAACCTTTGGATCCATTAGGTGGTCTTCTGTTTTTTGTCCCGAATCTAGAGAATCTTTTGTCTCGGGTCTAGGAAAAAGCCTTTATACAATCTTCAATGTTATTGAAGTAAGGTGACGTCCAACCGAGAAACAATTTTGCAACCAATTTTTAAAGAATTGTCTGAGTTCATAGAGCACAACTCGTATTTGGGAATTTTTATCAAGCTTGTATTCGATAAGAACCCAAATGCTCACGCGAGATTACCAGGGGTGCCCCGGCATATTACACGCCCTCAAACCGTGACTTCTCTTATGGTTTTCCACTAAACACAAATTGAGTCTCCCAAATCCACTTCAGTTAGAAAGTGAGTCATTTTACATTAATTTTTAAAAATTTTCAAATATCGGGAATGCAATCAGTCTCGTATGCGTTTAATACCAACTGCGCCTCATTGCAAATAAGTTTAAAAAACTGAAACAGCTTTTAAAAAAACTGAGACATGCTTTCACATTCGCGAAATTCGCTGTAATTTATAGTTAAGCAATGATTATTGTAAAAGCACCCAGATCACCTGCCGCTAGCTCGGCAGCTGACCTGGGTGAGTGACTTGAGTCTAGCTCGGCTAGTGACCTGAGTGTTTTTATAATGATGATTGCTTAACTATAGATTACAGCGAGTTTCGCAAATGTGAAAGTGACTCAGTATTTTTGAAAGCTGACTCAGTTTCTCAAAACTGTTTGCCATGGGGTGCAGTTGATACATAACGCAAATGAGACTGATTGCACTCCTAGTAGTTTTTAAATGAGGTGAATTTGGAAGACTCAGTTCGTGTTTAGTAGAAAACCACAAGGGAGGTCACGGTTTGAGGGTGGAAAATATGCCGGGGCACCTCTGGTCGCGAGATTAACTCTGATTGAAGATACATTATCAACACAGAAGTTCATTGACGAGAGAAGACAATGTACTAAAAGCAGATGAAATGTTCGAATCAGAATGATAATTTACGGCTTGTGTTCAAGGTCCACTACCTAGGCTTAGCCTTTTAAAATTACGAAAAAGAATTATTATTGTGCCTGAAAAAAAGACGGAAATCTGACCACTCGTATCTCATTTGCAACTGCTCTACCTAAAATTTGTTATGGATGTATTCTAAATTATCTGGTTTGAGATTTCCAAGTATTCAAGTATTCACGTCTTCTTTCTTTCTAGGCCGATCTCATTCGGAAGACTCTGTATATTCTCCCGCATCGGATGATGGCGGGTCTCGTTCAGAGGGGTCAACAGATTCCAAATCTTCTCTGGAACAGACAGCACATGATTCTCACTCGCATCACTCTCATCACCAATCACATCATTCGGGTTCACACCACCATCACCATCATCAGCATCATCAACGTCAACCACCGCAACAGCAACAACAACAGAATCAGCAACAGTCTCACCACGAAAGTCACCATGTATTCAGCGCGCTAGGCCCGGCACTGGCAGCTCTTCGAAGAAAGCGCAAAAAGTTTTCAGCCTCTCGAGCATCGACTCCAGTGATGACTACGAGCAGTGGAAATAATAGCGCATGCACCTCCACAACTATCGAAAGTGTGGCGCAACCAATAGCGCCGGCATTGTCGTCCTCTCGTGCAGCGAGTAAGAAGCAGCTTCAGCGCGCCAGTAGCGTACCAACTCGTAGTCCTGAGCCCACTTTACTTCAATCAGCGCCTCCACGACGACACGAAGCCACACAGAGTCAGCAGCCCAGTCTTGATGAGACGCCCAGCAATAATGGCTCCAAGGATCAAGGTTAGATGATTTTCTCGGAATGAGCAGTTGTTCGTGTTTCGACACTCACAAAAATTTGCACCCAAAATTGTGTTCTCTATATCTATCCCCAACAGCTCTTGATCATAGCCTGTTTGATTGAGATGTTTCCGAAAAAATAATTGGAGAGTTTCATAAGAGTGGAGCAGAACAGTTCCAATTGTGAACTAACAGAGAAATCAAACTCTAAATGACGAACAAATTTTTCTCAGGCTTTGCTAGGGCATGCGCTCATGAAAGTTGTGAGGTTCTTGCGTGAAATGTCTGAATGCGCTTTGGATAATTGTTTTGGTACTGTTCGGTAGGTCATTTGAAGATAATTTGATACTTGATGTATTACAATGATTTGAATACCATTCAAACTGCTTATTTGCATGGAGGAGATCGAAGAATTGCTGTTCGTGCAATCGGAATATTTGCGAATGATTGCATATGAAAGTTCTTGTCCAAAATATTTTTTTACTCGAATTACGGATCACTATATTATTCATTAGAAAGCTCGTATCTCATAGACTTTTTATGAGAGTTTATGATATGATTGGGTTGATATACTTTTGGAGATGAGATTTTGACCCTATTTTTTCTTGAAATTATGAAAAGAGCATGCATAGGAGTAGAATCTTTGGTTATTTGATTCGATCTTGAAGGAATTGATTGAAAAAAGTATTATGGTCTAGGCTGCTTTTGAAATAAGAAGCTAAGAGACCCAAAACATGATATTCGATGGAATGGTAACTGAAGATATTATAGCATGCAACTTCCAGCGTTCTTCCTGTGGTTGAGTGGTATTTTGTTTCACTTCTTAGGAATGTTATAACGTAGATTCTGTCGTTGACTCGAGAATACTTCTTCTGACTATGCAGGAAAGTGATCCCTCTCTTAGAATGCTGATTATCGTTTGTAGACTCATTAGGATTGGTTTTCATGCCCGTGAATAGGAAATATCCTCAAAATTATTCCATCTCATCTCGAATTATCTCTTTAGCTTAGGAAAAAACCTTGACAACATCAGGAGACGCAAACCATAATACTCTTCCTGGATCATGTGAACAATTTGAAAAAAAAAATTCGAAGTTAGATAAAGAATGTGTAAGCGAAGCCTCCCCAGAAATCTAATGTTTCTGACATTATTTGCCCCGTATAAGATAATTAGAATAAAGGAGCCGTTTGTTTGTGCATGTTTAGACTGCAAAGATTTAATAAGTATAAATTTCATCAGTTTTATGAGTATTCAGCATGGCAACTATACTGACAGTATTGCTACCGACTGCTATTCTCAATGAGTAACGATAAATACAGTAGTCAGTATCTGTGTTATGTTTTGCGTTTTTGATGAAAATTAAAACTATTTTCTCGCGTGTGTAACTAATGGTTAACTAAATCTCGCCTACAATGTTTGAAAATAACCAAAATCTATCGATCAATGTGTGAGATTGGAATCTTGTAAACTAGTTTGTTACTTTTTGTGAGTGTCTAAGATGAGAGTTGTTATCTATTACAAAGATAACCTTTCTACTGCTTGAGCTTCCAAAGAGTGAAACAATTCCAGGTGGTGGTGCAGCAGCGACTGCAGTAAGCTCAACTGTTGACTTGACTCCTTCGACGACAGAGGAGAGCGTTCTGAGCGTCAGTACTATTAGCGCAATCAAACGAAATGGTTCCACACAAAAACTGCCTCCAGGTATTGAGCCTATCACTGGACACGAAGGTGAAACTCCAGGGGGTTGGCTATGAGAAGTAATTGTTTTAAGAGTGAAATTTTATCTTGTTACAGAGCGTACAAAATTTGAAAGACTGCAAGGCATTGAAATTTTTCTTGTACTGGTTAGCGTCGTCAGTGCATTTTCATGATCTTCCTCAACTCAAGCTCATTTTCTATAATCAAATAGCCCAGGGCATTCAGAATGCGACCGTGTGCGATTGTAATTCATGGTTTCAAATCTTGAAAGTAATTGTGTCGGCTGATCGGAGAGGATTTTCTTTTAATCCTGTACTCGTAATAGTCAGCTGCAATCCTTGATCATGTAGTAGTTTCTTGGTAAGTCATGAACTAATTTTCATTGGGATGAATGAATGCCAAATCCCATTCCAAAGCTATGAAGATCTCCTCCATTTAGAATGAGCAGTGACGAATGGTTTATTCAAAGATATACGATCCAAAAGAGCAGGCGAAATCATCTCTGAATTTCTCAAAGTAAGGTCATCCGCAGTCAACTGACTCATACCCTTACAGTATAGACGAAAATATTCATTTGCGATTTTCGAATGAAATTATCAGACTGTGTTTCATGCTGACTTGTAAGATACATTACGCAGAAAATGGCTAATGTGTTTTAATCTCTCCTATTAGACATTTTTGGGGCAGTCTTCAGGTTTTCTCAAGAATGAAGATTGGGAGATTTTTTTGGCTCCATTTTCTGACCCAGAAGATAGTTGTGGAATGTTATCTAGTCAAATCACTAACGGATTAGCAATGGGTTTCAAGAGTTCTTTGGATCTTCTATAAAAGAAAATTTGAATGTATAATTATCCAATTGTTATAGTGCCTTTACGTCAGGGGATTAAAGCATTCTAACACTTTTCTCCGAAACAAAAGTCACTGTCTTATGACATTATTTCTCAGGAAAGACGCACCATTCTAGTCCTGCATTCATCATAAAAATTTTGTATTCCAGTCAGTGTAACAACTATCATTGGAAATTATTAATATTGACTCACACCAATTTGCGAGGACCTCGAGATCAGTTGGTTAAAAAAATGCAGTGGAACCCCAAGGTCGGGAAATCTTGACTCACAGGTTATTTTGTTTCTCAAATTACTGGGAATGATGTTCTGTCTACAATTTGCTCCACATTAGGCATGCCACAATTGAGACCTATTGTATATGATTTTCTAAAGAAGGAGTTTGACTCAAATTTGGTTTGACAGAAAAGTATGAAATTTGGTATAGTGGTAGATTACTATCTCAAACCACCCCAGTTGGAATTTCAAGGGCCTTCATAGCCGGAGAGGAGAGATCTAGGCATTTTTGTAAGAGTTGATTTACACGGTGGCTTGTGAGAAATGAAGAGTAAAGTAATGTCTACCGTACAGATTTCCACGGAAGTCAGTCCATAAGCGGGAGTCAGGGGCGACAATGCACGGAAAACACTTAGAAAAAACAGACCAACGATCCAGAGCCCACGAACAAAAATGTAAGCCTCCGTGGCACTTATTCCTGCGGTCTCGAGATTAGATTGTCGTCTGCTGCGTGCATTCATTATACCTACATCGCAGGCGGAAGGGAGTTAAGCATGGGTGTAATCTCCACTTGGACTCATCATTACCGCTAGTACTGCCTTAAGGTACTTATTATTACTGAAAGAATTTTCAAACCAATGAGAGATATCACTCAACCTAGAACGAGCCATGTTGATAGTGTATATTGTATAACTGTGATTCATAATTACTCAAAAAAAAATCAAAAGAACTGCATTTGGCTGATGAAGATTCTAGATTGCTCAACCTCTCAGGACTTGCGTGAAGAAAGAACAATTCCCAAAGTTTACATGCATAATTAATTTAGGTTTCAGGAATGCTATGTTCCTCTCATAATGTACAATCATATTTCATTCATCCGATTCATAGATGAAAACACTCATTCACTCATTTATTGACATCTTAAGGTCATCATCTGTACATCACATCATTCTGTAGGAAATGTAATTATCGGGTCTATGAACTTTGCGATGTACCTTACTTCGTACTTTAGTCAATCGGTCGTACCAAAAAATTTCCCGACGTTCATTCCACTATGATGGCGAATTTTCAATGAATTAGTCACTGAAAAAAGATCGGAATGAATTTGTAATGAAGATTGTAAGTATTGTGTGACTTGTAATGACCAAATAAATGCGAGCATTTTTAGGCATCGATGAACGCAGGATGGTTTTCATTCTCGATTTACTGATTGTCGATGTCACAGCACAGCATGGTGTGATTGCAAAATTGTATGGATGATTACAAATATTTGGGATCCTCGCATAACCGATAGACGAGAGGATATTGTATCAAAAGATTGTTCAAGTGAAGACTAAATCGCATTCACAGAAATTCGATGACGGTGAGATTAGGCAGATATCCAAGATAACAGGTGTTTACAAACTATTTCAGAGGGTAAGATTGGTACGTAGCTTCAAATGTAATATACTGCATGATTTGATTGGGAGTCTTTTCCATTTCAAAACTATTTGAATGAGCACAATTGTATGATTATATTATATTTCATATGATATAATATAGTATTATGTATTATAAAATATGATATAATATGAATGAGTCCACTATATCAAAAGGGCTATCCAGTGGAAAATCATCCAAGATATTTGTCTTTCAAAGTTCGAAGAGTTTAGCAGGAATGCGATAACGCCTGCAAGATGGAGCTCCAGCACTAAATTTTTAACTCACGAAAAATTGTTTACCACAGAACAAAGATCGAGGAATTGATAAGAGGGGCTGGTTGAAAACCCGAGGAGATTCTGAAATTGAGTGATTTCGGAATTATGATGATATCTGTGGCTGGATTCAGAATTGGGATTACTATCTCCGGAGCCCAGATTAAATCTTGATTTTTGAAAGTTAGACTTGTAAGATTGCAAATAAACAAAATTTTCTAGTCTTAGGAAGAGAAATTTATATATTATTTTTTCTTACGTATTAGGAAAAAAATATGTACCGGCTAGTGATTGCATATGTTATGTGGGCGAGAGAGGTGTGATTCGTGTTGATCACGGACTTTAGTACTGGAAATTATTCTTATCCAGATCAGAGTGATCAATTAATTGTTGTAATAGTTATAAGAAAAGGTTACTTTGAATCTATCTGACGATGGATGCATTTCTGGATAACATAAATCTCTTATACATTCTTACAATGGCATCGAAAATTTATTAACTTATAATAAATGGATCAAAATAAGAATGTACTGTAAGAGAAGACTCGTTGGTGGATCGAATGATCGAGAATAAAAATTTAGACTATTACGATATCTTATTATTTTCCATCATTTCCTAAGAAGGACGAAACATCTCCGTCGTGAAACTTTCGAGAAGAATAGCTGTGCCCCAAATGTGGAAGCGATACTCATGACTCAGAGTGTAACCCATCAAGATTCTGATTGCTATAATTCAAAAATTTGAATTAGGAACACGTATAGCCAAAGGTAGTGAAATGTTGAAATAGCAACATTCATGAAATTAATTTTGTAGAAATGAGCCACTTCTAAGAATTCTGTATGCAGGTACGAGAGATAGTGGCAATATTCTACATTGATCATCTTAGATTAAAGGATACATTTTTTGAAAGAAAACATTGTGTTTTGCTTGAGTCATTGTATCTAATTATTCATTCACAAATCATGTCGTGAGAGTGAGACATGATACGATCACGAAATCAATCGTTTTCATTCCATTATGTTATGGATATTCACAGAATGGGCAGAAGTATGTAGAAGATATTGGATCAATATTCGCGTCGATACGATTTTCTTTTATTTCTCGGTTTAACTATTCGTGAGACATATTCATCAAGTCTGATAAGTATGCTTTTAGATAAATCAATGATTGCTTTGGTCTTTCCATCGAAGTACGTGCAACTGATATTCTACATATGACTCGTAGTCATTGAGGATACAAGTGAGTCCAGATGATCCAATTTTTGTTATCGAATCCTTGCGCTGTACACAAATTAAGACGCAAATAAACTAGGTAATTGTACTCAACTCAAGGAAACTTTAAGATTTGTTTCATCTCGTTTTCCAAGTCACGGCAAAAATTCGAATCTTATTTACTGTATTGATCAAACGCTTAACATCTAAAAGAAACGTTTAGTCTCTTATGGCCACCAGATATGAGTATTGAAGTTTTGGAGACTTCAAATGTTTGTTCATGGCATCTCATTCATCATCACAAGGTGCAAGCTGGCACCGAGCTCGTCGATATAAACGTGCGGGACAAGGTTTGCCTCCGTTCTCGGGATGCCGCTGAAAAAAAGGAACATATGATGATTATTTACTTCATTCGGTAAGTGTTCCAGGAAAATTTGAGATAGAGTCTTCAAATGACTTGGGATTTCTGATTTCAACATTCCTTAAGTAGCCTATATTTCCACAAAAATGTTTGGTTACCAAATAGCTACTATATGGTGTGGGAGTGACATCAAAGACTAGAGTGAATTTCGATACTAGGGCGGGAATGTTGGCCTTTCCGAACCAAGTGACATTTTTTAGACAGAGCCAGAGGCTTGGGTCGGAATTATTTCGAAGATACGAAAGCCATTCCGCCCGAGTGTCGTATACTATTTTTTCATCTCCTGTGTGAGAAAGAAAATCAAAAAATCTTACACGGAGAAGTCACATTTCCTCACAGAAAAAGGATCACTCATATCCGAATCGGAGCAATTTGACACTTCCTTACCGTGATTTTCCGCGTGCTAGTCACTTGACCAACTCCGCATAAAACATTACATGGTGTCCATGGAGACCATTCAGAGACTTCACAATCAATTGGAGTAGAAACGTATGACGGTTCTTGTAGTATTTGTTGATTCGCACGATCGTTGTACACATGGCTTGGTTCGTAATCTAAAGATTGGCTTGGAGGTTGGCCATCACTAAGACTGTCTCTCACCTGAAAAAGTGATACGTCAAAATTCAGCACGATAGTTTGATCTTGACTATTTCTGAGAACAATTTGAACTTCCCCCCATTAAACGAAATGTTTAGCTTGATCAGAAATCTCATTTCAACACATAAACACAGAGAATAAAGAAATACATTACTCACAACGCTACAAACTTTCATACATTCTTCTTGTGATCGGAAATTGTTTCTGTTACCACGACAGCCTCCATAGATAAAAGGTATGCAAGTACGTTTTTGTGGATTGAAACTCCAATGTTCAAAGTAACCACGGCAGGGCCCCTTATCGGTCTTCTCCATACAAACAACTAGACAAGAGAAGGAGCTATTAGTCGAAAGAAAATATTAGAGAAAAAATTGTCATGATCAGCATTGTACTTTGATCTAACATTAACACGTTCACGGCGGAGGTAAAATCACGATCACGGTCTAGATTGCGAGAGAGTACAAATATGCGTTTCAGCACTTCTAGAAGTCAAACCTTTCGGAAAATCATCAGTTTGACATCTGTTTACATCATTCCTATGAATTTTACTGGGCACCATCGGTGAGGCCCATCGCACACAGAGTTGGTAGCCATCTTTCTGTCCGGGTCCTACCGATGAGACCCAAAAAAATTTCCTTAATGTGAAGAATATTTATGAGGGTATCCATTAGTGTGAGGCAAATCGTCAAAATAGACGTAAGCTCCAATATCTTCCCCAGGCATACATTTATTGTCACCATGGTCACAATAAATGTATGCTTATGCATAGTTTTGACGCGTTTCAACGCATATTCACTGCTGAGCCTGATTTTGGGCTGCGGTTCATTGACGTGCTTCAAACCCGTTCAAGGACGAGAAGTTATAAACTAAATCCAACCATCTTTTTCCATATCTTCAATGCCAAGCATTTTTCAGTGCATTCAGTGGAGTATGCTGTTATATACGACAGAGCAGAAACTGTGCTTCAGAGAACCCATATTTTTGATTTTACTGAAACTTTTTTTCTCTCGGAAATGTATATAAGTTTACTCAAGTGAGGTTCGATAATTTCCAACTTGTTCAAATTGAGATACGTTGGAAATTTCCGCATTCAAAGGGAGTGATCTGCTGATAATCTCTTGATTTCGGTATTAATGAATAAATTGCGTAAAGAATAGAAATTGTGCAAGAACTCTCACAAATTAAGTCCGATACTGAAACGATATGTACACACGTTTGTTACGACAATTACAACAGAAAACGAGTGTGAAATAGGCCATTAGATATGATCCCGCTGTTAGGCGTGAGCTGAGATTCAGTGAAAAGTGGGACCCAGGTGGAGCCCATCGCACACAAAGAAAGACGCGTGGGCCCTACTCATGGGATCCATCGCAGTAAACATGTTAATCTGATTATCGTACCTTTAGCAGTAGCAGTATTGAATGTGCAGTCCGCCTGATCAAGGCAAGGCTGATGCTGAACTAGCTGAATCCTATTTTCACACTCGTGTTGCAAGCTTGGTAATACAAGTAACAGCCTCGTTCGAGTTTTGATTCCTTTGCCACACGAAACACTGCAAGGTGACCATTCAGACCACTCGGAAACCTTTGGAGACATGGAGACATTCGAATGTATAGCAATTAATATTCCTGATCGGTGGAATATTTTAGAATTAATTTCAATGAGAGACAATGATACGAATTTTCAGCGACCAGGTCGGAAAAAACTGAGATTTAGTCCGGGTGCTGGGGGGGGGGGGCGCCTCCGAGTATGCAACTCGTGTTCCAGAAGGTCTGACATTTTTCTCAAGTATTATGAGGCGCTGAGTTGATTTCACGAGGTTGTCAGCCAGCAAATTCCGGCAATTTTTATTATCAACAACTTCTAGTGCAAAATTATGGTTTTTTGCAAAAAACTCGTGAAATATGCATTTTCACGGAAAATATGTGGAGACTAAAGTTGCAGAACACAAAATTTCCTACAAAAATGATTATCATAAATTTCCCGGAAAACTCGAGCCTGGGGCGGGAAATGTGCGAAAACCGTTCCGCCCGTTTAACATGGGTTTATATGGGGCAGCCGACGCAGCGCTAATGAATTACGCTGCCGATTTGACAGTTGTCAATTTCGGTCTGGGTGACTAAATGCATCTTGAAGAGGATGGAATTTCCTTAAGAATGGCACAGGTCGTCTCTCACTAACTACGAACCTTTCCAGTGTGGAGCGAGAGAAAGAGAAAAAGTGTCGATTCTGAGCGCCACGCGACCGCATTTTTACTGCGAGAATGGTGTTTTGACACACTTATTCTCTTTCTTTTGAGCCATGTCTGTA
Source organism: Eretmocerus hayati (assembly GCA_029851415.1). Taxonomy (NCBI): domain Eukaryota; kingdom Metazoa; phylum Arthropoda; class Insecta; order Hymenoptera; family Aphelinidae; genus Eretmocerus; species Eretmocerus hayati. Next base: position 139,586,004 of record CM056742.1, read on the forward strand.
CAATTTTGAAGGAAATTTCATTTTTTAAGATGCACTTGATTGGCTAACAGCAAATTGACAACTGTCGAATTGGCAGCGAGTGGCAGCGAGTTTAGTGGCGCTGCGCCGGCCAGCCCATACAAGTCCATGTTAAACGCGCGGAAAGGTACGCATTACCCGGTCCAGGCTTGGGTTTTGTGGGAACCTTGTAGAGTCCTTTTTGCAGGAAGTTTTACGTTCCTCGGCTTTGGTGACTCAGGAAATTTTCCGTAAGAATGCATATTTTCTGAGGTTTGAGCTAAAATCCGTAATTTTGCACTAAAAATTATTACTAACGAATAAATACCGGAGTTTGTGGGCTGGTGACCTCGTGCGATCGATTCAGCGCCTCAAAACAAAAAAAAAAAAAACTCTTTCAGACTTCCTGTAACCCGAGTTGCACATTCAGACTCCCCAGCGCCCGGATCAATTAGATATGATTCAGTGTCCAAAATAGAACAACATAGCATATTCATTCTAGTTACGGAAATTTTATATTCCTCACCTTGCAAATATCGTCTTCACGTTCTTCGGTACCAGCCACACAAGCTGGCTGCATGCACTTCTCTTTTTCCATTAATTTAACGTGGAAGCATTTCTTCCGCCTTGCAAGATTTCGTAATTTACGGTGTCGAGTTTTGAAGCCGATTCCACATGGTACACTGCATTCTGACCACTCGTCCCAAGCGGTCGTTTCACATTCACCCTCGTCGAGGCCTGGGAAAGGATTCTCATCTATGCTGGTTCCAGTTCCAGCATCTCTAGGGTTCGATTAGGAAATTTTGTTTTGTTTTGTGATGAATTACCGAAATGTTTGAATAAAGGCTTAACCGAAAACTTAAAAAGATGATTAGCTATCACCATAATATCTTGCTAATAATTTGCTTCATCTTGCATCGATGAGTTATGTCATAGTGGTATTGGTTCATCATGAATTCTACTACCATTTTTTGATCCGAAACCAGAATGAGCGAGATTGAGTAGTTCATGATTCCCGCATGACTTTGGAAATAAAAGGCAAAGAAAAAATTGTGAGGCATATTCGACTCTCGTTTGAATTGAACTTAGTATCAACCCACTCTGATTTCAGAACTTTCTTGACTCTGAAGGGGTTGTTGACAGGAGAGTTCATGTGTCAGGCGCCACATCAGTTCAGTTCCGCAAATCCCCCTTGTTTCATTCTTATAGCATAACTATGATTACTTCACATATCCTATGCATGAATGAGGAAGCAACTCACGAGCATTCTCCGGCTGGTGCAAGACACATTTCTTTTGATACAAGTTGTCGATTACATCCCATCATTGCAGCTTTTTCTGGAATCCTGTAACCTCGCGTTCGCATCCTTAGTCCTTTTCCACAGCTTACTGAGCATGCTGTCCATTCCGAATATTCTGTCGTCATGCATTCAGCTGTTCGTATGTAGAAGAAGACACGTGCAACAATGACATGGAAAGCAGGTAATTTCTAAGCGTTGCAATCGAAATGCGGTTACAAGATCATTAATATTTATCAGAAGAGCTCAAGCCAGTTAAAAAATATTCGAATCCAATCCAATTCCATACTACGCTGTGCTTAAAGTCTTGCTGAGGTGCATTTTCAGTTATGAAAAAATGGATAATTTTAAATCTTAAAATCATTCTTTTCCTCTAACCACTTGGATGCATTCATGCATTGGGAATCAAAAGAAAATGTTTGATTACGGTCAAATATTGATGAGTTTATTCACTCAATTCCTCAACACTCATTACAATCTGATAGAGAATTTGATGCCAGCAACAAGGGAGTATGGCCCAACATTCTACATGTTTGATTCAATGTCTTTGCATGGACTTCTCGCCGGATTTTGAGGAAGTCAATGAAGTCTCTCACATATCATCTCATTTTAACCATATTTGGACCACAAAATCTCCCAAACATGGTTCAAATTATTTACAGCAACTCTTAGTTCAAAAATGCTACCTTCATTGGTATCTTTAATTCTTAAAAATAAACGTGGAATGTACAATTCAAAAACAAATGCAGACTGACCATAAGATAATTCCAAATGCTCCCAGGTAAAACATTTCGACACCCTTTCTATCTGTGCTCGTTCTCATTTAACAGGTACATATAACAAGATAAAATTCGACTCAAAACTTACGTTTCTCAGTATCTTGGCTATTTTCCGCAGCCCCGAACTCAGCTAGTTGCTGCTCTAGATCCCGATCATCGCAGCTACGTTTCTTGACTTCTTCTCTGTTGATATATAATCTTGCTAGGGGTAGCATGGGTTTTCCACTTGGATCGTAAAATGGTGATCGGGGATCTTCTGGATACATGGTGGTAATAGGTTTCATGTATTCTCTTGGTCGTGTCTCTGAGTTTGGTGACATGTATGAGATACCATTATCGGTACCGGCATCCCAAGGATATAGATCAATTGTCATGCTTTTCATCCAAGTGCAATCAAGTAGGCAAAGATTGAGCTTGCTTACACCAACAACCCAATCGGGCGACGGGCCCAACATCGATGCCACTGAGAGGAGGGGATGTTTGCGATCCACCCTGATGCAGAGAATTCTTATCTAAGACCATCTTTCATGGAATTTGAGGGGTTTGAATTACTGGGTTCATATATGCAAATTATACCGATAAGGTAGATCTCATCGATATTTCGACTCTATCGCTCGATTTGATGAAATACATTTAATGAATGAATTTATCGTTCTTTCGAGCCACTTATAATCGTCGCGCTCAGGCGACGATCACAGTTTGACAAATGTCAAACTGCGACCTTCGAGGCTCCACTTTTATAGTGGCTGCATCACGAAGGGATTTTTTATTTTTTTGGATTTTTCAATTTTTTTATTGAAAGATTGGCCAAGAGATGAAAAAATTCTTCCTCGGGCGGGACTTGAACCTCGCAATCTCCGGTACTCCGGACCGGCGCCTTAACCAATTAGACCACCGAGGCGATTGCGTATTCACTCGCTCGGGGAAGCCTTCTCTCATCTCTTGTGCCAATCTTTCGATGCGGTCAATCAAGGAACCATGACCATTCAAATATGCAAATTATACCGATAAGGTAGATCTCATCGATATTTCGACTCTATCGCTCGATTTGATGAAATACATTTAATGAATGAATTTATCGTTCTTTCGAGCCACTTATAATCGTCGCGCTCAGGCGACGATCACAGTTTGACAAATGTCAAACTGCGACCTTCGAGGCTCCACTTTTATAGTGGCTGCATCACGAAGGGATTTTTTATTTTTTTGGATTTTTCAATTTTTTTATTGAAAGATTGGCCAAGAGATGAAAAAATTCTTCCTCGGGCGGGACTTGAACCTCGCAATCTCCGGTACTCCGGACCGGCGCCTTAACCAATTAGACCACCGAGGCGATTGCGTATTCACTCGCTCGGGGAAGCCTTCTCTCATCTCTTGTGCCAATCTTTCGATGCGGTCAATCAAGGAACCATGACCATTCAAATATGCAAATTATACCGATAAGGTAGATCTCATCGATATTTCGACTCTATCGCTCGATTTGATGAAATACATTTAATGAATGAATTTATCGTTCTTTCGAGCCACTTATAATCGTCGCGCTCAGGCGACGATCACAGTTTGACAAATGTCAAACTGCGACCTTCGAGGCTCCACTTTTATAGTGGCTGCATCACGAAGGGATTTTTTATTTTTTTGGATTTTTCAATTTTTTTATTGAAAGATTGGCCAGAAATTTTTTTATTGAAAGATTTCAATAAAAAAATTGAAAAATCCAAAAAAATAAAAAATCCCTTCGTGATGCAGCCACTATAAAAGTGGAGCCTCGAAGGTCGCAGTTTGACATTTGTCAAACTGTGATCGTCGCCTGAGCGCGACGATTATAAGTGGCTCGAAAGAACGATAAATTCATTCATTAAATGTATTTCATCAAATCGAGCGATAGAGTCGAAATATCGATGAGATCTACCTTATCGGTATAATTTGCATATTTGAATGGTCATGGTTCCTTGATTGACCGCATCGAAAGATTGGCACAAGAGATGAGAGAAGGCTTCCCCGAGCGAGTGAATACGCAATCGCCTCGGTGGTCTAATTGGTTAAGGCGCCGGTCCGGAGTACCGGAGATTGCGAGGTTCAAGTCCCGCCCGAGGAAGAATTTTTTCATCTCTTGGCCAATCTTTCAATAAAAAAATTGAAAAATCCAAAAAAATAAAAAATCCCTTCGTGATGCAGCCACTATAAAAGTGGAGCCTCGAAGGTCGCAGTTTGACATTTGTCAAACTGTGATCGTCGCCTGAGCGCGACGATTATAAGTGGCTCGAAAGAACGATAAATTCATTCATTAAATGTATTACTGGGTTCATTATTTCTAGAGAAGAAAAATAGAACCATCTCGTCTATTATTTCTATAATAGACAAGATGGTCTTAACAAGACTGCATCTTGAGGTGTATTGAGATATCATATGGATCATCAATTTGGAGAATAAGAGAACGTCTATAAATTACGTGATGGAAATATCTATTATTTTAGACAAACTCTCCTTTCTATAAGGAGTTTTGAATGAAGAGTTGCTGACTCATGAATGGAGTAGTGGAAAATGGGAGCCCCCCTTTTCTCCCCAATACCCTTTTGTAATTTATGGATGTACCCTAGGAATGATTGATTTATATTCCTCAGTCCATTTTCATGTCATTTAGAATTGGTTCTGTGGAAGTTCAATATTACTTTCTCATGTTGAAGATTGCAATGTCATGAAGGCTCGTTGACATGAAGATCTCTACAAGTACACCATGGAAAGTTTTGGTATGCCGCTTTTATTGGTGGGGAGAGCTTGGAATCAATACGCCAATCTCTAAAACAAAGCCTCAAAGAGTGATGACACCCTCTTCATTGCAAAAAAATTACAAGAAAAACAAAGTGAACTATGAATCCATGTGCGAGCCCGAATTTTTCATCCCAAAGAGTTATAGTTATTGATTGTCTTATCGGCACATACTTGAAGTCTGCTGAGGTGTTGCTGTTTACACGAGGATACCATAATCCAGGTGCTTTGATGTAAGTCCTGAGAAACTTGGCTTTGTTGCGTAGTTCTGCTTCAAGACCAGATGCAGATCCCCACTCGGCTAGTTGACGAAAACCATCAGTAGCGATATGATTACGGCCCCAAAATGAAAAATTTGTCTCGTGCGATGCGCCAACAACGTCACTAAAGTGCGTCAACCATGCCGATTCTGGGAAGTCTCTTGGATGCGTTATATTTGACCAAAGTCCTTCCATCACCAGCTGAACAAACAGAACAACATTTTCCAGGAATGGCAAATATCGCTGAAGCCATTACGACTATGAACTGATCATCACGAAACAAAAAGAGTTATGTAAATTTTCATACAAAAACTGTCGTTCTCTCTTTTTTCATACTTATTAGCAGCCACCCAGGGTATGCAAATTTATAATGGAAATGGCTCGAATATTCTCACTCATAAGCAATTCATGGATAAAATAAGACAGAAGCGTCTGGTAAAATATGAAAGATGAGTCTCGAAGGTAAAGTAGGCTTGGCGAGGCCATTTAAAAGAAAAAAGGCAGCATTTCTGCGCGTCGTCGTCTCACGAGTCAATTATCGACATTTCACAAAATCCATGAAGAGAGAAGGCCTTACGTAATGGCTTTTTAACAGAGGCAAGAACAGGGAGACAACAAACTTTATACTTGGCCTCGTCACAGGCACAACAGCGTAGCTCATCGAGACTCTCGGCCTCCTTGGCGCTCATTTCGCAGAAGGTCTTGTGAAGCTGAGCGTCCTCGGCGTACCAGTGATCGGGATTCTCAAGCACCATCGCCGTGAACATTACGCAACCGGAACCTGCGGGTGGAGCTCGCCACATAACTTGCACCTGAAAATGACATCATTATGAGAATGCAGTATATCGCACGAGCTTGATAATGAGCTCGTCACTAGTTTCAACAGATTCGTTCTTTACAAATTTCTGTCTGCGTGGTGCTTATCTATGGACTGGAGTCTCTAAGTGTGAGAACTAACGATCGAGTACTATTTACAGTTAATTTGGAATTCGAATTCTGATTAAATTTGTTGTTACTTACGATTTGCTCCCATTAGAACTTTTCAATTTGACCGATTCTTTGGCCTTTCTTTACTGAACTCTGAATACAGAATATCTATCTTTACCACTTTGAAGCATCTTTTCAACAAAGATTCGGGGTTAAATCATGGTAATCCATGTAAAAATTTCACGTAGCGTTGACGGAAAACCTTCACAGAATCCTCGACGAAGATCCAATAAATGAAATTGGAATTTTTATGTAAAAACTCCTGTTCCCAAAGTTTTTAAATCTCTAGTATTTGACTAGAAGAATAATAATGATGGTATCAATGTGTTTGAGTAATTTTTAAAAGGAAATTCAACGTTGGAATCCAAGATTTTGCCCCAGGATCTCATGAAAAGGAGAGGGAATGCACGTAACAATCAATGAGGGATTTTCACAGAAGATTTCCTCGGGAATTCTTATGTGTGGCTTTCCGATCTAGATATAATTTTGGTTATCAATACTCATTCCGCTGACGAATTCCATGTTTTATCATTGTTTCATAAGACTCAGCTCACCTCAGATTTTGGAAGATCAGAAACTTCAGAGATGGTATTCACGCAGTCTTCGTTGAACTCAATAAGAGAATCAGGAAAAATTTGGAAAAAGCCAACTCGAGCAGCTGGATTGAAAGGTTCATTCTGCGAATCTACTGATAACGTGAAACGAGTGAAATACTGCTCCCTTCCGTTAAGGTTGGAACCTAGAGAAATTATGTAATAAGAATTCAAATCATGAATATGCTATCTGTAGGCGAGAGTATTTGACTTTCGCAAACGCTCGTTTTTCAGTTTTCCGGGACAGAAAATTCAATCCAATGTTCTGCAGTAAAAATGTTGAGGAATATAGGATCTTTGCTCAAATCTATGCAAAATCTAGTTATTACCTTGGAGGCTGATGTGGTAGACAGCGTTTGGGATGTACTTGTCGTACTCGCCGCTGATAAGTATCCGATAACCACCGTCTCCAGGAAGTCTTTCGGCGGATGTTTGTTGGGTTGTCGGGCGTAACGGACATCCCGCTTTTGCCGTGGCAATGAACCACACAGCGATTAATACAGGCAGCATTTTCTGAAATACGGATGAGCGTGACTTCTCTCAAAATTTTGCCGGTATGCTATTCACTAAGGTTCCTGAGTTTTTCCGTTATCGCCATTCTGACTTAAATCTTAACTTTTTCCTTGACCAATTGCGTTATTCATTAAGACCCCATTGAAATCCAGTGAAGTGAATGAAAAGCTCTTAGGTATTTTCCTAAATCTCGTTATCGATTTATAACTGTATTCCTTTGGAGCCGGATATACTGCCGATCAGAAATTTTAGGACATCCAAAATTTTATTTTTCAATCCTGTAAACTGAACCACTAATTGACTCTAACTGATCTTAGAGGACTTTACCTAGGCTAACTCTGAAGGTCTTTCTATGTACTCTGAGATGGCGCTACTCATTTTCATCTGGATCCGGATTTTTCCGAACCTAGCTTGAGAAAAAGTCGATTTCGATGATATATGAGAAGATCTTCTGGCTTCTGATAGTTAAAGGTACAGAAATGTTGTGAAATGGAGCTTGTAAGACCTGAAAGTACAAGTCTAGAGCTTGGAGTTTCGTTTTACAGGTTCTCTGCGCGCCATTCCAATGATATTTTTTATGAGGAATTATCCGCACAAAATAGCGTTCCATTTCAAGTAAGATGGAGATGAGGAAGTGGATCATTATTCCCGGCATCTCTTTTCAATTAATATCTAGGTCAAGAAAATGAGAGACCTTTGAAACATGCCCCAAAAAGTCAATTTCTTCGTCTTTTTTGAATGGGGGGTGCCAGTTTTTGCGGAAAAACTCCTCTCAGTGTAATTGTTATTACTCGGACTCAGAGTAACAAAAAAAGTTGTTCAATAAATAATTTCAAAGCTCTAGATCCTTACTTCTACGTCTCATAAGTTCCGTTTCAAATGAATGATGTACCTCTGATAAACAGGAGTAAGAAAATTCCCTCAAAAATCATCGAAATTGACCCTTCTTCGAACTAGGAGTGGAAAGATCCTGATTCGTGCAGATAAAAATGGAGTATGCCATATCAAAGTTTGAGAAGAGACCTCCAAACTGAGCAAAGATGAAGACCTTTTCGGTCAAGTGGAGCCTAAGTAGTTCAAATCAAAAAAGTTCAAAAATAAATTCCAGGTGTCCTGAATCTTTTGAACGGCAAAGTATATTATTCACGAGAAATTTCGATAGATCGGAAACCAAATAGCTAACACCATCTCATCTCAAGTGCTATTGGAATTATCTTATCCTATAGGTCCTGAGATCCCTAGGTCCATTGGCTGAATTCAAGCGATATTATACATCAAATGATGTACATCAAAGTTTCGTTCTAATATGTGCACACAGATGTGAAGGAAGAGAGGTGGAATTTACTTTTACTTTAACTTTGCTGCGCTTTTACTCTCAAACAACACCGACAATCTAATTTGTGTATAAGATCGATCGATGAAAGTCTGGAATATGGAAATCCATGTATTCAATGGTATCAATTACTTAACTTCAGGATCTCGTTTTCTTTTTCATCAATGCTATCGGTGTTGCTGAACTATCGCATGAGAAATAATGCTCCAGATTTCGAGATCAGTGGATGAATTGTATGGTTGGTTGTAGATTAGGATGTACCAAAGATAATGTCAGTTATTTTTCACAAGAGAGTTCTAAAGTATTCTAATAATAATGAAGTTGGAGATCCAATCAAAATATTTTGTGATACTGTGCATTATTAACACGTTTGCTGCGACGCTGTTTCTTCGTAATTTTTTGTCGGTCATGAACTGGACTATCGCAATTGGATAAAAACGCCCATATGGAGCTAGACTCGTTTTTGACTCATTGTTCACGAGTTTGGGAAAGTAAACCACCACGATAGATCTTTTTGCAAAAATTTTCCGATCAAATCTGAGTCAGCAGCGATTGAATAGTGAAAAGTCGCAGGTACTACCGGTGGGACCCATTGCAGTGAACCTGTTAAGCAACAAAACTTAGCCCATTTAGAAAAATCTGAGGAGTGGTGAAGTACGTACTGCGCTTACTATGAATATGATGAGAAATTTATGTATAGCATGACATTGAGATACTTTCTATCACTTACGTGGAAGTGTCAGGACAAAATTACTATCCAGAAAGTAAAACTACTTCATCTTGGCTCAAAGTAGTACTCATATGGAGAGTTTTACATTCGATTGTATGAATGCTCTCAAATGATTCCTCAACAAGGGATATCCGACTGGATGGATTTCATGATGGTGATGATTAGAATCGGCGTCTTGGAATAAAAACCAAATCTCGATTGTGAAGTGAAACAAATTTCAGAATTAGACGCAATCGATTCTAACGAAATTGTGATCCGAGTTTGAATTATATACTAGATCGGTATACGACTGGTAATTGATCAATGATTTCCCTTACTTAGCCTTCCGTATCTGTGTGATGAACGAGCTCAAGATCCAGTCAGTAAGTGTGAATTATCATGATGAATAGGAATGAATGAAATGGTCTCTCATTATAGCGAGGTTCTTGAACGAGGTTTGCGAATCCAAGATCCGTCGTAATGGGGTCGAGTCTTTAACCGGTAGCATGCTAGCGGATCTCAGTTTATAACTACCATACTGTCTAGATGTTCAACAAGAGTGATGAGTACTTTTCATTGATACTCAAGAGAACGAAAGTGGTAATGGAAAAGCTAGTGCATCATTATTGGTATACCTCTAATTTATATCTTTCAAGTTCCTTTGCGTCATCGAATGACTTTTTAACAGCACACAGATATAAATAAACATCAATTTCATAAATTTTCCGATGGTTTCAATAGGATTCATCTTGCAGGCACTCTTCATCCGCGAACTGAAGCTTATCACTTAGATTTTGGAAACATTTATTGAAAATTGTTACATGTTGTAATATTTGTGCTTTGAAACTAGATTGTATGAGTAATTTACTATCAGGATTGTTGACTAGGGTGGGCCGAAAAAGGGCTTTTTTCGAAAATCGATACGCCCTAGCGTGGAAATGTTGTGTTTGTACATATAGATGTGAAAAAAATTCTGCTGGACGCTGAAAAATAAAATTTTTCATCATTCTAACCTAAAAATGTCGCATTCAAATGCGGTTTTAGGGTTCTCATGATGAAAAATCATTATTGCCTTGTGCTCGCAGGCGCTGGGGGCTTATGTCCCTCGCTTCGCTCGGGAAATAAACTGTCCTAGCGCCCAAACTGAGCGTACGCGCCCTGGGCAATAATGTACTGTTAGGTCCCAGCAAGAGCCATCAAGCTTTTATCAAAATTAACACAGGTTTAAATGGGAATGTGCATAATTCGACACTTTATTTTTGCTAACTTTATTTCTGGTGCATCTGAACATTTTTCAACGCACTTTAGCTCATTTTAAAGCTTGTTCCAAAACCTACAAAATGAGCCAAAGTACGCCCAATTTCGACTCACTCGAGCCAATATATCTCAATTTTTCTAAAAAATGTATAGTCTTGAAGAATCCGGAAATAAGCGACTTCTCCCTCCCGCCTCACTCCTTTCAAAACTCGAAATGGAAAAATTGAGATAGATTGGCTCGGGTTAGTCGAAATTGGACGTACTTTAGCTCATTTCGTAGGTTTTGGAACAAGCTTTGAAATGAGGTTGAAAAATGTTCAGATGCACCAGAAATACAAGCAAAGTTTGAACGCAGAATCGCCCTATTTTTGGGATTTTTAATAATGATCACTTTTTGGAAAAATTGAGATAGATTGGCTCGGGTCAGTCGAAATTGGACGTACTTCAGCTCGTTCTGTAGGTTTTGGAACAAGATTTGAAATGAGCTAAAGTACGTTGAAGAATGCTTGGATGCGCCAAAAATGCGAGCAAAGTAAGAAAGAAAAAGTGCCGAATTAGGCATATTCCCATTTAAACCTGCGTTAATTTTGATGAAAGCTTGATGGCTCTTGCTGGGACCTCAAATCTCATTTCTCAGCGTCCAGCAAAATTTTGTTCACGTCTATATGTACAAATACAACATTTCCACGCTAGGGCGTTTCGATTTTCGAAAAAAGCCCTTTTTCGGCCCACCTTATTGTTGACGTAACTTTCAAGGATTTAGGATAAAGTTCATGATCAATTGCTACCTTGTAATACTTGAGGTAGTGAGAAGTAGGTATCAGTGCGGTCATCAGAGTATATCATGCGTGAAATTTTCTGCTCGAGATTTTTCTAACCTATGTCAAAGGCAATAAACGTCGAATATATATCTATGAATTCCCCACATGATGAATTTCATAATGATTAGTTTCAGATCATATCACTTCTTGTCATGCTGAGAAAAACACCAATTGTCAAGATACTTTAAAAGTAAATATGATCAGTGAGATTGAAATTGCGTCGTACTATACAGTGATTACATACAACTATGGTCAAGTATTTATTGCTTATACTATCAAAGTGAGGTCAAAGCCATACTCATGTATAGATGTGTAACTGATAAGTAACTTGTACCTCTTTGACAGCGTTTTTCTCAACTACATCAGGAACATTCATCTTTCTCACGATAGTGAATAGTCATCAAAACTAAAGTAGCATACACAAATTAGAGATTTGGAAGAATCCTGCGTTTCTTAGTTCTCGTAAATTTAGCGCAGACCGTTCTTTTACGAGGGAAAGAACTTTGATTCTGAGATACCGGCCTTCACCGAACAATTTTATTATACGCTTTCATTACACTTCACCGAGGTGGTGTTTTCTCCGTCCTAGTTCTAGTAATTTTGGTCATATCACGTGACTTCCGATAATTAACTTCCGGCTAGTCGCTCCATTTGATCTCGTGGGTGTGCACTGTTGAGGGCGTGATCAGAATACATAATATCGTGTCATTTTAATCAGCGCAGTGTTAGATTATTTGATTAATAAAGAAAAACTATTGGTGCCGGCCTCGGGCCTTCCGAGTGGCAGGCGAGGAATGTCGCAAATCGTCTGCTGCATGTTTGTGACTTTGGGACTTCGCGACATAGTGGCGCCTTAGCTCATTCTCGGGAAACCCGCTGCACACACGCGTCTCAGATGCTCATGTATTGCATTGCACCAGGCGCAGTTCATAAAAGTGTATTTTAAAAATTCTTTTTAACTCTTACTTATTTACAGTTTGTTACTACCTAGGATGTGAAGAATCCAGAGTAATCCAATGGAATGGGTCTTCTGTCTAAAGATATAGACACTGAGATTAGCATTGCCCATATAGGCCAATGTTGAGAAGTCTGTAGCACTGAACTGGAGGACCATTTGACAGTCCTAATTTAATTTCTTTATATACTATTAGGTTGTACAGCATTATAAAAAAAGTTTAGCCACGATTGGTGCCCCGAAATCAAATATCTCCCTCCCTTCGTCATTCTCCAAAGCTCTGACCCATTCATGGAAATTTTAGGGAATCTTTTGAGAACATTTTGTGGGAACTGATTGAAAATTTTGCAAGATATCTTGCAGAATACTCGGCAAGATTTATAATGAATCGGTATGCATTGATTCCATAGGACTACGTCCATTGCTTGAGTCAGAGCATTTTCAATAATTTATCTCGAATATAATCTCATTTGTTTCTACTGGAGCATCTTTAATTGCATGGGAAACAAAATGCACAAGTATCCTACTCCGGCTATCGGAGGAACAAACACAAATCATCACGTTGACGAGGAAAAGTCTCAAAACATCCAAAACAACTCACTCGTTTCAAAACTGTCTGCGATATGATAATATTGTATTTCTTGATAACTGATCCACTCGAAACCTTCATGAATCTGAGCCTTCAAGAATAGAGAGATTATAGTCATACTTGTGTACTAATCTGCCTACTATACATGAACATCAATCATGTCAATGACTTTCTATATCGATGTCTTGATATACTATTTTGTATAAGATGATGAAAATTGTAAAATTAATTTTAATTCCTCTGATGAATCTGCACCAGTTAGTACATCCAGTGTATCATTTTGCAGCACGTGACTTGGATTCTTGATTGTGTTGCACTAGGAAGGGGGAACCTGATTCTTGTTTGCAGCTTCTCACATAACATCGGCCATTCTACAGTGTTATTATTAAAATTTCTAATATACGCCATGCCCATTGAAAGTAGTCAATTTCGAACCTCATCGACGAGGTGCAATCACTATCTTTTGTAATTCTGTAAGCAACAAAACATCGGGAATTCGCAACAGAAAGATTAACATGTTCGCTGCGACGGGTCCCATCGGTGAGACCCGCGATTTTTTTTCAATTTTTCAATCTTTCCCGACTCATACATGCTTGGAGAATCCTTCCAAAAGAATCTATAGTGATGGTTTACCTCCCCATGAATGTGAACAATGAGCCAAAAATGAGTCTAGTTTCATACGGGCGTTTCTAACCAATTGCGATGGTCCATTTTATGGCTGAAATAAAATTACGCGAATGTGTTGATCGCGTGTTTTCAATCACATGACAGTCTCAAAGCTAATAAGAAATAAGTGATTGTGAATAAACACGTTACGAGGCTATAGTTCCCGTATTGATCAAAACTTGGATAGTCATTTCGAGAGCTGAAAATATTCCGGGATCAGATTTTAGATCACATCATCAATTATACTTGAACGGAAACCATGTATCAAAGATTATACTTTCTCCATCCGCAAAAGACCGGTAGAATGCAGTTTATAATTAATAGCAAAAAGCGAGCAAATCAGATCATTAATATGCTCGTCCAGACTGATAAAAAGTGGCTTGGGGCAATACTTGGCGCACTCATCAAAATCTCAAGAGATAACAGTCAAACGGAGACTGGCCTATCCAGTGTGGAAGCTTTATGCACAGACTTTATCGATAGGAATGTTTTATGCTGTGATGGTAGTTTTTTTTTCCAACACAAAGATCATTTCAACAAAATGTACAAAATAAAAAATCTCTCGTGCACCCGAATGAGGCGAACGGGACATCATCGCTGTATAGAAGATAATAAAAATTCTTACACGTGATGAATACGGATTTCTTCTTATCCGAATACCATAAAAAGAAGAAAAAACCACTGACTCGTCCAATGCCACTGGCATTAGGTTATTCATGAGATTTTTCTTACAAATACGAACAATAGATGAATTAGTATAGGTATTTGCATTGTGAGAAAAAAACACTCACTATATTGGAATTTCATCCAACGCTGCTGAACTCACTCACAATTTTTTGTTCAGACTACACATGAGCATCAAAAATGATAAAAAAAAAATGATAAAAATCGTTGCCCGCACTATATAAGAATTTTCAAGATCCCGTAAACAACATACACAACGCGTTCCGCGTCTTCTCGCGCTAAGCGAGTGTGAGATAGACTGAAGCTCGTTGAATGTATAAGATCATGACAAACCCGGCTTTAGCGTTAAATCGCACTATACACGAGGCGACACAGTGAACGCATACATAACGCCACGCGTGCGCGTCAAGAGCGCAAATGCAACATGAAAAAAGTAAATACACATTTATAATGAGACAAAACTCGGTCTTGCTGAGTAGCTTTGATGAATGAATCTAAACTCATACGGAAGACCGGGAAAGTTAGCGTAGCAACTTTTCAATTTCCTCTAGATCGACATAGATTTAGTTGGTTCCCCTTATTGCTTGAATGAGTGAATGAGCTCTCAGAGATGCGATAAAACGTAACGCTGACAAGCTCTAACTTGATGAACTCTTGCGAAATTGAGGCGCACAATCAATCTACTGTCGGATGCGCATGATTAATTTGCACCGCATGCTCAGTCTTTGTGAAATGGGATCTTCTCTAACGTAGAAGAATGATGCTTATTGAATTGAGATTTGAGAAAATTTATACGAATGCTGCTCAAATATTGTGGTTCTGAGAGTGAATCGGATTCTTTGGTCCAGATTGCTCACTAAATCTTACACAGGATTTGGACTCATGAATGTCACAATCATTTTGAATCTCACATAGATTCATTCATTAAAAATGTTCTCCAACAAGTAACCTTTTGAACCTTCTAGCTAGCTTTTTGATAACCTTGAGACATTCGTCTAATGTTTGCGGATGAATTAAGTCATCCGAATATTTTGGTGATTCAGTAAGGAAAAAACCACACAACTTGGTCCGTTTGTGTTCATTTATCAATCAAAGATCAACTATGATTTCAGAGAGTTCCATTTGAAGATTCTTACCCATATGTCAAGATTCATCCATAGCCCGATTAATAGTTTCGTCCACTCTTCTGAGAAAAAAATTCAAGCCATCAAAAACAGTTTGTCTCGATATCTTCTCACCTTCGATAATACCGTCAAGCTCTACAAGAGCATGATGAGGGTTTTTATGAACTCCTTAGTATTGACATCCGTAATTCTTCCTCTAGGATCGTTGTACCGCAGATGAAAGTATGAGAGAATCTGAATCTATAATTGCACCTCCTCAAACTAAGAATGGAATTTCTTTAGTTATTAACCCGCACGCTAAAAAAAGATCGAGCTCCGACAGCGACACAGAATTTGCTGTAAAGATCCTCGCTTATCCAACAATATTTTTATCTGGTCTTGCTATTTCTGCTGCCAAATCAGGCACAATTTGCCTCGATAAATCAGCAAACAGATTTCGCTAGAAGACGTTCTGCAAATCTAGAAACATTCTTGAGTTCAGCTAGCAAATTATTTTGCAAAAACAGCTACGCCATCTGCGCTGCAAAAAATTTTGATGTCTCAGCGACTCGAAATGGGTAAAACAGCACAAGTTGCGTGCTGAGCGAGCTTCGTGTTTAGTTGATGCGGCTAATTTGCAACCAAAATAAATATGACCTCTTGTCATTGTTTACATCCACATCATCCACCCTCTACTCATTTCTTTCCAATGGTGGTATGTCACCGTTGAAATACAATTGCATTTTGCCATTCATAAGAGATCCTTCACCCCATATTCTTCACAGCAAATTCAATAACAATGACATGTTTTGCTAGGTTTCAGTGGGTTGAGGTCTAGTTACAACAGCAAATTATTTTCGCTGTCTGGAAACAGCAGCAGAAAATCGCTAGTCGAGCAGAAAAATTTGCTAGTTTAACCCAACTGTTTTTAGCGTGCGCTGTTCTCAATCAAACATAATAATAAGATCAGTCTCCAACACGTGGCCATACAGGAGTTTGAGAATATTACCATCTTGGTTGGAACAAAATGCGACATTTTTATGATGATTTGCATAGGACCCGCAGCTGAATATTTGTAAATTTTCCAATCCATTCAGAATTTGGTTGTTGTAATTGGAATAGGAATGCCAATACCAACTTTTCATCCAATTACTTGACACCATAACTGGATGGTGAGTCATCCGCTCTCATCTGGACTGCAGTGGGATTCGCTTTGTCAACATGATTATGGAAACAATTCATATTATTCAAAGCATTGGATTAGAGAATGGAAGTATGTATCACTATCCGGAATTCATCAAGTGTGACAAGTATCCAGACCAATCTTCTGCGAAATGATAAGGTGAACATTTGAAAAAGAGAGAGGTCGCCAATGAGAAGAAGAATATCTGGAGAATTCAACAATGATCTTTCCATGCCAGCTATTCGCATATATAATCGAGGACCACCTGAAGATGCTTTTTCAGTTTCACGAGTTGCTTGTGAGTGTGAAAGATGCTGTAGTCTTCCAGAGTGTACGTTCCACGTGTGACAATGTTTTTGTTCATTTGTCTAGTTATTTTTGGACTTTTGGCTTTCCACTGCTCAGTCAGATATTCCAAGGCTGGCAGATTGATCAGCAAAATTCCTGGGCCCAAAGTTTATCCAATTTTTGGAAACACTTTATCATTATGGAAATCACAAGGTAAGTCCAGAAATAACTTCTTGAGACGATCAGGTTTATACAAGGAGTCAAATAGCTGAATATATTTCGAAGAAATGCATATCTCGGGAGTAAAAATGGGGTGAAGAGAAGGACGAAAGACTTACTGTAATAACATTCGGTCTGCACTTATTTTGAGATTGTCAATTCAGATGTTTCTATTGATGAGCTACTATACAGAAAATTCGAGACTAGTGTGAAACTTTCTTCACTACGTTGACAATCGCACTTGGTAATATTGTTACGACAAATTAACAGGATCACTACGATCCTTGAAAAACCTGAGTTCAAACGGGCTTGATCGTACATGCTCGACCAATCAAACTGCATCACACAAACTCAACGTCAGTATTCGACAATTTTTGTGAGAGCGAGAAGAGATACACGGTTTTTGATGCCACAGGTAAAACAAAGCGGATGAAAATATTCAGTGAGGTTATAGAGGTACTTCGTGCAAAGACATCATTAAGAAAATTTCTGTGATGCATTTCAATGCTTCACAGAAGGAAAATAGTATGAAAGAATGTGAATCTTATGAGATATGATCCAAAATAATCGGCAACAGTTATACAAAGAGTCCTGACTCGATAGAACAACTTCAGAAGTGGAAGAGCTAGAAGGACTTAACTACAATACCACTCAAATTTTGACGGAGGTCCTAAACTGGGCGACAATCCTAGGAACCCTGAACTTTAGGTTTTGAGGAGGACCGTCTAAAGCTGCCGAATAAGAGATCAATATCAAATAGAGAGGACTATCCGGAAAATTGAATGTTAACCCGCTCACTTCAGACCTCACTTCCCGAGATCGAAAATTTTTTCTGACACGAAAAATATCAATAACTATTCAAAAAATCACAAAAAACGTCAAAACCACAACATTGGAAAATTTTGGTTTTTTCCTATTTTTCCCCTAAACTGAAGCACATAGATACTTGATCGAGAACTTGATTGTTGGGGGAATATGTTCCGAAAGTTGCCACAGATCTTCCAGAACTTTTCCAGATTTTCACCATGCGCCGAATAGAAATTATCGCGAATATCGGTGTTTGCTATGTTCACTGTAGTGGACAAAATAAGTAAGGGGGCGAACATAAGAAGATATCATAAGAAAGTTGTCGATGAGATGGTATTATTCGAGGCTCTAAGACTTGGAAAACTTTCCAGAATTTTCATTCCTAGAATTGGGCTATCCTAAGCTGTCAGAGCTAAACCGAATTCTTCAGGATTGGAATGATGTGATTCTCTATATTCGTTCATTTTTTCTATGAATCCCACGTCTCTAACTTGCTCCTCTTCATCAAAAATTCTGGGACAACATTGTGGATGGTTCCTAACTTTGTATTTTCAGTAGTTTTTTTTTTTTTCAATTGTTTTGGCCAATCTTTCAATGAAGAATTAGAAAATCCTAAAAAAAAAAATAAAAATAAAAAAGTTCCTTCGTGATGTAGCCACGATGAAAGTGGAGCCTCGAAGGTCGCAGTTTGAGAATTGTCAAACTGTGATCGCCGCCTGAGCGTGGCGATTATAACTGGCTCGAAAGAACGATAAATTCATTCATCAAATGTATTTCATCAAATCGAGCGATAGCGTCAAAATATCGATGAGATCTACCTTATCGGTATAATTTGCATATTTCCCAATAGTTTTTCATAGCAATATAATGACTGGTTGGTTCTATCTCATTGTCATGCATGTACCGAAATGATTATGCTTCAATCACAAGTATCTACACGGTTTTCACTGACTCTTACATTTCCAAAGTCCTATTTGTAGACTATTCCTTTCTACAAATTCTTCCAAGAACCTATTCATTCAGAAAAGATTTGTATAATGGGTTTTGCGGTCCACAAAACTCCTATCCAACTCTTGCAAATTGAAATATTATTCGTTTCGGTCCACTCAGCACATTCGCCCCACCAGGAGGGCGGAGGGTATTTCAATCTAATCTCTATATGGATGCATTCTCCTTGTACTTCCGAAATAAATTAAAACTTTTACAGTTGACAAGGACAGGTCCAGTGTAAGAAGAAATCATCAAAATCAGTCTCATTGTCTGAATATAAACATTACAAGGTTAGGAGGTTTGTTGTGATTCAGTACGATTTTTTACTGACTTTGAGAATTTCTTCTTACAGTGTCCAACCTCGCGGGCCCTGGATTCATCCCAAATTTTGGGAATCATCTTGTTTTGGTGAGGAATAAAGTTATCTCAGAGGATTCAATTCCATGGACCTCCTATCCTGAGGATACATTGAATGGAGATTAGCATTGGCAGTAAATCCATATGCACGACTTCTCAATATGGGTCTATATGCCCAATGCTAATCTCCACAGCTACATCTCACGATAAGAGGCCTATGGGACTCGATCCTTTGGGATACCTTCATTCCTCACCAACACAAGATGATTCCTATAGTTTGAGACAAATTCAAGGCCCGCAAGGATAGACCTATCCTTGTGATTCTAGTTACATTCAGAGACTCCAGTGAGATTGGATTTGAGTGACTCATCTCATCAATTTCCGTAGCAAACGATTTGTTTCAGGAATGGGGCATTTCCCTTTCTCAAATCAATCCAAGTCTTGGGAAGACCTGAAAGATCTTATTCCTTCTAGAAGCTACAGTGTATTGAAATTGAGCATTCTCTTGAGAACTGAGAGCCATAAGTAGAAAAATCAATTCTTTCATTACGCACCAAACGTACAAGACGATTTTCTCCAATACAAACCTGATGGAAAAGACTGAAATCTATCTTAATCATTCGATTTTTAATTTCATTTAGACGCTCTAGGACAATCAAGGTGATTGTTCAAGATTGTGGAGAGCCATTTATCTAGAAATCGATGATGGTGATTAATACTTGCACACGCTTGTATTCCAGCTAGTTTCGAACCCGTGCATGGGCCATGTAGCTAGTTTGGGAGAAGGTGGGAATACCGGTAAAAGTATTCCCCGACTGTCTTTGATGGTAATCTTAGGGCATATCCTCCATTGCACGGGATTCTTTGAGCCACTTTAAGAATCGTCCGTGACACATCGGTTTTGGAAGTTTGATAAGCATAGCTATGTTCTTTGTCGGACTAACAGTGAAGGATCTTAATGAAGTTGAATAGTCCTACGATTCTCTAAATAGTACTTGGAGTGTATGGCACAAAATCAAGGATCTTCATGAATATGTTTTCAGTTGATCTATGGAAGTTCGCGAGAGCAGTCTTTCCACAATACCCAATTTTGAAACTGTGGTCGTTCACGTATGCGACGGTCATAATCCATGACCCGGATGATGTCAAGGTGAGATAGAGCAGAATATCCTTTGAGCCTTCCCATACCTTTCAGAAGAGAAATTCATGAATACCTATGCGTAGAATAATTCACTAACACCGCAGTCTATTTGCAATCGAAATGGATTTCTACTTATCTGTCATCAAACGCGCACGAAAGATGCATTTTGATCAACTCCTTCTCCTGGTTTTGCTCAACGATCTCATCTGAATCTGGCAATATAGCATCCTTAGTGTATCATTCATAGCTGTAATCCATTGGTTATCGATGAAGATCTCGGAACACTCTAAAGAGGTTTCTCCCATTCGTGTATCTCTTATTGACATAAAGAGCGAGTACAAGGGTCTCTATGGAGACTCAGCTATTACATTCATTGATCAAGCATTTTGGATTCTGAAAAACCCTTGAAAATTTTGACCAACTCTCGGTGCACTCAAATACCCTCTAAAAGTCAATTACGATAAGTATATATTCAGGAATTACATATACAAGTGATATTGATAGACTCAGAATCAGACACAAGAGATATTGATCAAATAAGAAATTCACTTCTTTCAACTCATATATCGACACGAGCGTGCGGGTTTCTGACTATCAGTTTTCTCATGACTGAACTTCGGTTCCATATTCTGCTGATAAACTGTGAAATATACTCCTAATTACTCTTTGCATGAAAAAAAAGGGGAACTAACACGACCCTGTGTAGTTACATTATCATGTTCGCTTCATGATCATGACCAGATGATCACAAACAACAAAATAGTGTCATAAAATGAGATCGAATTCCACAAATCAATGGGCCAGTGTTGTGTCATTGTTACTTTCAGCATCACAACAAAACTTCCGGATGATTCTGCATGAATTTAATGAGTCTTTTGCAAATTTAGATTCTACTCTTAGATCGAACCAACATACGAAAAGCTTCAATGTACAATTTAATGGACAGCTGGTTGGGAACTGGACTCATCTCGTCCACAGGTGCGAATTTAGTGGAGATAACATGACGCATCGTTTGGTTCAATTCTCATAAATGTGTTACGATTGCAGGGGAACTATGGCATCGTCGGCGCAAGCTTTTAACACCGTCAATGAACGCGAATAACTTGAGGAAATACATTGAAATCACTAACCAAGAGGGAGCAGAGATGGTGAACTATATAAGAAATATGCAAACCAAAGTTATTCCAGATCTCAAAAAACTTGTTGAACGTTTTATTTTGAGAATGATTTGTGGTAAGTGGCGTCCTGTTGTATGATGGAAACAGACCGTTGAATATCGCTAATTTTAAGTATTCATGCACTCATTCTAAATAGAATCTTGAACTCACCCTAAACCAACCATGACAGTTTGTTGTACATATATGAATACCAGGATAGACAATTATAATAGATTTTCTAATAATAATCATGACCGGGTGGAACAATAGAATAGAGTCCTTCCTGAATCAAGTAGCAAATATGATCTTGCAGTGTTTCTGTATTATCCTCCTGCTCACGGTGTCCTTGAACCAACTTCAAATCAGTCGAAAAAGCGCCTCGGTAAATCTATTTTGAATGATTGTTTAGGGCTAAAAATACATCTTCCAATTTTTCTCGATTCGCCTACGTTCGGATTTCGACATGAATCGATTTTTATGATCTTTTTCTTGAAAAACGATGAAAAAAATTCTTTCAGCGTGGTTTGATGACGGTGAACGCTGAATCAGACGCTTATGATTTCAGCAATATTTCGTAAGAAAGAGTCGATGGTTCATGATACTCTATGCCAAACTATTTGCAATGTTATGCTCAGAGGAAGAGATAGGAAATGTGAGTTGCGGCCAATCCGAATGTAGGTGATTTTAGAACTAATCGAGACATGTTATTTGAACCCAAAACCATCATCAAAAAAAGATTTGGCGAGGTGGTCTTCCGACTCATTTAAAGTTGGTCCAAGGATACCGTGTGCACTGACCAAATTAACATAGATGATAATTTATTAGTATGATTCCTCTGGAAGAATGCAAACAGAGTTTTCACAAGATATTCAAGGCAAAGGAAAATGTCTGCACGGGTCGTAAAGTATTTTGCAGCATCCTATATGATAATACAAGAGATTCTAATCTCTCCAATGGAACCGAGAGTTTCTGAATCAACGAGACAGGCGTCTTCATATCATCAATGGTTATCATGCCGACATTTTTCTTCGCGATGAATATTCCGTCTAAAAACGATTTTGCTACGGAAAAGTCGATTATAGTCAACGTTCTCGTACAATATAATTCTCTCGAAAGATCAGAGATTCAAGTGACAACAATTGGCCGATACACTATCACTTGAATAGCTCTCGATATTAATCATGGATCTTTGTTCTTAAAATTCACGAAGTTTTTGAAGTTTACTTGTTATAGGTGCAGCGATGGATTTTGAGATCGAAAATTCAAACATAAAACCAGAAGACTACGATCATGGAATCGAAGAGTACCTTGACTTTGGAGTATTTAGGTAGGCCCATTCTATATTAATACCTATTTCTGAACCTGAAGGTATCCGAAGAATTTCTATGTTACAGAAGTGTGAGACCATATTTATCCGATTGGATGATAAAATTCATGGAAATTGGACGCAGGCAGCAGATTGCACTCCACAATCTTCTATCCTTCACAAATAAGGTGAATAAAATTTGATGTTCATCCGAGAAAAGATAAGTATATGCGTTGAAGTCCACAATTTGTGGAAACGTCGAAACTTTATATACCTCAACACACCGATATTCGGCATCGAAATGAGATTCTGGAGAGTTTTGCACCTCAACGTTGGACGCTGAGTTTGCCCTGATGAGTGTTCGGAAGGAGAATGTCCATTCGGGTCTTCCCAACTAACTTAGAAGCTGGAATAGTTGCGACAACCTAATCACGTATTGAACCTTGCGACTTTGAAAACATACGGCACGCGGCAGATGCACGAGTGTACACGGTGTTCCGGAAGCGAGAAAAAGTTTGTCCCAAATGACCACAAAAACTAGAAACGGGGATGTCTTTGGAACACCAAATAGTGATAATATTTCATCGAACCAAAATCGGAGCTGATCCTTTTCGCAAGTAATTCGAGAAATAAGATATCGCTCAACAAAAATCAGTTATTTTAGCTGATTTGCAGCTAACGTGGACGGATTTTCACTGAAAATCAGCTACAATAGCTGAAAATCAACTAAAGTAGCTGATTTTCAGTCAAAATCCGTTCGTGTTAGCTGATTCATGTTGAGAGAGTAGGATGTTGGTGATGTGTATCTTGCAGTCGATCATTGGACCGGATTCAGCTATAGTATCAGAAGTGAAATGATTCCCACATGATTTCAGGCGCAAAAACGATTATTTCATATCTCTCAAGTTGATCAAGCGCCTTTGAGCATGAAAAAATTTTACTGACTGTAATCTTAATCAAGATGAATTGTACAGTGATGCCTCGCAAAACGTAAGGTATGATAATTATGAAATCTCCTCTCTCTCTACTGAATGAGCGCGGAATCAAGACATTTGGACGTTACAATTCTCGGAAATAAGATAGTTCTTAGTGAACCTGCTCACTATTCGCGCCATGTCAGTGATAGGACCAAGGAACTTCAACACTTATATAAAATTAGTTTCTTAGATTTTGATAATAAGAATCCTGATGCCAAAGAAAAAAGGCCCGTGAAATCGGCTAATGCTTGAGAAATCATCGATGTCGTGAAGAATAAACGCGGTTGTCTTGAAGACTCGATCAAAGTTGTAGCGGACGGAGGACAAGGATTTCTCAAGGTTTGTTTCTCGACTGTGGAAGCAAAGAAGTTTGCGGGAACGGACTATAGTAACCCTTCGGAGGAGCAAAACTTGGATTCAAACAAGCTGCTAGCTCAGTACTCCAAGACTAGTGTGAAAAAATTGATAATCTTATGCGTAGTCCTTGATATAAAGGAGACTTATGAAAATGTGAGGCAGGTTTTCGATCTTATAGGATTGAATGAAGTCAACTTCAAATTCGTTCATGATTTCAAGTTATTTCTCATAATCAATGGACAACAAACAGCCACATCAATTTATCCTTGCCCATACTGCGATATTTGTATCAAAGATCTCAGGTGTAAGTCAAGTGAAGCTACCCAAAAAGTGCAGAAATTCAAATTGAAGTCGTTTGGTGATCTGAGAGATGGCCACAATAAATTTGTAGCTCTTGGTGGGAATGAAAAATTAACAAGGAGAAGCAAGAGCACAATGAACAGGCCCCTTTTCAACGAGAAAAATGAGATGTTGATCATCGAGAAGTGTATCATCCCTGAACTGCACCTTCTTCAAGGATTTGTTAATCATATATTCTGGAATAGTTTAGTGCATATTCTTGGACGGGCGCAAGCTCTTCGATGGCCCATGAAGTTGAACATGATTTCTCGAAATTACCATGGAGAGATTTTTGAAGGGAATGCGTGCCGGACCTTGTTAAAAAAGACTGATCCACTTGTCGGCAGAGAAGTTCGCGGGGATATCAGTCTAGAAACAATGAAATGTTTTTGCATTCAAAACGATGGATATAATCGTAGCATCGTGTTTTTCACTCAAGAGACAAAAACCAATCAAATACATTGATGAACTAGTGGTCAAGCTGCACAAGGATCTCGATACTTTGAAAATCTCCAAGACTTTGAAACTTCAGATGCTTCTGCATCATCTCACGCAATCCTTGCAACTACTGGACGGAAACGATGGCTTAGGGCTATGGTCCGAGCAAGCGGGTGAGTCTGCCCTTCGGGAATTTCTCAGATTCTGGGAGAGAAGAAAAGTCAACCCACATCTTGATTCATACCCACAAAAATTGAGAGAAGCAGTTGTGGAATTCTCCTTACTTTATGTCTGATCTTATTTTCTCGAGATTTCTCTAATTTCCTCACACTGAGATTATGAAGAGCTCCCAAACTCTGTGCCAAAAACCGTATTTCGATTTTCGATTTGTTGAAACTGAGTATGAATTTATAATAAATTCGAATTTCGATTCTCAATCACTCATATTTCTGTCTCCTCCATCCTTACCCTGATACCTCGTAAAAATATTCAATCCATAATAAACTCACTCAAAAATGCACTTCAATTCAAATAGGAGTGTAGAAAATGTGATAAAAACAGCCCTTCGTTTTGCCCCTGTCACCAAATTTCCCGCAACATAACCGCAGTATGGACGAATGAAAAACCACTCAGCTTGCATCTTATTTCTCGAATTAATTGCAAAAAGGATCAGCTCAGATTTTTATTCGATGAAATTTTATCACTATTTGGTGTTCCGAAAACATCCCCGTTTCTAGTTTTTGTGGTCATTTGGGACAAACCTTTTTTAGCGTCCCGAACACCGTGTGTATTCTGAGCTATTCGTAAGCGCTAGGAATTCCGGAATTGCTGACAGTAGTCACGGGCGGTGCAAGCGATTCTACATCCAGCAATGCTTGGTGATGCTGATCTCTTGGCTTGGAGTGGGTTGATTAGTCGGATTTTTTTTCACGCGCAAAGCTTGATAGTTGTGCCCATATTGTATGGCTTTTTGTAACGGCCGATAAAATAGGCGAAGTAACCATATCGGTGTTTGAAAAGCTCCTGGTATCCGACTGTCGAAACAATTGGTCGAAACAAATGACGAAAGTCAAGGAACTTGATCAAGCCTTGATCGGTCCTCTATCAACTCTTGAATGAGTTCATCGTCACCAACATCGCCAGATCACCTTCGAATCGGGGCAACTTAACCCTACTTTACGATGCATGAGTGATAGTTATACCTTTCATCAACATTAGTAGAAATATAAATATGCCACTTTTGCCGTCACATTATTAGGTTTTCACCAATGACTCACAAAGAAAATATCTTGAAATATGAGGGTAAACCTTCAATTTCAAGAGTGTACTCTGAATTATACTTAGCTTCTTAAAGTAGTTGTATACTAAAATGCCAAATATACCAGAATGTCACCAAAGTTGGTGAGGATTTAGTTCAAGTGTTAATGAACATCTGTGCAAAATTTCAAGATGATTGACCGTTTTGTTTCAGAGTGGTAGTCATCAGAATTCGTCACTTTTAGCATGGCGCTCATGCGGGATCGTCGACTCCCATATAAATGCAATGTGAAAAGTGGCGGGTCTTTGATGGCTACACGCACAGAATTTTTCGATAAAAATTACGGGCACAGTTAGGGTAATCGTGGGACGTCCGACATTTCAGCCTACTTATTGCGGATGAGTGTCGAGAAAAATTACCTATACTGTCTGGTAAATTTTATTTCAGGTCGAAAATTGTATCGAATTTGGTGAAAAAGTGCGGTGAATTTGGGCAAATTTTACGGGCACTTGTAGGGTAATTTTTACCGTACCAGTAAGAGCTGGGTGCGGCTGCGCGCGCCGCGAGCTCGCCAGCTCGCGGCTCGGCATCTCACCTAACCTCACAAAAGTTTCGGTATAGAAGAACATTATTTGATTCGTTCTGATGAAGATGCCTGGATTTTGATTCGAGGTTGATGCATACAAACTGATGAAACCATTTGAAAGTTGTTGAATCATCTTTATTTTTACTCGTGATGACTTTGATATTGAACAGAGCAATATCAAAGTGGCATGACAGAAACCATCTCCTTGGTTCAGGGAAAAATTACCCTACATGCCCTTAAAAACTGGCGCTCCTAGGTGGCGCGTCCCACGATTGCCGGCATGTAGGGTAATTTTTCCTGTACCCGTCTGGTAATTTTTATCGAAAAATTCTGTGCGTGTACCACTCCGAAATAAAACGGTCAATCATTCTGAGTTTTTGCACAGGTGTTCATTAACAGTTGAACTAAATCCTCCCCAACTTTGGCGGTTTTCTGGTATACAGTGGAATTCCCCTTAACGAAAACCTCCTATTAGCGGACACCTCTCAATAACGGACAATTTTTTGCCACCAGCGGAAGCATAATCACAGAAATGAACTTCTGATTAGCGGACACCTCCGGATAGCGGACAGTTTTGATGCAACCAGAGGTGTCCGTGCGACCGGAGATTTCACTGTATTTTCAGCTTTAGTGTACAACTACCTTAAATTGAGAGCTCTTGATATTGTTAATTTATGACATATTCATTAGAAGGAAAAAGTGGGCAACAATTTTGAGCACTAGTCTCAAATATTAACATCATGACAGGATTCACGGGTATGGAAGTCACAGTCCTTCGCTTGGAACAAACCATGATTTTGATTTATACTTCATTACTTATCCTTGGTGATAAAAGCTAGTGTGAGGTGCTAAAAGATTGCTTTGGAATTTAAATAGATGAATCTGATGAGATAAAATTCATCAATATTTAGATGCCAATCATCAGACACTGGACGGAGTGATCAAAACAAATACTTCCAAAATGTTCTCAAAAGCTATAACTTCTATACATGGTTTAGCTACGTCATGTTGTTTATTGCAGCCTTCTCGGTCTCCCTTCAGTGAATAGCAAACAGATGATTTTTAATCATATTCTTGCTGCATTTTGTATGGGAAAATATACTGATGATGAGGGAAGCTACTGTCAAAGATGGAAAGTACAGCCAATGCGATGTCGTTGAAGCAACTCAGCATCATCTCTGAGAGTTCCATATCATTTTCATTGGTATAAATACTGAATGCCCACTCTAGTTTAGACTAAATTAACAAGTAATCATTCAAGACAGATATGTGTCTTGAATGGTTACTTGCTACCTTATCCTTACTTTGTTCTTACAAGAAAAATAAGAAAAATATACTTCTCATTTTTCTTGTAAGACACCGCATGGTATGCCATTTGATTCTATATACACATCAATCCATCATTTCATACCATACCATTGAAAAAAGAGGTCAATGGTATGGACTTTGATCTTACAGAATGGTCAAATCTTACTTCTGAAAACAATGCGCTTAGTTCCAAATCACATTAAACTATCACATCACAATATTCATTCCTGGTAAGGTAAAGTACCCAGTAGGCGAACAAACGCGGATCTTGACCTATAGTGGAACAAACCCTAGAACAAACACGAATTACTAAATGTAGAGACTTCTAAACGTAGTTTTCATCATATCTGATGATTCTTTGAAGCCTTCCCTGCGTGGCATGGACAATTGTTAGTTTATAAGAGATATCCGTTTTTGGTAATAAAATGTTGAAAAGCAAGTGTCCAAAACGAAGCCGTGGCAGCTCCGTCGGAGACCGAAACTGGCTGAAACACGGCTTTTTGAAAGAGCTACAGAAGTATGTTTTAGAAGTATTAGGGTTCAGATTTCTGTTGGAGCAGTTAATATGAACCCTCGAGACTCGTATGCAATGCTTAATAGATGTTGGAATGAGATCATTATTTAATAAAAAGCTGTTCTACTATTGGTCACGAATTTCAATACTTGACCGAAAGTCGAACAGCTGTCAGTTCCGCGTTCGCCTTCAGGCAAGCGCGCACAACCGGTGGCCTGTAGATAAACACCTAAGCAAAAGCCGGGCTCAGAAAAGCAGTTTTCTACCAATATTTCCATTTCAGCCGACAAAAAGATGACTCATTGTTGCAGAGGTGCCCATAATCATCATTTACTGGATCATGTGTGATCTAAAATACATAATTCCCTGTGAATGTTCAAAAGAAAAATCATAACCTCAATAGGTTATGTTATGGACTGTGTAATGTTGTGACTTGTGAGTGCCTTTCACGTTAGTGCGGTTTCCTCTTTTTAATACTAGTGGAGTTTCTTACATTTCTTTCAGGTGCCATTGTGCGAATTGAATTAATACAAGGAAGAACTTTTTCTTGTGGAACAGTGAGTTCAGATGTGTCGCAGCCAGCGTTGGCTGTGATATGAGTTGTGTGATATGAGTTGAAGGCTTTTATGTGTTTAAAACTTGCATAGAGTTGTTCATAAAATACGTATAAGAGTAGTAAATGAAATAACCTAGTTTCTATCTTGAATAGTCGCCTTGATGAAGAACCCCAGTAGTAGCTTGACGATAAGTCAATGTTTTAGACTGGGGTGATAGGTCACAGTCTGAAATTGTTTAGGTATAGGCTGATGAACATTTATGATAGCAAAGAGCTTTGTCAATAAGGTATCTATAGTAACAATTTTTCTCTCAAAAACTTTATTGTCTGGAGAGTAGGAAGATCTTTGAGTACTTGATCCAATACATATCTCCAAAAGTGGTTTCAGAAGTTGACAGGTATGCGCATGAAAGGAAGTCTATCCACTTGTTAGCAATGCTTTTGGCAACACTCGAATTCAGGCTGCTAATTTGTATGGAATTCTTTCAAAAAATCTGTAGAAAAATTGCAGGTCTGTAGGATGGTTCTTTGATCTCTGATTGATTTATTTCTTGAAATCATATTTGTTGTAGCTGATGATATCAACATCAGCTCTCCCTCACCAAAACTCTCAAAGATGATTTATACTCACTTCTCTCATTTGAATCAAACATTTGGAGAAAAAAAATTCCTTTTTTCGGTGAAATTTGAGGTCACTGCTCTGATTAAAGAGATAGAAAAGACTCTAAGACAGTGGGCTTGATCCTTGGAAGTTATCGGCTGAACTCTTTTCTTAGTTCCATTCATGCAATACTTCAGATTTTGTTTTTTCTCTCAATTCAGACTATACAGTTTCGTTGGACTCAAGTGATAAGACTCATAATATCAATCCAATCTCAATAAATACTCAACTTTTCCACTTTACTATACCATACTTTTGATTTATGTTTTGTATGGGGGGGGGGGCAAGCCTCTAGGTATGTCTTTCGCATTTTTCAATTTTGAGACTCATTATCAAATGAATTTTTGTTGAGATAGTGAATTCGCACAAAAAACATTTTACTAAAACAGAACCATGATGAGGGAACACTCTCATTGGGAAATCAGAAAAATCAATCAAATGGAATTTTGGGTTATTTTACCAACTTGTTCATTCAACCTTAAATTGAGGAAAAAGATTAATTTCTTGTCTTGATGCGTTATAATGTGGCTAATAAGCCCCAGAACTCATCGAGTTCTAACCTAGAGTCGTGGAGAGCGGGGCCTCAAAATTAATGTGCTCATCTTCAGGTCACCGCCTGTTTCACTACTGGCAAAAGCCCGGTCTTATGTGTTTATCTATTGGCAGAAAACTCTTCACACGAAAATTGCTCGCATTTCAATACTACTGAACTTTTATGCAATTTTCTTGCCGAAAATTCTTCAGGAGACTTTGGGCTTTACTTATAACAACAAAAATCTCCCGAAACACTGTAGTAATTCCTCCAAAACAAGCACTGTAAATCACTTCTATCCCGTTTTGTTCGCCTACTGGGTGCTTTACTTTACCTTCACTGTTATAGAATTGAGATGAATTCAGAAACTGATTCATCTCATTCATTTATTCTATAGGACTAGGTAATATTACCAGTAAGCCTGGTTACCGGTTGATATACATTAGTCAGTAATATTTGACCAACATCATGAATTTTGTGGAAAACAAGATGTTTGGACAGCATACATTTGAAAACTTGTGCTGAGTAAACTTTCACTGACTCGTTCACTGATATTATTTTCCAACTCAATCTTTACAATTTAAAAGGCATCAGCATCAGGTTCAGAAGCAGAAAAGATCTCTCACTGCTCATTTTTGATTCTCTTCGAACTGATCACAATCACACCACTATATATACACACGATAGCTTGGTTCTATCCTAGTGTGGGCCTACTAAGAATTGTGAGGCAGTATACGAATTGTTTCTTGTTGCGGATGATACATATCAAGACAGCCAATTTCATAAATTGACACGATTCTGAAATAAATTAGTGACAGCAAACAAGAAACAGAAATAAATAGAATGACATCTCTCATGTGGTGCCATACGGTATGTAGCATGTAGTCACTGTTAAGTTAGCTTTGTTAAACAAAATCAGCTGCCGGGATCATCGTCCGGGCATGATATGGCAGTGGCACGGCAATTTCTGAAGCAAATCATAAATCAAGGCCCTTGATCCAGGCTTGATAGTGGCGCCATTACATACTTGATCAAGCTACTATCAAGATCCTTGATCAAGGCTGGATAGAATCTTCAAGCGGCTTGAAATACTTTCTAATCGGGTTGTCAACTCCGTGGTTGAGTGCATCGGGTAACCGGTTCTGCTTGCAATTTTGTTTTACTTCCTCGCCATCCGGATAGTGAAGGTCCACCTCTGGGAGATTTCCTGCTATCTCTGAATTGTCCCAATACTTCGAGAATGTCCAAAACTCATACGCAAAAGGCAGGAATAATTCTAGAGTTATTCCGAAAAGAGTTGATTAATGAGATATGAAACCTATCGTCTCGAACCACTTTGAACATTAACGTGAATATCCCTTTTTAGTGTTATGAGAAGAAAAACTGCCTCTCCAAATCAATGAGAGCATACATGATCATAGTCCCCGATATTTCCATGACCGCCATTGCACTCTATTATTATGAAAAATATTCAATTTGCTCGTATGGCCCACAGAGATTTTTCAGTAGCCTATGTATAAGAGAAACTCATGAGGGAACGGCAAGTCAGTCAAAATGGACCAGCTTTCACATGAGTACAGTGGAGCTTTGTTAACTTGAACCTCCATACTCCACGATAGAAACTTTGAATTACCTGAAATCTGAGTTACTGGAACTCTGAGTTACCGAATAGGTTTTGAAATGAATCCGAGTTGCAGAAGTTTGGTTCGAAAAATGATTCCATTCCATTAAAATTAGAGATCAAGATCAAGATAGAACAACAAAATTCGGCCCATATCTTCCATGGAACAAAAACAGGTCCGAATCAATGTTTCAGGAGGAACAATCACAATTGAGTAGAATTTGTCTCTCCTAAACCGAGTTTTGAGTGACGCACTGACCAACAGTGTCTCCAACCTCTTGTTTTTGCTGAGTTCACATTATCAAAATTCACATTCTACTTTCCAAGCTCTGAAATTATCAACAGTATCTTTCATTTTCCCTCATGATGCATTCCTGTGGGTAAATACATTGAATCATCATATTTCTTCCTCATTCAAACTAGCGTAGGTGAGATTCGTATTCTCCAAACTCTCGACATCCGCTATGTCACTCCTCACGACCAGTCACGGCAGATTCTTCAGCAACCCGCATCCATTTTCTTCCTTCATTCACAGCTGAAATCACTTCCATTTCATCTGCCACTGACCACGTTTTCAATTTATGTTCATCACTCTCCATATCGCCGCAAGATGCACTGAAAAATTCGAGTTAGCAAGCTTCACATGAACATGAAACTTAGAGTTACCGAAGTTCAGCCAACATCCCGACAAGACATTCTGAGTTGGCGAGACTTTGGAGTGAGCGGAGTTCGAGTTGACGAAGTTCCACTGTACACAAATTTTTGCAATCTTCATCTGGCACTCTGATAGTTCTGGCAACACACCCTCTAGTGCACTCCATCTTGGAGAGTTCCTGCAAAAGGTTCTCAGACTTTACGTTAAACTTGTGTATTCTTCCAGGTAATCAGTGATAGACGAGTGTATCTGGACCGTCATGGATGGGAACTGGTCGCGACGGATTCAGAAGAGGGGGCTCAATCAATTCGAGGTAATTCATCTGCCCATCAAGTAACATCTCCAATCTTATGACCCATGCGAGGAAAACAATCGGAGAAAGATTATTATTTTCGCACTCGAGTAGCTAAATATCAAATAACAGTGATACGAATAGGTGTATTCTGATCTTCTGTAGGATCGATGATAAAGTGATAAACGAGATTGATCAATGAAGGGGATAGACTGTTTCGGAAGAGTAGTTGAGCAACTGAGAGTGGACTTGATTCCAAAAATGCATCACAGATTCTCTCAAATTTTACTGGAAAATGTTCCTCTAAGGCCCTCGACAGAAAGTGCGCGATGTTCTTTTCTCTACTTTTTCCCCCGTGTATAAGCATAGGCGCTGTAGTTGCAGTCGCCGCCACGGGCGCGCAATGGCGCTACTTCCACGGGGAAAAAAGGGGGAAGAAGAGCAAATGCGCACTTTCTGTCGAGGCCCTAATCACTCCAAACATATCCCAAGAAATATCCCGTGCTCACGCAACGGGAGCCTTTTCGCCTAATCGACTCACTGTGAACCGAGCAGAAACCAGTATTGGAAACTATTAAGACGAGTCACGTCAGAATCTGGCGATTTCAATTATCAAACCATTGATTCTGATCAGTTGGAAATGTATTCAAACTAAACATCTCGAGCAACCACTCAAAGTCTAACCGGACTCTCGACTTCCATATTGACTTCAGGGAGACCTACAATTAAAGCTGGAACCTTATTGTGACTCGACCAGCTACGTTGCACTCACAGAAACAATGAACATTAACACCATTGTGATAAAGATCAAAATATTTTCAACGCACTGTCTACTCTGCAGCCGCATTCACAGTATTTGGGATAAAACTGAAGGATAATGCAAATATTCAGTTGTCTGAAAGATTTGTCAGAATTGTCGCGCGAAGAATCGTATATTCTACCTAGGTCTACCGTATGTAACCTTCATTGAGTACGGAGTGTACGGATTATTGAATTTGAAATGTTATGAGAGAAACACAAATGTAAAACTCCATGATTGACACCCGTCGATCGGGAAAGGATATTCGCGATTATATTGAAAAACATAATTAGATCAAATTTGCTGGGGTCTGCCAATGAGCCTACATGAGTGATTCCGAATCAATTATCAGGAGTTTGAGAAGATACTCAACAATTCCAGTGGCTAACAATAGTACATTTCGATGCGAGGGCGGGAATGGTGGTTTCCGCGCAAAAAGTGATATTTTCCGGACCGGGCCGAAGGTGAGGGTCGGAATAATTACGAGTTTGCGGTAACCACCCTTCTCCGTGCGTCAAATACTACCTCTCTATTTTCTGTGCTGGGGACAAATCCAAATAAACCGCGGGAAAAAGTCATTCCCCGCACAGGAGGTAAAGAAAGTATAGAAAACATTTCTTCGGATAGCTAGGATAACTGTGGAATGGGGAGGCACGATAATCCTTCCATCACATGAAATTATGCCCATGTCAAAGTAATTTTACTCACAGTACTTGGGTACATTCAACTAGTACGCGCGATGAATTTTTGCGGGTTTCTCCGGTGAGCTTATCGCACATACGCACGAGAAAGTCAACCTTCCGCCAGTGCATTGGTAACCTCGACATCCATGTTCCCAAAAATATGTCGTGGTAGAGCAATTTTGAAAATGAATTTCAATTTTGCATATAAAATTACGACGGGAATGGTATCAATACCTCTGTCACATCAGAAATGTCAGGATCTGTGTAGACTAGTGTAATCAGTATATCAGTATCTCACTCGTCAATTTGACCGATGTCGTCTCAAAATTCTGATCCACCAATAATTTTGCTTTGGTGCTCTCAAATAATACTCATCCATCCTCAATCTTTCCTCAGATCAGAAGAAGAATTTATCGTTCCTAGACATCCTATTGTTTGCTGAACGAGAAAATTTGATCGACGATAAAGGTGTAAGAGATGAAGTGAATACTTTCATGGTAGCTGTAAGTATTCATTTTAACAGGAAGTTATATAAGATCATCCAACGCGGAAGGAGTGGACAGAAAAGTTGTGGTTCTGATATTCATTTTGGCACCTCATCTCACTCCATGCCTCTCAATTCAAGAAACAAAAATTTGACGACGTCCATGTCATATGAATGATCTCTCAGAGTTCTCAGTAGCATCTAATTCCTTCTCTCAAGTTCCTCAAAGTGATATGATACTCGTGGTTTCAGAACATCACGCGTGTCCCTTCACTTCGAAGGAGAGCGTACGATAGGGACGTTGAAACTAACATCCGAGGATGTTCCCAAAATCATTCGGGAATAGATTTAACTTATCATGAAGAAACGCTTCAATTTCACCTCAAATCCCAGTCGGAAGTGGAAAATTGTGAAAATCCTTGCATGAAACAGTTTTCGATCAAACTCAAGAGCGACAAGATCAAGAGAGGTTAATACCAATGGGAAGTAGTCTTTGTAGCTCGAAGGGGGCATTATGTTGAGTAATATTTGCAATAAGAGTTTATTTGGAACAAAGTCTGATGAAATCATGACATTCAATTCCTTGACCTTAAGAGAGTTTCACAATGTTCACGTTTTTTCCAAGTCCTAGCCCATGAGTCATTGCCTGATTCAAAGAGATCAAACTGACCTCCAAATGCGCTCGGAAATGCCTTGCCTGGAATGACAGGGGAAGAGTTATTTTGAGGATGCCTTATGTGATCTAAACAACTAGTGATTTAGTGAAGTAAATCATTGCATCCAGTCTTGTTTGAACTGATTTAATATTAATCCATTATGATTCCAAGAAGCCGTTTTCTAGAACCAGAATGTATAGAGACTTGATATATTGGGTAAGACAAGATTAGAATAAAACTCAATGTTGATTCAGGGATACGATACCACATCGGTGACATTACTCTTCTGCCTCTTATCGCTGGCTGAAAATGAGAAATCCCAGGTGAGTTTGATCTTTAGGTCCAAAAGACCCATCAATTGCTTGTGTGAACTCATCTCACGCGAGTGAATCTATTTCTCTCATCATAGGATTTAGCCAGAGCTGAAGTATCTCGGATTTTAGACAACAACGGAGGGAAGATGGCAATAGAAGATATACAGAAATTTGACTATATTGATAGATGTGTCAAGGAAAGCTTACGACTTCTGCCAACCGTACCATTAGTTGGGCGGACAATCGAAGAAGATATCCAATTGAGTAAGAATTCATCATATTCATCCTTCACTGACCATTTTATTTAAATATTTCATTTTCGGGCTACATTCGTAGAATCTTCTATTGACTCGTAAGCCATATTCACATGTTGATTGTCTAGTCGGACTCTTTGATAGAAAGACTGTTAGAAATAAGGCAGTACGGTTTTTGAATAAACACTACATTCAATATGTGAGTTATTATTCTGAAAATAATTCTATTAACATCACCGCATTGTAGGGAATGATTGACTTTCCTCCTCTTAAACATTCGTTAGTGTAGATCCTGCAAAGCTTTGAATGATGATGTACCATCGAATGATCATTTGTCATCATACGTATCAATGACATTGATTCCTCCAAGAGACAGTAATCACGTCAGTTATACTCCATCTTTTGGAATACATGCTTAGCTCTCGATAACCCTGGTATATATTTTGTCTTTTCGAAACTTTGAAAAATTTTGATCAGGTAACGAGTCGAATCTGTTATGATTACGATATCCCAGAATCAAAACTATCAGATATGGATTTGTTGATTACATCCCGTTTGATTTTGACAGAAAATCACTGGATCCCAGCTGGAACAGATGTGATGGTGTCAATCTGGGAACTTCATAGAAATCCAAATCTTTGGTCAGACCCAGAAAAGTTTGAACCGGACCGATTCCTACCTCAACACGTTCAAAATCGCCACCCGTTTTCTTTTCTACCATTCAGTGCAGGGCTCCGAAATTGTATTGGTGAGTCCCTCCCAACTTTTCTATATCATCTCGAATACTTTGAAAGTCATTTAAGCTTTGAGTCACTCGATGTGAATGAGATAGAGTATTGTATTTGACAACATTGGAGTTGGAAAATGATACAAGTCTCAATCTTTCCGATGAAAAAAATACACTAATGCACATGGAAATTGTCAAAATCGTATTGATTTCGGAATACATGAGAGGATTTCCGTGGTGACAGTGACAATAACGATCATCATAGAAATCCCATACGATGGGAGAAATCACTGCAATCATTCAATTGTCGGGAACAAGAAGCCTGTCCCAATATTTGATGTGAAAAATTGATTGACTTTCAACCAAATTCCTCAACCACTGGTTGAGAATTGAACCACTTGGTAGAAAATTCAACCCCTGGTTGCATGCCAAATTCATTCAGTTAGTTGGGCATCCAACCATTGATTGATCACCAAATTCAACCACTGGTTGACAATTTTACCTCAGCGAATATGGGAGTGGATATGGAGTCCATGAGATGGTCAATAGTGGTTTCCGGGTGACATTATTGAATCAAGTAAGAAGTTATTTCATCAATGGATACAAAAAAATATCAGCGCCGATCACGCGAGACTTTTCATGAAAAAATGCCGGTTGAGCAACGTTTCCGCAATTCAGTATTTGGATTGATGACCACTCGACTGGGGCTGACACGCTTTGCTCGCGCAAAAAATTTGCCGACTCTTTTACCATGGTTATTATGCGGTTTTCATGATATCCCAGGAACGGTATCTCTTGATTGATTGGTGATTATTGAATTCTCCGAATATTAAGATTTCCGACATTTTCTCGAGTAATATTCATGAAACTATTGTTACAATCTCTGAAATGCGCGGTCTGAAGTGGTCCAGCGCAATAAGAGATAAATTCGCAGTTTTTGGAAGCTAAGAGCTCACGAAGTTGCATCGATATATGGTTCAAACTCCCAACTAACTTCGATGTCTGGTTGCAAGGATTTATTGTGTTTTTCCGTTAATGCAGAATTTTATATAAATAGATCACGCTGCATGATGCAATCTGCATCGACTCGATATATCCGAGATGTGTGCATTGATCTATTCTGTTGGCTCAATACACTACCGACTTATGACATATGCTTGTCCTGAAGAGTTGCACCTTCTGATGATCGGAGTTCAAACGTGATAGTTACGTATTAGGACGTAACGGGTGACAATATAAAGTACAAAAAAGCATTCGACCGAAACCTCATCATCCAGAACATCTACCTCTTCCATCATCCGAATTGTGCCTATCCGGACGACTGATGAAGGATTTCAAGCAAGACCCTTTCATCTCGAACATCATCCCCATTTATAACCGTTCCTTCGGAATACTTACTCACCACGTTCGGGAGACGATTGCAGTTTGAACGTGTTTGAACAGTGTATTGATTAATCTCACTATTGTTATCATTCTTGAGATGTTACTCATTTTTGAAAGATTACTTACCTTTGATTTTCTTCTAGGTCAAAAATTGGGGATGTTACAGGTTAAAGCTCTGGTAGCTCGAATATTATACAACTTTTACCTGGAGCCTGTGGATAGAACAACTGAAATCGAGTTCAAGAGTAGTTTCGTATTACAATCAACGCATCCATTACGAGTCAAATTCATCCAGCGATAAATGAAGAAACCCTGGGATTGTCGAATTTTTGCCCAACGGAGCATTTACAACATTTCAATCCTCAGAAAGTGGTGACTGTTTCTGTGTCTTCCTCTGTGAATCAGGATTATCTTCAGCACTGATGGTATTCAATTGAATCTGAGGTACACATTCAACTCACATCAGAATAATCTTTCATCATCGCATTGAGCGACTTCACTTCACAACTAAGTAATGAGTTGGAATTTGACATAATAAAGTTATACTCTCAGAATTAGCAGTCTTTGATTCATTAAAATATATCTCCCATAATAATCCTAAG
The DNA here is from genome assembly GCA_029851415.1 of Eretmocerus hayati. Lineage (NCBI taxonomy): Eukaryota > Metazoa > Arthropoda > Insecta > Hymenoptera > Aphelinidae > Eretmocerus > Eretmocerus hayati. Next base: position 139,624,754 of record CM056742.1, read on the forward strand.
CCCTATCCAAGAAACTTCCCCACTCGGTCGTATCTAAATCAACTGTTGACATGATATCCATGTTTGATAGAATATATATGAGTTCATAGTGTTCAAATTATTGAATCTTTTTCACTCTACTCAATCCAAGAAGCTCGCACAGTTGTGAGAAAATGCACCTCTATCAGAAATCCGAAGACTGATAGAGGTTCCAAAGAAAACGTGGTTGGGAGCACTACAGGACACAGAAATCTCCCAGACGACTAAATGGGGAACCTCTCTTTAAAATGTCGTCAAAGTGAAGAATATCAATCGACTCGTTGAATAGCCGCATTTTCCTTCTCATTGATTTGATTTGTTTCTCAATCTTCCTGAATGGCATATCATCTACTAAACAAATCATAATCATGAGAGTCGATCAAATTATGATAAATTTCTGTGATTTTGATTTTCAATCACTATATTGGGTCGACTAGTGAATTCCTGACGGAATAGAAAGAATAATACGAAGTTGGTACGCATATTGATGATAGAGGCCGTGATTTTCCCATAAGAAAATGACGTAGATGATTTTCTCATGGAATATCTTCGTCTACAATTTAATCCTTGTGTTTCGGTCCTGGTGAATCCGATTGAAGAGTTTATCGATGGATGAGACGGAAGGGGTTCATCACATTCATAATGATAAGATCGCGTACTATATTCCTCTTTGGTATTAGTCAACTAGGTCGGTTTTGATTCCCATACTTTATTGGATCACTATTGAAGTTGCTATGAATAACAAAAATTCTTCCTGGATCGTAAATCATGGGATATGAGCACGATGAGTTCCATCCTAAAGGGTGAATGATAATAAAACCATGAGAACTTTGCATTCTAAGTATTCCCAGCGCATCGGTGTGGTAATACTAATATGACAGCGTTCAGTTGATGTCAATCTTTCCTCTTTGGCTATAGTAATGGCACAGGATATACTGTTGGTTTCTCAAGACTTCTTTGAAAATATATATTCAAGTATAGCATAGATAGAGATACAAGATCGATGAAGTTTAAATGAACCAAGTCAATTCTCAGCTATAGATATACGCAGGGAACCGAATCTGGGTCAAGGCCCATGGCCAAGACAAAACTTGTAACGTTGTAGCTCAAAATTGACACGGGATAATTTTTTATGATGTGTGAATGAAAGAGAGTCAAGTTGGAGGCGGAACCCGGGTACCCGGAATACAAAAGGTAAATTCCTGTCAATGAAAGAAAAATTTGCTGAGTGTACAAGTTAATATTCCACAAACTATTTGACATCGTCGGTGCAGACGAAAATTACATAGGCAATCAAAAATTCGTCCGTTAAAGAGGAGTAGATACATCGTATTATCAGCAAGTACAATCACGAAACAGTATTAGTAGTAAATTAGTAACACTTTCGGATTTACATTGTACATAATGGTCCAGCCATTGACTTATCAAGATTTATTGGATCTCTCAAATTTATAGATATTTATTGCGTTACAGGTCCTGCCATGCTATACATCTCATCAATATCTTCTCTATGACATCAATAATTAAAGAAAATGTGAATTTATAATGGATCATCGAAATAGATTCACATCAGAAAATGTCGAAAGTATATGGTGCAGCAAGAATACAGTACACGTTGCATTGATCTTGGATAGCGTATAGGGACCCTGCGATAATGAAAAATAGCATAAATTTCTCGGGAGTGGGGGAGGCTAAAACCCTCCAAGAATTTTTCGATCGAGTCTTCGTAAAGCACTAGTTTATGCGCAGCAGTTTTGACTTCACGCACAGCAGTTTTGGTTTACTTTACGCCCACTCGATCGAAGAACGTTTTTCTATACTCGGGCGTGGAATGTTTTTGCTTTACTCGTGATAATCTCGACCCTCGCCAAGGCTCGGGCCGAGAACAACCACTCGAAGAGCAATATCAAACTTTTCACCCTTGGATAGAAATTTTTTCTTCTTCAATTTTTGTCGTTAAACTCAAATAAGGTCAGTGTACCCAACTTGCCCCCATTAAGCCATTTTCTTAATAACTTCGGCCCATCTCCACATTTTCCAACGTACCTTAGCTCATTTTAAAGCTCGTCTTAAGACCTTCAAAACAAGTTAAGGTACATTCAATTTGAACCAACTGGAGCCAAACTGTTTAAATTCTCCTAAAAGGTGATTTTTGAGAGTTTACAAAAGTGTGTACCCAACTTGCCCCCATCAAGCCTTTTTCTTAATAACTTTGGTTTACTTCAACGATTTTCAACGTGCTTTAGCTCATTTTGAAGCTTGTTCAAAGACCTTCAAAATGCATTAAGTTACGTCCAATTTGGATCAATTGGAGCCGAACTATCTCAATTCTTCCGAAATAAATGATGTAAATCAGCGATAAAGTGTTTTTATCGCCGTGCACGCACATTTGGAGCTTTTTGGTGGTTCGAAACACTATTTCTGACCCATTTTGACGTGATAAACACGTCTTGAGTGGTAAAAAAAGTCGTTCTGCACGCCCTTTCGAGATAAACGTATGGGGGCATGTTAGGTACACTCCGATGTTGGCATCCTTGTTTACAAATCGTCTCCGTGTTTTGCACATAAAACAGCTCCGTATCCAAATTTTGCAATTCTGGAAAATGGATTTTGAAGGTCTTGAAACAAGGAATCGAATGCGCTAAAGTACGTTAAGATTGGTTGAACTCAAAGAATTTGGCACCGATTTTACTGAAGGCGATTCCCTCGGTGCTTTCTTAGCTAAGCAATCACGAAAAATAGAAAAATCACTTTAGATTTTCTGAAGAACGCAGGAATGATTCGGGGTCGACGCAAACTATTTACTTTCTCATATTTCAACATAACAAACGTAAAAAAAAATTGCCGGGAGGCCAAGGAGTGCCCATCCCCGAGATCGGCATATGGGGGCAAGTTGGGTACAGAGGCAAGTTGGGTACACTTACCTTATTAAGAGTGCTCCATAGCTACTTTCAACGCCAGGTTGGAGTCAATTGAATAAATAATTGAATCAACAACTTTGAAAGGAGGGCGATGTAGCGCCACGTGAGCAGAATCTTTGGGTGAAGATTCTGCCTACGATATTGAGATAAGTGCAAGATTGAGCTCAACTTTATGATCTCATTTCCCTAGCAATCTCTATCTAAATTCTTCTCAAATTTGCAGAAAAATCCCCTGCGCACGTGGCGTTACACTGTCTTCTACTCAAAATTGTGTGATTAATTAACTGCTCACAAAAGAATTTATGAGTTCCATTATGAGATGTCACCATCATCGTTGTCCAAAAGCTGGGTGGCATTCTTAACTTGAGCTCAATGTAAAAAAATCTCCCGGGATTTACCGTGCTACACCTTTCACTTCTCCCGACACTCTAAAAAATTGCATCACTTTTCAATTGAACTGGAAAGTGATGCAATTTGGGCATCCTTTTATTTCTTGATTGTATGGTGTACTATTATGTACTCCCAAGTTCTTCACAATGAAGGAAGTCCAGCTCCCTTCATTGATGTAACTCTTCATAATTCACTACTTTTGGGCAGAAAATTGATGAGCAGTTATTAAATTCAAAAATGTTGATTATTTGAAATCTGAGATTGTAAATGGTGTTCTGTTTGAGTAGGAGAAATACATTATTAATTTTACCACTACTCTTTTTAAATTCATCACTCATGCCACTACATATAAACATGGAAGTTTTTTGTTTTTCACATTATGATGAATTGACAACTCCATTCATAATCATGAAATCTTTTTCGTCAATCGAATCTCCATTCTCGCTCTGTCCATAAGGGATCATATTTTCATTCTGAATGACTTGAACATTGAGTTCTCTATGCAGCAAGCATCCTGGATTAATATCAAAATGTCACAGTATTATTGAGAGTTCTGTCTCCTCCACAGATCTTATTTTGATTCCATGAACCTCATTTTGATCCATTCTCATAGAAACAATTTAGATTTTTACATATCTTTTACATCTCACATTTAATGGAGTTTTTATTATCAACTAACCTCATATTCATAATCATCGAATAGAATGACTCTGAATTTCACCTTTGGGAGAAACGTTAGATCCACAGAACAAATGAGATTGAATTTGTCTGAGTATCCCGATAGTGAGTTGGAGCATGATGGGTATTCTTTGATTTTGATGAAACTGTTCACTTAGTAAGGTGCTGATCTAACATCCTGAGTACAGTGAGTATGGTATCCTGACATATGCTCATAGACAGCAGTGCATATCCGGATGGGAATGCCACTGCAGACACGAGCCAAAATAGATTTTTTTCACCTCCCAGATGGGGTATGAGTAGTTCCGTACGGAAGCGGACCACGAATTGCAGTCATGTCTCGGACTGGTTTTTTGGCACTTTCAATCGATTTTGTTATCCAAAAAATAAATTGTCCAGTCCCTACGTGGTCCAAAAAAGTTGTAATCGCTCTAACGCAAAAGTTCAGCGTTATTGAATGCGATTTTAGGGTTCTCGTTATAGGAAAATATATCCGCACTTCGCTGGCAATCTCATTTTGGGCAATGGGACAGTTTGTATACCAAATTCAGTACGGAAATATGATACTCTCGGACCCCTAGGGAATATCTTCTTGATAGCATTTAGATAAAAAAATATCCGTTTCGGCCAAAGGTCGAAATAGTCGCTCAGAAGCGGGGAACCACATGAACGAGGTGCGAGTACTAATTTATGCAATTTTGTAAGGACCCAAACATCAGAAAATTTCAAATAAATCGTTTTGGGTCCCACAGGAAGTGGAACATTCATTTTTTGGACCATAGATCCGAATAAAAATGGTAAAAAACCAGTCCGAGACATGTCTGCAATCCGTGGTCCACTTTTGCGAGGAATTTCTCTTATTCTCAAAGATATAGCTCAACTTGTAGGAAAGTCACTGTCGAGGAACCTTTTTTCGTGTAATCTCTCCACCTTGCACGGAAAGCATGAATACATTTTGATATAAACAGATGAAAAATTCATAAATCGATCTTCGTCAGATTGAGTTCATTTACAAGTTACAAAATCACCATCAATGAGCTCTCTGAGAAGGATTATGTATTTCACTACATATTCCATGATCGGGTACGTCAGAAGGAATGAAGGATGACGTGAGGTTTTGGGACCGGGCATCCATTCATCAAGGATTTTTATGACTAATATTATTTAGATCTACCTCGGTGTAACGAGTTGATATTTCGTAGAACATAGATTGAATTCACTGGAAACGCTGTTCATTAAACTAGAAATCTGAGTGACATTCTCACTTCTTAGAAAAAGATATATTATTGAACGATGGTGGGTGTAGGTATTTTTTGAGTCTATCAGTCTTGCACTGTTGAATCAGTGCAGTGCTCTGAGAGCAGTCGATTCTTTTCATCTCACTATATTCTTGGGCAACTGAAGTATTCGGGAAGTGATTGATGAAAAGAGAAAATACTCCTCATTGTCGCTGCTCACGGATAATTATGAATAAATATGCAATTTATTCAGGAGAGGTATTTTTTGAATTCATATCCATGTTTCGTTTTGATCAATCAATACCATTGCACATTTGTGTGCGATCCAAAACCGCGTCGAGAGGAATCACTAGATCAGAAATTGATTCTGTACATGGCCGTTCTGAAATGAATTGTGTTCAATACACAGCCGTCCTTATTCTATGAATTGCAATACATTCCAAAACGTGTATCTTCAATATCATTCTGGAAGATTGTATGAGGAGTGAGAGACACCGATCATCGACACCCCTTATTATACACCAGAAATTCAATAATTCCAGTCAGTGGATGTCATCTAAGTCTCTAGATATTGCTTCATGCAACTGTGGTTCATTCATAGAGTGGAATACTTTGTTTAAGCAAAGAAAAACCTCATGTCAAAAGAAAAGAAAAAATTCGAGTTTCCATTTCCACCCTTCGCATTGATGATAAGCTCTGCGCGGCAGAGTGCTTGATGAAGAATGAATACAATTTCTGATTTTCCTACCAGAATGCAAAAATAATTCGACATTTGCACTATGGCGAAGAGTTATCAATGAAGTTACATCAAAAACCTGACCGTAGAAAATTTTTGAGCATGCTCGGTCGAAAATTACTATATTTACAGTAAGAATTCCACCCTCGATCGTTACACCAATCAGAACGGTTTCTTCGTCCGAATCAGCGATTAGGGGTTCGAAATTCTCGAATATCAATTCACCATTTCAAGTTTTAAGAGAATCTCGGAATAAACCCAGTGTCATTTTTTTATCGACCGACACTTGGAGACATGACTATTGATGAAAATGCTATACAATACATCGAGCTTTACGAGACGCTGCAAGAGCTTCGCCCCTTATCCGAGCTACGGTCTGAACTTTCGCGTATCTGTTCGAGGTGTTGCAGTTGTGCAGGCGATATCGAGACGTGAGCGAGGCTGGTTCGTGGGTTGTGCTGAGGAGGTGGTAGTGACTGGCGCCTCTTGTTCAGTGCTGGCCTCAAATCGTATTCGATATTGGCCTGTTTCAAGAGCTCTTGAAAGACGTTCCACGTGTTGAGATTGTCTTTAGCTGAGGCATCTACAAAGCCATGCTGCCACTCCTTAGTTACGATTTCTCGATTTGCCTCTACTTCTGCCTAAAAACGATTGATTGCGTATCAGTGATGAATCCTTCGACAATGAACGACGGATCTCTGAGCAGTAAATGTTTATCGGAGATGAATGAAATGTTTGATACAGAAAACTGGTGTGGGGGCCCAGACTATGATTGAAAGTCCTAATTACCGTTACTGGAGTCACCTTTGGAACATGGTTGTAATTTTGGAACATCATTGGAAAGATGAATCGTAAAAGCACGCTAGGCATAGAAACTCTGGTTGAGATTTCGAAACAAATTTTCTCTATTAGTGGAACGCAAGAAGAACGAGGGCAAATTCTGTTGTTATTTGATCAATTTTGAGCTGTTTTGAAGAAAAATCATCATGAGAATTTACAATCCCTCCTATTTTCTGTAAAACTGACTTCAATCTGATTTGGTGGTCAATACAGATGAGGAGCTAATACCTGAAAAACATTATAGTCTTCCGTACCTCGAGTGAAGAACACTGAAAGAAAAGACTCAGTAGAATTTGCCAAGATTCTCGGAAACTTCTGCCGAGTTTCACTTGGTAATTCAAATCCGGCAAATTTTTTTCTCGCGACTTGGCAATTTTTTTCTGTCGTCAAAAATGTTCGATGTGACCATTATCGCACGCTAACCTCAATGTTTTAGGATCAAAACAATGCGTACAGTAACACTTGAAACCGCAATGAGATGTACGAATTTATCGAAAAAATCTCAGAAAAATATGTAATTATGTAAATGAGTAGGACATGCGTTGATAATTCTAAATGGAACGAGATTTTGGTTGTGGTCAACTGTGTGTGTCTATCTAAGTAGCCTCTCCATTCCTTGATTCTCGAGATTAGTAGTGTCGGCACAGTACTCTTAGAGTGAGACATGTTTTGCTATTCGCAGCCATCGGGATTGTGAGAAATTATTGAAAGATAGAAAAAATTACGGGCAATTATTCGTTATAGATGAGTTTGCTTTCAAATTTTGAGAACTAAGCTCGTGAATCTGTAAATGATGACTGATGGGAAATTGTACATGATTTATCCGGTAAGACTAAGGATAAATCGTTCAAAATATTTCTAGTCCTATTAACGGTACTTACCTCATGATGAAAGTTTCCCATAGAATTTGAAAGTTCACTCATTGCTTCCTGTTACAGTTTTACCGATCCAGATTCCATGTCCTCTCTCATACTTAGTGAATGATATCGCACGATTATTACCCATTGTAATTTGCATTCATGAATTCACGGATGCATTTATTTCCCTATCGATATCTTCGATTAATCTCTTATCAATCCAGGTGGCTGCAAATAGCGGAATTCACTCCAAGAGCACTGTGCCGACACTACTAATTACGAGATTCAACGGATGGAAGGGCTACTTTGAAAGACACACACAGTTTACCATGATCAAATGCTTGTTCTTTTTGGAAACATCAACGCAAGTCCTACTCATTTACATATTTTTCTGGGAATATTTCGAGTAAATTCATACATTTCCTTGCGGTTACAAGTGACACTGTACGCATTGTTTTGATTCTGAAACGTTGAGGTTAGCGTGCGATAAAGGCTACATCGAAAATTTTTGACAGCAGAAAAAAATTGCCGAGTCGCGAGAGAAAAAGTTACCGGATTTGAATTACCGAATGAGACTTGGCAGAAGTTGCCGAGAATCTTGGCAAACTCTGCTGAGTCTTTTCTTTCAGTGAAGATTGGTCTCGGAACCTGAGAATAAAATTCAAACCCTATCGTAATTTTCCAAGTCATTTCTTCATAGATGTTCCAAAGTTACCCCAGTTGACGATAGTGTCAAAGCTCTCATCTCATTTGGAGATAATTTCATTGGTTGTTCACGAGTTAGTTGTCTTTGGAAAAGTCTACTTGTTCGAAAAGATCAATAAACTCTTGAAATGCTCATAGGGTCGGTCTAAACAATTATATCAAGAAGGAAAAATATTTGAGTCAGATGTATCTGAAGTGTCGATCGAAAGCTTACCGTACACATTTCGTATCTTACCTTTTCACTGTCATCACAAAGATCAGTTTTGTTTGCCACAACAACAATAGGTGCCTTGTTTTTCGTACGCATGATCTGTTCTCTTAGTTCTTTAACTTTCTTGAATGTTATTGCATCGCTAGCATCGTACACCAAAACAAAGACATCATACTGTTTTATCGATAGATCCAACATAGCCGGAAATTCTAACGATCCTGACGTATCCAGAATCTCAAAAATAATTTTTTTCTCTTTGGCCGCATGAAATGTGGCATAATGTGTGTCGTCGACCGTGGCTTTATATTTGTCAGGTATTTGATTGTACAGGAATTGGTAGATCAAAGCAGTTTTGCCGACTCTTGCAAGGCCCAAAACGATGACTTTGATCGGCTTGCCCCCATTCGCACTCTCTCCGTGCCGGCTACCCCTGAAACGTTAGGAAATTCACTTCAGTAAAAATAATCAAGCAACCGTCTTGAAGATTCAGGTAGTGAGATTGATGAGATTCTGAATTATGAAAATAATAAGAATTTCATGGAATTCTTTCCTGACGAAGAAAATTTCATGGGCACCGACTGTCCAGAGGCTGAGGATCTTAGTATATCATATTTTTTCATGTATGAAAGTGTATTGCCGAGTTCTGGTCTTGGAAGATTAATTCCAATAGCATTATTCCAATGTTCTTGAGCTGAAGCAAGACTTTTTTGTGGGAAGATCTCATATGTACTCACGCTGATGAAGAAATTTTAGAGTACGCTCTCAGAAAATGTTAGATCCTGCTACAGAATGAATGAAGTTTCCGTATTCACATACGCAGCAGTTCTCAATTATTCCTGAAGTTAATTAGAATGATTGACCTGAACGGCTCGTTCATTAAATGCATTTACTGCACACGTGCCAACTGTTGCAAAAATTTGTTGATATTTTCATAAACCTGCGCTACACCCATAAGAAAACGATATTGAAGTTCTAGTTGAGACTCCTTAGTCCTGTACTATTCTCCGATGATTCAAAATATTAATTTACATTCATAGATCAATTAGAAATGAAAAACTAGATAGTCCCTGAAATTGCAGTGTTCATGGCATGTGTCTAAAAAGAGAAAAATTACCTTGTCTGTCTCTGAGGGCCTTCGTCTTGACTATTTCTCATCGATGCAGGCTGCAAACTCAAACGACGGGCGAGAGGAAACCGACCCATCATTATCTGCGCCTGGTGACTCTGAAAGTTGAACGATGACGAAATTATTCGTAAAATACTTCCATTTGGCCATCAACTCTTTTCAGGAGGAATGCTATTTTTTTATGAAAGACTCTGGAATGGGTTGATCCTTACTGCCATACACCATCACAGATATTCTGAAGGGCCCTCCACTTTATAATTCCTATACCAAAATCCCCTGAAATCGATCAAGACCGCCGCGAAAGGATGTTATCATTCAGATCGAAAAATTCGTAGTTTAGATTATCATTTGACAGTCAATTTTATTTTACGGCTTTATTTTGTTTTTTGGGGGAAGAAGGTTGTGACGCAAATGGAGAACATCGCAATACCTTGACTTATTTAGCGCATCCAACACAGGTTCACTTCATATAAAAGGAGTGTGGGAATCAATCTGATCGGAAACCTGTCATACAACAAAAGAAACTTGCATTTAGCGATCAATTTCAAACGTTTCGTTGTTTGATACAGAACGAGACAACCCTTGCATGCAGCAGCCACTTGACTGTTTGTATCAGATGGACTACCTTGTACACGTTGAGTCTGAAAATTCATTAAAACGTTCTTGGCGCATCAAAGCAATACTTTCCCTGACCATCCTACCAACAATCACGTGAACTCGGCAGTATCTGATGCGGTGCAAGAGTTTTTCCATTTTTATTTTTTCTAGTGCGTAAAAGAGTCCAAGTTTTGCAATATATCAATACGATCATATTTCACGGCATCAGCAGTGGCTCATGCTTTCTTACCAGGTATTATCTCAACTGTCTTACACCTAATCGTGTGACCCTCAAAACTAACACTATGTCGATATTGAGTACGTCTACATCAATTCAGCAAAGTTTTTGCAACCATTCTCAGAGAATTAAAAAAGTTGTTACGTGAAACTTCAGCTCATACATTATAGTCTTTCACTCTTCATCTAGAACGTGAAATTAACTTCCAATAGTTCCAGTTGAAAAATCTGTGCGTCATAACTATGCTTCAAAGTCACAAGACATATCATACGAGTAAGCAGAGCTTGTACAAATTTTTAGAGGTTTTATTCCATTTTCATCCCCTGTCACAGCAAGGTTGGGTGGACTAGTTGGTATGCACTTTTGCTTGATCAGAAAATGTATTCCATCACAAAAAGTTCTTGGCAAAATCTCAGAGTTACACCTCGGGCTAACTCATACATGCAAGGTGTCCGAGAAAAGAGTACCACCCCCCCCCACCCCTTCTTTTTCCCAGACACGGTTGAAACTCGTGAAAACCCCGTAACAGGTGTCCCCTCGATCTGAGGAGGAAATCCATGGTGGCCTCGAGAGTCATTTTCAAGGTCATTTGTTGGTCATCTCGATATTTTGGATGGAAACTCCAACTTTTGACTTCGGATTCTGGAAGAGCAGGTAAAACTATGAAACCTTTGTCTAGCCCATTTTTTGATCTGGCTTGACTATGGCGAGGTCCGAGTGACCTCCAATAATGTCGCCAAGGTTGACTCGGATCACAAAGAGTTTCAGACAAGATTTTCACGATTTCTCATGCTCTCTCAGAATCCGAGGTCAAAAATATGTATTTCTCTTCGGAAAAAAACGAGTTGACCTCCAAATGACCTCAAAATGACCTCCAAGATCAAACAAGGTCACCATCGAATTTCCCGTGCGTAATAAGGGCACAAGTGTTCCGGGATTTTTGCGACTCCCAACCGTTTCTGAAGAATAGGGAGGGGTACTTACTTTTTGGACACCCTGTGTATCAAGATTTTCATCATCATCTAAAAGCAAGCTTGATACTCAATTCAAGCATATCTCTTCTATGGGATGTTTTTCAAGCACTAATGTACCTAATGGTACCCTGCCTAGAAAGACATGCGTGCGACAACCAATTTCACGGAAATCATACATCTCATTATGCTCACAAGTTTTCCTTTTTGTTGTTGTGATAGCTAGATAGCCAGAATAATAGATGAGACAAAAGTATTTAAGATACCTCCCTCCTGAGCTATTTTTCGCTCTTTAGCTTTCGCTTTTTTTTTTATAATTTTGGTCATTTTAATATTCTCCATCGCAACTTAGCCCATCCTAAAGATTTGAAATGAGCTGAGGTGAGATCAATTTTGATAAACCAAAGACGAGCTATTTCAATTTTCTCAAAAAGTGATTCCTTGCGAGTTCACGGAAGGATGTGACCACCAGGCCTTCATGATTTGAGATAGTGTAAATTGGTGACAAAGTGCAGGAAATCAGTTTTATGTCAATACAACCATTCATAAAGTCCTTTCATTGGTCCAAATTACGATTTCTGATGTGTTCTGACGTGATAAACACTTCGCGAGTGATAAATGATTTCTAATTCACTCCAATGTTGGCCTTCGCCTTTCACAAACATTTTCGAACTTTGCTGAAAAAATGGCTCTAGATTGGAATTCTGCAACTTAGAAAATTGTACATTTTAATTCAACAATGTAACAATAAGTTTCAACTCCGTCTATCGAACTACACTTTTTGATGAAATTTGAGTAGAAGCCGTCAAATTATGTGCAAAATTCACTAGCACGACAGAGTATGGAGGAAAGATTTAGAGGGTTTTGAGATGAGAGATCGATAGAGGTTGAATTGAAAATATTTCGCACTGGTCTCACTGAGTGCGATTTTCTTGGCAATTTCATAGCTGTACAATCGCGAAAGAGACTCAAATCATATTCAATCCTCTGAAAAATGCGTGAATAATTCTGGATCGGTTTACACGATTAATACCCTCATATTGTAATATAAATTTATAGGAAGGTCAACTAGTGCCCATTACTGAAATCGTTTACGGGGGCAAGTTGAATACACTTACCATACTTTTCTGAAATATATTCTGACTAAATAAAGGTCATCTTATAAGAACCGAGATATTGAAATCAGTGGATTCTACCAGTGATCCTCACCACGCTTACACGATTGCTTAGTAGTTTGATTTCGAGAGATAATGATGAGTTAACAGAGCACTCATCGCAGAACGTTCTTGGAGTGATTACCGCGGATAGAGACGTACCGTTTTCAATAGAATATGTTAATCAAAGGATTTTGATGACAAAAAGAGCAATCTCTTTAAACCTCGGCAATACATTAAACCAGTGAAATTAGCTAATAAATCGTGTTATCCTAGCAACCACTTCTTATGATGAATGTCTCTTTGAGGAGAGGATCCCACCTCGTATAACTTTCAGCGTTGCATTGTTTTATCAAAAGGCCTTTGACAGATTCCACAGAGAGCCATCTCTTAGCTCAAACAATGGCTTCGATCCATCATAGTATAAAGTATATGTGGAAGAGATGAAAGAACATCTAGAGCGTGTAACTCCATAGAACGTGCAGCGATGCTTATTCATAAGTAAGAGCGTTGCTTTTCAGTACGAGTCTCGTCTCCCGTGATTAGCACATTGGCATGTCTCATATTTATTCGCTGGTAGAAATATGTCATTATATTAATTCCAAGAAATTTGTTAGACACAAATAAATATTGAAAAATATTGAAGGCCGAACGTCGAAGAATATGAAGAATATAGATTTGCAGGAGTTTTTGTCTTGATTTTGTTATTCATGAGAATTTTATTTTACAGAGCCTAGTCCAACATTAAATCTCATTTCTCTATGACAGACAAAAAATAAGTATTCTGGAAATTTCTCACATTTTTATGCACGTAGCAATACTTCGCATCATTTGTTCGAAATTAGGGTTGTCACTAGCATGAGTCTTCTCAGGGAAAAACTGCATTTTTACTCTTCTGCGCAGTATCTCTTCCAAAATCAACGCCCTTTCAAAATAGGATGAAGATACTGTTCTATTCGTCTCTATGACGTGGCTCATCTTCAGAAAAAAACAAAATTTTCTTTGATAACACGGTCGTGAGTTTTTTCATGTCAGTTCTCCTTCATCAAATTCAGTATCTCGTCTTCTGAGGATTTACAAAATTTTGAGGTGAAAAATTTCTCATAGAAGGTTTGTACTCCTTTTGGTGCGCTTCAGAAACATGGAGGACTTTGACATCAATATCTTTTGAAGTTCTTAATCGATTGGTTCATATGCAGTTTCTGATAGAACACTTTTTGGATGAGGGAAAGAGGTATATGCAGAGATACACGAAGGAACAGCCATTACATTGCCTTTCATAAGACACAAAACATCTGATACACTTGTACAAGTCTGTGTGAAAATTCGAAGATATATTTTGAACAATTCAACAATAGTGCCAGTGAATTTTGAACTTCCCCCGATGAGTATTTTTAGACTAAATCGTTTTGCAACAAAATACATCTTAAAAATACTGCTCATTCAAAAACAAATGGGGGGCATGATCTCGATGTATCTCGGTCGGGGTATATGGGGACTTTTGGGCCTCACCAGTGGTATATTGCGTAAAAAACAATAATCTGGAAAAACTCAGCGAAATCGAGTTCAATACCGAAACTGCTGTGCACACATGTTCATTATAACATAGACAACGAGAAACCACCACGACGTAAGCCATTGGATATGTCACCGCTGTGGGACGTGAGCTGAAACTCAATGAAAAATGGGCCCCATGGCTGGGACCCATCGCACACAGGGAAGGACGAGTGGGCCCCACCCGTGGGGCCCATCGCAGTGAACGTGTCAACCAATCGATTTAGCACCTCAAAAAACTTTTATATTGAACGAATTACTCATATTTTTCAAAGCAGGAAAATTCATAAATAGTACAGTGAACGTGTCAACCAATCGATTTAGCACCTCAAAAAACTTTTATATTGAACGAATCATATTTTTCAAAGCAGGAAAATTCATGAATAGTTTTTAAGATATGGAATAGTGACAATTTTTCAGGAAAAATTCCATAACTCAGGGAATAATGGTCGGGGGTTGCTAAAATTGTAGCGTTCCCATCTACAGATGACACCAAATATGTGTGCAAAATTTGAAGGGGATTGGTGGAAACATCGAGGAGATGTGTTGAGACATAGAAAACAAAATACACATACACATACACACAGACACGGTCAGAGGGCTCAAAAGATGGGGTGATACCAATTTTCCAAGCCGTTATCTTGGAAAACTGTTACCTACAGTCGATAAATCCAGGGAAAAGGAAGAGGACAGTACAATTTCCTTGTATCCAAGAGATTTATTGGAGGACAAAAAAATTTGTTGAAAAAAAATCGAGGAAAATTCCACTACCATCAAATGAAAACTTTCTCTTTTGAGAAAGCAATTTTGTATTAACCAATCAATTCAGCACCTCAAAAAACTTGTGAATTGAACGACTCATATCTTTCAAGGCTGGAAGAACAGTTATCAACAGTTTCCAAGATATGGAAAAATGACAAATTTTCAGAAAAAATCTCACAATTCAGCGGATCATGGTCGCTGGGTTCTAAAATTGTAGCGTTCTCATCTACAGATGACATCAAATATGTGTGCAAAATTTGAAGGGGACTGGTGAAAATGGTGAGTAGTTTTGCTGCGACATAGAAAACAAAATACATATACACATGCACACAGACACGGTCAGAGAGCTCAAAAGATCGGGTTGTGGTAATTTTCCGAGGCGTTATCAAGAAAAACCGTTACGTACAGTCGACAGATGTGAGGAAAATGAAGAGGATAGTTCAATCTTCATGTATCCAAGAGCTTTATTAGAGGAGAAGAAAATTTTTTGAAAGAAAAATTTGAAGAAAAATCTACTACCATCAAATGAGAGCTTTCTCTTTTGCGAAAGCAAAACTAAATCTCACGATGGATGAAATCTGCGTGGGTATACTATATTCTCGATAACAGGAAGCAATCGGTACAAAGATCTTAAAATTATGGTGATAAATCCTTCAATGACTCCACATTCTCCCATTCAATGACTCTCCTTGATCAATCTAACATGTACTTCCTCAATAAATGCGCTCTGTCATCCACGAGAAGTCGCTTGAAGTTGTCTCACAAAATGTATTTGGTCTGCTCTCCTACCGCAATTATGACCTTCGAAATCCACACAAAAAAATGCTTAATCTTGTTCCATTTTCTTCCATCAAATTTAATCTTTTTCATCCCATCAAGAATATATTCATCTATATTCATTTCTTCGAACGTGTACTGTGAAGCTCTGCATCCATTAACAAGATACGCATTTGTGGTTTACGATTGCGAGGAAAATGAGATGGAAGAAGAAGAATATTGCAGAGGGAAAGGAAATCACACAATGCGTCGGTGTTACATGGTGCTTCATCAAGGGAGGTTGTTCGAGTCGACATCCTTCGGGGTAATTTCATCCGAGAGTGACATCACCCTTCAACATTACTCGAGAAATCTCATTTGGTTTGAAATTCCTTGTCTGAACGTTCGCCAGATTGCTTGCTTCTCAGGGTTCGTGTTCGATTATACAGAGGCATTACTTGATACAGCCTCGATACTGCTATCAGGAATATGAGGGTAGTAAACGTTCAATTGTGAGAATTTCAATGCACAAACTGATGATTGAACCGGAATTCTGCTAGGCAAATACTATTTATCTTTCTCTCATACTCTATTTTGGGGTCAATCCAACTCTCTCACCAGAAAATAGTCCCGCTAGGAACAGATTCTACGGGAGAATTCGTATTGAGAGATAAGCGTTAGTTTGTTTTCCAATTCCTACATGAATCTCATAGTGGGAATGGTAGACAAAAACAAAATTATCCTTGAAAGAATCTTCTCTGAAATACTAGATTATTCTTGTTGCCTTATATGTTCTCTATTGAGAACTGCTACCTAGCTTTATGAATATCTAATTACACCTAGGATTTTGAGAAATTTTAAAGAAAATTTTCAACTGTCACTTTTATTCTCATAACTGTCGAGACACGTTAGAGTTGAACTTCATTCATCTTCGTGCTCTGCTCAATTCCATACCCCGTAGTTTGACATGACTAATCTCAGTCCAAAGGGAGATGAATTATGCGTCCTGTTTGATTTCTCAACGTGGGAAGTCATGAATATTCGGTGAAGTTGCTGCGACTGAGCTGATGCATTGGTCAATCTCGTCCTATGTTTCCAACTCAGCAAAGGTATTACACCGACTTTGCTCTGAATCTCTGATTTGAATTTCGATGCAGTTCACAGAATACGAAGCTTGTCTTGATCCAATCACGTTCCTCACTCAGGCCGTCTCATTCTACTAGTTCTTTTATGTATCTATACTGTAGACTAAGATACATCATGTACCGTGACTAGAAATGCACTCATTTGTGATGCTGATAGAGTGATTTGAATGTATCTGGTGAGATACAAGAAAAGAGAAACATGTTTTTCATACAAATGGAATTTTCTTCTGTTTCTAGATAGTATGCGGGGAAATTCAACCTTGTGTTACCAACGACTTTTTAGCCTTTCTTTCAAAATTTTATTCGTCCGTGGAAAGTTGAAGCTTCCATTACGTGGCTCGGGAAACAGATTAAAATTCATATTCTGGCGTTTTCTCACAGATGTAACCCTCCCAGAATTTTTCGAGTTTATGATTCATCAAAGGATAAATGATCTGAGCGCCTGATATACATCATCCGCAAAAGTGAAATGTTCATTTCTAGAAATTCGAACCCGAATTAAGTTTCGTGGGTTGAGTTGAGATCTATTTGTTCTCTTGTATTATTTTGAAAGTGAATTTCGCAGTCTTTGATATACTTACGAGGGGAGCACCAACCTTGTGGGTCCTGGTTCTTGCCGAAACTTTGGGAAACTTCTTGTTTTGGTGAAAAATGAAGGTACCCAAAAGGGTTTTGTCCAACGGGCCTCCTATCCTAAGATACAGCTATGGAGGTTAGCATTGTCAGTATATCTATATATGGGTCATTTTAACATGGGCCCATATGGACAATGCTAACTTCCATAGCTGTGTCTCGAGATAGGAAGCCCATTGGACAAAACCCTCTTGGGTACCTTCATTTCTCACCAAAACAAGTTGATTGCCAGAGTTTCGTCAAGAGCCAGGACCCGCAAGGTTGGCGCTCCCCTTGTTAGTTCTTTCCAAAAATTGTAAGAATACTTTGCAACGTCTGCAATTTTCAGATAATTTTGAAAGTTTTAGAAATAAGAATTTCCAGTTAGCCACTTGCGCATATGACCATCAGACCAGTCGTGTAAGTAGATTCATGCATGTACGGTGTGGTAATACTAATACTAACAATTGTATAGTGAATTATTGTGAATTAATCAATGTACTAATACTTAGAAACTGCTTTTACACGACGATTGGGGAACTCGATACATATGTGTCAGGTCAGCTATATTTTACACCCTTTCCACGACGAACGATCACCGATATATCAATACTAATAGCTGACCAATCAATTCAAATTTGCGATGAAATTTCTATTAGTATGCATGAATACGCGTGTCTATGAAATCGTCCAGTCGAGCCGCCGAAATTGGTCTTGAAGTGGGGATCTGGCGAGCTCGGGCACATAGTTAGCCGACGGACGATTGCGCGGACACTTGCGCTGGAACTACAGCAAACTCACAACCTAATACTATAAACGCCTGTATCGAGAGCAAAACCAGGTCTCGCCAAGACAAATGTAAGTTCAATATTGAGAATATCCAAGTGGTCCGCTTCGGCGAGCACGCGGATTATTATATCGCGACCCTCTTTGGATCGGGATAAATAGTCAACCTGGCGACTATTTATGATCCAAGGCGGGACAGAAATTAATATTTTTACGTAAACGTGGGCAAAAGTGAATGCATCAGACCCAATTGGGCAAGCCGGACCGATCGTCTCTGTACCCAGGATGGGGTTCAGACTCACGAGAAGCCGACATTACGCAGTGGTCCGATGCCGGTTCGGTATTAAAGTAAAAACACCCCGTATACGCGTCGAAATCCAATAATCGAACAAATAAAATCTGTTCGTTCGGCCCACAATAAATATGCGCGATATTAAAATCTTTTGTGTCTTAAAAATACAAGACACACGCGAATAGGGTTCAATATTCATTGTACATGCGTACTAATGCGTACTGATTCAAATATGTTACAGATAGACGTATTATTTATCAACTCCGAATGAGTCAAACTGAGGACGAAAACCACATCGTCGGCCATGGGAAAATTAAGATCATAATCGTCAATTCTATGTACACGATCGAGATCATGGTTTTGAATTGTGTAGAATCAAAATTTAAAGTACAAAATCAAATCATTATATGAATTAGAGAAATAAAATCATGGTCAAACGAAACAAACTCTTTTCATGAGAAAATACCCAATACTTTAATTCCCAGAATATATTTTTCAATATTCTCAGGCCCTCCTTTGGCAATCAACTTTTTACACATAGAGCCACTTATATACGTATGATATGCACTATTTTAAGTAGTTTCCGCATTAGGATAGATTTTATTGCAGCAGCTATAGTAAAAACCTGCATGATATATTTTAGCCGTCGATTTCATAAAAATCGACCTTCGATCGATCAAATACTTGTTTCAGACGACGGCGTTATTCTATTTCACGATCAAATCGAGTAATAGACTCGATCACCTATAATTTAAGCCAAAGTACGTGTAATTATCACATACCAAACCAGAGAACAAGCGATTTGATCGATTGAATCGTTGGATTCACAAAAATGACTAAAATATAGCTTTATTCGTAGATAATTCAATCTATGTGCATTTTGTTGCTTATAGTTTTTAATATAAGTAACTTGTGGCCGTAGCATGCTCTTTTAGCATTGAACAGCTAGAGTGCCGGATTCCCAAAGTTCCAGTCCCCGATTGATCGATTGAAAGTACGAGGATTTCAATCGATCCAAGCAGCGAAAACGTGAGTATATTCGGACTTCCGAGAGGAAGCAGCCAAGCTGAGATCCAGTGCCAAATAATATTTTACGCCACTCGTTTGCTCGGATAGATATATATATATATATATATATATATATATCCATACATACCCCAACCTCGCAACTTATCAGCTTAACCTCCGAAGCTGACTGTATTTAGGAATTTCCCAGGAAAATTCAGGATTTTTCGGTTTACTGCAAAATGTTTATATTGATTCTAAGGTGGTCGATTTTGACATGATATTTTCATATAACTTTCAAGACGATTTTTAAAGAATCGGACAGATTCGATGGAACGTGCCAAATAAGTCCACCCATGATCTTATATACAGGTTTGGGCACTCCATACAGCAAACCCGTTGCGTTTTTGAGTCGCGGCTCGGCAAGATGGCCGGCTCAGCCAGGAGCGCTCTGATTGGTCGGCGGCTTGTTAGTAAACACAGCAGTCGACGCCGGCAGTAAGATACAGTAACCTAAGTCATCTCCTGTAGTGGAGCGCGACAACCGTTGTCGAATTTTAGATTTTAATTTTTCACTCCCATAAGAATTGTATAGATGGTCAATTATTGTATAGTTTCCGGGTGTAAGACTAATTGCCCTGGTGGAAATAAATGTTCGTTATTCCAAGTGCCCAAAGATCTCTCTCTCAGAGAAGAGTGGCGAAAGATTATTGGTGTTACAGTTTTAAAAGCAAGTCACAAAGTTTGTGCAAAACATTTTCTAGCTGGAGATATTGTGACACACATTGAATACTTGGACGAAGCTGGTATTTGTTTTTACAGGGTAAGTAATTTGTATGCACATCTGGAAAACTCAATCAATCTGAGCAATCATGCTCCTCTCAGTAAATCCTCACATGACGCGAACTATACAAATTTCTTCCTGTACTTCTGGACAACTACCTGAAAACTATACAATAATTGATGACCATCCATACGATTTTCATGGGGATGAAAAGATGAAATACAGTCCGACAACGGTTATCGGGCTTCACTACATGAGATGACTTAGGTTACTTTACATCTATCTGTCGGCGTCGACTGCTGTGTTTACCAACAAGCGGTCGACCAATCAGAGCGTTCCTGGTTGAGCCGGCCATCTTGCCGAGCCGCGACTCAAAAACGCGACGGGTTTGATGTATGGAGTGCCCAGACCTGTATATAAGATCGTGAATCCACCACATCAGTTCGAGTGTACGTTTATTTTAAGTTGATATTTTAGGGTTGAAGCCGTGCTTCTAATTCATTGGAAATTCAAATTCCTCCCAGGATCATGTAGAATTCTCGAATCAATTTGCACTATTAACTCCATTCGATCAGAAATCGACACGCTTACGCCGCGGTTCCCCTCGTGGCCCTCACGTGACAAAAGTCGAGGCGGCCGCGGGGGCCCCGGGAGCTTATACATTGAAATGTAACACTCACCTCGCTTGAGCCCCGCTCCGTCAAGTGCCGTCAAGGTTGGTCAAGTATATGCTATTCCGAAGTCGAGAAATGATGTTTTTGTTTGAATTTTCCCGATCACTCGGTTGTAGTATTTTATCCCTGTTATCTAAATCACTAATGCTTAAGTGAAGAAATAGACGACTTGAAGAGAAGTCTAATATACACTGTGGTTGTGAATGTGAAAATGAAACATAACCTAGATAAGTTATGTTACGATTGAGTAATAATAAATCAGTGAGATGCAGATAGATGTGTGTTCTAATCTCTCCATCGGAGTTCACTCAAAATATATGGTCCATCTCTTCATGTGAAATGATTATTTACATGCGAGGGCTAAATTGTCTCTCTCTATACTGTGTTTGATTACTTTGTGTTGCATCAGCTAGCTATATGGTTTTGGAAGATGATACAGTCGCGATTTATTTCATGAGCTAGATAAAGTGATATTCTTAGTGTGCGCCAATGCATATACACTCGATTAACAGATCCACACGAGTGACTTGTAGATCACACTACCAGTTCCAAGAATAAATGATGAATCATTTTATATCAGATTTTTGCCTTCTCTCGGAGATTATAGTCTCTAAGACGGAGGAGGGAATCAGTTCCAGAGTTACTAAACCTTTTATTACTATCACATATAGGCAGGCTGAACAAACTTCAATCACCTAACAAAATAAAACTGCAAAAAGCGAAAATCTGCTCAGGCAATGTGGCTCGGGGCTCCCGCGAGGGGGCCATTACATCCCACGCGTGGCACACTATAGTGGCCGCCACGCGAGGCCCCCGTGTGGAACCTCTTAAATTTTCTGATCGGGCAGAGGTTTTTGGGACGTTCATAAACGATGAGTTATGGAGATTCATCAGTCCACGGCAAGTCGCCAATTGTAGAAAACATTTACAGCGTGATTATCAAAATTTTTCACGATCAATCTCAGGGAGCGATGATGGCCTCGACGTTCGCTCTATTATTTGGAAAATTCTCATGGTCGTACCGGTCAAGTGAATCTTCGGTGAGTTTGTTTGCTCTACATGTTCAGAAAGCAGCTATTGTGAGAATAATGAGGATTACATTAATAATTTTTTTCGACATTCAGCGAGGAGGCTCATTGGCCGTTACTCGAATACGTATTTGTTTTCGCTACAATGATTCTGTGTGCGGCAAACCCTCGGGCGATCGGCTGGGTGAAAAAATATCCTACTCAAATCCTTTTGTTTGAACTCGTTAGCAACGGGCAGCTTGCTCCAGAATCAGATTGCCGACAGAGTTAGAGGAAAGTAACAGACTTATTTCTCACTTTTTCCTCAGGGGTTTGTAACTATTGCAGTCGAGTTGTGTAAATTTCGACCCATACATTTCAAAATGGTTAGAGAATCATTGAGCGATTTTTTCAATTCTCTTCCTGCGCAACCTTCACCAGCGTGAATACTCGATGGATAACGGGAAAAATTTCATCCTCAATTTGCTATCCCATTCATGGATTTCAAAATCAAATGGAGAATTTTCTTCATACTACTCATACAATACCTAAATTTTCATACTGACAAGCTTCAGTGGGATGGTAGAATGATCATATCATAATAGGGGGAGTTGTAGTATTTTGTATGAGCTATGAATTGTTGGCATCATGATTTCCACTAAAACTGAAATAACTAATGCTTACGTCTGCATTACCCAAGACGCTCGGAGACTATTTTGGTCCTGATTTTGGTAAAAATGCACACATTGCACAGGTGATGATTAATAATGACATTTACAATACAACATTTCTACTGACTATAGAAGAGAATTTCTAGCCGATAGTCCGCTAGCAAACCCTTAGATTCCGCGAACGCTCACCAGGACATAACGGTAAAATTCGTCCCAGCAATGATGTTCAATTGGATTTTCGCTGAATTCAGACAAGCTAAATCCGGTCAAGATTAGGACCAAGTTCGATTCCACGCTGGAATGATCTTCAACTCACAAATAAACAATTTTGATTCATCAATATCAAATTTTCAATCAGAGCTCGCTGAAGTGTGAATCAAGGCTGCCTAATGAGACTACAATAGCTTGTACCCACAACTTGGATTAATTCTCTGATGAAATAATAAGAAATGGATTCCCTGTCTTCTTGGAAATTTTTCCGTGCTAGAATTCAATGTAAAGCAACATTTTGGTATGCATTTCGAGCTTCCCTACACTGAATGACCGAATTTTAGTATCCATCATATACAAAACCAGTCATGTGTCCATTGCCAAAACATCACTGCCCTATTAAATCACAAACAATCTCGATATGGGACGGATCAACGAGCATTTCAGCCTTCCTGAATGTACACATTATACCAGTCGAGAGCCATTCCACAAATATGAACCAACGAGCTCACGTGCGCAGTAATCCATATATCGCGCGGAATGTGAAACATGCTCAACTGCACTATCACCACTTTCGCATGCAAAGCAGCTGGAAATGGAAAATCAGTGGGAAACTCTGAGCATACAGAGCAATTCTGTCACTCGTCTTTGTAGGATCCACAATGATATTGATACATCATTTATGAACATTATTGGAACTAATTCATTGGTGGACACGAGCTCTCGATACTCATTGTTCGTCGAATTATAACATGTAGAGATTTGAAAGTTTAACAACCCTGAATTTTCCCCACAAGCTGCGATTGGAGTATTTTCAATGATATGGCCATCGTCTTTTGTTGATTAGATCTCGAGCAAGATAATAAGGTGAGTGTACCCAACATAAGCCTCATAAGCCGTTTTGCCAATAACTTTGACACACTGCAATATTTTCCAACCAGTTTGTTCCAAGACCCATAAAATGAGCTGGAATAAAATTCGTTTTGACAAACCAGAGACAAGCTATCACAGTTATCTCAAAAAAATAATTTTCCACGAGTTTGCGAAAAGGTGTATTCAACTTAACTCTGGTTTACAATCTTTTTCAGTGTACTTGAAATTATTCCAAAGCATGTTTCAAGACCTTTCAAATGAGCTGAAGTATGTTTGATTCTGATCAACTCGAGCTGAGCTGTCTCAATTCCCCCCCCCCCCCAAAAAAAAACTATTTAAATCGTTGGTACAGTGCACGAAATCGTCTTCATCCATTTAGTTTGCCATGCACCCACATTTGGAGTTATTCGCCGGTCCAAAATACTATTTTCGACCTAATTTGATATGATAAACACGTTATGAGTGGTGGAAAAGCCGCACTCTACTTTCTTCCGAGTTAACCACATGGAGGCATATTGGGTACACACCAATGTTGGTCTTTATGTTTTGCAGACCATCTCCGTATTTTGCTCATAAAATCGCTCCAAATCTATTTCCAGCAACTTCAAGAAAAGAATTTCGAGGGCCTTGAAGAAAGGAATCAAATGCGATAAAGTGTGCTAAGATTACGATTAATCTAATTAATCTTATAAAGAAATTTGGCACTGGTTTCATTAAACGCAACGTCCTCGGTGATTTCTTAGCAGAGCAATCACGAAATATAGGAAAATTACTTTAAATTTTCTGGACCTTGTCGAAATCATTTTCGGTCGGTCCAAATCACTCATTCCTTCATATTCTATCATAATATATGTCAAAAATTTTGCTAGAAGATCACCGATTCTCCATTCCTGAGATCGATGTATGGAGGCATTTTAGGTACAGAAACAAGTTGGATACACTTGCCTCAGTAATAATTCGAGTCTGTTGATGTATGGATGGCTAAAACTAGGAGTAATTAGCCAGGAGTATATAGTTGAGCAAAGGTCGCTCACATCACCAACAATGGAATTCATGGGAAACTATTTGCAGCAATGTCTCGAATAATCATGCTCGCGATGTAATGCAAAATCAACTTGACCAAAAAGGGAGATGCTTGAAACTACCGTAAAATTTTGCTCGTTGATTTTCAATGGAAGAATTTTGTTGTATCATACAGAAAACATTTGATATAGATTGACTATCAAACCGCATGAATTATGGGAGAATGATGATTTCTCATGACAGGACTATAGGGAATTTTTAAAGAATTCAAAGGTTACCAATCCTGTTCAATCAAAAATGAAGATGATCATTAGGATATTCACTAGAGTTATCTCACTCAATGGACATCTGATATTCCAGTTAATTTTGAGATTCTCAATCTCGACGGCTGAACAATCTTCCTCTTGTCCATAACGTTTCAAGGCTGTGTAGCAGCAGATGGAATAACTCTTCTCATTCCCTGACAATTCAAATATTTGATCATTGAGAAGAGAATTTCTTCAGTGTTGTACGGCCAACTCTTACTCTGATTGTGCCTTGAATATTTGGGCTTATTTTAACGTCGATACTCTCATTTCGATTTCTCCCAAAGATGGCATAGAGTTTTTCCGCACCATATTTGATCTGACCAGAAGCTTTTCCCATGAATATTTCTCGGATAGTTTACCTTATGAAAGTGAGTATGGACGTTTTATTGCAAGAAAATTATGCACATATCTCATCAATTTTGGATGATTATCGTATAGTCATCTCAGATGTGTCGTTATTATTCGAACCAAAATGCGATGATGAATCAGTCTGTAGTGGAAATATTTCTTCCCTGAAAGGCTGGTTTGATTCATCATAGAAGACATTTATCAATTATCATCAACAGCATTGATATCAAATAATGATATATAATTTGAGATTTGTTACGATTAAGTCTATATCGAATGTGTCGATCTCTAATTCGTTGACGTCAATGTAACATATCGTCATGGCTGGTAAGAATCATGCTGGTACTAAATAATATGTAAGCTGATTCATATGTATTCCCTCTTTGCATAAAATCTATCATTCAACGAACAACAATCGTACCGTTTTCGAACGCTTAATCAACAGGTCAATCAGTGATGCTGGTGATGAGATATCACCGGCTCATGACTAGCTGAAACATTCGAAACATACCGAGTAATAAGCAACAATTATTATGATAGGCGTAATAGGCGTAATCCCCTACTCAAGCTCGTTCAACAATAATATCAATACCGTAAGATGGGGTAACTTTGCCACAGGGGGGGGGGTAACTTTGCCACACCGCCGGGAAAAGATTTCAGAGGCTGCTGTAGGTGAGGTAGGGAATCTTATCGCTCTAGTAACAATTCCCTCCAGTAGGGACGTGCGTGAGCTATGTTTTGCGCCCGCGGAAGGCAGCTCTAGATGCCTCAGAGTTGTTTATAACCTATTTTTGTACCGCAGTGAGAGACAAGCAAAAAAATCTGGTCCCAAAAAATTAACCCAGTACGAGCACTTGGCGTCGAATGACAGGTAAATGCTGCATATTCTCATTGACTCAAGCCGTTAACTTGATGATTCAGTTGTTATAAAGCACAATTTTTCCACGGTTCAAATTTTACGCCGAGAAAAAGAAAAAAAGCTGTTTTTTTTTGCTATGGTGGGGTAACTTTGCCACACTTTCCTACTGCAGCTTAAGGCGATGCGGTCACCGTGCACCGTGACCATGGACCTTGAAAATACACCTTACATAAAAAGTTTGATGATTCAAAGTCTGAGACGAGTTGTCGAATACTTGCTATTGTCCAACTTGTATTCCTCAATACGTCGCTTAGTCCAAATCATAAGAGAATCGGAGAAAAGTGGGAATAACTCGGCCACGGGAACCTTCTAACCTATGATATACGCACATTTTCATTCCCAACTTTTTCCGATTCTATTGCAATTTAGGCTCAACGAAGAGCGAACAAATCTAAGTTAGATGATAACAAATATTTGTGCGCTCGTCGTTTAGCCCAAATCGCAAAAAAATCGGAGAAAGTTGGGAATGATTTCGAGCTTGCATGGTGACCGCATCGCCTTAAGTGCTCACGTCTACAGTTATTTTGTTCAACTTCTCTCACGTAATTTCCCATTTCATCATACTTTCATTCTTCCAATCCAATTTTCACCCATCTGCTCTTACAGATGACCAGAAACTATGCAAGGCAGAAGGGTAGAGGGAATTACAAGAATTATTCATATGGCAAGCTTCAGAAGTGCCTTGAGCAAATAGGATGTGGCAATAACTCTCTTACCGCGAAGCATCCAGGGAATTTAAGATACCAGTGAAAACACTATTCACTTATATCTTCATTAAACGAAACAATTCCGTCTAGATGGATTTTATTTAGATTAAAAATCGCCAATGACTGCTTTTCGTTAGGCTCTCTTGAAAATACTCGTGCAGCATCGATAACTTATACAGAGCGTTAAAAGCGGGGAAATTCCTCTTGGAACGCAGAAAAGTCATAATAATTATCAAGAACTCAATTAAAGAGATACATTGACTTTCATTTTTCAATCTTAAATCCTAGCTAAACGTGCAAGTACTTGAGGCATAAGTCAAGCATCATCTTTCGACACTCTTCCGTGGAATTTTGAAAAACCAAACTTATATAAACAGCTTTGATACTACTTCAAATCAATCATTTGACTTGTTCAATGCTGCACAAAGCTTGGGATGTCAAGAAAAACGTTCCCAATGGGAACAACATCTATTAGAGCTCATGAGATACAAGATACGCTCGTATTTTCACAAGAATTCTAGTCGTGATACTGAAATTTCAGTGGAGATACTCGAGTGTGGCAAAGTTACCCCACCCCAGGTTTTGTGAAAAGTGTTTTGCTTCTCAAGACCGTATCTTCAAACAGGATTCTCAAATCGAGTTCTACCTCACGCCAATCGAAAACTAAGATTCTAAGCATTCGATTGGCTACTGATACGGATAGGTTTTGCCGTAATCTCTCCGAGCTATACGGAAAACAATGCCAAAAAAAGTCGAAAGTGTGGCAAAGTTACCCCACTCGACGGTACTTGTCAGAATGTCCGATACTGAAGGTACGTTTCCATGTGCAACGCGAGGTCCAACGTGATTTGTGAAACATGGCATGGAAACAGCAAGGCATGGAAACATGTTTATACGACATGTTTTAGTAGGCTTTATACTACAGATTATGGGGCGTGCAAAGCCACATTTTCAATTAGCTAGATTAATTGCTGGTCGCACGCGTTGGCGTCAGCGTGAAATCCTTTAATAATCCTGTGGGCCGGTCGCTTTCTCTCTGATCGAAGGTATAACGCAATCTCCCTTGTCACAAGCCAAGCTAGTATTATTTCAGCTATACAATCTAGGTACCTCTATATGTGCTTATATCAAGTGAGGCATAACTTTAAACATTTTGCGTGGCCTGTGAATACATGTATAGATGGTGGCCTCGTGGCTGCTCCACCCTCTTTTTAATGTTTGAACCATTTTTGACGTCCATCGGATATGCCCGGCCTTTGAAGTGGATGAAAGACAGCTCATAGTATAGCAGCTATCAGACCTTGCTACGAGGAAATTTATTTCCAAGTTGAAAATGGATTCTCAAAGAGATTGAAAAGATGATTGATTCGAAATTTTAAGTTTCAAGTATAGCGTGAGAGAGGTTGTAATGTTTCATAATTTTTATCTGATTGATTATTCAATGCAAAAATCAATATTTCTATCACTGTGTAGATTATTATGATATTACAAGTCTTAAAAAATTGAGAGGGAAAATTTTCTTAGTGTTAACCATTGAGGTCTGAGCCAATAGCTCTACATTGATATGCCCTCGAAACGTTCATCATATTTAGGAGTTTGGTTGTGAGATATCTTGTCGATTGTCCTGAACACTAGAACGTGATGACAACAACGCTGTGCTTTGAAGAGGAAATTTCGAAAATTCCATCTGTCCGACACTGCATTACCGACAAATTTTTTTACCTCACAAATCTATTCGATTACTTTGTTGGATCTACAGAACAAGAAAACTATGAGCTATCATTCTTCGAATTATGGAATTGGGATTTCTTACTGGTGACAATTTAATGGGGACAGGGGGCATATTCCACCCTTATCATTATACCATGGTATATTGTAGATCTATATGACTACCCACATTGTACCCCTATACTCAAAAATATTTGATACTCCTAAAGTCTCCAAAATTTAAAATTCACCTTGAACTTTTGTTTCGTCAATTTTTCTGATATGACTTAAATTTGATATGGTTGGGGATGAAGGGGAACTTTTGTCAAATAGCTCAGAAATAGGCAGACATTTGCATTCATCTGATAGTCTGTATGACCCCAGAGGTTTTTTCATGATAAAGAAAGCAATTTTTATGGCAAAAAATTTCGCTGAGTCCCATTCACTCAATCCGCTCACTTTGCACCGGACTTTTGAGGAGAAAATTTCCTTTACAAAATAAGTGAATAGCTGCGGAATGCCAAAAAATGGCATGATGATGAATTTAAGATTTGGGTTTTGCTATTTCCCTTCAAAGACAAGCAAGGAGACTCCATTAGCATGGTTACGTATGCATTTCCGATGACTTTAGAGATTTGTCTGATATTTTTGAATTTTCATATGTGCCATTCAGAAGATGGAACAAACATCAATTTTCGGACTAACTAACGAGACACGTGGAGAGATCCCAAGCCCTCCATTCCGGACCATACTTTCCAGCCTCAGAAGATTATTCTGATACGAAATTAGTCAATAACTCACCGAAAAATGACGAAAAATGAGGAAACCACAAGAGTGGAAATTTCTCGTTTCCCTCACTGTTTTTTTTTTTTTTTTTTTTAAATAAGAGCATTTGGAAACTTTTTTACTGTCAAAATCAGCTCATTACTTCACCGCATTGATCATTAGGAACTTTCTCATATTTGTAAGTGATTTTCTACTGAGGTTATCTTAAGAATCTGTTTGTGAAGTTGTCCACACACATGAATGTCTGTATTCAATGGGTTAAGGAAAGCTATAGCCCTATCGAAAAAATTTCGATTCCTTTTCCTCCATTAGCTAAACAATTTTGAAAACTAGGTAGTTCACCTGAAGCACCACTCAACCCAACGCAGTATTTATCATGACAATGTCCAACGCATTCCGAATCAATTCCCATCTACTTCCGGAATTGCTTTAGTCTTCTATATACTAGTATCGATTGTTCGACCAAGCAGCTCTTGGGTAAGTAGCTCAGAGAGAGAGAGAAGGAGATCACTTGGGATATTCCATCAATTATGCGAAACAATCTGATAAATCATGAAGCTGCCCCCGAGAGTTTCCACCGCACAGACTCTGTTCAGTGCGGTTCTCAATAATACCCCTATAAACTATAGGTACGTAACCTTCTTCCTTCTACTCCCACTTACTGGTAGCCCCCTCGCCCTCGTATTCATACCGAATCATTTGCATGATCACGAGCGGCAGCTTAAGAATGCTCGGCGCGTTGCCAATCTCATCGTGCCGGAACATAAATTGCGACTGACAGGTTCTATATTTAGGAAGGGAAACCCACCTACTATCTAGTCCTTGTTCGACTTACTATCCTATTATCACCACGTAGGCTTTACTCCATACTCTGGTCCATTCCTTATCTCTATCCTGCCACGATTGATCCCTCGGGTGCTTCGTTGGGTGGTTCAGATACAGGTGCTGCCCAATCGACAACCCGTCAACATCGGTTGAATTATATATAAATATATATGCGTTTGTGTATGTATGTATTGAAGATAGACCACGAGGTAGCTGTGCACGTGGCGTTTCATTTCATGTTACGTTCGAGGCAATTGAATGGGATGTGCGTGGGTTGTACACAGTATGCAGAAGAGATACGGGAGAAACGAGTGATGAGGTAGTGAAAAGGGATGACGGACGGGGGCTCATGTGCATCGATCAATCGATGCTGCTCCACATCAACTTGAAACTTCTCAATAGAATCTTGGAGATATAACATTGAGTAACCAATGCGTGTGCCTGTTCTCTTTGTGCTTAGGAAATAGCAATCACATGTCTGGCTTAGGTGTGTCGTGTACATGTCAAGAGTTGTAGTCCAAGCAGTATTTTCATCAAAATTTCATTCGTTCTAATGATTTTGCTTGAAACGAGACGATTTACATGATTCTCTTTGGATTTTTCTTTAGATATTACAGGTCCACAAGGATGGGAACATTTTCTCACTAACGCTTGCTCCGAATCGCAAGGTATCGCAAGGCCACAGTATATACTTATTGTACTTCGAGAATCCTCTCATCTACACTTTTGCTCGCAGCTCATGTGAATCAGGTCGAATATATACATTACTAGCTGCACTCATACCTGTACGTAGCAATCGAAGTGTAATTATGATACCGGCTGTTATTGTCACCACGCCGCTTGGACTGGCTTCATGTAACTGTCATAAATGAATTGGATAATGTACCCCATCACTGCGTTATTGATTAGTGAGAATTTGTTTCAATTCTGATCGACTGAGATTCAGATCAACTTCTCCAGATGAAGAACGCGAATCAGGATTATTTGGATCAGGAGAAGAAGTATTCCGAGAAGAAATTGTTTTGCTGTCAAATATATTTCTGCACGGATTTTTCGGCATCGTGAGGCTCTGACTTGCTCATTGTCTGCATTATTCGGAGCCAAATTCTACACAAATGGAATTTTGCAACTAGGTGATTCGTCTTCGAATGAATTTATGAAGGGAAAAATTTTGCGAGAAGAAAATCTCTCCAGAAAAAATACTGTTTTTGGAGAAATGAATTTTTCCGCTGCCCGGCCGGGCTCACATTTCAACAAAAATATCACGGCGGCAGGGCACTTGCCTGGTCGCTCGCCCGGGTGATCACTCATTTTCAGTGGGGCAGGCGTTTTCTCCATTTTATCTTTCCGCATAATCACAATAGATCATTCATTGCATGCACTCGGTATATCACACATTCACGAGTCATCATCAGTCATCATTCACCTTACTACTCACTACACTTGGTCATATTCATTTTTATTTCATCATTGAAATTTCCCTTATTGAATCGTCCATTCATCGCCAATGATCGTTTACTTGGAGATGAGTTCTCCACGCACTTGAAAGCAAGTCGGAGTTTCGCGGCAAAAACGGGTGTACAACTTATGGGATGGTTTATACACGAATTGGGACGGGGGTGGTCGCGAATGACTCTAAATTACTCCAAAAATGTGAACGTCTCTCAGTCTTGAGAAAAAAATCAATGAATCGCGAGATATTCCAAATCTGATTCGCAGAGAGCGTGACCTTGTACCTTACATCGAATTTCGAGGGAGATTGAGATATATGTCCTCACTGATCGTACCAGAGGCACATTCCTGAAGCGACTTCAAGTCATTTGCAACCGACCCCATCTCAATTGATGGAGAAAACATGGCAAAAATTGTAACTAAAAGTGTATTTTGCGCGAGACTCGTTTTGACCGACACGGCTCTGAGGCTGTGTCTGAGTCTCGCGCAAAACAAGGTTACACTTTTCGCAATGGCTTGTCCATCATTTGAGACGGGATCGGCTGCAAATGACTTGGAATTGCTTCGGGAATGAGCCTCTGGTACGATCAGTGAGAACATACGTCTCTATCTCCCTCAAAACTCGATGTAAGGTACAAGGTCACGCTCTGTGTGAATCAGAATCGGAAAATCTCGTGACTGACTGATGTTTCCTCGAAAGCGTGAGCCGTTCATCCTCACAGATTGTACCAAAGGCACATTCCTGAAGCAATTCCGAGTCACTTGCGACCAACTTTGTCTATTGGTGTAAAAAACATCCCGTAAATTGTAACCCCGGTTTTGCTGCGAGACTCCGGCATGGTCTCGAGTCGCCTTGTGGTGCAAGTACCGCGTTTGGACTCGTTACCGAGTGGGAGGGTGAGGCAATCACTTTCTCCTTTCCATCTTTCCGCATGATCACAATCATTCATTCATTGCACCTACGAAGGCATCACACCTTCATTAATCATCGCCTCCCATTATCATCGAATCTTCATTCAATCATCGATTCACATTTGATCATTCAATCCTTAATCCACCACATCCAACGATCAAGCAACCTCAACTCATTACTTCATACTCCCATCATTTCATCACTCATTCAATGCCAATGAACGGCTCCTCATAGATGAATTCTTCGCGCGCGTAAGTCGCTTTGATGTGCAAATAGCATGTCTGAATTCATCTCCAAGTGGGAGGGTGAGGCGATCATCTCTCTGCATGATCACAATCATTCATTCATTGCATTCAATGACGCGCTACACCTTCTTTGATCATCGTTTTTCATTGTCATTTAATTTTCATTGAATCATTAGTTCACATTCAATCATACAATCACTGATCTACTAACTTCAACCATTGACCAATCTTATCTCATTTTTCCATTTTTCCATCATTTCATCATTCATTTATTGCCAATGATCGCCTACTTAGAGATGAATTCTTCCCGCGCGTAATTCGCCTTTCGGTGCAAATATTGCATCTGAATTCATCTCCGAGTTGGAGGTTGAGGCGATTATCTTTTTCATTCTATCTTCCGGACGATCGCAATCATTCATTCATCGCATCTACCAACGCATCACACTTCCACTAATCATCATCTTCCATCGTCATTCAATCTTTATTCACCATATCATCTGATCCACCACATTTAACCATCAAGCGATCTCATCTCATCACTCTACATTTTCATCATTCCATCACTCGAATCATAGCAAGTTGGACGCAGGAAATTCCGCTCAGTTTCCACTGAGTGGTTGACCGGAAAATTTCACGAAACAAAGAAGCAGCAGAATAATTTTCGAGACAGAAGAAAAATCCATCCTATCCACCCTGAACCGTCAACCAAAGAGGAAGCCATGAATGGAAGATCAATGTGGCATACAAGATGACAAAGTGGTACGAATAAAAAAGTGAAATAATTGAGAGCAGCGAATTCTGCTTAGTCTCCACTGAACGGTCCACCAGAGAAGGTTCCACGGAACAAAGGTGCAAGAAAATGATATGGACTAGTAGAGAACGTAATTAGTGCTAAGTATAAGGGTTCACATAAGTTATGCAGAGAAAAATTCTGTGTAAATCATGGTCAACTATTCTACTAGAATACCCGGAAACATTAAATGTAAATGATGTTAAGTGATGTGGAAAGATGTAAGAGTAATACATAATTAGCGCCAAGTGTAATTAGTAAATACTGGTGAGTAACGAAATATGAGTTAGGATACCGTCAAATTGGGTAACTTTGGTGCAGTGGGTGCAACTTTGGTACACCCCTGAAAAATGACTTTCTTAGCTGCGTTCGGCAAGGTAAATAAATCTATCGTTCTGAAACCTGTTCTCCCCTCTCAACACACACATGAACAATGTGTCGAGCCACCGTAGATCTCGCGTGGGTGATTGTAGTCGTTTATTGAAGCTTCTTCCGAAAAAACTGATTTGGCAGCGATACGCGAGTGGTCCAGTTAGTGTACCTGGCAAAAAGTGTTCCGGACCGATCTACGGGTTAAAATTGCTACATTTCGACCACATATATCACCATATTAAAGAAACCATCGTTACATTGGGGTATTTGAGGCATTTGGAATTTTAATGAATGAAAAACAGGGAAAACACCATGAAAAAGTGTACCAAAGTTACCCTACTCTACATAAGAAGCATGAGAATAGGGTAACTTCAGTAAACCTTCCTATGACAATTTCTTCCCATCTCATCTTGAGTCTAGTGATGGTCTATGAGGTTTTAAAATGTTTCAGACAGCTCAAAATAAGATTTCTCTACGATTAATATTAACTCACTCGCATGGTTGTCGGTAGAATTAGAATATTTTATGAGTGTACCAAAGTTGCCCTATCGGGGTCTAGCTTTGGTACACTTCTTAAATTGCTGATAGCTCAAGCTTAGATACATCAAATTCAACTTTGTAGCGCATCATTCGAAAGCCGAGACTGCAAGCTTTAGATTGAGTACTAATAGAAGTGGGTTTCATCAATGTATGTTGAAATTCCGAGCCAAAAGAAAAAAAAAATGAAAAGTAACGAAATCGTACCAAAATTACCCAATTTGACGGTATGAGTGAATAATGAATATACGAAACGCTAGATGGAAATGCATTTAGTATGAATATAATAGAGCATGGAATCAATGTCAAAAAAGTATGAGTGATTGGTAGAATAATTTTGTTACTTACAGATAAATAAAAATGCTGAAAAAGTGCCTCTACCCCACCAACTGTATATCCCCCCTCATTCCGCGTTTCGTTGACAAAGACTGAACTGACTCAGACTGAACAGACCCACGACCGGATCAGGTGATGCTGCCACTTTCCTGCACCTGTTTGACATACCTACATCGTGTAAACTACGGACCAAATCTATGTACGATACGCAGGCGCTTGAGGGATTCTGGTGGATTCTAATGCAAAGGAAGGAGTCTGACGCACTGACAAACACTAGACAGTAGACTCGAAACAGTGGGTGAAATATCTAGTAATCTTCGAGAGTAAGATGAGTCGATAGGAGGATAATATAGAATTCTTCTCAAGTGAATTATGGCGGTATAAGGAAAAATGTAGTGATTTTTGAGATAGGGCCAATCGACCTACCTAGGGAAAAATCTAGGAATTTTTCAAGTAAGGTTAGTCAACTTAGGGGAAAACTACTGATTTTTCAGGTGAGGTTAGCAAATTTGAGGGGAAATTCAGTGATTCTCCAGGTAAGGTTACTCAATCTAGGAGAAAATCTAGCCATTCCGGACGATAAATGGTCATCCAGATGAATATATATCAGTAATTGATAATTAATTGATGAGTTTTTGCGTCCGAGAGGTTAATTGTGACCTTTCGCAGCAAAAATTAGGGTATGATCCTTTTCGCGATAGACTTTCACGTCAAACATGATTTTTCAGAATCTTCGTATCCTCCAGTGAGGGAAATTCTAGACGTGTTAGAATCCTCTTGGAGAGATATTTTCATCCTCGAAAAAGTTGTAGCTAGATAGATCAAAACTGAGGACGAAATCACATTTTCCGTCAAATTTGGCGTCGGAAAGAGAACGAAATTTTCGGGAATTCAAGCGATGCTGGGTAGCTTAAAGTGGAGATGAATGAAATATCACACATATCGCGTTCAATATCGACAAAATTATTCTGTGTGATTTTATTGATTTTTTTTC
This sequence comes from Eretmocerus hayati, assembly GCA_029851415.1. Taxonomy (NCBI): domain Eukaryota; kingdom Metazoa; phylum Arthropoda; class Insecta; order Hymenoptera; family Aphelinidae; genus Eretmocerus; species Eretmocerus hayati. Next base: position 139,660,827 of record CM056742.1, read on the forward strand.
AATGAATCTTACTTTGCTTCTCGTATTTGGCTTTTGGAGTGATCGAAAATCCCCAAAATATGTTCCCGACTTGAGATTTGATGTAGAATGCCGCCATTCGCCCTATCAAGTCATAATTATGGTACCGTCAACCGGGGTAACTTTGGAACACGGGGGGTAACTTTGGAACAGACCATGAAAGAGTGGTTATCACGCACAGTTGGCTAGGCAGATAATCCTGAGACTTCAAAATCGATTTCTCCTACTTGGAGCACGCATGAACAATGTTTTGCATGGGCGCGAGGGCCTCCAATAGCTTTTAATCCGTTTATAAGCTGACTTCTTCAGAAGTATGTTTTCGACCTAGCAAACAGTCTCTCGGAGAAAGTGGTGTGGTTCCGACTTCAGCAGGTCGAATCCAAGGTAGTTGAGCTGGTTTTCACTTGACTGGACACTTATCTGGCCGAATCCATTGTTACATTGGAGTATTTTTTCGAAGTTTCAATTTTGTAGAGTAAGAACTGACAAGTACGTATTTTTTTCAGAAACTGGGGTAACTTTGGAACACTACTTCATGTTATATAAATTATCTCTTAATTTCTATATCATCATCAAATTCTACTTACTTGAGTAGTCGTTGATGAGAGCTTCAAAATGAGCCAAAGAACGTCTCCTTTCGACCCACGGAAGCCGAGCTATGGCAGTTTTTGTCAGAAACCGACTGTGAAGTATTTTCCTCCTCGAGAGTTAGCCGCGACGCGAGCAGTGAGGTTTGCACTAGACGTCTATGCACGATTATGGAAGTTAAATTCAACCAAATGTACTTTTACAATAGGTCAATGGAAAGCTAAGACACTCAACTTTCGATTACTGATAGTGAAAATCGATTGCGTGACCAATTTTATGAATTAATCGACGAATAAATAATGATAACAATTTCTGTTCCAAAGTTACCCCAGTGCGTGTCTAACTTTGGAACACGACTTTCAGCGCTCTTCGCTCCAACCAGAGATGTCCAAATGGACCTCATAAATACCTCAATCGAAAGCTAAATCTGTAAGCTCTCGTTTGACTACAGATACAGTACGCTTCTAATGGAGGACGTACAAGTTTCGCGAGGTTTAAGGAAAAAAATGCGATCTTTGTTCCAAAGTTACCCCGGTTGACGGTATAGGATGATGATTTATTGCCTAGAGAGTTTTCATACGTCTACGGTTTTTCCTGTCTCCCTAAACTGAAAAAGTTTCTCCTCATCCGCTGAATCGAAAATTTGAATCGACAGCGGGAGGCTTGTTTCTGCTTCTGATTTATCAAGAACACGTTTTTGACGTGAATATTGATGGAGTAAACAGTCCCACTTTCGAGTTTATTGTAAAAGATCCCGATTCACCTCTAAAATGCAAAATCTCACACGTATATTGTACCCTATGAATAGGTACATAACCCAAAAGTGGTCGCGAAAAAGAGCTATTCTGATATCAGATTCGTATCCAGCAGTTTGGAATGCCTTAAAATGACTTCCACATTTTCTGATCAGGAAATTTCTTTTTCATGAACCAGGGTAATCAAATAATTGAAGCCGCTGGCTTAATTGATTTTTCCAAAATGTTTAGATGAAAAGGATCTATTAATTTTGTCGAAGCACATGGAGAATTTATACGATGGACAGAACTAAAATTCAGTGATTAGTCCTAGTTGTCAATAATTGAATGAGTTGAATTCATGTATCGTGTTTTCGATAAAGGATATGAATTTCCGACTCGTTACAATGAAATCACAATAATCTGAACAATACATTATTTACCTCACATATTAGTCATCCATGCTACCTATTTTCTATGAAATGTATAGAAGATGGTATTGAAACAAACTCAGAGAGAAACAGATGGATTCATCGTAAACTTTGTAACAAACTATGCTTGATGTGATTCTGCAATGTTCATCTTTTATCTGTAAGTTCACTTTGCGTGGCTGAATGATTTCAACTCTAATCCACTTGAAAACTCCAAACTATGTTTTAGAATTGAATCCCAAACTCGTTACCACGCCCTCGAAACTGAATGAAATAAGTTTCTGACTCTGGCTGAATGGTCTATGAAGGATATTTCCATTTACATTCAAATTTTTTGTCGGGAGAGGGTTTACAACTCTGCATCCACAATTTCTTCATTGACACAAAATAGTTATTACCAGGTTGATGTTGATTACTTCTGCGACAGGTGATACAGCTTCACGTGCTGAATTTTAGACTTTATCTGACATTATTCATAATTATGACTGGTTCAAATCAAACTTCACATATTGAAATATCGTAAGTATATTGCATATGGAATTGCACTTTTAGTTGTTCCTTTTATCGCAAATGACCAAAATCACCAAAGTAGTGCCAACTCCTTAAAACCCAGACTATCTGAAAACGGTTGGATATAAATAATTTGATCACTTAATTCACTTTTTTGGAGTTTCAGGTTAGGCGCAATTGCACATAGAATCTCATGGAACATTGAATAATGTCACTAACTGCACCGGTCAACTAGAGCGTCATAATGAGATTTCTTACAATTTTGGTTACTCATGAGTATTCTAGAGGTGCATTCTTCGTCAACGGGGTGCTATTCATACCAGTGAGAGACTCCTTACAGTCAAACACGAGCAGAACCGCAGAAAACGTGGAATACGGTCTGCACAATGACGAGTCGTTTTTATCCCTTTTGAAATTCATCGAGACGATGGTTTTGGAAGTAGTCTGGAAACTTGAGGACTATTGATAGACTTTGGTGACCATTCAGGATAGTTAGGTACGGCCTAAGAGAAGATGATGGGATCTTAAGAGGCGAGAAATTTTCATCCAGATATTCGAAATTCAACGCACCGGGTTACAAAGGGTTAACAGCTCAAGGCTCACACTCGTGAGCATCAGGATGTACGAAGAGATCTTCACAGATCACGACCAGTACATTCTATAAGGTCATCTCTCAAGTAGAAAAAAGTCTATGGCCACCACAAACTAACATTCGGCCTCCGTGTGGCAAATGTATGGGAGACGTGTGGGGAAGTTCGTAGGTAGAAATTGGACACAAACAGCTTTTGCAAGGGGGCTGCTCATGGTATCTTGACGGCTGTATAGGGCCACGCGTTGCTTACCAAGATCCCCCAAAACTCGCAACCAATTTACAACCTAACCTGAAAAATATCTAGTTAGTTTATCAGACTTGTCTGGTTGAGCCCCTACGGGCAGAATTTGAACAGAAGCTTTGGAGGTCACACGCGGATAAGTGAGACCATTGGTTAAGCACAGTAGTGTTGTCCACCCGAACACCCCTTTCTTTCAACAATAGTGGGGGAAGTCGCCGAAGTATCTGCATAAAAAGTCCTTTTCACACATCCAACTAAATTGCAGTGGCGAGCAGCTGAGCAGAGTCAGATTCGTGGTGTAAATGACAGTCTCAGACGAAGATTTTTCTAGAAGAATGTGAATGATCCTTCAATAATCAGATCAATTGAACATGTTCGACATCTTCACTAGGGGTTACTACCAATCCCCCTCTATAAGTGAGTGCCTGCAAGGTGAGAGATGCACGCGATCTTTCCACGTTTTTGGGGACCACCCAATACCTTAAAGTTGCCAAAGAGATCCCACAAACTCGAACACTAAGTTTAGGGGATACTCGCGAAAGCTGTTTGTTGCCGTTCTGGGCCCGCGAATGACCCCGTGAAGGAGCCAAAAACGGGGGATGTGGCTACAAGCGCCACAAACTTTTTTCTACTCGAGCTTTTGCCTTCATCAGGTATTTTGACATCAACAAACCCAGTCAACACACTGACCCAATATTATGAGTAAAATCAGGAAACACATGTACATTTGAAGTTATACTCTTGACAAACGACATGTAATCAAGGGTCAAATAATCAAGCCTCAAAGTAAAAGACCTCCAAGCAACAAGAGCACAATGCTTTGTGAACTCATTGAGAAATCATTCTGCTTACTCTGCATGAATTGAAATATTTTGTTTACGAACAAACCGCTACACATAGAGCCCCTGGATTAAGTACAAATGTGAACTGCATGTGACGTCGAACTCCTTAAATCACAGATGTGGAAGTGATATTTGGTGCCAATTTTGGATTTGCTGATTTTTTTCAGGGTATGATGAATATGGTCTCAATCTTGCCACATATATTTTACGTGTCTCATATATCCCATTTGTTTTGAACACAGTTTTTGAAGAACGGATACGCAAATGACAGATCCTGGGCGATTCATCTATATAGTTCTGAAAATTATTGGTAGAAATTTCAGACCAAAAAAGGTCCACCATGTGTACCACCTGGTAATGTCGAGAGGGCAGCAGTATAAGCAGCCCGTGGCCACAAACGAGAAGAAGAAGAAGTCCACCATGTGTCAAGCTGAGAGAAATGATGTTTTTGAAAAGTACTGAACTCTATGGAGAGCTATGAGGAAGAGGTAGAGGAACTTTGCTTCTTAGATTTTCCCGAAAATTTGACAGCACTTGTTGCCCTTGCTCTCGATTGATAATTCTATATACCACCAAGCGTGAAAATCAAAGTGTCTGTGAAGTCCATGCATATCGAAACCTTTTCATTCATCGAACTTCTTTACTCAGGAAATTCCAATCCCGTTCTATGAAAAATTACTCTAAGGATACGATTTTCTTCATTCAAATTGCTATGCGAGTTTAAGGCGATGCGGTCAGCGTGCACCGAGCACGCTGAAAGTTATTCGCACTTTTGTCCGATACACTTGCGATTTGGGTGAAACGACGAGAAGACGAGTGTTTATTATCATCTAACTTGAGTTCGTCTTCTCGTCGGTTTGGCTCAAATCGCAAGAAAACTGGAGAGAAGTGAGAATTAGTTGAGCGCAGGCACCTCCTAACCTATGATGTAGGCACTTTGTAGTTCGCTTTTTTATCCAATTCGCTTGCGATTTGGGCTAAACGATGTGAAGACGAACTCGAGTTAGATGATAACAAACACTCGCCTTCTTGTCATTTCGCCCAAATCGTAAGAGAATTGGATAAAAGTGCGAATAACTTTCAGCGTGCACGGTGACCGCATCGCCTTAAACCATTCAGAAACATGATGAGCCCGTTATGTATTAATTTCAAAAATTTGTGGGAAAAACTTCAACCACTGTTCGAACATTTTTCTACAGCGAATATGGATCTCAGGGCCTCCGTATAATACCTATGATAAAAGAGTCAGTGATTTTTTTGCGCGAGCTAAGCGTACCAGCCACAGCTGAGCGGTCACCAATCCGGATACTCAATCGCAAAAACGTTGCTCCACCTGGATTTTCTCCCGAAAAAGCTCGCGTAGCCACCGCTGATATTTTCTCGTAATTGTTGATGAGAAAACTCGAGAAAACTTGTTTTTTATCATTCTAACCTAAAAAGACCGCATTCAAATGCGGTTTTAGAGTTCTCATGATGAAAAATCATTATTGCTCTGTGCTCGCAGGCCCATTTCGGGCGCGGAGGACTTATTTCCCTCGCTTCGCTCGGGAAATAAACTGTCCTAGCGCCCAGGGCAATAATGTACTATTCTTGACCTAATAGTGTCACTCGGAAACCATCATTGACCAATCTTATGGATTCCATTTTCACTATCATATTCGCTGTGGTAAAACTGTCAACCAGTGACTGACCAATATTGGTTAGAAGTCAACCAATTTTATGCAGTGTACCGTTTGTCCAATTAATTTATGGAAGACCTGCTTTATCTCGTGGAACTTTGAGCATGTTGAAGTTGAATTATTATGATAGCATCAACGTGAAGTATTAAAATTCACTCTCTTACCCGTAAAAATCGACTGAGATCTCGAGCCTTATAACTTGGAAAACATCGCAATTCACAAGAATCGGCGTAGTAGTTTGATCTTTCTTCAATTTCAAATGAAAAATATCCGGAGAGCTATACTATAATTACTTACAATTTCTTCGAAAGGAAATAAAAATGTGACGATGCGAAAACCAATAAAAATCGATTCCATCTAATATAGGTATCCATTTCTTGAGGATCACAGGTATCGATGTCAAGAAGTTGCGCAAGATGCCCATTCTTTTCGCCGTTCGTTGCATAACAATGCAAGCAAGTTCTCAATGATTAGATTGGGTAACAGGGTTATCTGATTTTGTGATAGGAATCGTCCAATCATCTCCTCAGAGGTGGAATTTACAAAAATTTTCATTGAATGCTCTTGTGATATCACTTCAGAATAATGTATCAGGCTCTAATAACCTTGGTATGGGGAAATGAGATGATATTATAGATTTAATCCCTTCCAATAGTATATGAAATGCATATGAGAATTTGCTGGAGACCCGATAATTTGAAGAGCTTTAATGAAGTTTTTCCGCTCACAGGATTTGCATGTCCCGGTTTTGTTCAAATCGACCATAAAAAAGTAATTATAACATTATGCTGATGAAAATTCAAACTTCGAAGGTAGGCACTCTGATCAATATTCATGAAAAAAATTGTTCATTCTGATATGCACGCGGAATTCTTCACGTCCATAATATCGAAGATATAGGAGCTGAAAAAGGTATTCACTATCATCGACTTTGTTAAATGGTGAACTGTAGCTGCAGATTAGGTATCCTGTCAATAGTCTCGTAGACTCATGATACAGAACCAACCATTTATTTTATTGGGAGGAATAATACCATTCATAACACTGACTTATTCAAAAGTATAAAAAAATAGGGCCAGATCGTTCAATGGGAGTGAAAGTATGTCATGATACAAGGGAGACATTGCAATTTTTTGAGATCATTCCGTTTGGAAATGAGGGAAGATTATGCAAGACTCAATGATCTTTTTTATGTTGGCCAGACAGAAAGATGAGTCGGATCCTCTCTAACATGAACCTACATATTCTGAAAACACTGCCACAGCCTCAAAATTTGTCTTTTCGAACATAATAATTGTGTTCCAGAACTCGAATATCTTTCCGAAGCATGAAAGATTGAATATTGTTCTGAAGCATTTGGAAATGTTCCTTCTTGTTCATTAATTGATCAATAGGATTATGCCATGGGATCATTGTATCATCAACAAAACTTACCGACAACTAAGAATAGAAGTTATAGGAAAGATGGGAGACGACGCATGACGGATGTACGGGTCTAAAGCTTTCAATGTATGATCAATATGGATGAAAAATAACTGCAACCGCATACGTTGATAGCTGTGCAGGACAACAATTGGACAAAGAGGGAGATTTATTGACTATTGCCCGTAATAATGCAGATTTTATGGCGCATTAATCATTCGAAACATTTTCATTTGACATGTCATTGGACATTTTTTTCTGAAGAACACAAATTTGAAGCCGGAGAATTCATTTCCTCAAAACACTATGAAGTGATACAAATACAAGTATGGAGTGTTAGAGTAGCTTGTGATACACATTCCCATTATCACAAAAACTCACAACGTTTGGTCAGCTTCATGGACATCCTATCATTTCTCCATAACCTTGCAAATTGTCATTGCATCTTTTTTACTTAATTTTTCGTTGAATGAGATGATACTTTTTTGAGAAACCGTAGCGAAATATAAGAATGAATTATGATTACAATCATGACAGTGAGTCATGACTGCATTCTTCCTTATCTTGGACTCTCATGGATAGTCCAAGATGAAGTGGACTTGGATAGGGTCAAGTATTGAAGCCAAGAGCAACCGCGTCTCGTTTATGAATCAAAATATGAAGGATCTGTCTCAACAGTTTAATGTGTCAAGCGTATAGGTATCCGCAGAACTAACCTAAAGACTCGATCACAAATCTAAAAAACTCGTAGCTTCAACTCTTGGCTCTGATTCCGGAATTAGAACCAATAAAAATTTGTTGAACCCGTGGAATCATCTGATGGAAGATTGCTAGCATAATATTATCTCTCGCCCTCTCTTCTCTTAGCAGAACATCAACGTCGGATCTGGGTATTATTTTCATCACAGAATATGAATTTATGAGTCATATTCATAGTTTCTATCTTATTTGATGAAAAACAGTCGATAGAGACCATCCAAACTGATGAAACTATTGTTAGAGATGGAATTTCCAATCACAGAGACAGATTATTCTTGGTTCACATTGATCAGATCTTTTATCCTTTAAGTTGAAAAAAAAGAATGTTATATTTCGAGCTCTTGAAAATGACTATAAGGCAAAAAGTGAAAACTTCGTTATAATCAAACACAGAATAAAATTTGACGAACGAATCAATAGATTTGGTAACATCATGTAAAAGTCTTGCAATGAAGCTCTGATTCTAGCAAGTTGAAATGAAATGTGGCTCATTTTATTTACACTTTTGTAATATTCTTAGGCTTCTATGGAATATTATCCCAAAGAACTTGAGCGCAAATTGTAGTTTGAAATGGATCATTCATCTTCACCATTCTTCAAATGAGAATTTGAAAAGAGATTTTCAGAATGATCACTATTTATGAATAATTTCATTCTACTAATCCAATGCTTTCATGATAATTCAAGCGATGGAGAATCGCTTGAAGCTAGATTGGCATGAGATCCTTAGTAGACATCTTGAGACGTGAAAATTCTAATCTTTATAGCTACTACAGAAATAGATATATACTGATTGAAAAAGAGAATTCTCCGGATGCATCAGTAAATGAGAACGGTTGTGAATCGTTATGGGATGAAAGGAAACAGAATATTAGCATCCTCAATTTTCCCAGAAGAAAGAGTAGATGTTTCTTTGAGCTCTAACGAATACACCAGATTAGCTTTATCAGAATTTTTGCACGAACCAGCTCTCGGTTCCTCAATGCCTTCTCATATCGATAAAAAGCGGTAGGGAGTAGAATAAAACCGACAGGACTGTATCTGAAGATGAAAGAGTTTGCTCGTCGGTTTTCTCGCTATAATAATCTCATAAAGTTCGAATTCGTTTCTTTCTGAGAACTTTCCTGATAGTAGGGGAGATCTTTCGCAAATTATAACTGGAATTTGTGAAACCTTGTATCAGTGTGGTAAAAGACTGCCGGAATGAATAATTCATTTCTCCATCTAGAACTTTCGAACAAAATATATTTGAGTATCAAGTTGAAAAATGGCTTATGATAACAGAAACAGGTTTTGTAACAAGATCTGGTTTCGATTTCGGTGATGTTCAATGAATTTTATTCGCAATCCAAATCTATAGAGGAATCTCTTTAATGATCATGATCATCATACTCTTCAACAAGAAATGGTTCTGATAATATGTTCTAGCCATAAATTACATTTCACCAATAACTGAAATAACAGGAAAATTGGAGAATCTCCGCAAGATTTGCAGGTCTCTCACTAAATTTCTTTCCCATCGGTCCTGAAAATAATCCTCCCACATATCTAAATCACCCTCTGATCATTCATCAAGATGACACCATATGGGCGTTTCTCTGGAACTTTGACACCTGCTGGAATACAGCTATGGATAATGATATAAGGGAACAATCAAATCTATCGGTCCCGATCGAAGTGAAAATATCATCATCCGAGTCTCAAAATGAGATATCTTCGGCCTCTGTATGATCAGAAGAAGTTGATTCATTCTAGCTCATTCAAAGAGAGAAAAATGTGGGGAAGATCCTGTGGAAATACTTGGTACTCTCGGGCAGTCTTACGGATATTTTGGTGATGCCGCGCAACTTTTCAGATTGATTCAACCTGCATTTGGTGGATAATATATTGGAGAAAAATGGCCCAGAAACGCGATGGGGTGCTACCAATCCAACCAAAGCTGTATGACTTTGAAAATTGGAAAAATAAATCAATCATGTCTCGTTCAACTCAAAGACGATTACGCCAAGCTTCTGCCGTGACTCTGAACGCAATTTTTGGAATACATATCTAAAGTAGATGCAATTGCGGAGATTTTGCAACAAGTCTCGTGTTGGTGCGATTGTTTCTGTCTAGAATACGACAATTCTGAAGTGAAATAGAAAAAACGTGACTCATGAAAAAAATTCAGTTTTTCTCATCCCACATTGGCGGATCGAGCTCTCCGTTGATAAAACCAAATTGTGACCGGATACCCTGACTTTACAAAGCTGCAGAAAGCCCAAGGCATTCGTCGAAATTGTCGATCTTGCCAAATAATTGCTTAAGGAATTCGGGAAAATCGGTGAAAAACAACTTTGAGTTCGACTTATTAACGTGATTTTGGCGATGCCACTTACTCTATATGAGTTCCAATAGTGGATTTGGTGAGCAAAAGGTCCCAGGTGTGCGTTGAGCGGTTTTCATTTTTCATTTTTCATCGATTTTCAGCAAAGTGCAAAAGTTCCAGAGAAAATCTCATATACCTCAGAATAACCTCCAAAAGAGAACTTTATTCACCTAATCGAGTTTTGTCTTCAGCAGTCGTTTCGTATGTCCGTAAGATCTGACTTCAAACTCATCCATAATCAGTCAGAGTGCTCACTTCAGTCTTGTTCCAACTTGTACACTTTTCAGATTAAAATTAGATTGAGGAGAGCACTTTTTATTGTGTAGAGCATAAAATAGATTATATAGCTCGGGTGCATTATACGGAAAGGGTGATAGAGACCGGATGACTCACAAGTGAAAGGACAAGGTGTTCTTTTTACCAACGTTGTACGTATTTTTTTTTTTACAGTTTTGTATCAACTACTATATGAAGAATCCAGAGTAGTTCAGTCAAATGGGCCTTTTGTTCAGAGCTACAGCCAAAAACATCAACATTGCTAGTACATCCATATAGGTATATGTAACTTTTCAACATGGGCCTATAAGAGCAATGATTATCTCAGTGCCTATATCTTTCGACAGGAGACACATTTGATAGACTTACTCTGGATTTTTCATATTCTAGGTCGTACAAATCCGTGGAAAGAATTTGGACAAGATTGGTGATCCGGACACGTTGTCCTTCCCTTGTAAGTATCATTCTGATTCCATCACAAAATCACCATGAAAATCCAGCATCGATAATTCCACCGCAACCCCCAAAGTATTTCCATCACACCCCCTCTCAAAAAAAAAAAGAAACTGTTTTTTCCTCTCTTAAACGTACATCATCTGAGAATTGCCACTTCTTCCACACAGTCAAACTATACTCATAGTGTATATAAATATATATATTTAACAACAGCTCACACTTGGCCAGATTTAAGAGTACCACACGGCTGCGCAAGAAAGACTATTTTCCGGGTCAGTTGCCCGTTTTCTATAGAGAGAAGGAGCAAAAGAGAGAAGAAGAGAGAGTTATACTCTTCCTGGGTTGGTCTGTGTTAACAGCGCTACTCGATTACCGCAGTGGCTGGGGTTTGCGCGGTGTGCGGTACACCGTAGAACCGTCGCAGAGCTATTACGCTTTAGCAAGCATCACGTGATATCTTGCATCGTTCTAAAGCATCAACGGGGGGGGGGGGTGTTTCTTGATCTGTTTTGAGCTCCCTTGAGAGCATTTACTTTTCCGTGTTGCCCTTCTTGAGCTTGATTTATCTTTAAGCTCGATGGTTACAGAGACTGGGGAAAACAATCTTACGAGCTTGCAAGTGGGATACACTATCTGATTTTTGTGTTGTATTTGTATCAGGATTATGTAGAAAGTATTTGGGTGAAGGATCTCGAATTTTCCGAGTTGATACGAAATTCTGAATTCAGTCCGATACATTTCATTTTTTTCATTTTTTGGAGCACTCGGGAGCAACTTGAAAGATCCAAATGAAAATTTGATGTCCGTCTTGCATTCCCATCCTAACCTGTAAGTACGTGTGAGATACGAGATTTCGAGATCGGATAGTCCAGGTTGATCCTGATTGTGAGTGGAACCGCTCAAAAATGGTCTGAAAGGCGTGGCTTTAACAATGCTTTCACGGATATTACTGCGGATGTAAAGATTTCCTTGAACCTGCCTCCAAGGTCTAGGAAACGTTATATCCATCTCCCAAAATTATCAGTATTGACATTGACGATCACTCTTCATTTATACCCGTTGTCAAAACGATTGATCGGCAAAAATGTTTCGTTATCCTGAATTTGAGAATAATTCAACATTATAGTATGTTATTGGTGCTGATATTCAAAATTGAAAATTCATTTTTCCGACAGTTCTTTGAATTATCTAGAATTTTCACTGTCAGGCATGGGATTATGTTCAAACGAGTGACATGTGAGATTTATCTCGTATAAATCGGAGTGATATGTGTAATTTTTGTCCGTTGCACACTTGATTGAGTTTCGACTTCAATAAAATTGAAAACTGACTACATGCGACACCTACGCCCATCAAAATCAGATTGAGTTTTCGTGACTCCGATCACAATGATGCTATAACTGCTGGTATCATCATTATGGATAATATTTTTAGCATTGTTTGCTTCATTAAATGATATGAAAATGAAGCACGTCAAAAAATATTCACATTCATAAGATCTATGGAGCTGTTTGGTGGTCTAAATATCGAGCACTGATTCGGAAAATGAATTCATCTTGATTTGATTTCATCTCCGTACATTTATTCAATCCCATTTTATTACAGGCTTGGGGGATTCATCTGTCTGATAAGTGCTGCGTAGATTCATCAGATTGATCATAGAGATTTCTCATCTCTTAATGTAACCAAATCAGCTGATTTTTTTCTCTAAGTATGATCATGTGGTTCGAATGACTGTTCAGTGGCTGTAATTGATTGATTTAGAATATTGGATACGTATAGCAACAGTTCAAACTTGTTTCTCATCCTGCGAAACATCATTGATAAGTACTCGTTCTGTCATACCGTACCATTCTAAGTCAGTATCGATGACATTCTTCACAAAGAATACCAAAAATTAGAAATCTAATTTTGGCCAATAAGAATGAATGTCATCCATTCAAAAAGCTCGACAATATCACGACGCTTTTCAGACGTATACAGAGGATACTTTTGAACTGCTTTGAAATAAGTGCGAGTCCTTCTCAGAGGAAAAAAAGCTTCACAAACAAAAAAAAAAAAGAAAGAGTAAAGGTACACATGCTTTGAAAATGATGTCGGGCAACCAATGCATTGTGCAAACAGTGCCGTTGGCGGCGAGGCTCGCCCACATTGACTAATTACGCTTGTCAACGTCAGCCTCCTAACGCACCTTTGACTTTAAAAGAAAGAAATATGGAGAAATAGAAATAATGTAGCATGAGTCTAGAAAAATTTCGCAATGATATATTTTTGATCGTATGATATTTTGAAAGGCAAAATTTTTTAAAGGAAATTTTAGATTAATAATGATACAGGGATGCCAGGAGAGATGATGAGTTGAAGCGTTCTTTGTATCGTCTTCACTCAGGTTTTCATTTTATCTTCCCTCTTTTGATCTGTTCATGATGAAGGATTATCCGGGATCTCTTCTCTTTGCGTCTTCAGCGAGATACATATAACGCTTTCTCATTGAAGCAAGCTTTATGGATACTTGAAATATGAGACACGAAAGCGAATAATTTGAAGAATACGTAAGTTTCGTGGCGCATGGTCCATCATTTAAAAATGGGATCATTTTGAAGATGACATCAACCTAATTAATAATTTCTAGGAATTTTGAGTTGAAGGGAGCAAAGATGCTTGTATAAGTTGTAGCGATGCTGTTTTTCGAAGAGATGTTACCATCAAAATATTTTCAAAAAGCAAGCTCTTCAATTCAATCTTTGAAGGAGAATGAAGTTGACGTGGCCAGGAAATAACCGTTAGAGTGTTATGTATTCAAAAATTTATGGTTGTAGATATTGAGGTCATCTTATCTTAATGATATTATGTTACCGAGCAAAATGGAATCATCCAATCATCCAATAACTCGATCGGTTTGGCATTGTTTAATCGATAATAGTGCAGTATGTGATATATACCTGAAATTCACTCGAATATATTTTTAGGGTCGATTTTGTCCACAGTATCTATCGGACATGGAATTCAAGTAATGGTTTCGGATGAAAAGATATATAGATGAAATTCGGTACGCTGCTGTATAGTATTTCGATGCATTCCAGAGTAACCGAGAGAATTCAGAATTTCCGTTTGTATACGAAATTCGGAATAGTATCTCTCATCCAATCTCCACACTGGATCATGCATAGTCACGACATATTCTATGTATGAAATTTCACATCCCAGCGGGGATAAAAAGGTATAACGGGTCATAAATTATCTTCGATCAATTTCATGCCCGTTAGACTATTTTTTTCCTGGCATATTATTCGATGCTCTTTTAGTAGTTTCATACTAGACTGATTTACATAGAAAATTCTCTTTCCATGACTTGATCTAAAGGGTATCGATCCCATTGCTCGTGAAAGCTCCTTCCTCTCATTGTCATTCAAATCGGATTCATTTCCCGCTCTATTGACCTTTCTAGCTAAACGATTGAATGTTTGCACGCTCAGTGAATCAACATTCGATGCGAATAACCCAATCACACCAAAGCTTTCGAATAGATGCAAATATTCTGGGACGCATCATAATTTTCGCTTGTATGAATCTTTGCTAGGAATATGGCGGAGTGCTATCATAAGGCGAGTGTACCTAAATTGACCCTACCGTTTTTGTTTTGCTGAAAACTTTGGACCATCTCACTATTTCCCAACAAATTTCGACTCATTTCAGAGCTCGTAGAAAAAAAATTTCTGGGAATTTCCGAAAGAGTGTGCCTAATTCTCCCCCCCCCCCTCCCCTCCACGTGTATGATATACCTATTTCTATGAGATTATATGGCTTTTCCGTGAAATTGAGATTTGTTGCTCCAAAACGTGGAAGTAATGAATATCTGTATGTAAATTTGAAGATAGATTCTCATCAGTATTTCGACCTGAGAAAGAAAATTCCAGCTTGAAGTATGTTTCTTGAATTCAGAAGAATATTGATACAACTCGGGGCTACTCTTCTGGGTCGCACGGAATACTAACGCAGCATTTTGTGCTATTTTTTGCATTTAATGTCAGAGTAGATAAAAAAGCCAAGAAGAGATTCTGAAACACTCTGCTACATCACAAAATAGCTGAATGTATATGTTGTTGGGTATTGTTTGTGGAGGAATAAACAGTCCCAAGATCACTGACAGATCATATTTCACACCAAAAGTACATACTTAAAATCCCCGGTGATGCAATGTAAATTTGAACTCCTAAATCCTTCCCATCAATCATCTAAATTAACTTAAAATAACATGGTATAGCTTTTCTCGTTGGTTTCAATTTCTTAAGTACGACTGTTTTCTAATAAATAGATGGAGTCCTCCGATATGTACGGTTCTTTTGCAAAAAAAAATGTGATGGGATCCTTTTTCCTGTCATTCCTTCGATCTATCCGAAAATGAATTCTCGTAGAAGGAATGGAATACTCATTTTATAAACTTGCTAGCAATGAACAACAAGCAAATTCCCAAGCCAGTAATGCGAATATTTCTCATTAAATCCCATACACTGTGGCTGTTTTAATATTCAACAATGAGAAGTTCTCCCAATCATCGGAAATTTCTTTATCAACTAAGAAACACATGTGGTTTACTCACTCCCCTCCCCCCCCCCATACCCACACTCATTGCATCATGTAATCCTCAACAGCTTTCTCCAAAAATTGTCCAAAATTTCAATATCAGCTTACCCAAAATCAGCTTATATCTCCTGCAAAAATCACCGGCAACTAAAGAATCAGTAATGAAACTACGCAGAGAATTACATTGAACATTGCACAGCTTGCTCGATGTTTAATTCATCGTGAAAATTTAATTCCCAAACCATTGAAATATCTCGTTTGGAGATTAATGAAAAGCCGGGCTATCAAAAACGAGCCGAGTAGGCGAGAAAAAGGCTTTGGTAGAATATAACCCCCCAAGCCATGTATAGAGAATCCTCTTAGCGAGATGAATAAGCTTTCGAGTTCGTTGAGAAAGCGAGAGAAATAGTGAGAAAGTTCTCTGTACAAGATATTATAACACCAATTCATCGTAGCGAGTACCACAATGAGTAATATTAAAATCCGTAATCTCAGCATTAATACAAATTAAACTTTCCTTTCTCACGCGTAAGCTATCGTGAATCTCCCTAACCTCTATTTCATCAAAACTCAAACCCACATAAAATACAATCACGCAAAAATCTTCCAGGATATAGAAGTACCTATACTATCATAAGAAAAACAAAAAAACGCGTCGCACTCACCTGTCTGACTAAAGCGTGTCTGCTACTACTTGCTGGGTCAACAGGTAGAAGCGACCCGTATCGCCGCGTAAACACTGTCTTTCACCTTCTTTCCCCCCACCTCTTTCAATCCTTTCCCTAACAAACACTTTATCAATCACAAATTCTAAAATACTTAAAACTGATATAAATATCGACGTATGGTGAATTTTTATCGATATTGAGGGTATTTGATTCGTCGGACAGATTTCTATGTAGTTTTCTTTCGTATAACTCGCGTTTGCTTGCCGGGTGCTACTGCGTGTGATCAGGCTCTGCTCGAGCTCTGAACGTACGATACGAGCTGCGACCCCGTCAGCAGTAAAGAGCCGCCTTGGCTATGCGACTGCGCTGTTCTGGATACTATCCAACCCCCCCTTTGCACTCACCCTCTTCATCTCTAGGTATATAATATAGGTGTATGTATAGTGTACGCGACCCTTTGGCTATATGCCCTGTTCTTTGGCCACATCCATCTCCGCAACTCTGTGTGTATTCTGTGCGTACACACAGTACACACGTGTTTGATTATATAGATATATAGGTAGTTTGCGATGGTCCTTATTGAGATGTTAGGGTTCTGCTATCAAGAGAATTTTTCATAGTGGGGTAGATCTTGTGTTATTCTGAGGGTTGACAACTCTATGGATCATACGAATGATTTGATAGCTATTCTTGCATCAATGTGGAATGATGGAATACTCGTGTGGAACGATCACATGGATTGATTGCCCATGGCCACTGCCTCTTTCGATGAATTCACAAGGAAATTAGTCATGTTTTCGAACATTTCTGTGTGAAGTATAATTGCGAAATGATAGTGCAATAGTATGTTCAGGAGAAATGTTCTTCAGTGTCAATTGTAAATTCTTTCCAAAACCTCAAGATTTTTACGTGAGCACGTATGAATCAGTAATAACAGAATCAAAATTTCTGTGAGAAAATGGCCTGAGAATATGATCTCCTTTCCCAAAACGGTGAGCATTTCGTTCTATCCGGGTGCAAAAGTGACACGTTCGCACGCATCGTGTTGAAATCTTTGGGGATAGCCATCAAAGGGTTATAAACATTCGTGCAATCGATTGTACACTTGCCGGATACGAATCTTATACAAATCCTGAAGAGGTTTGTCGCGTTTGGTTTTCAAAACCAGTTCAGACCATTCTTGAATGTTCAAACCATTTGCAATATCCCCGCATTCTTTCCCAAGATCGAGATCTCATTCCAGAATTTTCAACACCATTCCAAAGACAACAATCCTTCCCAAATTTATGCAGATTTCAAGTCTATCGAGTGTACATCTTTCGAAATGCTAACACGTGGACTTTTTTTTATGTGAGCACGAGCAATTTTCTTCTATAAATACCCATCAATAGCAACGCAGCTACACGTGGTTGAAAGAAGGATCTGAAATCAGCTACTCTTTTTTATCCCCACGATGATTTGTTGGATATCATCCTGCCTTCCTAGTGCGTGTCCTCTTAGAGGTCATAGGAGAGCTACAAATTTGCTCCCCACGAAATTGCCATATCTTTACATCTAGGTTGCCATGTCTTTGGAAGTCACCTTTCTTTGATTTATGACTATCAGAGATGAGCTTTCGAAGATCGAGTTTTTGGGTGAGGTATTGGAGATATTAGTCATGCCTGCAACTTGGATATAAGAGAAGATAGATCGGGGGTTAACGTGGTGGTCGTCGTCTTGACTCGACACAGCACCGTGATACTAAATTAGCGGTCTTTCACAATGAGTGCAAATCTGTCAATTGAACTCATTTTTTTGATAAGAAACGCTCAAGTTTGTTCTCTTTTGACACTATATGATAACACAGGCCCACAAGAAAAAAATTCTTTGATTACAAGAGGAGGGATTGTAACGAGCATACCCAAACCTCTCGAGGCCGTCTTAGGTTTAGCATGCTCGTACAGAGCCAAAATGTTAGCCGCTACGGCAATTCAGGATTCGGCCACCAGATGGCTAACGAATCACAAGCGATGTTATACTCTATAAGATACAGTAGAGCCATGAGAACACATTGCAGTCAGTTCACCGCAAGCAGTCGACTCGTATCTTTCTCGTCTCCGGGCACACCCAGAGCCAAGACAAGTTAGTGATGAAGCTGCCGGTACTCCTCTCCATCTTTGGGTTCCCCCGAAGATGGCGAGAAGTCG
Source organism: Eretmocerus hayati (assembly GCA_029851415.1). Lineage (NCBI taxonomy): Eukaryota > Metazoa > Arthropoda > Insecta > Hymenoptera > Aphelinidae > Eretmocerus > Eretmocerus hayati. The sequence goes on from CM056742.1 coordinate 139,679,181, forward strand.
AACGGCCAGCCGCCGGGCTCTCCCAGTGGCTAGCCTGAAGACACCGTTTGATCGCATCGATCACCCGGGTACACCCAGGCCATCGATCACCCCCGGGTACCGACTCCTTCCCCTCCATGGGTACACCCGTGGCGAGGAGGAAAGGCCCACAAGTACACTCCGGCTACCAGTAGAGTCAGTCATTCACATGTAATTCATATTGAAGGTAGACCGAACTATGTAATACACGCACACGTAAACTCATAACGTCCAGGATATATACTAAGCATTTCTCTTTTGTATGTTTCAGATCAACTCCAATGTAAATATGTAAATCTCTATTTCATTTTATTACAATATATTGACTTTTCTGACAGCTGATTCGAGTCCTTTCGAGACCTAAACCCTGATCCTAACATCCCCAGAAAATCCCTCAGTTACATGGCGCCCAGACAGGTCCTTTTTTTTGTTCCGACCATGTAACCTTCAGTTACATGGCGCCCAGACAGGTCCTTTTTTTTCTTTCCGCCCATGTAACCTTCAGTTACATGGCGCCCTGACGGATCGTTTCAGTATTTCGCTAACAGTTTTGAGAGAAAATATGCTTAGTATAAATCATGTCGTCACACAGCACACGAACACACACATTGATGTTCTTTTAGTTGCAGCAGCACAGATAGAGTACGGAGTATCTACTTTTGGAAACCAGTGTATCCACCAATCCAGTAGCACCACAGTGCAAGGGAAGGAGCAGTGGCGGGGAAGTGCCGAACGAAGTCCGTTACATATTTTGGCCAGCGGGGTACCGCTTTGCGCAGAGTGGGAGGTCTCGCTCCAGAATTTGTATTAGTGCACGCTGTAAGCCACATCCCCACCAACGGTACATACGTCCGAAGCAAAAACATCAGGCAGTAGTAGATTGAGGGAAGCAGTAGCAACGAAGATGTCGTTAGAGCAGGAGCTAAGAGCGATAGAGTCGCAGTGCGCGAGTATAAAATCGGAATTGGAAAAGGGGTATGCGGCGTTGGGAATAGTACCTCCAGCCGTAGAAGAGTACGATCCAGAAGCACCACAAATAGTAGCAGTATTACCGCCTCGTGCCTCAGTGATAGTACAGCCACCGAGTCGACCCGCACCGAAAGTAACTTCAATAGTGCCAGTGCCGACCGAATTACACATATTACGCAGAGTATCCTCCCGCACCCAGGTAACTACTCCAGCAGCTAGAGTGCCAGTCGCCCAGTTAACGCAAGTGCCACAGAAACCGAGAAATCGTGCCGCCCGGGTGTCACTATCGAAGCTTTGCAACAGGTTCAAGAACCCCGCTCCAGCTAGAGGTATCAAGCTAGTAGAGATAGTGGCCCAACCGGACTGGACGAAGAAGATGGCGGAACTGGTGAAACAAAAAGACGGACGAGAAGGGCTACGGGTGTCGGGAGTGATAGATACGAAATCGGCAACAGTTGTATCAAATAGCGGGCGACCGAGAGGTTGGAGAACTGGGGGGGCGAGGCCACGCAAATTGCCTGGCAATGGCTGACGTTCATCGCAGCAGAATAGAGACCCAGCACGCACCAATGACTTTAGCCGCAGAAGCAACATCAGCAGCACCACCACCAAACGTTTTGACTACACCAGCCGCAGCAGAACAATGTGCAACTGAAACATCATCTGTGGAAATAGTACCGTCAGAGTTAGCATCATCAGTCACAGTAGCAATCGAAAATATGGCATCAGAAGAATCAGCAGTACAAACGCCGATGTCAGTAGTTCCGGACAATACACCAGTCGTTCCACAAATGCAAGAGGCTACGCCTGAGTCACTCCCGCCAATGGCCCGTACGACTCGCACCATCAAATTGCCGGATGGGAGCTCGGTCGACGTACCAGTAGGAGCTAGACGATGGAGAGTGTATTTGCCGAGTGGAGAAAAATGGAATCTACGTTTCAACCCGCAAGGACGATTGAACAGTTACCAGCATTACCGGTATGTTTGAACTATTTTTGTGATCATGAACATTTCAGTACACTTTGAACAACACCACATTTAGAAAACACGCATATCAAGTCAGTCGAAATCGGGTATAGTTATACCACACCAGAAATCGGGTATTTGAAGCCCACCAGAACCAGCAGGGTATTTTTATACCACACCAGAAATAGGGTATTAGAAACCCACCAGAAGCAGCAGGGTATAGTGTTCGCACTGCAGGCGTTTCACACAACCACTAGGACAGAGTGAGTAAGACTCACTCTCCTAAGTAAGAGGGGGATGTAACGAGCATACCCAAACCTCTCGAGGCCGTCTTAGGTTTAGCATGCTCGTACAGAGCCAAAATGTTAGCCGCTACGGCAATTCAGGATTCGGCCACCAGATGGCTAACGAATCACAAGCGATGTTATACTCTATAAGATACAGTAGAGCCATGAGAACACATTGCAGTCAGTTCACCGCAAGCAGTCGACTCGTATCTTTCTCGTCTCCGGGCACACCCAGAGCCAAGACAAGTTAGTGATGAAGCTGCCGGTACTCCTCTCCATCTTTGGGTTCCCCCGAAGATGGCGAGAAGTCGAACGGCCAGCCGCCGGGCTCTCCCAGTGGCTAGCCTGAAGACACCGTTTGATCGCATCGATCACCCGGGTACACCCAGGCCATCGATCACCCCCGGGTACCGACTCCTTCCCCTCCATGGGTACACCCGTGGCGAGGAGGAAAGGCCCACAAGTACACTCCGGCTACCAGTAGAGTCAGTCATTCACATGTAATTCATATTGAAGGTAGACCGAACTATGTAATACACGCACACGTAAACTCATAACGTCCAGGATATATACTAAGCATTTCTCTTTTGTATGTTTCAGATCAACTCCAATGTAAATATGTAAATCTCTATTTCATTTTATTACAATATATTGACTTTTCTGACAGCTGATTCGAGTCCTTTCGAGACCTAAACCCTGATCCTAACATCCCCAGAAAATCCCTCAGTTACATGGCGCCCAGACAGGTCCTTTTTTTTGTTCCGACCATGTAACCTTCAGTTACATGGCGCCCAGACAGGTCCTTTTTTTTCTTTCCGCCCATGTAACCTTCAGTTACATGGCGCCCTGACGGATCGTTTCAGTATTTCGCTAACAGTTTTGAGAGAAAATATGCTTAGTATAAATCATGTCGTCACACAGCACACGAACACACACATTGATGTTCTTTTAGTTGCAGCAGCACAGATAGAGTACGGAGTATCTACTTTTGGAAACCAGTGTATCCACCAATCCAGTAGCACCACAGTGCAAGGGAAGGAGCAGTGGCGGGGAAGTGCCGAACGAAGTCCGTTACATATTTTGGCCAGCGGGGTACCGCTTTGCGCAGAGTGGGAGGTCTCGCTCCAGAATTTGTATTAGTGCACGCTGTAAGCCACATCCCCACCAACGGTACATACGTCCGAAGCAAAAACATCAGGCAGTAGTAGATTGAGGGAAGCAGTAGCAACGAAGATGTCGTTAGAGCAGGAGCTAAGAGCGATAGAGTCGCAGTGCGCGAGTATAAAATCGGAATTGGAAAAGGGGTATGCGGCGTTGGGAATAGTACCTCCAGCCGTAGAAGAGTACGATCCAGAAGCACCACAAATAGTAGCAGTATTACCGCCTCGTGCCTCAGTGATAGTACAGCCACCGAGTCGACCCGCACCGAAAGTAACTTCAATAGTGCCAGTGCCGACCGAATTACACATATTACGCAGAGTATCCTCCCGCACCCAGGTAACTACTCCAGCAGCTAGAGTGCCAGTCGCCCAGTTAACGCAAGTGCCACAGAAACCGAGAAATCGTGCCGCCCGGGTGTCACTATCGAAGCTTTGCAACAGGTTCAAGAACCCCGCTCCAGCTAGAGGTATCAAGCTAGTAGAGATAGTGGCCCAACCGGACTGGACGAAGAAGATGGCGGAACTGGTGAAACAAAAAGACGGACGAGAAGGGCTACGGGTGTCGGGAGTGATAGATACGAAATCGGCAACAGTTGTATCAAATAGCGGGCGACCGAGAGGTTGGAGAACTGGGGGGGCGAGGCCACGCAAATTGCCTGGCAATGGCTGACGTTCATCGCAGCAGAATAGAGACCCAGCACGCACCAATGACTTTAGCCGCAGAAGCAACATCAGCAGCACCACCACCAAACGTTTTGACTACACCAGCCGCAGCAGAACAATGTGCAACTGAAACATCATCTGTGGAAATAGTACCGTCAGAGTTAGCATCATCAGTCACAGTAGCAATCGAAAATATGGCATCAGAAGAATCAGCAGTACAAACGCCGATGTCAGTAGTTCCGGACAATACACCAGTCGTTCCACAAATGCAAGAGGCTACGCCTGAGTCACTCCCGCCAATGGCCCGTACGACTCGCACCATCAAATTGCCGGATGGGAGCTCGGTCGACGTACCAGTAGGAGCTAGACGATGGAGAGTGTATTTGCCGAGTGGAGAAAAATGGAATCTACGTTTCAACCCGCAAGGACGATTGAACAGTTACCAGCATTACCGGTATGTTTGAACTATTTTTGTGATCATGAACATTTCAGTACACTTTGAACAACACCACATTTAGAAAACACGCATATCAAGTCAGTCGAAATCGGGTATAGTTATACCACACCAGAAATCGGGTATTTGAAGCCCACCAGAACCAGCAGGGTATTTTTATACCACACCAGAAATAGGGTATTAGAAACCCACCAGAAGCAGCAGGGTATAGTGTTCGCACTGCAGGCGTTTCACACAACCACTAGGACAGAGTGAGTAAGACTCACTCTCCTAAGTAAGAGGGGGATGTAACGAGCATACCCAAACCTCTCGAGGCCGTCTTAGGTTTAGCATGCTCGTACAGAGCCAAAATGTTAGCCGCTACGGCAATTCAGGATTCGGCCACCAGATGGCTAACGAATCACAAGCGATGTTATACTCTATAAGATACAGTAGAGCCATGAGAACACATTGCAGTCAGTTCACCGCAAGCAGTCGACTCGTATCTTTCTCGTCTCCGGGCACACCCAGAGCCAAGACAAGTTAGTGATGAAGCTGCCGGTACTCCTCTCCATCTTTGGGTTCCCCCGAAGATGGCGAGAAGTCGAACGGCCAGCCGCCGGGCTCTCCCAGTGGCTAGCCTGAAGACACCGTTTGATCGCATCGATCACCCGGGTACACCCAGGCCATCGATCACCCCCGGGTACCGACTCCTTCCCCTCCATGGGTACACCCGTGGCGAGGAGGAAAGGCCCACAAGTACACTCCGGCTACCAGTAGAGTCAGTCATTCACATGTAATTCATATTGAAGGTAGACCGAACTATGTAATACACGCACACGTAAACTCATAACGTCCAGGATATATACTAAGCATTTCTCTTTTGTATGTTTCAGATCAACTCCAATGTAAATATGTAAATCTCTATTTCATTTTATTACAATATATTGACTTTTCTGACAGCTGATTCGAGTCCTTTCGAGACCTAAACCCTGATCCTAACATCCCCAGAAAATCCCTCAGTTACAGGATTCATTTCTGATGTAAGGTAAGTGAACCCAACTTGTCTCCACACCCAACTTGCTCCATATACCGATCTCAAGAATGGGCACTCGCTGACATTTCCACAATTGCTTTTTACGTTTGTCATGTTGGAATATGAGAAAAATCAGTGATTCGAATCGTCTCTGAATTTTTCCTGCATTCTCCAGGGAATTTGGAATGATTTTCTCATTTCTGTGATTGCTTAGCTAAAAAATCATCGAGGATATTGCGTTTAGTAAGACCAGTGCGAAGTTTTTCATACGCTTTTATTGCACTTCACCGAGCCCAGGATTCTCCCCCCTAGATCTAGTCCCAGAGGATCTTTGTGGCTTCCGGTTTTTGACGTCCGGTACGTATCCACATCAAGCCTGATCCACACGTGCATGTGCATGCGTGAACTATTCGGTAAGGCATTGAGGATGACGAAAATTTTATCAGCGCAGTGCGAATCTGTTTACGTGTTCACTGATGTCTGCTACTTTTATATATGACTCTACGACATTGTGGCGCCTTATTCGAATAAGAGAAATAGCTATATACATATTCGGGACACCCAGCGCGCTCGCGTTTTCGCTATAGTTTCTGATACGTCGTAAAATTTTTTTCCTGTAAATTTCCTTCAGTATTGGAAACTATCTACTCCACACCATCGTAAATTCTACAACGCTTTTTGCGTAGTTCATAAAAGCGTACTTTACAAGTTTTTTTTTAACTTTTACTTATTAAATTCGAGTGATCTAAACTACTCTCGCGCTTTCGAGTCCTTCTTCCAATACCTCCAAAATCAGTTTTTCGCAGTTGCAAAACTGGGATCTAAAGCTATTTCATGTGCAAAATATGCGGATGATTTGAAAAGAAGAAGTTCAACAGCGGAGTGTACCCAACATGCCCCCCAAATGTGGGTACCGGTGATATGCACCTTATCACTAAATTTACATTGTTTCAAATGATGGGAAAAAGTTGAGTAAGCACTTTCGTAAACTCTCGCGAATCACTTTTTAGGAATATTAAAGCAGCTAGGCTTCAGTCAATCAAAATAAGACGTACTTGAACTTATTTTAAAGGTCTTGAGACAAGCTTAAAAATGAGTTAAAGTACGTTGGACAATATTGAGGTATGCCAAAGCTGATGAGAGAATGACCTAATAAGTTGGGTACACTTACCTCATTTTGAGCTGCTGAGTACCAATTCAAAACTCAGAACAGCACCTTAATTTGGGCGTTTTCAACTTACAGCCATATTGGTTGCAATGATGTCTGGGTGTAGGTTTTTACATTTCAGAGGCAAACGGAGACCTTTCACAGCAAAACTGAAGGTGGGATCGTTCATGATATCAAATTTCTCGGCAACCCGTATATCTGAAACCTTCCATACTCTATAAGGAGCTAAGAAAAACCTCAGACGTGACAAAATTTTCTAGGCGGAGTATTTTCGTCCTACAATAAAATGCTGATGAGACAGATTAAAACTGAAGGCCGAATCAAATTCTATGTCACGTTTCTCGTGGTGAACGAATTCTCTGAGACTTTTTAGCGATTTTGGGATGCTGAGAAGGTCACAACTATGGCCGAAATAAGAATATTCCACTAAGAAAACCTTAGCACATCCAAGGTTTTTCCTAGCTTCTTGAAGATAGGGGTGCCACCAGACTCGAGACCAGTCCCGCTCTCAACACCGAAATTCGCATGAACCGAGACCGAGCCCGAGACCGAGTGCAATCAAAGTTTTCGAGTCCATATAACACGCCCTCAGGTTTTACCAAGAGTAACTCGGATGCTCCCGGAAGAGCCTCAGTTTCATGAGTAAATATCCTAATCATGCATAAGGCAATCATAAAATAAGATTTAGGGATCAAAATAGCCAATGTAATTTGACAACTGGTTCTACTCTTCAGAAATCCAATTTTACTCCGACAAAAGAAATCAAACCTCTACGTAAAAATCTCATTACAATCCACAAATTCGTTTTCTGAGAGAACATTCCATCCATGGGCCAACACATGATTCTACTCTGAGAGATCCTGTACGAAGTGAACATGAATTATTATCAGGAATCAATCTACTTCCCGTAAACATTCTTTCTACTTGAACAAACCTTGACGTTACACATACTTAGATAATCTTCATTCGTGCTGAAGATGGATAAGTATTCTTGTCCATTCCCCATCAATTGAAAATATTTGTGTCTTCAGTGGCTCCGATTGATGCACTAATGTGCATTGTGCATGTGGGTGCTTATCAATTTCACGTAAATCAATATCATGAGTTGAGCGTCATGTTTGAAATATCATACTCAAGAGAAATCTGTAGACCAAGTAAAACTCTCGGAAAATCTCTCGGCGAAACCAAAATCGGGGCCGTGAGTCAGATCCCGACTTTAACGAGATAGAGAGCCGAGACTGGGACCAGCTCTAGAGGATATTGGATACCGACATTGTCATGTCCTCAAATATCTCCGATCTACGTGAATTTTTGAGATATCGTGTCAGTTCATAGTAATACCGATTTCAAAAATCTCAAAGATTCAGTTCCACATCTCAGATTCACGATATCTCGAAAATTGGTCGAGAAATTTGAGAACTTGGTGATGTGGGTGAGTGTGCACTATTGATAGGACTGCAATTCCCCTTGTATTCCTTCTGATGAGATTGAGAATCACAAACTATCGGAAACTATCATATAATGGCAGCCCTATATAGGATATAGGAGTGCAACTCGTTATGGTATTTCTGATTATAATTCTGATCGAACGGGTCGTTTTAGGAATCGAGAATGGATTTGATAGGATTAGCCTCAACTTTTTGTAATTTCACTCGAGTCATGAACCTGACTATCGTATTTTAAAAAACATCCTTGCACGGCGTGGGCAGTGAACTAGTCTAGACGAGAGGGGATAAAAATTCTCAACAAATACGTTATCGTCGTAGAATTTACAGGCTAAAACGATCTTGCCTTTGGTTCCTCGTGTTACGCATATACTTACACCCAGGTGTTTTTGTAACCTATATCGATGGCTCAGAGTGAGTAGGAACTATCTGAAAATTTTTTGTCAAACGAAACCATCTTGTGTTATATGTGATCTAAGATAGTTCCGTCGAATCAAATCTCTGGTGAACATATCTAGGAAACATCTGGTTCAACGGAACCATCTTGTATTAAATATTAACACATGATGGTTCCGTTTAACCAGTCATTTTTAGATTGTTCTTTTTCACTCTGGGCCATCAGTATATGGGCAAATCTCAGAATTTGGGCCACTTCGGTTGAAAAATTTGGGAAATTCTGAGATAACAGGACATACGCTGCAAACTTCTTTTGGGTGAAGTAGTACTCAAACATTGATAAAATAGTTACTTAATCTTGTTTTGCAACTCATTTTGCATCTTCGCCGCGCATATGTGGTAGAATACGAGTATTCCCATGCATTTAAAGGGGTTCTCGTGTTACAATGATCCTAATGAGTATAAATTCTCGTGTAAATGAGATGATCTTGGTATCAGAGGAGTGAGAGAAAGCCATGTTTGATAGTTTCCAGTGCTTCCGAATGGCCTCTGTTACGAAATAAAGATACTCTACTCTACACCCTCTCCCCAAATGCAGGTTTTTGTGAGTTCTTTGTCATACGCGCCAAGATTGTATGCGGTAGGCGCGTATGCGCGTAATACAAATTCACGAGACTACGCGTAAAAAAAAATTTTTTATGGCCGAAAATTGTGACTGAAGTTAATGTATACGATTATTTTCAAACCGATTGACGCGATTTCTCAATTATCTAGTAAGCCATGCGACGTACGCGTCAAGGCGTGAATATATGTATTTTTAAATGTAACTTACGCGACGCGCCGTGAGCGCTTTGGAGTGTTAAATAACGCCGCGAGCAGTGATTCAATATGCTTTTCCGATAACGAGATGCCGTAGGGCATTAATTCACGGTATAACCATCGGCAACGCCGCCGCGCGTTCTTCCGTATGCATTGGTGCCTAGAGTCACGCCACGCGCCGCTACTCCATAACGGTACGATCATTCACGCGCCCGAGCGTTCCCCCGCATTAGGGTAACCCTGCGTTCACGTCATGACGCGCAGCGATTATACAAACATCTAACGACACCTTGCGTAGCCCTCGCGCGAGGCATCATGCGTTCACGGCACGCGCCGTGAGCCCTTACGTTGGCACATCGAAACGCGAGGTACCGTGAATGCCTCAAGTTAGCAACTGTAAGAACGCCAGAACGCGTTAGAGAGTTTTGGAACGACACTAACGCGACGCACCGTGACCTTCATGAAATTCTGATTGTATTATCGACATATGCCGTTAGCAGTCTTTGTAAGGGCCCGGGCCTATATAAGGCCCCGCGCCTACCTAGAGTGAGATAGTTCAATTTATATCCGAGTCACGAAACATATCGCGCACGCAGGGCCGTGCTACTATCGTAACGCCGTCTCGCCGTTCCGCCGGGCGAGGACGCGCATTCATATAGGTCATGCCCTGGACCTTACGGGAGTGTGTGTGTGAGTGCGACCGAAATCAATTGAGGCTCCGAGATATGTGAATAACTGATTCAACTTTCGTATATAAATCATCATTTTATAATTGAAAGTGCTAGCGAGTTTTCAATTCAATTGTTGCCGACCCGCACCTCATGCTTTTTGAAAGACATTTTGAATTATCATATTGAGTATCCTGGCGAAGAACATCGTTGCAGCACAGAACCAGAAGAAGAAGAAGGACCCTGACTTGGAGCATTGCACTCGCTCCGGTCAGTCTAACCCGCCCTCGCGCACACACAAAAAGATTGTCGCATAAAATCATTCGCTTTCGTTTAATCAAAAACTCTTTTCACGTCAGTGTTGATTCTCTTCAATTTATGAAAGATGCTGGCATAACCGGCATCCTTCATCTTAATCTTCATAAGCCTTTTAAGCGGTTTCAGATACAACAGGGTTCAGGTTTCCATGTCCCATGTAAAACAGACATTTTCAAGACTAAATTACACAAAACAAAATCCCTTTCCATCGTGACCACAGCCATCAAGATTAGATGACATTAATGAGATGTAGCTAGATTTACAGGATTTTTTCATTCTGATACAGATCCCGGTTCCAAAATTTCTATCGCCCCGATTACAGAATCGTAAGAAAGAGGGATTTTTTGAAATACCATAACATTTTGTAACACATCAACAGCTCCCATCAGCTCTCTCATCTCGATAAGAACGGCCGTGAGGCAAAAAAGATTCGATTCTCTAAAGAATAATCACCGACCTATCCAATTCCCAGAATTAGTTGATCAATCGCCCTCGAAGTTACAGGCTAAGGCACAGACGTGACCATCGATGTGACGGCTAAAAATTGAATTTCCTCACATTACACATCTCGTACCATTAGGCCAAAGCGAGATAGAGACCTCAGAAGCATTTGAAAGAGTTGAGGACGAGTGGATTTTTAGAAATTATTGGTGAATAACCCCAGTTACCGCAAACCATGTCTCCTGCGACGCAAAATAGGTCGTAATCACAAAATCAGCCAAATTCTGAGATTTGCCCATGTATATCCATATTTTGAGAACAACCAAAGACATGTGCTGTTCAGAGTTTCGTTCTCAGTTTCCCCCCTTCTGAGTGACTATTTCGATTTTTGTCTGCGGCTCAGATTGGAAATTTTGGATCTTACACTAATTTTCACAATCAACTTGCATAATATTTTTGATGAAAATCACAAACAGGCAATGAAACAGAAATAGTCAGCCTGTACAAGTATGCGTATCAAACTTTCATCTGGGAGCCAATTTCTCTCGGAGACATACCGATTGAGCAGAATCTCTCCATTCAAGAGGAATGCTCACGCGCTGAAAGCACTCATGCTTTGACGGGAATTCCAACGAGCTCGAACAGAATTCCACCCTCAGTTGGAATCATAATTGCACATTCAAGCTGACAAGGTCATGGTTTGATGACGAATCGATGATAAGTTCGCACTCATCACCTATGACCTTGTCCTGGATGCTGACAAGATGAAAATATTTGAAATGTGAATTACACGTTTGGCAATGAGGGTTTAGAGGGAGGGGTTTCTTCTACCAAATTCTTTTTATGTGACTATATCCACAGATCTTCCTCGAGAGAATTTTGCTCGGTAATAGAATATGCAGACGATATTGAATTGAGATCCTCATAACCTGGAGTTGTCGGCTTTTATTGAAGAACATTACGGGAAGTTGTTGAAAGATTAGAGTTTAAATACACTGACACATACAGTACCTTTCATAAATCATGGATCAAGTAGGGTCTCACTAAAACAGTGATATTTCCAATATACTTTGTCGTATGGGGATTTTGAAACAAGCATCTGAAAGATCACAAAAAAATCTGTCGTTTCATGTGTTTAAGACATTCGTTGCGTCCTTTTTGATCGCCCGTAGTCAACGATGAAAATCTAAAAAATTTCTCCTCCAATCAATCACCTACAACTTTGGCGGGAGTGATCTGATCACAAAAATACTTACGGGATCTTGTAGATCTTTTCAAAACCTAAAATTTCCCCTCTCTAGAGTTCCCTCTACGACCTTTTCTGGCTAACAAAGTAACGAGCTTGGAAAGAAAACTTTGTATTACGTGGACTGCTCATGAAGATACCGTGGCTGGTACCTATTTCGTCTCGTCTTGCTCTACTCTAGCGCAAAAATTCATCAAAAAAATATCATGGCACATTGTTTCGACGTAAAATGATCTCATCTTTCAGAATATTTGATCGGATTTTGTCTGGGATTGGAGGCAACCTCGATTTCTCAAGTTTTATTGGAAAACTTGATTCATTTCATGTTTTGTCCCTTTAGATCACATTCAAGACAAAATCTGATCAAATATTCTGAAAGATGAGATCATTTTATGTCGAAATCATGTGCTATGATCTTTTTTTGATGAATTTTTGCGCTAGAGTAGAGCAAGACGAATCGAAATAGGTACCAGCCTCGGGATCTCCATAAGCAGCCTATGTTATACAAACTTTTCTCACCAAGCTCGTTATTTGGACAGGAAAGGTCGTAGAGAGAACTTTAAAAAAAAGGAAATTGTAGGTTTTGAAAAGATCTACGAGATCCCGTGAAAATTTTTGTGATCCAATTACTCCCGCCAAAGTTGTAGGTGATTGATTGAAGGAGAAATTTTTTAGATTTTCATCGTTGACTATGGGCAATCAAAAAGGACGCAATGAATGTTTTAAACACATAAATCGATAAATTTTCCTGTGATCTTTCACATGCTTTCTTCAAAATTCCTGTACGACAGAGTATATTGGAAATATCTCTGTTCTAGTGAGACCTTACTTGATCCATTCTTTATGAAAGGTACTGTATTATTCTAAACTACCTATCATCATGAATTCAGATGTTGCTCCGAAAATTTGGTTGATCGTATTTTTGATTCCCATTATATTCAACTCAAACAATAATTGCCGGAGAGAATCATTTGTGAGAAAAATTTTCATGGCAGAATTTCGCCCCAGAGATATCGTATTTACATGATAAGATTCTCAAAAGATGTTCACCTGTCTGAACGTATCATAATTTTTGTTGCGTCCCCTGATCAAATAGCTGATCTCGCTATCAATTGAAAAATAATAGAAATTTGTGTAGTAAAACGAACTTGTAAGCATAACTCTTTCGCCATTTTGGTCAAAGATCAGATTCGGTGAAACTAGCCATCATCAACTGTCATCAGTCATCTTTAGTCGCTAAAATTTTTTTCGGCGCACTATACATGAAAGTGTGCTCTGTATACAGTTTATCAACTTCACTCGTAGTTTATCAAAAATGATAGTTAATATCCGTCCGGGAGAGACTCATCCTTTTCACTTCCTAGTTGCGTAATGTGCTATTTTCTGGTTTCCCACTCGAATCAGAACATCTCATAATTGGTTAATTCAATAACAACATTTCTTACCGACGGTGAGTTTCAAAAGTTTAATTCCCTGTCATTTCTCACCATCAATTTCAGCTGCATTGATCCATTCTTGGAAAAAGTGGATCGATCGGCATCCGAGTATTACCCAGAGAGGATTGAAAAAAATCACAGTCTTGCAGCATTCATGTCCTTCCCAAGAGGCATAAACAATAAAAAGCACCCTAATCACAATGTTTCAATGGGAGGAGGGTAGTTTTGCTCTTGATAAATTTTCTACTCGTTTTATACCCTAGTCAGCTAATTCATGTTGCACGGATCAGGATTTGCATCATTAATTTTCTAGATTGCAACCCTTGACATTCATGAATTATAATTGTTCTTGTTTCAAGATGGATTATACGAGGTAATCAATTAATTCACACGATCATTAGCTTGCGAAGGCGCGACGTGATTTCTCGTTCTGCTGTGATGCAGTCGGGTGAACAAAAGATTCTATTCCGAGTGATTCAGAGACGTAATTCCATCACCATTTCCATATCTTCGATAAAGTGAAATTCATGCCTTCTGATTGGAGATTCAGTCGAGATTAAGGAATTGACATCCCTTACTTTTTAAACCCGTTGGTTCAAAACTCTGATGTACAGTACCTCCCAAAATTAATACATCATGCATGGTCTCTTTTAATCCATGATAACTTCGAATCCCTTTATCGTATGGACATTTCAAGAGAAAAATCTTGAAGATCACAAAAAAATCTATCGATTCATGTGTTTCAAACATTTCTCAAGTGCTTTTTGAGTGCCCGTAATCGACATTGTAAATCTAAAAAAATTCTCCTTGAGTGGATCACCTACAACTTTGACGGGAAAGGTCGGGTCACAAAAATAATCACAGGATCTTGTAGATCGTTTCAAAACCTACAATTTCATTTTTTCAAAGTTTCCTGTACGACCTTATCTGTCCGAGTACGGAGCTTGGAGAGAAAAGTGTGTATAACATTGGCTGCTTATGGAGATCCTGAGGCTGGTCCCTATTTCGTTTTGTCTTGCTCTATTCTAGAGCTAAAAATCCATCAAAAAAATATCACGTCACATGATTTCGACGTAAAATGATCTCATCTTTCAGAATATTCTATCAGATTTTGTCTTAAATGAAACCTATAGAAGAAAACACGAAATTTATCAATATTCACATCAAATTTCGAAAAATTGTTGCTACCTCAAATTTTAGCCAAAATCTGATGAAATATTCTGAAAGGTGGAATCATTCCAGCTCGAAATCATGTGCCATGATATTTTTTGAATCCAATTCCGCCTCAGAATAGAGCGAGAGAATATTAACACGTTCACTGCGATGGCGGAATCGCGATTCCGGTCTGGATTGCGAGAGAGTACAAATATGCGTTTCAGCACTTTCTGAAGCCAAACCTTTTGGAAAATCATTAGTTTGGCATCTATTTACAGTATTTCCATGAATTTTCGTAGGCCCCACTGGTGGGGCCCATGTTGTTGTGCCGAGTTTAGCCACTTAGTGCTCGACTTCCGAAATTCGCGCACTGATCTATATCTGCGGCTCAAACTTAACCATATACGCGCTCCCATGATAGATACTACTTGACCCTTGAGTTCAAATAATCACATTCAGACACCAACACTTCAATCAAGATGGTATATGTGTCCTTTCACTCCATAAGAAGAGTCTTCACGTTATTTGTGTAAACTCCGTGTCAGTACTGTAAACTCCGTGGCCCACCAATACACAGAAATTCATTTTACGTTGCTGTGCGTTCAGATTTGGTTGGCCAAGACATCATTCCGATGCCTCTTACGGAGATTAACACATCCGCTAACGCCCACGAAGACTAACACTGGGGCCGAAGATTAGCATTTGCTCTGTTTCGGTCACGAAGATTAACACTTACTGTGTACGCCACGAAGATCAACACTTACGCCTCAGCGCCACGAAGATTATCTTTTACTGCTTAAGACCACGAAGAGTAATACTTACTCCTCAAACTGCACGAAGATTAACACATTCGCGCATTTTTTTCTTGTAGAAACGAAGACTATAAGTATTCCGTCTTAAGGCCACGAAATGTAATACATTCTTCTTGGAGGCACGAAAATTAAGACATTCGTAGACTTCATTCTTGAAGGGATGGAGATTATAAGTGCTTCGTCTTGAACGGAATACTTACAGTCTCCGTCTCTCCATGAATGGAGTCTACGGATGCGTTAATTTTCGTGCCGTTAAAGAGAATGCCGCTGAAGAGAAGGCCACAAAATAACACATTCGTGTTTTTTTGTGGCCCTAAGACGACATACTGTGTCTCCGTCCCTTTGAACGAGAACGTGTGTAAGTGTGTTATAGTCTTCATACCGTTCAGGAGTAAGTGCTAGTTTCATGGGCCGTTGAGCAGTAAGTGTTAGTCTTCGTGCTCCTAAGGAGTGAATGTTAGGCTGCCTTTTCACGACAAGAAGATTTTAGTGATTTTAGTATAATCTAGAGTCACTAGCAACCACAAAGCTCCGTGCGCGATTCCTGAAATTTCGTTTCTTTCTTAGAGCTTTCTGTTTCAGCCAGTCCAGGAGTGCTTCTGCAGCAAATACGGCACTCAAATATAGCTCAAGCAATTCACCGCAGCCTCATTGTGATCTTTTTTTTTTTTTCATTATTCAACTAAGGAGGTTTAAAAGTGTGGTCTCATCTGTGTTCACATGAAACGAGGTTGGATTTGTGATTGGGGCATCTTAACATTTGACTTCTACCTTTGCACCGAGAGAAAAGTTTGACTAGTTATGAAAATGCTCAATGTCCATTTAGAATTGCAGAGTTTTCTCCAAGGTTTTGTGAAGGGTTTAGTGTGTAGGTTATTCTTCTATATTTGAAGTGTGGATCCAGAAATGATTTTGTCGCTGCCTGAAAGAGAAAAGAAAGAAGATGAATGTATCAGTGCTGCTGTTGTTGATTGCCTTTTGCAGTTTTGTGGCCAGTGTTGAGCCTGAAAATGCAGATTACTGTGAGTGGTACACCAATGTTTGGTGTCAGGAATATATGGAATGGGTGTTGAAAACATTGACTGTAGTATCTGTTCACCAGCTACTTGAGTCAAGAAAAAGGAAAATTATTGGGGCCTGCTTGTTAGATCTCTTTTTGCCAGCCAACTATGAGAAGAAAAAGTATTGGTATCACTAGCTCTCGAGCACAGGTCAACTCACGGCTATTATCGAACAGGATTTTCCATTCTGCACTTAGAAGATCTGAGATTCAAGAACTATTCAGAATGTCACCCATTCAGCTAGAAAACTCGGTGCAATTAGTTGGAGCAGATATTCACAAAGCATCCTTCCTCAGAGAAGCAATCCCTGTCAGGGAGCGTTTGGTTGTTACATCAAGGTAATTCAAGCTTCAGTTTAGAGTTTCTGAGGAGATCATCAAATAAATCGTCACTGCGGATGACCACACTATCTATTATATTTCCAGGTACATGGCTTCAGGTGATTCCATGGCTTCATTGGCAAACCATTTTTCGATTGGCGACCCCACTGTATGTAACATCATTCATGAAACCACTGCAGCGTTATGGAGAAATTTGATGCCCATCACATTCAGGAGATTGAATAGAAATGATTGGAGGAGAGTAGCCAGAGGCTTTGAGCAAAAAACTTTTTGTCCTCATTGCCTATGAGCCATTGATGGAAAGCATGTTGTGATCCAAGTGAGTTTAACTTTCCCCTTGTCACTTTTCTTTCTATTTTTTTCCTCTGCTGCATTCAAATATCTGTGTGTTTGTTTGCTTCCAGTGCCCACGAAATGCAGGATCATCATACCATAATTTCAAACGAAGACATAGCATAATTTTAATAGCTGTCTGTGATTCTGAATACAACTGCCTTTATTTTGATGTTGGGTCATATGGCAGAAGGAGCGAGGGAGGAGTTTACGATGAAAGCTCTTTGTCAGAAAAACTGCGTGATGGGTTGATGGATATTCCACCACCAGAAATAGTTGTTGAAGGCCAGCCATTTCTGCATTACTGTTTCTTTGGGGATGAAGCCTTCCCCTTGCTACCATTGCTCATGTGTCCTTTTCCTGGGAAAGGAATTTGCTTCCTCGAACACAAAATTTTCAATGATCGGATGGGCCAGCCAAGAAGATATATTGAGAATACATTTGGCATCTTGGTGAGTAGATGGCGTATATTTCGCAAGCCAATTCTCATGCAACCAATTTCCCTCATAGATCTAGTAAAGGCTGCCTGTTGCTTGCACAATTGAATGAAAATGACTGATCAGCATTACAACCCTGAAGGGCTTGCAGATAGAGAGGACGAAGTTGGTCAAATTATTCCTGGAAAATGGTGAGAAGAAAGCCAAGATAATACAGCCTTCGCACCTCTCCAACATGGTACTTGATCCGTTGCTAGTGAAGCAATTGAAATCCGACACAGAGAGATAGAGAAATATATACAGAGAAATATAAATGAATCAGATAGAGAAATATAATGTGCCATTCACATTTCAACTTTTGCCCTCTCGCCGCGACCTAAGATGTGATAGTGTCGTGACGAGTCAAGACCCTTCCGAACTTTGAGTGACTGACCGCCGGCCGACCTCTCGGCTCACACCGACCCGCCGCGAGCCCCCGACGCGGCCCTGCCAATTTTGGCACGCAACGTGGTTCCAAGGAGTTGTAGTCTCCCTCTCATCCGACAATGAGTGGACTCACTCTTCGATCAGCACCCAGCCACCTACGTCGCCCGCCGATCAGACGACGAGGTTCAGTTTTACTTCTGGGAGTGAAAAAAACACCCAGTGGCACCCAACCACCAACCAGACGCACGGGGTCCTTGGAGCGCGTTTTGTGCCCCCAGCAGCAACCTCGCCAACATTGATGCCGGACCGTCGCGGGGTTCCGTCCCGGTGAAGCACCGTGGCTACGACGAGGTGATTGACGCGGTAGCAAGACCACCGCCCACCGCGCCTGTACCGGAGCTCCACCAGCCGTCACCCGCAGCCCCTGAGCCCGAGGAACACGCAGTGACAGATCCAGGTGACGATGCAGGGGCACAGCAGTCAATACAGGTGGAGCAGGTCCCACCGAATCAGGGTGATGCCGTGCCCGGCAGACCAGTTCCATCCAACGATCCAGTTCAACGAGGCAACGCCCAGGTACGAGATCAAGCCGTGGTCCAGTCTGCAATCATGGAGGGCCTGCGTGACGTGTTCCGCCAGCTGGCGGGCACACCATTGACGCCTCCAGTGTTTTCCGGTGCGGAGCACGAGGGCTCAAACCGCTTCCTTAGGGAGTGCGAGGAGCACTTCACTCACCTGGCCGGAGACGAGGCCTTCAAGGTGCAAATTGATGAATGCGCGTTGAAGGCTGACGCGTCCAAATGGTGGGCATACTACAAACGCTTATCTGTCGAGCGGACCAAGTTCAAGGAGCTCCTCCGCACCGGATACGACTCGCCGCTGGTCGACCTCCGCCCCAAGGCTAAACTGTTTGGCCAAGCGCAGGGGGAGCGAGGAGATGTCTTGGTGTTCATTGGGAAGCGCCACCTCTTGGCTCGGCGTCTGCTACCTGAGGCCACCTAGGAGCAATTGGTCACGATTATCATGGAGGCCCTGCGCGGGACCGTCCGCTGTCACCTACGCGGAGCACTTCCGGCCACCGTGCACGGAGAGATCGTTCTGCTGTAAAACATAGTGGCACATCACAGACGGCACACGGTGACGCCACGTTTGTTGATTCCTGAGCATGATCGACGCCGGCTTCCCCGACAATCGTGGGTCGAGAACACGTTATGTGTTTCGACTTAGGATCAGTCGCGGGAGGATCACATGGGATCAGCAGAGGAATTAGTTTGTTCTGCTGCCACGCACGTGGCCTGGTCCCGAGGTTATGTGTCGGTGCTTCAGTCTCAGTATTCGCAGCGCGAGGAGATGATTGTCGGATTTAGTGGCTGTGTAGATGGTGAATTGTGCGACTTCCCCTTTGTCGTGTTCCTGGGCCTCGAGTTGCATAGGCCCATGCTGTTCGTGTATGTAGCGTAGCCGCGCGGGTGATTTCCTTCGTGTAGGAGTGCCGAGAGCGTTGGGGTCAATTTTTAATTTCGGCCGCCGGTCTTATTCATCGTGCACCAAGTCGCCTCACCCGCTGCACCAGGGAGCATTGATGTTGCACAGCTGTTAGCTAGCGTACTTAACCCGGTGGGTTTCAGTCTGCATTTCTTATTCATCTCAACCGAAGCGATTTGGGAGCAGCGGGCTGCACCGCACAGCTGACTCGGTCGAGTAATCACGTAGTAAGCGAGGGTCCAGCCAGTCGTCGGCTGGACGCAGCTCGAGATTCAGCTAGCTTTTTGTCACTCGTCATACCGGTCTGTGCGTGGCATCAAGATCAGATGAGTACTCATTTCCCCAGAGGTCAAGTGATTTTTCACCTCTTCAGAATCTCAAGGAAGTGATTCCTTGTTTTAGTTCTTTGCGACAGTGGAGCTGTATCTCTGCGAATTTCATTTGGTTTTCATTTGTGTGTGTGTGTATGTGTGTGTGTATGTGTGTGTCTGTGTGTGTGTGTGTGTGTGCGTGTGTGTGTGTGTGTGTGTGTGTGTGTGTGTGTGTGTGTGTGTGTGTGTGTGTACGTTCTTGCTGGGTCCAGGTGTACTGGCCATATTTATCCTCAGGTACTGTGCAAACTTACTCATTTTTTCAGCGTGAAATTTGGAGATCTTGCCAACAAATCCTAATTCCTATGGTCGGCCAATCGGATCCTCTACCAGCCCTCGGCGAGTGTCGGTGTGCAGTTAGAATCACACCTGTCTAAGTACCGCTAGAGGGCCAGATCGACACTCGCTGAGGACTGGCGTGGGACCAAATCGGCACTCACCGAGGACCGGTAGAGGATCAGATCGACACTCACCGAAGACCTGTGGAGAACCACATCGACACTCGCTGAGGACTGGTGTGGGACCAAATCGTCACTCGCCGAGGACCGGTAGAGGACAAGATCGACACTCGCTAAGGACCGGTAGAGAACAACATCGACACTTGCAGAGGACTGTTGTGTGACCAAATCGACACTCGGCGAGGACTGGTAGAGGATGAGATCGACACTCGCTGAGGACCGGTACGGGACCGAATCGCCACTCGCTGAGGAGTGGTACGGGACCAGATCGATGTGAATGTGTTATAGATGCGAATGACTTGAAGTGAGAATGGCACGGTTGTGCTTTACGCTGGACACTGTGGTATGTGCATTCTCGTGACGGACATTTCGAGTTTAATACACTTGACACAGATCGACGCTAAACGGTCAATAGGATCGGGAAGAGAAAGGGTTGAATTGAATATACAGAAATCATGCACACATCTAACGCGGTAGCCGACACTACAATCTAACTCGAGGTTTACACACACAGTAACACTCACTAACGGATTACAACTATTATTAAGGCCAGGCAACCTACGACGTCTCAAGTAAACCTCATCTGGACACTCTCTTCCAGTGAAATTGACATATTTGGTTTCGTAGCGCCATTCAGACATGCATTCTATACATGCATGTGAAATCCCAAGTCATTTGGTCGAGTAGAATTCGACTCATCCTCCAAACGGATTCAGGTCTATTTAGCGAACTACGGCCTCGCCTGAAGAAGAGATTTAGGGATCGCAGCCCTCTGCAAGACCTCGGCGTGACGTGACGTGAATGTAGCGTGAACGAGTCGGGACACACGGACGCGGTCAATGGTGTGACGCGCGTAGTGGCCGGTTGAAGCTTTGAGATTCGAATGACGTGTCAAGCCAGTGCTCGGCTAGTCTTATGTACCCACCGGGACGGTCAACCGCGGATTCCCCGGACGCCGTGCGAGGGCATTCGCTAAATAGCTGGATGCCACCCGTGGGCATCCAACGAGTTGTCGGATTCCGCGGCATCTGCCGATTTCCTGGATTCCCCGATGGTCATCTGGTAATTAGGCGGATGGCCACTGAATAACTCACCCCTGGTCATCCGCCAAAAGCGCGGATGCCGCCCGGTTCACACTTATGCATAAACAAGCTTGAGTAGGAATGAAGTCTATTTTATTATCATCAAATGAATACGTGGGTCGATCATGGCATGAGCTGGGTGCGTCAAAATACTTCTAATCACTCTCGAAAAAACTCCATATCACCCTGAGAGTAATATATCAAGGATATATTTTTGCAGTATCCTATAGGGAATATACCGATTTCGAAAAACATTTCGCTCGAAATTCACTTCCATGAATTAGTCTACCAGTCAGTACACTGAGGAAGTTTCAAAATATTGGAAAATAAAAACCAATCGCGACGGTTTTGTGATGAAAAAATCGATCCATACAAAGATATAATCTCGTAAAAAAGGAGATAAATTTACAGTATCAGGACAATCTTCAAGAAGCTCAAAATAATCGACTACAGTAACGCAAAACGATTGTTTCGATTTCCCGCAACGATACTCTCTCTCTCTCTCTTCCTTTTCCTCACTATCTCGCAACAGCTTACCAAGAAAAGAACTCTGAAACGATTCTGAGAACTAGTAACCGCGTGAGAATCCTTTTAGTCTGTATATATACTGTACTCCACTTATTCGCACGAACGATTCGGAATTACTCCTCGTCGCATATAACTGCGCTATTCTCTTCCTCTTGCCGGTCAAGATGAAACTTTTCCAGTTTGCGGGTTAACAAAAGCATATATACAACATCCTCTACACTCAACACTTCTCTCTAACTGGCCCTCGTCTCATTCAATTTCCGCAACTGAACCTCCACCCACCAAACTCCAACCCCCGACTCTCTCTCTCTCACACACACACACACACACACATACATACATTTCTGTATGTACCATCTCGTCGACCGAATTGCTCGAGTTTAGTCTCGAAAACAAGAAACACTAAACGACCACCGTATACACACCACAGCTGCTGTTTGAATCTCATGTCGATTGTCGCGCATTGTCACCTCAGCCTCACGACATATAGACATAGTGTGAGCGGCTGAGCGAGTCAGTGGAGCACTTTGGCTTTCGCTTTGTGTTCACATCAATATATAGGCAAGCCTTTTGGTGATGTTTCCTCATTGCGTTGTGCGGTTATCATACGCGCCTCGTTCTCCCTTTCTATATGCCGAATTCCACGCCAAAGTGACCTTCGGAAAGGGGTCATCTCTCAGATTCTTTTTTGACCTTTTTCATTCGATTCTATGGCCCAAAATAGGAACTTCGGACCACCTATGGGGTCCAAAAAAAATTTGTCCTCTCCATTGCACGCACATCAGTAAACAGACCGAAAATCCATCGTGTAAAAATCGATGCTCTTTTATTCACGAAAATGGGAATATTTCGAGTTTTTGTATATCTATCGATATGCGGGTTACGGCATCTGAAAGGGCATCAAAAAAATCTATCGAAAACGTTGTCGGAAATTCTTTTTGTGTGATTTAGGGGCCTCCTGAAGGCAAAGAAGTGCTTTTTACTGAAACGTCAATTCCTCAGAAAGCCATTATTTCTATGTTTCGAAAATCAGATGTTCGACGTAAAATTTTGCGTTCTTTTGGAAAATATGGGTTTCAGAGAAGTTTGGGGCGATCCAAGTGACTTATGAGCCATTCTTTGAAAATTTGATTTTTTCGGTTTCAGAAAAAGGCGATTTTCTGCGCATGCGCAAAAACGTAGATTTTCGACGCCATTTTCAATGGAAAGCTGACAACATTCCCTATGAAATGACTACC
Source organism: Eretmocerus hayati (assembly GCA_029851415.1). Lineage (NCBI taxonomy): Eukaryota > Metazoa > Arthropoda > Insecta > Hymenoptera > Aphelinidae > Eretmocerus > Eretmocerus hayati. The sequence goes on from CM056742.1 coordinate 139,702,378, forward strand.
CGCAGAGTTGAAATTCATGCGCTGAAACGGGATCTGCGACAATTAATTATATCGAATCAAAATCACATGAAAACTCAGCCCATGAGTGACTGCTAAGATGACACATTTACGAGATTTTCTCAGGACTCAATTTTGAGTACGAAATTGCCCTAAAAAAAATTCGGTGCACACGATTTCAACGTACAGTACCTTTCATTGATAATGGATCATACATACCTGCACTATTTTGATGATATCTCCGGCCCCCTTGGGTTTACAGAAATTTTGGAAAAGGCATCTTAAAGGTCTTAAAATAACCTTCCGATCCATGTGTTGCAAAAAATTTTTTTGAATTTTTTCATGCCTCAAAATCGATGATGAAAATTGAAAAATTTTTCACTTCAATCAATCACCTGTCATTTTTAAGGAAAGGGCTCGATCGAAAAAATTCTTTCGGCATCTTGTACCTCTTTTCAAGACCTTGAAAATCCTTTTTTCAAAATTTTTCTATGGCCTTCCTGGTCCAAATTAGAACCATATTGCGATTGACATGTTACGCGTGCGAATGCATTAAATTGATGAGAGACGAGTAGGCCTGATATTTTCATTTTTCCATTCACCAGTCAGAAAATCATCATTCGAAACCGTGATAAAACATTTTTTCTATGTAAAATTGTCTGAATTTTCAGAAAATGAAGTCAGAATCCCTCTAGGGGGCGACCGAAGCAAGTTATAAGTAATTTTTCATCGAGAATTTAGATTTTCTCGGGTAATTCTGTTCTTACGAGCTTTTAAAATTCGCCATTCACTACAAAACTGATCTCGGCATGATGGATGGGTTTTGTGGATCGATATCGATCATATGGTATGTGAACAAAAACGAACTTTGTATGGAATAGATTCTCCTCGTTGGTTGGTAGCGATCAAATAGCCTCAATACTCCACATTTTCAACTAAAAAACGGCCAGTAACCAGTATTTGTGTTGCAATCGTTCTTGTCCACATACCATATGATCGATAACAATCCACGCAACCCATCTATCATGCTGAGATCAGAGTTTTGTAGTGAATGGCGAATCTTAAAAGCTCGTAAAAACAAAATTACTCGAGAAAATCTAAATTCTCGATGAAAAATTACTTATAACTCGCTTCGGTCGCCCCCTAGAGAGATTCTGACTTCATTTTCTGAAAATTCAGACAATTTTACATAGAAAATATGTTTTATCACAGTTTCGAATGATGATTTTCTGACTGGTGGATGGAAAAATGAAAATATCAGGCCTGCTCGTCTCTCATCAATTATATGCATTCGCACGCGTAACATGTCAATCGCAACATGGTTCTAATTTGGACCAGGAGAGTCGGAGAAAAATTTTGAAAAAAAGATTTTCAAGGTCTTGAAAAGAGGTACAAGATGCCGGGAGAATTTTTTCGATCGAGCCACTTCCTCAAAAATGACAGGTGATTGATTGAAATGAAAAATTTTTCCATTTTCATCATCGATTTTGAGGTATGAAAAAGTCCAAAAAAATTTTTTGCATCACATGGATCGAAAGGTTTTTTCAAGACCTTTAAGATGCTTCTTTTAAAGTTTCTGTAAACCCAAGGCGACCGGAGATATCATCAAAATAGTGCAGGTATGTATGATCCATTATTTATGAAAGGTACTGTAAAATTGTATGAATGTCCAAAAAATGCGATGAAAAATCCCGTTTGAGGTGAACCCGAGGTGCTACATTCAATTTTTGCCAGAAAATACGATTCTTCACATTCAAAATTGCAAAAAGTTGAATGTAGCACCTCGGGCTCACCTCAAACGGAATTTCCCATCGCATATTCTGAAAGTTCAGACAATTTTACGTCAAAACCATGTGGTCCGAATTTTCCTTAGGGCACTTTCGTACTCGACAATGAGTCCCAAAAAGATCTCGTAAATGTGTCATCTCAGCAGGCGCCACAAAGGCGTTAATGGGCTTAATTTCCATGTGATTTTGATTCGATATAATTAATCGTTGCAGATCCCGTTTCAGTGCATGAATTTCAACTTTGCGGGTAGTCATTTCATACGGAATTTTGTCAGCTTTCCATTGAGAATGGCACCGAAAGTCTACGTTTGTGCGCATGCGCACAAAATCGCCTTTTTCTGGAATCGAAAGAATCAAATTGTCAAAAAATGGCTCATAAGTTACTTGGATCGCCCCAAACTTCTCTGAAACCCATTTTTTCGAAAGAACGCAAAATTTTACGTCAAATATCTGATTTCTAAGAATAAAAAAAATGGCTTATTGAGGAATTAACGTTTTAGCGGAAAACACTTTTTTGCCTTCAGGAGGCCCCCAAATCACACAAAAGGGATTTCCGACAACGTTTCCGATAGACTTTTTGATGCCCTTTCAGATGCCGCAACCCGCAAATCGATAGCTATACAAAACTCGAAATATTCCCATTTCGTGAATAAAAGAGCATCGATTTTTACACGATGAATTTTCGGTCTGTTTACGGATGTGCGTGGAATGGAGAGAACAAATTTTTCTTGGACCCCATAGGTGGTCCAAAGTTACTATTTTGGGCCATAGAACCGAATGAAAAAGGTTAAAAAAGAATCTCAGAGATGACTCCTTTCCATAGGTCGCTTTGGCGTGGAATTCATCATATATAATACACACACACACACACACACACACACACACACACACTCATACACACACACTCACTCACACACACACACACTCACACACACACACACACACACACTCACTCACTCACAGACACACATACATAAACACAAATAGATACAAGTATGTATTTGTGAGAAAGCTAATCCCGTGTGAGCACACTTTGGGGACTCTGGGACTCTGCCCACGTGCGCATTGTGTGTGAAAGCTGAGAAGGGAGGTTGAAACTTTGCTACTAATTTGCTGTTAATTTTGTGGGGGGATTTTTGAGCTCTGTGTCTTGTGGAAGGAAGTACGTAAATTAGTATACGACTCTGAGAGTTTATCTCCTAACGAGCTTGAGTAAGGTGTTTTGTTATGTTGGGATGTAGATACAGGTGGGTTGCTGTGTATGTATGCATGCATGCATGTGCGTTCTGACTGACATTATTGGAAACCGCAGGATATAATTAACGTTCTCGCGGCTTTAGTCGGACAGAATAGCGTGTACGTCAAGGTAAATGCTCGTGGGACGTATAGATTCTATTGTACAGAGTAACCTTGATGTTTTGTAAACCTTTGGGTATCGTGATTTGATCTTGCTCACAGGATTGATTGAGAATAAATTGTTAAGGGAATGGTTTATCATTATTTAATTCAGATGATAATCAACAATTTTAATATAACTCACGAGATTAGTATACGAAGTTTTCTTTTACTGTAAGAAGAAATTCTCAAAATCCGTCTCATCATCTGAAAATCAACATTGGAAGGTTAGGGGGTTTGTTCTGATTCAGTATGTTTTTTTCCTCACTTTGAAAATTTTTTTCCACAGTGTTGGCGAAAACTCAAAATTTCTGCCGATTAAGAGAACTTCTGTTAGCATGGCCCATCGACCACTTCAAAATTCATGGAGTTCATGAAATTTACGACATTACTAATCTCATCAAGGGTCTGGGGGTGTACTAACATTTTTATCCCTATGGCACAGAGTTTGTCCGATTTCACAAAGAAAAATGTTCCTAGTAAAAAACGTTATCATAGTAAAATGTGGGGGAACACAATGAACCTTCCAAATGTCTACTTATCCCGTACCAATCACCAAGCACAGCGTCGGGGATGAGATTTTGATATAATTTCGAACTAACAAGGGAAGATCAGGTCTGCGGAACACGAATCTTGACGAAACTCTGGGAATCATCTTGTTTTGGTGAAAAATGAAGGTATCTCCAAGGGTTGAGTCCAATGGGTCTCCTATCTCGAGATACAGCCATGAAGATTAGCATTGTCAGTGTATCTATATATACGACTTTTTAACATGGGCCTATATGGACAATGTTAATCTCCACAGCTGTATCTTGGGATAGGAGGCCCATTGGACTAAACCCTTGGAGATACCTTCATTTCCCACCAAAACAAGATAATTCCCTGCGTTTCATCAAAATCCGTGTTCCGCAGATCTGATGCTCTCCTTGTAAGCTCAATTTTTTAATACCTACCTCCATCGCCCGAATGGGTGAAATTCAGTGATTTCGGGCAACTCTCACTCATACGAGTGAGGATAATATATGTCCCAGAATTTTCTCCTTCTTCATTTGGAAGTATGGAGAAGTCGACGACCAATTTTGTGACCTCCTGTATGACCCTTTTTGTAGGCAACCGCGATAGAAAAATTGCCTCGCATGCTGATATATTTGTGGAAAATCTTTCGTCAATGTGTTGCTTGTTTCCATTAATATCGGACTAAGAACTATTACCAAGCATCAGAGTGATAAAAAATATAGAGGAGAAAATACCGTTGTTGTGTACCAATCAGAAATAGTGTTCACATATTTTTGGGTAATTCGTTTTATTTTGGTCAAACTCCATATTCGTCCATCAAAAATGAGCCACCCATTATTCTCAAAAAAATGTCCAAAGTACATGAATGTTGAACGCAAAAGTAGATCATGAGCCATTCAACACCAACCACAAGTAGATCCCATAAACCTATAAAATTTTAATGCGTCATAACTGAAATGTTCACCCAGTTTCAGTCTCAATCTATGTGTCTCTCAACTCTATTTTTCTCACTCTTCATCCCAGTCTACTCAATTCAATGTTTACGAGCTTGGCACGAAGGATATGTTGCCAAACGTATAGAGACTTTGAAAATCCAAGTATCTCAACTGTGGCTCCTCGTAGACTTGCACTACTGTCTGACCCGTTATACTTTGAACTACTTAGAAATCGGAGCAGATCATTTGTATGTACGCCACTGTTCAGTTGAACTGTAGCACAGTGCCAAGTAGCAGCCGATACACGTATAGTATACTCTGTGATACGTTGACGGCTTGCTGGTTCACACGATTGAAGCCTTTATGAACTGTGTATAACTATATTGGAATGATGGTAGTACAGGAGAAGTTTGGCTAAATTATGCCAAACGTAACTTCTAGGTGCTGTCAGGTCTACTCAGTTTCTTGTTGGAAGAGAAGAGGCATGGATGCAATTGATTGTCTGACTTGAATTGATATATTGAGAACATCGTGTTGAGAGAATAATAATGGGACCAACTTGAATTTTGCCTATTTTGATATTCATTGATAGTGGTGTATTGATCGAGTAAAAGACGATTCGTATACGGTCTTCAGGGGTGACACGAAATTCGTGCGAATAAATCTAGATGTGACCGAAACACTTTTTCATCGTGAATGTTTATTGGAGTGGGAATCACTCAAATTCTTGTACGAAGATATAGGAGTTGGCGTCTCTTCGAGAATTTTTAAAGCACATAAATCAGAAGATTCTTTTGTGATCCTTAAGATGCTTCCTGTAAAATTCTTTTGTGAGGAACTGGATCAGAGATTTTGTGAATTTACTGGAGTATCATAATCCTTGAATCCTGGAGTTGACTGCCCTCAAAGATTTTCCGTGGAGAATCGAATCACGAGTAGCGTATCATCAAATTGGTACTTGTTATGAATTATCCGTCCATAACTTGGGTGATTGGCAGTAGATGGATGAAATGAAGGGACTCGAGATTGACTGAATGATACGCATATTGGATCACTGTACAAGGGCCTGGTAGTGTGCGAGTCAAGTGAAGATATACGTGAAGAGTGACACTTATGTCGAGCGGTCTGACCGGGGCGCGGGACACGCGGGACCGACCAAGATTGTGCAAGTTTGGCAACTTGCAACTCGCGCGTTGCTTCTTTCAAGGTTCATCGGATTGTTGCGAAACCGAACTAAGAATAGGGCAATTGTGCACACGCACATGCGTTACCGTAACATGTCTACAACATGTTAACGGAGAAGCCACCGCGGCCTCGTGTATAAGGTCCTTGCCTTCAACGCACAGGGCTGGGGTTCGAATCTTGGCCGGCATCAATGTGAATTTTCATAAGTGCTTTTCAGTGGTATCAATGGTTCGGAACCTAACCTTAAACTGTAAATCTCGCAGAATAACTTCGAAAAGAGGTTCGAAATGCGTTAATAAAAAAAAAAAAAAAAACATGTTGACGGGTACTTTTACCTCAGCAGATTTTTTTTCCTTCACAAAGATATTCTGAATGAGTTAAATAACTTTCGATAGATTATCAGAGCTATCTCCATGAGAATGCAATTTTTAAAATCATTTGTGCAATTGAGGGAGTGCATGGAAGAAGAGCCGTAATGGCGCTTAGGCCCTTTGTCCGGACTCTCGTTTTATTCAACCTCTGAACCATGACCTATCACTCCGTGAAACTCGTTTTTTCAGAAACGTTGAAAACCCCATGGATCAGAGAAAGGGTGTAATGGAGCTTAGGCCTTTTCACGTAATTGATGGAAGGACCTAACCACCATCCGGCATTTTTGTCGATTACATAATAGGAGTTAGGCCCTTTTGTTAATTGTGTAATGGGAATCAGGCTCTTGTATATTACATGATGGGTATTGTTAGACTCATTGCATGGATACTCTACTATTCCTTCATTTTGCACGAGTAGTATACTTCTGATCTATTTGAATCTCCGATTATATTCTTAAAATGTGTGATCCGAAGCTTGTTTCATTCTCCACGCAGCAAATATGGGGACAGATGGAATCCGCACATCGATTTAAATTATGTTCGTGTATTATTGAGCGTTAGGTCTTATCCCTAATTCAAGTCGATTTTTGAGTCAAAATTCATATTGAAATTCGAGCTGGAACTCTGAATCAAATCCTATCCAGAATTGCCATGCTCAATTTTTGACACGATAATTTGGTGATGAATTCAGGTTTAACGTTGTGATGAAGCTCATTGAATAGCATAATCAGGGATTGACGAAGGAGAATAGCATTATCGAAAGTTGTATACTGGGAAATGTCAGCTTCGGGAGTCTCGTGACTACTTTTCAGCACACAACAGATGTTTGATCTCTAGTTCTCTCTAACTCAAAAATCTGTTCTACAAGCACAGTGAAGGTATAATTGTGCAAAGGCTAAGATATTCGTTCACGCCTTACTCACACGTGAACCAGATGAGCGAAAGAGATACCCTGTGATTAGGCGATTCTATTCTTACCTTCGTTGCATCATCGCTTACGGATCGTATCGTGTTGAAAGAAATTCGAGATTGTAAAGACCTTTTCTTGGGGCCTGTGAATTGTTGGAGGCATTGGTAATTAGCGATATTCAACAGTGTGAGACAGGAAGTATAGTAAAAATAATCGGGTGATCGTGACATCCTTCACCAATATCAGGACAAGATATACCAATATTGATTGAATAATATTTTGGTCACGGAGTGATATAGAATCCATTGGTATATGTCTGATTTGGGGTGTGAAGCAAATCTATGATTAAGTAACTAAGCAATTCGCCAAAGTAGTGAGCACTTGACCACAGTTAATCTATCAATGATGTCCATTCCCATGAGAATTTTGTTGACTTCAATAGTCTCTTTTAGAGTATGACTGAGTTCAAAATAAGTATACAGTTTGATGGTACTCCTGCGATATTATCCTGATACTTCCAACTACGGGGTCGTGATGAAAGAGGGCGCATTATACTTGCAGATACTACCTGCAACGTATGAACTATGATGGTAAGACACTCTAATCCAAGTTTGAGGAATAGAACTCCTTGGAAACTCCTCACACTAACATCCAACTGCAATTTCATATGCAAATATATGATAAAAATTCAGTCCAAGTTATTCAACAACGGACCTCGGATTAGAGCGAGAATGACATTTCGAAGACCAGTTGAAAAGGGCCTAAGTGCAACAGTATTGGTAAAAAGGGCCCAATTACTGACAGAATCTCTAAAAGGGCCTGAGTCACCGGACAGATTTTTTCAAAAAGGCCTATCCTCTATCAATATTGGGATAAAGGGCCTAATTGATGGAGTATTGGTAAAAAAGGCCTAATTTTTACGAGACATTTTTTAAAAAATGCTTATGACCTCTATATCTCTTCTCTACTTATTCTGGCTATCAAATCCTATTCTTTGCACATGAAAAAAAGTATTTCTATGCTTGGTAAGTGGGTATTGAGTATCCACAGCTTCACACACTCAATAGAACCTTTTGGCACGCGTAAAGTCGATGATCATGCATCAGGACATTGTATCGTAATCGGTTATCTTGTGTGATATACCCATAGACATGCTGAAGAAATTTTGAGGTCATTGAACTTGATTCTGCATTGTTTTTCAACTTTTAGAGAACCACCTGGCCCAAAAATTGACTCAGTATTGGGTAAAAGGGCCTAATTACATTTTTTTGAATGACCGTATTCCTTTCAAAATCCACAGCAACCTTCCAATCCTTGTGCGGTTATTTCGAGGATGTCATAATCTTTGAAATGAGCCATATTCATGCATTGAATTATGCAGCGGGCAAGATACATTTAGTTTTCATCGTTTTTCTCGAAATGGCTAATTTGTAATTAGGCCCTTCTTCCATGCACCCCCTCAATTGTTGTGATTATATTGTCATGATTTTTTAATACCTGACAATCTTGTGATTAGTTCTCAAATTAGTTGGAGATATAGTTCCAATCTCATCACCGGTCCTAAAAAGGCCTATTTCATTTGAAGCTGATGGACGATGTTCCCAAATTCTGAATCATTGAAGGCTATTTCCGTTGAACAAATTTATTTAAGATTCAGCGGTACTTGCTGCATCTAAATGAACATGAAAATATTCATTTCAAGCCCCCTGCATATCACGCACTTGATGATATTGCGGAAATGCTTGCGTCGAGTGGGTGTCAAGGATCAAAGTGCAAGGGTTTCCATTGCACTTTGGTCCTTGCAAAAATAAGCTTTCGATGAAGTTTTTGAAATCTTTTCACTGAAATTTCATAATAGCTTACAGAAAACTTCAACAATATATTTTGCACCAAGTTCATGAGGTTGTAGCTCGCTTCCGAGCGATTGGTTTTCAGCCCGAGCCGCAGACAAGGGTTGAAATAATCGCTCGAAAGAAGGGGAACGTCATGAACGAGGTGTGAATACTATTTTATGCAATTCTAGAGCACCCAAACATCGGAGAATTACATGAAACATATCTCCAGAGCAAAATATCGTTTTGATACTCATTCCTAACGGAATTGAGGAAATTTATGAGGTTACAGAGTTATATCGCTGCGGTAACTTATTTTCAAAGGTTTCGAGGAATTTCTCAGCTATGGACATTTTTGATCCTTGATGAATTGTTTGTAAGGAGTATTCATCACTACTCCCAAATTTTCTTCCGTCTACAATCACGTGAAAAGACCCAGAAAATTCACTCATGCAAACTTATGAAACTTTCCCAGGGAACACAGAAGGAAGCCTGGCAAGGAAGAACGATGACTGGAAAAGCTATAGCCCAAGGTCCGAAGGATAGTTTTAGTTACATCAAAACTTCTCTTCATGCACGATTGAAGATCAGCTACAGTTTTGGATTGGAAATTGCAACTCTTCGACTTTTAATCAAAATTCTGAATCCGTAATGACCAGATCTTGAATGTTTAGACACAGTGATACTAAAAAATTTGATCTTCATATTTCATTGTTATCTCCGGGTCAAGTTTTTGAACTACGTAACTTCATAAAATCGTCTAGAACTTTAATCAAAAACTGCATCTCTTGTTGAAAAACTTGCCCTCAAAAGTTGAATGGAGGCATCCCGAAGATCGCATTCAGAGGAACAATGATTTCTTCAAAATTTTCGAATCGTAACACTATCATTCAAAGATTATCATTTCTTCCTAATGGAATTCTGAACTATTCCCAATCCCGTGAACTCAAAATTGTCTTCTACGTATTGTATTCAACTATTCCAAGCAAAACTCTCGAAGTTCTAATCAATCACAGCTTTCAGAAACGTCAATCACTTATTCATTCATCCCACCCTATCCTACCTTCACCAACTAAGATGTTCACCTATAGGTTACCAACAAGCTATATACAGCAAACCTGTCGTCAGCAGATACGATGCTCATCATTACTGCGCTGTAACTTTCTTCAAGCCTTGCCAACAACTTTAGGAAGATTATGAAATTTTGTGAGCGGTAAAGTGTAACTTAGTCGTGAAACTCGATACTAAAAATATATATATCTATGTACCTTCATTTACGGATAGAGTCAGCAGAGTGGAGAGATGCTATGCAAAGACAAAGGCAAAGAGCAACGCAGGAAGAGGTCGTTGAGCGTTAAAAATGATAAAATACACACAGCAGATGCTGCGAGCTGATGGTATATCACTGCTGCACGAGAATCTTCAAGGCGCCTCGAGTCCGATAAATCTTTCAATGCCGCTTGACGTCTTTGTTATAGCTTACTTGTGCTCATGTGCGCCCCTATCTTTCTCACTGTATTGCCTTTTTTCCCCTTTTTTTCGTTCCGGTAACAAGTAGCCCGAGTCAACTTACGAGAGCTCCTCAATTTTCCGAGAGATGAGTGGCACAGGCAACAACTTTTTCGTACGCCCACACCAGCTGATCTCGCTACTTACTTTGTTGTTGTTCTTCTTCTTTTTTGATCCCTGATTCCTTGTTACTCAGTAGACTCAACTTGTACTACATCCTCGACATATTTTTCCTCGCCATCCTCTCCTTTTTCTTCTTCATCTTCCCCTTCTCCTATTACTTCTTGACTTACATTGAATTTATCTGGAGGAAGACGGTGATTTTTCTTCATTTGAAATCGATGCGTGGTGTCATGAATGTTATCCGATCGTTTTTCATCGAAGCCAGGAATCTGGAGAACGTTGTACGCGATATTCTCAGTTCTATGATGTAATGATATTTCGTAAACGATCCATTATCCGGATGAACACATCGGTTGAGTATGTGACTACATAGTTTTTGTCTCTAGATTTCGGCATAACAATATGACTGAGTCAGTGTCTACAGGGGTGAGGATGTTCAATCTTTTCATCCGACACTGGTCATAGGATAGGATAATGTTCACTCCAAATAGGATCGTGGCCTGGGACCAAAATTTGACGAAAACGTATATTCCTTGTGCGCAATATGAAGGAACAAAGTCTCCCGATGAATTCAAGCTAGTGTTCGATGAAATTATCCATGGAAAATGTTATTAAATCTCAGAGAAAGCTCATCAAATCTTATTACCCGATGTGGTATCGATTCCTGAATCAAGAGGGTACCCATAGAGCAAACGATTGCCCTTGATAACAATGACAAACGACATTTGGGGATCGGAAGGTGCCTTCAGGGAGAACATGATTATCTCATGTATTTACAACGTCGAATCCGCATTCGGCCTTTGTTTTGATTCTACACTTGAAAATTTGACTTAGATCGTAAAAAACTGATTTTCCAAAAACGGCATTTATAGAGATCTGTACTAATTTTGTAAATCGGCGTGTCTATACGGCCCGACTCGCGTGTCCGACGCTTAGCGTACGCGAAATCACGGATCTGGGGCCGATAAATGTGACACGTCTTCGCCGAAAAAATCCCTAGGAAACTCGTCGCGTACGCGAAGGACTGCGGCCACGGGGCCCAGCCTTCGCGTACGCGATAGGGCCCATCAATTTTCGGGAAGGCACCTCGCAAAATTCTTCGCGTGTGCGAACCGGAAAATTTTCGCGTACGCGAAAGAGGGTTCTTTTCGCGTGCGTGAAAGGCCGCCGTTTCGCGCGCGCGAATACTTTCGCGTAAGCGAAGGTTCCCCAAATTGCGGCGCTGGACTTTGCGGAGCGCCCTTCGAATACTTTCGCGTACGCAAAGGGTACACGATTTTGCGTGCGCGAAACTAGCATGGCATCCACTCTTGCCTCAATACGATCGACCCAAACATCCTTCGCATGTGCGGACACCTAACGAGCTGTGCGGTCATCGTCAGCAATTGAGTGACTGTCGATGCTGATCGATGTACAAGACAAAAGAAGAATGAGTACTCTGGTAGACTAAACGAATACCAGGCGAGACAATGGCACGGCAGCTACGAATATGAAGGATGATTCCAAGAACAACAATGTTGCTCAAACCAGTGGACAAGTACTCGATGAAAAATTAAGATACCTCACTCTATTCGGGATACTTTGAACCTTGTCAAGTGAATGGATTTGAAGACTAGCTTGGGATTTATCCCAGTCCGAGAATCTCTAAAGAACACAGGACATCATGAACGATCATGCGGGAGACGTGATTATTTCCAATTCAACCAAGAGTTCCACAGAACCATGTGATGTTTTAAGGAATCAAGTATCTGAGAGCTCCACACAAAATTCTGAGTCGTATTTGCCTGCTACCTCACCAAGAAGTTCACAGGATTGTAAATCATTCTACATCAATGAGTCAATCAAGACTCCTCCCTCAACTCCATTGCGATATTTGACTGGCACCTGAGAATTTGTGATTATGACGATGAATGTTTGAACTTCTCTTACGTGTTATCTCTCAAAATCTAAGATGATTTCATGAAAATATAAATTATGCTCATCTCACTGGAAGCTTCTCTACTACATATGGGGAAATTCCAGAATCTTTTGACGTTTGCTGTCAGTCCTCGATCATTTGGGCTGTACGACGTTGAATGAGGCCTAATCAGTCAAATTTTTTCTGTTTGATGTTCGGAGAGTGGACACCAAATTTCGGAATCGATTGGTGGATTATCTATAGATACTAGAGGAGATCATGCGCGAGGAAACACCCGAAAATTGAGGAGCCGATGTGTCACTCGGACCGGCTCTCAAAATCCGAAAAGCTATCATGATTTTAGCATACCACAGAAGATTCTGTCACTTTGCAGAAAAGTTTTTGATAATCCAAACTTGTGATTTTTCTTTGAGAGAGAGATGTACATCGATGTTATACAGCCACGATACGCAATCGACGGTCTTTCACTCCATTCCGATGAGGAATCATTATTCTCGATTTTTCTTCGAGAGAGAGATGTACATTGATGTTATACAGCCATGATACGTTTTTCCTGGATTGGACGGTCTGTCACTCCATTTCGATGAGGAATCATTATTCTCGTTCTCAAGGCGATGCGGTCACCGTGCAACCCGGAAATTATTTTTCACCTGCATGTAACTCGAGATCATTACGATACAAAATTCGACACGAGTTGTCCACTACTTATTATCATCTGAATTGTGGTGAACAACTCGCCAATCATCATCAATCACAACAGCATCAGGGATTAACGAGAGATCTTGCCCGCGGGTACTCGGTAACCCATATGAGTGGTTCCGTGGAAACTTTGAAATAATGTGTGCCTGCTTGTACGAAGCCTTTTAACGCGTGAAGAAAAATTCTCAAAGATAATTTTCCATGTACTTTTTGGTGCTCTTTCGGCCGCAATCGTCAGTTTTTTTGAATCAGCGCTACCCAAAAATATTATCATCAGAAAAGGGGTCAAAATGTCAGGTCGTGTGATGTAAAGGATGCTTGTGTCTATCGTATAGAGGCAAGAGTGGATGCCATGCTAGTTTCACGCACGCGAAATTGTGGCCCCTTCGCTTACGCGATAATTTTCGGGAAGGCGGCCCGAAAAATTTTTCGCTCACGCGAACCGGAAAATTGTTCGCGTGCACAAAAAGAACCCTCCTTCGCGTACCCGGAAATTTTTCGGTTCACGCACGCGAAGAATTTTGTGGGGCACCTTCCCGAAAATTGATGGGCCCTATCGCGTACGCGAAGGCTGGACCCGTGGCCGCGGTCCTTCACGTACGTGACGGGGTTCCTAGGGATTTTTTCGGCGAAGACGTGTCACATTTATCGGCCCCAGATCCGTGATTTCGCGTACACTAAGCGTCGCGCACGCGAGTCCGGCCGTATAGACACGCCGTTTGTAAATTTATTGCTTAGAGGATGCATCTTTTGAATGGCCCAAGAGCACATCGGGGCTATTTTTTCTTTCTTTTTCCGACGTATTTCAACCATCTTGAGACGATAGGCAGGGGTTCAAAAGGGCTAGGACGCGTTCGAGATGAATGACGAGGGAATGTTTTGAGTTGCTGTCAGCAAAATTTGACCAATTTGCGGTGAGTTTCAAAATTCTCACAAAACGCACCAGAGACATTCGTTTTGCGCTTACTAGAGCGCATTTTCTTCGTTTCTATATTTGAATCAGGGTAAAACCATTCGCAATAGCCTTAAACCGGGTAAGGTGATTGAGCACTTTTTAATGTTTTAAAAGTCAAACTTTGGTCCCAAGCTAGATTCGTATGCAAGGAGGACAATTTCGTCTTCCTGATTCAGTCACCAACCCTGGATAGAAATCGAGTCTTAACCTTCCACAACGAGATAGATTTTGTAGGGACCCATGGTCTGAAAGTCATTTTGCGAATATCAGAAGAGATATTCGCAAAATGACTTTTCACTTATTCTAATGCTGTGGACATTCTCTGAATCCATTCTGGGCACAAATAGTCCACTCTCCACAATCTGAGCGCTTGATGAAAGCCCTCCAACTTGTACAGACAGATACTGCACAACAATCTCTGTTCCGGAATTGCGTAATCTTCTGCATGATTTTTGATGATATATTGTAAGAGGGGGAAATTTGGTCACAAAAAGCTATTCCAACATCGAGTCCGAACTTTTTTCAAGATATTTCTCCTGCTGTAGTTTGCCCCTGTCCGTGACTTTGACAGTTATTGGTATGCTGAGTGAGTGAATCCTGCGAGATCTGCGCAGTCTCAAAAAGAATGAAGATTGATAGAACAATTGAACAGATTGATGAAATAATTGAACATAACATAGTGGAAAGATCTAAGTGACTAGACCGAGTTTAATGGAATAGGCTGGTTAACATACGAATCATGATGAGAAAAAATGCATTTGCATGGAAATTTGACTTTTTGATTTGATATTTTTATCAAGGATAGGGCCCATTTGTCCACATTGAATGACTCAAATTCCTGCTGAAACTACTGCAAAACTGAATTGAGCATATATGAAGTACATAGAAATCTTTAAATACTGCGTTGATGTGAGATAGAATAAGGAAAAGAATAATTGATGCTTTTGTAAAAACCAATAAACGGTGTTGTCGGGTCACGCATACCTCAAAAGCGAGGTCACTCCAAGGGAATTCGTGTATGAATGCAGAGAGGATTGGGCCAATCAATCCCAAAAAGATCCTATTTGAACCAATTTGGATGTACCTTTGCTGAGAAGTGATTTGAGATGTGTTTCTTTAAATTCCAAGAAATCAAAGGATGGAGAGTGGGACAGGGAGGTGGCAATCGCGTAATGTCACCTAAATTATTCTTTGTGATTTATAATTCGACATTTATGGTATTGATAGTATCACCACTATTAAATGAGTTCTAAAGTACGTGCAAATCTATTTAACACGTTCACTGCGATGGGCGCCACCGGTGGGGCCCACGATTTTCAATCTTACAATCTTTACCGACTTATATTGGCTCAAAAAATATTCTCAATAGCCATTTTCTCTGGCGTTTTGGTTTACTAAGGATGTAAATGATCAGTCAAAACAGAAATTTTCCCTGTATACTTGCATTAATCGGAGAATAAGGGTTGTGATGGGGACCAACCAAAAATTACGAAAAATTGCCTTCGCAATGAACGTGTTAAGAAGTTCACATTCTATCTCTACTCGATGAGCATGCAAAAAATTTCAGTGGGTTATGCATGGCACTTTGTGAAAAGTGCTGTCTTCGGTTCTTCTAACAAGTAAATTCACGGTTACGTCTCATCAGAATTGCCACGAAAGTTCGAAAGTTAGCTCAAAAAAGAGAATATCCATTCGTTATTGGATAGTCTGGGTTCCATGAGGCTGAGCAGATCATGAATTTTCTGTCTGGCATTCATTGTCAACAAACTAATTCATTCAACATTGGACAGATCTTTTTGTGCATTCTCTCTCCCCATGATTTCAAGTTGGATAGGCCGCAACGATAGCTATTTAATATAATTTACTGGATTTTGCTTGGTTCATCGAAGTTTGAACGTATGTGGATCAATATGAAATTTGGCCTCATCCATAAATAATTTCCCAATAACGAAAGCTATAAATCTATAATCTTTCCAAAGACACTCTGCCTCATATCTGCTAGACGTTAATGAAAATTCCAAAATTCTAGAACGCTCGCGTGTGAATATCCTACCATCCCCATCCCCCTCTATCCCCTTCCACATCAAATACCTCACCCACCCCATCCGGAATTCACACCCCCAAAACTCCTATATATCATTCCAAACCTCGAGTTCTACTCAATCCCAACACCAGCTTCACACGCAATATGGGCGTACCTAATTTCACACCTCACTTCTACATACATCGTATAACTAGATTTGAAATCTCTCTCTCTTTCTCTCTCTCGAAAATCGAGAATCGAGTACCCCTACAATTAAACTCTCTGTACGACAAGTTAATCTATATATAATCCAGCTTAGCAATTAAGCTCGTCATTCAACTCATCCTCTATAGAGATATAGAGCTTGAAAAGTATCCAAAGTAACTTGCTAAAAGCTCGCTCTCACTCTTTCGCATCTCTCAATATCAAGAACTGAACGCGAGGGGAGGCAAAAATAAAAGAAATTCGAAAGCGCGGTGGCGCGAACACGAACCGTTCCGATGAAACTTTTTTAATCTGTTGAGCGGGAAAAAAATCGCTGCCTTTGGAAAAAAAAAGATCTATAGACGACGATGATGTCAACTACAGGGAAAAAAAAAGTAGGAAAAGGATATCGTCGTCGCGCGTGTCTTGTTCACGCCAAGGACACTACGCAAAAGTGAGTGAGTGAGTGTGTGAAGAGAGAAATGAGGATCCCCCAGGAGACAAGTTCAAGAGTTCAAGGCGCGCGTGCGCCTGCGCTATATTTGCAAAATGAAAGATATATTCTATGGTTGTGCGTAAAGACATATAGATTTATATATAATACATACATAGATTCGTAGATGTGAGTAAACGATAAAAGAGGCAAGCGCTTTGATTGCATGATGCGCATGTATCTATGTATAGGCAAATGCTTAGAAGATAGGATAGTGAGTATATGGTACACCGCAAAAGTTGAGTATATGTATAGTGGCATATCGATCGGTTGTGGCTTGATAGAGGTGGTCCGTCTTGGAAAATCCCTTGCTGACTATAAGAGGGTGAATAAATGGTGAAACAGCCTCCCGTGACCACAGAATATCTGATGCAAGAGAGACTGAAATGCCTAACGTACACATCTATATATATAGGAATTGTCACGCTTTGCAAACGCAATTCCGGTGATCTTTGCTGCATCATGCTGAGCTAGGTGCTCAAACGCGTTCGATTTTATGCTCGGTTTTACGAGTGGATCGGTGAGGATACGCTTGACCGATCTCTCATTTTTGTTCCGGTATTGTGAATTCTCAAACTATATTCTTCCTTCCGAATCATGAGATTGTGAGCGCAATTGGTGAAGAAGAGGAGTTATTTGGAGTTGAAAAAAAAAGTGAGTTCGACTTTAGTGAGAATTCATGTATTACTACTCTTTAGACACCGGTAGATTAGCATCGCCTTTTTTCAATTGCATCGAGTTTTCCAGAAACGAAATTCCCCAGGCATTCTTAAGGTATAACCCAGCATGCCCCCCCCCCCACCAAGCCATTTTCCAATAGTTTTGGCCCACTTTGATATTTTCTAACGTTTTTTATCGCATTTCAAAGCTTGTTCCAAGACTTTTGAAATGAGCTGAAGTAAACTCAGTTTTGACCAACTAGAACCAAGCTATCACGATTTTCCCAAAAAGTGATTCTTTGTGAGTTTGTGAAAAGGTGTACCCAACATGCCCCCATTATGCCATTTCTCAACAACACTGGTCTACCTCAACATTTTTCAATGTATCATGGCTCACTTTAAAGCTCGTTCCAAAAGCCTTGATGAGCTGAAGTACGTTTGGTTTCGATCGAGTGGAGTTGAGCTATTCCAATTTTTCCCAAAAATAAGAAACTATGTAAGCCGTCAGTAAAGTGCATAAGATCGTTTTCCTCAGCGTGCAACCACATTTGGAACTGTTTGACAATCTAAAACACTAATTTCGAACCATTTTAACGCGATAAACACGTTCCAGATGGTGAAGGAAGTCGCACTGCAACTTCTTTTCGAGATAACTATATTGGGGGACCTGTTGGGTACACTCACCTTAGATGGAAATTTCAATCCTGTATTGCATAAAAAAGTTACTCTGATTCACCCCAGACAGATGAATGGACCTATAGGATAGTTCGAAATCAAGAATTGTTCTTGATTTTTTAACTAGTGTAAGGCAAACTGAGCTGTATTACCTAAGAATGAGATGATGTGAGATTTTACAAACCGAACATTTTATTAAAAATCGTGAAATACCCCAGCTAATTCTCTCTGACTCATGATGGCGAAGAACTTTTTGATCAATTTAGAGAGTTTGAGATTCAAAAAAATATGATTTCATGATTATTTTGGCCCTTCATGATCTGGCAGAATCACTTGGATATCTCTCCCAAGTTTGTCCACTTCGAGCTTTCGTATAGAAAATACAAATGAATCTTGATACACGCGAGCTTTTTTCACCAAAATTACTGCACGTGCGTGTAAGGGTGGCCCGGTAGTCTTTCGCTGTTGTCTCGAAACTCCTCAAGGTTTTCTAGCTTCCCAACTCAGCTCGATTGATGAAAGAATGAGATTTTTCAGGATTAATATGGAAAAATTCAAGATTTACGTCAATATATGAACTAACATCTCGTGAGTGATTGTAACAGTCAAATATTCCTCACACTTAAATATTGAATTTTTATATTCCAGGCTATCGTTCCATGACCAATGAGACCGGAGAAATTTCACCACGTGATGATGAAAATTACAAGAGCATTTGACGATGCAATCGTATGATGCGCAAAATTTACAGTTCATTATCTTCAGATTCCCCCCGGATAAGTTAATAGAACGAATTTTCCCAGTAGAGTGTGATATTTCACAAAGTCTAACTACACGCTCTCAGCGAAAACTCGAAAAGCTTACTGGACAAGGAGATGACTTTTTAAGTACCAGGCGCACTTTACGACTTGGCTGTTCATCTTCTGCAGTGAGGATCGAATCAGGGTGCCCCAGGCTCCCTTTAATCGGCTCAGAAAATTTTATGGCGAAGCTACCTGCAAACATAGGATATTCTTCCGTATATCGCAATGGACTATCCTCGCTGTTAGCAGTAAACTTTCTCGTTTAACGACTTTGAACTTACATAGCTATTTTATCAAGCAGTTTCATGAATAAAATGTTGCAAACTCAAACAAAAGCTATGAAAAATCTTCCTTTTGTGTAGGTTTCATTATTATTGCCAGAGTTGATATTCATTCATTTGCATAGTTATAGCAAGAGAAATTTTGAGATCAATCTGAGAATTGATTTTATTCATTTGATGTGATATTGTAGTCTTGCTTCTACGGATACGAAAAAGCATTAATTGCACTAATCGCGATTCGATAATTGGCAACCGTTTCCACTTTGACTTCGATCACTCTTTGCATCGACGAATAAATATCTAAACTTCCTTGCATTCTGTTAAGAATTCAGTTCCAAGTTTGTGGAGTTGTTTCATATCAAAATAGTTTTTGAGTTATGTGTCTATCGCTTTTGTGCGAGAATCTTTGCGGGTTTCAGGTTTTTTTTAGTCCAACCTCATCAGTTTGGGATCGCTGAAGACTCATTTTTCTAGTTTAACACGTTCGCTGTGACGCCAAAAATTGCAGTTTCATTACTGTATACAACGGGTCCCACCGATGGAATCCATTTTATGGGATTTTGATCACCACCGCCGCACACAGAGAAGAACCTACCGAAGGGACCCGTCGCAGTGAATGTGTTAAGAACTGCTGGTACTTCACTTCCATGCAAGTTTATCATATACATAGGGATTATATAATTGGATTAGTTCAACGTTGCCCAAAAAGAGAATTCCTTCTTCGACCATGAACAGGATGTTCACATCTCACAAAAGTCCAATTCCCCCTTGAATATCTTGCAGCTGGTTTTTGTATGACTTGTCAACGCTCATAGGCTACATATTTTAACAAAATAATTCAAATTGCACCTCATACGAATCCTGAGTTCAATAGATATGAGATGAGGATCTGAAAAGAAAATGTTTCATAAAAGTACTAAACAAGTTTTATCGCCAATTGATTAGTAAATTCAATCTACGCTAACACGCAAACTACAGTAAGAGCAGCCCCTTATCTTGATTAATACAGGAGTCCAAATTGCTTCAGGCAAAGCTACCTGGCACTGATTATAATCAACCACTCAACGTAGAAGAGGTATAGGATTACGGTCAACACTCCATTATTTGAAGTTTGTAATTACACTGGATCGATTGGACGTCAATGGTCTTAGTCCATGTTTACCAACGGTCAACGAGAATTACCACTGTCACGCAAGCTCTATTGTCATTAAATAAAATCCTTCGTAAATTTCGAGTGGTCAATGCAATAATCATGGCAATATGTAATTGGAACGGGTTGCATGAGGATTCGTAATGTATTATTGACATAGACAAGAGAAAAAAACGAGATCAATCAACAGCAACGTAATCTCATCAGCTATAGATTCAATCTGGAATCCAATCGAGCGTCCCTCTGTGTACACTCCTCAATCTTACGAAAGCAATCTCAATCGCAGCGCTCTAGCACTGTTGACGGTACATAGTTGTAGATCCCATTTCAACCGGAATGATTTCATCAATGCTTGGGTACATCAAA
Source organism: Eretmocerus hayati (assembly GCA_029851415.1). Taxonomy (NCBI): domain Eukaryota; kingdom Metazoa; phylum Arthropoda; class Insecta; order Hymenoptera; family Aphelinidae; genus Eretmocerus; species Eretmocerus hayati. The sequence continues at coordinate 139,723,164 of CM056742.1, forward strand.
CATCCAAATGTAATTCTAGTGAATGAACGAAGCAAATAATCTATCTTCGTGTGTCTGAATCGGTAGTATTTTGGCGAGAAAGATTGTGTAAGTTAGACACGTATTGAGCGTGTGTAACATCACCGATAGTCTGCAAGAAATTCGCTTGGACTCTGCTGCAACATTTGCTTCATCTTTTTTCACTCTCCCAGTGGGGGATGCCCTCTTTTTGAGACTCTCTTTCTTCTGATATAGCATCTGCTGCCTTCATCTATCATACAGTTATTCCCACTTTTTCTTTTGGATCCCTCTGTTCAGTTGCGCAGAATGTGAAAAATCTAACCATTTCGGGAGGCTCAGGTTAATTACTGGCATTTTTCTTTTCCATCACCTCACCTCGAATGCAGCCAAGAAGTCGTAGTTGGCTTTCTTTGCGTGAATCAAGAGAAAAGAGCAAATACCAAATTTTTCCGCTTCTGAGCTCTCGAAACGTCTCAAGTGACATCGATTGAAAGCCCGGATGAAGCAGAAGAATGTAGCACGAGCAGAAGGCGGTGAAGTCACGAAATCTCGTGCTACTTTCGTATTCAGCGCATTGTTCCGGTGGGTAAGAGTCAATCCGGTCCCGATCTTCACGAATGCCTCAATGCTGGTCTTAAATAATCAATTTCTGCCAGAGAGTGTTCTACTGAATGCTTTATCAAATAGGACTACAATAGTTGGGGAGCATTCATACCAATGACCTATTAAAAAATATCTTTTACATTGATACAGAGTATGAAAATACCATGCAAGGAGGTTGGAGTAGCGATATGTTTTTGACTTCGATTAGGGTCAGAGATTGGCTGGCCAGAGAGTTTCTTGAATGAAAATTCAGCGTCCAATAGAACTCACGTCTGGAGTGTAACCTCCACCCATGGTAAGTTTCACTAACCATCACTTCAGTCCTCAATACCCTAATTCATACATTATTTGGTTCATGTACGAGATCTTGGATGAATATATAATGTTGCAAAGGCATATACACATTTTTTTTTTTTTTTTTTTTTTTCAATACGAACCGTGGTTCAGTATGAGGACAATCATGACTTCGTTGGCCAGGCCGTTTACTCGATACCAATAATTCCATAAATGTTCACGGTCATCTCAATGAAAAGAGGTTATTATTGAAGAGGAATTGGAAATTACTGGTTTTAAGATGATTCCTGTGTATGAGAATCTCTAAACTGTAATCTGACTTGGGACGCTCTAGTTGTTTCCAACATAGGCAACTATGTCTGACCATGCACGGAATTTTCTACTTACACGGAGTATAAGGAACAAATATGACACAGATTCTGTTGAGATTCTTGACTCCATTATTTTCTCCGCAGAATGTGCATTTGGATACATATTCCAGTTGGACTCAAAGAACTTCGACCTCTTGGAATAGCCGCTCAATTATGAGGAGGCAATTTCTTTTCTAGAGCGTCGTAAGACAATCAAGTGGAAAATTTTCAACGACGTTTTTCGGCACATGATGCCTACTGATTGCATATTGATATTCCCTTTCTACAGTTATTTGGTTATCCCCTATGAATTTGATGATACTAGTATGGGATATAAAAACCGCTCAAGTGCTAATGAGTGACCCTCTGAAATGATGCGACTGCCGCTCAAGTTTTGACCCTCCTCCGTACATAGCCGAGTATACTCGTCCTAAGAAGTAGTCTTGATTTCGCGCAAGGAGGAGTATACTCGTCCTAACCTTCTTTTGATTGATTCCTGACTCATTGCGTTCTAAGAAACTCGCGATGGCGGAAATCAAAGCTTAGATAATTTTCTTGAGAATAGCTTGAATCGGGTTCTCGATGGTTTGATGCTATCATCATAGGTGAGTCATGGGAAGATGTGAACATTCATAAGATTCATTATATTGTGGGCCAACTTTTCTATGTAAAAACGAAATCCTGAACATACTTAAATCAAGCTGAAATCCCTCACTCGGAAATTTGGGGGTCGGAAGATCCGAACCGCCCTTCGAAAATTGATTTCCGAAATAGCGGATCCAATATGGCGGATTTTCAGATCAACGAGGTGTAAAAACAAAGATCTCATGGCATTTTGTCTTCATGAACGTTCACTGCAGGGTTATCTATGTTGGCGAATCCGAATCCGCCCTGCTAAGATCGAGATTTAGAATGACCAATCCAATATCGCGAATTTTCAGATCAACGAAGTATAGAAACAGTGTTCCCACTGCATTTTGTCTCCTGAAATGCTCACCCAGAGATTTTTCGAGATCGGGGCAATCCGAATTCGCCTTTCCAATCTAGCCCATAGAAATCCCACACATGTGAGTATAATAGTAGCCTAACCTCGAAGAGCTTCGACATTCGAGACAGTTTGTGACTGACACAGATCTTCATCGAGAAAATCACTGCTTTCCCACCATTTCTACGGGGATCTTCAAACTCTGTGGAAAATTTGGGATCAATTCGACAAGTTTTAGAGCGATAGTTCTATAAATACGAGTTTGAGATAACTTAGCAGACGTCTTTCGGGCCGGTATACGCCATCATCTTAAGCATCAAGTTACGTGAAGATATTCTTTGGATCTGGCTCTCGTCAAAGTCTGCTTCAAGGGCATCACTCTTACGACATTTCACATGTGTCTTTATTAGACCTTGGTACCTCATCTTCAATCGCCCATCTAGTACTCATGCATGCCGCGCGAGTACAACTCATATCACGTAACTTTATAGGAGTGAAACTCACGAATTCACAAGTACCGCCAAAGTACCGTGCAGGTGCCGCTTGAATACCACAGGTGCTTCTCAAGCGTCGTTCAAGTGCCACACACATATACGTCAAGCAGCATTTGAATAGCCTCTGAATTACATTTAGTTCTTGTCGCATACTTTCGCAAGTAACATTACAACATTCCAGGGTTTTACACAAAATTGATTTCAAATTTCGTTTCATTTCGTACTGGGGGGTCAAACTTCTGTGATGATTTTGGTATTGAGTTTCTATTCATCTTGAATGCACAGTCTTAAATGATCGAATGCATCTCCAAAATTATTACAAAAGCCTTAACCCTCTGACATGAGGCCATGGTTTCGTTTCGTATCAAACTCTGCGACATTGGAGATAAGGCCCGAATTTATAGTCGTTGATCGTGGTCATCGTTGTCGTCCATGACCTTTCTTGGTAAGAGATTCACAAATTAGACCCAAAAATGTTATTGAATCAAATTTTCCGAGCTAATAGACGAAATATGACCACAATTGTTCATCTGGTAAAATATCACTAGCCGGAATTGTCTTATATACGAAAATTGGCGAATCGCGCGGTTACTCCATCATAGTCTCTGTTCATAACTTTGTTACTCTGGTAAAGGCACGTCTCATGATACTGTACTCATGAGATGGTTTTAAGCAGTGGTATCTCAACGGACGAGCAATTAGAGTCACGTTTGGTCCATCAGCCCGGTAATTCTAAATCAAATTTCACTCTCGGGTGTAATTCATGGATCGCGTACCTTGCAAGGTTGTGGTCATGACCAAAACCACAAGCACGACCAATAACTATGAATTCGGGCCTAAATTTCACATCCAGACGGCAGTATATATTTTCGATATCACTCAAGTACCACTCAAGTGCTACGCAAATACCATTTAGGTACCACAGCGGTACTTGGGTGGTATTTGGGTAGCACTTGAGCGGTACCACAGCGGTACTTGAGTGGCATTTGGGACTATCGTGCGTAAAAGATTGCTCGGTTGCTGTTGATTTTGCCGTTCAGTAATGAGTACTGATTATCTCGATAGTTGATAACATGGGTCTACAGCGCTGGATCACTAATATTCTAGGAATTCAGAAAAATTAGAACTGAACACGGCCTACATTAGCCAATAACTACATTTTTTTCCAGAAAAGTCTCGCTTCGACTGAACTTTTGATACATGATTTAAACAGGATCTTGTTCGTTTCTAATGGAACTTTCGGATGCTTCGGTTGATTTTGCCCCAAGAGCAGTGAGAGAACTTGTATTTCTCTAGAATATCGGAAAAATCATGTCATCGCTGCATCACGAGGAGATCGCACAAATCAATGTGGGGTTATTAGATCTATGATGCTCAAAACTACTTTTTATCACAAAAAAGACAGTTATTGATCTGTTTGTTCACCTAGCAAATTCATCAGCAGTTCTATATCTCAACCCTTCTCTCTCGTGAAGACCCAAATGATTGATATAATATTCATTCTTCCAACTTCTCCTCATTATATTTGTCTCTTCAATAACCATGATGGTTTCAACATTCTTAGCTCTGATAGTGAGTTTGCTGGGTGAGCAGATATCGAAAGTTGTCTTTTTTGTGATGAGAAGTCGTCTTGAACGTCACAGATCTCATCCCGGATTGATTTGTGCGGTCTCCTCGTGATGTAGCGTTTCATTTAGTGTTCTAGAAAAATGCAAGTCGTCCCATTGATCTTGGGGCAAAATCAACCTAGTTCATCCAAAAGTTCTGTCAAGAACAAAGAAAAACCCGTTTGTACAATCCCAATATCTCAAAGACTCAGCTGAAGCGAGAATTTTCTGGAGAATAATGTAGTTTTCGGCTAATATGTCGCGTTTTTTATAATATGCGAAGCTCACTCATCATGTCTTCTTCGCATACTTACGGCAGATGTCACCATCAGATTGTTCTGATAGCTCCTGTGCAGGCAGAGTTTTTCGACACTCTCGCAAAACGAGTGAGTGAGACTCCGTCTAGTTCCTCAGAAGGCAAATATGCGCCTCAGTGGCGGTAAAATTTGCAATCCAACTCAAATGGCCCTCTTACAAAATTCGGTATCGATTACTCAAATTGCACGAATCCCATATGTCTAGATTCATTTTTCAAATACAAACAATTCAGTACATGCCTGTTGAAAGTGCAACTCGATCGTTTTATCCAAACTCATGGGCTTTGTGCAATTTGAATCATCGATACCAAAACAACATTGAATCGTTCAAATCAGATGATAGTGCATTCTCGTGTACAACCTTCTCTTATCATTGATCGATGGTAGAAGTTTATACTCCAGATTCATCTTCAAGGTCAAATGGCAGATTTTCGTGAGAAGTTGGATTAAGAAAAGGACCAGAGGGTGCAGATTGCTTTTTATCATGACGGAAGAAGCATTTTGCCTCAGATACTCAATTTCCACACCAGTTCCATGTCATCCCCTCAAAGAGTAAGGTGACGAGAGAATTGCAGAGTCCACCCAATAAACTTCATAAAACTTTATACATCCTAATGAGACAGATTTTGACACTAACATCATTATCAAAACATGCAATTTCATATACCAGTGGAATAATACCAAGTTGTATCAGTTCAGTGCTACATGTTGAATATTGCATGGGAAACTTGGCAGTATCAAGCCTGTCTTGGAGATCATTATGATTCCGAAAGTCATTTCATGTTTGTGAACTTTAGTGCTGCTCTCCATGCTTGCTCTGGAAGTGAGTATCTCGTGCTGATTCCAAGTTTGAAACAAGCGCTGTTCACGAGCAACGAATGTGATGCTACAAACATTGTGGCACTGACAAATATTTTGTAAGCTTTACCTCACTCTAGATATGTCTCTATAACCTAGAAATTACTTCATAGTCGAACATAGCTAATAATATTACTCATACTCAGGATGCGACAAATGTTAGGTTTGCGAATTAGAGATAGAACAAAAGACGGCCACAGTCGTCTTTTAGGGTCTTGAATACGTTGAGCTTGAATATCATAGACGCTACCAAGTGAAGAACCGAGACTATGAGGGGCTTGGGACCAACTTGATCAGGCACCATGATGGGAAAGATAAGTTGAACAGTTTGGTCCCCCCATTTATGGGATCATCGATGGTTTTCCAAGAGAATTTCTTGTTCTCGACGTATTCAATCATAACATTTAGCCTTGTATCATTGATCGATATTATCTCCAAAAAGTGCACGAATTGGTTTCTGTACCATGACTCATAAGAGCTGACAATGGAACCAAATGTACTCACGGGAGATCTCCACACAGCTCGAAAATATGTAAATCATTGATTTTCAAGATTTAACAACGGAATGAGAGCTTCCCAGAATTTTCCATACCAAACTCCAACCAGGACTGGAATACCGTGTTTTGCCTATGATGGGCCATGGTTGATATAAGTATCGATTGTTAATCGATGGGATATCAGGATGATGACTTGTCCTAGAAGGTGTAACCGGGGGATTTTGCGGGCATTCAGGAAGTTAGGAATCAGACCATCTTGAAGATCAGGTCTCGGTGTTTCACTCACAAGTATGTCGTCTTTTAGGGTCTTGAATACGTTGAGCTTGAATATCATAGACGCTACCAAGTGAAGAACCGAGACTATGAGGGGCTTGGGACCAACTTGATCAGGCACCATGATGGGAAAGATAAGTTGAACAGTTTGGTCCCCCCATTTATGGGATCATCGATGGTTTTCCAAGAGAATTTCTTGTTCTCGACGTATTCAATCATAACATTTAGCCTTGTATCATTGATCGATATTATCTCCAAAAAGTGCACGAATTGGTTTCTGTACCATGACTCATAAGAGCTGACAATGGAACCAAATGTACTCACGGGAGATCTCCACACAGCTCGAAAATATGTAAATCATTGATTTTCAAGATTTAACAACGGAATGAGAGCTTCCCAGAATTTTCCATACCAAACTCCAACCAGGACTGGAATACCGTGTTTTGCCTATGATGGGCCATGGTTGATATAAGTATCGATTGTTAATCGATGGGATATCAGGATGATGACTTGTCCTAGAAGGTGTAACCGGGGGATTTTGCGGGCATTCAGGAAGTTAGGAATCAGACCATCTTGAAGATCAGGTCTCGGTGTTTCACTCACAAGTATGTCGTCTTTTAGGGTTTTGAATACGTTGAGCTTGAATATCATAGACGCTACCAAGTGAAGAACCGAGACTATGAGGGGCTTGGGACCAACTTGATCAGGCACCATGATGGGAAAGATAAGTTGAACAGTTTGGTCCCCCCATTTATGGGATCATCGATGGTTTTCCAAGAGAATTTCTTGTTCTCGACGTATTCAATCATAACATTTAGCCTTGTATCATTGATCGATATTATCTCCAAAAAGTGCACGAATTGGTTTCTGTACCATGACTCATAAGAGCTGACAATGGAACCAAATGTACTCACGGGAGATCTCCACACAGCTCGAAAATATGTAAATCATTGATTTTCAAGATTTAACAACGGAATGAGAGCTTCCCAGAATTTTCCATACCAAACTCCAACCAGGACTGGAATACCGTGTTTTGCCTATGATGGGCCATGGTTGATATAAGTATCGATTGTTAATCGATGGGATATCAGGATGATGACTTGTCCTAGAAGGTGTAACCGGGGGATTTTGCGGGCATTCAGGAAGTTAGGAATCAGACCATCTTGAAGATCAGGTCTCGGTGTTTCACTCACAAGTATGTAGAGTTAATTGAGTGAATGGGGATATCCACACAATGAAATTGTCATGAAAGATAATATCTGGGAATATGATTGACAAATGATTGGCTCGGTCATCATCGATGTTACTATTTACATGTTATCGTCTACCCTAGAAACGTATCACATCGATGTGTGATTCTACCAGTTACAGACGTGACTCTATTGGACTGGTGTAGAACAAGAAACGCGATTGGTAGCCAATCTGTCTGTGTAAGTGAGTACGATATATAACGGTTGGACAGACGATGTATAACGGTGTAAGCCTTCCTTCCTCACCATGGGAGCATCCAAGAGAGATAGGAAATGATCTCTTGGGGTTGCCAATTACCTGGGAGCACTTAGGTGATTAGTTAAGAGACTGGTTGTCATCAGGTTGGAATCTGGAAACGATCGGAGGCTGGCTTCCCGAACCTAGTCATCTTCAAGAGCACCGAAAGATGTCGAAAAGTACTGGAAGTTTATTTCTAACCTGTCCTGGCTCTGAAAGCATCCAGAAACAAGGTGGTTGACGCGTCGGATGCGTGCGGTGAGCTGAGATATGAGTTAATTAATTTTGTTTTGTTTTGTTTTCTTTCTTGGTACATCTATCATCGACACAATATTGTCAATGCGGTACCATCCAGAATAAAAACAGGTCATTAATCCTCTGAATTTTCATAGAGCTCTGCATGATACTATATATCGTGATGTCTGCTAAGAAATGATGGTTTCACGATAGTACTTTTAACGAAACGCAATCAAAGCAAGACCGTGATTTCCTTGGGCCAGCTTTATACCAATCTGTCAAAACAGTTTGATAGGGTAGATGTTCCTCTGAAAAGTTGTTCATTCTATCATTAATCTATAGGCTTCTGACATTTTTCTCTCGAGAAAATGAATATCTCCAAAGGGGCAATTTTATCCTTAAGAATATCCGATATGGCACAAGGATTAATTATGCAAGGTCATAGATGGCTCATATATGAGCCAGGCTGGCAGCCTAAAAATTAAACAAAGCAAAATTGCCTCGAAGTCCATTAATCGCATCCCCAACCCATTAGTTTGCAACTGTTCAGAAGGGACTACCTCACAATAAAAAACGTAAAGAGCAAACAAGCACCAGTCAATAACTTTCCGAGAACAATCTCTCACGCCACAACTTCTACTTGTCTCTAACCCTTTTGTTCAACAACCTCATCAACGCATGGCCTTATTACATTCATTCAAAACCCTGCATATGGCAACGACAATCGTTGTTGTCATGTAACACGCACGGAAACATCTGCATGATTCTATCAGCTTCCTCTCAAACTCAACTACTGTACTTACACAAGGGCTACTCTGTGGCATGGAACAACCTGATTATATGTACCACCAAACTTGAGCCAAACTACCATCGCCACCACACTACCGTAGTTTACATATATATACAACATGAAATCCTGCATATAGAGTTTCAGAACGCATAGAGAGCGAAAGCAAGGTATAGTATATAGGTATATAGCATCAAAATTGTCCCCCGGATGCGAAACTCTCCAGCCTCGATCGATCGTACCATATAATAATACTGGCAACGTCGACATCAGGCCAGAGTGAGAGGCCGTAGACACGAGTTGCGCGGTTTACTTAAACCACCGAAGCGCATTTCGTTCACGCCACGCATTCAACATTCGCGTTTATCCCTTTCTATTGAAGCTTTTAACCCTATAGATATATATGTGTAGGAAAGCTATCATCGACCGTATTCAAGCAAAAGCGAGCTTTACAAGCTATACATCAATGGTATTACTAGATACACGCGAGATTACATGCTCCGATTTTGGCGCGTAAAGTAAATGCCTCTTTGTACCTCATAGTATAGAGTGTATCTATTGTAGATGAAGTCGGGAATTGTTGCATGTTGAAATGAAAGTGAAAAGGGCATTGTCTTGTAGACTGTGATGTGTGAAGAGTAGTTGTATGATGCTTGGAAAGGGATTTTTTTTTTGAAGAAGAAGAAAGAAAAGGAGACGAGGAGAGTGAGGGAGGAAGAAAGAATGTGGCGTGTTGAAAAGTTTCGTGCCTGAGCTTTAAAGCTCGATGTAGGACGGGATCAGTGCAATGAGCTGTGAGAACGTCGTAGAATTGAAATGGTAATGGACTGCGTATGTTTGAGCAACGGGAGCTTAGGGAGTTGAAAATAATGGATTGAGGGTATTCTTTTTCAATGAAGTCTGCACTTTCAAGTATGATGAAGATCGTTCCACTCATTTCGATTGCAAGTGTTATGCTATCTATCCAAAAAAGATTCTTCTTTGGTCACAGAATATTAATTTATTTTGTAATGGTACAGAATATAATACTCGTATAAGATTTCAGTGATATTGATATATTTCTAAATATAATCGTTGCATCTTCATTGAGAAACCAATTATGAGCATGATAATATTATCATTGATGATACGGATGCATTATAAGTAGTACAAGAAACCCATACTGACACTAAAAAATTGATAATAATTTGAGAAACATGTTTGCATCTCTTGGATAACCAAGAGATTGATATATCTGGAGAACTAAGTTTTGGGGTATATTCAATCTTTGTCTTCAGGATGTTTGATGGCAGTATCGTAATCGTGGTTGGATTTCAAATCAGCCGCAGAAATCTGATTATAGATCCTGTTAAACGAAATTCCAACTCCATAACATACCGTCAACTGGAATAAGATTGGGACAGGGGGGAGGGGGTAACTTTTTGATAACACATGAAAGTGTTATTGAATTATTACGTGCGGTCCGCGAAGTATTTGATACCACTACCTTAATACCTGTTCTCCCGAGCTTGAACACATTTGGGCAATGTTTTGCGCCGGCGAGAGTGTCTCCATCAAATGTGTAATCGTTTTTGACAGATTTTTCCAAGAGTACCTATGTTTTGAACCCAATACTAAACGTCTCAGAAGACGTAGTGTGTTCGCGACTTTTGCAGGGTGACTCTGAGGTAACTGAGCTAAATTTCATTTATCTGTACAGATATCCTGATCAATCCATAGTTACATCAGTGTAACTCTACCAAGTTTTAATTCTTTGGAGTAATAATTGAGAGGTAAGTGTACATTCCTCAGACCGGGGTAAGTTTGGGACACAACTCTGAGTGCCCATCGCTCCGACTACGGAGGTCTAAATTCACTTTAATAAATATGAATTAAAACCTAAAGCTGTGAGCTTTTGATTGACCACAGACACTATGCAATTCTAATGCAAGATGTACAAGTTACACGAGTTTTGAGGGAAAAATGCGACTCTGATTTCAAAGTTACTCCAGTTGACGGTCATCTAATCGAAATAGTTTTTGAAATAATGGATTTTCGAAGGGGCTAATTCTTGGAGACCATCATTATCTTGACCATCATGATCATGTATTAGTGATTGTACCATCTTCGATAGCTCGAACATCCTTTGAGCTCGAGATGTCCTTCGTCATAGCTAGATTGTCAGCTGAAGTAAGCTCGGTAGCCTGTTGAGAGGAAGGAAATTCATCTTTAAGATATTCTCAAATCTTTTTCTAACAAGTCCTTGAAGATTAGTTCATGAGGTGACTCTGTTCCAGAAATCTGCCTTTCGAAAGTCAAATTGAATTATTGTTCATAATCAACTTTCCTTTTTCACGAAGAATGACCACTATTTTCCTCTCCTAGTTTCGATACCTTGGCTTTGATCCAATTTCAAAGGATTTGAGGGAGAGAGAGAGACCCACAACGGTTGCTTTCAAAGGCTTTTATAGTTTCCATTTCAAGTCGGTGATTTGATTTACCAAAGCATGCGTGGAACTCAAAGCCACTGCGCATTTAGCTCCAAACGGGAATTGAGTTATATCATTGATACGGAGGCAATGTGGAACCTTGAATATACAATAGTATGATGTTTCATTGGCTACATCTTTCAATAATTTCAAGCGAGATTTTGAGCAAGTGGTAGACTGGAAACATCATTTTATATAACCGACAGAGAATGATTGTTAGGATTCTACAAAAAATTGAATTGAATTTCAGGTCAAAGTGGGATTGAGACTTCTAACTTAGAATCAATCTACGGATTCATCTTTCGACTTCCATCAATTGAGATCGAGAAATTCTCTGATGACCTGTATTTATTCTGGGCACAACGAAATGTCCTGCATTTCAAAATCTGAAGCAGAATTTTCTTATTCAAATTCACGTCATTACCGCTAGTGCACCGCAATGCATCTTGAATTCACTCTTGAATCTTTTGAATGCGTCCTTGAATTTTGGGGTCTATCTGAGATGAGGGATCTGCAAGCTTGGAGTCTCTTCATAAATAAAATGAATGCCACAGACTAATGCGCTCATCATTTCGACATTGTGGCTGTGAGACAATCGACCGGACGAACCTTTTGTCTAGAGATGGGGAGCTGTATCAGAGTCTTTGAATGGAATTAAACTTTCATTCTCTGGATCTATATCATTCCAAATGGAAGAATGGGAAGCAAAAACATGCTTCTCTGCGAGCGTCAATTTGAATCTACAGTTCTCAAATGCGTAAAATCAGTCCTTGAAACGCTCGACTACCCCGAATGAAGGCCAAATTCTTTCATTATGATTCTAGCATCCAGCTTGAAGAATGTGGAATACTTTTCTATTCCTTGACTAGAATGATTATGTCTAAAAGATTCTCCCAATTCTGGAAATGTACGCATACTTTGCATTTGTTTTGACGAAACCACCGATACGCTCATCTCCATGAACAGAACCAGAATTATTTGTGAATTCTATCGGCGCACTCCGTTAAAGAAAAACACCGTTTTAGAGTCTGTCTCGTGACCTCAGAGTGTTATTTTTGGATTACCAAGCCATGTCCACTGTTCAAATTCTACAGAATGGTCTTTTTTCTGTCACCATATTTTTTTCAAGCGAAATGTGACGTAGTATCATGATTTGAGGTTTCGGTGGAATTATCTACGACGAATCCTCAAATCCGATAGATGAGTGGTTTTCTGGATCACATTCATACGAATACATCACTCTCACTGAAAACTTCTATTGGCTAACCAACTTTCTTGGAAAAACATTTTTAATCACATTTTTGAAGCATACGTAAATCTAACCCAATCATCAAAAATCTCCTCACTCCAAGGAACTCCAAGTATAAATAAGAGTAGCTCTGAACTCACTCGAGGTTGGTCCTTGCGCGCAACGTAAAGTACCCACAAAATATAGGCAGCCATAATGATACTAGGAGTCCAGAATCCACCTGCTGTCAGTGCACCCCGAGCGAACGTATGATAAAATACGATAAGTAACATAGCAAGGGCAACTCCACCAGCAAGATAACGTCCATTTCGTCTCCGTTCCTCCTGAAAGTCCAGCAAAAAAATGAAGTATCAGGATGTATACCAATATGAAACCTATATATTATGAAGGTTCATTGTAGACGTGTATCAAGAGGAGTGTGTGCGTGCATTGTTTGTTTTCTCCTCCTCTTTCGTGTCGCCCCGAGGGAGGGTAAGCTCTCATCCTTTTGAACAAGAGTTAATCCAGGCTTTCTCTTTATATTTACAATATCGCTAAGGCACGCTTGCATTATATCGCAGTGGAGAAATTTCTCATTTTTCAGAATAACTCTCTGTGCACTATATATAAGCTCACTTTCAGGACTGTGTTTTGTAACTGAGATATCGATACGCCTGGATGAGCTGCTGCTTTTCTTTTTTCTTTTTTTCTTCTCTTATAGGAAACGTTTTGTAGTGCATGATTTCATCGATTCTCGTTATGGATATGGCTATATACCTAGCTATCGATCCTTGACAAGAATTTTTCTGGAATTTTTCGTTAAATGATGAAGGAATTTTAATTGATACTAGCGTTATTGCCGGACTCGCTACCGCTCGTTCGGTTTGTGAATGTCCTTGATAAGTCAGAGGCTCCTGAAATGCTTTTTAGTTTAATAATGATGGTTGTAAAATGATGATTTGTGATTGGTTCAAGATGCCAGGTAGAAGTTTCTCATGAAGTTTGCAGTAATGATATTATCTTGAGTTATACCTGCTGAGAGATACGTAAAATTGAAAAACTCGAATATATTGTTCTCAATCTTCGAAATGGCTGTCTTGGCTAAATTGAATGACCAATTCATCAACACTGTTATTAATAGTCTTTGGTAACCTGAAGGTTGAGAGTTGTTCCGTGGGTTGGGCGCTGTAGTCGGTGTGGCATCAGAATGAACTGAAGTCTCTGCATCTACTTTAGATTCTTCCAGTACACTAATGCAGCAGAACACCAGAGAGTCGGACTAATTCCGTGGCCACGGCGACTACAGCGCCTGAAGCACGAAAGGACACTTAACCGCGGGTTATCAATGACTATAAATAGCAGTGTCAGAGATTTATTCTGTTGAACTAGTTTCAGTTAGAACGGACTAGACCAAACTAGGCCGCATTAGACCAAACTAGATCGCACTGGACCAGAATAGACCTGAATAGCCCGAAAAACCGAAATGAACCTAACTACACCAAACTAGACGAAGTGAGGTCAAACTGGACGGAACTTAATGATACTAGACCGAGCTAGAACGAAGTAGATCGATCTGGCTTGAACTAGACCGAACCAGACCGGAATCGATGGAGCCAGACCGTATTAGACCGTACCAGACTCAACTAAATCAAATTAGACTGAACTAAACCTAATTCAACCGAACCAGACCGAATGAGACCTAATTACCCCAAACTAGATTGAGCAAGACCGAGCTGAACTTAATTAGACCAAACTAAACCTAGTTAGATTGAATTGGATCGATCTAGACCAAACTGCATCGAATTAGACCGAACCAGGCCATTCTAAACCAAATTAGAAAAACTAGACCGAACTTGACGAAATTAGACCTAATTTGACCAAACTAGAGCGAACTATACCGAATTACAGCGGTATACGGATGATTCGCACAATAGTTCAGATTGATAGACCAACTCATCAGTTGAATGATTGGTGACTTGATAATTGGTAACAACCATTATTGGCAACAGTATAAAGCGAACAGTCTATAGTCAACGGTCTATAATAAACGTTCTAAAGTTAACTGCCTAAGTCAACTACCTTAGTCAACCACCTTCATCAACTATCGCAATCAACTGCCTTAATCCACCCGACCACCTACACTCCCCTCCATCTATCTACTCACTCGAACACCGACCCAGCCACTCAACCACCAACTCACCCATCCACCCACCCATAACCCACCCACCCATACGGCCACCCATCATACTTCACCCCATCCACATAGGCAACCAAATACGCGGAATGCTGACGGAAAAATTTTGGCTGGGCCTAAATTATTTTAATTAATTAATTCTGATAGATTCTATTCCACGAGAAGCATTCTTCTTTGCGTAATTTTTAGTGACTGATGGCAATTTTGACATTTTTTGAGTGCATTCAATATTTTCAGAAAAACTTTGATTGGATTGAGAAAATCTAAAAGGGACCAAATGAGAGTGAATTCTATCATTTGATGGATTGGAGATAATATTCTGTACGAGACTCATGGATAGCATGCAATGAATTACTCTCAAAATAATTTATATTTTACGGGGTGCATATAGCTAGCTCTCTACTGAAGATCAAAACTACTTTCACATAATCAAGATATCAGAATATATGAAAAAACTTCATCATAATCGTGGTTCAAGATGCTCGAATTACATAGAGATGGTAGTTTGTCAGAACTAATTTTTTCCTGTGGTATTACGTCTACTCACAGGCAGAGTGGCTATTTAGCGGGTTCCGAATTCGGACCTCTGGAAGTCATCTTCGTTTAATAGGGAATGAAGGTACTTTCAAGGAATGTCATGGACCTCCTTTTCTCAGATACAGCTATGAAGATGATTATCCCCAATTTAGGCCTAGGTTGGAAGAGTTGTGTGAATCGATATACTAACAATGCTAATCTTTATACTTGTTATTAGCCAAACTCTTGGAGATGCCCTAATTTTTTTCCATGAAAATATGATTCAATGAGTTTCTCCACGATCCGTTTTTTAAAAGTTAAAACCAATCATCGTGTGATGAAGATTCCCTCCATCTTCTGACATTTCGAACTAGAGTGCTGAAAATGGTATTTTTCATGATTTTGCGAATCTAGCCAAGCTTTCCCATATGGGGAACCATCCTAGTCAAGTTGGATGAGATGAGACCAGTCATTTAACCATATTCAGATACAAAAGATATTTTGATTAGTGGACATTATCAGCGCGCATCAAAAATCGCCCGCTAAATTGAGTTTTTCGATAATTTGAGAGAAGTTCACATGTTAGTGAAAGTACTCAGTACCCTCTTGAGATCACCATATGGGTCATCTATGAATTCATTGCCCATTGTAAGGGGTACATGGGTGGTGCGGAAACTATTCGTATCTACAAATTGAAGATAATTCCAAAAATTTCCTCATCTCAAGACATCTCCAATGCTTGCTCTGATTCCCACCTAATTTAGGAAATACCTGCAAAATCTTGACTGCACAAAACTCTGCATACCACATCAATGTTCATGAATATTCCATCAACTAGAAACCAGTGCATTCTACAGTGAGAATTTACCCTGGCAAATCTGTGCATCATTGCATATTGCATTCCTTGCGGAATGCGTAGTATTTTTGAGATCGAAGGCGCCCGACTAAAAATTCATGCAAGCTCGCGATTCTTTGCTTCTCGCATTCTTGCAGATCGCGGTGTGCAAATACAAAATACCACAAATTCCATACGTTTCTGACGGGATGCACACACTCACGGCTTGCATGTGAAGAGACAGACCCAGAACCCACGATCTGGTGTGTTTGATGTGTTTTTGAGTGTGTGTGTGTGTATGTGTGTGTGTCTGTGTCTGTGTGTGTGGTAGAGTACGAGGTAGAAAGAGAACTGCGACTGGATATGGATTTCGCATACCAGAAGCACGCACTCGAATTAGCTCGTGCGGAACTTGGCCTTTGCTACAGTGCACCTCTGGAAGTGCCATTGCACGACACTGACATGCCACTATAAATTACGCTACGAGAACATGATATAACTATACATGATTCCGCTGCTTCTAATGGCTCGCAATATTCTAACTCTCATGAACTCGTATGGGATTGAGAACGAGCGAACCATTGCGTCGAAATTATGTACGCCTGCAACATCAAGAAATCCTTCTCATTTATCCATACGTATGTGCAACGAACGAGCTTTACGCCCGAAGAAATCTACAAAACTTACCGTGATGTATGAAACGGTTTTCTGAAAAGATCATTTTCCTGAAGGAATTGAGAGTGAAAAGGAAAAATTTTTTGGCAACGAATGCCAAGCTTGGTTGTGTATGCGAAGCTTGACTGGCTTTTATTCAACCCTCGGGACATCTCTGCATGGATAGCGTGTGGTGAATAAAATTCTGATGAAGAATTTCGATCGGGCTTTGAATTTATTCAAGGTTTGTTGGAAAATTCTAGCTATAGGAATTTTTTCATTCTTCTCACGTTTTCTGGGGCTGTAGAAAAAGAACAAGAAGAAGTATCAGCTACAAAAGTATTCACAAAGCAAACTATGCATGTGTTTTATCTCTGCAACGCAGAGTTAGTTGAATTTATGTCTCAAATGGTTAAAACAAAAATCTCATGTCTATACATGATTTGATTCCGTGAATGATTGGTTGCTACAAGAGTCTTGTAAAGTTTGCCCCAAATTCTAGGAAATCATAACAACGGTGAATCATACATAGGGCTCAAGTCGCAGGAATGATGACTAGCAAGTTCCAGGATGGGGCGATGACAATTTTTTACTCTTATCTTGGGCCAACCGGGATAGAATTCGGACTTCATACTCCCAAAGAGCATATTCGTCTGGATATTCTAAAAAAATTAATTGCCTCATGAGATACCTTTCCTCTTTTCAAAGTATCAACATAACTCATCAAATGAATGATTCTTTCAAATCGAAGCTACACTGTTTCACTCAGGAAGAGTTCAAATAATATTAGTTCAGCTACACAAATGTGACGAATGATTCTGTGCATAATTCTTAGCTTGGAATACTGAGTGTTGAAGTATCTCGAGCCTGCGAATATTCGAGGGGAATTCAGCAGTTGGAGCACGGTGCGATGACCCGCAATTTTCCCTCGATGTCACGCGAGTGACATCATTCAAACTCCATTGGCCGAATTGGCACCTGATGACCCTGTCATCCACCCTGCTCTTCTCTGCGAGTCTCTCTCGCAGCTCGAAATTCGTCAGTTAGCCACAGGTCGGCAAGCAGCAATCAGCTGTGCTGTTTGAGCACATAATTATACCCGCGCCGGTGCCCGTCCTCGCGACCGCGTACTCCCGATCCCTTCAATTCTCGCACCGCGCCCACACCGCGTCTTATCTTTTTTCTCACAAGTGTCGCACACCTTATGAGAGAATATATTCTCACTTTTGTGTTCAGTCTAAACAAACAGTGAGTCGTCATTTAGTGAACCTTCCTGCACATCCCGATTCTAAAATCAGGGCTCCAAGGTAACATGAGAACACCTTGACCCTTTTCACTGAGTCATACGGGTGTTTTTTCAAGTTTAAGGCTTTTCTTCCAAGGTCTTCAATTGAAGGATAGTAATTTGCCGAGCGGAGCAGCATATCCACTGCTATCTCTCTCACACAAAAAGCCCAAATGTCAATGACAAATTCTAAAGAACTCGAATGAAAAAGAAATAGATTACAGTAATATTCACATCTTGGTTCTACACCGAGGAAGTGAATGATATCGAGATCATTGTTAATTATGAATCTACTCGGTGTCACGGACACCTTCCTGTATTATGCAAAATTCAAGATTCCAGCCCATTACCACAAATAGCTGTGAATAATTCACCCGGTCTAAATTTCTAAGTGATGCACGGTCGTTGGTTCATTAGAGTTTTAGTACGATCTTTTCGCTTCAATAATATACTACTTACATGAAAAATATGGCTAGCAGGAATAAATGCCGGCCCCTCATTGCGTTACTGGTGCCTTGACCAACAAACAACATCATCATTTCGCGCGATATTAGATTTCACAAGCATCGCGCCTCGTTGAGGTCACGCTGTATTTTGTGTCGCTCGTCCACTTCCAATTACAGTCGAATTTAGCATGATTGGGTCACACGATTCTCCGTCATTTGTAACAATTTCAATAGATGAACTGACTATTCTCTTTTGACTTTAGAGGATGAGGATTCATTCTAAGATATTGACTTCCGGTTTTTATCAAAACTTACACCTAGATTCATTGGATAAAGAGATTCATACACCAGGGGTCAGAGACGGTCCATGCGCATCGACCACTCCCATCTGAGAGTGACGTGCTCAATGAAACTTTTTCCCTCGTCATTTCAACTCCAAAGTTGGTATCTCAATGTTTTCTAGTGCTCCGAGCTTCAGTAGAACATCGAATTGGTCTTGGACGCATCCTTGATCGTGGAATTGATTTTTTCAAGGTCGAGCCTGTCTTGGATGAAATTGTGGGCAATCATCATCGTTTCGCTCCATTGTATGAATTTTTGGAAATCAATGATGACATCAACAATTTTGGGATTTCTTCACACGCATGACACATTATATTTGACCCAGAAAAATTTATTAACCGTGTTTGTTAGGTGGTCGATATCTCAATCATCCCTTCTCTTAACCATCAATAGAATCTAGCAACCCATGATAATATTCATGTCCCACGGATGAGCCGAATGATTCCCTTCCTCTCATCCGATTTCATTTTATTCTATCAATTTATGGTACTAGATGACTCCCCCTCGCGAGAAGATTATGGTTGGATTATGAAAATTTGCATAACTCAGCCCTACGACTCAAAAATGTCATACTCCTCATCTTTGCATTGAGCTCAGTGAACCAATCTCAACTATTGCTTATAATAATCATGATTATTTTTCTGATTACACGGATAAGTGAACTCGTCAACAAGTCACGGCTCGATCGATGACATAACATAATCATCTCCCAAGTTGAATTTCATAACAGCAATCGCCTGCTAGAGCCACAAACACCATTGTCTTACTTCTCAAACAACCGTAAATTCATAAGGGTACAAAATGCATATTGATTGAGTAAATAATCGATCATCCATTTGAAAATTTGAACGGCAGATGGCGGAATCACATTGCCGAGATGTAGATTTGGATAAATTTACTATATTGAACATGGAATATTTTTCTTGCGAAAGGTGCGGGTGGCGCGAAATTTTGTGTAACATTGAAGTCCGATCAAAATCATCTATCACCAAGCTACATGGGCTATAACATTAGGGACTAACCTAACGCCCTGTTTAGTCTTCTAAAGAGTTGGATACGGCCAGAAACTACGAAACGCATTAATGTCAGCGTAAAATCGAAATTTTTTTCATCATTCTTTTAATCTCCAAAAATCTTTCATCGAAATTGATGCCTCCATGTAATGTATCTCAACTCAAAAATGTCATCGATCGAGCTAACAAGACCCAGTTCCTTGACATACATGATCATGACATGTGCGTTAAAATAAGTGCGTATGATACAAGTCATGTGCGTTAAAACGACAGTCACCTTGACAGCAACTACCTGCTAGAGCCACAAGTACCATTGTCTCAGCTTTGAAAAATAAACTTGACAAGAACATTTTTTGGAAAAGTCACCTCGCTCATCTTGTATCAACCATGAATTAATAAATAAATCCAACATCCTCTGCATCACATGGTATCATTCCACAACATGGCACAGTGAATGTCTTTTTCGCATTCAATTGTTTGATAGTTTTGACAGAATTCCCATGATATGATTCCAACCAGCGTAACGTCCGGAAATATACGATATCACGTGCGGTGTCAGTGAGTAGACAGACAACGATGCATGATATACGTTATACATCTATATTCCATCGAATTTTTCCGCATGACTCTTGCATTCCACGTCTCAGTGAATACTTTACGTATCAAATCGCATGAAAGGGTGCAATTTTGCATGAACCCAACTTATCGAATTTTCACCCAACCAAATCTGATTCAAGCCAAGATTTTGCAGTGAATGCAGTTCGTCTCGGAGTCTCACATAATCTTGGAAAATCAATCCGTGTGGCTTTTTCGATCGGGACTCTAAAAGAGAAGGATGAAAGAGGGTGGTTAAAGTAGGGTCGAGGGCGAGGATGAAAGATCGAATTTCGTGCTATACTTTCAAAGTCCGTTTGTGTCGTGACGATGAATCCTAGTTATTGCCTATCTGCTGTTGCTCTGTGATTCTGCGCTTCCTGACTTTTTGCGCGCACATTTTGTAACCGGCCCGAGGTGTTTCTTGCATCGATACAATAGTTCGATTTCTTTGGGTCACAATTCTCCCTTACGTGCCATTTAGGTAGTCTTCTGAACTGTGGGAAATTTGCATAATATATGTACGTTTGAAAATTTCACAATGGCAGTGGGGTTTGGACAAAGAAATTCGTATTGTAAGAACTCAAAGGATTATTGCAAAAATTCGAATGTTGTGGGAAAATATTACGACGACTAACGGTAAGGGGTAGGAAAGTTCCCAACTATGAAGACGTCATACATGTCAACTAAGAGTTCATTCACTTGGTACAAAGTGATATACAGGGGATGCTACAGAACAAAGGATTCGTTCTCCATTCACTGGCGTGGATCTAACTTGCAAACGTGACGAGAACCTGATTCATAGAATTGTGAATGACCCTCCGCCTTTGTCAAATGAATAATGAGTACAAAGCTTTGATTTTACGATCTCATACTCCCACATGAAATTTGATTGAGCATAAAATGTATCGACCCGACTAGCGATGGATGTTTATGCTGTAATGCCACATATCAATGAATAGTTGCGAATATTAATATTCAATATCACTATCGAGGGCTACTTTCACGAATCGCGTTCGTAAAATAGTTGATCAAGTTGCAGCTGAATTTATGAGCCCATGAATCATTTTCTCAGCATAGGAAGACGAAAGTGCTACATTTAGTCTCGGCAGTCTCGGCTGCGAACACGAAATTGGCATTTATTTGCGCTATGATGCTGAAAAATAGCATACGTCACTGTCTCGGCAGGATGTTTTGAGGCAAGGGGGATATTTTCCCTGAGTGCAACGAAGGGAAAAAGTATCCCCATGACCCAAAATCGTCAGACTTCACATTAAAAGTATAACATACTATTCTTTGTAGTTTGACAGAGGGTATTTAGCTTACAAATAAACGCACTAACTCGCAGATTCCAGGGAATGCGGGACACAAGTTTGGTTGGAACTCTGCGGTAGCATCTATTTTAGCGTCAAATGACGATATTCTGTCCCGCAGGGTATAATCTTCGAAAACTTCCAAGTTCCGTCTATGAGACTCCATTGTAGGTGCATTTATGTGTCAATTTCTAAGCACAAGATTCTACGAGCAAGCATGACACCACGGGTTAAAACTTCAGAAAGATTGACTTAAACAGTGAGGTTCTGCACGTTGTCTTTTGCTGCTAAAAAGGGAGTATTCCAAGAGTTTCAGCCGAATTTGCACATCACTCCCTGGATCCTCTTTGAGAGTGTAAAAATACTTAAGGGAGCTCCTTAGCCTCAAAACAGGGATGATGGCGCCATCTTGTTGTCAAATTCGTTTATTGTGAATATAAAATCAACCACACACCGGAGAGCGAAATGCGGTGTTCACCCACGTACGGGTAGTTATTCTGCACATTAAAAAAAAAAAATTCCATCGAGATTGGTGCAATTTTGAGAGAGTATAGTTCTGGCCAAAATCGCACTATCGTCAGAAATTTTCGCCACAGCTATTCGGGGTGTCAGGCCTGACTTTGGCGCCACCATTGAATATTTTGCAAACTGTCCGACTGCCAACATCTGACGTTCAAATTTCGGCGTGCTACTCAAACCTCGACTCAAACTGTATGAGCAAAGTCGGCAAAATGTATTATTTCAATTGCCCGATAACAGAATTGGACAGCAAAAGTTATTCGTATTGTCGGATACTTGAAATGAGACATTTTGCCGACTTTTTTACATACAGTTGTAGCGCGCCGAAGTTTGAAAGGCAAATGTGGGCAGTCAAACAGTTCGCAAAATACCCGGTAGTGGCGCCAAAGTTAGGGCTGACACCTCGAATACTCGCCCAATTTTGCACCGATCTTGATGGAACTTCTTCCAAAATGTGCAGAAAGACTATCCGCACGTGGGTAAAACACCGCATTCCGTTCTCCGTTGTGGGGTTGATTTTTTATTTACAATAAATCAATTTGATCACAAGATGGCGCCACTACCGCTGTCTTGAGGCTGTGGAGCGCCCTTAATAGCACGGTCGTTTTGATAGTGTAATCATGGCGAATTAAATATCCATATCATGGATTCGAAGCAAGCCTACGTTGAGGCCCGTTAAAGATTGTGAATTCTTAGAATCTCATTCTCTATGACTTCTTACGAATATTTAATCCAAGAAACAATTTTCCTCTATCAAAGCATGTATTCGTGATATCTCAAGGTCCAATTGACTCACCTTGAGATTGTCAAAGCTATTTTCTTCATGTGGATGAAGACAACTGCTATTGGACGGCACTGACTTCGATTCAATCTGTAATTAGAGATACACATGAACTCTTAAGATCATGGTCACTATTCCTGTTACCATGGTTGCTATTGTTTGAATTGAATAGCATAGAATGAAAATCGCTCAAAGATGATCATAATTTAGCCACGTATGAGTCACGTGTGTTTGACAACATTTAAATCCCACAATTTTCATTCAATAAAACATTCATCCAACCCATTACTTCAATTTGGGACCAATGAGATTCATAGCTTGATTTCTTTGCAATTTTTCGTGAATGACCTAGACAAAGTGCTTATGTTTTTCGTCAATATCTCCTCACCTTTTCCTTCATCTCTGCTGTAATTCATTTCACAACTCCACTTTTTTCTAGACCCGTTGGGGAATGTTGACTTGCAAAATTATTCTGTTATTATTGTAGAATTCGAATTCACCGATGATCATTAGCAAAATTTACAGAATTAGCTCCGCACAGGCCCTGGTAGGAATTCATCCTAATGTAACACATTATTAGCCATAAAGTGACCATTTTCAGCCAAAATTGGCCAAAAATAGCCATTTTATGTCTATTAATGTGTTACATCGAAGTAAATTTCTACCAGGGGGGTTTCGCCAGAAATACCCCCAAAAATCTGAAAATTGCGAGTATTTCGTCTGTGTGAATGATAATTAACACAAATTTCACAATATTCATAAAAGAAAGAATTACATATAAAATAATGTACCCAAACAGGTGCGGATGATTTGTAAAACCTTTGGAATATTTAAGTTCCGTTCATTTGATCTGAAATTCTACATGAAATCGTCAAAAAGCACAACGATCAAGGTATATGCCGCAAAATCGAAACATATGCAACTGACAATACGGCAAATCATCTGGAATTCTTGATTATGCGTCAGATGCACCCAGTTGAAAATCGACGAGTGATACACATGAAGCCGCAGGGAATGGAAATGAACTGACGTTAGTGCACGCAATAACGAAATTCGTCGATTCGAGCTTTCGTGTACTCTACCTCTATATAAACTCCCGAATCGGCTTGCGATAACAAACAAAAATCATCTAGATTGGAAAACGGCAATGAGAATTTGCCTGTGCGCAAATGGATCTATTGCAATTTCCCTCTCTTTTCCTTCTTAATCATTCCTTCTCCTGGTCTGGGTGAGATAAATTAAGACACGCCTAGGAGCATCGGGTTCATAGGATTTTGTTTTCAATCGTTTCTGTCACACTATGTTGAAGTAATAAATGCGAAATCAATTGATGAAAATTTTTTGGATCTCCGGTTGAGGCGTAGGCTTCATGGAGTTTTGAGAGTGTCATGACTCATACTCCATCACATTTTTATTAAAATTGCAGGTATATTTCGAAGAAAAATTACGACGCTAGAGAGTGACATCAAGGGCTTGTTGGAATTGACATATCACTAAGAAAAAGAAGATTGTTACAACTTTTCCCATACAGTATTGATGAGAATCTCATCTCACTCGCCTCCAAGTCATTCACGATTCTGGATGAGATAAAGATGATTCCAAATCTATTCATAAACATGCCCATCTGAATGATCCACCCATTTGTCTCCTTCAATAATTTCATTATGTCCATTCACAGAGATCAAAGCCTGTACTCTGTTATCGAGGATTTCTAACCATTGATGCATTGTTACAATGGATTGAGTGACAAAATCTGTACAACAAATCATTCATTAATTTTCTCGAAACCCTTCAATTTTGATTTGATGAACGGTCGACATCAGTGATGAATCTCGCATAATATGATTTTTTACATTTGAATTCAGTAAAGAAGGGATTATCATGTTTTGTCCTCTCCCTCGTCCATCATTGTCAGCGTATCCAGAGATTTAATAATCTTTCCCAACATATTTTGTACAATTATTCACTCTGTCGAAAGATGTTGTATAAGTTGCGATTGATGTTATCATGCAGTAATTCGGTACACGCCTCTTAATCTCATGGTAAACTTGATACAATTTGTAGTCTGTACAAAAATTCAAGCAGTTTATATCGCCTCAAGTTTGCTAACAGTTTCCTCGTTACCCACAAAATTGCACTCTCGTCTTGATAAATTTTCCCAACTACCGTTTGAATATCGGCTAACAACTTCAAAGTTTCAAGATTCGGGACAAAGTTGCTCGAAAACGCCATCATCTTGCCAACGGCAATATAGAGAGAAACCGGACGCATATTTCATGCATATCCAAAGAGCTTTTCGAAGTATTGCTACACCCTCCCGTACATAATATTACATCTCACCTACACACAAACACACACACACACACACACGCTCAAATTCAAGTCCGTCACGTACCAAGAGCCAAGAACATACATATCATTCGGGACTTTGGTCAAAGTTTTATAAGCAAAATCCATTCCTAAAGCCAATTCTCTACCAAGTATGAGGAACACCTCTGAACAGCTGCGGCATAAAGACGCTGCTGCACGGCTGCTTCATCTCGTCAACGGAAATGAGAAAAGTATGCGTATCGAAATCGAAGATGAGAGCAGTTTCTCAAAGTGGAACTCCCCCAACGGTTGCTAGACTACATATCTATACGACAATGAAGCTTGCAAGCTTGCAAGCATCCAAAAATGTAATATATGCATACGGATATACTCATGAATTTATGTACATATACGTGTGCGTGTGTGTGGGAGCTTCGGTGAGCGAGAAGAAGACCGACAAAAAATATAAGGAAAAAAGTACCATGCCAGGGAATAGAGCTTAAAAGCTACGACGTCCCGGAAGGACTTGATGAATTTAAATTATTTTTCGACGACGACGAAGCCTCGCTCAAGTACATCTCAGCTACATAGATATATGAGAGATAATGGTTCCCGATTCATACCTAAAAGAACCATTTTACACAAGCTTGAAGAAATATAGTACTTAAAAAATCGCGACCCTGCATACATCTATAGGTACACATGACCAAAACGCGAGCAATTTTTCAATCACGTTCGTACGCTGGCCGGATGAGAGATGTGAAGTATATCCCGCTTATATGATCGATCGCTTCATTGTTCCGGTGCGCGGGACATCGTCGTTCATCTTCGTACATTTCGATTTTAGAGCCAAAAATGCCGGATGTATGTGTACTAAACTCGCGAGTGATCTGCACAATACAATAGCTGAAACGCGATGCGGTTTCAGGTGAATGATCGTTTCCAGAATGGAAAAGAATGAAGAAAAAAATGGAATAAATGGAACGAAAGATTACTTTAGCGTGACTATCTAAATAGGTTAATTCTGGTAGAGTTGGCGCTAGGCGAGCTCATTTTGTATGTTTCGGGTCGAGTTTCAAGTGGACGCATTAAATGCGAATGGATGGCCACATTAAAATTCATGCTTTTTGCACTTCTTGTGCTCCCCGTATCGCTCTTGAATGTGATTCAGTGTCAAATGATGCCTCTATATGGGTACATCATTCATGATTAAATTGCACTTGCGAATCTTCATCTACGCAAAAGATTTCTTTTTGGATGGAAATGATTGCATCTCCGGTTTTATTTTTGCTCGCTCTCGTAAATAGCTTGGAGATTAAAACGGAAACTGCATCCTCGCTATAGCACTCTGCGGAAAGTTATAAAGTGTGGATGCGCATCTGTTCGTGCGAGTTTTAGAATAACAAGATGAAGCGGAAACCACTGCTAACGAATTTAGAAGTCTGCTTTCACAACTTAATTTTGGCCAACACAGTATTCGTGGTATCTTTGTCACTATGAATTTGCACGTGTATGCACACTTAATGAGACAAATATTTCGAGTAATTTGTAGTGAGCTGACGGTAATGAAGTTCCACGGATTATAATTCAACCAATATCTTCAGTGGAGACAAAATATCTGAAAACCAGTATGTGCCTGTCGATTCCACTCAAGATACAGAGTGTAAGTGTGTATGAGTGAAATTCAATTCATTGATGCTGATCAGAATATTCATTGATTCTGTGTGAGATATAACACTTTTTCAGCGGGATGAGAGTTTCAATATCTTACTCTAAGAAATCGTATTAGATTCGTTCCTTTCGATGGCAATGCTCACCCTTTATCGCGAAGAATTGTTCATGCACAACGATTGAAAATATCCAGACCCTTTCGTCAGCTCGTTGGAAAAGTTTGTCGCAAAAGGTAAGGAAATCGATTACGTGAGATCCACCAGTCGCTCACGCGACAGTAAATTCATCAAGTAATGGAGCTGACGCTATGAAATATTATGATATAAATGAGCACCCTTATTATAAGACAAAATTGAGAGAGGTTAGAACTGAGAATACACTACCGGTCAAAAGTCTGAGGACACCTGGGAATCAGACTGATGATTTTCGGAGTTGGATATCTCAGAACCTGTTGGTCGTAGAGAGCTCTGCGTGGTTGCATTTCGTAGCTCATATCGAGCACTTTCAAATCTATTTTCAGTATTTTTCGTCCCGCGTATTATACCGGAGACACACGAGTCAGAAGAATGCCTTTTTTCGCAATTTTTCAGGCTAGGTACGAACGCCCGCCGATTTTGGAGAGATTGTTGGATCGCTACGAAACCTATGACATCTTCAAGCCCATGAAAAAACCTTTAAAATCCGTTTTTAGACGTCTCCCAAAGTGGTTCTGGTTCCGAGATATGACTGATTTTGCTAAGGGTGTTTGTATCTCAAAAAATCACACGGTAATCCAAAAATGACGAGAAACAGCCCGTTTTGAGGCATCTGACCCTCATTTCTGCAAGAGTTTGACTCAACATCGAAATTTCCAAAGGAAATCAAAACTACCGACCTTGAACTGGGCTGTTTCTCATCATTTTTGGATTATCGTGTGATTTTTTGAGAGACAAACACCCTCAGCGAAATCAGTCAGATCTCGAGTCCAAAACCACTTTGGGAGAAGTTCAAAAACGGATTTTGAAGGTTTTTTCATGGGCTTGAAGATGTCATAGGTTTCATAGCGATCCAACAATCTCTCCAAAATTGGCGGGCGTTCGTACCTTGCCTGAAAAATTGCAAAAAAATCCATCTTTCTAACTCGTGTGTCTCTGGTATAATACGCGGGACGGAAAATACAGAAAATAGATTTGAAAGTACTCGATACGAGCTACAAAATGCGACCACGCAGACCTCTCTACGACCAATAGGTTCTGAGATATCCAACTCTGAAAATCATCAGTTTGATTCCCAGGTGTCCTCAGACTTTTGACCGGTAGTGTATATATATATATACAGTATGTGTCGGAATAGGTGTACATACCGCAACTGGGGTATAGATGGGATTTTGTAATTTCGTTGGGAAATATCAAAATTTCTTGTAATAGCTCTCATTTTTTGTAACTTTTAATTGAAAATGCCTTTCAAATCATTACATTTGTGATGCTTTGAAGGGGGTGCCAACTTCGCACGCGTGTAGATTTACCCTTAATCATTACATAACAAACAAGCGTCTGCTGTGTAATGATTAGAGTGAGGGCCATCGAGGTTAAGCTACGATCCTTATCGTTTTTCTGTAAAGGATAATAAAATTATTACTGTTTTGCGGTAATGGTGGTGACGAGAGTGATTGCAAGTGCGCGAGTGTTGATTTTTTTGTGGGCGTGCGGGCATCGGTTTAGCTGCGGATTAGGCTCGGAGCAAATGATGCAGATCCTCAACATTGGATGCCATCATCGTCGTCCACGTGTTGCAGACGGCCTCCCCTAGAAAAGAGCTTCTGCGTCCTGGCTGTGATTTGTACGACAGATTCTCTGTTGCGACACAATTCTCAAAATTCATTCAGCACACGCGACTGATCACTCCCGTGGCGTTTTTGTGCGGGCATCCGCTCAGTCATACACAAGTCCTGTGCCGTTTTCAGAAGTGCAATACTCGCGTATGCTAATGAGAATGTCTCTCGCGTGCGCTAAGCTTCAATACTCAATTTTAGCGTACGCTAAAGTCGCCTTTCGCGTGCGCTACTATGCAGAGTTTAATTTTCGCGTACGCTAATTCCCTGGAAGTATACACCATGAATTGTAGCGCACGCGAAAGGCAACTTCAGCGTACGCTAAAATTGAGTAATAAGCTTAGCGCACGCGAGAGATATTATTATTAGCACACGCGAGTATTGCACTTCTGAAAACGGCACAGGACTTCTGTATGACTGAGTGGATGCCCGCACAATAACGCCACGGGAGTGATCAGTCGCGTGTGCTGAATGAATTTTGAGAATTGTGTCGCAACAGAGAATCTGTCGTACAAATCACAGCCAGGACGCAGAAGCTCTTTTCTAGGGGAGGCCGTCTGCAACACGTGGACGACGATGATGGCATCCAAAGTTGATGATCTGCATCATTTGCTCCGAGCCTAATCCGCAGCTAAACCGATGCCCGCACGCCCACAAAAGAATCAACACTCGCGCACTTGCAATCACTCTCGTCACCACCATTACCGCAAAACAGTAATAATTTTATTATCCTTTACAGAAAAACGATAAGGATCGTAGCTTAACCTCGATGGCCCTCACTCTAATCATTACACAGCAGACGCTTGTTTGTTATGTCATGATTAAGGGTAAATCAACACGCGTGCGAAGTTGGCACCCCCTTCAAAGCATTACGAATGTAATGATTCGAAAGGCATTTTCAATTAAAAGTTACAAAAAATGAAAGCTATTACAAAAAATTTTGATATTTCCCAACGAAATTACAAAATCCCATCTATACCCCAGTTGCGGTATGTATGTCGCAGGCTCTTGTTGAAATCAGCCTTTTCGTGAAAATCCTAGGCTCTTCATGAAGAGCCGGCCGATCGTGTCAGCGCTGATCCCTTTCACTTTGTTACACGATCGGCCTAGCCTTTTCGTGAAAAGGCTGACTCGTCCAGCCTTTTCATGAAAAGGCCAAGTCGGGCTAGGCCCTTGGTGTACAGATGGTCAGAGTCATCGCAGTACCGCTGTCGAGCAAAGTAAGTATCGCAAAGCTGTCGAATTAATTGAACTTCTCACAATAATATTAAATTGAATAATCCTATGAAAATTGATCGATGGAATCGGCTTGCTCAGATATGACTTCCAAAGGTTAGCCCATTAAAACTGAAATGAAAATGTATATTGTTGCTCGGTGTGTGTGTGAAAAAACTGACTCTGATCTCATTTAGTACAAAGCTACATCAATCGAAGATTTCAAGACTATCAAATATCTAATAGTCAATCAATTCACGTGAAAATTTCGTCATCTAAAAATCATTCTATGATTTGAAAAAATTCAATTCTAACTATGGGCGCCACACTCGAGCCTACTTAGTGCTGATAAGAATTGACATAACTGATCAACTATTAGATATTTGGTACGCTTCGTAGTCTTCGATTGATGTAGCTTTGTACTAAATGAGATCAGAGTCAGTTTCTTCACACACACCGAGCAACAATATACATTTTCATTTCAGTTTTAATGGGCTAACCTTTGGAAGTCCTATCCGAGCAAGCCGATTCCATCGATCAATTTTCATAAGATTATTCAATTTAATATGATTGTGAGAAGTGCAATTAATTCGACAGCTTTGACTGCGATACTGACTTTGTTCGACAGCGGTACTGATGACTCTGCCCATCTGTACACCAAGGGCCTAGCCCGACTTGGCCTTTTCATGAAAAGGCTGGACGAGTCAGCCTTTTCACGAAAAGGCTAGGCCGATCGTGTAACAAAGTGAAAGGGATCAGCGCTGACACGATCGGCCGGCTCTTCATGAAGAGCCTAGGATTTTCACGAAAAGGCTGATTTCACCAAGAGCCTGCGAAATGTACACCTATTACGACACATATTGTATATATATTCTTGCCAAGTAAAAATTTTTTGTATTTGTTCATAGGAGACATTCATTTGAATCTAGGAACATTTGATCTTTGCTGAGCTAGGTGACTGAGAAAAAAAATTATTGAAATCGAATAAATATATTTATTCATAGAAGATTTAACTGATTCGAAAACTAATTTTTCAGGAACAAATGAGGTTTCATACTTTCAAATAATCATTTATTCATATTTACAATAGAAATGTACTCAATTATCAAATTACCGGAATCAGAAAAGTTGTATTTAATGAGAAAGAATATTTATTCAAACTGAACATACATCCTCCGAATTAAAGAAATTGAACCATCGATTCTAATAATCCAATTTCTCCAAATCAAATAAATCAACTTGAATAAATATGTATTGATATTTGATGAGTTATTTCATTAAAATCAATTGATACGTATTCAATCAGAGGGAACATCAACACTTACATATATTGCACTAGATTTGGATAAATATTTATCTCATTCTATGATTGATTCAATGAATTCCAAGAACCAAAGTCTCATTTTGATAATATGGATTTCGGATGGAACTAGTGACAATTGTTAATAATCGTGAGAATTATTGATCCACCAACTCAAGAGAGTAATTTGAATGTATATTTATCTGATGTGAATAATCTTTCCATGGTTGGCTAACAAGCCATGTGAAATAGATTTTGCTTTTGGTTATCTATGATATTCCATATGAATGAATATTTCTTTGAAATGAATTTTATCTCATCGTTCTGAAGGAATATTTATTCATTTCGAATATCATTCATTCATTTGAGCATCGCAAATCGTTCAAATGCGTTACTTACGATAAAATCATCATCAGATTTCATCAAATATTATTCCGGATTTGATGAATATTTATTCATTCCGAAGAAATGCGTTCATTCATTTTGAATAAATGTTTGCCTAGGAGGATATGAAAGTATATTTATTCGAATCAGAAAAATTCTCTTCAAAATCGTTCAATTTTTTTTCTCACTGTATCAAAGGCCATTGTTTCATTGATCAGCATCTCCACCAGACCCGGATCGCTAATTTCTCATTTTAATCAATCTCAGATCTCGAGATACAAGATAGTAAAATAATAATATTAGTCCTCTACTGCCGAGTTTACGTATTCAATATCATGGATTCATCCACTTTTGTCGTAGAATTTCTATTTAGGTATGAAGATTTCTCTCCACGTTAATCGAGGAGTTCCACGTTAAAATTGTGTACTATCCAAGGCGAGCTTTTGCACTCATTTCAAATCTGGTGGGCAATTGGTATTTCCTTAATGGGATTTTTTCTTTACATTATTTCAAAAAAGTTTTTTGCGAATCCAGTAACAATTCATCGTAAATTCAGTGAATAACTGGATGAGAATACGTGCATCAAGTACTTCCCCATAGTTCACATTGACACTAAGATGTTGCGACGTGTATTATGCAAAGATTTTCACTTGATGTCCATGAGCTTGCTTCAATGAAAGTCCTTGCTCCTCACATACAGTCGCAAATTCTGGGAACTGGAAGCCTCTAATCACGCGCGCTAACTCTCGCTCATATTATACTTATATGTTTCTCGACTCTATACTTCAGGGATCCCGCTTGCAAATTTGAATATTTGAATTCCGTATTCAAGAGGAGCTTATCGCATTAGAATTTCGTCCTACATCATCATCAATACAGAAAGTGTGCATCATTCAGGTGCATCAGGTGCTCTTACTCGGTCTTTCGAATTTTCCAGATAGTTGCCCTTCCTGAGGTTCTCTGCCAGAGCCAAAAGATGCAAGACGTTAGTGAAGTTTCTTGTTTGGTTCCCTTCTCATGAATAACACAAAAACGAATACGTTGATGAAAAATTCGTTTGAACGTAATCCTCTTCCAGACTCATGCTTCGAAAAATGGCCAGAATTTTGCTTGGATGACTATACATTGTGACTATCAGCACTTCCATTGAGAGACTGGGTTGTTGCAATTTCATAGCGTCCCCAAAATGTAGCCTCACATTTTAACTAGTAGGACTGATCGTCAGTTTGGGAATTCAGAATTTGAGGCGTCAGTCAGAGCATGAGTTATCCAGTTACAATTACATTTTTTGCCGGAAAAAAACTCTTTTTCGGATCGTCAGTGATTCTGAATAACTCAACTCTGACTGAGGAGTGAGATTACTACACCCCATTCTGATTCAAAATTCCTAAATCAACGAGGTTAAATGTGTGACTTCGATCATTTGGAGTAGGTAAAAATATGATCAATGAGGTAACATTTTACCTGTCCATGTAAATGAAATTTGAGAGCACGTCACCGTTTGATTCACCAAGGCTGCCCTGAAACGAGTACTGAAGGATGAATTGAACCTTCTCGACTGTGAGTAAAGTGTCCATTCAATCAGCCAGTTGACGTGAAAATTCAAGCACTCACGAATGTTCTACCAGCTCTTTCAATGTACTAACACGAACTTTGAGATCGATAGAACTATAACTCATTTTTCGTCTAACTACAATGCATTTTAATTGGAATGGGATACTGATCAGCTCCATCGCTCTTATTTTCATGTGATAATTAAGCACGTCAGTTAACTTGGTTAGATGAAAGCTAGATTGGAAATGTCTGATGCGCCTGTAACTGGGAACAACTTCGATGAAAACCCTTGAATTTTCAAGGCAGTGATGGTTTTTATTCACAAATCGATCTTCTACTGAAAAAGTCCATCTAATCGATCAAAATAATCAGTTCCATCTCATAACTAAGTCCACCTTAAAACACTCTATTTTTTCGTGTAACAAGGTGTCACTATCAGCTTGTACCATCGACAGTGAGCTTTATTGCTGAGCGTGAGTTCCCTTCAAATTTCAAAATCTAGCATCGAGGAAGGGAGATCGATCGAGCCCCTCTCGGTTATATACTACTCATTCTCGTAGTCTCGGACTTTTTGAGTGACGCGTAATCCTGATGTAATCCAATGCTCGCAACCGCGCCACTGTGCATGCAACGTGGCAATAATTACAGCCTCATCGGACCAACAAGCTCGCCTTGGGCTATGTATAAAAGGTGTATGCATGCGGTTGGCAAGACTGCAAAGGTCACGCTACCCACCGATGTTGCCATAAATTCATATTTGAACCATATATTGCTCGCTGCGGAAATGCAATTAATGTGAGTATGATAGAAAAAAAGTGCCAAATGGAGTAGTCCGTTGGCCTGGAGGTCGTATGCAAAGAAACAGGTGCATTCAAAACTCAAAAATAAGGAAAACTAGTGCACAAAAGAGTTCAGGGAATTATTATGAGTCTGTTGCGAGAAATGAAACCACTGAGACATTTTGAGTGAATATATTGGATCAGACTGGTGGTCAACAATTTCACTCAGATAGGCTCAAACGTCGGGGCCCACAATTTTTTCACCAATCAGTTTATACCGATTCATATCTGCTCAAATAATATTCGCCAAAGCAATTCTGCGTTGCGGTTGAGTTTGTCAAGGACATGAATGATAAGTGAGGAAGAAGTTTACCGCCATATAGTTGCATCATGCGGAAAGTGAGTGTCAAGATCCCGATCAACCGAAAATCACGAAAAACCGCCTTGTGAGTGAAAATCTTGATGATGGGGACAAGATTGATCGTCGTGGCTGCAGTTTTTACATGCAAAGATCATTGATGATTCAAAGGGCTCATACATTAGACTGGATCGGACGGATAACCTGTAAGTGAATTTCAGATTCTTACCAAAACTAGCAATATCGTCGCTCGCTAACGCTCGCTCCGTTCTATGTTATGCAAATACGCAGCAATCAATTGCCCAAAGATGTCATATAAAAGAGTCATTGTCGTACTTAAATTTGAGGAATATAAGCGTTCAATGATAACGTATGTGAAGTCATTGAAAAGAAATGAAAAAAGGGACACGCCTCGCCTCGAGGTGCGATAGGTGTCAAAACAATGCCGGCGAAATCCGACGACTGGGTGCTTTTCGGGAGTTCTTACATATGAAGAATCCGCTTCCACCTAAATCGTATAGCTTGATATTTTCAAATGACGAGCAAATTGATTTTTCTCCATATAATTAACACGGAATGAAGGGTATCAGTTAGGCTACAAAACAACGTATTTGGTTTATAATTCGTGAAAAACCTATAGTAATTGTCCTGGTAGAGTCACTCAATTGAAAAAAGAATATATTGTGCTTATTCAGTGCTTACTCAGGCAAACTTAGTCTATCTTTCAGGGAATCTAACAATTTAGAGCTTTTTCAGATAAGGGTAGTCGATCTAAGGGAAAAATCTAGTGATTTTCCAAGTAAAGTTAGTCGATTTAGAGACGATCTAGAGCTTTTTCAGATAAAGTTAGTCCATCTAGGGGATGATCGAGTGTTTTTTAAGGTAAGGTTAGTCAATCTAGGGGAGAATTCAATGATTCCGGACGATAAATGGTCACGCAGATTAAAATTCAGGAATTTGTACATTCGTACGCTTTAGAATATGATATTTTATATAGACATTCTTCTAACATTTTGATTCAATGAGATTTTTTCTCAAAATTTTATTAATCAGGGCTACACATTGGGAGATGAGAAATATGTTATAACATGGTACTCATTCAGTTTGAAAGAATACAATGTAGGCCGTGTTGAAAGTACAAACAAATATATCAGCAAAATTAGGATCACTATAACGTAATGGAAATAGTTATTGAAGTCATAATCCCTTCGGTCATTCATCACAACCACCACGCATCACATCACACCCTCAACCATCAAGCACATCTCATCAATTGACGTTTCCATCATCTCTCGATTCTACATTTCTATCATTCTATCACTCATCATTTATTCCCCACATTCACCAATACACATACAACCATCAGAAAATCTCATCTCATCTCTCTACTTTTTCATCATCTCATTACTCATCATTCATTCATCGCATTAGCCAATACACATTCAAACACCAGACAATCTCATCCTATCACAGTGATGATGCCGCTAGCCGCATCATCATCATCATCATCATCATCACATTTTGTTATACACGTCTTTCGCAATTTCAGTAAGTTTCTTCAATTGACAAAGCAGTTGAAACTTTATTGTGAGCAGTGAATAATTAGATCATCGCTCAGATGGGACCAACAAAATTTACCTCCATTTTCCAAAAGTGATTCGGATAGAGACCGTGATCTGGACTTACGCGTGCCATTTCTTGGTAGCAAAGGAAGTAGAAAAGGGCATCCGTGTCACTTGGTTGGGTGTGCTATAGTTCCGTTCCTCAAGCTGGCACGATTCAGGCTGTGAATTCTGTGGTTTTCCGTGGAATAAGCAAATATATGTCGGATCTAGAATTAATTTCGTGGATCATTTAGATGCACAGGATATGCAGCTAGTATTCATGAAGAGGACACTACCCCAAGCAATTGACAGCAACGCCCAAGTGACGTGGTGTCTGTGTATCGACCACAAAAATGGTTGAATTGGGGTTGAACCGATGAAACTGCGTCAGAGTCAGTAAAATAATCTAAACTGATCTCATTTGGGTCGATTGATTTCAGTGAAAACAATTCTCAAGCAGGGCATGAAATACATGTAAGAGATACTCATTGATGATCTTCTTGTGTTTTGAAATGTTCACAGAACTATCGGATGAAACAGTTTTACAGAAAAGTGATCGTGTAAAGTGATCAGAAAATAGTGAGGCTTATCTTCGATTGTTTTCCTTAGGGCAAGAATATTCAGATCAGATTGCAAAGCCACTGAAATTTTCCTTCGCGAAAAATCTCCTACGGTGACTGGTGATTCGAATGAAGAAAATCCCTCCCCCTTCTCGGGTTGCAGTCAGCTGATTCTCTGCTCAATGGAGGAAATTCCCGACCAATCAGCAAACTGGAAGAAGTAAACCTACAAGTTTTGGTCCATTTTGCTTTCTTAAAGGGTGATGACAGATAAAGCGCTTCCGCCACGATTTTGCGCCACGCCACGACGCGCTATCGCACGCCACGACCCAAAAATTCATTCCAGCGAACCCGACCATCGATGGACTGCATTTTTTGTTACAGTACCAGTCGTTGATTACGAGAATGAATCGAATCCATCGCTGGTCGGGTTCGCTGGAATGAATTTTTGGGCCGTGAAGTGCGATAACGCGTCGTGGCGTGGCGCAAAATCGTAGCGTAGCGCTTTATCTGTCATCACCCTCGTGGTCTTGCGCGGAGCCTTGTGGTTGTGCGGAGTTTTTTGCTTGAAATTGTTTCGTTTCCTTCAATTTTCCTCCGTTCCATATTTTTTTCCGACAAATGAGGATCATTCCATCTTATTCTAATCGACGAGGTCTAACGATTAGTGCCCCCTATACATGACCCCCAACACATGCACCATTCGCGAAAAATCCTTTTAAATTACGATGTGCACATGTCGTATTTTTGTCGTGTCTTTGTGTTCGTTGTCTTTCGATGAACATACAACCACTTCTAAACCCTTTTGACCGGTCCGCATGAATTTCCGGGGGTTCATCTGTTGAGTGTGGTGGTTTAATTGACTCATGATTATCTTATCCGAATTCGAGCCATAGTGACGAATTAGTTGGATTTTTACATAATTCATTCCGCCCCAAGTTCCACATGCTTCCTTGCACTGTTGGTCTAAACATCGTATCACTCCTCTCTCCACTCTCTCTCCGTATGGAGGAGCGCCACAAGCGTGGATTTTTTCAACTTTGGAATGGTGGTAACATCGGCATAGAGTAGGAGGACTACCAATTGATCTCTTCGAAAGAGGCGTGATACAATTATAATTGAACTTCACTAGGTGAGTTCGTCCAATTTTTCAATCCGTCCCCCTATTTTGACAATAACGATCTTCCCATTCACCTCTCCTATAGCATTTGAAATCTCTTTCGCGTTTCCACCGATCGTCTTGAAATTTCGAGGGACTCTTGAACATTAGTGAGTGGTGAGCGCAGTTTATTTTGAGCTCATTTCATCGATTAGCTCGTCACCCTCAATAACTTTTATGGGGAAAAATGCAACTCCTCCTTCGAATTTTATTACGTCTCTCAACATAAATCCCCAACCATTCAATTGATAACCATCACATTCAAACCACTGTTTCCACTTACTTCATCAAACATGATCCTACATTTGAAGCTTCATACCCACTTCAATTCTCCTCTTACTCATCCGATATTCAACACCTCATTTTTCAATTACTTTTATGATATTCATTTTTTTCCCATATCTTCCTCTACAACTCGTTCATCTCACTTCCAATGACCAAAAGACATACTTTTCCGGCATTCTGACTCGACTGGTTGATGCCAAATTTTCTTGGAATTCGTCAAACATGTTTCAAATGACGATTTTCTCTTCTAACCAAAAACTCCTTTTTAATCATATTCAAATTGACTGTACCAAAATTCCGTCTGAACCAATTCATAGGAATTACCAAAACACTCTAGTTCAGGTTTCATAAATCCCTAGCAGAAACTCTCCAGAATGCTACTCATAGGGAATTATTACAAAATATAGGAAATCATTAGAGGTCGAAATGCTCATGGTGGAATTCGTGATAACTACTGTGAAGAGGCATTCTTCTGATCACTATTAGCACCGTATCTATGGAGAAAGATGTAGTGACAGAAATCTTCAAAAGTGCTGGATACAACCAAAAAGATATTCCTCCAGATATTCGTATGCCAAATTGGCATACTTATCTCTCATCATCAACATCTTCATATTTTCACACGAAAGTTCGACTCGCTTCTAGCATCCAGGGAAATCAAGCCACCTGTGAGAATGATTAGTCTTGCTTTACGAAGCAGAACCGTTGCTCTGAGTGAAACATACGGTGTAATCGGCTTTGCTAACGCGAATCTAGTGGCTCACCGAGTAGACACAACCTACATGAAAGTCATGCATGTTTCAGCAGAATTTTCACCAAATTATACCGTTATTTTCACCGAATCATACCGTTAATCGGAGTCACTTTGAATGGGGGATGATGTGGAATATT
This sequence comes from Eretmocerus hayati, assembly GCA_029851415.1. Lineage (NCBI taxonomy): Eukaryota > Metazoa > Arthropoda > Insecta > Hymenoptera > Aphelinidae > Eretmocerus > Eretmocerus hayati. The sequence continues at coordinate 139,762,022 of CM056742.1, forward strand.
TTGTAACTGTGCATGAATGAATTCCACCCAGAGCAGGAAGTTAATTTCACGCACTCTCCACCAGACTCACACTCCACAACTTTGCGCACAAAGTTGCGAAAAAAATTTTTCGCTTCATAATTATGCTTTTCAATCACAATTGCTAGGGACTGCTTCATCGGTACAAAATTCTGTCCCAGCAAGCGACTATCAAGCAAATTAGCTCTCTTAACTTCTCCGAGTGAGATTTTCCACTCGGATTCCGAGTGAAAGTCCATTTCACTCGGTAAAGAGTCAGATATCGAAAAAATCAAAAATTTCACTCCGAAGTTCGAGTGAAATTTCACTCGGATGCAAGAGTGAGACGCTCAAATCAAATTTTAGGTTATGTTTTACCGAACGTTTGTTACTGATGGATCAATGCGTAGCTCACAAAGAGAAAAATAGTAGATTTCCTACAATATTCCTTGAAAAACTGAGCTAAGAAATGTCAATATCCTCTTCCATAAGTTTTATATAAATGCATGTACAGACCAATATTATATCATATTATGTATAAATTAATTAACCCTATGAATATAGAAGCAATGCCCTGTTACCGGGGAAATGCAGGTTTCACTTTTGTTATTTCTTCACCCGAAACCATTGCTAGTTTTCATATTTTCATTTCCACTTACAACACGTATAAAGTTACACGGTGCATCATTCACATAACAGATTGCTATGGACCTCAGATGTTAACAGCAGCAGTAGCCCAGTGGAGAAACAGTCCGACTTACAATCAAGACAACCGAGTTCGATTCCCCGCACTTCTTATATAACAAAATTAGTGAAGAGACCATGGCGCTACGGGCGTGATAGATTTTTTTCTTTTCTTCCAACCTTCGGATGATTAATAATAATTTATTAATTTCATAGCTCGCAACGTATTGATTGAACGAAAATATTCAGTTTCGGCTGAATAACATTTGGATTCACTCGGATTCCCCGAGTGAAAAATCTCACTCTTTTTTCTGAGTGAAACTCACTCGGTACCGAGTTGCCACGATTTCACTCCGAACTCCGAGTCAGAACTCACTCTATCCGAGTGAGATTTCACTCGGAAAAGTTAAGAGAGAGTGGTAGAACCCTTGCGCACTCCTATTTCGCCGACTCCCAGAATTCAAACAAGTGTTCGGAGTTACCCCGTATGTTCCAATTAACACCGGTGGACGATATTCAATTCTTGATTATCCATTGCTATGGTGTCATTATGCATGGATCCTACCGAATTCACTCAAAAATTAGGATACACCCAATCGAACTATAATACTGACACGAAAATCTGATAACATTGCTCACTCAATTGGAGATGATTCACGTGAACACTTTGCGTTTGCCTTTCGAATCTGTCGTCTTGAAATAGATTGTAATCATGAATTCCAATTTGCAGTCGTGTTTGCGATCTTCGGTGTGAATACTTAATGCTCGAGAATACATTTCAAGCTATTGAATAGCTCACAAAAGGGGCAACCAACTCCACTTGCAGAATCGGATGCAAATATTCAGCAACAAGATCTCTTCACCATCTTCAGTTATATTATACAAGGAATTTTGTCATCGAGCAATTGAGCATTCCTAGATTCAAAACAAGAATATCATGCCCAGCGCCTGAGAACTTCATTGTAATCGTAGCGTAAATCATATCTCCACCAGTCACCCCAATTAAATCAGGTAAAAGTCATATTATCAGCAATCACCTCCTCAAAATTCTACCATAAGTATTGTACATAAGCGATCTCAATTTATCCTGACATGAATCTTCTAAAATCATAATTCAATAAACAGAATGAAGTTCATCATCATTGTTGTGATTTCTGCTTCGTACATACTTATTGAAGCTGAAGAAACAACCTCGGCCTCTCTATTAGGTGAGTCAAGCTTCTTCTTCCCACGATGTCAGTTTTGGGCATTTAATTCATCAACCAACATCTCAACGATCATATCCTGAACGGCAATTGACCATTGAATCGGTTTTCAAGCTCGAGGTTGATACAGAAATGAAAATTAGTCCTATAATTCAAACTTATCAATCTCATACATTTAATGGGTGAATCCACCGTTTCTTCGAGTCAATTGATTACTGAGCTTAGGTGGCAATTGCAGTCTGGAAAAATGTCGAACAACGATCTCCGAGGCTCAATTTTTATAGATGCTGCATCGCAGAATAATTCTTTTATTTTTGATCATTTATGTGAGAATGCTCCTCTGAGTGAGTAAATCTGCAACGAACTTGGTGATCTTATAGAAGCGCCGGTTTGAAAGACCAGAGATCGTGGAATCCAAGTCCCGCGCAATGATATATTTCTTTTTTTTTATCGGTCAATCTGCAAATGAGATATATGTAGAAGAATCCAGAAATATGAGAAATCCCCTGGTGATGTTGCCACTATGAAAGCGGAGCCACGAAGGACGTTGTTTGACATTTGTTCAAATTGCGATCTTTGCCTGAACACGGCGATTGAGTGTCTCGACAAAACTATGGTTTTATTCATGAACGAATCAATGAGATTTGACTCTATCGTACACCGGCAAATCCCAGAAAATTTCAATTTCAGGACAAAAGAATTGAACCTTTGAATCTTGAGACACAATTTCCAACTTTTTATTGTAGCATGATTTCGCTCCGTGCTTGGTGAGAGCGCTGCCTAGCGGCCTCTCCCGCAAACGTTGCGAGCGTTTGCATGGGCAAATTCTGGAAGAGAAGATACACGCACAATACAGCAGTGTATTTCCATTCTACCAGGAAAACTGCTGCAACAACTCGAGGACGCTATGCGAGAAAGTTGTAGTGCCACTAATAACAAAAAGATTGAGCGCTTGTTAGCCCCAATCGGAGCAAAATTCGGACAGTTTTAGTCATCGAAACTTCTGAAGCGGGCGTTGCGGCCCAAATGACGGATGGCGGTGGCGTTTGGAGCAGACGAGCCGGCCGAGTTTTCCTATGCACTCAGCACGGGCGACTCGATGCTTAGACTTCCACTAGCCCCAGTTGCCTCAATTTTGATCGAATCAAGATACACAACAACTCGGAAAATTTGTCATAGAAAACTCTACAACTTTGTCGCTCACTATCCACGGGTTTGGTACGCAATTCCCTATAGGTATTTTCTTTTTGAACGTGTACGCCGTATGCTGCAGTATTACTCATTCTCCAGTTCTATGCGCAGGCTGAGTCGCGCTTTGCTCATCATGGGAGCCTCGGTCGATTTTTTGAACCGCAAAACGGCGTGGCACGAAGCGAATTCGTTTCATTCTCTTGACAAGTTAAGACTGGGTCATCGAGCAGGATTGAATCTAAGATTTAGTAATGAATTTTGAGGTGTCAAAAAGGCAGTTCAATATGATTATGACATTGATCAATATTCATACAATATCCATTGAACTGTAGAAGGATAGATCTTCACCTGATCTTTTAGTAATCTTCGACTTGCAATCCATTCCAAAGATGCACCAGATATGGGTGAGGATGGGGCGGGGCAGTGAATTTGGGACCACTGCAATGGGAAGGAAGAACGTTTTTGTTTTGACTTTTCGATTTCATGAAGAAATTCCAAGAGGTAAAAGCATCCAGAAGTATATGAGCATGTCCAATGCTCCATTCCGTACGCCTGAATCGAACGCGCAAAATACAGTCTTGCGGTTCTCCAGTTCCAATTTATCCATCAGATACTTTGAAAATCGTAGATTGGGACCTCTGTAGTCTTGCATTTTCCGCACTCGTATGAAACAGAGCCAACCAGTAAATTTTGCAGAAGTAGACTTTTTCGAAAAAATGTACACCGAAACCAAGAATTAATATTATTTAATACTTTGGGGTATCGGAAGGAAGCATCAGACATCAATCTTCTTCAAGAAAACAATGGCGCCGAATGGAGGGAATTCACTTATATCTAGCGAAATAGAACGAGTAACATTCCAGGCTAAGAAATGTCACCAAAACGTGCTGTATGATATAACTTTGCTCACATGGATCCCAACCGAGGATCACTGCGGCGCTCCCCATGCGTGAGGATCGAACGAAGGAAAAGCCTAATGAGTATAACACGGGAATTGAAGTTTTGACCTTTTCCCAAGCGCTTTGAGGGTTTGTACCGGATGGCACTTATTATTTTGAAATTTCCACGAAAATGATAGAATATGCTTTACTGAGAGCGGCTTTATAGATCACTGCCGATTGAAACATAATGGATGCACAGATATACCGTTCGGTATACACAATGTCTATTTTAATGTCACAAACACACATGGTTTTAGGTGAATCGGGATTAAGATCCGTGGTGGTGCCGCGAGAATTCGTATCTTTGACATAGAGACATACTGGAAAACTTCTTTTACATTTCGTTACCACTCAGTTGCACTTCTTTGCTGACACACGTAATTGACTTGTCCCAATAATCTTCTTTTGGGTCATAGGATATGATGATTATAGTTCAGATTTGACCTTCACTATTCTAAAAAAATTATTTGTTTCATACAGAAAAAATTGAAAAACTGTGGAGAATCAATTCCGGGAGTTTGGCCTTTGACGAATGCTAAGGCCGGTTCAACAGAAATGTCTGCGTGAAAGTTTACATTCAGCATCTTGAGTATGGCATATCAAATTTTCACAGCAATTTTGAAATCACTGGAAAAATATTGGCCAAATTCCATCACGATGTTCACGTACTTGAGCTGTATTCGCATGAAAATCGCAATCGAACCTTGATGAAAAAATTGCCGTCAATTCAAAATCATAAAAGCGATTTGAAATTATACTTTCAATCTTCTTGTGGGAGTACTTGTGATGCCAGATTTGAGAAGTTTCGGTCATACAATGATTTTGCAAAAATAAAAATCTCTCGGATTTGCTCATAGTTTGAAGAATTACGAAACTAATATTACCGATTCAATTAATACGGACTAGGGATTCGCTTTGAAACCTAAACTTCCTCATCATTCTGCATCTTACAATATCCCATAAAACGGATGCATTGATGGAGGCCTACTCCTATTCTCCCAGAAATACTATTCCTTGGAGCAATTGGTCAGACTTTACGGCAAATAACGACGTCAATCATCTCGAAATCGTGTTTATACCATGTACATCATTTGCGCTGATAATATGGTTGGATTACAGACGCATCGAGGTCCACACAACGAATAAAACAAGAACCAACTAGTCCACAGCATGAATCAATCGATGATACAGCACAATTTTCGTGTTGGAAGCCTTCGCGCATCAAGATCGAGGAATATCCGTCCTGCAGTTCTTCATTAGGAGGATCACTTGAAATACTGAGATGCCAATCCTCACAGCTATTGGGTCAGTCTACTTCCGAAGCTAATTTCATCGAAAAATCACAAAAGGGCTGTCACATATTTGATGATTCTTTTGCCAATTATGAAGAGTGAAATCTCTCTCAAAGAGTGCAACAATGCCATCACTTTTGGATCTTAGAATTCAGCGTGAACTTTGATAAGAACCAGTTCCCGCCAACCCAAGGTTGGAATCGCTTGGCGTTGAATAGAAGATCCCATGCATCATGGTTCCATCAATCGTGACAATATTTTTAATTACCAATAGAGAGAGTTACCGCTAAAACTCATAGGACCTTGCTATATTCATGATACCATTCTTCCATAGATGGTGCATCGTATTTTGGATACCAGGGCAAAACTGAGAATGTGGTAGGACTAAACCATGTAGAACCACCTGAGGCAGAGCAACGTAGTCAGTCAGAGGAGCCTGTAGAATATGAATTTGTAAGTCTCGATAACCCACGGGAGATCAAATATGAGGCTCAAGAATCTACCCCGAGCATCTACTCAGACCCTATTGAAACATCTGAAGAGCAAGCGTCCATTTTGGGGACTCAAAAAGGTGATTACCACGATTGATCAGACTATCGGTGTTCAAGATCTCTCTCTCCAATGGAATCAAAATAGGTTTATCCGGCTATGGAGATCAATCCGATCTGACTATTTGACCACCCTGGTCTGACCTGACGAAACGAGCAATAGGTGGGGTTTGACCCAGTCAAGTCAGATCAGCTTCTTACCCTTCCACTCGCTCAACTATACTTTTTTTCCAAAAAAATGTTGCCTAAGACTCATTGTCCTACCTACGGAATCGGATGAATGTCAGTTCATACGAATTTGCTCCTCTCAGAGCGTTTGCATCGAGGGAAAATGTAATCAAGCAATTGAAGAAGTAGGTCAAATCGTTGCCGAACGCTCGTTTGTTTCGGTCAGATCATAGTTGTCAGATTACTCAGACTAGTTAGATCTTCATAAAAGAATGAACCTACTGTGAACTTCATGACTCTGAGTGCGCTTACAATGGTCGTGTAGGAGAACTGGGATCATATTTCCATACAAGCATCGAGATGGCGTATATGTCGTTGTATACAGCTGCTAGTCAGTTCATGTATCGCTTAGGCAGTGTGTACACTGTCGCTCAGAGTGTCCAAGAGTGGCTCATGCAATGCCGAAGATCGGGTGTTAGATAAATTGACTAGGCAATGTGTTCATTTACTAGTGGCTGTATACACTCTCGGAGATCGGCTTGGCAGGGTGTTCACGGATGGGTCCGCGGGCTAAGAGAATACGACCCAATGGTGGAAATTCAATTCTCTATATGAGTATGCGTGGAGACATGAATAGATAATCTCCTGTACTCATAAAACATGAGAGAGAACCCAACCCGGTTAATGTCAGAAAATCAAGAAAGGATTATAGGAATGGTATTGAGATCGCCTGGAGTAGTGGTGAATGGATGCTCAACCCATAAGTGTCGGGACCATCTCAAAACGAATGAATATTTTTTGCGAGCTAATTAACCTCTGTCGAGGTTCTTATTAGGAGCAACGAGCATAGAATTGCTGAAACAATCAGGGACACCGATTTCCACGATGAGTCTTGCAGAACTCACTGGATTTATAGGATACCGCCCCCCCCCCTCCAAGTCGAGATGAAATTCAAATACCGAAAGTGGAATATTTTCACGAATTTCTCAATTCAGTCTATTCCAGTAACAATTTCATTTCGAGCGACAAGTACTAGACCGCAAAGAACAGTTTCGGTGACATGACTCCATCACCCCCCTCCTCCCGTTTACTCACTTAAAAAGGCATATCCGTATGTTTTGATCATGATATTCATGTTAGACAGATAGTTTTCAGAAGCTTCATCCATTCGTGGAACTCTTTCCAACTTTTTTCCGCCAGTTTTTGCAGTCTTTGCAAGCTGATGGGTCCTGATGGGTCCTACAAGGCCCATAATTTCAGCTGATCAGCCTCTACTAAAATCTTGATGAATATGGGAGAGATCACACGCTTCCAAAATTTCGAGAAAGCCGTTGGTTATATTCTTTAAAGGGAAATAGGGAGGAAGGGGGGTATATTAGTCCTCCCGACAATGGAAAATTGTTAGGTTGAGATTCAAGCAAGTTTTCGAAGTACGTCCAGCAAAAAACAGTGCCTCTGGTATTGGCGATGTGACACCAGAACCTCGAGTCCTGCAGGGCCCATTGGGCGTTCATAGGTTGACTTCAAATTCGATTATGAAATAGCTGAAAACTCTTTCGAGTACATCCCAATTGCATATTCAAATGGTTGAGAAGTACTTATGATCTTCAACTAATTCGATTCTTCGCGTTCTACAAAAGTAACAAGGAGTTTCAAAATTTACAAACTGAATGTAGTCAACTGGATGAAAACCTCGCTTTCTTCCCTCAGGCAGTTTAATCCACACCAATGAGATGAACCCACAGTGTGAGGGTCACCAATCTTGCTAAGATTTTCCTTAGAATCTTGTCTTCCCTAGGGTATGATAAACCCTACGCAACTCTATCAAATGAGCCTCCTATCCGGAGATACAGGAAACAGTTTTAGGGTTTGCGCTGAATCCCGAAGATTTTTCAGTAATTCCATAGTCGCGCTCAATATCATGTATATTCATCCACTATCACCCAAGATAATTTCAATATCACTCCGTTGAGATTTTTCATCTGGATATATTTTGAATATCTTTGATTGAATTTCCCTGCATGTTTCATGAATGCGAGATATTATCATTTATTGATGTTACTACGCATGCTTATACGAGAGATCGAATTTTTATTGGATCGTATGCTCTACTTCCAGACTCATCCGTGAACACACTGCAAGTGGCTGTATTGAAGTTGAACACTTTGCCTGAGACATATACACTGATATTTGAGATTATTCTAAATCACTTCGCAATTCTTTTTTCTTTCCTTCATTAACGCAATCTGAAACTCTTTTTGAGGTAGTTATACGGAATCCACAATTTGAAATGAGTTCCGAACCGCCGAAGCCACCGAATCCACCGGAAGGCACTCATGAAAATTAGCATTGGCGCCAGCTGAGATTCGAGGCCCAGGCTTTGTTCCAAAGACAATGACCTTATCCGCGAGGCCGCGGTAGCTTCCACTTCACGATTTAGAATACCAGTCAGAGCCGTAAAATGCATGATAGTTGAGGGGTAGCCTAAAAAAAAAGCGAGACTACAAAAGGGTCGTTTTGAGAAAATCGATAAGTACTTAAGGGGACGTCGGAGTCCTATCAATATTGCACAGTTACCGACGTGGTCGAGTTTTCGGATTTCTTGATGAATTTTTGAGATATCAAAAATCTAACAAGTAACGCCGATTCTATGAGCTATACAGAATCGGCGTTACTTAGTAGAATCCCGATATCTCGAAAATTCATCGAGAAATCCGAAAACTCGACAATGTCGGTATCCGACATCCTCTTAAGGCGATGCGGTCACCGTGCATGCTGAAAGTTATTCCCACTTTTCTCCGATATTCTTGCGATTTGGACTAAACGACGAGAAGACAAACTCAAGTTGGATGATAATAAACGCGGGTCTTCTCGTCGTTTAGTCCAAATCGCAAGAATATCGGAGAAAAGTGGGAATAACTTTCAGCGTGCACGGTGCACGGTGACCGCATCGTCTTAACCGAAATCGTCAGAGGAATGATTGAGTGGAAAACTGGTCTTATTCCATAAGGATGGTTGTCCTGAAATGTCTGTTCAAGCATTGGAGAATTAACGTCGGTTCCATGGATCTCACAGTCATTTCAAAAAATGTAGCTACGCCCTTTTTCCCAATCACTGTCGGATTTTTGGTGCATTTGCCGTACGAAGAGTTGCACCAGATCCCATAATCAATCCCAATGACTCTCAAAATTCACGAGCATGCTTATGAGTACTTACTAAAAGATATGTAGAGTTGTTCAACTCATGCTCAGGAGCTCTGTGCTCAACAAGCTCAATATGGATGCCCAAAAGTATGGAAAGTCTTAAGGGCATGCGGTAGCCGCGCAGCTCGGCTGTAAACTTCCATTTAACACTCATGTGAACATTTTAATGGTACAAAGTTTGATATGAGTTGGCTAGTTATTGTTAAGGTCCGATTTATTCTCGACAACTCAACGTTCAGCCCAAATCATTAGATTATTGTAGGAAAGTGGAGACCACTGGGCGTTTGGTACATCCTAACTTATAACATACACACATTTTTGTTCCCATTTCCTTCGAACCATCTTGCGATTTGGGTTAAACAACGAGAAGACGCATGCAAATTAGGTGATAACAAATGTGCGTCTTCTCGTCGTTTAACCTAAATCGCAAGAGAATTCGAGGGAAATGGGAACAAAATTTAGCTTGCACGGCTACCGCATGCCCTTAAGTCACTTTATTAATGTTCAGGAACTCATTTCGGAGTTGGGAAGCAGTGGAAGAACATGTTCTGATAGTTCAAACCCATGAAAATGAGTTTCCGTACCGAGGGGAATTTTTTAAAAATTCTCCCATCGGTTACTACGCCTTTCTTCTGAATCGCGCCAAACTCACGCTCTTCCTCATGAAAATTAAGCCCTTTCGAATTTGATTACTCAGCAACCTACGCCCTTCCAGAATTTGAACATGTTAGTGAAGCCTTCCTTTCATTTTTTCGGAAAGTGATCGGAGAAGTGACGAGGGCGTGATGGCGTTTACGCCTTCGTGAATTTCTTTCTGCAGTTACGCCTTTAGAAATCCTTCACCTGCAGTTACACAATTTTCCCATATTCCCGAAGACCGATCGGAGTAGTTACGCCCTGCTCGATTTTTGCTTCATGCAGTTACGCCCTTTTTGAAGATTGGTGGTAGAGTAACATCGAAGTCAACTTTCAGAAATTATGAAGCGATTTTTACCATTTTGGTGAATTGAAAGAAGAAGTTTACCACATTTGTCTCGTTCAAAACTTTTTAGTCCGTGATGAAGTCATCCTATTTATTTAGAAAAAGTTGAAAAATTGAGTCTGTACTACCATATTTCGCTCATAAGTACGAACTGCTTGTACCAATTTTTATTTTGAAACCAGCATTTGAGAAGTGACTCAAAAATCTATCGGCTGATTTTGGTAGAAAACCTTCACGTCTTCTCTAAACACCTCCGGGCTAGAATACTAACAAATCAAAATCTGATTTCTCTATCCTCCTCCTTCAGACTGTGTGGTGATGAACCGTATGTACGTGAGTTTTTAGCTTCTCTTCATACTTTTCGAGCACCCTGGAGCTTTCTCTGACCCCAAAAAATTCTCAAAGAACTTGGATAGGAGGTGTTTTTTCCTGACAAAATTCCCTCGTATAGAACTGCCCAAGCCCTATGAACTTATAAGATTACATCAGTCGGGAATAACTCTTTCTTGAGAGAGCAAGTTTTGTATCAGTAATCAGCATCTATCCACAGAAGTTGCTTATTTCGTAGATACATATGGGTCATTCTGGACCAAGGTGAACATTTTGAAAATCGACGAAATTTAAAAATGCCCCAAACATTTTTTTTCCGTTAGTACTACTAGAATATAGTTGAAAAAAAATTTTTTCGGATTTTTTGGGACCCATGGCGGGCCCTACGAATTTTCCAAGTCCCATTTTTGAGCAGTTTTTCGCCTATTTTTCGCTATCTTAGAAAATTCGTAGCTCGGACCCAAATGCATCTTTTTCATCCTCGCTGGGCGCATTTTTTTCGGTATGACGTACACTTTCAAGAAAAAAATTGACCGGTCCAAAAAATTGATATCTGGTAGGTCCCACGGTTGCATCAAAAAAGGCCCAAAAATACGACTTTTCACCACCTTTGGAGGCGTATAGCTCAAAATGGAAGCCTCCTAGCGAAATTTTGCATGAGAAAAAACTTGTAGGCCTTGAAAAAACCTTCAATTTCCTCTTTAGAACGTGTCATTATCTTATCTCCGTACGATCTACAGCCGATTTAAGTTGGGCATTTTTGCAAAAACGTGAAACTTCAAGGCCAATTTAAGAAAATCGTTTATTTTTTATCGACCCCAAACCTATGAGAAAATGTTCTTTTAGGTGTCTATTTGAAGGCCCAACAATAATTTGGTTGTTCCTTTGAAATCCCGATTTTATACGAGCTGTTAAAAACAGTCGAAAATACCGAAAATCGTGTCGAATTCGGACCTTATCATGAAGCTTCGTGGACTGGGTCTTCCCTTGCTCTCGATTCGTGGATTCTAATTATACAGCACTCGGCATAAAATATTGTGGAAGATGAGACCTAGAGCTGAAAAATGGCCTCTCGTGCGATGTTTTACGATGGAACCATCCAAAACTAGAGTAAATTGAGTAAATACAAGATAAATCGAGAACCGGCCGCTTTGGCACTCCGCGTATGCTCCGCACTGCTTGCCATCCTCCGTTTATGCGGAAGTGATAAGTGATATTAACAGCTGATGCAGTATTGTCAGGTATTATCCAGTATAGACAGAGATAAGAAGGTTCTCTAATCTCCTTTATAGACTGTAGACTGTACGAGGTTTCGGTTGTTAGTGACCACCACGAAAATATTGTATGTGTCAGTCAGCGTCTCGATCAGAAATTTTGGTACACTCGAGAACAAGGTGAACCATGGCGTGAAGATAACTTTTGTTATCTTTACGCCATGAGGTGAACTGCAATGGGATGACGGTCAGTGACCGTTCGAGATCTGTCGTCTCCCTCGCACTCATGGGATAACCTATTAGGTGCGAGTGAGATGGGAGATCTCGAATGGCGGCTGACCGTCATTACCTTCCCCGCGGGGTTTGCCCCGAAACATGGCGAAATAATAACAAGGTGTATATGACACCGGAGCCTCAAAACTCGTCTACTCTCGCGCAGACATGGCCCTGTCTCCACTAGAGACCCTCCACTCAGAGTCTCTAATCTCTGAGTGGAGATTCTCTAAGTCTCCAGTTGTCTCCATTCGCCTTTCTTACGTATTTTAGTTCGAGCCACGTGTAAGTGTTGGTGACCGACAAGCGTGTATGGCTTGGCTTACCGACAATTGTTGTCCCGCTATCCAGATCATTCTGTCGAAGTGCAAAAAAAGCACAGGATCAGTTATCGATGTTAAGAATGTGCAGTTTCACCGATTCCCTCAAAATTTTAGTCTCGTGGACAGTTAAATTGAAAATAAATACCCATTTTGATTGAAATGAATTCATGATTTTATTATAGCCGCCCCGGCTATAAAAACGCGTATGCACTTCGTTGCGTAATCGCGGCTTTCCATCACTCGGGCTGAAAACTGCGTTTTCAGCCCTCGTCATGGAAATTCCCCGATTACGCAACTCAAGTGCATAATCTACTATTCTTCATTCCAACTGCAATGTCATTGCGGCATCGTTCTAGATTTACGTATTTGCCTATAATTACGCTGAAACTTGCTTGTTCACGCCAGGACTTCTTACCTTCCTCAAAATAAGACCTGTTTGCAACTCGTTTGTACAGTACTATACAGAGAGCATGATTTGGGAGTTCGCGGTCAAGAATATGAAAATGGCGTCGAGTGGAGACACATCGAAAACGTGCGCGGTCACACACCTTGTTATTTTTACGCCATGCCCCGAACATCGCGGGTATTAGGGCAAATGTATTGTGAAGCATATGAAGTGTAACGCCTTCCCCGCAGGGCCCCCGCAAAGTATCTGATCACTTTCACAACATTCCTGCATAGTGTCTCAGAGTTGACCTCACTTCTGTGGGTGTATGGTGGAAATTTCAACAAAGGCATTTAACGTGAACATACTGTATTTCAATATCATTGATGAGCACCACTCACTTTTCACACAAATCTCAGTCCAGCAAAATTAATTTCTTCGTCACACGCTGCAAAGTCGAGTGACTATTTGCCTTCAGTAGAAGTAAACACAGGCTGGATATTAGTAGCTCTTATGAGGCTTTCCCAGGTCTTCAATGAATTTTCAACTTTACTTCAACATACTTTACTTAAACAATCACATAATAGTGATAACATTACAAAAATATCCGAAATAATTTTAAAGGTCTCAACAGAAACTGCACTAATTTTGCGCAAATATTGCCCCGATGATACCTCGCGGGTGCCCCGCGGGGAAGGCGTTACACTTCATATGCTTCACAATACATTTGGCCCATCTTCGGGGCAAACCCCGCGGGGAAGGTACCAAAATTTCTGATCGGGACTCTGACTGACACATACAATTTTTCCGTGGTGGTCACTAACAACCGAAACCTCGTACAGTCTACAGTCTATAACGGAGATTAGAGAACCTTCTTATCTCTGTCTATACTGGATAATACCTGACAATACTGCATCAGCTGTTAATATCACTTATCACTTCCGCATTAACGGAGGATGGCATGCAGTGCGGAGCATACGCGGAGTGCCAAAGCGGCCGGTTGGGCTAGTGAGCGCGGGCTAGTTAAGTGAGAGATGCATCACAATCGATTTCCTCGATTTATCTTGTATTGACTCAATTTACTCTAGTTTTGGACGGTTCCATCGTAAAACATCGCACGAGAGGCCATTTTTCAGCTCTAGGTCTCATCTTCCACAATATTTTATGCCGAGTGCTGTATAATTAGAGTCCACGAATCGAGAGCAAGGGAAGACCCAGTCCACGAAGCTTCATGATAAGGTCCGAATTCGACACGATTTTCGGTATTTTCGACTGTTTTTAACAGCTCGTATAAAATCGGGATTTCAAAGGAACAACCAAATTATTGTTGGGCCTTCAAATAGACACCTGAAAGAACATTTTCTCATAGGTTTGGGGTCGATAAAAAATAAACGATTTTTTTAAATTGGCCTTGAAGTTTCACGTTTTTGCAAAAATGCCCAACTTAAATCGGCTGTAGATCGTACGGAGATAAGATAATGACACGTTCTAAAGAGGAAATTGAAGGTTTTTTCAAGGCCTACAAGTTTTTTCTCATGCAAAATTTCGCTAGGAGGCTTCCATTTTGAGCTATACGCCTCCAAAGGTGGTGCAAAGTCGTATTTTTGGACCTTTTTTGATGCAACTGTGGGACCTACCAGATATCAATTTTTTGGACCGGTCAATTTTTTTCTTGAAAGTGTACGTCATACCGAAAAAAATGCGCCCAGCTAGGATGAAAAAGATGCATTTGGGTCCGAGCTACGAATTTTCTAAGATAGCGAAAAATAGGCGAAAAACTGCTCAAAAATGGGACTTGGAAAATTCGTAGGGCCCGCCATGGGTCCCAAAAAATCCGAAAAAATTTTTTTTCAACTATATTCTAGTAGTACTAACGGAAAAAAAATGTTTGGGGCATTTTTAAATTTCGTCGATTTTCAAAATGTTCACCTTGGTCCAGAATGACCCATATACATAGGAAATAGTACATGTGACTTTCCCTATGTCTCTGGAACTACTTTTGATCAATAGCTGGTCTGCTTCTCGGGAGGAATATCTTTTGCCGAAGTTGAGCCGGAGCACTTGAACTGCAAACGTAGCTGCAGGACAAAAAATGGAATTTCTAGTTATAGGACCCGTGAGTCCTAGGCTAGCTCAAAACTCCCTTCAAGATTTGGATGCGTAAGTTTCTAGCCCTATTGTATCAAATTGCCTCCCACAAATGATGATTTTAAAGGTGATTAAGTGGATTTGCGCGATGAAAATCTGATTTCGAGGCCCTAAATCTACGAGCATTCGCAGAAAATTCGTAGGTGATGAATCATGGCTCAGTTCTCTGTAGTTTGGTTCTACCGTTTCTTCCTTTTTGGGCATCAATGCGGATATCGGGCATTCGAGTTAGTTTGAACAGATAGACTCATCTTACCTTCTCTTTCTCCAGTTGAACTGCTCCAGATCAATTCCGGCAAGAGGAATTTCGAGGGAATTAGATTAGCCATGAGATAATAACAGTTCCAGGGAAGCAGGGAGTTGCGCGTAAGCTGGAAACATGAATATATGAAATTTGCGTTCAAAATAGCTCCTCAGTTGAATAACCGTGAAACTTCTGCCATCGTTGTTCGTTGATTTTTCATGACCAACCACGGCATTCGATTGGGGTGTGAACACTTTCCTGAATGAATTTATGAACAAAGTGCCGAATAAAGTACGCGTCCACCGAATACCATCGAGATGGAATATAGTCTTGCATTTATGAAAAATGATGAGTGAAACGCGATGTTACTCAACGCTCTCTTGTTAATGAGATCCAAGGAATTTCCGGCATTACGATATCCGTCAAACATATGATTCTTAACTCCTAATATCAACGGTTTCGAGTGGTTCGATTAACTGTAGGCTGGAAGGCAGTCAAACATGTATGAAGAGATGATGATTTGGAAGCAGTACGTAACTTCCATAAATTCATGAGCAAACTGGCGTAACTCACATAACTTCATGGATAAAAGGGCGTAAAGGCGTTCACGTCATTTTGTCAAATCGCAGAAAGGACGTCATAGCATTTACGCCCTTTTTAAGATCTTGAGGTTCGTAAACACTTTTTTCAAGCACGGTTTCAAGGGTAGTTAGAACATCCCCAAAGGGCTCAAAAAGCGAGAGAGCGTTAAACGGCATGAGGTCCTTTTTCCACGCGGCCCCTCAATTATCATCATATTCGTCACGACCGAGGATGATAAGAGTTAGCTCTACAAGAGGATCTCTTTGCATGAAATATCGCATAGATAAGGCTTTGAAATGATATTTTTGATATCAAATCGAATGATAATTTTGATATCGAATTGACGGTGCTCTGTAATTAGTCTCGGAGAACTCGTCGTTGGAAGGAGATCAGCGAAGACAAAATGAAGATTGCACTCGTTTCTATGAATGTAGCCTATGCCAAAGAACTTTCAAGAGTGGACATGGTCTTATGTTACACGAGAGGAGAAAACATCCGCATGAGTCACTATCTTGTTCAATATGTAGCAAGAGATTTACTAGGGGAAGAAGCTTTAGGAAACATATTAAATTCCATGAAGGAAGGAATAACATCCTCGGACATCATTCATGTACTATCTGCAACAAGGATTTTGCATCGAGACAAGGATTAAATTTACACTTCAAGAAGAGTGAGAATGCTGAACGTTGCTCGTGTGAGATTTGTGGGAAAGAATTTTGTCTAAACCGCGATCTCATTACTCACAAAAGAATTGATCATCCACGTGAATCCACAGAAAAGGTCAGTTAATCCGAATCATATAGTAGGATTGTGATAATGCGTCCATCTATGAGCCACATAGTTCAACTTTCTAGCTTAAAAAATGAAAGCTTCGTGCCAAAAAATCTAGCCTTAATTACTAATCTCTGTTTTCAGTACATGAAGCATTTTTGTAAGTTATGTGGGAAAAAGTTTAACCAACGTTCAAATTTGATAAAACATCAAAAAGTCCACCTTGGTCAAGAGCTATACTCGTGTGGGGTTTGCAGCCGCAAATTTGAGCACAATTCTTGCTCAACTAAGCACATCAAGATGCATTCAGACGGTTCACAATCTCAGAAGCAGAATAGTGGTGCTGAACCATATTCGTGTAGAACTTGTAGGAAAGAATATGACAGCGTGTATGACCTAAAAAACCACAGGCTGAGAATGCATCCAGACGTTGTACCACATTCCAGTAGGATGTACGAGGAAACTGTTAAAAAAGATTGTTGTATACTGATTAATCTTAGCGTTGGCGATATTAGACAAGAATGTGACGGTGCCCTAGGAGGTTCAGGTGAGATGATTTAGGAATTAGAGAGGCCACTTCATCACATCTTAAATAGTTCAATCCTTGTGTCAGGGGTGGATCTAAGAATCGATGATCTCCCCGATTAATGACTGGAAGTTAAGTGGGTGATGCAATTGCAGCCGTAAATCTCCGATACACCCCTGACACTTTCGCCGCGTCTTCCAAAGATAAGTCCCTGTGTCTGTTCATGTTGCTCATCCAAATAACTTTCCAAGTTCTTATATATCGTGGCTCATAGGTTT
Organism: Eretmocerus hayati; assembly: GCA_029851415.1. Lineage (NCBI taxonomy): Eukaryota > Metazoa > Arthropoda > Insecta > Hymenoptera > Aphelinidae > Eretmocerus > Eretmocerus hayati. The sequence goes on from CM056742.1 coordinate 139,779,307, forward strand.
CTATTGAATATCCTCATGAGATGAGAAAATTATATTCTTGACTTAGGCCGACTCTACAACTTCGCGCTGCACGCGATACGTGGCTTGCTCGGTTAGATTCGGATTCAACCAGATGATTGGAAATTCTTTCAAGCGCATAGTTATGAGTACGGAAACCATGATGTAGACGGCTGGTGGACCCGAGGTTTAGTATTAGACCAATACAACAAGTTTTATCATAATCATTCGAAACAAATAAAAGTAAATAAGAGCTGTGGCACTGCCAGCCTTCACAATCAAGAATTCAGGTTAAGCAACGTTTTGTCAGTAGTCGCATCCGGATGGGTAACCACCCATTTTGGTCTGTCCTGCTTACTAAGGCCAGTCCGTACTGCTCCCTACCCCACAGATAGCACTACGGTAATCCGCATGACTCATTTCAAACGATTTCTAGTTGTTTGAATAATTGCAAACACTTTTCGGATCAAATCATTGAGTTAGAGCGCTTCGTGATGCAATTTGCAATCATTTGATCTTTTCCGCATCTCAAAACTCACAATATCTTTTGAATGATTCGACAAATGGCAAACATGCATTGCCGCGTGGTTCTATGATGCTGCAGGATAACTCAAGATTGCAGTTTGTCAAAACGTTCAATGAATATCGTGAGCTTTGTGACGAGTCAAAGCTCAAATTGTTGGAAATTTTACTGCGAAGCGCGCTAACTCAATGATTTGATCAGAAAAGTGTCTGCAACTGTTTGAAAATCAGGAATTGCTGGATTCACGCCGTGTTGATAAAACACAGCACTACGGACTTGCCTTAAGGTAGTACTGAACCAGCGTCCCTCAAAACAGTGAGTCACGGCAGCCGTCAATAGATTAGTCCGCAACTCTCGAGAAGCGGGGTATAGATTATCCCTGTCGCTGCGCCCAACTGTTCTCGGCATACCTTCCTCTCTGTCTTTCTGCTTTCATTCGGCTGGTCTAGCATGCGTGCGGAGCTCTCATTTTTCCGATTATTATTTTCTGTTTGCTGGGATCAGTTGATAACTAGACGATAGATTTCAACCAAATTTTGCATGGAGGTCGATGAAATTATAAACTATCACATACTGAATTTTTAAGATGATAAACAGAAAACTTTTCGAGGGAGGAGATTTGGTTCGAGTTAGTTGCCACTCTTGCGTTGTGATTTCTATAAGCGCTGTGCAAAATGTAGCATTTTTGGAAAATTTTTTTTCAATTTCGAGACGATAGAAGTTCCTGAAATTTCGACTGCAGGAGGGAAGTACCTTCCTCTACATGTAAAAAAAATTGGAGACAATACACAGAAATCCATTTCACGACAGTACTACTTTAAGGCCAGTCCGTAGTCCCCGCAGAACTGCAACCAGACACGCACCGGAGTATATTCAGGTTTTCCAACAATATCTAATTTTGGAATAACTGTTAACACTTTTCGGATTATATCATTGAGTCAGCGGGCTCCCCAAAAGAATTTCCTGTCATTTGAGCTTTATTGCGTCTCAAAACTTGTGATATATTTTGCAGGATTTAGAAATCTGCAATCTTGAGCTGCGCTGCCTTATCATAGGAACCACGCTGTCATGCACGATTGCCATTTTCCGAATCTCGCAAAATATATTGGTCCGAATATATTTGGTCCGAAAAGTGTTTGCAACTATTTAAAAATTAAATATTGTTTGAATTACGCTATGCAAATTAAGGCTGCCGCGAGACACGAGACCGGCATTGGTCTCGGTACCGAGACTCTCAAAAACCGAGGCCGATACCCGATACCGATCCCGGACCAGACTATCCGAGACCGACACCAAGTCTGCCTCCCTTAGTCTCGGTCGTGATACGAGGCTGCCTTGTTCGGTCTCGCGAGACTCTCGGTCTCGTCCATGAAAACCATCAATTTGGTGAGCCCGATGCATAGCTGGCATATCGAAATAAAAATACACCCACCCCGTGGGATATTTGAGTTTATTCTATTCAATGCGATTGAAATATTGTGTAAAAACTATTAACATCGAAATATTTCACTGAAACTTACAAGTTGATCAAAATATTGTGCGTAACTTCTTCGACCATAACTCACAAATTCGTTTGCAAAGCGAGCGCTTCATCTATGAACCAACGAATAACTCCGCATAGAGAGGCTCTGCACCAATAGGCCATCTCAGATCTCGAAAGATCGAATCAGCACTATAAAATAATCGTTCTACCGGCACAGAGCTTGGCATTATACAAAGATAGTCACGAACCATTCGTGCTGAAATTGGATACAAATTCTCATGAGCTTCCCACTATTCTGAGATGTCATCACCATCAGTAGCTCTGGGAGCCTCTAAATATTCATCTAACTTCGATCGCCAATCCTCCTTATTCTTTTCTCTACAGGAATAAGAATTGGAATTCAAACGCTTTCCTGCAACAGGCGTGACTGGCTCTAATTCAGATCTCGATTCGATTGAATTGACTCGATAGTAACGTTTTTCGAGAATTCCTTCGAACTTTAGGGATGCTTCAGCTTTCAAATTTTTTCCCCAATCACTGCAGTCAAATATAGATACTTTGAATCGAGGGTCGAGAATCAATGATACTACGTAAATCCAATTACATTGCTTATAATGTTTGAATAACTCAACTCGCCTTGCCTAAAGCGCTAGTATTAGCTTTTCGTTATCATCAGGTTGAGTTTCGATTGGGTCGAGTTGGTACATTGAAACATCACCAGATTTCGCCTTTTTGGAAGTATTACCCTCTAATTTGAGATCTTTATTGGCAACACGAGAACGCTTCTTTCGAATCATTTTGTATGTATAAATTGTCACTTGATGCTAATGAAACTTGCGAATGACTGAGCCAAACAGACAGAGGCAGTGTTTACATCTTCTATATATCACCATGGTGTTCTCAGCGTTCATTGAGCTCCCGATCATTCATACTTATTAGTATGTACCTTATACTCACCAAAGAGATGCTCATACATATGTATAGTCTTGCGCGAGTTAATTCGCGAATATGAAGATCCAACGGTGAGCTCTTTGCACATTGCATTGAAAGCGGAATAACTTATGGTCTCGGCCGAGACCGAGGCCGATACTCAATTTTGGAAATTCTCCGAGACCGATACCTGAAACCGAGGCCGCTCATACCTTCCGATACCGATGCCGAGCCTTCCAAAGTCTCGGAAAATGTCGTCTCGAGGCAGCCCTAATGCAAAATACCGTGGCGCCATCAATGGAGTAGTGAGCGAGTAGAGAGCAGTATGGACTGGCCTTGAGCTTCTTTGATATTCGGGAATGGGTCATTATAATAAGGGTGGTCACCGATCGAGATACAACCACCGCCAAAACTTTGCTTAACCTGTAATGTTGACCAGAAATGATCACAACGCATCCACCATGATTCATTTTCATTCGCTCACGGAAAAATTGTGATAAGACTTGTTTTTTCATTTCATGATGTATTATATTATATTAAGTCGCGTGACGACTGTTGTGGTGTCTGGAGTCACTAGATTTTCCCCTAGACACTAACCTAACCCTGTAGAAATGTCACTAGCCCTGTTTTTACCTAACCTAACCTGACCTGTCGTGGTGGAAAATGTCCCTAGACGTGTTTTGACCTAATTTTATCTGATTTTACCCCTAGGATTGAATATCCCTAGATTTCGCTAACCTAACCTTACCTGAAGGAAAAATTCATAGAAGTAGAAGGAGTAGACTGCGGGTCCCGTATACCGGCCGTGGTCATCGAGGCCTCCAATGAGAGCGAGAGAGACACAACATAGGGTTTGTGTGTTAAAAGGCCTGTGTTTCAGAGCATGCTGTCTCTCTCGCTCTCACGCAGAGTCCTATCCCTCGATGACCACAGCCGGTATACGTCACCCGCAGTCTACTCCTTCTATGTCTATGGAAAAAATGACCGTAGCACGGTTGCTATTCGCGTTTTTCTCTGAGACTTTTTTACTTACCTTAAATTCGCACTTGTTTATCACACGATACACGTTTTTTACCTGATTCCGGTTTCGACCTTCCTAATTTTACCTGAATAAAAATTGGCGCGTAGTGCGGTTACTATTCGCGTTCTTTTCTGAGAGTTTGTCACTTACCTTGGTATACAGTTTTGTGATTTCGCAGTTGTTTACCACACGATATAGGTTTTCTACCTGATTCTGGTTTTGACCCCTCTATTACCTGATTTAGATTTGTAATTCATCAGTATTGCTTATTTGTTGTTTCCGCTCAATACGGCTTTTTAAGCCAATTACTTTTTGACCAACTACCCTCCCCCCTCTAATTATGATCTTAATGATCAAGGATGATGAATGAGAACGAAATAGTCTTCTGAAATTTTCTAGAATATGATGAATTAGTCGAAAGTCTGTTCGTTGCACCCTTGCTTTGTGTTATCATTGTCTTTGCACCAAGTTCTTTAAAGCTCCCGCTCACCACACTTTCGTGTGGTGTCGGGTACAGGAACATGGGCTGATGCAATGTTTCTGAGCGTATTGTGGGTCAATCTGTTTCTGTCTGAATCAATTTATTTATGATGTGAAACTGTCTAAAGTCTGTCTGTTGAACACTCTCCCCCCCCCCCCCCGAGTCACCGTTGAATTCGCACCGATTTCTGGACTTACTCACCATAATACATAGGTATTATGATGTCGCCAGTGCGGAAATACGGATTGTTTCAACGATGGGAGATTGGGTTTCTCTATCTTAGTCTAGAGATGGAATGTGATGCATGGAAGTGATTAATGGAATGTCTTAGATGAAGTGAATGATGAAGTGAAAATTATATAGGAAAGGAGATGAGATAGAGTAGGAAATGGTATGAGGAATGAAGAGATAGAATGGAGGTAAGATAGAATGAAAGGAGAGAAGGGAGAGCGATGAAGAAACATGAGGTAAGAGAACGAAATGGTGATAATGAAGAGTATGAAATGGAATACGAAATAGAAATGAGATAAAGCATGCAATGAATGACGAATATGTATGTCATGTATGAGATGGATGGAAGTGATATAATGGAATGAATGATTGCCTCACCCTCCTACTTGTATGCGTATTCGGACGCAACCTCTGCACCCGAAGGCGGCTTATCTGCGTGCAAAAATTCGCATGCAAGTAGGCGATCATTGGCGTATTTATGATGAATGTTATGGAGTGGTGAGAATGATGTGGAGAACGAGATGAGATGGCGGTAAAGTAGGAAGTTGTATGAAAGGCGATGAGGTTGAATGAAGTTGAGATGGAATGAGAGTAGAGAAAGGGAGAAGATAAAGAAAATGAAGGAAAGGAAATGAGATGCGATGAATGAAGAGTATTCGTGATGAACGTGATGAGGTGATAAGAATAATTTAGGAAAAGAGGTAAGATGACGGTGAAGTAGGGAATGATATAAGATATGATGAGATTGAATGGAGGTGAGATGAAATAAAAGAAGTGAAGGGAAAGCGATGAAGAAAAAGTAGGAAAGAAAATAACATGGTGATAATGAAGAGTACGGAACGGAATATGAAATAGAAATGGGATGAAACATGCAATGAATGACGAAGTAATCAGTGATGTATGCGATGGATGGATGAGTGTGATGTAATGGAGGAGATGATCGCCTCACCCTCCTACTTGGATGTGAATCCGGACGCAACCTCTGCACCCGAAGGCGGCTCACCTGCGTGCAAGAATCCGCATCCGAGTAGGCGATCATTCGCGTATTTATGATGAATGTGATGAGATGGTGAGAATGATGTGGGAAAGGAGATGAGATGACGGTAAAGTAGGAAATTGTATGGAAGATGATGAGATTGAATGAAGTTGAGATCAGATGAGAATAGAGAAGGGGAGGAGATGAAGAAAATGTAGGGAAGGAAATGAGATGGTATGAATGAAAAGCATCCATGATGCTTTTCATGATGAGGTGAGGTGTGATGAGGTGATGATATTGATTTAGGAAAGGAGATAAGATGAAAGTGAAGTAGAAAACAGCATGAAAAATGAGGAGATTGGATGAAGGCAAGATAGAATAGAAGGAAAGAAGGGACAGCGATGGAGAAAAAGTTGGGAAGAAACTGAGATGGTGATAATGAAGAGTATGGAATGAAATATGAAATTCAAATGAGATAAGACATGCGATGAATGACAGTGATGTATGAGATGGATGGGTGAGTGCGATGTAATAGGAGGGTAGATCGCCTCACCCTCCTACTTGTATGTGAATTCGGACGCAACCTCTGTATCCGGGAGTGGCTCACCTGCAGAAATTCGCATCCAAGTAAGCGATCATTGGCGTATTTATGATGAATGTGACGAACTGGTGAAAATGATGTGGTAAAAGAGATGAGATGGCGGTGAAATGGGAAAAGGAGAAGAATGGTGTTGATGATATGAGGAGAATGAGAATGGTCACCCCACCCTCCTACCTGGTGATGCGTGCAAGATTTCGGTTTCAAGTAGGCGATCATTGGCGTGTGTGGATGATGAACAAATTGAATGTAAGATAAATGTAGAAAATAAGATGAATTGTGTCGATGTAGATAATGGAGAGAGAAAATGAGAAACAACGAGGGAGGGGAAGGGAAGGAAGTGAAAGTGAATGAGTTGGTGTTAATGTAGGAAATTATTTGAAAGATGCAATGCATGAATGATTGGAATGAAAATTCGATACGATGAGCAAGGAAAGAGTAATGAGATGAATGAAAATTACCGCTTTACCCTCTTATTTGGTGATGAATTCGGACGCAACCTCTGCATCCGAGGGCGGCTTACCTGCGTGCAAGAATTCAATCCCTAGTAAGTGATCATTGGTGTGTATGAATGATTTGACGATGTGGTGTGAATGATAGAAGAATTGATGAAAGAATAGTGTAGAAGAGGAGATGAATTGTCTTGATGTAGATAATGGAGATTGGAAATGAGATGAAATGAGGAAGGGGAAAGAAATGAAATGAGAGTAGATAAGTCGGTATTAATGTAGAAAATTAATTGTAGAATGCGATGAATGAATGATTTCAATGAGGAAGAGATACAATGAGCATGGAAAGAGTAATGAGATGAATGAGATTGAGTTGATGTTAATGCAAAGGATTAGGTGAAGGATGCAATGAACGAATGATTTGAATGAGATTGAGATGAAGTAAGCGATGAGATGAATGAGAAATATCGCCTCACCCTCCTACATGGTGATGAATTTTGTCGCAACCTCTGCACCCGAGGGTGGCTTACCTGCGTGCAAGAATTCATCTGTTAGCAGGTCATCATTGGCATGTATGAATGATGTGATAGTTATGATCGTCACTCTCTGCGTTAACAGGTTTGAGACTGCTTATCTCATCAATGACAACGAAGCATCGAAAGAACGCCCGCATTATGATGTGTGATGATGAACATTAGCTGATTTAGTTATAGATTTAGTGCGATTGATAAATCATGAGCGAAAGTGAGTCGCTGATGAAATTGGAAGAAAATTATACGTACATGCGTGTAAAAGTTTGAAATCTAATCATCGAATACCTCTTGGTATGTCACGTTTCTAGTACAGAATGGTAGTAAATATCCTTTTTTTTTTTCCTAGTATCATGTATATTGTTTTGTTTGAGAAACACTTTGAGATTTGCACTTGACGCAACACGCAATAATGCTACATAGAGTTGTCTTTAGATTCACGAAATAAATCATTGGCTCCCTCATATGGTCGGTTATTTCAATTTTCTCATAACCGTCGAGTATTTTCAAACAAACAATTATGATGACCAAAAATGATGAATTTGATTCTTAGAGTACCCACAATAATTTGTATCTTTTTATGTTTCGTATCCGTATTCATTCATTCCATGAGATTTTTGGAATCTCCTTCAAAAAGTCGTGAGCGAAAGCAGCGATTCCGCTAGTACCTCAAATCTTACGAGCCAACCATCTCGAGACTTCCGTATTCATTATCATATTTATAGACGTGTTCCCAAACACCTGATTCAATCCAAGCACGACAAAGTGCTTGCGCACATGCCACGCTGTGCGAGGTCGGAGATTCGACTTTGGATTCAAGACCAACCATTCTGAGATGAGAACTTGATCTGGTCAATTTCCTGATTACTACCGTCGAATTGGGTAATTTTGGTACGTTTTCGGTGTTTTCCATTTTGTTTGGCTCGGCATTCCAACATCCATAGACATAACCCACTTCTATTAGTAGTCAATCTGAAGCTTACAGTCTCGGCTTTCGATTGATTGACTTCAAAGTTCAATTTGATGCGTCTGAAGTAGAGCTATTAGCAGTTTTGTAAGTGTACCAAAGTTGCCCCGTCGGGGTCTAACTTTGGTACATTCACAGAATATCTCAATTCTGCCTACCACCATGCGAGTGAATTAATTTTAATCGTTCAGAAGTTTCATTTTAAGTTGTTTGAAACATTTTAAAACCTCATAGACCATCATTCGACTCTAGATGAGATGAAAAGAAGCTGTCATAGGAAAATGTTCTGAAGTTATCCTATCCTCATGCTTCTTACCTAGAGTGGCGTATTTTTGGTACGTTTTTTCATGGTTTTTTCCCCTGTTTCTCATTCGTTACAATTCCGAATGATTCAAATACCCCAATGTAACGATGGTTTCTTCACATGGTGATATATTTGGTCGAAATGTAGCATTATTGATCCGTAGATCGTTCCGGAACACCTCTTGCCAGGTACACTAACTGGACCACTCGCGTATCGCTGTTAAATCAGTCTCTTTGGAAAAAGCTTCAATAAACGACTGCAATCATCCACGTAGGATCTAATGTGGTTCAACACATTGTTTATACGTGTGTCAAGAGGGGGGAATAGTCGTCAGAACGATAGAATCGTTTACCTCCCCAAACGCAGCTTTGGAAGTCATTTTTCAGGGTCAACCCAAAGTTGGCCCACTGTACCGAAGTTACCCAATTTGACGGTGCCAAATCTGATTCCCAAACCAAATATGTGGATTTTGAAGATAACTAAGACCGGGCAGTCAGGTCAATCCCCGCAAGGTAAATCTTCCCTAACCAAGACAATGAGAGTTTCGGTCATTCCTAACATGCAATTATTCGCTAATCGATCGAGGAACCTGAATTCCATACACTGTAGAAAATATATGGTTTAGAACCACGACGCCAAAGTAAATTCACCACATTGATTGTGGGTCCCAAATTGTCCCAAATGAATGTAGCGATTCTACATGGCCTGAGTGTGAAGTTACACTTTCGTCGGGTGAAATAACAGCATTTGTAGTGGGAGGATTCTACTCACAAAGGGAAAAAACAAAAATCAAGAGCAACTATTCGCGAGGCTGCAAAAATACGGGGAATGGTTTTGAAAATTTGACAAGACTCGATTCGATCCTCACCATAGTTGCGTCATGCCAGATCCACCACTTTGAAGACCTGCTCAAGCTCTGCAACTCAACTTAAACAGAGAAGTGAAATTTTCCCCAAAGTATCGTGTTCATCTCTCGCAACTGCAAATCTGCCCTGTATAGAAAATTGAATACAGATTGGTAGAGCAAGGCTCAGAAATACGGGTAGTTTGGGATTACACGTTCAGGAAAAAAATGCCAGATGAGCGAATGTCGTCCAGGCTCCGCCACTCCTGTGCTGAAATCCGGAGTGATTTTTGGAGTTATTCTAGAAGAATTCTCATCCGCAGGACAGATCCATGAAGGCCCTCATGCCTGTTTTCTACTTCAGCACAAGTACGTGAGGCTGTTTATCCAGCAGTTGCCAACGGAAAATCGATGGTAAGAGGAAAAATAAATGAATTGGTATCTTCAACTTTCCTCGTGCAAGGAGTGAAACACCGACATCTACGTCTCAACAAATCTACCCTGAGGATGGAAGTTCTCCAAGAATATCTCGGAAAATTCTTCGGACGCAAAACTTGGACAACAATCGTACAGCAGGAGTTTCTCAGATAAATATTCCAGTTTTGACGCGATCTTAACGGATATGTTCAATTGTAAACACCGTGACGGCTGAGAACATGCCGTCTCTCCTCTTTCCTCGGGTATACATAATTACCATCATATAGTAAAATTTCTATGACAGCTAGAGCTGAATACGCGACCCCGATCTACCCGTATTCTTTGTGCTTCTCTTCACGAATCGTTGTCTAAAGGAGTCCGCCATAAATCATAGGATTTTGGGTTTCAGCTAATCCTGTCCATTTGGTAATCGAACGATAGATTTTAACGAACTGAATGAAAGACTCAATGGGCGCAAGAACCGATAACATATCATTTTTGAGTAATTCGTTATGAAAGTTGCTTGGGATTGCAAGGTAAAGTAGGGCTATGCGATGTTTACGAGATACTGTACGCATTGGAATTCTACGTTAGTCTGTTCATTCCATCTTGTGAAACTCGCAATATAATTGCAAAGGAGTTCATTCTCTCTAAAAGTATTCGAGTGAAATTTCACTCGAAACGAGTCGTTTTCCAACTCGAAGTTCGAGTGACAGCGTCGCAACCCGGCTTCGAGTGGTTTTTTGCTCGAAGACCGAGTGAAAATTTCACTCGAAGCGAGTTGTTTTTTCACTCGATCCTCGAGTTGCATATATAATTTACAGTATAAAAAATCTAGCTTTTCATGAATTGTTGAACGATATTGAAACTAAAATGCTAAATAAGAACAATGAAACTGCATGAGAAAAAAACAAAAAAAAACACTTTCGACAAAGTTTAGCATTAATTCATAGTTGGTTGTCGCTGGGGTTTGAACCTGGTTCCCTCCTACGTCTTCACTGCCCGACACTTACGCCAACCTCTTAACCAACTGAGCCATGAGAGATGTAATATAATTTTACTCAATACTAGTCATGAGTGCCAATATGGCAACTAATCTCAAGTTTTCCGACATAAGTGATTACTGTAACTCTGAGTGAGACTATTTTCCACTTTTACTTCTAGTAAAGTAGCCTGAATGGTTGATATTTCGTGTAATATGGATTATAATCTCAATTAAGGCTACAAATCTTCTGATTGTTAATCTCACATGAATGATTGCTATTTACGAATTAAATATCAATGTATTGGATAGAATAATAGAATATACGGAAAAATTGAAGGGTCCTGTTTTAAATCGAATTACACATGTAGATTCGATTTAATAACGGTAATTGAAAGTGTCAAAATAATGATGTTGATCTAGGTTATGTCGGCCGATTTCACTCGATCATCGAGTTATCATAATGACTCGATCGATCGAGTAACCAAAAATCACTCGAACGGCGAGTGATTCTCTTTAATTTTCACTCGAAGTCGAGTCATTTGGCTGGATTTAATCAGTGACTCGAGCTTCGAGTGATGAAAACCACTCGAATACTTTTAGAGAGTTAATTGTTTAATATTCTTTTACCTTCGCTTTTCGAAGGTCTTCACGATGAAAATAGTCCAAAATCTCTCGAGTTCGAGAGAAAGAGTTGGAGGGATTTCCCGCAGAGCTCCAGCAGAGCTGTGAAATAGCTCGCCGTTGTTAGTAACGCACCAAGGAAAAGGCTTCATAGGAGCTTTCCCGGAGAGAGCTTCTCCAAAAAGAATCAACATGTTCTAGTCAAATATCCGCAGGCATTCAATGAATGCCGCGCGCATGGATATGAGATGAGCGCTGGAAAATGTTTTCGGGAATTCAGTAAATCGATCTATCAAAGGAAACTGGTATTCCGCATGAGATGGTTGCTCAGGTATTGAGAGAGTCTGTTGATTATGAAAAACCTATTCTAAAGTTCTTCTTTGAGTTCTATTCTGGAAAAGGGTGAGCACAACTTTGTTGGACTTGCAGAGAATCCCTTCATTTGCTATTAGAAATCTTAAGCAATTTTCGATTATTTCTTAATGCAACCTTAGAAGAGCAAAGGGAGAATGATCTCGAATTACTTATCAATTCTTTTGTAAATATATTGCGGGTCTCACCAGATGAAAAATGAACAAACTAACAAGGAGTTCGAGTGCGTAGCGCATATTGTGAACATGACAGAACCTTATTTTGGCTTGCAAGCTCGGGCGACTTTTGTCACGATTACTCACAAACGATGCGTTGTCAGTCCTTACGCCCATTGAGACTTTTATTCAACTCATTAAAACTTATCGTTCAACTACCAAACGGACAGGATTAGCTGAAACCCAAATTCCTATGATTAATGGCGGGGTCCTTTATATTGGATAGAGCAGATACTTTATGAAAAAAATTTTCTCCTTGTTTCAGTCCAATTTCACAGCTTGAGCTTGAGCAGTTCCTAAAATTGGCGGAACAGCCATGCCGCTTTTGGTTGGAGATCCAACGAAAAACTTTTCAAATTTTTTTTATCCATTCCCTCTATTTTTCTCCCCTTTGCCAAGGCTCGCCTTTCATTTTCGTTTCCCAAAGTTTTCCCAAGCTTGCAAACAACTTTGGAGGAGCGGTCCGCAAGTTCACATGCCATACTTGATCGTGAGGGCCAAGTTTGTCTTTTTATCTCCCGAAGTTTCCCCAAACTTGTGAAAAACATTCGAGGAGTTCTCCATTTGTTCCAAACTTGATCATTATGACCAAGTTTGGGGTTGTTTCATTCTCTGAGTTTGGGCCAAAGATTGCTCGAGAAAAATATCCCGAAAAGAAGAGCCAAACAAAACTATTTTTCCGAGACTACCTCTCTCATTCGCAGCATTGAATGTGACCTTCATAGATAATGTCTAGTAGGATAAAAGGACAGTATGCCACGGACTATAATATCTCCATTGCTTAGTAATAGATCGGTTGAAATCATAAGCAATGATGCCAAATTCAGATTGATCGATGTAGCAGACAGTATGGCTCTTTAGCCACTCGTGACTATGCCAACATCTCTGCTATATATCAGCTGTTTCTTTGATGGATACGATATGGGAGCAGAACCGTTGACCAATTCACTCTTGTCGTCTGGGTCGCAGTCAATTACGAATCATCACGTTCATAGCAATTGATTATCACTCACAATGTACACATATATGTATTTCTTCATTTGTTTTGAAAAGGATCATCTGGCGGTGCAGTACCCGTCGAGGAGCTGAAAATGAGGTCGGGAACAGGGAATATCAGAGATGCTTGCAATGATGAAGCAATCGACACCGAGTATCACCGTGAAAAGATCAAGGAAGAAATGAAAGGGGAAAGACCTGACCGATAGTGAACTATCGACAAATTCCTATAAATATCATGTTCATTGAAGTGAAAGACGTGTGAAAACGAGTGGCGTAATCTCGGGCTGAATCTTGAGTACTCTTGAATCCAGTTGAATTGTGTTATTTTGCGAACAATGAGTTCATCACGCCACCAACGTTTTGTGACTCCCGAGTCATGAATCTTAATCCAAATATCAATTGATTGCTTCTAACGATTCTTTTCCTGATTGAGGTTGATTTGCCGACTCTTCCGAAATTATATATGTTTCTAGTGCATTCAATGATGTTATTATTCTGATCCTCCCTAACGGATTCATCCTGATGTAACAGTCAAAGGAATGGCATTCATTGGGAAGTTGAGGAATGAGATTCCTCCGGAATATCTCACCTGACGTCGAAATTGAGTGTAAACAAACAATTAGTGGGAGAAAAAGTCCCCTAGCTGCAGAGCACTAGATTTCCAGATAGAGGAGGAATCCTTAGATATTCCGTAGAATGGACAAAGGCAGTATATCGGCATTACCTACTGAAACAACTCTCACTTTACCCATTTAAGTTTTATGTTAATACGATGCACAACATTTGCGTCAGGTATTATCAAATCGCGATTCTTTCCAACTTTATGTAGAAATTACTTGGACCGCGGTGGAGCTAATTTCTGAGATCCAACGCGGTATACGGTTGCTTCAAATCAAATACAAACATAGACCTGCATCACGTGATTCGATGCAATCTGTAATACGACGCCACGAATAATAAAAGGTGCAATACATACATATAGTGTGGGAATGTGAGTTGAGCGCACCGCATCTGAGGGAGCTTTTATGTGTGGGTACGTGTAGGTGTGAGTCATCGAGAGAGAAGCTTCTGGAACCCATCGCGCTTGGGTCCCCTTGCCACCGAATTACACATAGAGAGTCAGTCTTCATCTAGCCCTTGATTGGGAAAGTCAAGTGTTGCGCGCGCCCGTCGGCCGATTGCATCACGGTTGCATCATCTTACAGCTACGAGCCTTTTGTATCACCATTGCACTGGAATTTGATATAAACGCATACTTGAGAAGTGCTTTATTTAATCGACCTGATATCCTTATCCTGGACCCCTTTATCTACATAAAGTAGGGGCTCGTCCGGGATATGGACGGGTTAAGCGCGACACCGACGGTGCGACGCGCGACAAGTGGTTGCGCATTTATTGTGTGTGACAACGGCGAACACGAAGTGCGTAGCAGTTGCAGCTCGACGAGGGTGAGGTCTCGAAGAGAGTACGTGCGAGGCTGGGGACTCGTCGACGCTTGCATCTGGGGTGCCGCGCGGCCTTGGCCAGCCTTGTGGCGCATATTTCCCAGTGCTCTGTAGTGCGTTCGAGGAAATCGGAGGTACCAGCATCTGGGCAGTCGGAACTGCAACTTCGTGGGTTCCACGGAAACGGGAGGGCATCGCCACAAGTGGCTGATGCAAGGATCCGGGATCTGACGCACAGGTCGCATGAGCTGCAGTGTAAAACCACGCAAAACGTAAGCTATACGTTTAAGCTCATCCGATCTCGTATGAGATGTGTATTATCATTGCACTGGAGTTTGATAAAAACGCATACTTGAGAAGTGCTTTATTTTATTGACCTGATATCCTTATCCTGGACCCCTTTATCTATAATAGGATCACTTGGATCTGTGAACTGTGAATCGATACGTTCTCAACAGGGATAAATCTGTCTGCTCAGAGGCATAGCCTATGAAATACCCCGATCGACCAGAGGGATAAAATGGAAAAAGACGCAAGACGGATGTGCACGTGTAGGCTAGTGCAAACTGGCCATGAGTGCATGCATGCCCCAAGTAATATTGCTCATTTGTCGAAAAACATTTTATGAACCCTGCAATAAATCGTGAGAATTGCGATCCGTGAGTGCTTTATGGTGATAAAAATGTACTGTGAGTTGTAACCTCGTGTATCAGGGTGGGACAGAGACAAAAAGGCCTGGGAACTCAGGGGGGCCTTTTCTGAGAAACATAGGATGAAAAGGTCGTCGATTAATAGTCCTGTCAAACTAGCAATATCATCAGTGAGAAACACTTTTCTGTGAATTTTGTGACATTTGCAGGTCCTTAGAGAAAGAACACAGTGGATTGATTATGTCTTCACATTTGGTTTTTATCGATACATCTTTTTTTCTGGGCTCATCAGCTTGTTGTCTTCTAGTTGCAAAGTGTTTTCCCATCACCATACCAAGGTTGGTACACTTTGACACAGTAAGTAACAAGAATGACAATATCAGCGAAGAGATCAAAAGTGCTATGAAAGCGGACTCTTATAGAGCTATGAGTCCATTTGGAAGTTCGTGAAAGTACGAGTCTGGCCCGTAATTTGATGCTCATCTTGTACAAGACGTAGTTCAACCAGTTGTCCATAGAGTGTACCCACGTTTTTAGGACCATATACACGATTTCAGAAACCTAAGTACTAATGACAAGACGAACCTGTCATTAGGGCTGGATGTGTGTTACGGATTTACATATCTGATATCTCGCTATAGCTAATAGAACGCGGCTTGCGTGGATGAGAGCGAGGCAAAGTTATGTATAGTGCGGCCCAAGTCTGTGCGTAAGTGCGAGCGAGATGCGTACCCAGCCTGACCCTCATTTTATTAATTACAATGTGTGATATGATTAAGTTGTATCAGGTGATCTATCTGAGTCTGTGTCGGCGCCGCTAGGATTCATAATTCTAAGATAGGGATACGCCACGGAATTTTCTCTGAATTTCGTCACTATTGTCACATATCTGCTGGCGCACGTGATTGTTATGGTCCAATTCATCGCCGTAATCATCGCAGTTAGGTAGTCAGGCTCTTCCTTAGACACAATCTTGTGCATTAAGACAAGTCCGTAGTTAGCTTAATCGACACGGCGTAAATTCACCAATTTTTAATTTTTAAATAGTTGCAGACATTTCTCTAATCAAATCATCAAGTTAGCGCGCTTTGCGATAGAATTTTCAATAATTTGTTCTCTACCACGTCTCAAAACCCACAATACTGATTGAATGTTTGGAATACTGCAATTTTGACTCATCGCTGCTGCATCATAGAAGTACGCGGTCATACACGTTTGCCATTTTCCAAAACATTCAAGAAATATTATGAGTTCTGAAACGCGACGAAGCTCAAATCATTGGAAATTGTATCGTGAAGCGCGTTAACTCAATGATTTGATCCGAAAAGTGTTTGCAATTATTAAAAAATTAGGAATAGTTTGGAGTAAGCTATGCGGGGTGGCACGGTGGCACCATCTACAGAGGACTAAACAGTACGAACTGGCCTTAAAAGTACTACAAAGTGAATTCCTCGCCAATTAGTACGTAATCATCCTAAACGCTATCGATATGGATTGATGTGTTCGCTCGTTCTAATACCGAGAATGTATCTCACAAAATCATTGCTCAGTTTCTGTAGTCTCGCTCGTAATTTGTCACCGGTGTCAAGGTATACGTACATGCCTTCAAAAACCTCAAACCATACAGGGCCCTGTTTACTTTTTTGGTAATTTGATTCATACGCGGTTCCCTTGTTGACTCAATATCTAATGTCACGCTAGAACTCCCAACGGTATCGCTAGAAGAAACAAACACTCTAGCATGTGGCTGTGGATTTTTTTAGATCCGCAATACTTTTGTCAGAAGTGAAGATAATTGCTTTGGACTTGCGTCCATGTAATGATATGATGGTTATTGAAATTAAAGTACTGATCCCAAAAACACATTTTGACTAGAATTTAAGTTTCTCACATTTTTAGGGAGCGAACCATCTTAACATCAATCCAAAAAGTAACTGATGGATTCATGATGATTCTGATCAACTTACTCGAGTTTGAAATAATCCCAACCGAAGTATTGAGGGACTGACTTATTGTGAGTCCAAACAAGTGAATTTTGATGATTGACATATTCTATTGGAATTTTCCAGTTTTGACGTTTATATGCTAGCTCTTTTTCATATATCCTCTCATTAAGAAAGCCATCCCTCAAAGATGTATCGTTTCAGTATGAATAATAAATCAATCATCCAAAAGAGTGATGGCCACTACTCCAATCACCCTATGGCGTCCCCAAGAATCTTTTGTTCCATGTTATTTCATTCCATTCAATTCCTATCTACTTCATTCAACTGTTCGGAAGATCATTCGACAAAATTAATGCAAATATATGCAATCGGATAATGTCCTCAGATACGATCAAGACATTTTTGAGAGATTTGTAGCCCGGCCGTGGCTTCCAAAGTTCTAGGGTACTGTGGATAGAATACCTGCACAAAAACACGCTTATCGACCGTTCGTTTCTCTTTCATCTCAAGATAAAATCCACGGGTATTGTATCTAAATGAAAATTGAAACTCTGTTCCTTCCGCGTAGTTTAATGTAGACCTCATTTCTGCTCATGACAATAACCTTTTAGTAGAAGATACCCACAACTCCTGTCTGAAAATCATGTAGGAACAACGAGGCTTATCAATAACTCCATTCTGAGCCAAAATGATTCATACTGAAGGTAGGGAGACATAACTCCTCATCCATAATCCCCAGAGAACATAACTCTCCGAGTATTCTTCCTTCCCGAGACAAACCTCCCTTGTCATTCTTGTCTCCTAAACAAAACTCCCCGCCTATTATTTTTTGCCCTAACACTATCCTGTTAACTACTATACATAGATATGCATCCTACTGAAAAATTACGCTACTGATCAAGAAACATCAATTAGTTGTTGCTGCGGCTAATCTCAGTCTCTGATCAGGAGGAAAGGTCATGATCTGACGGTCATGGATTCGGCCGAGAGCTTGGGAATTCTCACCTTCCGGTACCAAAGGATAATATGATCCCTTATTGTGTTCATACTGGCCATGTTAATGCCCCGGTGTGTTGCTAGGAAATGCTCAAGGTGACTCTACGGCTCTGGATATCACCTTCTATTAGTGAAATAAGATGACTCTCAAAGATTTAGCCAAATTTTTTCTCCACAGTTCCTCATTCGATTTACTCTAGTATTTTCAGTTTTTTAAGTCAGATCCTAGAGGATGACGAGGCGGGAATGGTTGTCGATAAAGGGTTTGGAAGTACCCCCTATAATCCTTTGTCACTCGTCTGCCTGTCAGACGTTGAGGATGATGATGAGGTCGAGGATGCGGTTGTTGAGGTTGAATGAATCATCACACAGTATCCCGACACAAAAACACGACACAGGAACCAAAGTGCGGAATATGGAGTTTGAGTCTGAAAATGTCACTACGTCACAGTGTCGACGTTCCTGATGACACCAGGAGTACGTCGGAGTACCGGAGGAACGTGGTCACGGCTGGGCCAAGGTCGCGGAGTGCAGCGTCGCGACAGCGAGCTGGAATTGGACTGATGTTGACTGATTTGGATGCTCGATCTTTTATAGGGCAAAAGAATGTACGCAAGTTGTGCGTACATCTGCTGTGATGTACTATTGAATACGCGTACAAGACTCTGTTGTACTATTACACGAGCGTGCATTGAGTATGGATTAGGCCGGGAATGTACTATACAAGACGCGCGTACATAAGTTGACTGCGGTATTTTACTATGGGATCCGCGTACATCCTTGAAGGCCGGATTTGTACTATTGGAAACGAGTACAATATTGAGAAATTGAAACTGCACTGTTGAGGGCGCGTACATGGTGTTGACCAATGAATGTACTATTGCATGAGAATACGTTAGTACGAATAAATGTTTTTCGTCGATCAAGAAATGATGCGGGTAAAAAAACGATAACGTGTGATTTCACCTCTCGTTGCGTAGTTACATTTCCACGATAAACAATGTGCCCGGCGGAAGAAAAAGATGTGTGAGAATGCACGCGTCAAGGAACAAGGAAGTATCAAAATCATGGTCAAACAGATTTCTTTCGACCAGAAAATAAGGAACACCCGTCTTCAAAATCGCAGGTATCATTAAAATCCACTCTTCAATATTGTGTTGAATCATGATACTTATCCGAAGAGAATGATACAATAACTCATTCCCTTAGATACATTCCTTATGATTTGAAGCCCTGCATAATTCCTCTACAATTTCGGAAATTTTCAGAAATATGATCAACCCGCTCAGTTTTTTGTCCTCTCCAGAGAACATTATCGATTTTCAATAATTCGTGATGATTTCTTTGTAATGCATCGGAAAAATCTGGAAAAATCCTAAAAAATTTCTGTCTCTGCAAGGAACAAAAAGAAACTTCAATGTGGTCTCAATTTGAAATTATGCGAAGATTGAAAGAAAAACTGGAATTTTTCATTATTCCGATGTTGCCATTACTCACCTTTTTTCCATGCCAGAAACATATTCTGATCAGAAAAATTGCATTTCCGATACCAGGGGGACATTCCTAGTCGACAGGTGAAAAGAACGAACTAGAAATTAGAAAGGAATCAAACAAGATCAAGAATATACTGCAATTATATATTGTCAAATTGTCAGAATCGGGAGGTTATGTCCGATGGAAGAATTCCTAGGGAAGTTCCAGTCGCGGGAGATTTCGACCGGGGAGTTTTGGACACGGGGAGAAATGGACGAAGAGTTATGTCCCGGGGAGCTACAGATGGGGAGTTATGACCCCAATTATATTGAGATTGAGAGATCCCTGAAGTCCAATTTCACCGAAAACTCCTATGGCCGTTGGTTATATCTTCACGACAAAATTCATTCTTCCATATTCAATTGTTCTTATATCTCCCTCCCCTGGTAGTCTTAGTTTCCTTTTAAATAAGAAAAATCTCACCAAAAAATAAGCTCATAGAGTCAAGTCTTCAGTTACCTGTTGAGTTTGAGTCAAGAGATACTACTGTCCTCAAAAGTGCTGGGTGGAATTGAAGAGTAGTCTTTCAGAGACAGGCATGAGAACGTCATGATTCTTTCTTTCATTATGGATTTGTATTTCGAATCCATCTCGCACTCGGAATTCTCGAAAAATTTCAGAGGATGATGACTTGATAGAGCTGAGCTATCTTTCTGTTTGAGCATATGGTGGATGATTTGTTGTGTAAACGCGAGCGAAGGAAGTCACCAAATAGACAGGTCCCGAATTAGAGTCATTTCTTGAAAATATTTGTACAATACCGTAGTCAATTCTTATGGTTCATTGTGATGTGGGTCATTGAACTACGCCCATTTTGACTTTACTGACAAATGTCGAAAAATATTACTCTCTGAATAAAACACATCTAAACTCTACATTTGCCTGTTGTTTCCGGCCTTATTAAGATAGACTGTAATTAAGGATCGGAAGATTCAGTGGTGTTTTCCATTCTTCATATGAATTTTCCACGACTTTAGTGCTTGAACAAAGCTAGCTCTAGGGCAACTTAGCGTTTCAGGATTAGGAGATAGATTAGCATCCATATCACTACAAAACTTGGTTGTAACTTGATAACAATGGACATCCGCATCATCAGTCAGCTAATCAGGTACAATTTGAACTATTGGACCTTACCCTCTATTTGTTGTTGACCTGTGCCTTCTCGAAAATCTGTTATGGATTCTCTGAGCGGATCTCCATTCATCTAGATCTCGATCTTCTAATACTATAATCCTTTCCAGAATGAGCCTCCTTGTGGTGATATTTGGTTTATCCACGCTCACTAGAGCTGAGGAAACAACTCTGGCTTCACTTTTTGGTGAGTCAATATTCTTATTTCTCTTAGCCATTGAGATGTGACTGGTATAGAGAACCGTGTTACATATACTACCCATCAAAAGCTTGGAAGCTCCACAAGTTTTTCTTGTTATTTTGAAATTTTGATTTCACAGACTTGGTTGGTCGAAGAGAACTACCTTTTCGAGTTGTTCAAATTCTACGTTGTCAGTTTCTGTTACCGGAACCTTGGATTACAGCTTTGTCAGCTTAAGGTAGTTGTACACCAACTACGTGAGTCAAAGAGACTTAACCTCACTTTTTTGCCCACATCAAAATATTCGAAATTATTATTATTGTTAATAACTGCACTTTTTCCATCAAACAACAAACAAAAACGGTCATCTAAGCCTTCCTGAACAGAATCAGGCATGGTTTCCAAAGTTATCTACCCTAAAATCGAAATCACGTGTGGCATTTTTTGCATTCTAGGCTTTGTATGAACAATTACTAAAAAACGACGTGGTCCATCATCTCCAGACTTGGCCATATGATTCATTGATACATAAACTCGGATCTCTCGCAGTCCCACCATTTTCTGTTGATCAGGTTTTGCGCTGAACCCATTTTTGTGCTGTTTTTGGGGCCCGCTCCCATAAGCGCAATGTTAAAAATGTGCAAAACTGGCCAAATTGTGATCATCGATACTCTAAAACGGGATGGTCAGCCGTTCTGGAATTTTGCACACGTACTCTTCAATATTAGAACTATCTCTCTGCAGAATCTCGAGAAATTCTGTTGATGAATAATTTTGGTGTACAACTACCTTAAGAGAACATGAAACTTCACAACTTTTTATATTAGGGTCTTTGCCCCTCTTAGGGTCAAATCATCAGATTGACATGAATCTAACAGCATTTCCCAGAGGAAATTATTACTCCAAATTACTCTCCTCTGATTTTCTTAAGATTTTCGCAGAACAGAGCTACAAAATGAGCCAAGTGAGAGTCTTCCACAATCAACCAAGTCCGAACAATCGAATCTACAAAATGACAAAGGAAATTTTAGCCAACCTCACATTCTTGACCGGTAGGATGGTCTTATTACTCTGGGGATATTCTCCGAATGCACCGAAAGCTAACGATATTCGGGAGGTTTGTCTGCTGATTTGAGGGCGGGTCATTTCCAACTACTCTAGCCGTGCAGCACGACCGTCAGGTTACATTCACCACTCATGCGGAAATTTTGATGGTATAAAGTTTGAGATGAGTTGTTTAGTTATTGTTATTGTCCGACTTATACTCGACAACTCAATGTTCACCCCAAATCATTCCATTATTGCAGAAAAGTGGGAATCACTGGACGTCTGGTAAATCCTAACCTGTAATATACACACTTTTTCGTTCCAATTTTCCTCGAATTTTCTGCAATTTGTGCTTGATGACGACTTAGGCCATTCAAGTTGAATTATAACTTGAATAGCCTCGTCGTTTATCCCAAATCGCAAGAGAATTCGAAGGAAATTGGAACGAAGGTTATCTTGCACGGGTACCGCATGCCCTTGAGGCCAACTGCTGCGTGATTGAAGCAAGATATCAATCATTTTAAGATATTTCGGACAGCGCCACTATCAGAGGGTTTAGGAGAAATTCTAAATCTCGATGCCTTAAATGGGTCAAAAAAAATTTTTTGAACTTTTTCGACATTTCTTATGAGCCCTAAATTCCATCAAAAGGCCTGTTGTGACCCCAATTAATTTTATTTTTGAAAAAATATAGCTCCGACTTGACTCAACCTCTTCCGACGTACTTTGGCGAAATCCCTCTGTTAGAGTTTGTATTCCTAAGGGAAGGATTGTCTCAAATCGGTTTTTGAGCCTAGCAACTTCTAGGAGCTATTTGCTTAGAGTGACTTCGGCGAATTTTGAGTTTAATGTGAAGTGATCTAGCTCCTGCGACTAGAAAGAATGAAAATCGACTTTCACCACGGATCGTTTTCAATGTGTTTAAAAACTCTGAGATTCAACGAATTGTAGAAGACCCGACACCAATCAACAACTTGTATGCAGCAAAAATTTGCTCCTCGCACCTAAAGCACCAGCCATCGGCGCGGCGTGCCATTACACGAACCCTCACCTTCACCGAGAGGGCTATTCGCCACGACTAACGCTTTTCCTATACGTACATTTTGTACGTGAACTGCGGAAAAAATATTAGTGAACAAATCTAACCCCAAAATCGATCTTCTTGAAACATTCCTCGGCCAGCTTTTGCTCAATTAAGGCGATGCGGTCACCGTGCAACCCGGAAATTATATCTTATTTGGATGTAAATCAAAAAATTTTCTCGAAACGAAGTTGGAGACGATTTGTCTATTACGTATTATCATCTGAATTGTGGTGGACAACTCATTATTTGTCACCAATCACAAGACTATCACTAATAAACGAGAATAACTTGCCCGCGGGTACTTTCTAACCTACAAATTGGCACATTTTCGTTCACAAAACTCTCAAAATCTAGTCCGATTTGGGCCAAACGAAGAGTTATCCAGGCCAAGTTAGATGATAATAAAGCCTGGATAACTCGTCGTTTAGCCCATAATGGAAAAGATTTTGAGAGTTCTGTGAACAAAGTTCAGCGTGCACGGTGACCGCATCACCTTAAACTCCCAATTGTTACCCTGGTAAAAATTACTGCCTCGTGACCATGGATGATCAATTTTCCGACTGGACTCTGTCATATATTACCATCCATGATCATAAAGATGAAGTCATACGTTGTTATAGCTCTTCATACTCAGTCTTAGATGTTCTCTAAACCCCCTATACTCGACCGATTACAACCTCTCTTAACTTTTCCGAGTGAGATCTCACTCGGAAAGAGTGAGTTCTGACTCGGAGTTCGGAGTGAAATCGTGGCAACTCGGTACCGAGTGAGTTTCACTCAGAAAAAAGAGTGAGATTTTTCACTCGGGGAACCCGAGTGAACCCAAATGTTATTTAGCTGAAACTGAATATTTTCGTTTAATCAATACGTTGCGGGCTATAAAATTAATAAATTATTATTAATCATCCGAAGGTCCGAAAAAAAAAGAAAAAATCAATTCCGACTGCAGTGGCATTAATACTTCGATATTTCTGTAATCTGGGAGGTGCGGGGAATTGAACTCGGTTGTCTTGATTGTAAATCGGACTGCTTCTCCACTGGGCTACTGCTGCTGTTGACATTTGAGTTCCACAGCACCCTGTTATGTAAATAATGCACCGTATAACTTTATACGTGTCGTAAGTGAAAATGAAAATATGAAAACTAGCTATTGTTTCGAGTGAAGAAATAACAAAAGTGAAACCTACATTTCCCCGGTATGCAGGGCATTGCTCCTATATTAATAGGGTTGATTAATTTGTACGTAATATGATATGATATTGGTCTGTACATGCATCTATAAAACTTATGGAAGAGGATATTGACATTTCTTAGTTCAGTTTTTCAACGAATATTGCAAGAAATCTACTATTTTCCTCTTTGTAAGCCACGCATTGATCCATCAGTAACAAACGTGCGGCAAAACATAACCTAAAATTTGATTTGAGCGTCTCACTCTTGCATCCGAGTGAAATTCCACTCGAACTTCCGAATGAAATTTTTGATTTTTTTCATATCTGACTCTTTACCGAGTGAAATGGACTTTCACTCGGATTCCGAGTGAAAAATCTCACTCGGGGAAGTTAAGAGAGACAACCCACCGGCCTCAAACCCGTTGTTTTTCAGATCAAGTTGTACCACTAGCATACATTTGACTGGGAACTACTTCGTAGTGATTTTTCAAATCACTACACAACGATGAAAGAGTCGAATCTTCATTCAAGCTCAAATTCCACAATACTCGAGTCTTTCATACTATAGACTTGTCAGGAATAAGTGTGTTACATTTCAGTATTGAGTTCACATCAAAGGTCAATCGTTTACGATGATAAAGTGGTTAATTTGCAGATACATCAAGGCCCGGAGAACATATCAAACAAGAACCAGGCAGCCCGCAATACGAATCAACAGATGATACAGCTCGATTGCTTCATCGTCTGAATTAGCGAGTGAGATTCAACGAGCAGGATTCGTTCTGTAGTTATTCTATTGCGACACCATCGGGATCATCGGGATATCGATCCTTGCAACTATTAGGTTAGTTTACTTCCAAGAATAGCTCCATCAAGATTCTACAAACAGAATATTTAGCAACTACAAACTCCTCCGGTATCCTTCACCCTTCTATACAGATAAGTTCAAGCTCACCCAAGGTTTGAAATAATCGCATACTCAACGCAGTGACTTCGATGCTCGCCAATCTTTGATGAGATTCAGGGGTCTCACGAACACCAATAGTACAACCAAAAGTTCGAGCCAAAAGTTGCAACGGAGTACGAAAGCCCTTATACAATATGTATCGGAATTCGAGATGTCCGCCGACTCTAGCGCCAACTTCCACGTATGAAAGTGGTACGAGTGGTCGATTTGCGAAGCTCTTATACCCCTAGTATATATAGGACCACCATCGATATAGGTATACTTATGCATTAACAGCTGATAGAGGTATAAGAGCTTCGACACATGATCCGCTAGGTGCGCTACAGTCGGGGGACACCTCGAATTGGTGTACATACCGTAACTGGGGTATGGATAGCGTTTTGTAATTTTGTTCGGTGTCTTCAAAATTTTTCGTAATAGTTTTCATTTTTTATAGCTTTCACTCCAAAAAACCTTTTCCATCATTATATTTGTAACCCTTCAAAACGGATGCTAACTTTGCACGCATAATGATTTGCCACCAACTATTACATAACAAACAAGCGTTTGTTGTGTAATGATTAGAATAATATGATCAAAGTTAAGATGGGATGCTTCTCGGTCTTCGATGAAGTGTGATGAAATAACTGTTTCCCGGTGATCGCGGTCACGAGAGTGATTAATAGTGCGCGGGTGGTAATTTTTTGTGGGCTTGAGTAGGCGATGGGCATCGGTTAAACTGCGCGCTAGATTGGAGCGTAAAATGGAGATAATCAACATTCGCTGTTGTCGTCGTAGTCCACGTGTTGCAGACGAGGCCCTTACAGGACACAGCTCATGACTTCCCGTGTGTCATCGCGACATAATTTTCAAAATCGTTTCGGTGCACAAGTGATCACTTCCGTGCGGTCATGCAAGTACTTGTTCTTTATGAAGAAATTTAATTTTCGCGGATACTAATTTCTTTGAATGGTACTTTGGGATGTAGCGCACGTGAACGATAACTTTAGGGTATGCTCAAATTGGATTTTTCAGTACACTTGCATCGAAAGCCTGTGGTTTCCGCCTCGATGCCGGGGCAGAAAATCCCGCATTGCCGCCCAGGGCAGAAAACGACTGAACATGCGCATCAGACCTCGGGCTGCGCCCTCGGTCTGCTACAGTGCATGCTCCGACGTTGTCTAACCTGTGCGGCGGTGCGAGGTTTGCCCCGAAATCGTGCCGGAAACCATAGAATTTCGATGAAAGTGTACTGAAAAGAACTATACGCACCTCGGGACGAAAGCAACTCATTGCGGCCACGGGTATGCCGCCCTCGCCTGGCGGCTCGTGCGGCAACTCACCCGGGCCGCAATGTGTCACTTTCGGCCCCTCGCGGACGCAGGTGCGTAATATACTATTGGATTGTAGCGCTCACAAAAAACATCGTTAGCGTACGCAAAAATCAGATCCTGAGACGTAGCGCCCGCGAAGAATATCTTGAGCGCCCGCGAGAATTAGATACTCAGACGTAGCGCCCGCGAAAAATATTCTTAGGGCACGTGAAAATTAAATTTCTTTGAAAGAAACAGATACTTGCATAACGGCACGGAAATGATCACTTGGTTACCAAAACGATTTCGAAAATTGTTTCGCTGCGTAGTCCCTTGTCTGTCATCACGATGACACACGAGAACGCATGAGCTCTCTTCTGTGAAGGGGTCGTCTGCAACACGTGGACGATGAGAGCAGCCAATGTTGATGATCTGCATCTTGCGCTCCCCGGCTCAACCCGCAGTTGAGCCGATGCCCATTGCCCACTCATGCCCTCAAAAAATCACCACCCGCGCAACAGTAATCGTGTATCTAAGCGTCATCAAAGATTTTCAAGTGGAAACAATGCTGAGTTCTGTTCATCTGCCCTCACCGAATTTCCTCCCAGTTTTATGAGGAAATTTTTATCAAGATGCAGCCGTCAAATACGGATATTTTTCTTGCTCGGTAATCTTGATCAACCGAGCAAGCCCCTTTGCGAAATACCTAGAGGTGCTGGCAATTCAAATCTGAGAGAAAAAGCTTGGTTGTGTTGATTTCACTACCACGGGGTGACGTCATGAGCGGGCTTCAGCAATTCTGTTGTTGAGTCATTTATGAACTAAGATTGCCTATCAACTCGATCAGGCATAATGGTGGGGCTATTTCTGTTTTCCAAACATCAAGGGTCGAGATTAAATCAAACTCCAGGGTGAATTCGTCAATGTACTGAAATCAGGAATCCAATATCAGATGGCGAAAATTCTGCAACACATATATTCTTGTTTGACTGATGAAAAGCCATCGCACCTAAACTCTCAATATTTCTTACTATTCATGAGCTTCTATTTTTTTATAGATGGTGCATCGAACTTTGATTACAAAAGAAAGACTGAGGATTTGGTAGATGTGAAACCACCTGAGGAAGAGCAATTCAGTCAATCAGAGGAATCTGTGGACTACAAATTTGTTGAAAACCCACAGGAGATCAAAGATGAAACTCAGGAATCTCTTCCAAGCTCTTTCTCGGGTCCTCTCGAAACACGTGAAGAGCAAGCGCCCTGTTCGGAAATTCAAAGAGGTAGTATTAGCAGCGATCTGATGGCTGGTTATCGAAATCTGCTTTTTTCACTGAGTCAATACTCACACTAAGTCAATTAATTGATGTGTGTGCGCTCTGTAATTATCAGTGCATGAGGAAATTTTTCCCTTAAGGAGGCTCGCGCAGATTTTAACAAAACGAAGAAATTGCTTAAAAGTTACTCATATCAATAGATGAACTAATGAAGAATCATAATCCATCAAGAAAAGTAGGTGTTGGCGATGAAAATCTCGAGTAAACCTGTTTGGCAGAAAAAATCCTTACACACGTAATCTTATGGTATAAACACTTTAAAACCAGCTGGTGCGGTAACTAAACGACCAAAATCGACATTCATGGAATAATTTGACGCTATTTTGCGTCATGCGTTTGATGGTGTGACAAAATCAATACGTTGTCGATCTAAATTTTGAGTGAATTGAGTTTAAAGTGAGTTTCGAGCGTGGAGCAGCGCGCCGCATTGCACAGCTTGCACTGTGAGTAGACGTATATGTAGCGTCAGGATCTTAACGGAAAATAGAAAGGCCTGACTACCTGCGCGTAGGGCCCCGCGCTCGGTATACGGCACCACGCGCGCGAGCCGTCTCAGGTCCTCTCTTGGAGTCCTACTCGATCTGGCGGTCTGATGGAAGTTAAGCTGTGACTGTGTTGTGTACTGTAATTCTTAACGTGTAACCCTGGCGTAAAAATAACAACCGTGCACTGTAATACGTACTGGTACCGCGAAGCTGAGTGATACTCGTTCATGTTCCACTGTAAAGCCTCCTTGGAACAACCCACCCGTCGGAATGGTACTGCGCCCTCCGTTTTTCGACGCTTTCGACGACCACGCATAGAGTAACGTCACGTACTCGAGATGTCAGGACACCTCTGCTTTCGACGACATGGCGTCTATTCCCAGAGTAGGAGGTCTCATCTGTAGCGTGAAACCGAGATTAGACAGTGTGTCATTGTAATGCTTGTGTACATACGTGTGTATGGACTCTTCACATTCGCCCGGGATTGATTAACCCGTCAACGGGTCGCTTTTAAATTTCGGTCGTCTGGGTTATAACGTCCAGCGACTAGAAATTTCTGCGCGTTGATTGCGATTTCATGCATTCCCACGCCGTGATTCATGATTTCACGATCCCAGCCCCTCTGCCCGCAGCACTAAGAATCGCGGAATTGCAAATCATCGCGCGGACTCGCGGAAATTTCTAGTCGCTAGACGCCCGACCCTAGTCTAAACTGGAATTCAAAATCGACCTGCAGGTGAGGGAAAACTTCCTTGTGAGGGAAGAAAACCTACCTCGAAGAGCTCGGCATCCTTTATTTCATTACCGATTGGTTACCGTTAATTTAATAACATTTTAATACAATTTTTTATTTTAATACCATTGTGTTACCGATAAGGCATAGATCTCACGTCTCAACGATCAATAAATACCAAACCTGTAGGGGTGTGTCCACAAGTCAAGCGCCCGCGCCGAGCCCCGGCGCTGGCGCGCGCTAGAAATTGTTTGTGTACATTCATAGACACACACGTTGACTCCTCTTTTCGGAGTTATACTTAGCGATCGAGGTGGCCAAACTTCGGTTCTATACTCCGGATATAGTCGGTAACGTGGCAAATTTTTGAGCCTGCTCAGAGCGCGGTGCCAGCGCGGGTGCCGGGAGCGGCGCCGCGCGCCGGGGCTCGGCGCGGGCGCTTCACTTGTGGACACACCCTAACACTTCGCGCCTCCCGCTCGCATTGCAGAGTCGTAAGCATCAACCAAACGATCCGAAAGACCAACGAAGCCGACATGGCAAACTCGGATGAGCGGTCACCCATGCAAGTAATAACTTTGCCGAACGATGCTTAACTTCACCGATCGGAAGAGCGGGCATCCGGCAACCCTACCAACGTGGCAGTTGCATAAAAAGGGATCGTATAAGGGAGTCGGGATTCACTCATATGAACCAAATCAGGGCGTATTTACTGATTCTTCCATTGATTTGATGACTGACTGATACTCATCCTATAATCCACATTATCACTTCGTGTGCCATCGAGGGCCATAAATTGCATAGAAAGTATTTCTATACGTGTCAAAGTAGTGTATTCGTCACAGCAGATCCCAATAAGAGTATTAATCTCACTGGTCCTCGTCTTTAAAGCGCCCATACAATGTCATTGATTAATCAATAGGATAGTATTGCAGGCTCTAGAACGGTAATATTCATATTTAAGCGTGATTGAATAATCAGAATTTCAATCCGATTGACGGCGATAAATGAACACTAAAAGTACGTACAGGTCAGATATCCCAGATAACTCAAAATTATTCTTTGAGATAGAAACGAGCACCACTTCCTCATACCTTCAACGTACCTCAACATATTTTCGCACGGCTTCTTATCCAGCCATGAAGATTCATAAATATCGAAACGCATTGAAGCTATAAGCGTAGGGAATCTACGATGAACAGGGAAAGTGGATCCTCCAAACACTCCTGGTCATAGTCAAAAGCCCCTGAAGTATCAATTTTTCAACCACCTATCAAATAAGCTTCGTGACCATAGAATCTTGATTCTTCAGACTCTCTCGTTCTACAATATTACTACGCATCACTCGTAATATTTGGATTCAATAACTCTCGTTTTTTTATAACGATTCAGTATTATTCGCAGATCCCAATTAAAAATCGTCACTCGAGTCCCAAATTTAGTACTTTACCCATGTCTCAGATATACCATTCATATCTATTGGAGTCGACTGCTGAGAGTAGTGTCACTATATTTGTAGTCCGGAAGAATGATGGAGATTCAATAAATTGCAGTTTTGGGGGACTCGTCGTTGGAAGGAGATCAGCGAAGACAAAATAAAGATTGCACTCGTTTGTATGAATGTAGCCTATGCCAAAGAACTTTCAAGAGTGGACATGGTCTTATGTTACACGAGAGGAGAAAACATCCACATGAGTCACTATCTTGTTCAATATGTAGCAAGAGATTTACTAGGGGAAGAAGTTTTAGGAAACATATGAAACTCCATGAAGGAAGTAATAGCGTCCTCGGACATCATACATGTACTATCTGTAATAAGGCATTTACTACGAAGAAAGGGTGTGATTTACACATCAGAAGGAGTAAGAATCAAAAATGTTCTTCGTGTAATTTTTGTGGCAAAAAGTTTTGTTTGAGCAGTGATCTCGCAAAACACAAAAAAACTGGTCATCCGAGCGAACTCATGGAGAAGGTCGGTCAATCTGGAAGCTTTGCGATGAAGGATAAGAAATCCTTTATCCTGATTTCATTCTAGATTCCTCATAATAACTGGTCTCTCTTTTCAGCCCAAGCTCTATCTTTGTGACTTGTGTGGAAAGAGCTTCGCTCAACCTAGTATCTTAATTAAACATCAACGAGTGCACACTATTAAAGAGTCCTACTCGTGTCGGATTTGCGACTGTCAATTCACGCACAAGGCTTCTAGGAATAGGCATATGAACGTCCATTCAGACAGGTCACCGTCTTCAAGGCCGAGTGATGGCGATAGGCCATATTCGTGCGAAATCTGTAGTAAGGAACATGCCAGCATGGATGACTTGAGATCTCACAGGTTGAGAATGCACCCAGATAGTGTACCACATTCAAGCAGAATGTACGAGGAAACTCTTGGAGATGATTGTCAAATACAGATGAATCCTGGTGCTGACAATAACCAGGAACATGACAGTGCAGGAGGAAGACCAAATGAAATAGAATGATGATATAGAAAACGAAAAAACCTCGATGATACATATGAAGAATCTATACTTGTTTATATTTTTTGAATCCATTGCTAAAAAGAAATTTTAGAATCAAGAAATTTGACTCATCATTAATTCGGATACGTCATCCGACTGTCCCGATGGATATCCCAGGCCAGGGCTTGAGGTATTCATCGGGATCTCCACCAAATATCAAGGACATGGACCTTCGTGTTACCACTCTAGATCGCTAAATGGAGGGTTTCTCTCGAAAAGCGACAAAGAGAGGAAAAACATATTCCCCGGGTGAGATTTGATTTGAATCCGCGATCTCCAGTTCTCCGCACTGTCGCCTGAAGGGTGATGACAGACAACCCACTACGACAGATCTCACGACACGATACCACCCGACACGACACGGAATTCATCTCTGCGAGCCCAACTATCGGTGGATTGGATTCACTTTTACAGTGCCAGTTATCGATTATGAAAATGAATCAATTTATCGATGATTAGGTCCGCAAGAATGGAAGTAGTGTCGCGTCGGGCGGTGTCGTGTCGTCAGATTCGTGTCGTAGCGGGTTATGTGTCATCACCCTAACCACTAGACCACTTGGGCGATTGCAAATTTGCACGCTTCGAAACGTCTATTTTGTCTCTATATGTTGCTTTTTAGAGGAGTAGGGCCATTTGTGGAACCATGACCAATTAGAATCTATATTTTGGGTTTCCGCCCATTAGCCCGAAAATACTTGCCCGAATCTATTCGCCTGAATGGTCATTTATCCGAATCAAAACGCCCAAACAACTTCGCCTGAAACATTTATCCCGAAAATGCCTATGCCCTAATCTATTCGCTCGAAAACCCTTTCAACCGAAAAATATGTTATTAAGAAAAATTCTCAAAAAATACGCCGTCTTTAGGGTATTCATTCAGGACCAAATTTTGAATCATCGCGATCTGTTCTCCCTTCTGAATGGAATTCTCAAAGAGCAGAAGGATGCAGAAACCTACGTTATTGTGCTGAACCTCGGTTGGTCTGTGAAAGGTGCTCGTCGTAGACGTTGAATCGCGCTCCAACGCCGATATTGTACGATCACTGAAGGATTTGGAAGATATAAAGATGAAGGAATAATGATGGGATTTTCGGAAATTTGGCCCACAATATTGTTTCGTCTTGAGCCATTGTGTATTTCTAGAATGTGATGGCTGATTGTTATTGTATTCACGACTTTTTTCGCCGCAATTGCGACATATTTTATTGTGATGTTGGTCTTCTTTTCTTCCTGATACTGACAAACTTGGATTAAGTTTTGGCATCTTTCATCATAACCTTTGTCTGTAAATACAAATCCCTCCGTCAAATATCTCTAAGATACCGGGAAACTTATTATTGAACCGTGATCTCTTATTTGTGCCTCTCGGACAGTTTGAGATGATTTATTTTAATAAAATTTTTTGGGCGTAATAGCATTCGGGCGAATAGATTCGGGTTGATAGATTCGGGCGGATTATTTTCAGGCGATTCGATTTCGGGCAAATGTCTTTTCGGACGAGTATTTTCGGACATCTGTCCGGTAATCATATTTTGAGTCCATCTCTCAATGGAAATTTCAGAACCAAGAAATGTGACTCCATGGTTTGTTCGAGCTTGTCATCGGACTATGCCTATGGATATGCCAAGGCATGAAATAAATATCAAGCACATGGACCTTCGTGGTACCATATTCTCTACGGTCTTCGAATGAAGAATTACATATATCCGGGGTATGAGGGAGCTCCATGTGCTTGATATATAATTCAAGCCTTGGCGTATCCATCGACATAGTCCAATAATGAGCTCGATTAAACGATAGTCACATTCTTTATTCTGAAATTTCCATTAAGTGATGAACGTAAAATATATGTCCAAATCGGCCATAGATGCAAAACTGGCCGCCTCCTTTGAAAAATGACACAGGGACACAGGAGCCTTCCCGAAACGTGTTAATTCGCAACAGACCCAATGGTTAGGTCCGGAGAATTGCAGTTTGCGAGTAGAGTTTCGCCTGCAAAGCAACTTTCCTCTTATTGTCGCTTTTTTAATGGAATCGTTCATTTGAAGTCCATAGAAAAGGTAGTACGATGAAGGCCCTTGTGATTGATACTCCATTCAAGCCTTGGCATATCAATCGGCATAGCCCGATGCTGAATAACAATAGTCACATTTGGACTTGATCTTGATTCTATACTTATTTGCCTACTTGAATCTCCGGACAATACCACATCGGGGCTCGCAGATTCCACTTCATCGTCTTTTCGATATTGTAAGTCTGCAAACTTGATATTATTTGCAACATGACTGATTCTGGAATACTGCCATTGCTCTAGGAAATATTCTCAAATCTAGAAGTCGAATGAATCGATTCTTATAAAGACCGTATGAGATTCAGACAATATTTGAATGGATAGAACTCTTTCCTTTGAAGAGACGAGCACTCCTGACGTTCCTAATTTACTTTCTTCAACACACCATGAAACTAGTCTCGATACCAAATTGAAGTCATGATACTATTTTCTTCATAACCGCATAGGAGAGCATGTGATTTGCTGAAAACGAATCTCCTGTACCACAAGAATTTCAAACAAGCAAGTTCAGAGCTTATTTGATTATTCTCAATGGACCCAGTCTTGGTCTTTTATTTCGAGATTCACTCACAGCTTGGACCGACATCGTCGAGTTTTCGGATTTCTCGATGAATTTTCGAGATATTGGGATTCTACTAAGTAACGCCGATTCTGTATAGCTCATAGAATCGGCGTTACTCGTTAGATTTTTGATATTTCAAAAATTCATCAAGAAATCCGAAAACTCGACCACGTTGGTAACTGTGCAATATTGATAGGACTCCGACGTCCCTTTAAGCGTTTTGGATAAGTGTGTGGGTTGGAGAGAACTGGGAGGCC
Source organism: Eretmocerus hayati (assembly GCA_029851415.1). NCBI lineage: Eukaryota > Metazoa > Arthropoda > Insecta > Hymenoptera > Aphelinidae > Eretmocerus > Eretmocerus hayati. The sequence goes on from CM056742.1 coordinate 139,813,655, forward strand.
CAAATTTCAGTAATTTCTTATCTGTCGAGCGCACCGGTGCTACACTAACACTCATCGAAAGATTGATAAGACTATACAACGAAATGTTGGGGTCAGGATGTCATATCAACCAAACCATGATTTCTTTATGTACTTTTTGACTCTGAAACTGAATTTAAGCCCCAAATGTTCTAGAAAGTCGGGATTTCTTCTTAAATTGCAGAAAATCGCCTTATCGGCGGTTTTTTTGATGTAGAGAAGAATTCTGGTGCGGTAGCTCAAAACGGATCACGAAATCGTGTTCATCAGATGGTCATTCCACGGTGGAGAAGCATATTTGGATACGCAGCGCAAGCAAGAACTTTCTCCCCCGTAGATTTTGAACAGGAATAATTATTGCAAAAACAGGTGATTCGGCCCTCGAAATACGTGGAAGCCACTGTCTCTGCAACGGTAGATCACGAAGGTGAAAATTCTAGCTTGCGCCGGTATCCAAATATACTTTTACGACACAAAATGGTGGTCTAAATACGACCTCATGGTCCGTTTTACGATATTTGGTCAGAATTCCCGTCTACGTCAATATGAACTACTGGAAGAAAAAGTTCGATTCGAGAAAAATTCTGACGTCCTGGAGCAAATAGAGGCTCAGATTCGGTTTCAGCATCAGAAAATACGTGAGGAAATTATAACTGGGTCAATGTGACATTCTAACTCCAACATTTTGTTGAACATTGTAATCAATATCTCAGAAGCTATCTCAATCTTCTTTCAACAATTCAACAAAATGGGTTTCTGATGTGAACCTTGGAAAGGATGCAGATCATTTGTCTCACAAAGAAACAAAAACTACGGGGTAAGTATGTGATCCTCAAAGACAACCCTCCAATGGGATAAGAACTGGATGAATAGTTCAACAACCCATTCCTGCTTTTTTGTCATCAGTTGATGGTGTGTAATTGAACCCTCAAATACAAAAAGGAAATACAAGTATCTATCTTAGTCTACGTGAGTTCACTTTCAGTTATAATAACGTATTTTTTTGAAATCTCAATCACTGGAATTTCGTTTCAGGGAAGATCAAGTTCACTACTATTTTTGGGGCATTGATACGATTGTAATGGAAAATTCTTCTTGTCTTTTGAAGAATTTGAAGATGTAGGCCCTTGCTTTTTCCTTCGCTGAGACATGCTCTGAATGGTTAGAAGCGAACTTTTCTGATATTGTGAGACTTGCGTGGGTATAAGTGAATAGAGATTCTGCCTCAATCGGCTCATCGAAACGCTCATAGTTGCTTCAGATTTCAAAATACATCCCCGAATTCCGAGTACATCGACTGATTGAATAAAACCCAAACTTGGTGTCTACATCGAATCTCGCGTTGAAGTGAACCTGTGACTTATACTATTGAAGTATGATAGAATATTAGTCACATACAGTTAGACATCGAACGCGGGATGGCAGCGGCCGTGGTAAAGTGGATAACACTCTCGCCTTCCACGTGGAAGGCTCCGGGTCGGTCCCCGCCCGGCACCAATGTTAAATTTCCTGTACCAATCAAGCGACTAGCCAGAAGTCAATTATCGGAAGTCACGTGACATGACAAAAATTACTACGGTACCCAACTTGCCTCCGTGCCCAACTTGCCCCCATATGCCGATCTCGGGGATGGGCACTCCTTGGCCTCCCGGCAATTTTTTTTACGTTTGCTATGTTACAATATGAAAAAGTAAGCAGTTAGCGTCGACCCCAAATCATTTCTGCGTTCTCCAGAAAATCTAAAGTGATTTTTCTATTTTTCGTGATTGCTTAGCTAAGAAAGCACCGAGGGAATCGCCTTCAGTAAAATCGGTGCCAAATTCTTTGAGTTCAAGCAATCTTAACGTACCTTAGCGCATTCGATTCCTTGTTTCAATACCTTCAAAAACTATTTCTCAAAATTGCAATATTTGGATATGGAGTTGTTTTATGTGCAAAACACGGAGACGATTTGTAAACAAGGAAGCCAACATCAAAATTTACTTAACATGCCCCCATATGTTTGTCTCGAAAGGGCGTGCAGAACGATTTTTTTTACCACTCAGAACGTGTTTATCGCGTCAAAATTGGTCAGAAATAGTATTTCGAACCACCGAAAAGCTCCAAATGTGCGTGCACGACGATGAAAACACTTTATCGCCGATTTCCATCATTTATTTCGGAAGAATTGAGATAGTTCGGCTCCAATTGATCCAATTTGGACGTAGTTTAGTGCATTTTAAAGGTCTCTGAACAATCTTCAAAATGAATTAAAGCATGTTGGAAATCGTTGAAGTAAACCAAAGTTATTAGGAAAAAGGCTTAATGGGGGTGAGTTGGGTACACACTTTTGTAAACCCTCAAAAACCACCTTTTGGGAGAATTAAAACAGTTTGGCTCCAGTTGGTTCAAATTGAATGTACACTCGCCGGACAAAATATCTGTACAAGCCATTTAGTGATTTCTACTTTTTGGGTTGGCACGGCCTATCTCATTCCGTGCTAAGGGAACGCGGAAAATGGAACGAATGCATGGCGATACCAACCCAAAAAGTGAAAATCACTAAACGGCTTGTACAGATATTTTGTCCGGCGAGTGTACTTTAACTCATTTTGAAGGTCTTACGACAAGCTTTAAAATGAGCTAAGGTACGTTGGAAAATATGGAGATGAGCCAAAGTTATTGAGAAAGTGGCTTAATGGGGGCAAGTTAGGTACACTGACCTTAGATCTAGGACGGAAAAAACACCAACTCGGTGAAGTGTAATAGAAGCGTATAATAGAAATACTCTGAGAATAACAGAGAAGGAAGATGCAGACATTCCGGGAACAGGATCAGAACCACTGAGACTCATCGAATAGCAGGTATGTCAAAGCATAACGCGAGACACACAGAAAATAGAAAGAAAAATGACGAAAGGTTTCCGTGGCAGATTTATTCCTCGAGTGACCCAATCCGTATCTCGCCTCGTGGAACACAAAATTCTTGTACGCATATCTATACGCGTACGAGCTATTTGGAAGTAGGGCGTAAGCTTCAGGCATACTTCCACCCCTTTGAATTGCTAATCACGCGACTGGACACGCTGGCGTCACATCAATTTAATAGACCAAGCGACGCAATTGTATGGGACTCGATTTCTTTCGCCGCGGGCGCTGCATTCTCCGACCACCCTTTTATTTCGTATGCACTTTTTTGTCAGAATGAATTTTTTTCTGAGCGGAGTCTATACTTTATACAAACATGTAAGGGTACCAAAATGACCTAATTCTGAGAGACAAATAGATACGTCAAGCCAAAGAGCGTCAAGGGGATCAAATGGGATGCGACGAAAACGATATACCAGAGTATTGCTAGGCGCATAGCTGTCGAAATAGTTTCAACCCCTGCAGAGAAAAATAAGAGCGACGGGTGATAAATTTTTCACGCTTGTCCTCGATGTGCACGAGACATCGTTGCGAGGGATGAGGACATTTCAGCTCATGCAAGGTTTACGGTTTGTGAAATTGAAACGGACACAGGAAGATCTCGTACCACGTGTGTATGGTTGACTACCATGGCTCTATGTCAAAGCGAGGGCATGAAAAGTATGGAGATGGGATAAAAATGCATCGGTGCCCGAAGTTGCCGTACAATTATATTGGCCGTCATCTGAACTTAGATGAAGAGAAAGTATCTCATTTAGCGTGAAAAATTGGATCCTCAGCAGCTGATGGTATTAGAGCTGGAGTGTCTGAACCCTAAATCCGAATCGATTTTTACCTTCATTCAATGTTAGGTTGGTTGATTGTATCCTTATCTTCCGTTATGCATAGAATCAAGGTGATAATCTCAACTCAGCAACGACAACATTCCTCAACCCTTATCGTTCAATGAAATGAGAATCTTTCTTGAGAATTTTCTTATTGTATCGTGATTTCTAGTTGTGCGACAATTACACGAAATTAATCACGTGGTTCCTTGTGCACTTGATAGGTAGCAGTCGATGATATATTTCTTTGGATTGCGCCAACGCAGGAGAGTCAGTTGATCTGAAAATGTTCCAGAGTGGAATTGGAATTTCGATAATTGATTGAATTGGGCATAAGTTTCTCAATTTCTTTCGGGAAAGACCCCGCTGCATTCTCCTGGAACTTTCGTATTATATATATAAAATGTTGTGTAAATGAGAGAACATCTTCATCCAATTGAAATTCAAAGGTTATAATGCAGAATATTTTTTCATTCATTTCCAAGGTTCTCAGCTTTTCTTGTATTCACTTGGACGGAGAACAACTATTTCTTACGCAAGTGTAATGGTGACGATCCCATTTTCTCGGAATCTGAAGAAATTTCCTTAAGAAAATTTTATTCCCAACTATGTGAACTAAGACTGAATTGTTGTACGTTTGAGGTTGATGGAGTTCAGGTTGAGTGAAACCACACACGTGTTCACACAAATATGACACCGGAACCGAAATGCGAAACACGAAATAAGAGTGTGGAAGTGTCACTAGGTCGCGGTGACGACGAGCCTGATGACACCTGGGTATGTTGATGTATTGGACCAGCGTGGCCGCGATCGGGCTGAGTGTCTTGAAGAACGTGCGTCGCGACGGCGTGTCAGGAAGATAATGTGTTTCTGAGTGTTGGATATTCACCTCTTTATAGGCAGTATGGAATGTGTCTTGAAGTAATGGCACGTAACATTATCCTCGTATGTGAAGCGCACGGAACAATGGTACGGCGCAGGCGCGCAACTAACGCAGAGAATAGTTTTTTTTCGGGTAGGCCGGGAAGGGGAGATCTCCATAGACACCCACAAGAGTGTGGATAGTGTCGGATTCACCCGAGAAAACTCAGGCACCTACCGACTAAAACCCCTCCCCGGAGGGCGCCAACCCGAAGGTTATAGTCCTAGAAGAAGGAAGGAAGGAACAGAGAGTAGAGAAAAGATGAAAGGTACAGAGGGGCTTGCGGAAAAGCGGGAGCCCGCATTGAGGCGGACGAGGAGGTAAAAGCACACACGTGGGTGCTGGGTCTGAAGACTGGGGGCGGGGGAGTTGTAACGTGCTCTCGGGATATTAAGATCTCCCTTGCCGGAGGACTGGGGCCGAGGAGTGCATTTGTCTCCCAGGATCAACTAAGGATCCTCCTTAGGGTTAACTGGGGCCGGGGAGTCGTTACTCTCCCAAGATCCGAAGACCTCCCTTGCGGGGACGGAGAATGGTGAGTCCATAGAGATAGGAAACCATTGGTATTATATCTATATTCGGGGTATCAGGTCTGACTTTGGCGCCACCACCGGATATTTAGCGAACTGTCCGACTGCTAACATCATGTTTGTTTACATACATTTCCATTAGCGTGCCGAAGTTTGAACGTCAAATGTTGGCAGTCGGACAATCCGCGAAATACCTGATGGTGGCGCCAAAGTCAGGGCTGACACCTCGAATGGGTATGTCACGTTCTTTGTGTAGAAAGGTATGCAACTGCACTTACGTTCCGCAGCTAACGCAAAACGGCACGTGACGTTTTAAACCGTGGCATCACCGTCGGCGGGTGGTATGTTGACGCTGTGTTGCGTTAGTAATGTGTAGTGTTTCGTGATATGAATCCAATTTGATTGGAAACACAGGAAACAATGTTCTCGACGGAAAATATAGATTTGTGAAATTTCACGAGTGCAAATGCGACTGCTTCGAGTGTCAAAGAGTAGTCCTTAGGAATTCATTCCATGGGTAACATGAGATTATAGATGGACATAATTTTAGGGATAGTTCCCGAATGTTGAGGCTTGTAGAAGATGATAAGCAGTGGTTTCCATGGAGTCCTTACACGTTGTCTAAGCTATCTGAATATCATATATGAGGGTTTCCACGGAACTTTTAACTTTTTTGTTACTGCAGTGTTCCAGGAGTATTTTGAACTATTCGGAGTGCGCAAGAGTGGCATTTTATAGTATTTGGCATCATTCGATATGGACTACATTATTTCTCGTTGAAACGCATCCTAATTTGTTAATAGCAGACCGCAAAAGATGATTTTTGGGTAGTTTACAAACGTACCAACGCGATTTTTTGAATTGATAAGGCTGTAACTAAAATACCTATGCCTCAACTACTTCGGTGGAATGATATATCCATCTACTAATCTTATATTTTGAGAAAATGTTTGATTCAGAGGTGTGCACTGATTTGGTTATGATATTAGCTCTCATTTATCGATGTAACCGAGTTTTGTGGGAAAACTTTCTCTGACTATTGTTTACCAAAATGATGAAATACCTTGTGTGAAACGGAGAATGTACCAACGAGTTTTCGAAGTTAAATGAAGACGAATCGAATCCCGTTTGGTTTGTGAGTGTGCGTTGATCCGGACAAATTTTATAAAGCTTCAAAGCTCATAAAGTTATCGCGCCACTGGCTTTGAGAATGGTCATTTTTTGATGTCATACTCAGGAGACGCGAAGCACAGGGTTGGAATGTTGGTGCTCTTTTTTCTTCATCACAAAAAGAATATAACCGCACTGTTTTGAGTTGCAATTGTCGATCGGTATTTCTGTGAGAGGTATTAGAGCTGAGGAGATTTATTTGAAACCGGGTGGTGAGCTAAATAAGCCTCTAAATGTGATGGTATTGCGATTTTCTTGATTTTTACATCGTATACGGCTGAAATATGAACAAAATAACACCACAATGTATTCTAGAAATTGTAATGAGACTCATAGCTCTTGACTCGATTTTGGAAATTGACATCGAATTTCGGAGAAATCGATGATGAAATTCATCTTAAAGTCATCGAACCGAATCTATTCCATTGAAGTTGATTCACGAATGTTTCAAGTGTAAAATTCCGTACATGTCGTTCTGAACCACATACCTCGGCTTGGAAGAGAGTGGCACCACTTTTTTCACATGTTTTCGAGGTCTAAGAATTACATGAAACCCATTTCAAACGTGTGCGATGAGCAAAATTTTTTTTTTATTCCAGAGGGTCAATAGTCAAAAGTTCCATGGAAACCCTCATATAGCTTTGTTATTGATCCACTAATTCCTTATATGCGCTGAGCCTTATTTTATAATGACTTACGTCATTTTTAAGAGGCAAAGTTGACAAACCTCCTGCAAAAAGGCTTCCGAGTAGGAATTCTTGAACCTCTCTGGGAACCCGGTGGGTCAGGAAGAGGAGAATTTTCATTGTAGGATCTGCTTTCTTCATTCTGGCTGGGGGAATTGTCAACAGTAATGAGTTAAGGATCTTATTCCGAAATAATTCATGAGACATACATAGATCTTGGCATTGACCTCACCCAGTAAAATTTTTGTAGGCATCGATCACAGTCGAGACACCTCATTAGCACTTATTATTTCGAGGGTTAAAAATCATCCCTCATCCCTTAATCTATTATGCCAGATATATCGAATTCGCTATCACTAGTTCTCTCCAAGATTGGTCCTAGTAAAGCTTGAATCAAGGATACAGTCATAACTCATGTGAGGATTAGCATTATGACTTTTCAAAGACAGAACTCATTGTAATTACCCTACTCATTTCTGAGTATCCAATCAAACATGTCAAGTATCTACTTCAGAACGCTGACGAGAGTTTCAAACTCAATCTATGTGAACATTTCTCAAGTCATTTCTTATTACTGAATCGCAGTTGCCACGCAGATGGTCTTTCATGAAAACAAGCATTCATTTCAGAAAGAGTCAGTTTGCTCAAGTGTTCAAACTCGTTCTGAATTCAATGTCATGACATTCTATCAGTAAATCATCGACATATCGTGTGACGGCTCACGACCAACCATCTCAATTTTTTCATCGTTGAGTATTTTTCAAACTATCAAGTTTACGCTATTCCAGAGAGGACTTCTATGCCGATCGCCAGAGCGTACATAAGAATAGGAAAGAGCATCAGATTTAAACTGGAGAATGGATTGTAACAGGACGCTAAAATTTATTTGGTAGACTTCTAAAAATTGAATAAATCGTGTCTTGATCCATTCAACCAAAAATGAGTGATTCACATTTCATCAGTTTTTACTGACAGTGATAGAACAAGAGGCTCGTTCACATTCTTCGAGAATGTTAATAGCGTATAAAGAATCCATTAATGACGTTATAAAAACTCAATCATTTGTTTCATGGGCGGCATTCAGAGAGGCGTGAGAGTGTTGGATAAATATCTTCTCATCTCTGAATCGAGTATTTTACGTCAAGAATGTGAATCTATGATCCAATGGCTACTAAGCAAAATGATATTACGGATATTTAGACACGAGGAGTAGATCCAGCATAACTTAAAAGTGTAAGTACGGCACATATTCAGATTCTCTTATGAGCTGATGGGGTCAACTTCACCCTGCAAATTCCAGGTTTTTTTTTATTTAAGGAAATGAATAAATCCAGATAAGATACATCCATCTGACTTTGTTGATGCCAAGCTATCACAGATTCAAGAGTAATCCTCATACTTGCTGATAGATACTTTTTAAAAATGCTTGTAATGTTTTCATTTCTAAAGAGCATGTAATGTTTTCTTAGGATCGTGATCTTTCAACTTCCAAAATTCAAGTGAGACGCAGCTCATTTCATCAGTATCTTCTCGCTGTCAGATACTGCTACACTGTAAAAACTCCCGGTGTACTTTTACAGTGCTGGGCATTGGAAATCATGAGACCAGTGCTGAGCATGGTAGAAATACCGTGCTGAGAACGTGACTTTTACCGGCCCGGCGTGAGTTTTTACCATAGGTCAGAAACTGTACAAACACCAGGTCGACCGCTAAATCACAAGCGCCGTGAATTCTGCCCTGCTCAGAACTGGTCCCATGGTTTTCAGTGCCCAAAACTGCAAAATTACGGGCGCCCGACTTTTGACAGTTCTCAAAACCGTATGTATACAGTCGCTGCAGGTGAATTCTCGATACGCGTGTTATTTAAAATTGTCGACTACTATAATAATAACGTTCTCAGAATGGTGCTGCCCTGTAAAGGCTCGTCTGGGAATTGACAGACGCGCCCATGAATTCACACCGACGTTTTTACAGCGTAGAGTATTTAATTGTTTCCAAATTGACCTAGCAGCAAAATTAGTAAAAAGGCGTAGAGATCAATTATTATGACCACTCAACTACTATTGAAAATGAACTCATAAGATTGACACAGAATCAAAATATTAACATTTCGACCATTTTGAGACTTCAATAAAGATAAAGGTTCGAAATCAAGGCTCGTATAAAGGACCCGCTCCGAGAGATAGGATTTTGGCTTTCGGTTAATTTTGTCGGGGAAGAAATATGTTGTCAAGCACAATATTCTGAAAAAAAAGTTCAAAGGGCTCAAAGACGAAAAATGGCTAGTTTTTTCAGTATAAATCAAATAAATACCAATAAATGGGAGGTTATGAGGTTATCTAGAACAACAACAAAGGCTTGTCTGCAGCGTTCGAATTTGAATTGAAAATGTACAATTTGAGTGTGATGTAGCTAAAAGGTCATCAATCTGGTAATTGAAACATTTTATGTGAAACCTTCGATACAAGAAGCAAATAAATGCATGCAAAAGAAGTGATAATGCGCGATTGACGAAGAAATCATAACGTCTTGTATTCTCAACAATTACATTTCATTTCAATCAATGTAGCAGTTAACGCTGGAGCTGGATCATAAGGCTGTGCTGACTCGATGCAACGAGTACATGATCTTAAGGGCCCAGATATGGGGCGGGAGCGGCTTTTTGACATCAACATCATCGCATAGCATGAGGCTCGCGCTTTGAATAGTTGATAAAAGGTGTCCGATAGTGCATGGCTGCAATCAAATTATACGGAATGAATCAAAATTAATCTTGGACCGCGTGAGACTAGTGTCTGCCAAATATTTCGAGGATATGGAGATCGAATCTCATATTGCCTTATCTCGAGATCATATCACGTAAGAGGCTGCGGGGTCGAGAGCAAGCGACTATCAAAACCGAGCTTGAAAAGTCGAGTGAAGGCCGTTTTTGAGGTATTTCAAGGTCGCTGAATACGAATATGACATTGCCTTGCCTCCTAATCGTGTTGCGTGGGCGGCTGCGGGGGGCGGAGGCGCAAATTGACCGAGATCGAAGCTCGAGACTCGAGTAAGGGTGTTTTTGGGGTATTTTGGGGTCGCTAAGCACGAATTTGAGATCGTCCAGCCTCCAAGTCATGTTGCGTGGGCGGTTGGGGGGGGGGGGGGTCGAGTAGAGGCACGAATTGACCAAGATTGGAGTTTGAGAGTTGAGTAGGGTGGGTTTTGGAGTATTTTGGCATCGCTAAGCACGTATTTGAGATTACACAGCTCCCGAATCGTGTTGAATGGGTAGCTGCAAGAGCAAGGACGCGTGTTGAACTAGATTATTCATTTATTGAACCTTGCGGTTATAAAGTTACAAAGTAATTATAAACTAGTATGATAGTATAGACGTATAACTCTAGCAGTACATAATCTACATGTAAAAAAAAATAAAAGTCTTTCTTTGATTATATTTGCACTTTGTGCTTTGTTCTGCTAATCTTCAAACTGAAAGGAACTGAGGTTAATTTTTGATTGGTTCCTGCTTCCTTTGCACGCCCTCCTTGTCTTCTTCTCTTTTTCTTGACTTCACCCTCTTTCCACTATCTCTTCACCTCCATTCTTGTCTCTTAGCTATTACATCCTCCTTGCCTCACTTATTGGTGTGCCTGTGTAATGTTTTTCTTGTTCGTTCCACACCATTCTATATAATTGGTTGTTTCTCTCAGCGTAGATTACTTCACCTACTCTTTCTACTTCAAATCCATCACTTATCATACTTTCTATTGCTTTTAGCTCGCAGCGCTCTTCCCATCTTTCTTCTGCACCTTAGAACTCTTCCACTATAAACTCCTTTTCACCCGGGTTTCCATTATTTCCTTTATCTTGCGTATAACGTCTGGGTAAGCTGATTTCAGCACCCAGGCGTTGTTCCTTTGCACTGCACCTTTCTTTGCTAGACTTTCTATCCACCATTCTTCCCTGCTTATGTTGCTGTCAATTTTTTTTCATTATCCATTGCTCCACCCTTTTTCCTCTGTATGCTACTCCTCTTCTTATCACTGCTGCTCTTATCTCTTGTCTCCTTTGATACTCAGCTTCATACTCATCTGTGCTCATTTCACTTCCACTGCTACTTGGTGCGTTCCTAACCTCTCTGCTTCCATTTCCTCCAGTCTTCTCTGTAGTTCTCTGGTGGCTTCCTGTGTTCGCCGTAAGTTTTCTTATGCCCTTTGTCTTCTCCTTCTTTTCTCTTCTAGGGCTTCTCTGTAGTTTTCCATCTTTGTGGTAGAGTTTACGCTTGCTTTGCGGCGTGGGCTCTTACTTATCTTATCTCCTCCCTGTGTGGCGGTGACCGTCTGCTGTGTCTCCGCGTGCTTTCTCTCGTTCCTGTTCCTGCGTTCCTGTTCCAGTTCCTATTCCTCTTTCCTGCTTATTCAGTCTTCTGCTATCTGTTTGCATCTTGCGTGACCGCCCTTTTTCTTTTCCATTCTATTTCTTTTAGCCATCCTACTTTCCTCCAGTCACCCTTCAGAATTTCCATCCAGCTAATTCTTTTTTTGTTGCCTCACATTCTTCAAATACATGTCTCATGGTTTCTCTCTCTTTTTTACATATTCTACAGATTTTATTCTCTTCTTCTTTCCAGTATTCGTTCCCTCTTGCCTCATGACCCAATCTGAATCTTGCGATTGTGCTGATATTCTTCTTGATAGAGGTTGTGGTTGAGAGGACGTAACCTGTGGTTCTGATGTCAATTAGCCATTCTTTTAGTTCATCGCAATACTTGGAGTTTCTCACCTTGCTGAAAGCATTCTGTTTGTCCTGGTCCTTTTTGTTCTGTTCTAATATTTTATATCTCTTTTTTCTGTCTTCGATCCTTGTTACCAACTCATTTTCCGCCCAGCCTTTGTCATTGAACCATTTTCCCTTGTTTCATTTAATCTTTTATCAGCTTTGCCTTCTTTGAGTTCTCTCCAGAGTTCTTCCCTAATGCTACCTTCCACCTCCTCTTCTAATTTTTTTTCATATTTCAGACACCTAGTTCCTGTTTTTACTGCCAGCTTGTTCCTGTCAACCTCATTCAAAATGAGGTAGTTTGGTGTGTGCCTCTGTAGCTTCAGTACCCATTTAATGTATTTCGTCTGTACATTCTCTATCTCCTTCCATTCTTTCCAGCCCCAGATTTCCACTCCACATGAGAGTATGCTCACTATGAGAGTGTCCAGCAGTTTCATCCTCTTAGCCCATTCGTTTTTGAAAAGTCTCTCTCCCATGCTCCATACTTTCCCTAGTGCTGCGTTTGCTTTCTTCGTAATATATCTAATGTGGCTTTCGTCTTCGTTGTTTCTTTTTAGTACCTATCCTAAGTATCTAAATTCTTTCACCTGTTCTATTTCGTATCGTTCTAGTAGAAACCTGTATTTCTTCTGTCTGCCTTTTCCTTTTCTGCATATCATAATCTTCGTTTTCTTCACGTTGATCTCTAGAACTTTTTCTTTGACGTACTTTCCTGCCTTTCTTAGAAGTTCTTTCAGGCCTTCCTCATTGTTTGCTAACAGGCATATGTCGTCTGCGTAGCTTATACCCCATATTTTCAGGCATTTCTCTATTCTGCTTCCGCCTTCTTGTACTCTTCCCATCCTTTCGAATAGATCTACAAGACCAATGTTGAATAGTATAGGGCTTAATGGACAGCCCTGTCTAACGCCTTCTGTGGTGTAAAATTCCCCTATTACTTCGCCCTCTATTTCTATTTCACATTTTGTTTCTTCGTAGATCTCTTCTATTCTTGTTCTTAGTTGTTCGCTTACCTCTAACCTCTGTAGATTCTTCCATATGCATTCTCTTTTTATACTATCGAAGGCTCCTTCTAGATCTATGAATAGTAAAAATGCCTTGCCTTTCTCCTTCTCAATTTCTTTTCCGATTAATCTCTAGGGTGTATATTGCATCTATTGTACCTCTCCCTTCTCTAAATCCCATCTGTTCATCCCTTAGCTTGCCTCCACTTTCCAGCTCTCTTTCCAACCTGTTTCTGATTATTTCAGCGTAGATTTTATATGCTGTGTCCATCATAGTCAGTCCTCTATGGTTGCCTGTCTCCTTTTTGTCACCTCCTTTGTGTATGGGTATAACTTTTCCTCCCTCCATTCCTCTGGGAATTCTCCCTCCATCCATGCTTTGTTAAGGATCTCTCTCAGCTCTTCTTTTGTTTCTCCTGTGGCGTATATCCATGCTTCATTCTTTATTCCGTCCGGTCCACTTGCCTTTTTCTTTTTCAGTTTCCTTATGGCCATTTCGATCTCTTCCATGGTTAATTCGCCTTCCTCTTTCCACTTCTTTTTTTCTTTTATTCGTGCCTTCCTTGGTTTTTCGTCTTGGCCCCTGAATTGCTCCTTAAAGTGTGCCAGCCATTCTTCTTTTGTGATATTCTTATCCAGCCCCTCTCCCTTTTTCTTCTTGCCATTCATCATCTTCCAGAATTTCTTTTCAGATTTGTCCTTCAGCATTTCTTCTATTTGCCTTTCTCCCTCTTCTCTTTTCTTTCTCTCAATCAGCTTTCTGTACTCGTTTCTCCTTGCATAGTAATCCCACCCTCTGGCTTCGTCTTCTCTCACTTTATGGAATAATTCCAACACTTCCTCTTTTATCTTCCAGCATTCTTCATCCCACCAGGTTTGTGAGTCTGTGATTTTTTCTTCTAGCTGTTTCACGGATGTCGCTTGTTTTATTCTGATCTTTAGGTCTGCCCATTCGCCACTCCTTGTCCATTTCTTTCGCTCTTCTGTATAATTCTCTCTTGCTTCTTCGTCCCACATCTGTATAGTTCTGCTGGTTTTCGGGCTCTTTCCTATTTTCTCACTGAGGGTGATTCCTAGTGGCAAATGGTCCGATTTGGTTTTCACTCCTATTTCCATTTTCTCTATTTTTTCCATACCTTCCATGTTGGCGATGGCGTAGTCAATTACCGTGTTTCCTCTAGCCCCTATGTACGTATTTTTTCCTTCTTCGTCTCCGCTGAGTCCTCCGTTGAGAATGATAAGTCCCAGCTGTTCCAGCTTTTTCAGCATTTTTTGTCCTTCTGTATTTTTCACTGTGTCCTTGGAGTTCCTTCTTTTTCCTGGAATGTCGTTGCCTCCCTCTTCCCCTGTCCTTGCATTCATGTCCCCCAGGATCAGTATGTTTCACCCTGCCTGGCCTTCAACCTGATCTTCTATACACCTCCAGTTGTCTTCTTTCGCCTTGTTCATATACGTCAAAATGATGCTCCATTTTTCTTCCCTGGTGTTCACCTTACAGCTTAGTGTCTCCTATTCAGTCTTTCTATTTTTGCTTTCAACTCTTTTTTGGTTGCTAGTAACATGCCTCCGCTAGCTCTGCCCTTTTTGTTCTGTCTCTTCGCCTCAATCGTGGTTATGTCATATTCCCCTATTTTGCTCCGTATACCTGCCTCCTCCTTTCCTTCCAGCCAAGTTTCTGCTAGGAAAATGACCTCAAATTCTCTCAAATATCCCCATGCTTTGTGACTGATGTTTTTGGCCCCCGCTATGTTCCATGATATAATCTTCATTTTTTTCTCTGCTGCTTGCTTCTGTCCTCTTCCACTCCTTGCCTGTTTGAAAGGGTTTGTTCTCCCTTTCATTCCGTCTCCAGATTCTGCCATCTATTATTGCGTGGGTGTCTCTCACCAGCGTTTTCTTCCCTTTTTCTGCGAGGTTCCTTGGCAAAACCTACTAGTTTCCTTCTTATTACTCTCTCTAGCCATGTTAAGTCTTTCTCAATGAAGACGTCTGTTCCTTTCAGTTTACTTTTGTTGGTCATGATCTCTCTCCATTTTTCACTGCTTTCACATTCTAAACCAATCATCTCTTCTTTTGGGCTTCTTATTTTCCAAGCTCTGATGATATTGCAGGAGACCTGCAGTTGCTCTTCTAGCCATTGCTCTATTCTTTCTTTCAATCTTGTTTGTTCCATCTTCTTGCCAATTATTACTAGATTATTCCTCTTTGCCCTTCTTTCATTCTCTTCTAGCCTTCTTTTCAACTCTCTCCATTCTGGGTTAGATTGAGCTTGATGCCCTCCTGTTGTGTATGTACCCCCTTCTTCTGGTAGGAATCCTTCCAGGTGTTCTAACCTTTCTTCTATTTCTTTTTGGGCGTCTCCTCTCTCTCTTTCCTTCATCTCTAGGTTTGTAATTCTTTTGTCCATTTCTTCTGCTCTCCTCTCATTTTCTGTTTTCAATTCTTTTATCAATGTATCCATTCTGCCCATCATCTTTCCTTCCATATTTTTCATGTTTTCATGCATGCTACTTATAAGCTTCCTTAGTTCCTCCATATCTTTTATGTCCTTTTGTTGTTCCTCTTCTGTTTGTTTCTGGTCTTTGTGAATGTCTTTCTCTAGTGCAGCTTTCCTTCCTGTGTTAGACTTGACTATGTATTTCTTTTTAACTATTGTATCAACCTTGCTTTCAGGTGACCTTTCCTGTTCTTTCCTTTTGCCACTCGTTTTTACCTGCATATAACTTAGAATGTCCTTGCTGCTTGCCCCTAGGGATGCGACTCTTCTTCTTGCGAATTTCGGGCTGCTTATTGGGCTCGTATCCGCGCTAAAGATTACCTCGTGCCACCCTTTTCGCATCGCCACGTGCCTTCCTAACCTCACTTTCCCCGAAGGTGGTGGGAGTCTCGATTTTCTTTACACCTCCTGTTATTCTCACTGTTTTTATTACTCAATTTGTTCCTCACACCTCCCTTCGTTGAAATCTATCTTTTCTACGTTTGACTCTTATTTCTATCCTTTTGTTTTGACTACTTTTAATTCACTGCATGCGTCATACGTCTATATGCCATAGCGGCCATTTTGCTTCCGCGTGTTGAACTAGATAAAACTGGAAGAGCCGGCGGGGGGGGGGGGTCCTTGATATCTCGAGATCACTGGACACAAATCTCAGATCACCCAGCCTCAGAACCGTATTGAGTGGGTAGCTGTGGTGGTGAATTCGATGTAGTTTCCTGACAATGATCATTTCCTGAGATAGAATCTGACCAGGATTGTAAGCCAAATTGAAGCATCGGGACCAGACCACGAGCATACGCCAAGTATCTCCATTGACCGAGGGGTCGAGCGATATCCTGTTGATCGGAATTCCGATTCACTAGGTGTGTAATCACAATTTCCGATCACGGAATAGGCCACAAATAGTTTCAGGCGTGAATCTGCGAGAAAGTGGTGACTACCAGGAGATTTGACCGTTAAATCTCTATCCTGCCCATCTTCACAAACAGGATCTGATTGGATGTACCGAGAGGCACGATGACCAAACAACGCCCAGAATCACCACGTGATCCAATAGCCTAAGGATCGGAAGATATCCCAGGACGTGCGATTCTGAAATCTTAGCTGTGGCAAAACTCAAGAATCTACCCGACTCTTCCTCAAGATTTTTGATCACACGCTGAGATTTCAGGATCACACTCCCTAAAACACCACACGATCAAGCTGCTTTGAAATCGTGCTCTGGCCACGGTCGTTGTATTGTAGTCATGCTCCTCGCAGGATCAGATGATACTCCCTGTGAAATCGGCCAGAATAGTGAATCAGCTCTTAAATCTCCTTGCAGTCACCGCCCTCCCATAGATTCACACCCGAAAAGATTCGTAGTCCATACCAATATCAAGAATTGTGATCTCATAGCTAGAGGATCGTAGTTTCAATCCCTAGAAAATTGCTCGATCTTTGGACCACCAAACACACTCGGCTTAGTCTCGAGGTATGGTGACAAATAACAGGTTTATTCGAATATGCTGGTCGGAGCGCCCCGAACTCTCGGATCTCTCTCTCTCTCTCTTTCTCTGTGCCCCGCACGGGGTGATCTAGAAGAGCGGGTACTCGAAGTTCCCAGCATGAGACTTGAATATGGAAGAAGATCTTTCCAGGTCCAATGAGCTCATTTGTGGAACTTTCTCCCTCCGGGCTTTCGGCAGCTTGGGGAGATATCATTATTTAAAGAGTCCTTAAAAGACTTCCTGTTAACACTATCCTCCCAGAGGATTGATGTGGAGAAAAAACTCTATTTTAATTTGTAAACTGTGAAAGGCATGAGCTCGTTTCAATTGATGTCTCCTACTCCAGCTGAGTTATGCTGGCTTTTTCGCTTCCGAACTGAGATTCCTGTAATATGACTGTGGGCCCATGTCTTTTTTATATGTCTTTCCAAACGGGAAAATGTTTTCTTTTCCCCAACCTTTTTTGTTAAGACTGATATATGTATATATATTTCAAATCCACTACATCTCAAGCATGTCGTGTTTAGATCATGCGGATATATTTCGATGATTTTTGGATACACCTCAAAAAGGTATATGAGTCAAAAGTATGGTGGTACATCTGCACTGTTTTTACGACCATAACATGAACCACCATACTTTTAACGCATAATACCTGTTTGAGTTATATCAGATCACGGAATGTTTGAGATGTAGTTGTACCAAAGAATTTGACTCGGTCCATGTGTAAAACGCATTACTTGAGCTAAATCCGCATATTTCGAATATTCAGATGTTCGCGCGAGATATCGATCGAATCATCGATCGGTAATGTCCGTGCCTTCCGCGTCCCACCACAGCAGACGACACACACATTCACACACACAGCCACACTTTCTCTCGCGTAGTTGCAAGCGACACAAGTTCGGGCTTGAATCATCATCTATCCTACAGCATTAATCCGCATTTGAAAATTCGCGCTCTTAAACTCCGTCATGTCCGTCAAAACAGGTTCCTGTCCAAAAACGATTTCGACATCAGCGAAATACCGTATTCCATATTTCAGCAAATAAAACATTTATCTTCAAAATCAAAGTTTTACACCGAAAGCCCTCTCAGTTCAAACGATTCCGATATGGGAATACCGTGTCTTTGGAGTCCGCATTAACATCTAATGTATGTTCGAAAATTAAAAGGAGGTTAGAATGCCCAACTCGGGCGTATATACACACAGCGGAGCTGCTCGAAGGCTTCGCCATACTTTCGAGCACAGCTACCGCTGTGTGTCAATATGAAAACGTGACTTTTTCTTCTTTTTCTTTCCATGACTCTTACCATCTTACGATGCCTCGAGATGACTAGTCACTTTCTCTGATATATCGAATAGCCTTAACCGAAACGACAAATTTTTACAAATTTAATGTATTTATCATGTATAAGTGACATATGTTTTATATGCTACTGTATTTTTGTATTTTTGCCCTTGGGCGAATAAAGGTTATCATTCATTCATTCATTCTCTCTCTCTTAATCATTGCGTTTAAAAAGAGAGAATCGGGGGTAGGAGCGCTCCGAGCGCTCCGAATTAGCATAATCAGGTGAATTTAATGTGAGTCTTCTCACGACTTGGGATCAGATGTCATCCGTGGGGATGTCCAGATTCAGCAAAGGAACACTTGAATCTCCTACCCGTCAGTATCGAGTAGTAGATTCCCGTCCGCCAATGTATTCGAATTGAATCCTTCTCGAGATTTTTGACCACATAGCTAGGATTTCAGAATCTGACGTCCGAGGTTATCTCCCGATCCCTAGGCTATTGGATCACGTGTTGGTTCTGGGCCGTTGTTTGGTCACCATGCTTCTCGATACATGAGATCAGATTCTGCTTGTAAAGATGCCCAGGATAGAGATTTAGTGCTGGAATCTCCTTGCAGTCAACACCTTTTCCTAGATTCACGCCCGAAAAGATTTGTAGTCCATTCCGTTATCAATAATTGTGATCATATAGCTAGAGGATCGTAGTTCCCGTGCCCAGAATATTGCTCGAATTTTCGGCCACTGAACACACTATGCTTAGGTTCGTGGTGAGGTGACCGAATAACGAAAGTCATCCCACTACTTGGGATCAGATTTAACCCGCGGGGATGTCCAGATTCAGCAAGGAAAAACTCAAATCTCCTAACCGTTACTATCGAGAAGTTAGATTCACGCCCGTAAATCTATGAGAATAGGCTCCTCCTCGAGATTTATGATCACAGAGCTAAGATTTCATAATCCCATGTCCTGGGATATCTCCTGATCCCTAGGCTATTGGATCATGTAATAGTTCTGGGTGGTTGTATGGTCACCATGCTTCTCGGTACATGAGATCAGATTTCGCTCGTGGGAACAGTCAAAATAGAGATCTAACGCTTGAATCTTCTTGCAGTCATCACCCTCTCGTAGATTCTCGCCCGCAACGATTTGCAGTGCATTCCGTCATTGAGGATTATGATCACATAGCTAGAGGATCAGAGTTCGGATCCCTAGGATATTGCACGGTGCTCCATCCCACAAACACAGTTGGCTTAGGCTCGTGGTATGCGTGATTTTCGCCCGTCAATGTATGAGAATCGACTGCTTTTTAAGATTTCCGGTTACAGAGCTGAGATTTCAGTATCACACTCCCTGAGTCATTGCCCAATCCCGCTGCTATCACAACACGCTCTGGTCATGGTCGTTGTGAAGTGGTCATGCTTCGCGCATGATGAGATGAGACTCCGCCTGGAAAATTGGCCAGAATAGAGATTCAGCTCTCGAATCTCCTTGGAGTCACCACTCTCTCGCAGATTCACGCCTGAAACTATTTGTGGCCTATTCCGTGATCGAAAATTGTGATTACAAACCTAGTGAATCGGAATTCCGATCAACAGGATATCGCTCGACCCCTCTGTCAATGGAGATACTTGGCGTATGCTCGTGATCTGGTCCCGATGCTTCGATTCGGCTTACAATCCTGGTCAGATTCTATCTCAGGAAATGATCATTGTCAGGAAACTACATCGAATTCACCATCACAGCTACCCACGCAATACGGTTCTGAGGCTGGGTGATCTGAGATTTGTGTCCAGTGATCTCGAGATATCAAGGACCCCCCCCCCGCCGGCTCTTCCAGTTTTATCTAGTTCAACACGCGTCTTTGCTCTTGCAACCACCCATTCAACACGATTCGGGAGCTGTGTAATCTCAAATACGTGCTTAGCGATGCCAAAATACTCCAAAAACAACCCCTACTCAACTCTCAAACTCCAATCTTGGTCAATTTGTGCCTCTACTCGAGCCCCCCCCCCCCCCCCCCCCAACCGCGCACGCAACATGACTTGGAGGCTGGATGATCTCAAATTCGTGCTTAGCGACCCCAAAATACCCCAAAAACACCCTTACTCAAGTCTCGAGCTTCGATCTCGGTCAATTCGCGCCTCCGCCCCCGCAGCCGCCCACGCAACACGATTAGGAGGCAAGGGAATGTCATATTCGTATTCAGCGACCTTGAAATACCTCAAAAACGGCCTTCACTCGACTTTTCGAGCTCGGTTTTGATAGTCGCTTGCTCTCGACCCCGCAGCCTCTTACGCGATATGATCTCGAGATACGGCAATATGAGATTCGATCTCCATATCCTCGAAATATTTGGCAGACACTAGTCTCACGCGATCCAAGATTAATTCTGATTCATTCCGTATAATTTGATTGCAGCCATGCACTATCGGACACCTTTTATCAACTATTCAAAGCGCGAGCCTCATGCTATGCGATTATGTTGATGTCAAAAAGCCGCTCCCGCCCCATATCTGGGCCCTCAAGATCATGTACTCGTTGCATCGAGTCAGCACAGCCTTATGATCCAGCTCCAGCGTTAGCTGCTACATTGATTGAAATGAAATGTAATTGTTGAGAATACAAGCCGTTATGATTTCTTTGTCAATCGCGCATTATCACTTTTTTTTGCATGCATTTATTTGCTTCTTGTATCGAAGGTTTCACATAAAATGTTTCAATTACCAGATTGATGACCTTTTAGCTACATCACACTCAAATTGTACATTTTCAATTCAAATTCGAACGCTGCAGACAAGCCTTTGTTGTTGTTCTAGATAACCTCATAACCTCCCATCTATTGGTATTTATTTGATTTATACTGAAAAAACTAGCCATTTTTCGTCTTCGAGCCCATTGAACTTTTTGTTCAGAATTTTGTGCTTGACAACATATTTCTCCCCGACAAAATTAACCAAAAGCCAAAATCCTATCTCTCGGAGTGGGGTCCTTTGTTGCACTGCCTCTGAGTGATGCTGATTCGATTGACTAGCTACTAGAGAGAAAAATTTTGGAAATTCAAGCCAGCAAAGGACTTTGCTCCAAAGAATTCAAGGCCAATCTTCTGTTAGACCTGTCAAAGTTGTTCAATTCCTCACAGTAGTCGCGGAAATTTTTGGGAGACATGAATTACGTACAGAAAATTGAGCATTCTCTGATCTACGATAATTTTCAAAGATTCATTCAGAAGATCACAGAATTGTATCGATTCATGTCCTTGAAACATCATATCAACCTGAAACTTGTGATTTGCATTGGCATTGAAAATAAAATATAATCTATCTCAATCAATCATCAATCATCTATCGGCACTCGTGATAACATGAAAATTCTCGCGAGATCTTGTAGCTCTTTCTAAGACCTTCCAGATCATTTTTTCCAAGAATTCTCTACATTCATTACACCCGAGTTACAAGCAATCAAGTTAGAAAAATTTTGTACGTGTTAATGGTTTCCGAGACATAACACGAATTTCTATTACACGAATTTGGTGTAGAATCTTCTAAACTTCGTAGATTACGAATCAGGTTCATTCTTGAATGTGCTCAAAAGGACCCTAGACTTTTTTGAAGATAAAAAACGTATGCCTCTATATTCGCAGTACTTCCTTCTACCCGCACCAACTTCTCATTGCTTAACCTCTCGTCACGGTGAGCCGGGAAGACAAAAAAGTGAATGATCCATGAACATGGAATGTCCAGCACATTTCCCAACAAGGATTAAAATCATCCGCCGAAGATTCTTCAAATAAAAACTATTTTTGTATTTTTTAAATCTTTTTTGGAAAAAATTGGTTCCTATCTCCTTCAGCTCTCATTATTCGGTTCCCAAACGACGCCCAGAAATATCAAGGCACTTCATTTTGATGTGAAATACGTATCTTACGAAAAAACGAAAATACGAAAATACTTATCTTACGAAATACGTAGTAGAAACTTGAGCCCAATGCAATTTTCAATGATGGAAAGTCATTTCATGGTAACAAATTCACTGGATTGCGCTTCCCCCTGGTACCAAAATATTGTCAATTGCGCATAGGATCAGTTCCCAGAAGTACTGACCTGAACGTTTACTCTCCTGACCTTTGGCACGCACCTGAGAACTTGCATTGCAGGGAATATATATTTTCAAGAAGGATATTTGAGGGACAATGTACATTTGAAAACTTTATTTGTATCAACATCATGAAGGAAGAGATGACATAAAATTTAATAGTTAAATAAAAACTTACATAAAACTAGATAGTTAAGATAGGGATTCAACATTGCGCAGAACCTACTGGTTAGTCCTGCCGAACACAGTGACGGAACTGGGATTCGTTTATTTATTCACTCAGTGACTGACAGTCTGTACATATTTTCAAGAACCGGGGATCAGGTAAGGGTTTACCGCGAATTGACCGATATGCGCAATCGACCATGTTTTAGACCGACCATGTGCGCAGTTGACAATATTCTGGGACCAGTTCACTGTACAAGTACCAGACAGGGACTATAGGTCTAGGTCACTGGACTACCCCTTGACAGTGTTTTCAGACACTTTCAATCATGCACGAGTTCAATACCTAACATGTTTTGTCCCAGATGATTGATTGTCCGATGATTCCATGGCATTGTGCGACTGTCACTGTCCAGTCATAAAAACAATTAGATAGTATATCGACAACGTATAGCTACCATGTTAAATAGTTCGTTCCACCTCCGAGTGCGAGGAAGCCCGTATGAAGCTTCTTTGGTTTGTGGGAAGTTAGCTGGGGTAAATTATAATTCCACACAGATGCTCTCCCGCGCCTGGTCCTCCAAGAAAACCAATTTTTTTAGCACCTTAACATTAAAAATATACTCCCTTGTGGTGTTTTAGGTGACTTCCAAGCGGACATAAGTTTGATTTCCCCAATCTCGGAAGTCTAGATTAAGCTGACCATTTTCAGAAATACGAACCTGAAACGGTGCTGTTTTCACTCAATATCTTAGATATCTTAGAATTGTAGAAATAGTTCTGCGATGACCCAAAAAATTCTGATTTCAAACTTCTACATCCTTGAAAGTGACTAAAAATACCGCAGGGAAGTATAGTTCATATTTCTCAATGCTGGAGAAGGCGGGAGAAAGCATTTGTTTGGAAATATAATTAATCCCGGCTAACTTCCACGATATATTCTCCATGAGTTGCTCATTGTGGTGTGCCATTTCATCTCTTCTCACTGATTAATAACAACTATTGTAGGCGATAGTCAATTTATCAATTCATATTGGAACTCATCAAAAGGTTCGACTTCCTACTCAAAGTTTGGTGACTGACTGTTATTGGTGCAGAGCTCTAGAGTTCTAGAATGTTCCCACTCAACCTCACAATGATGCGATTATTCATCATCACGGTGACTTGTGTTTCCATCACTAATGTTGTGGCAGAGGAAACAACTCCGCACTTTTCACAGGGTGAGTGGAATTTTGCACTCCCATATCAGATTACGAGTGATTTCTGAGAGAATTTGATTTAAGAAAACCGCTCATTTTTCACGGGGAAACTTACGGAAAATTCCCTATTAGATAACATTTCATGAACAGATGGCCCTGGTTTGAAATGTGTGAGTCAGAATCAGATCCTCAGAACATTGGTTCGGTATCTAAGAAGCTCTCTTGATCGGTTATCAATTCCTTAAATGGTCTCAACAATCACTTACAAAACAGGAGACCTCTCGATGATGATGAATTCTACTCCAAAGAATGTTGGCTTGCAAAACTAGCTCTAAATATTATGAGGATCAGAATCCATCTCATATTGTCTTGATCCAAAACCAGCTATAACATATAAATTTGCTGCGTATTAATTCTCATAAATCATCAGTCGTACGTGCGAACAAGGATGAAACCAGTTCATGTAATGATATTACAACTGTTAATGACGCAAAATTCGACAAGCCTCTCGTGTTCATTCAAATTTATCTGTGCAACAAAATTTTGGGTCTGAAATGATGCATGGGCCGGACAATGGTTTCTTGTGTATTTTTTGATGCTGGAACAGAATCTGAGCTCAGATTTGCGCCCACATGTCAAGATTCTTTCCAATTGAGAAAAAAAAAACGATTCTCTAGAAAACATCGTTTTTTACGATTTTTGCTAATTTTGTAAACTGAAAGTCTCTTAGCGTAATTTCCGGATATGGCGTTAGAGATCTGGTTACCGCTGATGTGTATAGAAATCTTGATGTATAGAGAATGTATAGAAAAGCCGAGAACTGAGTCATGATAAAGATAATTAATATAATGAAAAATTACATGCAACGAATCAACCTCGCTTGCTATCTCGTATCCAATTTTATTCTTCCCACACTCGTGACCCAAGCAAGCTTTGCAAGCTTAGATGTCCTAGTGAGGGTCGGAATCTTATCAGTCTGCGCTTCAGTACAACTGAGTTGAATCGATACATAAATTTCATCACCTATGACCAACAGCGTTCCTCGATCCTCCAGTTTTGGATCATAGGAAAAATCATCGATTATGTGACTCTCCGAACCACATGACATCGATGGAACGAAAAACCGCGAAAATCATCGTTGTAGCACTGGGTGAATCATCCAGTGGCTCAAACGATGCGAGCACCGCTGCGCGTCACCGATGAGTGCACCGATTGCTTTTTTTTCGTAAGGGCTGGTTTGACGTCAGACATTTTTTTTAAACACCTTTTTTGTTATAACTTTTGCTGTGCTGCAATCACGAGGAAAAAATTTTCCTCTTACACGGGGTACCCAAACATGGTTTTAGTTAGTCCTCCACGATCGATTGCAAGATTACCAATTTATCAATTCAAACATGGTTTTCCGACGCAAAATTACCGTCTAAACACGATCCCGTAGTTGATTCAGAGCTAACACGGCAGAATTTTCTTCTAGCCGCAAGACACCTCTTTTTTTTAGGAGTTTTCTTGACCTAGACCAAATTCCTGACATGATATCCCAGAACAAACCACGAGATCGTGTTTATGCAGCCATTTTGCGTCGGGGAATTATATTTGGATACTCTGTGCAAGGAGAAACTTTTCTCCTCGTGATTTCAGCTCAGCAAAAGTTATGGCCAAACCAGGCGTTTGAACAACAAATTCCTGACTTAAAACCAGTGCCTCTACGGCTGTTGGACACATTTTTCCTCTCAAAGTATGTTACAAAACGAAGAGAATGCGAGGTTGAATGTCTGATTCGGTCCATTTCCGTATGTTTCATGATTTCTTGAAGACTTATTGCAAAATCAGATTCTTTTTCCAAATACCCAATTGACTAATAAGCTCATACGGCTCCTAAGTTGCAATATAGTGCTCTAAGAATACCCGGATCGTGTTCAGCGGGTCAAAATACGTAGGGGAACACATTTTGATATGCATTTTGACAAGACCGTGATTTTGACCCATCTGTACTGCCTGGCTAAGAGACCTTCACTTTACAAAATTAGTGAAAAACGTGGTAAACGCTGTTTTTCAGAGAATTGGTTTGTTTCAATTTGAAAAAAATCCTGACGCGTAGGCGTAAATCTGAGCTTGGATTCGGTTTCAGCGTCCGAAAATACACAAGAAAATCATTTCCGGTCCATGCTCTATTTCAGACCCAAAATTTTTTTGCGCAGTGTTATTTTTCGATGTAATTGATGGGTGAGTTTGTTCAAAACCAAATAAGAGATGAATTTGCTCTAGGAGGAAGCAAATTCCAAATTTACTAAATCACGAAGAAATTTTGGCTTCTGAATGTTGAAAGGACTGAGCAAGCCTTGGAACAAAGACGAAATAGTTTCAAACGAAAACCATGAAATCGTTTCAGATGTAATGGGACATGGGTCCAGATTATCAATCTTGGTGGAAATTATGTTACACCTTTATAGAATTTTGGTTATGAAGACTTCAAACTAGTTCTATTGATTAAGCTCCATTTCCGAAAGTACAGCTGAAAGTGTGCAGAGAAGGAAATTATACGTGCTTACATGACCTTATAACACATCCAACTCCCTTCCCTAGGGGATAATACTAATGGTTTTAGCTGTTATTTCGGAATAGGGGGGTCATTCAGGATAGATACTTTAGAGCAAGCTAAAAGGAATTGCGGGAGAAT
Source organism: Eretmocerus hayati (assembly GCA_029851415.1). Classification (NCBI taxonomy): domain Eukaryota; kingdom Metazoa; phylum Arthropoda; class Insecta; order Hymenoptera; family Aphelinidae; genus Eretmocerus; species Eretmocerus hayati. The sequence continues at coordinate 139,839,895 of CM056742.1, forward strand.
ACTGGTTCAGATTTGTGACCAATATTCATCTTTGCAAGTCTCATGTACACTACCTACTGTATATAATGGACCGTGTCGTGCCTCACTAAAACAGTGATATTCTCAATTCACTTCATTGCAAGGAAATTTTGGAAGGAGAATCTCAAAGACCACAAAAAACTCTATCGATTCATGTGTTTCAAAATTTTTTACGTGCTTTTCAAGCCCGCTGAATCAACGTTGAACATCTGAAAAAATCGTTTTCAATCAATCGAATACAAATCTGATGGAAATCGTCCAATCAAACAAATTCTCACGATTTATCGTAGATCGTTCAAGATTCTACAACTTTGGTCTCTTGCAGGGTTTGACACGAAACGAAATTGTAGTTTCGTATCAGAGGGTTAATATTTTCGTGATAATTTTGGAGATCTTTGACATTGTGCATTCAAGATGAATGGAAATGAATTCCAAAATCATCACGGAAATCCGCCCCCCCCCTTGATACGAAATAAAAATCAATTTTGTGCTAATCCTCATCTCTTGTAAAAGTTTTGTGTGACCCTTTCTGTCGGAGCGACGAGCTTCGAAAGAAAACTTCTTATCGCATAGCCACTGAGGATTGCGACTGTTTTATTTCCTCTAGCCCAGTTCTTGTGCAACAATTCATCGAAAAAATATCACGCCACATGGTTTTGACGTAAAAGTTCGTCTCGGGTTGGAGGTAAATACGGTTTTTCAAGTTTCATCGTGAAAATTGATTAACTCCATGTGAAGTCCCTATAGGTCGAATTTGAGACAAAATCTGATATGATTTTTTGCAACATGAGATAATTTCACGTCAAAATGATGTGGCGTGGTATTGTCCTGATTAATTTTCGCACTAGGATAGAGCAAGAGGAAATGAAACAGTCGCATTCCTCGGTATCTCTGTAAGCAGCCAATGCAACACGAAGTTTTCTCTCGGAGCTCGTGGCTCCAACGGGGAGGGTCACACGAAAATTTTACAAGCAACCAAACTTGTAGATTTTTGAATGATCTACAATATTCAGTGAGAATTTTTATCGTCGGATGCTTTCCAGCAAAATTGTAGGTGACTAATTAAAGAAGATTTTTTTGAAATTTTCAACGTTGATTACGGCCACTTGAAAAGCACGTAAAGAATGTTTCAAACACATAAATCGATAGATTTTCTTCTGATCTTTGAATTTTCTTCCAAACTTTTCCTTGCTACGTAGTCAATTGAAGAGTCAATCGGAAATATCACAATCTTAGTGAAGCACTACATGATTCATTATATACGTTAGGTAATCTAGAAAGGTGAAATTTTACGTAATGACTGTCACAGATGAATCCACATCCGACGAGAGATCCGAGACAGAATTACCAATTCCCCAAGATTATATAATTGAGCAAGTTGTTCAGAATTATCATCCAAGGCTGTGGCAACCGTGGATTGAAGAGGAAGTTCCCTGTTGTAGCTCTGATTTGGTGGAAACTGCTGAACCCCTGGGTGAACCAAAATTCCTTTCATCAGAAGGTAATGATGAATCCATTAAATGGGTACATCGCGCGATCATTTGGTGAGAAGTTAGAGTGGTCAAGAGTTATCGAGGGTGGTATACTGGTTACGCTGAAAAGGAGTCATTAAATCATTAGAAAATGATTCAAAATGCAAGTGACCGGATTGGTCAGATATGTGCTATCCCCATAAATTTTTTCTGTTTTGAGACATATGGAAACATGTTTCCCCAGCATCTATACGATTCGGAGTTGGGTAGGGTTATTGATCTGGGAGTACCGACAATCCTTTTTTAAATCGAACACAAACCAGCCAGCTGCTCATTCCGATTCATAATCCTACCCAAATTCCACTAGTTATCCTGTTTTACTGTAGCTCTACGACAGGCTAGAGATCATAGTAATATCAAGTTGTAAATTACACAAGTCATGTGACATTGCGAGTACAAAAGAGGTGATAACTCCAAAATTTCATTGCATATGATATTAATCTTACTGCAGCTGATACGCCAGCTCTCAACTGTGAAGTAGAATCTGAAGATTTAGAAAAATTTACTAAGGAAAATCTATCCAACGAGGTAATTGCTGCAGATGACGAAAGCGTAGAGTTCGAGCTTCTGGATCCGTTCAAACCGCAACACAACATTGATGAAGTTCTTGTACCTCATACAGGATCGAATTCAGGAGATCCTTCCTGGACATACCATCAAACAGCATCAAGCTCTGGAACACAAAGAGGTGATATCACTAGTAATCTCAAGCGCTCAGTTTGTTCCTTTGAAACTTGGAGAATTGAAAAAGCTCAGCTCCACTTGATCGAAATCAAACGTTCCGTAGCTCATTTTGAGGGTCTTGGAACAAGCTTTGAGATGAATGATAATACATTGGAAAATGTTGAGGTAGACCAGAGTTGTTGAAAAACGACTCAATGGGCAAGCTGGGGACACCATTTTATCAACACTAAAATATTACTTTTCGGGAAAACTCAGTGAGTTTTGTTTCAGTTAATCAGAATTAGACGTAATTACGTTGATTTCGGGGGTCTCAACTTTAGACTGTCGGCGTTTTCCCAAAAAAAATTAGGATCTCCAAAGTGGAAATTTCATCCATAGTAACATCCGATATGTCCCGAGAATTATGCAAGGTTATGGGTGGCTCATGTATGAGCCAGGCCGGCAGCTTAAGGGTTAAAGTAAGCTTCAAAATGAGCTAAGGGACGTTGAAAAATGTTGAGATATAGACCAGGATTGATGAAAAAATGGCTTACTGGGGGCAAGTCGGGTACACTTACCGTATTCTTCGCGTCGAAAGCTGTTTTCGAATATCCTGACCGGAAGTCCTCCATGCTCACGACTTTGAACCCAATAGTACATACTATAGCCACAATTTTCTCCAATTTTTCAATGACACTCTCGCAAGACTTGATATTTGATTTTGACGGGGGAATTGTGAAAGGCGAGCTCTTGATTAAATAATGACGATCGAATAAAACTTCAGGAATCTCTCCAGGATCTTCAGAAACGACGCACGAGTCAAAGCAACAAAAAGTCTGCCCTCATTACCGATGTGAGGTTTGTGAGAAAATTTTTAAGAATGAATACGCCTTCAAAATGCACGAAAGAAAGCATACGGGTAAGAACCCGTCGTGCTCCACATGTGGTAAAAGTTTTGTTAAAGGATTGAGCTTGAAGTTGCACATGAAACTTCACGAAGAGAAAAACCCCGGAGATCCGCGGTTCTCATGTGACAGATGCAATATGGTATTTGACACAAAAATACAATTCAACACACACAGACGACGTAGCAAACCTCTCTCTTGTGGAGTCTGTGGTGAGAGATTCTGTTCGAGAAGATTTTTGGAGAGGCACGAAAGAATACACGAAAGTAAGCCACATCCGTGCGATTCTTGTGAGATGAAATTCAGATTCGCGTGTGAATTGAAAAAACATAGAAGAAAACACACTGGTGAGAAACCGTTTACCTGTGAAGTTTGCGGCAAACCTTTCGCTCGGGAGGAAGACTTAGTCTACCACATGAGAGGACATAGTGATGAGAAACCATTTTCGTGTCAAATGTGTGGTGAGGCTTTTAAACAGGAAAAAAGTTTGAAGAGCCATTTGATCTCACATTCAGACGACACACCATGGTTATGCGAGATTTGTGGATGGGCCTATAAGAGACGATCGAGCCTTCGAGCGCACTTGATGAGTCACGCTATTAACAAACCTTACTTGTGTGAAATTTGTGGTAGAAACTATGTTACCAAGCAAAATTTGAATTTCCATCGGCAGAAGGCTCATAACGGAGAAGGACCCTCAGTGACTGAATCATATGGATCGAGCTCTAGGGTAGAAAGTGATGAAATGATGGAATCTGGTGCAATAGGTCCTCAACAGCGAAGTTTTCAAACATTGGAAACGGGTGAGTGACAATATGCCCCATTACAAGAACAATTTGAAATCGAGTATGATGGTAACTAGTTACTACGAGTAATCTAATCTTTTGCATGATGAAAAAATATAACATAATTCATTGGGGAAGATCCCAGTGGACTCAAAGAACTCTTTATAGACATTGCGGATCCGTGGTTTGACTATGAGGTTTAAGCAACCATCACTGACTCTAATGTCCAATAGCAAGAATCATGATCTGTTTGAATCGAATGCTTTTTTATGGATGATATGTTTCATTCAACTTCTATTCAGAAACGACTAGTTTCGGACATCTAAATTTCTGAGAATCTGAAGAGAATCTTATCACAATACGACATCCATACCGTTTTCAAATCACTCAACAAGTTTCTGCGGCTAACTCTTTAAATTTTTACGAGCGGCGCGCAACGCCTGCACACTATACCCTCCTCCATCAAGTCTAACACATAAGTAGCATGCATGTATTGCATATAATTTTACAAAATTTTTCTCACATAGGCACGTCGGCAGAGCAATTGAGAACCTCATCCCCTTTTTTTCAAATATTCTCACACACACACACACACACAGACACACACACACAAAGTACAAAGTACAAAGAGATCTCATTCACACCCAGCAACAACCCGCAAACCGATCAGTTCGGACTTGTTACTTGAAGAGAACGAACCTTTCTACACCAAAAGTCGACGAATCTTCGTCTCCCGCTATATATTCAACCGTCGGATACCTAACTACTCACTACATAGATATTTCACACCACTTCCAATCGGAAACAGAGCAATAACTATAGTACAGTGCAGTTTACTGTAAAGTGGTCAGAATCTTGTGAGTGTATTGGTGCACTTTCAAAATCGACCAGCTTGATGTCGGCAGCGTGGCTGAGTTTTGAGGAGGTCCCTGTGGCAGATGAGAACCGAGATGTGCACTAGATTCCAACTCAGAGGGGATCACAGCCGCACTTACGTCGATAAATCCTAGTCGTTTAAGTTTTTATATTCTCAATTCTTCACTCCAAGATTGGATAATATTTCACCTGAAGAGGGACATATTTAGATGTCCGAAACTAGTCGTTTCTGAATAGTAGTTGGATGAAACATATTGTCCATAAAAAAGCATTAAATTCAAACAGATCATAATGAGGTTGAAAGGTGTAATTTCTCTCAATTCGTTGATCACTTCCAACGGAGCAATGCGTTCGTAATTGGTTTCAATAACTGGAAGATTACAATCGAGTGGATGAGTCAGGGTCGAGAAACTTCCCATCATTGAGGTCAACAAAATTTCGTCAAAACTTACTCTCATAATGATGTCAAGTCTATGCTCTTTTGATATTCTAATACTACTAGTCAGAGGCTAATGTTTGCAACATCTTCAAGAGGAATTACACTTTTCTATGAGTAAAACCCTCCGAAATTTCCACATTTTCGTTTCTCTCAACAGTTTCAACACTCGATTTTGATTTTTCTTCCGTAGAGTATTATCAAAATACGGCATCCAGCAGCGGAATCAGACTGAGATTAGAAATCAGGAATGGAGAGGACAATTCTTGTTCCAATGAAGAATTTGATACGGAATACCAAGTTAGGATGTCAAAAAAATACAAAAAAGACCAACGCCATGAGTAACAGGAGTCGTAATCAAGAGAATATTCCATCTTCAGGGGGATGAGTAATAATTTAATTCTTGGATCTCTATAAGTTCACATGTGGGATCCAACCAGCTACCTCTAGCATTATTAACAATCTTCTCCAAAAGCTGAGCAAGCTATGGCCACTTCATACACACCGATCGTCGTGTAACTTGAGAGATGTAGATTACAATTATTCAATACTGTGAGTAAAAATATTCAACAATAGCCATGTCAAAATTCCATACCCTACTACGAATGTTATCGCAAATCTAGTGATAACTTGTTTCTTTGAAAGTGAAACGTTTTTCAAGAAATAAAAACCATAATCATTATTTGGCTCAAATGTATCAACGCCTCTGTCTGTGGCTGGCTAGCTTGGTCCAAAAATGAAAACTCAGCATGACATCGAATATCAGTCCCCATTCTATTTTTTACCGACATAACCGATTTTTGAGACTCTTAACATCGCAGGCACTGGAACCATCACTCGTTGAAAGGGCTCATATGGTCGGCTGCAATCTTCAATAATCTCCAGTAACTAGAAAACTTAAATGGATATCGCAGAAGTCGAGAACCGACCATCTTTACTGAGCAAATAATGCTCTAATTTCTACCGAAGCAAGCCATCGGATCTTTACTACTAATTTTTCAGCCTAGGGCGCATAAACAATCAGAGAGAGGTAGAATGCGCAGGGAAGTGTCTAGCTCTATAGGTTTCTGCCATGACTGTGATGCTGAAAGGTCCAAGTACTCATACAGTGCTTTCACAAGATCGGAAATTCTCACATCTCACAAACATTTGTTAATGGTGACGAAAAGAGTATCATGGTTATGATTACATTCCTGATTTATTGCGCGTAGAATAGATTTCCGTGACAACGGGGAATATCCACCTTTCCACTCACTCTTTCTACAACCTGCAGAATTACGTGTATAATTCCTCAGAGGCACCACTCCTCGGAATCTTGACGTGTGGATCTCTCAGAATCTCAAAAGCGATGGCTGAAAGAAGAAAATTGGTTACAGGAGTTCGAAATTTCTTAAAGATGAGTTGAGCACTAATTTCGGGAAATCCATGCCGGATGGGTCGGTTGGATATATCGTAGGTGGGAAATGTGGTGATTTTAGCAGGCCTGGATTTCAGAATCCATTTATCCGCATAATTTCAACAGTATCGAGGCTTACTTCCCTACTTGAATGCAGTACTATTGTAGGAATTTCATTCGGAAATACGCTGCTAAGAGTGCTTTCTCACAGCGTTATATGATGATATTCATAACGAATATCACAACCTTATTTTACGAATTTTGAAAGAAATTGGTATCAATCGACTCAGAATGCTGGAATGTGTGTCTCGTGGTCATCGAGAGTGAAATGAATGAGTTGTGGAGGAAGATATGGAAGAAAAATGAATATCCATAAATATAACTATCCTATACTCTATGTTATTCTTTTGAGGAAGAATTTCAGAGACATTTGGACAGGGGCAGGTTTATCCAACATTATCTATCGTTCGGTCGAAATGGGATTTCAATACAGTCGATTTGAAGAAGATTAAACTGGAGTTTTCGGTGAAATTTTTCTTTTCTCGAAAAAACTTCATTTAAATATTGTTTTACGGATTGAAGAAAATTTGGTATCAACTAATTGCTTCAGGATGGTGTAAAGGTAAGTCTTTAGGACATTGACATTGAGATGAATGAGTCGTTAAGGAAGTTACGAGGGAAAAATGAATATCAATGAAAATGTTCTACTATTTTTTGAGTTATTTATTCTTGTGACGAAGTTTTTTAGAGAGATTTGGACTATCCATACTGAGGTTATATGAACGATATCTATCATTTAGTTGAGATGGAATTTCGATGCAGTGGGTTTAAAAACGATTAAAATGGAGTTTTCGATGAAAATTTTGATTTCTCCGAAAATTCAAAGTCTCTGACGATTGAATGAAATTTTGGTGGTAACCAATCGATAGATTCAGGCGAAAAAAGACATAGTTTAGGTGGTCGAATTTCCGGTGAGACTGTGTTCAAAGAAGATATTTTTGCCTTATGAGACGAACTTTGAGCAATTTTACTCCAAAAAATCCATGAATCAAATTCGACTGGGAATTGAAAACTGCCTAATCACTACGCACTCAGAAATTTGATTCTCTACAATTTTTAGAAAGCCAAAAGTTGATCAGGGGAACAGGGAGAACGTGTCCAGTATGAAACGACACACGCCCACACACACATATATGGACAAAGTCGCGCAGAGATGAGTCTCTAACAGATTTGAAAGGCTATGAAGAGGAGAAGTGTTACTTACAATCGATAGATTCAGGCAATAGGAAGAGAATAATCAAAATCCTTCTTAGATAAACGGAATTTTATTGAAGAAAATATTGGATTTAGTGAAAAATTCTATCAAATGTTTTTCGGGGTGAAAACAAAGCTTTCTCCTTATAGAGAAAGCAAAAAGGAGGGTGAATCTCTCGTGAGGACCATGATGTTCAGATTCTCAGACTGGAAAAGATACATTTACTTGGGACTTATACGAAATTCTTCCTGATAGACAGTGTCTTCTTTTTTCTATCATTGATTCCAAAATTAATGTGTCACTCTTCCGTGGTAAGAATGTGACCATTTTTCCTGGCCACCTATGCAATAAATGTAAATAGTTATAGTTGTTATGCGTAGCGGTGCGACTTGATCAGTTTTCAGACAAAAAATGCGCACCATTTCTACCAAGCTAGATAAAAGCCTCTTTCGATCGATTTCACACATTTTTCTATCACATTCAATGTCAAAGCAGCTGATAACATAAACGTGAATCTCCCTGGGTGAATTGATTTCATCTGATTATTATCTGAATATTTGACGAAAGATTTCTATTTGTAGACTCTACCAGCTGAACAGTCGTCAGTGCTTGTTAACGAAGCTTTTATTGAATAATGAAGTCAACTTGTCTTGTATGTGGAACTGAAGCACTTATTGCTGGCAAACATTTCACAAACTGAGACGTTCCTGAGTTCCAACAATACACGACACATGAGTGTGGAGTAAATTCCAAGATACCAAAAATTGGAATCGCTACTCATGGGAGTTCCAAAAAGGATTGAGGAACTAGGATAATCCTCAACTTCACTCCCTATCGTGAGTTGAGAATCAACTTCCTCCATGCTTAAAACTGCAAGAAATGCAAGCTACTCATCAGGCATTATTCCCCGTTTCTAATCAACCGGAGTATTTTTCAGTAGAAGAATACTGTTCGATTGATCGTGGATGGTGCATAAATCTGTCATTTCCTCCCTTTTTTCATTGATGAAGGAATAGATTTCGTGTATGTATGTGTACAATAGACGTTATATCCTACAATTTCTTTGAATATCTTTGGATTGGTTTCTCGCTCACAGGGTCAGATTTGAGTCACTTCTACCTTGGAAGAGAACCGAATCTGATGCTGAGCAAAATCTGCTGCACTTTATTCTAGAGATTTTGATCTGTTCAAAACAGTTCCCCAAATAATGAGTCATATAACGACAGAATTGGATATTTCTTCAGAAATTGCTATAATCATATATGATTGATACAGGACACTCATTCATTACAAGATGGAATTACTTAGGATCATTGCGATCTGCAACCTATACGCTTTTTCTTTCCAAGAAGAAACAACTACAGCTGTATCATCAGGTGAGAACTATTCTTAGAATAAGCTCCTCCCAAAAAAACCTAAAAGATCCACTCCAGCTTCAGAAGATGAGGGTAGTCGATAAATCGACTCCCTGACAAACAAAATCCAAACAATTTTCTCTGCGTCAGACATGGCGTATCTAGCATTAGAGGAAATGTTAAAACCCAAAAATGCAGAGTGAAAATATTTTATTCATGCAGAACACAACTTTTTACATGAAAGGATGTACTTTTAAATCCTCTAAGAAAATAGCTTCTTGAGAAAAAAAATGGAAGATGATTTTCACGGAATCATCCATATACAGGGTGATAGGAAATCCTGCTACCAGCGGTTTTATGCATGGAATTCAGAGTGTGGTGAATTTTGGAAAAATATCAAAAAATTTCCTGGTGGTCACTTGATTTGGTTAATCGGATTTGAGAATCGCTCAAAAAATTTTTCTTTACGCCTCGCCAGAGCGTCACGCCCGAGTGTCATGGCTGAGTACAGCATTGTGGCTTGTGCGAGTTGTGGCATGACGCCGCGTTTCTGCTAGTGTGTGAACGTCATGCACGATGCTCCGCGGTGCATTTGCAGTCGAGCTACCGTTTTTTCCAGTCGAGTCGCGTGGCGAATTATCATTTTGAATGAATTTTGGAAATTACAAGTTCAAAGGTTAAACTGACGACGCGAATCTGGTCGCTTCTGCCGTGCCAACCCCCTCGACCTCGCCAAAATACTGAAGTCGGGGCATTTCGTAAACGAGCTTCTGCTAGTGTGTTTACATTCAGCGAGATCGCACGGGCGGGACATTGTCAGAGTGATGCCGGGTGTTTGAATTTATTTTAAAGGACTTTGTGAAGAATTCTTCGCTGAAGAAGCATCGTTTGACATATGACGCGGAGCAGGTGCCGATATGACAACATAACCTTTACAAATGTTTTGGTCATCACTCACCAATCTATCATAGTTGTCATCGAATTTCTCATCAAAAGGATGCAGGTAGGTTATTTTTTCCGATCGAATCTGTCTCTACAGTCAAATACGAATCAGATTCAAGTATTATGTGTATGTTCTAAGGAAGAGCCTCGTGGGAAATTGAGTACGAATTTATGAGAGAAATAGATTCCCTCGACATAGATAGCCGATGAGATTCTGACGATATTTTGATACCGCGGAGACATAAATACTGTCAAACAGTGGATCTCGAATAACTCATCTTTGTCATCAAAATTCTCACCTCAAAATTGAAACCAGCTATCTTTGTCGCACGAATCTGTCCGTACACTTGATTACGAATCAGATTCGGCTATCATTTTCAGGTCCTGATCAATAGACCCGCGGGAATCGGGACACAAATTAATGAAAGAAATAGCTTTTTCCAAGATCGATAGCTGATGATATTCTGAGGATATCTTGACCGAGGAGACATAAATACTGTCAATCAGTGGATCTCGAATAACTCATCTTTGTCATCAAAATTCTCATCTCAAAATTGCAACCAGCTATCTTCGTCGCACGAATCTGTCCGGACACTCAAATACGCTCCAGATTTGGGTAACATTCTTATGTTCTGATTAAAAGTCTCACAAGAGTTTTCACACAAATGTATGAGAGAAACAGCCTTGTTCCGATGTCAATGAAAGGTGAGATTCTGACGATATCGTGATACTGAGGCAACATAAATGCTCCCAATCAGTGGATCTCGAATGACTCATCTTTGTCATCAAAATTCTTATCTCAAAAATGGAACCAGCTATCTTCGTCGCACGAATCTGTCCGTACACTTGATTACGAATCAGATTCGGCTATCATTTTCAGGTTCTGATCAATAGACGCGCGGGAATCGGGACACAAATTAATGAAAGGAATAGCTTTTTCCAAGATCGATAGCTGATGATATTCTGACGATATCTTGACCGAGGAGACATAAATACTGTCAATCAGTGGATCTCGAATAACTCATCTTTGTCATCAAAATTCTCATCTCAAAATTGAAACCAGCTATCTTTGTCGCACGAATCGGTCCGGGCACTCAAATCTGCATCAGATTTGGGTAATATTTTTATGTTCTGATTGAAAGTCTCACGAGAATTTGAACACAAATGTATGAGAGAAACAGCCTTGTTCCAATGTCAATGAAAGATGAGATTCTGGCGATATCGTGATACTGAGCTCACATAAATACTGCCAATCAGTGGATCTTATACATTTGTGTTCAAATTCTCGCAAGACTTTTAATTAGAACATAAAAATGTTACCCAAATTTGAAGCGTATTCGAGTGTCCGGACAGATTCGTGCGACAGAGATAGCTGGTTTCAATTTTGAGATGAGAATTTTGATGACAAAGATGAGTTATCCGAGATCCACTGATTGACAGTATTTATGTCTTCTCGGTCAAGATATCGTCAGAATATCATCGGCTATCGATCTTGAAAAGAGCTATTCCTTTCATTAATTTGTGTTCCGATTCCCGCGGGTCTATTGATCGGAACCTGAAAATAATAGCCGAATCTGATTCGTAATCAAGTGGACGGACAGATTCGTGCGACGAAAATACCTGGTTCCAATTTTGAGATAAGAATTCTGATGACAAAGATGAGTTATTCGAAGTCCACTGATTGGGAGTATTCATGTTGCCTCAGTATCACGATATCGTCAGAATCTCATCTTTCATTGACATTGGTACAAGGCTGTTCCTCTCATACATTTGTGTTAAAAAAACTCGCGAGAATTTTGATCAGAACATAAAAACTTTACCCGAATCTGATTCGTAATCAAGTGTACGGACAGATTCGTGCGACAAAGATAGCTGGTTTCAATTTTGAGATGAGAATTTTGATGACAAAGATGAGTTATTCGAGATCCACTGTTCGACAGTATTTATGTCTCCTCGGTATCAAGATATCGTCAGAATCTCATCGGCTATCTATGTCGAGGGAATCTATTTCTCTCATAAATCCGTACTCAATTTCCCACGAGGCTCTTCCTTAGAACATACACATAATACCTGAATCTGATTTGTATTTGACTGTAGAGACAGATTCGATCGGAAAAAATAACCTACCTGCATCTTTTTGATGAGAAATTTGATGGCAAATATGATAGAATGGTGAGTGATGACCAAAACATTTGTAAAGGTTATATTGTCATATCGGCACCCGCTCCGCGTCATATGTCAAACGATGCTTCTCCAGCGGAAAATTCTTCACAAAGTCCTCCAAAATAAATTCAAACACCCAGCATCACTCTGACAATGTCCCGCTGCGATCTCGCTGAATGTAAACACACTAGCAGAAGCTCGTTTACGAAATGCCCCGACTTCAGTATTTTGGCGAGGTCGAGGGGGTTTGCACGGCAGAAGCGACCAGATTCGCGTCGTCAGTTTAACCTTTGAACTCGTAATTTCCAAAATTCATTCAAAATGATAATTCGCCATGCACGCGACTGGAAAAAACGGTAGCTCGACTGCAAATGCACCGCGGAGCACCGTGCATGACGTTTACACACTAGCAGAAAACGCGGCGTCAAGCGGCGTCATGCAGCGTCATGCCACAACTCGCACAAGCCACAATGCTGTATTCAGCCATGACGCTCGGGCGTGACGCGCATGACGCTCTGTCGTCATGCCCATGACGCTCTGGCGAGGCGTAAAGAAAAATTTTTTGAGCGATTTTCAAATCCGATTTACAAAATCAAGTGACCACCAGGAAATTTTTTGATGTTTTTATGATATTTTATTTATTTCCAAAATTCACCACACTCTGAATTTCATGCATAAATCCGCTGGTAGAAGGCTTTCTTATCACCCTGTATAATCGAGGTCATATGGGAACCAGAACTCCAAAGTGGTTTTTGATAGGTTTTTTGCTCACGTTTTCAATGCGCTAAGCCGCGTTCCACCATCTGCGGTAATTTTTGAGCTCAAGAAACTCGAGAAAGGCGTTTTTCCTCTGCAAAATTTCCTCATTCAGAACTGCGCAACCCCATTGTACTTGTGGGATTAAATCAATCGGGAATGGATCTTTCTAGTATCATTTTGGATATTGAATGTTCAAATATAAGGACAAAGTTATTTAGAAAGCGAATTTCGTATCAGTATACATGTTACCGTGAAAGCCCGAAATCCGTGATTGCCGGGCATTCACTAGTGAATCCCAAGATTCACTGGTCGAGGTTAGCCGGAATCCGTAGCTGATCTCATCGCTGAGTCCATAATTCGGGCTTCCACTAGTGATTGTCAGCATTCACTGGCCATCGACCAGTGAATGTCAGCATTCACTGACTCAGCCCAGTGAACGTCAGCTATCACTGAGCCGGACCAGTGAATGTCGGAGATCGGAAGAATTGGGGAATGGAAGTCGAATAAAATGTCAGACACATTGTCTTATTGTCCCAAATTTCCGAGGCAGGTTGGAATATGGAGCAATACGAATTATCCATCAATGAAGAGTTGTCGATAAAATGTCTTGTCAAGTACTTGTCAATCTCAGAAATACCTCATAGAAAATAGTTGTCAATGACAGAAGTTGAGTGACATTACCGTTTAACTTATGATTATTCATGACACACTGCTCATACTGACACAATTTTCAATTTTGCGCGCAACGGCTACCTTAGTAGATGAAGGTTAGAAATCAGGAACTCTTGACCTCATTCGATGGGTGATGAATAAAGAAGCCATACTTGTTCGTTGATTTTTCAATACCAACCATGGCATTCGATTAGGGTGTGAACACTTTCCTGGATGATTTTATGAACAAAGTGCCGAATTAAGTACGGACCCGCCGAATACTGTCGAGATGGAATACAGTTTTTCATTGGTGAAAAATGAAGAGTGAACCGCGACGTTACTCAACGCGCCCTGTTTAACAAAATCTAAGTAATTTCCGGCTTCACCGACATCCGTTGAAAATTTAATTCTAAACTCCCAATACCAACTATTTCGAGCGGTTCGATTCACTGATGGCTGGGAGGCAGTCGAACTAGTATGAAGAGATGCAAATTCGCAAAAAGGGCGTAACTTCTATGAATTAATGAGCAAAAGGGCGTAACTCAAATAATTTTGTGGATAAAAAGGCGTATAGGCGTTTACGCCCTTTTGTCAAATCGCAGAAAGGGCGTGATGGCGTTTACGTCCTTTTAAGATCTCGAGGTTCGTAAACACTCTTTTCAAAACGGATTCCGTGGGTGGTTAGAATACCCCTCAGAGAACTCAAAAAGCAGAGGGGTGGAAACAGGGCGTAACCGCCATTACGCCCTTTTTCCACGCAGCCCCTCAATTGCTATTAACCTTATGTACCTCCGATGTGCGTTACTTTCGGGAAAGAAATCTGATTCTCTTTCCACACTCGCCTCCAAAGAATCAGCTCACAAGCATCGATGACCTCTGTTGTTGCTCGACAAATTCGACCAGATGTTACTCAACTTGACCCAGATTGCACTTTTCCAAAGGTACTACAACATCACCGACACTCGGGTGCACTAGAGGATGCAAGTTTAGACGTCCGCAAGTATGCGGGGCCATGAGAAGAAAATCGCTCACGTGGCAGCTAAGTAGCATTGCATTGCCAGCATCGAACTTATAATAATACGTTCGTGTTGATTGTCGCGCCGCGACGATGCGAGGCCTCGCTCCCGAACAACTGATGATTGTCGGTATCAGTCACTTGCTCCGAGTTTCACAATTGATTTCTATCTTTTTTGGAATAATAATGGAACCGTAGATAGTTTACGTTGTACTTGAGATCAGATCAAATTGCCCTCATATACCGTTCTCAGGAATGGGCACTCCTAGGGGCCTTCCGGCAATTTTTTTTCACGTTTGTTTCTACAAAATATAAGAAAGTTAGTAGTTTGCATCGATCTCGAATCATTTCTACGTTTCTCAGAAAATATAAAGTGATCTTTCTATTTTACGTGTTTGCTTAGCTAAAGAAGCACCGAGGAAATTGCGTTCAGCAAAGTTAGTGCCAAATTCTTTGAGTTCAACCAACCTTAACGTACCTTGACGTATTCGATCTCTTGTTTCAAGAACTTTGCAATTGATTCTTCAGAGTCGGAAAATTCAGATCTGGAGCTGTTTTATGTGCAAAACACGGAGACAATTTGTAAACAAGGATGGCAACATCGGAGTGTACCTAACATGCCCCTATATGTTTATCTCGAAAGGGCGTGGAGAACGACTTTTTTTACCACTCAAAACATGTTTATCAGGTCAAAATGGGTCGGAAAGAGTGTTTTGGACCAGTGAGAAGCTCCAAATGTGCGTGCACGGCGGTAAATATACTCTATCGCTGATTTCCATAATTTATTTTGGAAGAATTGAAGCAGTTTGGCTCTATTTCATCGAAATTAGACGTAGCTTAGTGCACTTCAAAGGTCCTAAAACAAGCTTGAGAGTGAGCTAAAATACATTCAAAAATGTTGAGTCAGACCAGATTTGCGGAGAAAATGGCTCAATAGAGGCAAGTTGGGTACACCCTTTCGTAAAATCTGAGAATCAACTTTTTGGAAAAATTGATACAGCTCGGCTCCAGTTGGTCGAATTGGAACTCACTTCAGCTCATTTTGAAGGCCTCAAAACAAGCTCCAAAATGGCTTGAAATACGTTGAAGTGTATTGAGGTAAACCACAGTTGTTGAGAAAATAGCTTAATGGAAGCAAGTTGGGTACCTTCGCCTTATTTTGCTCTCACTGTATGAATCATTCCAGAGCCTGCAGAGTTCAACGAAATCAAATATGAAAGATGTAGTCCACAACGTCATGTTGCAATAGAATTTGAAGTTTACGACAGTTGTTGGGAGTCGAGGCAGCAATGTAAAGAGGAACAAAAACCCGTTCGTGGCATACTTGTGGGAGAATCTTTTTCTTCCGGTCAAAGTGGTAAGATTACAATATTCTCTCAATTCAAGACTATTATCGCCATAGAGATATCCTATCATTGACATTTCGCGGAGTCTCGCAGTTTGTTTCCTTTACAATGGATAACTCATCTCTGCTTGTATCAACAACAACAGCTACAGTCGACAAATTATAGACTCAGAGGAGATGTCACTTGTTATCCACCAGGAGAGGTCATGACATCCGGATCACGGATTTGGCTGAAACTCTAGGAATAGTCTCCTTTTAGCGCAAAAAGACGATATACAGAATAATAGACCCTAACGCTCAAGCGTTTCCGAACTACAGCCATAGACATTAGCATTGCAGGTATACCTGTATTTCAGTGATTCCGTCGAAAGTGGGATTTTCCGTGTTCCATGTTCCCCCAAGTTTTTCAGGACCGGGATGTGCACTGTAGCAATTTTCTGGGGTGTATTCTATTAGTGCGCAACTATATTTATAGTTTTTGAGTCGATTCTGACGTGACCGTATTTTGTAGTGCCTGGTAAAAGGTCTTAATGTCCTTTGCGTCTCCTGTAGTAAACCGAACTTGGAATTTTGACTTCAACACCACGCATATGCGGAGTCAAAACCCCCTATGTAGCTATGCACTCCAATTTGTAATACTTCAAATAACATAATCCACCACTTTGCGAATCCAAATCAAACTCTCAGCTCGCGCACAGCTATCCGACATTTTGAAGACGACTTTGCACCGAAACTGCTTGCACAGCACTTGTTAGGTCGGCAAAGTCCCCGATCGTCTATTGAGTCTTCCTAAACAATGAGGTTGCTATCTAGACACCCAAATACACTTCATCCTTTCGCGACTTTAGCCGAAAATTCGAATCCGCGGCCGAGTGCACCATATAAACGTGTTTTCCAAATGGCGTACAAACATTTTTATCCTTTCCGTCGTCTCAATATTGTGCTCCTTCCTGGCGCGATATACCGCTTTGTACAATTTATTTTCTCGAAGTATTCGGTCGCATTAGAGCAAATGTATGCGGAAAAGAGTCTACGATTGGTTGTCGAGCCGTGGGAATATAATTAAGGCGAAATGTCCATTTCGTCCCCCTCCGCGACCCCTTAAACTTGACATATCTTTGTCTGGCTTCAATTTTGACCTACGTAGCTCTAGGTACTTCCTTGTTTTGCCAAAACAAGTGGAAACCAACTGCAACGACCCATTAAAACTCGTCTGGAGCTGAAATAATTTTTTGGCCCAAATCATGCTCGGTGACGGTTTTGGCCCCAAAAAATCCCACTTTCGGTGGAATCACTCATTTATCATTTTTCAACATGGGCCCATATGAACAATGCTATTGTCTGGAGATGTAGCTCGGAAACTTTTGAGCGTTAGGGTCTATAATTTTCGATTCATCTTTTTGCGCTAAAAGAAGACTATTTCCAAAGTTCCAGCCGAATCCGTGACCCGGATGTGATGACCTCTCCTGATCAGTATAAATACTCGAGTAAAGACTTATTTCGGTGTTCAATGCAAATGCATCATCATTAGGCATACTTTCATGGGTACGTGATTATACTACTGCACAGCCAGAGAAGGAGATCGTGGTGGAATCAAGACATTCAGGTTTGAGTATCGGTATTGGTATACAAGATCCCCCATTGAGAGGTGGTTTCATCTCATATCACTGAAAATCACAAAGAATGAACTCGAAAGGTTTGAGCCATACAAATTCTCGTGAGAATATTGAGCATTCACTCACATCTGAGATTCCTCGCTAAATGAGAGACAAAGTGGTTCAATTGTTCATTTCTTTAGAAGTGGCTCAAAAGAGATTTCTCGCCTGATCAACTAATATCGTAAAAATAAATATTTACGCTGTTCAATCTTTTCGTGGTGATTCGCGCTCTACAACTACTCCGTAGATATTGATAGTTATGAGTTCGAGGAATGAGCAGATTTTGTTTTTACTTGCCAGTAATAGATAGAGATATGGACATCCATCAACCGATTACGAAGCTGTACTCAATTGACCTAAAGTAGCTTTTTGGGCTCCAATCTGAATCTCCCCTCTCAAAATGCCCATACCTACACTACGGCTGTCGACTTTAACCTCACCCCACGAAGAAAAAATAAAATCTTGTCTGAAATTTTGTTGCATGTCGTAGATATTTGAATATCATAAACAATATTATGTATGAAAAGCATTTGTATCCAGCCCTCAAGTCCTTCATCTTTCTATGCCCTTTTTTCCACGTCAGAAACAAGTTTTACCGTGATACAATTATAAGGGAATCAAGGATTCGTTCATGATGTTTCTCATAACAGTGGATTTGTTCGAGACATCGGTTTGCGGAATTTTCTCCTTTCGGGCAATCGGCAGCTCGGTAAACTGATACAATTCAAGGAGACATTAAAGGATTTTCTGCTAACAAGACCTCCGCAGAAGGTTGATGTAGATTTGAAACAATCTGTGATGGGTTGGATTCTGTTCCTTTATTCTAATTAATATTTTCTTCACATGTGACCTTTCGTCATATGACTGATGTACAATCTTTTACGTTTCTATGTGACATGACCTAGAGTCCTTGCCCCCTTTTCTTTTCTTCACTAAGTTTGTGGTAGTACTCCATCAGGGCCTGAATTTATCACACCTTGACTAATCACAAGCTGTGATAATCTCTGTCCTTGATCAAACAAGTATTTAGTAGAATTTATTCTCAACGTGCATATATGTATGTATATGAGTGATTCCGCTGAAAGTGTGATTTTTTGGGGCCAAAATCGTCGCAGCGAGTGATTTGGCTCAAAAATTATTTCAACCCAGACGAGTTCCGGTGTCTCATAGAAGTTGATTTACACTTGTTTTGTCACAAAAAGGAAGTATCCAGAGCCGCGTATCTCAAAAGCGTACTCAGACGAAGATATGTGTAGTTTAAGGGGTCGTAGAAGAGGACGGAATTGACGGGGACGGAATTGGCATTTCGCCTTAGAAATATTCCCGCGGCTCGGGAACTAATCGTAGACTCTTTCCCGCATAGATTTGATCCAATGCAAACTAATACTTCAAGAAAATGTGCTCCACAAAGCCATATAGCGCGTTGGGAGGAGCAAAACATGGGGACGGAATTGACCGAAAATTTTCTACGCAATTCTGAAAACACGTTCATGTGGTGCGCTCGGCTACAGATTCGAGTTTTCGGCTACTGTCGCGCATTGATTAGGTGTATTTGGGTATCTAAAAATCAACCTCATTGGTTAGAAAGGCTCAGTAGACTATCGGGAACTTTGTCGACCTAAGTAAGTGCTGTGCAAGCAGTTTCGGTGCAAAGTCGTCTTCAAAATGTCGGATAGCTGTGCGCGAACTGAGGGTTTAATTTGGACTCGCAAAGTGGTGGATTATGTCATTTGAAGTATTACGGAATCACTCCTTATGAGTTTATAACGGACATATGTTGTCGTACATACAGTACCTTCCAAAATTAATGGATCATGCATGGTCTCACTAAATCCATGATAACTTCGAATCCCTCTATCGTATGGGAATTTTGAAAAAAGGATCTTGAAGATCACAAAAAAATCTATCGATTCATGTGTTTCAAATATTTTTCAAATTCTTTTTTTGTGTCCGTAATCGACATTGAAAATCTAAAAAAATTCTTCTTCAGTGGATCACCTACAACTTTGACGGGAAAGGTCGGATCACAAAAATTTTCACGGGATCTTGTAGATCGTTCAAAAATCTAAAAATTTGGTCCCTTGTGAAATTTTCGTGCAATCCTTCCCGTCTGACTTACGAGCTTGGAAAGAATATTTTGTATTAACATAGGGTGCTTATGGAGATCCCG
Organism: Eretmocerus hayati; assembly: GCA_029851415.1. Taxonomy (NCBI): domain Eukaryota; kingdom Metazoa; phylum Arthropoda; class Insecta; order Hymenoptera; family Aphelinidae; genus Eretmocerus; species Eretmocerus hayati. Next base: position 139,859,819 of record CM056742.1, read on the forward strand.
AAGCTGGTACCTATTTCGTTTCGTCTTGCTTTATTCTAGTGCGAGAATTCTTCAAAAAAATATCACGTCACATGATTTTGACGTAAAATGATCTCATCTTTCGGAATATTCTATCAGATTTTGTCTCAAGTATAATATGGACGGCCAAAACATGAAATAAATCAATTTTCATAACAAAACTTGAAAAATTGTTGTCACCTCAAATCTGAGACTAAATCTGATACATTTTTCTGAAAGAGGAGATCATTCCGCGTCAAAATCATGTGGCGTGATATTTTTTTGATGAGTTTTCGCACTAGAATAGAGCAAGTCGAAACGAAATAGGTACCAGCTTCGGGATCTCTATAAGCACCCTATGTTAATACAAAGTTTTCTTTCGGAGCTCGTAAGTCAGACGAGAAAGGGTCGTACGAAAATTTTGCAAGGGACCAAATTTTTAGATTTTTAAACGATTCACAAGATCCCGTGAAAATTTTTGTGATCCGACCTTTCCCGTCAAAGTTGTAGGTGATCCACTGAAGAAGAATTTTTTTAGATTTACAATGTCGATTACGGGCACTCAAAAAGCACTTGAGAAATGTTTGAAATACATGAATCGATAGATTCTTTTGTGATCTTCAAGATCCTTCTTTTAAAATTTCCGTAAGATAAAGGGATTCGAAGTTATCATGGATTTAGTGAAACCATGCATGATCCATTAATTTTGGAAGGTACTGTAGTTACTCTTTTGTCTTCGGACAATTAAGGACATCAATCAGTCAGTCAACAATCTCATCATGGATTCTATTAGTTGAGCACTAAAAATTCTAATAACGAAAGAGAATTGCCATTCACAGCTGGCCCATCAACCATCGATGAAGAAGGAAGATTCCACGGACTTCAAGGTGAGATGATACCCAAAGAAGAACCGCGCAGCTCAGAAGAAGAGGGTGTAGTATACGAATTTGTGGAATCCAAAGACCCCTTACAGGTCAAAGACGAAGGTGGTATTGAATGCTCCAGCACTAATTCAGGGGATCCCCTTAGGATAACTGGAGAACAATCATCCGATTTAGAAAGGCAAGAAGGTGATAGGACTTATAATATAATCTAACTGCCTGAGATTGTGCTCAACTACACTCTTCCGCATAGTAGCAAAGTCGCAGGATCAATATGTAAATCGAAATCTTATTCCAATTCCATTTTTCTATTAGCAATAGCTATGTTCATTTATAACAGTTGACCATTTAGAAGTGAGGGCTTAAAATCGTCCATAGTGCATTTTGAGTTGATACTGACTTTTCTCACTGAGGTGGAAACACAGGGACATGTGAAATTCAAAACCCTTCCAGTAAGCAGGCACCATCGGTAATTGACGCATTACAAATCTTATGATCTTCCGGTACAGTTTGCAACTGTGGTTAGTCCACATTTGAGTCTTATATGTCTTGTCGCAAGTTTTTTGGTGATTTCTCGATCGAGCGGACACATTTGTAAAAGATTTATGACTACAAAAGTAGGTTCGCCGACCAACTTATCTACAAAAACAACAATATGTACCTATTCTTTGCAAGGAAATTTTACTACTGCTGTAAAATACTATACACGATTTGAAAGAAAATCAGCCCTGAATGATTGTGCATTTGGGTTTATTTTCCGTTGAGGCTCTGAATCCAGATTTTGAACAGTATGAGATAATACTCCGAAGCTTGTGATTTGTTTTCAGTGTCATTATTTCCATCGTAGATAACGGGAAAATGCTTGAAAACTATCATTATCATTCGCGTCTTTCTTGTTTTGGACAGCCTGAAATCATCTTCTGCAAAGCCACTTGGTTTGTTTAAAGAGTTGGAAAGAATTGATCAATGAATGTTCTTTTCGCGACAAACACGCTGGTGTTTGCGAACATCTCTGGTATGATTAATATCCGTTGGGGTACGTTTTTTCTAATCCTTTTTTTCTAATCCGTTTTTTCTAAAATCTCAATTTTCTAAAAGTATTTTTTTCTAAACCTTTTTTTTCTAAAATCGCTTTTTCTAAGTCCGTTTTTTCTAAATCCGATTTTTCTAATCATGTTCTCCTAGTAGTCATTTTGTTGCAAAGGAAGCCAAGAGAACTATTGGAGCCAAGATAGAGGTTATCGATTCAATTTATTCTAAGAGTAGATGATCACATTGTGATATTATGTGCAATATTTCGCAAGTACTGGAGGATTTCGCCTCTATCGCAATAATCTTGATACTGGGAAACGATGTTGGATATTCTTTCTTCAGCTCGTAACTGGTCAGGCTCCTTATAATCTTTGATTCTTTGGCCTAAATCAAGCTGTGCTAACATCACCTCCGTGTCAGCTTGCTCCTTCTGAATTTCTTTGATAAAAGCATACAAACTGGGATGTCTTTTCCCCATAATGAGATTCAATCGGTTGTGCCAACCCTCAGAGATATTATTGGTCCGGGCTGTATGATCAATGACTGATTGATATTGATTCCACACTCTCGGAGGATATCGAGGGAGGACTGCTCTTCGCCTACCTCTGGCAGGTCTTCCTCTGATATAGGTATCTTCTATGTAATCGGCAATCTCCGTCATCTCCTCAGGGAAGAGGTCAGACTCAACCAGAGTATCAAAGTGCTCCTCCACATGATCTACGGTCACAAACGCGAGAGCAGTGAGCATATGTGCGGAGTTCCTGATCTCTCGATCATTAGGGTCGTTGTACCTTGCCTGTAAGCCCTGTGCTTGAATATGGCGATATATATTTTGACAGAAATGAAAGAAGCAGCATCGAACCATATCGTCACCAAAAATTGCTTGGACGGCATTCAAAACTGCTGTTTCAAAGTCACTCATCACGATCAGGGGCAGATTCATTGGAATATTGAGTTCTCGAGCTTTTGACGACAGTACTTGAAATACTTTGTCGTACGACGTTTGTTGTTTATTAGGGAGCAACGCGTAAACGTACGGCAAAGCTGACCCCTGACCATTTGGTTGAGTGACTGAGCCCATTATGGCGAATAACTGAAGGAATATAGTTGGAGAGGCCTTGAAAGTACCATCAACAAACCATATTGTTGATCGGTAAAGTCTCTTCAAATCGTTTGTTGCACAGAAAATAAGAATTCGATCGTAATCTTGACCATCATCCTCATCTCCATCTTCGTCCATTTCTGTGAGCGAGTCGTACAATAAAAATCGATCGCCCACGAGTGTTTGTTTGAACGAATCAGGTAGTTCACCAAGATCTTCAAGTCGCTGAGGATTCGATGGCAAACCTCTTCTACGTGCTCGGCCAACAACTTTGCCGAGATTTGGTCGGTCAGGCAAACGTGCCAAAACGCCTACAACGTTTCATCGAACATCAAAACACCGTTTCGCTATCGCGCAGATTAGGCACTCAATGCGATATTTACCTGAGGCTACACCTTGGAGTTCTGATCGGATGACTTGAACAGGAGGTGCTTCAGGGTGTTCACGAGCGTGCCTTTTGATTCGCTCCAAAACTTTTGCCGCTCCTACCTCCTCTCGATCGGGTGCATGAGAATGCTCAGATTTTTGATGAAATTCAGTATCTTCCGGACCTTGTAATGCTATAATGTTTCCCCCTTCAGTTTTCGTGATCGCTCGAGCCGGACATGATTTGAATTTCTTGCACTTCCAATAACTGTGGCCGCTACTTTCGTGCGCGCTTACGAAGTAGTATAGAAATCCATTTACGTCGAGCAAATTATTTTTTCGTGCCAACACCAAACGAGCCTCCATTTTTTTTGTAGTTTAGATAGTTTTACAATTTTTTTTACTTTATTAATTTTGATGATGGAAATTTCGATTCAAAATTGATAACCTCAGAAATTTAGATCGGCCAAAACAATGATGAGATACTGACTGAAGTTGGCGTCACGAGGACTCATTTGGGTTTTTGTTTACCTTTTTAAAGACTAAAGGAACATATTCTTAGGAAATTTTTTTATTAGAAAAAACGGACTTAGAAAAAGTGATTTTAGAAAAAGAGGGTTTAGAAAATAATACTTTTAGAAAATTGAGTTTTTAGAAAAAGAGGATTAGAAAAAAAGGATTAGAAAAAACGTACCCCAACCTTAATATCAGTGTATCCCTGTATATACTACGTTCCACAACGATTTCACGAAGCTATTAATATTAATCTATATGAGTAGTTCCGTGGGAACTTTGGAATAATGTAAGCCTGCTTGTACAAACCCTAAAAACGCTTGACAAAAAAACCTGAAAGGTCATTTTCGATGTATTTCTTGGTGCTCTTTTTGGGACAATCGTTACTTTTTCGACCCAGCGCTACCCAAAAAAATCATTTATACGCGTCTCGTGCGGAAACATTTTTCCTTCGGGAAAACCAAGCTGGACGGTGCCATCGCCCACGTCCAGCTCGGTTTCCCGAAGGAAAAAATGTTTCCAGCACTCGACGCGTAATGTACTATATCATAAAAGTGGTTAACATGTCAGTTCCGTGCCCTGTGGTTTTCCACTTTTTCGACCTTTGTAAGTGTGAAGCATCGCGGTGGGGCTCACTCGGGATTCAAGAGGGCAAACTTATCAAATATAATGCTATCAAGCACCAAATAGCACTGCTATAAGAGCCCAAAGACCACTTTGTGTGAGCATGACTAGCACGTACATTTTGTGGCGCAATTTTACTTGAAGTTTTACTCCCTTAGTTTCCTTCGATAAAAGTGTATTTTCCTCATCACAGGACTTCCCGTACCAATTTATTCGTAAAGGAAATCGTCAGGTGCAACTTTTCCATGCCTCAGAATTTCGAGGAAATTGATTTTCATACTTTGCGGAGCTCTTTCCTGCGAAAATCTGGTTTTGCTAAATTTTTTGGTCAGTTCTGTGCCCTACTAGTGCGACTCTTAAGGACATGTGAAAGTCAACTTTTACCGACACTCCAAATCCTTACTTATTTAATTATTTCCACAAAATCTACGAGATATATCAAAAAAGTGCTTCCAAGAAGCCCTGCTACAGCTTCAGATCTATCAGTTAAAAAAAGATACGAGTGAATTGAGTGAGTATAGCCTCCACAATCAATTTTTGAAGATTACAATTGAATTGAGAAATCTGCACTTTACCGACACTCCAAATCGCTACTTATTTAATTTTTCCCACGTAATCTAAGAGATAAATCAAAAAAGTGCTTCCAAGGAGCCCTGCTAAGTCTTCAGATCTATCTTTTAAAAAAAGAATCGAGTGGATTGAGTGAATATTGCCCCCACAATCAACTTTTGAAGATCACAATTGAACAAATTCGACTTTGACATCCCCTTAAGCGCGAGATTAGGGAGGCCCTAGTCAATTTTTTTCAAAGTATCTGATGGCCAAATGACAACCCCAAAACCTTAGGACCGTAGCTCAAACCATTTGGCCGTGAGATCAATTTTAGTGCCAAATGTAAGGTTCCGTGCCCGCTACCGCGTTATCCTTGTTATACTTATGGTACCCTTGAGTGAGAATTTTTTAATTCGTGCGCGAGTTAATATTTATGCTTTATATGTTCCAAATAGTCTGAAAATCCATCTTAGAACCTTCGGAAGTGAGATTTGGGGTTGGCACATTTTTGTCCCTCAAATATCAAAGTTTCCACGGAACTGCTGGTATCAAATACGTTTCTTTCACCCCAGATGGTGCCATCATACTCTCTCGACTTTTGTGAATAGAAACACGACCTGTGGAAACTCGGAAAGACCAAGGTTCACTCGTTCTGAGTGAAAAATTCACTGTTAGTCAAGAACCCAAAATATTGTATCAAAATTTGTGAGCTAGGAACCAAATACCTTACTATACCTCCAAGTTATCTGATATTTAAGTTCTTTCATCTAAAAAAAGCTGAGACAAATTTGACATTAAATTGCAGGAAATTGTGCAAGATCCTTCGATGAAATTATTGAGCTACGACATTGTAATGACGGTTCTCGATGGCGATGTGAATTCTGTAAAAAAAGCTATGAGATCGAGTATGCCTATAAGATGCACATAAGAAGACACACGCGTGAAAACCCATCGTGTTCAATATGTGGCAAGTCTTATACCAAAGGAAAACGTTTGAGGAATCATATGAAAACCCATGAAAGAGAACAGCCAGGCCAAAATGTATTCTCGTGCACCTTATGCAGCAGACGATTCCAATCGAAAGTCAAATTAAATGCACACTCACGTTACCACAAAAGAGAAAGAATGTTTCTCTGTAAGGTTTGTAATCAAGAAGTTCGTGGGCAACGGAACTTCCTCACTCACAATAAGAAACATCTACGCAAGACGCCAGAACGATATTCGCCGGTGTGTGACATTTGCGGAACACATTTCAAAACTGAATATACCATGGGAATTCATCGGAGGACACATGCTGATATGAGCAGAACCTCACCCTGTGAGTTTTGCGGAAGGAGCTTTTATCAAGAAAGCAGCTTAAATTTACATATGAAACAACATGCAGGTGGGAAAGCGTATATATAATCTGAGAAGTCACTGGTGGTACAGGCTCAAGCTTAATTCTCGATAAAAGTCATTAAAGGTTCTTGAATTATGGGGAATCTCATCGTGTACTGATCAAGCAGAGTCATGAGTATTTCTAATGCGAGCTGGACTACCTAAGTATGGGCTTGGGGTGGATTTTGTGTGGGGTGCGCAAACCTTCTATTTTTCGTAAAATCAGATGAAAAGTATTGGACTAGTGTCTGTGACTAGACAGAAATATAAGTTGGTTACATTTTCTGACACTATAAGAGCATATATCTTCAGTTTTTCGAGATCGAAAGCAGAAGAAATGACAGAGCCCTCCAATTTTGCAAGAATGAGGGGGGAGGGAGTATACCTCCAACAAAAAATCCTTGATATTTCCCTCTACCAGAATAGTCATCAATTTTGATCACATCTATCAGTTTGTTAAAACAAGTGAATAAGATGGGTTCAAATATGCATTTCAACCCCGTGTCAGAAAGTCGAATCATTGCGGCTCATGATCTCCATTTCATTTATTTACCTCCAGAGTTATATGTATAATCAGTTAAAAAGTCATGCCGATTCCTAAGTAAGTCAATCGAAAGCTGAAATTTTCTATAACTGAATGGCAATCCAGGGGTGCCACCATGAAAACGAAATCAAGATATAAGGCAATTGGAAAAAGGAAAACTACTATGAGGATACGTCCAACCAACCGAGGTCCGTTTTCAATCTGAAAATACGGAACTTCAAACTCTTATGAACGCTTTGCTAGGGATTAATGAAAATCTCAAAATCTCGCACCTTTTTATATTCTAACAATTTGAATGTGGTTGAGAACATTTTTCATCAACGCTCAACTTCTCTGATAGACCCTTGGTGTAATTGCGACTCATTGTGACGTTCAGGATGATCATGAAAGTAAGAAGAAAAATGGAAAATCTTCATCAAAGTTTGACTCTCCTTGTCAGTAAACGATCCTCCATGGAGCTTCGGTTACTCACAAAAACATTTTGAAAAGTATCACTCAGAAATCCCAGATGAATACGCATGACCATGAATCGTAATCTTGATTCCTATCTCCTGTTCCGCAGATGTTGATTCCGGTACAGTGGATCATGGAGATATTACAATGCAAGCAGGTCCAAGCACTAGAGATCAAACTCACGGCGGTGAAGAGGATATTGATATAGAATACCACCTCGATAAGATTAAGAAGGAAATGAAGAGGGAAGGATCCAGGTAGCAGCACTTACTCTTCGATGAAACAGAAGAGCGTGGATAGCTGTACCTATTATTGGATTTTCAATGAAAGCGCGACTTGAGACAGAGGAGCATGAAAAATTTCCAATTTTCTCAAGCACATACTTGAACTTGGTCGCTTATAATAAAAGATAAGATATCCTATATTTCGCAAATCAGACATTATGACGAGAGGAGTGCCACGATGATTATACAAATGTGTGATAAAAATCACAAGGCATTCATGGAAAAAATTGTATTTCTGGAAAAATCATCGTCAGTGTCGTTGATCTATCGCATGATGAAAAGAATTCAGAAGAGGGTTCGAGTTTTTCCTTTGCTCTTGTTAGATCCCGGAGTAGGATGAACTTTTTAACCTGAACAGAATCAAAAACCGCTAACTCATCGTATTCATGGGAGAAAATCTACGATGATTAGTTGTCAATTTTTAGCCGAACAAATGTAACCATTGTCTGAATCTTGAAGATTATGACTCCAACCCACGCTCAATAATTCAGTTCCTCATCAATCTTGGATCGAGCGAAAAACTTGGATTTTTTTTCCGCCGAGGATCATTATATACTTGAGAATCATTTTACAAACCAAATGTTTGATCAAGATTTGAAGTAAGACACATCAATCTCATTGACATAATGAGCACATGTATTTTTTGCATATACGCAAGGACCACGTGTAGGTAAAATGATGTAGAATCTGAGAAAATATCACCTTGAGAAGTTTAAGGAGCATATAATTTATTATAATGATATGAGTATTACGGCTCATACAAATGAGGCCAACTTCTCCGTCTACCAAATTCAACATCTATAAACTTTTGGTCATAAATATACAACATTCATCGCACCACCTAAAGTTGCGAAACCTCGGAATCGCATCATTTTCGAGGACTCGTCACAAAATCCACTATCAAAAACTCAGGGAAATTACTATGTGGACGGCTCACCTGTTAGCAAATTAAAGTTCTTTGTAAATTAGCTAGAATTTATCGCGCACATGTGATCAAAAGGACATTCTTGCTCCGAATCTGGGAGATTATCCTTCATCATCTTCATCGGACACGGCACCTCTGATGGGCAACCAGGTATACGGATTGGACGTTCTTGGTGTAACACGAGTATGCTAGACCCTTGTTTTTCACATCTGAAAGTAATTACATCCATGATAAGACTGCTGATGGGATTCAAAATCCTTATTAGATAAGTGAACTAATTGATAATTTTGCTAGAGATTTCTCATTTCTTCATTCGCACGCCTATACGTTTCATTTACGTAAATACGACAAGGATACAGTCGCAACGTTGCACTTGATCATAGATGAAAGTATTGTATTTCAATATTTATCATCAAGGCCGAAAAATCTACAAAATCTTTCATAGATAAAAATAGTTCGAAATCGGCCAATCGGATCATTAATTTCTGAACAGTTTACCGGAATAGAGTTCGCCTTTGCACGAATAGTTCTCTCGGTAGGCAGTTTTATCACATAAAATTCGATAAAGTACTCAACTTACTCATAGAGGACAAAAGCTATGTTACTGGCAAATGAGTCTATCAATGCAGTCCTCCATTTTCGAGAGTTTTTCTCTAAAGAGAACGAGTCAGATGTAAGGGGTTTATCATCTTTGACGATTCCAAGAATAGATAACATTTTCAAGATAGTGCCAGAATGAGAAAAATATGTTGTAACAATGGGTTCACCAGGAGAGCTGCAATCAGTGTGAAATTAGAAAATTTTCAGATCCATTTGTTTTGATTATAGTATGTAAAACTTGAAGAAAAGTTCTAACTCAAAAAACTGGAACATATCTTTCAGTGCTGGACATGCTTGCTCATAATTTAGCTGATACCCATATCCATCAGTCCAATAATATTTCAGCTCATCCATGAATTCCAAAACCTATATTAAAATCAGACCTTTTTTTATTCGACCCGAAATTATATCAAGGAGAAAGCCAAGATCTGATTTCAATGAAAAAAATGACAGACTTATCTTACCTTCAGATCTTTCAAAGTAAATAAATCACACCATGGTGACCTAATATTTGGAGTCCATGCTGTCTCAAAAGCACACATTAGGTACATAAGCCAAGCATCATCTGCATAAGATAAGAGTGTTTACTTTTTCAATCTTAATTTAGTTTATAATTGATTTCTTTGACTTTTACCAAGATTGATTTTGAATCCAATTTTTTCAGAAATATCTGACACAACATTTTGAACAACTTGACTTTGGTTAAATAAGTCTCTCTCTTTGAGAACCTCTGAACCTTTCTTATATTTGAGCCATCGTGGACATCTTTTATAGAACTGAAATCAATGAGCCATGAAAAATGTTCAAAGATATTGTGTGCAGCCTATTACAACAGATAGGATTACCCTTAAAACTGGATCGTCATCCCTAGGCTTGGGGAATAATATTTTTGAGCTGTCACTCTGACCAAACAGCCCAAGAGTAAATGACCGAGCACTGAGCTCTGTTCGTGATGTATTAGTGTATTTGAACTGAATAAAGAAATATTGAGCAATTATTCATGATTCATCACATAAATTATATTTATGTCTTCCACTTCTACAACAAGCAAATGTACCTTGAATGACTTTTCATCATAATCTTCTTTCAAAATTGTGGGAAAACGAGCTTGCATCCTTTCTGCTAGATCAATTAGTTCATTTTCACCCTCATCAACTAATTTCATAGCATCATCCTCTTTCAAAGATATCTTCCATTTCCTAAGCTTTTCAACCACAATAGATGATAGATGACCGTTACCAATCTCAAAATTTTCTATGATTTTACTTTGTATTTCTGGAAGATGTTTAGTCATTGGTTCAACAAATTTTCGGCCAGGGTTTCTTGTCCCATGGCGAACCATCATCCAAATTTTTTTCTCTGTACATCCTAAACAAAGTGTATGAGGATTCTATTGAATGAGATGTAAAATGCATAAAATCAAAAAAATTGTATGCTATGATCCAAAATATCTTACCTGGGTAGACAAACTTAGATTCATTATAGTTAGCAATGAATCTGTAAGGTGTATGAACACCAAAATTGCATTGTTCGTGATCACTATTACGAAAACAGTTTTCACTACGGGTGACAGAAATCAATGTGACAGAAAAAATTTGAAGTAACACAAAACTCATAACCATTTTGTTGTCAAGAGTATGAATCTGTGGAGATCAGAGAAATCATAAGAACAAGATATAATATGATGCACTTGGGAGATCCAGAAATGGAATTAATTGAACAAAAATTGAAGAAACAATTACGAAAAAGTTACAAAGTCATTATACTTCAATTTCACGAGAATATTCAGATTACCTTTCGATCAATGCTAGATCTCTGAAATACCTTGATTCCAACTATGACCAAAATTTTACATGATATTTGAAATACTTAATTAGTGTGAAACTCAAAGGTTAAAAGCCAATCTGTTCAAAGCTCAGATTGCATCTGCTATTATGCTGATGGTAGAAATGCCGAATGGCCCGACACAGCGGTAGTTTGTTTGAACAGGTGTGACCTCCATCCTTCAATAAACCCGATAGTTTTAAATAAATTTGAAATCGAGGCAAAGCTGATATCACAGAACGTGTATGGCATACCGCCCGATCGGAAACTTTAACAGGGCTCGGATCCGGCACCCTATCCGGGTAGCCCTATCTCCTGCAGGGACCCTGTCCGGATTTCGGGGGTCTGGGCACCCATTTTTGATCAGCTCCCTATCCGGACCGATCCGGCTACCCGGACTTAGGGCTATCCGATCCGTTACCCTAGCAGTGCCCTATGTATTTTTCTAATCAAACAATTTTTTTTATTATTTCGATAACTCTCATTATTTGACACAATATCAACGAAAGATTGAGAACAACTACTCAAGCATTCTGATTAAAAAACGTGTTATCGAGTATGTCATCGTTAAGCATCAATTGATTCTCATAGCGTTGGAAATAGGAAAGTTTGTCAAATTTTTTTGTTTTTCATTCCAAAACAAAGAAAAGATTGGATTATGTGCTGCTGATGACTAAGTCCGTTAACCCATACAACTCGTGCTCAGCAAATAATATATTCAGAAGGATATTCATTTCACACACATAGTTCCTAACCTCTATTCATGAGCAAATACATAACTTGTAAGATTTTTGCATTGAAGTATCTTGTTGAACGGTCCCAAAGTTGAATTCAGTCATGTTTCGTCATTCCTTTCGCATGTAATTAGTGACTTCTATTGATAGCATTGATACAACTGTATTGAAAATTTTAAACGAGGCGGTCATTTTCTCTTTAGGGCGATTGTAGGGCGCTGATAGGGCGATGCATCGGGTAGTCCTAAGTCCGGGTAGCCGGATCGGGCCGGATAGGGCGGCGGATCAAGAACGGGTGCCCAGCCCTATCACACCCACACCAAATTGTAGGGCGACCCCTGCCAGATCCGGATAGGGCGCCGGATCCGTGGTCGGGATGCCCCTACAAAATTTCCGATCGGGCGCATGCTCGTGCTCGCAGCTATCACATCGGGGCCAGGCTAGCAGACGACAGTCAAATTTGAAATTGACAACAACAGTACAGCAGTCGACATTGTCGACAAATGTGTGATATTCGCAGTATGAAAGTATTCCCGTGAAATTACTCATGGCCGCATCTGTTTTAACAAGAGTCGTTCGTCGACTTAACATTTTCAAAAATGGTCAGTACATACACTCAATTACATGAATGAGAAGTTTGATTATTTCGACGGTTCGGTGTGATAGTTGAGAAAATGTAACCTCACTAGTGCTGTAACCTATGACTGTAACAATCATCAAAACTTCAATAATATCAACATCTAATCCTGCAAAACGTCTCTTTCAGACCTCTCCATTGCCAATGTCTCTACTCAGCAAGTCAAGCCACCAGTTGGGATAGCTCCCGCTTTCTTGAGATCTATCAAAGATGAAGCAAAACATGTTGCTGAGCGTGCATGTGCATTCAATCCACACTCAATTATTCTGAATTTTGATATGCCAAGGGCTAGAATACCACCAGCTTCTATCAGATGTCCAGTGTTACCTGTACAAATTGATGATCCCAAGAGTCACATCATTGACAAAAGTGACATCAGACAGAATACAATTATTGAAACGCCACCAGATTCAAATATCATAGAAAAACGAGCTGAAAGATTAGTCGTTATTCGTAGGAAAAAAATTAAAAAGCACCATCGGAGAAAGCTATTGAAGAAATTGACTTTTCTTATTCGTAAGAAGAAATTTGACAAGAAACAATTGAAACGAAAAATATTTGAAGCTGAGCTCAACAGTATACATCTAGAGGCAAAAAGATTTGATGCCAAGAAATATGTTGCAGAGAGACTTCAAATTTTGACCAGAGAAATAGTGCCCAGCAAGTTCAGAGGAGAAAAGCTACCTGAGGCAATGGTAAGACAGCTCATGGAAGAAAAGCAAAAAAGAATTGAGCATAAACACAGAATACGAACGTACAGATTAAGACCAGACCTAGGTAAAGCAGCTTTACAAAAAGGTTCCGCCAACCCCCCTAAGTGAAAGGATAAGATATTTGTAACAATCTTGATTCACAAAGGTATGTAATAAATTGTTCTGTCACTTTGTATCTGATTGTTCAGGTGCAGGCAATAAATATTTATTAGTAAAATTTAACGCCTTCCCAATGTTATTATTGAAGCCACACACTTTCTAGTGAGAGGTCTCACATGGATTGAGTAGAAGTATACTACTGTTCTATATTTTTGAAGAGCCATCAAAATTCTGGATAGTTTTTGATCACCCAATCTAGAAGTGATAGTTTGAAGAAAATAGGCGCCAAAGGATCGAAACCAGAATCATTTCTCCTATGACCATCTCCCATTTAGTGAATAAAATCCTTAAGGTTTTTTGCATAAAAAACTATGAGTTCAAGGCAGGGTCCTTTTCATAAATGCAATGTTAATACACTTCAAGATTATTCATATACCATCTTCAGGGAGGTTGCAAACTACCAGAAAGAACTTCCCCTGTATCTTTCACATGTTGTCCAAGTGACCAAGTTAACAAAAATTGTCCAAATTGTCAGTAATTGTCAAAATTAGAATTTTTTCATTCAAGTGACAATGTTCATCATGAGGTTCAACCAATTTGACATTATTTTTTATTGATCAAACATAATAATTTGTGGAAACTCGTATATTGTGGATTATCATCCCTTGCATAGATCCTGGAGAATCCAGAGCTGAAGGTTTGTCTCATCGTTTTCTAACTATGAAAGAATTCTAGAATATTTTTCATCAAAAAATATGAAAATCTTTGGATTTTCTTCTTTTCATTAAATCCCTAATGACACAGGCATTAAAACCACATCATGAGACTACATCATATCGATTTTACCTGGTATACAGGCGAAATCCAGAATTCGCGGTGTCCGTATTCGCGGTGCGATGAACTGAAACACTAATTTATTATTCGCGTTATTTCATTCGGTATTCGTGCTTCTCGAGGCATGATATTTTTCGTAAATTCCGGATTTTTAGAGGGAAAAATCGTGGTGTGTCAACCAGAAAATCGACTCACAACGGGAGGACCTGACCTTTGGATCACCAATCCTTTCCAAAATTTTTTCACTGTTTTGTGTCACCTAGGATATGAAGAATTCAGAGTAACTCCGTCAAATGGGCCTCTTGTCCAGAGCTACAAGCAAAAATGTTAGCGTTGCCAGTATATCTATATATATCACTTTTCAACATGGGCCTATATGGGCAATGCTAATGTTATACGCTGTAACTTCGGACAGAGGGCCCATTTGACGGAGTTACTCTGGATTCTTCATATTTTAGGTACTACCAAACTGTAAAAAAAGTTTGGAAAGGATTGGTGATCCAAAGGTCAGGTCCTCCCCTTGTCAGTGTGATCCACTATTTTTAAGCTGTATCTGTATTTTCAAGAGCAATATTGGGACAGCCTCCAGAAACGGAAGAAATGAATAGCCTGAACCCGTTATCACAGCTCAGATAATTTCGCCAGGGATGGCTTCAGTTCAGAAAGCATTCCGAGATTTCCTCACTTTGATCCAGCCATGTCCAGGAGCCTTCACTCGAAAATGAGATTTGAAGCTCTTGTTCGGTAGTACGCACTGAATAAAGTAAGCAGATCTTCTCCGCATGGGAAGACAATTTCGAAATACTTTGTTCCTCTCCGGAACAATGCCCAACCCTTTCGTTTTGCTTTCTCGAAGAGAAAGGGTTGTATTCGTTACAAAATATTATTCTCTGACTTTTTAACTCGAATCGACGTTCTGTTCTAAAAATCTTCTCTCACAAGGATTCGGTTTTTACCATTTTATTTTTCTGTCACCGGGATCTTTCGATTGTGAATCACGCCTTTTCCTCCACGATCATCCCCTGCCCAGGCCCACTAAAAATTTATCTTTGTTGGCCTTTTTCCGTGTGTGTGTGTTGTTGTTTTTTTCGTTTACGCAATCTCTTCAACGCTTCAATCGATCTTTCCGAAATTTATATGCGCGATAGATGGTCGCAAAAGATGTGCTGAAACGATCTTCAGCTCACTCTAATACTGCACTGTTTTCGATTTACCTTAAAAAAATAAAAATGTCAAGTTTTTCGCAAAAGTGATTATTTCATTCACAAATATTCTCGTCTACAATTTACATAAGCTTTTGGTCACTTAAACAGCCATTGGCGATTCTCGGTGACTTGGTTGATGTGTATTGTTCATATCCATCTATTTTCATTAATTAAATCAGAAATTTTGCAACAGGTTAAAGAATCACGTGATATTCTGTTTTCATTCATTCTAATAAATTTACAAAAAAAAAATTCTAATGAATTTTCGTATCTATCAATCGATTGATCATGGCAACATGAACATTTGATCAGCTTACTCTGAATTTCCTTGGGAGGTTTTTTAGAAGATATTTTTCGAAAAGGAGACAAATTTTCGAAAATGCTAACTTTTTATTCTTCAAGACGCATACATCGAAAAAGATTCGATGGAATAGCTGTAAATCTTCTACGAACATCTTTGGGTCATCTAGCACTCACGTGAATTGCAGAAAGATCTATTGTGCGGTTAAGGATAAAGCGCAAACAAAATAAAGTACACATCCGCCAAAATATGAACTGCTTTTGCGAATAACCATTTGTCTTGGCCATCGATTACCTTCGGGAGAAAAGTACTCACAATCGAAAGATCTCGGCAGGCTCGGCGAGAGAAACACAATGTTGGAAAAAGAATCTGCGTAAGGGCTGATTTTTAGAAAAAAACATCGACTTTCTTGTTGGTAAGTATGTGAGGAGGTCTGCCTTTTCTGACTGGTCAACGGTTTGGTTTCTCCTCAACCCTTGTTGGGCCGATCTTTTTGAAATTCAGATGGGTGGTAGATGACCATCTAATGATATACTGGCAGGATTTACAGCTCACTCTATTGAACTGTTTTCGACTTTTGCATCATGAGGAACAGGAAAAATAAGAAGTTCGAAAAATCGATTATTTCATATGACATCCGAGGGGATCCTCAAGACTATTAGCGCGCGTTGCTGATGAGCAAAGTACCATGAGACTCAAGCTCGCTATAACTTAACGACAATCGCCGGGGCGAAAATCGCGAGTCCCTTTTCGAAGAGACTGTCCTATACTTAACTGTGGAAATCCTGCGTGAATCAGCGAGCCGAAGCACACTGATGCCCACGCTATCAATGCTTGCTTCGTATTCATGTATGCTTGGCGTCTTTTCACCCCGTAGAGAGTCTTAATCTGATCTGTGGGGAACTGGCTAAGGTCCTACCCCCTGGAACGAGAAGGGCTACTTTCCCATGTCACCAGGTCCGTACAGCTATGCATACACACTGAAAAGGGGGGGGGGGGGGGGCAGGTATCCGGATCACCAATCTTGTCCAAATTTCTTTCACGGTTTTGTACTACCCAGAATGTGAAGAATCCATAGTAACTCCATCAAATCGGCCTCCTGTTCAAAGATACAGGCACTGAGATTATCATTGCTCATATAAAACCATGCATGGATGTTATAAAGTTATATATCGTATGGCCCTGTTTAAGGTGGACATCCCTTGCCATTTCTTATCTTTGCAAGGTACAAATTGGATCGAAGTTGATTTTTGCATGATTTGACCTTATGCCTTGGATGGTGAAGTGAACAAATCGAGAAAATGGAAAATTCGATGCGACCAGGAAAATTTTTTTCAAAATATCGAAGAAGAATAATATTGCGATTGGGCATCGTGTAGCTCGTCAAATTTGAAGTCCCAAATGACTTATCCGATAATTTTCTTATTGCTCCAGGGAGCTGATGAAAAATCGCTAATTCCGAATTTGACACCATAACTGTCGTGGAGTTTAGTTGCACCACGTGTTAGGTAATGTTATTGTTTTGGTGTGATGCCACGTGCTCTTGTTATTGTCATGGTGTTTAACCTATGATTGCGAATGTTGCTTTGTAGGTTATTTAGCCACGGCATCCACAATTGAAACTCGTGATTGAGTGGGAATGTCAATCGGCTAAACGTTGAAAGGTATTAAAAGCATCAAGCATGTACTCTTGTACCTTTTAATGCAAGAGTCACATAAAAACTGTGTGACAGTCATGCGATCAGAATTCTCGAATATATTTCAAAATTTGAACAATCCCGCATTTGAACCTCTTGGACAATGGAAGTACCTAACAGATTCAGGTGGTGGTTATCGATTTTAGACACTTTATCGCCCAAATTCTGATTACTAAGTTTGGGAAAAGTTTATACCATTGATGGGAACAATTTATCGACATTAGTTATTAGAACGGTATCTCGTAACTGGGGGAATGAAAAAAATCTGAAAAATTGTGGCTGTGATTGCTCCCCCACGAGATCAAAATCTTATAAAGTGGGTGGGTTCTTCGGAAATTACAAACGTAAACCTACTAAAAAATGGTAATGCCAAGCACACTTGAGTACTGCTGCTCAGTTCTGAACATTCTCTCAACCAGAATCTGAACACGAAGTTTGGGAAATGTTTGCATCGTAGGTAGACAGATAAGAGGCATGAGTTAAAACAGGTCTCATATAAGAGACGTGGATGAATACACGAAAAATTGTGGCTTTGACTGTCCAGTTACGAGATCAGAGTTCTTAAGAGTGGCCGAGTTTTTGGAGAATTCTAAATACGAACCTCTCAGACATTGGTGATACCAAGCAGATTCGATCTTTGCTCTTCAAACTTAGAGGTTCTGTCTACTAAAATTCGACTAAAAATTCGGCATGAAAGGTGGATTATAAACACGAATTGAAACGGTATCCAGCAGTTCGGGAGTACAAAAATGTTTGAAAAAATTATGGCTTTCGGTGCTCATCAATGGGATCAAAATCCTGAGAAAATGAGTGGGTTTCGTGTGAATCTCAAACGTGAACCTACTAAAGAATGGTAATACAAATCAGATTCGAGTCCTGCATTTTGATTATGAGAGTTCTGTCAGCTGAAATTTGACTACAAAGTTTGAGGAAAGTTGGCATCAAAGTGAGACTATAAACACGAGTTGAATCAGTACCCCCGTAACTGGGGAGTAAAAGTTCTCCTCAAAAGTTCTCCTATTTATTGCACCATGCAGATAAAGAATGACTTCTTGATCTCGATTCGTACTAAGACCCGAAATACTACTTTTTTGATCATTATAATGACTTGAGCCAAAATGTCAAAGTATATACTGATGCTACTTCTCTTGATTCTTTGGTGATCTTCAACAATGTTTGGATTTAGATTGTAATGAAGGAGATCTCCAGAAACTCTTCAATATAGTTGCAAGGCCAGTGTTTTATACTTCCCCAGATTTTCTCGTTCGAAAGTGCATATTGCGTTGAGATTTTGAATTGCTTAGATGTGTTGCTTACTGTCTTGTCTCCGGAAAAGAATCATAAATGGAAAGACATCTAGATCGGAATCTATCAATCTCCATTTTTCCGAGCTGTGAACAATCATCCCGGAGTTATCCACCCCCATATGATTGATTAATTGATTGATTGATATAGGATTTATTGGGGCTTTGGGGTAGTACCCTATTTAGCCCTGTTATGGATGTTACAAGTGGTATATCGATAATTAGTGAATAATAATGATCAAGATAGGTATAAGTGATACATAATAATGATCAAGATAAGTATAAATAATGAATAATAATAATCAAAATAGGTGTATGTTCTGCGTGATTTGAATAATATCGAAAAGAGTATGTAGGCGGATAGGCAACAGAAATTACATAACTAGCACTTAAGTACTCCTATTCGGTGAGTAGAGTGAGTGAGTCCCATATTGTAGTGCGATAAAAACTAATAAGAAATGAATGAATAAGGTTGAGATAACAAATAGTAAAAAAATAGAAATATAATCAAGTATAGTAATTATGAACATCATCATCTATGTTGATGACAGAAGGGCTGCCTCACCTGTTCTCCACAGGAGGAGTGAGGTGACTAACGAGAAAGAAAGGGTGGGGCTAACTCCTGAGCTCTATGGATGCCACTTGTAGGCCTTCACGTAAGGCTCGCTCTTGCCACTGTTGATTTTCAGTGAGAAGTAGTGACTCATTCACGCAGGATTTGAAAGACTTGCAGATTGCTGGGCTGGGCGTATGGGGAATGGTTATGGAGTATGAGTTGAGGAGTTTAGATGCTGTGAAATGGAAGGAATTTTCGTAAAAACTGGTACGTGGGGTTTTCAGGAGAAGAAGTGAGGGTACAAAACGGCTCGAAGTACGGAGGTTAGGATTGTCAGAACGAAATGAAAAAAGGTTTGCAAGGGGCTCGGGTTCGCCGTAACTGATTATGGAAAAGGCAAGTGAGGCTGTGAGGAGTTTCCTCCGGTTTTCCACATCTAGCCACTTTAGAGCTAGGCGATAAGGAGTGACTGGTGCACGCCATGGTATATTGCCGTAAACAAATCGAGTGCATGCGTTCAAAAGCCTATGTAGTTTGAGATTGAGGGTGACACTCACATCGTTATAAACAGTGCAGCCATAATCAAAATATGGAAAGATAAGTGTTTCAACAAGCCTGCGACGGAGATCGCGTGATAGCGCATGTCGGTGGAAACGCAGCATGTAGAGTGCGCTATGTACTCGTTTGGATATTGCGTTAACCTGGTCATTCCACGTGAGTGTTTGATTAAGTTTTAGACCAAGGTTCGTTACCGATGTATGGTATGGTATGGATACATCGTTTATTCGAACGGAGGGTAGTAGATCACAGTTGACGGCGGAACAGCCGAATATGATGACTTGAGTTTTGGCAGGGTTCAGTTTCAGCGAATTATCTATTGCCCATTGGAATATGCTGTTCGCATCAGCGTTGAGTAGTGCTATGTATTCGTTAAGCTCATGCTGATGACAGTGCAGATAGATCTGAGTATCATCAGCGTAAATGATATGGCGACAGTGTTTCAGTACTCGAGGAAGGTCATTTATGAATATGGTGAATAGTAAAGGCCCTAGTACACTGCCCTGGGGGACGCCAGACGATGTAGTGAGCTGTTCCGAATGGGATTGACCTGATCTCACTGCTTGCTTTCTGCCGGACAAATAACTAGCAAACCATTTGATTACACGTTCCGAGAAGTTCAGGGAGCGCAGTTTTTTGAGGAGTAGTTTATGCGAAACAGTGTCAAATGCTTTTGAAAAGTCGAACAAAATAGCTGCGGTTAGCTTACGTTGGTCAGCCGCGGCACGAATTTTTTCAGTAAGTACTAAAAGTGCTGATTGAGTAGAATGGCGGGGTCTGAACCCGGTTTGGAAAGGATCCAGGAGGTTGTATTGGGTTAGATACTCTGATAATTGTGAATGAACAATGCGCTCAAAGAGCTTGGATATCTCTGGCAGAAGAGCTATCGGGCGGGTATCTGACGGTGAAGTTGGATGAAGACACTTAGCCAGAGGGATGATGCTCGCAATCTTCCACTCCTCAGGAAAATGGGATGCGGTGAGGGATGCATTAAACAGGTCAATCAGGTAGGGGCGGAGTACGGGAAAGGATCTCTTGAGCATCTCCATGGATATCGAGTCAGACCCCGTAGCGTTGGTAGAGGATTTGTTCAAGGCGTCAGTAAGGTCTTGGTCGGTTACGGGTCTGAATTCGAATGTGCCACGTATCCCGGGGTCGAACGGTTTTTGAAGCACTTCTTGTATGTCTGCGTTGGACAAGGGGATGGTGTATAAATGACTCCGCATGAAAGTGAACCACAAACTGCATAAAAATGGTGACAATGCAATTTGAGACATACTGTAATTCGTAGTCCGCTTTCGCAGGAAATTACTAATAATCTTGATGAATGATCATTTTATCCATTGTCCCTGAAAATATACGGTAATCCCATTGGGACCGCTATTTAAGCAAACGTTGACACTCAAATTTCATAGTAACAAACACCGAGTTCATCTGATCCTGTAACCATTTGTAATCTCCTGTAAAAGTTGTTGCAATGACTGTAATTCAGGTTGTATTTTTTGAGGTTTATTTTTTCTTTCATTTGCATAGGTTTTATGTTCATCTCTCAAGAATGTCTTATTGATGCGTGAATGATTACTCACACTCATCATCTACTCTCGTCAGAACGCATCAACAGTCAAAACTCGAAACCTCCGGTCCATTCATTCAACTTTGCCTGCATGAGAACAGTCAATCCGCGGTTTGCCTAGGCGATTCGCGGATTACCTGCATTCCGGACTTTGCCAGTAACATATATATATGAATATGAATAAATATACTAGCAATGTTAATGTTTTTGGCTGTAGCTCTGAACAAAAGGTCCATTTGACCAAGTTACACTGGATTCTTCATATGCTGGGTGATACAATGAACTGTAAAAAAAATTTGGACAAGAATGGTGATCCAGACCCCTGGTACTCCCTTTGTGAGTGCGTCCTAGCTCTGGGAGATTCCTACCTGGGAGAGGATTCAGGGTTGGCAAAAATTTGAAACCCTTGATTATTCGTAGGCATGCTGCAAAAACAACAATGATGGATCATGCAAGGTTATTGTCATTCAGAATCTCATTGTCATCAGAATAATAGCAGTGTAGATGATACGTTCTATGGAAGAACTACTTCCAGAACAAATTCAATCATGTGAAGTTATAGTCATTTGAACTCTCATTATTATCAAAATAGTATCAGCGGAGATCATGTATTTCTCGACGGTTTCACTAACTGAGAATTTTCAGAAAAAGATAATTCATGAAATCGTATACCTGTTAGAAATCTCACCATCATCAGAATGATAGCAACTCAACTCACATATATTGCTGAGAGGGTATGAACTCCGGCCAGGAACTGGTAGCAACTAATAAAAGTGTCTCTCAAAATACTCGACTAGGCGCTACAAAAGCGGGCCCGGGAAACGAGCCGCTTATATCCACAATTTTCACTCGGCTGGGCCAATAGAAAGTCACGACAGGATTTCTAACAGCCAATCCCGTGTTGCCACGAAGAATATGATCGGGTCATCCTCAATATCAACTGAATCTAAAGCTTTCCGAGTCTTTCAAAGGTTCTCATTGTTTTCATCACTCTTTCATTCACCCAACCTCGACAGTGGCCACACAGTGGCGTCTTCCCGGTAAAAATGCTAATGTGCCAATATCGCATAATATCATCACGTGCGCAATTGACTCATCACGTGATAATATTACGTGATATAGGTACTACTGAAAATGTGTCCTCGACTCTAGATCATGAATGATCGTGCTCTCGGATGATCCCTCGACGAAATTATGAATACCCCGAGCTATGAGCATTGTTGTAGGTAGTATCCACGGCGAAAAACTGGCCGCATCAGAGCGGCTGGAGATGCCCCGTCTCATGGTCGATGCTGCGGACTCTCGTGTCTTGAGGAGCATTCCAACGGCTCCAAATTCCTCTTCGCTTACAAAGTTCATGGCGATCACTATTGACATGTATTCTACGAGCCAAGTAGTAACGCGCAATGCTCTCAATTATCCTTGACAATATTAATACCGCCAACTGGGGTAACTTCTGGATAGGGGGATGGGATAACTTTGGGACAACCCATGAAAGAGTCATTATCACGCGCGGTCAGCAAGGTAGATAATCCTGAGGCTTTGGTACCTGTTCTCCCCATTTAGGGTACGCATGAGCAATGTTTTGCACCGGCGCAAGGTCCTCCATCAGTTGTGAGTTCATTTATTGACAGACTTCTTTAAGGGTATGTTTTCAACTCAAAACACAGTCTCTCGGAAAAATAAGTGTAGTACCGACCTTTGCAGGATGACTCCAAGGTAACTGGGACGTTCAAAAATAGATCTTGAAGATCTTTTCATGGGCTTGAAGATGTCATTGGTCTCATAGCAATCCAACAATCTCTCCAAAATTTGCAGGCGTTCGTACCTTGCCTGAAAAATGGCAAGAAAAGCAATTTTTCTGACTCGTGTCTTTGGTGTAACACGTGGGACGGGAAATATAGAAAATAGATTTAAAATTGCTTGACATGAGATAGAAAATGCGACCATGCAGAGCTCTCTACGACCGATAGGTTCTGAGATATTCAGCCCTCAAGATTATCAGTTTGATTCCCAGGTGTATTGAGACTTTTGACCGGTACTGGACAGGTCATACGAATTTCAAGGAGATCAATGCGATTTGTGTCCCAAAGTTACCCCAGTTGACAGTAGCCGAGAAATTCCTTATGTAATGTATGCTGTCTCAAAGTTACACCCCAAACCAGTTTAAGTTTGGGACACTATTTTGAGCGCTCATATATCCAACTAGGAATGTCCAAATGCACTTTATAAACACCGCAATCGAAAGCTGAACCTGTAAGCTTTCGATTGACTACACATACAATGCGCTTCTGATATGAGACGTACAAGCTGTACGAGTTTGAAGAAAAAAAAATGCGGTTTTTGTCCCAAAGTTACCCCAGTTGACGGTACCAAGATATGTATAACATTATACATAGTTCGCCCAAGTACCTGTATCACATGGTTTCATCACATGAAATTATAACATGATATTATGACGTAATGAAACGCTTGAAACGGATACATAATGGAAAGCATTGTGCACCACTATCTTTCTCGTAGAAAACGCATGGATGGCGAGCATGATCAAGTCCTGCAAGTCCAAAAGTACTTATTTAGGAGTTGTTTGAATGCTAGCGAGTCGGCAGCGTTGGTATATGACAAGGTGTCTCCGGCCGCTCCGACGCGGTCAGTTTTTTGCCGTGGACACTCGACATAACAATGTTTATGGCTCAGGGTATTCATGATATCGTCAGGGGATCATCCGAGTGCATGATCATTTATGATCCAGAGTCGAGGACACATTTTCAGTATGTATATCACGTAATATTATGACATCATGGGTCAATTGCGCACGTAATAATATTATGTGATATTGGCTCATTAGAACTTTTTGCCGGGTTTTGATTGACATCAATGCGTACGCTCTAGTGGGATTCATATTTTGTACGCAATTCAATACCCCCTGTCATACTTTCGATACTCTACGTATCCTATTCCAGCATCCTTATAACTATCTTGTATTACCGCATAAATAGTGTCGCCAAATGCCAATTAGGTAGAAATGGGAGTCGCTTGATTCTCTTACACACCTCCGTGGGAAAACGGTTTTAGAGTAAGGCCCTCGGTACAATATGATATCGAAGTTACCCATGCGAACATATATCATACGTGAGTATTAGTTAATTGATATGTAATGTAAGCAAATGAAGAAAGACTCATCAGTGACTCATAGGCTTCATAACATTTACTCTAATTATATTGTGTACAAAATTCAATTACATATACTCGTAAATCTATTCGTATAATTGGTATTTACATAGATGAGATACATCAATTTACATCGATGATTCATGTTATTTACATCTCAAACTCTCAACGATTATTAGAGCCGATTCTCGAATATCAAGTTTTTTTTTTTTGCATGGGAATAGAAATCGAGCACCTTTATATCGTATCTCGTCGCATACCATCTCAGCATCGAATTGTCGAAGACATCTCCGGTTCCATCGATATTTTTGTCTATTCATCCCAAACGCATAGTGCTATGAACAGGTCGAACAAGAATTGTAGAAGACCAGACGAATCTGAAGTTATGAATCAGAACATCTAGTACTATACTGCCGAGTCAACATAAGTCGATTTGATTAATACCATGTACTAACTAATATCATACCATGTAATATTAGCACCAAAAAAATTCTGACAGCATGGAGCAAGCTTGTTGAAGCATTCGAATCAATTCTGAATAAAAATTTTTTGGTCGAAATTCCCATCTTGCCAATGAAACTTCACCTCTATGAAATAGCTTTGCTCGAATGAATTATCATAAGTAAACAACCTCCTAGCGAAAGTGTTGCAATCCAAATTGATTTCGATCAATCATTCCCTTAAGTGCTGAAGACGAGCCAAATCAATTTGAGTGGAAAATAACAAGTGAAAAAGTGTCCTCGGCTTGTTTATCACGTCTGGCCACAATATTGATAAGAAGTTCTCCTCGACTCAAGTCTATATAGCAGCACACACAAACACAATGAATAATAATACATAATCACGTCGGTAGCACTTGACCCTTACGCATTTGTAAGACCTTGGTATTAACATCTCGTCTTCCGGTGTTAAGGCTATCATTTCTCCCAGAATAGAAATCCTCGATCTCCTGGAGTGACCTATCCTTGGTTTCGGGTAGGCAAACATAAAAGAATATCGTTCCCAATAACGATATGCAACCGTAAAGTAAAAACGTCCCATGCTGAGACAGCGAACTTGCCAATAGAGGATATGTTTTGACCACGGTGAACACAAATGAGTGTGCAAACATAGTGGTAAGTCCGCCAATAATTCCACGAATCTGTACTGGATATACTTCACCTATCATGACCCAAGGTATGACCAAAAAACCAAGGGTACAGGCTATCGTATAACCTGTAATACACAAGATCGGTATCCATGCGTATCCTGCTCCTAAATACTCTCTAAACCAAAGGTACATGCTGAGTCCAACCATGCTCATTCCACAACCAATGGACGACAGGAAAGTCATAGGTCTTCGTCCAAATTTCCTACAAGCCACACAAGCTACTATTGTGAAGACCAGCCTCACCACTCCCAAAAATACTGTAACCATATATTTGTCCAACTTAATTCCAGAATTTTCTACAATCTCAACGGAATAGAAGGTTATGGCATTGGTTCCAGTCCACTGGTAGATCAGAAAGTACATAATAAGCATGAGAAATGGTCTTCGTGCTTTTGGTTGAATTAACGCACCAGCAATTTCTCGGAATCCAGTTAACCTCTTCAAGTTATTTTTGTTACTGAACTCTACGAGCGCATTCATTTCTTCGTTGAGATCATACGAAGTGCTTCGAAAATGTTGAAGTGACTCTCTGGCCTTGTCTGGTTTGTTTACAGAGACGAGGTACGAAGGAGTTTCCGGGAAAAGGAACATAAGAATCAAAGCAGCAGCAGGAACAAAAGCTGATAAACCAGCTGTAAGTTTCCAAGAAATGAATGCACCAAGGGTATACTCGATGAGAACGCCAGTGCTAACGCCAACGCTGGCAATAGCTGTAAGAGCCCCACGCAAGTGAGGTTGAGTTACTTCACTGGTGTATACTCGGGATGGAGCTCCAACCATTCCTGAACCTAAACCCGTTAGGAAGCGGCCAATGCACATGGTTGGCGTATTCGTTGCGTAGAAAATGGTCAACCAGCCAAGAAGAGATGGAATCTCAGTTATGATCAGCGAAAGCTTGCGACCTAACATGTCCATTAGATAACCTGATAGGATGCAACCTATTGGTGTGCCAATCGCCGAGGAGCTTGCTGTGGACAGAAAAAATGATCAAATTATTTTTACAATTTGAAAAACACCGACACATTACAAATTTGTATAGAAATCAGGTCCTCAGACGTTGAATTCGTAATCATTTTTCTACGATGAAGGTCTAAATTCATGTATAATGAGGTATAGTAGTTAAAAAGGAGCCCTATTCACATGCTCAGGCGTATTTTATTGGCATCGCCAAGAGAATTTTGGATTAATAACTATTTGCAGTATGAAAATTTCATTCAAACTGTGAACCGTAAGGTTGAGGTTACGCGAGCTCAATGGAATTATCGATAACCTTTGCGGATTTTATGGTCATTTGCCGAGAAAAATATCTGGAAAGAACCTTGTAACCTCGTCATATTGGATCAAGATTCACGAATCGTCACATCGAGGAGCAAATACAAGTGACCATGATATCCAAATTGACTGAGGTTACCCTCGCAAAGACTCGCAATGATTCCACATTTGATCCTACCTCTTATCATAAGAACAACTTTCCTAAAACCACAGCACACCGTCGGAATGGTTAATTTTGGTACAGAGGGTTCAACTTTGATCTACGCCTGAAAAATGACCTTCAGAGCTGCGTTTGGCAAGGTATAGATGATTCTGTCGTCCTGAAATGTGTTCTCCCGACTTGACACACACACATAAGCAATGTGCCGAGCTAGCGTGGATCTCGCGTTAATAATTTTGGTTGATTATTGAAGCTTTTTGCAAAAAGGCTGATTTAGCAGCGATACGCGAGTGGTCCAGTTAGTGTTTCTGGCAAGAAGTGTTCCGGAACGAACTGCGGGTGTATAATGCTACATTTCCATCACATATATCACCATATTGAAGAGATCATCGTTACACTGGGGTATTTACAGCATTTTGAATTTCAATGAATGGAAAACCGGAAAAAAACCATGAAAAAGTGTACCAAAGTTACCCCACTCGAGGTAAGAAGCACTACGATGGGGGTAACTCTGGTTAAATTTTGTATGACAGCTCTTCTTTGACTTGTCCGGAAGGTAGCTACTATCCGTGAAGTTATCAACTGTTTCGAAGAGATGGAGACCCTTAAACGATTTTAATTGATTCGCTCGCATGGTGGTGGGTAAAATGAAATATTTTGAAAATGTATCAAATTGCCCGCTCGGGGTCTAACTTTATACACTCCTTTAACTGCAAATAGCTCCGGTTACAGATATCAAACTGTATTATGCAGCTCTTCAATGAAATACTGAGATTGTAAGCTTTTGATTGACCACTGATTGATTTAGGTTTTGTTAATGTATGTTGCGATGTTGAGCCAAATAGAATAAATTATATCGAAATCGTACCAGAATTACCTAATTTGACGGTACACACTGAACCCAACAAAAATACACTGCCTTAAAATTTCCAAAACTGAATGATCGGAAGAATTGATGAAGCAAGAGTCTATGCCTAATTATCGCTTAAATTTATCTTACCTATCCAAGATGCTTCATTTGAATCTTTTTCCACATATACAGTTGAATTTCTATCAGCCAATTGAGGTAATGCTATGGCTGAAAATCCAAAAGCCATCCCAGTGTTGATGGTTCCCAACTGTGCTACTAACGCGGCCAATATTTGCCTGTAAGGGCTTCCTTTCTTCTTGTGTCCTAAAACTTGATTTTTTCCCACGCCATTTGAGCATGGTTGTATCTTTGGGTTGCAATTTTGGTCAAAAAGTGTGACCTTTTCAGGACTGACAGCCTTGGGATCCTTCCTGAAACGAATAGAAGTAAAATTATCCCAAGTTGATCACGGAATAGTCACGATAAGCTCAGATCACTTTCACGGAAGTCAAAATTGCTCGGAACTGATCGATGACATTTACTGAAAGCCGTGAAAAAAGTTGGAAACATATTTTTATATACCTAACAAATCACTCAGCTCATTCCTTCGCATATTGCATTTGTTGAATATTTTGAGAATCGTGGAGCTTGTTAAATATTCTCTGTTTGTTTAAGAACTGAATACACGAGAACGCCATAGACGCATTCTATCGTATTCATCAAATAGGTGAAATAGGAAGTTGAATCATTGTGCGATAGATGTATGTCATACTTTTGTCTACATCGCAATCGCACGTATTTTCTTATTGAGTGTACAAAATACAATATCCAATAGTGATCTGAATTCTGTTGATAAAGTTTCAACTACGGTGATACTTTCATCTTTTTGTAGCTAAATCTCATTCAGAGTTATTTTGAGCCACCTTCTTTGTTTCTTTCTAATCAAGTTTGGTGAATCCATCTATCCTTAACAAATGTATCATATCGATCTAGCTCTGCCCTGATAAATTTCAATTGTTGTTTGAACATGTCGAAGAAGTTTCATAATTAGCATAAAGAACCCTCCATAATTGGTGGATAATGGGTTGTCTCGGTTTGACCAATAAAATCTCCGATCCAGTTCGTCAGACGAGAATTCAACGAAAAGCGTCTTCAAGATCACAGAGTAATCTCTCGATTTATGTACCTCAAATATATTTTAATCACTTTTTAGCTCCCCTCGGTGGACGATGAAAATTCCAAAAAAATATCAACCATTCAATCACCTGTAACTTCAAGAGGACTCATCCGATCGAAAAAATCCAGACAAGATATTGTGGATTGTCATAAGATGTACAAGTTGAGTCTTCTGTAAAATTTTCTTGCGACCCTTTCCGTTGGAGCTACGAGCTCTGAAAGAAAACCTAGTTATTGCGTGTACGCTTATGGAGACACCGAAGCATGCAACTTTTTTATTCATTCAACCTCTATTCCGACTTCTAAATACGTTCCAAAAATAATCGTGCTGCATGATTATGATGTAAAATTCTCTGATTGTTCAGTATATGCTATCAGATTTCCCTTGAAATATGATCTTTCAGATGTTTTTTCATTATTTCCTTAAGAAATAAGACTCAATGGGAGATAACCTCTCCAGGTCACATTGAAGTCTGAATCTCATAGTACATTCTGAGAGATCAGTAAATTTAAGATCTATATCATGCAGCACGGTGAGTTTTGGAATGTATTTTGGAATTGGAATAGTGGCTAGAGGAACAAAAGTAGTGCATGCCTTGGAATCTCCATAAGCATTCATACAGTAACTAGTTTCCTTTCAAAGTTTGTGTCTCCAATGGGAATGATCGACCGAAAAGGCACTTACAGGATCAAACTTGTAGATTTTGGACGATCAACAGCATCCCGTTTGAATTTTTCCAATCAAATCTTTCCTGTCGAAGTGACGACAATTTTTTTTGAATTCTCAACGCCGAGTGAGGTGAGCACAATAATGGATTAAGAATGTTGAGAGTACATAAGTCGATAGATTTTTCGTTATCTCCAAAATGCTTCCTGTGAATTACCCTTACGGCGAATTAGGCCGGAGATTTTGTTTATTTAGTGAAATTATTCATAAACCACGAACTTTGGAGGGTACTGTAGATATAGTTTCGAATTCTATCTATATTCCTGAAATACAAATACAGTGGGGTACGCTTAAAATGAAAACACTTAATACGAAATATCGCTTATTACGAAAAGAAAAGCTTGGTCCCGTGTGATGACCATATTTATATGTGTAATTTTTCACAGTTAAAACGAAGAAAAGTACGCATAGTACGAAAGAATTCGAATTTTGTGAGTCTCCAGTGACGTCTCGAACTTATGTTCAACTTGTGGAAATGGCGCAAATCTCTTCATTTAGCTCACAAGGGAAGGTCCAACCTTGCGGAACACGGATCCTTATGAAACTCTGGGAGCCATCTTGTTTTGGTGCAAAATAGAGGTATCTTCAATGGGCCTTCTACCGTGAGATACAACCATGGAGATCAACATTGCCAACATAGGCTTATGTTGAAAAATCGTATGTATAGATATTCTAATAATGCTAATCTCTGTAGCTGTATCTCAGGATAGGAGGCCCATGGGATTAAATCCCTGGAGATACCTTAATTGCTCACCAAAATGAGATGATTCCCAGAGTTTCATCAAGATCCGTGTTCCACAAGGTTGGACCTCTCCTTGTCAGTTCCATCGTGCAGGTAGTGGAAGGAAACTTATTGGCTATAGATTCGCCTAATGACGGGCCAAAATATCAAAACAAGGAGAGTTGGATGTCCGAGGGCTCTTATGTACGGCTTTGATAAGCAGCGCAGAGATCGATCTCGATGACGGAAAGATCAAAACACACATAGATTTCCCAAGTTCTTTGAAAACTCTGCAGATGGTACGGCGGATACGCTAGCTATTTCATTACCAAATCAATAATGACAATACTTCTAGATAGTCCAGAAGATTTCAGGGATGGAAGCATTGAAGATTGCGCGTTGGAAAACTCTATACGAAAGAGGATTACAGATTTTTCCACCCAGTTCAATCGAATTTTTTTCATCTTCCTGTCAACAATTATGAATGAGTGAGAATCAATTTGATTTACACTGATGATAATGAATGAGAAGATGAATAGAATAAGCAAGAAATACATTTCTCGGATAACTGTGATCTTGGATGTTATCTTCTATGTAGGATCCTTCCAACAGTCAATACGAAATTGGGATAAGACGAAAAGATTTCTTCGGTCCCTCCTCTGGTAGAAATGTGACCATTTTATCTGCCCACTTATGCAATATATAGCTATAGGAGAAATGCGTAGCAGTGCGATTTGGCCAGTTTCTGGCCAGAAAATGCTCACCATTTCTACCAGGGATTGAGTTTCGTCTTAAGCGTACTCCACTGTCTGAGGCTCATCGTAGAAATATCTTTCGGCTTGTCCGAGTATAATGCTCAATACAGACTGCAGATGATAATTTGAAGGGCAATGACATACGAAAATTCAGAGATAAACTGAAAAGTGTGAGGCAATTCACTATTTCACGGCGTGTCGGAAAGGCAAAAGAAGTGAAAGGTCCGTGAACATGGAATTTCCTCGTGGGATATGTTTTGGTATCATCTCAGGAACATTTTCTAACAAGAATTAAAATTATCCATCGGGGGATGGCAAATAAGAACAATTTTTGTATTTTTATGTCGTGTTTGAGAAGATATCAAGTCTCATCTCCCTCTGCTCCGATTTTCAAAATGATTCTCAAAAATATCAAGGCACATCGTTTTGATGTGACAAAGTCTGATCTTTCGAGAGACATGGTAGAAATTCGAGCCCAATGCAGTTTTTGATGATTGAAAGTCATTTTATGAAGGAAAACTTGCTGATCCAAAGAGTTTCATGGAAAATTGAATAACAAGTGTCTCGGTGTTATGAGTCTGATACTATGAATGAATTTTATGAAAAAATGCTGTGCCTTATTCTTATCCAAACGATGTGTCATACGGATAGCATACACGAAAAGCCTATGATGGCACGTGCAACTGAAATTCGCTCATACAAAAAGCCTCGCCTCAAGGATCTTCTTCAATAAGCATGTATGGGAGATGATAATGAAATAATCCTCAAACCACTTTGTGTATAACGACTGAAATCTATTTGTCACCACGTATTTCGTCAGATCAGACTTTTTTACATCAAAATAAAGAGCCTTGGTATTTTAGTGGCCTTCTGAAATCGAATAAAAAGAGCTGAGGTAGATGGAATCCGATTTTTTTTTCTAAAACTATATAAAAGTTACAGAAATTGTTCTTATTTGGGAAACCCCCGGCGGATGATTTTAATTCTTTTTGGAAAATGTTCTGGTAATGACCCCAGAACTTATCCCACAAGAAACTTCCATGTTCATGGACCTTTCACTTTTTTGCCTTTCCGACACGCCGTGATCTATTTCAGTTCCTTACAAATTTTGACAAATGTCACACAGCTTGAGTGTTTGGCGAATTTTCTACGGAGTATATGCTTTCATGAATTTGAATGTTCTTCTGATCATTACCGAGGAGATTCGGTACCAACTTTCGATTGTCTGACTAAAATAATTGGAATCGCGTATGAAAAATGGTAAAATTCTCAATTCTTCAAGATTTTTGTGTTGGAAAATGGTAATTTTTTATCTCAGTAAGATATAACCACATTGTTATAATAACAACGAGGAAGAAAGGATTTCCTTTGAAATGCATTTTCTTTCTACTAAAATCAAGTTGTACGAATGGACACAAATCTGACTCAACTGAACGATCATTCGTTCAACTTTTCCACAAGAGGATTTGATAATCGAACTCGTGAAAATGAATCACGATGAGTGAGAATGTTTCCTGTTTTCCATCCATATGCACATGTTTACAACTATAAGCATTGAGCACGTGCATTTTTGCTTATCCCAAACCGAAGATGATGTCTAGTGTATTTCGCGCAGTCGAACGCGTAGTTTGCAGTTTGGCGATCAAGTTTACATTGGTAAATATTTGATGCTTCTACATTTAGAACACAAAATTGATGTACCGCTGATGACACACCTAATGATTCTGATCAAAATGCCAGGAGCAATTTCGATATAGCTAGATTCGATTTTCTTTTCGTATATCTCTGTTTATGATTCAATACTCCGAAACAAATTCTCTGTGCTTGGATGGAATCGTAAAAAAAGTTCTCATCGTTGTTAAAACTGATGCTCAGTGTTCAAATGTCATTT
Source organism: Eretmocerus hayati (assembly GCA_029851415.1). Taxonomy (NCBI): domain Eukaryota; kingdom Metazoa; phylum Arthropoda; class Insecta; order Hymenoptera; family Aphelinidae; genus Eretmocerus; species Eretmocerus hayati. The sequence goes on from CM056742.1 coordinate 139,892,977, forward strand.
CATAAGCTGCTTAAAAAGCAAGTCTTAGTCACGAAATCACCATAAAATCTTCAGGATATACGCCTTCAATTCAAAACAGTTTTATGATAATATTCTCCCATGACTTTGATCTCCGGTTCATTCCAAATTATTAATGATCATTCGGAGGGTTTGAATGAATTTAATTCAATAGTATTCTGTAAGCATTTTGCAATATGATCTAAACCCAGCAGCAATGGCAATCTGCAGAAGAAGATTCGCTCAGTATGTCAGATGACCCGCAAATCAATGAGCCTTGTCAAGGTCAGCAAAAATGAAAAGACGCGACAGCACAACAAAAAATTGAGACATTTGAATGAGTTGGAATGAAAATTTATGACTCAATGAATGTGTTCTCTTGTGCTCATTGTTGAGCGCTTTCAGACCTCTGTCAACAACATTTCAATTGTACCGAGAGTCGTTGCGAGCACATTTGGGCCTAGAAACAGAATATTTTGTGGTGGTAACCTCAAATCAGATAATTTGTGATATACGATTCTGCTGCATCGTTTCAGAAGCAATGAATTCTTTGGGGAACTTCAAGTGAATAGGAATTGCTTTGACTTTTCGATTGCAAATCAGAGGGAATCATTTCAACAGAACAGAATTCGATCATTCATTCAAGAATATTCCAAGAATATATTCTATTGAAACTCCAGAAGTAGAAATCTTGTTAGCATTCTGTGGATATCGTACACTAGAGACATTAAATTAAGAGACTTTAGTTGCATCACAAACTCGGTCACTAGATATGATCGTTATCTTGAGGAGGTAATATTGCAAGACTCAATAGACGTGTTTGCATTTTATAACACAATTCGGGCATACACTCGTTACATCGAAAATAGATACGAAATATATAAATAATCAGAATATAGCGTAATCAATGACATTATATGATTTTTGGAAAGGGTATGTAACCCCATCATGATTTACGGTCAAACTTCTTGGTCGAACCGGAATTGTGATTTGGAAATATTTTCTTCAAATTATATTTTAGGAATGAATTCATACCCCCACCTTTCCCAATTGATTTGTACCGGAACAAATATCCAAATACTGGTAAATTTATTGTAATCAAATAAAATTTCTTCTGTTAGTACCCTCTTGTTTTGAGAAAACTTCATAGGGGGTTCGCAACGAAATTAAATAGGTATGAGAAGGCCGGTCAAGTAGAAATAATGCATTTTCACAACCATCGGTGGAGTTAATGGTCAATCTGCGCACCCGGAATATATTCAAAATTCTTCATGTGTTGATTGTCATTTTTCCATGATTCTAGGAGAGCAAACCCAATTCCAATTGCTTACAAAAGTAATGAGCTACTGAAATCTCCGAAAGAGTTCAAAATTGATGTCTGGAATTATGTTGAGGTACCAATTAGAATTCCAGTATGGATAAAGAGTTTGGTCTCAGATAGATTTGAGAGATCAATCATCGTTATTTTTCAGTTCATCGTCAAAATTATTGCGGCTAAATTTCGATGGCCTACAGAAGTTATTGGTTGTTCCACGTATTGCATAGCAGCGTGAACGTAGTCATTACTTTTTTTCCCAATCCGATCATCATCCAAACTGCTTATGGTGCCACATTGGAATTATTCATCCTTTTTTCGTACCTTTTCTAATCAAATTTCACCCACAATGATCCATAAATCATCAAATGGAGCAGCTATCCTTTGAGAACATAATTTTCTTACATTTTGGAGCCGTGAAGAGCACGTTGTTCAGAACTACCGATGCTTGATGGATGATCATGACTATATGTATGACCTGTGAGCTTATCACCGATCATTACCGTAGTTTCTGAAGAATCAAGATCAGTGTCACGGTGTATGATGACTTATTTCCTTATCTGACGAAGTTGTATTCAATGAGAAGAAGGAAAATCATCATCTTAGAGCTTGGACATGTATCAAAGTGTGTTTTGAATTGGTAATTTTTGCAAAAATCTGTGGCGGTCCGATTAAAAGGCGTAAGCCCATTTCGAGTGAAATTCTGAAAATTCGGCTTCGATACTGTTTTCTGAGGAATTCACGAAGATCTCTCAACACCACGAGTAATCTATATAATTCATCAATCATTTGATGTGCGATGCGATCGGGAAAATGTCCAATAAGGGTTTACAAATCAGTGCAAAGTGGACATGAGTCCATGTTGTCAGAATAGACTCATGACCTTTAGTCTGGCCGACACAGAACTGCAGATAGAATGATGTAACAGAGTCTGCTAGATCTATCTTTTAAGAAAGAAAAAAAAAAGATCTATCTTCTAGGTCCTGAGTTTTGAATGAGAAATATAACAATATAGATGATTTGATGAGTATGAGTAAGTCGAGCATTGACAATCGTGAGAAATTTGACTCATCGCACTGAATAGGAAGAGATGTGCGAATGTCGGAGTATTAAAATTTCCATTCAAACTTGTCGATGAACAATTCAAGTCTCTATTTCCTTCGTTTGTTTGTTCAGGTGTGTTTCTTCCCCATTCAAATCGAAACATTTAGGAAATCAATACTAACATTGTGCATCCGGATCAATTTTTGAAATCAATGACAAATGTTGACGCTTAAAAACCACCAAAAAATTAAGGTGGCTGTCACTTTTTTAGTGCGAAGTGCATCGCATGCCAAATTGTTTGAATGGAAGTTTTCTTAGGACGACTTTCCTGATGATGAATACCTTCGTTGTCAGGCCGAAAGTTTGTCGCGAGTTGATTAAATCAAATTGTTTGATTAATTTACTACAAAACTCATTTTTGAAGATCATTCGAGTTTATTTTGAACAAAAATTATAATCTGTCGACATTCGTCGCAAAAATTGGTTTCTATCGAGATATTGATGATTTAGAGTAGAAAAAATGCGGATTTTATGACTTTTATCATCCAATCAAAGCAACAAATGGAGTGAGAACTCAACGTTTCATTGAAGAAATCTGATTCTTCAACGATTAAAAGGAACAAATTCCGATGGGGTCAGTATGATGCTAGGGTTTCCGTACCGGAGTCCACTTGATACTGCATGGACCTTCACAAAGAATGAATTCTTGGATCGGAAACACTACGATCGAACATTGGTTGGGGTATCTCAGTGAATAGAATCCCACAGTAATGACATTGATTTTCCCGTTTATTGCTGCTTCTGTAGTGTGTGAAATTCGTATGTTCCCTATTTTATCTGCCTACAGCTCAAAAACTATCAATTTTAGCAAAGAATGATCAGAGATTTGTTTCGGTAACAATGCCTCGAAGTATGTTTTTGGCATACTACAACAAAAGCGCCATTTCGCCTCCCGGCCTGTAGGAAAACTTGCATTCAATTGCTGAAATGCTGAATAGTATCATACTTTCTCTGCTCATTGGGCTATTCTGTGGCGTGGAGGGATAAAAAAAACGACCAATACGAGCCCAGATAACAACCCGTCCACACAGCTTCCAGGATAGAAAAAGTCTGGTGGAAATTATCTTGCAATAAACTCCTCTGAATAATTCCTCACATCGCGAAAGCAACACCTTGAACTGAACTGTTTTAAAAACAACACATGTAACATCTCAATATCGTTGCGATAATCTATCTGATTAATGACTTATCGGTGTTCTCAAGATCTAGCACGTGACTTGTACGTCATTAATTCAAAGAGAAAAAATTTTTTGCGACATTATGGCACAAAATATTCAGCTTCAGGCTTATCTTTGCGTACAATGCTTCTTTGAACGACTATACTGGTAACGATTGTAATATCAAATACCAGCGTGATTCATTTTGGTCATGTGCTGTTATCGGATAGATTAATTTTTATTGCTGTTTGCTAGTTATGCAGAAATAAAATTGGCATCTCAATGAAACGCGGAAGAATGATTTTTCTGACAAGAGTAATCAAAACTGCGGGTGGCAATTTCTTCGTACCCAAATAAAGTAGCAAACAAAGACTTATACATTCCAATCTCGACACTATTTCAGTAGCAGATACGCGACTCAAATATCTCACTAACTCAGCTGAACGAGTACATAAAATCTCAGGTAACATTTATGACACTTTGTTAGAACATTCACAGATTGTCTCATACTCTATGGTTCAAAGTTCTCAATGTATGCCATTGCATCAGTTCTAGTCTCATGAATAGGATGGCAAATAGAATTCAAATAGATATCAATCGCTTGCAAATCAATCATTATTCTTCTCGATGTGATTACGTCATGGGCTCTCGGACTCTCGAAATTTTCCTACGTGGAAAAGAAAACAACAGCGACCGGCTCACCCATTGACCTTGTAATGCGCGTTGAACAAATTGGCACGAAACTCGACGATTCTTTGACGGAAACTAGCCAGAGGGTGCAACGACCTTCGCATGCGTGGTCTTATTTCGGCTCACCGAATCTGAGTGTAAATGTACTCGTATGAGACACTTGTTGAGCTGAATTTTATAGACGAAATTCACGATTTGGGCCACTTTTCGTCATGCTTTTACCCTTTTTACCAAAACCCATACATTTTTTCTTTATTCATTCTCTTCTTCTTCTCAATGAAGCATACACTCATAGAATTTTGAATATTGTAAGACCGCAGATTTTGAATTATCAGCAGAAATTTCTGAGTTTATCAAACGAGTTTTCAATCTAACAACACTGACTTAGCAAAGTTATAGAGCTCTTGCGAGCACGTGACATTCTGTTCTGATGAAAAAAATATGTAACACTTCTCGCGCGTGACATTTCGAAATCTTAATCCACTAATACGAAACCGATTGAACCCCATTTCATATGCCTACATACAAGCAATGATGCGGTCAATCCGTAAGGATCTGCTGTCACATCGTTTCATTTTTATAATATGCAATTCCTTTCGATTGACCGCACTTCAGAGTAATCAACCCAAGTCCGATAAAAGTTTGAACCACTCGACTCGAACTCGTTACGAATACGGCTATTTCATAAGCGCGACTTCGCACTCGATTGTATTTACTGCGACATCAGTACGACCTCCGCTCATCAAAAAACTCACTTGAATTTTTTCCGCCTTCCACTTTGACCAAAATAAATTCGAAATTAAACAAACAAATTGAAGAAAAAATGAAAAATGAAAATGAAAAATGATCAAGTATTTCAAACAAAATTGGAAATCTACTTACTCAGCCATTTTTGCAGAGGGAAACAAGTAAAATTCTAAAAAATCAAACAGGTACACAGAGCGCTTCTAGTCTATCGGTATCATCACAGCCTCGGGGTGGGTTAGATCACAAAATAATTCTGTCGTCCTATGTCGCCCCATCAAAATCGAAAGAAGTTGAAATTAATTTGGGGACTGGATGCCTTTGTTATTGTATCTCGGTCGAATTTTTTCATCTCGACTTGAAGTCGAATCGACGAAAAGGAGGCTCGCCGACGACGGTTCATCTAGAGGCCCGAGTTTGTTACTGAACTTGGCTCAATCGTTCTGAGTCTGTTTATGCATCGGGGAAACTCGTCCATACTCTTTCACGCGCCTATATATATGTATATATAAAATATCGCGTAAACGTGCTCACACTTATACACATACACATATGCACACATACAAATTTAGCGTACATATACATACCGATCTTTTGGCGAGCGCGCGAGAACTCGTGAAGAAGAGCGAGTCGGTAAGTGAAAGAGAGAAGGAGGAAAATATAAGTAGAGGGGCATGAAATTTGTTCAGCCCGATATATATATATAATGTTTTGCGTGTGATGTAATTCTGAGATACTGCCCCGCAAATGCATTTACGAATGCAGTACACGAAAGATGCACGAGACCGGTCTCACAGATGTGCATCCCGCATTTTCTGCTATGCTTGAATAAGTGCGATATAAAGTCACATGCTTGACGAAAAGACGATACGCTGAGCTCAACAGTATATATTAGATGTTACTCTTTCTTTTTGGTACTCTGAGCGCGTGACAAATGTTTATCAGTTGTAGCCGATAAAAGTTCCGACAACAATTTTTTATAAATCTTTGATATGATCGTTAACCCCGCGCGAAGAATTTTTTGGATTGTAAAATATACCTTTTGGATGATGTACAATGACGTAAAGTTATTCCGGATGGGAGAGAAGGCGGAACTCTTTCTAGATAAATCGGGAACAGATGCATGAGGTGCGAGAATAGCTTCATGCTTGCCAGAGATTCGTTTGCTACGTTTTGACCATGAGTCGTAATATGAATGAGTAGAAACTATTTTTTGTCCGAATTTTGCTTGTATCACGGTGTTTTTTCAGAAAGGTCCTTGTCTGTCCACATAGAACTAGGGTAAAGATTCTCCAAATTTTTTGGGAAGCTAGTTTCGAAATTCCAAAAAATGAGGGCCAATCGCAATTGATGCGGTATCACCTCATTACGCATCAGAGCACCAAAATTGATCATGCTCGATGTGAAGTTATCGCTTATCTAGTCCGCAACGGAAAACAATTTTTTTTATCGACTGTGCGTAAAACACTGTTTCACGTACGGCAATACTCGTTCACTTTACGCCCAGTCGATCAAAATAGTATATTATGACACTGCACGTAGATGGGTAGTTTTGTACGAAGGACTGTTTATGGTACGAGCGAAGCGAGTGCTATAAGTCCTCCGAAACAAAACTACCCAACTGCACGCAGTCTCATACGATATTTTATCGCACAAGAACCTAAAAATCATGTTCAAAGTTGCGATTTTTAGGTTAGAGTTAGGGTGCTATAAAACGTGTTTCGATACTCGAGTGTGAAGCTTTTTGGCTTTACTCGTGATAATTTCGACCCTCGCCAGGGCTCGGGCCGAAAACAATCACTCGAGAAGCAAAACCAAACTTGCCACCCTTGAATTAAAAAATACTATTTCGATACGCTGCGCAAAAAAGTGTCTTTTCTACACTGATTCTCCACTTTCTCACACAGTTTGTGGAAAAACAGGATTCGATACACGGGTGTAAAACCTATTTTTTGCAACCTCATGTTGATTATGACCTTCGCCCACGGCTCAGGCCGGAAGCCCATCACTGGGACGCGAAAAAGAGTTTCTTCACCCTTTTATCGAAATGAACTATTCTTTGCTGTGAATGCGCGAAACTCCATCTCAGCTCCGGAGTATCCAGATTCTACGAAATCTGGAATTTCCCCAAAATAATCTACCTACACTGAAGGAAGATGGCTACGCGAATTAATCGCCTTCATGATTAGCTTCAATTTCAAGTCTCTTCCAAACACTTGCAATCAATATCTGCCGATTTTGCTAAAATATGAAGATTATTCTGGAGAATGCCGGATTCCCAGCATTTTTCAGAACCTAAACACACTCAGCTCCGAGCGAGGATCGCAAAATCAAAGTTTCTGCGCCCTGAGGTAGAAAAATAAAACTTGCGGTAATTTCAACATGAGGGGCCTTGCAGCCTTTGCGTTGCCAGGCCCACGATCAACCTCTCGTGCCAAATTCACCAACATTTGCGCAAGTACGAAAAATACTGTTCTTAAACTACCACCAGGTAAAAACTTGCTTGATGACTTGATTCAGGAGACCTTATATTTTTGGAGATGGCGTTGTTTTTCCTGTCATTTCATGGTGCTGAGGAAAGTATCCCGTTGGTAATCATCTACTAGGCTCTTGACCCATCTTTTGAAAGTTTCCCGGACAATAGGCATCTTGCATTCTTTTGGACCCCCCTAAAATAAGGTTTGGCAAATTCGAGCAAATCAAGATGAGTAAGGTGCGATTGGGAAGAAATCCCCAGGAATTGTTGTCATCTTGCGCAAATTATTTGATAGTCGGACGATTGTGTTCCTATGACGTCACACGATACAAGTCATCTTACTGTCAAACAATTTGCGCGAGGCGAAGAATATTTTTGGGATTTTCTCTTCAATTGCACAATACTTGTCTCGAATAGCTCGAATTTGCCATACCTTTTCCTGGAGGGATCAAAGAAATTGCAAGACGCGATAAAATAGCGGCAGTCGACGACTTTGTCGGAGTGACGTCACCCAGCGCAAGTCATCAAACTTTCAAACAATTTGCGCGAGATAAAAACAATTTTTGGGGATTTTTTTGCAATTGCACCCTACGTAGCTCGATTTGCTCGAATTTGCCAAATCTTTTTTCAAAAAAATGCCAAACGCCTATTGGATTGAGATCTCCCATTGAATTGATATCATTTGTAATTTTTGGCAACCATGGTTCAGTAATCCTGGTCCAGAGGGGATATATTTTTTCTCCAGGGTTGACCACAAAGCAGCAATTCCATTTCAGAATCGAGAATTCCTTCAACTATGCAGAATTCTGTCTTGAGAAAAAACTTTGCAGTCGATATTGATAAATCTGGACATCTAGATACAAAGCCGATCGAAAACGGCACCAAAAGGTGTAACTTTAATTCAAACTTTTGGCTCTTATCATCACTTGGTTGGGATAACTTTTGCAAAATTTTGCAGGAATATTCAATTTGCGTGGCTTTAAGGAGAAAGGTTCACATCTGACCCTATTTGGTGTAGTTTTAAAAAACTGTAGCTCTGACTTGACTTAATCTTTCTCTCCATGTATTGGTAGGCTAATTTTTGAGTATTACTCGCAATTCCACTTCATCAAATGGGCTATATCATTTCCCTTGAGAGAAAAATCAAGTCGCTCGACAATTTAATGCTATTGTGCGGTTTTTATTCAGGAACCATATCATGCAGAGTAGATATTTGGGGACGGTCTCAATTTCTTTTCTGGATATATTCCTTCTTCCAGTTCTCATATTTTTTACGTATCTTGGAACAAGATTAAGAATGCATTGATCATATGATTGACATCATCTGATATTAGAATATTATCTGGATCAAGGATTGGGTGTCTTGCGGTATCGCGAGACTCATTCATTATTGTGATCGACAAAAGTTTGCCATTTTCTTCGTAATCTATATAGGATCCACGAGACAGAGAATGAAAACTTACTTTTGCTCATCGTGTGCACTGGAAGAGAGATTGGATCTCATTTTTATCTACAATCCCACGTGCACTCAATACTTCAACACAACATACACATGGTTTACTCACAACTGTACAATTCATAAACCAGTTCCGTCCTGATTGAATTCTGCTCTCGAGATTAGGTACGAATTAATAATAAACGCTTGGATAGAATCGAATTGGTTTGGTGGTTACACTTATTCCGTATTCAAGAAGACAATAATCTGGAATTTTTCTCCCAAAAATGTATAAAAAGTCATCAGAATAGGTAAACTATTACTGTTGCAACAACAAAATTATCTTCAAACGCGGCCAAAGCGTTGAATTTGCATCGTGTATTACAAACTACACTATCTCAATACAAATGCAAATTGAATCTTGACGGCTCATTCATTATCTCAATTAAGATAACCCTCTCAACACTGAAGTACGATAATAATGTGTGTGCTCACCAAATAATCGACGAAGAATCAGCATGATCAGATGCACTAGAGAAGGTGCTATAATTCTTATGTCTGGACATGCTGACAGTTTATACATCTCTGTATCCAAGATTTCTTATGTTTGGTTTGTGACTGTCCAATTAATATTGGCTCTTTCCGAATGTTATCAAACTACCAATACCAGTATTTATTATCAAAGCCATATAGCTGGAGTATCTCAAATCTTATTTTCTTCATTTTTTCCTGATTCTCATCCACGTGACTCAACGCACTGTACTTGAGAGTACCTATATCGATAATACTAAACCAAAAATGAAGTATGTTGTTACGTCATAGCAAAGCTCGTGAGTCAATTTTATTATGCTTGTTTTATGCCTGATGGGAACTTCTGAATGAATCAGATTAATAAGCTCCGATAATTAGATGCAAAATGATCTTTTTATATGAACATGGTCTTCCTCCATAAAAACAAAGTGAAGAGCTCAGCAAATTAAGTGTGGAAAAACTCAACATCAGCAAGTTTTTCAGCAGAATTTCAGTCAATTGTGTCAGATCCGATTCATTGGAATTAGATCTGATGTAATAAGTAGTGTGGAGTCTTGATCACGGTTCGGACTGGCGAATTGGGAATTGTGACGAGCGCACAGGGCACATTTTTTATTCATCAATTAATTAAAAACATGCGTAATCTTGCATCAGTGCGGAAAACCAGGGGAACCACTGGCTCCCGCGGTTCTGAATAGATACTTTGTGATTGTCGACCGCTAGTCGCCGCAATCTCGTGTGTATTTGTGATTGTCGAACGCCGGTTGCTGCCGTCTCGCGTGCAACACATCGTCCATTAACGACCAGGGGTCACTACCATGTTCTCGCGTGTGGCGAGACCATGAAAACCACGGGTCTCCACGGTTTTACATAGCATTGACGACTGTGGAAATATCGAGCCATTCTACTGTCATCGCGAGTGTCATTTTGTCCCATCGTAGACCGCGTCCACTCGTACGGCGTGGTCTGCGTTCTTTCTCGTTCCTAAGCCATGAGTGTGTGGTGAGGGGATCTTTCAATTGCTGAGCTTGTACATCGGCCCATTATTCTTCCATGTGTGAATATTTTAATATATTGTACAGTAAAAATAATCAAATCAGTGCCTGAATTCTCTAACCACCTAAAACCTTCCCTCGTTCACAAAGCAGCTCGATATTCTCAAATCACTTTCTTTTTCAATCAGTGGCCATCTGCCCGTTGGCCTAACGCGCTGATGCACAGATTTGATGATCGAATCAATTTTTCTTAGCTTCATTCGGCCTCGCTTCACGATCAAAGCACGTTCGACCGGGTTCCAATTTGACCAGTGCCGCTTGACGCCTTGGCTTGCCACCTAACCGAAGATCACCGGCCCTGCCAAATCAAATTCTGGCCCCCAATGTTGGGCCGACGGCCGCACAACCTGTCAATACCGAGGGATGAACACACCTGCCTACCGATGAGCAGCCCGCAGCACACGCCGCCTCTGATCCGTTCGACGAGGCGTGCCCCAAACCGCACTTCTGAAAGTGTTGAAAGACCTAGTGGTACCCATCCATCAGATCGACGCACCGGATCCCTGGCACGTCCGCGTCAAACGAGACAAACGACATGGCTCCGAACAGCGCCATCCGTGAACGAGCTGATCCTGCCACAGGAGGACCCCTGGTTCTTGCATCCCGCTGACCTCGTCACCACCAGGAGGCGAGTTGAAGCTTCACTCGGGTCTGGAGGAAGTAAGTATGGCAGCATCATCGAGGCCACGTACGCCGGCGCCCGGCTTCCACGTCCCAGCACCGGGCGAGCCAACCCACTGCAGCGTTCATGATCGACGCAAAGGTGCTGAGTAGCTCCGACAGCCAGATCGACAGAGGAGCGACTGCACCGCGCGCGTCACCGCTCATGAACCAACCACTGGTCCAGCCGGCCACGGATGTGACCGCTCTTCGAGACATGTTCTGCCAGCTGGCGGGTACACCACTGACACCACCGGACTACTTCAGCCTTAAAAACGAGAATCCCGGGTGATTGAATCAGAATAGTCAGAAACACTTTTGCCTCATGTAGATTGATGACTGCTTAACCCTGAAGGACAATGCTGCGAAGTAGTAGAGCTGGTCCCAAAACTTGTCGCTGAACTAGCCCAAATCCCAGGAGCTGCCCCTCAGCCGCTACGACTTCAGCCAGCTCCGCATCTGGATGACATAGGAACTATACGGACAAAGGAACGAGAAGAGGTAGGAGTTTTCATCGAATGACACCACCTGCTCGCCCGCAGACTCTTGCCAGTCACCACTAGGGCTTCACTCAACCTGGAGAAATTCTCGAATCTCGTTGAGCGAGATCGAGTCCGGGCGTCCGAGAAAACTCGAGAGTGCGAGATCAAAACGAGACGAGTACAGCCAAAATAATTCTCGAGTCAAAACGAGATGTAATGTTTGTTCTCCGCCATTCTCACGAGACTACACTGGAATATAAAATTTCATGACCTAACACGTTCGATTGCCAGAATTTTCTGAACTGTGAAGTAAAGTAGTACTCATAAAGGAGAAATACACTCAAGATAATTCAGAAAGATGATCAAATTTCTTTGAATTGCTATATATCCATAACGACATCCGAATTCAAATGGGAATAGACACTCCGAGACTCATGAGATCTTTTCAGAATAAGACATGACCAAGCTGACGTCAATATGATCAACTTCCATACTATCATCTTGATCATCAGATGCTGCAACCTCACTGCCAGTATCGGTAAAATTCATGGTGCGAAAGAGATCCTTGAATTTTTTTCGAGAATCTCTCTTCAACTCGGAGGTCCAGCTACTAGCATCAAACGAGTCTGCTTTGCGCCCTGGGACTAGAATCAAAGATACATAATAAATCTAGATGAATTTTCTGTAGTGCTCTAAGAAGATGCCTCTTGCGGCTTGAAATGCGAGGATGAAATGTTCATCGACAGCTTTCCTGTCAACTTTCCTGTCCGATTTCAAGATAGTTTTTTCGACTTCATCTAGGAGCATGTTGAAAGCAATTACAGTGGTCGGCAATACGACCTTTTCCTCACTTGAAATTATGTTCGTCACTTGATCGAGCCATTAAAGATAGTCCAAAAACAGTTTGATGATAGACCATTGTGCATCACTCATGTTAAACTGCTCAGTATCAGGGTTTCCACAAAACATGTTGAGCGGGATCTTCAATTTGTACGATTCCTCAAGCATATTGTAGAAGAACGATCAAGACTCGTCAGTTTCCGTTCTCACCATCAGCGTCAGATAATTCGAATTCATCCATTGAATCAATGCAATTTTTCTTCTCAAATATTCCCCGAGAAATTCTCGAATCTCGTCGAGCGAGATCGAACGAAATCGAGTTCAACTGATTCTGATCTCGAATCGAGATCGAGCTCGTAGATGCAGTACTTGAAACGAGACAAGAGCACCCATATTTCTCGGGATTCTCGCTCGAGTTGAGCCCTGCCACTGAGGCAAAACTCCTTACTTTTGAGAATTTGACAGTGCCCGACAGGTGGATCTTGAGGGAAAACGAGTATAGCGAGTCCTCGGGATCCCTTTCAATGAGTGAATTAGAAAATTCACCCGTTCGACGGCTCGGCCTTGGGCTGATCGGCGCGAGGGTCGCTAGATGGCTGGGCAGCGGCTGCAGCCTGAAGCGCTTCCAGATGCGTGAGTTTGAAAGATTTTACACACTTGGCAACGGCTTGATTGGAACCCCAAGAATTTATAAGGTCGTCACTGGAACGTGTGCGGGGGCAGAAAGACGAATAATACGAATGTTTTTCAACACTAATTGCGACTCAGAAACCGAAGTGCTGAACACGAAAACCACACACACGCGGTGACTCATAATTCGAGAGGGTCGCGGAACTCGCGGCACGTCCGGGGTGGCGAGAGAGCGCGCACCGGGTCCTGGAGCGGCAGCGATTCGGGCAGAGTAACGGCGTCGAGACGAAGAGCGGTGGCGGGAGCGACTGACGTGGAGGATTCGTCCACGACAGTGCACGGAGGCGACTGGTAAAGAGGGCTCGGAAACGCGGACTTATATACGCGTGGAACAACACAGTTGTGATAGAAAAATAGATCACGTGATGCAATTAAGGGTCACGTGATGTAATTAAGGCTCACGAAAGTTTTCCCCGGCGATGGTGATGTTTGTTCCGGTCACAAGGTTTTTCCACCCGGCGGTGGTGATGTTTGTTTCGGTCACAGGGGTTTTCCACCCGGCAGTGGTGATGTTTGTTTCGGTCACAGGGGTTTTCCACCCGACAGATGTTTGGATTCTAGCTATTGACATTTCGAGTGACTGGCATTGCGGTCACATGCCGCGATGGCGCGTTTGTTCGATATATTCGGTGAGGAAACCCGAGTGATGCTGTTGCTGGTCACATCCGAAGTGACGTAGTTCGTAGGCACGAGGCGCGACCCGAAATGCTCGATTTGTACTGCGAAAAAGTGCGGAATTGATTTTCAAAAAATGTACGAAGCTTATGCGCACGTCAAATTTTGACATCATATTTGGAGCAGCCAAAGCCACAATTTTTTCAGACATTTTTCTATTCCCCAGCTACTGGATACAGGTTCCATTCGAGTTTATGATCTACCTGTGACGCAGGGCGAACTCCCCCAAACTTTGTTGTCAAATTTTAGCTGACAGAACTTCCAATTGAGAAGAGCAGAACCAGAACTTGCTTGGTATTACCCATTTCTGAAAGATTCGTGTCGACAATTTTTCAAAAACTCAACCAGTGAGTGAGTTTCCCTTCAAATTCCAAACTCAAATATGATTGATATCACGATTTTTAGTACCTTCACGTGGAAAACTTGTCTACTGACCTTTTCGCCTATCTGAGAGTGATGACTTTAGGGCTGGACAGTCACAATTCCACAAGTAATTTCCTTTCTCCCTGCCACAGGTTACTGTTGCAACTCGAGCTTACAATTCACTTAGATGCAAACTCTTCAGATTTTGGAGTCAGATTCCATCTGACAGACCTTCTATAATCAGAATGCGGGATTCGAATATGTTTGGCATTACTAATCTCTAGTAAGTTCACGTTTAAAATTCACACAAAACCCAGCCATTCTTGAGGATTTTGATCCCATGAGGTCGAATCTCAGGATTCGGGCGGCTTTGTGATTACGACATACTGTACATCGCAGAAGCTATGATTCGCGACAACTGGGGACTTTCACTGAGAAATTCCAAGAATCCACTCGTTTTCAACACTTTCAAATACTTCTGAGGTCAATATCTTGCTCTGGACCAATGATACGAAATGTGTAATGTGGCAAAATTCGATTTTTTGTCTGCCACCACGATTTTCAAATCCACGCCTTAGCTTTTAGCTTCGAAGGCGATCAATCAACCACCCTGAGGATCAGATAGGCGATTGATTATACTTTTGGAAATCGAATACTACTACTCTCTAAGCTGTTCTCATCGAGATAACGGAGCTGATGGATGTTATTGGTGTGTCACAACATTTCTGCGACTTTTTAAGATCGCTCTTGCTTACGATCCTGAGATCCGGGTAGTAAAAAAATCGAACCCTGAAAACGGAATCTGATTTAGGAAGGGAAAACCTACAAATTAACCAAGTAACATTGATGTCGTCGAATTTTGGTGATCGTGGTCACGACAAAATGATAAATTGTTCTTGCGTTATTCGATCACAAAAATGTCTTTTATGCATGGGACATGAAAATGAGGACCTCGTTGTGAGTGAATCCACGTGTAATTTGATCTCTACTCTTACTCAAATGTATACAAAAAATCGCCTCCATCATAACTCACGAAAACGTATATTTTAGTAGGTAAGGATTACGTTCATCTCGTAATAAAGACCTTTAAACTGCCCTGTGAGGTATTAGAATTGCTTTCTTTTCACTTTTCTGACACCAAAGTTACCTCATCTTCACGTGGAAGTGCACTCATTAGAATAATTGTAACATGAGATCCCCATGAATATCCATTATTCGACCGCATACGCGCGGCAAAGCTGCAATATGGATTACGCGAGTTTCACATCATTGTTCGAGTACTATTTTATCAAAAAAGAAGGTACCCGGGAATGCCCTGTCAAAATGAAATTTTTCGAATTTTTCAACCAAAATCGCCTGAATCCTGAGATTTGCCCATAAGTGAACTGTCAGAGCCACCATCTTTCCCAAACATTTCTATACTCCCCAGTTACAGGATACTGGTTCAACTCATGTTCATAGTGTACCTTTGATGCCAACTTTCCTCAAATTTTGTAGTCAAATTGCAGCTGACAGAATTTTTATGATCAAAGTGCAGAACTCAAATCTGCTTGGTATTGCCATTCTCTAGTAGATTCACGTATAGAATCTACACAAGAGCCGCCTGTTTTCTTAAGATTTTGATCCCATACTGGGTGCCCAGCAGAAGTCACAATTTTATCCAAACATTTTTCCACTCCGAAGCTACTGGATACCACTTCAATTCGTGTTTATAATCTACCTGAGATGTAAACTTTCCCAAACTTTGTAGTCAGAATACGCGTGATGAAATGTCTAAAATTAAGAACCACAACCTGATACTGCTAGGCATTACTATCCTCTAAGAGGTTCGAATGCGGGATTGTTCCAGTTTTGTTCTACATTGGAGAATTTTGATCGCATGACTACTACACAGTTTTCTACGCATTTTTGGACTCTTGTACTGGAAGGTTGCTCGATGCATCTGATATCTTGTGACGGTATAAAACCGATTGATGTTTCCACTCGACTACGAGTCCTATTGTGAATTCCGTGGCTGGATAACTTACAAATCAACAAGCGTGATTACAGGTTTTTTTTTCTTCATTCGGTTATTTAACACGTTCGCTGCGAAGCCGGTTTTTCGTGATTTTATTTTTTTCATGAACTGGACCACCGTATCCTGGTAAAAATGTTTGGATCGGAGCAAGCTTTTTTTTGGTTCGTTGGTTGAGCCCTAGACAGAGTGAATCACCTTGTGAAATTCTTACTGGGTGTATTTTTTGAGTTATTACGGACTGGATGAGATTGGGAAATGAAAAATCGCGGGACCCACCCGTGGGTCTCCATCTCCATATCTGGGTTTTTCCGAGATCTTTAAAATCACCACTAGTAAAATTCGATTATCACCTTCCTAGTTAGAGCTAGGTCATCCATAAGATGACGAGAAAATTGCTCAAACTCGCACTTGGTCAACAGCTCCCAGAAGTCACTAGAGTCAACGATCGATTTCGGAGATTTGTTCTGAAAAGTATTCACATCGAAGATAAAAATGCGACCACGTACGTAAGAAAAGGTTAAAGTCCGTCGAGGCTATATATGATTTCCAAAGGACCAAAAATACCCCTTGACGTACTGTAGAGTCCATAGAGAGTAAGGGGGCCGAGGTAAAAAGACCTGACAAGATTTTTATGTCGTATTTTAATATAGTATTGACTGGGAACTTTTGTTTTGGATTTTTGCCAGACCCCCGCGGTGTCGTCTTTATCCATCCCGCCACTGGCACATTGTAGGTTTCCATGTGATATGTAATCTAGAGGATAGATGACATTAACTCAGATTTATCCCTACAAGACATGATACATCTGTCCGCACAGTTGGAAGTAAAAGTGATGATGGGGTTTTTTGCATTATCACTGTTAGTGAGAGAAGCACCAATCTAATCTTGTATCCTTTAAAGTATCAAGGGTTCAATTGGCTATATGAATCGGGGCATGAATCTTCAGAGTTGCTCACATATGCTTATCAATTTGCAAAAGTATAGCGTCTCTTACGGTGAAATTATTTCAGTCCGAGGACGCTCGTTGTATATTTCAAACATAGTGTTGTTCTTTTCAGCGAGTTTGATGCATATTACGTGCGCTTTTTTCTGTTATTCTTCAAAGTTGAACAAAGCAAAGTTATTTGATACTCTTATGATCTAATTGGCCTTGATGAATACGAGCATTTTGCAGATCGGACATCGTTGAGCTTCTATATCACAATCTCGAGTGGTTACAACGAGCTTTGACAGCTCACAAATTGATCTATCTCAGTTACCAAAGAATATTCAGTCCCTAGCACTGAAAGAAATCAACAGTTTTTATGCTAACATTTTCAGAATTTGCTCTCATCTTTCAAACTCATTACAATCGAGTCAAGATATATTCGTTAATAACAGATTTTTGTATGAATACAATAATTCCCATGCTTATTTCTCATTACTTGAATCAAAACGACCATACTACACATATACGCTAGAAACTGGTTCCAAAAATGAAGTTGATGATTTTTTTAAAAACCATCTGGTCTCATCTGATAATTTTGCAACAAGAATGAACTATCTTGACATCTCTAATGATTACAACCACATTTTGCTCATCTATGTTTACAATAAGACGTTCCAAACTTTTCCAACAATTTTCGCAAGCTCACCATGTACTGACATTAATCACGAATCGCATATTTTTCGGTCATTGCGAAGCGTGAAATTGATTTGAACGTGCAATCTACATCACGCAGACGGAAAAAGACTTCCGTGCTGACCTAGACTTTGTGGCAGTGTAAATATATGTAGGCATTGCATCTTAAGCCTTGACTCTCACTTTCATACATCGATAATTCCGTAGTTCGAGAGCGCACAAATGCATATGAGCTCATCCAACTGCAGCGTGAGTACATCGTAATGGATAATTTCAACGCTTCAATCGAGAGTCTTTCATCAAAGCTATCGTGTGCATCAAATGGATTGTACAAAGTTGATATTGGAAAGTATTATTTGTCAAAAGTAAATCACGCATGTGCATTAATTTTTTGTTGCATCACCACTTGGTAATCAGTGCCTTCCATGCATACTTCAAATGAATTATTGGTACCCTCAACCTGCTTCCATTGGTTGAAAATTGATCGTTTCTGTATTCACCAAGTTTTGAAGAAAAAACATGTCAAATCGAAATCTCATCCAGGAACTGAAGTTTTGACTTTTGCCTTACAAGTTAATTGTCGTAAATCTACAAAACTGATTTTATTTTTCAGCAAAAGACGCAGCTTTGATCCACATACCTTTGGCACTTGCCCCACACTATGAAATTAAAAAAAAAGACTTCAGCAAAATCGCTATTTTGAATGTAGGTTACCTGGTCACTTATGTTATACCTCCGATTGTGCCTTAAAAATTGGAAATCTCTGAACTAGTTTTGCAAAAAATGATGACGCAAAGTTTGGATTGAATTGCAACGATTTTCACAACTCCATATCAACACGTGTGTCACGGGCACTCTCGCCTCGCTTTCTTATTCGGAAGCCCAAACAAGTCCACGTGCTCGCGGTGTCAATAGGGTTTCAGTAGAGCGTTTCCTGCTCTAAGAAGATTACAGAGCGCGCCGCCTTTTTAAGGTCAAGAGTCAACCTAGTCAAGCGGCATTCGACGTTTGAAAGTGACGGATGAACAATAGATTTTCCCCGTGAGCGAGTTCAAAAGATACTTACCTCGATACTAGGGGTCGCCGACGACAAAGACGACGGTGATACCGATAATAACGGTAACGAAGAAAACTTGTCCGACGAAGATTAGTGCCGTGCGTCGAGACAAGTGGTGGCAATTATGCCGATGTCAACTCTTCTCAGTTACTGTTAAGCTGATTAAATTATTGAAAATTCACCTCAGTGACAAGTGAAAGTGCAACACTTCTAATTGAGTGCTACAAGTGTTATAATTACTGTATTTGGTGGTGAGTTTGACAGTCAAAATATGGAGCGGAAATCATCCAATATGACCGATAATGGTGATCAATTCAGAGTGATTGAAAGTCTACTAGACTTGACTGCTCCCCCACAAAAATATCCGAAATCAGGAAAGATGAAAGTGAGTGGCAATAAAATCCAACTCTAATCACGTAATCCGATATTTTTTTGGAATGAAGTTCATGCTCAATTTTAATTTTAGAAAAAAACAAGTAGAAGCTCCTCGGGATCAAGTTGCTCGGTCAACGAATCACAACCCATTGATTACTATCCGAATGTAGATTCAACCGTGTGGATGCGCTCCTGCGAACAGGAAATTATTGAACCAATCAATGGCAAATTACTTGGGCAAATTCCAGATTGGTTGACAGGTTCGTTGCTCAGGAATGGTCCTGGAAGTCTCAAAGTTGGTGAATATAGATTTGATCACTTATTCGACAGTTCAGCTTTTCTTCATAGGTATAAATACCATCATGGGAATCTTTTGATTAAAAAATTTATTAACTAAGAAATCTCAATCATTTTATAATCGACAGATTTGAAATAAATAACGGAAATGTTACATACCAAAATCGTTTCGTCCAAACGGATGTGTACAAAAGAAATCACGCAGCTAAGAGAATAGTTACTACAGAATTTGGAACTAGAGCAATACCAGACCCTTGTCAGACTATCTTTCAGAGGTAAGATACAGACTACCGAAAAAGCTCAAGAATGTGGAATGATCTTGGATTTTATTCTATTTTAGGGTATCTACTTTGTTTACTGCGACAGAATTGATGTCAGACAATTCAATGATATCTATCTATCCAATTGGGGACGAGTATTACACATTTACTGAATCCCCTATAATTCATCGCATAGACCCCAAGACCTTAGAGACTTTATCAAAGGTATTGCTCATCTTATGACCGTATTCAAACTAATTATCTTTATTCGGATAAATTTCGCGTGTGAAGGACGATCGAGGTTTCGAAAATGGTAAATTGTTCGTTTGCCATTGAATAATAAGGTCTCTGTACATTAAAAGCTCAAATTTTCAAAAACTCCGATAAAAAATGATAAATACAGCGAATTGAAACAGTTCCTGCTGCAATAAAAACTCTTGGCAATCTCATGAACCAGCTCAATTCTCCATCGATAACACGAAGTGGATCCTCACCTGTCAGTTGTGGTCGAGACATCCCATAAGAGAGCGAGAAAAACCATTTTTCATCAGTTCATAGGGAAAGGAACTGCCCATCAAAAGACTCAATCGGTTCAAAATTTTTGACGCGCTGAATGTTTATAAGCCAGCGTAATGAATCAATCCCCCAAAGCCTGTAATTCAGCGATGCGTGTGGTATTGTATATTTCATATTGTAATTTCGAGCTTGTAATTGAGATTGTCTCAAGGTTTAGCTGTGCACCGGAATTCGCCACTTCATTTTGGATAAATACATCTAATTACATGCCTACATCCTGTGCTCCAAATTTAATAATTTTGCATTTCTCAAGGTTGATGTCGCGAATTTTGTCAACATCGTGAGCCATACGTCACATCCACATGTGATGTCAGATAAATCTGTTTATAATCTAGGACTCAGCATAACAAAGAAAGGTCCTACCTATATCATTGTCAAATTTTCACCTCTAAATTGCCTAAAAAGTACGTATGGAATTTAAACTTGAAATCAAATAATCATCCGATTCAATTCATTTACTTTCATTCGTAATTTCAGAAGGAAATTTGGCAGAGCATAATTCTACCATGTTCGAACAAGCAAAAATCGTAGCAACTGTTCCTTGCAGATGGATACTGAACCCATCTTATATGCATACTTTTGGTATCACTGAGAATTATTTCATCATCGTTGAACAACCTCTTGCAATTGGCTTAACTTCATTGGTGACAAGCAAATTAAGGAATGAACCGATGAATTCATGCTTCAAATTTCACAAAGATGAAAATGTAAGGAGGAATCTCATTTTTATATGAAGTTTCTTGATGCTGATTTGACTTTTGTTTCCTATAGACTCACATTCAACTAATCTCTCGTAAATCTGGGAAAGTTGAACAAACATTTGTGGCAGAATCTTTCTTCTTCCTTCATATCATTAACCAATATGAGACGGAGGATGGGAGTTACGTTATTTTAGATATTTGCTGTTACCGTGATGCGCAAATGTTGGATTGTATGTACGTGGAATCAATGCAGGTAAACGGTGAACTCTTGAATGAGTCAGGGTACCTAGACTCTGGAAAAATCCGAGGACATGAAGTTTTTCAGAATAATCTTGTCCTTTTGAAGAACTTTCTCGAAATAATTGCTGACCCCCAAGAGTCCAAAAGTTATCAGAAGGCTCGCAATTTAGTAACCGATAACTTTTTCAGTATGAGAGGAGTATTCTGAAAAATTCCCATTTTCCAGGTTTTTCACGATCTACACATCCTAGGGAACGTCCATGAATTACGTAAGGGGAAATTTCATGATTTCAGATCCCTCCTCCGCCTTTGGTACGACTTTTCTAATGGAAAATTGCTGACTCACATATGGGACGTAAAAAAATGGAAGACCCCTCTCCCCCCCCCCGAAACCCTTACATAATTTATGGACGTTCCCCTACCAATGTGTTAGAAAATCTGCAATGTGTAACAAATCTCAGTCATGCAATTCATGAGTTTGTGCTCGGAATAATGTGTAAACCCTTCTTTAGAATATGCATCAGAATCCAAACTACTCTAAGCTCTTTCGAGGAAGACCTCTCAGATTCATACTACCTCTGAATTGTCAAAATATGAACGTCTCGCCAGAGACAGACTTGATTGACCTCACATGTTCAAAAATCTCGACAAACATTCCTGGTTACAGAAACGATAAGAAGAAAACCAGAGGTAGGAAGCGAAAGATTGAAATTGACAAGGGCAACGAAAAAACAGGCAAAAAAGAACATACTTCCGGACAGAAGGATGTTCTCTGCCAGAAAGCAGCTGCTTTCAAGTTACCAAATGGGCAGATTTTTGTGAGACCGGAATTACTTTGTAACTTGGGATGTGAAACGCCTCGCATAAATAGTGAAAAACATCTAGGCAAGGAATATCGATATTTTTATGCAATGTCGAGTGATGTGGATATTGAGAATCCTGGAACGGTGAGCTGAATGCTATTCATCAGATTTTGATGCAGTATTTTCAAAATACTTTTGATTCTGCAGATTATCAAAGTGGACGTGGAAAATAAGACGAAAAAAACTTGGTGCGAGAAGAATGTTTATCCAAGTGAACCTATTTTTGTTCCTGACCCAGGTGGGAAGGTAAATATGCATAAAATGAAAGTAATGGATAGGAATCTATGTTTCGTTACAAAATTTAGGTAGGCTGAATGGTTAGTTAGAAAATTTCTTGAATTTCTGTGCCCGCATTTCGGATCAAAGTCAAAAGAAATGAGCGAAGTGAGATTATTCATCTATTCAATGAAATACGTTTCATTTCAGAATGAGGATGATGGTGTCATCGTGAGCGCGCTTGTTTGGGGCCAAGATCGCGACAAAGAAGTTGGTCTTTTAGTTTTGAATGCAGCTACTTTCAAAGAGATTGCTCGCGCTACTTTTGTCACGCCTGGACCTGTGCCAAAATGTTTACATGGATGGTTTAGTAATGTTGTTTCTTGAGGTGATACGGTCTCTAGAAATCGATGTCTGTGAATTTTCATGTTGAATGAGCTTGAAACAGTGACCCAGACAGGTGATCAGAGTGTACAAATTGTGAGGATCGTGAAGAGCCATTACAATGAAAATTGTGTATTGCTCAAGAAGTCATCTAAATCTTGATGTATAAGAAATTGGGATGATTAATAAAATCAATCTGCTTCCGTGTGAGGAACAAGTGGAACTACAAATGCGTGATTACTTACCAATATAGATCTGTTCTTGAAATCATTGATAGAATGTCACGAGATTCTCAAAGCTCGAGAATCGTCCTCTGGTAGCATTGGAGTCGGCTTAGTTAGCTTATTACCGTGAATATTTTAGGTTCCACAGTTTTTATTCTAGAGATTAATCAAATGCTCGTTCTAAGAGTCCAAAATGAATTCTTGAGACTATTGATAGTTACTTCAAGAGATTGAAATATGTATCAAAGAATTTTTTTTTCTGACTGTTCTTGGACGGAAAATCCATCACTAGTATGGGTTTCATTATGAATTTTTGCTCCTTCGATAAGTCCCAACTCGTGGCGTGCGACTTAAAGCTTGTCGGAATTCATTGAGACATATAGACAAATGATCACGGGAAAAAAATAATTCTCGTCATTATTTTGAACAGTTTTTATTTCTTGAGATATCATGATTGTTCGATGCTGTGCATTTTGTTGCAAGCGGATTGTAGTGATCAACAATAGCAATATTTACAAAGTCCACGTAAGGGACTAGCTTATATTTATAAACTTCACATGAATCTTCCTAGCTCTCATTACAAAGATATTTACAAATCAGATGAACTAGTTTCATTTCTTTGGGGTGGAATGTAAGACGCTTGAATACTCATACTTACAAAATCATTCACACCAGATAACGTCCATGTTACGAATTAGAATTATGCAATATGCCACCAACATTTGAGTGAAATTCCTCATTGATCAAAGCAGATTTGTAACTTTCTTCACTTGATCATAGTTTTCATTCTATATCTGAACGGAGATTGTTCCGAATTGAAACGAGATGAGAGGGGTTCGACTTTGGGAAAAATGAATCAGTTACTCATCAATTGGCGAGTTCAGTAATCACTTACTATAGAAATTTTTGGACATTCAACCAAGGAGCTACTCACTCATGGGTCTTGAAAAACATTCTTCGATTTAGTTATACCTGAACTCGACAGTCTATCTTAAACCACTCCTAAACCAATCTCATTTTCTGAAAGTCAAAGTTTTATTCTTCTGTTCTATTCCAAAGTTGTCGATCTAAGAAGAACTCATGCTCACCAGTGAAAACTTTTCGAATCTTAGCATCCCGTAGCGTTACCATTCTGTTGTATAGCAGTATGATCAGTGGGGAATGCGGCATTTTTAGGTTAGAGTGATGAAAAGCGAAAGTGGATAAGAAATAGATCCAACACAAGGTCGGGAATGGTTATACATAAGTTCTCTCTTCCGATCTGACTCTGGTGGATCAGAAATTGCCATTTTTATGCTTAAAATCTGACGAAATGAGACGGCAGCCCATGAAGAAGCTCGTGTGCAATCCATACTAGATAAATGATAATTGATAGTCATATTCTAGTCCCAACGTCGTGGATCCATCTCATACGCTATGAAAAGAATATGAATTCCTTATCTGGGTTATACGATATTGGTAAAATTGTCAAGGGATCTTGTAAAACTATCGTGAACTATTCCTGCTCTACACAATTCTAGTTTTCGTCACCAGGTTATCGAAGATAATCCATTCATATTCCATTGTAAATTATAAAAGAATGGAAGATAGTCAAGATTGATGTATTCAGCTATTTGATTACTCGAGTATTCTGTTTGATAAATATACATATTTATGATCTGACTGATAATATTCAAGCAAAAAAAGAATTGAAATCAACTTTACCATATTTCTAGAGAAAGAACTGAGAGAACATACGAAAAATTATTCGGTATTCAAATCTTCAAGACAATCCAAATGATTTCCAGCCTCATTTTTTTGTAGAATAAAAATCAAATAATTCATCCCCGTGAAGAATGACAATATGGTTACGAAACATATGGTTGACTATTAAAAAAAGTTTGGATAAAATAGAAGCTCTTTTCTTACCATTACTCATCACACAAGAGCTTTGCACACAAGATCTTCTGACTGGAATAATAACTCAAAGGTGTAGAAGTGATGTGACGTTTAGGCTGCTTGAATTATTGCATCTATGAGTTAAGTACATGAAGTTCAACTCATCATCTAAAAAGTGCATGCTACATTCATTGGAAACGTCACACTGATCCAAAGGCTGATCTACAATTTTCAAAGCTATCAATCCTCTCGGAAATCATCTTGACTTGACGATCAAGCAGGGTGCAATGTTGAGTACCGTCAAATTGGGTAACTTTGGTACAGTGGGTGCAACTTTGATAAACCCCTGAAAGATGACTTTCAAAGATGCGTGTGGCAGGGTAAATGATTTCATCGCTCTGAAATCTATCCTCCTCCCTCGACACACACATAAGCAATGTGTTGCCGCAGGTCCCGCGTGGGTGATTGTGGTCGTTTATTGAAGCTTTTTCCGAAAAGGCTGATTTAGTAGCGATACGCGAGTGGTCCAGTTAGTGTTCCTGGCAAAAAGTGTTTCGGAATGAACTATGAGTGTATGATGCTACATTTCCATCACATATATCAGCATATTGAAGAAACCATCGTTACATTGGGGTATTTGAAGCATTTGGGATTTTAATGAATGCAAAACACGGAAAAAGCCATGAAAAAGTGTACCAAAGTTACCCCACTCTTGGTAAGAAGCATGAAGGTAGGGTAACTTCAGTACACCTTCCTCTGACAGCTTCTTCTCAACTCATCCCGAATCGAGTGATGGTCTATGAAATTTTGAAATGTTTCAAACAGCTTAAAATAAGACTTCTGAACGATTAAAATTAATTTTCTCGCATGGTGGTGTGTGGAATTAAGATATTCTGTGAGTGTACCAAAGTTGTCCCATCGGGGTCTAACTTTGGTACACTCCTTCAACTGCTAATAGCTCCAGCTCAGGCACATCGAATTGAACTTTGTAACCCATCAATCGAAAGCTGAGACTGTGAGCTTTCGATTGACCACTGATTGATTTAGGTTTTGTTAATGTATGCTGCGATGCTAAGCCAAATAGAATAAAAAGTAACGAAATCGTACCAAAATTACCTAATTTGACGGTATGTATTTCTTTTCAGAAAATTATATCTTCATGTCGCACTCCAAAATTAGTAATGAATGAAGTTATTCCATCTTGATAAACAGCAAAAAGTTGGATATCCACGCGAGGATTCATTAAATTATAAAAGTAACCACATCTCTTAACTCATTCAAAACTCGTTCGCATCGCATTATGCAATTCACTCATCCGCACTCTCTGATATAAATTCATCTTATAATAAATTGGAACTTGATCAAAATTTTTGGCTACAATAGATTCACGGTCACGCCGTCTAACGACGTAACTATCACAATCGGTTTTAACAAAATTATTATACGTTTCCTAAAAGCTATTAGAGGCTCCTAGACTTTTTCGATTTTGTCTGCATTGCTAGAGCTGATTGAATTCGACTGAATTTCCGAATTCTTGTTGTTTGAGTCATTGAGATTTGTGGACGTTCCAGTGATTTGAGATTCAGCATCACTACTCCTCGTCAAACTTGTTTCCGATACCGATGGATGCGTGCCATCACCGCCAAATTGAGCTGGTAGAACTCCTGCATTTGCGTCCTCGATAGCTTTTCGAAGCTGTGGAGATTATTACAATGATGAGACTATAAATATTCAAATGCTCCGATAAATTTGTTTGAATTGTTAAGACTTGGCGGTTCTCCGGTTATTAAAATTTGAGTCTTGCTCGAACGATATGGTCAAGAATTAGAGCCAAACCATCCGCGAAAATTTCGTTAGATTATTTGTCATATTCCATATTTTCCATTCAAAGAAGACAGAGATTCGAAATTCTATCTTGACTTTGTCATGGTACTCGCTACATCGGAAGACCTGTGAAGTCAAAGGTTAAACAACATGGAAAATTCCTCCGCGATTGATGTCTAGGTACCTTCACGGTCATTCTCTTGAAAGAATGAAAAAAATCTTAAATTGTCAGGAAACTTTCGATTTGCTTACGATTATTTGTCTCTTCCACGATTTCTCCATTACAACTTGAAATGAAATATCTGCAACTTAGTTTGTGCAGAAACAAAGACCAACCACTGTGAAAATCTTGGATTGAAGAAAAAAATCACAGAAATGTATCAATTCCTTTCATTTTTGCCTCCCAGTTTTTTGATGAATGTGACCACTTAATTTTTTAGATCTTTCGAAATCCTACAAATTCTATTCCACAAGTTCTTTGATAAATTCATCCCTTCCTTCCTGTTGAGGAATTTCACTTAAAGCTGGGGGAACCCGTGAAAAAAGACGAACTCTTACACACTATTTATCATGAAAATATCAAGAAATCGACTTCATTTCAGATTCTTTCGAGGGATTTTTTGGATTTTTCGAGAGAGTCTAGGTACTAAATCAATTGCGAAGGATCTTCCATATTGTTCAACCTTCGATTTTCCCGACTTTCCGACGCAGCATGAACGCTTCTAGAACTTATTCGAGTGGAAAATTTTTACGCGGAAATGAAAGTCAATCACATGATTCTTGCCGAGAAATGAACGAAAACATTCAGCAATTTCCGCTGTAGTCATTTTTTCTGCGAAATTTTTTAGTAACTACAAGAGAATTCTGATTCTCACCTCCTTTAGACCTACAACTCCAACCAATCTTCCGATTGCTGTTACGTAAGCATGGTTTATGCCAACCATACTGAAGAGACTATGCACTTTCAACAGGGATGTCCTCTCAACAAGCTGAAAGGGGGCGGGATCGATATGACATCTGGAAAAATCGACTTCCAGAGCCATTTCACTTTCCTCCCACTGTTTCTGATCTTCAGGAGACATATCTATGACACGTTCACGGGGCTGTAAATTACAAAATAGTCATCATCGGTACAGGACTAGACTTTTTGGAGTGCTGCAATTCAATAATCGATAACAAAATTACTATAAATCTCAAAAAATCACAATTTTTGATGATGGAATGAACTGAATGATGGAATAAATTCTCATCAATTCAAGATAAGCAGCCTTGATACATACCAATTGCACTTTCTTTGATGCAGCAGGGCTGGGTGTTAACATTGGCTGGTGAGCACCATCGATGCTTTCACGACGACCGTTACCGGAACCTAATTCCGGATCTGGATCGACATCTTGCAATGTTGCTGATTTCCGAAAGATTGCTTCGAAGGCTAATCGTATCCTGAAAAAAATCACGCAATTTCAAGATATTTCTACATTATCACTTCAGTGGTGCAAACTCAATCGGTCGCTACCCTTAGATTCCTACTCTCAGGGTTTTCAAATATAGATTCTTTGATCAAGTAAACTGAGCTGTCAAACTAGTAAGTCAGTGAAAAAGGTACCGCTATCCAAATTATGTCCACGATAATATGCGAGTACGCTCCGCAAGCGAGATAATAGATCTCTCTGAAAAGCTAAAGCAGGGCAAAATATCAAAACCATCAAACTCTCAAATCCTGCGGGTCAATCGAGTATGTTACTTCAAAAGCATAGATAGTCAAAATCTCAATCGTGTGCCTTCGGTTATTGTTACTGGGTTACAACAGAAGATGCCAACCACGTCTTGGCTTTAAAATTTCAAAGAATCATTCTCCTCAATGAAGTTTTAGCTAAAAAAAAGACACAACGACACTTTTAATATAATTCGTTAGTACTTTTAATTCCAACAAGAAGTTGATTGTCTGGTATTTTCGCCATCTCAATACCTTTGGGTATTCTGACGAATAAGGGGAGGTCTTGCAACTCGAACATTATCCGTATTTGATGCCCGTGATTCCTTCCTAAATTGAATTTCTTATTACATCAAATTCGATTAGATTGTGTGTAGGGATAAGATTTTGGTAATTTGATCATGGAATGACAAAGATGGATTTTGGTAAATTTCAATAAGCTACGCGCCCAAAGCTCCAGACCCAACATTTTTATGAAAATATATTTCAGAGAGTTCCAAACCAGATTCTTGTCAGAACTTTGGTAGACTAGACAGGAAACTTCAGCGATGAGTGAAGAATCCAAGAACTCAAAATGAACCCAAAAATTCCTCTGGGCTTAACTCACAATTGAAACACAGTCATATAGTTTGACTTACTTGCAGTCGCGTAGAATAGGTCTGACCCATTCTGCCCGTTACTACTGAGGAAACCAACCATAGGTCTGACCGATTCTGTCTGTTACTACTTAGAAGACCTGTGTTCTCTAGACTCTTGTCTCTGGAGAACTCGAGGCTACTCAACAAAACTCTTGTGTAAACTCTGTTGAGTTTCGATGAAGCATCTTCTTAGTAGAGAATGAAGATCTTTTAAGTAGAAACAGGCAGAATGGGTCAGACAGGTGGCACGCGACGGCAAAGAAGTTAATTCAATGCAGCGGTGTCTCGATGTTACAAAACCTAGACGAACTTTTCAACACAAGGGTTATGTTGAGTAGTCTCGAGTTCCTAAACACGAGAGTTTTATCGGGTAAGTTCTGTTGAGTTTCAATCAAGCGTTTCGTTTCTGGAGAACGGATGCTTTTAAGTAGTAACAGGCCAAATCGGTCAGACTGATCATGATCATCGGTCAGGACTGCAAACAAGTCACATTACTGCAACACTGGCTCCAAGAATTATTCTAGATGATTCTCCCATAAAGTGCACGAGTTCTCCAGAAATGAATATCGCTATCCATGTCACCCGACACTGATATCTTCACGAACAATTTCCAATAAGTAAATCTTGCACTTCATAAAAGGGGCTCTATTCTATCTTTGTGGATCTGCTTCAATACATTGCAATGGTTCAATATTCTCGATTAAAATTCTCATTCGACTATCAGTACGTTAAGGAAATCGAACCTGGTATAGGATATTTTTTGGACCTTATTTTATCTTGCCTATTGAATATTGGTATTATCTGTAGGAGCTGGAATATTGCCATTATATTCATCTGGCTCTGGCTTGAAGCTTCGTCAAGAACATCTACTCATTCATCACTCATTTGAGGGAAACCAGATGCTTGTTCCACTCTTGAATAATTTGGTAACCACGCCTTTAAATCTTTATTACCCGAAATGAATAATAAGGTAAGTGTACCCAACTTTCCTCTGTACCCAACTTGCCCTCATAGGCCTCCCGGCAATTTTTTTTACATATCTCATGTTGAAATATGAGAAAGTAAGTAGTTTGCGTCGACCCCGAATCATTCCTGCGTTCTCCAGAAAATCTCAAGTGATTTTTCTATTTTTCGTGATTGCTTAGCTAAGAAAGCACCGAGGAAATCGCCTTCAGTAAAATCAGCGACAAATTCTTTGAGTTCAACCAATTTCAACGTACTTTAGCGCATTCGATTCCTTGTTTCAAGACCTTCAAAATCCATTTCTTAAAATTGCCAAATTTGGATATGGAGCTGTTTTATGTGGAAAACACGGAGACGATTTGTGAACAAGGATGCCAACATCGAAGTGTACCTAACATGCCCCCATATGTTTATCTCGAAAGGGCGTGCAGAACGACTTTTTTCACAACTCAGAAGGGGTTTATCACGTCAAAATAGGTCAGAAATAGTCTTTCAAACCACCGAAAAGCTTCGAATGTGCGTGCACGGCGATAAAAACACTTTATCGACGATTTTTATAATTTATTTCGGAAGAATTGAGACTGTTCGGCTCCAATTCATCAAAATTAGACGTAACTTAGTGCATTTTAAAGGCCCTGAGACAAGCTTCAAAATGAGCTAAGATACGTTGGAAAATGTTGAGATAGACCAGAGCTTTTGGGAAAATGGCTTATCGGGGGCAAGTTGGGTACACACTTTTGTAAACTCTCAAAAATCACCTTTTGGGAGAATTAAAACAGTTTGGCTCCAGTTGGTTCAAATTGAATGTACTTCAACTTATTTTGAAGGTCTCAAGACAAGCTTTAAAATGAGCTAAAGTACGTTGGAAAATATGGAAATGGGTCAAAGTTATGAAGAAAATGGCTTAATGGGGGCAAGTTGAGTACACTGGCCTTACAAAAGTTTAGTTAACCCAAATATCATCAGTGACCGATGGTGGATTTGAATTTTTATCTCGAGCTACAAAAAAAAAACCTCGATGAAAAACGATTATCTCTGTGGAATTGACATAATTATTGGATGAAAATAGTGAATGACTGTCGAAAGAGTATTAATGAGTGAGACTGACCTACTCTCAGCGCCTGTGACAGTTGTGTAAGGAGTGACAGCTGGACTGACAAGAGGACTGAAACCCTTCAGTGTAAATGAGTTTGTTTTCTTCAGGATAGACTTTTTCGGTTGCGTTCCGAATATTGGAGTATGAAAAGCGTTCTGCAAAAACAAAGATATTTGTTATTAATTCATTCTGCAACTACATCGTCATCAAAACTACAACATGCGGCTATCAAAAGGATGACTTACATTACTGGAATTGATACCATTGGTCCCTGTCATGGTGAGATCATTGACACTCTGTCTCTGCATCTTTAGAATATCAGGAGCTGGTATAACTTCAAATCTTGATGGCCTTCTCGATCTTTCTTGCTCCTTCAGCTGTCTCTCCATTTCTTCTCTCGCACGTTCTTCGGCTTCCTTGTGCCACCGCTGGGCAACCTACGACGAAGACCAGTCCTCTCAACGATTTTTACTCTATGATGATTCAAATTGAGTCTCTATCGCCAAGTTTGTGTTGAATTGACAAGACGCGATCTCAATGAGAAAAGCTGGCACGGATTATTTGATGATGGATCCGAAAATGTACTCTCTGACCCGAATTCTTGTAACTCGTACACGTGTGGCTTTAATTACAGTCTGTATTGTATCTGTGATTCTGACAATCCACATTGGTTAAGCTCCAGACTCTGAACTCTTTCACGGTAGAACTAATTCTAAAATTGACGTGAATGTTTGGATCCAGATCGCCGAAGGATTCAAAATCTAATCCGTGTCCCAGTGTACCCAGAAAACAGTATTGATTGAAAGTCTCGGGAAGGAATTTTTCGAAATTTTCCAATGTTTGAGTGCCTACAAAATTGCGAAAAATAACTTTCACGCCTCGCTCATGAGTAGGTTCGGCGCTTCCGAGCGATTATTTCGATCTTTACCTGCGGCTCGGTCCGAAAACGAATCGCTCGGAAGCAAGCTACAATCTCATAAACTTGGTGCAAAATACTCTATTCCAATTCGTCAGGAACTCTCAACTGATTTCTATCAAAGTACCGATAAAAATTCATGAAGAGCCCCTGACAAAATGGACGAACAACGATTGTCTTTCTATTTCAGTTATTTAATGTTGCTAACCGTACAAATTTTCAGCAGAGCATAAATTATCAATCGCCAAGTCATTGCATACTTTTTCGACCGATTAATGGATTCTTGAAAACTTCTCAATGATTGCGATAATTATATCCGTCGGACAGAAAAATCGTTTGACAAAGAGAATTCAAATGAAAAGACTTACCTGTAATCTTCTTTCTCTCCCAATATGTTTCTCTATCAATTTGATCAACTCTAGTCTCTGAATTGAACCGAGCAATATCATGGAATCTGGATTATCAACCAATGGAAAACCACGTAATTTCCTGTTTTCTTTCAGTGTACCTTTCAGCTTTTGATAGGTGATTCCGTGCCAAATATATCTCACATCTCGAACCATGAAATCTTCCACATAAATGTTGTACATTCCTATAAAAAGTGTGTCGTTATTTGTATTGCCATCGAAAAATTACGTAAAAAATTTTCTGTATGCAAATCCGCTTTCAATTCTCACCGAGTTCCATCCAAATTGCAGGCTTTGGGAAAAAATATCAGAGTGAATTTACTTTTTCTCAAAAACTACTCCTCTAATGTAATTTCACCTCGCAAGAGCCATGTTACCCTTTGGTACTCTCGTATTAAACAATGAAGCTAATGATAGGACCTTCTCAATAGAAGTTCATTACCTATCCTTTCCGAAAACCAATCTTTTCCTATTATAATTTCAGAATGCAAAGTACCCCAAATTATTGGGAAAGTAAGATCCTCAGTGCAATAATAGAGTGGCTCTTATTATATTTTCTGACCTTACACGCTCTGAGTCTGGGAACAAATCATTCGAGCGAGACAAATCAATCGCATCAATTATGTACTCGTCTACTCTAGTTGGCTCATCCTTCTGCTTAGAAGGATATCAAAATTTTCCAATCCATTTTGTACAGTTTTCCATAAAAAAAACTTACAATTACTCTGTTACTGCACTGATGCAAACATTTTGGGGAGTCATGAAATATCTATGTGATGATCGAAGTTCTCAAAATGGTTACCATGAAAATTATGACCTTGTGAAGTTGTGGAGAACCATTGTGGAATCCTCAGTTCGTATCTTTTCATCGGGCTCTACCAAAATTTTCTAAAATACAATCATGTGTACAAAGTACGAACCTGATCCAGATGGCAGTAAATCCGGCAGATAAGGCAGTTTTTTTATTAGTATGATGCTATCGTATATGCTGGGCTGCAATAATGCAGCTATGGCATTGCTAATTAACACAGCTATCATCATTGGCACGATATGCGTGATCTGACCCGTCATCTCGAATATTATCACACTAACAGATATTGTGTGGGTTACGGCACCAGAAAATGCTGCTGCTCCAACCGTCGCATAACCGCCTGGTAAACAACAATTTGAACGTATATTATTTTTTGAAAATGATTAACAGTATGATTCAGAAATGATTGAATCTTCATAAGAATTGTTAATTTGACGATAATTTGAAAATGTACACGTACCTGGGACAATTGGAGTAATAACGCCACCGTATCGCACACCATGTGGAAATTGAAGAGCCATAGCTTCTCCCACAACTCTTCCTAGAGCGGCTCCTATTTTGAACACTGGAATGAATATCCCCGAAGGCACTGGAACTGTTGAACTGATAATTGAGAAGATGAACTGGAATTCAGAAGAAGATTCAAAATGAAGAACTAGCACTTGTCTATGAGAAAATTGAATATAATTCAAGACCCGATTTTTAGATTGAATATTCAATTGAATAACTTTCAATCAAGGAAGCGTGAGCACGACAAAAATTCGTTACATGTGATGAAGATGAATGATTCTTCTGAAATAATTTCACTCATATCCACGCTGGACTGAGGGTCAAATTTGTGATGGAAGTAAAGTTCATCAACTTACTGTAAAAGCTGTGAAGCTCAAAAGTCCAACAAAAATATCTGTTTGCTCTGTGGACCAATGCCTGACAACATTTCTCTCCTCCACATTCAGATCATCTTTGATCCACGTGAAATTAGTAAAGAGCCCATGGACTTGATCATGAGTATTTAGATCACCGGCCATGTATTGGCCGAGACCCAGAGGAAACGAAACCGAAGACACCATCAGCGATACAATGCCAGGGTATAAGAAACGGCTAGAAACAGATGAGAATTTCTACATTTGACACTCAAGTTTCTCAATGAATATTTTAGGGGATCTATTTGCTCAATCTTCCAACAAGCACTCTTTTTATACAACTTATGAAATTTCTACTCATTCAACCAGAAAAAGGTCCTTGAAAATGTTGTGACAGTTAACAAAGTCAGCTGTCAGGAATTTGCATGTTTTTCAACTGTGAAGAGCCGCGATTAAAAATTATGAAGACGACCATTGTAGAAAAATTACAATTATTGTAAGCTATTGTGAATAATTGAGTTTTCATAAGATTCTCATAACTCTTTTTCATCAGAATTCATGTAGCTTTTTTGGAAAAATCAAAAATGTGAATTCCCTGAGTATGCCAAAATTGAAGATATTGGTGTTGCAGTATCTCAATTTTGATTCAGACATTCTCTCAAAGGGTTTTATTGAGAGATAGCCCTGGCTATTTTGAAAGAATAGTAACTCCTGAAAAAATCTTTAGATGTACAATCCACATGAGCTATTGTATTCTCTCTCGTCAGATCATAATATGAATAAGCTATTACATCTATAAAATAAGCAATCATGAAAATGTTTCCATACTAATCTGACGCTTCAGAAGAGTGCAAATTGAATCCAAATTTCCATTATCAATTCTTCAGAGCATAATCTGTGGTTTGAGGAATTGAATACAAGAGTTTTGGCAAAAGATCCCAGAAAAATCCGTCAAGAACATGGGAGTACAGGAAAAAAGCTCACTTTTTTTGAAGGAAACTATTCATGCTCTTGTTTTTTCGCATGAATAAAACATATTGTCTGTGTAACCAAACGTAGAATGACCCCAAAAGTCCACTCCCTACTCCAATAAGAGCAAACACAAACAGCTCCTGAGGGTCAAAGGGAAATTCCATGGTGAAGTTTGTGATGAACATGGCTGTAATGGTCTCTTCTCGCTGAAACCAGATGGCCAACAACCGAAACATCGTGGCACCACAAACAGCTGTAAAGAAACCTCTCCAGTAGTTTCGTACAGCAAAGTATACGGTCGTGACTTCAATACTGAAGAGAACTCCACCAATAGGTGCTGCAAAACATGAAGCAACCCCAACGGCACATGCAGCTGCAAGCATCTCACAGTTTCGACTTTCGTTCTCGTAGATACCCTGGAAACTCGTAACGAGTTTCGACAAAAGGGTTGCAACTATACTGGCTATGTGCACAAATGGACCTGTAGTGACAATAATGAATGTGAAATTCACAATTGTTTGGTAGAGCTTTGTCAATAGTTTGGGGTTGTATACGAAGCTTCTGCAAATGCTCGTTTGCAAATTGTCACCAACATTGTATTGTATTGTACTTATTGATTGCGGCTGAGTTTCACTGACAAACGAACGTGTTTTAGGAACGTAACGAGAGCGTGGAGTTTGTTATTTTGTTGAAGTTGGTCAGTTCTGTACCATTTGTTTGATCATTATCGTCACTTTTTATATCATTAGAAGCAGTTCTCATCAATTTCGTTTGTCGGAGTTTATTGGGGTTTGTTGGGTGAATTTATTGATTTGAGCTACAGGTACAAGCAAACTTGGCTGAAGAGTATGTTTTTGATGTTAGATGTAGCATTTCAGAATCTATTAAATTTGGTATAAGTTGGAGATATGGACTTTTGATCGTCGTTGCAATAAAAAGAGGGAGTCATCCGGAATTGAAACAAAGTTGGCAAGGATGCCAGTATCAGATTTGCTGTATGAAATATGCAAACTTTGGATGAGCTTCAAGTAGATCTACTTAAATTTCTTGGGACGTGCCAAAAAAAGTTTTATGGCCAAAATTGATGAAAGTAATATCGACTGCATTAATATATTCCTAATAAAACCATCTTGCTCAAGGGAAAAGCCCAGCGTTGATCACGTTCCCAACAAGATGAATCTCCGCGCAAATAAACTTACTTTGGGAGGCTATCTTTCAGTTACTTTTTTCTGCATACATCTTGTTCTAATTTATTCAAAATTTGGGGATATCCGAAAGTTTCTAATGGATAAAAGTCGGAATATTCCGTGATCATCACTGTAGTCGCCAGAAGTAGTACTATACAAAGCAGTTACTTCGAATCTTGACCCATTCAACTCAGAGTCATCTCAGATACTACTCCTTCGATTTGGCGACTAACCCATGTAAAAAAAACGTCTTACAAAAAATCTGGCTCATTCAGCCAGGATCTTAGATGATAGGTCAAGATTCGATGTGGACGAGGATGATATGGAGAAAAATGTCTCGCGAATAATACAGAATTAATTATAATTGATGGTACAGTCTGATCCTAATCCTCAAAGTGTGTGTACATGAGAATCTGTCTTTTCCTTAGTCCATTCATTCAAAAAAATATCCCAAGAGTTATTGAAAAAAGAGAGAAGAAAATATCCGAAATGACTCCAGCAAAGACTATGTTTATCATCCCTGCTAGAGAATCATGATTAAATTACCTTCTTTGCCAAGGGGCAACCCTGAACCAAGGGTGGCTGTCAAACCCACAATTTTCGCCACCAGAGTGCGAAATGTGAGGTATTCTTTCAACGCAACACCTCTAAGTATGGTTTTCATCTCGGGTATACCAGAGCCAATACTCTGAGGTGCGACGATATGCACGAATCCAGCGCTGAAAAGGATGAGGCAGACTGGTAGAGCAACCCATGCAAGATACTGCAAAGCCGGATGAGTGCTGAGGTCCTCATACAACCATATCCTGGCTGGGGAAAAACAGCTTTTATTCAGTCGAATATCGTTATTTTAACATTTTCCAAGACCGAAACTTCAAAGATACAATGTCATTGGGAGGAGGATGACGGTAAAAGTATTATGGGTGAGCCGACAAGGTGACTCTTCTGATCTCATTACGCTAGGCATTGACAACTGATTCATAAGATTTTAATACGATCATGAGAGTGCTGATCTATGATGCATGGTTTCTAGTTTCAATAAATTTGAAATTTGAGAGTAATATTCACCAG
This sequence comes from Eretmocerus hayati, assembly GCA_029851415.1. Lineage (NCBI taxonomy): Eukaryota > Metazoa > Arthropoda > Insecta > Hymenoptera > Aphelinidae > Eretmocerus > Eretmocerus hayati. Next base: position 139,930,362 of record CM056742.1, read on the forward strand.
GATCGACATATGATCAAATTTCTCTTATAATTTGCAGGTATTGTTCATGTGGCTGAGCTTCATCATGCTTTACATCGATTATTTTAGTCAGAGCATGTAAGTTGCGCGTCAAAGCATTCTAATTTTTCAGCTGAACAAGATAGGGTCCAGTTAGATTCAAGAATCTTGTATTTCAATCGCATCATAAAATTGTCTGGAAGAGTATCTTGAGGGATACAAAGTGATGCGATTAAATTATATACGACTGACGTTAACTGTCTAGCTTGAAATTTGAAGGTCAAGGATTATACGAGTTTTCGTACTTGGCGAGATCAAATCTGTTTATATGAGATGACTGTGGGAAAAATTGAGTATCATGATGCAAAAAGTGACAGCCAATATTGAATGCTGTCCAAAAGTTCAAATTTTCTGTGCAGTTGTCACATGGACAGTTTTAGATCAGAACAGTCCGAATCTATTTGAGATTCACGAAAACTACTTTGATTTTATTTTGAAGATTTTTTCTATCAGTCATCATTCACGGTGCTCTTGAAGCACGTCTCAATTCAGCTACCGATCGCAAGTGAGATTCTTGTTGAATATGGTTCTGGACATCTGTGGGATCAAAACCTATCTACAAACATCAAAATCGCCACTTTGGCCACTTTTGAAAATGTTGAAAATATGTGTTTGTGACACTTTCCACTTTTTTAATCTTGATAACTCGATGGGAACGCATCTTCTTGAAAGATGAGTAGAACGAGTCCTTGTAGACTTCGTAAAAACCAACATCAAAAATTTCGGCACATTTCTTCAAACCCGTTAACCAAAATGGGGGTCATTCTGACCCCAGGGTGTTTTCATCGTTCGAATACAGCCACCAAATGTTTGAAATTGCCCCTGTGGTGCCATCGGTCATCAGTTCGGATGTACTACTATAATACATTCGCGGCGCTGCCTGCAGCTGCGAAAAAAGTGAATAGAAATACATTCCATAGAGAAATGTGTGGAGCATTCTTATATAAGTCTTCAAAAGATGAACAAAAAAGGTCCGCACACATTTTCCCATATAAGACCTCCTGTTTTCGTAATTGACATATTTTCGCCCAAGAAGTACTTTTTGTTTTCATTTTTGTCGGTTTCGACTGCGATCAGAAAAAAATATGGGGCTTGGACGAGAATACGTCAACAAGAGGTTTTATACGAAGGAATGTGTGGAAACTTTTTCCATTCATCTTTCAAGAATCGATAAGAAGTTGCTTCGCACATTTTTCAATAGAATGCGTTCCCATGGAGTTATTGAGGGTAGAAAATGGAAAAATATCAAAATGGCACAGGTAACGATTTTGATTCTTGTTAGGTTGTGTACCCACAGATGTACCAAGTTTCTTGAACCGAATCCAACAAAGAACCCTACTCACGGTCGGTAGCCGAATTACAACGTGCTTCAAGAGCACCGGACACTGACCAGAAAAATTTCAATGACGTAGTTTGGAATGGGAGTTCAGTCTTACGATGTAATAGTATATTTCCGTACTAAGCGAGTTAGCCCATTGGGGGCACTAAGATACTTTATACGTCCATACGTAGAAACAGCGTGTTTCTAGGCCTCCTCGCTACGCGAGGAGGCCTGGAAACAAGCTGTTTCTGCGTACAGACGTATAAAACTGCATACGCGTCTCGTGCGGAAACATTTTTCCAGCACTCGACGCGTAATGTACTATTGTCCTGATAGACATGTCCTCCAGTGTCCAAAATAGGCTCACTTGCGGAGAGCGGATTTATTTTTCTATAGAGTACCCTCTCCGCCCGAATCAATAAAAATCGCCCCCAGTCACTGAATTGCAGTGAATTTTACTGCGATTAAGTGAGAATGCACTGCATAGATCAGTGATTGAAAACAATCTTCACTGATTCGAGTGGAGAGAAAGTTAAAGTAATCAAGAAATAATTATTTCAAAAATAAATCACTTACGAAAACATCATTCAAAATTTCCAAAGCAGTTCTCTTAAAAAATCTGAGATAGACTTATGCGGTTATGGTTTGATACCATTTCTCACACCTTGCACATACTTCCCAGAGAAGAAAAACAACGCATGAAAAAATCACACGTTCAATAAAGTGACAAACTGACCGTTATTGCACATGGATATACCGCTGTCCATGGCATAGCTGATGAGTGCCATGATGATACCAAGTAAGGCCAGAAAGACCCAGTCTTCTCCAAGTCTTGCGCCTGTGTGCTTCCATGCAAATGCCAATAGAGCCAGAAATTTTCGACTAACTGGTCCTCGTCTCGATTTTGTGAAGTCTTCCTCGCGTATTTTGTCAAACCTTTTCCGTAAATACTTGTCATGTCGTAATTTTCTTGCCTCTTCTTTTGCATAGTCACCCAGATCTTTCGTATAGCGACCATACATCTAAATTGCATCACAATAATATCAGAATTAGTACATACAAAAATGTAATCATTCGTGGTTTAACTTTTTTGCTTGCAAAGCTTTCACGTGCAAAGAAACAGATAAGCGTCTTATCATTTGCATTTCATAGTTACATGCATCTTCTCCCATGTTTCTCCATAATTTGAAGTTCTTGTATCATTCCGAAACTGCGGACTGACAGGAAATACTGATATTCCGAAAAACAATGCTCAGAGTAAGTTGTTTGGATTATGAATTGAGAAGTGTTAAGACTTTTGAAATTGAGAAAAAAGTAGCACATGATTTGTACGTACCAAGATAATGTCTAAGTGCACGAGATAGGCTTGAAAATCGCATTCTAGGATAAGTCTTACTTTCTACTCGTTGCGAATGTTCAAGGGGTATACATTGTCTGAGAATTGGTCCACGCGTTTCTTTTTATTGAAATATATCAATCTAAAAGATCAAGTCACATGACGAGCTAATCGCAATCGAAGATAAGTTATTTCGATGATAATGATAACGGTACGTATCGGTGATTTAATAATTGTGAGCTCATAGTACGTAAAAAATAAATCATGTTATTTCAATTATAATTCCACATATTATCATACTATTATTACCAGCCCACAATTTTCAATTTGTCCATTTTGTTGGAAACCCATGTTATTTTTTGCAATCCTTTTTCTATGATCGCAAGTAACGATACTCTATAAAGTTGAGTTATTGGCATGCTCATTCGGCAGATACTGCACTTCTCAAAACCACTTTTGTGAACGATAACTCTTACACGAATTTCCGATCGCGTGTGTTTGATCAAGATTAGTCGTTGTAGTGTGCTGGGCATTTGAAGAGAGAATTCGGTGCGTTTGCGGAATTCGTGCTTTTCATCAATCTGTCGATAACGTCAAGCGCGTTTCCTTACTTACAAAAAAAAAAGAGCTGAAGCTTGCGGTGCTGACAGATCGGACTGACATTTACAAATAGCAGGTGGGTAAGAAGACGCAGAAGAGGCAAACGCTCACGTACCACGCGTTCGAGTCAATTGACGAGGAAAACGTTGAAAGCTTTTCTCTTTTGAGATGTTTTTGTGGAAATTGGTGCTGACATTCTATGAGATTGAAGGGTATCCGGTGTAAAGAAACTGTTTTTCGAGTATGATAGCTCATTGCCACTTTTGTGTGAGCATACAAAAATGTTTTTCAACGTTCGTAGTTCTCACGAAGAGCCGAACCACTAGTTTAATTATTCCAATAAAATGGTTCCGTTATGCTTGTTCAAGCTGTCGATTCACAGCTCAAGGTATGTACTTTTTTGAAACTTGTTAAGGAGGAACCAGTTGTGAAGTCATCAATTCGAGATTAATATGAGCCAAATTCAATCCACTAGAGCACTCATGATTCCAAAAATTATTATAAATCTGATTTTTCTCCAAGACCAATCAAGAGTGAATCCCTGAAGACGAAACAAATCTAGTTTCATGACTGGATCCTGATTTTTGAGGCTAGAGGCCTTACTAGGTAACGCAAGTAGCATAGAAACGTTAGAACCGTGACAACTTCAGATAAACTGAGGGTGACTAACAAAGATTCTCTAATAATTTGGTTTTATCAAACAAAATCCGTTCACATCAAGACGATTCAATAAAAAATTCAAACGAAGAAGAGGATTCAAATTTGAAAAGTCCAAATTTCTAAAGTCAAATTGAAGGTATGAGGATCATGATGCCTTCAATTTGACTTTAAAAGAGACGGTGCTTGTAAGTAGCTATTTTTTATGGATTTTCGCATAGGATGAACGGAAATTCGAATGAAAAATCGCGCATCTCCATTTGCCACCAGCGTAGCGTCATTCCTTCTGAACTCCACTTTCCATACTGTGAGTTCCCGTTAGTGCGCCATGTTAGCTATACAGTTTTTCGATGGTAATCTCATTTCCTCCCGTCGAACGTTATAGAACCCACCACCACTCAGGAATAGTATCAGTCTAGTAGTAGAATCGAAAATTGAATGAACTTTGGAAGGTGATATGACAAAAAAATGATTCACATTGGTTTTAATTAATGTGCTCAAATCAAGATACGGCTTTACGATTTCAGAAAAAACTGTAGTCCAATACTAGCCCCGATATGAAAAGGATGCCAATTTCTAGACCTCATCTGCACGCTTGGGTGGGGCAAGAAATAGTAACTTTGGGATATTAATGTACTTGGGGTTGCAAAATATTTCATTAGTAAATGAGGGAAAGAATGTTGATTTGTGCTGGAAATAAGGAATAATCAAAAGTAGCTCGTGAGAAAATAAGAGGACGCCTGATTTTCCCTTTTCCCTCCATTTTTTTTGCATTCGTGTCTGGCGCGCCTCAAGATTTTCCAACGTGCCTCAGTTCATTCTGAAGCTTGTTCCAAAGCCTAAACAATGAACCCGTCGATATCAAATCCGAATCGCGCAAAACTGACTCTTCACAGGTTCTTCATTGGAAAATGCTTATTCAAATTTGATGCTGTAAACTCTGCTGAGCGATCGAAGCTCTGCAAACCTACAGGCGTCTCACATAAACTATATTCTTTGCAATATCTATAAGTATTCACGATCGTAGGCCCTATATGAGACATTAATCACTGGATCTGTCTAGGAAATCCGGTGACAATCTCACAAAGATCAAAGATTCAGGAATAATTGCCAATAGTTTAAGTATCATGGTATAGAGGAGCCAAAAATCATTCCACGTAAAACTTCAATTATTATCGTAGACCTATTGAACTGTGAGCCTTTTTCCATACGAGCGAGAGCGTGCTCAGAAGGTCCTAATTGTTCACGTAAAAACTAGATATTTTCGGTATTCCTTAGGAAAAATTCTGTCCTAACCCATTCACTACTTTGTCCCTTCTAGAGGACATTATCGATTTCCGAACATTCATAACACTTTTTTTGTAACGCAGCAAAACAATTTGAGAAAAGTCTGGCTCACATCAAGAAACAAAGTAGAACACCTATGAGGTCTGAATATGGAGTCGTGCGAGAGAAAATAATGAAAAACGAAAATTCTTTTCAGAATTTCAATTTTGCCATTTTTCACCGTTCGTCCACTCCAGAAACATATTCTGATGAGAAAAATAGCAGTTCTGATACCAGGGGCAATTTTGTAGTGACCAGGGTAATTTTTTACAATATACCGCTGGTTGATTCACAGTGAACGTATCTTAGATCTTCTTGAGATAAACGAACAAGCTTCAAAACAAGGTAAGGTATACATTGGAAGGTGTTGAAGTAGGCCACGAGATTGTGTTGAACAAATTGAAAAAATGGAAGAATGAAGCACTTTTTTACTATTTCCACGTTTGTGATGGAACAAAAAATCTACTTGCTCAGCTTTTTCGTGAAATTTCTTGGATAACACTGTAGAATAGCATCTTGGATCCAAAACAACGCATTGACTAGACTATGACTTTTTGTGTACTCCATGACGTAGAAACCAAATCCAAGGCCCGTTTTGTGCCTGCCGTCAAATTTTTTTCCTAGACGCAAGAAATTCATTTTTTCAAAAAATGTCCGTTGACAAATATCCCAAAGAGGTAGCTTGAAATAGAGTACGATGTCGTGTTCCAATAGTCATACTGTTACTACACCAAATTTATGAGGTCGCAGCTCGCTTCTGAGCGGTTGGATTTTGGCCTGAGCCGCAGGTGAAAATCGAAATAGTCGCTTGGAAGCGAGGAACCTCATGGACGAGGTGCGGATACTATTTCCTGCAATTTTGTAAGCATCCAAATATTCGAAAAATGCAAAAAAGCATATTTGGATACCTCTGCGAGCAAGAATTTTTCTTCATAAATTTTGAACAGCAAGGGTTAGTACAAAAACGGATCTTTCCCCTTGTTTTGAGGGTCAAAAATATCCAAGGATGTCCCAGTCATCTCGATCCATTCAGCTGATCATGGCATTATGTTGTTCATACAATTTTTGTGACCTCAAGCATAATGCTATCCCAAAATTTCCATTTTTTTAATCACTCTGGAGTAGATTGGATGACCCTTGTCGCTCGACGTTACGTAGTTAACTATAAATTTTGGACTGAACACAAGAATGTAATGGAATCTGTCTTCCAAAGAGGCTACAAAGTTATGGACTCCGAATCGTGAAATTTGCACTAGATTCAATGTACCACAGTTCAAGAAAAGTAACATTTCCACAATGGATTGTATCCAGCCCTTCACTTTTAGTTATACAATAGAATCTCTCGTATCCGAATGATTGAATCAGAGCATCAAATGCACATCATAACCAAAGACTCCATCATACTCTCCTGCCCTTACCCATAAATTTTGTATGAAACTTACAAGATAATCATCGTTACAGACGAAATAAGATCTGCTTGGTAGGATATCATTCTGCAAGTAGGCCTGCATGAATACGCCGAGTTTCATGCACAGCTCGTTTACAGCCGTACAATAAAGTAAACGGTTCACAGACTCGACGTCACTTTCTTCGTCGATCGTCGTTCACCGTCACGGTTTTTTTTTTTTTCTTTTCAAAGGCATACAGATGTAAGGCCTAGGTCACCGAAGAATCGGCGAAGGCTGCAGCCTCGCGCGGCCCGAGCGTCGTCGGCTTTCCGCGCGATCGCATCGTTTCCGCGATTTATTGTATTATGTATATAGCCCTCCAATCGCAACAATTCGTCAACGTCTCACTTGGCACCCGCGACACTGATACAATACACCGTTATCCACTTCAAACTCTCTCTTCTTATCCGTAACTTTTTTTTTGTTTCTCTACCACTTATTCTGAATTTTTTACACTTTTTTGCGCGTTTCGAGAAACTCTAGCTAGTTGTAAAGAATCGAACATCTGACTGAGCTTTAGCAGGGTACGACTCTACCCCGTGCGACGAATTGGCTTGAATTTGTCGAAATTTGGCAAGAGTCGAATCTATTATTTTTAGCCCCTCTGTCGAATGCATTTTCATACGAGATAGAAAGAGTAAGATGAATATGGTAAATAGTAATGATATGTTTGTCTGTCTCGTTGTTTTGTGTACGACCATCTGAATCTGCATCGATACATCGGCCGAACCAATGCATTGTCATAGACGACGAAACATAACTTTGCTGAGGTCTTGTCCGAGAGACGCGTCTCTGATGTGCGTTCGGGGACGTTCAAGGCTCTCGCCACTGAATAGCGATTTTGAATAGGCGCGCTTCGTCGATGCCGACGACATGCAGCGTTTGTGATGCGCGTGAAAGCTGAGCAGACATTTCCGCGTGCAAGCTTTGGCTGAAGCTTCCGAGCTGATTTTGCTTGCACGATTTTGTTCAAATTTTGCTGGGGATGCCCAGGTATATCCTGATGACAGAAGATTTTTAATAGATTCCAACTTCATCAAATTGAGTTGGCTGAAACCGGTCATATCCATTCGGTGAGTGTGAAAAAATTTTGATCAATATCAATCGAGTCAAATTCCAAATGAATCATCCGAATTGAAGATGATTTCCCTACCTGTATCCAACTGTCACCCATGAAAGAACTATTTTCGCTTCAGAAACGTCACTTGGAGTAAGTAAATCGGAAGAGATTCGATCAGATGAACTTTTTTTGTATTTGTGGTAATTTTCCGTCACAACGTCGTAACTCGGATATTCGTCTGATTTTTCAAAATGGCAAAATTATCTTGTTTGATACAGTGGTACACATTATCGAATAATTATTCTTTGATACGCGGGGCTAAAATCCACTTCTTCTAGCCTCATAATAATTCCGACCCTCGTCTGCGGCGCGGACCGGAAACCCATCTCACTTGAATGCAACATAACACATATAGGGTGTAAAAACCTATTTTTCGCATTCGAGTGATGGGTTTCCGGAGCAAGCCGTAAACGAGGGTCGGAATCATCACGGGGATGTAAAAAATAGGTTCTACCCCCGTGTATCTAATTGCGTTTTCCATCTTCTGTGCGGGGAATGACTTTTCCGCGCGGGTTTTTTGATTTTGCTCCCCGCCCACCAGACGGAAAAATAATATTCGACACTCGGGCGGGGTTGTTTCCGCCTTCTTGTGATACTTCCGATCCTCGCCCCCGGCTACGACCGAAAAATATCACTCGTTTCGCGGAAATCAACATTCCCGCCCTCGTATCGGAATGTACTATTTTTTGTCAGACCATGAGAGAAAATGGAAAATCGGTGCGAAAAAGTCACTTTCGCGCACAGAGAATAGTATATTATGACATTTTCTAGCTGTGCTACGTCGGAAGCGCGACTTTAGACGAGTCCTCGCGAAGCGAGGACGAGTCGAAAATCGCGCTTCCGACGTAGACAGCTAGAAACGTTTTTACACTTATCCATCAAAATGAACTTTTCCACCACCCTGTATTGTGAATTTAGTTCCTAGAGTACTTCTGCCAATGTACAAAAAAATCCTTGCACATGAAATTTGAAAAGGACTGTACGTAGGGTTGCCACAAGTATATTTGATATGATGTCCTTACACAAAAGTACGTGCTCTTACGATTACGTGACTCTCTGATTTTGCTCTGACTTACTGACGACCACAAAGACAGGATGTCACGCAAATTTTTATTTTGATGAGAAATGAGACTAACACTGGTATTCATAGTCGTTATAACTTCAGAGTTAAGAATTAATCCGCGGATTAGGCGCTGTAATCGGCGTGGCAGAAGAGTAAACTAAAGACTGTTCATTCACCTCACATTGTCCCAATACAGCAGAACACCACAGACCTGAACTCATTTTTTGTCCACGCCGATTACAGCGCCTAACCCGCGGATTAATTCTCAACTCTAGGGTTATAACAACTATGAATACCAGTGTAAAAAAACTTTCGAATTCATTCTGCGATATCAAATATTTAAACATTACAACTGTGTTCTTCTTTTCGTCATTCCAATGGCATAATACTGATACAAAGGGTTCTGAACAAAGTGAGCACACCCCACACACGCACAAATAAATTGAAAGGCCAATGCTAGCGTGAATTACGTGGCACCGGCTAGACAGCCTCAAATTTCTTTACTGAAGCTATGACGAACTTCAAGCCTTATTTGCTTGAATTAATTGAAAGTATGTTCATCCGCGAAGTCTCTGTCGCTCCCCATGATCAAGATGACTAAACAAAGCTTAGCACGAAAGTAGACCATATTCATCTGCATTACCACACGAAAACTGCATCAAACCTGTTTAATTCGTGAAATGTGAGGAGATTTTGTGATATCTAAGTAAGTAGTGGGTGTGAACTCGTGATTCGATTAAATTTTGTCATCTTCCAATTTGTATCATAATACATTTCACGCAGTTGACTGTACTCAATCTCGTGTATATTGATTTGAGCATCATGAAATTTCAAAGTTCAGAATAATTGGACAAAGTGCATTTTTGCTACAACAGTATTGCGATCCCTACCTGGTGATCTCAGAAAAAAATATTCCCACTGTCCGAATATCTTGTATCGCTCTAGAATGCAAATGATGCTTGGAAGTAGTTTGATCTACCGATAAGTAAATCTCTGAAACGATCATCTAAAAAACAAATGTCTTATGTATAAACGTATTTTTTATTTGGTTGCCAGAGTCAAAACACCCGAAAAGAATTTTTTAGAGGAAAAGATAACTCGTGCAAATTCTCATGTAAACGATCAGAAGGAATATCAAAACCACCGGAGCCAAGTGGATAAGGTCCTTGCCTTCAACGCAGAAGGCTGGGATCCGGATCTCTGCCGGCACCACGGTGAGTTTTCATAAGTGCTTTCCGGTGGCTTTGGTGGTTCGGAGTCCACCTCAAACTGTAGGTGCCGCAGAATATTCTCGAACAGAGGTTGAAAATGCTTAATTCGAAGAAAAAAAAAGAATATCAGTCGAGAAAATTTTCGATTTTGTTTATTGGAGTTTGAAGGTGAATAAGAATTGTAGTGGACAGTCACCAAATCTGTCTCATATAGGAATTCTCATCTGTTCCAAACTCATCGAGTTAATAGACCATAGAAGAGGTTGTGCACCTGTCAGAGCTCAATCAATTTTGTAAGAGCCCTGAAATTCCTCGCAGCTCCTACTTCAATCATGAAACGCAAGTCCGTTCCCCAGAAATTCCTCCTGAAACTAGCAGACAATCATCAATATCATGGAAAATAGAACCGCGATCAATCATATCCCTTCAAAAAACGCTTTGTCGAACGTTGATTGGATTTGCACCATGACTATTATAGCATATTGTCTGAGTGTAAGCACTTGAGAAGTATCCTCACACCAGCTCATCAACGCAATCATTCAATACATGTATACTATCCAAGAGCAACCCAAGTGCATCAATCGTAATATACGCGAAAGAGTACATATACATCTTTATATATACTCGTATTATGCTTGACGAATGACTTGTGGTACGAGAGGTCAACTTGTCGCGAGTATATTCCGCTCATGTCAATTACGTTTATGGCTCTGATATGGCAGTAGATCGACTGCAGAGCCGCTCATTTCATTTAAAGCTATGAACTGCTACACTTGCAAAATTGTTCGGGATTGTGTATGTATGTACTCATCACTCAGTGTGCGTCCATACGCAAATTCGACAGAGTCATCACATTTTGCTTATTTACGCGCGTTTGATCGTACAAAGATTGTGTGTGTGTGTGTGTGTGTGTGTGTGTGTGTGTGTGTGTGTGTGTGTGTGTGTGTGTGTGTGTGTGTGTGTGTGTGTGTGTGGATTGGACCGAACAAGCTTTATTCAGTTATTTGTATGTACCTTGATTCATGCAATCAGGCTATGAAGTTAGGGATATTTTCTGGCGCTAGCATTGGCGAAAATTTGATTCCACGCTTGTATTCGATTCTTGTGTACCAAACAACCGGATTGGAATAGTACTACGAATAATTCCGCGCGGAAGCGGACCACGAATTGCAAACATGTTTCCAACTCTTTTTCCGACATCTTTAATCAATCCAATTTTTTCCCTGTGGAGCCGAAAAATTTTTTTTGATTCCCTGGGAAATATTTTTTTGATAGTATTTTTATGAGGAAATATCAATCTTTTTTTCAGTAAAATGGGTGTAGTTCCGACTTGAGGTAATATACGACCGCGCAGATAGTGGCATTCGAAAGATCTTTCAAAAATCTATCGAAATGTGTTTCGAAAAATTTTTTTTGAGGCTACGGACGCCCCCTATGAGCAAAAAGGTGAAAAATAGAAAAAATTCATTTCCTCAAAAACCTAATTTTCTAAAAATCTGGAAATCCATATTTCGATGTGAAATTGCGTGTTCTTCCAGAAAAAAGTGGTCCCGATCTTTGTTTTTGGGTTCTACGCTGTTTTTTTTTTACGTTATATCAATATTCTCAGCCTTTTCGGTTGAAAAATGAATTTTTCTGCGCATGCGCAGGAATTTAGACTCCTGAAACCAATTCCATTGAAAAGCCAAGGAAATTTCCTTCAAAATGACTATACTTGGTGAAGTCGATTCGATGTACTGGGACCAAAGTTAGAAGGTCTAAAAAATGATGACACTTCTACTCGAGTCACGATAGTAATGGGAAATTCGTGCAAGATCTGCATTTACCCCTCTTGAGGATGCTTGATCATTAATGTGATGTAACTTTGGGCCAAGTAGAGAAAATTGACTTTGCCAAGTGGTCATTTTGAAGAATATTTCCTTGGCTTCTCAATGAAACTGGTTTCAGTTTTGAAACCAAGAATTCAATTTCGAAAAGAAATTCGAGTACTTAAAATCCTGAACAGCTTTTAGAATGGAGTGATGTGAACAAAATTCAATTTTGAAAAGAAATTTGAGTACTTAGAATCCTGAACAGCTCTCAGAACTGAAATGAAATTATGATTATGCGAATTCTAGTGAATACGCAAGAAACTAATCAAAGATAGTGAGAGGCAATCGAATGATGGAGCTCCAATACTCGTATCATAGACACTTCATTTGATGCATCAATGCACTGCAATACTACGGGGATGGATGATATCTCGCTTGAAACGATCAAAGAAAATTTGATAGTATGAAAAGTTTCCAAGCCGCGAGATCGCCATTCTCTCTCAACGAACTTTGGCATCTTTCCAGACACTGCAAACCACTTTATAAGACTTTACCGTTCATGAAACTTCTGCCTGAGTAACCAACTTTTTGTCATACAAACTATCTAAGCTGTAGATAATCATAATTCATTATCTCATGCACCATCTCACCATCATTGCAATAACTATTACCCCCCCTCTCCTTCCCAACATTCTTGATTTATTCATGTAATTACCGAGTACTGAACTCATTGGTATTCTTGGATTTTTCATCTTTCGACATTCCCTTGCTTATCTCATGCTGGATTACTGTTGGACATTTTTTTGACAAAAAATCATATTCTTCCACTGGCTATGGAACAATAATACTTTGTAGGAGTACGAAATCAACGCAAATTTTTCAAAAAGTTCTCTTCATCTGTCTCTTACGTATTGTGAAATTTATACAGCAGTTTGTCTGAATTAATTAACTGCCTTTACCAATAAGATGTTATGATAAGCCACCTTACCCGCTAACTACACCGGGGTCAATTCCCAACCGGCACCAATGTGAATTTTCACGTGTATTTTTCGGTGGCTTCGGTGGTTCGGAACCCACCCAAAATTGTGGGCTCTGCATGATAACCATGGGAAGAGGTTGGAAATGCGTAAATGAAAGAAAAAATTTATCATCATATCAGAGAACTTAGAATAGCGCATAAATTCCTGCCGAAAACCATCAGGTGCCCATTATTGTCAATAAGTTGCTAGAATAATCAGATATTGTAGTTGAAAGAAATTTGGTCGACAATAGCTCACAGGATTGTGTTTTTGAAATTTCACTACTTTATGAAGATGAATGTGTCGACTGCTGTCAGCCAGATCAGACTTGATAATAGGGTAATAGCACAGTTTAAATGATGGACAATGAATGTAATGGTGGATGAGCAAGGAAATGAGATAGGAAAATTGTTCTCAGTTTCAGCTACTATGGCTTGGGAGTTTTGAAAGATGAGAGTGAGTGATCCGTGAAAGTTTTCCATGTTGTCCATCAGTTAAGAGCCGAAAAAAGTTCAGTGTATTTTCAAGCAACAGTCATTTTATCAGCGTGCAAAGCAATAAATTTATATTTTCGTGTCTTATCGTCTCACATATGTGTTGAGGTAATCAAAAGGATCAAAATCCTGTTGCTCCTCTTCTTGTGCAGATGGTGGGCAAGGATAGAAAGCTTGCGATGGTCTGTCGAAGGGAAAAAGAATCTCAATAATACGATATTATTTCAGATGAATGTAATTCAATTCGTTCAAGTAATCATGAACCTAGGGGCTTCTGAATTTTTCTCGAAACTCTGACATTCTGAGCTAGAAAAATCCAATCGCGTAGTTCATTAGATACTCGACTTAAACATATTGACTTTCTTCGATTCGAAATCATCTAATCCAATCACGGCAACAATTTTCTAAATCAATGAAAACTACTTCTCTACGTTGTTTGCTGTGAAATGTGCTCAATTGAGAAACGAGAACAATCAAGTGAAAATGGAAAAATAAACCAAGAAAGAGAATCTTCGACTGAAAGCTCATCTTCTAGCTAACGGCGAAGTGAATTAAATTTCCTCCCAATCTCAACGCATCGCAAAGAACGTCTCTATATATATTTGCACCAAGAGCTGCATCAGCTTCGACTATAAGAGAAGATCCAATAACTGCGTCTGGCGTTATTCGTTCTATACATGTATATATTGTACCTGTGCGATTGATTTTTACGGCTTTCCTTGTATTTCTCCATAAGCCTCGAGAACTCCTCCCATTCCTTGTCGATTTCCTCCTCCGTACCATCCGGATGCAGGTGGAGCAAGCTCTCCTTTTGCTGTTCCTTCTTATTACCTCCTCCGACACTACCACTAGCACCACCACCACCACCACCACCACCACTATTTCCAATACCAGTACCATGTCTCTGTGCCATCCTTTTCATATCGAATTTTTCACTACTACTAGACTGGACCTTGCTACCCATATTTTTCATCAATTTTTTCCCCCGTTCTACTGCCCTTTTATAACCAATTCAATTACGATGCGTCTTCTAGTTATGTTAGATGTTAACAGCATCTCGTAGTTCGCGTTGAACTGAAAGTGGTCTTGAAGTATAGGCCCATATTTGAATTTGCAGCTGTGCAGCTGACATATTATCGATGAAATGTTGAATGAGAAAAAATACACTCGGCTGTTTTTATTATTAGAAGGAAGACACGAGGCAGTATACAAGTTTTTTCGATGTGACTGGATGGCACTTTACTTTTCAGATACGCGATCGCTCGAGCGAATGTAGATGCAAGACTGTCGTGATATGGACTGCAAACTAAGTGAAATAGGCCCTACTGTTCTGCGGGAGCGACGCACCGCGTATAGGTCAATTTATAAACTCATTAGGCCTCGACACATCATATCTCGTGTGCTGGCTTGTACAAGCGAACACGTGTATACGTGAGAGATCGGAATCGTGCTTGTGGTCAGAACGGCAATTTTCCCCCCTTTTGTGATCACGATGGTTACACTGTGGCCCGTGATAAAACTAAAATTGTCGGACTCTCCTGATGAGAGTTAGATTCAGACATGACTAGAGTGAGATATGTCCGATTCAGAATTGAATTCGTGGTATCTGATGATTTTGGAAAAAATCTATTAAGCAGATCAACATTTATGTTTTCCAAAAGATTGCATACGTCTCATTTGACACAATAGAAACTTTAAGTCATCCGTCGTACTTTGCGAATCTGGTAAAGGCTGCGGAATTTTCGTGATTTCTGACGGAAGCAGAGCATTATATGACGGCAAAATTTATCCTCAAGACGCGGAAATGTTCTGCCGAGTTACAGTCTTGCTCTTCCTGGTATCCTCCAGACGCCTCGATTCTTTCGTAGACTATGAAGAATGTCCAATAATCATTAAGTGAGCCGAAAATTTCGCGTAATTAATTTTTGAACGGGCGAAAACTTATTCCGCCAAGACTCAATAGTTCCTCAATTTCGAGAAACTGCTCCGACGAGTAACGACAATTTGGGATCATGATGCAGCTAGTATGCAAACTGCTTGCAGGTATTTCTACATTCCGTTGTTTCTCAGTGTACAAGCTACATTGAAAAATTGGACGTAAATCAATATATAGAAATCGTGCGAAAATTGTAACGTAACAATTCACTAATTTCTTGGACGAGGGATGAGAACGATTCGATATCCTTCATGATGCGCGATTCAAAATGTTTTGAATATTCTATTTACCCCGATGATCACCTGCATGAAGTGTATTCATACTGCACATCATTAATTAGCTAATAAATATTGCCCATGCAATTGCTTAGATTTTTTCGATGGAGACGATTTTCGATTCTTGGAGCTACTCCATCATTCTACTTTCGAGTACTCTGTTGAGTTATAGAATACTTTCCTCCAATATGGTTTTCACAACATCTATTCTTTTGATAAGGAGCCAGAACACTCATTGTTATCAGGACAAAATCCCAAATAGGAGAAAGAGTTTCTTGAGCCTTCAGAACCATATAAAATTCCACCATGTTATGACCGTACGCAAGGTACTGATCTATACAACCTGTGTCGATAGTAGTGGTGGTGCCTAGCCTGCATGTAGTAGTCTTAGAAGCAGTAACGTAATGATAGTGATAGAAGAGAATAGAGTGCCCGTGATGGGTGGTCATGGGTGTGGTGACCATACTTGCATTGAAGGTCAGAGTATCCTCACTTACCATAGGGTCAGTGACCGTAGTCGTGGCGGAGGTATAAGTATCAGTAGTAGTAAAAGCAGTGACCGAAGCCGTTAAGGAGGTCAGAGTGCCTATAGGAATTATGATAAGAGTGACCGTGATCATAGTGGATGTTCAAAAATCCATGGAAGTCATGAAGAAGTAACCGTAGTCGTCGTATAGGTCAAAGAAACAGTAGTAGCCATAGGAGCAGTGACCGTAATGATAGTGAAGGTCACAGTGTCTGTGACAACATGAAAGCAGTGACCTAATTCGTTGAGGAGGCCAGAGCGCCTATAGAAACCATAGTAAGAGTGACCGTGGTGATAGTGGAGGTTAAAGTATCTATCGTAGTCATGAAGAAGTAACCGTAGTCGTAGTAGAGGTCAAAATATCAGTAGTAGTCATAGAAGCAGTGACCGTGATGATAGTGAAGGTCACAGTGTCCGTGACTACATGAAAGCAGTGACGTAAGGAGGCCAGAGCGCCTATAGAAACCATGGTAGTGATGACTGTGATCATAGTGAAGGTAGTAGTATCCTTGGTAGTCATGAGAATAGTGACCGTAGTCGTAGTAGAAGGTCAAAGTACCAGTAGTCATCATAGAATCAGTGACCGTAATGACAACAGAGATCAGAATCTATGACTACGTGGAAATAGTGACCGTAGGTGTTAAGAAGGTCAGAGTGCCTATGGCATAACCATGTTAGTGGTGACCGTGGTTTTAGTGGAGGTCAGAGTATCCGCGGTAGTCATGAAAGGGACTGAAGTCGTAATGGGAGACAGAGTTCCTGAAGTAGTCATAGGGATACTGACGGTAATCGCAGTGGGAATCGGAGTGCCCGAAGTACTAATAGAAGCACACTGTCCGTAGTATTGGACGAGGTCATAGTGGCTGTAGTAAACTACTGACTATGTCATGAAAGTACTGACCGTAGTTTTGTGGAGATGAATACGTCTGCAGTAGCCGTGGAAGTAGTGACCGGAGTCTTCTAAAAGGTTTTAGGGGCTGTAGCAGTCATAGAAGTAGTTCTCGTAATTAAAGTGGAGGTCAGAGTGTGCACAACAGTGATTGAACAAGTGACCGTAGTCATATGAATAGGTTATACTCGCCGCAGAGGTCATTAGAATCAGTAATCCTAGTGTTCATGGAGGTCAGAGTACTCACAGTGAGGTCATCATAGAAGTGGTGCTTCTTCAACTGCTGCAGATACTCTTAACCTGATTACGGTCACACTATTTATGACTGCTCCAGGCACGATGATCTCCCCCTACGATTATTACCTCTATGACTGACCAGGATACTCTTACCTCTAACATAACTACAGTCACTATTTTCATGACTACTACGATACTCTGTGACCTACGCTATTACCGTGTCTGCTTTTCGACCTCCAAAGTAAATGTAACTTTCGTGCACCTGCATGTACATACTCAACTACTCATCCGTTCACTCTTGTTTACAGAAAAATTGTGATCATTGTTCATTTCAGTCAAAGTTCGATTCAACAGAATTCACTAAAGTATCAGCTCAGATTCAATAAAACAAAAATCCGCGAGTCCTATGGCTAATTGTTTCATCAATCTCTGAGCTCTTCTTTTTCATCAATACTTTTGTCTCTAGAGTCCAAGATCAATCATGATTTTGATCTTAGTTCTGCCGTAAACAGGACGTCCACGAATCAAATGTATGTCTTCAAAATAGATGGTCACACAGCAAAGCTCCAAGTTCCAAAATCTTTGCATGCATGCCACGTGTGGTTGAGAATGATCTTGCCAGGACTCTGTGCGCCGACTGTTTCCACTTATGAAGATCCAGCAATGATTGTAAAGACTATGCAGTCTCTCTCTCTCGAGGCGTTAGTACAAGTAATGGTCGACTTCCCGCTGTACTGGCGAAGCTCAATGCGGAGGCTTGTAGAAACTACCGACTCCAAAGTCACGAGTTATCATTGGCCAAAATTACGCTCGTAATTCAACTCTTCTTACGCTCTCTCGCACGCGTACACATGTCTCATAATGCCTGCAATGTTTCATATAATGCTAGCTTGACACAATGTGAAATGAACAACTCAAAATTTGGATGCGATCGATCTAGTTCTAACACAGGGAATCATTTAGTCATATTGTACATTGGATCACAGTTTCCTATTCCCCCTTGTATGCCACATCGTAGTATCGAAGCTTTTGGCTGATGCTGGGGTCAAGTGGAAGCTTGAGAGCCGATGCTCGAGACCGCGAGTCTTATGCTCAATCGTTTGTACATATACGACGAGAGTATGGGTGAAAGTATAGGATGCTGCTCTGGTTGCTCTGCTTCGAGTGCAAATTGCGCACAGCAAGTTTCAACAAAAGCACGTCATTCCTCATCTGACTGTTGAATACATACTGTCACCCGGTGTGAGATTGAGCTTTTGTGCCCCCTTGAAGCCGTCGGACGGCTTCGTATTGAGCTTTTCCGCACTGCGACATTCATTTTTTACCCTTCATTTGACGATTTAGTGAGGCATTCATTTTTTCGTAGAATGAAACATTTGGTCATACTCCTTCTATCATGAAATTGATCAATATTTCTATTGGAACCAGAGTATGCTATCTCGATTAATATTCAACCTCTCTTACTCGTTTTAAAAGTTCAGGAACATTCCCAATCCAAAGTACTTGATCGTATTTGAATAGCTCATTCCACAAGTGTGAAGACTAGAATGCAAGTCACAAAGTATGAATTTTTCAGTTTCTTCTTATTCGGCACACCCTCTTTTGCCATTCCCTTTACCAAAAATGTTTTCCAGGTAATCCTGCATTTGTCGGTGATATATGAGTAATTCCACGCGAAAGCGGACCACGAATTGCAGACATATCTCAGATTGTTTTTCCACTATTCTTAATCGATTCTATGGTCCAAAAAATGAACTTTTCACCCTCTATGGGGTGAAAAAAAAATTTTTTGTTCCCGTGGGGAATATCTTTGTGATAGTGTTTTTAGGAAAAAATACCAATCTTTTTCCAGTAAAATGGGTGTAGTTCCGACTTGAGGTAATATACGACCGCGCAGATAGTGGCATTCGAAAGATCTTTCAAAAATCTATCGAAATGTGTTTCGAAAAATTTTTTTTGAGGCTACGGACGCCCCCTATGAGCAAAAAGGTGAAAAATAGAAAAAATTCATTTCCTCAAAAACCTAATTTTCTAAAAATCTGGAAATCCATATTTCGATGTGAAATTGCGTGTTCTTCCAGAAAAAAGTGGTCCCGATCTTTGTTTTTGGGTTCTACGCTGTTTTTTTTTTACGTTATATCAATATTCTCAGCCTTTTCGGTTGAAAAATGAATTTTTCTGCGCATGCGCAGGAATTTAGACTCCTGAAACCAATTCCATTGAAAAGCCAAGGAAATTTCCTTCAAAATGACTATACTTGGTGAAGTCGATTCGATGTACTGGGACCAAAGTTAGAAGGTCTAAAAAATGATGACACTTCTACTCGAGTCACGATAGTAATGGGAAATTCGTGCAAGATCTGCATTTACCCCTCTTGAGGATGCTTCATCATTAATGTGATGTAACTTTGGGCCCAGTAGATAAAATTGACTTCGCCAAGTACTCATTTTGAAGGAAATTTCCTTGGCTTTTCAATGGAATTGGTTTCAGCAGTCTAAATTCCTGCGCATGCGCAGAAAAATTCATTTTTCAACCGAAAAGGCTGAGAATATTGATAAAACGTAAAAAAAAACAGCGTAGAACCCAAAAACAAAGATCGGGACCACTTTTTTCTGGAAGAACACGCAATTTTACATGGAAATATGGATTTCCAGATTTTTAGAAAATTAGGTTTTTGAGGAAATGAATTTTTTCTGTTTTTCACCTTTTTGCTCATAGGGGGCGTCCGTAGCCTCAAAAAAAATTTTTCGAAACATATTTCGATAGATTTCTGAAAGATCTTTCGAATGCCACTATCTGCGTGGTCGTATATCACCTCAAGTCGGAACTACACCCATTTTACTGAAAAAAGATTGGTTTTTTTTCCTAAAAACACTATCACAAAGATATTCCCCACGGAAACAAAAAATTTTTTTTTCACCCCATAGAGAGTGAAAAGTTCATTTTTTGGACCATAGAATCGATTAAGAATAGTGGAAAAACAATCTGAGATATGTCTGCAATTCGTGGTCCGCTTTCGCGTGGAATTACTCATATATAATTAATTGCTTCATTTGCCAATAATGAAATTGAATATAATGGGAATCTCATCAGGTTGACTCACTGAATATCTCATTTTAAGGAAATCGGATAAGAAATTATATAATGCAGTTGCCTAAACTCGCAGCGGAACAGAAGTAGAGGACAGAAAATTCACTCACGGGAGTAATCATCTTCGACCTCATCCTCATTATTGTCAGTCCAATTCGAATTATGTCATGTGTTAAATCATTCAGTACCACGTAGTTTGAATTTCTCTTAATCGTTAAAACCCTGTTCTGGTTTGTATTCAATGTCATGTTTTGTTTGGTTCATCTATGTTTCCTAACTCCTTGACATTTTATCCCTCAATTTCGATCACGTTATTCAAGAAACCGAATGCTTTTTTTGAAATGCTTTCTTAGAATTAAGAGATTCCAGGAATGTATCCGCTGATAATACTCAAAGGAACAAATGAGGTCGTGTGTCTTATTTCCTGTGAATATCATTCAATATTAGCATAATTTCGTGGTATTTGAATCTTCTGCACTGTTAAATTGGTCAAAATTCCCATCAAGATGATGATTCATGCATTGATTAGTCTAAAAATGAGGAAACGACTCGTCTATGTCAAGATAATCGTTTTCTGATTGTTTCTAATTTGTTGTGATTCTCATCTTGGACGCCAGATGCGTGAGTGAGGTGTAACTTCACCTTGCGAACATAGCTAGGAATAATAATCAGCTATGCTCACAGTTTTCACCTCTAAAAAGCTAAAATGATTTTTCTTAATGCAGAAAAGAATTTCCAAAGGGAACTGGACGAAAATTGATATGAGCACATATTCTTTGGCAAATTGGAGTAACTGATGTTGTGACTCACTCATCAAAAAACTATTGGTCATCGTACAAAGCTCTACGAGGTAGTCAAAATCACTCTGATACAACGAATTCGTTCGGAAAAAATCAAGTTATCTCGATAGAATACATGAAGCAATAAGATTTAATATTAAAAAAAGAAACCTATTTTGCCGAAGCGAAGCTCATATTGTACCATCCCATAGTAGTTATTGTCATTTGCAAGAATCGTATGTACCACGAATGAGAGTTCAAAAAATCATACAGATGTAGCAGTTCATCACAGTTTACTTGTTTGTTATAATCAACACAATATTCAAAATGTGATCCAAGCATCTCATAAGTCAAAACCCTCACTTGAAGTACTCAAGTACTCATTTCCGATGCAGCATTCTCCATTATATTCCTTTTATTCTCGCTGTTCAATCAGTAAGTAAAAAATCTGTCACAAAAATTCTACTTTGCTGAATATTTTGCCGAGTGTACCCGTGTGAAATTTATAATTACGAAAATCAACAGTCCGTTTGCAAGACTTCATTCAAAATTCAAATTGAGAGATGTAAAATATGATACACATCCCCAAGGCAAAGAGAGTCCCAAAGGTTGCTAGAGTAATAAACGGTGCCAATTAGCTTAGAAAATATACTCAGTTTTCGAGAGCTCTGTTTCGTGTAGATAAATTGTCATCGCAATATGACGTCCACATTCTCGGACACACTCGGCTGCTTTTAGAGTATCAAAGTTCTGTTTTGATGCTTGTGAACTTTGCTTTGTTATATTCAAGCGCGAATGAATTTTGTGCATCAGTGAGTCGTGGCGTGCGACGACGAGACAATAATAATTTTCGACTAGAGCTCGTATTTTCGTTTGGCGAATGCAACGTTGACTCTTGTTCATAATAAGGCGTGAATTCGTACAGATCTGTGATCTCACTCATTTTGAGCCAAAAGTACGTGTTCTATGCAGTGTCATGCTATAACTATTCTGACTAGAATGAAATGAATAAGATCCTATAATGAATTCAGTGCCTGGAAGAGTCTCATAATCGTGATACGAAATTATCTTAATGGGAAAGAGGACATCAGCCTTCAAAATATTGAAACAGGATTCATCCTTGATTATTGCTCAAGTATGAGCGAAAATTCTCTATTTTGTCTGCCCTTTTTGCCCGGATACAATTGAGATTAAACATTGATCGATGACAAAAAACAAAATTTTTTCCATATTGTTACGTTTGGGGCCAAAAAAGATGTGTTTTCAGAGGTAGATGCAAAAATATCTCTCCTATGCTAAGAGTTGACATTTTGTGAGCGAAAGCCTTGAAGATTCTTAGAAATCACGTAATAAGACGCCATATTTTTCCGCATCTACACCTAAAAGCACTTTTCTAATCCCAAGCGTAACGATTTGGGAAAATTATCGTTATAATAGGGCCACTCTCAGATAATTGCTCTAGACCTGTGTTTGATGACATTGAAAAGTTTCATGAGCAATGACTCAATCGAAAATATTCACTCCATTTTAGTAGTTTCTACCCAAATTTATCGCCGAATCCTGTAAAAATCGTTACAATTTTGGTGGCTCTGATACTTATGATCATCTGAAATGGGAAACCTACAACTCTGACGCAATCTATAAACAACGGAACGCAACAAAATTCAGTAATTAATAACTTTGAGTTCACAAGAGACTACTCAATTTTTTTGAAAAATATCAAATGATTGATCGATTGATTGAATGAATTTCTTTATTGAGGCCTTGGGGTAGAACCCCATGTGGCTCTGATGTAATCGATGATTAACAGTATCATTAACTTGAAGTGGATTTTTAATGTGATAAATACCAAATATATGGATGTAGTATGTGCATTTCTAGTGTGAAACGTTCGCATTTTCTGGCTTTCACACGATCATGAAGTCGTTGAAGAGGTGTCAAGTAGATAGATGAGAATAACATAAGTGTATTATTAGAGTATAAGATTTATGTATTATTAGACTAGGCAAAATTACGGCCATCGTGTATACAAATAGGCTGATAAATTTTTTTTTGGGCTCCTCTTCGTAAGACCCCCTGGTCGTAGAGACGTATATTCCTAAACCAAGATGGGTGCAAAATTGTTTAAACAATTCAATAAAATTGTTCATTTTGGATTCAAACTTTTTTTTCTTTGAGGTCAATGGGAGCACTCTAAACAAAAAGTTACTCTTGTCATTCTCCACTGAGAGCCATTGATTCTGACTTATCGGCGTTTTGAGACTGAAGAAACGCGAATTTCGCGATTTTAAACATTGGATGAAAGCAACAAAAAGAGAAAAAAATTGATGTTACTATTGTGGGGGCCTGTTCACTAGGTGTCCCTTACAAGTTTCAATAGCACCAATCCATGTTCCTCGCTCAAAACCATCCGTTTTTCGAAATTTTTCAATGTACAATTCTTAAAATGGAGTGGAGATTGACAACTATCTATATATCGGTCCGCGATATATATAGCTATACTGGCACCATAGCACGACACTAGGAACAGTGCTCTCGAAGAATGAAAGGTTCTAAGCGAGGAACATGGATTGTTGCTATCGGAACTTGTAGAGGACACCCAGTGAACAGGTTCCCACGTTCAAAATTACAGAATTCGCCTTTTTCCAATCAAAAAATGCCGATAAATCAGAATCAATGGCTTTTAGAGAAAAATGACAAGAGTCACTTTTTATTTAGAATGGTCCGATTGGGCTCAAAAAAATTTTTTGGATCCAAAATGAACAATTTTATTGAATTGCTTGAACAATTTTGGGTCAAGAAATTTTGCACCCAGATTCGGCTTAGGAACATACATTTTTAGAACCAAGAGGTCTTACGAAGAGGTTCCCACAAAAAATTCCTTCAGCCCATCATTTTTGTCCACAAAAGCGATAATTCTGCCTAGTTTATATTGAATTGATCCAATTATAGAAAATGGCTTGGTGACAAACCTATTCCTTCGGATTTGTACCATGGACCACAAAACTGCAAGTCTTATCAAATTCTTCCAATTATTTGTTATCCAAATTCGTAGAAGGTGTCAGTTCATCTGAATCTCCAAGGAAAAAGATAGCAAAACTCAATTAAATGTCATTATATAAGGGACTTGAGACTAAGATCACAGGCCATACACTGTACACTATCCATATCTGCAGAATTAGTTAATCATGAGAATAATTGAAGCATCGCACGAGCTATTTCCAGGATACATATCATTTCAAAATAATGTCCAAATGACAGGAAGAAAGCCGAACGAATGAGAAGTTCGTGTAGCAAATATTGTTGCGTCAGATCTCGTGACCACGATTCTCGTTACCCACCAAATTATTGGATTACACACTAGGTAGACGATTTCCCCTGCAAATATTGGCAGGCACATGACGTCTTGTTAGCGCAACACCTGCTTGACCGCTAACATTCTCACAAATCCTATACACGACTATATCACTCATAGCCTCTCAGTTATTCAATCTTGGTGCTAATCAGTCGTATCCTACAGTCAGTACTTCTTACTTTCAGCTTACCAAAAATCCTCTGGACATGACAAAGTTTCAATAAATTGAAAAATGAATGTACAGTCTCGCACATTCATCTACTGGCTGAAAATTATCCCAGTTTGAAGCCAAAAGCTCTTAGACTAAATGATTTTAATTCCAATTCTTTCTCAATCTTGTCACACATCATGAATAGACTCTCATAAATATAATTCAAGAAATCGAATGAATCAGTCTCTCACTGGTGCATATTTCATAAATTTTCAATTGAATCAAGCTTCTGTACCCTGCCCAATCCATTGTCCTCTTTAAAAAAAAGTTCGTATTCATCTAAATCCTGGTATGTTGAAAAATGCAACGAGACAAAATAAATAAAGATTTCATCATAAATTACATACGATTGAGACCGATAGGTTTTCACAGAACAAATTACATCCGCATCGTCAACAAATTCCTTCATTGATCTGGAAGCATCTGCTGCATCTTTAAGATATACATGCAGGCACTTCGATGAGCTTGAGCATAACAAGTACTCACAGCTGAGTTGATCACGCGACACTCTTTACCAGATTTGATGAGCAAAGCCAAGGCCAACATCTTTTCAGCATCAGCAGCAAACCAACAGACAGATACTCATATCATGTATTTACAATGGTTGCAAAGGTAAGTAGATATAATATCGCAAGCACTGAAAAAAAAGAGAGAGACTCGCAAAACGTTACGTCAGAGAGTCTGTCACATGTTCAAGCCTCGTTTCCATCAAATTATTAAATTACACACGAAGCTGGCTCTCGGGATATATTATTCGTTGTCAACAAGTCGCGCGTGACATTTACCCAATGCTATACAACACCTGATGATGATAATGTGCTTGACCAATAGTAGGTAGGTAGGTAGGTAGGTAGGTATATGATATGCATGTATCTGAAATCACTGTTTCTCTTTGATGTGTTATGTTCACTGCAGTCTGTGATTGTTCTTCTTGTTACATCTATGACATTAACTTTTTCGAAATCGTTTGGGATGAGTTTGAGCTCTTTGTTAAGCAAATTGAATCGTATAATACATAGTAGATGATAATTGAAGGTGCAGACAATTACGAGGTATTTAGTGATGCTTGGTTACTCACAAGGTTTACTATCGCTTTCTCGTAAGTTATGATTTGAATGATTTGTGTTTCAACAATTGAAGTAAGAGTATGAACAAAAGCCAACGATGAAGAATGGGTTAGATAGCTCTTCATGATTCATGAAGAGTCATTTTTTTCAGAGAATAAAGACACGTGTGACTATGAAAATATGCTCATTTATTTCAGTATCACAAAGTTGGAACATCCTCAGAACATTCATGTTCTCTGGTCTCGTAATAACATTATGAATTTGAAATTTTTCATATGAAAGAATGATACAATAATAAATGGTCAACGTGGATCATAAAGATTCTAATGTTTATCAACAGTAGAGCATTGAATAAAAATTATGTCCTTAATCTCAAAATATAAAAATATTTTATGATATCTTTGATACATATCTAGTTGAATTAGTCTGTTTTCAAGACACAACAGTATAATTACAGGCAGTGATGTTGAATTAGTATCCAAGATTAGTTCGATTAGTGATTAACCTGGCTCCTAACACGTTGAAATGTTTTTCAAGATATAGTCATGAGAATTCAAAGTTCGAAAAGGAACCAGTTGGTTCAAAAGTCTTAGTATGGAAACTTGAAGTTTGTACTGGAATATCGAAATATGTTCATAGTTGTCAGACTTTGGTCAATCATCACAATCTAAGAACAGTGCTCAACAAGATCCCATTTTCTGGATCAACTTCATGGGTTCAACGCCCATCTCCTTAGCAAAATCTTCAGAATTTTTTATCTGGTTCTCATGATATTGTATACCTCCTTCCCTATCCACCCTAGCCATAGCTTCTCGTTCAGGATCTCCAGCAACCTGAACCTTCTTTTCACCAGCAGTTGGTAAACCTCTCAATTGTTCTAACAAATGTCCTAACCTATCTTTAGCTCCAGGTGCAAAAATTTCCGGATTAATAGCCATGAAACACTGTCCAAGATTAGCAATATCTTTACCAGCCTTCCAAGATCTAATATTGGGTCCATAATTAGACCCACTGAGTATACCACAAAGTAATTCAACCATAGTAGCAAGCCCATAACCTTTATATCCAGAATTACGCTCTTCTCCACCAAGTGGCATCAAAGCATATGCTTTGAGTGCTGAGACTGGGTCAGTTGTAAGTTTACCTTCAGAATCCATAGCCCAACCTTCTGGTATGGACTCTTTCTTTCGATCTGCTAATTCAATCTTACCTAAGGCTACAGCAGTAGTAGCCATGTCTAAAACGAATTCGTCACAGTTGGATGCGGACATTCCCATAGATATAGGATTTGTTCCTAAAGCACTGGCTTTACTTCGAGTTGGTGCCATTAGGGGGCTGGTGTTGGTACAACTGAAACCGATGAGACCTTGTTCCATGGCCATGAGGCTGTAATAACCAGCGATGCCGTAATGATTAGAACCACGTGCTGAGACTAGTCCTACACCGAATTTTTGGGCCTTGTCGATTGCGAGTTCCATGCAAAATTTTCCAACAACTTGGCCAAGACTGTTACAGCCGTCGACTAGTGCTATCGCCTGTAATTAAACAATTTGAGGAATCATTAGTTAGGGCAATACCAATGGATCTATGTTTATAGCAGCAACTTTTCAATTTGAGATGAATGGAAGTGAACATATGTGATAGCCAACGAGATGGATTTCCACATACGGATATATTCTGTCAAATCGGAGTGATTGCATGAAACAAGTCCATTTATGAAGAAGTTGGCGATAAATTTGTGACTCCTCTGAGATAAATAAGTCTAGTGATGGGAAGTGGAAAAACTCGCCAGAAGGAAATAATGATTATTTCAATAAATACTCTGAAAGCCAGAAGTCAAAAACACAATCTTCTTTGTGATTTGGTGTGTGGACATTCGATAACAAGTGATCGAACACTGGTAACAATGACACATTCAAAGCATAATCAAAATTCAGCTAGACCAATGATTTTTATCAACAAATGACAACGTTCCGAAAACCAAACAGTGCAACGTTAATCGACTCGACGTATTGATAAAATGAGTGCACAAGAATCGATGTTACGGAATGATGAGCATAGATTACGCTAAAAAATGCTATAAGAAATCGTCGCGGTTGATTGAGTATACGATCAAATATAATCGTTCTCAAGTAAAGTAACAATATCAAATATCAAATACCGGTTTTGTGGTTTTACAACGATGCATCATCGGTCTTCATCTCTGCAGAATCTTATTATACATTCGGATAAGATTCAAAATTAATTAGAAAAAAAGAATCGCTATCGACGTTTATATGACCAATCCAACTAACTCGTCTGAAAAAAAAAAAAAAAAAAAAAAAATTGAAAAGAACCAAGTGCGTCACTGTGGCTAGTTATTGCTAAAGAGTCCTTATCTTTCCAATTCGCCTACTCAAACGCGTTCTACTTCCTCAATCGATTTTCAATGCATCACAGAACGACAACGCCTCTGTACATGCAAACCCGCATTATAGAAATATAGTCTTACGCACTTCCAACGTCACGCACTCGCACCTCGCACACATAGTGATGAATACAAATAAAGATAGTAAAAAAATAATTTAACCAACCTGAAAATCATTGACGATGCACGGCTGAGCTTTGGCATCGGTGAGCTTGTGTCTAATATCATCCACGTACATCTGCATTCTGTTCATTCCATGGCTAAAGTGTCCTCTATAATCAGCAGTCATTAAATGATGCGCTACAGTTTCCGCATCCTCACACTTTGCACCAGCTTTTCTCATACAATCGGAAATAAAACGTACCACTTCTTGTTTTGGTACAACCATATTTCCCGCACTTGTAGCCATTCCAATTCTATTATGCACTTGTTGTTGATTCTGATGCAGTAGAAATTCACGAAGAAAATGTCCGCAAGATTGAGAGACTCTGTGTATCGAGGCCATGAGGGATATTTGCGGAGAATATTCTCTCTTTCTGATGGTAGCAAAACGTTATCGGCTTATCTTTTGACTCAATGTGAAGTTATCTTGAAAGCTTGAGTAAAATGATTGATACTCAAATAAATGATAAGGAAAAATTGTTGAATGGAGATAGGTAATTGGTGAAAAGGCTAGACGAGCGTGTGTGTAGCTCATTGCTTATGAACTGTGAGTATAATAATGGAACTCGGCTTCTTCTTTATTATCTGGATAGCTATCTTTCTTCAGTGATCGGCCGAGTTTTACAATGATGCTTCATTGTATGGAACTATACTGGCTATCTCTTTTGCTCGCAGCTGATTTATGCACACATGGGTATATGTGACCTATATTTTCTTTAAAGCCGGGGTCGCACTGCAGCGAGTTGACTTATCGACGCCGAAGAGATATTTTGAATTTTCCCGCCAGATGTGCGAGCTTGCGCTTGTATTGCACAGATCGATGATTGGCTCTGTTTTAGCGGGATTTTTGGATGCTGCGCTGAAAAATTGATAAGTAGCGAGTGAGAACGAAATGTCTTACTTAGGTTTCCTTACTTGTGGTCGATTGGCACATTTGGGATTAAAAAAGTCTACTTTATGTCAGATGCAAGTCAAAGCAGTTACGCAATTAACGCGAAGAAAAATCTGCTTTAGATTACAGATGAGCTGTTTTTCTTTAAGCAATTCAATACCGATCTCGGCTGAGTCATTGTTGATCTCAATTTTGATTGACTTTCGATGTTCGACAGTCTGAAATTCAGGAAGATAATCTTGTAGGTAAGCAGCTCGATCGCGATGACTCTGATATTCGATATCGAACGCTGTGTTGTGCAGAATAAGCTTGATGCAAATCAATGTTTACATAATCAATGATGACCGGGATTTAAGTATAAAAAGTATTACGGCAGTTTCTCTAACCACAATGAGATAAATAAAATGACGAATTATTTCCAAGAATGTAGTTTCACAAAGATCTTACTGCAGCTACACGTGTATGTATGTACTCGAAGTAAATTGCTCAAATTGCGAATGAATTGGCGATCACGTTGACCCACAGAGCATAAATGCAGGTAACAAATTAAAACATTTTTCATTCCAGACACTCGCACAATACTTACTTGTCGATTATCCACACAGCCGATCGTTTTCCAGCTCTCAAATTGCTAATTTGTATTAACTTGAAGTTTCAGAAGAGTGGAGGTCAAACTGACCATTAATACAATCAATATCTCAGTTCAGCTCACCAGCCATAACCTTGCATTTGAGAATTTCACTCCACACAGAAATCTTCAAAGCCTACCATTAACTCAGTGTCACTGCCACACTTTCCACAACCACATATTTATCAAAACCCTTACTCAGCAAAGGTCGACTGTATTCGTTGTATAATTGTAGGAATATATCACTGGTCAAAAATTTCAGATCATTAATTCACAGCACTGGTTTTCTCCAACATACACTATACTCGTTATGTGTTTATATGCAAAGTTAGCTGAGTACTCGCTAGTTTCTGCTACTTGATTCTGAGACTCGAGCGAGCATACCTTTTGCTCGACGCGATGTCTTCGAGGCCTGATAATTACGCAAAGACTTTCTCGTTTTTGCCCGTGCGCATGGTTTGCGATAGATATATGTATAGATATGTATAAATTTGTTAGAATGTTAGAAAATAGAAAACACCTTCACGCAGGCGCATCAGAGAGACGATACCACAACACACGTTGCTTGCACGATGGACTCGGCCTTCGTATCTGTTACTACTTAGATGAGAGAGGAGCTTTTTCACCTCAACGCATGTCTCGTCTTTTTCGCGATTTGCGACAACGTGGGTGTTGATCACTGCCACGCGCCGAGTTATACCGCGGCCGCGGGCTCGGCAGACGAAACGTGAATGCAGAAATAGATATTTTTATTGGTGCTGCGATTTGTGTTTACAAATTCAGGAGGATTTCAAATTTTTATTTGAGCTTGATGGTGCATTGTGGGGTTTTTTTAATGCTTGATTCGTTCGGGTACCATTGAAACCTATAAGTTACATTTGAATGGGATAAAATTTGTGATATTAATAGGTGAAATCGCGTTTATCATTGTTATCAAAAATTTATTCTCATCACCCATATAAACATGTGCCATTCTCGTCAATTTTCGACTCTGTTCCTCATACAGCCGGTGAAGGAATAGTTTTCGACATTTGATTCGGGTAGTGTCTGAATTCTAGTGATGATTCCAATTAATTAAATTTGACTGGAAGATATCACTCAGGATGTGAAAATCAACATTCCGACCCTCATATCGGAATCTACTTGTATCATGAATACATCACATATTTACTAAAAAAAATCATTTGAGAGAAGTTACGATTATTGGAGAAAGTTTCTCATGCCGGTGTAAAGATGTGAGTTAAGTGAGATGAGCAAAAATCAAAATACTGTTTTGGGAGATCACAACTTGGAGGCCAACCCTCTGATTAAATATGAGTGCCAGATTAACACCATCCGGGATGTCTGTAGGCATATCTTTGAGAAAAAATCTCGGAAAAAATCAATTTCAGTATTCACACATAAAAATAAAAGTAAGGATATACCAAAATCTCTTCAAGACTAATCAGATGTAAAAACCAAACACATTCATCGGAAAAATTGACGATCCCAAAGATCAGCAACAGTAAGCAAAATATTAGTACCTATATGAAAAATCTGTAACACAATCCATGGGGAATATCTGAGCGATATCAAGTTTCATCCAGGTTCAAATCATGGGAATCAGTAGTTCGCCGTGCACTATACTGCACTTACATTTTTCGACCCCTCCGACACTTGTTGAACTCTTTTTCTTTTTGTTGCCCTGGTCAACAACTCAAAATAGATACGCCAGCAGAGCTCTCAAATACATCGTGCGAATCTAGAACTCGTTCGCATCGTATGCAGATTTGTTTTCTTGGCTCCCATCGTGCTATTATCACGATATGCAATGTTGATTGCTTCTTATAGTGCGGGTGAAAGTGGTTCAAGACTCACAACACATTAATTTTCTTGTCCAACTGATGGAGACTCGCTGCACTCAGAGAGCTCGTATGAACCATGAATTACATGCATCAGAATTTGAGTATCAAAATGTGGGAGCTATAATTTGACCAATTATTGATTCTACGATCGTTATTCATACGATTTTACAGGGGTGACTGCATCACGGTATCAAACGACTGTGATTGGCAATAAACCATGTGAAAATAAGAAGATCAAATGTCGATTCGTATCATTATCAGAAAGATTTCATCATATATAATATCCGAAATGAAAAATCAAATTCACCAAGATGAGGCAAAAAATGTGTGTTATAGACAGTTGGGTCCGGTATAATTTCAGTAATCCGGTCCTTCGGTAAGGATACGGCAGAATTGGTGAAAAATTTCACTGTATAAAAATTCTTCGAAAACTTCGACCAACTGGTTGAGTGAGATATTCAACCATTTGGCTGAAATTTCAACCAATTTGGTTGAAAATTCAACCAGTTAGTGGAGTTTTTTCGAAAAAAAATTTACAATGTTTACTGAACTTTGCATCCATTCACTATTCATCTTACAAGTTTCTCAAATTTTGAAGGGATTAGGAAAACTCAATAGCTACCGGTTCAGATGATATAATCTGCGATAATTGATCAACCAACAAAGCCTGAATTCAACTAGCCGACGAATGATATCACATAATTATGATATAAATGCAAGTAATTTGATGGTTAACAAGAAACCAGATTGGCTCTAGTTTTTATTTTTCAACCTGGCGTGAATGAAGCGATCACTCGTGACAAATCGGTATAAATTCCACGGAAACGTTCATAAGAATATGGAACTAAATGGGTCATACTACTGGTTAACGAATCAACGTTGACTTGGTCGTCTTATTGCTAATTCAGCCGAGCATAATGATAAATGCGACGTCTATATTAGCATAAATTATCAAGCCACGTTAGAAGATAATCAGTCTGCGATCATTTCTCAATCGGCTACCTAGATGTGTATTGTTCAGACTTGAGTCATAGTCAGCTTTGATGATTCTAGAATACTTTGTTTGCAAATAAATATCTTAACAGACATTAATAAGTGAAATACGCCAATAAGTAAGGAAATGCCTTGAAACTTTTAAACGAAAGGATACGGCACTTATGAATCGAATCTAAAAAGTGTCATTTCGTACATCAGATGAGCAACTGAGTTCCAAATTGATTCATGGCTCAGTTTTTGAAGGAGAAAGCCACGATACCCTGGCTAGTTCTGATTACGTATTTATCAGGGCTAGGGTTCGAATAAATCACGGCCGGTAATATCATCAATCATAGCGTGATCTTTTGTTTCGTGCCTGTAAGATACTGAGGTTTGGGGCAGCTGCATTTCAAAGAGGGAGCGGAACCAACACAGTTGGAAGCGTATCACGCACCTTTTTCTTTGGCCGAAAAAATCTCAAATAAAGTCAAACGCGTAGTTAGTTTAAAACATTTAGAGACTGTACAATGTAGTCCCTGGGTAACGCCTATTATCGCGGTACTCTTTTTGTAACTATAGGCCATATGTAAAATTTCGTGTAGACTATGAAGGATTTTTTAGTTCTTAGTCTGAAATGAATCATTCATTCATACTTAAAAGAAACAGAGAGATTCGAATCTGGGGTAATTTCAAACTTACGGTTAATCCACAACTGAATGTGAAATAGTGCCGAATTCCATCTAAAGAGAAAATATTCAACACTTTACAAGTAGGTGACAAATGGTCGCAGATTGATTTGAAACACGCATTCATGCAACTTACGGTCAACGAAGAATCGAGAAATGCTTTTACCAGAATAACCAATGAGGGATTATTTAGATATGCAAGATTGGGTGAAGGAATTGCTTTTAGCCCTGGGAAGTTCAAGACATAATTGAGGAAATAGGAAGCGGCTCTACGAGTGCACCCAGACAAGTGCAATTTTTTCGAATCAGAAATAGAAATTTTAGGTTACCTGGTCAATAATAAAGGCCTCAAACCCAGCCCAAGCGAAGTACAAGCAATTCAAAACGCGCCTCTTTCACATAATTTTAAAGAGCTTCAAGCATTTTTGGGTCTAGTTCACTCCTATGAACGATTTCTGGAAGACAGGGCGAACTATATTTGGCCCTTATATGAACTGTGTAAGAATGGAAAGTGTCTCAGGACAGAAGATTGTCAAAAAGGATTCGATTGGCTGAAATCGCAGATTACATCTGAGCGCGTACTCGTTCTTTTCAGTCCAGACGTTCAATTAGTGCTAGCTTGCGATGCTAGCGATATACGTCTATCCGCCATTCTATCCGATGAATTTGATGATCGCTCTATCATTTCGCTATTCTATCCCATAGATTTGCTGAATACATTACAATATCCTCACATCATCTACGGAAGTAATGCTAATTCACTGAAACAATGTTCTGCATCGCGGCTCTTGTACGAAAGATAATGTTCGAAAATTACAGCTATTGACAGCTCAAAAATTTCATGAACCTAAGAATCAGAATTGAGTCCATCATCTGAGATGAATCCATTTGATTGATCGTGTTGATTCAAAGTCAAAAATTTACCAATATTTTAAACTTTTAATTGAAATTTGAACGTATAATCAATCAAAATTGTCTCAACTTGTAGTTATCAATATGTGACTATGAGAATTCCTCGTAACCTTACAGAATGAATCATGATCATCTCATTGAGACAAAAGAATAATGAAATTGCCCAGGACAAATTTGCTTCCAGGGCTCTGCATTACAGATGTACTTTCCATTAACAAAGATTTGAATACATGTACTTTTTAAGATAGATGTGTACATACATCCTTGGTAAACTGTAGATCCCGGGAAATTATTCAAATATACTTAGAACGAACAAAACTATTTCTCAAAAGAAAATATGACAAATGAAGAATTCCTTATATTATCTCAAACTTTTTCATGAACTCAAATATGTGCCAGGATTAATTGAATACAAGGTCATACTTTGGTCTAAGATTGGATTTCTGCAAACATTCCCGTACGAGAGAATTCGGGATTTATTGAAGCATCGATTTCGGAGTACTTCTTTGAGTGTATCAGTTTTATCAATCTCGCACGAGTTCAATTGTAAAAGTTAAAAGACCCCTGAACTTGGAATGCAACAGCCGACACTTTATCTTTTCCTGATTTGCGTATTTACTCCAAATAATAATGAGGTCGGTCACGGAGTTCACTCATCAGCGGAGCTCATTGATAAATAAAAAAAGAGATTGATGCTGTTTCATTTTCCCATTTCACACGCTTTGACCAATTTGCCCTGACCACGTGTTCAGCTAATGGCATTACACGCTCACGATTTTTAATTTTTCTCTGCCTCAATTATATTGTTATAGCCTTTAGAATGATTGTGTTACTAGAACCTTGGTACAGCGCTTCATCAATTTCCAAGGAAAATCTTGAGGAAGAGAAATGTTTTGTTTTTAATTATGATCATTGAATACCTAACATAGCACATGGATAAGAATTCGGACTGTTTTTTCACATATTTCTCCCCCCAACAGATAAGATAGACACATGATCTTGTTCAGTGTAGTAATCATTTATTTTCCGAAAAATTTGACTTTTGATGAAACGATAATTCTTGTTGTTGTGGCGAAATACACAATTTTTCGGCAAATGTCGACCCTTGTGCTATGTGTTTGGTTTGACAACTATCAATCAAGAGCAAGTGCGATTATCTTCAAAATGACCAATACCGTATTCGCGCGTGTATATGACGAACCAAAAAATCGGCATTGAGTACTTCAAAATAGAGTTGCGTATTATCTACAGGTGCTTAATATTTTCTTCATAGGGAAAGTGCTTCTGCACCCATTAAAATTTTTTTCAATTTTAGCATCAATGATATCGAGTGACTTTGATTTTTCTGAAACAAGATGAAATGGGTCCATGAGTAGTGATTCGTGTAAAAAGGCAATGAATTATGATTCATTAATTTTTTCTCATACTTTTTCAACGTTTTTAG
Source organism: Eretmocerus hayati (assembly GCA_029851415.1). Taxonomy (NCBI): domain Eukaryota; kingdom Metazoa; phylum Arthropoda; class Insecta; order Hymenoptera; family Aphelinidae; genus Eretmocerus; species Eretmocerus hayati. The sequence goes on from CM056742.1 coordinate 139,966,140, forward strand.
ACTTTTCAAATTATAATGAGCAGGGGTGCGTTTTATCTATGGCTGCGTCTTATCTGAAGGGGCTTATTAATTTTCAATAATTTCCCTGAAAACGAGGATGCGTCTCATTCACAGGGGCATCTTAGACACGCGCTATAATACGGGCATTCCATGAATGAATTTCATGAGATATCATGAAACTGACAACAAATTGAATCTGATGAGTCGGTGAAATTCGGTTTAGCTTTCATCAGTGCTAATTTGAGCAAGAAATCCATGTTTCTGGAGTGGCTCGCGAATCCTACTTCATTCTTTATTTTGGAATTGATTATGCTGATAATGTCAACAGAATGATTTTAGAAACATCCAGTGACACGCTTGTGAGAAAAACTGTATTCCACTCATTTCACAGAAAAAAGTCAGTTTCTGCATAGTAGAAGTGCTTACTACTTTTGAGAAGTGCACCGGAAAAATCTAAGATAACCGAAAACATAGATATCTCCGAATTCTGAGCCAATTCTAATCCTAAATCCTGCATCTCCCCCTGTGAAAGTAATTCACTTGCTGTACAAAATGTACGTGGAGGATCTATCATCGCATCGATACCATCAATATGTTAGGTTGACATAAATATCACCCCTTATGCACTGGATCAAGCGGTCGAGTCGGTCGAGTACTTTGGTAGAATCGAAAGACTTTCTATCAAAATTGTGAAGGTAATTACAACCATGCAGCTATATTTGTTCCAAACTACTTGCAAAGAAATTGCGATTGTCTTGGATCCCTTTGAGTCGACTAGTCAATCGTTTTGCATCATTTTGCATAGCATTTAGGTTGTAAAATCGCAAACACAATAGCGATTGCTTCGTGTGCACGCAAAATAAATCAGCCCTTTCAGTCAGGAATCGGCGAATACCCAAAAAGAATGTAATGTTAAAATCGGTGGGTTTTCATCCTTAAGCCCCTTGAACATTCGCAACAAGTGAGGTAACTTCTTTTCGAAAGTCGTATACATACCAGAAACAATTAATGCAACTTGTCAGCCTGTAAATTGGAATACCTTCCGCAATTTGTAAACCAATTCTCCTTTGAGACTTCTCAAATAAAAAAATTGTCTCAGATAGGTCCAAGCAAAAAAATTCCAAACCACTCATCGAAAAAACCCAGTCTTATTCCATGTTACAATAATACGAATGATTACTCACCAAAGTGTTCTTATAATTGAGTCCAAAATTCTGCTCCTCGCTGCTGGGCGGCATCCTGACCCTCTTCTTCCTTCTTCTTATTTTTCAATCACAAAATCTCCCCCTCACAAATCACCTCAATCACGGTCCCTCATGGGTTATCATCATTATCGTCATCAACATCATCACCAGCACAGACAATCACATATCATACACCCCAACCGATTGGTATCCGGCACACGAATAAAATAATTACAGCCCGATCTCAGTACTACTTTTCATCTGGATGCAGTTTCAGGGTTTATAATACTTATGATCTTCATCTTGTTCTTCTATTGCTGCTACTGCTGCTACCACCACCACCACCACCACCACCCGATGCAACTCTCTTTTGCCTCCAACTCGTATGCCGGACGAGAAAAAAAATGCGATAAGAGCATATATATATAGCCAGTATATGAGCTACAAGTGCGGTGTTAAGCCACTAATATAAGCGAGCGAAAATAAGCACCCAAAGCATTAAACGTTGCCTGGTAATTCGTTCTTGAATTATATTATAGCTATAGTTTGGAGCTTTATTTCGCCGATACGCTCGCAGCTACGTAAGCTTTCATACAATGATACGACGACCGGAAACTATATGTCGTCGAAATTTTGACGTTGAAAATTTTGATATCACACTGTACTCATATCATCGGCCTCGCATCAAAGGCTGACCGTGTACCGATATATATCGATGTCGTGTACTTCCAGCTGATGTCTTGATAAGCTGATTTTTCCCACGCTGAAAGCTCTGTTATCACTCAATACATTTTTTTCACTTTATCGTCTTGATCAAAATCAGTCTGTGACTTGAACTTGTACAAATGTTTCTTGTGATGAATAAGATAGTTGACTTAAAAATTTCATCTCAGTCACCAGGAACAGAGTCCGTCTTGGTAAGATATGATGTCTGGTGAACGTATTTTCGATGCGGTCCGATGCGCTCGAGCGATGACCATGCTTTTCTGCTGATGGTCTGGATTCTGCGGCCGTGATTTGGTTTTGACCGTGGTTCATTCAACGATGGTCGTGTAGACACAGCAGAAAATGAGAATAACTGGGCTGATGATGCTGTGAACACTGCTGACACATTTATCAATTGAAAATGGGGCAGAGTGGATGACCAGAAGAGCGAGACGCGTCCGTATATTTCTCAGAGTCTCAAGAGGGGAGGAGAAAAGAGTAAGAGAACGCTTGGTGTGTTATTTTTGTGTACCGGTACAGTCGTCTTATGTGTAGTTTTGCGATGGGCCGAAAAAAAGTGAAGAGTATAAAAATACATGGTAATTATTGTGGAGAGAGAGAGTTTCTAATGAGTAGTGTTTGCCGATTAGAGGCCTTGGTGATAAGATTCACTAGAGTTATTAATCTTGAGTGAGAATTCAAATATTTAATCTAAACTGCGAGTCATAATCACATATCGTATCATACACTTCAAACAAACGATGCGGTGTATTAGACGAGGCCGAATAGTATGTCTCATTGTTTATGAATCAATATTTTGTGAGTAATTAAATTTTACGAGCATAAGTGTACTCAACCTCGGTTTTGATTTTAGCCCCACGTGCAATTTGTTTAATCTGTGAGAGGTAATGCAATTCTACAAGGAATCTTGAGCGGTCAACTGTATCAGAATCGTGATTATTGTAAATTTTTCATCATGAAAATTCTTCAAAAATTCTGTTCTCGGTCTCCAAAATGAATGATTTTTTTGTATTGTTGGTCGAATGTGTAATGAAGGTAATAGAGAGCTATCTATTATTCTATCTGAACCAAATATCTACAGATTAGAATCAAAATAATTTTATACTGATTGGGTACCACAAAATCGGTATCATAAAACTGTTCCTCTGGATGGTAAACCTACCGAAAATCTTTGATATGACTAAGTGTGGTATGCAGAAAGTCGGGATCAAGATATTGCAACAGGTGTCATGCCACGTTACTCATTGTCCGCGAATCGACTGTGGCTCGGCTTTTACAAGTAGATACGTAAGTATTAGAATGATGAACGATCGGTTTTGCCGGTTCGCGGATCGTGCGCCCGCGCCCGTCCGTTCGGCGAGAGGCTCGCGACTCGACTGCTGTGTGTATACAGTACAAATGTTGTAGTTACCGTAAGGTGCACGTGCTTCGATACTTACCCGGTCGAGTGGTCTGCTGAGATTTCTGCGCTTTTAGTATCACCGTATTTGTATCTCACGCTGAATCGTCCCAGACAGTACGCGAAACTTTGGATTGGAATTATTCTGAAACGTTTCGACAAAGCATATCGAAATGGGGTGGAAAAAGTACCAGGAAATTTTTCCTATAATTACTACTTATGAGTAGTAAAAAAACAACGAATTCTTCTGGGTTTTTGAAACCGTTTGAAAACCTATAGGACTAGGACCTTATAAGGTCCCATATACGTTTCGCACTGTGAGCTATTTCTCAACACATTTTGGAAAACTGTATCTCAAGCTCATATTATGTCTTACGACTCCCTTCAGCGCCCTTTCTTCTTCAAAGGCATTACTCCTGAAGGAAAAATGGTCGAGGGACCTCAATCAATTTTTATAGATTCTAGGAGATAGCAGGGAAGTTTACCGGTTATCGAGTCAATTTCAAAATATGTTAGGATGGTCATTTTGATTCGGAAAAGTATGTTTGGATCCTCATTCTAGCCCTTCGCCTTTCGTTCCATTTGTGAACTAGAATGAGTAAAATCATCCCTCCCTTGTGAACTCCAAAATGGCCGCGGGTATCGAGGAAGCCCGGAACAAGTGTCCCCTGGAATCGAGGAGGAGCTAAAAATGGTCTCAAATTTGACCTCGAATGTAACCTTGACGCTTTCTTGGAGGTCAATCGGTTTTTTCAAATTGGAACCCTTATTTTTGACTCCGGATTCTTAAAGAGTACAATATTTTATGTTTAAGTAGGACCTTTTGCCAATTTTTGAGACGACCTCTAGGAGTCATTTGGGGGTCAAAAGTGTCTTGACGTTACGTCGGTTTCACGGTACCAGTGCTAATACTGCGATAGTCTAGTTTGGAGAGGTTCCTGTTTAGTCCAGCCCGAGTGGGCGCCATCGTTGGAATTCTTATTCCAACGAAGTATCTCTGCAGAATCCTCTTCAGAAGACCCTCCTGATCACGGAAATCCATGCATATTGCCAGGACGAAAAATGGCCACAATCGAATTTGGAGGAATCGAGTCGGGAGGGAATCGAAAGAGAGTAGCAGCATATGCGACCGTGGCCAATGACGCTGTTTATGCTAAAGTGGCAAAATTCGATATTTTGTAACAATCGGCAAAAAAGTTAGAAAACAAATAACTCCCGTAAAATTCATCTTACTGAAAAGACTGCTGTCCCAAAGTCAAAGAATATTTCTTCACAGATTCGGGTGGAAGAAATTGAGATGTATTCAAAAAGACCAATCCTAAATTTGCGACTTTTTTGAAAATTGATCAACTTGTCACGGTGATCGGGAAGAGGGGGAATATCCGATCAAAAATGACACCCAAATCGGCGCACATGGTCATTTTCTACTACTCTTTGCGAGTAGAATCCCGTTGGAATCAGATCCGGAGCTGCTCGATTTTTTGAATGCGCTCAAAAATAGTATTTTTAGATTGGAGATCTGCGAACCGTTTTTTAGCATATTTACACGTTTCCATCAAATTCCGCATAACTTCTACATTTCTCTGAATTTTTGTATGCAGCTCCGCTCATTCGAAGGTTCATCACGAAATGTATAAAATGAGACCAAAAAGTCTAATCTCTCCCACCTGGGACCCAGTGCGAGTGCCAACTGTATTACTAAAGAAGATCACACGCAAATCGATAACTTAGCCGATGTGCGTTTGAGAGTCGTTCAGACGATAAACTCACTGTTGCTTGGAATTCTTCAGCTCAGCTCTAGAAGCAGGGGAATTTCACTTTTCAAGACATATTAAATGCATTTCACAATATTGTATTGAGCCGTCTACAAGTCGCATAACCTTGCACCGCTATCATTTGGAGAAATCACAATTATACGTGTATTATACGTATTTGAGACCTATTCTCCAAGTTGGCACTCGTACTGGGTCCCAGGTGGGAGAGATTAGACTTTTTTGGTCTCATTTTATACATTTTGTGATGAACTTTCGAATGAGCCGAGCTGCATACAAAAATTCAGAGAAATGTAGAGGTTATGCGGAATTTGATGAAAACGTGTAAATATGCTAAAAAATGGTTCGCAGATCTCCATTCTAAAAATACTATTTTTGAGCGCATTTAAAAAATCGAGCAGCTCCGGATCTGATTCCAACGGGATTCTACTCGCAAAGAGTAGTAGAAAATGACCACGTGCGCCGATTTGGGTGTCATTTTTGATCGGATATTCCCCCTCTTCCCGATCACCGTGTTGTATTGACTAACTCCGTGGAGTAATTGCCTTTGACCAGTAGGCAAACTGTACATTTCTTTAAGACCTTCATAATGACCCTTACTAGAAGTCGATCGAAATGCATTCCAATAATCATCATCTGTCTAGTTTTTTTCACGATGTCTGTTGAATGCATTCTTTCGTTAATCAACATCTTGACAATCAAAGCCCGATCGATGATCCCTCGTTATAATTGGCCTCAAATCCGTGATCAACAATAATAATAGAGAAATAAAAATTAGTCCTAATTCAATGCCAACTTACGATTTTAGGTCATTCAGAAGATGACGTGAAAATTGCTAAAATTTGCTCTCAGTTAATAGGTCTTGGAACTAACCAGGATTAATTATCGGTCTTGGATAATTTTTTCCTGAAAAGTACTTACGTCAACGAAGAGTACGTTAAAATAAGAGGTTGGAATCCGTCGGAGCTATGATTTTTTGAGAGTACTCCATCAAGTGCTCAAAACGGCCCTCTAACGGACCCTGGAGCCTACAAGGGTTGGCCAAAAAATCTGAAAAGAAAATGTTGCACTCCAGCCGACCCCCGTATCAGCGGTAAATTTACTTGGCGCGTAACACCCGCGAATGCAGGGAGTCACCCGTATTTTAACATAGAACCAACAGGGAATTTTTTTTCTTTTGTCCCAGAACCTCCTGGTGACGGGTTTCTCCAGCTTGCTGCAGAACTACTCATGAATAGTAAGACATTAAACTGTGACCTTGACATCTGGGCTTGCTGTTCTCGTTGCTTCAAAATTTTGAATTCATAAGCGCCGGGAGCTCCGGGGGGTATCTTTCAGGAGCTGTACCTTGCTAATATGATATCCCGCGAGAAAACCTACACAGAATCCTTGCGGAGCTGCGACTGATTGCACAGCCAGGGAATAGGAATTTCTTGGTTCTCAAATTTGACAGACTCATAAGTCAGCATGATCAAATCTGTGTTAGTTGTTGTACGAAGCGAAAGCCTGTCACGTTTATGATCCTTTCTTTGTACATTATCTACAATGCAATAACGGAATTCTGGTACCGTTGAGAATGCATTGGCTCTCATGGGCATTTTTCGAGTCAACACGAATTCTTGCTAACACGAATCTCGAACAATTTTCTTGTACCGTCTGAGCCAAAATCTTGGTTAACACGAATTCAAATTTGTGAAGAGAGTCGATGTCCGGCAGTAACAGCTCAGTACATCCCGCGCCCGCGATGAGTGAGCGCAAGCAGTCACCTATTGATTTGAGCACCAAACTTGCGATACTAAGGCTTGATAGATCTAGAGAATCTCTAGAAGTAGATGAAAGATACGTAAACGATTGGAGGAAAGATTTTTCGAAGCTGCTGTCTCAGCAGCTTCGGAAACTCTGCGTGCTCATGCTGCGCCACGACAAGTACATCGATTGGATTCATAGATCATTGAGAGAAATTGAGTTCTGAATATCGTATGAAAAATCCCTCAGGATTACGTCAACAAACTTTTCATAGTTTTTTTCGAGGGGGGCGTTGGAAGCTCTAAAGGTAGTGTCAACACTTAGCAAATTTACTTTCATTACTATTGATTATTGGTCAGGCTCTCTTTTCCCACTCCTCTCTAACACAATATTGAAAATTTGATAGAAACAGAAGTTGTCGGAATTGAATTTATACTACCTGCAAGACAGCAAAAATATTCCGATCTGATCTTTCAACACTATCTCTGGCGTATTACCTAGTTAACCCGAATTAATTGACCCGAACTCCTTGATAACACGAACAAATTTCCTGTCCAGTGAAATTCGCGTTGAAGAGGAATGACTGTATAGCCTGAGTCTATTACTTGTGGAAAAAAATTTTGATTGTGCAATGTTCACACCCTGAAGGGATAAAATCGGAAAAAAGTATCAAGAAGTTTTTGAGAGTAGCTAACGTTTCGCCGATTTATTAAATGACCGCGTGGCCTCGTCGGGCTTTACATAAATATTACAAAATCACATTGAAAAACTACTTAGCAGTACTTACCGAGGAGATTTAAATAGTCAAATCTGTTAGAGATTTTTCGTTTCTTATGGAGGTTCTGGAAGAATAAATACAGGGTGTCCAGCAAGAGGAGTGAGAAAGAAAGTTTTCAGGATAATCTGGGGCATTCCAAGGAGGTTTTTTTCTTCATTCCAGGACATTTTCTTTGATCGTTTGAAAAAAATGCCTTTGGATAGATTATTTGCAGTGCCGGTAAAAAGTTTATGCTTCCTGTCCGTTTTTCTAATTACGTGAATTGAATTACCCCGCCCTGCCTGAATGTGAAAGACTCTATCTAGGCTTCATTTGCGGACTTTGGAATCAAACAGAATTCTTCATTCCCGTACGGATGCAGATGTAGTCGATCCTGTAGCTTCGAATATGGCTTGAAAAATGTCAATTTCGATGATCTTTGAAAGAATTTTCCGGCTCGTGCAAATCAGAGACACGATGAAATGATCAGAAATCAAAGTTGTAAGATCTCAAAGTATGAGTCGAAAGCTCTGAAATCCATTTCTGAAAATCTCTCTACCCCAATTTCAGCCTGAGCTATGAAATTTTTTCTTATCGTAGCCAAATACAAGAAAGATCGACGAATGCGTTTCTTGTGGGATACAATCTTCATTTCTTCACTTTGATGAAAATAACGACATACCTTTGATTTATGCCCTAAAAAAGGAATTCACCAGTCATTCTTGATTGAAAGTGCTAGTTTTATCGGAAAATTTTTCCTCAGAGAAAATGCCAAAGCTCAGAGTGGGAGTGGCTCACAAAGATCTCCAAAACAAATATTGAGTATTTCGAACAAGCACTTTTGAACCAAATCAATTTGAATTTGGATTCCACAAGTTTCTTTTTATAATATCAGTGTCCCTTAGCAATTTACGGGAGCCAGGAGATTTTCTGAGTAATTATCAAAATAAACACGTCTCAAGCTGTGATTGAGAAGATCTGAAATCGTGCGGAAAAAAGCTTCCATCGGTTTTGGTCCGGTTCAGGTAACAAATCGATTGCGATAACTTTCCGAGATTTAGACAATGTAAAGGACAATCGAAAGATCTCAAAGGCTCTCAGAACATATGCAGGGTTTCAAGGACAATTCAAGGATGTTAGAGACTCTAAGGACCACTAGACACCCTAAAATAGTAGGAATAAAAACTATTCATGGCTCATTTCTGCTGTTCGTTCTTCTAAAAATTCCGAAAATCCCGGCACTACTATGCATTTTTGAAACTGGTTATTCGGTGGCTTCGGGAATTCGTAGCCCACTTAAAACTAAAGGTCCCGCCCAATCCTAGAAAAGGGGTTACACATGTATAAATGAATAAATAGGAATAATGACTTGCAACGTTATTCTAGTCTTAACCATTCTTGATTCATCGTTTTCTCATTACTCGGGAAATAATTCATTGGAAGATTTCCTAGATTTTTGTTCTGGGGTTGACGTTCTGAAAAGACGCATGTATTGATATCATATGGTTATCAGTATTACGACAAAACCGTGAATTGTTCAGCGTTGGAGTCGTCCCCTGAATGACTGTGTTAAGTGTGCATTTTTAACATGGGAGGATTGGTCTGAATCTGAACATTGCTGTTTAGAGGAGATTTACACGGTAAAATCCATGTGATGTATCAGTGCTGAAATTTCTGATTTTCATTGGTGAAAACGAAAAAATTTTCGATCGCATAGGTAAAAAGATGGATGGTAATCTGGAATGAGGCACGCCATTATTTTCAAAACCGGTTTATTAAAATATACGTCCCCACAATTTTTTAGTTTCGGCGACACCTGGTAGTTTGCTTTTGAATACTTGTATAAAATTCAACTGGATATGAAATTATTGTCTTCTTATTTTATCAACAGTAACTAGATTTAATCCCTGATGAAATGAGGCAGAGTGTGTATAAAGTTGAAAATTTCATTTCACAAAAATTAACTTTCTCAGATGAGATATGGTTTCGGCACTAAGAGGACTCTGTATAGATTCATTTACTTATCACTATTACCCATTTCTATTTCTTTCATAGATCAGAAGTGATTCGATCTTGAGCGTTTCCTGGCGCGGTGGATTTTCTCAAAGTATTTTAAGGAATTGCCGCTTGTTAATTGTGGCTTTAGAATATTTTTTTTGTGCAATCCAATCCCAAAATATTCATATTCATCGCGAAGTATGTGAGCAGGCGAGTTATATGAACAAGTAATAATCATTAATAGCAAACAGACGATCATTAGAAAATGCAACATACATCTAGAATATTTGAAAAGTTACACCTTGCACTTGGCAGAGCTGCTTGAATAGATATTGAGACTCAAGGGTGTCTCATAATATATTATATACAAATATAAATCTTTACTCAAGGAAGGCCACTGATTTTCTTAATACTGTACTAAACCTAGGTCTGTAAAATTTAGTTGAAAAATATCTCAAGAACGTTTGAGTCTTTCACAATAACAATCAACGATTAATGTATTGTCTTACTGTGCTTCCAACCCATCATCTTGCGATATGTCTCACTAGTTTGTTTCCTCACGGGTTGTCACCACTTTTGGATTCTGGTAGCACCGAAGCTGAAAAATGAAAATTGCTTGATAAGCTTCTGACCCTCAATTATTCTTAAAGATGGTCAATTGTATATAAGTGATTTCACTGATTCATTGAATTATAACATCAATTTTCGAGGGAACATTGGAGAGTTGGAGAAATGTGAAAATCTTCATGTATACCCAAGAATATATCTGTGCTGATCTAGCAGAGTAGCAGCTGCTATTACAAAAGTTCTTTGATATCTAATATGATAAGAAACAGACAACTTTGTTAATTTTACAGTGAATAATGTCTGGAGTATTGAATCTTCAATAATCATTAGCTATTTTCCTCAGAGATATCATGGGATATTGTTTTCACCTGATTATGTGCCCCAGCATCAATTTCTCAATACACTAATAGACTAATCTGAAAGACTGCCTCTTTGCTCTAGGCACACATCCACCAATATCAGACTCACACAGTACCATTCTAAATCATTGAATCCAACACTACCTACCAATTACAGTTTAAAGCAATGAAGTTATAAATGAACTTTTCCATCACAGGTTAACAGTATTTATTCTCCCACTTCTCAATTTTTTGTATTGGATCAATCCTTGGCCAAATTATCCTCAGATGTAATATTATGATGATCAGACATCAAATCCAATGTCAAATTCGCAAAAAAGAGCTCAAGACTAGTGCACGAGAAGACAAGTTGATATTTCATTGATATTCTTCGAACGCAATCATATATCACTCATGGTACCGGGAATCGATTCTATCTCCTTCAAATTGCTGTACACATTTTTTTGTTTTGATTTTATCTATGAATTCCATGAAAGATGAATGAACAGGATATTTGAATGATAAATAAACAATCAGAGGCATGTTGTATGCTGACTCTGCCAACCATCAAGGAAATTCTATTTTACAAAGAGAAGGCTTTGATATCTATTTGGATAATTATTGAAGATCAAAGAAGCAATTCTCCGGTCTCAAGATCTTTGACCATCTGTGAACGATACCTTCGAGTTTGATTGACCTTATATTGGATTAAAATTTGGAGCAAATACATTGCACAGAGGATGAGATAGCATTCCAGAAATTAGCATGATACATCATGTTCCCACAAAGGAATATCAAATTAATGATCAAGTCAACCCCCTCTTTGGGATCGTGTACTGTTCATCACCATGTCATGCTTGAAAAATCATTTTATAGGATATGGATTGGTGTACTGAAAGATGAGTAGTTAGAATGATCATATATTAGGGTAAATAGTAGTGGTCATTACTGGGTAATATTATTTTCAATTATGTTGCTCTAAGCTTGTGACTAGTTTTTGATACAGCAGTTTGGAATGGTTCTCTGTGAGTGAAAAGATTTTACAGCATCTTATGTATCCACGCATCCTTAGTGCAAAATGTAATTTGTAATCAATTTGGACCACTCTACTCACGCGGATAACTAAAGACTATTGGGCCATTCAAACAGGTCAAAGCCTTTGAACAGCAGTAAGGATTCATTCAAAAATGCATGAATATTTTGGGTGCCCAATCGTTAAAGTTGCTCTGGATCCATCAAATTCCAAGTGAATCAAATTTGATGGGAAAACTTGGTGGACTGATTAAGCAAAATCTTTGGTCTTACTATGTCATTATTTGAGAATAAATATTAATTATGTGGCAATTTTTGAGTTTGAACAATGACGATGACAAGCTTGCCTGTTTTACTTCATAATTGAGATACTATTCTGATCTCTTACATTTAGTTCAACTATTTGCTCAATAACTTTTTGGTGATCAGACAAGGAAGACAGGAAGTCTCAGAGTGAGACTTAATACAAATGAGATGGAAACATACGGAGCTATTTTGTACACCTCTTTGACGAGACCTTGTTTTGTAGTCAAAGTCAACCATGGAAATACTGGTATTCACACCAACCATCAATGCTTGTGCTGAAGAAATTAGTCGATTGATGAATCATACTCACAAATAAAAATGATGAGCAAGATTCCACAAATGACACCAATGATAATCATCATTTTCAGATTCTTCCACCAATACTTTCTCTTCAATTTTCCAGCCTGTTGCTCAAACTGAGCAGCTCCCATTTGGAGTGCATCAGCTCTATTATCAAGTTCTGATAACTTTTGGTCTCTCTCCAGAACCTTGTCCACATTTACTTTCATAATTCCAACAACTTCATCAACTTTAGCCTGTGTTTGCTGCAGCTTTTTGTTTGACACAGATGACTGCCCGCTGGACCTTGCTCCCAAATCTCCATCGCCAGAGTAACCACCGCTGTCCATTTTGGCTCTATAAATAGTTCATAATTTCAATTTCATGATTCATCATAACATTTCAAGGCTAAAAAATCGAACTTGTATGTTATTCCACTCCATAAATTGGAATGGCACAATTACAAAAAGAATAATCAGTCTTACATTTATGCCTCCTGATAAGCAGTGTTAAGCTGCTCAAAATTACGTGGACGTGAATATTAATGCTAAGAAAATTTTCCAGTCAACAAATTGCGTCACTCAAGACATGATGAAGGAGCATGAATATATCGAATGAATAGCAGCTTGGCCAAGTGAACCGTTATTGATGATGACGAATTCGGAAGAACACGCCCGTAACCTATTTGAAGTTCTTTTGGAATCAGATTCAAAACTATCGTATAATATCAGCACCAGGTGCAATATATCGGATGCCACGCGTAAGAAAGTCTCATGTTTGCCAAGGCGACATTACAACGTTCGTAAAGAAACGTTTTCATTGACAAGCAACTGGATGAGCTCAGCTTAGCAGACAATCTTACAGTTTGTTTGCAGACACTGGTTTTCTTCTCGACAAAGATTTTATCGTTTATGAAACAATCTACGTAAAATCACATCTATAGTATACGATTTTTGAGGGTAGTTATTAGTACTCACGAGTTTATTAAGTCTTAGCAAGTACTTTAGATTGAGGAAATGCTGTTGAACACTGTGTTGACGTCGCTTTATTTCAGGATTCCGCGTCGATGACACACACGACTCACGGATTCAACAAGTCTGCCTCATATGCTGCTGGCACACCGACACGGTGAACTAACACATTCAAGCGGCATTTGTAGTGACGCGCGGGTGAGCATTTTGACTATATATTCACATTTTATAATTGAGTAAAATTCTTTTTTAATAAATTTTTACGAATAATCCTATTTTGCTCAAGTTGAGTGAGTACATGATTAGTAAAATAATATCGTATTTCATACATTAAATAAAAATGAAAAAAAATTACACATCTTGAAAGACATTTTCGTACTCGATAGGAGATGTTGACGTAAACTGATCCCATTCACGTGAAAATCCTAATGTTATCATACAAGTTGATTATTTGGCTAATGTTATCATTACGAACAAAAATACTTACGAGTACGATTGAGGGATTGTTGAAAAAAACTTAAAAACTTCGAACGAGCGCATGCGCAAGAAGTGGATTAGCTAGCGCGGTAGATTCAATAGACTACGAAGTACGAACGTCTTGATGTACTTAGTAAACTATCGTCCAGGAATACTATTTCTCAAAAAATTCAGATAAATTCCCCAATATTTACACTAATTATCCATCATCATCTCACCAAAGTGTCCTTTATGATGTTGAATGTTGGGCAAGATAAGAAAATTTATTGATGAAGTTTTCTCAGCTGACTGTTCCTAAAACATGTGATTGAATTGCTCCAATTCTCTCCAAATGAGTTTGAATGAAATTCACCCATTGAGAAATTTCGAAACAAGTTTCGTCGTTTAAAAAACTGCTTTTATGAAATGAATCATAAATTTTTCAGCTTTTGAAGTCGACGAGGACTGATGTTCTGTATCTTTCATGTCTCGAGTCAAGCGGGAAAATAAGATCAAGTCTTTGTGCCTCCACCTTGTAGATGGGCATTATCGCGCTAACTTACAGATTTTGTGTCCAAGAATCCACAAGTTGAGAGTTGAGTCCCCGCATCCATATGCCGACTCTTTCCATTCATTTTGGCATATAAAATGATAGTTTGTCATAAAACTTATGGAGAAATATGGTTTCACTCTTGTCTGCATTTGTCCTATTCGAATTCTGGGGAAACAGCTTTTGAGTACATAGACCTGCCATTTTGCCCTTAGAATCGATCGCAAAAGTAGTGAAGTTGATGTAGAGACTTTTCCGCTGGGATTTAATTTATTGCATCATACACTAATGAATAAAATTTTTTGCGCCCACATAAATCGACTTTTAGTAGGGTATCGTGGTATACATGGATCCGACGTAAGCTAATTAATATTAATTAATATTAATCAATTACATCGCTAATTTTCGGTTACAAATGTAAATATGTATGTACACATGCAGCACTCGGAATCTCGATTCTGGGTCTTCTCTCGCACTGTACAGCCAGCAACAACATACTTATAGAATTCTTGGTTAATACTCTGAGAACCCAAAAGTATTCTTCAACTGGTTCTTGAACAATTCTATAGAATTGTTCAAGAACGGTTCTCATATGCCGAAATGGGTTCTTGGGGGATTCTTGGAATACTCGGAAGGGGTTCTTGAGAGATTCTCAAGACACTCGCGAGGAAATCTCTTTTGGGACTCTGAAATTTCTTGACTTGTTTCGAGATTTCCAAATAATAAACTATTACGATTCAACGAAAAAAAAACCTTATCAATCATCTGTAAAATTGTCCTACCCGAGGATCAAACCCGCATTATCCATACTTACGCCAAGTTTGCATGCCATCATCGTAACCACTACGTCATCAATACTGCTGACAATAGGATTCCAGAACTCTTTTTTGAGGCGATACGATCACCATGCAATCTGAAAATCATTCCCAACTTGCTCCGATTCTGTTGCGATTTGCGCTAAACCACAAGCGCACAAATATTTGTTATCATTTAACTTAGATTTGTCCGCTTTTCGTTAAGCCCAAATTGCAATAGAATCGGAGAAAGTTGGGAATGAAAATGTGCGTATATTATACGTTAGGAGGTTCCCGCGGCCGAGTTATTCCCACTTTTCTCCGATTCTCTTATGATTTGGGCTAAGCGACGGATTGAGGAATACAAGTTGGACAATAACAAGTATTCGACAACTCGTCTCACACTTTGAATCATCAAATTTATGTAAGGTGTTCTTTCAATAGTCCATGGTCACGGTGCACGGTGACCGCATTGCCTTATAAAGAAGCAAGAGCAAAGTCGTAACAGAAAAATAGGGGTAGGTTGGGTGCACTCCCGCGTTTTACGACTAAATACCGTATTTATAAAATCACTCCAGATCCGAGTCTCTCAAAGTTCAACAAGAATCTCGACTTTCTCGAGCCAAGGCATGAAAAACTCTGATATGTATCAAGATTGATCAAACCGATAATGTTTGGCACCAATTTTATTCAACACGAAATATCAGGTGTGCGAAGACAAAGAAATCATAAATGCACTTCAAATTATCTGAAAGCTGCAGAAATCATTTGGGATCGGGACAAGTTATTTACCTTCTGTATGAATTTTCATAAAAATGCCTTCCGACAGTCAGACCAAAAAAACTGAACGTGAACATCCTTTGAAGCTAGCGTTGGTCGAAGTATTTCTTATGGGAGAACTTCGGCAGATGCTATTTCGAGTCTCCAATACCCTTCCGCTCGCATTTCCGCATTGAATCTATCTTTATGTTGCTAGAAAATTTGCTCATCTCATTTTTGGATCAATCCCTCCCACCCGTAGCGAGTGTATCAGCTAGGAAATCCATTAGCATCCTTTTCAAACGTCTCAAGGACGTCTTACGAATGTCTCCAGAATTCTTCTCAAGCGCCTCACGAACGTTCCAAGAATCCCCCAAGAAGTCATTTTGGTGGCGCATACAAGAACCCTTTTAGAACTCTCCAAGATTCGAGACTGAAGAATTCTATTCGAACAATTATCAAAATAATGTTGTTCATTTGATTGTTTGGCATTTTTTTCTTGGAATTTAGACCTGGTCGACCAAAGCGACCTATTGGGAGTAAACCTGCTTTGAAACGCCACCATCTTGGACCCGTGTATTTCTTATGCGAATGCTTTGAGATTCAGATATATTGGAATTTTCTGACATCGAGGATAACACAAAGATTAAATCTAATAGTGGATTTAGCATGTGCTGTTGGCATTTGAGAAAAAGTTCTAGTTCTTAGTAAAATTCCCATCTCAAGAAAGAAGTATGTACGTGGCTCGGGGTCTCATTTGAGTAATTTGGTCATATAACCTATAAAAAATGGTTGGTTCAATATTGTACTTTGAAGGAAAAATTCGAGAATACCCAAAATTGATTTGAAACTTTAGTGCCAAAAGTATTATAATATGACACGTGTATGCAAATTTCAATGGAGTGACTCGGAGCCTGCTTGCTCGTCCAAATGTAAGACCATCCTACGTTCTGGGTTAGTTAGCGCGGTAATGCCCATATCTGACCGGGTAGTTGGAGCGATAATGCCGATATGTGACGGGAAGCAGCTGATATTTTACGCGGAGCACTGTGGTGTCGTGCAGTGCTATCTTGCGAAATAATAAGCGTGAAGAAAGGAATAGGCATCGTCTTGAATATTTTTATGATAAAGGTAACACCAGATGTTGAGAGATTCAAGGTACCGTCAAAGATACTCCCGAACTCATGAGCGACGAACACTCAGAATTTATTTTGAATCCTGCATTTCGTTTACCAAGGAAATTCTTGATCTGAAATTTGAAATATTTCTGAAGAGGTGTTGGAACGATTCCGAAGTTCTCCACAGTCAAAGCTCAGCAAAGGATCATTTTTACCAAGTTTAAAGTGAGGGATGTTTCTGGGACCATGCTCAAAGATTTGGACCAAATGGATCGAATAATCATGACGAGTGCTTTTGACTTGGATTGAAAATTTCACAATGAAGATGTCAAATGATGATCACTGAAGGTTCAAAGTAGAGTAAGAGAAGACGAAATTTCGGTTAACCGAGGAATAATAAGCCTTTATGTTAGCAAGTAGATGAATCTGGCTTTGGAAGTGGGCTCATTTAATGTTCAATATGATCAAAGTTCAAACATTAGAGTTTTTTTTATGAAAGTTGTGGAAAGTTTTTATGAAAGGATCAATTCTTGTATCAAAGGTGACAAAGTTGATGATCTGAGAGATACAAGGTTCCTGCATTACCACGGTGCGGGGGCACAATAATGTATAAATGAATTAAGCGTTTTGAATTTGAGTAAAGATGCTCGTCATCCAAATTTTTGGTCATCTTTCCTCATCATTTCCATCGGTGATTGACAAATTTTTTTTTTTTCCTCAAATGTGGGATGCTTACTCAAAAGTATTTAAATCATTTGGTACCAATAACTCGGTGTCTCGAGGAAGCCATTCTCTAGTTCACAAATTTTTGCACCGAATCAAATGGAATAACTCCAGCAAGTTTGGTCTTCACACCAGTTCCATTTCGCTTTGGGCAAAAGTCTGCCACTCAACTCTAAAACAGTGTGACCTAAAGAACGAAAAATCATCAATTTACATTTGCAAGCTCGAATTACTCATTCTATCTCGCTGTCAGTCAGCATCAGTTCAACCATCTATCCATTTATCCAACAGTTCAGTTGACCCAGTAACCTTGCCCTTGCATCTCTCTCAATCATCTCGCCCCATACATTCCCTCTTTTCATCACAATCAATTTTCAAACCCATCATCTTCTTTCAGCTATACATCCTCTTCTCTCAACCAATCTCATCTCATCGCTCATCTCATTACAGTTTCCTACAATATATATCTCTAGATATATAAAATATACCTACTACTGGGTACTCGACATGCGACCCAGAAAATCGGCCCACCACAAATCGATCGTTTTAACATTAGGATCGATTTCAATGTTGCGCGCGCGCTATGCTACTGCTTCTGATGCAGCAATATCTGCACCCACTACTTTTGCACGGCCTCCAAAAAATATACATCTAATATTCAACATATACAAACCTCACCCTCAATGTGTGTACTCTAGCACATCGCCCCATTCACACCACCACCACCACCACCCTCATCCTTCCGTCAGCAGTAGCAGTAGCAGCTGTGCGATGTGGATATCGATTGTCAGCGAGGGGTAGTAGGAGCCAGTTCAGACCAATATAATTCTTGGCGCTTGCGCCCTTAAACTAAAATTTTCCGAGTTTGCGCTGTTTGTACACTATAATATATATTTTCATACATACATATCTATAGATAAGTTTGCAGAATCGAGGCAAAGCTCTCTGTCTCTGGAAGAGAAGCTTGTCGAGGAGGGTGTCCATGAAACATCAGTAGCATCGGCTCAGTGATTTTATCAGGCTCTGTATTATCAGTAATAGTGTGAAAAGCCGGAATAGTTTAATATAGTGTCGTGTAATTGTTATCCTTGTTCCTGATTCGACGGAATCCTTATATCGAGTGGCAGCGCCCATCGTATTGGCCGGCAAAGTTGCTGCTGCCATCACTTTGCTAGAATACTTTGTGCTGAACTCAGCTACAGAAGACAAATTTTTGTAGCCGAGCCGCCGGCCCCATCGTCATGTGAGTTCACCTAGTGCAAACCCCTTTTACTCTCAACCCCATGATTCTGAGATTTTTTGTGTGTCCATTTAAGCTTGCAAGCTCGAAAGCTCTGAACTGTAGAGAAAAAAGTGCTTAGGCCGTGGTGTCTGACGTCATCGATGCCCGCGAATCGATCAGGGTGAACCTGCGTGGCCTACAATCGTTTCACCCTCAAAAGCTTCATTTAACTCATTCTAAAGGTCAACCTTAATCATGAATAAGATCATTTTACTGAGTTTGTAATGCATTTTGAGAGTATGAAGCAGCTAGGATTGTCGCGCAGTCGAGTATTCCGAGGCGCAATTCACCACCCGCGCTACACTCTCTTGTCGCGAGCTTTCTGCCGCACCGCGTCTCGATCGATTCCTTCGCGGAGCCAGAATATGACAGAAAGCCAGAAGCTCTATCATATACAGTGTGTTATATGTTGAAGTAGATAGCTTCATGCAAGCTAGTGAGTAAACGAGTATGCGATTATATATAAATATATATTGGTCCAACTTGACCGCGTGCGCTCAAGCTCGATTTTTGCAAGTTTCCAAAAAGGGCATAGCCGTCCATCCCACCGCGTGGCCCGTCCCATTGAACTTTGGAATCCTCGTTCTGAGCGCATGGGTTGATGAGAGGGTCATGAAGTAGGTTGAGATATTCGATCATGATATTCCTTGGAATTTTCTTTTTTTTTTATGCTCTTGTGATCTCAACTCTTGTGATTTGGACCATTTTTGCAAAGCTTCGCTCACTCGATGATGATGCGAATCCCTTTCGTGAAATTTATCGATTAGGCCGCGTTGGTGCAGCTACGTACATACATAGAACGTGACTGACTCTGCTGCCATGCGTTCATCCAGAACCGAGGTTTTTATCTACGTAAATTTTGGAGGTGGTACTGAACGGATGATTTGTAATGTCTTTCGAGATTATCGGACCGACTGATGGTGTGGATTTGAGAAGAAGAGATCTCATTCTAAAATTATTGTACAGGGATGATTCTGTGATCCACAATGACCCGCGGAATTCAAACTAATTCTTGAAACAAATCCCCGATTCTGAGTCTTATTGGCTGTCAAAAGAAAAAAAAATGGAATACATGATGATGAATGATAATTGCAAGGTTCATCATTCTCGTTCTAACCCGTAACTTGTGAAGCTCAGTGCACTAGATCAGTGCGATATCCAAAAAGGGTCGATCCAAAAATATGTCATTATTTTCTATTAAAGTGTGGAAAAAGTTTGAAAAATTCAAGGGACATTCCAAGCATTTCAGAATTGTGTTAGGATGCGAATCACTCCTCAAGTAGACTCATTTTTGACACAAAGAATAAAAACAGAAAATACTCCGACTATTTGAACTCATAACTCTCTGTCAATCGGAGCGAGTACTTGATATCCTTGACTCCAAAAACTCATTTTAATCAACAAAAATTGGTTCTGCAGTGATCGGTTGAGATCCAGTGGTTGAACCATCCGATGTTCATCATCAGAGCTTTTTCAAATTGCATTGCTCAAACAAAACAAGAATTATACTCGTCATATTTGAGGAAAATTCACTCTCAAAGAAGCTTTGACGTCTGAGGGAAATACATTCACAACTTCAAACGATTCGACACGGTGCTCCGGAAAGGACGATGGGTTGAACAAAATTGTCACCAAAAACTGAACACGTGGTGATTTAGTTCTATGCTCAAGGATCAAAATCCCGTTTCGGCCGAAATGGAGCAAGCCCCTTTTTCGAAATGCGAGCTTGATTCGTATTTTTACGTGTTAATCAAATGGAGCTTTTTTGAGCAACATATCTGTCGAGACAATAACGGCTCCCAAAGCCCATAAATTCAGTGATACTCAATATGTTCCAACGTACTTAAAATTATTTTGAAGCTTATTCAAAGACCTTCAAAATGAGCTAATGTGAGCCTTAATTCAACACAGTTGACTTGAGCTATCTCAGGAGTTAGGAGGTCAAAAAGTCTCAAATCGTTAGAAGAGGAAATCTCGGGTATCGATTCAAAATGAGGTTCCTCGACTCTAGTTTGTTGAAATCAAATTCACTTCAGATCATTTTGAAGATTCCAGAATAAGCTTCGAAATAAGTTAAAGTACGTTGGAAAATATTGAGATTCATTGAAGTTATGGGCTTTGGGAGCCATTATTGTCTCGACAAGTATGTTGCTCAAAAAAACTTCATTTGATTAACATGTAAAAATACGAATCAAGTTCGCATTTCAAAAAAGGCGATTGCTCCATTCCGGTTGAAACGGGATTTTGATCCTTGGGCATAGTACTAAATCACCACGTGTTCAGTTTTTGGTGACAATTTTGTTCAACCTATCGTCCTCTCCTGAGCACCGTGTCGAATGAATAACCTCAAGAGATTTCCCAGGTCTTAATGACGAGGTAAATATATTCTCTGAGTGATGACAGGAAGCTTCAAAGGGCAAAAAGTACGAACACAGTATATAGTCTTGAATTCGTGTCCTTTTACTCAGTGCGTGTGGAAATTAATTTATAAAAAGTTATTCCAATCTGATTTGGGAGATCAAATTCCCATTGAAATGATTTCTAATACATATGCATTCAATCTCTCTGGAAACTGTAGTGAATTTGGAACAAGATATGGGATGAGCTTGAATTATTTCAGCGAATGTGTGGGCATTTGAAACTCATCGTTTTTGCAAAAATAGCCACCATTGTTTCCATAACCCACTCACCATAGAAGAGAAAAGTAAAACAATTCTTCAAACCCTCAAACGGTGTTTTTTGGCTCTATTTTCATCTTGATGTAGTGCTTCAGCAATATAACTATGACTTAGATGATGCCACAAAATGCATTCTCCAAAGAATTGCTAAATGACATATTTTTCTACTTCAAAGAGTTATGAAGTGTCGCTTGAATGATAAACTTCTAAGTGGAGAGTGAAACGAGCACCGGTTAATGCCAGAGAGTAAAAGTCAACCCATGCGTCATATCCACTTCTATACATAGATAATCAATAATTTGCCGGCTATATTTGCGAGGATAATAAAGTAACATGATCAACAATTCATTGAATTTATTGTAATCGATGAAACTCAATGAGCAGACTATCACGAAGTCCACATTTTGAAAGGGCATGACCCTGACATCAAAGAAGTTTATTGATTCTGAGCCTCTCACATAGACTTACAGAAGATGCATCCTAGAATACTTCCGTACTGATGAACGAGTTCATCGGCGAGTTGTTTCATTTTCTCCTTGTCACGTGTAAAATAAAGCTTAGCATTGTGAATGAACACTTCCTATTGAGGAATCCGAATAATACGTGATAGTTACGGAATTCACTCGTCATATAGGCAAATTACCTCTCATTGATTCTGCAAGAGTGTCGAATATAAGGAAAGGCCGAGCCAAGTGAAATATGCGCATGCGCATGAGAGTGCAATGTTGTTATCAACATGACGAGTGAGCTTTGACCCGCCCGCATCAAAGATTACTTCGCCTTGGCGTGTCTTTTTTAAATCGTCATTTGCTGTACTTCGAACCATTATTAACACGTTCGCTGCGGCGACGATTTTTGGTAATTCAATTCTTGTCATGAACTAGACTCCCGTATTTAGGCAAATATATTCGGATGGGAGTAACTTTTCCTTGGCTCGTAGTTTATGCCCTGCTAGTCAAAGTAAATCACTTCGAAGGATTCTGATTGGGGATATTTTTCGAACAATTACGGACTCGTGGAGATTGAAAGATGAAATTTCGCGGGGCCCACCGGTGGGCCCCGCCGCATTGAACGTGTCAAAGATGTGATCTCGATTCCCAATTCTGAGATGAACCTATGATATTGAGGCTTATAGTTTGCTGTTTTTTGTCGCAGCTTGCAAGCTTCTCTTAGCAAAATGGAATCATAATTCGACTATTAATCCCATCATAACAGACGGTAAATAATGTATTACAACAAGTTGGAACGTCGTCTCTTGTACTGTCAAAGAGTTCTAGTATCCTTAACTTCCTTTCCTTGAATAGCACGTACTGATGTTCAGATACTTACCGTGTAATACCTACCGAAGAGAAAACATACCGTGTTCCTCAACCTATTAGTCTTGATCAAACTATTTATTACGTATCATCCATTTCCACTTTTTCGCTTCGGTAATAGAAAAAATTTTAGCAAAAAATATTATTGTAACTCTGTTGTCAATTTTGCAGGGCAACAGAGGGCGGACTCGCCCCAAATGCGGCCGGGGGCGCGGCGGACGGTGCCGGGGGCTCCGATGGCATCGTTGGTGGTCCAAGAACGCCCCAACAAATTGCAGCTCAGAAAAGGTTGCAACAAACACAGGCCCAGGTCGACGAAGTCGTCGATATCATGAAGACCAATGTCGAAAAAGTACTTGAGAGGGATCAAAAGCTCTCCGAGCTCGACGATCGAGCAGGTAAGCAATGCTAGTCAATATACTCCTAGCGTCGATTTAAAAAATTGAGTAACTGAATATGGGATTTACGTATATCCGATACTCTGGGACTCATAAAATCATCGGTTTAGAATTCAACCCATCGATTTCTTGGCTTTCTGGGATAGTATATAGTCACATCAAAGTATAGCTCTTGTTTTTTTCTTTAGATTTACAAATGGATCCCAAAACGATATTGGCTAATCATCTGCAGCCAAGAAAATTTAGCCTTTTAATTAATTCCGTACATTTGGTTCATTTTATTTCCAAAAAGTTCATTGATGCTCTTCTTCCTTGTACCAGATCATTTTTTCTATAAATGACTCTATTATGCAAGTTAGTGTTTTCATGTGATTCACTATCTTTTTCCCGGATCTATTTGCGAGAAATGACTGGCAAAATAACCGGAAGCAATTCAATTTGTACCTAGATGTCATAAAGCCGTAATTGAGTCTCATTTGGATGGCTTCATTTTTTATCTATTCAGACTTCGGAATGATATTTGTGAAATTTGACTGGATCTCGGCAGCAATGTGACATCTCGATAAATGATAAGAGGTGATGGTGTGTTCGTTCGACTTACAGCCACGTTTCACCCACCCAATCTATTGACCTCGTTAAATTCATGCACAAGCATCTCGAAAAGACTGGACATCCTCAAAAATAAGTGCAATTCCCCGTGGTTATCAGTGAGATAGTTGATGTTGACATCTGTGAATTGAAATTCATCGATACGATTCCACAATAGTATCACTAACTGATGTAGGACACTTAAGATCAGATTGAATTGAAACTCTTATGCACTTTTGTATATTCTTTTCTCGATGGCAAAAATGAAAGCCTTGTTGGGCAAATGAAAACATAGACCTAGATACTTCCAAAATTATTTCGTTTTCTTATATTAATCTTCCTTTGAATTACTGAAAAAGCGTTCTTCGTGGAAAAATTTCGCGCATAAATCTTTGCAGAACGCGCATGCGTATCTCTAGGAATGTTTTTTTCGATTCGTCGTAGCACTAGCTTGGATAGTTATAGACTTAGTAAAAAGAATGAGGTCTGTCCTGAAAGACAAATATATGTCTGATGTCCCTCAAAGAAGTTTTGTTCCATGAAAAAAATTGCAATAATTTTCGATGGTGTGATCTATCATAGCTTATGATCACGAGTAACTTTTTTTTATCTGTTCCAGATGCATTACAACAAGGCGCATCACAATTTGAGCAGCAAGCTGGCAAACTGAAAAGAAAGTTCTGGCTGCAAAATTTAAAAGTAAGTACAACCTTATCCTTTATTTGAAACGTTGTTGTTATTAGCTAAGGACCTCACATTATGAATCTAGGTTGTGAAACCTAGTTCATCTTTCAAAAGTTTCCCCACAAATATTTCCAGCAATTTCCATTCAGTGTTATCAAGTGTGTTCTTCGCAAAGTTACAGAAACCAATTGACACACAATCTGATTCTACATGGTTTTCCACGATATTCCCATAAAATCGCGTTCTTTCAGCTTCTGATGAATGATTCAAGAATATTATACATGGAACTTTTCCTCTAATTTTATTGTAATGCACCGAGAGGGTTGAAAAAATGTCGTCTTCAAGCTGTAGTTTTAGCGAAGCAATGACATTGATCATGGTTCTGTTTCCCACAAAATGGAATTAATGAAACGTCAAATTTTTCTTCCAGATGATGATAATAATGGGCATCATCGGACTGATTGTGATGGCCATCATTGTTTGTGAGTAAAAAAGCGATTTTTCTAATGCACATCCATCCATGCCGAGATGTCATATGATTGTTAAATGTTGAGAGGTCGATGTTATGTGTACGCCGATGTACTCCGCCGTACCTCACCCCCTGTAACTTCAGATCTATACTCGATTGAATCTTGATCAGACCAATTTTGACAAACGCAAAACCAAATTTTGACCATCATGTCCTGAACTGAGCACTTCATAGAGTAACCGAAGCCCCAAATCGCCCCGTTTAGTTAATATTACTCGAACCCTTGGTCTGGAATTGACAGATATTAGCACGTCATCAACGGAACTCTTCATTCCTTCGCTAAGCAATTTTCATAATAAAGAAGAATAAGCTAAAGAAACCTTGGCACAGAATTTTATGTGGCGATCAATTTTGCATTAGATTCTTCTCCAAAGAGATTATGAACCATTACCAGCCAGTCACAGAAAGATCATACATGAAGAGTATATAGAATACCTATAGTTCCTTCAAAAAGTATTTGTATCCTTAGGATGGGAAAGAAATTGATACGTATAATATCTGTTTCATAGTTGAACATCATTACCATAAATTTTTATATAAAATAATCTCATCATAGTTTGAACAAATCAAAAAACCATTCTCTGAAGATTCACTGATACATATTGATCAGTTGACTTGGAAAATTTTGAGTCATGTAGTTCTCGACGATTTCTCGTTTAGTGGAAGAAAATCTCAGAATACTAGTAGATTATGTGCATCGTTGCCGAACTTCAATTTGAATCTGTTTCACAAATCAGAAAGATTCATGATTCATTTAGAGTATTGTCCATGATCACGAAGGGGAAATCTTTATGCTCGCTAACGCTACAAGAACCATCAAGAGTTTAAACAGTACATTTCTGCCCTTTTTTCGCACGAATATTTCGGATCTTGAGACTGTTGGATTCCCAAGCGGAGCCAGGGAAACCAGTCTCCAGGCCCAAAATAGCAGCGCATAAATGGTGCAGAAATTTTTTCCATTCTTAGGGTCCCAATCGCTCCTACAGATATCAGTTTTGACCGAGAGTGTCGAAAACAGTTTTCCACTCTTTTTTGAACGATGGAAACTTGTTCAGAGGAATGTATGGGTTTCATAGTCTAGAGTAAAACATTTCCGTATTTCAGAGGTGATCATGAACTATAAATTTGAAAAAAAACAATGGGTTCATCGTAAAATTGACATCCTTGTAAACCATACAATCCCAAGCCATATCATCATCAAAGTGCACAAATCCGTCAATAATTCTAATTCCAACGGTATGTGAGAACTATATTTCACTCAACTGATTCAAAATACTTCAAATATCAGGGTAAAAGAACCTTCAATACGAGTAAGATGTCCCCGACCCTTCTTCATCTGCAGTTCAACAAATACAACGTGAATAAAACTTGATGAGTAAAAACTCAAATTTCTTTTTTTCGTCTAGCAAACTTCATGTAGGCGCGCTGATTGGTGGAAGAGATTTGTGTGTGAGTGAGTCAGGTAGAACGCGATAAAATAATGTTTCTATATATTTTTTGACTGTTTAGAAACTGTTCTTTGATACGTAATCTATGACAAAACTTTTAACTGGATGTTGAACGAGTACACCAGCTTTAATGTGATTTTCTTGACAATCAATACTCATTTCCGTTTCAAATTCTCTATACTGAGAATCAGAATTCCTTAGGAATCACTGGATCGATGTTTTGTTTGATTTGGCTCTACTACATCTATACTGTTATAGATTTGCTGCTGTCTTACTGTTGCTGTCTAATCTTCATTACTCGATTGTTAAACACAATTTATACCTGAGACATATGAAGCTTCTGGATTTGAAATCTCTATTTATTACGACAATAATGTTCCATATCATACATATCAATAACTCATAATACTACATGTAAGTGTCCATTGATACAACAGAATATCTCATCAGAGAGGTTTTATACTTGCTGTATGAGTTTGGCCCACTATTGACCAGCATTATAACTCACACTGAAAATTCGATTTTTCCTTTATGAGTAATGCTCTCGGTAATAATTTCTGCAATGATTCTTGCTTCGGCAGGAGAATTTCCCCACAATTATTCCTCAATAAATACCATCAACTGGCCCAACTTTGGAACATAGCTCTAATCTCGAAACATCCTTGGAACGATTGTCTCGTAAGAGCACGCTAGCACCAGATAGTCTCACAGCTATCTGATCAAAAGACACTATTAAAATGAAAATTTTACTCAATCATAATCGAAAAACTGACATCAATTTTATGTTGTAGCCAGTATAGTGAAAGTAATGCATGGAGAACATTTGTCTTACTCTCTATAAGTGGAAAAAACTAGACCCTGAACCTAACAGATGAATTCCGGACCTTAGTAAAGTCTTACAAGTCATTTTTTAACATGTTCGCGGGGCCCACCGGTGGGTTCCGCCGCACAGTGGGGTGAAACATGGATTTTGGGCCACAAATCGTATCCGCGCAAATTTTTGACCGATTTACTTGATTCAAAAGAGATCGTTTTTGTTTTTCTACCCTCCACCACGTAGCACCGCAATATTCTTGAGTAAAATCATTCCGGAGTCTCGGGAGGGCGTCGAATGATGCCCTATATGCGAGACGAGAGCACGTTACTTTCCTCTGCACTAAACTTTTGTTTCGCAGAGATGATGCTTAATAGAGTGTTCTCCAGATCCCGCAAGTCGTTTTGCACACAAACGGGTAAATGACTCAACATTCAATGCCTGTCCGAGACTTCAGGACGGTTTTGATCGAAATTGTTGCAGTGCCACGTGGCGGAGGGTGGAAAAACGAAGAGAATTTCTTTTGAATGAAGTCAATCGGTCAAGAATTCGTGCGGGTATGGTTTGTGGCCCAAAATCCATGTTTGTGTGCGCCGCACCTGGGGAAAGATCACCGATTTCAACCTCCGCAACGAACGTGTTGATGGGTGTTTCAAAGTTACTATAGTGATGATTGATACAAGTCACTTTTTCATAGGTGTTCCGAAGTTGTCCCGGTATGGAACTTTTTTCACGGAATGGAATTTTTTCATAGAATGAATTTTCCAAGAGCTTCAGACAAGTTCGATTGCCAGCGATGACATACACCAGAACAGCAAAGTTAAGAATTCAAACTGAAAACAACATTGATCAAGTGCACATCCAATGGATCAAATATCTCATACATCTCTAGAACTATATATTCAAATTATCTACCTACTCGCACAATGACAATCATGAAACCTAAAATATAAACCTCATGATAACAAACGAAATACTCGTTCATATTATCAAAATACAATGCATTTGAAACAAAAACACACAGATCTCAGAAACCCAATAGAACCGTATTAAAAAAATTCTTAATGGAGTAATGGATGTTAGAAGCGTGTTGCTTAAATGAACCCTTATACGCACCAAACCCTGATCCATGTGATGCGAAATGTGACATATCGTAATCTTATATGCTCTGGAATATCCCTGCGATGTGGAGTGTTATTATACTGACGTTGATAAAACTATTCATGATATGTTATGTGTCTGTCTCTCCCTAAAGAAGTATTTCTCTATCTGTCGTAAATTTCTGAAGCTTAGTCCCATAATAATTATTTGAATCTACCACGGAAAATCTTGGCAAATAATTCGGACATTGACCAGATCTTAGCAGAAATGCTTCAGTACAAAAACAAGTCCTAAATGCCAATAGTGAGGAGATTCAAATAGTTTAAAACATTCAGAAGAAAAAAACTCACTATTAACCATCAAACAACTATCAAGATGACTGAACTTACACCGCCACGACATGTCTTTCTCTCGATACTCACATGTAAAAATGTCAATACTCCATGGAAACGGTAAGCTATACCTCATCTACCCTTTTTCAATTTTTCTTTGTCTCTGACCTTCTGACTTACTTATTTGTACCTTTTTCTCACACAAATTACGAGGTAAATCATTTAGTCATGTTATAGCTTACTAATTAATAGATTACGATACACGGGTGCAAAAGTTGGGTTCTGTAGCCAGAGTGATACGTTCCGTCCCGAGCCGTAGGCGAGAGTCGGAAAGGTCACGAGGATGCGAAATCCAGGTTCTGCGGCAGAGTATCTTATGCTCTTTCTTTAACAAACTGTGACAGGAAGTGAAAAATCCACACAAAAAAGATACTTCTCCTCATAGTGTGTCAAGAATGAAGTTTTTGCCTCGGTTTTTGCAGTTTCCCAATATTTGGGAGCCTACAAGATTGCAAAAAATAAATTTTCGCACATCGCTTATGAGGTTCCCCGTTTCCGAGTGATTATTATGACCCTCGCCTGCAGCTCGGGGCGGAAATGAATCGCTCAGAAACGAGCTACAATCTCATGAACTCGGTGCGAGATACACTAATTTTTCATTTCTCCGCTTTGAAGTTGACTTGAACACCAATCAGTACAATACTTTTCAAGTTTGATTTACAATCTTGCATGCATTTTGCATTCTATACTCTGAAAGACAACTCAAAGACGAACATAATACACCTTTGGGACAATCTTCGTGCATAAAGAGGCTTCAACTGGTGTGTATTATGATAACTTGCATGAAGTTGTTTGGGCATGAAAATAGATTCAGTGCATGGCTCAATGTACATAATTACAAGTATGTATAGTATTTCTTTTGATGATGTGAATAGTGACGTAAGATAATAGCGCAAATTTTAGTCTTAGATAGATTTAATATACATTTAGAGATCTATTCCTTATTTCATTTCACGATGCTAGTTCAGAATCTTGGACACAGATTTCTTGAAAAATTGTATTGTAATGCTAGAAGCTTTCCTGAAAATTTATGATAAAATCATAAGGGTCCTAAGCCTTTGTTCATGGGTACATTGATGAATCAGTAATGACATGTATACCTTCATGAAAATATCTTAGGAGGATTCTTCTACCAACATCATACACAAGAAACGATACAAAGTTCTTGAAGGGTTAAGCAAAATTTCACCAAAAATTGTTATCGATCCCTTCATAGAATCATAGTCATCAAAAGAACATTCAAAAACTTCAGCATTGTATATTTGCGGTTATTAGGATCCATTTAGGAGAAATAACTTAAATTATGATGATTTGTATCATGTATTAGAAGGAATGTTTCGCCGCAAAAATCAGTATTGCATGACTTGGGAGGTCTGAGGGAAATGCAGAGGAATTTTTTTACCGGAGCTATGTGAAAGTAGGACAAAAGTTTACTCTAGATTCCTCAGGCTCTAGTACTCAAAAATAGCTTATTGTGGGTTCTTTCTAGCTTAATTGTAAAAATAGTATTGCCTCAACTCAACCTTCTGGGAGGTACTAGAACATATTGTCATGATCAGAACTAGGGATTTCCAAAGAACATTTTCGAATCACACTCATTGTTTTCGAATCACACTCATTGTCCTTAGATACACTAAATGTGACATTTGAGAATCTTGGGGAATATTAGAATAACTCAAATCCAGGTTACTCAATTTGAGTGGGTAAGCATTCTAAAATCTTTCGGAAGACCCGCAATTTTACTATTGATTCAAACTGGCAATTTCGGTTCTCATAGAAGCTGCAGCCGACTCAAGTTGAGCGTCATCTTCGTAAAAATACCAAGCTGTGAGTCCACTCTACAGAATTAGCCCGTCACTAAATCTATGAGAAACTACTCTTTAAAACGAGAACTGTGATTGAAATAGAAATCTGGAAGGCCGCACAATATTCGATTCTATTCATGGTTACCCATAATTGCCCTTTTTCGTTTTTCTCAAAAACGACACTACTTTTACACCTTGTACATGCTCACATTATTGTAAATAATGAATAAGTGTGAGCAGAACTTGTCAGTGGTTGGTCCTAGCCAAGATTTAGAGGAGGGGGCTTAGAGGTCATTAAAGTCAGCTCAGGGTCCAAAATATTGTTTCTATAAACACCAGTCCTGATGAAGTTAATCGAGAAATTCTGAAAAAAAAACTCTGAAAAAATTCTAGTCTAGTATTGCTCCTCGTGGCACTGGCAAAAAAACTTCTCACAAATTTTTCTCAGACTCCCCTGTCACGCAATTTGTAAAATAGTCCGAAAATCCCAATACAGACTCAATGTATGTCTCATGTATCTTGATGAATGAGCCAAGAGGTGAAGATTAGAGAAGAACCAAAACTTTTTTTGCATGTTGTTGAGTTTTTGTAACATTAAGAAACGAATTTTCCAAGAAACTGATGGACAAGTAACAATCACAGTATTGCAATCGGCTAAAACTTGAAGAATTTGCTACTCACGAGGAGAACACCAACCTTGTGGGTCTTGGATCTTGACGAAACTTTAGGAATCTTCTCGGTTTGGTGAGAAATGAAAGCACTCAAAAGGATTCCGTCCAATGGGCCTCCTATCCTGAGATACAGTCATGGAGGTTAGCACTGTCAGTATCTTTATACATGTGTCATTTTAACATGGACCTATATGGACAATGCTAATCTCCGTAGCTGTATCTCGGGATAGAGGACCCATTGGACAAAACCCCTCTGGCTACCTTCATTTCTCACCAAAACAAGATGATTCCCTTTTCGTCAAGATCCAGGACCCACAAGGTTGGTGTTCTTCTTGTCAGTTAGATTTCCTGACATGAATGAGACCAACTAGCTAGTAACCTCAGTGTTTGTTCTCAAAAAACTGGAAGCCAAAGAAAAAAAAAGAATAAGCTTTGATACACTCGTCCATCAGACTCGTGATTTTGGCTATTCGACATCTAAGTTCTAAAAACATTATTTTCAGCCAACGCCGTCGGAGGGGACGAAGCAAAGTGAGCAAAATAGGACGCGTAATGATAAATCGAAAGAAGAGATGCGGAGAAACATTTTTTTCCTAATAAGACTCATACAATTAATGCACGAGAAAAAAATCTATTTCCGAAAAAAAGATTCGGTCCAGCGATGATTCGTTGCTGCTTTGCAATGTAAATAAGAGTGGGAATGCCATTTGTTCATTTATAAATTATCATATAAACATCAAATTGTTGTATTTGTTAAGATACTCAAACTCATCTTATTGCATGAGTTATTGCGAGTGTGAACTGCTATGGAGATGTACTTCGTATATTATATTCATCCGAAATATATTGTAGGAATCACAAAAATTCATATGACTAATGCGCCAAGTATAAGAGTAAATTTTTCCTCCAAATAATGGGTCTCCCAATAGTTATTTAGTTTTTTTTCGCAAACGAGAGCCATGTTTGTGGTGTTATATAACTTAAATAGAATGCAATGAATCGTCCGCTGCCGGTTCTGCAAAACGAAGCATGTACCATAAAAAAGAAATTATGGAAAAAGTGATTGTATAACCCCATAATTAAGTCTTTGAGGAATTAATTAACCTAACGATGTTATAAATATATACATACATGTTGAACATTATTAAATATGATAAATGAAATTAATCTTGATTGAAATCCTCGATAAGAAGGCGAATATGATTGATTGACGAAAATATTTGTCTAGTTCATTTTAAATGAGTGAATGACACATTATGCTTTTTTATGTAATTTATTGCCAAACGAAAATTTTTTCGTCCGATTCTGTAGACTGATTGCTGCAAGTAAGCTCGAAAAATCACACATCTAATTGGAATAATTATGATAATATCATTCCTAAAAAAATTGAATAAATGGGTGAAATTGGATCGATCATTTCACTATATGATAAGATTGTGAAAGATACAAATCGTTGAAAACAATCAAAGCTTACAATTTGCATTCTTCAACTTTGTCGTTCGAGAATAATTTCTGCGGCGTCGTAATGAATTCAAGTTTGAATACGTGAAAGGAATGAGTAGTCTTCTCTGTTGAATCACGAAAATGATAAAGTGCTTCAAGATCAATCAATCAAGAGTTAGGATTTTGACGTCTTTGGCGTATGAAAAAATTAAGTCTCGGATTCACACTCAGTTCTAAAACAGTCAAGTAGCACTATAATTTTATGAAATCGTCGATCAAGTGACACAAATCACAGAGATATTGGTAATCAACAATTGATTCATCAATTTGGGAGAAGCACTCGATATGTGAATTTAATTCTCAAATATGTATGTCTTTCTTTGCTATGCATTCATGTGCAAGACTTATGATGAAAATGATTTTCCCATTCTTTTCGGCGAGAGTGAATGAGAAAGTTGAAAAGACTTTCTAAATCCAGTATAAATAAAGAATGTGAACATTTCAAAAATATTTTCATGTGCTATTTCGAACTGACCCAATCAAAATTTCATCATGAATTGTTTATTTGTTACCTCAAAAAGTTCACAGTGGGAATCTAAGTAACCTGTAAGTTGTAACATACTGAATTTCGATTGATAAATTAGAAAACTGATTAGTCTATATCGAGCGAAAAGAAGAGTAATTTCGGTAGAAAAATCACCAAATTTTCGAGAAATTGTGCAATGCTCTGATCTGTTTAGACTCATTTTTTTGGTTCTGTTTTCTGTATCAACGCAGGAATAGCGAATTCAGTGATTCTATCCAACAAAAAAGTGACGTAGTTCCTGACTACAGAATTATTTTTTCATTTAATTTCTTCTTTCCTGCACAGTTAAATTTGAAATATTGTGGTTATCATCTTGGAAATAGGATTTGCCAGAGTGGAATTGCACGGTGGATTAGTCTAGAAAAAAAATTGGTAAGGAAAAATCTACCTAGTATTTCTTACTGAGCATGACAAAAATCCTAAAGATTTTTTCAATAATCTTTTCATGCATGTCTATTTCTTATATTTCTTCTATTAAAATCTATTTTTCTGATATTTTTGAAGCATCATTTTGAAAATGTATAGGAATATCATCTCAAATTCTTTGGCATCATGTAACATGGCAAAGTATGTGGGAAAAAACTTAAGGACAGCTAAGTGGTGGATTACGTATTCATGATGATGTGATTATCATCCGATGGTTGTAACGCATATTTGAAACGACACAAAAATGTTTCCGAATTGAATTGAGAAGCGCTCTCACCATCTTCTATGATTTTTGATCAAGTTATGAATAATTCAAGACAGTAACCAATAATACAACAAATATCAAATTTATAACACGACAGACACATGACATAAGAAACATGTAATAGTCTTATTATACTCTGTTATCCATCAGAACTGGTGGTGATATTAT
Source organism: Eretmocerus hayati (assembly GCA_029851415.1). NCBI lineage: Eukaryota > Metazoa > Arthropoda > Insecta > Hymenoptera > Aphelinidae > Eretmocerus > Eretmocerus hayati. The sequence goes on from CM056742.1 coordinate 140,000,209, forward strand.
ATATTGATGACGAAAGATAGCATCAGTTTGTGATAGAAAATTTGATGAAAGTAGGCAAAATCACCATGCGAATATCTGAATTGTATTTTCCGATTGTCAATATCTCAGGTGAAATCCACTAGTCATTTTGTCAAAAAAAAAAAAAAAAAAAAACAAGCATATCGGGATAACTCCACTATTTTTAGTATACCATAGCTTGCAATTTTTTTCAAGATCGAATGTATACGTGGCTCATCTTGATGATTGTATTTCTCATGAGAGCAAAAATTCTCAGGGTTGTAAGCGGACAAAATAATTTCTCGAGAATTTTCGAATGATGTCGCATGAGTCTGGTTATTGTGACTCTTGGCACATACATGGAGAAAGAGAAATTATATTCTATACTGCAGACACGCTTTTCTTAATTAGATCATGCTCAAAATGCTACTCAGAGATTATTTACAACATTGAGAAAAGCTAATTCTCTGACGCTGATTGCTAATAGGATTGGGGTACATATTTCCCAATCCATTCTTCCTAATGACTGATTTTCCCAAAATAGATGCTCCCAATTTTTGACTTTTCCAAACCCTGTTTTACAAACAGTTTTTTTTTCAAGGCGAAATTTTTGCAAAAATAATCTGAGCTGCCGGAGCTTCAGGATGATGCTCAGCCCTACCTTCAATTCTGTTCTTCAATTTCAAAGCTTCTTTCTCTTCGCGGTTCGGGGCATGGTTGAAGTGCGGCGATTCTTCTGGCCCTCTGTACAGAGGGATAGTTTCATGTTCCGCCTTCGATGTGATTGCGCGGGCACTGCACTGGCCTCTCAAATGGCAATTCCAATAAATTCTTCGAGCTGGTTTTGACTTAAAATAATACAAGTACCCGTCGACGTGCAGGATCGATTTTGTTTGGGCTTGAATAACTCCTATAACTGATTCTGCTGCAGCCATCGTTCACGAAAATTGAGATTATATTTAGAGCATGAAACAAGAGTTTAGAGCACAAAACGCAATGAACTAGACGACAGCACACGGAAATTTTGAGGTACTGAGACCCAAAAGGAGTCAGATTGAATAAACAATGGGGTGTGCAATGACGTTGTCGCAAATGATGAGCTGAAGCTGTATAAGCAGCAGACGTTTTTGTGATTTTGGGTGGTTTGAAATGAGTCTGATTGGAAAATATATCTTCTGGAAATAAATATGGTTTGGAAACAATGAAATTGGGAAAAATGTCCAATTGGGAACAGAAAATTTTGGGAAAAACAGATTGGAGAAAATGGTTTGGGAATTTTGACCCCCAACGGCTAATAGCACGAGACACTAAGGTTCAAGAGAAAATCCTTATCAGGGAAACTATTCATCAGCATTTAGTATTTTTAAGATTCACATTCACTGACAGATCATTATCCATTCCTCGATACTGATACAAAATTCTTATCGAGACGTTACCAAACTGATCTCATTTCTAACGAACACCTCACGGGCATTTATAATTTTTCGTTTCATTTCCAACGTTCTATGATCTAAATCACCTTTAAGATGATTCTATCAAGTCACTCTCTACATCTCTGAATAATCTATGACCCCCCTGAAAATCATAATTTTCTTCCAAGTTTCAGATGTGTGTTAAAAAATTTCACGTGTTAAAATTGTTTATCTCATTCAACATGATTAATCTATAGAGAATAATTTTTAATAATTTCTTTCTTCACAGCAAAATTCATGCCAGATCAACCACCTCAACAGCCAATGTACTACGCGCCACCACCACTACCCCCTCCAGGTCCAGCACCAGCGGCTGGTGCTGCTGCAACTGGTGCAAAAACAGCACCTGCTGCATTCGTTGGTCCATCGAGTTTGGTGCTCTAGATTCTCAGAATCTAAATCAAGAAAAAATCCTATTTCGAAATAATGTCTTTCGATCGTTGATTGTTTTTTTTCTTCCTCTACTTTTCTGGCTCTAATTTTTTCAAAGTAATCATCAGATGATAGATTGGAGTGAAGAGTCAAGGCATATCTACTGATCATTGTGTCTTGTGACTGTGTATAAAAATCCTACAAATGATTATTTCATGAGAAAGTTGAATCGTCACGAGATGGTATATTTTAAAAACCTCGTGAATATGAGGAAGGAGAATCAATTTTGTTTTAGATGGTCAAACTTTCTATGAAGAGACATTTAATATTTCAAGCCTACGCTTCCAAAATTCTGCTTGTTCAATTAGATTTGAGAATTAGTAGTGCTTGAAAAATATTCATCGAGTCAGATGAAAATTGTTTTATGCAATCAGAAAAAAATGATAACTTTTTGTGGTGAGCCCCGCCTATAATTTTGTGCCATTCTAATTGAACAATTTCGGCTTTTTATAGGTTTTTGTCCATGAGAATGGACTCAGAATGAAGAAATTATTATGTATCCATCTCAGAGAACGTCTTATTGATGTTCATCTTATGTGGACCTAAATTCAACAAACGCAGCAGAAAATATTTTGAAAATATCAGAACTGTACCTATGTACGTAATTGTTTTTGAGGCATGAAACAATGCTGAATTATTTTTTCGAATATGAATTCTTCAATTTAGCCGCTGCTCAACATCGCGTTTTATGTACATTACTCAGAAGAAATTTTACACACATCAGCACGTAGTGCGATATAATATTGACCGAAAATCCCAATAGTGATATATGAACATCCAAACTCTATTTGTTTTAAATAAAGGATCAACACCTGGATGAACGAATTACGGAAATCAAATCAAGTATACCACGTGATTTTTCTCAGTAAAATCTATAACCTCTATTGAAAGAGACCTAACAAATCACAAACTGAAGGTACACATACGATAGGCCATAATTCATGAGATGTCACTTAGTTATAACAATTTCATTTATCTTTACTAGATATCAAATTTTTTGCAATTTCGATTTTGAGAAAGTATTGTATGCAGGTCATATATATCTTGCGTACATCTTGTGTCAAGTTGATCATGATGATTGAATCCAAGAATCAGAGCATCGAGTGTCTTATATCAAACGATAGAATTCGTCCAAGATTCACTCGTGGAATGGCGAATAGTATGTTTATGAAATTTTAATGGTTCAGTCAAACAAATCAAGATTGTTCATTCAAAGATATTTGCTATTTGCACTCTGAGATTTGGAGCTTATGAATCCTAGAATGCTAAGAAGTACATACATGCAGGATTATAAAAAATTTTCCAAGCAAATTCGAAATTATTAAGGCACTTGTCTTTCAATTCGAGATATTAAATGCAACCAAAAAATTCACACTCTCAATAACTGTTGCGGCAATTTTTCAGGAAACATTCCCTTTTTCCGTAGAAAATTTCGCAAGAATCCCAGTACACAATCTTCGTCTTCGTAGAGTTCTGGACGAGAAGGAAAGTTAGCTGAGTGCATCTGAATACTTACCGATTTTCGTTTCGCTCTTAGTGATTTTGAGATCGCTAAAAAGTTTCCGACCTATTTTGCAATTAGTTCTAGATCAGTTCACTTATATTACTCATTTGAGATACAAATGTATGTAAATAGTATTTATTATGATTGTATCAAAAACCATGAAAGCTTACTGCAAATTAAAATGAAGTTCCAACTTCACATTCATTTTAAAAAAAGTGTATGGAACAATGGTATTTGGGTACTTAAATGATCGATGTTCCCAGAGAACTTGAACATCAAGAAATTTGATCGATGACCATCTGATAAATTGCTAATTATCACAATATTAAAGGAAATGAACAAGTCTCAAAAATTTCAGAAATCTACACTCCTCGAATCGCGAATAAAGTATTATCGATGTTTCATGACATTAAATTGTTTGTTGCAACATCAATGACGATATGTATTTCAGACAGTTGAAAAACTATCAAGGCAATCTTAGGCTAATACCGAGATTATCAAATTATGAAGATATAAGAATTGTAACGTCTGGATTGTCCTGCTTTCAATAAAAATATGTAAAGAGCATTCCTTATAGGCCTATACGTGTGTAAGAAGATAGAATCATAATCTAACGAAAGAAAAAAAAAACGAATGGTGAAAGGTGAGGATGTGCTGAATATTATTAGCATTACTGTTATCTTCGAGCAAAATTAATAGTTTATGAAGAAGAATATCAATTTTAACACCGTCGAAAAAATTTTTTCTCTCTCGAAGGATCATTACAGCAGGAAAATTGAGAGCTGCCTGTGAATGATTATTGGATACGGATACGCAAATAAATATAATGACAGAATTTTGGGGAATTTTCATTGTTTGACCTTGCCACTCCACCAAGGTGATCCAAAAAATTTTCTCACCAGCTTTGGAGTTTCATAGCTTTTCATAGATTAACAATCCGATGGAATTTAACATATACTTTTTTAGGATATGAATTTCAACATCGAACATCGAACACGAAACTTTTCAGTTTATAGTAGAATTGACAGGATTAAACGACGATTGTAGAGTTGGCAGTAGATCTTATGCATTTAAGGGAGTAAGCTCGATAGAAGATCCACCGATCAGATTTTGATCAAACTTGGCAGAGAGGTGTATTTGCGTGTCAATTGAACACAGTCAAAATTTCACGAGCATTCGCTACCCCTGAGTCAAACCATCAGCATAAACATTTTTAGAGGTTATACACGCTGTCTTACGGGGCACCGCGATGATTATTAGACTATAAAAGACTGACCGATCAGTTTTTGCTCAAGTCTTGCTCACTTATAGATCTTAATACAAAAAACGTGCTCCAGCTTTTTTTCAAGCTTTGGTTAGCTTGGAAAAAAGTTTTGATTAATTTTCAGCGTGAAGTCACGAATAAGTCACAATTAAGACAAATTCGCCCATAATCAGGGATTGATATTTCATGATTCGTGAGTCGGATGCTTATGCAAGTTTATGTGAGGGTGTATTGAGATCTGATTAACACATAAGACACACTTGTAGGCAAATTTGTGGAAGTTGAAAAAAGTCGATTCATTTGACTCACGCGGTACCGAGGTTACTCCCTTAAGCACGCTAAAAACAGTTTGGTTAAACTAGCAAATTTTCCTGCTCGACTAGCGATTTTCTGCTGCTGTTTTCGGACAGCGAAAATAATTTGCTGTCGTAACTAGATCTCAACCCACTGGGACCCAGCAAATCATGGCAATGTTATTGAATTTGATTCGAAGAACATGAGGTGAAGGATCGCTTATGGATGGCCACATGCAATTGTATTTAAACGGTGACATACCACCATTGGTTAAAATGAGTAAACTCACCTTCTAAATCCTCAATTAATTGTGGAGGGTGGGTGATTTGGGTGTAAACAATGACAAGAGGTTATACTTAATTTGTTTGCGAATTAGCCACATCAACTAAACATGAAGCTCGCCCAGCACGCAACTTGTGCTGTTTTACCAATTGCGAGTCGCTGCGACACCAAAATTTTTTGCAGCGCAGATGGTGTAGCTGTTTTTGCAAAATAATTTGCTAACTGAACTCAAAAATGTTTCTAGATTTGCAGAACGTCTTCTAGCAAAATCTGTTTGCTGATTTATCGAAGCAAACTGTGCCTGATTTGGCAGCAGAAATAGCAAGACCAGATAAAAATATTGTTGGATAAGCGAGGATCCTCACACCAAATTCTGTTTTGCTGTCGGAGCTCGATCTTTTTTTAGCGTGAGTGCATGACATTCAGCTGTGCTCAATATATTTTTGTGAATAAGAGTAGTTTCTTTAGTCAAGTGCGCGCACGCTTGTTTCCTCTTGGGGAACGCATTGAATAGTATTTGTGTTTAGGATAAAAAAAAAGCTCAAAGGAATGTAATCTCAGAAAATATCAATATTACCTGCAAAAGTTTCAAATCCTTGCAAATATGAAAGATTTGTACTAATTTTCCTCCAAACATCAGTCAATGATGTGGTCCATCACGAGGTCCATCAGTATTCCTAAAAACTCAGAGATAATATTTTTCAATTCCATTCGAGGGGATAGAGTTGATACAATCCACATTTCAAGAGCCTCTTGTCCAGTCCAACACATAAGACATACTACAGAACTAAAATCACAGCTATAATCTTTTGCTTCTCTCGGAAATTAATGATGCATTCGTCATAACCAGAACAAAATGAAAATTTTCTTTCCACTATTTCATCTCTGCCGAAGGTGTTGGTCATCCACGCCCCACATTGCATGGCTTCCATCGCCCGTTCGTTTTACTCGGTTCTCTATCATATCCTTTGATACAGTTTTGAGATCATAGGCCCAGCCAATTTTCGCAAAAAAATCAATAAAAGCCGTGGAAAAATTATACTTGTGATCTCCGAGTTCAGCTGCTTTGTAATCCCAAGGAAAAGTATGATGATAGTTGTGCCATCCTTCACCGGTAGCCACTATTGAAACGAATTTATTCTCCGATGGATTCATGAACCTGCAAATTAATATTTCATATTGAGGACAGAAAGTCTTATTTAACCCGGGAGGAGGCGCGCGTGTGTCCAAAAGACCGACTTTTTTTGAGTTTCGAGAGGTTAGATATAAGCTTTTTCACCAATCATTCTGGCAAATTAGATGAACTATGTCGACGTTATCACCAAACTGTTTGAACAGTTTTGAGGCATTCAGAGCCATCCTGCAGTTTCCGGGGATTTCATCAAAATAGAGTCGGTCGAAATGACAGTCGCGCGCCTCCTCACGTTACGGTAGTTTCCTCAGGCCCTCATTCATGAGATGGGATATGGATAAATTCTTCAAAACTGAACGCAAACCAGGGAAAAACATGAGAACTAATTATTGTTACCATTGTTTTTTCAACAGTAGTAAGACGCAGAAATTTGTTTGGTATGTTGAAAATAAATTTTCAATAGACGGGTCTCTCTCGTGTATTGTAGTGGGACCGACGGTCAAATTAATGCATAGTAATTTCCTTTGCAAATAAATCTTCAACGCATGAAAATGATCTAGAAATTGTAATGCGTATCAAATGGATGACTATAAACTTGATGTTGTAAGTATTTTCGGGATTTCGTTATTATCCAAAAATATATAATCACTGATTACAAACGTCGGTCAAAATGACCGACGCGCGCCTACTAACGTTAGTCCGTTTGACGCGCCTATAGTATACCCCGGGTTAATTTTCACTAGTGGTTTATCGTACTGTTTGAGATGATCATGAACATTTGACAAAAAAGTACTGAAGAGTCCGTTATGGCATATCCTTGGTCCTATGTATCTATCTACTTTCCACCATGCTGTGTATCTACAACATCATGTGTGAGTGAAAAACGTGGAGACAAAGTCGTATATCAAAATTGCAAATGATTTTTGTACTCGCGCAAAGATAATAGTATTTTTCGATACGAGGGTGGGAAGTTTGGTTCAACTTCCCAAGTGATTGTTTTTGACCCGATCCTTGTTGAGGGTCCAAAGCATTACGATAAAAGCAAAAACTTCCACGCGCGAGTGCCGAAAAATGAGATCTACCGTGCGTAAAGCACGTGCTTTACGCACGATAGACGTCGTACGAAATAGTATTTTTCGATTCGAGGAAGGGAAGTTTGGTTTTGCTTTTCGAGTGATTGTTTTCGGCCCGAGCCCTGGCGAGGGTCGAAATTAGCACGAGTAAAGCAAAAAAACTTCACGCCCGAGTATCGAAATTGACGAGGTCACAATCGGCTCGTGTCAAGAGTGTCCGTGCAGGACACGGTGCCGATGGCCGTCAAGAGGATGTGGATGGTGGTGGGTGAGGTGCACAGAAATGACACAATCGAATACACTAAGTGACGTAGTGCCGACGCGCACATGCACACACACACACACACGCACAGTCAGTTGTTCACAACACGATTGTTTGAGTCTGATTCCAATAACGCGGCGCGATCTCGAACAGGACACACGCGGTAGCGTGACCCGACTCGGCCAGGAGGCCGGTTCAGATGCAATGAGCTCCGATGAAACGAGGTGCCTGGAGACAAGTGACGTGGAGGTTGCGTCGGCGCGATTCGCCGTGAACGGACTGATCCTACTTGAAGGTTTGCGCGGACTTATATAGCCAAGCGTAGAAACGGTGATTCTCCCGTTTCTCCGTAGTTTTGAGGAATGGCCGTTTCTCCGTTCCTACACGAAATGATTCCGGTAGAACGGCCGTTTTACCGGTTCTACATGATCAACATCTGCGTAGAAACGGCGTTTCTTCCGAGTCTACTATTGTGCTCCTAAATTTATGACAGAAAGAAAAGGCATTTTCGACGTTTCTACTATTGTCGTTGGAATTTACGATTTGAGAAAAGGCGGATTCGGCGTTTCTACTTTTGTGTGTTCCAATTCACAATTGAGAAAAGGTAAAACCGGTGAGTCTACAAGTAGAGTCGGCGGTTTCGCCGTTTTACATTTCTGTCGAGTTTTGGGAAAATGGATACGAACTTGAATTAAGAATAAGTGTGCGGATAGCGCGCACGTCAAAGCGCCTGGAAGTTCGATGACATTTTCACGATATCTCACTCATACCGCATCGGCAACACGTCACGTTTATTACTCTAATGATTACATGACATATAAAAATGGTGGCCAACCAATCAAAATAACAGAATCATGATCTAATGAAGGAATTGAGTATTCGATGATATACACTGAGGAAAATACGTAAAACTAACACTATCGATGACATACACTGATGTCTTCGGCTCACTGGCCGGCTTCAGTCGTTCTTGAGGAAAATACGTAAAACTAACACTATCGATGACATCCACTGAGAAACATACGTAAAACTAACACTATCGATGCATCGTAATATTCTTGCAATCCTTGATGTCTTCGGCTCACTGGCCGGCTTCAGTCGTTCTTGCGTTCTCGAAGATTGTACCTTGTCGTGCGAGGAGGATAAGCGAGCTTCCGCTCGACAGCTGCTCGGGTGGCCTCTAGCAAAGTGGGGCGGCCTCGTCGTCGTTTCCATGACGGACGGTCGTTGGCGGATCCAAAAGGATCCGGCGTGGTCGGGAATCCACCTGCGACCAATTGCGAGTGGACCACTTGAGGGTCTGCTCCTGAGGTAGCGCTAGCGCATGCGGACAGTGTCGGGTGCTGTCGCGCTGAGCGATTCGATGACTCCGAGGTCACTTCAGGAGGAGTGATCACGGGCGATGCGCCTGAGGGCAGCACTGGCTGCCACGCTGGCGGTGCGGGGCGATGTAGCGTTGGCCGAGGAGAAGTGCAGGCGTCCCTGACTTCGTCCCCCGATGCAACAGGTCTCGAGTGCGCTTTCTTGACCTGCGACACGTGGAGTTTGATTGGAGCGCTGTCCGGTCGAGCAACCGTCAACACTTGAGGCGAATGAAGGCATATAACTTGATACGGGCCCTCCCATTTCGGGGCAAGGCTGGCGTTGAAATCGTCTGCCGCTTTGGACATATGATGAGATTGAACGTACACCCAATCACCTGCCGTGAAGGGCTTGTTCGGTGGATGCGTTGGTACGTCACCAGTGCGGGCCTGTTGATTCCGCCTGGCTCCGTCGTACCTCTCCTCTGTTTCGAGGTTTGCGGTCGGATTCGGCTCTCCTGGACGGGCGAGGTTCCGACCGAGCAGCAGCTCTGCTGGGCTGTATCCGGTTGACGTGTTCTGGCGGCGGCGCAAGTTGAAAAGGATGCTGGATAGGTGCAAAACCCAATCCCGGTGGTGGCGTTCTTCACGCAGTCTCAGCCGCAGACCTTTTTTGATGTCCTGGTTCCTCCTCTCAGTAGGGTTTGCTCTCGGCATGTAGGCTGGCGTGGTCCATTGTTCCGCTTGCCAACGAGAACAGTAACGATGCCACGCGACGCTCTTGAATTGGGGAGCATTGTCCGCCAGTACCGCAGCAGGGTACCCCCAGCGGTGGAATATTTCCGACTCCAAAATTCGGGCAATCGCCCCGGTCGTGGCGGTCGCTATGGGGAATGCCTCCGCCCATCTGGAGAACAAATCGGTGACAACCAGGATATACCTTTTCCCTCGTGGTGAGCGTGGATAAGGTCCCATCAGGTCCAGTGCGACGTGTTCCCACGGTCTTCGTGGTTGGCGGGCGGTTAGCGTTCCGTGAGTCGTTGGTCGTGACGCCTTCGTTTCGTTGCATGCCTGGCAGTTTCGGACATATTGCCGAACGTCATTTCTCAATCCGAGCCAATAGTAATTGGCGCGTATGGCGCGGAGAGTCTCGGCGGCTCCCGGATGACCGGCATGGTCGTGATCATGGTGATAGTACATCACCTCGTGTCGCATGTTTTCTGGAACATAAATTCGTGGATGATCTATGTCTCGAATGTACATGAGATACCCCGATTGTCGCGTCCACTCTGGCCCCTGAGGCAAGCTGGCGGCGTCGTCTTGGGCTTGAGCGATCCGCTCTCCCAACTCTGGAGTATCCACGTGGGCGATGAGGATCTCGTCGTCCCGGTTCATCGAGCAAGGTGGCGATAGGGCATCGTAGTCCTCGTCGTGCTCCGTGAACTTCTCATTCCCCGGGAAGCGTGAGAGTGCGTCAGGCAGGTCATTCAGCTTCCCCGGGACGTGCTCGATGTCGAACGAGAAACGGGACAGGAACATGGCCCAGCGGGTCAGTTTTCCGCGTTCGTCTTGGACTCGGTCCAGCCAAGTCAACGCCTTGTTGTCAGTCCTGAGTGTGAAGCATGCGTCCTCGAGCAGGTGCTTGTATTTCCGGAGAGCCCACACTACCGCTAAGCATTCCTTCTCGTTCGAGTGGTACGCCTTCTCCGCGGGGGTGAATTTGGCCGAAGCATATGAGATCACCTGTCTTTCGCCGTCTGGACCCGCGTGGTACAGCACTGCGCCCATACCGGAGTCGCAGGCGTCAGTCTGCAGGTAGAGGTGCTCACCCGTCCTAGGTCGGTGGAGTATCAGCGGCCGCCGGAACTCTTGTTTCAGGCGATCCATGGATTCTTGTGCCTCCTTGGTCCATTTCCAACCCTTCCCTTGTTTGAGAAGGTCGGTCATGGGTAGAGCAATTGCCGCGTAGTTTGGCACGTACTCGCGTAACCAACCGCAGATGCCCAGGAACTTCTGGAGTTCCTTTTTGTTCTTCGGTGGTGTTGCTGCTTGCACAGCTTGGACGTGCTCCTGTTTGGCGACGTTGTGGTCCGCCGTGATGACGTGACCCAGGTACTCCAGCTCGAGCATGCCAAACTTGCATTTGGGCAAGCCGCAGGCTAGACCGTACAACGACAATCGTTCCAGGACGAGGGCTAGGTGTACCAAATGTTCTTCCCACGAATTTGAGAATACAATTATATCGTCCTGGAAGTTCAAACAACATACCCCTACGAGTCCGAGAAGTACCTCCTTCCCAATCAGTTGATTGCAGGTGCGGCCTGAGTTCTTCAGTCCGAAAGCTGCCACTTGGAATACGTATTGACCGCCATCCGGAGTACAGAAGGCCGTGTACTTCTTCGAGGATTCCGTAAGAGGAATCTGCCAGTAGCATTTGCGCAAGTCAATCGTAGAATAGATCTTGGCTCCTCCGATTTCCTTCAGGACTTCGTGAATAACCGGGTTAGGCTGGGCAGCATCTTCGGTGATGTCATTGATTCGCCTGAAGTCCACGCAGAATCGGTCGGATCCATCATGCTTCTTTACCAACACGATCGGCGAACTGTACGGGGAAGAGGCTGCTTCGATGACTCCATCGGCCAGCATGTCCTTGACGTGTTGACTGATGGCGCGTTTCTTCTCCGCCGAGTACCTGTATTGAGGCACCTTGAACGGTTTGTGTGGCTTAGCTTGGATGTGGTGCTTCATGAACGGTGTCCGGGGCAATGGTCCGCTGTCGTCAAAGATGAGCGCATTGTGCATGATTGTGGCTCGGAGTCGAGTCTCGTATTCCGCTGGAAAACCATGGTGCACGTTCTCCCAAATCCTCTGCTGGAGCTGGGCCGTTGGCTCTGGTCGGGTACGGCCCAGGAATATCCGTTGGCGCTTTTTAGTCCCGACGTAGAGACAATCCAGAGCGTGATCGTGCACGGCGTTGACCTCCTTGAGCCATCGACGGCCGAGAATCGCCTGGGCCCGTAATTGCTCCGCAACCAGAAACGTGGTCCGTGACGTGTCGTCTTTCACGGTGACGTCGAGTTCGCATGTCCCGGTGACCCTCATTTCGGCTCCGGCCTTCGCAAGTTTCGCGTTGCATACCTTGCTGTGGATGTGTGTGGATTCCGGGATCAGCGCCGGGACGATGAAGTTGTCCGAAGCCGCTGAGTCTATCAAGGCGTGCACTTGCTTACCTCCGATAGTGACCTGAAGCGTGTTCACCAGCAAGCCGGTCACATCGGCTGCTGCGACGCTTATTGCGGGGTTACGTTCGTTGTGGCAGCGGTTCCCGCGATATCCGCCGCCCTGCGCCAGTTTTCCGCCTGCGGCGCGCGTTGAGGCCGTTGCGGACAGTTCCGGTTCCAATGATAGTCCGGGCAGTAATCGCATTTGGGGAGTCGTTCGTCGCCTACCGTCTTGAACTCGAGGCCGCGGCGTGGCTTGTCCATAGCAGCGGTGATCACCTTTGCCGGTGCGGCTGGAGCAGCCAGCGGACCCATCGTTTTCTTCCCCAGGGTGACTCGATCCGCCTCTTCGTCGCGTTCGACTTCCGTGGCTCTGATGAGCAGTTCCCCGACAGTAGACGGCGGGTTACCGCGGAGGTGGCGGCGCAGAGATGCTCGCAGTGCTTCCATGATGAGACCCACCAACTCCTCATCCGTAGCGTCGGGAAGGAGTCGGCGCGCCAGGAGCTGTCTCTTCTCGATGAAAACTCCTACGGCTTCTCGATCCCCTTGGGATTGGCCGTATAATTTCGCTTTGAGGTGAAGTTTTACCTGTGGTGAGTCGAAGCGAGCGAGGAGCAGTTCCTTGAATTTGGGCCACTCCACCGACAGGCTCTTATAGCAGCTCCACCATTTAGACGCGTCGTCCTTTAATGCCTTCTCGGCAAGTTGGACCTTGAATCCATCGTCGGTTCCAAGGCGTTGGAAATAATCCTCGCAGTTGCGGATGAACTTTGCCGGATCTTCGTGCTCCGCGCCTGTGAAATCTGGTGGTCCGTTCGGAGTGCCAGCCAGACGGCGGAACATGTTCTGGAGCTGCTCCATGGTGACGTCCAGGAGTTGCTCCGATTCGTCTTGCTCACCTTGCGCCCGGTGCTCCGGGTTCTCTGACGGAAGTGCGGGCTGGACCGCGTCGGTCGGTCTGCTCTGCTCACCGTCGGGGATACGTGGCGAGCTTCGGTTATTCTCCGATCCGGAAGCGCTCGGGGAAGGTGGGTGAGAGTTTTCGCCCTCGCCCGGTGCACTCCCTTCAAGGGATTGTGTAGCGGCACCGAGTGAAAGCCGGCGCTGCTGCTGGCGCGTCACTCGAGGATGACGTTCCAGGGAGACGGTTCGTCGATTTTGCTGTTGGGCGCCACTGGGTGTTTCAGTACTCCCAGAAGTACGACCAGCCCCCTGTCGAAGAATTCTGGTAGGCGGGGGAGTGTGCTGCAGGCTGCTCATTGGGTCATGGTTCCTCGCATCTTCCAACGCTGACCGAGGATTTTTGTCCTCGTGGCCCCACGTTGGGCGCCAATTGACGAGGTCACAATCGGCTCGTGTCAAGAGTGTCCGTGCAGGACACGGTGCCGATGGCCGTCAAGAGGATGTGGATGGTGGTGGGTGAGGTGCACAGAAATGACACAATCGAATACACTAAGTGACGTAGTGCCGACGCGCACATGCACACACACACACACACGCACAGTCAGTTGTTCACAACACGATTGTTTGAGTCTGATTCCAATAACGCGGCGCGATCTCGAACAGGACACACGCGGTAGCGTGACCCGACTCGGCCAGGAGGCCGGTTCAGATGCAATGAGCTCCGATGAAACGAGGTGCCTGGAGACAAGTGACGTGGAGGTTGCGTCGGCGCGATTCGCCGTGAACGGACTGATCCTACTTGAAGGTTTGCGCGGACTTATATAGCCAAGCGTAGAAACGGTGATTCTCCCGTTTCTCCGTAGTTTTGAGGAATGGCCGTTTCTCCGTTCCTACACGAAATGATTCCGGTAGAACGGCCGTTTTACCGGTTCTACATGATCAACATCTGCGTAGAAACGGCGTTTCTTCCGAGTCTACTATTGTGCTCCTAAATTTATGACAGAAAGAAAAGGCATTTTCGACGTTTCTACTATTGTCGTTGGAATTTACGATTTGAGAAAAGGCGGATTTGGCGTTTCTACTTTTGTGTGTTCCAATTCACAATTGAGAAAAGGTAAAACCGGTGAGTCTACAAGTAGAGTCGGCGGTTTCGCCGTTTTACATTTCTGTCGAGTTTTGGGAAAATGGATACGAACTTGAATTAAGAATAAGTGTGCGGATAGCGCGCACGTCAAAATACGTTTTTCGATCGACTGGGCGTAAAGGAAACGAAAACTACCGTGCGTAAAGCAGTGCTTTACGCACAGTCGATCGAAAAACGTATTTCGTGCCAAACGCTTTTTACTGGAATATGATCGATTTTGCAATTATACTATGTACATTCATTGACAGAGATATTAGTCCTCTACGGCTGATCTCAAGATCTTTCATATCTATTAGTCAAGCTTTTGACGACGATTCCAAGCTCCAAATTTCTGTTCCTCTTCCGTTCTCGGTGGAATCTCAAATCCATTTACAGTACTCGCTCGCTCTGGTACGATGATAACCATTCTGGTTCGGATCACATTAATTTGTTGATTCTCTAATCAAACAACGACTCAAACAACCACGGCGGTGCTGGACCCAGAACTCCAAATCTCTTTCACTCATTTTTGGATAGTCAAACAAATCACAACGTGATTTGTCATCATTCATGACGATTCCATAACTGCCTCACAACCTCAGATGTTTTGCCACATCGTTCTCTCGCATAATTTACCCTTCGAATTTAACGAATCATATCAATACCTATCGTATGGTTTATTTCCATACAGATGCGCAGCAGAGTTAATGAGCCACGTTGAATTTAGAATTATGATGAATCGAAGTACAGTTGCAACGTGGTAAGCATTCATCCAAGTTTCTTGCCAAAAATATACTGGTATGGTCGTTGGTATAACAATACACATAAGAGGCATAATTTTCCAATAATGGCTGAAAGAAAATGATTGGTTCATAATGATTTTTCTCGAATTAATGGGTATATGCATCAAAATAGATTCACTTTTTCTGAAAAAGAACTATCGGATCTTCCATTAGATCACTTAGATCGATTCCTCTTCCTTTTTCAGTGATGTCCGGATGCTTCCTCACAAGAAGCCAACCAACGTGACTGAAAAAGAATCCTCGTTTTGCATTGTGCGGATCAGCATTAGTTTCGCTATATTTGTGATGTACTCTGTGATCTCTGACCCACTGGAAAATACCGCCCTGAAATAAATATATTTATATTTTTTATCATACTTCCCACTCATATAGCATTAACTTGTATATGGGCGATTCCGCCAAAAATGAGATTTTCAGGGGTAAAAAAGTTCCAGTCAGTGATTTAAGTCAAACAATTTTTTCAACCCCAGACGAGTTCTGGTGTGGCTCGTTGCGGGTGTTTTCAACTTGGTACGATCACCAGGAATAAGATCTAAGGCTACGGATTCACTATTGGTGTCACTCGAAGATAATTCAAGTTTGAGGTGTCATTGAGGAGGTGAAGTCACCAGGCGCAGAATAAACATTTTATTTGCTCTGTTTTATCCACATGGCTTAAATTCAACGATATCTATTTTTTAAACAATTGCAAATATTTTTCGGATCAAATCTTTGAGCACTGCGCTTTGCAATAAAATTTCTAATCATTTACGCTCTGCTGCGTCTCAAAGCTCACGGTATTTTATGGATAATTTGGAAAACTGCAATCTTGAGTTATCGCTGCTGCATCACAAGGACCACGTGGTCATGCACAGTTGCAGTTTTCCAAGTTATTAAAAAAATATCATTAGTTTTCAAATTCAGCGAAGCAAGAAATTTCATAGCAAAGTGGGCTGATTCAAAGATGTGATCCGAAAAGTGTTTGCAATTATCTTGAAATTAGATATTGTATTGTTGAAATCACGCCAGGCCGATAAAACAGAACACTCCGACCTTACCCTCCCTAGCTGATGGAGCTTCCGCGAGCTTGGAATACTTATTATCCCACTTTAGGGAGAATCACAAATATGGGAAAACTAATTCCTCGTCTAACAAATTTCATCGTTCCGAAAATTTTAATCGATTTTAAGACTAACTTGAAATGCAGATGAATCCATCAGCATGAGTAAAAGTCTCAATTGCCACTTCGCTTTGTACGATCGATGAGAGAATAGTCGATGAGTTCCAGCCGTGATACCGATTTGGCCCACCCAATACATGATGATTGCTGGGAATAAAATTGAATCACAATTAAATTTTCATTCTCATACCCCTTACGATCAAATCGAGATGGAGCATTATTATAATGTTTACCGAATAAAGTTGTTCCGTATTGTGCTGAGGTCATTGCAAGATACAAGCCATAAATACCAGCGCCGTGAACGTAACTGATCCCAATGACAGTCAGCCAAACTAACTTTTTCTCGTAATTTTTCGACTGTGCTTCATGATTTATAGGAACA
Source organism: Eretmocerus hayati (assembly GCA_029851415.1). Taxonomy (NCBI): domain Eukaryota; kingdom Metazoa; phylum Arthropoda; class Insecta; order Hymenoptera; family Aphelinidae; genus Eretmocerus; species Eretmocerus hayati. Next base: position 140,016,816 of record CM056742.1, read on the forward strand.
GGGGTAGTCTGTGCTACATCGTCCGCTTTATCACTTTCAAACAAAACTCCCGTAACTGGAGATGTACCAACTTTCGACGACATGTCTGCGTGTTTTCTTATTGTTAATCCACCGGCGCAAAAACTACACTGTAAACTGGATTGACTTGACGATCACCTAAAACTGAATATTCATATAGAAACATTTCGGGCCGCAACCTGGATAAAGTAGTAAGATGAACCCCAAAATTGCGTTCTTCTTCTTCTTTATTTAAGCATTTCGAACCTTTGTACATCAAAATTATTATGCTCAAAAATTGGGTAGTTTGCTCTGTTTGTGTTCCGTAACACTCTATAGTCTCTGTGGATTATGGCTATGGAGACAATCAACATTCCATCAGATTCATCACTATAGTATTTAGAGCCATAAATTTACACACAGACTACTCTGGTATACTTTTAATTGGTTTCATGTCATTCTGCAACAAGAAAAAATCAAAATCGCGCGCTCAATGATTTCACAGACTTTGATAAATTTTAATGAAATGTCAGTGTCCATTAACTGAATCGACATTTTTCATCAGTTGCTCTATCAAGAAATACTAAATAAGTCCAACCACGCTCCGCAACAATATTGTTAATCCATGGTCAAGTATCGAGCAAAAAGTATCATCACTCTCGTTATTGATGCCAAAACTCTTTGCAAAAAAATCCCAAGAGCTTATTCCCAAAGGGTAAATTTCTGAATTCATCTTTCAACAGGAATCATCTCGATGAGTGATGAGAATCTCAACATTTTTTAGCAAGCTCATTTTCTGTCAAGCACTATATTTCCAACAGTAAGAAGATGTCCGAGTCAGAAAGTGCACCCAAGTGTCTGCAAAATTTTCGCTACCGTGTTTCGCCAATTATAAGACATGCTTGAATATGAGACCTCGTCAAAAAAACATCCCTATCGAGGATTCGGTGAAATGTAAGACCTATCTCGAATATAAGACACCCTCAAATATAAAACACCCCTCAAGTATAAGCTATCCCTGAAAATGAGTGTCCGTGATATTTTGAATCATTCCAAATCTCGAAAGTATATAAATATTCATCCCAGGTCTTGTGATTCTTGCACTTTTCTCATGAAGCAGTTGTGATCAAAAATTGGATAGGTCATATCTCCCGGGGTTGGAAATATAAAACCTATCTCGAAAATAAGGCCTATTTCGAATATAGGGCCTCTCAGTCAGGCCTAAAAAGCTATAGGCCAGGTCTTATAATAAACGAAACACGGTAGTTCTACTTTGCGAATCAAGGAGGACCACTGGCAAGTGCATGAATTTATAATTATTATAGTACATAAAATTTCTTGCAGTACGCTCAGTCCGAATGGATCAAATTGATTATAAACTCACCACATGATTATATTACTCATTCCGTAGTTCTTTAGGGTACAAATCAAATGCACTAGCTCAAGTAATAGATCTGATAAATACATGTGCTCTGGCCACAAATTCGCATTTCATTATGAATTTTCAAAAGTTTGCGGCTTCAACGAGCAACGAGTGGCATGCCTCATGTATGTACACCAGTTCAATTACTGGCAATGTCACAAACTCGGATGTGTATATGATAATTTAGTCTGCGCACTGTCGAGCTGGTTTCAAATACGAAGATGCATGGAAGAATTAATGTTGGAAAGTTGATTTGGATATGGTAGAGTACCACTATGGAAGGTGATATAGCTTGAAATAAATTTCCATCTTCTCATCTGTGGTACTCTACCATATCCAAATCAACTTTCCATCATAAATCCTTCCATGCATCTTCGTATAAGAAGCTCGAAGCCTTAGAGAAGTAGTAAAAATTTCTCAGCCAATCGCTGACCAAGTGGCATTGATAGTGAATAAAAATGGTCACATTTCTATTGAGGAGGTGCGCAAATTCAATTACAATATATATGTCGTAGGCGAATAGGATTCTCAGCCGGATAGCTATCTTCCGCGGCGCATAGCTATCCGCCGGCCGATAGGATTCACGCACTACTGCTTACAAATTGATTATTTATGCAACACTAAACCATCCCTCTTGTTATTGACTCCGAGGAGATGACAGTACTGTTATCTCCTCGGTGATCGGTGACAAGAGGGATGGGTTAGTGTTTAATGCAAAACCTCTTTTTAAACGATTTCTAAGATGCCTCTTACACGCTCTCGCGCGTCGAATCCTAACCGCCTGAGAATCCTATTCGCCTACGACATATATACATGTCAGTATTATCGCGAAAACTTACACGCTATGGTCCTCAAAATCCAGAAGATGAAAATTGATGCTCCGCATGTCTGAGCCAATTCTTTTCATTTGTTTTTGCATTTAGAATGGTAATCTATCATGAAACCCAAGGATACATTGTTTTAGAACAGTTTAAAACGATACTAGTGATTTTCACATGTCTAAGACATAGGGTAAGTAGTACATGGAATTAACATTTTTCCGGTTTTCGACAACTTATTGTTTAGCGAGAAATCTCGACTCGATGGGACTATTTGAAAAAGGCCCCGAGTTCGATCCTGGGTCCAGGCATTTTTTTCACGATGTCATTCAAATGCATTTTTCCTTGGATTGACATCCTGGCGATCAAACCCCGATCGATGATTTCTCATTAGAAATGGCTTCAAATCCGAGGTCACCAATAGAGAAATGAAAATTAGTCCTCCAAATGCCGATTTACGAATTTAATATCATTGATGCTCATATACATATTCAAGTTTGTAGCATTGCCAGTAATTAGACTAGTACACATAACATCTTGCTCGTTAACCCTCAGGGTACCGGTATGACGCCATATGGCGTCATGACTTCACGGTCCGGTCATTCAACTAGAACAGAGAACTTTCTAATGCAATCTAGGTACTTCTATTCGTCTTAGAAAGAGGAACATTTTCCATACTCGAAACCGGTAATCGATTTATTTGGATGAATCGTATGTTCCCCTGAGCTACCCTTGTGCACTCTAGACGGGCCAATTTTTGGGTGAGTTTCGGAAGGCCACTATATCAAAATCAAGCCAAGTTCACTCATGCAACTAATTACATCTTGTTTGTCTTTAAAAAACCTTCCATTTCCGTTTTTGAACGTCAAAATTGACTGATAAGGACCTGAGATAGAGCCATCCAAAGTATACAGTGCATTATAACATGGGCCGCTACCACTGAAGACCGGCATGACGCCATATGGCGTCATGGTCTGATCGACCAACATCCACCTCTGGTTTGGACATACATAAGGGTCATGTAGGCACTTTGATTAGGGATTTCGGCGCTTTCTGATTTTTTAAAATGCCGGTACTCTAAGGGTTAAAGCTACAAACTCCCGAAAATTTATACCAATTTCGCGAAAAAAATCACAAATATGACTAATCGAGGCATTTTAACTTACTTGGCTAAGAATCGCTGATTTCAAGTAAATCTTCAGAATATTCCCTCAGAGGTAGGAACGAATCATCTCACTAGGTGGGAAGAGTTCCACAACTTTTGAGCAATTTTGTGTAAAGAGTAGTATTTCTCCCACTTACCTGTTACCTAGTGCGAAGATTGTGAAAGTGTACGATAAAGTGAGTGGTTTCCATCAATTTCCCTCAAAATAAGTTGCGAATCAAAGAGTTACTCGATTCGCTTATGCAGAAATGTCTTTTCCTCAACAGTAGGTCATTCATCAGAATTCTAGTAGGAAATAGTTCAATCGTCACTACCTCGAAAACGTTGGCTGGTTACCACAGAGAACGAGCAACTGATCGCGAAACGATTCACCATCTTATTTGCGATTTTTTCCACTTTCAAAGTTTGCTCAAAATTTTCTGACTTGTAACAAGCGAAAAGTTGGCATTCCCATTTACTGTGGAGGAGAATTTAATGTTACTTTGAATCTAAACTCGATTCTATCTTTCAGAAAGGTGAATGGGTATTACAGATACATACATTTAGAATTTAAACAAGTCACCCTCATTCAATCTCCTCACAATCATCCGAACGAAAATCAGGAAAATTCGAGATCGATAGCCTTTGAATTCTATGAAAATGCCATCTGAGACCTTTACATTTTCAAGGTCAAGTATAGGAAGAACCAACAATCGAAGTTGGGGGGATTGCCGTACTCGAGACACTTCAAAATACGCTGCTAAATGTTATTAGCAGAATGCTTTCTCAAAGCATTATCACCTGAATTTTCTCTTCCTTAATGGGGACTAACAATTGAATTACAATCCTCTTTCTTTACTTCCTCATGTCGTCAGGAAACTTTTCAGCGATTCTTACGATTATGTGACATTTTGAATAGTTCTTCAACGTTCTTCTGTGTTGAGTCTTGTTTATTTTGCTCATTAGTTTGTCATTCTCACGGATAGAAAATCATCATCAATTATTCCTTATCCCATATATATTTCTATTATATCTCTTTCAATTAAATCTATCTTTTCCTCAAGAATCCTGAATATTCGTCGACAAAACATACAGAATGACGAAAAAATATTCGAAAGAACATTAAACGACCGAAGTTAGGATATTCACGGTCGTCTTGAGCCAACTTCTGTTGAAAGCCTTTTGTTTTTCTAAGACTCCTGTGGAGTCCTATTCAGCTTGATTTCTGGATCATTTTCCGACGAAAATCAGAATAGATGGTCGAGCAGTTCTTTTTAACTACATTTTTGAAATTTTTGATTCATTGAGTTGTCCACTTTACATTCATTGGTAAAATTTCTCAGAGTTCAACGTTGCAATTTTATAATAATTACTGAAATTTATGACGTCCCACATGATTGAATTATGACTAGGAAAACTCTTCAAGAATTATGTACAACTCCAGAATCTCAAGCGTGGTAGTCTCTGTTAATAATATAATTTTGAGGCAAGAAATTCGCAATGACATTCATATGAATTCATTGAATTTCTGTTTATTCATTATATCTCTCTCCTAGTTTTCTAGTTTTTTCTAGTTTTAGTCGAGTTTCACGTAGCTTATCTGTCACATAATTTTTAAATCTGTGATAGCTTCCGGGCCCATGTCTGTCTTTTTATATGTACTGATGTACCTTGATTAATTACCTAATTTATTTTGACTCGTGTGCATCTCTCGATGCCTCTTCAATGACTAGTCACTTCCTGTGATAAATGAAATTTCCTTGACCAAAGTGACACATTGTATAATACTTATATGTTGATTATGATCGTTATATGTATCTCATTTTATTGTATTTTTACTTTTGCCACCGGGCGAATAAAGGGAATCAATCAATCAATCAATCAATCAATCATACTCTTCCATAAATTCCTGTGAATAGGCCCTCGTCACAATCAACATGCATTATAATTCTCTATAGGGAATTTAACTCAGGGGATTCTAAGACCGATTGAAAGCAACAAAAATTGGTTCCTGGCACAATTCGTAATTTTGTGGATACGCTAAATCCTCACACGTGGCAAGTTATGATGCACAAATAGCATTCAATGGCTGACCACCATATTAATTGGGATGGTTAGCTGATATTTTGTAACGCTCCCGAGTGCCACTAAAATCGTGATGAACCAATCCCATTGATTCTTTGCTGGAGGAACCGAGCACTTTTTTGGTTTTTTTTCCTGCAGAATTTAGCGACGAGTAACTTCATCCTATGGATTTTTGGGTCGACTTCCACACCCAAATCAAGATAACTTTTCCGGAACGCATCAGTGATATGACGCTCGAACGATGGAGCTCATTACCAAAATAAGATCCGACCACCTCCCCAAAACTCTCGAAATTGTGAACTACTCTGACCGAACATTTATCTCCAGAGTGAGCAAGCAAAATACCAACTTTATCCAATGATATTTTGCATAAGCTCTTTTTGAATTCTGGTCCTCTTTTATTCGCCACCTCTTTTTGAAAATGATAGGCTTCAGGCCAGTTCGAAGCCTCTGTTTCAATCCCCGTAATAAGTGCCGATTACTTCTTCATATCATCTATTTCAATTTGGAGAATTCTGTATTGAATAGTTCCCTATTTACCTCCAAAGATGCCGTTACTGGTTAATCAAAGAACGTGGGCTGGTTTGGCTTGATACGCGCATATCGGCTCTGTTTACGCACAGTATATTCAACAAGTTGTTATCAATTTAAATGAGATTGATCAGATTTTTCGATCTCCATTCGGTCTTAACGACATATATATCGATATGTTACTGAAAACTAGAAGTCTCTTTTGTAATTTCGTGGTTTTGAGAAGATCGTATTACCAATACTCGCTTTGCAATGTTGGAACTGCTCAAAATGTTTCATCGTCAGAATATCAGGTTAGTCAATCATGTTTCAGTCGAATGTGAATGAGGTATATGAATATTCGAGCTTGATTACTGTTCGTCGTGTACAGAGCTGGCTCTATATATTTTTTTTTCTTCCACTAAACCCAGGGAAATCTAATAACACGTTGAAAAATTGTAATAATCTCCCTACACTGTAGAGAATTGAACAAAATAAGGGAATGTACTCGTGACTCGTGAAATATTATAATCATCAAGCACACAATATCGGTAGTGTTTCATGGAATTTCGTAAACTTGTGGAATATCGAATTAGTATTTCATTCCACAAATTCTGTATTTATATCTAGAGAGATCGTTTCTAAATAGAACAGAATGTCACGTTATCAACCGGGCACATTTGAGCAAAACATAGATGGCTGATTCGTTGACAAATAAGCTTATCTATTCGACGTTTCAGCGCGGAAACTGATTATGTTTTTGAACTCCTGTTTGAGGTATAGTATGTTGCATAGGGATCGAATTGAGATACTAAGATCAAGCTTGAACATTTACACAAAACGAAATCATCCATAAATGTTTACTCTTATGACGGATTCAATTGAGAGCTCTATTTAGGTGAAAATCCTGAGTTCTAGTATGAAAAGAAAAAAACTAATCATAACTTGCATCACTCCGTCGCTAGGAAAACTACAATAATGTCAAAGACTTGGTGCACGATCTTCAATGTGTAGTTGCTGAAATTGTTGAAGGAGGTGGACAAAAAGCCAAGGAGAGGCACATGAAAAAAGGGAAACTATTACCTAGAGAAAGGATTAATGCTCTACTTGATTTTGGCTCACCATTTTTGGAATTTTCTCAACTTGCTGGATACCAAATGTACGGCGAAGAAGAAATCCCAGCAGGTGGAATTATTACAGGAATTGGTCGGATAAGTAGGTAATAGTGCAAAGATGTACATATCGAGTATGGTATTTTGTTGAATGGGCATTTTTGTCTGAATTATTATTTGGATGGTTCTGAATTACAACAATGTGAGTCAATCGCACGATCATGAGCATTTTTCATGACATTCAGAAGGCTGTTTGATCTTGTAGTGGTTATAATTCCAAGGAAAGTTTATCTGGGCATTATACAAATGGCGTCATACTCTGTTTTTTCCTTCGGAGATTTTCCCGAAGAGTGGTTTTCATGACGAACATCTTTCAAATTACCTGAATAATTTTCTAAAAATCTGAAATCGATTCATGCCCTTGGGTGTGCAAGCCATGCCTTTTCGATGTGTCAATTTTCATTCTCTAACATTCAAATCTTACAACTACAAAAAACTGCACCATTTACTTGTAAACTTCTGTTCATAGCCTTACAGTATATGGTCAAATGTTTTCATTTCTTAACAAAAATCGAATTTGCTTTGAGAAATTTGAAACGCGTTCATTCTTCACTGTATGAGAAAATAATCGGACTGCTACGAGTGAATAGTAGCTCAAGGCAACAACATATACTAATAAATCTTATTACATCAACTTCGACCTTCTTTGAATGATCGATCAAAAATCTCTGCAGCACCGAATGCGTGGTCATAGCTAATGATGCCACTGTAAAGGGAGGAACATTCTATCCAATCACAATTAAAAAACAACTTCGAGCTCAAGAAATCGCAGAAGAAAACAATCTACCTTGCATTTATTTAGTGGATAGTGGTGGGCTCAATTTGCCAAGGCAAGCAGATGGTTTCCCAGATCGTGATCATTTTGGTCGAATATTTTACAAAATGGCAAACATGAGCGCAAAAAATATTCCACAGATAGCTGTTGTAATGGGAAGCTGTACCGCTGGTGAGTTTCTTCAATCTTTTTAATTGCCTTACTCTGCAGTTATAATTTTAGCGTCATTTTTTAAGCATTCATCGAGCTTTATAGATGTAATTCCACTTCAAACATACTCAGATCTATTTTGTATGTTTTTTTGCAGGTGGTGCTTACGTTCCAGCCATGGCCGATGAAAATGTAATCGTAAAAGATCAGGGTACGATATTTTTAGCAGGACCACCTCTTGTCAAGGCTGCGTTAGGTGAAGATGTATCTGCTGAAGAATTAGGAGGAGCCAAACTTCACAGTGAGTACGTATCCCCAATTCTACAGGGTGAAACATCATTCCAGTCTCTCAGTTTTATATTGAATCGTGTAATCTTATCAATAGAATGGTCCAACTTTAATAAATCAATGAATGAGTAGCACAAGTTCTTGTAGAGTTATGGAAAGATTTACGTCGCATCGATTCGAATCTGGCAATATACTGTTTTAGCCGATCATCGATTTTCGAAAAATTCTTTTGCCTTAAAAATAGCTTTTGATACATGATACTGACATTAAAATGAGTTCAAAGAATATTGAACGATTCAAGAACTCCAAAATACCTACCCGATTCGTAGAATATTTGAAATATAGTGGTTCTATTAACTAGTCCGGAGTCATCCATATACGTTCCTCGCATCGATTGAAATGTCAGACTTGTAACCAATTGCTTACATAATTCAATTCATCTAACTTTTTCCAAAACCAAACTGGAATCACATTACTAGATCTATGAATGGAATATAGATATTACCACCTCTTATCACTAGAATCTTCCAAAGCTTCCAAATACTCTGAATACCAAAAATAAAAAAATTTTAGGGTATCCGGGGTCACTGATCACTTGGCTGTAGACGATACACATGCTTTGCAAATAACGCAGAATATTGTATCAAAGCTAAATCGTGATCTAAAGCCAGAGCTTAAGTTGAATCCAACATTCAAACCACCAGAATTTCCCGCAGACGAGATCTACGGTATAATCGGGACGAATCTGAAGAAGCCTTATGATGTGAGGGAGGTCATTGCCAGGATTGTTGATAGCTCACACTTTCATGAATTTAAAAAAGACTACGGAAGTACCCTGGTTACAGGATTTTCTCACATTCACGGTTTCCCTGTTGGAATACTCGCTAACAATGGTGTTCTCTTTTCTGAGTCTGCTCTCAAGGGTGCCCACTTTATTCAACTTTGTGCTCAGCGTAAGACCCCTCTGATATTCCTCCAAAATATTACAGGTGAGTATTTAATATTCATTTAGACCCTCAAAATTGATCATTGCTCAATTTTTGTCCACGCATTTCGAGAGGTGGTTCAATAGTACACTTCATTCAACCGAATTAGTGTCATTAGTTGTTTAAAATGCCTATCCACAATTTTTCAGGTTTCATGGTTGGGAAAGATGCAGAAGCAAGTGGAATAGCTAAACATGGAGCAAAATTGATAACAGCTCTGTCCTGCGCAAAAGTTCCAAAAATAACCATTATTATCGGTGGATCTTACGGTGCAGGAAATTACGGTGAGCAAGAAATACTATCAAATTCTTCTTCACCTATACGATTTCTAAAGGGCTAATATAAAGAAAACGGTATGGTAAATTTGGTTCGGATAAGGATTTGATCTTGACCTTCCGGTATCTATTCCTTGATATTGTCCAATAAATCGAAACAAGTTCATCAGATTTTCTGACATTTACAATCAAGATTATGAGTATTTATGAATTTATCTTCTCTAGGAATGTGTGGCAGAGCATATTCCCCGAGATTCCTCTACATGTGGCCAAATGCTAAAATTGGCGTGATGGGCGGTGAGCAAGCAGCCGGTGTGTTAGCCCAGATTACCAGAGCCCAGCGAGTAAAAGGAGGAAAAGAGGTACATTTCGTCCTACGAAATCCACAGCTTATTGTTCGTAATCCTGGAGAGAATCAATATCCATTACGCAGTTTGAAGGAAAAAATCCAGAGCATTCTCAAAAACAGTCGTGATCAAATAACTCCTCATGTATGTCATGTGAAAGAGCAAGAATTTATGTCAAAACCTGAGGGTAAAGTCAAACTTCAAAAATGTGCTCTATGACGAATCTCATAACAGTTTTTTTTTTTTCAAAAATCACTGATCTCACACTTCAATCGTATCAACTGGGATTGATGAAAATGGCTTCAAACTTTAATTCGATGAATTTGTTCTTTTACAGTGGACTAAAGAAGAAGAGGATGCATTCAAGAAACCCATAATCGATAAGTTCGAATCCGAGAGTAGTCCCTACTTTGCGAGTGCCAGGTAAGATCATACACCTAAATAACGTATAAATTTTGCAGTCTGGTCACGATTAAATGAATTCAACAGGTTGTGGGACGATGGTATTATTGATCCAGTAGATACGAGAGCAGTAATCGCAATGAGCTTGACAGCAGCATTTTATGCTCCTATACCTGAGAGTAAATTTGGAGTATTCCGGATGTGAATTATCAAGGGCTGAATACTTTACATTTTTTATTTTTTTTATGTCCTCTTGTTAAACATTCAAAGTGTACAAAGTAATTCGTTATTTGTTGATTTATCTCGACCATCATTGTAAAACCTATAATATGAATCTTCTTATTGAATCAGAATTTTTTGTCAATAGATTTTTGATACTCAAATAGTTTTCTTCTGAGATCGCTGAGAAATACAAGAAATCAAAAATCGATATACAGAGAAATTTTAATGTCCAATTTATGTGTCAATCACATCCATTCTGGATCTTTTGGAAAACATATGACCTTACTCCAACTCTTTTGGCAGAAATATGTCATAATGTGAAATGTATTGTATAGCAACCGATGAAAATTGTAAAAAAAATCGCCGTATCCTTACTGAATGGAGCAATTGATTAAGAACTAGAATTTCGTGTCCAAAATCTTGAATCTGCTCACTAGCAATCCAACTTTGCCTTTTAACATCATTGGTGTTACATGTCCAAGCGTATATTGACTCTTACAACTAATTACTTTATTAATTGACATACAAAAACATTACTCAAACAATGAACAGCTAAGGCAGTAATTTTATTAATTGAACAGAATATTTTTATTTCATCTCTCTCCATCACATTACAACTTTGAATTCATAATAACCAGAGATGAAGATAAGCCAAAATCGTAGAGAATGTAATCCTCATCCTTATCAGAGGAGGGTATGATAGACAATGAATTGAAAGCCGATTGCATACAGAGGTCGGAAAACGATTTGATTATTTTTTCCTCAATTTCCCTATAATTGAGATTCTTACCTCAATTGAGATTGAATGTCTTTTAATTCCTTAACTGCATAAAAAAATTCCTCAGCATGAGTTTACGATTTCCGGCTTAGGGTGCAAATTTTATACCCTCGTTTCAGATTTTATCAATTAATCAAGTAAGCACATCATGTTAATATGGAAAAGTCTAGTTTACTCCACAATGACTCGAAAAATCATTCGTTTTATTCGACTTACTCGTAATATTTATGGATTTGACCCATGAATTGGGGTAGATTGAAAAATTTCTTTTCAATCAAGCAGTGAAGTTGAACATTTGAGAAGGTTAAAATTTATCGTAGAGTTACAGTTTTATTGTCGTCGCACGACTAGTTACAATAAACAATGTTCTCCACTCGCAAAAACCGAATTCCAGCTTAGGGACATTTTTTAACCACTAGATATTTATTATGTTCGTCTTTTTCATAGCGCTACAAATTAAAATTTGAACTAAAATATCAGATCCCATGCATTATTGTTACACAGAAACACGTGAACAATGATGCATCCAATGGAAAGTGAGAAACCATCTCGTAGAGCATGAAAAATAAATAGCTGTCAATGATTCAGTGGTCACGAAGTGGAGAAATCTCAGAAGCTGAAGCCATAGCATCTAATAAGAAAATTGTCAAAGTCTCAACCCGTTGTCATCGGTGTTGTCGTCGTTGTCGTCTGATCTTGGTTGATGAAGATGAACGTCTCGTTTCGTCTCAAGCGTGATGCGAAGATGTTCCGTTTTTCAGCTCACCGCTTTGCAAAGGGTCAACTATATACGTAACACACATCTTCCCTTCCTTGACTCGACAATTTTATTGCGGTAATTTTATATATCTTGGTACTTTCGTGATGTCTGTCGCGGCTCTTGTGTGTTGTTCGTGGGCCTTTTTGCCCGTACTTCTTCGGACTCTTTCTCTTATACATTCTTCTTCTGTAGCATTCTCTTCCGCGTATGTTTCTACCATGAACTACAGAATCTCGTCTTACTTTTTTTTCTACCTTAGTATCACATGAGCGGTTTGATCTGCGAAACATTTGATCAATTTTTGATCCCCAACTGTTACCATTCATAATAATTTTCGATATTTAAAATTCTGAAGGTCATTGTTGAAAATTTTTGTTTCCTGAACTCTGAAGGTATCAGTTTGATCACAGTTTTCCGGTTCCAGAACAAGCTCGAGCTGTTGCAGTATGTCAGGGATCGCTGCGATTGCTGCAAGATCTTGACCTGATGCAAATTTTTACAGTATCCTGATGAAGCACAGAAGAACGGTGAGTACGGTGAAGATTTGTGAGCTGTTGATGATCGAGCTGCTCGAATCGGCACTGTCGGTCTTGTATTTGAACTGCTCTCCAATTTCCTCAGCTCTCACAATCCTCTCTCGCGTTTTTCCTTTGCGAATGAATTTAGAAATATCTGAGACAGAACCCACAAAAATATTTGCTCGGTTATTAGGCGTTATATCATTATTGCGTCAGCACAGGTGTTGTCAGTTATTATATTATCTATACTGAATGTTGTGTTTTGTCTAGATGGAAACATTTCTTTGTGAAAGTTACAAACAGAGATATCGTGAACCTTACGGTGATTTGGAGTTTCAATTTTCTGCATTAATTACGCAGAATAATTTTTATATGATAAAAATTTTTGAAAATTTTCCAAGAGTGCGGCAGAAGTTAGGAAGAGCAGTTTTGAAAATGAGGAATTCCTAATTAATTAATCCTGGCAATGTTAATTTCTGGACCACAAGCATTACTGATCAAGAAATTTGAGTTTAGTCAGTGATAGATAGATTACCTTCATTTGATAAATCATTGTCATCAAAATCAACTTTGAGGAAGACCGACATAGCCATCTCCCATTCAGTTTTGCCATTCTGTGGTGATGCTACGGATCGTCTCCTTCGCCCATATCCAATTTTGCCATTGCTGCATTCAATCTGTGGGTGAATAATCGATTAAAATAATAGAACTAACATCTGACTGGAGGATGAAGCCTCCATCATTTTCTCATTCTGGGTTTTTGATTCATTCACAAATCCATTTGGCTCTCTGAATCACTTACGAGATCAAATCCTCGATGGCATTCCAAAACTACAACGTTTATGGCTTCATACATCAAATTGATTTCTCGCAAAATGTTACATGAACTGTCCAAAACGCACTGTTACCATTATCTAGGAGTGCTTCCAGATCTCATTGCGCGATTTGGTAGGTAAAAAAATAGAGAAGATAAGATAAGTGAATCATTGCTCTTGGGACAAATTAATTTCTCTGCTGTCATCTTTAATCTAGTTGTCGAATGAATGGTGTGAAAAATTATTCTTATATGATTAAGAAGTAGTTTTCTTTTGAAATCTTTAGACACCCGCTTCCCGAGTCCATCAGTAAGAAGTCAATGAACTTCAGTTAATCTCAAGACCTCTTCCACTCATGACTTCAGTGCGTCTATACACTGTAGTTTCAGTGGATATACACTGAAGTCGTACTGAATCCGAGACTGAAACTCTGGTGACCTTCGAGATAGTCCGAGTCCTTGTTACTGAAGTTTCAGTGAGTATAGATCATGAATCAGTGAGACAGTTCACTAAAATTTCAGTGCTTCAGGGGCCCCGGCAGATCATATTCCCTGAAATTTCGGGGGTGTTCACTCGTTCGCCAGTGATGGCCTTTGAAACTCCAGTGAATATAACCTGCCATGACCCTTGGAGCACTGAAATTACATTGGATCACCATACTGATTCATCATCGATACTCACTGAAACTTCAGTGACGAGGACTCGGCCGATCCTCAAAGTTACTGAAGTTTCATTATGACCTCGGTGTATATTCACTGAAACTACAAAGTAAACACGCACTTCGAAGTCGTTAGTGAAATAAGCTCTGAGATAAGCTGAAATTCGGTAACTTCTCACTGATATATTCGGAGTGAAATACTCTTTCCGTATCGATCAGTTGGAAGTCACCAAGTTTCAGCGTATTTCGGATCAACTTTGATTGATGACACCGAGGTGTACAGTACCGTGCAAAAATTCCTGAACGGGGGTATGAAATCCTCTCTTGCAAAAACGTCGATTGCTCGAGCCCAGATTAATGTAGAGAAAAAATTTTGAAAGAAGCATCTTGAAGATGAGAAAAAATGCTAACTTTTATGGTTTTCGATTTTTCTCTCAGCCCTCCTCGGTACCTCAAATAGCTGATGTAATTTCAAGGATTTCGAGAAAAAAACCGTTTTTACTCCAAGGGCTGTAATTTGGACGCGAATGAAGATAGAACAATTTTGCAAAAAGCATCTTGAAGAGCGGAAGAAATGCCATTTGCGATGATTTTTCGATTATTTTTTTCGTCGTGTGAATAAGAGTGTGAGAGCTCTCAAAGTAGCCAAAACCGTAGTTTTTCGCCATTTTTACACGTATTTCATTGAAAATCCTAGAATCTGGCTACTTTGAGAGCTCTCACACTCTTATTCGCACGACGTAAAAAATAATCAAAAAAACTACGGCAAATGGCATTTTTTCCGCTCTTCAAGATGCTTTTTGCAAAATTGTTCTATCTTTATCCGCGTCCAAATTACAGCCCATAGAGTGAAAACGGTTTTATTCTCGAAATCCTTGAAATTACATCAGCTATTTGAGGTACCAAAAAGGGCTGAGAGAAGAATCAAAAACCATAAAAAGATAGCATTTTTTCTCATCTTTGAGATGCTCTTTTCGAAATTTCTCTACATTAATCTGGGCTCGAGCAATCAACGTTTTTGCAAGAGAGGATTTCATACCCCCTTTCAGGAATTTTTGCACGGTACTCTACATACTCTGAAATCAGAAGTGGGAAGGCTGAAACTTTAGTGAACTCGAGTGTCGAACGGGTCTTCGTCACTGAAGTTTCTGTAAATATCACTCGTGGACCAGTAGGACAATTCACTGAAATTTCAGTACTTCATAGGTCCAGGCAGATCATACTCTCTGAAGTTTCAGTGAGTATCACTGATGTTGTAGGAGTGCCCTTCAATTTGCTGGTGAGACACACTGGAACTTGAGTGAATACGATCTGCCAAGGCCTGTGAAGCACTGAAATTTCAGTGAATTGTCTCACTGAACCTTCAATGATGCTCGCTGAAACTTCAGTGACGAAGTCCGGTCCAACCTCCAAGGTCACTGAAGTTCAGTCCCCCACTGATGACCCCAGTGAATAATACATACACTGTGATTTCAGTGCATACACTCTAAAGTCATCAGTCAAAGTTGATCCGAAGTACACTGACGTTCATTGGAACTCTTTGCAATGTCATCTGCCAAATTTCAAAGATGATGGTTATTGGAGATAGCCTCAACGAGCCAGTCAAATTGGATGTTGTTCATATCAAAAAACCACCCAAATGATTCCATCTTTGATGAAACCTTTCAAGTTACTTACTCCGCGGCATTTGCCAACACAAATGCTGACGGTGCCGTGGAACTGCACATAACTGCTCTCGGGAAACTTGAAGGCTCGGAACTTGGCCGATAAAAAGTCACCATTCACCGTCTCGAAGTTTTCGAACAAGTATGGATCTACGGAGCACCTGAAAGTAAAAGTAAAACATGCAGTAACAGCCGATTGCAACTCTGAAAATGCATTCTCATTCTCGATATAAATCTGAACTCAGTGGCCAGATCATTCTTTGCATGCTTCTGTAATAGCAATACCCGGATCAAGAAAAGGGAATCAGTTTTCGAATCTGAGTATTCTGTAATAAATGAAATTCTGCACAATGAACGCAGAGAATTTTTTCGAAAACTATGATTGATTCATGTGTAATATCTTATTAGGAACAAACATTCATGCGATGACTTAGAAGGGAGTTGACGCTGAGCTGTAGAGAAATGTGCATGAATACAGTCAATGAAGAAGCAAGAATAAGTCTAAAGACAAGTCAAACAAATGATTACCCATTGAAAATGATGGTTTCTTCTTGGCTCTTCGTGTCTGAGACTTGCATATGGGTTACTAATAGCCCGTAAACCTTTGCAGCCTCTTCGCTCAAGTAGATTTCCATTTGCAGTGGCGTTCCAGGCTTGACTACCAGCTCATCTTTAATAATCTTGTTACCTTGCCTCACGTTGAACATCAACTTTGGCTCTGATGCATTCTCCGTCAGCATACCAAGGATGGGCGTGTTCCTGTAACAAATGAGGAAAGTCATTAATTTTCTTGTCCATGCGCTCCAGCCATTTGAGACTTTGTCAGAATCTGTCATATTCATGGATATTTCTATCACACATTGCTGATCATTCACTCGAAACAAGTAATTTTCAAGGATCATGCAAGCGTGTGAGCCTCGCCCTTTCCTCCCTTGAATTGCTGAAATCGCTAGTTTTCTTCTTCGAAAATGAAGAATCTTTTCTTGTAGATCATGTGTTTTAGAGTTGGTTGATCCAAAGTTATTGTATATATTGTTATAATTCTATAGACCGAACGTTAATTACCGATTTTCACCAACACATATGGTAAAGTTGAGAGGAAGCGTCACTCACAACTAATCAAGGGAAAGGTTGAATGAATAAGTCCAAACATTCACTGGACGATACTTTTTTTCTACGTCCAATGAAAGCCTTGTCATTGAAATGAAATCAAAATTGAAAAATTCTAAATCAATTTGTACGACCGTGAATCAATACATTTTCAATTCATGTTATGTTGAGAAAAAAAAATGAAAAGAAAAGCATCGACACAAGTCTTGATCGGATTCACATTACAAAGTACAACACCACTTCCATTAAACTTGGATATGCTATCAGGAGGATATCGTGTACAGTCCTAACTCTTGAGAATGCAAACTTGCCCTTTCCTTCGAATACATCTACAACATCTAGGATAGAAAACTTCACAGCATGCATGGGCTCGCGAAATTGTATGACAGTAATTCGTAGTTCCTATATGAATAGCATGCTTTACCTCAGACGAGGGTATGAGAAAGGATGTCAACATTTTTATGATTCTTCATTATCATACAAAAAATTCTGGATGATTGGCATCTTAGATAATTATTGATCAGAGTAAAGAATTTTTCAGCGATAATTATGATCGTATCATAGTTTCTTTTCTCTTTGACTAGATCAAATTATTCAGACATATCAATGGAAAATATTGGATTCCTAGATGCTGCACAGTCAAAAAATTTTGTTGAAATTTTTGTACAAATTCATAATCTCAAAGGAAGTTTAATTCCCTGGATCTTAATTTAACCGTTGATTGCATCAAAAATTACAGAGAATACTTGGGCAACATGACAATAAGTTGCAATATTTCCTTGCTTGATCAGTAGTGACCAATAGAATAATAACAACCAATGTAACATTCGGACTGAATTTCATACTTTATTTTCGAAGTTATAACTTTGACCTAAAGATTATTTACTTTCACAACATTACTCATTCCACGACGATCTTCAAAATTACTTCTCCTCCAATACTCTGCAAATCTCCCGAAAAACAGCAAATTTCATTGGATACTGTAAAAAACACGCTTGAATATCCATTCATGGCTTCAGAATCACAAGAAATATCCTCAGCAAGATTTAGCTTACGACTCTAAAATTTTTCGCTTCCTATACTCTTGCACCAAAATCAATCTCCATTTCTGAAGAAAATCGGCAATCGCTTAAATCTTGAATTCCAAAACTAATATTCTCCAAGGAATAAGAAAATGCAAACCACGATCTGCGCCTTGAACGCATCGCACAATTCACACTATAGTGTACTGCATCCAACGACGGATATAAATTGGGCGCGGTAAGTTGTAAGTATACAATTCAAGCTCTGACTGACCATAACGCATTCTCTGATCAAGCAGACCAAGAAAGAAAAGAATAAGATATAGAGTCAAGCAAAAATCAAGCTTTGATCAGGACCGCTCGCTCCAATCTGTGCTTGCCAATATTCATTTATATGCGTCCGAAATGCGAAGAAAAATGTTTCCTTCCTTTCTCAGCTGACGTATCGTCTCAAGCACATATAGAGATACCTACATGTACTTACATCACCGATTGTTGTTTATGCAAATCGTGCATCAGGCTATTGCACACTCGAGACGACCGTAACTGACGCCAGTCTAGATACAAGCTTTTTTGCATTATTCTGATGTGTATCGAATCGTAGAGGATATTGATTCTGAGAGGATAGGTATACTTTTTTTATCCTATGGGGGTACTACGATAGTTGAATGAAGGTTTTAGAGACGGGAGGCGTGGCTGACGGAACGAATTGTTTACCAATCGCTAACAAGACCGCAAATCGACTATCGATGAGAGCCAAGATCGTTTGTAAATGGGGAGTTTACTACTACTACTCTGTGAAAGATCTCCATCGAGATAATGAGGTGGGTACTTCGTTTATCTGTAATACCGTAAAATCAATAAGATGAATGTTGTAGGAAAGGTTGCATTGAAGGAAACAATAGTTTTCACTTGACTACGTAGTTGAGCATATTTTGGACCTCATTATGTTTTCAATGTTTTTGATATGATTTATTTTTGGACCAATGGATATTTCCTGGATATTTTAGAAGTGTTCCTTTTTGCGAATTTTTCAAGAAGGAGTTTGCAATGTCTGTCAAATATCAACAAAATCTGATTATCATTACAATTTTTCATTTCTGTTCAATATTATTCTAAGGATATATCCTCAGCGTACAACATCATAAGTATGAAATAGGCACTGCATGCATTCAATGCTGTGTGACTTTGACAGTCCACGTTTATGCTGTCGATGATTGCGTTGAAAGCCTGTACGTATTCGACCCTTATTTAATCACCAGAAGTCTAATCATTATCAGAATCTACGGGGGCGCGTTCATATTCAACACGCATCTAACCGCCAGAATTCTAATCATCATTCAGGAACACCTGAAAATTAGTATCTGGAACTGTGCAATACGACAACGACGACTTCTCGACTTTTTTCGAATTTTATTTCGATGTGAATCGCGACCGATGATATATTTATTCATGAAATGTAATTTCTTTGATAATCCGCATTAATTTTCCATTATCTCTCTTATTTCATCATTGCATCCAGAGTTTACATCGTATGTACATCTTTTGGTGAAATAGACAACAACTTCAAACTGCAAGAAGGTTAGGGGCGCTTGGCTCGCTGCCAGCACTTCTGCCAATGCGAAACTTCAAGTTATCGGCTGCCTCGTATTAGCGATTTCTGCACCCGCTGATCGATAGCTCAGAGATCTTGAGCAGCGAGAGGCGATTAGGGCCAGCATTTGTCGCAAAATTTGTAAACAATATAACCTGCATGCGATCAGAGTTCGCGATGCAGACGATCATGGTCCTATAAATACTGTATCGATACAGCGGTCGTTTAATATATACATCAATCCGCATCGGGCGTGTAATACACTTGGTAAACGCGATAAAACTAATTTTGATGAGGATCAAAATCCAATTTCCGAACTATTTATATCATTCAAATGACATGCAGATACAGATCTATGAAAATATCTGCAACTACACGCATGTGAAGTAATTTATTTGAGATCCCTATGTAAATAATTTCTTGATTTCGGAGAAAATCCGAAATTTTATTCAATACGCTCGAGTATATTCAAAATTATATTTCATAATGACAGTTATTGATTAAAATATGTAAATCTACGTTTTTTCTGGCGTTAAGAAAAATATTACTAATAAACTTCGATTAATGCCGGAACACTTCGGAACGCTTTTTCAATATATATTATTCTGTTCTCGAGACGTCTTCATTTTACCTATGTTATTGTCATCAAGAGAAAATTTTGTACTTTGCGCAATAAAATCAGCTTAATTCTATGATGCACCCAATCAATGGAGTATCAAAAATGAGTAGTATACGCAAGAGTATATGTAGTTTTTGGAGTTGGTGGTTGCGGATATAGCAATTCAGCTCTTGGCCACGAGCCCCGTGGAGTTCAATTCGTTTCACGATATACCGTGCGTCTCCGGTCGCGAATCAGCGGGCGCTGCCACCTCGGCCTTGTTAGTTGAGAGCGCCTTCGTAGCAACGGGCGGAGAGTTCCCAACTTTCTTCCAGTGCATATGTCACCAGTGAAGCTTAAGGAGATGAGGATAAAGCGAGGTAACCGATTGGGAACGGTTTGACCTTCCAAACAATACTAAGCGAAGCTCACTCCAAAATAGGTCAGGTAACAATCAGGGGCCATCCAAATACTATGATTAAGTTTGAAGTTTCCATGACGGATACTTTTCATCCTCCTTTGATTACAGAGATTATTAAACTTCTCGATGATCCATCGTAAAGTCTTCGAAGTAACTGCAGAGAGTTTGAAATGAGATATGTAGCTCCAACAGAAATCGATCCATAGCTAGCTCAGAAGGTCCTACACATACATCATAAAGTATCATAGAACCAACTGGAGGCACGAAATCTTCCGTACAACGGTCCCACCACACTATACAGCTCTAGAAATCGGTATCATATCTCTGTGTGTCGAAGGTCAAGAAACTATATACCCATTCATCTTTTGAACTCTCAACCCAACACTATCACACTTACCAAGTATGTTCATACATACATCCCCACCCGAACTCACAGGAAACTTATCAAAATATTATACAAGAAAGCCAAAACATGGCTCATCCAACAGACATAACCTATACGAGTAAGTGTGTAATGAGCATGAGCATCCTATTAGAGCACCTTGAACCACGTGGGTACCTTATCTTATAGCTTAGCGATAACATCGGAAGGTATGAGGTTATGGTGTTAGACCAGGAAAACCTTAACACACATATAGGTACATATACATATGAGAGTCCAGGCGTGAGAGTTGTGGTCTCGCGGTTGGAAAGTACATATAGTACCCATATCGCTGCACTATCTACTATGATCGCTCAGACTTGGGCGCGCGCATTTCCGACGGGGTGCAAAGATTCCGGATAGCGATATGTAGTCTATGGCACTCTTAGCTCGCCTTCAGCGCGATTTATATATCACGAATACGAGCGCGTGTATTCTAATGAGCGAGTATACGTGTACTGTATGCATTTTGTACTTGTACGAGTTTGAAAAAGATGGACTGATCTACCTGTATAAGTTAGTTGAGTCATATTGCCAGTTAGTTCTATCACGAGATGCGTTTTGGACTGACTTTTATTTTGACTTTTTGCTTGTGAGATGCAGCTGCGGGATTGGTTGCTTGATACTGATGTCTATATACATCAACTTCAATAGAAGTTCGTACGCTACATTGGTGGTCTTTTTGGACCTTGTCGATGCGTACTTGAGAAATATAGTCTGATGCCAGAGAGCAGTGATCAAGAGCTCTGACGTCCATGGTTCTTCTTCATATCTTGAACGGCTGAATGACTCTTCAAATCTTGACCTAAATAATCACTGTTGAAGAGTTTTAGAAGTCTAAATTTCGAGACATGAACGGGTTCCCTAGGAAATTGTATCGATCCTTCAGGAGATCAATATTTCCGAAAAATTTTTCTGAATTCATCCACTTCTATGGATATTCTTTCCAAACCTGTCAGAGGCGGTTGAGAATGATCGAACTCATGAAACCATAAATTCATTTGCGGATGAACTAATTGTAAGTTAATACATTATTGTGTCATCAGAAGATGATGAGGATGATTTACTGTATACTGTTATCTTGTCAAGATGAATGTATTAAAAGGTAATCGACTCTATCACTACACGAGAAGTAAATCCTGACTCAGAACGGACCTGAACTGATCTCGCGGTTAGTAAAAATGTGTGGTCTCTTAGCGCCTCAACAAGAATTTTCCGCGCCTGGGGGTCGATTTTAGATTTCGGTCTAGACCAGTCGCGCGGGTCTAGTGCCCAGAATTTGTCGAGGTAGCGCGCGACCTGCGCGTTGATTCGCGATATCATCGTTCCTCGCTCCGCGAACCTTGGGTTAGGTTAGCTCATGTATAGCTGCGTTCTGCGGTTATGTGGTCTGCTGTATACGTGATTGTTGTCAAATAAACATAAATGAATGTTTATTTGACAATCATGGCCATGCTGTTATCCGGCACGAGTAAAGTCTGAAAAGTGAAAAAGTGAAAGTGTTGATGAAATATCTCCAACAGTGAGAGTTTCATCTCTTTTTGATCAAATATGATTGACTGTTGTGATGCTGTATGTGACAGTAAAGCTCGCCAAAAAATGTTTCATTTTTACAGCATCACGACAGTCAATCATATTTGATCAAAAAGAGATGAAACTCTCACTGATGGAGATATTTCATCAACTCTTTTCAACCTCACGCCGGATAACAGAATGGTCATCATTGTCAAATCAACATTCATTTATGTTTATTTGACAACAATTATGTATACAGTAGACCACAAAACGGCAAAACGCAGCTATACGAGCTAACCTAACCCAAAGTTCGCGGAGCAAGGAACGACGAAATCGCGAATCAACGCGCAGGTCGCGCGCTACCTCGACAAATTATGGTCACTAGACCCGCGCATGTGGTCTAGACCGAAATCTAAAATCGACTCCCTGTCCGCAGTCCGCGGTGGCCGCGAAAAAATACATGGGAAGCAATGGGAGTGGAGCGCACATGCGCGGAAATTGGAGCAAGCCGCGGGCAGGCCTACCCCCACTCTTCCCATTACTTCCCATGTATTTTTTCGCGGACACCGCGGACTGCGGACAGGCGCGGAAACTTCTTGTCGAGGCTCTTATTGAGCGTTGTGGGCTGCGCTCGCTTACTATTTGGAAGGTCACCACTGTATCTCCGCATTCTTTGATCTCACCCGACAACATAAATCAGGTCGCTTTTGCAGCCTAAAAAATTGTGCATCACTACTGAGACCATATTGAAACCGCACTAGTACCGTACTACTACCGTACCACTACCGTACTAAAAAAGTACTATAGTAACGTACTACAAACGTACTACGACTGCAATAGGACCGTACTTAGAGACAGAAGTTCGAAAAATCTTATTTGTGAGCACCTGGTGCAAATCAATTTGCTCAGCGCTGAGGAATGAGATCTTCCGTTATAGTAAGAGCCATCAAAGTTATTTACAAACTAAGACATGTTCAGATGGGAAAGTCCCTTTTCTGTTTATATTTCGTTCGTTGTGCAGTACGAAATTTTGGTGTGTCTAGACAATTTTTTTCGAGATATTTCAGCTTATTTTGAAGCTCATTCTAATCCCTTTGAAATGAGCTGAGGTACGTCTAATTCCAACTAACCAGAGCCGATCTATCTTGATTTCCCCAAAGAGTGATTTGTGAACCCAAGGTCGGGCATCAAATGAATGAAGCGGGATCCTGTTGATAAAGAGTGCAGCCATTGGCAGCGGATCCCCTGTCACTGGTCACGTTTGACACAACTCAGACGTTGAGGAGGTTGAGGTTGATGGAGTTGAGGTTATGTGAATCTCGAGGTGAATCCACAATCAGTGTGCTCACAGACCTGAATGTTACCCAGAATGCAGAGTGCGGAAACACAAACTATGAGTCTGAAAATGTCACTGGGTCATAGTGACAACGTTTTTAACCGAACGCAACTGCTCACCAATCCTCAATCTCACCCAGATGCGACCACCCCCCTACTCGTTTTCTACATGACAGAATATCCGAGTGGCCAAGAGACGTGGTTATGGCCACAAGACCTACGCTACGTGTATCAATCACGTTGTCAAGTTGGATATCGAAGCCGACAAGTAAATATTTTTGAGCCTCGCATTCCTGTGAATAATGAAAGAAGGATTAGAGATCTTCAGGAGTGGAAATAATGGCGCATTTTGGAGCAATCCTTGTCATGAAAATCTAAAAATTCAAATTCTACCCATCAATTCCAAAAACAGTTATACGAAAGGATCAGGAGTTTGGAATCCGAAGTAAATCTGATTCATAAGAAATTAGGAAAAACAAACTAGCTACCGAGGGCGAGCACAACTGGATGGTTCGATGTAATCTTGGAGACTATAGTCCGGAAAGAAGTACAAAATCCTCATAGCTCAAGTGTTTCTAATGACATGTAAGGAAACACTGATAACTGAATAAGAAGGTGTCTGGCGCCATTTCATTGATTTCCTCTCTACGTTTGAGGTCACAAACTTTTTCCAGAATTAGATATTTTTTACCCGATATTAAAACATGCTCGAACACGCTTACACTCGCCTATGATATGCGGTACACATGTATTCATTCCTAAACTCATTCTCATCGTGATCAAAGTTCACAAAACAATCTTATATTATTAATGGATAACTTCGATATCGAGATTCGAGGCGTTCCGATCGAGATTTCGCGCGCCACTTACGAGTCGTCTCAATGTGTGTTGCTGTGGATTAATGACATTGTATTATTTGAATGTATTCATAGGTAGATCAATATAGTTGAAAGTATTCAATCATGCGATCTACATAGCCGAACTATTATATCTGTTGATTATTTCCAATATATCGAAAGAAGAGTAATGATGAGTTTCAAGCATCTGAACTCATGCACTGTAGCATTCTGCCCAGTTCTGTCTGCTTCGTTGTCAACATTGAGCAGGTGATCGGTCGCGCCTGCGCATCATATCGGGTTTTATTACACCTGCTTGAATTAATCGGATCGCGATTCGCTCGCTAAATGAGTGATAGGAAAGTAGATTGCTGCTTGACCGACAACAGGAATATCGGATATCCCGTGTAATAATGAGGTTAATGGTAACATTTGAAGATTTATTTTCTGATTTCATCTTTCTTCAACGGTCGGAATTTAAATTCTCAAAATGATCCATACAAACTTAATAGTTGCATCCATAATGTCTTTTGATGGGGTAGATTAACTAGAATTTTTTTCGTTTTTGATGAATGTTTCAACATAATTCTTAAATTACATGTATAAAATTTTGTGATTGAGGTAGATCAACTAAAATTCACTTTGTGCATGTTGAATATCCTCACACCTTTTTTAAAATAGTTTCTAATTTGTGAATATAATTCTTCAAATTCTAATGCGTGAAACAACTCTTCAGTTGGTGGATGACACTGAATTGGACCGAATGGATTGAGTAATTTTTTATATGTGAATAATGTATTCTTTCAAATTGTAGGAGGTTCAATAACTTTCTCATTTCTGGATGATGATCAGTTGAATTTCAAATGATCGATCAAAAATTTTTCATTTGTGAACTAAAAGAAAATGTCTACAGAAGCATTCAAGAAATTTTCGCTTCACAAAGGCTGATTGGCTGATATTTGTACATATCCTTGAAAAAATTTTCCTCCTTCTCTTCTATAGCCGACTAAGAGGAGAAAAAGGAGAAGGAGAGAAACATGTCTCCATCCGAAAATGAGTAAAACCCTTGAAAATCTCAATCGAATTGAAAACCCACACATTTCACGTGAAAATTGAGATTTTCATGCGCAAGCGTTGCATGAATTCAAATCATTGATTTTATAGTTGAGCTCAATTCTCCAGTTCTCAAAATGATCTTCGTTCCTTGATGGCCACCCTCGATGATGTTTTATGAAAACTGGATAGTTTTTTGATCCCACGCCATACGGGTGGCTGAACCATGCGCGCGCAGCGCGCGCACTTCGTAGATTGAATAGCTTTTTGAGATTATTCGAAAAATCCCTCAGACAGTCGTGAATTTTTGAATCAGCAATCCATAAATTTCGATTTCGAGGCATGTTAGATGGATAAACATATAGATGAATGACATTTCCATTCCATAGTTTTATACTATTTCATATTTGCTCCTTTCTGGTACCATATATACCTGCATAATTTTTTTTTCCAAACACATTAGCTTTTTCCGTATGTTCCAGAATTTCAAGCCATCGTAACCATCCGCGCGCAACGCGCGCGTCTTAGAGTTCTAGTCATAATTGAAAACTATTCATGGTGAAGGTATCCAGGGGAAAATTCCACAAGCGAGCTCATCGTGGTCTTTAACCGTGGATTGTAAAATTAAGAGTTAGCAAAAGTAAACGAATAACGTGTGTTAGTAATGAGAGGGAAGGAAATAAAATACAAGGGATGGTTTGACATTACAGCCTCTGTTGTTGATTTCACTTGAACGGCTTATTAATACGGGAGAGAACTCTAAAGTAGACTCAAATCTGTTGTACTCGGAGATGATAAACATGAGTATTTAAGTTAATTTGAAATCTGACCAACTCAGAAAGCTGTCAAAATATCATAAGGCTCTCAATCTAGCAGACCACACCTCGATTCAATGTACAGTTACAAAGTATAATATCTGTGAAGATAGAGGTCGGAATCACTCATCTAATATCAAGTCAGCTAACTCAATACGCACAGAAACGCATTCAACTCTCATGAAGAGAGGCAACTTCAGCAGGATCCATGACCCATAGATACTTCGGACCCTCCTCTTGCCACACTCATATCCTTGAAGCTGTCACTTCAAATGATTGAAGCTTGTTCACGCGAGAAATATTTATGCTCCGGTGGGCAACTTGTATGCGCGTCTTCAAAACCTTTTGCGAAGTATAAGCCTCGAAGGCATATATCTCATACTTCTTTTTGTTGCATGCGTGAATTGCCACTATGATAATTATCATCACGAGCCAGTTTTGCAGTTTTGTTTTCCGATATCATAATTCACCATGAAAGGCTTGCCGTCTACATACTTATCTTCACAATTAGCTTGTAGCCTTAAACGATCCAATCTTGGATGTACCTTGTCAATTCTCAGTCCTGAGAAGGTGCGAGTATCCACACTTATTGAGTTTCATATTGAGAATATGTATTGAAACCATGTAGAACATGCTCTGGTTAATATTACACCACATCATTCTTGTGAATACATCCTGTTTTTGAAAATATTTTATACTGCTGCTAAGAGGGAAGAATTCTATTCAGAAATTTGAGACTTTGTCGTTCAATCAGATCGATTTTGAAACAAATACTGCTAATTTCCAAGATAGAAGAAGCCCGAAACTACCAATGATTTCGTCTTCGAACCTGATGGAAAATGAGTGGTAACAACTCAGTTAGGGCAATTTTTGCACCATTCATGGAGTTTAATGATTGTATGTTTATTCCCAGGATTCTATAATATATATTCATCATTTCAGCTCGAAGTATGATCCATCGTCGTGAGCCTGATATTTTTTCATTTCATGGTGGCCCAGAAACCAGGAGTATCAAGTTGTTTAGCAGTCACACGTGTGATTTGAGATTAGAGATGAAATATTTCACGCAAAGATCAATTAATGAGAATTTCTTGAAGAGAATCACGATAAAAACTGGCTCTATGGGCACGTCTCCATCATGGGTGCTTTTTGTTGAAACCGAAATTTAACACATTGGTTCAATCCGTATTCTCATTCTATAATTTGGGCATCTCTATAGTTTGGGCCCCTGCCTAATATTTCTGGTTTCAGGAATCCCAATCGTATGATTTCACGTGATAGATGAACCTGTGAATTGTGGACACTCACTTCAGTTCTGAAAATGAGCCGGCTACACATCACACCATGAACCACGGTGGGCTTGAAAAATCGATTAATTCGGTCGGAAGATGACCACTGAGATTGTTGTCGGATGTGATTCCGGAGTGTTTCAGGATCATCCTCCGTCATCGACCAAAACCAAAAATGAGGCTGTATTTGAAAAATTGAAGTTTTTGGGATTTTTTATAAACCGACAGTTGAAGCCCACCATGAGGTACGAGTTAGACTAGTATCTCATAATAGGTACGTGAATATAGTTACACGAAGAATTGTGGCTTCAAAGGTTCAGTAATGAGATCAGAGTTCCTAAAAGTGGTCAAGTGTTTGAGAAATTTTGAACACGAACCTATCAGAAATTCGTTATACTATGCAAATTTGAGTTTTGCCCTTCGAGTTTAGAAGTTGTGTCAGCTAAAATTTGAGTACAAAGTTTGGGGCATCAAAGGTAGATTACAAAAGCAGAACTGAACCCGTGTCTGATAGCT
Organism: Eretmocerus hayati; assembly: GCA_029851415.1. NCBI lineage: Eukaryota > Metazoa > Arthropoda > Insecta > Hymenoptera > Aphelinidae > Eretmocerus > Eretmocerus hayati. The sequence goes on from CM056742.1 coordinate 140,045,128, forward strand.
CAGGAGAAGAAAAATGTTTGAGAAAAACCGCTAGCCATCGGATTAGAATCCTGGGAAAATAGATGGATTTTGTGTAAGTTTTAAACGCGAACATACCCGAGGGTGGTATCGCCAAGCAGATTCGAGTTCTGCTCTCCAACTTTAGGAGTTGTTCCAGTTTAAATTTGACTACAAAGCTTTGGGCATTAAAGGTAGTTTTTAATAACGAATTGGAGAGATTTCCGGTAGCTTGGAAGTAGAAAAATGTTTGAGAAAATTGTAGCTTCCGCTGCTTTACTATGGGATCAAAATCCTCAGGGAATGGGTGGATTTTGTGTAAACTCTAAGCGTGATTCTACCGGAGAATGATAATAGCGAGCAGATTCGAATTCTGCATTTTGATTGTAACAGTTCTGTCAACTGAAATTCGACTACAAAGTTTGAGGAAAATTGGCATCTAAGGTAGACTATAAATACGATTTGAACCAGTATCCCGTAACTGTGGAGCCCGTAAATTTGAACCTTTGATTTTGTTCATGTAGAACTATTGAAGATTTCAAATTGAGGTGATTTTTCTTGATCTTGGAGGACAATCTTGATCTTTGTCCTCCAAGATCAAGAAAAATCACCTCAATTCGTCAATTGTCGGGGACGAGAAACCTGCCTCGATATTTATTGAAGATTTCAGTTGTGGCATAGCCTTAAAATTTCGAATTCACTTCAACATGCACGGCGCCTCTATTCCACAAAATTTTCCGCTCCCAAAATCTTCAATTTTGTTGAATCGTCCTCAGTGCCAGTTCAAAATTAGGCACTTATTTATTCCTCTAATCCTAATATTCAATCTCTGGCTCCATTCAGAGATACCTTTGCCTCTGGAATCATTCCTCTTTCGTATAAGTATTCAAAATCTTATTTGTGACCATTCACACTAAATATTCGGAAGCTTCGGGCATTAAACTATTTAACAAGTTCAGCTAATTAATTCTGATGGACAATTTATTCATCTCGGTCATCTTGACTCATCTTGACTAATCAAGAACAATATTCAAATCAGACGTCTCCAACTCAATCGAACTTCAGTCAACCAATCACTCTCTAAAACAATCCACGATTCCTACGCAGATTCATTCTCAATCAAACAAAACTGCAGACACAAAGTGTTCGTAAGGCAACGCCCTAACGTTGGCAATCATATACTCGTCAATAACGTAATACATATATCTCAAAGCCACTTGAGAGCAGTGCAGAGGGCGTTCCCACTGCGTCGCAATTAATTAGCGTCACGCGCACGCGATGAACCTCGCACATACATTCTCAGAGTACTATATACATTCATACCTTCCAAGCATCAACTGGAGTACCCTTTCATCTCTCTATATAATACCATCAGCATCCACACCCACTACTGCTTTGCCAACTCTTCACATAATGTACATCAGTCTGTTCCATATGAACATCCATCCCTGAAACCCTCTCTAACCAAGTCTTCTCCTGAAAATAACCCATCTTTCCTCTTACCCCATAACCACACATACATTACTCGGGCGTGCAAAGATGGAATAAGATGGTACATTTTCTCCCTCTCACTGACTCTACAGAACTGCAGAGCTCGTTAAGGTCTGAGACATCCAGCAATCGTAACGACCTTCTCTCGTCGTGTGACCAAAGGTTTACCAAAGGATAGACAGACTTAAAGAAAGAAGACAAGAATCAAAAAGATTGCATTGTCGTGAAGGCATTATTACGGTGCAAGAGAGCGTCAAACGATGCTGATCTTGGAATGACTGTTGATGGGGTGTCTGTTGAGATATTCTATAGGTTATATGGTGTACGGAACACCTGATTGGCTTGATCGATTTAACGATCAACTATACATCCTCGTAATGTCTAGCCCTAGCTATATATTTGATGATGAGCTAAACTAGAGGTACGTATGTATACCTACTACTGGTCCTGGTGAGGATTGTAGGCTGTGGGCTATCATATGGATGAGTTATACCGTTTGCAACGGTAGCCGCTCTCATGAGGGAATTGATCGAGAAAATTGACTGTTAGCTCAATGAGCGATAATTCGATTCGGATCGAAGAAATTGCGCTGCCATAAGTGGATATCGTTATGACGTACGTGTGCGAGCCAAGTTTTGCGATATTATGAGTCTATATTTTTCATAGAGGTACGAACTGTTTTATGATGTGTGTGATTACTGGATTCGGATAATTTTATGATGTACTTGATGGTCGAGCTGATTGAATTTTGGTTTCCTTTTATGTTTGAGTTATGTTGATTAGATTCGAGTACATGTTAATTAGAGCGGGATTTCCAAATTCCGAAATCAGAGTTTATTTGCAAGTTCACTGTGAACAATACCACAAAGTATCCTAATCAGCGGTTGGTATGTTTTGTTCCAACTAGTAGTTGAATCACTGGTTTATTAATTGATTGAGCCAAATGCTAGAGAATTTATTGAGTTTGAATCAATTTGGAGGTACAGTAAAACCTGTCTAATTCGGGCACCTCCGGTTCCAGTCCGACCTGCCCATAATAGACAGGTGCCCGAATTATAGAATCCGATTCAAAATTATAGAAAGTACAAATTTTGAAAAAACTTATTTTAAACCATACAATTTTGGAATAAATGAAATACATAGATGAGAACTCGAAACTCTCAAGATGTGGAATGTCAAGATTCATAATTAATCAAATTCGGGATTTCAAAATTTGGTATGATAGTGATTCGGGGAAATCAAGATTCGGAACATACTCAGATCGAGGGTCTGCAAACCCAGAACTTTGAGTTTGGAAATTTCAAAGGTTGAAGGATCTCTAGGAAAGGCTCAAAAATACACCCAGTCAAAGTAAGCATCCAATACTCTAGCATTTAAGCTAGCTGTGGATGATTCGAAATTAGGTGTTGTAAATTTTAGAGTATCAAACAACACAGATGTCGAAATTATACCCTCAATTGACTCATTATAATTTTTCGTTAAATATTCAAATATATAGTTGAATAATAATCTTCTTGATTCGTCAAACTGACGCAGAACTCAGAAAATTAATGATTTTTGCTTTTCTCAATACGGAAAAGTTTCTTTCAAGCTCGTTCCGAGCTTGACATAAGTTTTCGACATGCATACCTGGGCTCATTTTGACAACTGTAGTGGGTGCCCTGAATTCACAGGTTCCTTTAACATGTGACATCATATATTTGAGATCTCAGAAACCGCCCATATTAGGCAGGTGCCCAAATTTTGGAGGTGCCCGAATTATGAAGAAAGAATACCGTATAAGCTTATGGAATGAAATTCGGTTCCACCGAAAAGCGCCCGTAATCGGGAGGTGCCCGGATTTTAGAGGTGCCCATAGAGACAGGTTTTACTATATTTTAACCACGCCATTGAACATACTTTCAGGTACGCAGATATACAAACAGGAATGAATATTGCATGACCAGGAAACGATCCAGATTTTGTGGATTATAACAGAATGGTTGGAATTTTTCCTTGGCTGAGATTCCACCACGTGGTTAAATTTTAACACTATCTTCAAATGAGTTCATAAGAGAGTTTCAAGTTGAATGCCAGTCAAAACACCACGAGTCCATTCAAAATACCATGAAAACGACCTCTGGACAGACATCTAGAGATTCCTTCAAGTATATTTAGATATTTTTTTAAAGGTTTCATAATACTATCCAAAAACGCAAAGTTGTAGCATAACTTCAATCAGAAAAGTAGAACGCATCATCTTTTAAATTTTTTAGATACCATTCCATCCGATCATCTCAAAGTTATATACAGGTTATCCTCTCACATAAGAATGAAAACATTCTTGTGAAAATCTCTACCTGCAATTTTCTCAGAATAATCTCTCGTGAATGAAATTCAGACATGCCACAGTCTTCCTCAGAATCCTTGCAGAATCTCATTCTCAATTCTCAACGTGTCGCGCAATTTTTCAACGCTCACCCTTGTTCGTCACCAGTTCTCTTTTGCGGCTACGACAGCCACATTCGCGCGACGCATTTCTTGATCGTTGCGGCCTAGGTTATATATACAATAAAACGCGTAGCAATTCTCGCTCGTCGCCGAAAGAAAAAGCTGATTTTCCAGCTAAGGAAAGGTTCAACGACGGTATCTTCTTACTTAAACCATCTTCTCATCCTGGAAGCTAAAATCACTCTTCTGTATAGGATAAAGAGACAGAGACGAAGAAGAAGATGAGTTTAGAAGAAGGGTAAATCGCGCAGTAGCAGACTTTATAAAATATACTGTTACACCGTTTAGCCCGAATAGGAATGGTGAAAAATGAATGAGGGCAAAAAAGCGATATCGATTGGAATGAAAGTAGCTTTTCTAGCGACTCATGCTCGTCTTTATATATCTGCCAACTCGTCACGGAATCGTTTGCTTGAAATTTTATCCTTGCCGATCTTAAGAATGCACTCCTGTTCCTAGTCGACATCCGTGTTGAGAGATTGTGATGTACTCTCTGGGTTGTTCTAAAAGCTCGTACGTGCGAGATTGTGGTTTGAAAAGTGCGCGGGTGAGCAAAAAGTTGGCTTAGATGGTCCCGTCGACCTCGCGTCTATATAGACAATTTCTATAACAGATGTGAATCGGGTTCAGTGATCCTGACTTGGATGAGGTTACTCATATTTGGGTGCATCGTCAATCATCTTTTGGATTTATTGGTGAAGCTCAGGTTGGATAGATTTCTCGAGAGCAGAGTGAGCTATGAGTGAATATGAGTGTGTTGTGTGAAGGTCAAATATTGATTTTTAGATTGTACCTTGGCTCCAATTATGGGAGCCATTGAAAATTTGATGAATTGAGATTGTGAATTTTATTGGGGATTGAATTCAAAGGCCCTGGTCAGCTATCATTTTACGTATTCTCTAATATTTAATTTTTACTCTTTCGTTATTTTTTGTTTCCTGCTGTGGCCCGAGGAATGAGTTTCTAGTTCTCAACTCAGAATGCCGGGAATCGATTTTGGTCCGAAACCAATGTGAACATTCATCAAAGCTTTTTTCGGTGGTTTTGGTGGTTCTTAAGGGACGTGAAACTGTAAAATCCGAAGTTACCTCGGAAGGTGGTATGACTGTGAAGTTGGCCGCAATTTTGTTGCCGCAATTTTAGGGTATTCCACAATGGTGGCCACTAATGCGTTCGGCAATTGGGGATGCGTCTGGACATCTTTCAGGGCTCTAAATGATTGGAAATGGATCCTGGATGATATTTTGAGTGCTCAGTGACACCTGGATCAACCGTGGTTACTTATTTTGATCGATTTTCCCATGAGCACAATAGGCTGGGAGAGTGAAGAAATTAGACATTGACGTCGATTTGGGGGGTGGATTCGAATTCGAGCTTGTACCCCCCGATCGATACTCGGGGTGTCTCCTGTCACCGTTGAGCCATATATTCGGAGTATTTATAGTCACCTAGATCACCCTCGATCATTGATCTAAGCCAATATTCGCGTCGATCCGAGAGTCGCTAGAATGGAAAAATGAAGCTTTTCGACGATCTTAGGGGGAATTTCGGAGTTGTACCCTATCAGGAATGAATGGGATATCTTCTCATATTGTGGAACTATACTTGAGGAGTATTTTGGACTGCCTAGGTCACCCTCCATCATTGATCTAAGCCAATATTCGCGTTGATCCGAGAGTCGCTAAAATGGAAAAACGAAGCTTTTCGACGATCTTAGGGGGAATTTCGGAGTTGTACCCTATCAGCAATGACTAGAATATCTTCTCATATTGTGTAACTATACCTTAGGAGTATTTAGGACTGCCTAGATCACCCTCGACCATTGATCTAAGCCAATATTTGCGTCGATCCGAGAGTCGCTCAAATGGTAAAACGAAGCTTTTCGACGATATTGGGGGAAAATTCGGAGTTGTACCCTATCAGCAATGAGTGAGGTATCTTCTCATATTGTGCAACTATACTTGAGGAGTATTTGAGACTGCCTAGATCACTCTCGATCATTGATCTAAGCCATTATTCGCGGCGATCCGAGAGTGACTCAAATGGAGAAACGAAGCTTTTCGACGATATTGGGGAAAATTCGGAAATGTACCCTATCAGCAATGACTGGGATATCTTCCCAAAATGTGCAACTAAACCTTAGGAGTATTTTGGACTGCCTAGATCACCCTGAATCGTCCATTTTGAACGATTTTCGCGTCCATCGAAGACTCGCTCAAATGGAAGAACGAAGGTTTTCGACGATCTTGGGGGGACATTCGGAGTTGTAACCTATCAGCAATGAGTGGGATATCTTCTCATATTATGCAAATATACCTTAGGAGTATTTTGGACTGCCTAGGTCACCCTCCATCATTGATCTAAGCCAATATTCGCGTTGATCCGAGAGTCGCTAAAATGGAAAAACGAAGCTTTTCGACGATCTTAGGGGGAATTTCGGAGTTGTACCCTATCAGCAATGACTAGAATATCTTCTCATATTGTGTAACTATACCTTAGGAGTATTTAGGACTGCCTAGATCACCCTCGACCATTGATCTAAGCCAATATTTGCGTCGATCCGAGAGTCGCTCAAATGGTAAAACGAAGCTTTTCGACGATATTGGGGGAAAATTCGGAGTTGTACCCTATCAGCAATGAGTGAGGTATCTTCTCATATTGTGCAACTATACTTGAGGAGTATTTCAGACTGCCTAGATCACTCTCGATCATTGATCTAAGCCATTATTCGCGGCGATCCGAGAGTGACTCAAATGGAGAAACGAAGCTTTTCGACGATATTGGGGAAAATTCGGAAATGTACCCTATCAGCAATGACTGGGATATCTTCCCAAAATGTGCAACTAAACCTTAGGAGTATTTTGGACTGCCTAGATCACCCTGAATCGTCCATTTTGAACGATTTTCGCGTCCATCGAAGACTCGCTCAAATGGAAGAACGAAGGTTTTCGACGATCTTGGGGGGACATTCGGAGTTGTAACCTATCAGCAATGAGTGGGATATCTTCTCATATTATGCAAATATACCTTAGGAGTATTTTGGACTGCCTAGGTCACCCTCCATCATTGATCTAAGCCAATATTCGCGTTGATCCGAGAGTCGCTAAAATGGAAAAACGAAGCTTTTCGACGATCTTAGGGGGAATTTCGGAGTTGTACCCTATCAGCAATGACTAGAATATCTTCTCATATTGTGTAACTATACCTTAGGAGTATTTAGGACTGCCTAGATCACCCTCGACCATTGATCTAAGCCAATATTTGCGTCGATCCGAGAGTCGCTCAAATGGTAAAACGAAGCTTTTCGACGATATTGGGGGAAAATTCGGAGTTGTACCCTATCAGCAATGAGTGAGGTATCTTCTCATATTGTGCAACTATACCTGAGGAGTATTTGAGACTGCCTAGATCACTCTCGATCATTGATCTAAGCCATTATTCGCGGCGATCCGAGAGTGACTCAAATGGAGAAACGAAGCTTTTCGACGATATTGGGGAAAATTCGGAAATGTACCCTATCAGCAATGACTGGGATATCTTCCCAAAATGAGCAACTGAACCTTAGGAGTATTTTGGACTGCCTAGATCACCCTGAATCGTCCATTTTGAACGATTTTCGCGTCCATCGAAGACTCGCTAAAATGGAAAAATCAAGCTTTCCGACGATATTGGGGGGACATTCGGAGTTGTACCCTATCAGCAATGAGTGGGATATCCCCTCATATTGTGCAACTATACCATAGGATTATTTTGGACTGCCTAGGTCACCCTCCATCATTGATCTAAGCCATTATTCGCGGCGATCCGAGAGTCGCTCAAATGGAGAAACGAAGCTTTTAGACGATATTGGGGGGGGGGGGGGGGGATTCGGGATTGTACCACATCAGCAAAGAGTGAGATAAATTCCCATATTGTGCAACTATACCTGAGAAGTATTTCGGACTGCCTAGATCAGCCTGGATCGTCAATTTTGAACGATTTTCGCGTCGATCCGAGACTCGCTCAAATGGAAGAACGAAGGTTTTTGACGATCTTGGGGGGACATTCGGAGTTGTAACCTATCAGCAATGAGTGGGATATCTTCTCATATTATGCAAATATATCTTGGGAGTATTTTGGACTGCCTAGATCACCCTCGATCATTGATCTAAGCCAATATTCGCGTCGATCCGAGAGTCACTAAAATGGAAAAACGAAGCTTTTCGACGATATTGGGGGGAAATTCGGAATTGTACCCAATAAACAATGAGTGAGATATCATTCCATATCGTGCAACTATACCTTAGGAGTATTTTGGACTGCCTAGATCAGCCTGGATCGTCAATTTTGAACGATTTTCGCGTCGATCCGAGACTCGCTCCAATGGAAGAACGAAGCTTTTCGACGAACTTGGGGAGAATTTCGGAGTTGTAACCTATCAGCAATGAGTGGGATATCCTCTCTCATTGTGCAACCATACTTTGGGAGTATTTTGGACTGCCTAGGTCACCCTCCATCATTGATCCAAGCCAATATTCGCGTCGATCCGAGAGTCGCTAAAATGGGAAAACGAAGCTTTTCGACGATCTTAGGGGCAATTTCGGAGTTGTACCCTATCAGCAATGAGTGGGATATCTTCTCATATTATGCAAATATACCTTAGGAGTATTTTGGACTGCCTAGATCACCCTTGATCATTGATCTAAGCCAATATTCGCGTCGATCCGAGAGTCACTAAAATGGAGAAAATGAAGCTTTTCGACGAACTTGGGGAGAAATTCGGAGTTGTACCCTATCAGCAATGAGTGCGATATCCTCTCACATTGTGCAACTATATCTTAGGAATATTTTGGACTGCCTAGATCACCCTCGATCATTGATCTGAGCCAATATTCGCGTCGATCCGAGAGTCGCTAAAATGGAAAAACGAATTCGACGATCTTAGGGGGAATTTCGGAGTTGTACCCTATCAGCAATGAGTGGGATATCTCCTCATATTGTGCAACTATACCTTGAGAGTATTTTGGACTGCCTAGATCACCCTGAATCGTCAATTTTGAACGATTTCCACGTCGATCCGAGACTCGCTCAAATGAAAAACCGAAGCTTCTCGACGATCTTGGAGGGAAAATCCAAGTTGTACCCTATCAGCAACGATCAACAATCCTTCCCATATCAATACCTAGATGTTCGAAGACTTTTCCACCGCCTGGATGGTCCTTGATCGTGGAATTCGTCCGTATTTTGTTGTGATTGAAGATATGTTAGAATGGAGAACTGCAGCTTGTTCAATATCTGGAGGGGAATTGAGGGATCTTAGCCTCTCGGCAATGCCGACAATCTCTTCTCATATCGTTGGGGTGTATGTTTGTAGTACATTCGTCGACTCAGATCACCCTCGATTATCGATCGAAGCTGATATATCCGTCAGATCGCGAAGCTGTACAAGTGAAGAATGGGGGACGCCACCAACTCTGTGTTGAATTCGAGGATGTCAGTTCCCAGCAAACTTCAGATATCTCCTGAATCATCTTACACCATATCTGCACTAGGTTACCTCAATTGCTCCCAACCTTCGATCTTACCCGAATTTTCACGACAGACCAATGAGCCATTTTTTCAAGATCAGGGTTTAGAAACAAATTTGGGAGCTTATTAGGGACCGTATCATCATACCAGTGATCTAGGCAGTACAAAATACTCCTAACATATAGTTGCACGATATGAGAGGTTCTCCCCGCGCATTTGGCCTGTGGATTACACTCCACTCGCCATAACCGGGTAGTGGATATGAGAGATTCGCCTACTCATCACTGATAGGGTACGACTCTCATCCCCCCCCCCTATCCAACCCCCAAGATCGTCGAAAAACTTCGTTTTTTCATTTCAGCGTTCTCGGATCGACGCGAGAATCGTTCAAAATCGACGATCCAGGGTGATCTAGGCAGTCCAAAATACTCCTAAGGTATAGTTGCACAATATGAGAAGATATCCCAGTCATTGCTGATAGGGTACAACTCCGAAATTCCCCCTAAGATCGTCGAAAAGCTTCGTTTTTCCAATTGTGCGACTGTCGGATCGACACGAATATTGGCTTAGATCAATGATCGAGGGTGATCTAGGCAGTCCAAAATATTTGTAAGATATAGTTGCACAATGAGGAAGGATAGCCCTTTCATTGCTGATAGGGTACAACTCCGAATTTCTCCCCAAGATCGTCGAAAAGCTTCGTCTCCCATTCTACCGACTCTCGGATCGACGCGAATATTGGCTTAGATCAATGGTCGAGGAAGATCTAGGCAGTCTAAAATACTCCTAAGGCATAGTTGCACGACATGAGAGGATATCCCACTCATCGCTGACAGGGTACAACTCGGAATTTCTCCCCAAGATCGTCAAAAAGCTTCGTTTTTCCATTTTAGCGACTCTCGGATCGACGCGAATATTGGCTTAGATCAATGGTCGAGGGTGATCCAGGCAGTCCAAAATACTCCTCAGGTATAGTTATACAATATGAGAAGATATTCGAGTCACTGCTGATAGGGTACGACTCCGAAATTCCCCCTAAGATCGTCGAAGAGCTTCGTTATTCCATTCTAGCAACTCTCGGATCAACGCGAATATTGGCTTTGATCAATGATCGAGTGTGATCTAGGCAGTACAAAATGCTCCCCAAATATAGTTCTACAATATGAAAGGATATCCCACTCATTGCTGACAAGGAACAACTCCGAAATTCCCCCTAAGATCGTCAAGAAGCTTCGTTTTCCTATTTTAGCGACTCTCGGATCGACGCGAATATTGGCTTAGATCAATGGTCGAGGGTGATCTAGGCAGTCTAAAATACTCGTAAGGTATAGTTATACAATATGAGAAGATATTCGAGTCACTGCTGATAGGGTACAACTCCGAATTTCCCCCAAGACCGTCGAAAAGCATCGTTTTTCCATTTTAGCATTTCTCGGATCGACGCGAATATTGGCTTAAATCAATGATCGAGAGTGATCTAGGCAGTCCAAAATACCCCTCAAGCAAAGTTGCACGATATGAGATGATATCCCACTTATTGCTGATAGGGTACAATTCCGAATTTCTCCCCAAGATCGTCGAAAAGCTTCGTTTTTCCATTCTAGTGACTCTCGGATCGACGCGATAATTGGCTTAGATCAATGGTCGAGGGTGATCTAGGCAGTCCTAAATACTCCTCAGGTATAGTTACACAATATGAGAAGATATTCCAGTCATTGCTGGTAGGGTACAACTCTGAAATTCCCCCTAAGATCGTCGAACAGCTTCGTTTTTCCATTTTAGCGACTCTCGGATCAACGCGAATATTGGCTTAGATCAATGATGGAGGGTGACCTAGGCAGTCCAAAACACTCCCAAAGTATAGTCGTACAATATGAGAGGATATCCCATTCATTGCTGATAGGGTACAACTCTGAAATTTCCCCTAAGATCGTCGAAAAGCTTCATTTTCCCATTCTAGCGACTCTCGGATCGACGCGAATATTGGCTTAGATCAATGATCGAGGGTGATCTAGGTGACTATAAATACTCCGAATATATGGCTCAACGGTGGCAGGAGACATCCCGAGCATCGATAGGGGAGTACAAGCTCGAATCCACCCCCTAAATCGACGTCAATGTCTAATTTCTTCACTGTCCCAGCCTCTTGTGCTCATGGGAAAATCGATCAAAATAAGTAACCACGGGTGATCCAGGTGTCACTGAGCACTCAAAATATCATCCAAGATCCATTTCCAATCATTTAGAGCCCCGAAAGATGTCCAGACGCATCCCCAATTGCCGAACGCATTAGTGGCCACCGTTGTAGAATAACTTAAAATTGCGGCAACAAAATTGCGGCTAACTTCACAGTCATGAAGGTGGTTGAACGTGCATTGACGAAACAGCTGAGATTGTTCTGAAGTGAAAATACATGCAGAGTATTTTTTCAATCAAATATGTCTGTAATAGGGAAAGATAATGTGGAGATGATGGTTTTTACTTTTGTCCGCGTCATTGTTTTGATCAAAGAAAACTTTTATTACAGATAAACTACTCATTTAGCGTGCAAACTATGATTGTCACAGTCAATAATGTTGGTTTGATCTGCAGAACAAAAAAAACGGATTCGTAAATCGATTAGTAAACTTTTTCAGCTGGTAAGCATTGGTTCAGGCTTTCAAAAGTCCTCGGAATCATCAGCTAGTGTTAAACATCACATCTTTTTGATTTTATTCTACCCGTAAAATTTGGCAAGGCTTAAGTTGAGAAATGAAATTGTAAAAGATGTCGCAGCTCATCGAAGAATGGATCTTCCATTCTTTGCAATAAATATTCATGAAACGAGGCTGCTTTTGTATCATTGAAAGATCGTTTATATCCGATCGTGGGCGGCTACACAGTTCCACAGCGATGAGTTTGTACATTTTTTTCAAAAATTTCTGTCGCATTATACGTTCTGCGCTTTGTAAAGAGCCACTTAGATTGTGTCGAAATGAGCGACAGATGTATTCATGTCCATAAGAAATTTAGCGTGGGTGAATGAAAGAACAGTGATATCATCGTACGTGGGCTGAAAATGAATTTTAACTGTACATTTGTGAATATTCGAAAGGTTGAAGTTATGGTTGCTGACCACGAAGATACTGGTCTATTATCGATGTAAAAAATTTTAAAAAATCCTAAAAATTGAATGAAAAACCTTGAGCTATTCATTGATTGTAAGATATCAGAATATTGATCCTTTATTTATGGACCAAACGTGTCTTCATTCACCCCTTTCATCACGACTCACACGACCTCCCACGAGCACACTTACACTCGCACGTGCATATTTGCAGATCAACAAGGTGCAAAGTATCCTTTTACCACATCTTATTCAAACATCCTGTTCATCTTCCTTCCTAACCAATCATTTTTTCATAATTTTTTTTTCACATAACCCTACAGGTACTCGTTACAAATAATAAAAGTAATTTTGCACACGTGCTCTCAAACTTTTTGCTCATTCATCCCTAGTTGCATATTTACACACATTAGCAAACCTAGAATATACCAATTTCTGTACAGACTATCATATATAGAAAGACGATTCCGTTGGCTTCTCGCGTGGTTCCGTCTTTTACTGCATCAGAGATGAAAAAGCTTCCGGGTGATATGCGTGTTCGTAATTATAGATCGACTGCTGTTCTTATACTGTCGGTGAGTTCTTCTTTGAGAGCCCAACTCTTACGGCACATCACAAGTCTCTCTCACTCTGGGAAGAGTAATACGTAGACTGTAGTGGTAACGCCTGACCGCCTATAATGTGTACCTTCTAATCTAAAAAGATCCGTTTCTAATGATTACCCCCTTATTGTTTTTACGGGAAAATTTTGCGTCACCGCTCGACGGCACATCACCGATTCCATCTAATATCACTCTCTCCCTGTAATACCTAAATACATGTTAGTTTTACGCGTTGACTTGGTATTTACTCTGGGTAGGTATGTAAGACGTACGTATCTAAACCACAGCACTTATTTTACCGTTTTTCCGTTGTTTCTTACTCATGAAAAAATTGGTGATGTGCCTGTACTGAACCTTACAAATAAATACTTCTGTGATTATTTCCAGACCTCCCTGTATTTTACTTTACAAAAATACGTGCATTCATATTCGTGTAGTAAATCAGTTGTACGCTTTGGTTACTCTGATATGAGGTATATTCACAGTTGAAGAAAATTACTCAATTGCGTATTCCAAGTTTTAATTTTAACTTGAAGAACTCTGAATATATGCGAGTATACGGATCGTTTCTACTGATGTGCGTATATACTTATTCTATATTTGCAGGTGCTTCAATAAATGTGTTAAGGGCTTGGTTCAGGTCCGAACGCGTGCCTCTCATTTTATTCATGAGCAGCAAATGTAACAACTGCTAATCGACATAGGAACTGATTCGAATCTGCAAGGGTCATTATTTGCTCTTATATATCTAAGACTTCCTGCTGAATGTACTTGCACGCAAGCAAGCGAGTATACATACGAATTGACTCATTGGGATAATAGAAGTTCCATCGACCCTTGATACTCATACCAGTTTTCTCAGAAATTCAGACTTGAACAAAGTTAAAAACGTAGAAATTTTAATAAGGGAAGTTACGTACATGCACTCGTTGTTAATTTTACATTTTTGAGGTACGATTCTAACAAGGAGTGAACATTTTATTTGTCTTGAAATTTGATTCATGGTATCACCTGGTCGTTTGCAAATTTTCACTATGGTGAAAATTGTGAATTTTCAATATGAAGATTCAAGATTTGAGCTAGCCATTGGAATTGAGCTTGGTCATGTTGAACAGAAGGATCGTAATTTACGGAAACTGTTCTATTCACCACGAGAAAAACTTCAAAGTGATTCTTGTGTCACTGGGCGACAATTTCGACCGAATCCATGAAATTCACCCTCGAATTGATCTCTTTGCCTGTTTTATACTACACACTTGTCTCGGTTGTTATATGTAATAGTTCAGTAATGGCTGTACTACACTAGTCAAACGGTTCTTAATAGTCTACTGATCAAATATTCTGACTCTGTGGGTCCTTAAGTTTGTGGCTCATCGCCAATCTGGAATATACAAAAAAATCCACAGTTGAGTTGATCAGAAACACAGTGGACCGATAGGGACAGGTCCAACCTTGGGGGTCCTGGATTCGTCTCAAAATCTGGAAATCATCTTGTTTTGGTGAGAAATGAAGACACCCAGAAGGGTTTCGTCCAATGGACCCCCTATCCTGAGATACAGTCATGGTGGTTAGCATTGCCAGTATATCCATGAATATGACTTTTCAACGTGAACTTATATAAGCAATGCCAATCTTCATAACTATATCTCAGCATAGAAAGTGGGATTGAACTTTGGGAGGTTTTTCCACTTCTCACAAAGAGGAGATGATTCCCAGAGTTTGGGCCAAAAACAGGACCCGTCAGGTGGGACCTTTTCCTTGTAAGTCCAAAACCCGGACCACGGTAGAATTTTTTTCGTATCTTTCGACGTACGTCCCCCAAAAACTGTCAAAACTATTCTTTTCACATGAAAACCCCGATAGGGTGTGGCAAAAACATTGGTAAAGGGTCTCCAACCTATTTGAAGGTGAGGGATGAATTCTGACAACAAAAAATTCAACTTTCAAAAGTGGACAGTCAGTCTGATTGTGAACAACTCCAGAAGAAACATGTGCGTTTACCCGCTTGATGTTTTTTATACGTCGCATTCGGCGGAAGTGATTGGCGGAATTTTATGCATATATTCTTCCAGAATGTTCAAATCATCCCAATGCTTTGAAGAGCAAGATTTTCGAGAGTTGAAAAATTGATTCAAAAATATTATTGCTCATAAGACTTTAGAAATTGGACATGTCGATATTGCAGTCGTCGAGGGTCTAGCATAGATCATTCAAAAATAAAACTACAAGATGAATCATCCAGCTTTTGTTATATTCAAAATCCGAGATTTGGTAATGCCAACTTTAACCCTAACAAAGATTCAACCTGATTCGGAAAAAGTTCATGTGATAGGATGTCTATTCTTCATGAAGAATAGTTACTGTCTATTACTTCACACAAAATTACACAAATTGATATTTTACCTCGGATGTAATACAAGAAGAAAGTTTCATCTCGTCAACAGTGATATCATCATCAAACTAGCTTATCTCTAAAGCAATCAGGAAAGTGAAAAATATATTGCTGAAAGGTACGAATTTTGTCCAGATTGCTTCAGAAAAATACATAAACATATCAAATTTTAGAGCACGCTACCTCTGATCTATATTATTTCCATCTCTTTGCATCACAATATACCCGGTAATAACAACACACCGCAATCAAAGGCGTATCCGAACCATAAAAGTTACCATGTTTCACTCCATTCTTGCAAGTTTGCGATTATCATTCTAAATATATGGAATCTGAAATCACGATCTATAATAAGAATTTTCGCATTATTCAAGAAGGGAGTAGAGTAATCATCTATTTATCAAGCAAAAGACAATCTCATACGCGAAGCAATTCTAGAATGATCAATCATATTAAATACTTGGAGTGCATTACAAGTTGCGTACTCTCTTGACTCACAAAACGGGGTACTTCATTATTTTAATGGCACCAACTACGATAATATCTCAAGACATTTAACGAGAAATTCCATGCGAGAAATCTCGCTCTCTTTACTCTGTTTTGCGTTTGGTCGACCCGTATACTTGCGAGTGTTTGAAATGTATCGTGTCCAGTATTTATTTTTTCTCGTACACTCTTTTCTTCTTCTCATTATAATCAGAATATTGGTTGAGTTATCTCTTCATCAGTTCATTTTCCTTATGAGGCTTTTGGGAATATTATTGTGATCAATTAGCTCCCTGGATAAAAATAGTATAACTAATAATTATAAGGTATATTTATTTACTAGGAACTTAGGGGACTCAGAGACTTTATTTTTTGATTGAAACTTCAGTGGAAATCACACCGGCTGTAGAATTTTGCTCACATTGTAAACTCATTCAATTGAGAAATAAATTGAGTCAAGTGTCAAGGTAGTAAAAAGAGTGCATATCGATACAAAGGCGAGAATGTTGGTTTCAGCACACCAAGTGATATTTTCCGGCCAGAGCCAAAGGCGGAGGTTGGAATTATCACGAAGATGCAAAACCCACCCAATCTCAAAGTCAAATACTATTTTTTCAACTTCTGTGAAACATACTATATGTATACTAAACAGCTTTTTTCTGACGAATTTTCCACTTTGCATACCGTAAGGGTGGCAATATCTAAATTTCACAGTACATTCTCCATCGGCTTGGGCCTGAAAAAGCCTCTTGGGATGTGAAATCCTGACTCTGCATGCTTATACTGTCATCCTTCGTACTACAATTTTTTCACAAACTCACATTTCCAAGATCCATAATTCATCACTCACAGTCACCATAATAATTGACGGGCCGCGTGGAAGAAGAGCGTAATTGCAAAAAGGTTATCTTGAGAAAATCGATAAAAACCTAACCAAAGTTGCCAGAGGTGTGATTGGGTGAAACAAGCTGGCTTATTCCGGAGGAGGTGGCATCCTCGAAATATATGTACAAGAATTGGGGGATTAGAGTAAATGTTGAATTTTTCATAGCGGTTTAAAAAAATGCAATTAGACCCTTTTTCCGAATCCTGGGTTAAATTTTGACGCATCTTCTCTACAAAGAGTAGATTCAGATTTCGAAATCGAGTCCAATCTCCTCCAAATTTTACGAGAGTGTCTATGGACATGTTTTACAAGATATCTGATTGCGAGAAGGTGGCTCAATCCACGCTCAACGGTTTTATACGCGCGAGGAGCTTTCACCAGTCGTGTGAAAATATCAGGAATCTATTTTCACTAACGAAGGGTGAGAACACTTAATTTGAAGGTAGAAGAATATGTTTCAATAGCTAGGAACGTCAAAATAGCGTTTTTGACTCAGGAGCATTTTTTCAAAATTTTTTCATCACAAATTAGGCCCTTCTTCAATATCGCACCTCATCACGCCCTTTATAAAAAGTAATGACGGCCCTTTGGGTATTTTTTTCATCAAGGACTCAGGGGCCCTTTTGGAATATGATTCTGGAAATTAAGCCTTTCTTTGAAGTTTTCTCGAACTGGTTGAGAAAACCACACCTTTTTTTACATTTTCCGATGCAATTATGCCCTCCACGATCCAAGGTGTTTTTCAAGGTTTTTCGAAAAACGAGGTCTGAGAGGCGATCAATCATGGTTCAAAGGTTCAAAAAAGCGACAGGGGGGAAAGGGCGTACTCGTCATTACACCCTTCTTCCAAGGAGCTCCTCAATTAGTAATTTGATGAGATCATCTTCAAATTTTTTTTTACTGATTTCCACTTCAGCAAAATTTAAAGGTGCCACGTTGAGTAGTCGAAAATAACAGACTCTTTTTCATCGTTTCTTGTGGAATCAACCATGTGTGACGACGGATCATTGAACCTCATGTATCCGGACATTTTCAAGTTTGTTTTCTAAATCAATTTACAGCAACCTCTCAAAAGTGTTCATCAAAAACGATTGCTAAATCAACTGCCGAACAACGTAAAGAAGCTTTACGCTGTAAAATATCCTCGCTCGCTCACTATCCACGACTTCGTATGTATCGACGAGACGATAATAGCAACCACTCTCTCTTTCTCCCATATAAGTACCATACGCGCATCATCAAGAATAAGTTCCTTCACAAGACTGTATCGCATCACAGGCCCTCTGAAAGACTTATATCTCAAACGAGTTGCTGGTGCCATACGTATGCAAATGTGCATCAGCGCAAAAGAGCGCTTCACATCAATAGAACCCTCTTATTCTTCTTTCCTTCCGAGGACAAACGACCTCTACGTGTGGCAGGTGAACAACTCTCAATGAATGCATCGCATCCTCTTCTCTCACTTACACCATACACACACACACACACACACACATATAAAGGTATAGTATTATATTATAAGATGAACAATGAAAATGACTCACGCATCAGCCTCAAAGTCTTCAGGTAAAACACTCCTCCTTGCCACTGTATGATTTCCAATTACAAGTTTTGGCTGTTGATCAGGCTCTACTAGAACCTCTGTTATACTGCATTTGACTGTAAATGTGTGCTTGCTCGAATCTGATGGCTCCTCTACTATTATCCGATGATAGTATACTTTTTGACCCTGCGGCGACAAAATGACATTGCTCGATTTAGCTTTTAGTGGTGCTGACTGTGTGATAGGGAGAATGTACGTGTGATTTGTTGACAGGGTAGGAAAGTAAATAATAATTGCTGTGTATTTTGTGCAGCTATTACGAGTGCGGTGGCGAATACCTGGTGGGCATATCATGATTTGTTTATTACAGATAGAGTGGATGTAAAGTGTACAGATTGATATGGATAGTTTATGAAGATGGTCAGTTGAGAAATTATCATGTCATCTCGAGAGGTTTATGTGTGCATTCGGAAGATTATACTCTCTAAATTGGTATTGGCATGGATATTCATCTTGCTTACGAAGAGAGGTCCAACTTTGCGGGTCCTGGATTCGTCCCGAACTTTGGAAATCATCTCATTTTGGTTGAAAATGGAAAAATCTGAAAAAGATGATCGCATATGGGGCTTTTGTTCCAAAATACAGCTATAATAATTAGCATTGGTGGTATATCTGTATGTACGACTTTCCAACATAGGCCTCTATGGCCAATACTAATCCCCATAACTGTATCTTGGAACAGAAACCCCATGGGATCAAATTTTATCAGGTTCTTTTATTTTCCACCAGAATAAAATGATTCCCAAAGTTTGGGACGAATCCAGGATCCGCTAGGTTAGACTTTACCTTGCTAGTATGGATTCAGAAAATGGTGCCTCTGATAGCAGTTCCAGCCTAACCCATGAAGGGTTGTAATGATCTGACCATATATATTCATGAAAATTTATCAAGAATGGCTACTAAAATACGTGATTTTTTTCTAGTAAAAATAGGTACATATTTTTTTTAATTTTTGATTTTCCTGTCTCTTTATAGTATCTGGTATGAAATTCAGGTGTTGAAATCGACTGGAAATCAAACTGAATTTTTGATGATATCTCATCTGGTAGATTCCATGCCAATGATGCAGAATTTTGACTAGAAAGTCACAATGCAGTGTAGAAAAATCTTCAAATAAGATTCATAGAATTTCAAACTTGAACTCTCCATCGAAACATATGGTCAAATTTTGGCTAATATTTTGTATGAAACCAGAAATTAATCATTTATTTTCCTACCTTTCTTATTGATGAAATTGATTTTAAAATTCATTCGAAATGTTTCCAAAATACGTTCGATATCTGATCGTAGACTTTTTACATGGAATTTCAGTGATAAATTTCGAACTTATCATCCTTGGTTAACATATTTTAGAAGTAATACGGAAAAAAATGGATAATAACATCTGCAGTGATTTTAGTGGAAAGTCGAATAGAATCGAAGGTGGAACCTCTCGTGACTTTAAAGATTAAAACTCAAGATCCGTTTTGTATTTTTAGGTCTTCTCTAGAGGCTTCACGCGTACTCTTCAAATCGTGACAGTATACGACTTATCGACATGAAAAATCAAAAATGTTTTAAGATGAACACTATAATCTAACAAGTATGCTGCATGGACTCAACCAATTTCAAATGTTTGAAGTTCCTTATAAAAGTTCTCAGTGAACGTCGATAGAAGATTACCACACAAGCTTCCAAGATTGTGTTTCTATAAGGATAAATCATCAACCGACTGTGAAAGTTGATGATCTTACAGTATTTTTCGACCAATGATACTGATGAACACCTTCAAAGCTCACCCTATGATAACAATCCTCATCAAATACTCAGACAAAATCTTAGCCACCAAAAAGCAAGGCTGATTCGACACTTTTCTCACGGGTCTAGTCCCATTTTCCAAATTGCAAAGCAAACATTCTCACAGTATATCTCTTTGAACACATACTCACCGTGAAGTTATTGGTGATCCTCACGACGCCGCATCGAGTCAAATCCTTTTCAAGAAGCGACAATCTGAACGTTGCTTTACCGTTGCTGAGTTTCGGCTTGCACGCCTCGTCTGTAAATAGAAGAGTAACGTGAAGTATCCGCAGGTATTTATGTTACAACGCGTGGCCCACACTCGCCATTACAAGATATATACACGTGTACATACATACATGAAAACATGTATCCATGAAAATAGTACTAATGAGGTATCGGTTAGACTACCCCTCCCGCACCTCTTCTCTTCTGTCTTTCTCTTTCTTGAGAAGGTTCTGGGATAATGTGTATTGCAAATCTTTTTGGATCGCTTGAGGGCTTTTAATTTAATCTAGGACCGTTACGCGTCACGCGCGGCACTTGATGTACCATAGCGAGAAAGCTTTTAAATGAATCCAATTATTTCAAATGGAAGTTATTGTGAGAAGATTTAACTTCAAGGTACAAGAGGATAAGGAATTATCGGATTCCAATGTCAGTTGGAGTGAGGGTTGTTTTCGACATACTGTTTCTTCCATAAGGATTTCTGAAATGTATGGAAAAAATTTTGTTCACTCTTTCATCAATGAGAATACCATTTGGATCAGAAAAGCTGATGCGAAAAAAAATCTGTAAATGGAATGTATCATCAAGAGGTGTCACAATTTTTCCAAGACGTTGCATTCGTCATCTTGAGACCCCATTTTTTTCATTCATTCTCATCCAGTATATATCCTTTTTAAGTACAATCGTAAGGGGAGTTTATCGAGAGACGAATCCTAGCTACGAAAATCAAATTATCATGATTGAAAGCTCAGCCAAAATTGTCCATTCCAATCCCATGAATCGGGTTGCTCACGTGAAAAGGATAAAGTATGATGGATGGCCACATGGGTCATGGATAAGTCGACGAGTAGATGGGTTGGTCGGGTAGATGAATGATCTAGTTTGGTCTCGGACGGTTTGGAACGGTCTGGTACGACCTGGAACAGTCTGAAGTGGATTAGAATGGTCTGAGATGGTCTGAAACGGTCAGGTATGGTTGAGAACCGTCTGAGTGGTCTGGCGTAGGCTGGCATGGCTAAAACTTAATGTGTTGCCATGTGGATCATTGGCGATGCGCGAGAGATTCGGTAGGTGGGTGGGTTGTGGTCGGGCAGGTGGGTTGATCGGTTGACGAGTGGGTGGCTAGACGGGCTCGTGGGTGATATCTATAACCGGCACCAGCCCAAATGATTTCATCCTTACTCTCTCCGCCGGAATCAGTGAAAATCGCTCCGACTCGCTGATTAAAACTTGAGTAGATCGGATCTCAAGATAATTGAAATGATTAAGTAATTTTCAGCCCATGTCAACTATCATACTCAAAAGAATTGCTGTCACCAGCGCGTAAAGCTAACCACTTACAACATTGACAAATGATAATCAAGCAAATAATGATATCGAGTCATCATCTTTACCATCCGATCATGATCCTTCAGATGAATTGCCTCAATCCAAAAAGATATAAAAATGTATCCATCAACGCAATTCTCAGGGCAAGAGTAATAATCAGATGAGAACCATTTCCACCTCATACACATGCAGCACCACGACCAGTGTCAAAACGACAAAATAAAGTTGTACATATCTCAAAAGACGCTTACAGGCTTATACACAGACTCGCACTCCATAATCTTCGTGCGCGCATTTTATTAATTCCATATTCAAGATATTCTTGGAAAATAAGCTGAAACCATCTCATCCACTCCGTATAAACTATATAACCCGAGAGTGAGTCGCTCGATAAATAATTTATCACGCATCAAAGAATCAGAGAGAAAATCAAAGGGTTACATTATATACCGTATAGCTTGCTGAGGTATATAATCGTCGAGAAGCGCACGTTTACGCGTTAAAAAGTCAGGGCGTGAGTGCATGCGCTCATATTGCAAGTGGAGAGCCAGCTCTCGCGTAAACGAGCTATTCGCACAAAATTTTACGGCTCTCAACGAGACAAGAAGCTTTTTTCGCGCCTTGCCAGCTCGTTTCTTATTTACGGTTTCTGTCTGACTGCGAGAAAAGTGACTTTGAACGGCCACGACTTGAATAATGTCTTAGCTTTTAAACGTGGACTGAAATCTTTGGTTAGGGTCTCTGGTTAGGTATGGGAAAGACTTGAGTTGAGGGCTACATGGTTTGAAGATTTTTCAAGAAGTAAAGTGACGCTTGAAGTCATAAAATTTGTCTGGAGTAGGAATCATTGCCAGTTAAAAGTGTAACTCAATGATGAGTCTAAAAGAATGAATTCTTCACGCATTGTTACAGTATCTCAGCTCTGAAACACGCCATGAGAGATGAAATTTACAATGGCATTCTTTTCGTGAATTTTGTTTTGTGAAAAACTTATCTGGTGTGAAATTTTCCAATAACTCGAGGATTCTGATTGTTATCAAATATCTTTGAGTCCAAATTTTAACCAAGGAAAAACGTTCACTCGTTAATATCGCACTGTTCAGATCAGGGTAGGTTGAAGAAGAAATTACTGGTAGCAAACATGTCCCAGGATCTTTGACAACTCTCAATACTCCCGGGATTCTATCAAAACCAGGGGGGGGGGGGGCGGGCTCCGAAAAAATCTCAAAAAAATTTCTTTGTACTATTTAAACATGGTACTAAGAGAAATAGTATATTTCCGTACTGAGCGCGGTAGCCCATTTTGGGCACCAGGACAGTTTGTCTGTCAAGCGAAGCGAGACAGACATGTCCTCCAGTGCCCAAAATGGGCTTGCAAGCGAAGTGCGGATATATTTTTTCATTACGAGAACCCTAAAATCCTATTTAAACGTGGCATTTTTAGGTTAGAGTAATGAAAGAAAATTTTTTGGATTTTTTCCTGACCCCCCTGGTGACGGCTCTGTCTGAAATGCTCCGAAATGGCCCATATGCAGATTTTGATTGATTTGACAAGGTGTTTTCTTCAGATGTTTCAGTAACATCGAGCAATTCTGCCACCGCTGATTTTTTGTTCTTGTCAACATTTATTTAATCAAGATAATAAAGTTTATGGATGAATCTGAATGTTTCATTGTTACTATAAGTGCGTCTTTCTCACCTATAGCACAATCATGATGAGAACCTTATAATTTTAAATTGCTTACAATTTCATTATGTAGAACTCAAAATTGATATCATGAATTGCCTTTTGGATGCTTGAGTTATGATTTTTCTATCAGTGACAAACTCCTGCTTCAATTTTTCCCATTTAATTTCATCCTATACCTCCAACTTAATCAAAGTGAATCCTACTCCTTACAATGTCGGCGAGTACAATTTAGTAAAGTGTCTAACTGATTGAAGACACCGATTCGATGCAATTCTCAGGGATGTATAGTTGCGAAGCTTCATTCTTTTGACATGAATTACCATTGCTGACAAAACTCATGAAGTCATGATAGTAACTAATTTTTCATCACTCTTGCTTTCTCGATTTTTCATCAATTCCTAGGGCAGGTTGGGGGTTTGGATTATGCTTTTCCTCTGTTTGAACATTGCCAACGCAAATGGAAAAAGCAAAAGCGAAGCAGCAGACGAGGAAGTTCAAGGTGAATTCCAGTTTTTTAAGGGTCCCGGCAAATCATATTCACTAAAATTTCAGTGGAAATTCTCACTGAAGAATCAGTGGAAGCTCACTGAAACTTCAGTGACCGAGACCGGTCTGACTTCTTGGGTCACTGAAGTTTCAGTGAATTGCCTCACTGATCCATCAGTTACACTCACTAAAACTTCAGTGACCAGGACCCGTCCGACCCCCGAGGTCACTGAAGTTTCAGTGAGAGTCACTGATGACTTCAGTGCATATGCACTGAAGTCCCAGTGTATGTACACTGAAGTCATCAGTCAAAGTTGATCCATAATGCACCGAAGTTCAGTGGATTCTCACTGATGGATACGGAGAGAGTACGTACAACCTTCAAAAAATGAATCAAAGATCTTCAACAAAACTTTCAGAATATAGTACGATCCTACTAGTCAGATCTCAGTGGGTATTTCAAAAGTACCCCTTTATTTGCGAATTGCGAGTTGTACCTAGTGAGAGGTACAAACATTATGTGGAAGAACGTCACGTCTACACGAGGAACTCATCTTGTCGATGGATGTCAAAGTCATCCATCCCTTCAGGGTCATTTTCTTCCAAAATTGGAAGAGTCTTATTCCTCAGAAACTGAAAAGTTATTACCCCGGCTCTTCATCTCAAAATCTTCAATTTGAGTATTCTAACGGCAAAACTTTTTGAATATGTAAATAATGAATAAAAATTGTAGATCACTAAGACGACGACGACGATTACGATGACGACGACGACAAGATCAAAACCAGACATTTGGGCAATTGAGTCAACTACGGTACCTAGATATCATGGTTCCTTACAGGATAACGAGGCCTTATATTCAGGTATCCTTAATTAACCTAAATTAAAGTCAAGCCTCACAATGACCATCGCACAATAGTATAAGCCAGAGTCTACCCATGTGATGCACTGGAGAACCGGCACGGCGTGTCGTAAGTCAAACAAGCGTGAAAGTGCCATTACACGGCCTCGTCATATGAAGGAAATGAGCTAAGGTCACTCATCTTGCGATAGTCATCGTCACCGCTGTCGTTACAAACCATATCTCATTCCTAACTAATTTTATCGACAATGGCACTTGCATTACTGGGACCCACATACTGGATAATAATGATATTATTGATGGATTACATTGATATTGTTGGTCGGTGGTGATCCAACTGAGCGTCAATTATATTTACTTTGAGAGTGTAACTTTTCCATAGATGTCATAGTCCATAGCCTATTCAGCAGAAATGAGAGTAAGAAATTCTTCTATAGCTCATTCACAGGGTCACATTACGTCTTTGTTATATGCTCATTAGGGCTACATTCTGGCCGATGCCACGATGCCTCGTCACTTTTACCATCGAATACTGAGCTTGTGCCTCAGCTTGTGCATACCCATCCAGAAGGGTCCCCTCTGTATAATAAGTAATGCTTAGTGCATAACCGCGCCTTTGTCGTATCGTGTATGCATAGTATTCGTCGACTCCAAGCTGACTCTAATGTGAATTTTTGCACGTCACCTACCATATCGTAACACATTCAAAATTCCATTGGAATAACCCACGTTACTCCGAGTCCCATCAGCTATATTGACTTTTTGTATGCTCAAGATATTCGTCCTTACGATATACTCGATGGTATGCAATTATGGATATGATTGTGTGACAGTCTAACTCTTTTGTTATTTTGACACGGTACAGTGAGAAGGTAGGTGAGTGATTCCGCCGAAAGTGGGATTTTTGGAGCGAAAATCGTCACCAGGAGTGATTTGGGTCAAAAAATTATTTTAGCCCCAAACGAGTTTCGGTAGCTCATATCACTTGATTTCCGATCGTTTGGGCGGAAAAAGGAAGTATCCAGAGCTACGATTTTGCCACTAAAATTATTCCCACGGCTCGACAACCAACCGTAGACTCTTTTCCACATAGATCTTATCTAATCCAACCAAATATTTCAAGAAAATGTGTTCGACAAAGAGATACAAAGCTATAGCGAGGAGCACATCATGGAGGCGGAAAGGACAGAAAATTTTGTAGGCCATTCTGAAAACCCGTTTATGTGGTGCACTCGGCCGTGGATTCGAGTTTTCGGTTTGTGTCGCGCAAGAATTAGGTGTATTTGGGTATCTGGAAATCAACCTCATTGGTTAGAAAGGCTCAATAGACTATCGGGAACTTTGCTGACTTAATTAGTGTTGTGCGAGCAGTTTCGGTGCAACCCCGTCTTCAAAATGTCGGATGTCCGTGCGCGAACTAAGCAAGTAATTTTGACTCGCAAAGTGGTCGATTATGTTATTTGAAGTATTACAAATTGGAGTGCATAGCTACATAGGGGTTTTTGACTCCGCATATGCGTGGTGTTGAAGTCAAAAGTCCAAGTTGGGT
This sequence comes from Eretmocerus hayati, assembly GCA_029851415.1. NCBI lineage: Eukaryota > Metazoa > Arthropoda > Insecta > Hymenoptera > Aphelinidae > Eretmocerus > Eretmocerus hayati. Next base: position 140,071,612 of record CM056742.1, read on the forward strand.
TTACTACAGGGGACGGAATAGACATTTGGACCCTTCATCAAGCATTATATGAAATACAGGAACGATAGGATCGTCTCCAAAACTATTAACATAGTTGCGCACCAATGGAGTACAACCCAGAAAATTGCTACAGTGCACATCCCGACCCTCAGAAACTTGGAGGAACATGGAACACGGGAAATCCCACTTTCGGCGGAATCCCTGAGATATAGGTGATGAAATGAAAGATGGTCGTCGTACAGTTGCTCTGCTCTCGTTGTGCGTGCATGGCAATTTTAACTGCCGAGAACCTATTCATGAGAGTTGCGTTCCGTTTACTAGCGTGAGGTTTAAAAGCAATAAAAGGATGCACTTGGTTATACCATGCTGTCGTTGGTAATGGCACGCGAAACACCAATTATTATTCAAACCCATTATCGTTTCAATTCTTGACTATTATTCATTCTATTTTGTGATTCACATCAATTAAAGCTATGCGCGCAGAGTCATTTCGAATGGGAGATACCGCTGAAAGCTTTGAAAGCCTTTCATCGAGATTTTGCTAATGATTTATGGATGATCTTTCAACTTGTGCTCATTGTCGCTCTGGATTGATATGTTCTCATGTATGGGATAGTTTAGAACGGAATTATCTGTGTTTTAGCTTTCAGTTATGTTTTATCTCGTAGGCACAGTTATTCTCATAACTATTATGGATATATTTTAATGGAGTAGTCGACGCATGCCAGTTTCATCAAAATCAGATCAAACCGTATTCATCTCTCGGTCACGTGAATGTGATTGAGTTGGAGTATTAGGATAAGGAAGATGTTCGCTAAATGCAAAATGCCAATCGTTTTTATGAAAAATTTCAACAAGAAGAGTAAGATATTTATCCCAAGTCGACAAATGAGCCATAACAAAAAATTTGCGGATTATTGGATAAAAATTCTTGAGATCTTTTCAAGAAAACAGGATATTCCATTAAAGTGGAATAATTACTTGTGCGATGGGATCTATGGACTTTTTTACAAGTATATTTCAAAGTCAATGGGATTTACTTCGATGAAATGGAACAATAGTTTCGGGAACAGTTTTGGACTTGCCTGATTCAAAAATTCTCTCAAAATCAGCTACAAAGACTAACTGATATCCTCCGAAAAATTTCACTAGGAATTCCCAAAGAGTGGTATTTTTTTTATACAAATGAGAAAATTACCCGGAGGCTATGGGAATCAAGAATCCATATGAAAAATTTCATATTCAAAAAACAGTTACATAGAGAAATCATCTCCCTAGTGGGGTATTCTAAACAGGTGTTAAAGGGAATCGTGGAAGGATTTCAAAAGAATTCTGTTGCTGAACAGAGAGTGTTGTTCAAAACTTCGATCAGAACCACTCAATGCCAGAATCGAGGATGGTATTGAATTTCAACCTCATTTGAACCCTTATTTAGACCGACAAATTTTTGTGATGAGTTCTAAAATCCTAAAAATTATTGCGATCTCACTACAATTAAAATTCCCTTAGTTTGGTGATGTGACACTGGTATTCATAGTCGTTATAACCCTACAGTTAAGAATTAATCCGCGAGTTAGGCGCTGTAATCGGCGTGGAGAAAAAAAAAACTTCAATTCTGTGGTGTTCTGCAGCACTGGGACAACGTGAAATGAATGAGTAGTCTTTACTTTATTCTTCAGCCACGCCGATTACAGCGCCTAACCCGCGGATTAATTCTTAACTCTGGAGTTATAACGACTATGAATACCAGAGTGAATCAATCGAGTATGTGTGACTTTTTTAGAAAATTCATATCACAGATTTCATTCGTGACATTAAGTATTATTTTAATGATGGCAGCTAGGTCATATTTGAAATTCGGATGAGACTCAACAGTGTCTAGCCCAAAAACAGTAATGAAAACCAAATGAACATTTTCTTACCTGGGTAGTCTCTGAGTTGCTTGAGGTAAATAAGGGCATCCGGTGACGTTCTAACAATGTCAACTTCCATCATCTGCTCGGAGCATCGCACCTTGCTTTGCACTGTAACAAAAAATTAAAATGTTTCGATTAATTATCAATCAAAGCAAATCACTCACCGAGACATCAAAATTGATGAACTCGCCCCCCCCCCCCACGAAACTTGAAATGAACTCAATTTCACGCGTGGCACACCTACTCATATCTTATCATCATAGACTTTCGCGCGCGCAATTTGAATATCTCGTGCGTCCCGATTTCCATCACATTTGACCATACTCCATAGCATTTACTCATAGCATGTAACCTTCCATACACTCAGATAATCAAATGCACATATAGAATCACAGACTAGGTGAAAAGTAAGATAGAATATGTTATACGCGCAAAGGAAGCATCAGAGAAGATTTTATCCGTGTGCCCTATAACGCTGCAAAGCTCCGACAGTAGGATATAAAGAGTGTTCTGAAGGTGGCCTTGGCTTCGAGTAGTCCTGCTTAACCTTGATATCTATACGCTTTGATAAATATACATATATAGATAAAAGTATACGCGTGCGGAAAGGAAGAGCCAACTCACGCATCGGCGAGCGACATTAATGAGCCCTATGCGAACAATGTCTGCATTTCTCAGCTTAAGTAACAAGTACATATATTATAATGAAACGTCGTTTTATTCCAGAATTATCGTAATTTGCATGCAAGCGCCGGATGAACGTCCTCGTTAGAGTGTCACAGACTCCTTAGATTTTCTTTATAACTCTTTTCCGTACTCACTCAAGATCTTGAACAAAAAAAAGTGCATAGTGAGTTTCTTTGGGTTGAGATTTGAGATAGTGAGATTCATCCAAAGATCGAGGTGACTTCTATAGAGGTTATGATTTATATATCTGCGAGTTTGTGTGTGTCTTGGATAGTGAGGTTCATGATGTCGATGCGATTTCGCAAGACGATAAATATCGATAAATGTCGTGATTGTCGAGGAAGCTTGGTCATCATTGCGGTTTTCCGTCTGTTGAAGAACTTGGTGATGATGGTATTGGAAGGAGCAGATCGTGATCTGGGGATGGATTCGTGTGGAAGATGGTCATTTCTAATGCCTCTTGTTCTCTATCTCGAGATTCAAGAGGAATGATTTTACTCTGCAATCATCTTCCGGTATTCCGGTCATTCGATACTCTTTCTCTTTCTGTTAAATGTATACGAATGCGTGTGGTCTCAGAGATACTTTATCCTGTAAGAAAAACTCGTGACCATGACTGACTATTTTGAAATGTAGCTGATTATCACTGCTGTCAATTGTACGTCTGTATCATGCAATCTTTCTGTCCATGTGTATCATTATATTCTAAAAGGGCTGTCATCAAATTTTTTTTTCAGCCTCACACGAAAATAGTAATCTGCACATTTTTCAAGAGTGCTCATTATGTGTTGAACACTTTCGCTACGGTCGTAACCTACTTGTAGATCACTGATTTTGGTATAATCTGCAGTAAACGGGAATCCCGCCTACAACGCACTGGGCTGTGTAACTCACCCAATAATTCTCAACAATTTCCTTTGTATCTTTCAGGAGAATACTCAATTATTCAATAACATCATTCATTTTCTTAACATTGTTTTTATTTTTAATTATCACTCACTGATTTCAATTAAACACCAAGATTTCATCCTTGGATCAAGATAGAATTGGCCATTTTGATACTATAATAACTTATTTTTCCTCAGAGAATTTATTCACAATTCTCCGGGGAAATCCTCATTGAAGGACAAATAATCTGATGGCAGACAAGACAAATTATGACAGCGACAAATTTAAAATTAATGCTCACAATATCATACTGAATTCGAAATTATATCCAACAGACTATTAGTAGGGAGTGCCCACAGCCTCCACGTCGCACCATAATTTGTAAGCTAATAAAGTTATTTGAATACAATAGTGTCTGCTACTATGATACCGGACGCTGTATGTATATCGTTGAATTATGAATTTCAGTATCACCGGTATAACTTGATCAATCCACTTCGAGCTATTACACACCGTATAGTCCGTCGCAGCAGCATCCAATATAGCAACAATTGAACGACGACGTTGCAAATGGCCATTGAAACATCAGCAACCGATCCGAATCGTCTTTTAGTCTTACACTTACCCATCACGAATCCATCTTCGTCCCAACGGTCCCTATCGTCTCACTTCCCATTGCATCGCAATAGAATCAATGGTGCCAACCTCACGCGACCCTATATGCAACCTAATCTCCCTTCTCAAATAAACCGATATTCACGAACATAACCTATAAATGTATATCTATATATATACTTTCTATATCCATACAGAGACAATATTCTTAGCATCAAGAAGATGCAAGACGTGGATTTATTACCTCTGAATATTGAATTTTATTGCCCTTGTGAATAATATAGTCGGGGACACGTGTCCGTATGACGAGAGCAAATGTCGTCGTGTCTTGTTCTTCGTCGTTGTTGTCGTCGTCGTCGTTGTCTCGTTGTAAGAGCAAATAAGATTGTCGAGGGCGAAGCCTAATTGCATACAGCTCTAGAGAGCCGTTTTACGAGTCTTTGCCCTTGTCCATCTTGTGTAAGGAATACATATATATATATATATATAAATCTGATGTGAATACTTGTGGAATGACTTCTTTTGCGAATTGAGAAGAGACGTGACATCGGATGCGAACAAATGATTCAATGCGAAGATTTGCAGCTCTGTAAGGCGTCCAATTTCAATTCCAACGACGCACACTTGATGCAGCCTTTTCAAAGCTTCTGTATTTAGCTTTGACAGGCTTTGGAATATGGGAAAGTTTGTTTCATGAATGAGGTTATGTGAGGAATGTGCCTGGAAATAGTTGGGCGTGAGTGCTGTCTATCATATGATTGACGTTCGGGGACATTTGTGATGAGGTGAGGGAAAGGATCGTGATATAGCCTTATCTTGCAATTGTTTGGGATTTTTATAGGGGAAAATGGTTCAGTGAGAAAGTACGCACGATTAATTATGATTCGTATGGACAGATGACTGTTAGAATACATTCTATGAGGCATGACATTCAACGCGAGTTCATCCATTCTCACCTGTGACTGATGGACCAAGACTGGGATTTTAATGATACTCAAAAGGCATGATCTGAGTGAAAGTTAGGCCAGAATATCAAGTCTATGACGTGATTAAAGACACGAATCTCACTCATATTGTTTACTCGGATACTATGAGTGCTGGTCGTGAAATCCAGCCATACCTACTTTGAAGATAATCTGGAAAAATTCTACACCCATAATCTTGAAGAACAAGCTAAAATAGTTCGGCACTATTGCCTGGTAGTCTTGTTCTACTCATTTGATTACCTTTGTAAAGAGGTATTCACCCTTTACTATATCGTGGGAAACTCTCGGCCTATCTCAGTTTTTTTGGAAACCGTTCAAAATTGGAATAATAACCAACCTCAAAATCAGGTATCCCAAAATTACATAAAACTTATTCATCTTACAATTCCTACATTGTCTGAGACTCTAAGACACTAAGATGAGTGAACCATGAATCAATTCATGACTCGCAGATCAGACATAAAGTTCAAGCCAATCCTATTTATCTTCAAAAACATATTTGGGTTTGCTTTAAAATAGATCATACCATGATAGCACCATTTCGAATCAACAAAACCCATCTTTTCCCTCAAGAAGATCAGATTTTTCAACTGTCTTTGGCAACTTTGTTAGTTGGTCAACTGTCATATCAAAGCTCTAGAGTTTTCAATCTCTCCAAGGAGAAAAAAAATGTACTTTATCAGTCAACTTGCACTAAGAACGTAAACAGCGCCAATCACTTCACTTCTCACACTTAATGCAAAAGCCTCAGATATCAAAAAAAAAAAAAAAAAAAAATCTAAAATCTGCAAGGTGCAAAAGAGCATCCGGTGTACGTTGTAGAGTATCAACACGACCCCTCGTTCCTTACTCGCCCTTTGTCCGGGCGAGATATGCTATGTAGAAGAAACCGTGTAACATAGCAGGATCTAAAGTAAGAGAGTCGAGAGAAACTGGCTGGTTTCACGATTCTTGGAGATACGCGCGCGCATATATCCACGCACGACTGGGCTACCTTGAACCCTGCGTTCCATGTTTGAACTAACCTCTGGGATCCACATGAATACATATATCCTTTCTTCCTCACTCATTTTCAAGCCACCATGCATATCCTATCTATACCTTTTCTTTACCACCTTACAAGTGTATACTAAGCTATCGATGAGCTTATACCCTCATGAGGTGTCTCGATTGTACAAAGATCGTGGGTACATAAATTTTGCATCCCGGAAGGTGTCGAAGGAGATGATAATATATTTTTAGAGTTCGTACACACTGGGATAATGTATTTTGATGATTTTTTTTTCTGGAGTTTCGGGGATGTACTGAGGAATCTATTGATATTTCTACATCTTTTTAACACATTTACTGCGAAGTCGAAAACCGCAGTTCCATCTTTGTGTTCGGCGGGACCCACCGGCGGGTCCCGTCCATTTTTAAATCGCATAAGACAAAAATCTTTGGCACGCAGAGAAGGACAGGCAGGCCTTTTACCGGTGGGCCCTACCGCAACAAACATATTAGTAGACAAGGCATCCAAATTTGCCTTGGATGATGCCCGTATATACAGAAGAATAAGGTAGCAGGTCAAAAATGTCTCGGTGAATCAAGAGACAGCTAGTTGGTGCCGATAAAAATATACAAATTTGATTCTTGATGCCCACGTGGTACTGTACCTATGGTAAACTTCTTAAGGACCATCAACCGATGCAACCGTACAATTCCTGACAAATTTGATTGAATCGGTATAATCCTGCAGGAAACTTCTGGACTCGATAAATGTTTGGAGGCTATTGGGATTAAAGAAAAAGTCGAACACGGTCAGACGCGCTCGCACTTGGGTGGCAATTTTTCTCATGTTTGCCCATTCATACACTGCAGTCACTGACTTTGACCATTATTCGAACACTATTATGAATAAGAGTATAAGTCAGTCGAAACAATCTCAAATTTTTCATAGGATTCTGTTGGATACCACGAAACTCGCTGAACCTTTGAAATTGTTGAAATAATACACTACGTACTGGACAACAATAGACCAAATTTTCTGCAGTTATCTGAAGTTAATATGAGTACATGTCCTTACACGCAATATTAACGGTCTTTACTGTAAATAACGTGAGAATGGGCCTGTAAGCGAGAGCAATCTATGAATTTTTTTTTCTCGTGTTACGGTGTTTTGCACGAGCTTAAATTGTGCGTGACGCAATATGATTGCACGGTTAAGTTGTTCGGGTCGAGCGAGTAGATCATACTTTAGAATGAAACTGACGTAATTTTGCGCTAGTATATAAAAAAAAAAGGTTAAGCAATAGAGGTCCTGACCCTTGTCATAAGTGCCATATTGGTAAAAGCAAAGGTCTTAATAGTATCAATTTTAAAGCCTGTAATTTATAGGTTGATCGTTTCTTAAGGAACAATGAGAATTGATAATTTTTGCTTCCGCATGCCAATCACGCGTCTATTGAATTATTTATGTCAGGATCACTCTTAACTGTACAGCCTAATACGCTCTACCGTTTCCTTCCTAATGCGATACGAATAAGTTGTGCTCGCCACACCGTGATGCTTACAGGATTTACATTTTCTGTCCCGCTAACCCAGCAATCAAGAGTTAGACATCGTACAATTTTTAACACGTTCACTGCGATGGTGAGAATTGCGTTCAGATCCTGTGTGCAATGGGCCCCATCGATGAGGACCATTTATTGGAATTTTGATCACTACCACACACAAAGTTGGACGCGTGAGCCGCACCGGTGGCCCTATCGCAGTGAAGCTGTTAGGGAAGCTTTTTTTTCAAATCATGACAATCGTGTAGAGAAACTGTATCGTGAGACTACAATTATTCATCTGGTTGCTAAATTAAGGTACAAAAATGCAATTGAAATCAATTATACGAACAAAACATTTGGTACATTCTGTAATTTTAAATTTTCAGGGCGCGGTATTTCAGGACTTGATCATTTTTTACTTTTGATAACACCGGCACACAAAAAAAAGTATCTGTACTTTTGACCAGACACACTTTTCTTAATGTATTTCGGCACGCTGAATCCGAATCCGAGGTCGGTTAGGTCCGTTCCTACCTTGATTTCGAGAAAATCGTGAAAAATTCGGTGGAAGTCGTGGAAATAGCGCAGAATAGCACGATTTTTATATTTTTCATGATTTTCTCGAAAACAAGATAGGAACGGGCCTAATCGACCTCGGATTCAGATTCAACGTGCCAAAATACATAAAGAATTGTAGGTCTGGTCAAAAGTACAGATACTTTTTTTTTGTGTGCCGGTGTAATCAAAGATTTCTTTGAGTGGAATCTTACAAAATTATAGTTTGTATTCAGGCATTCTTGAAATAAGTATAAGCGCTTTCATGAATGGAATATTTCATATTTCTATAGAGAACAAGTTGCTATGAAAGTGAGGATTTTGAATGACTCACAATTTTCCAAGTCTGTGAACTTTCATTTCTGATAATTTCTTCTCTCTTTACCTCCTACTATTCAAAATCTCGTCATCTTGGATTCTGATAACGTTTACTCACGGTTATTATGTCAAAAATTCATATAAAATGATACAAATAAAATGATGAAAATTACTCAAAAAATCAGAAATCCAAAAAATTCCTATCACCCATCAGCAAGGATCGAAGCTTTCTCACACCTGTAACCAATGAAAAGTACCAAACCCGCATTCTACCTGATGAAAAACTTATCGATAGATACTCGCCGCAACCGTTCTTTTTCGCGACCCTCACTCCCTTACATAACAGATACCGTCTACCTTTATAATAATACCAAGGGGTCATCTTAAAGGGTCTTTCTCAACCAGTAGCCCGCATACATATACGTGATTTGTACCTTCTCTCGGACTTCCTGCATTCCCAAATCGTGCAACAGCAACAGCAGTAACTAAAGGTTAAATAATATGGGTAAAGCCAAGAAGGTGAAACAACGGAGGCACGCGGGCGGTGTGGCGGCGTGGTCAAGCTTGCTTGTGCATCCATTAGCAAGTTCGAGCGCAATTGCACACCGCAAAAGTATATACATATATATAGATGGTTTAAAGTAAAGAGTAGGGGTCATGGTCCAACAGCAAACGTATATTATGCAGTGGGAAAAAGAGAAGAAACCGTTTGCATCATATAGCTATATACTTATACTCAGATCTACATCTGATGATACGGGAAGGTCGAGAGCTGTATTCTGAATCCATGCATGGTTATGTATACTTTGCATGAGCGTGTGTTGAAAATATTGGGCTTATGAGACACTGAATATGGAGCTTGAAATTTTATGAAATAAATTTTTATAAAGAGATGGTGTACCGTTGGATTCACTCAATCATGTGTTGGTAATATGATGGTTCTTTGTGTTCGCATGGTTCACATACTATAGAATTTCAGATTGACGTATGATCCTTACAAAAATTCTATGTTAATACGTTCACTGCGACGTTGTTTTCTTCGTAATTATATATCGGTCATGAACTAGACCATCACAATTGGGTGGAAACACCCATATGTAGCTAGACTTGTTTTTGACTCATTTTTCACGATCTTGGGGAGGTAAACTATCACGATGGATTTTTTTGGAGAATTTTTTGAGCAAGTCTGAGTTAGCAGAGATTGAAAAATGAAAAACCGTGGGTATCACCAGTGGGACCCATCATAGTAAACATGTCAATCTTCCTCAAATTCTTCACGTGACCCCACACAAATTTTTAGCCATGTTCCAAAAATTTCGACACGTGTAATCAATGTCTGAGCTGCAAACTCAAACAATATACAAAAAGATATCATGAAGCATGCATGAGGTGGATCACAATCTGGTATGGCAATTTCGATAACGTGCCAACAGATTCTTCGTTGACTCAATGTCTGAGAAAAATTGAGATAGAAAATAAATTTCCTCTCGTGGAACTCATATCAAATTTTCATAATTATATATAAAAATGTATAGATCATCGATGTTGGGTGGCTAAATAAAAGAATGCAAAATAAGTTTCAGAGAAAAATTCCGTCTCAACGTCAATGACTTGCGAGGAATTTTTAATTCGATTGATGGGGAATTCCCCACACATTCCACGAACGAATGACATCAAGATAGTTGAGGGAATTCACAAAAATCCCATTTATCTACGCAAATTTATCAAATCAAATTCATTCCAAATGACTGACTTTCGGAAACATAAACAACGTTACGCGATAAACCAATTCGTCTCAATACTTATCATAAGGTAAGTGTACCCAACATGCATCTCCGCTTGAGCCATTTTGACAACACTTTTTGCCTACTTCAATATTTTCTAACGTACCTCATAGCTCATTTTAAATCTTGTTTCAACATCTTTGGAATAATGAAGTAATTTCAATTCCAACAAATTCGAGCCGAGCTATCTCAATCCTCGCGAAGAGAGATTTTCTGTTGGTATACCCAACAGACTCTCATCCTTTGAAACAATGCAAGTTGGCGATAGAGTGCATAAAATTCTTCTTGAGATAACCACATGGAAGGCATGTTGGGTACACCGATGTAGACCATTTTGTTTTAAAAATCATCTTCGTATTTTGCTCATAAAATGGCTCCAAATCCGAGTTTTGTAACTCTTAGGAGGGATTTTGAAGGTCTTGAAAAAAGAAGTAGAATGCGTAACAGTAATATGTCAGGATTGGTCAGACTATAGAAGTGTGGCACCGGTTCTAGTAATCGCGATTTTTTGATTATTTCTCAGCTGGGCAAAAACAAAAAATTAAAAGCTCGATTCGATTATTCAAGATCTGCAGAAACCATTCAGAGTCGGTCCTAACCTTTTTGTCTTGTCATATCTTGAAATAAAAACGTGATAAAAAGTTGAGAAGATCACCAAGTGACCTTACTTGAGATCGATATATGGCATATTGGATACATTTACCTTGTACCGAATGTGTTCGCCATAAAATTACAGTTGCATATTACACAATGTCGAAACATTGGCATTGCATGAGCAACATAACCCGAATGCATCTCACAACCGCTAGTGGCAGTGAAAATCTCTGTAGAACCAGCTGACCATAATGGTATCTCCGAGATTATTACGTCAATGAAAAATTCCAAGTTTGCGCAGAGTCAAGACTCGCACCAGTAAGATAAATTGCGCGTATGTTTATGTGCAAGCAAAGATTATGATACCCATGTGGTGCTTATTTGCCACCGATAAATTCATGTCCGCAAGCGCAAATACAGTGACACACAGCACACACTTATTCGCATTCAGAGCAGAAGATCTATGATCACCCATATGCACTGATCGAGTGGTAATGTATAAGATACCACTAAGCTCACAATTGTGTACATGGACATTGAAGTAGCGAGAAATTTCCAAACGCATCAAAATCATGAGTGAAATTTCACGGGCCATTCAATAATAGTACAATATGCACATAGAGATGTGTGCATGCACAGGAGAAAGTTGAGAATCGCTTTGAAAATTACACAAAAATCGGGGTAATTTTCAAATCAAAAACACCGAATGGTGTCCGAAGTACAAACTACAACCGTTTTCACTCGATTCTACACTACTTGAAGCATATTTGTGGTGACTTTCAGCCCGATTGAGGCTGTCAGACCGGAACACTGGCATAGTCGAATCAGTACTTTTCGGGAAAACGCATATCGTAGCTCGGACCCCTCTTGACCGATTTGGACGTTCAGAAAGAGAAGTTGTAGATCTTTTCGAGACCTAAGGAGCCTGTTAAGCTGGATGGGAACATATTGAGATTCGTTGAAATGGCAACTATTTTGATATAGGTTGAAAATTGCAAAAAACTAAGGTTACATCCCAACGTGTGGAATGAGCACATCTAACTTCGAGACTTCTTCTCAATTTTTTCCCTAAAAAGTTGACATGGAATGAAAAAGATGCGCACACGCGAACATCGCTACGACATTCTTGACCAATTCTGCGAGCTTCTGAAAAAAACGCTAGAAGACGTCTTTTTTCGACGTGAAAAAATTCTAGCAAGGGTAAAACAAATCTTTTTGAACTGAAACTTTAGGAAAATACCAATTTTGGTGTCTGTTTTCATATAAAAAATTGTCGAGAAAATCTATGTATGTCACGAGCACAATTTGTCCAAAATGTGGCAATCTCACTCAGATTCGTTATTTTTTTCATCGATCCTCATGATATTATCCGGGGAACATCTCTAATGTACCTCAAAACTTGTTAATCCAATCTGCAGTGTCGTCAACTGGGGCAATTTGGACCGAAAATCGCATCTTTTTCCTACACACTCTCCCACAAACGTGCACCGAATTAGCAGTCAATCGAAAGCTGGATATGTAAATTCTCAGCTTTGGATTGACGGGTGTTGATGTCCATTTAGATGTTTTTGATCAAAGCTGTGAGTGCTTAAAGTGATGTTCCATAAAGTAGAGGAGGACAGTCAGATCTAGCACAATTACCTTCGACTCATTCTGTAATGGTCAGAGCCGGACTCATTCCTTCAAGAGGTATTTTGTTGGATAAAAAAACATAATCTTGAAAAAATTCGTTAGAGGCAAACACACAGAAAATAAACACATCCATGCCGGAGCGAAGAATTACCTACTTTTGTGTGCTTCTAGTGAGTAGAAAAAATACCAAAGCGCTGACGTGAGCTGCTTGATTACCCACCCGTTATTGCACCGCATCGGGCATTTTCGTCTAGAAATGCGCCATATACACGATGCAACCCCCAATTTCGCGTCATTTACGCCAAAAAAATGAGCAATCTCTGAAGTTGTCGCATCTTCTTTTAAACATAATGGAAAGTTTGCCAAAGTTCAGGAGAAGTTTGTTAAACTTCAGAAAAAGTTCACGAGCCAAGTGCGGGATAGTCTCATTTTTTTTGTTCATATAAACTTTTTCTGAACATCAAGTTCAGAAAAACTTCATATGAACAAAAAAATTTCTACGCGGGTGCAACTCTTCTACGACTTGATCCAAAGTTACACTTCATGTTCCAAAATTATCCCAATTGACGGTACATCTTCTTTGATTATTCAGTCGACTAAAGAGCTACCATAAATGCTATCTGACACAAAGAGACAGTGACGATATGGAGAGGTTTTACCCCAATAAAACAATCAGAGTAAACAAGGTGGGCGTGCAACGGTATTCCCGAATTTTCCGGAATATCCGTAACATTATCAACTTCTTTCGTGCTTCATCCCGTCTTGAATCATCATATCCGTGCAGTTAGTCGAATCATATAAAATGATCCCGTACTGAAAGAAGGCATCAGTTCTCTTCTTTCGTCTGCTCCTTTCACTTCTGGTAAGTGCAGAATTTGGCGAGAGATCGACAGATCTTCATTATATTTATAGTTCGAATCTTCAAATATTGCTGCATTGGACTCGAATAAGACTTACCCAACATTTCATCTTGGTATCAAACTTACAGCCCAACTCTATCACCAAACATGAAGTTCCTCGTTGTGTTCGCCGTAGTCCTGATAAGCGCCAGTGCCAAAGCTCAAGATGGTAAGACGCTCCACAAGTTCAATGGACTAGATTTACTTTCATAGTCTTCATCTTAATTGAGTATTTCTATAAAGTCAGACGTAGTTACTTGATTTATTATCAATTTTTGAACTGCTCATGCATCTTTGAGTGCTTATAATTTTGCGGGAATAGACATGAATTAGTGTTCCACGGATGTCGACATACAAGAAAATTGACATTGATTTATAAAATGACTGCAATATCTTTCGAGAGAAATGTTGAGATGTGACCGCTAATCATCGTTATTATTGATCCGATAGAATCATCAGGAGCAGGCACAGATCCAAACGCGAGTGGAACGTTCAACTCGGGTGACCTCAATTCAGGAAGTAGTAGTCCTTCAGGGGTAGATTCGGGAGTACTACCAGGACCAGCTGATCCATTAGCAGTGCCAACGGAACAGCAACCACCAGTGACGGAAGTGCCGACAACACCGGTACCATCTACGACAACAGCTTCCAATGGCTCTTTTGGCGAAAGAATTTGGAAAATGATTGAAGAAGTTGTTAGTGGATCCGAAACTATTCCTATGGGTGAGTCTGGCTTCACCATCTCTTGGTCTGAATACCGTACAGGTGAACTGTTGCGCTTAGTCAATTCATTGTAATGAAAATCTCTGTATTACAAGTGAGAATGATGATGGTGAACAAAAATTCATCTTGAAACTGATGAATGATCTTTAAGATCCCTACGATATTCTACAAAGAAAAAATTGCACGGAAGCAATGATCATCTTCCGTATATTCGTATGTTCACGTATAATATTTTTCACGCTTCTCGTGTGGACTTTGGGAAAGTAGTGTGACACATCGAAATGAGACAAATTTAATTAGAGTTGAGTGGAATGCTCTACACAGGGTTGAAAATATATTCTCAAAATAACCATCTTATAAACCCATGTAGCAACAAAATGGTTATCCATTCGGTACGGCACATCCCACTCCCATTCGCTAAGAGTCCTTGAAGTGGGCAGATCCATATATAACTCCATTGATCTCACATTTGACTGCCTTCTAGAACGGAAACATATCTCCGTAAAATCACAACTCAACTTCACTGGTTATTCCTTTACTAAAAAAGATTCCAATTACGAAGCAGCATCAAAACGTGTATAATGGATCCTAATCACATGGCCTTTTTCCGTCTATTTAGCTATCCTCCGTGCTCAAATAGCAAGGCTGAATAGAAACCTGTACAACATCTTCGATTACAAGCTTGTCATACTGAGTGACTGCCCTGAATTGAAAACCGTGGATCTCGGCAAATTTGCAAAGGAAACCACCAAGGCTATACTTCTGGGGGAAAACCCTGAGAAAGGTATTATCAGCATCTATCACACTCTAGCTCTATCTGACTCAACCGTACGAAAAATCATATCTAACACGAGTGAAACCAAACCTGAATTCGAATCATAAAAGTTCGTGTCATGGAATAATTGGAAGATTCAGTAACAATTCTTCGTTCTCTAGGAAAAATTGAATTTAATGAAGTGGAAATTCTTTGGACATATGATTAAAGCCGTTCAAGTTTTCAAGTGGTGCAAGTGTGACACAAGTCAAGTTTTGAATTGGGACACCATGTCACTCGTCCAAAATTCTAGAATTTTCATAATAATACTGCAACATCCAATCGTCAACTGGGTTATCCGATGATTCGGATTACTCCATCAACTGATCATCTACCTCTAAATAAATTCTGACTCGAATCGAGTAGAAAATGATTGCATCTCACTCTATTAGTGCATTTGAAGAGTCTGTCTCATTAGCTTCTTGAATCACTCATTCTGAAACTTAGAGCTTCGACAATTAGTCGGGTTCAACGATGACCGTTTGTTTTCTGGAGATGATTCTTCTAGGAAACTCATGTTCGTTTTGTATTCACAGCAATCAGTGAAGGTGTACTCAGGATGAGGAATCGATTTTTGAGACCATTTGGTCTCATGGTTGTGGCGAAGAATCACGTGTGCCAGAATCCGACACGAAGCCCGTAAATCGAATGACCAAATATGCACATCTACTCGAATCATTCATGTACAGTACCAGAAATTCCTTCAATTATGTTCTCCGAAAGTAAATATATACTCATTTGTTATACAAAAGGAATTTTGTCACCCTTTTTCTCTACCTTGCATACTGCGATGACGATGAAATGATGTAATCCATAATGAATAATATTGAGGGAAAAGCCATCGATCGAAACGCGCTGATAATATAGATCACTAGTGAGATTGTGTTCTCGGAACCAATCGCGCTTATGACCATCTCACCATAGATAGGGGAGAACCTGTACTTGAATGGCATGATTCGTGGGAAATTTGACTAAATCGGGAACAGCCATACCTCACTCATAATCCTCTGTCATCTTTGCCTACTTGGATCGAAGAACCTTCTGCCAGATCCCTCAGAACAAGCAACATCAGAGTAACCTAGGTACGAGTTACATGCAAGAGGAGGTAATTTTTTACTTCTTCCACTAGTGGAAGAGTCTCGGCAGCTAACAGAACCTGATAAAACCATAAAAATTGGTCTAATTCGCTAATTTCAAGAGTGAACAATCAAGTGCAAAAATTTTGACAATTCTGACACATGTTTCCTAGGAGCAGCATCTGAATGGATTATATCTGATCAATCGATCCATCTGTCAGTATAATATTCTTGAAAAAAAAAAAAAAAATGAGGGAAATCAACTCGTAAAAACTTCGCCAAAATCCTAGAGTCATTCACAATTACTCCATGTGGCACATTAGAAGTATAGTATCGTATAATAGAAACAACAATTTCAGCTTGTCGTATAGGAAAAAGAGATCTAATCTCAGAAGAATTAGTCGAGGAAAGCGTCGAGTTTAATGGGGCGGACACCCGAGCTTGTGCAGTCTTCAGAGCTCTTACACTCGCGATCCGAGTCGAATCTCTAGATAAGACTGGCTAATGAAGCGTCGGCTATTCTGATGCAAGTATATACAGATAGCCACCTTCATTGATATTATACACGCATATATACGTATAAGAAGCACATGACGCCTATTCAGAGTTGCGAATATCCCGATATAACTGTGAAAAGCTCGCTGGATCGAGTGACCGTCGGACGTTACCATCATGAGTATTGCGACGTCGAGCGATGCCATCACGTCCCGATCAAAAAATTTCGTTAGCTGATTCAAGTATCATAACTACTGGCATTCATGTCAACATTTCTCAAAGTTCTAGCAAATTCAAAATTTTAATCGTGACAAAAGCACCCAAGATACGTTTTTAATAAATTTACGATACATGCATGCGAGTTACATCGTCACGCAAAGCGTCAAAAGGTGCTACCGATCGCGTGTGGCTACTGAATCAAGCCTATCATATACTTGTAGCGGGTTTTTGCTATTATCGCACTCGAGACGTGATTATATCGGGATCAGAAGAGGCATACTATATAGGTTAGGTTAGCTCATACATACATACGAAGAGGCAGATGCGCTTTGAGATCGATGCGATCTTGCGAGTTGTAGATGAGCTAGAATCAACAGGTACCTACCGATGATTCTGTTGCTTCCTATAGGATGTAATCGCTTCGCGTGCATGCCAACTGTGTGGCTACACATATAACAAGAATATATGTGTACATGGCGCATACCGTAAGACGATTTTTCTTATGGAGCATTAACAGACTCACGGGATCTGACGTCTTCATGGTTTGGAGAGTGAAATCTTACAGCTGATTCGACGATAATGCAGAGATAGGTTGGAATATGTGAAGGATTTTTAAAACCAGCTTAGAATTTTTTCAGTTATATAGGTCAGAGTGACAGAGAGTTGGAACTGAGCAGAATATTGTAATTTGGCTGATAAATGACTATTCAATTGTTAGTCCATCAAGTTTGCGGATTCAGAATTTTATGAGGGATTTTAACTTCATTTTCTTAGTAGATCCTGACGCTAATCCCTGAGTTCTGCTGAGGACTAATATGTATAAGAAAATGGTTGGTTCGTACGCACAAGCGGTATGATCAGGAATTAAGATAATTGTGAGGATTGCATGAAAAAAAAACAAACACTTTGGAGGGGATTCACTCATATGGAACTTCGTTCACATATTACACAAAAGTTTTGATGATTTAGAACTTGAGATTTACACTCGTCGTTCAACCCAAATTGGAAGAGATGAAGAAAATTTTGTGATCGGAAATGTGCCCGCTGTGTTCCAGAACCAACTTTTAATGATTCTGAAAACCCCTCAGCCAATTTCTGTTCTAAATCAAAGTTTATGGTGTAAAAAACACTATTCAATTGAAATTAAAATCGCCCATGTGTGGTTTTGTAAGAAAATCAAATTTTCCAATGTTTTGCGAGGAAGAACTTTCAATTCTCTTCTCGAACTCAAAACTCGTCAACAGATAAAATTGTCATAAACAATTCCATCACTCATTATGTGAAAAACATACATCAGGAACGAAACAGATTTTCCGCCGTGTCGAGGAAATTGTTGATAACTTTTTCTAAAAAAAACTCAAAATTTTCCCGAGGTCAAAATGTACATTAATGAAACCGATGTAAATAGAATAAATTATAGGATGACATATCAAAATAGACATTTTTTCTCCGTAGAAAACAGTCATTTAGTCTCGATTTCAGAAGTCGACCAAATCTTTACAGATGACGACTGTTGTACTCGCGCGAGGTCTAGTGTGTTACACATAGGTTTGACGACATTTGATGCGCGCTCTCACCATGTATTCCTGATATATATTCAATATTAGAGGATCCTTGCGCTTTCAGTGCTGAAATTCTGCCAAAAAAGACGTTTATTTATGATAATCGCGTAAGAAGATTGATTAGAAATCATTTTGACAAACTGGCGAATCTCTTTCATTCATGACTCATGTTATTTAGATAGAAAATGAGAAAATCGTCCATGAGAATTTGATCTGTTGACAAATTTTGATCTCGGAAGATAAATTAAAAAATATTCACCCCAAGAAATTCAAGCATTTGATTTCTATAAGAAAACCCCAAGTGGGTGATTTAAATTTCAATTGTATATCATTTTTTATGAACTACCATTTAGAAAAAAAGTTGGCAGGGGGTCTTCAGGTTTACCGTGTACCTAAGTTTTAAGGAAGCTAATCTTCGAGGTCAAGTTGTTTCTATTTTTCTCCAACACTCTTGCAATTTTGGCTTAAAGGCGAGTTCTCGAATACAAATTAGATTGTGATGAATATCTTACAACTTGTCCTTTAGCAAAAATCGAGAGAGAAAGGATGAGTAAAATGTCAGCGAATCTCAACGAGTCAAATGACCGCATCAACTTATCAATAAATTTTTCACCGATACAAAAACTGGCCGTGCATAGCAAAAATGAGTTCCGGTTCCCAATCCTGCCTCGCAAATTTTTACCTCAAAAATTATATTATCCCGAATGGGATGTTCTGAATCCAAAAGTCCGTTCCTCGGGCTTATCAGCTGTGAAGATCTTAGATGAGTGTGATACTCTTTTCATTCGACTGCCTTATTTTCCTACGCATAGGTTTCTGCTCGAATGCAGTCTTCTTTCTTCAAAGAATTCATCTCTCAAGCGAATCCATTATTGATGAATCATTTCTATGACTGAAGGTTTAGCGATCAATCCTGAGCCTTCGTTCTGGGGAAACGAATTTAGATTCAGCGGTGATCCTGCCAACTCTTTCACATTCCGCCTGCTTCTATACTAAAACTCAAATTTTAGCTCAATATTTCATTGTACATACTGAGAAATGTTCCAGATGATTGTTAATGACTTACAGTTCCCGATGGAATCGGTGAAAAACGAGTACATGCAGAGAATTGAGCATATCTTCGAGATACGAGAAGGATCATGAAAAGCGATCGATCTCAACCCAAGACTCGTGCTTCTCATTTACAAAGAATAATCAGAATGGCTCTATCGATCATTCATTGTTTTAAATGACGTCTCTCGCGATCGCGAATAATCACTACTTTCAGAAAATTGTGACAGCTCATTTCTAAACCCACTCCTCATTTCTGGTTGGTCAAAATTGACTTCTGCTTAACTCATCTTGGAGATTTTGAAACAAGTTTGAAAATAAGCTAAAGTACGTTGAAAAATATTGAAGTTGAACAAAACTATTGAAATAATGGCTTCAGGGGGAAGGCATGTTGGATACACTCACCTTATTATGATTTTGTTCTGGTTCTTGGGCCAAAATTCAAACCGAATTAGGATTGCAACATTTAAGAGGTCTAGTATAAGCAGAATTTTGCAATGCAAGTGTTTTGCAAAAATCAAGAATCCTAGAGTGATTAAAAGATCTTGTAAACAGTGGTAGATTATGGCGAAGAATTAGAACAGTAATTGTGAGATGTTGAATAATTTGAGCCGTCAATATCTAATCATCGGGTGCACAAAGTATATTTTTGTATAGATTGAGCAATGCTCGAGATTTCGTTTGTGAGGCAATTCCTTGCAAATCCTGATTTGACAAGAGATCCATCGTTGAGTTTGGGCTTTTGAGGATTCTGATGGGGAGATAGCTCTACCGAGCGAGGGAAAATCTTTGGAATTAGATTGAATTCTCAAAAAATTGTAAGTACAACCAACCGAATTCCTTCAGAATAATTTGAAACTTTTATCTCACATCGTGGGTGGTAACCATCAAGATATTCTTGACTATATAGTTGATTCTCATAAAATTACTTGGGAATTAACCTAGGGGTCGACCCCCAAAATGTATCACTTGGACTCAATGATACCCGATAACTGGTGGTTCATTGGGGCGTATCATATATGCTTACCGCCAAAAGAGCTGTGTGACAGTATCGTTGTTTCTTCCCATCAAAACAATCAGAGCGGATAAATCAAAGTAGGCGTACGACAAAAATTCCCCGATGTTTACTCCAGACCGCTATCGCATTCATTTGCTTCGCGCATCATCCCTCCTTTAATCATCCAAGTCAGATATAAGGCAGCAGTGCCAAAGGGAGACATCAGTTCACTTCTTTCGTCTGCTCCTTCCATTTCTGGATTCAGCTACAAAATCTCTGGTAAGTGCAGGATTCGTCGAGATATTCACATTTTGAATCCTCAAATATAGTTGCAGTACACTTGGATAAGACTGACCGAACATTTTATCTAGGTACCAAACTTCCAGTTCGACATCGCTAAACATGAAGTTCCTCGTTGTTTTTGCCGTAGTCCTGATTAGCGCCAGTGTCAGAGCTCAAGATGGTGAGACCCACAAAAATCAAATTCATCTCCATAGTCATTATATTTTGACTGCATGATCGCATCTCTCCGAATAAATGTTTGATTAATCATGAACATTATTGGAGACGCTTGTGCGACTTCAAAATATTACCGATACGGATTCGAGTAGACTCAAGTGAAATTTAGGCTCTCAAAGAATGAAAACTTATTCTGATACTGACTGCGAAATCTTTCGAATAAAATGTTAACATAATCTGTATTGGTCCGATTGGATTGCCAGCAGCAGGCACAGACTCAAGTACGGTTGCCGCCGTAGACCTGGATAAGATCGAAAACAATGTCCTCGCAGGATTTCCTGCAGAACAAGCAGGCGGAGCAAAGCTCCCGGAGATGCCACTACCAGTAACACAGCCTGAGACGACCTCACAAGCTCCCACAGAATCGGCCCAGACATCGACTGCAGAACCAGCTTCTGAAGATTCGATTGGCTTAAGATTCTGGCACATAATTGAGAGAATTATTAATGGATCTGAGACTGTTCCCAAGGGTAAGCATACTAAATCTTATGGATGGTCGTAATCACATGTCTAAAATCTATCGCACTCGGTTCATTTATTCTGAATGTTAATGAGAAATCAGAACTCATATGAGACTGGGCAGAAGGAGAACTACGTATTTTTGTGCAAATATTTCACACTCTATCTACATTGGCTTGTACCGGAATTTTTGATAGATGAAACAAAGAAAAATTTGATCTATGCTGATTTAATTGCCTCATTCTGTCAGCTACGAAACTTACATCTGCGAGATCATAGATGTAAACAGATCCAACACTAAAATTTGTATCCGTCTAATAAGTGACTCATGAAATTTTGTCCAAAATCGTTGCTCGGTCGGCCTATTGCGTGGTTCAAAAAGAGTCGCTACCAGCCACTGGCTATGCCTTGTCAAAATTTTTCAACTGAAATATTCTTGCATTTTATTCGAGATTTCAACACTTTCAAGAACTGTGGAGTGTTCGCTTGAAATCGCAGCTGCACTTCATTCACCATTCCTTCAACAAAAGAATTTTCGAGTCAATTCTAATCATACAAAATGAATCCTGACTACATAACCCATTTTCTGTTCATTTAGCTGCCGTTAAAGCCGCAGTAGACAGACTGAATAGATACCTGTACGACATTTTTGACTACAAACTTATCTTGCTGAGTGAATGCCCCGAAATGAAAAATGTAGACCTCGGAAAGTTCGCAATAAATACCGCGGAGAAAATACTCAAAGGAAACAACCCCGAACAAGGTATTATCAACATCTATCAACCTACTCCTTCTGAGATTAATTCTACAACATTGTGGTGCTCGAGATTTCACGGGGATGAGGGTGAAGGATAATAATTTTGTGAATTTCTGTGAGCTGATCCGAGAAGAACTTTTCGCAAAAGTTTTCCGCGGAGAACGCTACATTTGGGTATTCAAAAACCGCTGTTGGATTGGAGAATGGCTTTGAGTTCGGGAATTATGAGAAGATGGAGTTTTACAGAGTATTTGTACGCGGCTAGGAACCAATCGTGTATTTGTTTGTTTTTTCGAAACCGTTTTGCCTAATTACTTCTGTCTGTAGGATTCTATACGATAGAGTGGGCAATAATTTTCACATCTGAAACAAATTCGAGATCGGTGGAACATGAACGAGTATACCATAACTTCACCATTGCACATGATGCTGTGTGTATCTTTGACTCCAATTGACTCCTAATTCACGAAAACAAGCTGGAAAATAGCTGTTTTTGGAGTTATTAGACTCCGGACTAAGTACTTCGCCCAATTTTGTAGATTTGTTGAATTATTCAACTTTGCTATCCAGGGAATCGAGAGAATTCGCATAATGGAATATGGAACTATCAAAACTATCTTCTGAGTTCCGGGAGGAATTACATGTAAAACACGGAAATTTTCAAACTGTATTAGGAAACGATTGAAATCGCTCAGATTTTAGCACGGAATGAGTTTAATGATACGAAATTCCTTCAACATGAGCAATTTTTCATCACATTACAGCATTGTTCGATGTGATTTTGACGCGTCTGCTGATTACCTTGACAGCTAATCCATCTGGATTTTGCTAGCTTGTCAATTTTTTCCATTCTGAAATTTGAGTTTGAAAAGTTGATAAGCTCTCCCTTTGATCAATTTTTCCCTCAATACGATCAATTATGAGAATCTATTTGAATGTTTCCTTCATATTTACAGCAATTAGTGATGGTTTACTCAGGATGAGGAATCGAATTTTGAGACCATTTGGTCTCATGGTTGTGGCAAAGAGTTTCACGTGCCCAAACTCGTCTAGTGCGTGAGGTGGACCGAACAAATATGAGAAGTCAGATGATTCTTCAACATACTGTTGAACACTCACAAACTCTGTTATCTAACAGTGAATAAATATTGACTTTTCTGCACCAAAAAAATTCTTGTGTCAACCACTTCCTGCCCTCCATTCTGCAATAATGATGAATAATGAAAATGGTCATAAATGATATTAATGACGGACCATCTATCGAGAGGTGCTGATGTTGCTCACTGTAGTAGTAGGGTGGGGTAAAACATGAAAACATTCGAAAATTATTTGCCCTGAGGTCTCAGTTTTTGCCATTTCTCACGTAGATGAAGAAAATAAATTTCTTTGGAGATCTTTATAAAGAGATTCTCGGTTCTGGCAAGAGTCGTGAAGTTTTTCAAAAAATGGAGTAAAAATATTATTTTCACCTTATTCTCGAAAGCAGAGTTACAGCGTGCAGAACCTTTCCGGTGGCGCCCAAAACTGAAAAAACAATGTTATCCTTACGTACTTTCGACCACAGGAACCGAAAACCAAATCAACTCAAACCTCGATAGCTATGGGTCTTTGTAATTTGCGAAACATCGATTAGAGTGGAAAAGCAACAATTTTTCGGAAAACACTAAATTTCTCTGAGATTGATGATTACTAATAGTCGGCTAAATTACCGGTAGAGAAAGATGAATGCAGACAAAAAGAGGACCAAATCCAAAAATCAGTTGTAAAATGTGAAAAAGCCTACTTCATGCTTCACTAGTGTTGCACTGTATCACTTTTCGAAGCCACCGTTCTATGCGCTGGCTAAAAACGTGATCTTCGGGACAAGGGGGCGTCCTTTGAACGTTTGTAACAACCTGGACTATGTGGATGACGAATCTGTCTTTGTTTTTGACTTTCTTGGAGCCATCGGTGATTGAAAATTCCTCAAAACTACAAGCAATTGGAGTGAGAGAACTCATTTACTACTGCAAACTATGGGCATCAAAGGTATATTTTTGGCATTCAGATTATATCAGTTTTGAAAAAAAGACAAATTACCAAATTGTCCCAAAGAACTTCTCTTCACCCTACAAACTGATGATCATGATACATATGCCACATTTCGAATCTTAGAATGATATCGATAATGAGCTAGCCTTATGAAAGAATAGTTGAAAAAAAACATCACCTCTCAAAATAAAATTCTTCTCACTGTCAAACCATTGTACGTATGAATGTATACTCATCGACAACTGACAGGCAGTTCCCACGCACTCTGGTAAATACAATTCCCAATTAGCTCTCGCACCCAAGCTCATCATAATCGAGTTCTCGAATACAAATTGGATTGTGATGAATATCTTACAACTTGTCCTTTAGCAAAAATCGAGACAGGAAGGATGAGTAAAATGTGAACGAATCTCAACGAGTCAAATGACCGCATCAACTTATCAATAAATTTTTCACCGATACAAAAACTGGCCGTGCATAGCAGAAATGAGTTCCGGTTCCCAATCCTGCCTCGCAAATTTTTACCTCAAAAATTATATTATCCCGAATGGGATGTTCTGAATCCAAAAGTCCGTTCCTCGGGCTTATCAGCTGTGAAGATCTTAGATGAGTGTGATACTCTTTTCATTCGACTGCCTTATTTTCCTACGCATAGGTTTCTGCTCGAATGCAGTCTTCTTTGTTCAAAGAATTCATCTCTCAAGCGAATCCATTATTGATGAATCATTTCTATGACTGAAGGTTTAGCGACCAATCCTGAGCCTTCGTTCTGGGGGAACGAATTTAGATTCAGCGGTGATCCTGTCAACTCTTTCACATTCCGCCTGCACATATACTAAAACTCAAATTTCATTGTACATACTGAGAGATGGTTCAGATGATTGTTAATGACGTACAGTTCCCGATGGAATCAGTGAAAAACGAGTACATGCAGAGAATTGAGCATATCTTCGAGATACGAGAAGGATCATGAAAAGCGATCGATCTCAACCCAAGACTCGTGCTTCTCATTTATAAAGAATAATCAGAGATCATTCATCGTTTTGAATGACGTCTCTCGCGATCGCGAATAATCACTACTTTCAGAAAATTGTGACAGCTCATTTCTGGTTGGTCAAAATTGGCTTCTGCTGAGCTCATCTTGGAGATTTTGAAACAAGTTTGAAAATAAGCTAAAGTACGTTGAAAAATATTGAAGTTGAACAAAACTATTGAAATAATGGCTTCAGGGGGAAGGCATGTTGGATACACTCACCTCATTATGATTTTGTTCTGGTTCTTGGGCCAAAATTCAAACCGAATTAGGATTGCAACATTTAAGAGGTCTAGTATAAGCAGAATTTTGCAATGCAAGTGTTTTGCAAAAATCAAGAATCCTAGAGTGATTAAAAGATCTTGTAAACAGTGGTAGATTATGGCGAAGAATTAGAACAGTAATTGTGAGATGTTGAATAATTTGAACCATTAATATCTAATCATCGGATGCACAAAGTATATTTTTGTATAGATTGAGCAATGCTCGAGATTTCGTTTGTGAGGCAATTCCTTGCAAATCCTGATTTGACAAGAGATCCATCGTTGAGTTTGGGCTTTTGAGGATTCTGATGGGGAGATAGCTCTACCGAGCGAGGGAAAATCTTTGGAATTAGATTGAATTCTCAAAAAATTTTAAGTACAACCAACCGAATTCCTTCAGAATAATGTGAAACTTTTATCTCACATCGTGGGTGGTAACCATCAAGATATTCTTGACTATATAGTTGATTCTCATAAAATTACTTGGGAATTAACCTAGGGGTCGACCCTCAAAATGTATCACTTGGACTCAATGATACCCGATAACTGGTGGTTCATTGGGGCGTATCATATATGCTTACCGCCAAAAGAGCTGTGTGACAGTATCGTTGTTTTTTCCCATCAAAACAATCAGAGCGGATAAATCAAAGTAGGCGTGGAACAAAAATTCCCCGATGTTTACTCCAGACCGCTATCGCATTCATTTGCTTCGCGCATCATCCCTCCTTTAATCATCCAAGTCAGATATAAGGCAGCAGTGCCAAAGGGAGACATCAGTTCACTTCTTTCGTCTGCTCCTTCCATTTCTGGATTCAGCTACAAAATCTCTGGTAAGTGCAGGATTCGTCGAGATATTCACATTTTGAATCCTCAAATATAGTTGCAGTACACTTGGATAATACTGACCGAACATTTTATCTAGGTACCAAACTTCCAGTTCGACATCGCTAAACATGAAGTTCCTCGTTATTTTTGCCGTAGTCCTGATTAGCGCCAGTGTCAGAGCTCAAGATGGTGAGACCCACAAAAATCAAATTCATCTCCATAGTCATTATATTTTGACTGCATGATCGCATCTCTCCGAATAAATGTTTGATTAATCATCAACATTATTGGAGACGCTTGTGCGACTTCAAAATATTACCGATACGGATTCGAGTAGACTCAAGTGAAATTTAGGCTCCCAAAGAATGAAAACTTATTCTGATACTGACTGCGAAATCTTTCGAATAAAATGTTAACATAATCTGTATTGGTCCGATTGGATTGCCAGCAGCAGGCACAGACTCAAGTACGGTTGCCGCCGTAGACCTGGATAAGATCGAAAACA
Source organism: Eretmocerus hayati (assembly GCA_029851415.1). Classification (NCBI taxonomy): domain Eukaryota; kingdom Metazoa; phylum Arthropoda; class Insecta; order Hymenoptera; family Aphelinidae; genus Eretmocerus; species Eretmocerus hayati. Next base: position 140,098,348 of record CM056742.1, read on the forward strand.
ATGTCCTCGCAGGATTTCCTGCAGAACAAGCAGGCGGAGCAAAGCTCCCGGAGATGCCACTACCAGTAACACAGCCTGAGACGACCTCACAAGCTCCCACAGAATCGGCCCAGACATCGACTGCAGAACCAGCTTCTGAAGATTCGATTGGCTTAAGATTCTGGCACATAATTGAGAGAATTATTAATGGATCTGAGACTGTTCCCAAGGGTAAGCATACTAAATCTTATGGATGGTCGTAATCACATGTCTAAAATCTATCGCACTCGGTTCATTTATTCTGAATGTTAATGAGAAATCAGAACTCATATGAGACTGGGCAGAAGAAGAACTACGTATTTTTGTGCAAATATTTCACACTCTATCTACATTGGCTTGTACCGGAATTTTTGATAGATGAAACAAAGAAAAATTTGATCTATGCTGATTTAATTGCCTCATTCTGTCAGCTACGAAACTTACATCTGCGAGATCATAGATGTAAACAGATCCAACACTAAAATTTGTATCCGTCTAATAAGTGACTCATGAAATTCTGTCCAAAATCGTCGCTCGGTCGGCCTATTGCGTGGTTCAAAAAGAGTCGCTACCAGCCACTGGCTATGCCTTGTCAATATTTTTCAACTGAAATATTCTTGCATTTTATTCGAGATTTCAACACTTTCAAGAACTGTGGAGTGTTCGCTTGAAATCGCAGCTGCACTTCATTCACCATTCCTTCAACAAAAGAATTTTCGAGTCAATTCTAATCATACAAAATGAATCCTGACTACATAACCCATTTTCTGTTCATTTAGCTGCCGTTAAAGCCGCAGTAGACAGACTGAACAGAAGCCTGTACGACATTTTTGACTACAAACTTATCTTGCTGAGTGAATGCCCCGAAATGAAAAATGTAGACCTCGGAAGGTTTGCAATAAATACCGCGGAGAAAATACTCAAAGGAAACAACCCCGAACAAGGTATTATCAACATCTATCAACCTACCCCTTCTGAGGTTAATTCTACAACATTGTGGTGTACGAGATTTCACGGGGATGAGCGTGAAGGATAATAATTTTGTGAATTTCTGTGAGCTGATCCGAGAAGAACTCTTCGCAAAAGTTTTCCGCGGAGAACGCTACATTTGGGTATTCAAAACCCGCTGTTGGAGAATTGCTTTGAGTTCGGGAATGGAGTTTTACAGAGTATTTGTACGCGGCTAGAAACCAATCGTGTATTTGTTTGTTTTTTCGGAACCGTTTTGCACAATCACTTCTGTCTGTTGGATTCTATACGATGGAGTGGGCAATAATTTTCACATCTGAAACAAATTTTAGATCGGTGGAACATGAACGAGTATACCATAACTTCACCATCGCATATGATGCTGCGTGTATCTTTGACTCCAATTGACTCCTAATTCACGAAAACAAGCTGGAAAATAGCTGTTTTTGGAGTTATTAGACTCCGGACTAAGTACTTCGCGCAATTTTGTAGATTTGTTAAATTATTCAACTTTGCTATCCAGGAAATCGAGAGAATTCGCATAATGGAATATGGAACTATCAAAACTATCTTCTGAGTTCCGGGAGGAATTACATGTAAAACACGGAAATTTTCAAACTGTATTAGGAAACGATTGAAATCGCTTAGATTTTAGCACGGAATGAGTTCAATGATACGAAATTCCTTCAACATGAGCAATTTTTCATCACATTACTGCATTGTTCGATGTGGTTTTGACGTGTCTGCTGATTACCTTGACAGCTAATCCATCTGGATTTTGCTAGCTTGTCAATTTTTTCCATTCTGAAATTTGAGTTTGAAAAGTTGATAAGCTCTCCCTTTGACCAATTTTTCCCTCAATACGATCAATTATGAGAATCTATTTGAATGTTTCCTTCATATTTACAGCAATTAGTGATGGTTTACTCAGGATGAGGAATCGAATTTTGAGACCATTTGGTCTCATGGTTGTGGCAAAGAGTTTTACGTGCCCAAACTCGTCTAGTGCGTGAGGTGGACCGAACAAATATGAGAAGTCAGATGATTCTTCAACATACTGTTGAACACTCACAAACTCTGTTATCTAACAGTGAATAAATATTGATTTTTCTCCACCAAAAAAATTCTTGTGTCAACCACTTCCTGCCCTCCATTCTGCAATAATGATGTATAATGAAAATGGTCATGAATGATATTAATGACGGACCATCTATCGAGAGGTGCTGATGTTGCTCACTGTAGTAGTAGGGTGGGGTAAAACATGAAAACATTCGAAAATTATTTGCCCTGAGGTCTCAGTTTTTGCCATTTCTCACGTAGATGACGAAAAAAAATTTCTTTGGAGATCTTTAGAAAGAGATTCTCGGTTCTGGCAAGAGTCGTGAAGTTTTTCAAAAAATGGAATAAAAATATTATTTTCACCTTATTCTCGAAAGCAGAGTTACAGCGTGCAGAACCTTTCCGGTGGCGCCCAAAACTAAACAAACAAACTTATCCTTACGTACTTTCGACCCCAGGAACCGAAAATCAAATCAACTCAAGCCCCGATAGCTATAGGTCTTGGTAATTTGCGAAACATCGATTAGAGTGGAAAAGCAACAATTTTTCGGAAAACACTCAATTTCTCTGCGATTGATGATTACTAATAGTCGGCTAAATTACCGGTAGAGAAAGATGGATGCAGAAAAAAAGAGGACCAAATCCAAAAATCAGTTGTAAAATGTAAAAAAGCCTACTTCATGCTTCACTAGTGTTGCACTGTATCATTTTTCGAAGCCACCGTTCTATGCGCTGGCTAAAAACGTGATCTTCGAGACAAGGGGGCGTCCTTTGAACGTTTGTAACAACCTGGACCATGTGGATGACGAATCTGTCTTTGTTTTTGACTTTCTTGGAGCCATCGGTGATTGAAAATTCCTCAAGACCACAAGCAATTAGAGTGAGAGAACTCATTTACTACTGCAAACTATAGGTATCAAAGATATATTTTTGGCATTCAGATTATATCAGTTCGGAAAAAAAGACAAATTACGAAATTGTCCCAAAGAACTTCTCTTCACCTTACAAACTGATGATCAGGCATATCATCATGATACATATGCCACATTTCGAATCTCAGAATGATATCGATAATGAGCTAGCCTCATGAAAGAATAGTTGAAAAAAAACATCACTTCTCAAAATAAAATTCTTCTCACTGTCAAACCATTGTATGTATGGATGTATACTCATCGACAACTGACAGGCAGTTCCCACGCACTCCGGTAAATACAATTCCCAATTAGCTCTCGCACCCAAGCTCATCATAATCTCAATTCTCTATAGTGATGAGGTAGTCGAACACCACCCATGGGGTACGACATTCCATACCCATATTAGCGACAAATGAGGCTGGTAACATAACCTTAGGCACGCATAGTTCGCACCACCAACGAACTTACAGAACAAGCTCAGATAAAAGGAAATAAGTTTGAGGAAGTAGATGTGGTGTGCGTATACACCACATCGTGCGCTAGCTTGGTTCATTTATTCATTAAGTATGTGAACCTTTTTCCAAAAGGAAACGGAACAGGGGACATGGTTATGTTTATCGTGAATAGTCTCCTCTTCGCAAGCGTGGTCCCTTTGTTTTCCATGCAATTTTCACGCTGGTTATGGGTAACATTCTTAACAAGCTTCACTCGAGGACTCCCAACTGTGATCAGATTCCCTCATGTGAAATCAGCTTCCCTGTTGACGTATATTTACAAGGCGACAACAATGTCATTCAGCTCGTTGAGGCGCAAAAAATACGCCTTCTAAAAGGTAGGGCTCAAGATACAACGACTGTCGATCGATAAATGAGATCACAATGTAGAAAGGTCAGACTTTCAGAATTCAGACTGAGATCATGAATAATAATTAGTATAATGACCGTTATGAGCTATATATTTCATGAAGTAGCAAATCGTAGGTGGCAAGATTAATTATTACAACTCAAAATTTTTCTTGCAATCGATGTTCGCCGGTAAAGTTGTAAGCCAGTTCAGAAAGAATGTATCGTTAACATGATTTAATTTTCTTGAATTCGTTATCTCACGTTGTTATTCTTTGTTTTTATCAAAGAGTTCTCGTTTGAATAGCTTGAGGAAGCTTGTCTACATCGATCCAGGGGGAGGGGGGGGTTCTCGAATCAATCAACGATATGCAGATATTAAGAAGACCGGGGGATATCCCAAATTAGCAAAAAACAGTATTGATTACTTTTGCACATTCTTTCTACACGGGGTCAGGGGCGTAAATTGGGGGTTCCAGTGGCTACGTGGGATTACCAAAGAGATTATATACCAATACCAATTGGTTTATAATCTTTTTGGGGATTACCCGTAAAGTAAAATCAATGCCGTATTCAAATGCGAATTTTGAATCAGTTTGCAACTTCATTACCAGTGTTGAGGGAAGATAAAATTCTTCATTGATATCATTATTTTTTGATTGATTTCACACTTCTTCACGAGAAATAGATACAAGAAGTGGATAGGTAAAATCTTCAACAAATGCTTTCTGATTTAGACCTGACAGTAATAGAGCGATGCAAAACATTTTATGTCAAATCTCAAAAGACAGACAGGGCTAGGGAACCTGGTCATATCGAATTCAAATAACGACCTTTGATTATCCAAAATAACATTCTGAAAACACACGGCACTTGATTACAATTTCTAACATTCATTAGTACATTCATTCATCCTGAAACATTAGCAAATGAAAATATAGCAGAAATAAAAACCTCGATAGAAACGAACACCCAAGGAACACCAACTCATTTTGAGCCTCTCGGTATACCTATATGAGTTTCAATCAGAATCAGAGTGGACCGATTGTATTAGTTGTGGTGTACATTTCTGAAAACTTGCTTTTTCTACCTGCAGATTTTATGTTGAATTTTCCAAAATCTTCAATCAAAGTTGGTCTGACATCTTCATCATGTTTGTTCATCTACGGTAGGCTTCGAGAGATGAAAAATGAAGTTTCTATTGATCGAAAGGTCAACTCTGACTCTGAACAACTTATAAATGGTTATTTCTATGGCATAGTGCCACAACCGAGCAAAGTGTTGATATATGTAAACGAGACCACCGGCTGACTTCGGAACGACTCCTCACAGAAGCTTGTGGAAGACATGCATTGCACCGGAGACATTTTACCTTCACGATCCTCCAGCATCACTGAATATAACTTCAAGGAAAGTGAAATCATCTTCGTAGAGTGAAGCTCTAATCGCCTTTAGCTACAGCAGCTAAGCAAAGTACAGGCTTGGGTGTACGTGTCTTCTGAAGTATAAACGTGAACTATAATCGCCCATCTTGAAGCTCAACAACTGCAACATCGAGAATAGTGTCCGCCGCGAGCAAAAGTGTCCCTCACATCGTTAAAAAAAAATTTAATTACCCTTACACGCTTGCCTTTAACCAACATATTCAACCTTAGTACTTATTCTAGTGAGAGAATGAGAGTCACGCTTATTTGCGTGTCAAATCGCCCTTCATGCATGCAATACACTCGGTCATCAGATAGACAAGCTTCACACGCACTCTGATGAACTGACGTAGGTTTGCATGTATATAGTTAAGAGGTTCCACCTGTTTTCCTATATCAGGAACAATTGAAGGACCGCTGCGTGCGAGCCTTGATTTTAAAAATTATTGAATGAGATTTTGCTCTCGGGCTGCATGCAATTATCGTAAATCGAATAGCGATTAGATGTATTTATGTAGTACTGCACAAATAACTGTCTCGTGTAATCTCGTGCAACTGCAATTATGTAAAAGGGTCGTAGCTTTGTCTCACATCGTCGTATAGATACCATTACGGAAAATTGCACGCGATATTAACAGACCTAGATTTGCCAATTCGCCAATCAGTATCTGGGTGTACGAACTAATAGACATTGGAACCTGCAGGCATTCAAAAAATACGAACTTATTCTGTCGGTGTTTATTGGTCAACCTGCAGGGGCATCATGTTGTAACACAGAAATTTTGCTAGTCAGCCGCTCGTGTATGCGTGTGTATGTGTGTTAGTGTGTTAAAATCTACCCAATTCCAGTATCATGCGAAGGTTTAAACAATCGAAATTATTATAAATCAAAAGGAGAACTGATCACTGTTCTACGTTCTGGAATCGGCAATGTAAACAAGAGACTGATGGAATAATCAATAATGACATTTCCTAAGTATGATAAAAAATAATGAAAACTCTGGCATACTTGTTCGAGACTGTGAGCGGAATCCAGGACGAGGTTCTATGAAAATTTGGTGAATCCTTTAAAGTTCAAGGCATCAAGAGAACTTTTTCTAATGGTGAAAATGCCGTAGGAAGTATCTCCAACTTCCCTTCGAAAGTTGGACTCATGATTTTTTTTTCCATTTTCTGCAGGGGAAATGACTTCTGCACGGTTTTTTTTCATATTGTTCCCCGCCTAGCAGATGGAAATAGTACGTTTCGATACAAGGGTGGGAAAACTTTTTTTGCGCCCGAGTGTTGGGTTTCCATCTTGAACCATAGGCGAAGGTCGGAATCAACACGTGGATGCGATAAATAGGTTTTACACCCGTGTATCGAATTGTGTTTTTCGACAAACTGTGCGACAAAGTGGAAAATCAGTGCGGAAAAGACACTTTTTGATCGTCTGGGCGCAAATGAGTCATTTTCACACTGGTCGTCGCTTTTCATTTGCTCACAGAAGATCAAAGAACAGTATGATACTCGGGCGCAACGGTTTTCGCTTTATTCACGTGACTATTTAAACCCTCGCTTGCGGCTCGGGGCTTAAAAAATCACTCGAAGTGCGAAAACCATCTTTTGCGCCCTTGTATCATAATATACTATTTCCACACAGCGTGTCGAAAAATAGCATTTTCCGCACGGGTTCTTTGATTATGTTCCCCACACGAAGATTGAGAAATAAGTAGTATTCGACACTCGGACGGGGTGGTTTCCGCATTCTCGTAATAACCTTGACCCTCGCCTTCGGCTCGGGTTGGAAAATATCCCTCGTTGAGCAGAAACCACTTCCGCCCTCGAATCGAAATGTGATATCATCAGTCTGTTCTACATAGTGCTGAAAAAGTCATTGATGGCGACTCATTCTGATTCATACTCATATTCTATATGAATGAAGACGTCCCTCAAGACGTTGGTTCAATACAGAGGAATCTCATATGAAGATAATTCTGATCATTCGTAGAATCCCAAACTAGTTTCGGTTATAAAATCTGGACTATTATTCAATCGAAAGTAGTAAAAATCGAGGACGTCGGACATACAAAGAAAATAAGACTCAAAAACATTCTTCAGATTTAGAAATATTAGCATAAAATTAAATCCAGTTTTAATCATGGAATGCTCAAGTCAAACTTCACTTCCTTTAAAAAATATCCTCAAACCCTCAGAAGTAAATAACCTTAGAACAGTACCCATTACAAGGTTCCAAGTGAAAACTCTATTCAAGGCCTCTCGCATCGCCTCACTCACTACGTGTGTACTTGCCTCAGGAAGGTGCGGTTGCAGCACTCCCGTCTCGAGAAAGTAAACATTGCATCTGCCCAAGAGCTGCATTCATATGATTTGGAACGTGTGCGCGCATACCCATTACAAGAGACCAGCTTCAGATGGTATATGCATCACGTCCGCATGCACCTGCTCACAAAGATGTATACCTCACTCATATCTCTATAAGCATCAAGAAGTCGGTTCATCAGCTGATGATGGTCTTGAAGCTGCCGACCAATGACACCCGCATGTTATCTTCTAGGCATATTCTATTAGACTTGCTGCTACTAATGTTAGTGAATATATGAAAAAACCCCCAGGAATTTTCAATTTTCCGTTTAAAAAATTCAATCCTCAGATCTTGCTGCTCATCCTCCAACTTTTGGCAGCATGTTTGGGGACACATTCTGGATAGAAAAATAAACGCGTAAGTATTTGATCTTTGAACACGCTAACCGGATGAAAGAACAAAAACGAATATAAGTCCGAACAAAACATTTTATCGGTCAGTACGTAGAAACAGCTTGTTTCCGGAGTAGGGACAGAGATAGGGACAGAAGTATGGGGATGAAGATATTAATAAAGATAGGGACAGAGAGCAACAAGGATAAGGATAGGGACAGGGACATAGAGATAAGGACGCCCGGAAACAAGCTGTTTCTACGTACAGACCGATAAATTATCATACGCGTCTCGTGTCAAATACTTTGTTCTTCGTGAGAACCATCAGGAGAAGTATCTTCGGAGCCGGTGTTGAAAACTTTCAAAAACAGTAATTATTCTAGAGTGAAACGTTTTTGGGACTCACCCATACCTGAACTTCATTTTAGAAAGGCAGAAACTGAAAGTTGATGAATGCAAGGAAGAGTCATGTCTCTCAATTTGACAAGCAATTCGCTATGATAACTTTTCGCTAGAGCTATGTGTTTACTTGCCTCTTGAAATTTTCCAACAGCGATACGCTGTCAATATATCAAGGTTATTATAGATTCTTCATTGAAAGGGCTTGTTGATGGCAATGCATCAATGAAATGGAGGCCCATATGAGTGATTCCGTGCAAAGTATTAACTTTGATGTCCGGAGCTGCCATTTTCAAAAGGAGTAAGATAGGTCCAATCTGAAGATTGGATGCATTAGCTACCGTCATATAGGACCTGGCAGGATAGGTTTGAGGTATAATACTTGATGTATTTCATAATTCCAAGGTCGATTTATACTAAAAAATACGGTTTTTCGCTTGTCCTTTTTTCAAAACCAACCCTTCAAGCTCGTAGTTTCACTACGTATCGGTAGATTTTGCATACTCATGACACACCATTCGAAAGCTTATACCTCAAAGAGTAATTTTATACACACATGCAAGTCTTCACTCGAATTTTTCGTGATGTAACCAGCGGGGACATCTTGTCCTGGAAATTCGTGTCACATTCCGTGGCGCGACAAAAACACTGCCCCAGCATTTTTGTGTGGCCTAAAGCTCCCACCCCGGGTACCATTTTGTTCGTTCTGGATTCGACTATAAGTTCTCGGTGCGCGGCGGCCGTTATTTTGAAGTAGCTTGGCGAGCTGAGCTGATACGTGTCGATTTTTTCGAAAAGTAAAAAAAGATGTCACATCCGTGGCACACGGATTAGAGCGCACAAATGACTCAAATGACTCAGTTATACTTTTTTCTGGTGTAGTTTGGTGGCACTAAGAGAAATATATTCGGCCGAGTCGATCCGAATCCATGCGCGCTCGTACGATGCTCTCAAAGTCGAAATGTCACAATCCGTGGCACACCAAAAATGTCACATTCCGTGGCGAACTAAGGCTCGCGATGACTGCGGCTCTATAAAGTATCTGCGGGGGTTCAGTTGCAATCTAAAACTTGTTTGGATATGTACTTTCCATTCTCATAACCCCCGAACACTTATCTAACTGTAGGAGAAGACGCCCAGCACCGAACGAGCACGAAAAATTCGGAGAAACGGCTGTATATGTATGTATAGGATATACACCGTATGCATATAGGCCATATCAGCCCTTGTTCTCAGAATTCCTTACGCTCGTTCAGATTCGCGGAAAGGCTTTTAGAAAGAGGGATAGATACATGTCCATTTTGAGTCGAATAAGCCATTTGATTCACATTCTGGAAACGTCAGTTGAAGTCGATGACGATTCTCAGAAAGCCGCCGAACGTTTCAATTTGGATGGATATGGAGACCGCATTGTCGCGTGCGTCTCCGCTTGTTTTTGCTATTATGGTATAAAAAGCGCGTCCTGTGTTTACGGTTATCAGAATAGAATTATGCATCTATTATATTGTTCTAGAATCGCATATTTTCCAAATCTCTAACTGAAAACCTCGATTGCAGCACTCGAATGTGTACGAGAGCTTCCTTCCATCAATAATATTGATAATACTAAATATACTCACTGGCTGTACGGGAGTACATCGCGCAAGGACAGAGAGTTGAAAAAGTGATAGTGAGAATAGTACACTATCTTGAAACCATAAGTACAGTATACATAGTATATTATATTCATCGCTCTCCTCTTTCCTCTCTCACGTTATCTCTTTCTCTCTCTTCTCGCCTTTCGCATTATTTCTCGCTCTAATTTTAATAAACTAATAATCACTGTACTTTTAGATTCACTACTCTAATCTAGTCTCTATTCACCGAATCAACAAATCAGTCGATTAATTCGTCCATTATCTAATCACCCTCGCACTCTTTCCTCTTTCATCCTTCAATTCGCCTCTCTCTAGCTCTCTCTCTCTCTCTCTCTCTCTCTCTCTCTCTCTCTCTCTCTCTCTCGCTCCCGGACTGCAGCTCTACCTGATCATTGCGATCGACCATAATTTGGACGAATCTCGACTTTGATATCTCAAGGTAAATCGAAAGGACACAAAAAATTGTTGAAAACGTCACGTACACTTGAGTTGACATCGTACGCAAGCCATCCATGTTGAACTCTACGAATAATCACTCGGGTGCATTTTTGCTCGAGACGGCAATGAATAAGCTCCCAATAAACCGATTTTCACCTACGATGGATGAAGAATTGTTGATTCATCGAGAATATTTTGAATAACAAACGCCGTTTCTAGCCATCAAAATTCGTACAAGCTACGCAGATCTTGATGCATCTTCTGAATGGAGCCAGAGAGACTGTGAAATAGTACACCAATGCTCTCCCCCGTATCTTCGATTATTCATTACCACGCTCACTCTCATGATCTCCATTGATCAAATTATCATCTTTGCGACCACAACACATGAAAACTACACACGCAGGCAAGCTTTTACTCAGCTATTGAATCACAGATTGTGTCAAGCGCTCCAAGCTGTAATATTGCATGAAATGTGTCACATTCCGTGGCACGCAAAATTAATAAATCAGCTGTAGTTTTTTCAGGAACTGGAAATCACTTGTGCCCCTTACAGTATCTTGTTTTAGGTACCAAAAAGGGTATACTTGACCACCACTAGGCCGGATTGGACAAAATTTTACCTCCGGACACTTTTGAGGCCCAAAGTTAACACTTCTCGCGGAATCACTCATATATTATTTGTGTGTGTACAAAAGTCAATGACTCCAAGCACGAGGCAGCACTCTTTACGTCACCATTGCCAGAAAGTAATCAAAATTCAATTGTGCTCAATATACCGTCGGGCACTTTCATATTATGCAACCAGTGTACGAACTGCGGATCAAAAATTGACATGTTGCACGATTGGTACACATATACTAAAAATTTATTTGACGTCTAAAGGTACTGGTTCAAATAGAATAACTGTATGGTGCCAAAGTCGAAAAATCTCAAGAAATTTTAAGCTTTAGAGAATGCTCGTTGGAAAGAATTTTCGCCCCCGCATTCGTTGACATCCGACGGCATTGTTATACGACTTCACTTGGATCATCGACGAGTATGATCATCCAGAAGATGTAAAACGAAAGAAAGTTGGCACTTAGAACCTCGAAGTCGACCGTTGTTTACTGAAGACGATAGCCGTTCAAGGTAGCACCTATCTCAGTCTTGTCGAAATAATGGGTAGAAATTATTCGCTTGCTGCGGCTGTAGGTAGATTCAAAGATCACATGCGAGTATTTCCTTTGATTTGACTTTATATAACAAGTATTCTGTTGAGCATGTGAGACTCGAATAGGTGAAATTAGTCTCCGTACGACTCGAGTTCAATGGGCTTTCCAAATATGCCTCCGGATCTGTCAAAAAACTTGACGAAGAGTGGAGCAAATTTGAACAGGAATTTTTCAACCTTGAGAGATAATGAATTTGGTATTCCATTGCTGAAAACGGAGGAGAAGCCCTTTCGAGACATTGTTGCGCAGCGAGGACGATTGGAAAATAGTGCTTTCTCTGTCGAAAGGAATAAAAGTGTGAGAGCGATTACCAATGAGTCTGAACGTCCTTTTACCGTTTATCCTCCAATTGTTCTTGAAACCCTCGTAGTGCTAATAGCCTCATCTGTCACCAGATAGCCTCTCTGCAAAACCTATTGAATTTAGCACAGGTCTTCCCTACATGTTTACTGCTCCAAGAGCCGTGTAGCAGTGCCGATGTGTTTTTCCCAATCGAACAATCAAAACGGATAAACCAAAGTGGGCGTTTGACAAAAATTCCCGCTGTTTCTTCGTGCCTGCTTTACCTTATTCATTTGCTTTGTGCATCGTCCCACCCCATATTATCATATCTGTGCTGTTGGGATAATCATATATAAGGCAGCCGTGCCAAAAGGAGGCATCAGTTCTCTTCTTTTGCCTGCTCTTTCAACTTCTGGATTCAGCTACGACATCTTTGGTGAGTGCAAAATTTGGTAAAAGATCGACAGATCTTCATGATATTCACATTTTGGATCACTAGACCCGAATAAGACTGACCAAATATTTCTTTCAGTTGCCAAACTTCCAGTTCGATTCTATCACCAAGCATGAAGTTCCTCGTTGTGTTCGCCGTAGTCCTGATAAGCGCCAGTGTCAAAGCTCAAGATGGTAAGAACCACAAAAACCAAATTTTTTTTTCAAGTTCACTAAGTTTTTACCCACATGATTCCATTTATTCGGACGGTTGCTTGAATTTTCATCAATAATCTTTAAAATGCTTATGCCTGTTCACTCATCATGCTGACAGATATGACCAGCAGAGTCTTTCACGTTCGGACCACGGATTTGGATATATTTTTGAGAATAATCTTCTCGCAGTGCCAGAAGATAATATCCGAAATTATAAACCCAACGCACAAGCATTTTCGAGCTATATAGCCCATAAGATATTAGTATTGCACGTAGACCTACGTACATCTATCACTTTTTGACAAAGGCTCTTATAGGAAATGCTAATCTCATGTGCTGTAGCTCGGAAAAGCTTGAGCGTCAGGGCCTATAGTTCTGGATACCATTTTTTGGTACAAGAAAAAGACTATTTTCAAATTTTAGCTCAATCCGTGACCCTTCCAAGAAGCGATCTCCTGCTAAGCTAATTCAAGATAGGGGAATCTATTCCAAGAAATAAAAGTTCACCCAGTCTGCAACTGCAAAATTTCTCTTAGTGAATTATTAAAATGTGATCGCTGAACATCATGCTAATTGATTTGATTGGATTAACAGAAGCAGGCACATATCCAAACACTGATGGTCTCACAAACGTAGATCCAGGATCTCTCCAATCGCCAGTGAATGCACCAGAGGTGCCAACGGAATCACAACCACCAGTGACAGAAGCTGCACCAATTCTGGCACCATCTATAATACCAGCTTCCAATGACTCGTTTGGTGAGAGAGTTTGGAAAACGCTCGAGAAGATTATGAATGGATCCGAGACTGTTCCAATGGGTGAGTCTAGCATATTTCATAGAATGTTGTCTCTCCATTATGTACTCGCGATCTCTTGCACTCAATTCATCAATTCTGAAGGATATTGCTCGCATTACGGGTAAAAGTTATGATGATGAACAGATTGTCCTCTTAAAACTCATGAGTATAGTCACCAAGAGTGAATTCCTCATTTCTATTTTGGCTTTTGTGGAGGATGTTGAGACAGATTAAACGATGAAAACATGTAGTGAATTTGGCTCAGATGCCTCACGTCAGCAATACTTAAAACAACGTGGAACTGTAACCTGTATCTTTGTCCCGTATGCAACTCACAATATTCTGTGAAAAATCATCAGTCAACCCATCGCATAGTCCACACCAATGCGCTAAGAGACACTCGAGTGATTTCTCCAGATCCTTTGGGTCAGGGTGGAACGATTTTGCACTTCACTGCTTCCAAAAGTCGAATTTCTGGTATCGCGGTGACATTTGACCCTTTATTCATTTGACAGGAGTGTTTAAGTAATTAGCGTATCTGAGTCATACAGAACATATTGTAACCATAAAACTTTTTTCCTGTCTACTCATAGCTCTCATCCGTGCTGAATTAGCAAGATTGAATAGAAACCTGTACAGTAGCTTCGATTACAAGCTTGTCCTACTGAGTGACTGCCCTGAATTGAAAGCCGTAGAACTCCCAAGGAAAACCCTCCAGGATCTTCTCTTCGGAGCACCTGCTGAAAAAGGTACTATCAATATTCATCAACCTAACCTTTCAAAAAAATTCATCTCGGTGGTACGGAAACGTTCAAAGTTTTTCCAGTGGATTCAAGTGTAAATTCTAGTCATAAAACTTCGCATGAAAGAAGAATCAAGATATTCAGTGATAATCCATTTATTTATTGAGAAAATTCGATGTCATGATGTGGAAATTTTCATAAACGCATTTGGACATGATTATAGTCGGTCAAGTTTTGTAGTCTCATACGTTTGACATTACAACAATTGGAATTCTGAAGTTTTCATTACAGCACAGCGAAGTTCCATCTTATACAGAATTCCCCGACCATTTTGCTGATTCCAACCGCTGATCATTCTTTTCCGAGTGAATGAGAATACAAATTCACTGGAATCGAGTCAAAAATGGTCGGACCTCATTAGGATGCATTTAGAGAGTCTGGATCTCGCAAATGCTCAATTCTTCTCATTTTGAGTCCAAAGTTTCGAGAAGTGATTAAGTTCCAAATTGACTATTCCTTCTCTCAGGATGATCTCTCATGAAAATTGATTAAACTCTTCTCTTTCATTTACAGCTATTGGTGATGGTGTACTCAGGGCTAGAAATCGAATATTGACAAAATTCGGAATCATGCTTGTGGCAAAGGATCACGTGTGCCAGAACCCGACGAGTTCGTGAATTACCAAATACGCTCTAGTTGGATTGATTATGTGATATAAAGTGTCAAACATTCCTCATACTATGTTCTCCAGAGTTGAATAAATACTGATTTGTTTTACCAAAGAAATGTTGAGTCACTCACGTTCTTCCTTTCGTACTGCGACGACGATGTTCAATGCAAGTGATCATAAATGATATGAACGAAGGACTATTAATCATTAGGCGCCAATGTTGCTAAAAATTGAGGTTCTCCGCCCAGAATCAATTTCTATTGCAACAATCTCATGATAACTATCTTTGTTTTGGAATATGAAATAAGACAAATGTATCAAATGATCATTTTTTGGGCAAAGAGAAAGGAAAAGTTTTTAAACACCAATAGAAATTCAATTTGGTCATTCCTCAATTTTCCATGGGATCAATGGTATCTGACTGGCAGGAATATACCTTCTAGTATTTACACTCTCTAGTAGATAAATGAGACCATGGCTTCCACCGTGACAAGATCACGGTAACTAAAATGATCCAAGGATAAGATATTAAAGATTTTTAAGGAATTTTCGAATGTTTAGCTACCAAATAACAGCTATTAGTAATACTCAATTCGAAAAAGGTCGAGAATGATGTTCATCTTTATGATTTTGCGAAAATTTTTCTATAGGTATCAATGGAGTTACGTATCACTCGTAGATTTATTGAACTCAATCGAGACATAAGGACAAAAATATACTGACAATGAGCTCGCTTTGATCCTGAACTTCTCATGTCTTATTCCTTGTGTGGGTTTGAGTCAGCAATGCATCAACATGAGCGTCCTTGGCACGACTTTTCTCCGTCATTTTTAAGCCATATTACTATGAATGACTCAACACGAGCTACTACATAACCGAGACCTCGATTTCATTATACTATCACTGCAGTGATAGCATACATGATTTTGCACGGGATGATGAAAAAATGTAGTGTATAGTGAAAATCTGACTGTTTCACCAATGATCAATCGGCATTGATCACGGCAAGAAATGCTACGATTTTTTATGAGATTTATTTATATCCCATGAGAGTATTATTCCGATATCAGAACTGGGTACTCGTTGACCTTTGCGAAATTTTTATTACCTTTGTAATAAGAAAATACGAGAAAAATAATGATTTGGGCCGAATCTGCATTATTTCTGCATCGTCCAGAAGATGAAGTGAGTTTTGGCATTTTTCGTGTTTGCACAGTGAAATCGGCAACGAAATAGTCCTAATAAACCCGGTGCCAACTATTTGTTGCTCGACCAATCTTAGCGTACTTTAGCGCATTCGATCTCTTCTTGCAAGAACTTTGAAATCCTCTTCCCAGATTTGCAAATTTAGGATATAGAGTGATTTTCAAGAGCAAAATTCGGAGAATGTTCGCAAGAATGAGGGCCAAAATTGGTATGTACCCAACATCCCCCATACTGTTATCTCAAAATGGAGTGCAATATGACCTTTTCTACCACTGAGAACGTGTTAATCGCGTCAAAATAGGTTTAGAACAGTATTTTGGAACGGAAAAAAGCTCTGAATGTAGTTGCACAACAATGAGAATGATTATATGCACTCTACCACCAATTTATACAGTTTTCTGGGAAAATTGAGACAGCTCGACTCCATTTGATCGAAATTAGACGCCCCACAACTCATAGTCAAGGTCTTGGTGATTATTTTCCATAATTCCTTTCAGCATCATACGGCACAACAGCGCGGCAAGTATGATCTCAAACACTAAATTGCTACGAACTATTTGTCTTGCATTCAGTGCAGCGATAGTAGTATATGATGAATTCCACGCCAAAGCGACCTACGGAAAGGGGTCATCTCTCAGATTCTTTTTTAACCTTTTTCATTCGATTCTATGGCCCAAAATAAGAACTTCGGACCACCTATGGGGCCCAAAAAAAATTTCTCCTCTCCATTGCACGTACATCCGTAAACAGACCGAAAATTTATCATGTAAAAATCGATGCTCTTTTATTCACGAAAATGGGAATATTTCGAGTTTTTGAATAGCTGTCGATTTGCGGGTTGCGGCATCTGAAAGGACATCAAAAAACCTATCGAAAACGTTGTCGGAAGTTCCTTCTCTGTGATTTGGGGGCCTCCTGGAGGGAAAAGAGTGTTTTTCACTAAAATGTTGATTTCTCAAAAAGCCATTTTTTTTATTTCTTTAAAATCATATATTTGACGTAAAATTTTGCGTTCTTTCGAAAAAATGGGTTTCAGAGAAGTTTGGGATGATCCAAGTGACTTATGAGCCATTTTTTGAAAATTCGATTTTTTCGGTTTCAGAAAAAGGCGATTTTCTGCGCATGCGCACAAACGTAGACTATCGGGACCACTTTCAATAGAAAGCTGACAAAATTTCCGATAAAATGACTACCCGCAAAGTTGAAATTCATGCACTGAAACGCGATCTGCAAGGATTAATCATGTCGAATCAAAATCACATGGAAATTCAGCCCATTAACGCCTTCGTGGCGCCTGCTGCGATGACACATTTACGAGATCTTCTCGGGACTCAATTTTGAGTACGAAATTGACCTGAAAAAAATTCGGACCACGTGGTTTCAACGTAAAATTGTATGAACTCTCAAAATATGCGATGAAAAACCCCGTTTGAGGCGTAACGGAGGTGCTACATTCAATTTTTCGCAATTATTTTGAATGTGAAATATCGTATTTTCTCGAAAAAAATTGAATGTAGCACCTCGGGTTCGCCTCAAACGGGGTTTTTCATCGCATATTCTGAAAGTTCATACAATTTTACGTTGAAACCATGTGGTCCGAATTTTTTTCAGGTCAATTTCGTACTCAAAATTGAGTCCCGAGAAGATCTCGTAAACGTGTCATCTATGCAGGTGCCATGAAGGCGTTAATGGGCTGAATTTTCATATGATTTTGATTCGATATAATCAATCGTTGCAGATCGCCTTTCAGTGCATGAATTTCAACTGTGCGGGGAGTCATTTTATAGGAAATTTTGTCAGCTTTCCATTGAAGAAGGCGCCGGAAGTCTACGTTTGTGCGCATGCGCAGAAAATCGCCTTTTTCTGAAACCGAAAAAATCGAATTTTCAAAAAATGGCTCATAAGTCACTTGGATCATCCCAAACTTCTCTGAAACCCATTTTTTCGAAAGAACGCAAAATTTTACGTCAAATATATGATTTTAAAGAAATAAAAAAAATGGCTTTTTGAGAAATCAACATTTTAGTGAAGAACACTCTTTTGCCTCCAGGAGGCCCCCAAATCACAGAGAAGGAATTTCCGACAACGTTTTCGATAGGTTTTTTCATGCCCTTTCAGATGCCGCAACCCGCAAATCGACAGCTATTCAAAAACTCGAAATATTCCCATTTTCGTGAATAAAAGAGCATCGATTTTTACACGATAAATTTTCGGTCTGTTGACGGATGTGCGTGCAATGGAAAGGAGAAATTTTTTTTGGGCCCCATAGGTGGTCCGAAGTTCCTATTCTGGGCCATAGAATCGAATGAAAAAGGTTAAAAAAAGAATCTGAGAGATGACCCCTTTTCGTAGGTCGCTTTGCCGTGGAATTCATCATATGCTATTACAGAGATATCCGTCGGTGGTGAGTACCACAAACGTTCTTGATTAATTATTTCACACAAATTATCAACTGTAACGCACGAAAGATTATCCGGGGAATTTCCTGCTAACTCGAAATCTTATCTCTGAGCAGATAACTCTCATGAGAATTCTCAACATATCAATTCAAGATTTAATTTATGACTGCCAAATATTTTTTAATATTAGCAAAATTTTAAGTGATTTGTTTTGAAAGAATTATCATAAATCTTTGCTATACTCGTTGATTGCTTGTTATTTTGAACTATCAGAATTAACTTAATTGCGAGCATTCTTTCATATATCTTGGATGACCTTATAAACATTCCAATAAACTTCTTAGTGAAATGAGTCCGGTCTCTAGCAGACCTTTTATTCGCCCATGGGCAATACTGCTCATATGATAATGATACTCGGCAGAGAATGCCCGCCTCAATCTTATTTAAATCTCGAAGATATATGGATTCGCCCAAGACTAAGGTGGGGACTTTTTATCAAATAGCTTCGATTGTAAGTGTGTTTAAAATTCGATTCTACGATTTTACGAAAAGCCTGCTGGAGACCCGACTCCTGACAGAAAATTACAAGTCAGGGTCCAAGATGACTCGGATTAGGGGTATCTCAGTGCCACTTCTTCTGGAGGAAAGACACATTTTCTCAGACGCTATTTATGAACGCGAGTTGGAAATTTTGGGAACTTGCATTACCTATAGTTTGAAGAGTCAGCAACATTAATGTGCAAGATCCAAAAAATTTGGTTATTTGACGATAACTCGTCCGAAACACGTACATGTGTCGGTCACAGGGCACATGAAATGGGTCAAGCTAAAAGTGATAGGTAACTGACATTCAGATTTCTATTTATGAATATCGTCATCTTCTACGGAAAAGAATCTTCAACACAAAATTATGGATATGTCCTTAGAAATTGATTCTTTCAAATTGCTATAAGTCTTTGTTACATTATTGCATTCAAATTTTGGTTCAATAGGCTTTGATGCTGTCCCATACAGTCAGCTTGGCAATCTATCAAATGATGAAAATTTGGGCCTAGAAAAACTCAACCTCACCGTTCCAGGTCAAATTGATCGACGTGATAATTGA
This sequence comes from Eretmocerus hayati, assembly GCA_029851415.1. Taxonomy (NCBI): domain Eukaryota; kingdom Metazoa; phylum Arthropoda; class Insecta; order Hymenoptera; family Aphelinidae; genus Eretmocerus; species Eretmocerus hayati. The sequence continues at coordinate 140,117,810 of CM056742.1, forward strand.
TGTGCAATTCTCATCATAGATCTTTTGTCAGCGTTGAAAGATATTGTCATTGGGTGAAAATCTGTTACCTGATGTAAGTAGAAAGATGTTACGTTTATTGATCTATACATTGAATTGACCGTGTGAGCACGAGCAGTTATTGTTTTACATTGTAGCAATCCTGAATCTATCGGTTGGTTGATGACATTTTAAATAAGTATGAAACAAACACTCTGATTGATGTACCTTTCAGTCCTTAGGGTTGGGAGCAATATTTTTTGTAGGCATAGGTAAAATTGTTTCCTTTAGATATATATCATATTTATCACGAGGATCGCGACTTCCTCAAAATACATGAATACATGAGTTAGGAAGTTATAAGTGTTTTCACCAAGAACTGATCCCTTGTGGTAACTTTTTCAGACTTCTGAGCTTCGGGTGCTCATTTGCTTTTGGAATTTTGCAGATTGTTTCCTTTTGCACACGTAGTTGTGAATTTTGTAGTGAAAATGGACTGGCTCCGATATTTTCCTCTCTTCGGGCTCTGTGAATCCTTCAATAATGGTCTGATTGACATGTACGATAAATCAAAATTTTCGCAACTGAAAATCTAACAACATGCTCGTTCTACTTTGATGAGGTTTGAGCGACGATTTTCCCAAAAATCAAGGTCAGAAATAGATTGTGCAAAATAGGCGCGTCACAGGGTGTTCTTTTTATCTTCGATCAAACCATTGCTCAAACCTCATAACAGTGAGCGAGACAGTTGTTCAATTTTTAATTGCAAAAATTTTAAGCCATCATACATGTCAATCAGACCATTATTGAAGGATTCACAGAGACCGAAGCGAGAAAAATATCGGAGCGAGTCGAGGCAGAAACGGTGGCTTGAGCGGTGGCTGTAACGCCGATGCAAAAAGCATACGCAAAATTTTCAACTCGCTCTAACTTCCTCAATTTTGCTCTGATTCAGACTCACAAGCGCTGAAATGTTTCGTTTTTGGAAACCCTGATCACCTCGCATACTGTTGCCACATCCGAGCTGTGGTTTTTGAGCTAAATGCATAAGAAAACCGAAGCTCGCACTAAACACGTTCGACTGCTCCCTCCCGTGGATTGCCGCTTTCCGCCGCTCGGAGGCGTTGACACTCATACTTCCCATAGCCGATAGCATCTCCAAACTCACGATAAATTTTTGAATAATTTGGAATACTGCATTAGGTGCATGACTACTATGTTGTTCCTATTATGTAGCAGCGATGACTTCAAATTGCTGTTTTCCAAATTATCCAAATACATAGTCAGTTTTAAGATGCAATAAAGCTCAAATGATCGGAAATTTTATTGCGAAACGCGCTGACATAATATGATCTGAAAAGTATTCACATTCATTCAAGAATTAGATATTGTTGAATCCATGCCATGTTGATGAAACAAAGTACTACGAACTTGTATTTTTAAAGTCACTATTTCGGTGTTTGAAGACACTTTCTTCCTCTATTATGGGAGCATTAACACGTTCGCTGCGGAGGCTGGGATCGATGATCTTTCCCGAGGTGCGGCGGGGCCCACCGGTGGGCCCCGCGTAATGTTATTTCTCACATGGCCAAAATTCTCAGCACTGGGGGAAAGACACGCAGGGCTCACCGGTGGGCCCCGGCGCCGCAGCGAACGTGTTAATCTGGTATACCTTAGAATAAGATATCACGCTAAATGAAGCCATTATATACGAGTTGAATATTTGGTCTCGTCGATCTTGAAGGACGGTGGGGAACTAGATAAATTCCCAAAATTTCATGATGGAAATTTTATTGCAACGTTTCGTCCACTAGGTTTTGTGGACCTCATCAGGCTTCAGGTTTCTGTTTATTTATCTGGGAATTTATTTAGTTCCCCACCGTCCTTCAAGATCGACGAGACCAAATATTCAACTCGTATATTAACCATCAAGGACGAAAAAATCTACCAAAATCACTTATGAAGCCATTATAGATATTTGTGAGAATGGCTATAATCTTCGATAAAGATCCATTATTAAAGTCAATGACTTCTGTAGCAACTAACGCCAGGGCCGTGAGACGATTCGGATGCTGTGACGTCCCAATTATTAATATCGTAATGACGTTGATGAGATTGAAAGTCTCGTGATCACATCGCGCAACCACGAGCTTTTTCTTGCACGCACTCAGTTTCTGCTATCGAAATTTCTGCCGACTCCCTGGTTTTTTCTTCAATTCTTCCGAAGATCTCGAGAATTTGACTAGATTGTAAGTTATAACAAACTGAACGTCACTTTATCCTCAAAAAATTCTCCAGTGGCCCTCAAAATTTCCAAAATCTGAATTGTGCCACGTTCATGAAGTCAAATTCATTACTTCCATTGGTTATCGAAACTGTTTTGATTATTTTTTATCATTAGAGGGTGGATATTTCCGTTTCTGCTGTTGCCATGAGAATTGGATGGACAGGTTTTCCCTTATTAAAACAGGGGACGCCAATGAGATAAAGTGGGCGTGCTCTGAATTTCCCAAGTCTTTCGGAATGCCCGTAACATTATCTACTTCTTTCTTCCATCATACCGTCTTGAATCATCGTGTTCTTACACTTACTCGAATCATATAAAATGCTCCGGAACTGAAAGAAGACATCAGTCCTCTTCTTACCCCAGCTCATTCCATTTCTGGATTCAGCGACGGCATCTCTGGTAAGTGCAGAATTTGGCAAAAGATTCACATTTTGAATCATCAAATATTGTTGCTCTGGACTCGAATGAGACTAACCAAACATTTCGTCTAGGTACCAAACTTCCAGCCCAACCCTATCACTAAACATGAAGTTCCTCGTTGTTTTTGCCGTTGTCCTGATAAGCGCCAGTGTCAGAGCTCAAGATGGTAAGAAACACAAGAATTAAATTTACTACACGATCGCATTCCACAGAATGAATTCTTGGTTCATCATAAAAGCTCTTTGAAACGCTCATGTCTCCTGGATCATTATGCAGTCAGGTGTGGATTAGTTCATGGGAAGTCTACAATCCCAAGAAAAAATAGTTTAGTCAGATTATAAATGTGAAATTTCTTCAATTAAATTCTGAATTGTGATCTCTAAATAGCATTTTCATCGATTTGATTTTCAAACCTTGAAACTCTTGTGACCTCAACCTAGGACTTGGTAACCCTCCAGTCACAGATCAAGTATATCAAAACCCACCAGTCGAGCAAGCAGTATTTACGGAAGTGCCAATAACAGTTGTACCAGAAACTCAAACAGTCCAAGCACCAGCGATACAACAAACCGAGACAATCCCGGTATCTACCACCACAGAAGCTCCTCTTCACACTATTGGCACAGATATATGGGATCTGATTGTCAACGTAGCCAGTGGAACCGAGAATATTCCCATGGGTGAGTCTAAGGAATCTCTTGAATTCAGATGTTACCCATAGTTCCTTTCCCAAGTTTCTATCAATATTCAGTGATCCGGGCAAGATTTACAACTGTGAACGAAATTCCGTATCAAGGCCACAATAAAATCCATACGGTAGTACAGCGATAGATGGATAAAACACTTTTTGGTATTATATTACCTACTCTGCTATTACGTTATGTGCTTCAACATATCTAATCAGAGCAAATTGGATCAAAGTTCACTCAAATGTCTCTCCTCATATTCAACTTTCGTATTTTCAAAATTGAAACATCAAATCGAACCGTTTATTCCGTGAATACGAACCATCGTTCAGCCTAAACTGTTCCACCTTATCGATTTGCCAAGAGCCACTTTGCAGACCCTGATTGACAAAATCGCATGACAAGAGATCAAGCTCTTACTGTTTTCAATTCGATTAACAGGATTTTTTCCATCTTGTAGGTATTGTCCGAATGGAGATAAGCAGGTTGAACAGAAAACTTTACAATGTTTTCGATTACAAGCTTGTCTTACTGAGTGATTGCCCCGTGTTGATGAATGAAGATCTGGGAACTATTGGGTTAACCACAGCTGAGAAGATCGCCAAAGGAATGTCCTTTGAGGATGGTACGTATCACTATATATCTAAATTGACTCGACTGATGTTTTAGAGATTACAATACATATAGTATAGGTTTGATCGATCTCGGCCGTCTAAATCTCTGGGCCAAAAAATTCTCGGTCAAAGTTCTTTCACAGACAAATAAAATCGAGGTTAGATTATAAGATTGTGATCCCCCAGTTTTTAGGAGCCGTGCTTCTATTTCAATCATCAGATCAGGCTCCAGCTCCTCAGCTAGAGGATGCCATTCCACGTTTTTTACATGGACTCTCATTTTATATCAAGGGATTCTTATTGAAACTAATTGGACTAGCTATGAATCAATTCATTTCTGGAAACCTATACAAAATTCATGAGCGGTCGAGTAATGTTCTCAACTAATCCCTGGGAACAAGGAAGGAGTCGGACGATCTGTAGAATGTAGAGCCATTTTAGTCGCAGTCCGAGTACAGCCGGATTGCAATTAGGATTTCTCAGCAGAAAAATGAGTATAATCAGTAAACATTAGTGATGCATCTAAAAAATTACATGTAAGAAGATAAACATTTTTACAAACGCATCGAAAGATGGTTCAAATCATGGAAATTTTGAGGAGGTATACACGTTCGATAAGACGAAGCTTTTGGAATATGATTGAACATCCACCGCGTCACAGCAACGCCCAATCGTAAACAAAATGCTCAATTATTCTGAAAATGCACGAGCTACTCTTTCGTAATTCTTGAGAACCCTTAGCTTTTCCCATCGTCAAACACTATTGATAAAACTGATTGAGAGCACACAATAACTATCATTTGCCGCAAGAGAAATTTCCCATTAGAACTGATTGACAATTGAATAAAGTTGATTAATAAAGTTACAAATACGAACGTTGCCTGACCACGACTAATATTGGCTCGGAAGAATGATGAATTGATAATTTCATAATGTATGGTTTTTTTTTCATCCACAGCAATCAATGATGGTATACTCAGATTGAGAAAGAAAATCCTGAAAAAGTTCGGCTTGATGCTTGTATCAAAGAGTTACGAGTGCCAGAATCCAGCAAGCTCGTAAGATAGACGACCAAATATGCCACAATTGTATTGATTATAATCTATAGTGTCAAATACTTCTCAAACTGTGTACATACTCGAAAATTGAATAAATCATAAGTTTTAATTCACAAAAAAACTGCCTGTCTTTTACTTCATAGACTCTAAACTGAGGTGACGGTGCGATTCCGATGGTGAATAATGTACACTCTAAATTCCTTGGAAGGGATTTCAATCTTAAGCGGGTGGAATTTCCACCCGAAGAGTTACTGAAAATAGCCCATCGAGTTTGACTGGAATTTTAGGTTAAAATAGGACTGAAACTATCATCAAAAATGGACAATGAACTTGGCGTGAATTTTCAGAGGAACCATTTGTAATTTATGAATTCTTTCGTTGTATTCAATAGTTCCCAAGAATTTTTATTTTGAAAATTCGAGTAATTCAAGCTTTGGAAGAAAGAAATACTGAGAGATGTATTGATTACGTGACTTCAAACAACAATGCGAAATACTTACAGAAAAGAGTTCCAAATCGCACCACATTTGGGTCACATAACTTATCCCTGCCAATGTATCACTTCTTGTTGCAATGGCAAAGCTCTAGAGGCCTCAAATTACAATCAGTTGATAAATTATCCCTGATATTCGATCGCATCGGTACAGAAAGTTAGCAAACACGGTTAACCCTTAGTTAGCCACGTGAGATTTACTAACACTCCCACCCACGTGGTAGCCAAATGTCACACATCACGAAAATCGCTTCATTTCCGCAGTTTTCTTGTGGAATACCACGAATAAAAATTACTTTTATACGCTTGCACCATTTCAGAATCAATATAAGTTTCCTAACTTAGGTTTGGAAACCACATTTTTGAAAATGTGATCTTTTTGTCTCTTCTCTGGGTTACGCCGATGGAAAATTTTCCAAATCCCGAAAAAAGTATATCAATTGTGGCTGAGATTGTCGTGGTGATCATTTTTATATCACGAGTAAACTTCGAAAAAACTATTGGCACTTGGTTTGAATGAATATTCTTCAAAATGGAAATTTTGAGTTTTGTCGGTGATGGATTTTTAGTACTCATTTTGAGGATATTTTGAAAAAAAAAAAATTTTTCAAATTCTGTAATTGGTATTGAATTATGAAATTACATGTCACAACAACAAGCTTTTCCATTCCAGCTTGGATTGGAAAACGTCTTCAGTACACCAGTTGGACTGAGCATTTCAGTTCCTTGAGGTAGAAATCCACCCCAAAAAGGCTCGAATGAAGGTTTCAGTAGATTTTTTGACAGGAAATTCCACCCCAAGGAATGAAGGGTGTAATCAAAATGATCACTTATGATATTGACGATGAGTTAAGAGAAGAAGAGTGCTAAAGCTGTTCGCCATCGACATTCCCTTCTTGAAATCACTGATTCTTATGACTGGCTGACGACAGACAGTGGATCCTTATCAAGTCATCAGATCAGCAAGCATGTTCTCAAGAATGAAATTTCCATTTTTTTCACAGCATTTTTGCTAATCATTCATCGATAAAGGCTCCTTCAAGACTAAAATTTTGTATCATCAAACTTAGGTGCACACAATCGTGCCAAAGGCGTAAAATTCAGGATCCATTCTGGGGACATTCTCGACTCCAAAAATGTATATTTCACATGGAAATAGGCTAGTTTTGTAGTCTAATATCGACGAATGTGCAATATTATGATTTTCCAGGGTTAAATATGATACTCAATAATGATGCTAAACTTCGAAGTACTCGTATTAGCACACTACTGCCCTTTTGAAAAATTAATTGAATTCACAGATGTGACTCACAGTTACCGTCGCCTGAGAAATAAGATGATTAATTTTAAGTTAGAGTTATGAATTGTATTAATTTTTGTACAGGGCTCATCATGTTTGGTTATATTATTGTTCATGGAAATATACAATGAAATTCCGACATTATGCGACCTCCATCCTATCTGGAACTATCATTTTTTCCAATATAAATTTATTCGTGAAATTTAAAGACGTATCGACCGATACGGAGGAGAAAAAATGTGTCCATAAGAATTATTTCATGATTCAGAAACGAATGAATATGTGAGTATCAAATGATCGATTTGAAGGTAGAGGAAATGTAATTCGTCGATTTTGATGAAGAACTGTACCAACAAAGACTATCACATCTTTATCGTATCACAAAGGGTTTTTTATCGTCCACTACAGTTGAGATACACAGCTGATGAGATGGGCGCAAATGCATCAAACAGAAAAGCCTACTTCTAGAAATATTTTTGATTCGTGGCACTACTATAACTTATTATAAAATGTGCACCACTAACTCAAAAATCATAATTTGATCAGTTACACGCAGCATCATCGAAACAAAGTAAAAATATCTCAAAGCTGTAATAGTCCAAGCATCGGTTACAGAGTTATACAACCAAGTACCTACCATGAATATAGGGGATTTCTGTTGGCCTTGGTGTAAGATCTCTGCGTGAGCGTGTGCACTCGAGGAAACAATTAGCGAGGCAATCAGATCGTCGCGGTTATCCTGCGGAAAATATATTCGGCTGCTTCGATCGCGCACTAGCTTCACCTCCGAGCTATATAAACTTCAACAGACCGGACAAGACTTGAAGCATAATCCTGGACAACTTACAACCTAAGCAAGACGACTGGAAAACCGCGATCAATTTCGTGCGTGCGAAAACTGCATCTCCTAGTATGTATGTACATAGTATTATACGATACAAGTGAGCATGTCTTAAAATGTAGCTGGCATACATAAGAGACTCTGGCTCTTTGGTCTTGGGTCCATTGTCCTGGCTATGCTCAAGACGTCGCTCAATTATATTTATCACTCTTGAGACTAGACTGGTGAATTAGCCACGAGGTATAGAGCTTCCAGAGATCGTAATTCATTCGAGGTAGCTTTCAAAGGTGTACATTGATATACTATTGCTCTTCTTGAGTTAGAGGGATAAAATTGCTCTGAAGAGCTTGCGGCATTACCGTTTGATGGACAGCAAATAACTTTTGACCAAACATTTTGGAGGCTTTGAATATCGGGTTTGCGGGTGAGGTCGAAATGAAGTATGATAATATCTTGGATGATGGGATATGTGGGTGGGTCTAGAATAGGTTTTTATAAGCACAGTCAATACCAATAGTCTAGAAATTGACTCAAATTCAAACCAGTTTAGTTTGTTCTATTGAGGGTTTTCAATTGGTACTGGAGTGGTTTCAAATCATAATAATTCTTGAAGTGGCTCGTCATTTTCAGAATTTAGCTCGTTGAAAAAAATTTATCGCAAATTTTTTTCGATGGTAGGTCCGAGTATTCCCTAAAACTGGCTTGAGTTTCATGATGAATAAAACTGTACATTCACACTACAACTATAAGCATAAATTATCTATATTTCACAAGTCTAAGTCCACCATAACCTCAAAACTGCCGTTTATATTGGAGCTTGATGTACTTAGTTTGGGAAAATCTGATCAGTCATAATAACTGAAATCAAATTCGGATTTGTAAAATATTTCCACGGAAATCATTATGAAATTAATATATCAGACTGTAGCAATACAGGACAATGAAACCGTTCGGTTAGAAATGGTCACACAGCGTCTCGAACAAATTCGAAAATCATTCACGATATGCAAATGTCTTTCAATGGAGTGCCAAGGACAACAGGTTTGTAATACCCAAAGACGGTTTGCAAGACCTCCCACTCAATGAATGAAAAATTCATTCACTTTCAATATACTTACAAGATCACCAATCATCATTCCAAAAAAAGTTCCTACAGACCACGTCATTCGAGAATGTCTTCAAAATAGTTTTCCGACTCTACGAAAATATTCAGAATGAAACAGAAGCAAATAATGGGACGTGATTCTAAAGTTTTTACCTTCAACGACGGTACGATAATTATTATAATGATGTTTGAACGCCCGTCCATTTCAATAACGAATGAGTATCGTGAAGGGCGATTTATATATAATTGACTAATTGGCCATAAGATAATAAATTGAAGATGTCTAATAAATGTAGCCATTATCCGCACGCGATCAATCCCACTTCCACAATCGATAATATTGCAAAATTCTCGTCTCATCGACTACGCTGAACCGAACGCGTAGACCACACCGTTATAGCCCAGATTTTTCAACACACGCACACGACCAACTGCATTATAACCATCAAATCATAGGCAATTATATTCATTGATTGATTCAACATTCAATCTGAGCCATCATCAATGAACGCACATCATTCGCATTACCAAACATTGCACGATCGACAGCCACTTTGAAACTATTTACTATGTCTAACAAAGGGGCGTCATTTTGGGTGTGGTGGGTGTTGAAATTCAATACCCGGATAAAAAGCGGGTGTTGAATTCAACACCCGAAAACTGGACGTGTTGGCAACAGACTTGTTCTTAAAAGAGGCGTCTTTTTGAATGCCATTAACGACGACGTATCATTTCGAGAAAAACTCGAGGCATTGAGAGCGAAAAAGGCAGAAAAAGAACCAATTAGTTGGTAAAGCTCAAAGTCTCGCATGTTGCGAGGAAAATGAAGCTAGAGAGCATGGCATTCTGCATCGACTTCGGTTGAGAGATGTCGTAGAGTGACATAGATTACTTACGTGGAAAACCAGAAATGTGCTATATTCTTCCTCATATCACGAAGTTCGTTAAGACTATTTTCACCATACCAGGCTCTTCTTGTTCAAATGAAAGATCTTACAACAACGTCTTAACCACCATTTAGCCTTCTGTAGCTAGTGAACATATTCATCTCTCAATGCGCTCGTAGAGAACATGTATTTGCACGAATGCCCGAACTTAATAAATAGATATCGAGAAATCAGACTTGTTATATCGTTGCGTGTCCAGAGGAGAGGCAGGGCGGATGTGGCCTAGCCATTAATCATTAATGCAACAGTTCTGCCATCCGAAGACCTTTTTTTTTTTGCTTCTCTGATAGTCTCTGTTAGAACTCCACACCCGGACCAGAGGCGTTCTGACGCCTCCACCCATATATCTAACGCAATTGGCTACTCTCAGAGTCAAGTATTTCAAAGTAGTTAAAATCCGTCCAGAAATTCATTCGGTTGAAGGAACATACGAGGTTTCCAGAAAATTTTCAAGGAGTAGTACTCCGAAGGATAATACAAAGCACAAGGGCAAGGAATCGCTTTAATGACCTTACGGCACGCACGACTCGTCAAGTATTCGACCAATGTATGTATGTATGGGGAGTAAGTACATCGTGGGTTGATGCATCAGATGCACAAATGAATTGCCGAGTTCATTTCAAGAGTGTGCGTATCGTATATTATGTGGATATGGTTGATGCATGGGGACGCCCGCGTGCGAGGGCGATATATCGGAGAAAGTAATTATACTGCAACGCCAAGGATAATAACAACACGCGCGCGTCATCGCGTGCCGAAGATGTGTAATCGTCACACGCCCGGGAGATACAATATATATGGACAGCACCCGCGCACTCATGCTGGATGGCCTTCTCTGATTCCAACAGTTTTTCCCATCCGAATTTGGGAGAAAATTGAGGAGATGTAGTGTATGATTGTCACTCAGTGGCCTAGTTTATTACTCTTCGAAGCAGTTTTTGCATTAGAAATAATTCTCATCGTATTTTGGTAAACTGTAATTGCTCGTATGAATGAAACTTGATTGTGAGTAGGCCTGTTTGTGAGCATATTTGGATAGAACACAGAGTTGACAGCACGAAATGCTGAGAATTAATAAGGATAATTTTACACCAGTATCTCAATTGAGGCCATAATGCTTCCCTTATGACACACTTCTGAAAAATGGGAAAGAAGACAAGAGAAGAAAGGTAATGAAGACAAGAGAAGAAAAATCGAGAGACATGACCAACTTCAAGAACAGTTGAGTGAATTAACAGTGCCCGATACGGATATCTTGAGGGATGCGCGCAGCGAGTACTCGGGATCCCTGTCAATAAGTGAAATAGCGCGAGGGTCGCTGGATGGCTGACCAGTGGCTACAGTATAGCCCGTAGTGCTCCAAATCGAAAAGGACTCACACGTGGTCACTCATGGCTCTATGGGACGAGGAACTCGCCATTCGTCACGGCAAGGTCACGGCCATTCCGGGGTGACGGAGAAAGTGCATCAAGGGAATTGGTGAAGAGGGCTCGGAAGCGTGGCCTGATGTTTGATGAAAATAACCTGGTTGTGATAGGCGTGACGGTCTCGCTGACGTAATTACGGTCGCGATGATGCAATAGCCGTCTCTGTGGTACAATGATGGTCTCTGTGATGCACTCATAGTTTCTGTGGTGCAAATACGGCCCCTGTGATGCAATCATGGTCTCTGTCATGCAATCACGGTCTCTGTGGTGCAATAGTGGTCTCTGTGGTGCAATAGTGGTCTCTGTGGTACAGGTACGGTGTATGTGATGTAATCGTTGTCTCTGTGGTGCAATCACGGTCTCTAAGATTCAACCACGGTCTCTGTGGTGCGATAGTGGCCTCTTTGGTGCAATTACGGTCTCTGTGGTACAGTTACGGCCTGTGTGATGCAATCGTTGTCTCTGTTGTAATCACGGTCTCTGTGGTGCAATCTTTTTCTCTGTGGTACAATCACGGTCTTTGTGATGCATCTGTAATCTCTGTGATGCAGTCCTTGTCTGTGCAGTGCAATCACAGTCTCTGTGGTGCGAATACGGCCCCTGTGATGCAATCACGGTGTCTGTGGTGCAATAACGGTTTTTGTAATGTAACCACGGTATTTGTAGTGCAATAGTGGTTCTTGTGGTATCATCACGGTCTCTGTGATGCCATGGCGGTCTTTGTGGTGCGATCACGGTCTCCGTGGTGCGAGTACTGCTCCTGTGATGGAATCATGGTCTCTGTGATTAGTTCTGAGGTCACAAGTGGATTGAGTTCGGGGACGCAAGCTCGTGCGGATGATGGTGATAGTCACATACAAAGTGACGTGTTCCTAGACACAGTACATGGAATCGATATTCAGCCGCGAAACGCATGGAAGCGATTGCAGTCTTACGTATGAAGCTTGTACGTACGTCAAGACGGTGATTTAGTCAAAATGAAGGGAAATTGACTCGTCCCAAGGGCTTAGGTTCCATCAGTATAAGGGGATCATTCTATTCCCACGACGAAAGTGTTATTTTGCACACTCAAAATTAGTCAAAATTCGTATTTCCGTGATCGGGCTATCAATTGTCGTCCGTATGTAGGGTAAATTTTGATTGTACCAAGAACCAACATGTATTTTGGAATTTTCGCAGGTCTGCCTGGATTCTGGCGTAGCCCACATCGCATGTTTCGAGAAAAAAAGTCTACATGTCTGCAACAGTGATCATCACGAGAGTATGATAAGATCTATTCTTTCCCATTAGTTGCGGACGGAATAAGATTGAGAAGTAAATAATGATTTCGTGCAGGGTCAAAATGGAAGGGATAATGTGATTATAGCCTTCGGCTCACGACAGAGCAAAAGTTAGCTCAGTCGAACGAATTAATGCCGTACGAGCACAATGTGGAATGATCATCAGGAGGCCCTGTATCGCCTATCAATTATGAAGATGACACTGCAAGAATGGAATTATTGAATAAGCAAAATAAAAATAAAAGTCTGCGGAGATTCGATTGAATATAGGTATGTAAGACTGCGATTGCAATGCTTCGGCGGCGGGACAGGGTCAATCGGAATAAGTGGTTAGGGCTGATCGGATGAATTGCGGTTTACGACTGTAAGAAAGAGGGAGGGAGCAGCAAGAATGAACGCTGCAGCTGCAAAGACATCTGCGGACACGGGAATGAAATTGGCGACCATACCAGGCGATGTTCGATTTTTCTCAGTAATTTTATGCTAAACGGAACTCGAGCAAAACAGCTGGATCGAATTTCCACATGCTTTACGAGGTGATTATGAGGCGTAAAACATCATGCGAACATGATATTCGTCATGTTTAGTGCATTGCAAATATCGTATTGCCGACACTCATTCAAGTGGAGAAATAGATAGTAGTGTGCCATAATTCATATCTTGATCCCCTCGATTGAGCCGACGATTTGTACTCGATTGATCTAGGAGGAAAGTATCCTATATCTTATGATGAATTAATACTATATTAGAGTAGGTAGGATATGGGGTAGCATCTTGGAACAGTGAGCTGACTTGGTTTAGATGTAATCCTGGCTTAGTGTTGCTGTGTGACAGTGTAATCTTGACTACTTGTGTGAGTCTTATAAGTGCCCAATTCAAGTTCAAGCTGATCTAGACACACGAGCTCAGCTCGTCCATGCATTCAGGTGAATGTGAATTCTTCTCCTAAAATATTCTTCAGCTCTCCAACAAAAACTCAATTTCAAAATTTGTGATTTTCTAGCAAATACTTTAATCTGAGATTTTTTTAGCGTGTCGTTAGTACTTGTCTGGTACACCAAATTTTCAAAAAACATTTATTGTAGAGGAATTACTGTGCACTTTTCCATCTCCTTCAAGATTTGTTACTTGACCAGTATATCAATAAGAATTCAGGTGTGAATTGATGAAAAAACATACTATCATTCTTTTAGATGACTGAGCTCAAGCTGCAATAATAATCTAAATATGAAACGTTCAGGAGCTAATCTGAATCCTTACATCTAGCAAATCTTATTTGTCCAAGCATCAGAACATTTCACCGAAGAAATAAATTTGATCAAAAAATTGATTTGTGGGTCTTTTAGATACGAAGAAAACCATCTAAGTAAAAAAAAACCGCAGAGCTCACATGATACCTCCACAGCTACTGGAAAATTCGAACGTATTTTGCACAATCATCGTGCAGTATTTACACGCACAACCACACAAAATGAAACCAACATCAGTACGATATAGTGTGTCCACATCAAGCCACAGCATCAAAGAATACATGAGACCACGTTCAGGTTCGTGGTTCTCCAATCCCTCCTTCATTCGCTTTTTTCTCATTATACCTCAGCTCTCTCATCACACGTCATCCACCATATTCGGTCACCAGGCAGTCCATGGCACTATGTAACGCCTCGATCTTTCAAGTTTCGCAACATTAACCATCTCCAATACCTGATATTCACATCGACACATTCGATTCTCAGAGTCTTCCAATCTCTTGATGAGATGGAAAGTGAGAGATTCTTAAAAAAAAAAAAAAAAAAATTCATCAGGGACGAGTGTAAATTCAATGGACGTATGAATACTTTGTAAACTGTTAACGAGGCGTCAAGGTGAAGTAAAAGGGACACGATAGAAGGCCTATACCTATATTAGAGAGTGCACATACGCACGAATCTAAGATAACGGAGCGTACTTTTTTAGCTATATTAACGTTATCTACATCTGCTGTGGTTAAGGACTTTTCGGGACGTCTATATTTACTGAGAGATCCCGACGATGAGGCAGTTTCCGTTAGTCTTATATACGAAGAGTTTACACACAGATATCATAAGACACATCTTGTGGGTATATCTATTTATCTAGGGACCTATACAGGTTACGTTTTAACCTGTCTCAGGTATACGTGATTTTTGATTCGATACGGGTGATTTTCTTGGGTACGGGACTCTTATGGTTGGAAGAAAAGGTATATGGATTTTGATGGGGGGTTCTACTGAGACGTCAATTGAATCTCGATGAGTGCACTGATGGACAAATTGGCCTCTGCGTGAATCTTGCGAATGGTCGACGTGAGTGGCGCTTTGACTTTGAGGAAACGCTTTAATTTTGGCGTCAGTAGAAAAAGACGTGTTTGGTAGGACGAGGTATGGCATGGTGATTCATTCCTGTGATGCAATAATTGATGATAGCTAAAAATAAGTGACTGACGATGAAGCTGTTTCGCAAACTAAAAGTTGAACACATATAAATCTCATTTCATCTGACGAGTGAGTTTCACTATGCGCGGATGGAATAATGGAAAATATAATGATTAATTAGCATTAATTCATGAGTTTCAATTGATCGACATACATCCACAGCATTCAAAATAAAAAAAACAGTATTCATTCCCCTGCCACATTGATATGTTTCTCACGTGAGCCAATAGAAGTCACAGAAAGTCATCTCAAAATCAGGCCGAAGGAACATTTCATGGGAATGTATAATTATGAATTTGATATTACTTTTGAAAACAACTAAAAGATAAAATACTTTGTTTCAGCGAGAATTTTCATGAAACTCGTCTAGTATCAACTATGCATCAGATGGGGTGGTAGAAACAAAGACTGTAACGATCAAGAATTACTGATAACCTAATCATTTTCATTCGATTTCCCTTGCATATTCTCAGAATTGATTTTGATATCCTATAAAATTTGCTGAGAATTGTGAGGTTGTCTGGTAGTTTTCATGAATGTACGATCGATAACAACTTCTTTTTCAACAATAAGGATTTTCCAAAAATTTTTCCATTCCATGGCGAGAAACTGAAGGGGCTCTGATGAAATCAAAAGTTCTCACAAACCAAAAGCGAATTCATTCTTTAAAAAATACCTATGCAGTATAAAGGTGAGAACAAACATCACTTCCTAGAACAGCATACATACATCTCAAATTCTCAATTTGAAATAGAAACTTGCACTGAATTCGATCTCCTCGCTGAGATACGGAAATCAATAGAAAGTGAATGCCACGAAAAGCTTTAGACAATGAACCAATTACACAAGGGAAGAATCGAATTATTTGAGAGATTTCAAAGGCGATAAAAGAGAGCGAATGTATCCAATGGGAAAAATAAAGAGCCGAGAACGAATGAAAGAGAAATTCAGTACAAGTAAGAGAGTTCCCATGCAAAGTGGAGCACAATTTCTAACAGCTTAAACTTGCCAACTGAAGCTGTACATATACATAAAGTGCTGGCGTAACTAGCAACGCTCACACGATCGAGGAATCCTGAGCATCGCCATATAAGATGTACCTGTGGCTGAGCAAAGCCTTCAAGCCTTCTTCAAAACGGTTAGAAGCAACGACGAGCAGCCACTCCTACTTTTTGCTTCTCGATAATGAGCTTATGGCTTTTGCAAGAATTGTCGATCAAACTGACTCGATGACGAGAGTACATCCAATCTTGACTGCTCTGGTACTAAAAAAATATGTACACATCTGTAGTGTCGTTGTGATTTGTGCTGGCGGCTCGATTGAACTAGAATTTTTCTAGATCTGCAAGAGATTTCTTTCTAATCGATGAATTACTTTTGTGCATCAAGATTGAGGCTCAAATAAGTATGAGCCTTGAAATTATTTGCACTACGACAGACCAATTGTCGAAAAAGTAAAGATTGTCTATTGCTTAATTTCCATACTATTGATCGAGCAATCTTCTGCATTGATCAGAAAGTTCATGAACCGTCACATGATTTTTTGAATCTTGTTGTAATACCACCCAGAATTTGAATCACCTTCTCCAGAGAATGTTTTTTGTTTCTTATCAAGCCATACATTCTTGATAATGAAAAGAGCTGAATACGTTTCACAGGCAACTGAATGACTCATCATGATATATTGTTATTTATTGATTAAGATTTTTCATTTTATCCGTAACGTTGATACACCTTTTCTTAACATCAATGCAAAGAGATATCTGCAGAGTTTATTTTTGTCCACTTGCAAGTTCTATGAATGGTTTAATTAGCCCGCCTTCGCCGAGGCATTCATTCGTGAAAACTTCTGACTTTGCTCTCATAAGGTTTTCTTTGGACATGAAACGTACAATGTGAGCGATTAAAATTTCACGATCAATTGTCCGATCAATGGCGAAGTGATGACTCACTTGAGTTGATGAAATTCCAAAGTATCGGATCGATGTCAATTTCATTGGTGGTCTCCGAAAATAGCAGTTAATTTTATCTATGGGAATGTTTGCTATGGATTGAAATCTCAAACTATTAGATCAGTTATCCAAGATACAATTTTTTGGCACTTGAAGATCCTACGGAAAAAGGAAGGATGTGAGCCAAACCTGAGGATCAAAAAGTTCAAGTACCACGTTAGACCGGAATCAATTTGCGAAGCGATAAAATTTATATCGAACCACGGAACATATCCATTGCACTGCTCATTATACGTCCATTTGTGTTAAAATATTTACGATGCCATAAATCGTTGTTCGTTTCTTTCATTCTACATTACCTGTACTTGTGTTTATGTCAGCGCAAATTACCCTCGAGAATATGAGATGCACTCGTTTAGCCAGCTCAGTCCTGGATGGAAATTCATACCATAGTATCAAAATAATGACACCAGGTCGCTAAATCGTAGAGAATATTGATAAAATTCAATCTCCACTCAAATGATTTCAAAATATTCTACATAATACCTTTGGCAGAAGGAGATGCATTCTATCATGACTTTCTGCATTTCATTGGAAGAATATAACTATCTGTTCTGCAAGTAAGAGTATTACGTCACCCTGTATTTCAAATTCTTTGAACTTTGCACCAACCTTACAGCAACTCAGAAGGATTAAACATCCGAATCAGCAAACCAAACTCATTCCTCTAGTTCTGCACCAATCGACAAATAATGATCCGGTCACCTACAGAGTAGCTCAATACCTCCCTGTACTCAAGTTTCACACCCTGAGGGTCTACCTAACCTCAACAACAAACCAAAGACAATACCTACACTCTCGCTAAGATCGGCATCTCACGCGTATATATACCGAACGAAAAAGCTCTGAAACTGAACAATGGGAATAATAGCTTCAGGCTCAACATTACTTCGTGTGTATTATCTCATACAACACCATGATAAGCCCACCAAAGAACTTCTTCCAGTCAGTCTCTGTGTAGTATTGACCATACATATGCCTATACTTGTTTTTTTGTATTTGTTCGTGTGTGTGTGTGTGAGTGTGAGTGAGAAAGATATGTGTACATCCACATCCGTTTTACGTGCAATTCGTGCTGTGAAAAACCAATTGAGCAGAAGGCAAGAGCAAAAACGAATCGGATGGCAAAAGATAGAGAAAGACAGAAAGCCAAAGGGCAGCGCTTTAAATCTCAACTTTTTATCGAGATTCAGAGATCGCGACCGGTTTTAAGTGTACGAAACATATGAGTACAGTGTATGAAGCTCTTGCCTGTATTTCTCGTGATCTCGATGATGGAAAGGAGTGAGAGCGGTTCTGATACAAGTGATGTAATGCGCGAAAGACGACGAACAAGACTTGTAATGAGAGTAGTATGTACGCTCTGGTATCAATTATTCGCTAGATGAGGTGCAGCCTACGGATGGGTAATATCGCTAAGTGTAGGACTTCGTGTTGTGAGATTGAGATTCTGATTCACTCTTGGTTGGACAACAGAGTCATTCAGAGCAGATTATTGAGGTAGTTCAGGATCAGTAGAATTTGGACAATTATTTTAAGTGAAAGAAGCAACCATACACAAAAATGCACCAAGAGCGAGAAAAAATGTTCAGTAGAAATAGAAATTGATGATCTTCTCAATAACTATTACCAGAAACAGAGCATCAGCACAGGCAAGATTTCACACAGGACAGAATAGCCCGACCCCATTGCTTAAACAAATTCAATTAAATTGAAATGAAAAGATTTTCGGGTACAATACCAATGAAAAATCATTTCCGATGAAACTCAAACATTTCAATCCATGATCTGAAGTAGAAGGCCACTTCGGTCCGAAACAATCTTGAATGTCGCATCAAAATATGATTCACCAAATATTCAATTAAACGAAACTTCATAGAAGCCCAGAAACTTTCATAACCTCAACCATATACCGCTGATCTGAAATAATCATGAAACAATACACCTAATTCTTCTCAATCTAAAAAATACCTTTTCTCTATTATCTCTAGAATGAAAATGTAGTCATCAATTCAAAGCTGATGATATCTCAACACGATCTCTAATCGATATAAATCATAAAATGAAGTTCCATCAACGCAAATCACCTCCGGGGGCTCTCGCTATATCCAATATGCTCTCATAATTATCCAACGCTCTCACATTATTCATGATGAAGTGAGCCTTACGCGAGTAATAAGTTTGATAATTGGCGCATACCTTGCAACGTCTGCAATTTTCAGATAATTTTAAAAATTTTAGAAATAAGAATTTTCAGTCAGCCACTTGTGCAGATGACCATCAGACCAGTCGTGTAAGTAGAATCATATGTGTTGGTGTCGGTAAAACTAATACTAACCCATATATGCTTGCAATTTTGTGTATTAACCACCGTGCATATATATACATGCGTTGGATCAATTCCATCGCTTCGCTCGTAGTAACATATATATAAAGCCGATATAGATCCATACCCTTTCCAATCGAGTCCTCATCGATTCACTTATACTAGAATTAAACCAATCAATCCCGATATTCGGAATCGATATTTGCATGTAATGGTAATTACGCGTGTCTATGTCGACGCAGGGTTCAAGCCGCCGAAAAGTGTCTCGAAGTGGGGCTCTGGCCGTCCGAGGGTATATGAATCGATGCGCGAGCAAAGCTCGCTCTCTTGCTCCCGAAAAGCCGAAGTGGAACTTTTTCCAAAAATCTATACCCACGAACGAGCAGGTCTCCCCGAGATCCAAGTAAGTCATCGCCCGGATGCGATATTATATTAGAATATAAAGAATCCCACCATAAGGCATCCTCGAGATGTATTTGGAATGGGATTAGGCAATAATCGCGGCCCCGGTATGAATAAACCTGCATAAACAGGGACGAAATACTTGGGCATTATATTAGCTCGCGGTGGCTCATAAAATATAAAATCCAGGCACACTGCAAAGCGTGCGTCGGCCGTCTCTTTACCCAGGATGGGGAATTGACTCACGACCGACCCGCATTACCCAGTGCTTATGGATCGTGTAGGATTTTACAGATAGGAAATTGTATCGCGTCCGCGCCAGAAAACCATATTTTTCATAATTCAAATCTGTGCGATGAGCCGAAAGTCACGCGTATTCGAGTCTTTGCGGTGGCCCGAACACCGTCATATAACAATTTATTACACGCAATTTCAATAGGAAATTAGGCAGGGAACAAATCACGCTTATTATATGTTACAGATAGACGAGGCAGTTTGAATACCAATATCACATATAAAATCGTATAAAATCATGAAAATACCAATATATGGACAAATTTCAATATTTCTATGTACACGGTTGCGACTGTGGTTTGAAATATAGTTTAACTTAATAAATGAGTAATTTAATCGACCAACAATCTTTTCATGAGAGATCACCCTGATAATTTTCTTCCCCGATATTATTTTAAATATTTTCAGGTCCTCCCGTTTAAAATCAAAGCTTTTGCATAAAGTGCCACTTAGATATATATAATATCTATCAGAAAGTAGTATCAGATCAATAGATTTCAATTATATGTTCAAGAAATCACGAAATCCTGCATGCTTGTTCTAAAGGTAGAATTTCCGTGAAATTAACGTTCAATCGCGTACACGTATGGGTAAGCCGATTTTTCTGGGCTATATTATCGTTTGGGCATGTAATATAATCCAATATCTTTCATTTGAGCCCACATACATATAGCCAAAGCAAAAATTGCCTGTGTACCGGCGTGCGCATCGATTGAAATGTAGAAATACGAAATTTCGATATAATTCACTTATGAGCTTATCTTACTTATACAAAACGATATATTTGCGCTTGAAATAATTTTCTTTGAATAACGTGTGGCCGTAGCATGCCATTTCGGCTATTATAATTGGAATGCAGATTATCCCAATAGCAGCATCCCCGATTGATCGATCGAAAATACGAGGTGTTCGATCGATCCGAATAACACGTAAGTAGCTGTTCCAGCGCAAG
The DNA here is from genome assembly GCA_029851415.1 of Eretmocerus hayati. Classification (NCBI taxonomy): domain Eukaryota; kingdom Metazoa; phylum Arthropoda; class Insecta; order Hymenoptera; family Aphelinidae; genus Eretmocerus; species Eretmocerus hayati. Next base: position 140,138,704 of record CM056742.1, read on the forward strand.
CAGAGTAGCAGAGCTGTATCGCATAGATATATAGTTGCAAATGGTAAGCTATGCAACTCGTTTGCTCGGAAAATTATTAGTAATACAAATATACTAATATCCCAACCTCGCAAATGGTACCCAGCTGGTGGTACGTTAACCCTGACACGGACCTATAATAAAATCAGCTCTCATCAAGAGCAAAAATTTGTAGGAAATCTGCATGAAAATTAATCGATTTTGATTGAAAAATCATTCGAAAAAGGGGAATTTCTCATGAAAAGTTCGTCATTACCATATATAAATTAGTGCGATATGAAAATCGCAAGCGGCTATCTGTAACATAGTAGACTCAAAATTATACTTCTGAAGCTCGAACAATCGAAGTATATTGACTCTGCATTTCGAGAGTTCGAGCAATAGAATCAATTTTGTCAATGTACAGAGACAGTGCCGAGATACATGATGTTTGTTTACTTCTCGGAAAGCTATGCATAAGCTCTTTCGTGGAAACAGTGTACCTACTGGATATATGAATGAGGAAAGTCACGCATGTATCTCGACAACGGGCTCATCTGTATAAGCTGCAAACAAAAATATTGCGATCAATTCATGCATCAAAGTCGAATACATCGATTTTGAAGACATATATATAGCACATATAGACTATAGTGAGTTATTGGTCAGTCCGTTGGTTTCTCTTATTATTCGGTGCTGCACATATAGCTCACACAATACACACACAATGCCTATACCTTATAACTCACACTACAGATAGTATACTTCTGTCTTTCTTACACTTATTCAAATGAATATTACGCATTCAGGCTCAAGCAAGTGATTGAACTTGCAATATCAGAAGTATCGATAGGCATTTGTTAGAGTCAAGACAATGAAAGGTTATTTCCTATATATAACAATTTTTCGCAAATTGTTACACCCCATGCTTAGGCCGGGGGAACTATTGATTATTTTCTATCGTTTTGTGCGATTAGTACGCATCTCAGTACTCTCGGAGTATAGTCCGGGGGAACTCAAATGCATAATTATTTGTAATGATTTTGGTGCAATTCGATAGAAATTCGTTCAGTTTTGCAAAAAATAGTAGCGTTTGTGTAGAAATATCGTCACGTTTATGAAATTTGACGTAATTCGAGTATTTTTGAAACGAATATGCCATTATTTTTGCGAATTTTCCATCCAAAAATTCAAGGAAATATAGTTTACCTGGATCTTCAAACAATTCATTCAATAGAACATTAGCACGAGTCACGGAGACTATAAGTCCAACCCCGTACATTACAACAAGTATGAACAAAGTAAATTAAAATTATGGAGGCCATAGGCCGACAGCTGATCTAGTCTAGACATTTTTGTCACTTTGTTTGATGGACAGAACGACCATTTCCACGCGGCCTAGTGACCAGGCGTTTATTCCGTCAGGGACCTTCCGTGATTCATGAACGTAGTAGCAGAAGCTCACTGCCAGTAAGGGGTACATTCGAAAATCTTTTCGAGATGTTGTGAAATCAGCTCACTGTCATCATTCGAGTGGTAGGACAGTCAAAACTCATCAGATGTCCGTCACGCCGACCACATTTTAATTTGCTGAAATTTGGAATAAATTGGAAATTTCGTGTCACCGAGAGTTAAATTGAAACAGCTTTAGATGAATTCGAGCCATCCTATGTATGTCTCGAGGGGCAGATCGATAGGCCCACCTTTGTTAATAAAACCCGGGAAATCGATTCGGTTAGTAATCAGGTTCAACAAGTTAATCACGGAGAAATACTTGTATGTGAGGCTATTTCGGATTCAATTCATACAGACTGCGTTAGAAACGAATTGCCGGTGAAGTTGAGTACATTTCATACAGACTGCGCTGAAAGCGAATTGCCGGTGAAATTGGACTCGGTTCATACAGACTGCGTTAATAACGAATTGCCGGTGAAGTTGAATCCGGTTCATACAGACTGCGTTAGAAACGAATTGCCGGTGAAGTTGAGTACATTTCATACAGACTGCGTTTGAAACGAATTGCCGGTGAAGTTGAGTACTTTTCATACAGACTGCGCTGAAAGCGAATTGCCGGTGAAATTGGACTCGGTTCATACAGACTGCGTTGACAACGAATTGCCGGTGAAGTTGGACTCGGTTCATACAGACTGCGTTGATAACGAATTGCCGGTGAACTATGAAATAAGCCAAGCGTGCAAGATGGACACGGATTTTCAGACGGTATTTGAGAACATCGAATCCATTGAGCCTAGAGGGAGTAGTTCAAAGGGGTTAACCGCATCCCTGCGATCAGATATTCATAATGAGAACTCGTCTAATCATTGGCAAGTAGAATCAATTTATTCTCGGTAAGACCACAACACATTTTTTAGAGAACTCTTACGATGCTGATTCCGGAGAGGATCTCGAAACCAGAAAATTTCGCCAAAATGGCACAACCCAAAAAAAAAGCTTGTCAGTTGACCTACTAGCTGTGGATATGTATCCAGAAGCATGGTTAGTTAGCTGATGAGTTAGTGCTTATACGTGAAATTGTAGAATTTGCTTGAGATTTCAGTTTTTGACACCGAACTTGGTATATCATTTCAATTAATATCCATTAATAATTGTCGTGCATGGTCTTATCAGCCACACTACAGGCTGGGGGAACTGAAGTTCCAAATTTTTTTTATTCCAGTTTTATGAATTAATACCTGCCCGCCAATAAAGAGTGATGGCGAATATTTAGAGTCGACAAAAATCAAATTTTCTTGAAATAGAGACATTTCGAATTACATTTTTGAACATCGGAAATATTCTATAGGATCAAATCAGGCCTACTTATTCTTTTTATTGATAAAGAGTTTCAGATATTATTGTTGTGATTATCAGTAAAAATCTTGATTTGGAATCATAAATACCCTAAATACTGGGAATTATGGAATCCTTCCAAGAAAATTGCTCAAGATTATAGCAAATCATTTTCGTTCTAGTCCTTTGAACCAAAGCCAACTCACAACCTTGTATAACAATCGATTTTTTTCATCTTGTATACAAGAATAACGTCATTTTACTCATCAGAAATGTATGAGAGGTGGGTCGATTGATGACCCAAGATCATTTGTAGTTATTTTCAGTAATGATTTAATCATCATTCTCATACATTCGAAGCACTTTGCTTCACATTATCGAACCATAATTAGGGTAGTTGAATCGTTCATCCAGAAATCACCACATGGATGTACTTTTATTTCTTGAATTATTGTGCATCATATCATTTTAAGACTCAAAGTATAGTGAAATGTTAACATGTTATAGTAAAATCACGGGAATTTTTGGTACACGATCCGATGGTCTGATCTGAAAATTGTTTCGTTTTCTTTTTTAATTTATCTCCATCAATCTTCATGAATGAGATACGACTCCAATAAATTGGGGGAACTATGCAACGTCTGCAATTTTCAGATAATTTTAAAAATTTTAGAAATAAGAATTTTCAGTCAGCCACTTGTGCAGATGACCATCAGACCAGTCGTGTAAGTAGAATCATATGTGTTGGTGTCGGTAAAACTAATACTAACCCATATATGCTTGCAATTTTGTGTATTAACCACCGTGCATATATATACATGCGTTGGATCAATTCCATCGCTTCGCTCGTAGTAACATATATATAAAGCCGATATAGATCCATACCCTTTCCAATCGAGTCCTCATCGATTCACTTATACTAGAATTAAACCAATCAATCCCGATATTCGGAATCGATATTTGCATGTAATGGTAATTACGCGTGTCTATGTCGACGCAGGGTTCAAGCCGCCGAAAAGTGTCTCGAAGTGGGGCTCTGGCCGTCCGAGGGTATATGAATCGATGCGCGAGCAAAGCTCGCTCTCTTGCTCCCGAAAAGCCGAAGTGGAACTTTTTCCAAAAATCTATACCCACGAACGAGCAGGTCTCCCCGAGATCCAAGTAAGTCATCGCCCGGATGCGATATTATATTAGAATATAAAGAATCCCACCATAAGGCATCCTCGAGATGTATTTGGAATGGGATTAGGCAATAATCGCGGCCCCGGTATGAATAAACCTGCATAAACAGGGACGAAATACTTGGGCATTATATTAGCTCGCGGTGGCTCATAAAATATAAAATCCAGGCACACTGCAAAGCGTGCGTCGGCCGTCTCTTTACCCAGGATGGGGAATTGACTCACGACCGACCCGCATTACCCAGTGCTTATGGATCGTGTAGGATTTTACAGATAGGAAATTGTATCGCGTCCGCGCCAGAAAACCATATTTTTCATAATTCAAATCTGTGCGATGAGCCGAAAGTCACGCGTATTCGAGTCTTTGCGGTGGCCCGAACACCGTCATATAACAATTTATTACACGCAATTTCAATAGGAAATTAGGCAGGGAACAAATCACGCTTATTATATGTTACAGATAGACGAGGCAGTTTGAATACCAATATCACATATAAAATCGTATAAAATCATGAAAATACCAATATATGGACAAATTTCAATATTTCTATGTACACGGTTGCGACTGTGGTTTGAAATATAGTTTAACTTAATAAATGAGTAATTTAATCGACCAACAATCTTTTCATGAGAGATCACCCTGATAATTTTCTTCCCCGATATTATTTTAAATATTTTCAGGTCCTCCCGTTTAAAATCAAAGCTTTTGCATAAAGTGCCACTTAGATATATATAATATCTATCAGAAAGTAGTATCAGATCAATAGATTTCAATTATATGTTCAAGAAATCACGAAATCCTGCATGCTTGTTCTAAAGGTAGAATTTCCGTGAAATTAACGTTCAATCGCGTACACGTATGGGTAAGCCGATTTTTCTGGGCTATATTATCGTTTGGGCATGTAATATAATCCAATATCTTTCATTTGAGCCCACATACATATAGCCAAAGCAAAAATTGCCTGTGTACCGGCGTGCGCATCGATTGAAATGTAGAAATACGAAATTTCGATATAATTCACTTATGAGCTTATCTTACTTATACAAAACGATATATTTGCGCTTGAAATAATTTTCTTTGAATAACGTGTGGCCGTAGCATGCCATTTCGGCTATTATAATTGGAATGCAGATTATCCCAATAGCAGCATCCCCGATTGATCGATCGAAAATACGAGGTGTTCGATCGATCCGAATAACACGTAAGTAGCTGTTCCAGCGCAAGCAGAGTAGCAGAGCTGTATCGCATAGATATATAGTTGCAAATGGTAAGCTATGCAACTCGTTTGCTCGGAAAATTATTAGTAATACAAATATACTAATATCCCAACCTCGCAACCTATAATGTATATATATCTACGCAAAAGCGCTCGTGCAATGATGAACAGCGATAAGAAATAAAGTAACCCTACCTCAATAATATAATGCTCTCGGTAGTTGTATTCACGCTTCGAACCATATCTTAAAAACATGCACCGATCTCGAAGAAATTATAGAGTCCTTCAAGAGGTAGAGGTAGAATAAAATGAATGTTCTAATGAATATTATGTGAAAAAATTTACTGAAAGCGTTTTCTTGATAACTTTTAACCATGAAGTTCTGAAGTACGTTTCTTATCCACTTGGAAACTACTTGAAGAATAGAATGCGGACTTCACATCGTTTAACCTTTCAAGAGCTCATGGAGCGTAACGTGAATATTTTATACTATCTATTATGCGTTGAGCCTTATCACGGTATGACTCGTCCTTTCTTTGATTAACAAAAATAATTCAGATATCATACTTCATCAAAATCACATATGTTTCAAACATGAAAGTTCAAATTATCAAAAGCCCTAGGAGCCATCCATGAATCACTTTTTGCTTATGAACGCAGCCTGAAAAGCTTAGAAAATTTCTTCGACCCCCCCCCCTCCCTCCCCTCAATTTACTCTATTTGTAGTCGAATCTATATTTTGGGAACATTTTTCTAGCAAGCTGCACTGAGTGATATCACAACCACACAACAAATAGCACACGACAAATAATTTATTTCATCCACGCCAAGACTCCGCACGATGTCGTTGTCGTTATCGTCACCACGATCGACCGTAACCTAACTCTACATCACCCAGTTCACCATCGAGATCTCCATATAGCCCTGGTCATGCACTAGAACACTACGATATTTCCCACGCAGTTGTATCCAGTATACCATGAGCGAGAGCCATGATTTAGACCCCGAAAAAAGGATCTCAAGAAGTGCATTCCTGCCGCATTCATTACACTTGCTATAACGAGAGCTTCCGGAAAATTGACAAAATCAAATAGATGAGCTGAGTATACTGGGATCAAGAAGTTGCTCTTTGGAGCGAGCTTTGGAGTGTCTGATGGGTCGTTTGCCTCCGGCATTGCTTGATGGTAAGCATTATTGTAAAGTATTGTTTTGAAGCATTTGTGTGCGTTGCAAACGCCTTGTGAACATGGAATACTTGTGTACGTATAGCCACTTTGATTGAAATTTTCATGAAGGAACAGGTAGTTTGAAGATTCTTGTTCTATGTCTTTGTAAATTCTTCATCTGCACAAATACTGGTATTGAGATAGAAATGGTACATCGGAAGCTACTTGAGAATATCTCAGCGATTCGATCGATGCAGTATAGTCAGCATATAGACAGATGAAGATACCGAAGGTATGTTGTTGAGCAAAAGAGTGAAAAGTGGCTTATTTGGACAAGGAGTGTAAAATACTTGAGCCTTTAATGACTATACGATGTAAGAAAATGCAACCCCATTGATCCCTATTCTATAATTCATGAAAGTGAAGTGACCCGTTGCAATAATTATCAATGTTAAACATACCAGACGAAAATCTCAACTAGCTGAGTCAAAGTTATAGTCGATCATCTGACTGACCACTAAATTCAACCAATTAGAATTCAACCAACTCCTGCAGTATGGTTCTCCAGTGGATAGAAATACTTCAGACAGCGACAATGGGTTTCAAATATCGGAGACAGGAGGCTTTTTGATGTTTGGGCTCACTTTTCAATTTTATCAGCTTGGATCACATAATACATTAATAGTCAACTTTCTGATGATTTATTCATTTTGAGCTCATTGTCAAAGCGCGGATTTTCAAAAAACACGAGTCACTAGACTCCAAATTTTGTTAACATGACGTCAAAAGTTGATAAACAACCATAAAATACCGATTGTGGCCTACATTGTGAATGAACATTTTGAAGAGCTTGCTTATCTGGAAAGAAGAACAGATTTCTAAACCACATATTATATAATAAAACGCCCAGCGAAAATTTTTCCTCCTGGATCCCCACGTATCGGGTTGCTTACGTGGAAGGGATGAAGTATAATGGTTCAGTATAATACGGTGTAGCTCACTCTCGTGCGGTCTAGTTCGGTACTGGTGCGATCCTATGGCATTCGTGGAATCGACGTAGGAAAACTACTCTCAAGTTCAAATAGTGTAGCAAATACGATACTAGTACGGTACTAGTACCGCTAGGACCACTCTAGCACCGCACTGGTACCATTAGTACTGCTAGTACCGCTCTAGTACCGCATTGGTACAGTACTAATACCATGCTAGTACCGGTTAGAATCGCCGTACTAAAATGAGGTAAGTGCAGTATGATTCTGATGAGTTCAGTCTAGTCCGATCTAATCCGGCCTAACTAGGTATATTGCCTAACTCGGTCTTATTATAGCTCTAATTACTTTTAGTTGGGTCTGATTAGGTTCTACCTTGGTCCAGTTTGGCCTAATTAGGTCTAGTTTTCCTGATTCAGTCTTATTCAGTCTAGTTCTGTATCAATCGATCTAGTTGGTTCTATAGACCGTCAGCCAGCTGACATTTATTGGTAGTTACTTCTGCGTCGATCTGTTATAGGTAGATTGGTAATTGGCGGTGAGGAGGAGAAGACTGTGCAGTGACAGACGGGTGACCGGGGCCGTTCTCTCACAATATCTTATTGAAAATGTCCGATAATTCGATATTTCAGAATCATTTTCTACTCAAAAATTCAACAATATTCCGTCAGTTCAGTCGAACAAAAGTCATCGCTGACCCGTTGGCATACTCATTTGGCGATTCCTAGTGTCTGCCATATTCGATCAAAAAATGCCAAATTTTTCAAACATATAAAATCACTTTCTACAGTACGGCACTTTCATATTAGGATAGATTATCGAAAAAAAATCCATCGGAGAAGCATCGCCATACTGATAGGGCGATTCTGAATCGATCAAAATCGCGACCAAAGTTGCGTAAAAAGCATGGAATTTCCACGTGGCCAAGCGAGTCAAATGTTGACCGAGAGATGGCGCCGCGAGCAGTGGAATTTGATGCATTTCACGCAACTTTGGTCGCGGTTTTGATCGATTCAGAATCGCCCTATCAGTATGGCTTTCGGATGGATTTTTTTCCGATAATCTATCCGAATATCAAAGTGCCATACTGTAGAAAATGACTTTAAATTTTTGAAAAATCTGATATTCTTGATCGAGTATGGCAGACACTAGGAATTGCCAAATTAGTATGCCAACGGGTCAGCGATGACTCTTTTTCGACTGAACTGACGGAATATTGTTGAATTTTTGAGTAGAAAATGATTCTGAAATATCGAATTATCGGACATTATCAATAAGATATTGTGAGAGAACGGCCCCGGTCACCCGTCTGTCACTACACAGTCTTCTTCTCCTCACGGCCAATGACCAATCTACCTATAACAGATCGACGCAGAAATAAATACCAAAAAATGTCAGCTGGCTGACGGTCTACTAGTCCGGGTTAATTTGGTCTTCATCGGTACGTCGATTCTATGGAATTACATTCGTGGAATCGGCAGAGGAAGACTTTTTTCAAGTTTAAATAGTGTCAAGGGAACGGTAATAGTACAAAACTAGTACTGGTAGGACAGTTGGGGCCTCCCCACAACCTTTAGTACCGCTAGCACCGTCCTAGTACCGTCCTAGTACCATCCTAGTACCGCATTAGTACCGCTCTAGTACCGCTCTAGTACCGCCATAGTACCGCTAGTGCCACTTTAATACCGCACCGGTAACATTAGTACTGCTAGTGCCACATTAGTACCGCATTGATACAGTACTAATACTATACTAGTACCGGTTAGAATCGCCGTACTAAGATGGTGTAAGTGCAGTATACTTCGGCTACTAATTCGGTCTAATTCGGCTTAATTTGGTATATACTAGGCCTAACTCGGTCTTGTTATAGCTCTAATTACTTCTAGTTTGGTCTATGTAAATTCTAGTTTGGTCTAGTTCGGCCTAATTAGGTCTACTTCGCCTGATTCGGTCTTATTTAGTCTAGTTCTGTATTATTCGATCCAATTAGTTCTACTCCGGGTTAATTTGGTCTTCTTCGGTACTGGTACGATTCTATGGAATTACATTCGTGAAATCGGGAGAGGAAGACTTCTTTCAAGTTTAAATAGTGTAGCAGGTACGGTACTAGTACAAAATTAGTACTGGTAGGACCACTGGGGCCTCCCCAGTACCTTTAGTACCGCTAGCACCGCCCTAGGACCATGAGTTACTTTAGTACCGCTCGAGTACCGCTCTAGTACCGCACTAGTACCGTACTAGTACCGTATTAGAATTGCCGTACTAATATGGTCTAAGTGCAGTCTAAATCTGCTGGATTCGGTCCAGTTCGATCAAATTCGGTCTAGTTTGGCCCAATCGGGTGTAGTCTGCCTATCTTGGTCTCATTCGGTCTAATTACTCTTATTTCGGTCTTATTCGGTGTATTTCGATCTAGTTCGGTCTGGCACGGTCTAATTTGGTCTCGTTCGGTCTAAATCGATCTCGTTTGGCTCAACTCAGTCTGGTTTGGCTCAAATATATTATTAGGCAGGGTGGGTTATGGTCGGGATTGACCTTGGGATTGACTGATCAGTCGACGAATTGGCCATGAGGCATCTTCACGAAATCCAAAACAAATTTAAATAAAAAAAAAAAAAAAAATCCAAAACAAACCTCTTCTTGATACAATCAATTGATCATTTTCGAGCTGCGAAAGCATCTCAAGGGCCACTGACTTATTGAAAACATTTACAAGCCATTCGAGTGGTAGCACGAGAGGCAACAATACTGGTGTATGATGAATTTCATGAAGTGCGATCGAGATAGAATAGCATAGCAATCACGATATCACGAACAACAATTTCATGTGATTCTTTTTTGCCTCGGGATGATGCATGCTTTTCAACGACGACACAGTCGATAAAAGCAACAAGAGCTGCGAAGCACGTGTGATAATAAGGACGACCAACGCGATTAGAAGATTGCTTTTAATTAGCCACCGTGTCGAGATTATCGAGATTGTTCGTTCGAACAACGTCCGTGAGTTCTCGAATCCGCTTCATAGATATCTTGAGGGGTGGTCCAAGATCTAGAGCAACCACGACTCACGATCCTACTTGGAATGAGGTTTTCCTTCATTCTCAGAGATACTCTTTGATAATTGTGAATTCTCCAAGATAAGCGATTGAATTTATTACCGAGGGAAGAACAAGAATGGTGGTTCCATCTCCGTACTTGAATGACTAGCAAAATCCATGGCAATTTCAGTTAAATATATCTTTGGCCACGAGGAAGGATAGCGAATGTGTTCTCGTCACCCAAATTAGAAATTCAAACTCCTATTCTTCGTTCGAAGGAGAGGAATCTATGCACGTCAAGAATTTATCTTGGCAAGGCACTTATACGTCCTGACGTTTTGATTTCATGATTGCTGGCTCAACATAGGAAGCTCATTTTGGTTTCATGAAGTATGACTTCAATATTTTCAGTCTCTTGGCGGAACGTAAGAGAAAGATTCGTCCAAGATGGATCCCCCGAAAATATTACAAAGAAACAACCATTCAACTGGAATCCTTGAAATTACCCATGGGAATCTTGATCAGCAAAATAAACCAAGAAGAATCGATGTTTTCTAGAAATAATAGATGAAAATATTAACCTATTCGCATTGGTGCCTCTACCCCAAAGTCATTCAGATATGCCCACGCATTTCCGAATATATCAATCGGAAACCGCGGCTAAACTCTCGAATAGATCGGATGATTTGTAAAACGAGATCTACATTATGATGAAAAAAATACCACAAATTCCTCCAACCCGACCCAACGCTTGAATATTCGATCTACGTATATAGCATGCGTTATAAATTCAACCCTCGCAAGAGAGAGGTGCGAATGATAATTTATCTCTCAATACAATGTTGGAAGAAAAATTACAAGTCATAAATTCTATTCCACATACGGATGCGAGAGCACTTGAACTTTTAGTACCTATCAAATTTCACTTGGTTATTGGTTGTGAGTGCGAGATCTTGTCATGAATCGAATGCACAGAACACGAATGTATCCTGTTAAAATACAGATTCTGATCAAGATTGGAGCTTGATTCAAGAGTGCACTCTCAAGATGATTGCTCTACATCATCTCAGATTCTCAATGATGCGATATTTGTTTTGCAAAGTAACATACCCTTTTTGCTCTCATCTAGCCAGTTTCTTATACATCCTTCCGCTCACGCATTACATTTTATGAGCGTATTCGCAACATTTAATCTCTCCTGTTTATTGCTGTTTATGAGCGTATTCTTTTAGTGCTGTCTAGTATTACCCAGTCTGAAAATATTCCTTGAAGGGAACTCAATGAAAATCAACTTGCATGATTTCAATTATTTTCCAAAACAAGAATAGCTCGTTTGAAAATGTTAAACTATTCAATGAGACATCTTTCCATTTCCAAAAAAAGATGCTTCCAGCTGATTGTGTTAGTCTCTGGCCCAACCAAATTTTCAAGTGGTCTGAAAAAATTGAAAAAGATTTCATGGAACCGAGTACAAGGAGTCCCTCCTTATCCGCAGTGGTTACGTTTGGGAAAATACCGCGTATAACAAAACCGCGAAGAAAATGACCGTAGCCTCGTGGAAAACGGACTATCTGTACAAGTTACGAAAAAAATCGCGATTCATGTCTGCTATTTTCGCAAACGAACTGGCAGCGTTCTACATAAATATACTGTACAATGAATAAAAATGATAAAACTCTGTAAAACTCATGGGAAAGTCAATCTATTCCTCAAAAATATCCATCACTTTAAGACTCTTGTTTTTCTCATCTCACATAGTCTCTGTAGAGTTCCTCGTGCAATTTCACCCCCGCATCAAGATAATGCTCAAAGCTCGTCAAATTCGGAGCCATGATTGGATTACGATCTATCGCCAAATTTGCATCTTTGACTACAAAATCTATAATGAAAACGTGCGCTTGATCAAATTATCGGAGCCACCAGAGTATAATGAGGAATCCCTACAGAGACGACGATCGTTATAAAGCTTAGTATAATCAATGATGATGGATTGGGTGATAAAACCATTGCGAATAGAAATTGTTGCCAATGGATAATTTAAGGGCAATCCAGAGAAAAATGTCGTCCGAACTATCTCATGAGGGCGGGGGAAGAGGGGGAGTATTTTATAAAATCGCACACCATTCGTGAAGAGTAAGATTGCACAGACATGGACTCATTCTAGATCAGTCACGGACATGAGTTCACGGATAGTCAGGAACGGGTGAAAATTGAGTAGCTGCTGATGATGAATTGCGTGGATAATAAAGGATTTCTGTGGTTACATGAAAATTAAGGGCAATCACCATAAGCATTTGCTTTATTCTGCATTAAGATATGAACTTCAAATTCTTACAGAGAATAATTTCTCTTATGCAACCAATATGTGATTCTTTGGGATGATAAGATTTTAAGCAGATACATGAAAGAAACTACTTTACATGAGTCATATCTGATTCGAAGTGTCCCATCCAAAAGAATAATGCCTGAGCGTTTGATTCATCAACTTCCTCTTCTCGAACTCGTTTAGACTAGCAAACCTCTCGAGCCGTAGCTAAATCGGATTTTCTACAGAAAAGAGATCATTACAAGTAAAATTTACGAAGTGCCATGACACGCGCTTGCACTCAAACATCTCGGATAAGCGTAGTAATCGCAAATAGTGCATCGCCCAACTGCACCTTCCCTTTCGTTTATCCGTTAAACCATCTTTTACATCCCTTTCTCGCCCTCTTTCTATGCATCGTCAATGATAGTCTTTGATATAATCCAACGAATTCGAGGTGCGTGAGGGTACGAGTTGAGATTGATCGTCTCCAAATGTGGATATGGCGATTCCGAAATTTTGAGCCTTCTTCAAATTTTTGAGGCAGATTTTTGCGTCAAAATAGCTTAGCTATGATGCATGAAAGAACTAACTGATACGTTGCAGATTTCTGCAGAAATGATCAACTTAGGGAAAACTTGAGCAATTCAGAACCAAGGCGAGTCGCGTGCATTGAAAAATTGCTTGAATTTGGCCTGGGGTTCTCAGGCCAAACTTTTTTTCGATTAGATAATCAGCCGCTTGCTTATTATCCTTTTTGTACACTTTTTGGACATATTGTGAAAGATTGGCAGAATTATTTGGATAATTTTCCATGATGTTTCTGGATCATGATGTCTGAAGTTCTTTACTAATTATGACATGATTCACAGTTACCTTTGTCTAATTTTTTACCAAATTTTAGCGTCAACAAAAATTGAATACCCTACAGGATCACAAATTTCAAGCATCGATAGCTTTAACTCATCGTCTCGTTCTCTCTACCTCATACAAGTTTGGTAATCCAAGCTCAAATTTTGAAATACATATAGATGACCAGTCACGAGAAACGCGCTCGCTGCGCTAACCGACTTTAAATTGTAGTCCATTAAAATCTCACGCAGACTGTATAAGCCCAACTTTAGCACTACGACCAATACAGACGGCAAAGTAGCCTGGCATTTTTTACCGACAAATTTCAAGTCGTCGGAGAAAAGATCTCGAATTCGCATTATTAATTGAAAAAAAAAAAGAAAGAAAAATAAGTACCGAGTGGATGAGAGTTGTTTGCGAACATACGACTGTGGATGGGCGCAACGTAAGTATGAATGAATGAGTAGAAATAAGTGTGTGTAGTTTGCGAACGACAAATAATGTGAGAAATGCACTGATGATGTTGTGGGCCTGTTTCTCTCATTTGTGCAGAAATCTTGAGATCGAATCAACGTAGCTCCACCTTGTGAAACTCGAGATAATTTGTAGAATCTTTCGAAAATTGGTGTGTGCGTCTGTCTCGGATAATTGTCGTCATTACTAGTGTCAGTGCTTGGATAGGTTGTGATTACTTCACGTGATACTGGATTTTTGAGTGCATTCGTTCGCGGTGTTCGAGGCCGTGTGTAAATGATCACTATCTTGTACATTCATTCAGAATTTTAATGACACTTATAAGGGAAAACCTCGGCTATCGCAAAGTTCTACCTAGATTCAATTCCCACAGATATTTTCTGCTTCATGATCAAAAAAAAAAAAAAAAAAAAAGTTCTAACCACTTGGATTCCAATATAGATTGTGATACCAAGCACCCAAAAATGACAAAATATGATCGGCATTATCTTCTAAATCGTAGCATTTAGAATATCAAATAACAATTTGGATGCCAAGACAGAAATCTATTCCAAGAAAAAGAATAATGGGTATCTTTATCAATTCGATGGCCCAAAGTAAAAAGAAACTATCCGAACATTTTTGGCTAACAGGAGCTGTCGTGTACTATATTTGATACAAGATAGTTTTGTTCCACCAGAAATGTTTAGATACTTCTTTTTGCACTCTGAGCCATCAAATTCCATACAGATACAACGGATGCATGTGTCCGTGGCCGTATGATAGTTGAGCCCGCGGTCAGTTTTGACCCGTCGAAAAATAGCTAGTTGAGCCCGCGGTCAAATTGCTAGTTGAGCCCGCTGTCCTTCCTAGAAAATTCAAATCACCTCCGATGTTCGGATATTCTAACCGGCAGGCTCACAAACTGTATCATAGACTATGCAACATTCATCCGCCACAAGTTGAGTTTTGTATATGAATGCAGAAGGAAATATATGGTTGGAAATGCATTTTATTATAGGTAAAAAGATCATCAATATGGAAATATTGTCAAATTAGTCCCATGTATGGGCTCTATCACAGATAAAAATATATCAATAGACAGTCAGCTGAGATCATAAAGGATCATGTCTAAGTCTTAAACATTTTAATTTAGCCGTAATGCCTTGAAACATTTTTGACAAAAATGTGTCGGCTGATGAACTGGTCTCTATATTGAGTAATATTGTCATTCAAATATATACATCTTCGTTTGAATGCTGGATCCTCATTGGTACGCATCTTATTCGCACTTCGACACTTGATTTCGGTTTCTGCTTGGAAACCCATCAACACTTCGAGAGAGACGTAAATATTTGGGTGTGGGCTATTGAATGATTCGTTATATTTGGAATGGAAAGCCTCACATGCGTTGGTTGTATGTTCGGAATCAGCTGTATTGGAAGCCCACATGTGTGGAGGATATTTTGCTTCCTCGTCGATATAAGTATCAGTCAAATAATCGCAAAAGGGCTGGATAATAGGTGTTACATTAGGCATGAAATCTTCCGCAAAAGAATTTCCAACTTCTTCAGGTTCAAGAAACATCAACCCAAAACACCATCGCAGCAGGGAACCACTTTCCGACTCTCTATCTTTGTAAATGTTGACAAGACCTGAAAAAAATAACAACAGGCCGTACAGAAATGTGAATTTTGATATTGTTTTTCAAGTACGTGAATCATCCAAGAGTCGTTCGTTATAGGTGATGAAAGTGATGACAATTTTGGGGAGTTGGATATCATGTTGTAAACTAATAGTATTCGTCTTACCCAAGGCCTGTATTTTTCTCAACCACAACTGGCTCAGATGAAAACGGCAAGTTACAATTTGTGTTAGAGGCAGTTTTGATTCAATCGCAAGATGAATCGCCTCCTCCAAGTCGACAACGAACTTATCAGGAAGGAACGATTCATCGAATTCAGCAGCTTTTTCTTCAACGTGTTGTAACATCATTGCATACGTTTTCTTCTCTTTATTGGGCAGCAAGCAAAAGAGTAACGGAATGAAATTACCCTTCTTGAACCCATGAATGGTGAACATTTGGTAAAAAAACTTAGGGCAATAGGTGAAAGTTCCATCACCAAGTACGACTCGTACATCAGAGCACAGAAATTTGAGGTTTTCAATTGTTCCAAATATCACTATCTTGTTCTCTTGATCGTTAACGAGAAGAAAATTGCTGCCATCGACTGTTTCTATTCTCATTGCATCAATGGCATCTTGTACTTCTTCAATGTCCTGGGGGAGCCGTGGTCGTTGTGATCGACGAATAACGTAAATGCTCTTGCGGATAGACGTCAAATCGTCTCGAATTAGATCCTGCCGCACAAACATTGGAACTTTCTGAATTTCGCTCCTTAACAATTTTGAAGGTCGAACGCTTGAGTCTTCAGTGGCCTTCCTTTTTGCTCTATTTGATACATATTGCCGTGCCAAATTCTCGTCAGCATCGTGGTTATGCACACCGGTCACTTCACTCACATTTTCACCGCTTTCATCTGTTAAGATTGACACTGTACACTTATTGTTAGTACACCTCCATTTCTGTCCTTTCTTTGTTAACCTAGCTTTCTTGAATTTAAATCGATCGATAACTCTGAGTTCTTTGCCTTTCTCACTGATCATCGAATACATCTCTGAAACGCAATTTTCCATCGTTGATTCTACGACAGCCAGCCGCAAAGTGTAATGTAAATCTGTAATATAATTAGAGCTGCGTGCACACGACTGAGCAACATTCGAAATTGTCCATGTGAGTAGAGCGAGTACATTTAATTTAGCAAAAGTCCGCAGAAGTGTGTACTCTCATGATTTGTTGACAAAATCGGTGCGTTGAACCTGCTTCCAAGAAGGACAGGGGATTATCGAGCGGGCTCAACTCGCTCTCGAAATATCGGTTTCGCGGGCTCAACTAGCAGTCTTTTCTGACCGCGGGCTCAACTCGACTAGTGCCGTGTCCGTTGTATCTCTGTGTCGAAATCAGGTAAAAAAAGTCAAAAGCTAATAACCAGAAAAATCAAAGTCAAAATACTCCTACACAATAGCTGTGATCATCCAATCGAGTCATTTAGTCTGGAAAACTACAACATTGGATCAATGTTTTGATATATTCATTCCAAAAATATCAGCTAAGGCCTCCGGCAAGTCTTATTTTATAGAAAACCTCCTAAAATATATAGATCAATCTCGTAACTCGATAATTTTTCACATTTATGATTGCTCAAACTGTCGCAAGAAAACAGCGAAATCTTTATTCCCAATGTATCTAACGGTGATCAACGAAGCTTGACAAATTGTCTCTCAACTAGATTACTTTTGAAACGCGGTCACTGGCTCACGATGTCATCATAAAAAAAAAAAAATTCACCAGACTTGGGTTTTGCTCATAATTTTGCGTAACAAAGCCTATTGTACATCATCTTGAAAGTAGGATAGCACTCAAAGGTTCAACGTGCGTGAAAAAGTACTTCCTCTTGCCGTATTCTCCAACTGAAACTCGTCACACACAAAACAATACCAGACAGAGTCTCAAGAATTCCATTTGATCATTCCATATTATAGAATTCCTCGACGGATTTTTCTCGTTACTTTACCTCCATTATCTCAGAATGAAAATTCGATCTAAATCGATAAATGCACACTGAAGCATAAAGACATACATACCTATCAACTTCATTAAAAACCAATTCATCACTCTACCACCTTTCTCAATAAAACTATACACTTCTCATCAGGTTAGAATGAATTCGATGCGCTCACGGCACGACATCAAAACAACCATTTTATTCTTGATATTTCTTGAACGAAGAGTAGATTCTCTTCTATATACCCGTAATCATCCATCATTTTCCAGCAGCAATAAATTGCGAATGCGCGCGTGAGCTCGCGTCCGGTTCCCCTAGTATGCATTTATAGCCCACAATGTATGTATATCCTATCTGTGTGTGTATGAGTGTAAGTGTGTAAGGACCTTCGTTTTTTCCTTTTATTATTACAATTGCAAACTCAATCTCTGTTCACGTCTTAACACTGAAATGAAGATTTAGCCACCTCTTCGGTCACGTCATCATATGCAAAATCTTAACCTCACTCCCGTGTGTAAGTAATCCGTTCACTGAGTCATAATAAACCCACCTTTGGCAAAAAATAAGGCTCCAAGAAAGAAAGAAGAAAAGACGATGAGGCACGCCCATGCACTTGGGGGGTTCTGTATCCGTACTTTGGTATATGAAAGCATCAGAGAGTCTCGCATGTCGTGTTGCACAAGCGCGGGCACCAACAGTTTTGCGCAATAATCCACCAACGCATCAATCGCTTCCAAGGCTCTTTACTGGCTCTCGATTTACTCTCGCTGCTTTGCTTTATTATTATACTATACTACTTTGTCCGTGAATCATAATCTTTTGAGTGAAATAGGCTGTGCGGTTACGGTCATCTTGCTCGCATTTCATATCACTTTTCTCGAGCTTATGAATGTATCTTATTAGGTCTGATGGGAAACAAATTGATTTGTGATGTGTTGGAGGTGGTTGGACGTGCTCTCAATCGGATGGGTGATCATGAATTCTTAAATAGGACGACTCGAAGTTGACATCAGTTTTAAGGATTAAAATTTACCTGGACTGTTTCGTCATTTGTTCATTAACTAACCCTACTGACGACGGTGAACATTTTTTGGACAATAATTGATCAAGTTGCATTGCCAATGGGTATAAGTGGCCAGGAAAAATTGCCATATTTCCACCAGGGTAGAAAAAACTCTTATGACTTCCATTTGCAATTTTGCGGCATGTATGGAAGATTATTACTACAAAATGGATTGTAACACGTTCGTTGACATTTAAAATCACATCTCAACTGAGAACAATTTTTATTGATCAATGTTATCAGGAGAGCTGGTTATTAATAACTCAATTAACAAAGATTTCCGCCAACACTATTATAAATCCAAGGATTCTCCCAATCATATGGAAATAGTCTGAAACATTGAACGTGAAAACCAAACCATATATCTCGATCTTATTGCTAAATCAAAATGTTCCAACCAATCGAGGTGCATCGTTGCAGAGTGGTTTCAAGTAAATGATCCCTGATCGAACCGGTAGTATTCAAAAGCTACACAGCACAGTTTCGTGCAATTTAGATATTTTCAAACAAAATTTATCGAAGTGGTTGCTTAAATGGCTATCTGGGAATTCCAATATATTCCCTGTTCATTTCTCGTGATACACGATACTTCTAAGATGACTTGTCTTCTGATCCGAATAAAGTTTCAGATAAATACGCAAGTGATTATTCCATGGAGGGTTGAATTTCATCCTCCAATCGAATTGATCCCAGTGTAAAAGGAATATTTTCAACTAACAACTAAACTGCAACTGGAAAAACAAGTCATCGACACTTTGCCAACGTCTATTTTATTTCAAGATTGCGAATCAGTTATATGGTGCGTTGCCGGAGATAGTTTGACGGTGAGTAGACAAGTTCTGCTTTCTTACCGTGTTGACTTTTATCTGCTCATTTTCTTTAGGAACTTTAATTCACCTTTCTAATTGACATTTCTTCATTCACTTATTTTGTGATACATCCAAGAACGATGTTGTTCCAAAATATTAACAGATCAATCGTCGACGGAATGACGATCAATGTAACCATCGCTTTACTGAATGATTGATTGGAAATTTTATTAAGGCTATGTGGTATGACCATGTAACACTGATAGATATTTACAGAACTCAATTACAGCATTGTAACAACCAGCTGAAGATTTCACAAATTCATCATTTTTGGAATGCCCACTCGACTTTAGGATTGTCGAAACTGTGAAATCAGTTTTGCAAAGCGTCTTGATGCTCAAATGACCTCTGTTATTCGTTCTAGCTCAAGATCCTTGGATGTAATGTTAATCACCAGTTCCCACTAACCTCCCCCGTGGAAAAAACTCGAATGATTTCGCTCGCATTCATTTCTAATCGATTTCACTCCAAACATTTCAAATAAAGCTTCAGTCTATCCCCACTCCCTTACTTTGTTCCTCTATCATTTCTTTGCGCAGAGATTCACGTGCCTCGGCGCAGTTTTGGCTAACCTCAGCTGTGCAAACAACGTGTTTTCTACGACAACGGCAATTCATTCTGAGTCACCTTATCGTCTCACTGAATCCTCAGAACATGTCTTCAACAGATCAAACTTCAATACAGATCCATTGTGTAAGGTTTCCACACCTATTCAACCCTACAACACTGCCATTGCTTTTTTGATCATAAAATTTCATCAACATCCCAGACCAAATTTATCAAAAATTTGACCAACGCACTTAAAGAAAAAAGTTGCACTCACCAGAAGCATGAGCACCACCAATCAATCCCAACACAAGGCACCAAACGACGATAAAGCTAGAACGCCAACAGCATCTATCAATCCGCTCCATCGTGTTTACCTTCTTCCACTTGGTTGCAATCTTCACTTCACTAGGCTATTACAAAGCCAAAAATATCTCTTCGTAATTTCTTTGGTTTAGCTCACCCTCTCAATCTCATGCTGATCCCACACAACCTAATCCGCACTAAAAATACAAAATCAACTGTCAATCACTTGATATATTATACACTATTTTATCGCGGGAACTAAACTATCGAGCACCTCGCGATCTATACCGGAATCGCGCATAGGCTACAACTCAGGTGTGGCGGCAACGATGCTCAAGCCGCGGAGTCACGCGAGCCACTAGTGGTGAACGCCAGACGGTGAGACTAACATCAGAGTCAGGAAAAAGAGAGGGCCTGTTGGAGAGAGACTAGCGACCGACACCAACGACGACGTGAGTGGGGCCCTAACCACGACGTATACGGGCCCCCGCACAAAAGAAGCCCATTCTCACACGTATATATAAGTGTCTTATACATGTGTACACTTTCAGTCTTGATACGCGTGTTTGTGTTCGCGCGCGTGATATCACGGCAGGCCCAGAGCGCGAGGAGATACTCTGATCAAGAAGTGAGCAGTGTGATGCTCTCGGTGATGCTGCTTGATCTCTGGCAGTCGGCTGCCAGCATGAACGCCCTTCATCGCTTGTAAAATCTTCCCAATCAACTCATGCTTAGCTTCTGTGTGAGGAACTGTTTTGTTTGAGCTCATGAAGAAGGTGTTTTCAAAACATTAAGACACAGGACTTCAGTCCACACATTTTCATCCTCAGCTAGCGTTATTGCCGCTCTCGCTACCATTCGTTTGTTTTGGGAAGGTTCTTGATGAGTCAGAGTCCCTTTTGTAACTCAAAAATGATATTCGTGAAGAGATGACATTTTGTTGAACTGGTGCCACTAATACTTATAAACACCCACTAGCCCGTCTAGGCACCCACTCATCAACGTAACCATCCACTCGCCCGACCATCAACCTGTCCACTCACTCGCTAAACCATCGACCCGCCCACCTACCGAATCTCCCCCACCCCCCCCCCCCCCCTCATAACTCACACGGCCACGTATTATATTTTAGTCAGCACAGCCTAGACCAGACCGTCCCAGACCGTTTCAAGCAATTTCAGACCGTACCAGACCATACCAGAATATCCCAAATTGTACCAGCCTGTTCCAGACATCCCAGACCGTTTCAGATCGTTCCAGACCTGGACAGAACGTCCCACACCGTTTCAGACCATCCCAACCATTTCAGATCGTCCCAAAACGTTTTGGATCATTCCAGACCGACCCAATCCGTTCCGGACTGTTATGGACCGTTTAGGTGGTTTCAGACCATTCCAGATCGTTACCATCTCCCATCACCCATTTTCCAACTTTCATCTCCCATCTCCCAAATAGGCAACCCGATATGCGGGATCCTAACGGGCAAATCTTGGTTGAACGTTTAATTATTATAATTCTTCTCTCATTACTCTTTTTGAGCAACCGCGGGATTAGCTTCCGAGTCCTAGGGTGTGACGACCCTCCAGACTCAGTCACGGGTTACCGTACTTGAGCCATGGCCTAAATCCGATAGGGAGGAGCCTAGGCCTCAGACTGGTGCACGGTGTTATTTCGGTTCGTCCTGCCAATCTCGAGGGGGGTTGAATCACTTTGTCATATCAAAAATAGGGCTTGGTGAACCTCGGGCCTTAGTAAGCGCCCTCTAGAGACCGGAGACCGTACATCTCCATCCGTTGGTCACGAAAGCAACAATATCCGTAGACTGCGCGAGTCGTGGGACTCGTGGCTGGGCTACCCTCCAAAGTAGCTTGCCTTGGTATCTCTATTACTTCACTCGATTCAGTCGACAATTCCGTTGAAACAAAAATCTATGTCGAAGCCCGAAAAGCCACCGCAAACCGGAAATACTTCAATACTTGTGACAAAGCTTCTATCGGAAGAGAAAACAATCCCTACTATCCAGGAAGCACTCCAAACCCAGTTTTCTTATCTTCGACAGAACTGTCAGCTCGAATGTTTGCAAGTTTGACTGCCTTCCTAAATTTTAAAACTCATCTCTTCCTGGTAGGATTCTTGGTTCGTGCGTCCACACATTTTTAAGTTTGTTCGCACTTCTGGAGATTGGAACTGATTCCTTCTTTGCAACAATAATTGTGGTTCGGGCATCGGGGTATTTCCGGGTTTCATTGCCTACCAATCTTTCGGCTTTGAGTTCACGAGTATCGCTATTGAATTGTATGGCTTTCCTAGGACTTGGGGCTCAATTTTCTCCGACTGAATCTTCATTTCTAGCATCCGGGATCACACGGATTTGACTGCATGCCGTATTTTTTGTTGGTTCGAGCATCTGTGTATTTGCAAATCTGATTGATTGACTAAGTTTTGGCATTCATTTACTCCCGTGACAGAATTTTTGGTTCGAGTATTCGGTTGTTTGCGGGTTCGATTACTTCCCTAAGGCCGAGTCTACATAGACGCGCTCACTCCGGACGCGCGTGCTTTCGCCACTCTCACTCTCCAATTAGACACCGCGGAATAGGTACCGAAAAATGATTCGAAAATCCATCACCTAAGAGTGCTCCCCCGCAATTCGAGCACCCAGGCCAAGTTTGTGAGATGGAAAATTTGTCAATCTATCGTTGAGAATGGCCCAAAAACTCATTTGCATCGAATTGAGATTGGAAAATGAGAGACGTGGATGTCGATCAATGTGCTTCATATCAACACCCCCAACTTCTCAGGGACCTAACTTGCGGCCTGCTGAACAACATTCAACATTATCTTGGGTTTACATTGATACTTATTCCAAAAACTGTGGGATGAATTCAAGCGTAAGGAATCCTGGTTGAGAAGACCCGACATGTCTTAAATTGATGAAGGAGTGACTCATGTAACACAAATGAGGGGCTGGGTGGAAAAAGGGCGTAACCGCCATTATGCCCTTCTTCCGGACATCGCTTTTTTTGAGCCCCTATACCAAGATCGACCACCCCCCGAAATCCGTTTTTCGTAAGACTCCAAAAACCGCCTGGCAGACAAAAGGGCGTAACCGCCATTACGCCCTTTCATCTGCACGATGAAAGAGCGTAAGTGCAATGATAGAATGTTAAAAGGGCGTAACTGCTATGATAAGATGTTAAAAGGGCGTAACTGCTGTGTTATCATTTCAAAAGCAGGGCTTCATTTTTTGCTGAGCCCAACAGAATTTGGAGAAAGGGCTCAAGTACCTGACTGAAAAGATTTAAAAGGGCGTAATTACTCTGTAACAGGGCGTAAGTGAGGGCGGATCTGGAAAAAGGGCCTAATTACAGAGGAAAAATTTTATAAAAATTCTCCAGAGCTTGAAAACGGTTTTTGACCTAATATAACGATGAAAACATGTTGTTTTACCTTCAAATTAAGTGTTTTTACCCTTCCCTAGTGAAGAAAATGTCTCGTCATTTTCACACGGCTGATGGAAGCTTTTCGTGTCCATAGAACCGTGGAGCATGAATCGAACCACCGCCTAGCAATCAGATATCTTTCAAAACATGCCCAGGAACACTCTCAAAAAATTTGGAGATGATTGGACTTGATCTCGAGATTTAATTCCACTTTTTGTGAGGAAGATAGACCGAAATTCGACCCTGTATTCGGAAAAAGGGCGTAATTGCATTTTTTTTAATTGCTGAAAAAAGCTCGAAATCAAATTTCATCCCCCAGCTCGGGTTGGGCTATTTCGAGAATGCTATCTTCTTCGAAATAAGCTAGCTCAACTCGTCCAATTACGTCTCAAGCGGTTTCTATCAAGTTTTTATTGATTTTCTCAAAATGGACATTTTGCAGTTTCCCCCTTTTTTCCACCCACCCCCTCAAATGTTATCTTCTGTGAATTTGCAATAGCTCGGTTCTTCTTAACCAGAATTCTTCACGATTGATTTTATCCTATAGTTTTTGAAATAAGTATCAATGTAAACCCAAGATAATGTTGAATATTGTTGAACATGCCGCGAGTTAGATACCTGAGAAGTTGGGGGTGGCAATATGAGGCACATTGATCGACATCCACGTCCCTCATTTTTCAATCTCAATTCCATGCAAATGAGTTTTTGGGTAATTCTTAACGATAGATTGATGGTTTTTCACCTCACGAAGTCGAACCCGAAACTCGAATTATGAACGGACTTATGTGGCTCATTTTTCGGTACTTACTCCGGTGTTTGGGTGGAAAGTGCGAGGGGAGAGAGCGCGCGCGCCCGGGGTGAGCGCGTTTATGTAGACTTGGCTTTTTTATTAGGCTTATCTTGATTCCCTATGACTTTTCACCAACTTCTCACCAGGCCTGGTTGATTTTCTGGAACCTCCACTTACAGGCTCTCGGCGCCCCCCCCCCCCCACCCGTGACCTGGTGCCACTGGCCAGTGTCCAGGTTGCCTCCCCCTCCTCTTTAAGGCAGGCTTTGCTTGCCACGGGACCTATACGGTTTGCTCGAAGAATACGGAATACTCGAGAGAATCGAGTATTTCTCTGAGCTCCAAGGAAATCTAGACGAGCCCCGAGGCTGGGTTTGGATGTATGGGGGTAACCGATTACAAAACTCAGTACGTATTTGCCGAGAAAGAGTGAAACAATTTTAAGAACCGCTTGTAGTAGGGCAATGGCCCTCTCCTGAACTGATGCGCTGGCAGGGCGTAATCCTGACTTGTGTTCATGGAGGCAACCAGGGTGAAGGTGTATTTGTTATAAGAAGCTACTTCTCCTGTTTAAAACTCCTTGATCGATTTCATTATTTATAAGACACTTTTCACTCATAATTTTGATCTTCGGCGGATTGCCCTTCCATAATACTTGTGGAGACTTTCAATATAGATTCTCATACAAGGCTACAATGTCTCGATCAGCCAGCTATCCCTTCAAATTGAGATTATTGGCGAAAATATGCTCAAAAAAATGTCATCAGGTTAAGCGCGTTAGCTGGTGAGCTCGACTGTAACCAGTCAAACTCAAAAATTTGGAAAAACAATCTACTATATTTCTATATTTCGAAAATTGCGTTTATCGGTGACCGATTTTTTAAAAAAATCCCAACAACGATGGAAAATATGCCCCTCGTTAGATGACGGAAAAATACAAACAATTTATTTCGAAGATTTACCATTGACTAGTGGTCAGTTCTGATCCAAAACTTTCCGATTACATTTCTCTCAAAATCTCCCGTATCATGACCTATCTCCAACAAGTGGACAATCTAGCCAATCATTTTCCCATGATTATTCTTCTGTTTTAAAGTGTATTTGAATTTCTAGGTGTCGGTAGAGCGCAAAAATAAATTACGAACACAGCACCCACAACCACCTTATCTCAAATCACGATCTAACAAAGGAAATTTCAAAGTGAGAGAACTAGGAAGGAGGCTGTACTCACATATTATACAATATTGTACGTTCAACCTCCTCCCACATACACGACCTCGTATACTGTATATGCAGTTAAGATCGTTATGAAACTGCTGTAGCACTTTCACTATTTGGAACCCCATATACACGATACAGTATAATACAGCGCGTAAACAAACCGATCAACATTGTCCGTGTGCTTCGAAACTGTACAGACTTTATTCACGATTGCAAAGTTCTATAGCTGTCTCAAGATCGGTAAAATTAGATTGCACGCGAGAGTTTGACTTTTGCGCGATCGTAAATCTTTCGCATGGCACCAGGTTAGGTGCATGACGTATAGATTACCTACAACTGCAAACAGACAGCACAGAATTTTTAGATCATCGGTCTTTGTTACTGTGACATTTCTCAAATCTTGCCAGAAATACGGTATCGCAAATCGTGATTTATCATTGTCTGAGATGGGTGATCCGCTACTTTCAGTAGTCTTATCGGGAGAAAAAGCTTGTATTGATTTTTAGAGAGAATAGAAGAATAAGATAGAGGGATGCGGTGAACCTGAGAATGAGGTTATCTCAGTGTAATCGTGAAATTGGCAGCACTATAGGCGTGAGGCTTATCTTGACTACCCACAAAGATGCATCATGGATTAAATTGTAGAGCTGCAATTGATTCCAAATATTTATATGAGGACTAGGTAATCAAAAATTTCTCCTCGATAATTGAGAAACTGGTAGAGTCCTTGGTCAACAGTAGAGGATTGAAAAATATGAGCGAACAGAGGAGAATAGATAAAAAAGGACCTAGAGAACTACTCTTACTTGATAATGAAGATAATTGATTTGGAACTGCCGTGTCATTCTGGTACGGAGGGTGCAACTTTGGTATAGTTTCAAAAATTGACCTCCAGAGCCGCGTTTGGCAAGAGCTATTGAGAGGGCGATAGTCCTATTGTTTGATACCTGTTTTCACCACTTGAGGCTTGTATGAACAATATTTTGGGCTGATATGAATCCCCCGTGAATGCTTAGTGTTATTTCTTGAAATTTTTTTTTTCAAAAAGGGCTGATTTAGCAGCGAGGAGAAGATGAATCTGGCAGGAACTATTCCAGGACAAACTGCGAGTAAGTATTCGCGCTACGTTTCGATCGCATATATCACCATATTGAAGAAATCATCATCATTGGGTGTATCTATAACTTTTAGGGTTTTGGGTGTGGAAAAACAAAAAGAAGAATATAAAAGCACGAAGGTTACCCTACCCTAAGGCAAAAAGTCATAAGGTAGGATAACTTTGTTACACCTTTGTATGACAGCTCCTTTTGTCACTGTGATTTTATTTTTGGACTTGTCTCGAGTCTGGCGACGGTTCATGAGGTTGTAAGATGTTCAAGAAGAGCTAGACGCAAAATTTTTGATCTATTGGAATTAATTTATTTGCATGGTGGTGGTTGCAACTAAGATGGATGATTATGAGATAACTTAGGTATTTCGAGGGCAAAAACGGCGGCGGTCGGGATTTGGACCAAAAATTGACTAGTTGAAATATAGCTGCAATCTGACTGCTCATAGGTGTTTTCCAATCTATCTGACATCCAAAAACAATTCTCCGACGGGCGTAAACGTTAGTCAATCTATGTAAAAGATATGAGCAATTTTCGATATATTTTTGCCACCGTAAAGACAGCCACGGTAAGGACATTTTGCCATGAAAAGTGATCTCAAAGGCGTAAATCGAAACGGATCATTTTTTCCGAATACATGGCCCATTTTTACGGTGAAAGTAGACTGTAAAAAAATTTCTTGACCTTGACGTTGCATAGTGTTCGAGAGCCAGTGACCACGGTAAGGACAATTCTTATTTTGCAACGGAAAAATTGTCCATAAATCATCGCGTGGGAAGCTGTTCACGTAATTCATCATTCCGCTGGTGGTTGAATTTTGTTTTTTGGTGCATTAGGAATCAATTACCGCCGTTATAGAGCCGTTTGGATCGATTCGCTGACCCGGAGTCGAATTATCGAGGAGCGTTCGAAAAATTTGCAAAATCCAGGACAGAATGTCGGCTGTGTTTTGACTATTTTGAAGTGAGACTTGATACTCGATTTGTACATAATATCACCTTTCCATAACCCAACTTTGATGTTTGAGGGGTACGGAACCGAGATTGAATGAATATCTCGGTAAACTACACGATTGAAATGTGCAATTCCAGTTTAGGACATGCCACAGTAAGGACTTTGACCACTTTTGGTAAGCTCATCAGGTCTGTATTAAACTCATATCCGCTCCCGGAACTATTGGGACATCTTCATTTCAATAGAATACACTAGTTATCATCGTTAGACTCATCATATATAGTCATTCAATATGAATGCGAGGTCAGGACATCAAACGCATAAGTTATCTCAGAATCACCTAGATATGTTCTCAGTATACCAAAGTTATGCAGTTGGGGTCTAACTTTGGTACGCTTACACAGCTGCTAATAGCTTCGACTAGAGTCATCAAATTGAAATTTGTAGCTCGTCAATCAAAAGTTGAGACTGTAGGCTCTCGATTGACTATTAATAGGAGTGGGTTTTGTCAATGTATTTGAAATGCCGGGCCAAACAAAATAGGAAGTACCGAAATCGTACCAAAATTAACCAAATTTAACGGTATCTCGTGGATTTAGCATGCATTGCTTACCTTTCTAAATCGTGAACAACTTGACAGGCTGACTAAAAGAATCTGGTAGCACCCACCGGTCAGACGACTTGTTGAATTGTACGATGAAGCCCGAACTTAGCATGTGATAATGTAACAACCGCTCAACAATTATACCGTCTTATTTCAATGTTGATGGCAAGATCAATGGAAAATCCATGCATGCTAAAAACAGTTTGGTTAAACTAGCAAATTTTTCTGCTCTACTAGCGATTTTCTGCTGCTGTTTCCAGACAGCGAAAATAATTTGCTGTCGTAACTAGATCTCAATCTACTGGGACCACACAAAACGTGTCATTGTTATTGAATTTGCTCTGAAGAATATGAGGTGAAGGATCTCTTATGAATGGCCACATGCAATTGTAGTTCAACGGTGACATACCACCATTGGAAAAAAAATGAGTAAACTCACCTTCCAAATCCTAAATTAATTGTGGAGGGTGGGTGATGTGGTTGTAAACAATGACAAGAGGTTATATTTATTTTGATTGCAAATTAGCCGCATCAACTAAACATGAAGCTCGCTCAGCACGCAACTTGTGCTGTTTTACCCATTTCGAGTTGCTGCGACACCAAAATTTTTTGCAGCGCAGATGGCGTAGCTGTTTTTGCAAAATAATTTGCTAGCTGAACTCAAAAATGTTTCTTGATTTGCAGAACGTCTTCTAGCGAAATCTGTTTGCTGATTTATCGAGGCAAACTGTGCCTGATTTGGCAGCAGAAATAGCAAGACCAGATAAAAATATTGTTGGATAAGCGAGGATCCTTACAGCAAATCCTGTTGTGCTGTAGGAGCTCGATCTTTTTTTAGCGTGTGGCAATGAATGAGAAGGTTCAGAGCTCAGGAACCAAAAATTTTTTGACATATGGCAAGTCGAAAATGAACACGCTTTATGGGCTAAGGAAAAGATTATAACAAAATACATCACATTCGCACGAGTGCTCTCTGCAAACGCAATATGTATTGTTAGCTTCACTTGATTATCTGAAGATCAATCAGATTCATTACATTTTCTTTTATTTGGAAAATATAAATGTCTCATTTTTCCCAGATTCATTACTTATAGACACTTTTGCTCCAGCATACTGAATAATTGGGCTGATGTGATAATGGCAATGTGTACAGTAATAATGGACAAAATGAGTTTCCAAAGTGGTAAGAAAGGGATATGTTTGATTCAATAGCCGATTCGCTCTTGGGAATTTTTTTTATTATACACAATGACCATTCTACTTGAACTATGTATGATAGGTACAAAAATATCATGCCGAAACAGCAATTTTGGACTATTTTGACTTTTTTTCTCCAAGTTACAGTGATCCAAGGTAGTGAAAATTTGATCCGAAACGAAAAATTGCCTGCATGGATAAGATGTTCCATGATTTTATCATTCATACTTTTCTCGATCACTTCAAGGAAGTTTCCACTAAGATATCGATTCAAGTCAATGTAAATTTATAGAAGATCGAGTAGAAGATCATACATCATACTATTTTCTTTTGGGCAAGCTAGACTACTCCATTCTTAATGATTACAAAATAATTAACGCACTCAAAGAGAATGAATATCACACTTATCTGACGTCTATTTACAAAAATCTATCTAACAATGAATCTATTTCTAGTTATGACGATCAACGTCATTTACAAAATGAACACTCTGCATATGACAAATATTTATTATAGCCAATGCACTGTCAATCACTTAAACGTAGGACAGCTCAACAGAAATCTAGAGCTCACATAGCTTGATGGTATCAACTTTTAGAAACATGAAAAATGTACAAAGCTAATTGAAGTCTTTCTCAAACACTTATCGCGTAAGTAATTATGAATAGGAGCAAAGTATTGATAGATGCCAGTGCTACACTCGAACTGAAAGCTTGTTTATCTAAAATCTTACATTGTGAACTTCGAAAATGCCTGACATTTCCTATCGAATCTCTTGCGAGGACGCAAACTTCGTATTTGATGTCAGGATTGGGCAGGTCTCTAATCTTGTATGACCTCTCTTTATACACAATGTCTTTCTCTAAAATATTTTTTTCACCTCCAGGTTCACGAACAACCAAATAGAAATCACCAGTATCTCCTCGTGTGGTCACATACCAAGTGATTTTCCAAGTCCCATCGTCACTGTCGCTGAAAAAATACAAAAAAGGGTAAAAATTGAAATTTTTGGTTAATGGAAAAATAATAATTATGAAGATTTAAGGGGTCGTCGACTCAGATGGAATCGATGAATAAAAGAAATTAATATAGTATCACATTTGAAGAAAGAAAAGAATTGAGAAGAATAATACTGTTGCTGATTGACTGGTTGGATGACGAATATTATCATTTTCGAAATCAATCGAGCACCAAGTTCTGCATACCAAATTTGTGTAAAGATGAAATGAAGAATCGAAATGACTCTGATTGATGGAAATTGATGGAAGTTATTGGCACCAAAGTGATGTACTTACTATTCAAGATTCCTATATTTGACATCGGGGGAAATGTCATATTTCGGATCGGCAAGTAATTCCTTATCACTGCAGCTCATTAATACTTCAGATACATCTGGCAGAGGCATGTCAGCAACATAACTTGGACTTGTGCATTCCACACTTGACCAATATTCCGGTATTTCTGTGAAAGTATCGAGCCATCTTCGCAGTGGTCTTACGTAGCAATCACAGTGCAGAGGATTTCCTGATTAAAACGAGACAGAAATGTAATTTCATAGATTACAGCAATATCAATTTTGATATCTAATATCTTGGAAGAGCACGCAAAATGATTTTTAGATTAAATTCTGAGAATACCAAAAAATCTCGATTAATTTCTACAAAACTTTGTAAGTAGAATTTTTAGAGTTGCTGTTGTTCAGCATATCATTAAGGAGCTCTCAGACTCGAAAAGAGAAAAGAGAGTTATGAAAAAAAACCTACCTGCAAATTTCAGCTGTGTTCCATTGTTCAAAATTTTCATAATACCATCGTCAAAATCACTAAAATCGTTGTGCTCCACATCTATCAGTCTCAAATTTTGTAGAGGAATAAGTTTATCCCATGGTAAATGATTAAATCTATTGTGGCTCAGTATCAGATTCGTCAGATTTGAAGGTGGCAAAAAGACATGCTTATCCGATACGTCACTAATATCATTGTAGGATAAATCCAAAGTCTGCAGTGACGTCATGTTACCCAAGACATCTAAAAACAAATCAAAAACGCTCAATCATACAAAAAAATTCCATTCTCGTAAAAAAATGTTCATTTGTTTTAACATTACTTACATCTTCGCATTTCACTGATAAAATTATGACTCAAATTCATGTGCGTAACTTTTTTAGTTCCCAATGTAAAGTCAAAATTCAGAACCCCGATGCTGTTGTAAGAAAAATCAATCTCTCTTATTTTGTAGGGAATCCAAGGATCATTAGGCAAAGTTTTTCTTGTTACAAACGCTATCTTATTGTGGCTCAAGTTAAGCTTTTCAAGACTCAAACAATCATCTAATAGTCCATTAGTTTTATTATCAAGTTTTTCTAGTTGATTGTGAGATAGATCGAGATTTCTTAGGGATACTAGGCCCCTAAATGCTCCATTTGGGATATGTTTAATCTGATTATTTGTCAAATTCAGTGTCAATAATTGCAAAAGTCCTTCAAAAGCTCGCTCACTTATATTACGAAGCTGGTTATTAGCGAGATTGAGCTCAAAAACTACTGGTAGTTTACCAAACGAGGCCTTGTTCAGCTCTGTCAAATTATTATCCTGAAATTATCATATCATGGTAAGTATTTGAGATTGAGACATTTATGTTCATCATATGATAGTTTGGTATGATTCTTACCTGTAGATAAAGATATTGCAAACTATTGAGAGTACTTAGAGCTTCCCACGGTGGTTTGCTAATATTATTTCCTTGTAAGTTTAACGATCTCAAAGTGAACAAACTTTCAAAACTACCATGACGAAGATTGTCACCTAAACGATTTTTCGATAAATCAAGGTATAATATGGCATTCATTGTTGGCCAAACATCTTTGCTTGGAATTTCTTCCACAAAATTTTCAGAAAAATCTAATTCACTCAGAGATATCGGCACGGAGAATATTTCTTTCAACTCGTTATGTTTCACAGATATCGTCCTGAAAAATAAAATTAATTTCTCAATAGATTGCACCATGAAATATTCAAATACCATATGTAGAATGAAAAAAACTTACTGGCAACTTGGCAGTCTGGTCAAACTTCCTTTTGAAACTTCATTCAACTGGTTATAACTCAAATCTAAATGGAGTAAAGTAGGTAGCGGGCCAAATGTCGATGGTTTGATTTTATCCAGGGCATTGTGAGATAAGTTGAGATGCCGCAATCCGAACAAACTTTGGAAAATGGCATTATAAATATCTGAGACATTGTTATAAGAAAGATCGATTGTGTGTAGCTCGTAGAGTTTGGGAAAAGTTTGACGTGGTATCGTTCGTATCGTGTTGTGCGACACGTTCAAAACTTTTATGCCAGTCATATTGTGCAATGGTACCTTGAAAAAATTCATCATTCGTGAGATCAATGAATCATTTCGATCTGAGAGCATTTTTCTGAAAATTTTATGCAGAAGCATAAAATTTTCAGAAAAATGCTCAGATTTTCAGAAAAATGAAAATTTATTATTCTTATTACCTGATTCAAAGATGTTAGATAATTGTAGCTCAACTGCAAATTGGATGCATAAGTTGTGGTATCGAATGCTGTTCTCGAGATATTTTCTAATTTGTTGTGACTCAAGTCTAAAATGACGATATTGGCACAATTTTCGAATGCACCACTCTCAATTTTACTGATCATATTGTGAGAAAGATTAACTTTGGCTGAATAAAGATCCTTGAAGGCTAATTTTTCAATCACTGTCACTTGATTTTCTGATACATCTATGATCTGTAACGGAAACATGATGAGTTAATTTAGACATTCCGAGTTCGAAAATGCTGACTATAGCTGATACAAACCTCAGCATATTGTAATTGAAAGAACATCTGGTAGTCAATTTTTTTAATCATATTTTTTGATAGATCGATGGTGCCTATCCTGGTTACTGCGCCGAAAGTCCC
Source organism: Eretmocerus hayati (assembly GCA_029851415.1). Lineage (NCBI taxonomy): Eukaryota > Metazoa > Arthropoda > Insecta > Hymenoptera > Aphelinidae > Eretmocerus > Eretmocerus hayati. The sequence continues at coordinate 140,172,350 of CM056742.1, forward strand.
TCTTCCTACGTCAGAAATTCGATTATTGCTCAAATACAATCTTCTCATGAGACGCATTCCTCTGAAAGTATTGGAGTCGAGTTTTCTGATTTTGTTGTTGTTCAGATTCAACACCTTCAGAAGTGAGTTTCGAGCAAAGGCCCCTCTGGAAATATTGAAACCAGTTAACTTAATGCACAATCCAATTTTGTAAATTCTTAAAATAAAGAATGGAGCTCGAATGATGACATACCTTTTGAGATCTGAGATGGCATTGTCTGATAGATTGAAAAATCCCAGCTTTGTCAGATCACCTATATGCGAGGCATCAAGTTTATCAATCAAGTTGTGTGACAGATCTAGAGCTTCGACATCCCTCAATCCCTTGAACTGGTTTCGTTTCAGCTCTTTCAATTGGTTCCCGTGAAAATCGAGTGACTTCAATTTTTTTAGGGGCACCAGCGTTTCTATTGGGATTGACTCCAATGAACCTAGGAATGAGTGAATAAATGCCAATTTTCACATTATAAACCCTAATACCACCTGGCATCTGTAAGATACCCTATGTAGAGAATGTTCACAGTAAAAAAATGTTACCATTGCTAATTTCGAGACGTTCAATTTTTTGAGCTGCGAGGCTTTCTTGGAAAATATCCTCAGATAGTTCGGTTAATTTATGACTTCTGATACTTAGGACTGTGAGATTGCCTAAAATTTGTAATGCTGATTTGGGAAACTTCTCAAGATTACTGCCAATGATGTGAAGCTCTTGTAGCGTTCGATTTACTCCTAGAAAACTGTGCTCCTCGATGAGTCGTAACGGAGTGTTAACAAATTTGAGAATGCGGACGTTGAGAGGGTAGAGAGCCGGCCCATAAAATCGAGCTGTACGGGAAAAATTTCATCCATTAGTCCCATTAGTTTCATTTTGTTATAATCAAATAAAATGTCATGATCAAATGTGGTCATATAAACATTGTAAGTGAATCTCACCTATGTTGCATTTGTAGATGGTAAGCTCTTCAATCGGCGTTGGTTCATCTCCAAGGTAAATGAAAGCCAGACTCAATGTTGCCAAGTTTGTGTTCTCGCAGCGTACGTAGATACCTCGGTCGTCACTATGAGTACAGATACATGGATGGATGTACCGACTGTCCTTTGGACACGTGTATCTTGGGCCTGGTGGTACATAGCCCCCGAGAGCAAAAATAATGCATCCCAGGAGCAAAGTTAAGACCAACATCTTCCTGAAAAATATCAAAATCTCCAATAAATTTCCTCTGCATTTTAGGCATATTCAGTTTTTTGCCTTAGAATATCTTAGAATGTTGATCATTGTTATGAATAGAAATTAGAAGTTATTAGAAATATAGAAAAAAATTAGAAATTAGTTATGAATAGAAATTATATTAGAATCCATTCTCGTATATCATTCCTGTCGTGCCACATATGTGAGAATTTAGTCTAACGAACTTGGGTGATTGAAAATTGCACCTGACCCATCAGGGAATTGATCCTGCCTACCTACTGAGTTATAAGCATGATGATTGTAGCTCTTTGAAATTTTTCCAACCTGTTCTTTTTTCAGAGGAATAATTTCGAAAGGATATCCTTCTGAAGATATCTCATGAGAACACCCATCATGTTCATGAGCTTTTCTTTGGCTCATCCTAACAAGAATGATTACCCTTGAGAACTCTTCAGTGTAGTAAACTACAAGATGGATGGCTTCCATTTTTTGTGAACCTACTCACTTAGGATCAATCATTACAATTCCAAAACCAAGCATCACTTGAATTTATGGTGTAACTTTGAATTTATGTGATCAACAGTACTTTTCTGCTAACGTTTCAACCTGTACTACTTATTTGACCATAGAGTGACCTCTGATACAAAGAAAAAATAGTCTTTCTAAACCATTCTACCGTATAACCAAAAGACATTTTGGATTTTACGTAGCGCAACAACAATGTCATAGCCCGAACATATTACTCATCCACAATAAACCAATAATCAAGAATAAGTGAACCAAACCAGTTATTACTAGCAAAACTTGTTTGGTAAGATCAGTTCATCTCAGCGTATCCAATAATATCTCACTCAAGCATCAAAGCATCGATCAAAAAGTTCACAATACGAGCAAAACCCAGGCCTACAAACCACTTTCCTTCTCCTCCCTTCAACAAAAAAAAAGAAGACAGATTCACCAGCAGCAGACTATACAACAAGAATAATCATCATCACAAGTGACCTTGGCTTCGTCATGATCTTGTCGACCATAATTTTAAAACAAGAAAATAACTCCTACACCATAGTTCTTCAAGATAGATGAACGATAGATGGACTTTGAGAATTTTTACGTGGGTAGCTCGTTAATATATATACGAGAACAATTGACTTGCACGATTCTCTGATGGACACATTTTTGCCTCTCCATCGACCATCTTCATGATGAATGTTAATAGACGCGGTCGTGCATATCGGGCGTGTACGAAACCCTCTTTACAAAAGAACCGATTGCCATATTGTAAAGTAGGGGAAAAATACACGAGTTGGCTTTGCCATAGGCTATTTAATGAACGATTGAAAAAGTTTTGTAATGCGAAATGAAGAGATCCATTATCGTAGGCAACCCTCGTTTCCGTCTTTGTGCGGATTTCCCCTTCTTTTGATTTCGTTTATTTCACATCATCAATAGACTACTTTGTCGATTGTAATGGGCTGATCGAAAAACGTTCAATTATCTTTGCAATCAAAGGCTGATTTGGGCCCACAAACGAGGTCCTGTTTCATGGTTGAAGCTATTTTAACCGTTGTGAAACTATCGTGATTGATATGATCGGTATGAGATGATTTGCTATTACTGGTTACTATTTTTTCGACATTCGATTATTGTAGAGAGGTATACGCATTTAACCGCAGGATTTAGACACTGTACCAAAGTTTCTTACTCTTTTTACTTTTTTCTCGTGCCACTGAGAAACCTCAGAAATCTGTCACCAGTACAATCTTTGATTGTGAGAGTTTCTCATGACGTTGCTGTTCCGGAACTCGATCTAATTGTAACACTTTTACGACTTCCATTCTCTCGTTTTTTATGAACTCAATCATACTTTCATAGACACGCTGCATCTCAGCTGTTAGTCTATCTAGAACGTGTGAGCTGCAGTATCGATTTGAGGCATTTCTTTTCAAGACACTTCTGATCGATGATATTCTACGGATATATACTTGGGGCAAGTGACTCTACAATTTAAAACGATATAAATCGATACATCAAACTTCATCAGTGAGGATGATCAAGTTCACGATCTAAAATGTTCGTTCGACAAGTTTGATCCATCAACCAACATCGAGTGGATTTCGTTAAATCTGTATCCACTCTCAATTGATTAACTTTTCCGAAACGAAAATATTTTATCCGTGCTCATAACGCTGAGTGTGAATGCATGAAAAATTTGGAGACTTTTCAAATATTTATCGATGTTTGAATTGAAAGAATGAGATCTCCCAGCCAAGAGATGCAAGCCCTATTTGATTTCAAATTTCATAGTTCGAACTTGCTATCGCATTAAACAATCTTTCAAAAAATCTTTGAGAGTTGGAAAAGTTTATATCATTTTCAGAATTTGAGATCTCAGAATCCCTAGACGGCATGGCAATATCTTCGTGACAAGCCAACTCTTAAAAGGCAATGGAATAAAATACCCAAGACCATCGACGCGGAAACAATGATCTAGATGTGTAACGGGGCATCCAACTCGAGTCTCCCAAATACGACGACTGACGCACCAATACGCTTATCCAAAAGAGAGTATTCTTATACCTTGGGAAGATCCAGATAGATAGAGTAGCAGTTCCATTAAATTCATATCCCTCTGGCACTATATCGCTGAAAAACAAAATTTTGGGATCGAAATGCCACACTGAGGGACACCGATTTTCTTGAATATCTTTCGACGAAAAACTCGAATCTGCAGCCTTTTCTGCAACCGCGAGTCAGGATTCCAGCTAGAAGTAAAAACCACATTTTTGAGAAATTTTCTTAACCTGGACGTAAACCCTGATGTGGTAACTCAAAACGGAGCGTGGGATCGTGTTTGAGCGGTTTTTTTGTATCGGAAAAACATGTCTTGATACCCCGCGCAAGCCAGAATTCTGTTCATCGTGATTTCTGAACAGTGAGGATTTTTGCGAAAACGAGTATTTTCTCAACCTTTGGGGGTCAAATACATTTCAAAATACCGTTTTTTATTGGAGTGGAGAAAAAAATTATCGTTCGCATGGGGTATCCAATTATGCTTTTTCGGCGCAAAGAGACCGGCTCGAGACGATTCCGTCCTCTTTTTCGAGCTACCATGTCAGGATTTTTGTCTGTTCAAGGAAACCTCTTATAAAAAGAGTTTTCCGCGTCTAGCAAAAAGTTCCGACATGCTGGCACCAAAACATGCAAATATTCGGTTCCTACGTCGAAACAATACACAAAAAAATCGTAGTCATGTCAATGAGACACTTTGACATCAAAATTTTGTTCCTCCGTCTTATAAGCCTCACGAAAAATGATCGAAATTGAATATTGCATTCAAATCAATATGGTAGAGCTCAAGGGTCGTACTGCGAGCGAAATTTGAAAAGATACGAGATTACTCTCGACTAAAGTCGTTCTCATACTTGAAATTTATACAAAATATTTGAGGAGTCATAGTGATTATGAACTATGAATAACTCTGTCACACTGCATGAAAAATCAGTCAATATGTAGAACCATTTGTATAAAATCTCAAAAATGCTTGAAAATTTTCAAACTGTTTAGGGATTATTCAAGAATTTGATCCGCACCTTTATTAACTCCACAGTTCGAAAATTAGTAGTAGATCAAAGCAACTCTGGTCAGAAACAATCCGTCGTCTTCAACATTTTCACAACTATCAAAATTAATAGAGCCGGCTCGTTACATCATCTTGTAAACAGCAAAATTTTGGTAAATAACCTTCTCCAACTTTGAGATTATTTTGTCTAGCATTAATCAAAGAATAATGGACCTCATATATTCTTCTCTCTTGCAGTCGAAATTTCCCAGCCTTGGACACTATATGAATGTTTTTGGACTACCACATGTATTGTAATACCATAATCACTCCCCGCACAAGATCAAAAGAGTCATGATGAGTTTATTGTTGAGCACAATGAACTAACACGCCGCGCGGGTGAATACCGAACTACACATCAGTAGTGGATGCCAAGAGCGACTCGAAATATTCTCTCCAGCACCTCCAGTGCTCGCACTTTCAATTCCTGTATAGATCAGATATGCTGAGAGTATGTCGCACTGATGCACTGACTCAGCACGCGATGGTCCACGATGGTCACTGACCTTGGCCCAGGCGATGCGTCGCGCCACTTTGCGTGCCCTACAGTTGATCTACACCCGGGGCGAGGCGAGGGCACGCTTCTTCGAGAGCCCGGAGTCCCTCTCTACTTTGGCTCCTTTTTCACGCGTTTGGCTGGAGGGTCGCGATCACGAGCCCGATCCTGATTATTATCCTCCGGAGCAGCTTGCGAGGCACTGGGTGCACTTTGGGTAGGGCGTGATGGAGGAAGGCGCATGATACGGATAGTCTCCAACATCAACTGCGTTTCCGAAGCTGGAGTGCCATCCTGGCGAAACACGAAAACTACGCAGACGCGATCGCCCGCGCCAGAATTGGCGTTGGCGTCCCTGTTGGCGTTGGCCTGAGGTGGTGGTGGCGGTGGCATCGATGGGAATTCAGGCCATGGTGGGAACGGCATCATCTTCGAGCGAGTTGTGATGCAAAAGTCGTCACAAGTACAGTTCAGCCGCGGGGCTTCGAGGTTCCGGTTTCCAAGATGGCGGCGACGGGTCGACGAGCGTCGTGGAGTAAGTAGCAGCGTGGAGCGACGAAGAACGACTGAGGATTTGAGCCCTGAATGTGCCGGCTTTTATAGGGATTTCAAAAGCATTGGTGTTATACGAAAACCAGTCACATGATGCTAAAGCGGTCACAGCACAGTGATGCGAAAGTGGTCACATCATCCCCACCAACGGTTTCTCGGAATTGACGTACACAGCGTGATACGAAAACCAGTCACATGATGCTAAAGCGGTCACAGCACAGTGATGCGAAACTGGTCACATCATCTCCACCAACGGTTTCTCGGAATTGACGTACACAGCGTGATACGAAAACCAGTCACATGATGCTAAAGCGGTCACAGCACAGTGATGCGAAAGTGGTCACATCATCCCCACCAACGGTTTCTCGGAATTGACGTACACAGCGTGATACGAAAACCAGTCACATGATGCTAAAGCGGTCACAGCACAGTGATGCGAAAGCGGTCACATCATCTCCACCACTCACCACTAACGGTTTCTCGGAATTGACGTCCACAGCGTGATATGAAAGGTGGTCACACCCCGGCCAGTGTGATACAAAAAGCAGTCACGCTATCCCTACTCCAGCTTTCTCAATATTTCTCGGCACTGATTTACACAGCGTGATACAGAAACTGGTCACAGCGCTGCCTATGTGATACGAAAAATGGCCACGTTGCCATCTGGTATTATACTTTCTAGAATTTTCATGCACAGTGTGATACAAAACCACATCACAACGCAATTAAGCAATGTGATACAAAATATGATCACCATAAATCGAGCCTAAATCACTCGCCGTAAATTATTCAAACGTTTTTCGACTGAGTCAAAGTCGAGGTCAGAGTCATAACTCATAACAGATAATGACTTTCGCAGCCTTCATTTGAGCTCGGATACATTAGGTAGTTATTTCGAAAAGCGTCTTGCTCAGATGACCCTTGCTACCAAAGTCGATGATGCTATGTGGCACAGCTCTGTGATGTTTCTGTGAGCAGCTGATATGCTGAGGATTTTGTATTACAATAGGGATCTGACATGCTTGCCGGGTTGCTTGCGCACAGGCGGTTTTTCTTCCAAGATGGCCGACGAAGAGAGCAGTTTTAACATTGGATGCATAGAGTCGTGATAGTAATATTGAGTTTCTAGCTTTCCTGGGTTAACCAATTTTCATCAAATGCAAGAGTAGGAGGATCAGGTCCTTACATAAGTGTTCTGTGCCAGACTGTGGAAGATGAGACGTCAATGAAGCAAAACCCCTATGCTACCAATGCTAAATCTGCTCTGGTACGCAGCCATTTCACCCCTGTGAGCAGGCAACTCGACATCGATGTCAGATTTCTATAGGCCTGTAGCAAATTGGAGGGATGCTTTATTGGATGAAGTACTAACTGAAAAATAGAGACGACAACTGAGAGCACCGTCGTTTTGTTTTTATGGAATACTTCTGGTGTCTTGAACGGTTACATCACAATGTAATACAATAAATCGATTCTCAGCTATTCTAGCATTACATTTCAATTGAATTCGAATCCTGATTTGATATCATGTGAGATCTCTTGTTCAGTTGATTGCAGCAGAAATAATTTTTTTGTCTCTGCAACATATTTATAAACGCATTGCCTGTAGACGTAGAATCTCGAGTATAATTGCTTGTAACACTGTAGCTCGAGCTATCTATTGATGCGGTTGTCATATTCGCCGAGGTTTCGAAAAATTGTTTGAAAGAAATGAATATAAAATTAGATGAATTATTAACTATGAAAAATTTTACAGGGTTAGTTGGAGATCTTTCTTCTCGTCTGTTTCCCCATTTACCGTCCGTCACACCCAAAAAGAACCCAACATATGGTGACAATCTATGGTAGTCAATCAATTTCATACCTAAAGATACCGCAAAATGAGGCATTAATTAATTTCAATTCCCTGGTGCGAAGTTTGTGTATAGTACACTGAGAACCGTGAATACTTCACCGCACGATGCGATAGTACCTGTGACTATCCATATCGTAAAACCAAGCTGGAAGATACTCACACTACCTCATACGATACGTATAGTCTGCTGCACTATCCCAAACTCTCGAGATAGTAATGGTTACTATCTCGCGTCGCCGGGGACTGGAATATATTTGGCCATATGAGTATATGATTCCTGATGAGAAATTTTTTCATGCAGAATTTAGGTTGCTGCTATATGGAAGAATCAGAATTGAATTAAAAAAATTTAGCTGCTTGTAGCTTGGTTCCATCCCTGAAATTTCTAGAATCTGAAGATAATTCTTTCCAATACAAGAATTGGCTTGTTGGTTTGCAAGCCAATCCCCAAATTTCAAGGTTATAGTTCCTGCGTAACCATCCAAGTGTCTTCGGATGAATTCAAAATTCTGTTCCTTGAAGATGTTTCTACCTCCTGTTCATCGGTTGAGATTGTTAATTCATAAATTGATATATTCTGTCATGTCTCTGAGCTATGGCAGCAATAGTCTACATGACATTAGTTTGTGGTGGAGGAAATGCATGCCCCACCTTGTATGTTATTCTTCGACACAAGACCTGAAAACTTTTCTGCATTTGCTGAATGTGACCAGCGCTGAATGTGACAGATCTTGAACTGCTTGATTCTTATGGAACACAGAACCCAGAAGCCTGTGGTTCTTGGTGTAGCACTCGCATATCTTGGTTATAATTATTTTTAAGGAAAAAAATTGTCTGACAATGTAAGGGAAGAAATTGCAATTGAATAATTTCGCCATCTCAATTTGCTCTTTCAAAGTTTCACATGCCCTCATTCAGATATTTTTAAATGTTCACTTTAGTATATTTTTGACAACATCTCCAAGCGTCATCAAGATTTTTATCTTTGATTTGGGTTGAACTTAGTGAAAGAGTTATCATTCAACACAAATCAAATGAGCCAAGTGTGAATGGAAAACAAGAATCTTGATGACACTTGGAGATAATGTCAACAAGATACAACAAAGTGAGCTCCCAAAATCTCTGAACAAAATTTATGTATAACTTGGAATGACAAGATTATCGAATTTGAACTCCTCTCCTTTGTTGTAGATAATGTTTATATGAAACTGATTAATTATTACAAGTAAGATATGCGAATGTAACCCCAAGAACCACACGCATTCGGATTATCTTAATTGAGAACCAAGCAGCTCAAGGTCTGTCATATTGAGTATGAGCAGATCAATCTATGAATATTTCTAGCACTCAAGTCGAAGGAGAGCATATGAAGTGTGGGCTGTATTTCCTTCGTCACAGGTCAATACTGTCTGGACTATCATTCTTATAGCTCAGAAGGATGACAGAATAATTCTATCCATCAAATAAAAATCACAACTGATGCATATTGGTACAAACATCCCCAGGAAAGAGAATCTTGAGTCCATGCGAAGTCACTTGGCTGGTTACGCAGGACCTATAACCTACAAGCTAATTCTATCAAGTCATGATCTTGCTTCCATAGAAGGGACAATGTACTTTTTTGCATCAGATTTCATTCTCCAAAGATGGAATATGCTAGCAAATTCCATTTTCATTTCCAAATTTATCAAATAAAGTGAGATGTGGTGTGAATCGTTCTCCATGTTATTCAAATGGGACTGATGATATACCACAGCAGATGATCCGTAGTGCCATCCCCACTTCTCATGTACTTGACTGAACTTTCGGATAGTAGCCATTACTATCTCGGTGAGTCGGCGGTACAATCGGATCGTTCGAAGGACTATTTTTCAGCGTCGCATGAACGATATATGGAATCGTTGAGACAACGAACAAAATATAGTCAGGTGTACGATTCATGGCTCTCAGTGTAGGGATCTCGTGTCATTAGAACAAGTATATTCGTCCCCGTACGCCAGGGAATTAATCTTCACCCCTTTGAGATCAATTATTTTAATCAAAGAAATTTTGTGACCTCTAAAACTTAACTCGATTAAACATAGTAAGTCGGTCGGTTGAGCAAGATTAGAAAATTTTCTAAAAGGTTAACGTAGAACGATGCAACAAATCGATATGAAATAATCGACTCTCGGATAGGCTCGCCCATAAAACTCTTCACACTGTCCACGAGCTTTCAATGGCAACTTAGTGACGTTATTCGCCAATCTCTACAACAGCCACCCGACAAATACGTTTTTCCTGCAGGTTCATACCCTTGAATCTCCCCTAAGGATCTTAGCTTCCTGTTCAACCATCATTGTTTAGCCTTCCCAACAAACTCCCTCAACATTACAACTGCCAGCGCACCAAGAAAACCTATACAATTTTCTAGCAATAAGTACAAAATACAGTCCACAGTTCAAGTCAACCTGACGAGTAGTAGCAGAGCAACGAGTGATGATAATTTGCAACTTTAATATCCTACTCAGGGTGCGCGCATGCACGACTTGTATGGTACAGACATGGTCGCACTCGTTCCGCATCGTGTTGCAGGTGCATAATATAGCCTCATGGCTCGTGTCTGATTGATATAATGGGCGGAGGTTCGCTCTGCTTCGTGTGCAGATCAGATATGCTTGTGAGATAAGTGTTTATAGCGTCTTCGCGTCAGTGTTATGGATGCAGATCGAGAGTTGAACCGTTTGAACAGGCCCCACAGGGTACTATAGAAGACGAAAAACTTATTCCTATCAAGTGAGACGAAGCAGGAAGTCTCGCGCCCACGATGGGTATATACTCGATAAATTCACATACTTGCAAGATTCGTGTGATAATGCGTCCTATGCTGTTACAGTGCTACTTTGATTTGAATTTTCATGTCACGATGTCACGTTGGGTACCGTTCGCGTGAAAATGTCACTCGCGTCTTGATGGTTATTCTTCGAGCACGAGTTTACTGAAGCTATCAGATAGAAATCTTTTGGAAAGTTTTGGATACAAGAATCCTTGAATCACTGGCTTTGATGAGGGAATAAGAGTTCTGTTATCAACAAAGAAAGGGTCCACGAGGAGCGAAATTATAGCTCTAGGTCAAGGGGTTAACGTTCTCGTAATGTTCTTGGGAATACATTTGATCGTCCGTCACTATGCACTTATGCAGTCAGGATGAATGAGATTCAAATTCATTATCATCACAAAAGTCCGAAACCCTAAGCCGAGATAACATGAAATTAAGATTGAATTTTGCGTCAAAACCCTACCGGGAATAGATGAGAGTTATGAAGCTTTGAGGTGACAGCTTCTGCCCCAACAATTATTGGTACGGATCAGTCGGTCTCTGCAAAAATGTTGTGCAACCTGAGTATTGTTCAATGTACTCGCATAGCGATTCAAGATCATTCATGATACCTGTAATAGCACATTTCAAAACAAGGTCGTGAAAAGTATTATTCACGCCCGAATGGTGAGTCTCCAGCCCGAGCCGCAGGTGAGTGTCGGAATCATCACGAGGATGCGAAAAATAGATTTCACTCCCGAGTACCGAATTATAATTTTTGATGATCTGTAAGTAGAAGTTGCCAATCTGTACGCAAAGAACACTTTTACGCACAGTTTGTCAAAATAGAATTCAAAAATACAGAGCTAGTTTTGTGCAGCTGCAAAAATTCACCCTTGGACAATCTATGCAACGTAGGTCCAAAATTCTCATCTTCATCTGTTGGTTTCCAACAATTAAAAAAAAATCATGAATTTTGCATTGTATCTGGAATAGTTTTTGAATTTCAAAATGATCCATTGGAGTCATCCCTCGTGAGTTCCATAATCTTTATAAGATTGTACATCAAATTCTGGAAAGTGAAGAAGTTGGAGTGATTTCCATCCAAAGTTGGATAATCTGGAATGAATTTTTCTGGTAGATGTTATTTCCAAATTCCCAGCTGAGATTTTCCCAAATTACATCTCATCAATGTTATGAGATTCTGTAATCTGAATATCAAAATACTTCAATATGGCACTGCATGATTTGAACACAACCGAATAATACAAGTGTATCGCCAAGGTATGGCTATTGTGTGGCATTGAAACAAAAGTGATAGTGTGAGAAAAATGCACTATCCTCAAATGAACTCATTTTTTTTCTCTAGATATAATAATATGAGCATTAATAGATAATTATCTGAAATGATTGATGATGAAGATGCATCAGGAGGTGAGAAAACAAACCATGTCAAATTTTAGAGAGTCGGGTCGCAAGTTCACACTTATCTTGGGAATAGGCAGTAAATTAACTGCCATGTGAAAAAGAAAATGCCTCCATTCATATCACTATACGAGCGTGTACCTTGCCAACAGTAGCTGCGTGTATATTATTAATGGAGAAATTTAATTTTGCAGAGTAGCATGCTCGCATATTATTGTTGGGGACCGAAATAAATGAGTATGCAACCCTGAGAGTCAAGTGAGAGAATAGTAAAATCACTGCACGTGCAAACGTGTCAGTCGTAAAGTGAAAAACTTCCTAGAGAAACGCAAGGTATAAGCAATTCCGATTCTACTGGCGCACGATTTTTATGCAACCAGAAGTAAGCGGATGTCAATGTACCTGGAAACACACTACTTCATGCAAAAATTTAACATTCTGTGAAAGTGAATATTTTGACTTCGATCTAAATTTCACGTTATTTCCTGACTTCATCTAGACCGAGATGATGGAAGCTCGACATCGAAAAATAATTCAAACTGCAATCATTCTTGCAAATGAGTTTGAAGTCAGATTACCCCGGATCTAGTTCAAATTGAAATCCTACATGAGTCAAAGAATCTTCAGAGAATATTCGATTATTTATGATCCGACGAAAAATTGAGCGTTGAATATAAGTAATGTAACTCATTATCTCGTTGGTATCTCAGATTTGTGAAATTTTGAGTTCAGCTGATTTCAGTTTGGGCATTCACGAAGCTGCTATGGGGTTTATCATATTCAAAATCGTGATCTGAGAGAGTGGATGAAATACGTATTGCATCGCTTTTCTGTTTAATATTTTGCAACTTGATCGAATACTTATCTCTCCTTTCTATAAAGTATAGACAATGTCCTAAATCCACAAATCTTTGGGCATTCAAACTGAACAATATATACACAAAAATTCGCCTCGTGATTGCAACAGGCATTGCTTGCAAATTTCTAAAATTGACTGTGAAAGAGTTTGAATTCAGAGAAAAAGCTTAGAATATCGTTACTATTTCTTTTGAAAAATTTGATGACTATCTCGTGAAATTTTCATGTAAGATAAATTCTCGATAAAGCATATTTGATGTATCGGGCAGCAAATTGTGTCTCATGACTTTGCTCGCATTTCATGGGAATAAGATGATGAATAATGGCTTCATCGATGATAGTCTCACAGGGAATATCCAAACTCAATGAGGATGAATTCTAATACCGATAACTCAGGAGATCTGATTCTCACTGTCATGAATATCATAGCTCATTCATCAAGAGCAAGCACAAATGGAAAACTCATTGGCGGGTCCTGTTTCTCTTCAGAAAACTAGATCATACAAAATGAGATCCAAACGAGTTATTGAAATTTCATTTGTGAAAGAAAAAAAGATGAACTATTTCGAATTCTTTTGAGAAAAGTAAGAAAAAAAATTCTGAATTCTAAGCAGTTAACTTCTCGTAGTATCCTAAATACTTAGAGTTCTGACCTCGGATCTGACCCGATGTATTCTATTGTATTCCACGCAGCACTTTTATCCAAGTATGGACATACAGGCTACTCCGACATCTATACCCTATTTGCAAAGAGGTAATTAGCCGTGCAATTTCTTTGAAGAACATACTACCAGAAAATAATGCAGCGAGGTCGATGACTCTGGGAAGTGCGGATTTCAAAATCTCTGACAAGGAGACATATTACAATGGTCTATCATAGTCTGTGCGCTCATTGAAGTCACCGCTCTAGCTATGATAATTGACCAAGACATGCTCATATATCCATCGCTTTAGAAACACAATCTCGGCCCATGCACTTGTGCAGCATGGAATGTGGATAATTCTTTTACAATCAATTTGGGACACAGTTTCACCCGTTTGATTTTTTGATTATCATTGTTTTCAAGTAATTTTCATCAACAATAGCGAGAGTATAGTATCCAATTAAGGACATCTCTTTAATATACATATAACTCCTATTCCACATAATGATGTGTGCTAATTAGACATCGGTAGGCCTAATAAGAGTATTTGAATTTTCTCACATCGATTCTCAAAATGAGAGCACCTTTGAGTGTAGATAATATAGTAACCATTCTTAGAAACTCCTTGTATTAGAATCATATGCAAATTAAACTGGGTCAAACACAAAAGCCTCGCCACTGTATCACGCGAATAGTCTTACACATATTATTCCCTGATGCGACAATGTGGTATTAATTTTCCATTCGCATCGCTATAATAATAGATTCGCGCATCGAGTTCCGCAATAATGAATATAATCGTCATTGGATTTCTGTGATCAAAAGCAAATATAGAACAATACATAACACTTTTGACCTGTGCATTGGTTGCCTGAAACATGATATCCAGTGTGGAATATTCATATTTTGAACGAGTCTTGATGAGTGGGTTCTCGGAACTATCCTTTTATTCAGAATCATTTATAGTCTCAATAGAAGGATTGTTCAGACAATTTAGCGAGAAGGTTGTCCAGTGACCTCTCGCGTCAAGGCTGTTCACAAAATTTTTTTCTATCCTCCTGGACAAAATCCATTTATAAAACAAAAAAGGAAGCTTTATATCAGAATCCAACTCTATAAACATGCCTCCTCAGTTACCAAGTTTCATCCACACTTTAGTAAATTTGCCAATAGAATAATATCCGAACATAATGTCATAGGATCTAAATAATAACATAGAACTATAGGCATGAACATTGACTTTTGATGTTTTAGAATCGTACTGGTTCGTAATAGTTTTTTTTTCCCCATCTTACAAGATAGTACTTTTCATGGACCGGAAAAATTGTAAATTTTCCTACCGGCATCAACACCGTGATTAACGCATACCAAACCCATCAGCTGCTAGATTGTCTAAATCATCAGATAAGCTAACCGATTTCAACACCACCAACTAAACGCTCTTCTCCAACCACCTCTAATATTCAATCGGTCTCACCTGATACACAGCGCCAACTATCCCACATTCACATCTCACACACACACACACACATACATATATAACAATTCATCTTACTGACCTGTATCACAAATCCAATCTCGGATACATGTCCAGCTGTTTTCTGGTCCCGGTCGCCGATTTCAGCGGACCTCACAGTAGTGAAAGCAAAAATAACCCACGTTCTCCAGGATCTACTTTCAGTTATATTTATATCTATATATATATATATTGATGTATCGGCAAGAAATCGGCACTGCAAGTACTTATAGATTTATATGAAATTGCACTTGATGGTCCCGCATGCAGTGAGCGCAGCGCGCGCACCTCTTCAGGTCATGTCCGGCGCTGTTTTCGTATCGGCGTC